>HG992025.1:10612500-13144651 GCA_905220475.3 Ennomos fuscantarius
AGTAATTCACTAGCTACAGTGCCCTTCAAACCGGAACACAGCAGTGCTTGCGCACTACTGCTTGGCGGCAGAATAACTGGCAAAGCGGTGGTACCTACCTAGACGAACTTTGCAGTAAAGTCCTACCACCTAGTAAAGTCCTACCACCTAGCTCCTAAGTATATAGGATATTAGCTCCTTCCACTGTTTCATTAAATTTTTTTTTTCTCGTGGCCAAAAACTGTCTCTGACTATCTTAGCTGTAATATTGACAACTCGTATATAGATATTTTTGATCGTATATAGATTTGTATGAGGAATTGCCCTAAAATTGTAGTCCGAACTCCGACATATCGACTCGATCCCATTTCATTTATTATGAATTTTTGAGTGTTCCATGGGATGTAGTGTTTTATATATTAGTTGCAACAATAATGTATAAAAGCGCTTAATTTACATTGTTGAATTTTTTTTTGGCGGGAAAACGAAAAAGTCATTATATTATTTTCCAAAACTTGTGTTATTTTCAGTGTTAGTGCATAAAATTGGTGGCATTTTATTCGTTAAGTGCTGGACTACAGGTATGAGTGTGGGAAAGTGGTATAATGATGGTGAAATGTTTCTTTTCGTGTTGTTTCCAAAACTCCATAGAAGCTTCTGGTAAAGTTGCCACTGCTTTACACTTTACTAGACTAGACTATGACTTGACTCTGACTTGACTTGATGACTTCGACTGTGACCTGACACATTATTTACGTGAAATATCATTAACTTGCTAAATACACAAAAGTGTGGAGCCAAAACACAAAAAAAAATTACAATGTCGGTGAATAAATCGTGCAGCCTAAAATTCAGCGGTGAATATCTTTCAGAAGCCCATTTTCAAGATTGGTTGAAAGAAGTAAGTTATGATAAGACCAAAGTGTACTGTAGTTTTTGTCGTTGCGAGTTAAAAACCAAGAAAGCTGATTTTTTAAATCACACAATGTGCTAAAAGCATGTTAGTTAGTACTGCGAAACCGTTGATTTGATATAATGTCTGAAAATACAAATTTAAAAAATTGATAAGCTCATTTTTACTGAAAGTATTAACTCCTTTTTTTAGACCAATTAGCTCAATTTAACAAATCAGTGTTGGCAGCACTCTGTTACTATACAATATACATCTCTCGGTAGAGAGTAATAAATATATTTTTTGCTATACATACTATACATAGAGTAGTATAAGTATCTGTTGTGTTTCAGTGAGGTGTGAGTTTGAGTGTGAGCGTGAAAGCTGAAGGGTATTTATTCTATTCTAATTTTGTTTCGAGTTATCAATCGAGTCTCCGTCTCGTGAGATCAGTACAAGCTAGACGGCACTAGGAGAGCAATCAGCAAACATTACGTGTTGCCATTTTAACCATTGTGCACCTGCTGTCTTACTGTATTAAATGTTTGTATTGTATTCTCCCTTATATTACAGGTGTACAAAGTATCGTTACGTGCACCTGCTACAAGGAGATAAATTCTCCTTGTCTGCAGGCGTAGCCGCAAAAAGGACCACTGCATTTGCGTAAGGCGAACTCACCTCATTAAAAAGCCAAGGTGACAATAGGTGACAATCATTCTCAACGTCACAACAACAAAACAAAGACAGGTAAATTCTATTTGGGCATAACAAATTACTATCATAAAAACTTTGCAAATATATTAGATAATATTCATATTTATATGGTCAGAAACTTGTAGAAGTATTTATACTTCAGCACATATAATGCAACGATGGTTTTTTTTAGAAGAAAAGAAAAGAACAAAGCGCAAGCCAGCCCTAAAAATGTCAGTGAAAGAAGTTGAACCAGCAGTTGTAGTGACTTCGCAACAATGGACATTTTCAGTTTCTGTTCAAGATATTTCTACTAAAGAAAGAGTGTTCATAACGGGTAGTACTGAAGAACTTGGCCAATGGGATCACACCAAAATGATTCAGTTGGAAAATGAAAATGGTACTGACATTTGGCGTAAATCTGTGATAATATCTAATACATGTGACATATTTTACCGTTATGCTATATGTGATGTAAATGAAAGTCTAAATAATTTGATAATTCGCCGCTGGGAGACAAATATTCATCCAAGGATTATCACAGAAAATATGCTGCACCCTGTTATTGATGAGTTTGGAAGCTATGGAGGCAAGCAGAACATCACCACTGGCTGGCTTACTAGTCAGACCTTGGTACAGTTCAAATTTATAAACAATCCATTGAAATTAAAAAGCCGTTTGTCTGGAAGGCTTATGAATATCAAAGTAACTCCAGTACCATTAACTTTTGGTGGAACAGAATTGCATGCAGATGAATCTTCCCAAAGTGTTGATACATTTGAAGCAGACCTGCCAGTAGGGGTGCAAGTTGAGGTTGCCACTTTAGACAATGATCCCTCAATCTGCAAGTTGAAGTTACAAGAACAGTTTGGGAGAGAATACAAACCAAATGATATTCTTCTTGTTAATATTTCGGCTCTAAACTACAAAGCCTTAGCATACCTAGTGGATTTCTATTCCTATAGTACTAGATCCTCCTCTGAGGATCCTCCCTGTCACATTGGATACACTTATGTTCTGCCAAATTTGTTTAAAACATCTGAGGGTGTGCTTGAGCTACCAGTAACATGTAACGTGAAGCATCGCCCACTGGGGACAGTGGTCATAGAATATGTCATTGTTAATCCTATGCAGCCTGACCTGTGTGACATGCAAGTGTCATATGCTAAGCACTGGGATCCTTCCTGGACTGGATTGGAAGTGGGACACAGAGGCCTGGGAGCCAGCTTCAAAAACAAAGAGTAAGATTTTATTTTATGTTTTATTAAATAAAACTTAGTGACAATTTATGTGACATTTTTGCAATAGTTATACTGAGGCTCATATTACAAAATCATTGTTGATTAATGCTCAAGTTGAGAAATTATAGTTTTATGAAAGAAATCTCAACTTGAACACTGATTCACAACTGAGCATAGTCTTTTAATATGGGCCTTTGAATTATACAACTCTAACAGTTTTTACCACATAATAGAATTTATTGTAGCAGATGACTGCATTGAGAAGTGTTCAAAACACCAGCAATTCATAAATATTTTGTGACGAAAACTATTACAGTTTAAAAATGTATGTAATGTTAATGATGCTACTGATAAACTTTTAGTTAATACATAATAATTTTCAGAGGAAATGCTATTCGTGAGAATACTATAGCTTCTCTTAAAAAGGCAGCTGCGAGTGGTGCTGACTTACTAGAATTTGATGTACAGCTAAGCAAAGATATGATCCCTGTTATTTATCATGATTTTTATGTATGTATATCAATGAAAAGAAAAAAGGAACTCGAATTTTCCGAAATGTTAGAGTTACCTGTGAAGGACTTGACTTTGGAACACCTACAGAAACTTAAGGTATACTGTTCTTATGAGCAAAGCATAAAGCTCACTAATTCAAGCCTTCCTTGTTATTTCAGTACATTCTTTTCCACTGTGTTAATGAATACACACAGGTACATTTTTGTGTTCATTTTCAAATTTTACTAGGTAGAAAATTTATTTAAAATCTAGTTAGGAAGCAGAAATAATCAATATTAAGTCATTTGAGAAGCTCCCTTGTCAGTTGCCAAGCCACATAAGTAGATTTCAACACTTTCATACATATTATCTACAAAACTTTCAGATTAATAATGATATTTTTATAGGTGTATCATTTAGTTGAAGGACGTAATCATGAAATACTGTTCTATGATGAAGACTTGGAAGAACATCAACCATTCCCTACTTTGGAAGATGTTTTGAAGTGCATTGATGGAAATGTGGGGTTTAATGTGGAACTCAAGTGGACTATGGAGATGCAAGATGGCACATTTGAATTAAACAACCCATTCGATATGAATACATATGTGGATAGGGTAAGTAACTATGTTTTTAAATCTTAATACACAAAATCTTAATACATAAATTATAACAGCTAGGTGTCAAGCGAGGTTTCAAACATTTTTGTCCCAACTTAAAAAAAAGTACAACAGAGTCAAATGCTAGACAAGTTTGAAGTAAAAATAAAAAAATAAGTCATGAAATTATACTATACATACAGTGTATTGGTACCCTTATTGTATTGCCATATGTAGCGAAAGATTATCCATTAAATCTTATAGAAGTATGTTATAGGCCTAGGTCCTTTAGAAGCTAATACAATTTAGAGTGAGACAGCAATTGAAGGGGTGAGAATAAAAAGGATTTAACTGATTTTTTTGACCAAATGACTTATGGGTATCGTTGGATTCAGCGTGAAATTATCTTCAATAATACATTCTCAAAATACCGAAATGAGGCTTAAATCTCGAAATTTTGAGTCTAAAAATGGTTTATCTGTCACAGGAATACAGTACGCTTAGCATAAAAACATTACTTTATTTCTTTTATTATATTATATTTTTACAGTAATTGTATGAATTAGTTACTATATTTGGTAATTTTAAATAGAAATAAAACATTTTCAAGCTACTGAAACTTACATAAACCTTTTCTATTACCTTATAAGCACTCTACATAAAAATGACGCCGTTGACGTTTAAAGTCAATTTTCTCGAATTTTGTCAGTTAAATCCTTTTTATTCTCAACCCTTCAATTGACAGTGCTTTTTTGGCTGGCCTGATAGCTCAGTTGGTAGTAGCTCTGCCTTCTGAACTGTGGGCTGTGGGTTCGATTCCCGCCCAGAATAAACATTTGTGTGAACATAGGTCTATGTTCTGTGTCTGGGTGTTATATTGTATTTTATGTATGTATTTACAAACAAAAAGTATATAAGTATTGTATCAGTAATCTGGTTTCCATAGTACAAGCTTTGCTTAGTTTGGGATTAGATGGCGTTGTGTGAAATGTCTACACATATTTATTTATTTATTCTAAAATATAGGTAATACATATACAAGCTTAATAATATGTAACTATGCGTTGTTAGGTGCTGGAGGTGGTTTTAAAGTACGGCGGGGAGCGACGCATTGTGTTCTCCTGTTTCAACCCCGACATCTGCACCATGGTTCGGAATAAACAGAACAAGTATCCGGTCATGTTCCTTACTGTTGTAAGTATTGCTGCATTGTTAGGGTTCTGGTAATCATACAAGAAAGTTGGTCATGTCATCCGTCTGACTAGCTACATAGGTACTGCGGGTCTAAGGAACCTTACTAAGCATGGCGCAACATGCTCTTGACAGTTCAACATCACACTTCACACGAATATTATAAAGGCGAAAGTTTGTATGTGTGTCTGTATGTTTGTTACTCTTTCACGCTCAAACGGCTGAATGGATTTGGATGAAATTCGGTACCGAGATAGCTTATACACTGGATTAACATATAGGCTACAATTTATTCCGGAAAAGTGAAGTTTTCCCGTGGGATGAGCAAATATTAAAATACTTTTTATCCGCGGGTGAAACCGCAGGGCGGAACTAATAAATATATAAATGTGAAAGTGACTTTTCAAGGCTACTATGGATCACGGTGTCTTTAAAAAAAAGTGTATAAAACGCCTCATTAAGCTAGCAACGCATCAGCAACGGGACGCGCCCTAGCGCGTGGCGTTGCGAATGGCCATAATAGGTTACTGGCTACCGCTCTCCATCAAGCTACCCGTTGCCGTTTATCACATTAATAAAAGTTGTGTTTGTCTGTGTTTTATTTTGTATGTTTAAAGAGTAACAACTCTTCAAAAATTTCGACTACAGCTAAACAGATTTTAATGAAGTGGAAATGGAGATAATTTGAATCCTGGTGAGAAGGATGCGATATTTTAATTGTAGTAAAACTTCTTTACGCACGCTTGACTTGGGGGTAAGCTGGCCTCACGCCAGCTAAAAGAAAATAAAAAGAAAATAGAAAGAAAGAGTTGAGTTTCGTATATTACTGTAGGGGCAAGAGAGATGGAGTTAAAGAATAATGATTTTTGAAGTGATAATGATTGTGATCAACAAGTACGTAATAGTAAGTATCGCCTGCCAAGCGTGGTGATCATAACAATATCCCCTAAACGGTAAAATAATAACTCAATAATAATAAGTTTATTGTGTGGGTACTCGTACATAGGTTAGGTGAAGAGTACCACTTACGAAGTTGAAGCAGACGCTTTTGGAATTTTCTGAGAACCTGTCTATGGGCTAATGCGTAGGCTCATTGCTTTCATCATTTCTCATGTATATGTAAATGACCAAAGTGAAAGCAAAATAATAAAGTAAGATCACCATTAAATTGATAGGTACTTAAGTGCAATTTTATATGTCTACTCTAATAAACAGTGATAAACTACCCTACATTTAGGAAGAAACTGAATCTCACGACACAGGTCGTCCTAGTGTGGGATTCAGGGTTCAGCATTATTTTTGTTATTAGCTTCTTTAGTCCATAATATTCCTAGATGCATAATTCTGTGTGCTTTATCTTATGTGAACAAATAAATTTATTATTATTATTATTAGACGTTAATGGAGTCGGATTCTTGCAAGTCGGAGTTACTGTACCTTTTGGGCATATTCCAAGTTTGTGTTGGTATGTATCGCCCGTGTTTCTATGTAATATCACGGGGTTCTTAGAAGTTTCTTAGGTCCGTATTACAGAACGATGCTCAGTCATCGATCGGTGCTCAAGCAGAGATTTCATTCATAAAGCGATCAATTATTGAATGAAATCTCTGCTTGAGCAGCGATCGATGACTAAGCATCGTTCTGTAATATGGACCTTAAAATTCTATTACTATTATTAGAAATAGCAAGAGAATATTAATAATGTGTTAGCTATTCGCTTTCAAAGTAGGTCTAGATAAACGCCATTATAATACAGTTATTAACTGTCGGGACTGCTTATCATCCATAACTTTGTGTTTTATCGCGGGTGGGAGAATGAACAGTTGTTACGGCTTTCGCAAATGTTTATATAACGAGAGAATAGCGGTCGACTGATAGCCAAGGTATTTGCACACGTTTGGCGCATGTTTGACGTAAATACTTATTTGGTGTGAGGTGTACGTTTTGATGGAATAAAGAAATACGCAAAATTCTCCATCGAACCATACCATACGCGTTGTCGTTTAGATTGCAACGGAAAACGAATAATACCCCTTGTGCCTATTACAGAACGACCTAAAAGTCGTATATTTGTCGGTGCCTAGTACTTACTACTTTTGTTAAATATGTGTCCAGTCACAGTCGAAGTCGTCAAGTCATAGTCTAATCAACGTCATACTCCTAGTAAAGTGGTGGCAACTTTACTTAAAGCTTCTATGGAGTTTTGGAAACAACACGAAAAGAAACGTTTCAGCATCATTATACCATTTTCCCACACTCACGCCTGTAATCCAGCACTTAACGAATAGATTGCCACCAATTTTATGCACTAACACTGAAAATAACACAAGTTTAGGAAAATAATACAATGCGGTGACGCAATCTTTTTCGCGTTCCCGCCAAAAAAAAACAGTTCTTTTATTTAACTTGTGTTTGACCCGTAAATATACAAAGATACACACCTTATTTCCGTGTGGGCAAGTGGTTAGAACAGCTATGGCACAGTAGCTCCCAAAGAAATGAACCGATCTAAATTTTTGTTTGTTTGAATGATGACTTGCTCTATTGTGTTCTCAGTTATAGTTTCCGTCACGTAAGAAAAACGCTGGCCGTTGACCTGCGCACTTCTTACGCAACGGGAACTTTAAAACTTTTAAAGGTTTTTTTAATACAATAATTTTTCCCGTTTTCGTCTTATTTCCAGGGTGTTTCTAATAAATATGAGCCGTACCGCGACCCGCGCTGCCAGTCTATCCCGGCTGCGGTACAGAACGCTATAAGCACCGACATCCTGGGCATTGTGGTGCACACTGAGGACTTGCTGCGGGACCCCTCGCAGGTAGACCACGCTTGAATCATCATCACCATACCTTAAGGGACCTCAATGTGTACTGGGATTACGATTGAATCTAACACCTGCCGCTCGACTACCGTCAAAAGTATGAACTTTGACATCAGTTGAGAGGATTTTCCTCTACCTCGCTCGCGCATTGCGACGTTATTAAATAATTGAAAAATTTGGTTACATCGTCTCTAAACCCTATCCCAATTACAAACGCTCAACAAAAAATATCATATTAATCCAAACAAGTTTTCCAATAAAACAGCCGTTTTCATGTATGAAAACTTGTCTTGTTAGAAAAGAAAAACTGATTGTTATAAGTTTATTTCAATTGATATACTTTCAGATTGATCCCATAGAAATTTCATCAAAATCGGTTCATTAGTTTGTTTTTCAAATCAAAATAACGAAAAACATGTCAAACGAGTACTTTTCAGTGTTCGTATTTAAAATAATAAACGTTAAATTTTGCGAATAAAGAATGGTCATGAGAATGAAATGATGTTAGGATGTGATTATATCGAGACAACACCAATTATAATTACCAGAATCTCATCGACATAATACCTCTTCTCTCGAGAAAGCGTTTCACCAATGAAAACTCAACAAAAGGTATATGACGTGATCCGCGTCATCGTTCATTGGTCAAACGCTGTCTTGAGACATGATATTTCGATTTTTATAGCTAATGCTAGCCCTATTGGTCTTATGGCAAAACTGTCAAGTACTATATGTTTTACATAATCAGTCATGTCTGTTGTGCCATACATCAACTCGAGATGTGTTTATTTTTCTCGAAACATACAATTTTACACGTTTTCAATCTATGCAGCTAATATGGCATTCACTTCCTTATGATCAGTTTCCCTTGACCTTCGTCTCGCCGCTCGCCATTCTATAATAGATGATTGCATTTAAAAATACGTATGAATATGTATTTCTGCGCTCATGTACATGTTTTGCTACAAAAATTGACATCGTGGATGTTGGGTTCATCTGTTTTGTTTTCACGTCACGTGATGCCATACTGTGGAACACGGTTAGATATAAGTATCATACCGCAGGCTTGTTTAGTTACATTAACATACTTTTTATCATTGAAAATTAAGAGAGCTTGCGGGAAAAATACTGGTAAAACCACCTTTAACGATTCATATTTATTTTTAACTTTATGATAAAAGAAAATATTTTATTAAAAACTTTATTGTTCCAACTATCTAGTTGATTCATGAACATGTATGATCTGTGGGTATTATTTATACAAATTCAGTTGATTACTTTGTACTGAATATCAGAATGATTTGCTTATCATTATTTTGTAAAAGTGAGTAGATAAGTCGTTGAGCTGACGGTTACAAGTTTATCTTAAATTGACTTATTTGACCTTGATGTTGGATTTCTTCAGCTAGCCTACGCCTGCGGCGTTGTGCGCGTGGGTAAAAGAGACGCACTACATACCTACTGAAATTTGCAAATCAGTTTTTATCTTAACGTCTTACCAAACATACCGCTAGCGTAGCCGCGGGGTAGCTAGTACCTATATCAGTAAAATATAAGCCTACAACAATTAAGGATAGTGTAGGTTTCTATCAGTACCCAACCACTGGCGCAGAGGCCCGGAAGGGCCTACCGCCGGGGCGAGATGGTTAATGCAGTCGTGACTCCATCTCGCCCCATCCCGGCGGCGGTCGGATCACGGAGGGGCTTTAGTGGGTTCGAGTCCGACATACCCCCAGTGCGAGGGCATTTCCCCCCCCCTAAAAGAAAAAAGTTTCTATCAGTAGAAGTGAAATTTTCGGAACCGGTTTAGTACTTCCCTAGTTAGCTAGCCTTACTTTGAGAAATCACTGATTTAAAGTGATTTTTTCAAAATTTTAAATAACTTAAAAAAAGTCGGTGAACTGTAACGCTGAAAAGATAGCCTGTTATACCTGTATAAGCATGTCGTGAAAGGATACGTCTATGTTCTACGGTATACGTTATGTATAATATAAAACGTTGTTTTATTCTGGTTCCAGGTGAAGTTGGCGACAGACGCCGGTCTAGTCATATTTTGTTGGGGCGACGACAACAACGACAAGAATACTATAAAGAAGCTCAAGTCGATGGGCCTGCACGCTGTGATATACGATAAGCTAGATCAATACACTACTAAGGAAGTCAAGGTGGGAATCCACAATTTTATTTTATTTATTATTCTAGAATATTACATAATCTAGTACAGTAAAAACTCTTTATTCGCGGAGATACGTTCCGTAAATATGCCGCGAATACAGACACCGTGAATATGGAATGGTTGTTTATATTGAATTATAGGGGATACGCTCCTTGGTGATAAAATAAAAACAAGTATATAATTTGATTAATTATTATCTTCAGGCTTAGGCAATAGTTTGGCAGAGGCGGAACCATACAGTGGCGATATCATTTAACAACATACTTTAGGCTTAGTTGTAATAAGGTCTATTTTACTTTTTATCAGTCCATTTGACGACGCGCTTACAAAGGATATTCGGTTGGATACATAGATATTGGAATCCTTTTTATCAAAGTATATACCGAAGTACCGATTAGATCCACGAATAACGAAATCTTTAGCCGCGCATACAGGAATTGAGTCGCAATTATTTAATGCGCGAATAGTGAAAACGCGAATGAAGGAAGCGCGAATAAGGAGCTTTTACTGTATTTGGTTGTTTAAAACAAAGTAGAAAGATTTACGTGTAAAACAAATGTTTTTTTTTACCTTTGATAGGCTTGCTTTTGACCACTGTCTCAACTGATGGTAAGTGACGATGAGGTCGAAGATGGAACGTGGAACGTGGGCCTGCCTAGAAGGTGCCTTGAAAACTCTCAGACTATACTTTTCAGGAAACAGAGACGCTGGTAAACTTACCATTCCATACCTTGTCGTGCCATTCCTTTGCCGTCCGCGCAATAAATGTTGAAGCGAAATTCATTGTGCGGATTGGCGTAATACCCACCATATACGGGTGTCGTGTTCGTGTCCGGTATATTCCGGTTAGATACCCCAAAACGATCCACAGCTATTTATTATTTATTAAATTCCTGGTTGATTCCACACGCATTTAGGTACTGTTTCGGTTGGATCTCCTGCTAATGAAAGTGAAGTGTGGGTTGGGTTAGTGTGGCGTTTTGCAACCACTGAACTGACTTTTATGAAGTTTTGTACATTACGCCACCACACACACACGTTAACTACGAATACTTTTTTCCTGAAAAATCAAGAATTACCGTCGGAAAACGTGATAATTGCCTAGCGTCTCGTGTTATGAGTGACACCATACTAGTACTACACAGATGAAATCCGATAAAGGATGGATGGGTGAATGAATAAAATAAATATCCTTCTTGTAATTGCTCGTATTAGAATTTGCTTGTTTTAATATCTCTGTCTACTTATCATTATCACGTACTTATTTATCCTACCACTGCTTATCACGTAACGTTTATGCTTAATTGCTAAATACCTACTTCTTACACATGTTTTTAATAATCCTGGTGTGTCCCACTGATTTGGGGAATACTCCTGCCCAGCAGTGGGACACTTACACATAAACATTTTAAAATATTCTATGTGTTTTTTATGCTATCCAAGTTTGGTCCGTTTTCGTAATTAGCTTCGATAGAGGAAACTTTTTTCACTGTTTCTTAGTCGAATATTGCTATTTTGGTTGAGCTTCGTAAACAGCTATCTTTACTGTCTACGTAATACCATTTACCACCGAAATAATAATTGTGGACAAAGCCAACAGTGCACTGAAGTTAAAAATGAAATACGAAATCACAAAATGAAAAGTATTCTGACCGCTTCATTCTGGAGCAGCAATCTGTTATATTGTTTTAAGCCTATATAATTTTGTATTGAAAAGGCAACAACTTTAATTCACAAGCTAATAAAGCTCGCTTTAATTTTTACTAACGCAAAATTATTAGAGATTTTACTAGGTGGTAGGGCTTTCTTCGCCATAGGTAGATAGATATCACCGCATTGCCAAATATTCTGCCGCCAAGCACTACTGACTGTGTTCCGGCTTATACATCCTCAAAATATAATGCTCATAATGATATACATCTAGCGTTAATAAGAGGACGATAAAATTAAGTCCCTTTTATTGTATTCTCATATCCATTGATAAAAGTAATAAAAATGGATGTCAGGAAGAATACAACAGCATGCTGGGCAAACTCAACAGAGTAGGCGCCATTTTTAATTTTTTCTGAGCTGTAGTCTTTTCAAGTGTTTTTTTGTAGTTGTGCTTGAAATAGCCTGTTTGTAATTAATGTCGCCTTGGTTTGTAGGAGAGCATATTCCTGGTGGAGGCGCGAGAGTCCCAGCGCGAGTTGATGGTGCTAGCGGCGGCCGAGGGCTCCGCCGAGGGCGGCTCGGGCTCCAGCTCGACCAACGTCCAACAAACCGCATACCTCGACCTGGCCGTGCGAAGGAAGCTTCAAGCCGCGCGATCGACCGTCACATCGCTGGAGTCGCTCGCCTCCTCCACTGACTCGGACCGAAGCGCTAAGCGTCCGCGCGACCTAATCAGCTCCACAGACAAGGAGCTGCAAGTAAAAGAGGAGAAGAACACCTTTCGCGGATTGTTTCCTCTCGGTGACAGTCCTAGTAGAGAACCAAAGTCAAAAAAACAAGCATAAACGCGATTTTTGTGGGACTAAAAAGGTGTGAGTTACGTAATCGGTGTGCAAGCAAGGTTATATCCATGACAAGTAATTTTCCAAAAAGAGTAGATACAAACAAGTTTAGTATCAAAAACAAAAATCAATAAAGTAAATTCTTCCCCATATCTTCAAACATCTGAGATTTTTTATAGGACTAAGAAGATTGGTGAGAACATTGGCTGGTAATTTATCAGTGGGCATGAACTTTAAATGTATGTAGAAAGGGTAAGCGATATTGTTAACCCTTTTTCTAATAAAAAGAAACTTGACGTCTGTATGTTTAGTTCTATTGAGGTGATCTGCATTCAGCGTCAGTTTTTGTGCGCTATGGCTATCAGAGAAAATTTCAACTTATGGTGACTCGCCACGCTTTCAACATGAGAGCGAGTAAACGATATGCTGTAGCTTTCATCAGAACCGCTTATCCTTGCGTCATACATTGCGCGTCATACGTACTATTTGTATGTATGGTATTTGTATTTACGTTATTCCACTATCTTTACCAGAGTGAACTATCTTGATGAAATTTGGAATGAAACCTGAACCGTGGGACGATCTTCTACTTAGATCTACTTCGCGATAAAATTTGTTTGTATATCCTTCACGTCAAATCGGATGTACCGATTTGGATGATCTTTTGCTGACTGCTTATATTACTGACAGTATTTAATCTGACAACTGGTGCTGCTATCTTTGTGAAGTTATAATAACTCAACTGCACACAGCGACGACTTGCAGTTTTGTAATCAAGAGGGTGATCACGGAACTGATTGCAATGCAACAGGAGAAATTTCATTCCTGTTTATAAAATTTCATGAACTATGCAGATAAACTGCATATTGAAACTGTCAAATCCATGCAAATTCATGTTTCTTTTAATTACAATCAAGTTACGTGATCGTCTAGTAGTAGACCACACCGATTACGATACCATTACGACTTGCCGATAAGTATATAATAAAATAAATAAAGTATATAAACCTACGAAAAAAAAAAACAAAGAATAAGATATAGTCCCAATTGCCACCAGAGACTTAGTGGTGGCCGATGGGATGTTTTAAATAAAGCCCAAACGTAGGTTTGGGACGAAAATTATGAATTTGTGCCAACCGCCACTAGTGTAGGCCTTGGTGGCGGCGCTTAGGAAAATATTCCGCGGAGTCGCCTCCGCGTGTAAATACTACGAATTTTTTGAGAGGCTAGTGAAAAATAGTTTCTTTTACATATTGTTTGTTTTTTTGCTCAATATTTACCTGAAGTATTTATCAAACTTATTTTAATAGTAAATTTTATTATTATTTCTTTTACATTATAATAAATTAAATATCAAAGTATAATTAGCTTGTTCTTTTTGCTGCTTTTATATTTTGATGGCTTAGTTGTTTTGTTCGATTATTCATAACAGTCATTATTGTTATTTTATGTACGTCAACTTAATATACTATTGTTTGGTACATATCTTATAGTAAAGTGATTTCTAGTGTAGCATACAATACAAAATAATGGTGATGTCGTCATTAATCTGTCTAAAGCGACTGCGAAGCGAGACTATTGCGCGGTGGCTTACGGCTGCTGTCACCCCTAGTTCGATCACACTACGAGCTATAAAGTGTGCGTTAAATGTAAATTAAAGCTTCCAACTCGGCATGACCAATGCGCTTTTTATGATTATATTTTTATTACATAAGTGAAAACGTATGAGTGGCACCTAATCAAGTAATCACGCAGATAACAGTATTCGCATGAAAATCTTCAAATAATTTAACGCCTATGTATGTAATTCCTATAATACCTATATTAATTCGCTTCGGAGCCGCACTGACGGATCAGCGTATAATACCTTTTGACTTTTTGGTGGAAGCTTTATGTTTGTGTTTCTGTGATAGGAAACAAGATATTTTTGTATTCACGTTTACACGATCGAAAGACAGTTCTAACACCAAAGTACTCATACTTATTCATGTAAGCAAACAATTATTTTTATACATCTGTATAATACGTTTCCATTAATAAGTAGGTACATCCAACAAATTATAGTAAATTTATTATAAATATTGTATTTAGGTGTGTACATTTTAAAAGTATAAACTAATAAACCTTTTTTTAAAATTCATGTTAGTTAAATTTTTAATTCCATTCAACAGCCTACTTATAAATTTGTAAATTAAATCATAAATAAACTTTATCTGTGATTCAAATGGTTTTTATTTTTTTATTGTTTATCTTGGCCCTATTTTTATGTTCCATTATACATATGTATTTCCTATATAAAAAATATTATAAAGCTTATTCCACGTTGACCCACTTGACCAGTATAGTCCATCGAAGGTTCTCGGAGAAAATATTTGCTCATGGTTACAAGTATAGTATTATATTATCTGTGCCCCATGGTCCACTCAGCTGGACTCCGATTACGGGAAAACTCTGAAATCTACGATTAACATAACGCCGTAAAAATCAAATTATCACCGCCACCAAGCAAGAATCTATCCCTATGGTTTATATTTTATACTGTGCTTGGGTAATCTAGTTCCCAGTCTAGGCGTGGCGCTACTATCGGCAATATTGTGAATTGAAGTATCAGAAGTTCATTATGTATTTCTATGGTTGAAACTGTCTGAAATGTATGTAAAGAAACATATATTAAAGAAATAACTGAGTTACTCGGAAATCTGAATAAAACTGTTTTATGCTAGTTCTAAGAATTTCTGTCGACATGTCTGCACTCAGGATGGAGCAATACCAACATCGTCAACGGGCTAGGTAAGATGGTAATATCCCGTTAGTAATCAATACTACTAAAATATTGATAAATTGGCCTATTACTGTCGTGACGAAATTAAAATTTCGATAAGGATTTGAGAATTTATAATACTGACCTAACGGCCAATTCTGTGACTTTGTATTGACATATGATTGAATATTTGGAACTAAATACTATTTAGATTAATTAGCCTAACATTTGACATTGTATTAAGGTGTGTAATAAACATTAAACAAATAAACGTTACTACTGCTTTTTGGACAGATTCTGGTTTATGGTAGCAACATTTGTAGATTCAATAACGGTTTTATCAGATTATTGTTTATTGGGTTTAATTTAGGTAATTGTAAACTAACGAACTTACTCATGATAGGTACAAAGCTACGATTATTTTATATAAGTAGGGGATCAATAACAAATGCTTCAAAACATTGCAGATACATAAAATACCCAACATAAAAATAATTACACAATTAAATGTAAATTGGTAGGTAGCTCGATACAGAAATCGAAATAAAAAAAATATGATTTCCAAAATGAAGTTATATTTTCAACAACATTTACATAAAAATGTGTATAGGTATATTTTATAAAATACTTTCTAAAATAATTAAGTACTTCCTTGTAATAGATAATATACTAAAATCGGGCGGAATGTGTAAAATTTTAATCACAACAATAAATACCTAAGTACCTATATTAGATAAGTTTTACATAAAGCAATGAACAATGGTGTATATATTTGTGAATGTATGACAATAGACAAACTAGTTCGTAGGTACCATTTTCCAGCAACATTAGATCGTGATTAGTTCTTTATACTTAATATATCGCTATGTATAATTACTGTCAACTAGTAAGTATACAGTTCTATGGTTCATAATACAAGATACTTTTATTTTATCTTATAATGGACGATAACATATTTTAAAATATCGACATTTAGATACATATTGTGTATAAAAGGTCACCTATTACTTCTATGCAAACCTGATAGTGTCACTTTGTAATTGAGGAAATAGCCAATTGTGCTATAATAATTATATATTCCGTATGTGTGTATGAATCTTAAGGCTTTCGTTATTATTGGTGTTATATCGTTAAGTAAGAATAATATATAAATAAATGGCCTAAAAAAGATATTATTACAAGAATATATATCTAGTTCCCAATTCCTGCTTGTTTAAATATTAATAACAATATAAGAAAATTAAGCTGCTTTTGAAATGGAAAATAAATTGTTTCCACATTTTTTTACCTAGACTTAGAAAAAACGCCAAACAAAATAATACTTTAAAATGACTACTAATACTAATGAACTAATATAATTGGTAAATCGTTTACAAAAAAGATACAGTAAATTGTGTAGGTTTATGGCTAAAATATGTAAGTATAGATGATGCTCTATTTTTGGTGTGACAGTAACAATTTTGTTTGAGAGGTACATTTCCACTATATGACGAGTACACTTATTAAACATTGCTTATCAAAATACCATAGATTTACTGCCATGGCCAAGATAATGTCACTTCGATTACAATGCAACAGGCGTAATTTCATACAGGATTTTTGTTAAAGCAGTAACTGCTCGTAAGCAATGTCAAATCGTTACAAATTTCAGTTTCTAATCAAGTAACGTGATCGTCTTGTTGGTGCGCAAACCATTTTCATAGGCAACAAAGTATCTAATAATATATAACGATGCGTCAGGAGTTGCTGGTTGATTCCAACACCACAACAATTATTTACCCCCTTCCCCTTGCTAATAAACATTGTTAGCTGAGCAATAATTATTTTGCGTTTTCTTTCTCTCCATCGAGTTTGAAATAAGCAGTCAGAAAATATGAGCGACTCCACTGATAAGGAGTGTTTATTAGTAAGGGGGTAATATATAGGGTATAAAAAAATATAAGTCTCCGTATAAATACAACTTACAAGAATATTGATAATGGGTAAAATATAATATTAAAACGCGTATCACCTAATTGGACGGGCCTAAAAGTTATGTTAGTCTATATTTTTTCCAAATCGATATTACATTACAAAATAATAATACTAATTGAACACGAGTTAAAAATCAGACTATATGTATATTATAGATTTTTTCATTTCATTTACTACTTTTAAATACGACAGAAGGTACTTTATGGCCACTAGTGACTAAATCAACATAAACAAATATAAAATAAAAACTGTAGGTCCATGACACATAACCAAATAATAAATAACAAAGAAATTGTGACAGTGCTATGCTAGTCTGTTGATTTTTCTCATTAACATTTTCCCCAAAACCATTAGTATTGTTTTTATTGTGCCTGAAACAGCAGCCGACAATAAAGTTTTAATTTCACATATTCATCTCCATTTAATACTTACAGTATATTATGCACTTACAGGCTGAATTAAAACTTTTGGTTTATTCCATTTTTTACAGTGTATATTCAAACTACCACATACAGATTATTAAAAAACACAGTGTATAAATACCATAAATGGAATGGACAGTTAAGGCACTTTTAGTATAAAATAGTAGTAAAAGTTAACTCTCAGTAGTGCAAAAAATCATACTGTTCTTTAAAAAATGTATATGAAGTTAAAGTATCAATAATTTATTTACTTCATTTACTCACAAATTCGTCATCCATCATGTAATATAAATTATAATTATGATAGTTTAACGTCGGAAATAGTTTTAGAGTAATAAATACATAATGATAAATCGATTAAATAAACTGTACTTTAGAACTAGCTACTTTCTAAACCAATAAATATTTAATTAATTATACTTATTTTTAATAACACATGTAGGACGGAATCGTAAAATGTATGTATAAGTTTTAGATTATTTTAGTATAAATAAAGTTATAAAGGATAAGTACAGCTGCTAAAATATGCAATATATTAAGTAACTATTAATAATATGGTGTACTGTTTTCATTTTGATTGGGTAATGCAAAAAACTTTGCGATCCCTCTCGGGGGTTTGACTTTGAGATGCTCTTCTATGAACTGACAAGGACAGACATACTTCTCACCGTGTCGCCCTGGGACAGAACTGCTGAGATCCAATCTATTTCTAACAGCGCGTGCGCCCCAGCGTCCCACGTAACGCAGATATAGAAGTGCCCCTCTCTCCTGCAATCACAAATGTATGTTATTTTGTATTGCAATCTAATGAAACATCAAACGACCATTATCAGCTTTGAACTTGACTCACTCTTGGTTTGTTCAATGACGCAAAGCGACGAGGGTAGTATCATAAAATATTCCAGCTGGGTTGCACCATCTACTTAACTTTAAATTAAACTACAGTTATATTTTTACCGCAACTTTAAGTATGCAAGATTTACCGGTTAAAACCAGTTATGGTAAAAATTAAAAAGCTGTTATTGTTAGGGATTTAACTGTTACGTGTAACGATGAACATGATGGTGCAACATATGCTGGTTCAACTTTATGGTTAAAGTTAGTTCATTTTATCTATAAATGTAACTAACCTTAACCAGAATCACAACCTAGACAGTCTTTATTTGACTGCATCAGCTCTCTAACCATGGAAATAGTAGGTACTTCGTACATTATACCAAGGCGTTTGATATACATATTAAAATTTAAAATGACTTGCCAAATAGAAAGCGATTTGGTCAGTCGATACCGCGGCGCCTGAGCCAGTCGTTGCATAGCGGGCAACAGGCGCGAGTATCTTTGGGCTCTTTGTTGCGCAAGATCTCCTCAACGTATTGGCACGGGCAGAAGGCGTGCGTTAAGTGTCGCGGCGCGGCCGGGTTGCCGCCCTCTTCATCGAGCGTCCAGTCCAGTCGGCGACGCAAAAAGTCCTTGCCCCACCGCTGCAGGTAGCGGAGGTACACTTGCTCTGCCATACCCTGCACATTCGTACGCCACACCGTTACCCAATGTAAAACCCGGCTAGCAAAATATTCAACTTGGATTTGTATTACACAAACATTTCGTTCACTTGTAAAATGCAAATCAATGTCCAAAGAAAGCCGGCTCTTACATGTAATGTTATTTCTAAGCTACAGTTAGTTATTTACTTATCCTGTTGTTAATACATAATGGGAATAGGATAATTAACAATATTGATGAGAAAGATATAAATGGTGCCCCTGCATGCTCTGTGGTGTGAAGGCCAGTTCTGTCATAGAAGACTTATTAGTACATGTACATACAGAAGCATAACTGCAATGTCACTTAAATAAATAGCTACCTACCTTTCCTGCAACACAATTAAGTGTAGTTCAGCTCGCACAGTACTACATGCCTACCCTAAACAAGGGCCTCTCTTTCTATTGCACTACCTCTGCTTCTCTGACGCGTTACAAGTACCACCTATGCAGGGACCAGTCTCATGTACTTGTAGCTGTGTAGCTTAGTGTGAGAATGTGCCAGTCCTGGTTCTGTTACATATAGGTTATTGAAAAACAGAAGTTACTAATAAAGAGTGCATAACAGTGTAAGTTTTATGGGCAAGCGTGCTCCACCTTAGACAACTTCGTCACTTACCATCAGGTGAGTTGTTGTCAAAGGCATGCCCATTTTATCATAAAAAAAGATACATTTTTCTCTTGTTTTATCTTTGCCTATTTCAAATGTAATAGAGAGTATTCTTTCACAAAACAATGTTTATAAGTGAGACTATTGTTAAAATATGTTTCATAATATAAAAGTTGTAAGTCATTATGGATTGTTAGAAAGAAGTCACAATGAATAATAGTAACAACTCTTAGTTAAAAATGTTGATCACTATGTAAAGCAAACCAATTTAAAAACTAAATGTTATGATGCATAAACATATAAATCATTATAAATGATATGAAATGAAAAATAGAATAAATTCTTTACATGATTTTAGAAACTGTAATTTAATACAATAATCTTTTATGCCAGCGTGTGCCAAATGAAACAAGAATATGAAAGAGCATTCCAAACTCCTAGACAGGCCATCACTACTTCTAAACCTTCACACCCTTTGAAGATTAAAAGAACAATATTAAGACTAAATAATAGTATAATATAAATATAATATATATATAAAATTATAATACATTAATGGTTATTTTATTAGTATGTAAATTTCATACCAAGTTATACCCAGAATAAACTACATAAACATCAGTTTTGTTTTGGTTTTAGTAATAGCCTACATTATAAAAAGAAATTAAAAGTTAAATACAATGTAATAACATGCACAGCCCGCAGTTAAAAGTTTTTTGTTCAGTAATATCAAATTATTGTGATAATTATATTAAAAATTATACAGATATTGTTTTAGAATGATAAGGTATGGCATAAACAATTGTGTTTTTATGGTATATCCATTGATGTTTTATTTATTCAACATTTTGCACAACCAGTTGAAAAGGTGCTGCCACAATAGCCTTCATATCAAGCAACAAAGCATAGTCATATTTGAAATCATAGGTAAAATACATGCACCATTAAAGAAAAGATTTTTATTGTTAACTCTCTCCTACACAATTTAACCATAATCATGTTAACAATTAACAATTTAACCATGTTCATGTTGTCATGTAATCATTAGTTGAATAACAATGATTTCAACTTTATGTAAAATTACTTCTTTAATGGTGCAAATTATAATGGATCAGAAACTATTGAAAATAAGAATATTTAAAACATTGCTATACCTGTTTCCGTGACAATCTTGTGGATTGGCTGCCTTGAATGACAATATCACTAGCAGCTATATCTAATCTTTGTTCCCAGCCTGCTGTTATTGTCTTTCCTTCTTCACTCTCTATAAATTGTTCTAAATGAGAAATGCATGGTCCCGAGTCAAAATATATAAAGCACAAGTTTACTTTGTGACATGATATCTTCCCTCTGTCATCAAGGGCAAGTATTAATTTGTGTTTATTGAGTAATTTGTTCACTCGGGCTAAACATTGCTCTAATCCTTTTGATAGTCTCAGTTTTACCCACATACACAAAAAGATTGCTGCAGCATTTAAAATGAGCCACAGTACACCCAGCGAAAACAATGTGAGACCAGTAAGTCCTGAAAATAGTAGCGCTAATAGAACAAGGAATGCAAGTGTAATCCAGCAGACAAGGACTCGCTTGTAACAGATATTGTAGAGTGTGAAGCGAGCATCATTAACCAGCAGTTCCATTGCATGGACATATTCTTCTACAGTTAGCTGAAAAATAATATAAATTTAGAAACATGATAGATCCATAACGTTAACAATTAACACCCAATGATCACATACATAGATCCTGGACCCTAACTAGGATTCCTTGTGTCTAGGGACCCAGAAACTACAAGGACCATAGTCCCACAACACCCAGACTTTAATTTTAAAGAATGTTGAGTAAACTTACAGTTAATCCTTGGGCCATTAACTCTTCGGGAACTAGCTCTGGACGAAATTGTGCTGCAGTAACCCATGGCCATTTTGTGTTTACAGGCAGTACTGTCACAATGATGTCTCCATTGGCTGTCAAAAATAGGACATGATTATTCTTATTTGCATTATAATATTAGTAGGTAATTCACGATCGTTTCTTATCACGTTCATTAGCATATTTAGTAGGTGCTCACAGAATCCATGACGTAGCACGGTGACAAATTCTACGTTTTTCGACAAGGTTCCGGGTGATGTGACTGATGCTATATTTCTGTCTCCTCGCTCTAAATTCACTTGAACTGTTTCTGTTTTAAGAACAGCCGGTACATGAGGCGGTATCTCTACAGATGTGCTTGCCACAGCGGCAGCTAATGCAGATACATCCTTTGGTGGCAATGGGACATTAGTTACTGGAGATTCATCTTCAAACTTGACCCATCCTGAGCGTGTTTTTTCTGAGCTCAATCTGCCATTTACTTCTTCTTCTTCTGGTAGTTCAGTCTTACTTTCTATATTATTCATTTTTAGAAATAATACATCAGTCCTAGTTCCCCTAAAAACGCAAAAATATTGCTGAACGAAGTTAACAAGATAATGAAGTTTCCAAAATAACAAGATGTGTCAATGTCAATGAAACTAAAAAATTTAATGTCATTAAATTGTCATTGCCAGCCAGCCAAAGCATAGGTTAGAGATAAATATATAGAGAAATAATAATTGTATTTTTTTTTTTAAGTTTTGGCTCCACACTTTTGTGTATTTAGCCTGTGTCAAGTAATTGATAATTTATCAAGTTATCGATATTTCACGCAAATATGTGTCAAGTCCCAGTCGAAGTCATCAAATCAAGTCATAGTCAAGTCAGTCTAGTCAAAGTCATACTCCTAGTAAAGTGGTGGCAACTTTACTTGAAGCTTCTATGGAGTTTTGGAAACAACACGAAAAGAAACGTTTCACCACCATTATACCATTTTCCCACACTCACGCCTGTAATCCAGCACTTATCGAATAAAATGCCACCAATTTTATGCACTAACACTGAAAATAACACAAGTTTTGGAAAATAATACAATGCGGTCACGCAATCTTTTTCGCTTTCCCGCCAAAACGCCAAATTGTAATTATTTTATTTCTTGATCTATGCTAGTTTTTTTCGTTTTGCCCCCTATCTTAAGTCCTATTTAATACTGAGTGATGACGCGGTCGGCGATGGAACATAGATATGTTCTAGAAGATAACGGATATTATTTAATTAATTAAAAATATTAACGAGTCATAAATAACAAAAAAAAAAACGATCATACGACTGAAGTAAAACTTCTCTACGAAATGTAACTCTCTCTCTCTTCATTAACATATCTCCCTCTCAACTTCCGTTCGCGTCGCCCGATCAATTTCCGTAACGCTCTCGTCACGCATTCACCAACTTACTCCCTAAGTTAAGCGTGCGTAAAGAAGTTTTACTTCAAAAAAATCAAATAGATCTTCTAGATAGTTGCTTCGCATTTTTGACGGTTAGGAGCCATAAGCGATAGTGTCGCTGTAAATATCAATACCTTTTAAAATAACAGCGTTTACACGAGCTGTTAGGAATTTTCTGAACTTACAGTGCGGCGCCTATAATGCTAGTATAGTCGCTCGTCATGCCCGGCCCAACGCGTAAAGCTGTGTCTTACTTTTGATATTCCGCGCCGCCCTCACACATACAATACACAGTAGAAACGAGCCGCGCCGCGCGCGCCGCAAGCAACGTCCAAGCTCTCACGTTTGTATTCTCTTTGGCTCCCATTGTGAACGAGGCCTTAAGCGGGTATCACACTACACGTTATTCAGGGTCCCTTTCTCTAAATCAGGCTAGTGTAATAAGAGAAAGAGAGGAAGGGTCCCTAATTAGGGCGACCGGACGGACCCAGTAGCCTTGCTCCCTAAGCGCGCTTAATATCGGGAAGTGTAATAACACAAAGAGCAGTTAGGGCGCTCAGTCGTCACATGGTTAGGGTGGAGAGCGGTTGTGTGTATTAATTACTAGGTGGTAGGACTTTTCTACAAGATTGGTCTAGGCAGGTACCACCGCTTTGCCAGTTATTCTACCGCCAAATAGTAGTGCGCAAGCACTGTCGTGTTCCGGTTTGAAGAGCAATGTAGCCAGTGAAATTACTGGGCAAATGAGACTTTATGACCTGATCTCACAGTCTAGTAGTCTTACTAGATTGTGCTGATGTCTCAAGATGACGTGCGCAGTGCAGTGTCACGCGAAACTCTATACTTTAGAGTTCCGAGTGACACTGCAACAGACATGGGCAGCCGTGTCGTTAAAATCAGGCGAACGGTTAGCTCGTCACGTTATTCATCTAAATAAAAAAAATCTTAATTAATAGTCATGGATGCTACTACTAAAGCCGTGGCGATCGCTGCTTTGTTTGGTTTAGATAATATAGGTGCCATGGTACGTCCAATTCTCTCCGCGGTAACGTTTAAACTGAATGAGGGACCAATTTTCAGTGCAGTGTAATAAGCAAGGACCTAACTAGGGGCCACGCCCACCCTGAATACCGGGCCCTGAATAACGTGTAGTGTAATACCCGCTTAAAGCGGGTATTACCCTTAACCCTTAACCCTTTCTCTAAATCAGGATAGTGTAATAATTATAAGAGAAAGAGATGAAGGGTCCCTAATTAGGGCGACCGGACGGGCCCGGCCGCCTTGCTCCTTAAACGCATATACGAGTACTATCGGGGAGTGTAGTAACACAAAGGGCAGTTAGGGAGCAGTTAGATCATGCCAAAAACAGTAAGTAAAAAAAAGTAAGTAGAAGTAGCAAAGTAATGCGTAATGTTAATATTTTCTTTTTTTTCCATCTACCCTAAATGATTTAAATAGAACTGTATATTTATAAACATTATTATTAGTTTTAAGAGGCGCCTTCAGCCTACAAAACAATTTATATTCTTAGAATAAATTTGTAACTTAGACACTAACGCTCCTACAAAATAAAATATAATGTATGTCAATAAAGGAATTTCAAAATCGATCAGTTAGGGCGCTCAGTCGTCACATGGTTCGCGTGGAGAGCGGTTGTGTTCGTAATTGCAAGTATTGCTTCACCCAAATCTTTCTCTTCTTCCTTTCTTCTTTAATAGTCATGGATGCTACTACTAAAGCCGTGGCGATCGCTGCTTTTTTTGGTTTAGATAATACTAGTTGCGGCCCGCGGTTTCCCCACGTTAATTCCACGGGAAGATTTCACTTTTCCGGGATAAAATGTAGCCTATATGATAATCTAGTGTATAAGCTATCTTGGTACCGAATTTTATCCAAATCCATTCAGTCGTTTGAGCGTGAAGGATAAACATACATACAAACTTTCGCCTTTATAATATTAGTGTGATAGGTGCCATGGTACGTCCAATTCTCTTCGCGTCAACGTTTAAACTGAATAAGGGACCGACTTTCAGTTCGCCCACCCTGAATACCGGGCCCTGAATAAAGTGTAGTGTAATACCCGCTTTACTTATTTACTTACCTAACTTAATAATCTTACTAACATAATCTCTGACCACATTAAGGTACGAAATTTAACTTTGAAGCTGGAAAATAAACCCCCCTCTCCTAAACATAGATTACATAGACCTCCCCATAATCCATTATTCTTAGATTTTCCATAAATACTACACTTGGCAGACGTCTTGGTGATCGCAGTAGATTAGGTAAAAATAAGAATGCTGCTGGCTGCCCATTACCCGGATATTGCGTTACTGACTCTAACGGCACGGCACTCACCTCATGGACTTGTAAACTTTTTTATAAATAAAATTCTTTGTCTTTAAAGGCCAGAGTTACAGAATAAATAATACTACTACGCCAGGGTGTTTGATTTTCTACAGGATAATAACATGGTGAAGAAAGCGAGCGCGGCGCGGGCGGCGCGACTCTGTACGGCCGTCCTTCGACGTCTACCTGCTCGCTCAATGCGTGCGCCTCGATTTAAGTCTATAGACTTTGATGTGGTTGAATACGAAATGTGGTCTGACCGGTTCCCCCGGTCGCACGCGTTCGCGAATTCCCTCCCACTGGCCGATAGGTGCGGTAGCGGCCGGCACAGGCCAACACACATACTGTTCAACACACGGCCATATTGGTGTCCGTCTTCTGCCTCCTCCATATCGTGAACGAAGCTTTAAACGTGACCCCATAACCCTTTCTGTGACCTCCGTCTACTACTAGTTGTGTCCGTTAAACTAAAGAAGTGTTTTGTGGACAATAGTTATATTTTAGTAAGCTATGAATGCAATTTTCAAAGATGTGTGTGTATGAGTGCATTTAGATAAAAACTTACATGACCAGAATAATAAGAAGTAAGAAGAATGTTGTATTTTTACATATTCAAACTCTACATTTGCCAAGTGTGAAAAATGGTTGAAGTGTTTTTAGGTACCTAGCTATGCAAATACATATTTTACCTAAATACGGATCTACCCACTGAAGATGACTCAAGCTACTTTAATGAATATGGAATCTTTACCGACGCAGTTTGTGGCTGCAATGCGAACGCTATTTGATATCATGGACGATAAAAGAACGGGATATGTTAAACTAACAGATATTGAAAATCGATGGCGCGATGATCGCACCAAGGGACTGCCGCGCGGTGTCATAGAAAGTTTACAAAAAGTTGCTTCCCATGATGGTTTACTAACATTTGAAAGATTCTGTGCAGGTCTTAAAATATGTCTTCTGCGTAATCAGGTAGAAAACGCTTCCAATAAGGTAGATCGAATGAATGATGAAGTGCACACCACAGGACTACATACACAAATAATAAACGCTCAAGTTCACCGCCCTCCTTCCGCACCACAACTGGACGTGAATGACCCGCAGAACGTTAACAGAAACTGGAGTGTTTTGAAGAATACAGAAAATAACACTCAACATAGAACAATTAGTATGCCACAACTAACTCCACGTAAAGAAGCGGTTCAGGATTCACAACAACACACCGGGGGAGGACTTAATAGTAAACACGAATCCTCACATAGAATTTATGGCCCTCCTAAACCACCGAGATTAGAAAGACCATCAACTGATAGAAAAGAAACTTCGCGCGCAGGATACAAGTCAAGGGAAGAAAATGTTTTCGATAATGAGGAAATAATTGATGGTAAATTGAATTACGAAATATCGCGTGTAGGTGACGAGCAGAGCAGAGGACTTGGCGATGGCCGCTCTTCAAATGAAACTCAGTCGCAGTTTCGTCGCACATCCCGTCGCCGGGAGCCCCGTCGCCATACACTGCATAACGGTGTCGACTACAACCTTCTAAAACGTATGAAACAAATCGAGCAGGAAAAAGATGTCTTACTGCAAGGATTGTCAGCAGTGGAAGAAGCTCGAGAGTGGTATCTAAAACAACTTACAGAAGTTCAAGACAAAATGCGATATGCTGGCAGAACTGGTGCTTATGTGGTAAGTTGTTTTCATTTTTACTGTCTACTTACAGTTTTTCTGCTACTACTAATACACGGTATGGAAAACTGTTAAAAACTTAAGACGGACTACTTCAAAAGTTATTGAACTTTTTATGTAAAAACACGTTTCTCGTCTGTACCTAATTAAATCTAAATATCTGACAGGAAATATCATCTACAGGACCCTAAGTATGACCGATATAGTCTCGACAAGTTATTCAAATATATCACTTCACTACACGTATTTGCAATACAATCAACCGTCGTTAATTTATAAATCTCAATTCTCAATAATACAAATGAGAACGGAAATTTATTAAGTAGTAATTCACTTAAGTAACTCTAGGTTAGAATACTTATTGATAATTTGATACCTTCTGCAATGCAAGATATATTAAAAGAGTGACAGTAGTTTATCACACAGATTCTGTAGAGCAAAGATAATTATAATCACTATACCTAACCTACCTACCCAACTTGGTTTGTGCGTAAAAATAATCAATGGTAAACGTAGGTACGTTTGCCATTGAGTTCATGGCCGTACGTGACAAGTTTTTGTAACGTTATCGTGCTCATGTAAATGTTACTTATACGCCGACAACGCCATTGCAGTTTCGAATCTTCGTACTGGAAATTCCGATAAAAAGTGGAATCCTTTGTTTTGCGTCTGTGTGCCAGTATATCTGTTTATCAAGATCGTCGATCGCTGAAATTCAGAACAAATACTCCGTGGCCTCATAATACTGAAACAAATGAAGTTTCTGTAACTCTATTAAAAGGTTTAGTAAAGAAACCATGATTTATACCCTGAGCAGCTATTTCTTTGCGGCGGATGATCGTACCCTTTTGTAGAGATCTTGATCGGTTGAGGTACCTAGTGCCTTCCACATTTGATGAAATGGGCTTACAATTAAATAGGTTTCGATTATATGGCGATACGGAAATTGGCTCAATAAGTACTTCTATTTCCCCTATATACCTAAAAAAATTAAATTTCGCATAAACGAAGGTTTGATATCACAACTAAAGGAAAAAGTCTATTCCTAGGTGGTTTTCAGGTGACAAATTTAACTGGAGTTTTTCACACAGTTTGTATAAAAATATGTCAAGAGCATAATTTCGCCATTATCAGTGGGGTTCCGTAGTCGCTAAGGCAAGACAATGAAATGACCTATGAAGTAAGGTTAATGGCCTTTAGAATTGAACAGTTTCTTCATCTAACCTCGAATGATCACAATATTTTTTAAACACCAAGGTCTATTAACGAAAAAAATATGTTTCTGGAATGCAGTTAGAAAATGGCAGTGGGGACATATTGCAAGCATGGCAATCCATATTTCGAAATTCGGAATACATATAAAAAAAAATTAAAACTGGGGTGATTTCTATAATTTTACTTTAAAAGCCCTTATCAATGATAGACAAAAAAATTATGGAGAACGCTATTTGGTATGGATGTAGAGGTTATTCAGAAAACATCAGATCGAAGTGGCGAGTTTTATGTGCATCTTATACTCGTGTATTCTTCTTAAATAAGCTACCCACGGCAAAGCCAACTTACTACTGTTAACGTTAAAACAGTAGACATTAATAAACTCGTAATTGATGATTTATGTCCTAGGAACCGTGGAGCGAAGCTCAACAGGAGCGCCTGGAATTGCTTCGAGCTCGAGTACTAGAGCTGAACCGGCAGCTGGGAGCTCTGGCCGTGGGTTGGAGACACGGCCCTCTGTCGCTGCACATGAACCTGGCGCTGCCAACTGCGTCGCTGACACCAAACCCTGCCGCTCCCAACGCGTCTGTGCTGAGATCTCAGAACCGCCTGCTCGCGGAGGTAGGATCCTGATTGGTAATCGCTTATTTATAAGCGTGTTTAATTATTATAAGCCCCATCGTCAATGAGGTGAAACAGGTAGTAGTTAAAACGCAAACCTATTCAATACTAACCAACCTGCTCTCGATTCGACTATTTGAAAGAATTAAGTAATTAATTTTACGCCATAATTTCTCCTGCCTGTCCTCTACCGACCCACTCCATAATCCTATCTCTACCCTTTTCGTTCTTTCCTTAGCTCTTCTCATTGAAACAGAGCACCCAATGTAGAATAAAGCTCATGTAAAATTACTATGCAATGCTCATCTGCCACCTGACAAATGAGAGTGCGATAGTTGTATGAAGTATTCATTTTGACAGCCTCTGTGGTGTGGTAACTGAGCAGGTCGGCTCATAACCCGGAGGCGGCGGGTTCGATCCCCGCGGCAGGACAAGTATTTGTACACAGAAAAAAAAATGTGCAAATACTTGTTCTGTGTCTGGGTGGTCCTTAAACACAGGGAATCCTAGTTAGGATCCAGGATCTATGTATATGATTGTTGGGCATAAAAAAAATTACTTACGACTGCTTTTTAGTACCCATAACTTTACACAAAAAAAATATGGCAAGTTTCTAGCACAGCTTCCCAAGATTCCACTAAAATAAAATCCTAGGCACAGATTACTAAATGTTACTTTGTAACTAGGCTCCAAAATTTGTGCAGCAATACCAAATAACTTTATTAACTTCTAGTTCTTCAGATGAACCTGCATTAGGTATACAATTTTAGGTAGCTATACTACTCTTCTTACGTTATTCTGCGCTTTAGGTACCAGTTTCATTGTTTAATCTTTTTACTGCTGTTGAATATTTATGAATAAAAACATTTGTTATAACTTTGTTTCAGGAGGTGAACCGAAAAAACGAAAGAATATCTATATTGGAAAGGGAGAAATCAGCACTAATAAGAGAATTACTTTTGCAACGAAATAGAGCAAAAATAATTGATAACTTTACATAGTACAATTACTTACCAATCATTATCCTCTTTTGCTTTATATTAGGTATTTAATTTTCCCATATAAAAATAATTATGGTGATGGGTGTTAACTACCCATTGCTGGAAGTGGACTACTCATATTTCTGATATGTGCTGTAAAATATTAATGGTGCAGTGATATGGTGGAGGTAAACTGATTTTTTTTATTTTGTATTGTTTAATAAAGTGATTTAATGTTGTGTCTACAAATTTTATGATTATAATGTTTCATATTGTCTAGTTAATACACACTGTACAAGACAATATGCATATTAAATAAGAAAAATGACTGTTTTAAGTTAGTATTTATATGTGCCATTAGGACTGTGCTTCCAAGGATGTTTTGTGCAATAAAGTTATATGAGAGAACTTCTTTATTTTATTAACTACAATACTATAAAGTTACAATTTAAAGTTTGGTTGTAGTGGCTGTGTTGTACAATGAATAATCATATTCCCTGAAGGGTACATCATATGTGAGTAGTCCCTGATCCCAGGCTCGTTCAATAGCAACAAGGAGTTCTTTGTGTTTTTTCTGGCAGAGACCAGTTTTGAAAGGATCCAATATCTAAAATAAAATAATCAGTTAATGTTTTTACTGAATAATGAGTAGATACTCTTCTTAATACTAAGCACTAATTCTAGAAAACTTGGCTAGAACTTTCAAACAGTAGTATTAAATCTTCATTTAGCTCAAATTATGAAACAGTAAAGCTAATATAAAGAGGAACACCATCAATAATTTTCTTATGTGTAAAATTGATGATCTAAATGTATTGGTTGACAAAAAGTAATATGAGAAATATATTAACTCTGTGAGAAAGAGAGAGAAAGGGTAAACTTTTTGAGCCTGTGAAATTTAATATAATACTTACATCATGTATTGATTCTTAAATGCAATTATTATTTAAATATTTTTATTGTAAAATACTAACCTGCCCTGTGTACTGTGATATAAACTGTTCCAGCAATTCAGTGTTTCTGTGATCAAGAACCAGATATTCATCGCGGCAAATAGGGCACGGATTTCCAGTAGAAATGATACCGTTTCTTACACAAGACTGTCTTGTTTTTCGTGGAGCAAATCCACCTTTGTGGTTCCGGCGATACATCAGCCAGACAGGATTCTCGCCATATGTTTGTTGGTAAGCTTTGCTTTGTAAATATCTCATGCTTGTATCCACAGATATTATCTTCGTTCTATCTTTGATCGGGTCCACTGATTTCTCTCCCTCACTTGAACCTTCTTCGGTAGTATCAGAGTAGAAACGTACACTGACTCGCAGGTCTGCTAATACAATTCGGGTGATCAATGAGCGAATGCTATTATATAGTGCCATAGTTAATACTTAACACGGATGATATTTAGCGTTGTAATTATTATTTCAAATATCTTTGATACAATACGATAGAAAAGAATCCCTTAAATCCCTTTCAATCGTAAAACGTAGTGGTTATATGCTCTTTGCTTTCAATGTGTTTTTTTTATATGTACGGCTCCACACTTTTGTTTATTTAGCCAGTGTCAAGTAATTGATAATTTATCAAGTTAAAGATATTTCACGCAAATATGTGTTAAGTCAAAGTTGAAGTCATCAAGTCAAGTCATAGTCAAGTCATAGTCAAGTCAAAGTCTAGTCAAAGTCATACTCCTAGTAAAGTAGTGGCAACTTTACTTGAAGCTTCTATGGAGTTTTGGAAACAACACGAAAAGAAACGTTTTACCATCATTATACCATTTTCGCGTCCACATTAACGCGATCTCTTTCGTTTTCCCGCCAAAAAACGATTAAAGAAGGTAATTACGGGGAAGAATTCACTAACGAGGATTCATTACATACTCTTTGCTTTGCACATTTTCATGTCAATGTCAGGCCCTTCGAAAGTCAGTTTGTGTCACAGAGTACTATTTGTTTGTCTAACAGACCGTTTAAAAATATAATATTTTGAATATGTACTCGCCGTCAACGCATTGATTTCTTGAATGTTGAAATTATTTCATTGTACTCCAGTGAGGTTTAGTAAATAAGAGTGTGTGTTGTATGTTTTGACTAGTTTGGACTGAAGCTTAAAGATTTCACCAACGATACGAAAATTACGAAACCAGACCATCTTCTCTACGACCTAAATATTAACGCACCAAATCCCGGTAATTACATGATAATCATGTGTTCTCCTTGACATTTACTGGAGTAACTGGTGTCTCCAGTAGTTCCTGGGTCCCTAGACACATAGAACCCTAGTTAGGGTCCAGGATCTATGTATTTGATCGTTGGGCATTATTATTATTATTATTCATTTATTTCTGTTTAATAATTATTATTGGTGCTTAATATGGTAATAATTATTATTGTATCTACACTTTGGTCTTCCATTTATTTTATATGCTAAACCATTATTGAGATAAAGTGCAGGTGTTTATGGTATTATTGCATATAACTTGTACAGTACTGTTAACTATTTCGATTTATCCCACTTCGAAAATAAAAGTAAAAAAATAATATCCTTAATGCAAATAAAAGCTAGCACTAAAATATGTGTTAAAGTGTGCCACATAGTGAGTTTTCCTTGTTTTTACTCACATATTGTTGGTTATATTTTAAAATGCAATGTGTTGTAAAATTGCGAATTGATATAAATATTACAGTGAACTTTTTCATTTCGTTACTTTCAGGTATTCAAGCAAAATATAGGAGATTCAGACAATGGCAGACTTAATAGTGGATGCCAGTGCTATGTAAGGCTAAACTTGTTTTATTTTTGTAATTCTAGAAGTAAAATTAATAAATTTGTCTTAAGATGATGATGATGATGATGATGATGGTCTATTTTTTGTAGTAAAAACTTTTTGTTTACATGGTTATGCCAGGCATGGGCGTATTGAGGTTTGGGCAGTAATAGTAAGTCTTTATTCCTTATTCTTTGACCATTTGACATTGCATGCTAATTTGAGAGTATGTTCGACCGAAAGTGCATCAACCTTTCCTCCGTCAAACGCGAAACAAACCAGTTCTTTATCAGTAATTTCATTAAGATTGGAAGCTCCAATTTTGAAAGAAGCCGAAATTTAAAGTATTTTATTTAGATTATAAATGTACAATATTTGATGCTGCCTTCGCTAGCGCTTTATTACGGACTGTACTGTTCATTTGACATTGTAATCAGATTCCTACATCTAATTATTATTCGCTGACTTCTTATGCATTTTCATGTCAGTCATTTCATTAAGATTGGGAGCTCTATTTCTGAAAATATTTTACATGTTTTATTTAGATTTATTTATACACATGCATAATTTTGGCGCTCGCTTCGCTTGCGCTTTTATGTCTCCTATGCCCTTCATTGTGATCGGATACCTACATTTAATTTATGCACTACTGAAATTTGCGCTCTCGCTTCCTTCCCTTTTTTATAACAATTGGCGTGTTCGTTATGCTAAAGAGCTAACCCAATGCTCGCGGTTGGGTTAGTATACAAAACCGCCATTGCCTGAGCCAGGCCTCACTGGCCAATAAAGGCGCAGAATGAAGACTCAACTTCGAAGATTACTGTTAGTGTAGTTTTTTTCTATAAAAATGGTTTAGCTTACACACATTTCTTATGACTGCCCTCTGAACTGAATCCAGACTACGCTCATGTGCCTGGTTGGCATTTTGCCAGCCTAATTCGTTAAGGAATGATAAGTACTTCATTTTAAGTACTAGCTATAACCTTTTTTTGTGTGTGCTTGTGTGTGAATATTAACATTAATCTCCGTCATCACTACTTGACCAATTTTGATGAAATTTGGAATGCAGATAGCTTATTCGCTGGATTAACACAGGATACTTTTTATCCGTCGGGTCGCAACTAGTACTACTTATTATATTTTCTAATTGCGGGAGTAACTTTTAGAGAATACAGTTACGTCAATGACCACATGAGTTTGTGGAATAGCTAAAAATGCTGTAAGGAGTCTCGAGACTGACTTAATAAAAGTTAAATTTGACAGTCCTAAAATCTTAACGCTCCGAGCAAAATACAAAAAATTAAATTAAATAAAATTGAAGACAGAAGATATGAGATACTCGACACGGGCAGAATGCATGACTAAAATGCAATGCCAAAACTAGAGAGAAAAAAGTACTTGATTAAAAACAAAAATAATAACTTAGTCGGGCGTTGACATCGGCGCAATAACACAGAATGTTTTTTTTTGATAATCGGCGAAAAAATGAATATTGTTATAATATCGGCCTCTAAGTATTTTTCCCTATTTCCCATACTTTTACATCTTGCCATTCACGGCCAGTTGGAAAATGCACCTGTATATTGTGCTTTCGCTGCCTTTTGCTTTTCAGTTTTAATTAAATATACCTATTTCACCTTATTCTTTTAAATTACCTATAAACACTGACCGCCAAACATAAAAGGAAATACAGACATGGGCACAGAACATGAGTCAAGTAAGAAAGTTCATTTTATTAGTGTCATCTTATGATTCAATTTTAACGGTAGGAGGAAGTAGCACATAAATTGAAAATTTGGAACAGGCGCGATGTCGATGCGTCGCGTCGCTCTCGCCACAGTTTCTATTTCTGTGTACAGCGAGCGTGGAACAGCATCCGTATCTTCCAATGTCCCTCCGTGATGTATCCCTTTCTGACGCGGCGATCTCACTCTAACCTTACGTTATTCCCGTCTGCAATAAGTCCGTAAATGCTTTGTATCTGCTTATCGCCCTCTCTGCAAACGACACTTGGCGAGTGCCTCCCCAACCCAAATCTCGCGACTGCCGCGCTAATTAATCCAATACTATCATATGATATGTGCTATTGTTTTTTTACGTCATTATACAAACAGTTGGTTAATTACAAACCAAGTTTAGAATAAAACGGGTGTACTGTGCTGTGAGTTCATAGTCCATTCAGTGTATTTTTCCATTTATTTATTACCGTCCCGTCACCTACTTATCAATAAACTGCGTCGTGAGTTGGGGTTGTGTTTGTTTGGTGATGTGAATGTGTGCTGTTATTAATGCATACAACCAATATAAATTAACATAATGGCAACTTTGCCTCGGATGCACAGTTCTAAACATGGAATTCCAATTTCGTCCCCTTTTAGGTGAGTTAAATTTAGTTTTTTGTGTACCTATCCTCCTACACGATCTGTTTAATCTTTCCTATTAATTACATAAGTAAATCCACAGGACCTTTCTTCTAAATTTGAAATGGTTTGGTTTTTTTTGTTACCTTTTCAGGACTGAAATCGATGAAAGATGTTTGGTATGGACATGGATTCGAGTCCTGGGGATGGGGACATATATAGAATATTTTAATTAATTTATTTATTTCATATTTTCATACAATGACAATCTTATACTATATGTAGGTACCATAAATACTATACTATTGAATAATATCTAGTCCCAAATATTTAATTGTATGTGAGGATGTTGCACATTAGAGTGGGGTATACATTTCCCAATTTAAAATATTATAAAAATCATTAAACCTTATTTTCATTTATTGCAAATCATTCATGGTTAAATTAAATTTTGTCACATTACAGTTCAGATCAATTTAATATAGGTATTAAGACAATTAAAATTTCTTAGATTAATTATTAATTGTTTATATTATTTTGATACTACAATATTTTTAAAGTGGGTACTTACTTGGTTATTTATATTTTGTTTTTGTTTTCAATTAGTCGTTGTCAATATTTAATCATTAGTTATTCGTTTATAATTACGATAGTGGCGATATTACACATCTTTATTCCACGCATGCGAAACTACTGGCACCATCTAGTAAAAAATAACACAGCAGTAGTAGGTGTTATTATTTATTCTGTGTAGGTAGTACTTGTGATAGGTCAGAAAACTTGAAGTTTATCCTGTTACCAGTAGACTCGCCACGGCTTCGCCTGAGTTTAGTCCTAAAGGAATGGATTTAACATTTATGTATTTGCATAGATATTATTACATACATTTACATACCTATGAAGCCAACTGGACCTATGAAGATTGGGACGCGTGGGAAGGTATGAGGAACACCTTTACCCTGCCGCGAAAGATGGCACAGTCTAGTTTAATTAGCCAAAAAAAACTTCTACACTTCCAGTCTGATCCCATATAAATTTGGTGAGTAATTTTATGTTGAAGTACTATATAAAAACATGAATTTATCAGTGGATCACAGTAAACTATTCGTGAATTTCATTGCATATTCCTAATAGCTTTAGGATAGGAATCGATCAGTGCTCATTTGAATTAATCATTAACTTTGAAGATGCCCTACGGAACTCCTTATCCTAAACGACAAGTATCTCGGGCAATAAATTATGTCCACCACTCTGAACCACTCACTGCTTACACACAAACAGCTTAGGTATGTATCGTAACATAAACGGTATCGTCAAAATCCTTCATTATGGCGATTGAACTCACGTAGTCTTCTTTTTAATAGGATTATCAACAGCCTGTAGGCGTCCACCGCTGAACATAGGTCTCCCCCACAGAGCGCCACTTTGACCGACTGCTTGCCTCTCATTGATCGGCTTCCCGCGGTTTTGATCAGGAGGGTTACAAAACCTTGATTGCAATGCAACATGAGAAATTTCCAAACCATGCACATAACCTGCGTATTCAAACTGTCAAATCTATACAAATTTGTGTATCTATTAGTTGCAATCGAGTAACATGATGACCAGTCATCAGATTTTTCATTTAATGAGGTGTCAATAGATTCATTATTATTGTTATTATTATCATAGCAAACGTATCGTATCCATTGACTGGTACGAATACCTGTAGCTATTACTATACAAAACCTATTACTTCGTATGTAACCATATAATCTAAAGTCAAAGTCAAAGTCAAAAGATTTATTGCAAATAGGCTAATTTTAGCACTTTTACAAGTCAAAATTATATAAGGTACTTAAAATTAAGTTATTTCACTAAGCATATAAAATTACAAAGTGCTAAATATATATAACTCAAAGGTGACTGATTGATTGACTCATATAGTGATCTATCAACGCACAGCCCAAACCACTGGACAGATCGGGCTGAAATTTTGCATGCAGGTAGATGTTATGACGTAGGCATCCGCTAAGAAAAGATTTTTCGAAATTCCACCCTTAAGAGGGTGAAATGGGTGGTTAAATTATTTTCCCATAGGCCACGCCGCGGGCGAAGCTGCGGGCAGAAGCTCGTAATATATTATTTTTTACTGTTTGTTTCAGCACAAGTCCTAGGAAACTACAAGAAATGGCATTGCCAGTGGATGGTCATGGTAAGTAATAATTCTAATGATTAAGTACTTACCTATTTATCTAAGATTACGATAATTACAAAAATTTCAGCGATTTTGAAAATGAATTACTTATATGATTAATCATATAAGTAAGCTTTTCAAGTTGCTTACACCTGCTATGGCTCTAACTCTACTTCTAATAGTAAATTCGTACCACCGCTTTCCGGGTCTAGGCAGAAAGAAAAAAGCAGGTGTCGATAGACTGACGCGGCTTTTGATCATTCAATACTAATATCTCAGAGTTAAGAACGTACCTAAATGACGATTCGACTGAGGGATTGTATATCCTACCTCAACTTTATAGATTGTAACAACTATAATGTTTATACTCATGTAATTATCTACCCCTCGTTAAGTTAGGAAAATTAGTTAATAAGTTATTTACTAAAACGCCAGCGGCAGCGCCAACATATATATACCTACTATTTTGTCAGATTAACTAATATGTGCTTTATTTACTCCCTGTACAGACGTCACAAGTGCGAGCGGTGTCAGCATGAAACAGTATGAAGAGCAATTAAATGGACTACGCAAAGAAAACTTTCACTTGAAGCTTAGAATATATTTTTTAGAAGAAAAGTTGGGCAGCGGGTCGCCCCCTGCTGTTCAAGTAAGTAAATTAGCCAACATAATAATACAAATTTTTTACTTAGTTATGTTGATAGTGGAGATCTACGTGAACCAACAACTTTCAACTTCCGTTCGCCTTGCTAGCAGCATACTTCCCAAGTCAAGCGTGCGTAAAGAAGTTTTACTCAAAAACAATACAACCTTGATTTTTTAAATAGGTCACATTAAAATCACAACAGCTTGATTTATTGATTGGTTGAAAATTGCGATCAGTGGTAAATAAATCTAAGCGTTCATTGGTTTCCGTAGGGGCTTCTGGAGCACAATGTGAGGCTGCAAGTAGAAGTGGAGGAGTTGAGAAGACAGCTATCCGATAAGCAAGAACTACTCGCCGCCGCTGCCGAAGCGATCGATGTACTTGAACAACAGGTACGTTAGATACACTCCACACATAAGTATGCCGTATTTGGTGAATAACATATTAATATATTAGTCCGCACTAAGCGTTTTGCTGGGTCATTTATAGTCCGAACGGCCAAAGAATGGAATGCTCTTTCAGCAACAGTGTTTCCTCCTGGGTACAACCTGGGTTTTTTAAGTCAAGAGTGAATGGGCATCTCATGGGCAAGCGTGCTCCACTTTAGACAACTTCGTCACCTACCATCAGGTGAGTTGTTGCCAAACGCATGCCCATTTTACCATTAATTAAAAGTATAACATAGCATATAATAGGTCTTTACCTATGAAATTGCCGTATTGCAGTACAGACTTTTTCAAACAAAAAAAAGTTTTGATTGGCTATGAATTCTAAATTCAAATTAATTTTGTTTTAAAAATATGACATTCTATTTACAATATAAGTCTTTTGTTTATTGATTAGCGTTGTATTTTCATTACATTTCAACATTTTTCCTCATAATGGATACTTTGAAATTTCGTGTAATTGTGGAATATGAGTTCCGTCGTGGCAGCAACGCGGCACAAACGACACGTAACATCAACGATGTTTACGGAGAGAACTGTACAAACGAACGTACAACCCGTTATTGGTTTGCTCGGTTCCGTTCTGGGAATTTTGACTTGAAAAATTAACCTCGTGGTCGTCCGGAAACTTTGGTCAACAATGATGAATTAAAGGCGATTGTGGAAGCTGATGAATCTCAATCTACAGCTGAGCTGGCAGCAGCTTTTGATGTTAGCATCAAAACAATATTGGTCCATTTGCGACAGATTGGCAAGATAAAAAAGCTTGATAGATGGGTGCCCCACGAACTTAACGATCGCCAGCGCAACGTACGCGTCGAGACTTGCCTTGCGCTGCTTAACAGTCACAGAAATGAAGGAATTTTGAACCGAATTCTTACGTGCGACGAAAAATGGATTCTTTTTGACAATCGAAAGCGCTCAGCAAGTTGGTTAGATCCTGGTTCGGTAAAGCAATGTGCAAAACGAAAAATGACCCCTAGAGAGGTGATGGTCACAGTTTGGTGGTGTAGTGCTGGTGTGATTCATCATAGCTTTTTACAAAACGGCGAGAGCATTACTGCAGATGTGTACATTGAAGAACTGACCACAATGATGGCGAAACTCGCATGTCTGCAACCAGCTTTGGTCAATCGGTCGTCTCCACTGCTACTTCACGACAACGCGCGACCCCATACTGCACAACAGACCGTCTCTAAGCTGCATGAGTTGGGTTTGGAAGCTCTCCCTCATCCGCCATACTCACCAGATCTTGCGCCTACCGACTATTACTTTTTCCAAAATTTGGACAACTTTTTTGCGGGAAAAAAATTCAATTCCCGAGAGGCAGTACAAAACGCCTTTGAAGAGTTTGTTGTCTCCCGTCCTGCTGATTTTTTTCAAGAAGGGCATCCATAAACTGCCACAGCGTTGGCAAAGATGCATTGATTGCAGGGGTGATTACTTTGAATAAAAGAAATAAATAAGTTCGAAAAAAAAAAAACTTTAACTTTTTTCAAACAAAACGGCAATTTCATAGGTAAAGACCTAATATTTATATTTCACCAAAAACTGTATACTGGGCGATGGTATTAATGATGATGCCTTTTACTCTATGGCCCGTATACTTGAACGAGGTGTTTTAGAAATTTATGAATGAAATCTCGACTTGACCACTAACTTGCCTTATTACATACTTGCCTTATTAATAAACGGGTATTAGTCTCGGATTAGTTACTTCAGCTTTTGTCTTCTTTTTGCTACTGGAATATTTAGCTGGATCGAAAGAGACAAAAGATAGTGTAACTAGAAACTAAAGCTAGTTCGTGTTTATTAATAAGGCTGTAATGGTTCACGTGGAAAACGATGAGTGTAAAATGATGAGTATACCGCGGGGTGCATATAGTAAGTCAGATAACTTATTAGAGACATTTCACTGAGAAGGCTTAGAGTATAGATCGGCGAGTCATTTTAGATGGAGTTTTGATACTATTGAATTTTATTATGGAGGACCTGAAAAATTTGCTTTTTGAGTCATTAATCAAAATCATGCAAAAAGGAAATGGATTTGGCTGTTTGGAACACGGATAGGTCAGCAAAACCTGGACAAGGAGATTTTTTATTTGAGAAACCGCTGTGTGAAAAGGACCCATGTAAAATACAACATGTATATATTTACACAGTAGTAGTATGCATAAATAAAATGATTATTATTTTTATTATTTTTTAAATTTAATATCACATTAACCGTTGGAATGTCGACGCGCTGCATTTGATTTAAGAATGAAAACTGAAAACTGTCCAGTATCCGACGGACGTATCTTGAATTGATTTGTAAGACGATATTGTTCTTACAGGGTTCCATGTCGACAGATAGTGTTGAAATGTCGATGAACAATAGTGTTACACACAAGAAGGACATCAGCAGTCAAGATCAGGTATGCAATCTTAATTTTTTTGAAAGTTATTTATTAGTCTTGAGCTCGACTTATTATTAGAAAGAAAGAAAGAAAAAAAATTAAATTCATGGCAAAAAAGATAGAAAATACATTAAAAAATTTAAGAACACCGTCATTGTCAGTTGCCACGACCCAACTCAGCGTTGTTATTAGTACTATTAGTTCTAGTACTGGTGGCTGCCTGCGAACTACAGTTTATGTCGTTAAAAAGTATTCCTTCCCTCAAACTCTACGTATTTTCATCAAAAACGTTGTAGCCGCTCATTTGTGAAAAGGTGTACTTATCTCAAACAGACAGAAAAACAGATTTGGTATATATGTAGGTATCAATTGTCGAATTGTAAAGTCAATTAATAATCAATTAAAAGTCTATTATATCTAAATGTTTGTTACCATTAATTTCCGTAACTGCTGAACTGATTTTTATGAAATTTGGAATGCAAACAGCTTATACGCTGGATTAAGAGATTGGATACTCTTTATCTGCGGTTAAAGCCGCGGTGCTCACCTAGTATCTAAAAAAGAAGATTTGAATACCTAATTCCCTCGATTTTTAAATTATAACAAGTTATAAATAATGAAAATTGATGCATTTTCGTATGTAAAAGTATCAACTCTTTTTTTAAAATATTTATTGATGAAAAATAAATGAACACAGGCCTGGGGCTGGTGGGGCTTTAATAGTAATTTAACGTTTCTAGATCGCTGAAAGGAAAGAGGTGACTGATGATACCTGCGCAGAATCTGAATCGGCTGGGTAATATATAATTATATGTACATAATACAATAATTTGATTACATAGAAAACATACCTTTGGATTTTTGTCGGCTTATGCATGATATCTTCAGGATTCGAGGCAGGAAATAATTATAATAATGCCTAACGATCAGACACATACATCCTGGACCCTAACTAGGATTCCCTGTGTCTTAGGACCCTGGAACTACGAGGACCATGGTCCCACAACACCCAGACTCAGAATAAATATTTGCGCTTTTTTTTCTGTGTACAAATATTTGTCCTGCTGCGGGAATCAAACCCGCCACCTCCGGGTTATGAGCCGATCTACTCCACCACCACACCACAAAAGCGAGACGAAATCGGTCATAAACCGGAAATAATGGTTTGATAAAGAGGCCTATGTCCAGCAGTGGATCAATATAGGCTGAAATGAAATAATAATACAGGGTATGATTAGTGATCGCTAGAGATCCCCAAGGTTTCACCCGCATGGACAAAGACCACTCGAGCGAAACATTTAATAAATCTTCCTACTCGGACTCAAAGTAAAAACACAGTTTTCATCAAAATTCGTTCATGCGTTTCATATCTGAGTGGTAGCCAAAAGTAGCACATAAGTACTCTATGCATAGTGGTATCGATTCAGTGTCGTTTTCTTTAAAAGCTAAACGAAAATAAATCGCTTGTCTTTGTCATTTTTACTTTATCAGAAAAGTACCGCCATTCAGAAAGAGACACAGGTATCAAATACATTAATTAAGTTTGTGGCAGTACTAGTTAATGTTAACTGTTTTTGTTGTTGTTGTTTGAAATAATTTCTTTTTCTTTTTAGGGACTATTTGGCTGTTACAGTGAACAACGATGACTTGGTTAGTAATTTGTACTCTTCTATCCCTTGTGTAAACAATTACACAAGGGAAGCAGTTTGATTTGATATTGACTGTACCAATACAGTTAGGGGAAGCAGTTTGATTTGATATTGACTGTACCAATACAGTTAATATAAAATCAAACTGCTCACGTGATATTTTTCAGGATGAACTTATGAAACTGCGAAAGGAAAATCGCAAAGCTTTACAAATGATCAAAGGATGTATGAAAAAAATCCAACAGCAAGATAAGGAAATGAAGAAAATCAAACTTGTATGTAGTTAACCAATTAAGTTTTCTAAGTAATCTACTTCTTGCTTCAATGAGTTTCTTTGTAATGAAAATGCATGTTGTTGTTATTATTATTATATTTGCACATTTTTTTATTACATTATGTTTAATTTGTTTTCAGGACAAGGAACTAACATATGCCCAAGTTAGCGATTCGCAATTAGAGAAATACGCACAAATATTAAAATGCAAAGATGAACACATTAAAGACCTGGAGATCAAAGTACGTGACTTGCAGAGAAATGTGGATAACGTTCAAAATTTAGAAGCTTCCGGGTAAGCTTTATAAACTAAACATTGTTTTGGTAAATGAATATTATAGAGGAGTCTGTATATACTTACACCATTTACTTACTGTTTCAGTAATCTTCAGCAGTTATTGGCTCGACGGTTACAGGGCCTAGCTTATTTCTTGGACAAACTTTTGTCTCACAAGTAAGTTAATATTTACAAGTTTCTTAATAACTCGGATCTACGACTTTTTAATCCTTCCACGTGGATGTAACCGTGGGGGGTAACTCATATCGTAAATTATAATTCCATATTTAAATTTTTAGATGCGTACTCGGGGAAAGCAAACAGAAGCAGGTCGAAGAATTTCTAGAGCAAAGTTTGGCTCTACCACTGGGACTCGAGCTGGACGAATCAATGGCGCCTGAAGAGTTCACTATGGACGAGAGTAACATGGACATGTCGCTGAGGCTGGACGAATTGACCTCCATGTTCGGCCATCACGGCAGATGTAGCGAGGAGTTGAGGCAGACGCCGCGCAGGCCGGTCAGGAGTGACGTCATGTCCGAGTCGGAGTGTTGGTCGGAGCCCGACAGGAACGTGTCGCTCGCGCGCGTTGGGCTCTGTCACACCGGCGTGCCGGGCGCCCGGGACTCCGCCCCCGAAACTAGGAGCCGCGCGCGCCGCCCCAGGCTTTCGCACAACTCTCGCTCAGAAGAAAAAAGCGACGCCACCTTTGACGAAGTCAGCCAACTCAATAAACGCTGCGAACAATTGGACGCTGAGCGAAAAGACCTCACGAGCAAACTGGAGTACACCGTCAAAGAGATCGAAGAACTTTCCAACGAAAATCGCAATCTTAAATCAAATCTCGATTTGGAACACTCTAGCGTATTAGAGGCTAACAGAAGTGTCGAAGCCCTTCGTACCACGGTGATGAATCTGGAGTCTCGTCTCCGTGAGGTTGAAATGAAGCTGGCAGAGTCGGTTAAAATCGCTGATACGTTGAGATCGGAAAGGCAGGAGTTGGAAGCGACATTCGTCGAGAAGGAGCGAGCGCTGCGCCGTGCCGCCGACGAGGCCACCGTGCAAGCTTCACAGGCCGCATTGGAGCGAGCGCGTGCTCAGCACGATAGGCTTAGAATAGAGAGGGAACTGGAAGAAACTCGGGAAAAACTATCTTCTGCTCTCGAGGCGAACTCACAGTTGGCAATCGAAGCCACGCGCAGGACAGCTGAAGCGGTCGATGACAAGGCGGTATTGCTTGAAGGCCTACCGTCCGAAGAAGATCGCCCCACATCTCCAGATCTCGGCATTGACAGCGACAGGCTATCTAGTTTGGAACAGAACGACGGCGTTGCTTTGTCACCGCGTAAGTCATTTTGAATTTACCATATTTTTATATTATTTTTGTAATAAAGCAAATGTCTCGCTTTAGGTACTTTATTATATTTTTCTCATTCTTACAGGTTCGCTATTTGAAGAGAATATTACGTTGAAGCAAAAGTTGGCAAGAACGAAAGCTACTCTCGCGGAAACCCTGACACAACTGAACGCTGCAAATATGCGCAAAAGGAGCGTACAGCGCGCTATCTGTCGCGAAATTCACAAGACTCAGGGGGTCCTACGCAAAGCACGGGACCAGTTTGAAAACCCTAACTAGGGCTTTTTACGATAAAGTGAACCTATTCAAAAAGATGCCTAACTGAAATAACATGTGCTAAAATTACCCACCGAATCATGGCAATATAACGCAAAGTACTGATTTAAAAAGCTTTAAAGCTAATTTCGGGTATCCATATCCACGACAATAACGGTTGTTTACAAATATTTTATAGGCTCCATATGGAGGAGTTGTATACTGTGAATATTTTTGCACGCTATACACTGATGGTAAGTATTTATTACTGGTTTACTCTGTGATTGTATTTTTTTAATATGTAATATTAATTGATTTGATTTGACAATTTGTACTTGATATAGGCTGCATTATTCACTATTTGTGATAACCTGATTATTTTTCCTCTTGGTTCACTTTGGTATATTATTCAGTTTTGTTTAAAGTAATATGAGTATTTCAAGCTGTACTGTAACAATGATTTAATTAAATTACTTAGTTATGTAAAAATAGTTTAACATTTTAATTTTGTAAGATTGTGCAACATTTAATTCAAATAATAAAAACAGATGTGCCTATATTTAGAGATTTTTCTTTATTTTTTCGGCGTTTGGCTTATTTAGTGGGACTATTGATAATATTCGGTCATAATCCTAAGAGTAGACTTGCTTTATTTAAAATGCTCTAATCTAATCGGCGTGACAATAGTTATTTGTGCAACAAGAGAGCAAAGTCGATGTTTGCTTTGAGTGCTTATGTTGAATCCTGAGCAAGCGAAATTGAAGTTTGAATCCTGAGCGTAGCGAGGGACTCAAAGCCACGATATGCAAATAACTGATCTCGGGCGGCACATACGACTTGTCTTCTCAACAAAGAGAACGTAATTACTTACCGTTTGTATCACAAATTGTAAAGTATACCTAGGTTTGTATGTGAAAAGAACAATGATCAAATGCAAGCCATAAATAAAAGATCTTTTCATGTTCTTTCCATAACTCTTCAGAATCACTCAATATTGTAACCAGCTGCTTGGCTTTATCTAGTCACTAGTTCCGCCCCGCAGTTTTGCCCGTGGATAAAAAATATCCTATGTGTTAATCCAGCATATAAGTTATCTGCAATTCAAGTTTCTAAAATCCATTCAGTAGTTTTTGCGTGAAAAAATAACAAACATCCATACATCTACGAGTAATACATACAAAATTTCGTGTTTATGATATTAGTAAGATAGATATTCTTTACAAAATCTTACACAGACTTGGATTATTAAAAAAAATTAGAGTAGGTACCGTTCAGAAAAATATTTGTCAATTGAGCATATCATGAGCTTTGCAGGTATCCGCTAATATCCTAGAATAAGATAAACAGCTTGTGTATCGTAATCAAGTGATTGTATTGATGATAACAGGAACCAGTTGTTAAAGTGGTAATATTCAGTCCAGCAAAGCTTCAAGTAAAGTTGCCACCACTTTACTATAGTATGACTTTGACTAGACTTTGACTTGATGACTTCGACCGTGACTTGACACATATTTGCGTGAAATATCATTAACTTGATAAATTAGTAATTACTTGACACTGGCTAAATACACAAAAGTGTGGAGCCAAAACATAAAAAAAAAACATTAAAAATAAGATTACTATTTTTGGCGCGAAACGGACTAATCTCGCAATCTAAGCTTTTGGGGTTTTTTGTTCTTGTTACTTTGCAAAATGGAAAATAACTACAGATACCACATTAAAAACCCAAATCTAGAATCTTTAGGATATCTTGTTGCAATCGCTAACACTCAAGACAAACACGATAGATCGGCACCAACTCACCACCACTGGAAAATACTTAAATGCAGGTTAGTGACGTTTTCCAATCTGTTCACTGGTAAAAAATAAAAGAAGGTCGCGTAAAGCTTTGACTTTTACCTACTTTAGACAAGAATGTAGTTTAGAGATATCTAACATTCAGTTCGTGGTTGCAAGTCGAGACCCTTTCGACCTCATCGTTTGTTGGTTCTGCGAGCGATAATATTTGCCCATTGCCATTTCACATGCTGTGCTGTATTATTTAAGTACATGTAAGGATACGGTCTACAAACCAATCGCCCTGTCACCTTGTGTATACCTACACTTATTATTGTCAAAATGTCAAGGATATACGTCCAGTCCCTATACGAGGGTTATTATGTGAGGCAAATTTATTCTTCTATGTTAAGATAAGGTTAAGATAAGATAAGGCTTCTATCTTAACATCAGGTGAACGACTAGCTCGTCACATCATTCAATAACATTAAAAAAAAAAAAAAAAAAAAGATGGCTTGACTACCTACTATTTTACATATTTTTGCAGAATGATAATATTCTCCAACTCTTCAATATTGGCTTCTCCAGATAAAAAAGACATAAAACAAGTTCATATTGTCTTCAACAAAAAAGGTGATGATTATGACAAATTAATCTCGCTGTTTCTCAAGTTTTCGCTTGCGCAAGTGAGTACTTACATTAATAAAATTGATAATGCAGATTAATTCCCGTCTGTACTAAAGTTTCACGGCTCCTAAGTTCGCACTTATTCCTCTGTAACATACTCAAATGTATGGCAGTATAGGTATGTCATTGGATAAGTGCGAACTTAAGAGCTGCCAAACGTTGGTGCGTACATAAGAATAAAACTGCAGAAAGTAGAAACAGAATACAAAAAGGCTTGAAATTGAAAGATTAATGCTCGTCTGCACTATAGTTTGACAGTTTATAAGTTCGCACTTATCCCTGTATAACGTCCTCTCAAACGTATTCGGGAAATTAAGAGCTGTCTCTCGTTAGTGCCGACGGGCTTTAGGTATCTACTGTTGTTACTTTTATTTTTTCTAAGGATGGTGCGATAAGGGCGACGACACCTGAAGTATTTCAGATGTGCTTCAGTTACACGTTAACAGCAAAAATTGCACCTACTTGGAACTCGTTGGGCATAAACTACCTCGTCAATAACAGAGACTTCCTAACAAACAAAGGCCCTCAAGATGGCGTCAGATACCAAATCTGGTGCAACGGTACGGAAATTTACGATTGCTAGAGACCTGCCTCGAGTTTCCACCCGCAGTTTACCCGCCCCCTTTCCCCGCGGGAACTGAATTATTCGGGATAAAATAATGTTAATCGCGGTCGTGTAAGCAACCTGTGTGCAAAATTGTTTTTAAATCGGTTCAGCGCTTGGCGTGAAAGATATACAAACAATCCAAAAAACACAACGCTTTATTTATGTAGTATAAGGGATTATATTTTATTATATTAATCATTACCTACTTAATATAAATATAACATTTAATTTGCATAAATAGTTATGTGTAAACTAGATAAATCAGATAAGTAGGTACCTATGCTTTTATGAATATTTGGCAACTTTGCTAAGATAATTTAAGGATAAGATTTCAAGAAATATTAGTTCAGATGGTTCAGAGGTAATAATAATAAAGAACAACTTAGTTAAAACTTTCTTAAATTTGTAGAACACACGACAATTATGGAATTAAAGCCTGTAAAGCTGAATTTAATCTTGTCCGAAGATATATTCATGCCTGGGGAGTGGATCAGGGTCCTGCCAAGGTAATTAGTAATACCTACGATTATGACAAACTAAAAATGAAACCTATCGAATATTTTTTTCCTACTTCCACTATCATTTTTATAATGTAGGGAGCGAGACAGCATTATGAATGTGTAAGTACTCTTTTTAATGGCGCATGTATAAAAAATGGTAGGCCCGCAATAATAAAATGCTTTATACCTAATTTTAGTAATATTTATTGCTTAACGTATAATTTACTTTCGCTAGTTTGAATAAAGCAGTCGTTGAAGAATATTATGAGAAAATGCCAGAGTCTGGAAGTTTCAGATGCTATAAAGATTTGCGTCGCCATTGGAAAAACATAGTAAGTATAAGTACCTACAGGTTGGACCAAACCAATGCACTCCGGATCCCTCCAACTTCAATGTTTAGGGTACTTTCCCAAGTACCCTAAACATTGAAGTTGGCAAATATTTTTAGAAATAAAAACCACTGCTATCAAAGATTTTTAAATCACTGATCAGAGCCGGGACTAGAACCCGTCAAATGTAGAAAATTAACATCCTAGTAGTGCATTGTCAGTAGTGAAACAACAAATATGTACTAAAAATATTTTAAACCACTATACAATTAGTGCGGTTTTTTAATAATCGGATAAAAGTTGTTTATTGAATAAAACAAAATAGTGAGAATAAAATGTGGTTATGTAAACCGATCTCTTAAAAAGCTATTGTTTTTTGTTTTAGTCGGCTTATACATTTATTCGTCGAATAACCTTTATCCAGCCATTGAAAAACGGTCCTTAGTAAGCTATTTTAAGGCCCTGTCATAGTAGGTACGTTTTTTGTATGGGGTCTCCATACCGCTCTGTTTAGAGTTAAAAATCGCAGATGAGTTTATTTTATTAAATAAATATTTGTACACATTTTACACAGCGCCATCTAACCCCAAACTAAGCAAAGCTTGTATTATGGGAACCAGATAACTGATACAATACTAATATAATACATACATACTTTTTGTTTGTAAATACATACATAGAATACAATAATTATAACACCCAGACACAGAACGAGCATCGATGTTCATCACACAAATGTTTGTCCTGGGTGGGAATCGAACTTGATGTCAAACTGGATCAGCGCATGAGAATTGTGTTATTTTTGCGGGCTTTTTTTGTGGATTTTTGTGAATTTATTATTAAAATATTTTATTTGGTTACTTAGCTAAGTTTGGTCGGTCATTCCTGTATTTCTTTTTATTTTTTGACTGGTCCGACCGAACAGTTGGTAGTAACCCTACCTTCTAAGCTGTAGGTTATGGGTTAGATTTTCACCCTGGACAAAAATTTGTATGATGAACATCGATGTTTGTTCTGTTTCTGGGTATTCTATGTACTTATGTATTTACAAACAAAAAAGTATCTAAGTAATTAAGAATTGTATCAGTTATCTGGTTCCCATAGGTAGTCTGCTTAGTTTGGGGCTAGATAGGGTTGTGTGAAATGTCCACAAATATTTATTTATTTTATTTTATTCTCGTCACAATAGTGACATGGAAAAATGTTTTTATTGTTGATTTTGAGCTTACACTGCACCTTCATTGGCCTTATCAAAAATTAAGTCCATGTGTAGGTACGGAAACCTCGTTTCCGTGACTCTAAACCGCACTTGGCCGGTTTTTATGCTGATTGTGATTAGTACCTACACATTTGAAAAATAAATAAATAAGTCAATAATTTGATACAGCATGGATATCGTTTGCCCGAAGAGGAGTATCCATACTACGCGATAAGGTTTTGGCGCGGAGAACCCCTCACGTACCCGAAGACATGCATCCTCAGAAATTTCCCCATCGTGACACCGCTGCCTAAACCTGCAGAGGTGTGCTATTTCATGTTTACCTAAGTGATAACAAATTAATACTCAAATAAAAAACGAGATTTGTATCTATATCTAAAGTTTACACATTTAAGGCCAAATCTTTAACTTTGACCACACAACCACCACAAGAGCGAGGCATGGCACCAGGTTTATCTAAATTTCATACAATTAGATCCTGCAAAAACTTATTGCGTATCTTTCAACGTTATTACGTTTCATACATTTAATTGATAGTGATATGCTATATCTGGACTGTTAAGTCTTCTGTAGTCGGTAATGCTCTTATGCACTTAAATAGATTGAGAGTCCATTTTCACCAATGTACTAGGTAGCTAAGCAGTGTGCTTGGAAAATATGTATCTATCCATTGATTACTTTTTGCTCTATTTTAATAAATAAATAATTGTTCCTCGGTCGCTAAAGCTATCGGTATATTTTTTCTTCATGCACCGCTTAGCTGCGCTACGTCGCACATCTGTCATAGTGGAAAGTAGAATGCACACCGTAGGTGTTAAATTTTCAGAAATTGGTGCTATCAAAGTTTTTAAGCTGCTTGAAATCTCGAATCCCTCATTTCCTTGGAATACCGTTGATGATCCAATACAACGATGAGCATCAGGTACTTATGTAAATCCAGTCCTGTATTTATTTATACCTATACAAACGAGTGTCTTCTATCCCTATTAGCTCTAAATGAGAATTGTGTTTCGTTTTGTTTTACTTAAGTAACATAAGTCTACTTTAAAAATGGCCCACCGGCGGCGGTACATTGCATATCGAGCTAAATAGAACGCTCTATGAAGTCAATTGAAGGGGTGATAATAAAAAGGGTTTATCAGATTTTTTTCGAGAAATGACTTATGGGTATCGTTGGATTTAGCGTGAAATTATCTACAATAATACATTCTCAAAATACCGAAATGTGGCTTAAATCTCGAGATTTTGAGTCTAAAAACGGTTTATCTGTCACAGGAATACGCTTAGCATAAAAAAATGATTATATTTATTTTATTATATTATATTTTTACAGTAATTGTATGAATTAGCACTATATTTAGTATTTTAAAATAGAATTAAAACATTTTCAAGCAACTGAAACTTACATAAACCTTTTCTATTTTTAGCCTTCCTTCCTTCCTTATAAGCACTCTACATTAAAATGAAGCTGTTGAAGTTTAAAGTCAATTTTCTCGAAACTATCAATTTGTCAGTTAAACCCTTTTTATTCTCAACCCTTCATTATCTCCCTGTAAGTGATAGAGACGACGACGCCCTACCAGGCGCGTCATCTCCATGTGCATTACCGGTAGGGTGGTGGGCCGGTACTCGTAGTAATTATTTATAAGCATATGCATATTTTTGCCGCGGGGACCCGAGGAAGCCTATTTTCAGTGGACCTCTTCATGCTGCTGCTGATAATGATGATATTATAGCTTGTTGCCTGAATAATATTTCACATAGGTATTGTTAATTTTATACAATCTAGATATACATATTATTTGTTCCAGGCTTTTAACAACAACGATAGATCGGCGGCGACTCAAGCGATCAGCCTATGCACGCCGACACAAAATTAAAATGTTTAATTTCATTTCATAACTAAAAGCATTCGAATCTTTTATACTATTTTTTGATTTTATTTTCAATATTTTACCCCTAGCTATAATTTGATTTATACCAACAATATTGTAATGAATGCCTTTCGGTTATAGCTTTGGTACCTTACCTACCTATATTTTATGCTGAATAATAAAAGTAGTTATTTTTAGGAATAAAATATTTTCTTTAATTGTTGTTCTTACTAATCTTGTTGTTTTAAATATATTACAATCACAAAATAAATTCAATATAATATAAATTCCAAAGAAGTTACCGTCATAAATAATTTGGTTATCGTGTCATTTTCAGTAAAAAGTACTCGTCATCATCATTACAATCATTCTAGGTTAAATTACTTACCATTTTTACTATATTAAAATGTTAGCATTTTACATACCTACTTACAGAAAATAATAGCTATCTAACATATTTATTTAAGTTTTTACCCAATTTACTGTTCATATTCACCAACATTCAATCCATAAAACCTATAGACAAACATTTCAAACAATAAATCAAGTTTCTATACCTAGGCAAAACGGTCCACGCCACGTCGCGTCGGCGAGATTCGATACGATATTAGAATAATGTTGTTTAGTCGTATTGTGGGTAGATGTCTATTATTATGTGTTTGTCATTAATTCAAGTAGTGTGTTGGGGAAGAATCTACCGCCTGCAACAATCTGCGAGGAGATATCAGTGAAGGCTGGCCCGCTGTCTGTTGAAAGAATCTTGCGACGGATGGTGAGAGGTTTCTTGACGACGGCTGCGGCGTCAGTGTGCTGCTTCTTATACCCTGTGGTAGAAGATCATAACACTAGTATACTAGATTTACTCGTAATTCTATGGGAACCCTTAATTGTCCAAGACAAAAGTATCATTATATGTTGATATCTGCTGCGATCAATGTGCATGCAAATCGGTTGACTGGTTATGGCGTAAAAATAAATACACACTTAGGGAACTACCTACGGATTATAATTTGAAGATTGATTAGTCGAATGTAATTATGTTATTGTATCATCTAGAGATAAATACCTAAATGCTTATTATAGACAATCCAGCATCCACCACTGAATACTTACGTATATAGGTACGTAATATTAAGTAGAAACCTACTACGACATCCACCATTAAATTTTAAATTCAAATTTACGATTTTTTGGTTTTTACAATTTAGAGTTTTTTATAATAAGTAATATTATATGGATGGTAATCCATATAAACTGCATAGCTATCACGTAACGTCTCGTCATCAGCCTAATACGTTATCACAGCTGGGACACTCGCTTTCTCTCGCATAGAGAGCCACAGGTATACACACTATGTATGGCCCTCTGTGCGAGAGAGAATTTCCAGAAGAGAATACACAGAATTTTCCCTATTTACCTACATTTATCTAAGTCTAATCCATATTCAAGCAAGTTTCGCACATAACTTGATAAGTCATTGGTGCAGGATCGAGCGGGATTTACGGGATATGTCATGAAGTTACGTAAATATTTACAAAAATAACAGTTTCTTGAGCTAGCTAGGTACAACTACGAAAAAACTGCAAAGAAATTGAATTTTTCCAATTTAGTGTAGTGCTCTAACTTCCACTCTGATGTTTTATTCTCTTTTGTGTTCTAAGTTATGGAATAAAATCATAAATATGACTACAACACAAAGGCCTATAATAACTTCAGTCAACGTACTTATTATACATCCTGTGCTTCGTAGCGGCAATTTGGTTGACATCTGTACCTACCTACCAACTTATCAGCCATCGCCGGTTCTCTATACAAGGGTTTCGTACTCGACATTGTAAGCAATTTTAGCGAATCCCATTTCCAACGGCATATATAGCTTGCTATTTATTCAAAATCATTCCCTACATACCTAAAAAGATTCGGCAAAATTCAACTGAAAAGATAAGTAGGTAGGTGGTCTGTATTTTACCGATCTATGTACTCTTGCAATTCTCGGTGAATGTGTCGGGTTTCTTCCATCCGGCGACTGAGTTTGTTCATTTGAAGTATTCAGCAAGTGTGTCATTTTATATCCTTTTGCTAGTTCTTCCAATGTTTTACCTATAATTTCAAAATTGCTTAATTAAGTAGGTAGGTACCTAGTGCAAGAGCTGAACTAAAATATCGCACAGATTATAATGTGTTAGGACTACGTGATCTTAACAAGCCCTAATTAAAAGTTGATGTTGAAATAAGTACCTACTACACAGTATAGTAGTAGAACGTTCGTAGGATAAGTTTAAGGTGCCTACCTAACCAGTATACCAGTAGTTTTCTGTGGTTGTATCGCAGATACCTATTAGGTAGTGATCTAAACAGTTAAGAATTGAGCTTAAATTGATGTATTATTCCAAAAGAGTAAATCTTCTAATGCCAAACACGTTTGTTTTTGTACTTACGACGAAAAGAAGTTTTTTTTACCAAGCGTTTGCGAGTCAACCCTAGCATGTCTAAATGGCGATGTTGATTCGAGGAGAAATAATCAGAGTTTCCACGGGATAACTATGAATCTGAGGATAATATACGAATTTAAACTCAATTTGTAAAGGTAGTAAGGCACTCAGTCTGTAAATTCTAAGATACCTATCTAGTAACGATAATATTCATGCCTTTCAAATCAATCTATGTAGGTATATTCATTCATATTAGTATATCTTCGGAAGACGTGCAAATATAGGCTTTACCTGTCAGACTGGTTGGAATGTGTGTATTGCAACGTCCAGTCTCCAAAAGTCGTTCCAATGCAGCGTAGTTACTAAATATGATAGCGACCGCCGCTCCATCAGCCAACTGCGAAGAGTCGCAGCAGGACAGCAAAAATGACCAACTGTTATTTCCCCAATGTTCGCGAGAATATACTGCTAGCTGCAAGGTAGACGCTCCTGTAAACAGGAACAATGGGTACTAAGTAAGGTATAGACCTTACAGTTTTGTAACTTATTTATCAGAGTGCCCACCCAAAAGAAGGTTTTCATAACATAGTCCCGGTGGACTATCTCAGCGGCGCGCGCCGGCTGTGTCCACCAGTGGGGGACGAGTAGGAAAACTCAAGAAAAGCGATGCCTTTTATTACTACGAATACAATTTTTTCCTGTCGTAAATAGTTAAGTGATATGTCCCTACTAACTTGAAACACGTGAAATAGCATTATTTAGTAAGTAGGTAGGTAGATGTGCTTACCAGAGTCACTTAGCAAATGGGGATTAGCACCATGCCTGACTAATGTTTCAACAATGGAGGCGCAGCCGTATCGCGCTGCCAAACGAATAGGCCACCCTCCTCCGACATTTGGATCCCAACCCGAAATAAGTGATTCTTCTATTTCTTTAACTTTCCTACTCATAATTAAGTTTTTAATTAATACGTTGTTCACTTCCATTGCGAAGTACTAAATCTAACAAAATTAGGATTTCAAATCGAGCACTCGGCGCTTGCTTGTATGCCAACCAAATATAACCTTAACCAGTAAGCCAATCTAAACTAAGTACCTGTCTAAAACAGTATGGAAAAAAAATTAAAGAATTATTGGATTCTACCCTCATCCGGCTTTTAAATCATTTCGCACCCGGGGAGTAAAATATTGTGGGCTAGAGGGATAAGTGCGAACATACTGATCCGTAAAACTTTAGTGCAGACATGCATAAGACTCCTAAGAGTCTGTAAGTAACGACAAGAAGTTCATTAAATGGCATTTTCTTTTTCACAAGGTAACACTTTATTAAGGCCCATATTTGTAGAACTATGCTCAGTCGTCAATTGAGGCTCAAGTAGAGTTTTCATTTACTAAGGCCCGTATTAATATAACTGTAAAAGTATTCTGTTACCGTGTACTATTATATATTCTGTGACTCTGTGCGCCAAACTTAGTATTTTAGCCCACGGGCTTAGGGTTCAGGCGTCTGGACGTCGCGTCGAGTCCAGATTCGCTGGTTTTATTTTGTTGGGGTATCGTACACGGATTTATTAGTATTTTGTGAGTGGCAACACCGTTCCGTCTAGGCCCATGGGAGGCACAGTCGTTTTTTTTCATAGCACGCGTAGTTTCGAATTTATTTTTTTCGGGACAGGACAAATGAAAATAGTTTTATGGTAGGTTAATGGTGGGTTAATAGTAGGTTAATGGTTATAGGTAATGGTAGGCTATGGTAGGTTAATGGTAGTTTAGGTATGTAATGGTAGGTTAATGTTGGTAGGTTTATAATAGGTTAATGGTAGGTATAGCTAATGGTAGGTTAATGACCATTACCGCTACCGTTTATGGTAGGTTAATGGTAGGATAACAGTAGATGGTGGTAGGTAATAGTAGATTATAGTAGAAAATAGTAGGTTATGGTAGATTATGGTAGGTTAATGGTAGGTAATAGTAAGAAATGGTAGGTTAATAGTATTATAGCCTACTATTATCTACTATTAACCGTCCATTTCATGGTTTTACATGGTTATCATTTTAAACGAAAAAATAATAATTTGGGTGAATAAATGTGCAGTACCAAGAAGAAGAAGAGAAGTAATAGTATTCTGTGGTGCAGTACCTCTGAAATGTCGCATTGAGACTGACATAATTTGACATTTTGAGCTTTTTGATCTCGAGTTCTAAACACGGGTACTGCTCTGAATCTTCATAGAGAAGATCTAGCCCGTTCTTTTGTCCATAGACAAGGCCTAACAAATAGAAAGTGAACAACTAGAACGAGATAGATGAACAATGAACAAACATGAAATATTGTGCTCTGACTTTAGTTCATTCACTATGACTGATTCATCAAAGAGCATATAACCACTACGTTTTGATTCATAACAAAGTAGTCTGTGATTGTATTGTTGGTTACATCGTGGTCTAATGGTTTAATAAAAATAAAAAAGGAATTTGTTTATATAATTGAATGATCGACGACCGTTTATTGTATTAGTTTGTGCCCATTACCATGCGGAACCATTGCTGCGCTCCGAATTGTGAAAGCAAACGGGCATAATATTAAATTTCATATCTTCTTTCAAGTCAGCAGACAGAAAAATTAGTTGCAAAAAATTAATTGTCCTAAATTAAATAAGCTAAGTTCGCAAGACTTACGCAAACGTTTTGTTTGCGACAAACATTTCAAAAAATTGCTACTACCAAAGATCGCCTGCACGTATCTGCGTATCCCACCTTGTTTACTGCTGAGATTCTGCAGCACCAGCACACGATGATTCTGGCAAGTATTTTTTGTTTTATGTACAAAACGATTATTTACATTCACTGTTATTGTTACAAAGTGAGCGAAAAACTGCAGCAACTCGCCTTTGCTTTTATCTGTCTGGATGTACATACTCGCGTACGGATCGCATTTTTCAACGATTATTGCCTACAAACACATTATATTATATTACTATATCATCATCATCATCACCAAAAGACTGAAGACGTCCACTGCTGAACATAGGCCTATTTTATATTACCTACTATGTACTAAGTGTTAAAGTAAGTACACCAATTTCATGCGATTACTAACTAAAGCACCTGAATAAGTGTTTAAGTGTTCTACTATTTGCTAACTGGTTGAATTCTTACTTACTTTAACATTTTTGACTTTTTTTGTAAGTTTTACAGATAGTCACTAAACATTAATAAAAAAAATATATTTATTTTGTAGCTTGCTACAACAACGGAGAAAAATTGAGCCCATCACTAATCGATACTGGGAAGACAGCTGTTGCTTTGATTCTTGTATTGAGGCTACACTAAAAAGAGTAACCAAAGAAAACCACTACAACAAGCGTTTACAAGAACGTCGCCGCACGATCAATTTTGGAAGAACGCCATCAAAAATTTGGAAGAAATGAGATTCATATATAAAACGGGTAAATAGTCCATGGTGCCTTCGCAAAATAATTTTATCCCCATGTTAAAGAACCTTTTGCGCATATGGCATTTTTTCCAAAAAAGGGATATTAAGTATTACAGCCACGATACTTTAATTCCGATCCTGTGGAATTTTTTGGGCAGGCAGGGCAGATGAGAATGTATAGTTTTCGAAACAATGATCCGAGTTGCCATTCATTTAAACAAATTTTCCGCTCGCTATTGGTGACCTGTTTATAAATTTTCATTCAGAAAAATATAACAAATAAAATCACATTCGTTTTATTTTTATTGAACCTTTCATTATTATAGTAATTATGATAATTACATAATATATAGGATGTATTTAAAAGGCTTTTTTTTTTCTACCACGGAGCGTAATACTATTTATGGCATAAGCCAATATAGAATGCAGGTAAATTAAAAAAAAAAAGAAATGTCATGTGGGTTGTGATATGTCGTTTATTGGCTGTTCTAAGATTCCTGTCTGATACATAGTATCCTCTACTTGGTCTGTGCACGGGTATAGTTATATATAATAATAATATATACATACTTATAGGTTTATTTACTTTTAAGTTTCATGTTGATGTCAAGAAGTTTATAATGCGTAGTTATTTTGCAAGACTTCTGTTTATGCTAGATTATAATAATAAACTCCAATATGGGAAGGCAAGTATAATTATTTTTAATTTGTGTTTTTAGTTAGTTACACAAGCCTACTCATATTCCCCTGCATAGAAATATTTCCTTTTATTCAAGTTCCCCTGTGTAACATGCTCATATTGCTTATAAACCGAATTTTCACATTGCACTTGGCCAGCGTGGTGGATTATGGCATATCACTTCCCTTGTGAGAGAAGGCCCGTGTGCCAGAGATGGTAACACATGAGCTGATAGTATCATATCATAATTTTTTTAGGCACAATGATTGGAGAAAAATTGTGAAGCGAGAAAGAAGACGGAGAATCCGAACTCACCTTGCAAGAGAAAGAGGTGGGTACCACCTATAAACCATTTTATTTTATGACTAATTTATATTAAAATTGTAAGTGCCCTACAGTTTAACCTGCAACTAATTTATTCTTCCATGAGAACTTCCTTCCCAAATCTGGTCTATACCAAGACCAACACCATACGGCACTTATGGTATTGTACTCACTTCTACTCTTTACCTTCACTGAAATCAGTTCAGCCATTTTGATGTGAAAGCTACTAAACAGCCACTCAATTTATATAACGGTATTTATATATTGATGGAAGTATGTAATATTTTCAATGTAAAATACAATGTCTATATGTATTATTTTAGACAAGATATTTGAAAATGAAAGCTGGTTAAAAGAACAACAAATGCTGGAATCAATTGTAATGGAACAAATAGAAAAGTCAAATGCAGAAGAGAATGAAAAGTGGCTTCGAGCAGAGAAAATTGCAATACAACAGTGGCAAACACTGCAGGAGAGAAAGAGGATATTGCAACAAGAAAAGTTAGAAAAAGAAGCCAAACATAAACTAGTAAGCAGTCTGCATTTTCAGATCATGATTGTGTTTTTTGCTTCATTCATTAACACATATAAACTTAATATGTGTAGTCTAAACTTAACTTTTTATTCCATAATACAGGAATGGGAGAAAGAACAACAAAGAAAGAAAGAGGAACAAGAAAGGCTTAAAGCAATAGAGGAAGAGAATAAGTTAAAACAAGAGCTTTTTATGCAAAGATTAGAAGAGTTTTTGGTGGGTGATTCTGGAGAACCCCCTCAAGAACTTCAAGTATTGAGGGAAACTCGGCCTGGTGTTGATTTGTGCCCATTCTTCTCCAAAACAGCATGTTGTAGGTTTGGTGATCAATGCTCTAGGAACCATCAGTATCCTGCTATTAGCAAGGTAGCATTATTGTGTTGTTCCGCAGAAAGAAATACCTTATGTAAATATTACATATTAATAACATTATAAATATTATATTTTACCTTAATTTTATTTTATTTCAGGTCCTACTAGCAACAAATTTTTATGTCCACTTTGGTCTTAATAATACAACACAAAATGAGTATGACACTGACATTATGCTTGAGTATGAGGAGTCTGATACTTATAAAGAATACAAAGATTTTTTCCATGATATTCTGATGGAGTTTGAAAAATTTGGTAAAATTGTACAATTCAGGGTAAGCATTATTAAATGGAAAGAATTTATTTTAACAACACTCTTGAGGTTGGAGATTACTTATAGATAAGCGAGGCCTTGTTCGAGTGATGCAAATGTATCCTTTAAAAAACTAAAAAGAGTACCTGAAAGGCTGAAACATCAATTTACTTGGTCTACTTAATTGTTTTTGCAATGATAGCCTTAGCTGTTCTTCAGATTACCTAAAACGTTGTCTGAATGATACCAGTACTGCACTACAGTGAAAAAAGGTTTGTTTGTAGTTTCTTTTAAGGGGTTTATCCATATGTATCCAAAACTTAAACTAATGCGGGTTTACATACATACAGAAAAAATACTTGTTTTGAGTCTGGGTGTTGTGGGATGATGTTCATAGTTTCTGGGTCCCTAGACACAGGGAATCCTAGTTAGGGTACAGGATCTATGTATGTTTAAAAAAAAAACTAGGTTTAATAAGAACCATTCAATGTGCTAGTTCAATTCTACTTGCTTTAGTTTAAGTAATTGAAAAGATTGATTAAAGGATCAGTTTTGTGCATTATGCACACCGCACCCATTCTCTCCCAAGTACTAAGACTGTGTGGTACCAAAGACTATCAGTTAAAAAGTAGCAACAATAGCGTTAATTATTTCCATCACTACTTTTGACCCTGACAAAAGTCAGGATCGCATTCTCGGTGGCGGTGTATAATGGTTTTTGATGGTTTCGGTTGTTTTTTTATGTATGTTCACCGTATCTCCGAGATTTCTGGACCGACCTAGGTAATTTTTTTTTTGAACTAGGAGTTTTAATGAATTTTGTGATAATCTGATGAATATCTTAGATAGACAACAGAAGAGTACTTCTCAATACGAAAATAAGGAGATTGAATTTGGTTGAACAACTTTTGTTACAATGATATTGTTTATGTTACTGACATACACGCTTAATCGTAGACTTGCAACAACTACGAAAAACATCTCCGCGGCAACACGTACATAGAGTTTGCGGAGTTGCGATGCGCCGTGGCCGCCTACCGCGGCCTTCACACGCGCTGGTACGGCGGCAGACAGCTTTCTTTGCAGTTCTGTCTGATCAACTCTTGGAAGAATGCCATTTGCGGTTAGTATTTATTAATACTTTATCATCAATTTAGAAAACACAGAAGGTTGCCTAGGTGCTTAAATTGAAAATATATTGTAGATAGATAGATATAAAAAATAGATAAATGCTTTATTGCACAAACAACAAATGTACCTAACAAAGGCGAACTTAATGCTAGAGAGCAATATCTTCCAGTTAACCTGGGTGTAACATGGAAATTTTTGCAGGGCAGTGCAACGCAGCTTAAATATAGATTGTCTAGATAATATATAAAAATACTAACATAGATTTAATTTCTTGTATCTCTATTCACATACATAACTACTTTTTTGTAATTGTAATTTATTTTTTGTTACTCTGTTCATGTTTATATGTGTGCATATCATAAAGTGCAGGGGGGTAGTTTGAAATTGATCTCATGGAATGGACAAGATAGGTACTGTACGCGATACAACGCGCGTGCTAAGCCGCAATAATACAGAATAGATTTTAATTATTCAAAAAGTTATATGATTCGTATGCCCAAAAAAATAACGTGGATACTAGTTCTATTGAATTTGCAATAACTTTACTGATCCTCATTGTACGAGTTACTGTGTACTGGCGACAAGATATTTTACATGGCACTCGCAGATCATTTCTATTCTGTGATATGAACCTAAAATTGTCAAATATTATGTTTTCAGGTCTACAGCTAAAGAAGCGGTGTCCAAAGGGTCGCGCCTGTAATTTCTTACACGTCTTTAGAAATCCTAATAATTTGTTTTCGAGATACAACACTAATCAGACGCCAGAGAGTGAAAGGTATATTTAATTATTAATTTATACCAAAACCTTTTTGTTTTTGACTATAATTTAATTTAAAAATACATAGTGTCGCAACTTTTCTACGATACCTAGTTTTTGACTATTATTATAATTAAATTATAGTCAAAAACTAGGTATCGTAGAAAAGTTGCGACACTTTATTACATCGGGATAGCTCTTGAACCTCTAGTAGCTCAGTTTCGTTCCTGTGTGGAATGCTGTAGCCATCTCTGGGATAGCTCGGCAAAATACCAGTTCCAAGCCATCGTTTCCGTTCAGAGACGGGGCTCATCGGTGTCGATACGTTGGTGTAAGCAAACTGAAGCTATTTCGGATTACCGTCGTAAAATTGCTGGCTTATATAAAGCAAAGCTCTGCTAAACTGTCAAATTATACGTAGAATCGTAGAAAATTATAATGGTTTTTTTAACAAATTAAATCCACGGTGATGTAGAAACGTAATTTCTAAAATGACGCTACATAACCCAATTTAAAAACAAGTGACAGTCAGATGAAACAAACTATTCTACAGCCAAGAGTCATATTTTCAAATGTTTTAATTACTTGTCAAATATTGTTTATGTAAGTGGCCAGTTGCAAATATATAGTGCGCCCTATGTATTTAAGGAGTAGCCCGTAGCTGTTGACACGTACACCCTTCAAAAAGTAGGGATAATTTCTTTCCGTGATGGCTCTGAATCCCCCCTTGAGTTTAGTATTATCGGTAGAAGGTACGGTTTCCTACATTGTTTCTAAACAACGCATTCCAAAGTCTTATCGTTTCTCCGATGATGGTAGTAAGCTTGTCTCGACATGTTCTTGGTAAGTTATTAAAAATAAGCGTTAAATTGTAATGGACTCCACACCATCCAGCCAACCCACACCACTCGACCCAACCAACAGCTTAAACTAAGTTTTTTGGTTAAGACCATATTATGTAATTTTTGTTATTAAATACCTAAGTCCTAAGTAATAATTTGTATTTTGTCATTGCAGATCGAGGCGAACTCCACCTCGGTCTTGGCGATGGTCCGAGTCGCCGGAACCAGAAGTCCCACTGAAATCCAGAAGGAGGGAAGAAGACAAATCGGACAGAAGACGTCGCGATGTAGAGACGAGGCGTGAGCGTGAAACTGATAGTAGGCGACATCGATCTAGATTCAGAAGTAGCGGCACAGGCTCCGATAGACGTTAGTAGCATTTAAATAAAGCACCTTCTAAAGGAAATTTACTGAAATTTATTTAATATTTAGGCAAAATGATGATTCCTAACGATCACACTCATAAGAGTTACGACGCTAATTAAGATTTCCTCTAGTCCTAACAAAGAGGATTTAAGTGAACGACATTACGAGGATCGAGCTACGTATTCATTAGGGGACAAAGTCGGGCGACATGTCGCGAGGAGTCGCGGCACATTTTTGTATTACTGTCCGGTGACAACGTCCGAGTCGTCGAGCGATATTTCGCTCATAGTCCACATACCCAAAAGGGATGATGCCCGTTAAAAAAAATCATAATTTTGCTGTTGTTCTCTACCGACCCTTACAGCGTCACCGGGCTACAGAGCAGGCACTTAAGGCGCCCGGCCAGCAAAAGTGGGAGGCAAATAACTCAAGAGCAAGTAGCCCCTGGTGTGCGAGCCTTGGCTTGGGCCGTTGCCGGGATAAGATGATCGATAAGACTACGTCCACTGGAAGAGTGGAACCCACCCTATGAAAAGTCACGACCGTTCTAGCTAATCTACGAGGGGTACGTCGATCTCGCCGGTGGGGTCAGATCTGATTGTGTTACGTTGGTATCCTATACCGGTGCCGAAAGCAGTATCTGGGCCAGAAAGGCATAGAGTGGTCCGATGATCCACGCGTAGCCGATACTATTGAGGCAGTTATTGTGTCGTCCGGGTCGCTCGAGACGTGTATCAGGCGGCGACGACGGCGCGGCGAGTCTGTGCCCGGAGTCTGTGCCGTGTAGAGGAGTTCGATGCTGTGACGAGAGGGTTGGAGTAATGGGGTGCTGCATCAACAGCGGCGTGATGCATCCTTCATAAACTGACGGAGGGAAGGGAGTTCGAGATCCCCGACCTCCTTGCGGGTGAAGTGGTTCTCGATCACCTGAAGACCCTGAAGTCGATCCAGGTGGATTCATGGTCCCAAACAGAACAAAACTAGCCTGTTTTTTAAGTAAAACTTCTTTACACACGCTTTACTTGGGGAGTAAATAAAGCGTGTGTGCGTAAAGAAGTAAATGAGTAATCCGGCTTATCCCCAATTCCCCATTATCAACATAACAAAGCTAAATATTTTTATTATTATGTTGGTATGTCCGGTAAAATTGGGTAAATTGTCAAGACGGTGACATTAACATTAATGCACAAACAAAGTTATCCCGGCCGATAGATAGAGCTAAAGCTAAACTAAAGAAGTTTTACTTCAGTCGTGTGGTCATATGTAGAAAAGTACTCTGTGGCATGGTCTAAAGCAGAGGTTTTTTTCTGATTTCGTACTATAAATTGGATACACCTACCAATTTGAATAATTATATTTAAAGACAACTGAATTATTGAGGATGTAACCTTGTATATGTCTATTTTATCTAATTCATTTTAGAAAAAGAATATTCTACTTGGCAGTGAATTTTTGGCTAATCCGCTGTTTCTACTCGGCGACGTTGACGTCACGACGAAATATTTGCCATAAGCCAAAGAGTATATTTATTATATGTACCGGGGATTTCATTCACTGATTGATCACTTTATGAATAAATCTTTGCTTAAGCACCGATCGATGACTGAGCATCGTTCTGTAATACGGACCTTAATCTCGTACGTTTGTTAAATTCATGTCAATTTGGCCCAACAAATAGAAAATGTACGCATACAGGTTGAAGACAGCCGATGATCAACATGAGGGATTAGTATATTTAGGTCCGTATTACAGAACGATGCTCAGTCATCAATTGGTACTCAATCAGAGATTTCATTTTCATTCACTAATTGATCACTTTATGAATGAAATCTCTGATCAATGCCTGAGCATCGTTCTGTAATACGGACCTAAATATACTAATCCCTCATGTTGATCATCGGCTGTCTTCAACCTGTATGACCTGACCTACGTGTGCCAAATTAACGCGAATTTACTAAACGTACAAAAACCCGGGGGAAGGTATTGCTTAGCTAATGAAATTTTAACAGGCTGTAGTGCAGATGGGCATTACTCGGACTACGGTAGTTTGAAGAATTCAAAATAATCATCATTATCCTAATTTTATGTTTAATTTCAAGTTGAATAAAGCCAACAGTTGGTTATGTTTCGCCATTATTATTTCATAACGCCTTAGTTATGCATAAATAAAATAAAATACTAGTGCTTTGATTCAACAACTACTTCAGCATTACGATGCTAGTTTTCATCAACATGAATCAACGCAATATTCAAATTCAATCATTAATTAACTTCTTTATCTTGAAGTTTCCTATAATATTTTCAAATACAAAAAACTGGTCCAGACAGGTAGATAGGATAACCTATTAAATATATGCTTTCCACCGTCGCACAATGCACATAATTTTGTTTTAATAGCTCAAACCACAGATCCTATAAAAAAGTGCTCAAACAAATGCTACAAAATTTTACAAGAGTTTTGGCACGAAAACGAGAAATATCGCTTCACGCATTGTATTATTTTCCAAAACTTTTGTTATTTTCAGTGTTAGTACATAAAATTGGTGGCATTTTATTCGTTAATTGCTGGATTACAGGCATGAGGTCCGTATTACAGAACGATGCTCAGTCATCGACCGGTGCTCAAGCAGAGATTTCATTCACTAATTTATCACTTTATGAATAAAATCTCTGCTTGAGCACCGATCGTTGACTGAGTATCGTTCTATAATACAGACCTTAGTGTGGGAAAGTGGTATAATGATGGTGAAACGATTCTTTTAGTGTTGCTTCCAAAATTCCATAGAAGCTTCTGGTAAAGTTGCCACCACTTTACTAGGAGTATGACTTAGACTAGACTAATGACTCGACACATATCTGCGTGAAATATCATTAACTTAATAAATATACTTGACACTGGCTAAATACACAAAAGCGTGGAGCCAAAACATACAGAAAAAAAATTACAAAAAATAGTGACGCACTCGACGTCGACAAACGTCCTAATTTAATGTTATGGCGAATTTAAAAAAGTCGGCATGGCGACAAATAATTTCATCTTCTTCTTTCTCCGTAGCTGCATATAATGTCATCTCTTTTTGTTAGTAGTTTGTGATGATCACAGACTAAGGTCCGTATTACAGAACGATGCTCAGTCATCGATCTGTGCTCAAACGGAGATTTAGGAGACTTTATAAATGAAATCTCCGTTTGAGCACAGATCGATGACTGAGCATCGTTCTGTAATACGGACCTTAGTCTGTGATCATCACAAACTACTAACGGATGTACATAATTACGTAAATGGAGTTTTGGCGGGAACGCGAAAAAGATTGCGTCATTGCATTGTATTATTTTCCAAAACTTGTGTTATTTTCAGTGTTAGTGCATAAGATTGGTGGCATTCTATTCGTTAAGTGCTGGATTACAGGCGTGAGTGTGGGAAAATGGTATAATGATGGTGAAACGTTTCTTTTCGTGTTGTTTCCAAAACTCCATAAAAGCTTCAAGTAAAGTTGTCACCACTTTACTAGAAGTATGACTTTGACTAGTCTATGACTTGACTTAATGACTTCGACTGTTACTTGACACATATTTGCGTGAAATATCATTAACTTGATAAATTATCAATTACTTGACACTGGCTAAATACACGGAGGCTTAGAGCCAAAAATTAAAAAAAAAAAAAAAATAAAAATAAAAATACGTAAATAAGGAGAATTCTGTGATTATTTGTAGATTTTCTGTATTTCACATTAATACCCACAAACCTACATCCCAATTAAATACAACTTTAATAGTTGTATGAAGCCTGAAAGTGATATTAGAAATCAGAGCTTACTTTTACATTTTGTATTGAAGTTTAAAAAGTATGGTTCGTAAATATTTAGTACTCTTGAAACAGCAAAGCATACTTTGCAGGAAACCTGTCTTGTTTGAAGAACAACTGTCTACATCATGTTCGTGTAATCTAAAAATTTATATTTCTACCGCCACCGTAAATCCTATTACTTCTAGAACTAATACTGACAAAATTAGTAAGTATTACTTGCATGACTGGGATAAATAGTTAAGTTTTTACCAATAGATTAATGAATTTAAAAATATCTTAGGTATCACCAACTCTAAAAAAGTAACAATTATGTCATCTCTAAACTTTAAGTGTAATGAAGATGCTGCACCTTTCTATAAACTACCAATAAGTATTTTAAACCGGATACAACGAACAACAAAAAATGATGTGAGATGTGGATATTGTGAAAACAGGCTCTACTATATTTCATCACGTGTTCAGGTAATTTTATTATATTATTATACAAAGATTGTCTGCCCACATTTAAAGCATGCATATAGATGTAAGAACAAAAATTACTTAGTGTTAAGGTGTTGCTTGGTACCAAACTTAGTTAGAGCTGTGGGAGGGACCTAGTATCACAATAAAACAGCATATTATGTCACTCGGGGATAACATAACCCCTCTTAATAACACTATTTAAAATACTTGTATATACAAACATCTCTTTGTAATATTGAGACATTGGTTTCAATTCTGCCATATGAAATCCTTTCAAGTATTGTTATAGCTTTACATTAATATACCTAAACCATGGTGACTTCATAGAGTAGACCTAATTTCTATTCATTGCATTTCAGAGAATACATACAAGAATTGCATGAGATTTTTTTTATGTTACCAAATGACATGATGAGCAAGTCGCTCGCCTAATGTTAAGCGACACAACTGCCCATATCAGGTGCAGTGACACTAGAAACTCTAAAGAATAGTTTTGCGTGATACTGCACTGCACACACCATTCTGATCATAAGGTCATAGTCTCATTTGCCCAGTAATTAAACTAGCTACAGTGCCCTTCAAACTGGAAAACAGTAGTACTTGCGCACTACTGCTTGGCGACAGAATAACAGGCAAAGCTGTGGTACCTACCTAGACAAACTTTGCAGAAGTCCTGCCACCTAGTAGTACCTTCATCATAAAAAACTATAATAAAATAAAATTATGTCTGTTATGATTTGAGGTTTCAGTAAGTCCTTATGGATGAATGTAACTATTGGTGTACATAGTATTATTATTTATTTTCTACTCTATTCACTACTGGTGTGCATTGCATCCAGGATATGCATGCATGTGTTCATCATCATTACTAGTGTAGGGTCATCATGACTACAGCCACTAGTAGTATTCCATCATAAATTATGGTACAGACAGAGCTATCTAATTAATTAGTTAAACACAATATATACCTCCACACACAGATTTTTATTAACATCTGAAGAATTTTATCCATATATTTTAAAATAAACTTGTTTTCAGTGTCCTTCAGCAAATGTCAGTGAAAAGTTGGCAAAAAGAACTTTTGTCTACACACTACCATTTCAGTGGATGGAACATTCACTAAATGAGTTGTTAGGTATGTCACTACTCAGCTCACCACAAGTTCAGTTAATTTAATAGGTACTTCATAATTTATCTTATGTAATATCACTATTTAATTATATTATGTACTCAAATTGACTTTTTAAATGTATGATATGTAAACATAGTTTAAATGAGTATCTAATAAAAATAAATGTTTCCCAGAATTTTTTGTTCCTGTTGGTTAGATGGAATTGACAGTGTGTATAGAATTACTATTTTTAATATTTCTCCTACAGAAAAAGAGGTCCCTGGCGACCGCATTCTTAGAGATTTATGGGTATTAAAGTATCATCACAAAACAATCAGAGAAAGACTAGAAAATATTAAAAATAAAGGAATAGCAGATTTACATCCATGGATGGTCCGCTGCTCACCACAAATATTAAATAGGTAAGCAGTTTGTGCCACTTTTACCCAACTTCAATATGGAGGCTCTTTATCCTTTTGTATTTTTTATAGTCAAAAGAACTAAACAAAGTTACATAATATATTTTATCTTTTTCAGATACTTAAAAATTACTCAAGAAACTAAAAGTATACTGGGTGACACTAAATCTACACTTGTGTATTTGGCAAACCGCCTGAATATTTCTGTTGAAGAAATTGAAGAGATGTGTATGAAAGTGCCAGCACTGAAAACAATAAGAGCTACTAAGGTAATTATAACACAATTTATCTAAGTTTAATTTAATTTATATTTTAGTACATTTGCAAAAAAAGCGTATTATTTAAAAATGTAATTTTAAAGTATGCTTATTTTAACAGGTTAAACATTTCCTAGACTTTTTAATAGATGAAGGTTTTGATATTGAAGAAATAGCTAATAAGCCAAGAATTTTAGCATCTTCACAGAAAACTGCCAAGCACAGACTTGAGCAACTGCGCAAACTAGGAGTGGTGGATATTAATTTAAATTTACTTTGTCGAAGCAAAAAAGATTATAAGAAGATCTGTAATACTTTGGAAGCTGGATACAAAGATGTAAGTTGCCTGGTATTTATTTTCACGTTCTGCCCACTTAGAACGGTACTTGCACTGCTGGTGGGGAGAAAGGGCCAACAACACTATGAGAGCCCACAACAAATCATGTCATCGTTTTCCAGCTACGACTAAACAAAACCATTTGGTAGATTACACTATTCTTAATCCGAATATATAGACAGTAACAGTAAAAATGCAACAGCTATGCCCACTGTCGAAAAGAATAAGAAAACATTTTGTCATTCTATGACGAAAAAGTTCGTTTTCACACATTTTCCATTATGCATAGATATATTACATCCGCAAAGCATATTATACACATGTACATGTGATTTAGCAATTATGATTCCTCGTTTGGCTAACCCTCTGCCAAACAGCATGTAGGTATATTAAAACTGTACTAACTAGACTAAATATGGATATAATATTTCTTTTAAATTTTGATTGCATTATTATTGGAGTCTTGACTGATGTAGAAGTCAAAACAATCACCCTGAAACAAATAAACGTTATATCAAATTTTAGAATAAAATTAAGTATAGGTATTTTGTGGTTAAAAACGGCCGGGTTGTTCCCTTTCTCTCAACAGGCATTGTTCCACTAGCGGGGAGAAAGTGACAAATACGCTACGATAAAACATTCCCGGCAACGAAGTTGGCTCTGTCCTGTCAAAGGAAAGAGGGAAAAGGATGAATGGAGACCATGCTTCCTATTGCCGTCCGATCCACATATTCCGGGGGTGGTTCCCGGGAACCGGGCACCTGCTACGGTCCTTCTGAAAATCTTGTTTCCGTTCCTGTATCTTAGCAGTGTTGTTCCTATGTTGTTGCCCAAAGATCACATACATAGATCTTGGACCCTAACGGATTCCTTGTTTCTAGGGACATAGGAACTACGAGAACCATGGTCCCACAACACTTAGACTCGGAACAAGTATTTGCGCCTTTTTTACCTGTGCACAAATACTTGCGGGAACCGAACCCGCCGCCTTCGGTATATGACCTGCTCAACCACCATACCACAGTGGCTGTCGAATTAAAAATATATAAAACCGTTCCGAGTCAACTCACAACTGTCAATGTTTTAGCGTAACTAACCAAGTCGAGGTTTGTATACATACGGGAGGCGTCGACGCCGACGCCATAATTATTGTAGTCCAAAAAAGAGTTCTGCCTGCCTATATGTAATGCATTATTATCGTTACCCAATCAAACTATGATTCCATTAATTGTTTTATGAAGTAAAATTTCTTTACTCACGCTTGATTTGGGGAGTAAGCTGGTGAATGCGAGGCGAACGGAAGTTGAAGTTGGTTCACGTAGATCTCCATTGTCAACATAACAAACGTAATTTTTTTTTATTATGGTGACATGTCCTGATTTTTTTTTAAATTTTGTCTCCACACCTCCATGTATTTAGCCAGTGTCAAGTAATTGATAATTTATCAAGTTAATGATATTTCACGCAAATATGTGTCAAGTCACAGTCGAAGTCATCAAGTTAGTCATAGTCAAGTCATAGTGTAGCCAAAGTCATACTTCTAGTAAAGTGGTGGCAACTTGAAGCTTCTATGGAGTTTTGGAAACAACACGAAAAGAAACGTTTCACCATCATTATACCATTTTCCCACACTCACGCCTGTAATCCAGCACTTAACGAATAGAATGCCACCAATTTTATGCACTAACACTGAAAATAACACATGTTTAGTAAAATAATACAATGCGGGGACGCAATCTTTTTCGCTTTCCCGCCCAAACTCCTTTGTGAGTATTCTACATTTATTCCTATTAGGTAATAGGTATTAAAATTTACTCTGATTCCCACCTCTCTGTAATTTCTATAGTAGTATGCGAGTTGACAAGAGGTTTTCTAATAACCCCCATGTGACAAGGCCAGTGGACACCTGTATAGTGTAAAGCTCATTTTTGTACTATGTTATTTTGATGTAATATAATATAAGTAATATTTTATTTTCAGGGTAATAATGCATTAGATAGTGATAGTAGACCATAAATTAGCTATTTCATGATGAGATAACTAATACTTGCAGCTATGTATTGCTGCTGGACCCTACACATTATCTACTTAACACCAGAAAACCAATTCAAAATGTTCTAGGACTCATTAATGTAATCAATGACATAGTATTTGGTAAATAAATAAATTTTATACAATAATTTGTTGTTTTTTAAATGTATATATTAAGTTAATTTTCCCAAGGAATTAATTGATCAAATAAAACAAATATTTTTTATCAATGATTATTTTGCCTCATTCATATGATAATATCCCACGGAATGAACTATTACAATTTTTTACATAATGATAACACTAGAATTTAACATCATAATGTAAGTAAAAGCCGAAATTTAAATGTGAAGTTTCCTATTTATAAGATTTTTTTTAGTGCAAGTAGAAGGCACACTAAAATGGAATGAATTTACATGCATGCATTTTAGGATGCGTTGTTCCTTGTGGTCAAACTATTATAATATTTATTACTTGACATACATACATATACAAAATATAAACTATGGATTGCTTTAAGATAATATTTAATCAGCACTGATAGTGACGATAACATCCCTGTGTCTGTGTAATTGTACCATTTGATTTGCCTTTTATTTTTAATACTGCACATGATCACTGGATTTTCATTTGGATTTACATAGTTTTTTTTATGTTTCAATATGTTTATATTAAAGTTATTGTAAGTTGATGCCATTATGTAGATGGTCATGGGAGTGAGTGTACAGTTCACATCTAAGTTGATATAAATTAAAATCATGAGTAGATAATTACTCATTTATTTCAGGTGATGCTTAATTTTTTATACCAACACACTGTCATTATTTAATAGTGCTGTTTTTCATCAGAATTAACAATTTCTCTAAACTATAAATCAATTTCAAATTCTAGAACAAATTAATAAATTCATTAGATTAACTTCACTTTCCTAATGGAAAGAATTAGCTTGCAAGTGGGCCCCAAACTTTCAGAAAAATCGGTATATATTTATTGGCTTACATGTAATGCACCAACTGAATACAAATTGTACATATTGAATAAACAAAAAGATATTGATGTAGAGACAGTTAAAAGATAGTGTCAATGTGTAAAAACAAGTAATTTTAATACTACAAAAAAGCTAAAACTATTATATTTTAACTTAGAAATTGGTGGAAAATTCAATATAAACTGGTCATTTACTGCACACATAGTCAAAATAATTTCTAGCATTAAAGTGTATTATATTGTTATAGCTTTACATTAATCTACCTAACATAAAATAAAATTATGTATAATGTGAGGTTTGAATAAGTCCATTAAGGATGAATTGAACTACTGGTGTGCACATTGCACCCCAGGGCCTGCATGCAAGTGTTCGTCATCATCACTAGCATAGGCTTCATCGCGACTGCGGCCACTACCACCCTCATTAGCTGTGTAGTCCATCAGATTCACCTCTTCCACATCTTCTCCTGTAGGCATCACAAAAGCTGGGCGAGGAGGCAATATACTTTCAATGTTCTTCATTTGCTCCTCAGTGGCAAAGTGATTTTCAGGGAAAATAACATCAAATTTTATATACAGGTTACCTTTTTCAAACATGTTTTTGTACTGAGGCATGCCCTCTCCTTGGATACCTTTCATTTCTTTGGGTTTGATCACCTCACCAGGGTTATGTCTTATGAGTAGGTCTCTGCCATCTAAATGCTTGACAATAAACTCAAATCCACACAAAGCTTCGGTCAAGGTAATTTCATGTTTCATGTATAGATCATCACCATTCCTTTGGAACACTTCATGAGGCTTCTGCTGCAGAACAATTACAACATCGCCAGGTTGAGTGTCAGGCTGTTGATCACCTTCTCCTCTAAAGAAAATCCGTTGATTCTCACGCATTCCCTTTTCAACATGCACTTCCAGAATTTTAGTTTCATTCAATACTTTCTTCCCTTTGCATTTTGGGCATTTATCTTTATCATTAATAGTTTCACCTTGTCCTTGACAAGTGGGACAGCGTGATTGAAGCTGCCGTGTCATGTGTGGTGCTATCTGCTGATATGATACTTTAATGCCCTGTCCATGGCAGTCCTTGCAAGTCACTACAGCTCCTGGTTTACCACCAATGCCTTTACAAGGCCCACAAATCACATTTTTGCTCAGCTGTAATTTAGTGGTCTTGCCTACATACATGTCTTCTAGAGAGACTTTCAGGGGATGTATGGTATCTTCTCCACGAGCAGGTCCTCGGGCCCTGCCAGGACCTCCCATTCCAAAAAAATCACCAAATATATGTCCCAGAAAATCGTCGGGCGCGGCAAATCCTCCGCCTTGCCCGCCTTCTTGGAGACCTTTCAACCCATACTTGTCATAGATCTGCCTTTTCTTCAGATCGGACAAAACTTCATAGGCGTAACTTATTTCTTTGAATTTATCTCCAGCAGCCGGGTTTTTGTCGGGATGGAATTCCTTAGCCAATTTATGATAATTCTGAAAACATTAGGACCAATCAGCACTACGAAAATTGAAGAAATGCGGACAATGGGCTGAACCATGCAAAAATTAACTGACATTACACATGGCTCGGCTGCGTATACATAAACTAATATGATGTATTTTGGATACATACCCTTTTAATTTCTGAGTCACTAGCACTTCGGGAAACTCCTAAAACTTCATATAATTTATTATCAGCCATTTTTCCCGAGTAAAAAGATAAGAAAGAAGGAATGAACGAGGAGAGGAAGTAGTAATGACCATAGAGTAGTATAAGTATGGTAATGACTGTCAAACTCAATCTGTCATCTGTAGAATACTATAAGTACGCTAAGCCTTGACAAAAAATATCGATATATTTCGATAAACATAATCGATAAAATGTCGTCGATATTTCCGGTTCGGTAATGAGTAGATAATACTTGTAAAGGTAGCAGCACGGAAGTTTAGCGCTGAGCGAAATGTGGAGGGGATAGCTGCGCATAGGTACTATCGTGCGCCCAAAAATTAATAAATGGTTAATGTTAAAGTTTTGCATAGCTTGCCAGGTTGTTTTACTATTCAAGATTAGCTTCTTTTTATTTAAAGAATCAATCAATACATTAGTTTCTTTTTTAACACAACAATGCACGTCATACACCATTTTTGTGCCTGTCTTTTCAAAACAGTATTTCTTCTAGGCATTTTCACTATCTACTAAAAATACATTAGTAAAAAAAATCAACAATCACAAACGAGCTCAAACTTAACAAAAAACAATAATAATGACAATTGACTGACCCGATAGCTTAGTTGGTAGTAACCCTGCCTTCTGAACAGTGGGTTGTGGGTTCGATTCCCACCCAGGACAAACATTTGTGTGATGAACATAGATGTTTGTTCTGGGTCTGGGTGTTATATTGTATTCTATGTATGTATTTACAAACAAAAAGTATCTCAGTATTGTACCAGTTTTCTGGTACCCATAATACAAGCTTTGCTTAGTTTGGGGCTAGATGGCGTTGTGTGAGGTGTCCACAAATATAATTATTTATATGGCAATAACAATACACTTTAGAATTCGACTGTACAGTCAGATGTCCGCGGAGCGTCGCGCGTCGTATGGGACGAGGGAATACGAATAGCTAGCTAACCGGCGCTACTTAAATCTGCTTCGATTGTGAGTATTGCTAAAGCAGACAGTCGGCCCTGCTTCATACTGTTTCTTAAGTAGTTTTTTATAATTTTTAACTATAAAAAACTTCTAAAAACGACTAAAAATAAACGAGAATGTTAAGTCTGTTGGCATCGCATTTAACAAGGCACCGTGATGCCCCTTTAATGCGAGGCCATGGACGAGGGCCTACTTCGCTACGCCACTGACCAGCCATTTTGGTGTCGCAACAACGAACTTTAATAAATATTTAAAACAAAATTTTCCACGGAGAAAAACTAGTGTGCAAGTTTGAGCTCCAGTGGTGAAAAAAAAATCATTACTACCTGACGTTGACAAATGTATACCAAAAAAAAATGTATATCCGTCATTTTAAAAACTACCCTAAATCATTGTAGCATTGAAATCATCCAGTCATAAATATTATGTCATAAAATGTACCAAATTTGAAAATTTTAGAACTCCTATATTTACAAAATTGTTTTATTTTGTCTGTGTCACTGCATTAAACTGCCAAATCAATTAATGATTCTCAGAAACTGATAGTGGCCCATGCGTCGGAGGTACTATCTTTAGTTTTTATGGATTTAGTGAAAGAGATAGCTAGTTACTATCTGGCTTGTAATAGTGTAGTAATAGCAGCCTTAACCCCTAACGTAATAATTGAGACTGACATGTTAATGTTAAACAAAACTGAAACTACTTTCATCTAAAAAACTACTAAAATTTTTCAAAATGCCCACCTTGGGCTGGTAAGCAGGCACCTTTGCACCGCTTTGTGAAAAGCGCTTTACTTTGCTCACGTATCCTGCTTCATAAATTTCTATCGCTGCAGTATCGATGCGCTTCTTCAATTTTTCTTTTCTTATTTATTATGTATTCTTTATTGTTCTTTCTTTTTATGCACTTTTTCCTTGAGAGGTTCCCAATAATAAAAAGGTGGTAGGACTTTTAAAGTTCGTCTAGGTAGGTACCATCGCAGTTATTCTAATGACAGTCTCTGTGGTGTGGTGGTTGAGCAGGCTGGCTCATAACCCAGAGGTCGTCACCTCTTTCTCGTCTTCGGTTCGATTCTCGCAGCAGGACAAGTATTTGTGCACAGAAAAAAAAGCGCAAATACTTGTTCTGAGTCTGGTTGTTGTGGGACAATGGTCCTCGTAGTTCCTGGGTCCCTAGACACAAGGAATCCTAGTTAGGGTCTAGGATCTATATATGTGATCGTTGGCGTTATATTTATTATATATTATTAACTAAATATTTATTAGTAACTAGTGAAATTACTGGGAAAATGAGATTTTTAGACCTAATCTCACAGTCTAGTCATCTTACTACTAGACTGGTTTGATGTTCCAGGATGACGTCCGCTGTGCAGCGACACTATATTTTAGAGTTCCGAGTGATACTACAACTGATATTGGCAGCCTTGTCGCTTAAAATCAGGCGAACGATTTGCTCGTCATGTCATTTCTTAACATAAAAAAAGCCTAACAGATTGAGGTTGGAGGTCGTGGTGGTAACAAAATTGTCCCCAGAAGTCCAAATCTATGACAGATCAATTTTTAATGTAACGGAAAACTCCAACCACGATCTGCACCCCTACCGCGTAACCGTTCTGGGAATCGGCTTCGCCTGCCATCCTGCACGCGCCAATTAACAAGTCGAGGAGTGCGAGCAAGAGAGAACACGATTACGATCTCCACCAGACTTACGCGGTAAGGCCCGTACCGTGAGTTCTTAGCGCGAGCCTGAACTGAATCGCTTTAACTTTCGTCTCACTTTTTCTCCAGTTGAGAGCGCAATACGAAAGTCAAAGCGATTCAGTTTAGACTCGCGCTATAAACTCACGGTAGGTACCCTAAACTTTTTATTATATTGTAATTTAAATTTTATTTTATTGACTAAGCTAAAGAGGCGGTACGGATGCAAATAATATATCTTAATCATAGTGTAGGAACAAGTTAATCGAAGTATATTTTCAAAATATTATTATAATCCAAGCACTTAATTAAAAATATTGATACAACTAAATATGGATACATCAAATATTTTCATCGATAATTAATTATGATATTATTATGCTGTTCCTTAATATCAATACGATACATGGGTAATCGGTGTATTTTTTTTCATTTGGACATCCTTACTATCCTTAGTTTTTTTTTTATTGTTGTCAAAATGGCAATCTCATTCTCAGCTTTATGGTTGTCTATGATATTATGCTCATTAAAAACGATCGCGCCGAGACTGACTGTTATGGGGTTTGGTTTTCTTGGGAACACTAGAAAACCACTTGTTGGCGAAAAAAATATTGTATGAAAAACGTATTAATTAAAATAGTGTTACGTTGCGGCGGCTTTCACTGCCCAATTTCGGGTGGTATAATTGTCTAAAATCCCATTCATTCATCCCTTGTCCTTTTCCGTTTAATAGGATTAGAGCAAGTAATTTGTTCAGTACATTCTATACTATCTGGATTCTATACTAGCACATAGTGTCGTAAAATTATGCAAAACTAAACTTTAATTGTAGAAAAATAAAGTCGTTATTAGATTATGTACGTAGCGTGAGGAGAATCGTTGTCCGAGGGAGTTAGTACGTAAGGAACCGTCTATCTTTTTCTTAAGAATCTGGAGTGTGTAGAATTGCCATTTTATTGAACAGGGATTCACATATTAGAATAATCCGTCAAATATTAATTCTGGCAGCTAAAACGTTTAGGGAGAGAAAACAAAATTGTTTGGTGAGCATATATACTTATAGAATAATTTAGTAAATGTAATTTTTTTATTAAAGTAAAGGAGAGGTTTGTTGAGTTGTCTAATAATCGCCACAATGGCAGAGTACAATAGCATACGATAGGTACTGTAAGGCTATTATAGTATGTTGCCATAGCAACGAATATCACGTTCTCATTAATATTATATCAAGAGAGTTTTTGGCGGGAAAGCAAAAAAGATTGCGTCACCGCATTGTATTAGGTCTTTACCTATGGAATTGCCGTTTTGTTTGAAAAAAGTTAAAGTATTTTTTTTTCAAACTTATTTATTTCTTTTATTCAAAGTAATCTTCCCTGCAATCAATGCATCTTTGCCAACGCTGTGGCAGTTTATGGATGCCCTTCTTAAAAAAATCAGCAGGACGGGAGACAACAAACTCTTCAAAGGCGTTTTGTACTGCCTCTCGGGAATTGAATTTTTTTCCCGCTAAAAAGTTGTCCAAATTTTGGAAAAAGTAATAGTCGGTAGGCGCAAGATCTGGTGAGTATGGCGGATGAGGGAGAGCTTCCAAACCCAACTCATGCAGCTTAGAGACGGTCTGTTGTGCAGTATGGGGTCGCGCGTTGTCGTGAAGTAGCAGTGGAGACGACCGATTGACCAAAGCTGGTTGCAGACGTGCGAGTTTCGCCATCATTGTGGTCAGTTCTTCAATGTACACATCTGCAGTAATGCTCTCGCCGTTTTGTAAAAAGCTATGATGAATCACACCAGCACTAGACCACCAAACTGTGACCATCACCTTTCTAGGGGTCATTTTTCGTTTGCACATTGCTTTGGTACCGAACCAGGATCTAACCAACTTGCTGAGCGCTTTCAATTGTCAAAAAGAATCCATTTTTCGTCGTAACAATTCGGTTCAAAATTTCTTCAGTTCTGTACCTGTTAAGCAGCGCAAGGCAAGTCTCGACGCGTACGTTGCGCTGGCGATCGTTAAGTTCGTGGGGCACCCATCTATCAAGCTTTTTTATCTTGCCAATCTGTCGCAAATGGACCAATATTGTTTTGATGCTAACATCAAAAGCTGCTGCCAGCTCAGCTGTAGATTGAGATTCATCAGCTTCCACAATCGCCTTTAATTCATCATTGTTGACCAAAGTTTCCGGACGACCACGAGGTTCATTTTTCAAGTCAAAATTCCCAGAACGGAACCGAGCAAACCAATAACGGGTTGTACGTTCGTTTGTCCAGTTCTCTCCGTCAACGTCGTTGATGTTACGTGTCGTTTGTGCCGCGTTGGTGCCACGACGGAACTCATATTCCATAATTACACGAAATTTCAAAGTATCCATTATGAGGAAAAATGTTGAAATGTAATGAAAATACAACGCTAATCAATAAACAAAAGACTTATATTATTGTAAATGGAATGTCATATTTTTAAAACAAAATTAATTTGAATTTAGAATTCATAGCCAATCAAAACTTTTTTTTGTTTGAAATAGTCTGTACTGCAATACGGCAATTTCATAGGTAAAGACCTATTATTATTTTCCTAAACTTGTGTTATTTTCAGTGTCAGTGCATAAAATTGGTAATTGGGAATTGGTAAATTGGGAATTTTTGGCATTCTAATTGTTAAGTGCTGGATTACAGGCGTGAGTGTGGGAAAATGGTATAATGATGGTGAAACGTTTCTTTTCGTGTTGTTTCCAAAACTCCATAGAAGTTTCAAGTAAAGTTGCCACCACTTACTAGGAGTTTGACTAGACTTTGACTAGACTATGACTTGACTATGACTTGACTATGACTTGACTATGACTTGACTATGACTTGACTATGACTTGACTATGACTTGACTATGACTTGACTATGACTTGACTATGACTTGACTATGACTTGACTATGACTTGACTATGACTTGACTATGACTTGACTATGACTTGACTATGACTTGACTATGACTTGACTATGACTTGACTATGACTTGACTATGACTTGACTATGACTTGAATATGACTTGACTATGACTTGACTATGACTTGACTATGACTTGACTATGACTTGACTATGACTTGACTATGACTTGACTTTGACTTGACTATGACTTGACTATGACTTGACTATGACTTGACTATGACTTGACTATGACTTGACTATGACTTGACTATGACTTGACTATGACTTGACTATGACTTGACTATGACTTGACTATGACTTGACTATGACTTGACTATGACTTGACTATGACTTGACTATGACTTGACTATGACTTGACTATGACTTGACTATGACTTGACTATGACTTGACTATGACTTGACTATGACTTGACTATGACTTGACTATGACTTGACTATGACTTGACTATGACTTGACTATGACTTGACTATGACTTGACTATGACTTGACTATGACTTGACTATGACTTGACTATGACTTGACTATGACTTGACTATGACTTGACTATGACTTGACTATGACTTGACTATGACTTGACTATGACTTGACTATGATTTGACTATGACTTGACTATGACTTGACTATGACTTGACTATGACTTGACTATGACTTGACTATGACTTGACTATGACTTGACTATGACTTGACTATGACTTGACTATGACTTGACTATGACTTGACTATGACTTGACTATGACTTGACTATGACTTGGCTTGATGACTTCGACTGTAACTTGACACATATTTGCGTGAAATATCATTAACTTGATGAATTATCAATTACTTGACACTGGCTAAATACACAAAAGTGTGGAGCCAAAACATAAAAAAAAATATTATCAAGGTGACATTTTTGTACGTGTGTATGTTTGTTACTCCTTCACGTTCACGCTCAAATACCTAGATGGATTTGGATGGAATTTGCTTCTGATATAGTTTATACACTATTTTTGCCGTGGGGAAATGCCCTCTCACTTCTCTGCCACCACGGAGGTAATGGCAGGGGGTATATATGTGGAACTCGAACCTACTATTTCACTCGCGCTCTATTTCATCTTATACCATTTGAAATTAGTAGAAATATTGTAGATATGCGATATTCGCTAAAATTAGCACATTCTATAGTAGACTGTAGAAGTCGTCTCTAAGATTTCTCAAAACGTTCCACATCGTCACTCTCTTCCTGAAAACTGGCTTCACGCACACCCCTTAGCACGCACTATTCATCGCCAAAACTCTTACATTTTGCGATCTTGCACTGCCTTGAAGATAATAATATAATATAATAATATGTGTAGACATCTCACACAACGCCATCTAGCCCCAAACTAAGCAAAGCTCGTATTATGGGAACCAGATAACTGATACAATACTTAAATACTTTTTGTTTGTAAATACATACATATAATACAATATAACACCCAGACACAGAACAAACACCTATGTTCATCACACAAATGTTTGTCCTGGGTGGGAATCGAACCCACAACCCACAGTTCAGAAGGCAGGGTTACTACCAACTGAGCTATCGGGCCAGTCAAAATATATTGTCAAGATATATTGTTGATCTTTCAAATTGTGAAAAACCATACTAGTACTTCAGCATCCGCTTAAGGCGTTACAAGTAGGCCAGATAAACATTAATGCTGTAGACTTGTGGATTAATAATCATCAATATGTACTAATTTTTCTTTTGTCGCTAACATAGTCATGGATCCACAGTATTATGTGCTTAAACCAAACATTTGTAGTGCAGTGTGCAGATACCGATGCCACAGAAACGCATAATTTTAATGAGCACAGAATAAGTAATAGTGCCAATGTATTTACGTCGTGACGTCAAACAGTTAAATATTTATAACAATACGAGTCGAGTGTCGGGTCGAGTACCTAACAGTGAAAGTTCGCCCCGAGCGTCTCGCCATCCGCCGTGCACTTGTCATCTCTCAGGAAGGTGGTAGCGTGGCCTTCCTCGTATATTGACATAAACTATTATCAGTCTCTAATCAACAGATTGTTTTGGTGTAATCAATGAATGAACACTGGTGTGACACCGGTACTGACGCATGCACGCCAAGGTTCAACGGTGTCAACGGTGTTCAACGGTCATGTTATTGACTTACGTCGAAAGTGATAGGAAAGTGTTGTTTTAAGAGCGTCATAAAGTCATAACATAATCAAATAATAGTTATACAACAACATTTCTTATATGTACTTCTACTTGCTTATTGCATAACATGAAATATTAAGCAATGCACTGCACAAACATAATGAACCTATACCTGTGCGTATATTGGATTTAAGGTAATTATTTCGTCTAAATTTAGTGACCTACTAGGTACTTGATTTGGCAGGTTGCTATTTAAAGAGTCACATGTCACACGTCATTTTCATTATTACAAATTACAATTGTCCTTATAAATTAGACTAACTGGCTAACTATGTGAATTTTAAACTAACCAGCACTCACTAAATATTATAAATTAAAATCAACATAAAGTACTTTTTTGAACCGATTTGGCTGAAAATTGGTGGAGAGGCAGCTTTGAATAGGAGACGGATATGGGATGCTAATTATCCCGTTCGACCGCGTCTTACTAATTCAGACGTGCGAAGCCGCACCGCCGGGTCAACTAGTAGAAAATAAAACAAAAAACAGGAATGACCCAACAAAACTTAGCTAAGTACTTTACTTTAGACTAGAATACTCTATTAGACGTTTTCCAAAAAAACGACTGTGCGGCCTTATTAGGGGCCTAAAGCAAAATTGCCATTTCCTGTCATATATCGAATCATAAATGGAAAATGGCAGCAAAATTGCCATTTTACATTTTATTTTATCTGGTTCAATCGTCGGCTAAAAATAAAAATAGTATGGGTAATACAATGAGCCTCCTAAATGAGCAAAAACATAATCATAGATTATTGTACAATGTGTTAACTCCCGAGGTAGTTTAAATCCTGAATTTAGAGAGGGAGTAAATAGGAAGGAAGGACAAGGAAAATAATGTTTTTTGGCGCCGTATACTCTACTATTCACTACGATTGGGAGAAAATAAAATAATCATTGTTAAGTAAGTACTAAGTTTATCTAAATTAAAAATTTAATGTACCACATTATGGTCCGTATTACAGAACGATGCTCAGTCATCGATCGGTGCTCAAGCAGAGATTTCATTCATAAAGTGATCAATTAGTGAATGAAATCTCTGCTTGAGCACCGATCGATGACTGAGCATCGTTCTGTAATACGGACCTATGTCTTCTCCGTATTGTTCGTGACATTGAATAGGTAGATAATATGTGCTTCAAAGAGTTAAACTTTGATATTTTTGGAAAATCCATTTAAATACGTAACAAAAACTCCTTCCGTAAGTAAGCGAATCCAATCGTTTTCTGTCCTCTACTTCATAAACCATTAGTAAGTATTTTAATAAATAGTAAGTATTTAAATAAATGCTGTGTTACTGGCAACAGAAAGAAAACTATTTCTTTTCCTTTCTTCATTCTCACTACCTAATGAAGAAATTTTCATCGTTATAAAATAAACTAGAATATTTAGATGCACATCATTTATATTTAGATCTTTTGGAACGATTGTCATAATACTCGTACACATTTCGGACATTTCTCGATCATTATAGATTTTTTATGAACTTTCTAGAACGTCCCAGAATGACAATAACCAATTTTACATATTTTTGAACTTTCTAGATCATTCCAGAAATTTTTAGAATTTCTTGAAACGTCCCAGATTGATATTGACCGTTATTATTAATTTTTAAACTTTCTAGATAATTCCAGAAATTTTTAGATTTTTCTGGAACGCTCCAGAATGATAATAACCAATTTTATACATTTCGGAACTTTCTAGATCCTTCCAGAAATTTTTAGAATTTTCTGGAACGTTCCAGAATGATAATAACCGTTATTGTTAATTTTTAAACACTCTAGATCATTCCAGAAATTTTTAGAATTTTCTGGATCGTTTCAGAATTATAATAACCGTTATTGTTAATTTTTAAACTTTCTAGATAATTCCAGAAATTTTTAGTATTTTCTGGAACGTTCCAGAATGATAATAACCGATTTTACACATTTCGGAACATTCTAGATCCTACCAGAAATTAGTAGAATTTTCTGGAACGTTCCAGAATGATAATAACCGTTATTGTTAATTTTTAAACTTTCTAGATCATACCAGAATTTTTTAGAATTTTCTGGAACGTTCCAGAATGACAATAACCGTTTTTATTAATTTTTAAACTTTCTAGACCTTTTTAAAAATTTTTAGAAATTTCTGTAACGTTCCAGAATGATAACCGTTACTGTTAATTTTTCAATTTTCTAGATCATTCCAGAAATTTTTAGAATTTTCTGGAACGTCCCGGAATGATAATAACCGATTTTACACATTTCCGAACTTTCTAGATACTTCCAGAAATTTTTAGAATTTTCTGGAACGTTCCAGAATATTATTAATTTCGGAACTTTCTAGATCATTCTAGAAATTTTCAGAACTTTCCCGAAGTTCTAATGAGTTGGAAAAGGACAGATATATATCATATCAAATGTTTGCCTCCTGTGGGAGCCCACTTCCACCCACCGCGCCCAAACTCCCTTATTTTCTTCTAGGACCCAAGGAGTGTTTACCACCCCAAGGGGGTGTTGATTGGAATTGGCGGTGATAAAGAAAACCGGTCACACACGTACGCACAAAGCATTTTATAAATTTAATAAAATTAAGATTAAGATATTAAGATTACGGTCACCAAAAGTTGTAATTACAGATAAATTCTAAAGATTTCGTGAAAATACCTTTTTTAAATTTCTTGCTTCTCCTTTAACCGCAATTTTTTTATGAATTATGACTCGTATACCCGTGAGTCAGAACTCAAGAACCCTTGGTCTGGGTCACTGGGTATGTCTATTTTATGAAAATACGTAAATGCATGAATTTATTCGAAACGATCCCAATTGTAATTATAGTCAAAATGAATAATGAGCGAGTGTGGCGCAGCGGTAGCCCGTGCGACTTTCAACCCGACGCACCCAGCTCAATACCCACTCGGACCTGCAACAATCACTTTTCAAGTTATGTGCGGAATTTGCGCTCGCTTTTACAATGGTAAAGGTAAAGGTAAAGGAAACTATCGTGCAGACGGCACATGTTCTAGAACCACAAAAGTCCGAGGATGTGTCATCCACTAACCCGCACTGGGCTAGCGTGGTGGGTGGATTATGGCTAACACTGATAGATAGATATGGGAGAAAAGACCCGTGTCACAGCTGAGCCAACGTATTGGACTGATGGAGAAGTTGAGAATTAAATATAAATTAAAAAAAATCTATTTAAGGGCAACTTTCTCACATCTTTACGTGTATGGGCGCTGTTAGCGACGCGCTCATGAAGGCTGTATATCTTAGGTTTTTATTTTATTCCCTTTTTAAGCTATTGTCATATATATTCGTTGTCAAAAGTAAGAGCTAGCAGGCGGCCAATTTTCTGTGATTTTTCTGTTTTTATATTTTTTTACCCTTTTAATTCGGTTATATACGTTCATTTTAAACCTTTATCTTTTCGTCGTGTCGCTCCGTGATCCTCATCTCCAACAAAGTCCTTCGAGCCGGATGTACAGACATATGTTTTGGACACCACCAGCGCAAAACAAAATGGTAGGCACACGAAGTACGACGCGGCGAGAAAAAGAACAATGCGAACTTGAGCAGCTAAAGGGACCGAATGAGAAGGTACAAGAGTGTGCAGCAACCGTAAGTACAGCAGCTCACATTGAAAGTCAAAGCCCAGCGGTCTCGCTACACTTCCACACTGGGAAGAACGTAACAAGGGTCAGAGAACGTAGCCAAACGTCATCTGTAAAAGCGAGACGGGCGCAGTTGCTATTAGATGCTGCTAAACAGAAGGCACAGATACAAATGGAATTGATAGATAAACAGCTAGATGCTGATTTAGCTGAACTTGACGACGAAAAGGAAAATTACAGTCCACACGATGGAAATCACACTCGAGATGTGGAACAATGGCTCGATCGCAGTCGCCACGAAATGATGCAGTCAGCCCCCGATCATGGTCAACCTTCGGGCGAGCTGCATACGCCAAGGGCACGAGCGACTGACACACTAAATGTCATTGCCTCATCGACACCTGCAGCAGCACCTGGAAATCCTAACTTGCTGCAGCCTTCACCACCGGCACCGCCACATCTGCTGATGGAATCACAGCCTCAAGCGTATCTCGCTGAAGCTGCTCAGATGCTAGCCAGTGCATTGAAGGACCTGGTTCCTACGAGTGTACCGAACAGTAACCTTATGACTCGATTGTGCACGCCAAAGGACCTGCCTGATTTCTCAGGAGATCCCCTGGAATGGTTACAGTTTAGACAGGCTTACAACGAGTCAAATGAGTTGTGCAACTTTAGCCCCAAGGAAAACACGTGGAGATTGCGAAAGTGTTTACGTGGAGCAGCGAAAGATGCAGTGGCAGCTTTACTTATCACAGCGAGTCCACCGGACAAAATAATGTCAACCTTGGAGCTACGATTTGGTAATCCTGAGCTTATAATTTCCAGGATCATACAGGACATAAAGAGATTGCCCCGATGTCACATGATTACCACAAAGAAATTGTGCCGTTTTCAGTGAAAGTACAAAACCTGATAGAGGCCGTAAGAGCAGTCGGATACGAAGAGTACTTGCAAGGTATGAGTATCGTTTCGATAATATTATCTAAACTTCCCACAATATTATTGTCCAAATGGTCCGACTACAGTTTCCCACTAATCACTGAAAAACGAAAACTACGACTGATAATCTTATCAGATTTTTTGAATGAAGAAGCATTAAAGATATCCACTACGTCAAACATAAACTTCATGAATACCCGAATTGACACACGCACTGACAGATATCATAAAAATTATGGCAACATCACCCAAACGATATTGTTGCAATCGGAGCAAAATGATAATAATGACTACAATTGTAAGTTTTGTCGCCACGGAAAACACAAGCTGACCGATTGCAAGCAATTTAGAAAAGCCTTACGAAAGACGAGATGGCAATACGTAAAGCGATTTGGGATATGTTACAAATGCTTATTATCGCACCATAATCGTCAGACGTGCACAGCACCGGTTTGCGACAAGGACAACTGCGGTGAGTCACATCATACTCTGCTTCACTACGATATGGACACACGGAAGGACGGCGCTGAAAGGAATAACGTAGAGCTGAAAACGCCTACGCCAATGTCGACCACTACGTCCTCTGTCGGCAGTACTCAAACAGTGGCACATATAAACGCAAATGAGTGCAAAGTATTGTTGAAAGTGGTTCCAGTGCGTATACACGGTGATAACGGAATATTTAATGCAAATGCACTGCTGGATGACGGATCAACTGTGTCGCTAATGAGTAACGAGCTAGCGAAGCGCGCGGGTATCCGCGGTCGTCCCGAGACGATGCGCGTTCGTGGCGCCTGGGCTGACAATGAACTCGTATGCAACTCAATGGTCGCGAACGTGAATATTTCTAGCGTAGATAGTAAGGTATATAGTGTAAGGTTTCGATGTGTGGATAGCTTGAACTTACCAGTCCAACATTTTTCTTTGATGGAATGTAATAATTATGTAAACTTAATGAGTATAAAAGATAATTTATGTACGGAAGATGTAAAACCTGAAATTCTAATAGGTCAAGATAATTTTCACTTATTATATCCCATTGAGGTAAGGGTAGGAAAGCCTCATGAGCCGTCTGCTACATTGACTCCCCTAGGTTGGTGCATGCATGGTTCATTTAGAGCGACGCGACCCATCAGCGACACGACAGCGATCTCGGCGGCGACGCACGCAACGTCGTTTGTGAGCTCGTACGATACTCCGACGCCTGCTACCACCACCGGCGTAGATGAACAATGCTCACTTCAGGAACTCCACGAAGAGGTACGACGCTCGTTTGCTGTTGACTCTATAGGAATATTAGGTAAGCCTCGTGTGAATATTAATAATGCACGCGCTGTCACACAGTTAGAGAAAACCGCTGAACTGATTGACGGTCGCTGGCATGTAGGTCTGCCGTGGAAGGACGAGACCTGTACAATGCCAGACTCTTATCCTAATGCTTTGAAGAGACTAATAGGGATAGAAAGAAAGATGAGTCGGAATGAAGGGTTTTCTGATAGGTAAAGAGAGCGTATCAATCATTTGTTAGAAAATGATTTTGCTGAGAAGCTTTCGGTTGTTCGCCCTTCTCCAAGGACGTGGTATCTCCCCCACTTTGGGGTGGACAACCCTTATAAAACTAAATTGAGATTAGTTTTTGATGCTGCAGACGAAGTTGATTGAAAGAGTCTAAATAGCTATTATATACTCACAGGACACGTATTTGTTGTTATCTCTATATGGTATAATGCTGCGCTTTAGGGAAAATCGAATAGCAGTAACAGGTGACATCAAAGATATGTTCCTCAGAGTTAAAGTACGCCCGGACGCATTTATATTTCTTTGCGAAAACAGTGGCGTAAAGCACAACGGTTTGCAAATATGTATTGGCGTAGATGGGTGATAGAAGTTTTACCTGACTTACTGCCGCGAAGAAAATGGAACGAGGACGTAAAATCTCTTCAGGTGGGAGATCTAGTTTTAGTGGTCGATCCTGACAATCACCGGAACACCTGGCCAAAGGGTGTTATTCAACACGTATATCCAGGTAAGGATGGACGGGTCAGACTGGTCGACGTGAGACTAAGACTGGTGTTTGGAAGCGGCCAGCAGCCCGCGTCGCTGCAATTTCACTTGAGGTTGAGTGCTGAGCCAGCACTAGGGTGGGGAATGTTAGCGACGCGCTCATGAAGGCTGTATATCTTAGGTTTTTATTTTATGTATTCCCTTTTTAAGCTATTGTCATATATATTCGTTGTCAAAAGTAAGAGCTAGCAGGCGGCCAATTTTCTGTGATTTTTCTGTATTTATATTTTTTTACCCTTTTAATTCGGTTATATACGTTCATTTTAAACTTCTATCTTTTTCTTGTCGCTTCCGTGATCCTCATCTCCAACAGGCGCTATTCTTATCTATGGTCCGTATTACAGAACTATGCTCAGTCATCGATTGGTGCTCAAGCAGAGATTTCATTCACTAACTGATCACTTTATGAATGAAATCTCTGTATGAGCACCGATTGATGACTGAGCATCGTTCTGTAATACGGACCTATGCATATAAAATTCAAAATCCTGACTGACTGACTCAATCAACGCAGAGCCTAAACCGCTGGTCCTAGAGACGTTTGGAGGGTGTGTTCTTTATAAAGCGTAGGTATCCACTAAAACAGGGTTTTTCGGAATTCCATTCTTAAGAGGGTGAAATGAGTGGTTGAATTGAACATGACAATAATATGACAAAATTTCTTTTTTGTTTCCTATAGGTCACGTGAGCGAGCTAGTGAAGAAGCTAGTATAATACAAAGTTCAAACTTAACCGATTATCAGTTAACGTCTATTTTACATATAATTTTTAAATGAATAATCAGCAATTCACAAAATTAGTCGTTGTAGATTTTATAAACACCAAAATTACATAAAATAAATCTAACCAATAAATGAAATGGTTAAATAAATAAATGAACTCGTGAAATTAAAAGTAATAGTAATAGTTAACCAAAAATATTTTGATTGATATCATATAACTGCAACTCCAACACTGTGGTTTTGCAATTTTATTGTGAGTGCAATTTGATTATAGGTAGTATAATTCAAGACATGTCGGACGCACACCATGTGTGTATCTTTCATTGTAAATCTATTGTTATGCGCTTCGTCCTTCAACTGACGTTCATTATAGGTATTGTTTGTTTCCGTCATTTTAAGACGTATGGAATACAAAGGTTAATTTGCCTGTATGACCTTTCTTCAAATTACTCTAATTAATCGTGACTTAGATACACAATGCCTAACCTCGGGTTAGCGTGACTTTCACTAATAGGTACCTGTAATAGGCTAATTCTTATCAGAACATTATTATGTGTATCTCTCAAGACTCAAACGTATCATCTATAAGTAGTAGGTATAGGTACCTAACTTGCAAGAGCCACGACCTCGTGTTTGAATGCCTAGATTTTGTTGTATGCATTCGATAAATGACGATTGCACATTTGGTTATGGCTATTGCGTTGTGATTACACACTCTACATATAGATACCAATTTCAGATAAATATCAAGTTGGTCAATAACATTTTTGTGTTTCATATCAAACGGAAGGTAATGGCAAAAACAAACGCTGCTAGCACAGAATTCACCCTATTTACGATGCTATGGCGGCTGCCAGCATGTTGGGTAGGTACGTAACCTACGTAGAAGGCTGCAGCATTTGCACTGTCTTTAAAGGTCATTGAACTAGTAGGTACCTATAGAGTCCAAATGTTTTTGTATTAGGTAGTGTAGCATTTAGCAGTAGTCGGTATTATTGTAGTAGTTAGTTTTTTTAAATAATAATAACACCTTATAAAAAAAAAATTGAAAAGACAGAGCTCGGCCACCCCTCGTAAGCTACGACGGTTGGCTTAAATATCTAACCGTGGACTAATAGTGTAAGCTGGTGACGATGATAGTAATAATTATTCTTGTAATACTATACCGCCGACACACCGTAATTAAAAGATCTACCTACCTATATCATTAGTTTAAGTTTGTAGATCGATCCACCCTCCTCACAGTGTATGTATAACCTGTATACAGGTTATTATATCCTATCTAAATCTAATTGTCGGTATCGAGTCCAATGTAAAGATACCATAACTACCCTATTACGTAAACTCGTTATGGTATCCGGCTGCGACCTCCAGAAGGTCTTTAGATTTAGTGTTTCGAAGAGGCACAGAGAAGCGGGCGGGTCTTCTCTCGTATTGGAAGTGAAAGTGAATGAATGTCGGAGGCTTAATTAGAGAGGAGACCTGCGGCTGCGCCAGTCCCTCGGAAACCGTCGCGAGTCGCAGTCGCGCATCGCGTCACAGTGCACATCCGCCGCATCACTCTCCGCTCCACACGCAACGCAACGCACCAACTACAGAGAGGTACGCGCTCCAAACAAACCTCAATTTTCCAGTGAAACCTTCGGATAAAATCTAAAAGAAAAGTGTGTGCTTTCCGTAATTTTAGAAAATAACAGTCGCTATTGTTTAGGTAATCTGAATCTAGGTATCTCGAAATTAAGTATATTATCGCCTCGCTCTTTGAAATTTCGATTGTTTTATGGGGGAATATATCTTCAAGTTAGCCATTATTAAAGAGACTATTGAATTTTTACAGATGTATATATATAACAGTACTAAATAATTTATTAGATTAGTGGTTCTCATAGTTTTTGTAAGTACTTATTTTCTTATTTATACTTACTTTACTTACTTATTTTCTTCGATGTTTCATAAATTTATCGATATTAATTAAAGGATTTGTCATGAGTGACTAATTAATTAAAAACGTAGAGCCGGGTGTTTTTTTTTGCGTAAAGGTTTTTGTTTATTAAGGGGTTTTTGAAAATTCCATCCCTAAGCGTCAAATGGAGTGTAACCGTGAGCTACGTAGTTTTAAATATTTTTGGAATAAAACAATGAAATAAAATGATTTAGTGTCAGTTGAGTCAACTTAGTATTCAATTCATTGATGCCAGCAGTACATAGTTCGCAGACCATGCATACCACGACCGATGCTTGGAGCCGTAAAGAATAATTTAGCATAATATTTAGAAATCTAGCGGGGTTTAATGAATAGGAACCTTAGGTAGGAAAGAAAGTGCCTATGGGTTTACCACTATAACTTAATCAACAATAAACCGTGCGCACCTAGCCCACAAAGCAAATGTGATGCCAGTCGGCTCTGCACTACCACACATTCTTTCTTACTAATAAAATTAAGTATAAGTATTATGTTAGCTTAAAATTAGTAATGATTTACGAGAAATGAAAAAGGTGAAGGTGATTGATGGTCGACAGTTTATTTGCGTACGCTGATGGCATAAAGCGAACAACGCACTTTCAGTTACCGTATAACGCGTCCCAAATCGTCGATTTCTCGCACTTATAGATGCTATCGCACAGTTTAAGTTTACGTTTACGTGAAAAGCTTTATACAGCCAACTGTATACAGCTTTTCACGCAAACATAAACGTTAAACTCGCAAACAAAGAGGTCACCGAGCCGGGTTTGCTTTCACAAATACAACAAAATAAATTCATCTCACGTATCGATTGTCCTCGAGAATTCGAGGTCTGCATAAATAAAAGAAAGCGAACTTGTAACACGGACTCGCCCGTGACCACTTTCGTCAACATCGGCCATCGACGACCGCGTCGCACGACCATCAGCCGCCGCGCCGTTTCAATAGACCGTTCGCTACCGCGCCCTTTTTCATCTTATCAAAACATTCACAGAGTGACGGATACAAACTTTCACGACTAGTGTGAATTCCTGAATAGTAAGTAGAAAAGCTCCTAAAAAAGAATTTATCTGCGTTAAAAAGCATAATAATGTTCTTACTGCAGAAGGCAGGTATATATTCGGAATAGTTTACGACACAAATGAGCATGCTCGCAGTTGCTGCAGTTATTTCATGGTCGTATAACCTCAATTTTAAATCCCCAGAAATGTAGCGTAAATGAATGTTTTATCGTCATCTAGTAGAGTGATTACGAACGTAATGTTTTACACGCAGATGAGTCGGCATATCTGCCTGGCGGGCCTGGCCTTGCTCGCTGCCCTCTGCGTAGCTGACGCCCAAAGACGCCTTGCTCTACCTGACCCCAGAAGTTGTGCAAACAGTAAGTACTCCATTAAATGTATTGCTAAATAATACTTCAACCTACTTATTATCTAGGTACCTACTTATTCATGACCCATGGCAATTATACGAAAATGCTTTTTCCGGTTGAACGAGGCTTTGACCCTACCTACATTTATAACTCCTGTTAAGATAGGAAACGTAAGTATCATGTCAACATTGTCAACCTAAGTACAGTTTCGCCGTCTACTCGGTAATTAGTCAATATTATTTGTAACAAAATAAGTCTCATTTTAAATTAATTTTTTTAACATAAGCTTACATTTGACCACGTCTCACCTGAGTAAGTGACGACGTGTTCGATGATGGAGCATGCTTGCCTAGAAGATGTCGGTTAACTCTAAAACCTAAAAAGTCCCACATTGTAGACAAATATGTCAGGAAACAATGACGCTGGTTAGATCTGGTATTCCATTCTTTTCACGCCCGAATTATAAAATGAAGAGTCAAAAATCTTTGTACTTATTCGAGAAAATTGTACCATATACCTACGCTTTATAAGGCGGCCGTTTTTCCGTGCGTCCACTTGTATTATAGTAAAATGGGGATGGAAGAATTAAGTTGGGAGACTTAATGCAACTCCATCACATACTCTCCGAAGTGTATTTGTAAAAAGCCGATATAGGCTGGTAACTATACGTCAGTGTTCGAGTCACCAATGAGCTTTATGGCTCATTTTTGTATTGAGTCGGGGGCACCGAGCTGATACTTAGCTGAACCATCCCAGAAATGGCTGCAGTATTTTACACATGACCGGACTTGAACTTGATACGTACCCAAAGATTCCGGGCTTAAGCAAATCATTTATATGTAGCAGAAAAAGCGTTGCTGAGAGTCTATTTTCAATCGAAATTTTGCAAATTATTACGAAGATGAATCTTTTACCTTATTACACGAAAGCCACGAATTAACTCGAATATTTTACAGAGTGAATGGACGGGCGTTAGAACATTCTGGTAAGCAACCACTGGCTTGCGTAACGACAGCGACGACCTATGCCCCAGAGGCAGTCGGGTTATGACCATTATCCATTCTAACCTGTCAATAAAATATTGCATAAATAACTCGTAAATCTTGTACCATCAGCAATTATCAATTCTAAGAGCCAATGTGAACCTCGGTCATGCATGAGTTACATTTGTGCAATATATGATATGTTCATGATATGTTAATAGTCGTGCGGTTTACCTAGTTATGTGTTTGGTGTACTGATGATCCGTAGACCTAGAAACATTGCTTGTGTTGTGCCACCGTACAGTGCAACTACTGATAGGTACTCTTCGCGTTTTGATAGGTATTTACTATATTTTGTTTTTTATTTTGTATAACGCTTACGTATTATCCAAGTAACGTTTTCTGTTTGTTTATTTTGCTTTCACGCTAAAACGGCAAACCCGATTTGGGCGAAATTTTACACGCGATTTCTAATTCTGCCGAGATCAATATAGGATATATATTTGATGATCAATCATACTTGCCAAGTGAATTTCGATCAAAAGTATATTAACGGTTCCATTCAAACAGATTCATATATAGAATTAAGATTTCACGCCAGAAACGAGTAAATAGCAGTTGAAACCGCAAATTAAGTAATTTTTTAAATGCAAACACTTATGTAACTTTACCATAAAATAAATAAAGCATTTTTAATACAACTAGCATTTCATTAAATTTTTTAACCTATTTTATTTTTCATACGTCAACTTCAACGAGAAGAACCAAAACATACTAACATTGTGAGGGAGCGCGTTGAAGTCTTTTTCTTCTGCGCTTTCGTAGGCGTAGCACGTTAGGTGTCTCTAGCGAAGTAGAGTAGCACGTATAAAATAATAACGCTACTATGTTAGTTGAGTGTACATAGTTTAGGGTATTTTTTTTTAATTTTTTATTAATTAATTTCATGGGTCTGTCAACAAAAATTATATCATTGTCGTGAAATTTATTAATTTACTTTAATTTTAAAAGTAAGAATCAATTAATAAATTTCACGACATCATTCAAACTAATTTACAAAATAAACATGACCATAATGCAGCTAAATGTACAACGAATTAAAGACAAACACTACATGCTACAACACTTTAAAAATAGAACTAAAATTTTAAAAAGTATAAAATTTATAAGGTTACGGTACTTCTCTTTAAGGAGGAGCCAGTAAGTAAATAAAAGAACCATTTAAAAGTAGGAATCACAAGTTTGAAGATTTTAGTTCGGTATTTTTTTGAGCAAATGCTCACAAAAAAGATTTGTTGAATATGTTCGAACTATGGTCAAAATTAATTCATGCGTCCAATAAAAGCCATAAGTAAGTACACGGTAAAATCTATGTTAGAGCATGGTCCCGGCTAATTGAGAAATCGAAATCAAAATCTATGCATAAGTGTCAATTACCACCTGCGAGACGTTCTATTACACAAATAATAAAGCCCGGTGGATTTATAGTCAATATTCTATTATGATAAGAAGCTACTCAAGTGAACGAACCCTGCTAATTAATCAATAGGTAACGACTGAAGCACAGTTCTATAATAAAATCTCAAATCAAATCCACATTTAAGTCTATATTCAAGACAGAGTCGATTAAATTAAAAAATACACTATTGTTATTTAAGTATTTGGGCTAATTCTAAAATCTATTCTATTCCGGGAGGACCCTATACGGAACTCCATTACTTCACACTCCTCGCTCACGATCGCTCTAGGTCGAATCTTAGCTGCCTTTATGAGAAAAAAGGATTTACCTAGTTATTTATAGTGTAATTAATTAAATTGTAATTACTTATTTGTATTGTAAATTATTATTCTTAAATTAATGTATGTTGCACATTTTATAATACACAATTTACACAATATAATATGTCTCAAATATGTGTGAAAATTGAACAATACGCAATACTTTAGGAGATTACGGATGCTTTCGCAATGTGAAGCCCGTATGCAAGGTGCGGTGCCTCCCATGCGGTGTCATGTGGGAGCGCACTCGCGATCACAATCGACCGACATTCAGGTCATGTACTTTGCACAAAGCAAACCTAGATGCTTTGTGCGCCATAGTTCTCTCCGACACACCGACCCCAGGGACGTCCTCTACATATTTGCAGTTCAGTTAGATAACATAGCTTCAGTTAGCCCGTGTAATTTGACATAACTACCAATTAATTCAATTATGAATAATTCTGCAATAAAACAATACGGAGAGAGAATCTTTTGACGACTTTCTCCGACGACGGTGACGAGAACTGAGAAGGAACTACGATTTGTTTGCCTCGAGCTCCTAACATACGTAACAGATGATTGTTTCTTAGGTAAAGGTAACCCCACCGCGCTGACTGCGGCAGAGCGCTTGGTTGCATAATCTTTATTTCCACGGGAAATAACAATATAACTTGGAAGAAGCGACTATATTTAATTTTCATTTGTACTCACGTTCTCTGCCATTCACTAATATCACTATTACCTTCTGCTATTACGTAAATATTATCTTTATTTTCAAATTGACACGCTTTTGCGGAAGATTCTTTCTAATTCGAATAACTATTAGTTACGCAATGGTAAGCATAATGATGACTTGGTAAATATTTTTGCAAATAGGTAATTTAAATATAAACTAGTTTCCAAGTGCGTTTAAGATGACACATTACATCAATAAAACATGAAAGGCGTGGTGCAGGTGACTATTACCTGCGTTAGAGTTTGCAAATGGACACTTTCTAGTTACGAAAGAATCGCTTCGTTTAACGACTTAACTATGGGCTTGTTTCAATTAGACATTTAGGTACGGTAAATAAATAAGTACCTACTGATTTTTTTCGTAAAAATTCGTAGGTGCTGCGTTTTATTTTGATGATGCGGTAGTCCACATCATAAATAAACTAAAATCGGAACAAGAAGCCATATTCATCGTAAATATAAAGAAACTAAATCAATCAACGTTGATAGTAGGTACCTACCAATAACCAATACCAACACAAAATAAATTGATCAATAGCCTAGAGGCGCCTTCGGTTTTGACCCATTACAGCCTCTACGGTATCGACAGCCTCTGTGGTGTATTGATTGAGCAGGTCATAGGCGGTGGGTTCGATCCCACGACAGGCCAAGTATTTGTGCACAGAAAAAAAACCGCAAACTTGGTCTGTGTCTGGGTGTTGTGGGGCCATCGTCAACGTAATTCCTGATGGGACTTTACTTTAGGGAATCCTAGTTAGGGTCCAGGATCTGTGTATGTGATCGTTAGGCGTTTTATATTATCATATATTTATGCGATAATTTCTGGAAATTCCTTAAATTTTCCTTTATATAAAGTTATTTATCTAAATATAAGTTGATCTTGGCACTATTACCAAACTGTGAGTAAAATTTTATCTAAGTAGGTTCAGCCATTTTGTTGTGAAATCCACACGAATAAATATCATATCTTAGTTAAACTAACACTAATTATAAAAAAAATACGATGTAAGTACAATAAAGTCAAATAAAACAATAAAGCATATCTATTTATCTAATTGAAGTAGTAATAAATACCTACTCCTATGTATTGATGTCACTCGATGGAAATGTGAGAATCAGGACAACATAACACGTTGTGCAACATGGTAAACGAGGATATGTTGGGAGATGAGTTTCGAAATACTAAGCGACAGTAGGTACTACAGTATCTACCACAACGTTCTATAGGCCTGTAGCGTCGTCGTCACCGCCGGTTCACTCTATTCTGTCGTCATCGGGTTTTCAATACGTTATATTCCTTTGTAAACACGGAGTTTAGTTCAACGGGCATTTTGTGCAATAGCCGTAGGTGTGTTTATAGAACTTCCTTTGTTATCTACCAACCAGCTAAAATGTTGATGATACGTAGAATTTAACAATTTCGTAGTATCTACCTTATACCTCATAAGGATCCCAAAGCCATCCTTGGAAGTCAAAAATTCTGCCTCGATCAACTCTACGCCTGTTTCTGGACACATTAGACGAAGCATCTAAACAGAGTGAATTCTGTGCTGGTTTAGTGAATTATCCATAATATATCATTATACTAGTATCCTATTATACTAATTGTGTCGAGGCCTAAGAATAAAACAAGATAGGCATTTTGATCTTGCTCACCAAAATAATGTTATCCGCAGGGGTACGCCACTCGACATACCGAGACGCTCGAGGAGTCCTGCACTCTTACTTCTTCAGTTGGGAACACTCTCCGACGAGGAACCTCGAGGTGGACTGGCTGGACGCCAGGAACATCTGCCGCCGCCACTGCATGGACGCCGTATCACTGGAGACACCGCAGGTAAACACCACAACCAGAAAATCATTGACTTACAAAAACGTTACAGTGGTTATCCTACCGCACTAGCTAGACTTTCATCAATAAACTCAGTTTATTGATTTTGATTTACTGTTAATTATGTTACTATAGTATTATATTATATTATATTTACACGATGGCAGGTTAATTTAGTATATATACCCATAAACCTAGTCCTCCATATACCGGTGCGGTTTGGACTGTTGCGAAATATAAGTTAGTACTTAGTATAAGTACTTACTTAGATATTACGGTGGTATGAATGGTGGTATAATATATTGCACTAGGTAGCAGAGTTTGTATATCCAACGGCAAATCGATATTGACACAAAACTAAAATAGTCGTGGTGTTGTTTATAAATTATTATGCATTTTATAAGTATCGGCTTGACATGTATTTTGAAAAGTCTCATTCAAACATGAGCGCAGTTTTCAATTCAAATTTTCCTCAGGTAGCAATTCCATTCAAATCGCAATAATAATTATTGTGGGCTGTTTCGCAAGGATTAAACAGATTGCTACGAGATCGCACTTATGTCTTTCGCAACAAGACGCGACGGACGAGGCCGTCGAGAGATTGTAGTGCACAAAACACCGGACCCTATGTGATCTATGAGCTGCATGATACGTTTAATGATGCCGTCACGGATTAACACACCGCTTCATTTCTCAGTGACCTTACTTTGTCTGCCAATAAAAACCACATCCGGATGTACATTTTAACTATTTTATTGAATACAATAGTCAAAGAGCCAGAGGTAGGTAGACCTACATGTTGATAACTTCACACTTTTTTTAAGAACGAGGAACACGTTTGTTCCTCTCGACAAACAACTTGAGAAATCACTTAGGTAATTATCATACAAGTGCGCAAAACATACTCTCAGAATGTATGTAAGTTAAACCTATTGTTATGTTACTATTACTTAACTTCCACTGTCAATCACTAGAAAAATATGTAACTAGGGAAATATCTACGAACAAGTTTGTTTTGTAATGTTACGAAATATTATTTTATAAAAAAGAGATTTGAGTAAAGATAGGATGGGCCTATTTGATGTGTGGTGGTAAATTTGGAATCTTGCATCCGGAATGCCGTGACTTCTGTAATGTTAATGTGCTAAGCAAGCATCAATATTCATTACGAACGTCCAATTTATAATCGAGTAGATGTAGAGCGTTGAAGCCGCGTGAAAGGGGTGCAACGGCCGAGTGCGTCACGATCGCGCCGCTGAGCGCTGCGCCGGAGCCGGTGGTCGGTGATGAGGCCGGACTTCAAGTAGCACGCGGCACACATACCTCGCACCTGCTGACGCCCGCTTCTTGTGCCGGACGCGCGACGGAAATGGACTTCCCGCTGTACGATTGACACGCTGCCCTACCTTTCATCTCATTAAGGAATCGATAGCGCACAATACTGCGAGTCAATATAACTACGAGATTAATAGATGAGCTTGTGGTTGTGGCGAGAATGTACGTACGAGCACACCTTTGCAAGAAAAGTCGTCGACCGCGGCCGTGACACTTAAGTTTCCTTTTATGGCTCTACAAAGCTACGAGGTCTGCGCGAGTTCCACATCGCATCGCCATAATAATAGTTTGAATAAACCGGAAAGATGACCAATGCCCGTTATGGACATAAATTTTATGACACAAATGGTCACTTGTGCTGTAAAAAGGATAGATATTCTAATTATTTTGTGAATCTAATCAGTAGAAGTCAATCAGGCACGTTTATCGTTTACAGGAGAACGAGTTTATAAAACAGAGGATCGCTCGCGGTAACGTGCGCTACATCTGGACGTCGGGTCGCAAGTGCAACTTCGCTGGGTGCGACCGGCCCGACCTGCAGCCGCCCAACACGAACGGCTGGTTCTGGTCCGGATCCGGCGCCAAGATCGGGCCCACCACGCAGCGCAACACCGGCGACTGGTCCTACACGGGCGGATACGGGCAGGCGCAGCCAGACAACCGCGAGGCCGCTCAGGTATACAACCGTTTCTTATTTACACTTTCGTCTTGGAAAATTTTCAATTCTTCCACGGACATAACCGACGTGAAAGTTGTTCCGCAGAATTTCGTCTTGATTCACGAGTGTGGATTACGTTCGTATCTCGGCGGCGACGGCGATTCGAGTTTAGCGAAATTTGTCGAAGGCGGTCGATTATATGGTTCCATATCGTCCGTTTATGCTAATAATTCCGCAGATTCGACAGGTCTAGATACAGTCGGATGCTTGTAATAATTAAGCGATGAAATGTTAATTTGTTTATAAGACGTCCGAGCAACTTTCGCTATTGGCAGTTACGCGCAGGAGTGGCAACGTGTTTGTGACGTCGTTTTGTTGCAGGGCAACGACGAATCGTGCTTGTCGATCCTGAACAACTTCTACAACGACGGGCTGAAGTGGCACGACGTGGCGTGTCACCACGTGAAGCCGTTCGTGTGCGAGGACAGCGACGAGCTGCTCAACTTCGTGCGCTCGCGCAACCCCGGCCTGCGCCTGTGAACCCCGCATCCCCCCTCGCACCCGCCTTCTAGTATTTTAGATGGCTGACATTGTACAAAACCGTGTGGCTATTTACTTAATTAAGTTATTTATTAATTTAACACTTCATTCACCGTTCGTACTTGAATAAAGTTCGAAAAATGGCAGACAGCATTACGCTAGTTCTCATGCCGTAGTAGATTTAGAAAACTTCATGCTACGTTTTTGTTAATCGTTTTAAATGTTTCGAGCGTATCATTCATGTATAATGGCCAAACAAAAACGATTACTATGTAGGTAAATTATAAAGACTATTTTCAATTTAACGGTCAGTCATCCTTTACAATACATGCCTAGTATTATTTTGCACGATTAATTTATAAAATTGTAAAAAGTTTCGTCCTGCACAAATAGGATTAACTTAAGGTTAGAAATAATAAATTTATTATTAAAAATTAATCGTTTTATTTTATTCAATCCTTTTGGAAGAATACATCGAAGAAATAATTAGAGCGCGTCGGAGAGTGCTCGTGAACTTGGTTTGATATTATATAACAACTGGTTTACAAAAAAGAAACAATAATCTGCTACCAAACCCGCACAACAGCACTTTTACATTTCATAAGAAAACATTAAATTTGGCTTTAAATCTATTGTAACTTAAACGAAATAGTTACAGTAACAAAAAAAGCTATACATACACGACAAAAGTAAAAATAAACATTTGTACATCATTCTTCACGTAACAAAATCGATGACAATAATTGGCTGATAAAATATATAAAAAAGTAATTAGCATAAACAATAAATTCAAATGCGAAAAAAGACGAACACAAAAATTACACACAAATAAATTAGATCTACTGCTGCCATTAATAGAGCTATTGAAAATAACAGCATCGTCATGTAATTTTTAAAATGCCATCACAAACACAAGTAGGCCGCGATTCGATTTCATAATAAATAATATTCACCTATAAACCAACTAACTACTTATGTTATAATACACTTCATTGGAAGTTGAACATGATGAAAAAGCAAATAAAAATGTAATAGCTAATTATTAGATTAAAAGAATAGAGTAAAAGTATATATGACTGGTATTTATAGTAAAACACTCACCAGTCAGATATATACTTTTACTACCCAGATTATATAATACAATGGTGTCGATTCTGTATCGCATTCTCTAAAACTAAAGTAAACTTAAAGTATGGCGGTACTCTTATTAAAAAATATTTCTGTCTCCTTCATACATGTTTGTCTGTTGTCTTTTTCATTAAGACGGCTGTAATAATCCTACTATTTCAGCTTTAAATAATAGTGATTACATATATGTATTATTAAAGAACATTTTGATACTTAAATCATTAATATACAAATTCGAAACAAGCCACTATTGTTAACGAGAAACTTATTTTTTAATAATATTTGAGCCGTTTGTGTAAACAAAATGTTACAGTTTACCAAATTTAATTAGAAAATTATTTAAAAATTACTAAGTATTATATCCACACAGGTTTACTTACGATTTTGTATTATTACGGGCAGATCTTTCAATAGTCAAATATGATGTACTAGCTGTTTTTACTCAGAGAATAACAAACAAACCGCTAAAGAAAGATACCTAACATTATAACAAAACATAGAATATCCTATTTATGAAAGATCGGCCGAAAAAGGAGACAAACATAGGTTTTCAATAAACTCATATCCTAACTAAATATATCATGATAACATACAATTGCCTCATTCACTAATTATGTACTTATTTTAAAACACTTTGGATTCTTTACATAAATATCGAACATAATTGAATTTGAATAATGAATAAAATATACATAATAATAATTTACAATCAGTCGTTCAAAATAAATAAGAGAGTTCAAGCAAAAAATACTAATTAATACGAGAAACTAGCTACGTTACAGCGTAGCACCGTTATAATAATCTGTGGTTCATGTTACGCAACTGCGTTACATTCACTAGTACTTCCTAGTACAAAAACAAATGAAGCTCTCAGTGCGTACGCGACAACATTAATTATAAAAACATGGAATCGATTCGGTTTCTCCTTATTTTTGTATTTTAGCAATCAAGGTTTTTTTTTAATGTTTTGGCTCCACACTTTTGTGTATTTAGCCAGTGTCAAGTAATTGATATATATAATTCATCAAGTTAATATCTCACGCAAATATGTGGTCAAGTCACAGTCGAAGTCATCAAGTCAAGTCATAGTCTAATCAAAGTCATACTTCTAGTAAAATGGTGGCAACTTTACTTGAAGCTTCTATGGAGTTTTGGAAACAACACGATAAGAAACGTTTCACCATCATTATACCATTTTCCCACACTCACGCCTGTAATCCAGTACTTAACGAATAGAATGCCACCAATTTTATGCACTGTAGGGTTACCCCTACGCCATAGTGCTTAGTAGCACACTTTTCTTAATTAATAGTTTCAGTTTTTTATGATATTTTTACGACTTTTGGTTTTTCATTTTATTTCTTCTGTAAAACATAATCTGAACGTTTCTTGCAGGCTCCTGAAATGTTCCAAAACACTTTAATAATACCTTTTTGTTTTCTGGGTTATTGTGAATAGAATGTTGTGCTCTAAAATTGTACTTAAAGCCTTTGGTATGGGTTATTTTGGCAGTGGATCGGTAGATATAGATCACAGGAACATCTTACGTGTCGTTTCCCTAAGTTTTTCCCTAAATTACGGGTGTTTCAGGAAGAAATAACTTTTTCATATTACCTCACAGATCTTCACCAAATTTACACTGGTATTGAAGCTGATTTTATTATGGCTTTTCATTGCATTTTTGTAGTGATTCTTCCAGTAGGAGCACTAAAAATAACGATTTTAATGTTTGTTTACTTTTTGGACAGATGTCATCTATTGACTTTTCTAATTCCCTGAAAGAGGTTCTTACCATAAGTTTTCATGAATTTACGACATTTTAAGGTTAGGTTGTTTAGGATTTTGTATTAGTCTTTGTTCATCGACCTATTTTAATGCTAGCTGATATTAAATTGTGACAGGATTTCAAAATTTAGTTCTCTCGATTTTCAAGGATTTTGTCTGTTGTTTTGGTGACGGGTGAGGCTGGATAAAACTGAAAAATAGCCACGCGGGGGCAGTCTTCCTCTGGACTTCACCACTAAATTATATTCTGTACATAACTATATTCTTTAATCTGAACAGTGTAACTGAAGTGTACTTGGTGCTGCCGTGCAAGTGGCACTCTGTGTGGCCACGGATAGGCAGTTTTCCGTCCTAAGTTCCTCTCCGCTTCGCCTATCTATTCGTGACGGTTGCGGACCACCCCTGTTTAAACCAGGCCTTAAGCGGTGGCAATCTCCGCCGGTGACGGCGGCCTGCAGTGGATTTGGCGTGAACAGTTGATAAGACCTTTTCATTAGCAGGTGGCTTTCTGTGACGGCTGCCCGCCGTGTTGCTAAGCTCGGCACAAGCAGCGGTCATTCGCTGCGCCTCTGGACGTCTCCCTGCGGCTACATCGACTCCAGGGTGTGCTTCGGGGCCATACTTTGCTTCATCATCTTCAACTTCAAGTCAAGTCAACTTCCTGTCATCGCTTCTTCATCTCCAACTCGGTTACGTTACATTATATATATATTTTAGGAATTTAATTTAAAATTCAGGGCATACCATAAATAGGGGCTTATGTAAATAAATGTATATAATCTATGTAAATAATAATGTTTTCTTTTAACTGTAGGCAACACTACAGCACTAACACTGAAAATAACACAAGTTTAGGAAAATAATACAATGCGGTGAAGCAATCTTTTTCGCTTACCCGCCTAAACTCCCTAATCAAGAAGTTACATCGTTAATTTTGGATAAGTATTTTTTTTTTATTTACATACAGATATTGCAGCCCGTATTGTAAGGCCCGGAAATAGAGTACATGGTTTCAAAATATCAGGCTGGACCAAGTAGGTAACATCGTCAATTCTTGAGGATGAGCAATCAATCAATCAACTTCTTTTAGTGTCTTATAATGTTCAATATTTATCAAGATTACTGTCAGATTCCTTACTAATCTTGTTTATCGGATATACTTTTTGAATTTTGTTTGATAATGATACTTTATTGATAGACACAAGTTCATCAAGAATTGAGAATGTAAACTTCTTTGAGGAATATAATATCTTCTTGGGTACAACAATAAACGTAAGTTGTTAAAGTTAAAATTAAAGAAACACATTTGGTAAATGCATGTTACATACAAATACAAATTGACAGTAAATTAATTAGGACCATGATAAAAAAATAACTACCTTACAGTACCGTCCCGAAACCATATTTCACGTCTTTTATCTGAGAGACTTAATATAGCAGAGTTGGCAGAGTACGAAATTTTAAAACGTCAATGGATTGAAAACTGTGTAGGTTGCATCGTTGGAGGTAGTAAACTTAAATACTTTTAAGAGAAAAATGTGAATGAATTTAACAAAAATTCAGCACATTTTGTGTAGCAAATGTGCATTCATCCCACCTGGTAGTTAGTGGTTACCACCAGGGCATCGCCGGTGCATTGCCTATTTGGTAAACCTTACCTAAACCTTAAAATGTCGGTAAAACGCAATATTTTAAAAAAGGATTTATCCATGTAAATTCAGAATATACCCGTTTTTCCCCCGAAGGGATAAAAACGGATATTTCGAGTCTAGCCGAGGCTTGACCCACTATGAGATTACAACCCTGTTTTTTCCCGAATTAGAGTGTAACTTTACCTTATACTAACCTCTTTAACACCTACATGGCAACCCTAAACCATCGGATGTGACGTCACCCTCTAATGACTGCCGATCTTGAGCGTCGCTGCTAGTCTTTTCATCAGTACCTTAAGCTGGCAAGGCCTTAAAACCTGTGGGTCAAGCCTCGGCTAGACTCGAAATATCCGTTTTTATCCCTTCGGGGGAAAAACGGGTATATTTAGAGGTCTGAGCCTTCGGCTTGACCCACTATGAGATATGTTTGGTTTCTGCCGGCGCTCAAGTGAGCGTATTGTGACAGGATAAGGACAATGTGATGGAATGATCCGGACTTACAAAATGATAATAAGTTGTACTATTCACATAGCAATATTTATTAGACGATAAACCTTTATATTAATTAAATTTAACAAAATTAAAATCAAACAGTTTTAAAATTATCGGCAGGTCTGCTGACCGAGCTTGTTGTAGACTTTTCTACACGCCTAAAATAAAATTTTAGAAAAGTATCTTTCGACCTCCAGTTTCCTTTTTCAATCACTTCGTCAATATTAAGGCCGTTCAAAAAGTTATCAGTAGAAACTGCCGCTCTGATGCTCCCTGGTGAAGCCTTTATGTTCGCCTCTCGAAGCCCTTTCTTCACCCAACCACCAATGACCGTACGACTGGCGGCTCGCACTTGACCTTGCGTTGTAATAAAAAGGTTGAGAAGATCTTCTCGAGCTGAGCGTCTGGATTTAGAAATTAATATTAACTTTTTGACCCAGAATATTATATCGAGGTTTTTTACCTTATTAGCCTTGAAATGCCACCCAGATTGTCTGTAAACCACTGAATCAGTTTTTGAACCAAATATAGGCCAAAAGGTCAGAGACTCGTTATTGTCGGAGATTTCGAGGCCCTCCTGCGAAATCCTCAAAAGAGTTAAATCATGAAGCCGCCTGCCTGAATGAAGGAGGAGCAAAAGAGCTGTATGCCGTGAAACCTCATATAAACTGTTTTCTGTAACGACAACCTGCTTCAGCCAATTAATCAAAAAATTCAAGTCCCAGATGCTTCGTTTAATGGTTGGTTTTTCTTTATAAATGGCTTTTATCACATGCCTTACCAATGGGTGTGAGGTAATTGCTGCTGATTTCGCTGGGTTGGCGAACGTACATACGACTGATTTATGTAACAATATTGTGGCCGGGGCCAGACTCTGACTACTGTGTAGATGGCATAAAAATCTTGCTACTTGCTCTGGAGTTGGATCGGTTATATTTCCCTCATTTACACTGGCCCATGCCTTCCACCTTATCCATGCTTTATGGTAGGACTTTAAGGTGCTCTGACGCCATGATTTTGTAAGCAGATTTTTGTACTGCAACGGCCATGTCTGTATTTCATTAGCCCACCCTGTACCCGCCAAACTTCCAATTGAAAATTCGCCGTCTCCGGCGGGGGCAAGCCTGTCTTTCGATCTAATAGGTTTTGTTGCAAGTTCTTGATGTTGAAAGGAGGAGCCGTTGCTCTCAACTTCAAGTCTGCTCTCCAATAAACTCGCTCCCATCTCGGGCACACTATCAGGTAAGTTCCCTTGGCTTGGTTTAGGTGCCTTAGAACCCTGGGCATGAGACACGGTGGAGGGAAAATCCAGGCCAGGTTCCATTTCCAATCTCTTGAGAAAGCATCCACAAAAAGCGCGTTTTCGTCCAATGGGTCCTCTGTCGCATACGTTTTTACCACCGCTGAATCCGCTGAAGCGAAGAGATCCACTTGTGGTATGCCCCATTTGTAAAATATCTTTTTGACGATACGGCTGGTTAACGACCATTCCGGTAACCCCTTGTTCCTTGAAAGGCTGTCTGCAGTGGCATTGTACCGTCCCGGGATGTATCTGGCCAAGAGAGTTGAATGCAAGCGATTGGTGAGAGCAAAAATTTTCCGGACCAGTTGGAGAAGTGCAAGTGACTTGGTTCCTCCCTCTCTTTGAATGTATGCCACAACCGTCTTGCTGTCCGATTGTACTAGGCAAGTTTTGTCTCTGATCAGACTGCTTTGGGTTTTCAGCACCTGGAAAACAGTCCACATTTCCTTCCTGTTGCAGTGCCAAAGCTGCTGCTTTTTGTTCCATAACCCTTTTATCTGCTGGCCATTTATTACAGCGCCCCAGCCTTGATCGGAAGCATCTGTTGTTATGAAGACTGTAACTGGATTGTCGTGAATTGGCGACACGTCTGACAGGTGCCTCTGCCACCATTCGCATTCTCTCACTGTCTCCTTGCTGAGCGCGTAAACTTTTGTCTTTGGAAATCGAGACATCTTGTTGCTGTCTCGTTGAAAAAAGCGACAGTGCAGCCGACCCTGATTGACGACGAAAGAGGCAAAATTTAGTCCCCCTAATAATCTTTTTGCCTGAATCCAGCTGCATTTTTTGTCTTCTATTAAGTTTTTTAACATTCTTTGTAACGTGACTAGCTTTCGTTTGCTGATGAACTTGACATTTAGCCGTGTGTCCCAGATTATCCCCAAGTACTCTAGTTTTCGAGAGGGTTGGGGGTCCGACTTTTCTAAGTTTATCTTCCAACCTAGGTGTGCCAGAAAATTCTTGGCCCATATTCCTTGCTGGCGCAAAACGCCTGGATTCTGTCCTGCCAGCAAAAAGTCGTCCAGGTACACAACTACCCTCAGGCCCTCCTGCCTCATCACCTCCGCAATCCAATTGGTGATTTTTGCGAAAACTTGCGGTGCTGATGCCAGCCCGAAAGGAAGGCAAGTCATTTGGAAGTATTTGTCTTGGAACTTGAGCATTAGATACCGGCGATGCCCCTCTGCCATAGGCACATGAAAGTAAGCCTTTGAGATATCTATTTTTAGCAAAAAATCTTTTTTCTGTATGAAATCCGGGATTTTTCGATGGCTTATAAGCCGGAATTTCCGCGGCCGGAGGTACCTGTTGAGAGCCTTTAAGTTGAAAATTTGTCGGTTTGAGCCGTCGGTTTTTCTTAGTAGAAACATTGGGGATATGAAGCCTGATTGCGCAGTCACCGGTTCTAGAGCCCCCATTACCTGTAGTTGCTGGAGTTCGCTCTGCATTTCTACGGTGAACTTGGTCTCCATGTGGGTAGAACCAATCTTGTTTACCATCGTTAGTGGTGGTTTTGCGATGAATGGTATTCTGCATCCACTGATTATATCCACAATTGCTTCTTCTGCTCCCATAGCTTTCCAAACTTCCACTTTTTCCCGCAGTACTCCGGCCCGAAACGAATAGTCAATATTTACGCTTGTTGTGCGTATGCATGTCTGTCTTTTTTGTATCTTTTCCTCTTTTTTGTGAAAAGTTTTGTTGACTTTTGTTAACTTTGCGCACGTTCTTTGTCGAAGAGGTGTTCTTTTTAAAACCTTTGAAATCCTTGTTCCCAATGTGTTGGGTTTTAGGCAGCCGGGAATTGTCATGCTTAACAAACTTTTTGGTTGGAAAAAACTTGTAGTAGCCTCCATGAGTTTTTAAAACTTCTGTTAGCTTGCCTTCGTCAAATAAATGCGTAGTAGACGGTGGTATGTCTTGTAAAATGCTGTTCATTGCGGCATTTGGAGAGGTGTAAAAACATCTCCTTGCACTTAAAACATCTGCGCGCCGCCCGCACACGTATTGGATGAGTGCATCCGATGTTTTGCGGAATTTTGAATTTGGATCAAGGAGGTTTGTCTGGATAGATCCAGACAAAGCAGACGATCCAGCTTGTTCAATTATGGTTTGAATGCCTTGCTGGAATGCATCTCTTTGGAGTAAGAGACCATGGCTTACAACAGCCAAAGTTTGATCAAACTTAGTCAAATTTTCTGAGTTACAGTAACGGGGGGTAAGGCCCGATAACTGCGCATTGGTCTTCAATGCAGTGAAGACTGGTGCAGCATGCAAAGATTTTTCAGCATCACGGTATTTTAGATTGTTCCATGCCTCCGAACCTAGGCGTTGGCACCGTGTACCTTTCACCACCAAATGTTCCGAGGCACGAGGGATAGACGGCTCTGCTTCTATGGTTACTGCATCAAAATCAAACAATAGGTTATTTTTATCTTTCCCAGAGACTTTTTCATTCCCCTTTGAAAAATCTTCTTTCTTCTTTAAAAATTCTTCTTCTTCATCACCACTCGATCCAGCATCTATGTCAGAGAAAGAAGAGTCAGCTACTCTTACTTCAACTAAAGACTCTCTTGGGGAAGTTGATTGCGGGGAATCATTGTGGCTCTGTTTAGAACTAGCCATTTTATTAATCATTTGGCCGAAACCGCACATCATTTCTCTGAACATCTCAGTCTGCTTCGAGATGGCGGCTGCAAGCCCATTATCACGATTTCGATCTTCGTAGGCATCAGAAACGTGACTCTGTTGTCTAACAGGGGTCTCTAGCATTCTAGGACGCTTAGCACGGGAACCTATAGAGGAAGTGGCTCTCTTCGGAGTCTGACTCTTGTCCCTTAGAATTTTGTCCGCGTCTTCCCGAGAAAGAAGTTGAGGCTTCATTTTTCTGACGGAATCCAAAAAAGAGTCTACGTTGGTGCCATGAATTCGAACTGCCATGGCATGTGGAGCATAAATAAGCGCTCTCGTGCACGCCCAACCCATCAATTGCATTTTAAGTCTGCGATATGTTTTTTCTGATAGCTCGGTCATGCCAAATGCGCGAGCAATTTCCACTGTCGGTATCGCATATCGAAGCTTGTTGATTATTTTGGAATCTGGAGGATTTCCTAAGAGAACTTCTGGTGATTGATCATGGACCAACCAGCCCTTCCAATGTTCTTGCATATATGGACTCACAGCTTCTTCTATTCTAGCAATTACATCTCCATCTATATCCTCAGTTACGTTGAATAATTCTCCCATCGCAGACATAATTCCTAGAACAAAATAAAATTGCTCTTAAGTGTGTGACAGGCGTACGGCAGATTGACTGAGCCGACGCGGGCAGGCTGATTGACAATCGTGTCGAACAGCCAAACAGCTGAAGTCGGATCGAACTAGCAGACGGGTCACCTGAGCCGCCGGGCCAACTGAGCCGAGGTGACGGGCCAAATGAGCCGACGTATCAACCGAGCCGACGTGATGGACCAACTGAGCCGTCGGGCCAATCAAGCCGACTGACGTGACGGATCGACTGGGCCGTCGGACGGACCGAGCGGTGAAAATCGAGCCGTCGGGCCACTCGGGCCGACCGTCATTGATCCATCCATTGGACCCGTGCCGATGGTACGGATTATTTGAAGCGGCAGGCTGAATGAGCGCTGACGTGTCCAAATAAAAAAGAATCACAAAGGACTCTAGTATTTTTGGAAGATATTTATCTGTCGAACCAATCGTCTATATTATTAGGGTGGTAGCACGCCTAAAAGCAAGAAGAATATGGTGGCCGACAGATCAATTTAAAATGTTGTGCCTAATGTAGGATTTATTAAAAGAAACGTACTTACCGTTGAATAGGTGAATCGAAATATGATCTTCGCTTAAAACTTTCTCCAAACGTTAACAACGTTATGCCAAAATGTTTTTCACAAAATGGCGACTATACTCGGGGAAAAAACAAAGCGTACTGATGAAAAGACTAGCAGCGACGCTCAAGATCGGCAGTCATTAGAGGGTGACGTCACATCCGATGGTTTAGGGTTGCCATGTAGGTGTTAAAGAGGTTAGTATAAGGTGAAGTTACACTCTAATTCGGGAAAAAACAGGGTTGTAATCTCATAGTGGGTCAAGCCGAAGGCTCAGACCTCTAAATAATAATAATTTATTTAGGTACGTAGCCCCAAAACGTCAGTGGACTTAAAATTTTTACTTATTGTACGAATCTTTCAAACGTCAATTCAGTTAAAGCTAACAAAATTAAATATCCTAGGCTTATAGGATTCCGTCAGTTACGAACGGAACCCTAAAACGTCAGAAGACTTAAAACTTTGATGCCTGAAAGTTGACAGCTCCTAAGTTAACACTTATTCCTCTGATCCTAATGCATTGCAGTAGGTATAGAGGGGTAACTGCGAACTTAGCAGCTGTCAAACTTGAGTACAGGCATTATGATTATGTATAGTTACGAAAATATACTTAACTCAGGCCCTTAATAAATAAACAAACTACTAGTTTCCGTATCATGATCCCGTTTGTACAAACGGAACTCTAAAACGTCAGGATACTTAAAATATTTTAAGACAAGCAGAACATCGTATTCTCAGTCTTTAAAAATACGTAAATTAACGATATTTGTAAACGTCAAAATAACGTTTTGCAGCACTTTCGTGAGTCTACTTTTGGTCTTAATGTGTACGAAACATTGAAACTTAAAACTATTTTTTTAACACACCCACACGTAGATCGTTGTCAGTAATAGCGGTTGTGAAATTCTTAAAACACCATATTTGTTTATACTATAAACAATTGACGTCATTCAAGATGGCGGCGAGCAGCGGTTTGTCTCGCAAGGCGGCGGCGAGCTCAGCCTGGTCCCACTGCAGCCGCACTCGGCGCGCGCGGCCGGCTGCGCCCGCGCCGGACACGCGCAGCGCGCCGCGCGACTCTAGCAGGGCGCATGCGCCGGCCGTCTCCGCCATGTCTAGCGGCGCTATGTTACGGGCTGCCGCTACCCTTTGCACAAGGAGCACAGATAATATATTCTTCTTCTTCTCGTGTGGTTAGGAATTATTAAGCCCCCCAATGAATTCTGAGTTGACTAAACGACTAATGTCTTACGACAACAGCTGGTAACATGCCCTCCGAAGCATGGTAATGCTCAGCTGTAAATACCATTTTTTGTAGCGGTCACCCATCCAATTAGTGACCGCAGCGAACGTTACTTAACTTTACCGAACGGTTAAGAACGGCTAGTCAAGCTTCGCTATGAGTGTGAGTATGAGAAAACATAAACAACCTGGAGCGACACAAGCCGGGCATTTAACATTACAATCATTGTAATTTTGTATGGTATTTTGCATGCATTCATTTCCAATCCACCAAGGTATACCGTAACAAAAATAAAAAATTTGTATTATTATTTTGGTATGTCCAGTAAAATGAAAATTTACAATTGTCAAAATGGCGACATTAACATGAAACAAAGCATAAACAAAGTCATACCGGCTGATAGATGGAGCTAAACTAAAGAAGTTTTCCTTCAGTTGCGTGGTCTAAAGCACACTCGTTTTTTATCTGAGTGTGCGACAATGAGAATACTAGGTGGCTATTTTGATCCATGATATCTAACGGTATATTGTGAAAACCCTCATTTGATAAGTGCGGACCACCTGTCCTTCATGGTTCAGTTCCACAATATTAGAGGGAATGCTAATATGGAAGGTAATTAACCCCCTTTTGCAGCCATTATTACGGTTAACCAACTCCATCGGCCATAGGTTTTCACATAACTGCTTAATTGACCCAGTTTTACTTTCTTTTTAAAAGGCAGTATGCATGCTAGGCATGGGTGGCTGTTACGGCTTACCATCAAGCTAACTTGGACCTATAGTTGCCAACCATACTATAGTATATACGAGGAGTATTGTACTATATTATGGGTCGTCGTACTATATACTGTTGAAAAAATATATAGTACGCAAAAATTGTATATTCTTAAGACCGAACGAAATCTAATTAACAAATATTTATTATGCCTTTACACATTACATTTTGAGTGAGGCGATATTGTGTAACCGAATTCCGGACTCCGAACGCATCTAAAATCTTTTGTCTTTGGCTCCCACTCATCTCTATACTAACCGGAGGCGCTGCAGCACGACAAAGTTGTCTATACCGAATTGACCACATCTAAATAATTTTCTAGTCTGTTTTGTTGTCTACTATATTTTTTAGAAATGTACTATATTTTTAATAGCTTATTTTGAAAAATACTGTAATTCGCTGAAAAATTTTAGTAACTCTACCTATAGTCCCCAAACACTGAACTGTTTGCTGTTTTGTTACTTACTTATGGTACGTGATAATACATTATTACGATAAAAATGAATAGATATAATCAATGCTAAGATAATCTATGTGTGTCCGCGTTCTTGCTACGCATAAATTGCCATTTGAAACCACATTTCATTTTATGTCCCATAAACACGGTATTATTGCACGCTACGATTGGTAAAGGGAACGTTTAAGATGCGGCAAGTATTTCGATTTGCATCTAGAAATATAGATAAAGATAAAGATAAAGATAAAGATCATTTATTGTAAAACATGGGTAAGTACATTATTTTTAAAATGCAGGTCGTAAAATTTTATAAAAGTAGCGCACATGTTTGGCCTGGTTAGGCGTACAAAAAACATTGGTCAAAATGGCCATGCATTAAAATAACAAACATATTTATGAGTTTAAATCATAGATTAGAGAAAAAAATATTAAATACATGCAGATTCATTAATTAATAAATAACTATGTAAGTAATGTCAGAAGAATTACATAATATAATTTAGGCAAGTACATAATTAAATTTTAAAAAGAAATTGATAATGTCACTATTATGATGTCATGCGTATTAGAAATGGTTAAAAAAAAAAAGTGTACAATGGTCAATCAACTATTTATCTAGCAATTTATGTCCAAGAGATAGTTACTTTTTGTCATAGCTAATTAAAACTTGTCATTCAGAAAATCCTGTATTGAGTAATAGCATTTATCAATTAATAATGTTTTCAAAGTCCTTTTAAACAGTACTGTGTTCATATCTTTTATATATTTAGGTATTTTATTATATATAATAGGAGCCATGCATAAAACACTTTTACGCATCAATGTTGTCTTGGCGCGGTGTAAGCACAGTTCATTGTGGCGTCTATTTCGCCTTACAATATCGGATAACCATGGGAATAGGCCAGGGCTACTTTTTACAAAAAGAGCTACTTCAAAAATGTAGAGCGACGGAAGTGGTAGGATTCTATATTTGCTAAAGTATGGTTTGCAGCTGTCTGTTATTTGCAACCTAAACATAGATCTAATGCAGCGCTTCTGTGCTTTAAAAGCTAATTCTTTATCTGTTGAGTTACCCCAAAAGATAATTCCATACCGCAAAACAGAAGCTGCTAGACCATGATAGGCTGTGAGCAATGTATCTATATTCACTATTGGGGCTATTTTGAAAAGTGCATATGCTGAACTGCTTACTTTCTTACACAATTCCGCTATATGAGCCTTCCAATTTAATTGCTTGTCAAAGACTAAACCTAGAAACTTAGTAGAGTCCATTTCATGTACGAAAACATTTTGGTAATGTATTTGCATGTCACATGTTTGCGGCCTTTGACTGAAATGCATGAGTTGAGTTTTAGTTAGATTTATCTTTAAATTATTACTGTTCAGCCACGTGATTATTGATGCCAGTGTATTATTTATGTCTGATTCGTAGAGCTCTTTTGTTTTACAAGCAATTGTCACGGTGCTGTCATCGGCAAAAAGTGACATGGGATGACTAGTGACTTTGGGCAAATCGTTTATGTAAACCAAGAATAAAAGAGGACCTAGCACACTACCTTGTGGCACACCATACATAACAGACCGTGCGGCTGATCTGTGTGTTTCTTCACGTTTTGTATTAATATTGACTCTACAAAATTCAGTTACTTGTATTCTATTAGATAAATATGATTTTAATAGCTCTACAATGTTACCTCTGATACCATACGACTCTAGCTTATGAATAAGTATCCGGTGGTCAACATAATCGAATGCTTGCGTCATGTCACAAAATATGGCACATGTGGGAGTTCTATTATCTACGTTTGTCAGCACCGTATTGTAGAAATCATAGATTGCCATATTTATTGTTTTATTTTGTCTAAATCCTTTTTGTTCCGTGCATAAAATATTGTTGTGTTCTAAGAAACCATTTAATTCTTTATAGATATATTTTTCGAAAATTTTTGAAAAGATAGGAATCAAAGCTATAGGCCTGTAATACTGCATTTGTTCCTTATCTTCTTTTTTGAACAGTGGTTTTAGTATGGATGTCTTTAAATCATCTGGGAACACGCCTCTAGAAATGCATAAATTTAGTATATAACTCAAATGTCCACAAATTAAAATAGATACTGATTTTACCACTTTGGTAGATATGTCATCATAGCCTACACTATTTGTATTTTTAAGTCCATTTATAATTTTTATAATGTCAATAGGGATGCTAGGTGCCATAAACATAGAGTTAGCCATATTATGTAATAGTTGGGATGTCGCATTATTTTCAGATCCAGATATAGGTATTATTTTATCCACAAAAAAATTATTAAATGCATTTGCTATGTCAGTTGGGTCAGTAATAAATTCATCATTTACCCTAATTCTTGTAATAGAGTCACGGGGAACATTGAGTCTAGTGTTGTTAATTATTTGCCATGTGGTTTTTGATTTATTATCCGATGTTTTAATTTTGTAATTATTTTGAGCACGCTGTGTCAACTTTATGATTTTTTTGAATAGTTTGGAGTAATTAATATACAACCTTTTATTAAGAGATGACGGTTTTAATCGAAATTTCCACAAAAGTTGCCTCTTTTTTTTGCTACACTTTTTGATACCCTGGGATATCCATCTTGCTTTTTTGTTAACTCTAATGGTAGTAATTTTAAAGGGGAAGCATAAGTCATAAAATAGTTAAAATAATATTAGGAAGTGCTTATATGCTTCATTAGGATCTTGTTCCTCATACATTTCAGAAAAAGTTAAGCTATTCAAACATGATTTAAATTTCAAAATATTTTCTGTGCTATAGTCTCTGGTTTTTTTCCGCCAATAGTTTATGGTACATGTTTTTTTTACAGGTATTTTTATAAGTTGAGCTGTGTGGTCAGACAAAGCAAATTCTATCACTTCAGTCTTACATGGTTTCAGAAAGTCATGAATGAAGTTATCAATACATGTATTACAAGCTAATCTAGTAGGCACCTTGAGAGCTAGAGACATATTGTAATTTAATAACAGGCATTCAAAATCTAAAGTTAATTTATTTTGCTTTAAAACATCTATATTAAAGTCGCCAGCTACTATTACATGCTCAAAGTTCTTTTTCTTCATCAAATGTAAAAGCTTCTCGAATTTACAAAAAAATAAATTTAACTTCTCTACTTTTGGAACTCTATATACACATGCAATTACGATCTTATGTTTAATTAGCTCAATTGCACAACACTCAAAAATACCAGAAATTGAAAGCTTTTCTATTTCCGGCAATACTTTCCACTGATGTTCTTTTCTTACAAGTATACATGCCCCACCCCTTTTACTATCATTTCTACTAAAACATGCAGCTAAACAATAGTTAGGCATGGAAAGATATGATTCATAGCCCGCCATAATAAAATGTTCAGTAATGCATACAACATCAACATTAACATTCCTTTCCGAGAGTTCTTCTAGACAAACTAATAATGGATCAGACTTATTTAGTAATCCTGCAATATTTTGATGCAAGATAAATAAATGTTTATTCAAGAAAAAACTGCTGCAAGTGGTCGCAATTGATTGCGGTTGGTTTCCGTTCATCGACTCTTTGTCTTTTCATGTCATTATACTGCTTTATTTCAAAAACAAAACTAGTAAGGTTTTCAAAGATAGTACGTATACCATAGTTATTTATTCTGCCAGAGTGTCTGCGAAACATGGAGTCGTTGTAAGTCAGTTTCGCGTTGGAGTCATATATGTAGGCATGCTTGTGTGACTGTACATCCAAGTTAAGCAGATTGTTAAAATATTGCACCCTCCAATTGTAGAGCTGTGTGTTAAGCCCACATTTAAATGTCGGCACGCATAGTATCATGTTCGTGTGTGTAATGTCTTTCAAAACCTTCCTGATATAAGAAACTATGCTATAGTAGTCATTTGTATTTTTAAAATCTTCTTCTCCAATTAATATTATGCAATAGTCATTCATTGTAAATTCTTTTATTTTATCATTTATCCCTAGAAGTAGATGTTTAGCACCACAATTTGGCGTTACATGATGTAAAAATTCAGAGCTCCTACCGATAGTATCATCTGCTATGGTGAGTATTTTGTTGTGATTATTGGTGCTTAGTAGACAAACTTTCTGTGGTGAATTGTACTGTTGTGTCCTTTGGTGATTTACTGAGCTGTCAGATAACTTTGGAGCTAATTCTATTTGCGTTGGTCTGACTAAATTTTCTATGCAGGATGGGACATTGTTTTTTTCTGAGTCTGTGCTTTGTTTAGCTTCTACTACTGTTTGAGTCTGCTTACATCTTTGTGTATACTGTACGTTTGATTTAGTCTTTGGAGTGTGAGTTTTAGATTTGGTTGGTGTACGAGACTTTGATTTAGCTGGCGAGTGAGTAATTGTTTTTAACAAAACATTTTTCTTTTTCAGATCCTCGTTTTCACGTTTAAGGCTCTGATTTTCCAACGAAAGTGTTTCTATTTCACCATGTGCACTTTTTAATGCTAGTTCAAGAGTATTAATATGCTCTTTTAACTTGTTATTTTCGTCCAAACTACTATCCGATATATCTGGGAGGCTATTAGCGGTGCCATCTAGCGTGTTTGACATGTAACTATCGTTTTGCGGCTGTGTCTCGGTGTCTGAGTAAGTGCGCGCACGGCGAAATGTTATATTCTCAAGAAAATTCATTGTAGTCGAAATAGTATTGCAAAAACAAGAGAGATGTCGCTAAGATTAAAATGGGTCGTCTCGTTTGATAAAATTATAAATTGTCTATGGTTAAGCAAAAAAGTCGTTAATCATGTAAACAAACGTGAGTCATCTCACTAATTATGTTTTCAAATAGTGTTTTGTACTCACAATGCTGTTTGGTGGATTATTTGTGTTGTTCTTTCACTACGGGTTTGTATTACAATACACGTACACTTTATTCTCATGTACAAGTTTTGAAACACTTCCAACATATATCCAATTGGCTTCTACTTTTTCGTTATTTTCCAACGTTAACGATAGTATCACGTATCAATTAGATAGTTGTCTTCACTTGGAACTCACTTTTAATTTGAAATGGTTTGAAATACATTAATTAACAATATTTTTATAAGGAGCTAATTGTTTACGAGACAAACGCAGTCTACCCTACCTAGACCCTACCTAGAATCACCGATTGCGTTCGTCCTTACATAAAATATGAATGAAGGTAATATAAAGTTACATTCGCTCCGAGCTGGCTGTTGCCTAACAACTCACATGACTTTTTCAATGTGCTCAAGTAAACCTGATTAAATCAGATGTTTCAAAATATTGCTAAATATACGGCATGATTTTTTCAAGTGGGAGTGAGAGGGAGGACAAATCTGAAAATACTTAAATGCTCAACTCAAATGAATCTCGAGGCTGTACTAATCTATTCATGAAAATTAAGCCCTAGCGGTCTAGAATGTTGATTTTATTATTTTTGATACTATATTTTATCAAATTCTGGGAGTTTATAACAATTGGGTAATTATCAAAGACTTCTCAGAAATCTTATTTGCCACTATCTGCCGATTACGACTTTGTAACAATTGGGTTACGAGGATTTGTTAAAAAAAAAAATTAAACACAGGGAGACAGATACAGAGGGGGAGGTAGAGAGAATGTTTCTCGTATAACGCGGGCTCAGTGTAGATTATATAAATAAATATAAATATTTATGAAAACAGCGCCATCTAGTGCCAAACAAAGCAAAGCTTGTACTATGGAAACTAGACTCGACTGGTAAGACTACTTATATGTACTTTTTGTTTGTACATAAATTTATAACACCCACACACATCGATGTTCACCCCACAAATGTTATTACTGTGTGAGAATCGAACCCACAACCTACAGTTCAGAAGATTAAAATCAATGATGCAGAAATACTCACTTTTTGTAAACATCGTGGAGTTTTCCCATGACTATATCCTTGTTTTTGCCCTTCGTGAGCATTAGCATCAGGCTACAGAGTATCAGTTTGTGCTGCATCGGAAATCCTTCTTCCACGTCTGTTTCGATGTTCCTCGAGCCTCCGTAGATATTATTGAGAACTTCTAGGACCTGTCTTAGTTCGACGGTGACCGTGGAGTCCCGCATTATAGCGTCAACAGATTTGTTCTCTGAAAACTTGCTGCGTTTGGCGAGCTCGATCACTCGCCGGCCTATATCCAACGCTCGCCGCATATCTCCCGAGACTGCGGCGATCTTAGCTGGGAAATTAAAAATATAATGATAATTACATCCACCAAGATAATATAGTGTTCAGTACTAGGACGGAGCGTGCGGTTACTTAACAAAACCATTTTAAAGTGGAATCCCATAGAGAAACTTTTTTATATTTTTAATACTGCCCAACGATCACATACATAGATCCTGGACCCTAACTAGGTGTTGGTGACGACTAGGCTTAGGCGTTTCTGGAAAAGAATACTACTGTGCGAAATATAAAGGAGCGGAAGAGTTGGCGAAAAATATATTAAAAAATAATATTTTTACATGAAACTAAACCGACATTTTCTCACTGTAATAACGTAACGTTCTTAAAAACTAAATATAAAAAAAACTGAACCGACATTTTCTCACTGTAATAACGTAACGTTCTTAAAAACTAAATATAAAAAAAACTAAACCGACATTTTCTCACTGTAATAACATAACGTTATTAAAAACTAAATATAAAAAGCAACCAAAGAGAGAAAAAAAAGAGGCCTTATGCTTTTTCCTCCATGTCGCTTTCATTAGAATTTCCTGTATGTAGGAACCCTAGAACTATGAGGACCATGGTCCCACAACTATGAGGACCATGGTCCCACAACATGTATTTGCACTTTTTTCCGTGGACAAAAATACTTGTCCTGTCGCGGGAATCGAACCCGCATCTCGGAGTTATGAGCAAACCTGCTCAACTACCACTCCACAGAGGTTGTCAAAAATTAAATAAAACAAAATATACAACATACCTGCTAACATCTGCAACGCGACTGGCGAGAAAACGTTGCTGTTATCCTCTTTCGCCAACACACTCGTGAATATGTTTATAATCTGTTCCTTAGTGTATGGCGCGAAATGTAGAGTGTTAGGTCTAAGGGAACACCTCGCTTGAAGTCTTGGCAGGGTTCTCTCAGTCAAATCCAGAGCGTTGGCAATGCCGATCAGTACTATGCGAGAGTTCGCAAATGAAGGCCACTCGAATATAGTGTACAGTACCGACTGTCTCTTACTGTCCAGTTGGTCGATCTCGTCCAATACTAAAAGGCTGTAAAACAGATAAATATTGTGATACAATAATAATAATAATAATAACGCACATTGATCACATACATATATCCTAGGATAGGTAATAACTAGGATTCCCTGTGTCTATGGACCCAGGAGCTACATGCCAGGACCATGGAACCCACAACACCCAGACTCAGCAAGTATTTGCGTTATTCTTATTCTGTACACAAATACTTATCCTGCTGCGGGAACCGAACCCGCCGCCTCAGGGTTATCAGCCGACCTGCTCAACCACAACACCACAGAGGCTGTCACAATGAGATACCTTGAGGTACCTATGCAGTTCCTAATACAGCGTAAATAAAAATACATCAACAAGTATAATGCTAAAACAAAAAACATTTTTTTACTGAAATATCTCTTATTAGTATCTATCCATCATCAATTCATCACACAGTGCCATCGGGCGAGTAGTTGTAAACGCCTGACAAAATCCTAAAGACCCCATGTTATGGAAGCGCATCGTATGCAGCAAACGTAGTCAAGCAAGGCATTATTTAATCAAATGTACACAGTTATGATTCAATATTGATACACAGTACCTTTGGTAGACAGCTATAGCCGGTGAATACGAGAATAATTATTATATAACCACTGTTTAACATCATCAAATTGTGTTAATTGGCGAGTAGGTATCGTAGCGAATAATCGCGAAACGAATCTACTCATAACACGACGAATAGAAATGGAAAGATTATAAATCATCGTTAAATGAACAATCTAACATGATTATTGATAACTAGTTGCTCCCAGCGGTTTCACCCGCAGCCAAAAAGGATTTTAATTATTTAATTATTTACTCATCTCACGGGAAAATTTCACTTTTCCGGTATAAAATGTAGCCTATATGTGAATCTAGTGTATAAGCTATCTTGGTACCTACCGGAATATTATCCATATCCATTCAGCCGTTTGAGCGAGCGTAGCGGAGTAGTTACTCCTTCACGCATAACAAACATACACACATACAAACTTTCGCCTTTATAATATTAGTGTGATTAGCCGCAGGATTGATAATCCACTAACAGTTAACTAAGGGATGAACGTGTTCTTGAATGGAGACCGCTCCTTAGCAAATTTAGTTTACATAGACATTCTCCGAATAGGTGGAGCGACGCGCCGACTTGCACTAAGTGACTGGCAGTAGTTAGATGAGAAGAGCCAAAGATCGGGTTCAGTGGCGTATCTTGGGAGGCCTATAGCCGGAGATTGGGTTCAGTGGCGTGTCTTGGGAGAGACCTATAGCTGAATATCGGGTTCAGTAGCGTATCTTGGGAGATCTATATCCGAAGACTGGGTTCAGTGGAGTATCTTGGGAGGTCTATAGCCGAAGGTCGGGTTCAGTATAGCGTATCTTGAGAGAGTCTTGAGATATCCGACGATTGGGTTTAGTGGTGTATTTTGAGAGATATTTAAAGCTGAAGATCGGGTTCAGTGGCGTATCTTGGGAGAGATTTAAAGTCGAAGATCGGGTTCAGTGGCGTATCTTGGGATAGACGTATAATATATACAGCAGTGCATTAATAAAGGCATAATTGATGATGACGACCATTTTACAGTACCGTGTAATCAATGTTGTGTTCTATTTGATTATATTCAGATCTTTTCAACTATTTATTACATCGTGAAGCACAAAAGTAAATTAATGTAACTCAGCCACTCACATCATTTTGTGTTTCTTATTCAAGTAATTTTCTATAGTACTGCAGCAGGCTTTTTCCGTAGTACCAGTCGTCCGCAACTGTAGTTCTTTGCAGATCCTGCTGTAGATACTCGTGGCTGACTTGATCATTGTGCAGTTGACGTATACGTGTTTGTACCCTTCCTGCACCTGTAGCAATGAAAAATATTTTTTTAGTTTTTACGCACTTTTTCTTTTTTTCATGCACATAAAAATATAAAGGGACTTCAACGTGCGTGGTATTTAGTATTCTTCTACAGAATATCCCACCCAAGATTTGTGAAGATGACTCTCAGATTAACATGTCTTAGGATTTTTTTTTTTTATGTTAATGAATGACGTGACGAGCTAGCCGATGTTAAACGACACGGCTGCACATATCAGCTGCAGTGTCACTCGGAACTCTAAAGTATAGAGGTTCGCGTGACACTGCACTGCGCACGTCATCCAGAGACATCAGCACAATCTAGTAATAAGATTACTAAACTGTGAGATCAGATCATAAAGTCTCATTTGCCCAGTAATTTCACTTGCTACAGTGCCCTTCAAACCGGAACACAGCAGTGCTTGCGCACTACTGCTTGGCGGCTGAATAACTGGCAAAGCGGTGGTACCTACCTAGACGAACTTTGCAGTAAAGTCCTACCACCTAGTAAAGTAGGATTGGAAATTCATGGTTTTTGGATTCGTTTATGTATTCCCACAGTATCACTTTAAAAAGATGTTCGAAGCGAACTTCAGCCGCCTTAATTTCATACTGAGAAGTGTCATATTTCTTCCAGTTTTGTTAAGTGTGTGAAAGTATGTTGTCATTTCAAATTAAAAAAAGTTATTTTCCAAATCGGTTTATAAATGACGGAACTACGGGAATAACCCGAGTTCTGAGATAACAAACGAGTATATGAGAATGAATAGATTGGTTGGTGACAAACAGAAAACCTCATGCCCGTCTGCACAAAAGTTATCACGTATCTCTCTAGCCCCTGGTTTCTCGTGTACATTTTCGAACTCATCTCAAGTCGATATACCAAATAATGTACGCTCATTGGTTGAAGACAGCCGATGATCACAGGCAACCAATGAGCGTTCAGTATTTGAGTTGCCAAGTTGATGCGAATTTAACAACCGTACGAGATCCCCGGGGAAAGTGTTGCTTAGCTAAGTTACATTTTAATATTACTATAGTGTAGACGAACATAAACATTGTGATTTTATAAGTACCTACCTTTGGAAGCTGCAGTATGTAAGATAAGCTGGCAGTTTTCCCAGTGCCCGGCTGACCGGATACATACAAAGATGCCGATTGTTCACTTTCCAAATGCTCCATCAAAAAGTTCTCTAGAAATTCAATCTCCTTTTCTCTACTTGTAAGAGGTTTCATAACTGAACTGAAAATCAAAATAATTGAACTTAATAAATTACCAAACTCGGGATTTATCAATGTCAATCAATATAACTTTTTCCTTTATTTAAAGAGCTTTATCGATTATGCCTTAATGCCGCTCTGTAGGTTACTATTTATAAGTACCTTAGATCTATTAAAAATATATCGAGTATGTAAAAAACTTTAATTATAACTATTCCAAGAATGTGGATTTATTTACAGCAAAATCAAATTTATTTGAAAATTATGTAACACCTATTTTTTTTTGATGACTTATAGGTTTACTCTTCGCCTAGGTTCTAATAGATTGATTTGCCTTTCCTTTTTTTCCTTGTATCCTAAAACTTTGTTAAAAGAAGTACTTACTTATTTAAATATCATTTCAATGTTATAATCGCACATTTAAATGGTAAATATTTTAATAGTACTTATTTAGTTTATTTATTTATGTAAATAAGAATAAACATAAACTGGAATGTATCTCTGTTCTATTTGTAAAAACTGTTAAGGATTGGTGGATAACAAATTTTGTACAATAAATCGATGTTTTAAGCTGTTTGTTTTCCAAGAATAAAATAAATAAATGAATTATTCACTGTTGGTTCTTTAACCCAAACTTAACTAATGCTAAAATTACGTTTAAATCTTCCGACATTGGATAGGCCAAATAGGTTTTACACAATCCTTTATAGGCTAATCTCGAAATTATTACGTTATTATACTGTAAGAAACGAACGAAGAAAGTTGGCTATCGTTATCTTGTAAAAATGAAATGTTGTCCAGTATTCCCAATTCTCTACAGTTCCTGCTCCCATTTAAACGGCCACCAAATCTTTATTATTGTGCACTACTACCTAATTGAGATTCTTACTTTATCCATTGTTTTTCTTCCTCGTCGGTTTCAGGCGTATTTCGTTTGATATTTCTGGCAATCTTAACATCTGAGCATGTATCTGGAGAAAAATATTTCTAATTAGGTAATTTTATAATATAAACACACTAAATTAGGTACTTATAATACAACTTTTTTAGTATTAAAATTATCATGAGTGTGATTCATTTTAAATTAATATATCCCCGACAGTTACTCACGAATAATATGTCGATTTCTCGACCAGGTTTCGAGCATATCCGATGCTCTTCCTCAGAAGGTGAGACAACTTTTTTAGTTGGTGTGATTTACGTTTGACCACCAACTCGCCTGATGGTAAGCGACGGCGTGGCCGAAGATGGAGCACGTAAATCTAGAAGGTGCCTATTCACACTAGCCCTCTAGCCTTGAAGACACCAATGGTGTAACCACAAAATATTTAAACAAGCTTTAGACAAATGTTAAACTACCTTTTTGTATTGTTAAACACATGTTGAACGTCTGTCTAAGCTTTGTTTATGTATTTGTGGTAACACGGCAAGGTTCTAAGTTTCAGGAAATGCAGAATATGGCAGAGTTCCATTACTTAAACTGTATGCACTATAAAAGTGGAACTAAATCGCTTAGTACGAATTGGCGGAATATCATCTGTCAACTAGATTTATTTTACTCTGGACAAATCAACCAATGCAAGATTTTACTTTATTCATCATCAATCTGATGCTTTCCCACTGCTGGGACACATCCTTTTGTCACATGGAGAGTGTAGGCCATAATCTACCACGCCGGCCAAGCGCAGGTTGGTGGGTATGGTGTCCTCGAATATTTAAATTTTTTATACCTTATAATGTTTTTCTTATTTATGTATTCCTTCACTTTATAAGAGCGAATGCTAAATTCCGCACACCACTTGAAGTGATTGCAGGGCCGTGCGGGATTCCACTCTCGGTGCGTCGGTTTGAAAGTCGCAAGTACTACTACTGAGCCACACTGTGATCGTAAAAAAGATGATAAGTAAAGCTATAGTAAAACGTAACTTACCATTTTCATTGTCAATTGAGCCAGGTTTCAAGCGCCTTTTAAGGACTTTTCTTTTCCCAGTATCTAATGTGTTTAAAATATCTTTATTTTCATCAGGTTTTCCGGTTTTATTACCGAAGCCTGTTTTTTTGCGGAGCTTGAAGGGTATTGTAGATTGTACCGCCGCCATCTGTGAATATAAAAACGATACAATCATTGTCAGTTCTTCAATTACAAATAACAAATTAATTTAAGCAAATGAGCAAAATTTAGTACCTTGATAGAAAACCTTTATTTGGTCCAACAATGTAACCATGGATTTTTAAATTAATTTCAATTCCATTCAGAGATATTATTATTAAAATTCAACTCTACAGATTCTTATATTTATATCAATAAGACAACAAGCTATTCCTTAAAATTTTATTAAAAAGTCATTAAATTAAGCATTATAACAATAAAATTATAATATTTATAATCGGCTGTATTATGTACCAAACAAATAATAGATACAGTGATCTGAAGTAAAAATAGCTAAAATGATAATTATAAATGGTATAGATAAAAATATAGCCAATAATTTTACTTCCATTTAGATTGATATCATGTTTGTAAAGTTATTGTATCATAACCAGCACATAATTTCATGACTTTTGGATGTTAAAACCTGAAAATACCTTTTTAATAGTAAGTGTTACTAATCAAAACCCCTTATTACTAAATATATAGTTAATTAATTCATAATGATCCACAATAACACTAAAATTATGCTATTGTATGTATAAAAGTTTCATAATTTCCAAATTATTGTGTCAAAAATATAAAAAAATATCACATTATTGGTTGTATATCATTCCTGCAGAGCATATAAAAATTTAGAAGCAAGAAAATCAAGAAATTTTCGAATTTTCTTAGAGTAGTGGTATTTTTTCATGCTTGTTATTTTTTCAATTCAGAAGGGCGAAATGTCTGCATTCTGCAGTACCTAGTGCATTTAATACAAAGTAGGCACGCAATTATTAAAACTAGCGTTTGCAATACCACATAATAAATAACAGGGAAAATATGCCAGAACTTTATGGTTGCATTTTTAGAGTGACCGAATACATGTTCATTCTGGTAATGCATACTCAAATCTCTCAGCTAATAGACAGAGTTGTGGGCACAATCAAGTTTAGCTGGCTATGACTAGGTATGACTGAAATGTGCATTTTATTTATTCAAGGCTAAAACTAGATGTAGCCACTTGCAGTGGACTAAACCTAGGTGTAGCCTTTATCATACCGGCTAGTTTTTAGTCCATTGTAAATGGCTACACATAGTTTTAGCCATGAATAAACATGATGCAACTAGCTTTAATCATTAGTTATAACATTTATGTACATTAAGGAAGTAAGAAAATATCTGGATCTGAACAGCTGCCGGCTGTGCCTATTTATAGCCCACTAAACTTAAGCATAGCCACATTACACCTTTTAGCTGTAACAAACTAAATTTTATCATCATCTAACTCCATGATTGATTTGTTAACAAAACAAATTATTAGCAATTTGGTTATTATGCAAATATTTCGAACTCTATTATTTAAAAATCAAACAATGTTATATAATAAAAAATGTAACATAATCTTACTACAAAATTTCTTATACACATTATATCTAAAATATTCACACAATTTATTGCTTATCTTTATTGAAATCGTTTTGAGATTGGTGTGCCATGTTTGTCATACTTTTTATGAGGTCAAAACTGTATTGCTGCCTTTGTTTATTAATCCAGGCTAGTCCATTCATTTCCAGCTGATGTCTCATAAATGTATTGTGCATAAACTGTGGAGGAAGGTAGTCAGCTGGAGTAATATTACCTGGGTTGGGTTTCATAGTTGGTGTTATAGGTTGTCGGTTTGCTGTCAGTTTACTAACAGCCATCATTGGTTTTAAAGATTTTAAAGTTGACTTAGACGGTCCAGCCACAGGGGTAGACAACTCACTTTTAGATGCCATAGAATTTGAGAGCTGGGTGCTAGTTATTTGATTAGACTGGTTAATATTATGCTCTAATGGTGTATTGCTAGCATGTTTTTCTTCAGCAATCACCAATTTTGGAGAAGAACTAGGTGAACGAATTTGTCTTGGAGATGGTTGAGCAGTGCTAGGGGATGCTACAGAAGGCATTTGATAACAAGGTGATGTTGCTGCTAAATTTGAACTGTTTCCAGGTTTCAAAGAATTATGTTTTTGTGATTCCTGTCTGGCAGCATTTGATGGACTTCCACTGGAGTTTTTATCAAGTTTCATCTGATTTAAATTATTAGTGGAAGGTATTCTTAATGGACTAGCCCCTGTGGCCATTGGTCTATTTGATAAACCCGGAAAACCAGGACTTGGTGTCATAGATGGAGGCAGACCCTTCGGTGGAAGGTTTTGTTTTTTAGCTAAATTGGCAATAGACTGCATAGTTTCAAAAGCTTTTTCAAGATTTTGTGGAGTACCTGATGGAGATTGTGCATTGTGTGGGGATGACAAATCAAGAGCAGTGCTAGACTTACTTTCATTACTTGTTGTGGGTTTGTTTGGGACAGTGCTAGGCTTATTCGCAGAACTAAAGGCTTTTGGGGCAGATGGTACTGGTACTAGTTTAGGAACTTGAGCTTTATTTTTTGGACCCTTGGATTTTTTATCACCTTGTAAGGACTGTAACTGTTGTTCAAAGGTTTGTTGGAATGTAATTGGTCCTGCATAGTTAGCTGATTGTTTCGCTAACTTAGTGTCTGCTATTGGCTTCAAATTGGGAATTGGTCCCTTGGCAGAAGACTCAGAGGATTTATTGCCCGATTTACTTGATACAGTAGAAGGGTCAATCTTATTTTGGGGACTTGGTTGGGAATCATTTCCTGTTTCAGTTTTGTTGGACTTTTTTGTGTCATTGTCAGGTAATTTTAGTATCTCTATGTAATTATGTACAGGTGGACTTGGTACTTTATGAGTCAGACTATTGCTAGCTCCTGTGAGATTTTTATTAACAACATTTTTTTTAGAGTCTGTAGCCACAGGATCTCCAGGGTTACGAGAATCTAGTTTTTGATCAGTTAAGGTTATGGATAAAGATGATGGTATATTAATTTTACAAGAATCAAATAATGATTTAAGAGGATCTCCAGAAGTGGGTGCTACATTAGGAGAGCCCAATGATGATTTAACCTGGGACAAAATTTTACTTCTGTCTATGGTAGGATCACTATTGTTAGCCAAGAGATCCATCCGAACTTTATTTATAGGTCCCTTGTTTTGTGAAGTAGAAGTGCTAGGTTTCAAATCAGGAATCTTTTTTACAGTAGGTTTTGGAACATCAGGATGTCGGGGAATTTCTAATTTCGGGACTTGTATTTTAAGAGGAGATATAGTTTTTTGTGAAGTAGGTTGTTGATGTGCAGGTGGAGGCATATCAGAGGGTTTACGTTTTGAAGTTGCCACATGATGAGGTACACTTCTCTTAATCCCAGAGCTATCTGAATTATGTGGCTGAGAATTTGAAACATGCTGTTGTTTTAATTCTTTGGGGATACACGATGTAGAGGGAATATTACTTGAGAGAACACTACTTCCTTGAGAGGTTTTAGATGACACTTCATCTTCTTTTGGTTTTGTAGCAGATTCTTTGACCTTTGTTTGGTTTGGTGATGAGGATGATCCAGTTATAGAAGAGGGAAGATAACTAGATATTTTAGTTTTTTCCAACTCAACCTTTAATTTTTTTAACTCTGGTGTATTAGCAGGCATCTGGACTTTCCTTTTTACAGGATCAGGGTTATGTTTCTCTTCAGTTTTGGGTAAATTCGTTTGTGTTTTGCTTTCTGGATCTGGTAGCAATACAGATTGTTGAGTATCAAGAGTAATAGCTTTAGACGGGGATGTTTTTGAGACACAATTACTTTTTGGTGCCAGCTCAAATGAGTTCAGAAACTGAGATTTTTCTACTTCATCTTCAGCTTTCTTCGATGAATGATTTTTTTCAGAATTACATTTAACAGGTACTTCTTGGTTTAAATCATATTCTTTGACATTTTTTAATTCAGGTGTTCCTTTTAAATTTCTTTCTTCTGGCATTGGGCTATCTGTTCCTGAAGATGCTTCTGATCCTTGATCTAAATTTGGGATTGGGCTACTAACATTTGCGTCCTCTCCTGATAGAGCAGGGATTGATTTATTTTCACGGAAATGTGAACTTTTTCTGTTTATATCAAATATTCTGTTTCTTATTGCCACATAATCAATTATTTGATAAAAAAATCGCATAGGCTCATTCCTTTTCCAATTGTATATATATGCAATGTCCATCAAAGTATAGTAATCAGGTAGAGGTACTCTTTTATATAATATATCAATAGCAAATTGAGAGCAATCAATATCAAATTTCATACAAAGAAATTTCTTTAAATGGCTGATGTTAACAACTGCAGGGCATTGCAGATACCTTCTTGTAGAAGCTGGTGTAGGTGGCTCATTGCTATCTGATGATTTGCTGGATATACTGTCAGAATCAGTGGCATCTGCATACTCTAATGAAAATGATATTACATCTTCAGGGCTGAAAATAATCCGTTCAGTGTCTTCACCTCTCTGTTCAGGTGTAGCTGAAGCAGCCGGGCCAGGTCTTGATGCATAAAAGAGCTGGCGCCTTTCCATTTCTTTTTGAAAAAGACCTGGCACAAGTTTGTAAACTATGTCCTGAAGGGCCTTGTCAAGTTTAATGTTAGGTTTCGCGGAGTTTATCATCATTTCACACACAGGACAATAGCTCTTTGCTCTTAAATGTTTGATTATACAACTCCTACAAAAAGAGTGTAAGCATTCGACTATAGTTGTGGCGTCTATGTAGTATCCTCGACATAATGGACATGTTATATGTTCGTTTACTTCACCAAGCAGTGTCCTTTGTGGCACTACCACCCCGCTATTATTTTGATCACCCATTTTCACGACTCTTTTGTCAGCCAGTTTATTTGAGGTAACCATTTTAAATAGATTGATACTACAAGGATTCAATTGAGACACGCAGCTGTTAGCGTATCATTGACTGAAAATACCATAATTTAATATCGCTAACAAGTCACTGATTCCACAATCCCAAAACTATAACGACGGCAGTTTGTTTAGTTGTATTTTCATATCCACAGCTCCACACAACGAAGCAAGAAAACTAGGATTTTATATTATTTTGATGCAAAATCACCCTAATACACTCGTCTCACTCCGCCATTGCTATTATGTTTTGATGGATATTTTGAATGTTGGTAGAACTGATACTGGATTATTTACATTTATTTGTTTTTATAAGTTTAACCAGTCATATTTGTAAAAGAATAGTAATTTGTATTATTATTATCTACTCACCGTTGATTTAAACACAAGATAATCTAATTTCCCGGCTTTATTATCAACGGTTTTGTATAGAACAATCACCAAATGAAAGACACCAGTTTTGGCGCGAAGAATAGGTGAGGACTCGGGCTGCCACACTGTATTTTGTCAAACAAGTCAAATGTCAAAGCAAACCAGTCAAACCACAGGCTACGTAGAAAGAAAAGTCATAAAATCACGGAACTTATACACTAGTTAGGAAGTTTCACTGAGTGGGGGAGCAAGCGAAATTAATGATCTAAGGGGGCTGTGTCTCTTTCTAAAGCTAGCGACTTGACTAACATTATGACTGACATGAGCAGTTAAAAACTAATAAGATAAAAGCACTTTAGCACATGTTAAAATGCCTGAATTAATTCGAGCATTTAACCATTGGTTAAATATTCGAAGCTTTAAAAATTATTTATTAATTTATGTAATCAAACAGCGTATAATAGGTCTTTACCTATGAAATTGCCGTATTGCAGTACAGACTTTTTCAAACAAAAAAAAGTTTTGATTGGCTATGAATTCTAAATTCAAATTAATTTTGTTTTAAAAATATGACATTCTATTTACAATATAAGTCTTTTGTTTATTGATTAGCGTTGTATTTTCATTACATTTCAACATTTTTCCTCATAATGGATACTTTGAAATTTCGTGTAATTATGGAATATGAGTTCCGTCGTGGCACCAACGCGGCACAAACGACACGTAACATCAACGACGTTTACGGAGAGAACTGTACAAACGAACGTACAACCCGTTATTGGTTTGCTCGGTTCCGTTCTGGGAGTTTTGACTTGAAAAATGAACCTCATGGTCGTTCGGAAACTTTGGTTAACAATGATGAATTAAAGGCGATTGTGGAAGCTGATGAATCTCAATCTACAGCTGAGCTGGCAGCAGTTTTTGATGTTAGCATCAAAACAATATTGGTCCATTTGCGACAGATTGGCAAGATAAAAAAGCTTGATAGATGGGTGCCCCACGAACTTAACGATCGCCAGCGCAACGTACGCGACGAGACTTGCCTTGCGCTGCTTAACAGGCACAGAATGAAGGAATTTTGAACCGAATTGTTACGTGCGACGAAAAATGGATTATTTTTGACAATCGAAAGCGCTCAGCAAGTTGGTTAGATCCTGGTTCGGTACCAAAGCAATGTGCAAAACGAAAAATGACCCCTAGAAAGGTGATGGTCACAGTTTGGTGGTCTAGTGCTGGTGTGATTCATAATAGCTTTTTACAAAACGGCGAGAGCATTACTGCAGATGTGTACATTGAAGAACTGACCACAATGATGGCGAAACTCGCACGTCTGCAACCAGCTTTGGTCAATCGGTCGTCTCCACTGCTACTTCACGACAACGCGCGACCCCATACTGCACAACAGACCGTCTCTAAGCTGCATGAGTTGGGTTTGGAAGCTCTCCCTCATCCGCCATACTCACCAGATCTTGCGCCTACCGATTATTACTTTTTCCAAAATTTGGACAACTTTTTAGCAGGAAAAAATTCAATTCCCAAGAGGTAGTACAAAACGCCTTTGAAGAGTTTGTTGTCTCCCGTCCTGCTGATTTTTTCAAGAAGGGCATCCATAAACTGCCACAGCGTTGGCAAAGATGCATTGATTGCAGGGGTGATTACTTTGAATAAAAGAAATAAATAAGTTCGAAAAAAAAATACTTTAACTTTTTTCAAACAAAACGGCAATTTCATAGGTAAAGACCTAATATATTACAATAACAACATAAATAAATAATTATTTTAACTATCTTACTACTACAACAATATAACAAGTACTACTAAATAGTGGCTACACTACCTACCTAAAAAAAACCGCGATGACCTATAGACAGACCAAAGTCGTAATGCTCCAGCTCACTACAAATAGGTAGCATACCCAACATGGCCTAAATAAGTGATTTTTGCAAAGCACTGTATCACCAGGCACTCTCATAAAATTTGGTAAACTTTTAATCGTACTAAGTTTTTTTTCCTCCTTCGAGGAATCATGGCATCGTGCGTCGCACGTTTTGTGAATTTCCCAGAGTTTGTTTATTCATTTTTATTTATTTTATTTATTTATTGTGATAAAAACGATAATTTCCACACAGTATTTCATACATTAACAAGAAAAAAATCAGGGTTATAAAATAATAAATTGGAATGAAAGTTTTATGCTCCATTATTACTTTTTCAGACTTGCTATTTTCGTGTTTTCTTCAAGTCATCTGCATAATATTCAGTGTTGAGGCTAGGCAATTTTTTTTTAAACCATAAGACGGGGAAATGATATAATTCCATATTCCATAGGTTCAAAATCCTTTTTTATGAAATGTCGAGTGAGCCTTCCAGAAATACAGATCATATAGAACTTTTTGGCTAGCACTGCTGCCTAGCATTGCCAGAATATACCTTAAGGTGCGCTTTTCGCAATTAATTACGTGAACGTACTGTCATCGGTTCTCCTCATATATGACCATTCTGTAAATGTATCTTTCAACAAATGTAACGTTTCACCAACGCTATCACGCCACAGTCATTACCACACTTTTTCGGGATTATTATGCTAAGTTTTCTTTAAAGCAAAGAGCTACAGTCAAGCTTTGTAACAAACGAACATTAGGTCACAACACAATTGACATGAGCTTGTTTTCGATGTGAATTTTCTTCAAATAAAACCGCATGTAACATCAACCTAAAAGTAAAAACCATACCATTCTAAAAATGTTGCCTACAAAATGTGTACGTAGCGTACCACAGAGTACTTATTTGTATACGGAAAAGCGTACCTAATCAGAAGTATATACTGGCAGCACCACCGCTTGCCTGGCCTTTTCATTTTGAGATCTTGTGCACGAAAGTCGATATATTATCGTAAAATAGCGTAACGATCACCACTTTAACTTATACTTTCGCTGAGTTAACGCCCTAACGTTAACGAGATGAGAGCTAAGGTATGTTGATTTTACTTGACTAAAGCAACTGCAATACGGTGAAGTAAAATTTCCTAATCCCACCGGGTTGAGCACTGTTAATATTTCGTGTTTTTAATTATTTCAGTGGCGCAAGAAGCGTATGCGTAGGCTAAAGCGCAAAAGGAGGAAGATGCGTGCAAGGTCCAAATAAAGCGGTAAGTACAAAACCTATCCTATATAATATATATATATTATTTTTTACTATAGTATCTACTCCACAAAACTCATTCAGATATGTTTTGCGGCGTGGTTTTGTCTCGCATTCTCACGAATCTAAGAGTTACCTACATGTTAGCGTTTGCCCGCGGCTCGGTCCGCGTGGAAGGTTATTTTATTGTATGACTTCCCTCTTTCAGTCTACGTGTGTAGGAAGTAGTTTTTGTGCCTGTGCTTATTTATCAAACAAATAAGAAATATAAACAAACTTAGATCAATTTAAGTGTCTACTCTGTCTACATACATACCTAGAGGAATTACGCTCCTATGTAAATTACCAAGTGCTTTGTTTCGTGTTGTTCAGTAATGTACAAGTTAATAAATGTTTATTCTGTTATTTTATATGTGAGCATGGTTTTTTTTAGGTTAGGTTTTCAATGTGGCTTTATTCCTTCATAATTTGACATTAAATAGGTACTCACTCAAAATAAAATGCTCTAATAGCTACATAGTTTTGCTAGCATTATTCTTATAGGTAATATTTCCAATAAAACCTTAACTTATTACTCTGTTGAAAGCTATGTGTGGCATAACAATTGATTTTTCCAAAATTACACCCAAATAGGGTAATTCTCTTTCTCATCAGCATTGTCCCACTAGTGGGGAGAAAGCAAAAAAATAATTATTCAATTATTACCTTTTTTCCACTCAAATAATATAGTAGTAGGGACAAACATTTTTTATTTTTAACATTCTCCCCCACTAGTGGGAGAAAGGAAACAACCCATGCTATGCACATGTCTGAAATTCCTTGAATTAAAAACTGCGTTTTCAGGGTCTCCAGGTATTTTCAGCCAACCCAATGGAAATTCTTGATGACCTAAAGCACTGCCATATGTGCTTTTTAATAGTTCATATCTATTGTTATGTGAATTAATCTACATAAATTTAATGTCGTGATCTTATTTTAATTGAAAAATTATTTATAACATCATTGTATCATAAAAAAATGGAGGCTAAAGTAAATCAATATATTTAATGTAATAAATCTTGTGCAATTTGGACATAAATACAAACAAATGTGTACCTTTTTATTAATTTGAACAGTAACATTATGATAAAGTTATTTTCACAGACGAAGACCTGGCAGTTCATAATACTTTTTTCCCATATCTCCTATGGGTTCAGATTTTCTCATACTGTTCAGATTAAAAAAAACTATTATTATTAAAAGATCCCTCCGAGGCAGTCATTGTCTCGCAATGAGAACAATGTAAAGAATTGGCGGGTATATTATGTTTAACAGCTTAATCCACCCCTGCTGCAATGTATTTGCAGAACAGGGACTATATGAAGCTGACATTATTCTTATTTTAGATAAACATTTGTTTTGAATAAAATCCAAAACCTTAGTTAATAGCCTTTATGTTTTACTTAGTCTGCCCTCTGAATACATCCAGATTACAATTTGTCTGGAAGACAAGGTGATATTTTATAGACTAGTATAACTGTGAACTGTATTTTGTTTATTATTTCTGGATAGCCATTGCACCCCCTTCAAGTACTTGGAAATAGAAATAGTAATTTGGTCACAGACCAGAACTTATGCAAATGGTATTGGGTATGATACATATTGACTTCATAAAAAAAACTGGCTTAGGTTACTACATAGTTATAATAATATTATTCTTGATGTTGTTTCTCCAAGCAGTTATAGTAGTTTCTAAATTCTCTATTTTGTCCTGTTAAATCTTACGATAGCTTTATTATGTATAATTGATTATATTATTGTATGTGATTGTTCAACATTATTATTATTCTATGTATCTAATGGTGTATTTTTTATTTTCAGTAATATTATCCAAAATCTATAATCAAATTTATTTTGTTACAGGTACACAAGTGGAGTTAGTTTTAAGTTCTGATCCTGCTTATGTATCAATAATAAAAATTTAAAAATCCTATGTTACTTTTATTATCTATATAGGTAAGATTGTAGATGTAAGTAAATGAGCAGGAAGATACTTTACTTTTTTACTAAAAGAACTTTCCTACCTTCCTAACCTTCTCTGTAAAGGGGTTTTTCTTTAGGACTGTAACTATATTAAGATTATTCTATGCAAAACGGCCACTAAAACCAAACTGACTTATACCGACTTGCAGTTGATCAAATTTTATATTATACTTTTTTATCATGGTCAAAATGTGTAAGCGTTAAAACTCAAAAACATGTTGTATAGTGACAAATTGTGTAAATGTTAAAATACATCTGGAAAAAATGTCCAAAAAATATAATAAAGGAAAAAAGAAAATTTAGGTACCTAATGGAACAACAAGCACTCATTCCTGTAATATAGCAAGCTAAAATAAAAATTGGCTTACATATGTGTCAATTAATGTTTTAAATTGCGCATACTATTTTTTATAAAGCTATAACTCCTTTGGTAATAATTATCACTGCGCAACAGTAAATAGGTATTCAGTTTTTTCTCTCGTTTTAGATTGCCTATTTCACTTGATTGAAAGAAACCACTATTCCTCTGTTATATGTTTATTAGTAAGGGGGAACGAACAATTTCTTGTCTGGCTTTTTGAATTTTGAAATATGTTCTTTGCAGATATAATCAAATAATAGGGAAACATTGCCTGAGTATACAACCAGAGATTCTTCGTAAACCTTGGGTTTCTACGCTAACTGAAAAAGATGGTTATAAAGGGTTTACACAAGCCTTAAACTAATGTTAAACTGCTATTTTGTATTGTTAAACGCACGTTTGATGTCTGTCTACTAAGCCATGTTTTTGTATTTGTGGTAACATTAATTTGAATAAGAATGCGCATAGGACACCACATTCCATGTCCAGCTCATCTTGCTAGGTTTCATATTATAGACAGTTCACAATGCCAATGTAGATACGTCTAGGGATCTGGATCATATTATTCTTCTGCCCTAAATATGACCGTGATTCCTTCTACAGGGACCTATCCTTCCGTGTCCCTCTTCCATTAACATAAAATATCTTCTTTATAGTTTCGATTCTTCTATTTATAACATATCCTAGCACACTCGTTTTTATATACATCTTTCTAAATAATTAAATATTTTCGATTCAGTCACATAATAACATACATACATCACTGGATGATTACATCCATCCATCATTAGATATAAAGGTGTCTCTTAGTGTAGCGATACTTCCCTCTGTTACTGACGGCGTTGGTAGCTAACAATAACTCCTCAAGAATTGAAAATGTAGCCTTCTCAAGATAGGCCGCTTGAACGACACCGTCCTTTTTTTTGAGGGAGGGAAATGCCCTTGCACTTCCCTGCCACCACGTGTGTGGGACTCGAACCCAATAAAACCCCCGTGAGCCCTCGTCGGCCGTACCGGGGGCGAGAAGGGGTCGCGGCTGCAGTCCATGAGTCCAGCCAACTCGCCCCCGAATAGAACGACACCGTCCTACGCCAATCAAAGCCATCCTATAGGTATATTTATGTGAGTTAAGTTTAGGACGAGTTTTGGCGGGAAAACGAAAAAGATTGCGTCACCGCATTGTATTATTTTCCAAAACTTGTGTTATTTTCAGTGTTAGTGCATAAAATTGGTGCCATTTTATTCGTTAAGTGCTGGATTACAGGCATGAGTGTGGGAAAGTGGTATAATGATGGTGAAACGTTTTTTTCGTGTTTCCAAAACTCAATAGAAGCTTCTGGTAAAGTTGCCACCACTTTAGGAGTATGACTTGACCAGACTATGACTTCGACTGTGACCTGACACAGTATTTGCGTAAAATATCATTAACTTGATATATTATCAATTACTTCACACTGGCTAAATACACAAAAGTGTGGAGACAAAACACAACAAAAAAAAAAAGTTTAGGACAATTGGTAACAGCTTGGTATAGCTCTAGTAAACAAATAACGATCGTAAAAACACAGCTTTAGGTTTTTTAGCTGTGTTTGATTTTTTAAATGGGTTTTATATGCCAGCAATAAAGAAATTTATGATATTAGTATTGTTATTTTATTAAAAACTAGGAAAAGAAAAAAAACCACGTGTTTCACAGTTTTTGAAAAATCAACCCTTAAGGGCGTGAAATGTGGTGTTAAAGTTTGTGTGGAGAAACATTTTATTCAATTTTGTTATCATGTTAAGCAAATGGCTATGAAACGTTTTTTTCAGTCCGAGTTCATTGTTGACTGACTGAGTTAATATGTCCGCTGATTTATCAAAATTAGTCTAGACATATTGACTATGACGCAAGAAAGTCGTGTTATTAACACTATTTATAACTCTAAACAAAATAGAACCTTTTTAAACGTGCTATGCCTTATAAGCATTACTTTTATAGATAGTTTTTCACCATGGATTTGTGAAGTATGTCAAAACAAAACATCCCTCATCATTTTTGAAAATTATCACCAGATGCTATATTTGTACGCTATCTAAAATGGGTCGTATGTCAGGAATAAAATGGGAAAGATCCGCTCGTTGTGCACCTGTTCATAATATAATTTCGTCGGATTTCCCGAAATATAATCCTCAACCTTGGAAGTTTATGGTTAGTATTGTAGTAAAAACTACTTTACAGATACAATATATCTTCTACCAAAGAGAACAAAAATCCTATCTTATACTATAAACACTTATAATTAACAGGAAGGCAAATCACGAATCGAGTGGCTTCTATCCTACGAGTATCAACGCATGTGGATAGATGAGAGAGAACAATGGAAAAAGCGAATGTACCCTGAAAACACGACGGTGAACGTTGACGTCGTAAAACGTTATGTCCTCACTTTCAAGACCAACCACACGCAGGCTAAACCGGAGAAGAAGAAACCTTTTAAAATGAAAAAGTATGCTAAAGAGATACTATTTATTTGTTTGTTACTATAAAATAGGCGCTGACTTTAGCGCAATCGGATCAGTAGATGAGCCGTAAAGATATACAGTACAACAGACAGACAGGAAGACTACACTTTAAAATGTATAATACTAGTATGGATATGGGTGCAATTTATACTGTGTCATATTATATCGTAGTGTGTACAGAAAAAGTTACTTGCCTAAACTATGAGCCGCGACCTACCGCGCAGCCTCAACTTATAATATATAACGCGAATGTTAATGATGAATGATGATTTTTTAAGCTTATTTCTTGGTATCCATATATCTTGGCACTATGCAAAATTATTGCGTAATGGTTCAGTGGTTTAAGGGGTACAGAGACCAGACAAGCACTTTTGAATTTATAATATTAGGGCTATGGAATTATGCTGAGTTACAGACTTTTCAAATCTTTACAGATTCGAGGGTATAGGAAGCAAAACTGAAACTAAACGATCTTCAACTGATAAGGCTATGAAGTACGAAAATGAAAAGGCAATGACTAACGAAGTAAACGAGGTTAAATGAATATTTTACAGCGACTTCCTAATGTCTACACATTTGATTTTTATCTTTACAATATTATTTATATTTGGATTTTACGTAAACATTTAATGTGGCATAATTAAACTGGTAGCGGACCCAATGGTGTTTCGTATTACTTATACGATGACAAGTATGCAAAGGCAATGAAAGGATAATACAACGAAAAAAAAGCTTACTTATTGTCAAACTAAGTGGATCTTTTGAATAAAGTGAAGATGCTTTATGTATTCATGTTCGATACGAAATATTTGTTTGAACATTTTCTTTCGTAAGTTTGTAATAGCTGCGGTTTTTAATACACGCAAAATAGGACAAACAAGTATTCGCCATAATATGTCCAATGACGTCATTAAGTTCCTTAGACCTACATAGTGATACTCATCCGACTAAAATTACAACGGTTGATTAAAAAGCTCCGATATCCAGTTTGGCCAAAGTATATCCAGTTTAGCCTCCTAATCATTAAAGGCCTGGCGCTTTCTCTTAGGTCCGAGACATTTCTGTAACCTTGATCCACCGATTAGCTTATTCCGAGGAGAAAAATAAAGTGCTAAATGGACAAACCTAAAACTAGTGGTCTAGAAAAAAAATCTTGGCCATAAGCGTACATATGCTAGCTCAGCACACGACTGGTGCCCGGTATCTGTACCACGCTAGAGAAGAAATAACTATTCCAATACTTACCAAAGACCACCACACCTCATAATGATTCTGATTCTGACTTCTCTGTTAGATTATTTATTAATAGATTTTTTATTATTAGGCTGATGGGCCGAGAATATAAGCGTCACTTGTCCCATGGAAGTATTGCGTCAAAGTAGTAGCGACATACAACGCGACGGGATAGTGGGATAGACCTGCTGGGCGATCACGTGATTCGATTACAACCGAAAGAAACACAAATTTGTATGGATTTGACAGTTTGAATACGCAGTTTATGTGCATAATTAGTATGGATTTTTTTTCTGTTGCATTGCAATCAAAGTTCCGTGATCGCCCCCCTGATCAATCAAAGTATTTTCTCTTTCAGATTCAAATGACAAAATGGATTTTATTTTAGTAATTTATTGCAGTAACTAGTAGATACAACTATGTTAAAATGAAGTATTATTTATTAGAACAAAACTTATATTGGCTTTGTTATTTTGGTCGTACGGAGAAAGTTGAAACTAATGCCCATTTGTGCTAAAGTTTGACAGCTTCTAAGTACTTACACTTATAGGCCTAGCCTAGTTCTCGTACGTTTGTCAAACTCATGTCAAGTCAACATGCCAATACTGACGCTCATTGGTTGAGACAATTGATAATCAAAGGGCAAGCAATGAGCGTTCAGTATTTGGTCTGCTAAGTTGACACGAATTTAACCAACGTGTACGAAAACCCCGGGGAAGGTGTTGCTTGGCTAAGTTGTATTTTAATACTTTGGTACAGACGGGCATAAAACTCGTAAAGAAAAATACATACTGTAGCTAATGATCTTAAGCCAGTATAAAGCTGATTACACAGTGAGAATTATTTAATCTTTTAATGTCATTTTGTAAATATAATGATTAAGTAGTTACACGAATATCATAACTCTATCAAATAAAAAACGAGTGCGCTTTAGACCACATGACCGAAGTAAAACTTCTTTAGTTTAGCTCCATCTATCGGCCGGTATAACTTTGTTTTTGCTTTGTTAAATGTAATGTCGCCATCTTGAAAAATTTAAATTGTTATTTTACCGGACATACCAACATAGTAATGCATTTTTTTTTTACTTTGTTATGTTGACAATAGAGGTCTACGTGAACCAACTTCAACTTCCGTTCGCCTCGCATTAAATTTACTCCCCAAGTTAAGCGTGCGTAAAGAAGTTTTACTTCAAAAATATTTTAAAATCGCCCATAATGTGTCCTGATCCTGAAAGGTCCTAAAACCTTTCGAGTTTTTGCAATGTCTTGCAGCGTTTCGGTAACATTTTGTTTTTAAATATATGTATTTAAAAAACGTTTTCTGGTGGAAAACAGGAGTCTATTGATACCATGAAGATGTTAGTTACCGGCGGCATAAACGTTGAGCGTACCTTCATCTTCATGATTGAGACGACCTTGCCTTTAATGACAAATTTATATTTTTAGACTGACTGTACTTTTCTGCAAAGTAACAAAACCTACCACTTCAAATTGGTTAAAGGCAAGAAAAAAATCGAATAAGGTACAGGAGCCAATGAAGGCCCACTTAATTTCAAAACCTCGTGAAATCTTGCAGATAAATAAAGTATAGAAAAAACATAATGGAAGTTGTAATAATAATAATTAAAACACACTTGCATTATTGTCTATGGTACTAGTAGCATAAACCCGCGAAATTTAAAATGTTTCGTTTAATCATAACTGTATTTTTTTTAAAGTGGGCTATCCTAGGAGCCGGGCCATCTTCGGCGACACTACCTTATATGCTAATTTACCATCTGATGTCAGCAGCCGCATAATATCTTGCTTATACTATTAATTAGAATTTCATTTAATAAAATCGATTCGTAATAATTAGTTGCAATTTGGGCACAAAACAGTACGGATCTGCTTTGCACCACGGTGAAGCCTCACACAGGACATGTATTCTTTTCACAACTCATTATAGTCAGCATCAGTTGTATTCTTATATAAATTCTAACTAATCTAAACGGTAGTGACACAATTCAAAAAGAGAACTAACATATTTGGCTTCCTACTTACTCTTACTGGCGATCACGGAGATAGGAAAAATTAGGAGACTATAAGAAGAGCAGACATTTGAAGTACCAAAGACATCGCAAATATAAACACCAAAGTTTCACGTGGTCGAAGTAATCGGAGCGTGATCTTCATTAGAAATGGTCGTTCGTAGTTAAAATATTATGTAATACAAAATCCGCCTTATTTCACACCTACGCTATGTAAAGAATGTATTTTTGAAATTTCAAGGTTTGTGGTTTTTGAAGGGTTTTGGCTGTGCAACTGTCTTACGACAAGATTTGTTCCTTTATACTGTCAACTGTGCGCAAAAATCACAACCTCAAGGGATCACTTAGGTCATTAGGTCTTTGAAATGTGTGTTCTACGCAAGCTTTCGGATTTTCCTATATCCACGTATCTGTACTCTACACTCACTTTATAACATTGCTTTTTTATTGGCTGAGGATAAAAATGTGTATAATTAGGCACTCTTGTTATTGTTAAAGTTATGTACCGTCTCTTATGCCGCACTTCATATTATATGATATAAGTTAATGAGCATTACAAGATCGATTTAGTGAGTAACATAGTTTGAGGAACGCAGGAAATAATTATATTTTATGATAAATTTAACTATTTAGTAATATGTATATTTTGTTGCAAACTGCTGAATTCAAAAAGAAAAAAGTTTACATGTGACACACAGACTATTGTGACTATAGTATGTAAAACTTAATAACTTTGTAACGTCCTATTGTTTGTTATGTTTCTTAGCTGATAAAGAACTTTAAACAATGAGTTCACCAATAACTTCGATTAAATACACCCTTCGATCGAAAATAGATAGATACTAGTGTCGATTCTGTGTCGCATACTCTAAAGCTAAACAAAATTAACATATTTCCGTCCTTGCCATTTCCCCTTTATCAGAAGAGTACTTTAAGTTCACTTTAGTTTTAGAGAATGCGACACAGAATCGACACCACTATTGTGTTATCAGTTATTATAAAAGATTTATGTCCGTCTGTACTAAAGTACATTAAAATAAAACTTAGCCAATTGATACCTAAACAAAGTCTGACTTACGCACTAAGTTCCTCTGGACTAACCAGTAAACTTTAGTAAGCGAATGAAAGAACGATAAATTTCGATGGATTATCTATATTTATTGCGATAAAAAAATATATTGTACCAAAGAGTATATAAACACTACGTTATGGTCACACTAGAACTTTTCTGACGAGTTTATCAAGGTAGGTACCACCTCTTTTCCGGATAGGTATTCTGACGTGTGTAAGTAGTAACTAAGCGGCAGTTACTACTTACACACTACTGTACTACTTACATACTGCACAACTTACATACAGTAGTATACAGTACTACTGTATGTAAGCATTACTGTGTGCCGTTAAGTTGATTTAATAACGTTTGACCAGAGAATATATAAATTAGGTAAATAGTTATACCCCCACTAGGTACATACATACCTACATAATAGGTCTTTACCTATGAAATTGCCGTATTGCAGTACAGACTTTTTCAAACAAAAAAAGTTTTGATTGGCTATAAATTCTAAATTCAAATTAATTTTGTTTTAAAAATATGACATTCTATTTACAATATAAGTCTTTTGTTTATTGATTAGCGTTGTATTTTCATTACATTTTAACATTTTTCCTCATAATGGATACTTTGAAATTTCGTGTAATTATGGAATATGAGTTCCGTCGTGGCACCAACGCGGCACAAATGACACGTAACATCAACGATGTTTACGGAGAGAACTGTACAAACGAACGTACAACCCGTTATTGGTTTGCTCGGTTCCGTTCTGGGAATTTTGACTTGAAAAATGAACCTCGTGGTCGTCCGGAAACTTTGGTCAACAATGATGAATTAAAGGCGATTGTGGAAGCTGATGAATCTCAATCTACAGCTGAGCTGGCAGCAGCTTTTGATGTTAGCATCAAAACAATATTGGTCCATTTGCGACAGATTGGCAAGATAAAAACACTTGATAGATGGGTGCCCCACGAACTTAACGATCGCCAGCGCAACGTACGCGTCGAGACTTGCCTTGCGCTGCTTAACAGGCACAGAAATGAAGGAATTTTGAACCGAATTGTTACGTGCGACGAAAAATGGATTCTTTTTGACAATCGAAAGCGCTCAGCAAGTTGGTTAGATCCTGGTTCGGTACCAAAGCAATGTGCAAAACGAAAAATGACCCCTAGAAAGGTGATGGTCACAGTTTGGTGGTCTAGTGCTGGTGTGATTCATCATAGCTTTTTACAAAACGGCGAGAGCATTACTGCAGATGTGTACATTGAAGAACTGACCACAATGATGGCGAAACTCGCACGTCTGCAACGATCTTTGGTCAATCGGTCGTCTCCACTGCTACTTCACGACAACGCGCGACCCCATACTGCACAACAGACCGTCTCTAAGCAGCATGAGTTGGGTTTGGAAGCTCTCCCTCATCCGCCATACTCACCAGATCTTGCGCCTACCGACTATTACTTTTTCCAAAATTTGGACAACTTTTTAGCGGGAAAAAAATTCAATTCCCGAGAGGCAGTACAAAACGCCTTTGAAGAGTTTGTTGTCTCCCGTCCTGCTGATTTTTTCAAGAAAGGCATCCATAAACTGCCACAGCGTTGGCAAAGATGCATTGATTGCAGGGGTGATTACTTTGAATAAAAGAAATAAATAAGTTCGAAAAAAAAAATACTTTAACTTTTTTCAAACAAAACGGCAATTTCATAGGTAAAGACCTAATATATCTTGATGGACACTGAAAATCCATATGGCGTGAAACAATAACGGTTAATCGTTGTTGTTTAAAAAAGTGGTGATCACCTATTTATAAGTTCAGTGTTTAGAAGTAAAATGCAGCAGCTTCCAGAAAAGAAAGAGATCAACGAAATTTGTTGGAAAGTGTTTTGTTCACTTTTTCACAACAAAAATGCAATAATATCATCATTAATACGAGAAATGTCGGGCGCAGTTTTCATTCAAAGTCCATTATTGTTCTAGATTCAAGAACTTACGTCTTCAAGAAACCCTATAAAATCATAATTGGCAAAATTAATAATTTACTTAATCATTTTTAATTATATTTATTTTTGAAATTTCTTTGCTTGGAATAGTATAGGTGTACCAAGAGGAAGGAATTTATAAACTCTGGTTAATTTGGTTGACAGCTTCTGTGGTGTGGTGGTTGAGCAGGTCGGCTCATAACCCGGAGGCGGCGGGTTCGATTCTCGGGGCAGGACAAGTATTTGCGCACAGAAAAAAAAGCGCAAATACTTACTCCTATAGCTTGCTTCCTATTGCTCCTTAGCCTCTTATCCTCCTATACTTAGGTCCGTATTACAGAACGATGCTCAGTCATCGATTGGTGCTTAAGCAGAGATTTCATTCACTAATTGATCACTTTATGAATGAAATCTCTACTTGAGCACCGATCGATGACAGAGAATCGTTCCATAATACGGACCTTAGACTCCTATCACTCGTTACGCGCTTACTTAGCGTCAAGACTCGGAATATTAGGCATTTAAGCATCTGGCTAAGTTTAGTGCAATGCATTTATATCTTTAAGTAAATCTTAGACGAATAGGTGCGAACTTACGAGCTGTCAAACTTTAGTACATACGGGCATTCATGTGAAATTTGAAATAGGGCGTAAATGGTTGGGAATTGGCCTTTACAATATTTAATCCTACAATAGAATGCTTCTTTGCCTAGCAAAAACTAACCGGAACTTTAGTTAACTACTTGGTTACAATAATCAGCCTTTAAAACTATCGAGTTCGATAAAACTATCCATGGAGTGGTTGCTAAAATGAGCTAAGGTTCCTAATTCTATTATACAGCTTTTGTAAATATTTGGTGGTTATGACCTAGTTATATTTTATATCTACCTGTTCCGCTAGGCAAACAAAGTTAAAACGCTCTTATGGATTCCTGATCCTATAAACTACATTTTAATCGTCGTGACCACTAGTACGAGTACATTCGAATTTAAATAATATACTCGATAGCGAGTACAGTAATGTACATTCTAATAAATTGGTACTATGGGTACATGTAAGCACAGCTGCGGAACTAAACAAGTAATTTTCTACGACACCTTACAATATGTATTGAAAGACCTTTATCATTGAGTTTGTATTTGATAAGTGGTGTAACGAGATATACACGGTCAAAAGGGAAATAACATCGAATACTTCAGGTCAACCATGTTTCAGTCTCACACATGCTAAAGTTGTGTAACTTTCGTTTGCTATCGTAGAAAATGTTGTCTACCCTCCCGCAAATGAAAACACTGCGGCAGAATCTTGAAACCTTGTGTCTAACGCTGGTTGAAGGATGTTAAGCTATAAACTATTGTGAAAGATATAGCTCATGAAAACAGTGCAGTAATACGCTACACAATTATTTATAAAAATAAAATGACTATGTTCACAGGTACTTGATACTTGAAATGTTATTTTTAGTTTTACTGAATACATCTTTATTAAATCATTTTGGAAGTGGTCAATTATATCAAATTAAAATTACTTAATCAAATCAGTCTAAGTTATTGTAATATACATCGATTACACATTGTTTCTATTTTCATAATAATGGATAATGTTTCCAAAAAATAACAACATATCATTTTTTTGTATTTAATTAGCCTTGGAATGGTATAAATTTAGTGTGACTTACAAAAACGGCGGATGTGTTGATTTAGTTTGTTTTCGAATGTGTTGTTTGTTTGGTTAGTATTATCCGAACTGGAAGCTGAAGGCGGTTCCGGGGAAGCCCCCGCCCGAGGCGAAATCGAACTGCGGAACGCCGCCGCCGCTGCCGCGGTTGAAGAACGATTGGAACACTACGTTAGGGTCGATGTCTGGAACACAATAATTATAACAATCGTTAATAGTGATATTACTGGGCCAAATGAGACTATATGACCTAATCTCACAGTCTAGTAATCTCATTACTGGACTGAGATTGTGTTGATATCTCAAGATGACGTGCGCAGTGCAGTATCACGTGGAACTCTATACTTAGTTCCGAGTGACAGTGCAACTGATATGGGCAGCCGTGTCGCTTAACATCAACGGTTAGCTCGTCGCGTCATTCCATAACATAAAAAAGGACTCGGCTGTTATTGTTTTGTTTGTTACATCTAAGTTGTCTCTAATTACATGAAAAAATTGAAGGGTTGAGATCACGAAAGGGTTCAATTGTCAAATTGATAGTTTCGAGAAAATTGACTTTAGACTTCAACGGCTTCATTTTAATAAAGAGATGCTGATTAAGTAATAGAAAAGGTTTATGTAAGTTTCAGTTGCTTTAAAATGTATTAATTCTATTTTAAAATACAAAATATACCACTAATTTGCACAATTACTGTAAAAATATAATATAACTAGCGGCCCGCTTCGGCTTCGCACGGGTATTTAATATATAATAGATTGAGATATAAACTATCCTATCTCTCAAGTTGGATCGAACTGCACATGTGCGAATTTTATTATAATCGGTTAAGTGGTTTAGGAGTCCATTGAGGACAAACATTGTGACACGAGATTTATATATATTAAGATAATGTTTTTATGCTAAGCGTATTCCTGTATCAGATAAACTGTTTTTAGACTGAAAATTTCCAGATCTAAGCCTCATTTCGGTATTTTGAGAATGTATTATAGTAGATAATTTCACGCTGTAATACCCATAAGTCATTTAGTGAAAAAAACAAAATCAAAAAATTTAACCCTTCTTGATCTTCATCCCCTCAATTTTAGCGATTAGTCTACCATGCCCCCAAGTGGGTGGTGGCGGGCAGACGGCCCGAGCGGTACTGACCGGCCATGTCGTGCCCGTCGTCGCCGTCGACGCCCTGGTCGTAGCGCACGCGCTTCTTGGGGTCGCTGAGCACGCCGTACGCCTCGCCCACCTCCTTGAACCGGCGCTCCTGCTCGCGCCGCTCGCAGTCCGGCGCGCCCGAGTGCCGGTCCGGGTGGTGCACCAGGGCGCGCTTCCTGCACACCAATGTACAACAATGTACTACGTAATGTAATTTACTAGATGGTGGTAAAAAAAAATTACAGACACGTATAACTGTTTTTTTTTTTTTTTTTTTTTTTTATTTAATGTTTTGGCTCCACACTATTGTGTATTTAGCCAGTGTCAAGTAATAATTTATCAAGTTAATGATATTTCACGCAAATATGTGTCAAGTCACAGTCGAAGTCATCAAGTCAAGTTATAGTCTAGTCAAAGTCATACTCCTAGTAAAGTGGTGGCAACTTTACCAGAAGCTTCTATGGAGTTTTGGAAACAACACGAAAAGAAACGTTTCACCATCATTATACCATTTTCCCACACTCACGCCTGTAATCCAGCACTTAACGAATAGAATGCCACCAATTTTATGCACTAACACTGAAAATTACACAAGTTTTGGAAAATAATACAATGCGGCGACGCAATCTTTTTCGCATTCCCGCCAAAAAAACAAAAACCCGTATAACTGTTTATCGATTAATTAAATTTTGTAAGATATATAACGGCTAAACTCACGTCAATAAAAAAAGTCGAAATTACTCCGAAATTATTATTAACTCAGAAATGAGGGTACTCCACGCCCCTAACGGATCTAGCACGATTTTTCCTGTAACCCTGTATATATAAATTAAACTCTATTTCCCTTTGTCATCGCATCATGCGCCAACGGATGGAACATTTTTGCTATGTATTTTTTCGTTGTGTTTATTATTGACAGAATATTTTATGAAAGATAGAAAAATAAAAAAGTTGAGTAGAAAATTTGAATTTTCACCACGCGGGACAAAAAGACTGTACTATGAACCTCTAATTTTTATTGCGCTGGTCGCCTACATACTAGAGCCATGATTATAGTTACCTGTATGCTTTCTTTATGTCGTCTTCAGATGCAGACTTGTCTACTCCAAGTATCTTGTAGTAGTCTTTGCGTTTGGATCTCTTAAGTGCTAACTTAGCATTCTGCAGCAGTACTTTGTGTTCCTTGCTCTTGTCAATTTTGTATAGTTTCTCATAGTCTTTGACCGCATCCTCATATTCCCCAAGTTCTGAGTAACATTTGGCACGTCTCAGTAAAGCCTTGACATAATTCTCGTCCAGTTCCAATGCCTGAGTGCAAGCTTCCGCAGCCTCTTTAGTTTGGTTCAGTTTCGAGCACACCGTGGCTTTGTTGAAGTATAGTTTCGCGTTCACTGCTTTATTGTTTTTGTCAATTTGTAGTGCTTCATTGTAAAGGTTTAGAGCTTGTGCCCATCTACCCATTTTGAAAGCTTCATTTCCTGTAAGAAAAACATAGATTAGGAGGGTATTTGTAAGTTTTTTTCGACTTCATCTTTTTCATGCGCCATTTAACCGCTTTCGCGTAGAACAGCCGTTTTGGCGTGCCAAACATAGCAAAGTTTCACATTAGTAAGATTACATATTTTTACTTGTCACGATAATTTTTTTAAAACCAACCCGAATTAATAATAATAACGCCCAACGATCACATACATAGATCCTGGACCCTAACTAGGGTTCCCTGTGTCTACCATGGACCATGGTCCCATACAACACCCAGGCTCAGAACAAGAATTAGCGCTTTTTTCTGTGCACAAATACTTGTCCTGCCGCGGGAATCGAACCTGCTGCCTCCGGGTTATGAGCCGACCTGCTCAACCACCACACCATAGACGCTGTCATTGCATTGCAATTGCATTAGAAAAGGAAGCATTGTTTTATTTAGCCCGTAAAATATGTCAGAATTACCTTCTTCTTTTTTCTGTTTCAAAAGTTTAGCCTTTTTATATATTTCCATAGCTTTTTTGTGATCGGGCGCGAGTCGTAGTACTTGTTGGAAATGTTTAAACGCTTGTTCGTCTTTATCCTGGAACATAGTAAGTAAATATTTCATTTACATGCCATTATTGTATCAAGCGTGTGGACTTATGATAAATAGTGGGACAAGTAGTTGGATATACAGAAGTACATTGTGTTGTGAGTTGTGTGTGACTGAATTATTATTAATTACAGTTGAATACAATACCTATTTAATATTATGTTATACAGGATGCGGTTGGCCAGAAATCTAAATATATATAACTCAAAGGTGACTGACTAACTGACATATATAGTGATCTAGCAACGCACAGCCCAAGGGAGCGTTCAAGTATTACGTAACGCAATTTTTGAAGATTTTTGACCCCCCTCCCCCCACTGTAACGCTCCGTAACGTTTTTCTGTACCCCTCCCCCCCCTCTCTAAACGTTACGTAACACTCAAGCGATCATTTTTACCCTGGTCGCAATAAGTTATGTTATAGTTTTTATTCTTGGTATAGTTTTAATTGCCTTATAATAAAACAATAGATTTTTAATTCGTAAACGAAAAAAACGAAGAGGGTTGCCAATTTGGGAGTTTTAATTCTCTAATTTTTTATATAAAAAAAGAAATAATGTTACGTAACGTGTTGTAAGAAAGACCCCCTCTCGCCCCTGTAACGCATCGTAACGTTTTATGAGACCCTCCCGCCCCCCCAAATTGCGTTACGTAATACTTGAACGCTCCCCAAACCACTGGACGGATCGGGCTGAAATTTGGCAAGCAGGTAGATGTTATGACGTAGGCATCCGCTAAGAAAGGATTTTTCGAAATTCCACCTTTAAGAGAGGGTGGTTAAATTATTTTCCCATAGGCTACGCCGCGGGCGAAGCTGCGGGCAGATGCTCGTATAATGACTAAACAAACAACTGAAGAAACGCAGGAAATTCGTTTTAGTGGTTTTATTATATAATAGTTAACTGCAAACAGGTTTAACTTAACTGCAAAAATTTAGAAAACATAGTAAGGCTATGAATAGTACCTAACTAACTTAGTCTATTCTAGGAAGCAGCATTTATGTATTTTTCTTATAAATTCAAATAATGAATTCAAAATTAATTTAAAAAGTGGACGTCTGCATAGCAAATAACAAACGCAAAGCGTAAAAACCAACTTCAGACTTCTAAGGTTTTCTCATGGATGCCATTGGAACTGGACCAAATTGAAACAGGACTATTCGAGAAGCACCAGCTTTCAAATAAAAAAGAATCTTCAAAATCGGTCCACCCAATCAAAAGATCTGAGGTAACAAATATAAATATTTAAAAAACTGTCGAATTGAGAACCTAATCCTCTTTTGAAGTCGGTTAAAAAAACTGCACTGCCGTCCGTTTGTACGACATTCCTTAAATTAAACAACCTTCTTCGAGTTAAATTTTAATTCTAGTACTGATTTATAGCACGCCGGTACGCGGCATGCGGCATGCAATATGAATATAAGTATGAAAATCCATTACTGGTGTCGATTCTGTGTCGCATACTCTAAAGCTCAACGAAATTAACATATTTCCGTCTTTTACATTTCCCCTTTATCAGAAGAGTACCGCCATACTTTAAGCTTAGTTTTAGAGAATGCGACACAGAATCGACACCACTGTTCTGTTATGGGCGGCCGTGTCGCTTAACATCAGGTGAACGACTAGCGAGCGACTAGCGCGTTACACCATTCGTTAAAATAAAAAAAAAAATTGTGCACAGAAGGCAGACTCGACACCACTATCGCGTTATAATAATGTGTCAGTCCACGGAAAAGGATACTTTATGGCCAGGCCATATAAATTGTATCGTGGTATTTTGGACTATCGCATGCTGCCAGTTTCTGCGGTAGTAGAGACGTAGTCGCCGAAGGAGTATGTGATAGTGCATAGAAAAGTCAACCTTTACTTTTAATCAAAATGTTTAAAATTAAATTTGTTTGAATATTTCAACTTTGTTTGAAAAAAGCACTCTAAATGCTTCTGACAGTTAATGTCATAATGGGCCTCGGTTAAGCGTCGTCGGCCAAAATTTTCACGTTCAAATAAATATGATTTGATTGCTGGACGTAAACATGCAGCATAAATTATATGCTTAGGTACTACCGTCTCTTATCGTAACTATTATAATTATAGGCATATAGAAGTAAATGTGGTTACACTATATGAATGAGAGTTACACACACATCAACAATCGACAAAAAAAACGAGTGCGCTTTAGACCACACGATTGAAGTACTTCTTTAGCTCCATGTATCGGCCGGTATGACTTTGTTTTTGCTTTGTTGTTCATGTCAACTGTAATGGAGGTGTCAATTGTAAATTGTCATTTTACCGGACATACCAACATAATAATACAAATTTTAAGTAATTATTAACTTTGTTATGTTGACAATAGAGATCTACGTTAACAACGTTCAACTTCCGTTCGCCTCGTCACGCATTCACCAGCTTACTCCCCAAGTCAAGCGTGCGTAAAGAAGTTTTACTTCAAGAATCCCTACAATGGCGATCCGACGTATTCACTCTTCCGCAACGATCCACCCAAATTACATGAATGATTAGTGAAAGTTACATGACGGTTTAGTATCTGAACCATCAACGCACACAACCATATTCTACCAACATAGATACCTCGAAATAAAGGCATAGTCCTCGAACGTAGATAGCGTCGGTGTCGAAATTGTCGAAGCGTAGCGAATCGTTGGCGATCTCTTGGGCTTCCTGGCAGCGGCCGAGCATCGCCAAGCACTCGGCTTTTGTGAGCTTCGCCCTGAGAATTAACACAATAATATGAGGCCATGAGAGCCAAAGTGGCCTAACTGCATTTTTTTCTATTTTCATATTTTTATTGGAGTCTGCTCTACATGGTAAAAGCTATAGCGCAATAAATAAATCCATCAATAAAAGGCTTCCCATAAATAGGGATTAAAATAGGGTGAAAGAATAAGTGAGAAAATGGATCCTCCCTTTATTATAATGTACATAGAATACAAATATAATAAAGGTATTTAATAATGCAGTTAGGCCACTTTGGCTCTCATGGCCTCATATATAATACTGACCACATTCATTAGATGAGTTTGTCTTTAAACTAGTTGTTTTTTTTATTCTATGGAACGCTATACATCCATGACCGACTGATGAAACAAAATCCAAACATCCGATTAATTAAAATGAAGAGGGAACGTTATTTACGTCATAAAAAGTTTCTTATAATTGAAGGGGTGAGAATAAAAAGGGTTTAACTGATTTTTTTCACAAAATGACTTAGGGTATCGTTGGATTCAGCGTGACATTATCTACAATAATACATTCTCAAAATACCGAAATGAGGCTTAAATCTCGAGATTTTGAGTCCGAAAACGGTTTATCTGTCACAGGACAGTTCGCTTAGCATAAAAACATTATTATATTTATTTTATTTTATTATACTTTTACAGTACCTAATTGTATGAATTAGTACTATACTTAGTATTTTAAAATAGAATTAAAACATTTTCAAGCAAATGAAACTTACATAAACCTTTTCTATTACCTTATAATCACTCTACATTAAAAATTTTTTTTATTCTCAACCCTTTAATTATGATATGTAGTGCAAACCATTTCTAATGCTTCCTATGTAACCTACATTATCCTTTAAATAGGTAGCTTAGCTTTAATATCTATTGAGTTTACCCGTAAACACCTTTTCAAACAAGTAGGTATTTATACAACAATAATAACAGGAACTTGTTCCGTGCCAACTCCACTGCGAAATCGTTGCGTCCTAAATTGCCAAGCCACATCTCAACAGTCTCAACGCGACTTTTTTACCATGAACGCTGATCACCTTGATTGAATGACATTGAATAAACTTTCATTCTGAGTCAGATGTAACTGTTTATAAACAAACTAAAAACCAAGTTGGTAGACTGTGTGGGCAACACAATCACGTGACTCATTGAGATTAAGACCAATCTAACTGTTAATTTAATAGTTTTCGTAAACTAAAGAAACAAGACGATTATGTGGTAATTGGTGCCAATTTTTTGTTAGTTTTGTTTCCCCGGCGCAGAGATCAAATCGTTTATTGCTGGTCCACTACTGACTAGTAAACTTACTTAGCGCAAGAAGGGCTGTAATCGAGGCAGCGGTCCATGCAAAAGACGACGCGGCGGTAGTCGCCCGTCTCCATTGCTTTCTGTGCGTCTTCGTGAAGTCTCCGCAATGTCTCGAGAGCGCGGCGTTCACTGCTAGCACAATCGGCGCCGCCGAGCTCTGTAGCACTGCGGACTGCTTGCTCGCCGCCCGCCAGGTCGCCTGGTAACAACTCCTGTATCAGCACAGTCGTTGACAATACTCGATGGGTCAAGTCAAAGCCGTTGGGCGACCTAAAATACTGTTTAGGCATGTGGAGGGCCTAACCACATGTCTACGCTAGAAGAGGAAGCACATAGTCACAGAATCCATTTTACTATCGTACTACTGTAAAAAAGCTCCGAAAGACATTTACGAGTGTATAAATAGGGTATGCCTACTATTAACATATTTACTTAATCATTAATAGCTAAAATCAAATATTAAAATTATCGTTTACAATAAAATTAATCAAATGATTGACAATGCTGATACATGGACTTTAATAGGTCATGTTCTATTTAAGTACTTGAAACTTTATGACCAAACCCACACATTGCCCACATCACTATATATTATAAAGGGATCTATTGTAATTTCTTATGCCAATAGTAGGTAAACCCATTACTGTAGAATAAGATGTATTAATAAGCCTATACATTAAAATATGCACACCAGCTTAAGATGAGCCATTACATTCTTGTACATTCTGGGTTTAAAATTATTTGGACATAAATACTGGGGATTGTGATGTCTGTAATTTCTGACTGACTGAATAACTACAAAACCTTAGCCTTGAAATATTTACAGGACAACCATTAAAGAACCTCCTATCTAACAAAAAATTTATGACTGAAATGAGGTAACACTAGAAACTTTCTTTGAACTTTTATTGTAACACTATGTACCAATAAAGTGCTGCTTTCTTTACTGTGTGAAAACAAATAACTAACATGGTCCAAATATTTTGTTAACAAGTTGAGCAGTACAAGGCTGACACCAGTTAACAACACAATTTAATTCTTAGAAATCTACAGTGTTGCTAGAACCGAGTTAATGCTAGTGTTATAAAATAGTTACCTAAAGCAATGCAGCACTTTGCTATACGAATGTAACCTTTTGTGAATGTGTCATCCATAGAAACAGCTGTCTGTGCATCTTCCAGAGCTTTCTTGTACATTCCCAGCATCATATAGCAAGCAGCCCTGTTCCCGTAATATGAAGCATTGTCTGGACACAGGCTGATGGCTTCATCATACATTGTGAGAGCACCCTTATAGTTTTTGTACTTGTATAGATGATTTCCACTTTCTTTTTTTTCTTCAGCCAGACTGTGTATAAAATGCTTAATTAATATTTGTATTCTTAAGTTCTGGAAGGACTGTAAAGATACACTGTTCCAATTCATTTTTAAAGCTTCAAAGTTTTGAATGTTTAAAAGTTATTTTTCTTGCCAGCTATAATTCACTTGTCAAATTGCACATAGTATACCCCGGTGTCCCAAACATTTACCCCTTGGCCTATAGTAACGCTTTGTTTTCTGGGATAAAAGTATACTATGTTGATCTTGATAGTGCAAGCTATCTGTATGCAAAATATCATTGAAATTAATTTGGTAATTTTAACCAAACCGATACACCTCACATTGAGCAACCGCTTAGGTGTGGTTTTGGTGTGATGAGTTTCCAGATTTGGCTCTATATCATCACACTGTTATAAAATATATTACAAGAATGCAAATGAAATACTACATTACAGAAGACATTAGATACATTTTAGCTTAAAACGAATACATAATTAATACACTGCTCAATGTGTTACAACTTATGAAAGAATTGATTTGATGTTTGTAGTAACTTTTGGCTGTGTTAAACGCCTGTTTGCACGAATTTCACTTAACGTAAATTTTGTGGAACATGTATCGAGGGTAAAGCAATATTACTGTATTAGATTTATTAATATGTTTAAATCTGTGATTATTTACCTGTCAGGTTAATAATCAAAGGTTTAAATGTAGATCACCAACCATCAACCATCGAAATCATTACATAAATTTAAAATGAAAATATTGGCGTTATACTGTCTGCAGGGTTTGAAATGCAAAATAATTGTCTAGAATAATTTATATTTTCTGGGCTGTACGACGAAATTATGTAGGTCAAATATCAAGGAACGCTTGATTTCCGCATCTGTTTACCTATTTCCAGGAAACAACTGAGTCATTTGAATAAATTTAAAATAATATAGTATTGTCTGAATTATGATCAGGTACTATATGCTTTTGATTTGAAATTATTGGCCAAGGTTGAATAATACATTATTACCTTTCTGGACTTTTTGGAACCAGATCATCAATAGTTAAATCCAAATCAACCACTTCAGATTCTGCCATTTTTGTGTTCTATTAAATTTACAATTGCCAAACGATATTTTAGTATTTCAGCTAATAAATTGACGACGAATCACAAAGGAAAATGAACCACAGCACAATTATCCAACAATCAAAATGAGAAAGAAATGAGCCTAGCGCTAGCGATGCGCCACTACAATCCGATTCGATCCTTAAGATCGTATGATCTGCATACGATCCAATCGATTTTCGGATTCGATCGAAACTGATCGGAGTCATCTCTATCAAATATCGGATCGCGGTCCAAACTTGTGTTTTGTACACAATGCATTGTAGGTATGTATGTTAATAATTAAGCGGTCAATCAAAGTACGATCTGGATCATTACTTTGTTTATGTTACAAATTCAAACATAATGTCGGAACGTAACATAATTTGCCATTGCGTGATTGTCATTTCTAAAATATATGTATTTTATGGTATTTAATTTTGAATTTACACCACGTGCAGCGCTCTAGATGTAAAAAATATTTTTTTAGTTAATCGTTTTTCTTCTTATAATGGATTTGAATAATAGTTTTTTTTTATGTTAGTGTATGATATGACGAGCTAGTCGTTTACCTGATGTTAAGCGACACGACTGCCCATAACAGAACAGTGTCACTGTCGGAACCCCAAAACATAGAGTTTCGAGCGACACTGCACTGCGCACATCATCCTGAGACATCAGCAGCAGCACAGTTTGGTAATAAGATTACTCGACTGTGAGATCAGATCATAAAGTCTCAATCGCCCAATAATTTCACTAGCTACAGTGCCCTTCAAACCGGAACACAGTAGCGCTTGCACACTACTGCTTGGCGGCAGAATAACTGGCAAAGCGGTGGTACCTACCTAGACGAACTTTGCAGAAAAGTCCTACCACCTAGTAATAATAGATAATAGATATGTCTAAGTACTTAAAATCTATTTTCAATAAATTGATTAACTAAATACATAAAATCGATTTTTAAAGAATCGATTCTATTATTTACCTCTCTTTTGTTGAGTAAAATCGATAAGTTTTGCTTAAAGTATGCTTGGATTAAAAAAATCTAGACAAACTAAATACTAAAAGAGCACTGAAACAAGTGAACAAGACTTCTATGATTCTCAAAGTACGGACGACATAGACGAGGTACAGCCGACAGTTATGACTAATCCAGCCGCAGGAGACAATAATTGAAGTAGAACAACCAACTACTGAAACTTCAACTAGGAATCTGCACAGATCAACTAGAGAACGCGGACCTCACAATCGCTACGGGGATTACGTTTCAAAAGTAATGTTGTCTTTTTTTTTCAGTTGCATAGTTGAAAGAAATTTTCATCAGTAAAACTGATAGAACTGCCCGTATCAATCAGTGCTTGAGCTCGTATCCCTTGAATATAGGCCGTTACAGTTGCTATTTTTTAGGAATCTGGAGATGCTGCGATAATACACGCTGAGAGGTCAGTATTATCATCATTTCGCTTATCTAGCACTACAGCAACAGTGTTGATTTTCTTGCTTCGACATGCTTTGGCAAAATATCCTTTTCTGTCACAAATCTGACACGTAGCATTAACTGTAGGACAATATTTTCTCGGATGTACACGGCCCCCACAAAAGAAACACTTACGCTTTGTTGATGCTGCTGTTATCGATAATGTGTTATCTTCAACAGCACTAAAATGCGAAATATTATAACTCTGTGAGCACATTTCAACCATCTCCAATGATAATGCTTGATTGTAAGCTTGGTCTAATGTTAATGTCAGATTTTCAAGTAATCGTTTTCTAATTTTGTTTCACTTGATGCCGGAAATGAATGCATCTATAATATTATCACATCTATCCATTTGTTTCAGCATTCACTTTTTCAAAATCACAATCTCTTGCCATTAACTTTAAAGCACGGATATATTCGTCTATATTTTCCTCTTGTAGCTGCTTTCTTGTTGCTAGCATGTGTCTTGCATAAATAATATTTTTCGGCTTCATAAATATTTCTTCGAGTGTGCTCATAGCTGTTTTGTAGCTGGTGCACTCGCTAATAAACGAACGAATTCTAGAAGACACATGATTCATGAGCAAATCAAGAGTAATCTTACTATCTTTTACATCTTTGTCGTAAAATGGTAGAAAGCTTTCAAATGTCCTCTTCCAGTGTTCCCAATCCTTTGAAGCAGAACTGGCAGCTAAATCAATCTCTAATTTATCGGGACGTAGAAATCACTCCATCTTAATTTTGAATCATTTTGCTGATCAAATTGATAAATAAGATAAAACCTTTAGAATAAATGGTTTGAATCAACAAAATACAAACGAAAATTTATGGTAAGACTAACAACCATATTGACAAACTGTCTGTCATTCAATCAGCAGTACTACTTTATAAAGCTATAGATAGTTTCTATATCACCACAATTTTATAATCCACATCTATAAATACTACGTTTTACCCAACCTACAACTAGCAACATTGTTACGATAAATGAATGGACTAGGCCAAAAGGGGTTTATAGTAAGCCAACCCTCAACATGTGAAAAAAATATCAACTGGCGTCATTTTCCTGTAGATCAACTGATTTTTTTTATCAGGATAGCGTGATGTTTCTTTACCAAAAAGGATAATATTTGCGATTTTATCTTGAACGTAGCACAATAATGTATGAAAGAAACTAAAATTAGTAATGTTATTGTTGTTGTTTAGTTTTCCGAAGTACGTCATGTATACCCATCCAACTAAAACCTTTGACTTTCCAAGTTGCGGGGATCGTGATCACCACTCTATAAATGTTCTATTCTATCGGTAGTAGATCTGCACATGATGTGGCCTGCCCACTGCTATTTAAGCTTGCTTAGCGCTATATTGACTATGATTTTGTTGATCCTCTTCATTTCAGATCTTATTTCACAAGAAAACTCTCTCCATAGCTCCATACCTGCATGGTTTTGAGCTTACTAATGAGGCCAACAGTAAGATACCACGTCTCAGTGCCACAAATTACACAAAGTAATACACAGTGGTTGACAACCCTTATCTTTTTTCATTCCAAAAAGGAGAGTTGAGTTATATAATCGATCTATTGAATATCGACTGTTAGTATTTAGATAATCAATTAATAAATTCGGATAATCGATTTTTAAATATCTGATAATCGATTGTTATAAATCGATTTTAAGTTAAAACATAACTATTATTTAAAATCGATTATTTTTTGACATTCGTACTCTATAAAATCACAATCTAGCTATATAGGCGTTACATACTCTTTGCTATATAGATCGAGGTACTACGAATGTAAAATCTCAATTGTCGTATAAATTACGAACTATTTCGAATTTTTCGTCGAATAGACCAAGCTCTTTGTTTTGCTGCATTTAATTTAATTCAATCATTAATTCATTAAATTATATTATGTACAAATGCTATTAAAATGGAGAGTGACGCTTTAGAGCCTAGTGATAATTTGCACAACGGTGAAGTTGAGTGGCAACCACTCGCTCTTACATTGGTTGAATATCCTAAAGGTAATTTACATAAATATAGGATTAAATTATTTAATTACGCTTCGATAACAAGTCTATTGTTCATACTACAATCGTTTCAGGTGATTTAATTGGGAAGTTTTTTGCATTTATAAGTTTGTCCCCGTTTGGAATTGGCGCTGGTTTTGTTGCGCTTATATTGTTCCGGCGAGATCTTCATACAGTAAGTTACAGTAGTACATTGATCCTCACAACATAACAGCCCAACTGCCTCATAATAATTACTAGTATTTCTGCAAACATTAGACCTTGCGAGCACAAACTTTTTTGCAACAATCTGGTTGTAAATAAGGTTTCAAGTACCTTCCTCTCTACTGATTAGTCCTGCCAAATCAGAATGGTGTTATTTAAAAGAGAAGAGATTAAGAATGGAAATAGCTGGAGTCCCAAAGGAGTAATGTTGTGTTTAACACCTCAGATTTTACATTAACTCGCTCAAAATATGATCAGTTGAAATTAATTTTGCCCTGGATTGAATATGTATGATTTAAAGATTACTAAAATTTGCCTGCAAATGGTGATGCAGAAATTCTTCTCCCTTTTTGGGGGAAATACACTTCCAATAAAAGATATCTGATGACAAAAAAATTGAAATTATGGGACCTAAGTACCTAGTTTTATTAAGAAAAAATTACCTGTATGAGAGTACCAACATACATCCTAACTGATGAAAATCGAGACTTAGCTAGCTTTGCTTGCTTGGTCAATGATAATAAAATAAGTCTAGTTGTAATAATATTTTATACAAATGGCAATACTCAAAAATTTATGACTTGGTATATGCAATGCAAGTGTGTATTTCAAACTACATATGTTGAGTTTTCTTTTTGTAGGGAAATGAAAAAGATTGCTTCATCGCATTGAATTATTTCCAAAACTTGTGTTATTTTCAGTGTTAGTGCATAATATACTTGACTATGACTTGACTATGACTTGACCCTGACTTGACCATGACTTGACTATGACTTGACAACTTCGACTTTGATTCTGACTTGACACATATTTGCATGAAAATTTATCATTATTTATCATTAAGTTCATAAATTATCAATTCCTTGACACTGGTTAAATACACAAAAGTGTGGAGCCAAAACATAATTTTTTTTAAACTATAATTATTTTATGGTAGGTACGGTACACACTTTTTTAAAATAGAGATAATAATAAAAATTGAAATATTTGTAATTTGTTACCCAATTGTTTTTCTAGATCGCATTTTTCTCTGGCACCCTGGTGAATGAAGTTTTAAATATAATTCTGAAACATGTTATTTGTGAAGCCAGACCATTAGCAAGAGGGAATTTATACAATGAATATGGGATGCCATCATCACATGCTCAATTTATATGGTTTTTTAGCATTTATGTACTATATTTCGTTTTAATAAGGTAAGCGCAACACATATTTTATTATGATAAATGATGAATACTTCCATTTAAAATCACATTTTAAAATCTTTTGAAACACAGATCAAGCAATTAATACATGCATGATAAAAAATCCATTGAACAGTTTATCTCTCTATGCTTACAGATTGCATCATATAAATAACAACAGTATAATATCTGCGCTATGGAGAGTGATCATTGTTAGTGGCTGTCTAACACTGTCAGTGCTTGTCAGTATAGCCCGAGTGTACCTCCACTATCACACAACATCACAAGTTGTGGTTGGAGGAGTAGTGGGGTTCTTATTTGCCACAGTTTGGTTTGCAATGGTGCATAGAGTATTCACTCCACTCTTCCCTCAATTAGTATCTTTGTAAGTATTGTATTTGTTGTTCTTTTTATGAAGTTGCAGAAAATAGCTAGTACAAATTAAAATAATAGCAATAATAATAACAATATTATTTGTGGACATTGCACATGACTGGTCCCAAACTAAGCAAAGATGTTCATCACATACATATTTGTCCTGGTTGGGAATCAAACCAATAACCAGAAGGCAGAGCTACTATGGCTGAGCTATCAGGCCAGTTGATCAACGGCAAGTTATTCCATTCATTGACTGTTTGCACTAAAAAACGCATAGGAAAACACTCAGTGCAGGTTGATGGAATTTCAACCATTTAGTTTTCCATGTTTTTGTGCGTCCTGATGTCTGATGAAATAAGGGAGATGGAGGAATAAAATTGTGGAATTCCATTGTACACTCTCCATAATGTATCTATAAATGTATCGATAAACTGGCAACTTTACTTTGATGCTCTAAAGCTATGGATCTAAGCTTCCACCAACACATCATTACCAATGGGTCTTGGCTCATTTCTGAATGGATTTGAGGGAAAGGTAAAAAAATAGGTAGACATCCCTGGGGATGTCTACCTATTTTTGCCATACCCTGTTTCTTAATGACAAAATGTTTCTGAATTGCAGAAAGGTGTGCGAAATGCTAATGATCCGCGATACGACGTTGATACCGAACGTGCTATGGTTCGAGTACACGACGTCGCGGCAAGAGGCGCGCACCCGCGGCCGCAAGCTCGCGGCCCTCAAGCCGGCTCAGTGACGGTACGCCGGGGGCGGGCCCCGCACCCGAGCCCCGCGCCGAGCGTGACCACCTGTACCACAAGTTTAGTAAACTTTGAAAACAGACTTCTATTGCTAAAGAACCATGATTTACTAGATGCGCCCAGTGGTTTTACCCGCGGATAAAATGTATCCTATGTGTTAATTCAGTGCATATATATCTCCATTCCAAATTCATTGAAATCCATTCAGCTGTTGCGGCGTGAAAATGGAACAAACACACGCACACAGTTTCGCATTTATCATATTGGCTTGAGTGCGATAGCAGTCGATAGCTTAGCGTGATCAACAGATTAATTTGAATGTAAAGGAAAAGTTTGGGTTGCAATCCGCATCGATCTACCCTTACATCCTGCTTTACGCAAGCTACCGTCACGGTAACATCACAAACTATGAACAAGCTCTTGCACATTGTCAGCTTTAAAATTATAAATTAACAACTAACCCAGAGTTAGCTAACTCGAATTAAACTTTACTCTTAGGTCCGTATTACAGAACGATGCTCAGTCATCGATCGGTACTCAAGCAGAGATTTAATTCATGAAGTGATCAATTTATGAATGAAATCTCTGCTTGAGCACCGGTCGATGACTGAGCTTCGTTCTGTAATACGGACATTACACGTTCAGAAAATTCGACAGAGGTTAATAAATTCCCGTCCAGTAGCCCATTCTATTGCTCGTATTACAGAACGATGTTCAGTCATCGATCGGTGCTCAAGCAGAGATTTCATTCATAAAGTGATCAATTAGTGAATCAAATCTCTGCTTGAGCACCGATCGATGACCGAGCATCGTTCTCTAATACGGACCTAAGAAACTTGATGGTACATACAGAGTAACCCATTATTTTTCGCTAATCTGTGGTGAAGGTTAAACAGAGATAAAACAAGAATTAATTGATTAAATTGTTTAATATTCCGGCGAGCTTAGGGTCCGTATTACAGAAAGATGCTCAGTCATCGATCAGTTCTCAAGCAGAGATTTCATTCACTAATTGATCACTTTATGAATAAAATCTCTGCTTGAGCACCGATCGATGATTGAGACTCGTACTGTGATACGGGCCTAAGAGATTGAATGATGACTTGCAATATAATATTATGCTTGTTTCAGTCACACTTATTCGAATTATATTTACGTGTTTCACATTTCCTTCATTTTCAATTTTGTATACATGCAACAATTGTAGGTCCGTATTGCAGAACGATGCTCAGTCATCAATCGGTGCTCAAACAAAGATTTCATTCATAAAGTGATCAATTAGTGAATGAAATCTCTTCTTGAGCACTGATCGATGACTGAGCATCGTTCTGTAATACGGACCTTAGATACCAAAATGAATGGTATTCGAAGATGAAAGGTTTAAATGATTTTTTTCTGCCAGTTTGAAATATCGCATCTTAAAATATATACTGGCATCTTAAAATAATATTTATTTTAGCCACTAAAATTATTTTACGTATACAAAAATCCAATAACAAGAAAATGTCACACACGTAAACATAATTCAAATAAGGGTGACTGAGACGAGCATATTGCAAATAATCATACTCTTCGCCGCAATCTATACATATAAAATTCAAAGTACTGACTGACTGATTGACTGACTTATATATCAACGCACAGCCTAAACCGGTGGTCCTAAGGCTGGATCCTAGAGACTTGAAATTTGGAGGGTGTGTTCTTTGTAAAGTGTTAGAAAGGGTTTTTTGAAATTCTACCCCTAAGAGGGTGAAATGGGTAGTTCTTCGTTTCCTATAGGCCACGCGGGTAAAGCCGCGGGCAGAAGCTAGTATTCAATAAAATTGAACAATGAATTTTTGTTTTATCTCTGTCAAATTTCACTATGTACCCACAGATAAGCGAAGAAATAATGGATTACTCTGTGTATATACCATAAAGTTTCATAGAATGGGCTACTGGGCTAATTTACTAACATCTGTCAATTTTCTGAACGTGCAAGAGCAAAGTTTAATGCTAGTTAGCTAACTCTGGGTTAGCTATTAATTCATAATTTTTATTCCTGACAACGCGCAAGAGCTTGTTTATAGTTTGTATTGCAATGTAAACTTATGTTGCCTAGTTATCGATTACGTTAATAAGCAGTTTTCAAGTGTCATTTTAGCATTATTTCTGTCGCTAAATGGCGTTGGTATTGGTAACAGTAGTGTGATATGACATGACATTTTTTTTTTTACTTCAAACTTGTCTAGCATTTGACCACGCTCTCACCTGATGGGAAGTGACGATGCGATCGAAGATGTAGCATGCTAGCCAAGTTAGCATTTCAACATTCTGCGTCCCCTTGTTTATGGGAAGCTGTGTTTCATTTTGTTACAAATTCATCAACCTTTTTGATATTCCATCATCACATACAGCTAATGACCGCAAAATCAATTTTTACACTACTGAATGCCAAGTTTGGATGGATGGAAATGAATGTACGTAAATCTTAAATCATAAATATCTATTATTGTAATATTCTTCTCTGTCTAAGACGTAAATATTTCAAAATACGTAACAATCACAAAGATTTTTTTATTATTTTATATTAATCTATTTTGCGCAACGAAATTCTCCACTGGCAAGATATAGAGTTACGCGAGCGCCATCTCTTGACGATAAAAGAACTAAACTGACAATACCTAAAGGAAAAGTGCTCATTGAAGCATTTACTACCACACCAACGCATGCAGTTTTGGCGGGTAAACGAAAATGATCGCGTCACCGCATTGTACTATCTTCGAAAACTTGTGTTTATTTCAGTGTTAGTGCATGAAATTGGTGGCATTTTATTCGTTAAGTGCTGGACTACAGGCATGAGTGTGGGAAAGTGGCATAATGATGGTGAAACGTTTCTTTTCGTGTTGTATCCAAAACTCCATAGAAGCTTCTGGTAAAGTTGCCACCGCTTTACTAGGAATATGACTAGACTAGACTATGACCTGACTTGGTTGACTTGGACTGTGACTTGACTTATATTTTAATTAACTCAAGAAATTACCAATTACTTGACACTGGCTAAATACACAAAAGTGTGGAGCCAAACAAAAAAAAAAGGCATGCATGACGCTTTTTTGTTAAAGTCTCCGTCCGATTTCTAGGCAACATCATTTGACAAATGGATGATGTAGTAATTTTAGTAAATGTTGTTTAAGTAAAATAGGATAAAAGTTTCACAAGTTAATTGTGAAGTAAGGTGATATTATTAGTCAATGAGAATCGCTTATTTATGAGACTAATAATGTAAGTCCTACGTTCTGTTGTAAACCCTTTGCAATAATTAATTATAAGATAAAATGTTATGATATTGCATAGTTTTAAACTGAACGTTATATTTATTTGATGTTTTGTATAAGAAAAATAATGTTTCACCTATTTCATCAGCGAGTCTGCATTTCCAATTTATAATACCGCACGGTAAAAAACGTCGGGAACTACATAATAAGTAGGTGTACATAGGGTACATATTTGTTTTTGCTTTGTGGCGACTACCAAAGGCCCAAAATCGCCACATAACAAGTTGAGGCGCAAGACCTGCTTAAACCGCTCGTGGACTGGTGCCATGACTGGATGAATCTTTAAAAATGTCTTGCACAAGGTGATGCCGTCTAAAAATAAGCTGTATATAAAAGAGATAAAAACTATTTTTGTATGAGTTCCGAAATGACTGACGTCATCTCGTGCATGCCATGTTTGTGGTAGCTTAGACGTTTTCGACTTATTGAAACTGTGTTTTGTTTTATCTCCTTTTCATCCAGTCTACTTGTATAAGCAAATGTTTAGGCTATATGGCTGTATGACAACAAAAAATAATAATAAATCTAAAATCATGGTTATTACGGTTGTGTCATTAGCGTAAATAATGTTGAAATTGAAGCAAATTAGGTATAATCCGTGTATATGTAGGGCCACAGAAAGAAGAACTATGATTATAGTAAAAGTGTGTAGGTACCCGTTTTTTCAGTAGGTTTTTGTACAAGCTACTGAAGAGGCGTATATATATTCGTCACTAGAAGCGTCCCTCTATTTTACCCGTATTCCCGCGAGAACTAGTTTCATAATGAATATACTAGTTGATTTTCCGGGATAAAAGTATTTACCTACCTCGGTAGTGTAATAATTTGTGCAAAATTTCATTCAAATGTACCTACAATTATTTAATTGACTCGGCCGTGACTGCGCGGAAGTTCATCTAAAATACAAAATATTTCAGATCTAATGTAATACCGCTGAAAACCATTTTACTTATATTTGTCCGGTTAGAACCACTTAGAATCACGGAGATATTTTTTTTACTAAATATTTGTTCCGTGACTACACCATGTAAGTTCTTTGTGGTATAATAGGTACCTAATTAATAAATCGTGAACTATATATAATACAAGTACGATGCAATAACTAGATAGAGTAAAATAACACTTAGAGGGCTCGCATGTATACTGTATAGATACCGGCGGTATGCACACCGAGCTAGAGACAACTCTCTACGAAGCAGACTATCTCCCTGTGAGTGACAGAGATGACGGTCTACCAAGCCTATCTCTTCTTCTATCTATATTATCTCGATGTGCATTAAACGCCGGTAGCTGTACGTAAGTTTGTGTAAATAATGCTGAGGAATACCTATATAAGTATGCTTACTTTCACGTTATTCGTTGTTTTATATAGAAAATACAGTTAAGATTATGGAAGAATTCCTATTTGGATTCTATTGAGTTTCATATAAAGTTCAAATTGGTTCAGTCAAAGCTCCTTATCAAATCTCTAACCCCCTTAAATAGTGTAGCGGAGGACTGAACAGTTATTTTGTTTTATTTTTCTGTCGAGTTATTCCACTGTTATACGTATGTAGTTATGTGTTCTGTGCAGTTATGCAGCGTTTGAGCGAGGTAGTAAATATCTACAAAGTTTTTTCCCCTAAAATCATAGCGAAGCTGGAATGAGCCAATAAAAACGGTTTAAATTTAAATGTTTTTAGCATTTGATATGACATTAATGTAAAGTTTATTTATTTGCTCACATTTAAACTAGTTTTTGTACATACAATTATTAGCTAACTGATGTTTTATATTATATAAAAAAGGTAAGTATCATTATTGAATAGTGTGCTAGTACTTACTTTTATATTTTTAAGAGTTACATATTTTTATTGCGTGTAAGTACCGATTTAGGTAATTGAAATAAAAAACATCAATTAATGTGATCGCAATTTTTTAAGGCACTGTTATAATGGAATCAAGTGCCTGCCCTTATTTTGTAAAATAAAATAATTTATTGTATTCATAATTTGGTAATTAGATTGTGCGGTGCGCCTATTTAAAGAGATTCAAGCTACACCATGGTTTTACGCCATTTACCACCTTTCCTCGAAATTCCACGTAAAATTTATCTAAATGTATTTATTGTGAGAAATGAAGAATATAAATATAAAATAAATCATCATCAAAATACATAAACTTGTTTATTCAGATTTTCTATCCATCAATGTTTTATTACTATTACTACCTACTTCGTTCTTGATCAATCTGTAAATGTAATAGTGTGATTGAAAATAAGGTAAGTACTTACCTAAGTCACAGATTATAAAATACTGTAGTATATAGATATATAAATAATAATTATATATCCATCAAACATAAAATAAATGTAGGTTCTTTATTCCTTTTTATTAAATCTTTTACTAGGTCTTACTAGGTGGTAGGACTTTTCTGCAAAGTTCGTCTAGGTAGGTACCACCGCTTTGCCAGTTATTCTGCCGCGAAGCAGTAGTGTGCAAGCACTACTGTGTTCCGGTTTGAAGGGCACTGTAGCTAGTTAGTTTAATACTGGGCAAATGAGACTTATGACCTAATCTCACAATCTAGTAATCTTATTGCTAGACTGTGCTGATGTCTCAGAATGACGTGCGCAGTGTAGGGTCGCGAAACTATACTAGAGTTTCAAGTGTCACTGCAACTGACATGGGCAGTCGTGTCGCTTAATATCAGGCGAGCGACAAGCTCGTCATGTCATTTCGTAACATAAAAAATAACCTTCGCTCGGCTTTTCCCGTCACGTAAGAAGAACGCTGGCTTTTTCCTACTTATTCTAAGTAGTTAGAGTCAAAGAAAATGTCGTTCTCAAGACACTTCAAAGAATCCAATAAGAACACTAGACTGATGTGTTATGTTATTACCGTGTCATTAGAACTGGCAGCAGCGTTTCGCACGAGTGATGGATTTAATTTCGAAAGAGCATTTGGTTTTTTCTTTTTTCTCGGGTGACTTGGAGTTGATTCATCGCTTGCTTCATAACTGCTAGAAAAACCTTACCAGAAAATAAACTCATTATTATGTAACAATAAGTAATACCTATTAAGTTGTAAATTCCCTTACTCCCACGAGTGAAATAATAGAAAATACTGATAATTCGAAACAGTAACAGTTTTTAAGTTCCCAAGTTACGTTAGGACATCAGCTGTGGGAAGCGAATGAAGATTAATATGCTTCATTAAACTAATATGTACCTACACCATAATGAAGCATTTAACAAAATATACCTATATAGTTACATTGATTCGTTCCTAAACAATTTTTTATTACAAAAAAAAACATTAATAATAATTAAAAAAAATACATTTCATTGGGTTTTAGAACCCATACATACTTTTTTTGCGAATTGCCTTTATTTTCAACTAAATACTACAATGATATAATAACATACTAAACACTACTTACCTACGATTACAAAAAAAAATTGGACTAGGTATTATACTGGCCGCGATGACCTATAGTATAGACAGTCTAATTGCTCCAGCCCACTTCCAGTATGTAGCGTGCCTACATGCTGGCAGCATTGGCCCGTTGAATTGCAATGCTTATTCGTTGTGCCAAATAAGTGCCAGCATTTTGGTCACGCGTAGCATCGACCAGGCGCTCTGATAAACTTTTGAAAACGCGATGAGCTCCCAGCCCCCACGGTCCCAGGGTCTCAACACCAAACGGCTCAAATTTGCTTTTCGGATTTAAGTGCGAACTTAGGAGCTGTCGAGTTTTAGTACAGACTGGCACCAGTGAACCAAGATGTTATTTTACTTACACACTTAAATGAAATATACTCACAGCTACTGGTTATTGCAGAAGAGCCTATTGAGCCCATTGAGTTACTGTTTTCCCTTACACTTTCTAACCATTCCTGCAAAGGAAAATTTAACATCGATATCTCAGCGAGTTCCTACTTACTACGTAGTAAGTACCTATTCGTAATCGTGCTTGTCCCATAGTCAGATATATGTCAGATAGTCATTGATTTTATTGTTTTCGGCGTCGGAAACATGATAAAACAGAGTAGAAAATTATTCAACTATTTATAATTAATAAGATACAGGTACCTAGTTCTTACTCTGAGATGTCAACATTATAGTTTACATAGTAAAGTAGGCGAGCGATAAAAAGGAGGCGAACTGGACAATGTAAACGATAGATCAAGTAAACTGGGCGTAGTACCAGAGCATAAGAGAATAGGCCCAGTTTTTCTTCCACCATACCTATTTTACTCGACCCTGTGTAAACCGTCGACTCAGATGCATAGAACTAACTGGGCCCTATAACTTTACTAATGTCAATGGTGGAAGGGAGTCGAATAATGCCAGAGCCCGAGTTTGGCCTGGTTTTCTGGCGTAATGTATACCTAGCTTAAGCGTGCCATTTGTCTACTTACCTTATCGGGTGGGATCAGTCGGTCAGCTTTCTTCATGAACGCGAAGTTTGCTTTTTGTCCCAAGTCTACCAGTTGCCTTGTTACTTCAGTTGTGGACATGCCTCTGTTGAGCATGCCATCCAGGGTTTGAGGGTCTTTGTTAAGTAAACCGGGGAACATGATTGCAAGTGGCTTCATTTGTGGTCCATCTTCCCACTCAACCTAATGTGAAGTACGTATACAAAATATTTATTCAGATGGTTTTTCTGCGATTGTAACAGTCCGATTTACAAACCTATTGATTCAGAAAGTTATTGAATTATATACGCAATAATAAACCTATTCTCGTTGTTTGTGGAAGAAAAGAGCGGTTTTCACATTTATCTACTAATTAAATCTTATGTCAAACAAACACACCATACAGAATGCCACATGACATGATTTATCAACTCAATCAGTCAAAAGTCAAATCGCATCGTGTGGCGGCGTATTGCGGCTCCCATCCAGAAAATTGCATCGTGTGGAGGCATGTTGCGGCTTCACATCCAGCAAAACGAGCATTTCACGGTATATAGACTTTATTTACAACGTGAAAAGCTAAAAAAATTTAATTAAACTAATTTACGAGTTGCAGTACTTCCTCCTTGTCCAAGGCGTCACCATCGTTGGAAGACTTGGCTTGTTCTGGCTCATTTGCTTGCAGTATGTCAACCCATTCGGAGTCCTTCGCCAACAGAGGACAGTCGTGCTCAGTCTGTAGTTGACCACTATAATTGTCTACCCTTCTGGAAGTCTGCAAGTGCGTAAATATAAGTACCTCCCTAAGTGAAATAGGTATGTAGCTGAAACTTATATTGCTATCTCTTTTACTCTCATACTTATCGTATCTTTTTCATTCTCGTTGGTCATTAAGCTTACGGTTCACTTTCTGACCTACGGTCTACAGGGTTTACAAACAAAGCCAACATTAATACCTAGTTATTGCTATGATACTTGATGAAAATAACTTTATACCTGTATTGTTTGTCTAAAATTTGAAAATTGTCGTCCCTTATACTTTATAATCTGGTACTATTCGTATCTTCTGTCATACTTATTTAACGCTTAGTAACGATTCACGTCTTTAGTAAGTAAGTACCCATATAATGTACTTCTAATTTAACCTAATGGTACTTCAAATTCACTAATTCTATTATACTGGTATTCTATGGTACTTACCTACCTGCATTGTTTCTCTTTACCTGTAGTATTTCTGATCTCCTAGTACTTCATGTTTTAGAAATAAATAATGGTTTTTGTATTGTATTGTAAATACCCACTAAAACTAATGTTATTGCAAATCTTTTCTAAGTAACCTGGGTATTACGATGGGCTATGGTTTTGGTAGCCTCAGCACACTGCCACAGTATAGATAATAGTACGTATTATACCGATAGTAACTGCGGTCCATTAATTCTGACCATTATTATTACAAAATTGTAATGGATGTGTATGGATAATGGATTTTATTTCATACAGATGTTCCTGGGTCAGTAGTAGCCAGTGTCTTCCTTTTAGGTTTTTTGTATTTCTTGTTGGAGTCACTGCTCATTTTGTGGACAGCATATTTGCTATTTCTATTAGCCGCTATAAACGCAGCAATAGGTCCTGAGCATGGATTTATATATTTTGTTTAAATCCCAGGTTTATAAAAAGGTACTCTGTGATTATGTAAGTTTTAAATAAAAATGACAGACATTTTACACCTTATTTGACAAGTACTTGACTAATGACCTGACTTGTGTAAATCTATAGATTATCGAAAAAATATGTAGGCATAGTCAAGGTTTGATTGGTTATAATTAACATACATAGAATATAACAGATTGGGTGTAATATTCTTGGATACTACTAAGTTACTGTCCTCAAGATGAAACCAACTAATCAATATATTTTAGAAGACTTTCCCTTGTGTTATAATAAATTGTTTACATCTAAGACTGCATTCCTTAAACTCTCATATGTACAGGAGTCCCAAGATGTATTAAGATCAAAATATTTGTTTAGGTAGATGTACTCCAGGGGCTTCTGAAATTCGTTCCATGTATACTTCTGTTGAATATTTTTAGTTTTGGAGTTATGGGCATTTTTAGTCAAATCCACAGTGCAGTAACTATGTTTAGGGCAAAATCGAGGGTTTGGCCCAAAATTATTAAGTGCCTTTAGTGCCTACATTATTTTAAAAAAAATCATAGAACATATAATTATGGGAGTTGGTAAATCCTCAAAGTATTTGGGTGATTTCCACAGCCCTTGAAGCCTTCCAAATTTGGGACAAGCTGTTTATGCAAACAGTGTGTGCACATATCAATTCTTTCACTTTTTCACTTTAAAAAATTACAGATTTTAAGGCAGAAATGTAGGTATAACAAAACCAAATTAATTGATTTAAATATTTCATTTTATATTAATTAGGTTGTTTACAATTTTTTTTTTCAAATTTGACTGCTTTAGACATTGAATTGAAATGTATTAAATTAAAACTTGTTGAGTACTATTACTATGCCAGTACCCATACATGTTAAGGTGGATACAAACAATGCGAGACATGCACAGAGCATGGGCACACATTGCATGCTTCGCACTGTGTGAACTTTCATATTTGTGTTGCAGAGAGTGCAAATTTATATAAATGCCCTTGACAATGGATGTATAGGACCTCTTAGACATGGCACCATCAGCAAAATATTGACAATGGTACTTTGTTGTAACATAATACATGTTCCTGCTAATTTTGTTTTATTGTGTAGGCATCATTAAGGATAACGTTTTTTTTACGAATAATCATCATCCTCGTCATCTTCCGTCTTAGGTATGATTGGAGGTGGGATGTAGGGCTGTGGGACACCATCAGCGCCAGGCACTAGGCCTTGCTGTTGCAACAGCCATAGTTGTTGCTCTTGTTTGGCTTGCTCTTCCCTTGCCTGCAATTTAAGAACAACAAAAGATTAAATATAATATATATTCTTAATGATATACAGATATAGATAAATAACACTAAAACATTGTCTTGTTTTATTCCCGTAAAAACATTTGAATTAATTTACATGAAATGTTGAACACTGATCTGTTAGTATAATACTAATCATTAAGATCAGAATAAGGTAGCTTCACATCATTTTTGTTGCCATATTTTTTCTTTCCTTCCATATGTCCCATTTGTCTGCACTGATATTAAGTTATGACATGGTCTAAGATAGGGCATGCTTGCCTAGAAATTGTTGAGCAGCAGATTATAAGTGTGTACCCATATACCCACAGCATTTAAGCAAATCTACAGAAAACCTATGTATGCAAACTTTTGAATAAAATCATTTTCTGTAATAGAGCAGATGACATAGTATGTATACATTCTCATGTTTGTGCTCGGCGCCTAGTGCTCTACTCAAATATTGTACATAATTACTTTCGCCTCCATCAGGGTTCAAGTGTAATTAATTTATTAAAATTATTTTTTAATAAATATTTGTGGGCATTTTATACAGCACCATCTAGTTTGAAACTAAGAAAAGTTTAGCACTAAAAAAAATACAAAAAGTGTAACAGTACTATGGAAACCAGACAACTGATGTAAAACATAGATAGTTACTTCTTTTTTGGTTTTTATAATTTGGTTTACTTATTTGTGTGCATACATGTTACAGGTATGTTACCTTAGCAAATAGTTCTTGTTGTTGCCTCAGTAATTCTTCCTCAGGTATGCCTAAGTTTTCAAGTCTAGTGCTTTGTCTTCTACGCTTTGCGGCAACTGCTTTGCAGTCTTTTAGCACTGCTTCTGCTTCCAATGTGTAGTCACTAAAACCGAGCCTGTCCAGTGCTGAAACAGTACATATTTTAATGTGAACTAAAAATGACAGTAAGAAAGTCAGTAGCATAAACACCTATGTTACAGTTATTTCCATTTGGTCGTGACTGCCTCGCCGAGGTCCAATATCCAAAGATAATGTTTAAACTACCAGTTGCATGGTGTAGTTCCTACGATAGATAGATAATAATGAAATACTATCTTATTACCTGTGAGGACGTGTTCGGCGTTAATTGTCTTTTTGTTACTTTGATTGCACACTTCATTGGCCTCTGAACTAATCAAATGTATAAATTCCGTGCAGCAATTCAAAATTAGCTCCCTAGATTCGTAAGCGACTCTCACAGAGGGTACTAATTCCTTGATCATTTTATTAATGCTTGCTCTGGGTAAAGTCAATTCGTCTTCCTCTGAAGGTGGAGGACATAGTTCTCGTTCTGGACTTCCCATATTACCAGACAATAAATCACAGGCGTTATGTCTTTTCTATAGATTAGATTTGGAAAAATTATATTTATCACGAATTTCTAAATTCAACAATTTTTTATTTGTAAATGTTGCACCACAGACCACTTAGGAGCTCTCGGTCACAGAATACTATTGCTCTCGGTAGAGAGTAAAAGAAGGGGTGAGAGTGAGAACAAAAAGGGTTTAACTGATTTTTTCACAAAATGACCTATGGGTATCGTTGGATTTACCGTGAAATTATCTACAATAATACATTCTCAAAATACCGAAATGAGGCTTAATTAAATCTCGAGATTTTGAGCTTAAAGACGGTTTGTCTGTCACAGGAATACAGTTCGCTTAGCATTAAAACATTATTATAATTATTTTATTATATTATTTGTTTGAATTAGTACTATATTTAGTATTTTCAAATAGAATTAATACATTTTCAAGCAACTGAAACTAACATAAACCTTTTCTATTACCTTATAAGCACTCTACATTAAAATGAGGCCGTTGAAGTTTCAACTTCAACTCTTTGTAAATGGCCTTTGTGGAGAGGTGACCACAATTTTGCCAATATCACGTAGAAAGATAGCACATCAAACGAAGATTTTTCAGTGAGAAATTTTGGTACATGTGGAGAATGAGGTCAACTATGAATGTACTAAATGAATCTAAAATGCTGAAACAAAACAAAAGAACACTATATTTACAACAAGTAATAATATTGATAATGAAATAATAAATAATCTAAAACTAATATTTAAGTACACAATATAACATAAATACTTACACAATTTCTTTCTTTCAATATAACTACCTACTTACAACTTAATTTTATTCACTTTAATAAATTTACATAAAATACCTATAAACGGAGAAAATACCAGACATAATAAACACTTGAGGGAAGTGGGACGAGGGATATCGTTTGGAATGTATATGTATCGTTTGTAACATCATACAATGAAAACTGTAATTTGGAACAACTGAAAAATATATGGTCCACATTTCCTTGATCTAAACCACATTCACAGAGAGAATTATCCCTAATCCTAAGTTTATCTAGGAAAACCGGAGTACAAGAGTGATTCAAGCGTAAACGACAAACAACTGAAGTGGTCAATTTGTCTGCCTTTTTAAATTTAGAGAACCAGGGTTTATGAGGAATCTCAGGCTGAACATCACCAAAAAATTTACCTTTAATAGATTTAGAATTTTGCCATGCACTAGACCATGTCTTGAATAAAGCCGGTTCAAAGGTGGTACATAAAACATGAAAATAAATTTGAGAATGGTCAAGAGATCCTGTATGAACAGCTGACCTAGCACAAGAATCAGCTGACTCATTGCCGAGGATACCTGAATGGCCAGGAATCCAAGCTAAAACAACATTAATACCTAATCTGTTACATTGAAATAGAAGCTCTCTAATTTTAAGGATTACAGGGATCCTGTTTTTTGAACGGAACTGATTGGAGAGAATGGACTGAAGACAACTTTTAGAATCAGAAAAAATAATAGATTTATTAATGTTGTGCGATTTTACGAATTTAATGGCTTCTAGAATGGCGACAGATTCCCCTGTAAAAACTGAATAAACTGAAGGGCACTTGTAAGCTAAAATAATTCTAGTAGATGGAACCCAAACTGCAGCAGTTAAAAGTAATTTTTTTCGAAACTATCACTTTGACAGTTAAACCCTTTTTATTCTCAAACCTTCATTATATTCTTTTCTTAAGAGATACTATTTATAATGTTGCACACAGAATGCCTTAGCGTAGCGTTACATACTCTTTGCATTCTGTCAAAGAGTATGTAACGCATGACTGACAGCTGAGGCTGACATTCACAAACGAGTTTGAGTTCGATCTCGAACTTCGTTACGTCAGAATTCGAGTCTAGACGAACTCCACTAGTATCGACATTCACAGTCGAGTTTAGCATAATGGTTAGTGGTTGGTTGGCTTTTTAAATGCAGATTTAAAAAGACAATAGTTTGTTTGTAATCTGAGAATATTTGTTCAGTGTGAGAATGAAAATATAACTGATTCAATTAACTTCAAGAATATCTAAATAAAATATTGTTCCCAATAATTCCACAATGCGGTTTTAATGAATTTTCATTTATAAAGATTATTTATATCTACCACTGTGTTTTAAGTGTCTAACTACCTTGGATACTCTATGAGTAACTCTCCCAACAATAGAGTTATTGTTAGGCCAAGAAGTGAGCTTCAACAAAAACACCACCAATTTTATGCACCAATACTGAAAATAATAAAAGTTTTTCTAAATAATACAATGCGATGACACGATACCTAAGATCGAAGTTTTACTAAAGAGTAAACTCGCGTGTGATTTTCTAGCTATGACGGAGCACTGGTTGTGTGAAAAAAAACTTAGGTGTATTCATATCGATGGATACAAACTAATTTCATGTTTTTGTAGAAAACTTACCGCTCACGGTGGTTCGTGTGTGTTTGTCAAGGCGGGCATTAAATGTATAGAAAACAATGAGCTGACAAATTGTTCCACTGAACGTTATTGCGAAGTATCTGCTGTAGATCTGCTAGATTATAATTTGACAATTGTGTGTGTTTATAGAACAAACCTAGTTAGCGCAAATGATTTCTTGACTCAGTTGGAAGGTTTGCTCGTTAAGATCAGCCAGCTAGAAATTGAGTGCATAATTTTAGGGGATTTTAACATTAATTGTATAGGGATGGTATGCAGTGATCAAAAATGATTGTCTGATTTACTTTCGACCCATGACATGACCAATATGGTTGACTTCCCTACTCGCGTGACGGCACATAGCTCAACATGCCTCGACCACCTGTACACCAACTTACCATCGGGTAGCCTCTCAACTTCACCTGTGACAACTCACCTGAGTGACCACTTGGCAGTTCGTGCAGAACTAATCCGGAGTGCAGGCACCCCCCCAACGGTGACACAGAAACGACCACGTCTAGTGAGAAACTTTTCTCCTGCTAATCGTCATAACTTCGCCACCTCGCTAGATAGTGTAGATTGGTACGCCGTCATACAGCGCAATAACGCAGACTATGACAAGATAACAATGGCAATTATTAATGTTATCAATAATAAATTCTTAACTTGTTTTCCATTAAAGAAAGTCACTAATATAGCACACCCATCGTGGGTAACATCTGACATTGAAAATTTTAGACTACTATTATTTGAATTTATCGACATTCGTAATAAAAATATTGACATGGAATTTATTAATGATTTAATAACTGACTTAAATACTAAGTATGACAATTTAATTATGCAAGAGCGAACTAAATTCTACTCTAAAATAATAGTAGGAAGTAAAAATACCGCTAAGTCAATGTGGGGTATTATCAATGAACAAAGAGGCAAATCTAATAACTGCAACATTGATTTCACCGACATTGTTAGGAATCTAGATGGGCTACCATTTCCGACAAAAAAAGATCTTGTGGATAAAATGAATGCTAGATTCGTGGGAGCCGCGACGGCATGCGGGGCACCCCAGGCGGACCCGGCTCGTGTCCAACGAACCCTAAGTGCAGCTCGCGCGCCTTCGGATCGCTCGTTGAGACTGCGCGTTTTTACGGCAGATGAAGTGTTCCACATCATCACTAAAAGAATTCCACCAAAACCATCGAAGGATGCTTACGGAATATCTATGAAGCTCCTAAGCACTGCGGCTACCTCCATGGCCGGTGTGTTAGCGGAACTTTTTAACTTATGCATAACTAATGGGGTGTTCCCGGGTCCTCTTAAGCTGAGCAAAATTTCACCGCTGTTCAAAGGCAAGGGCAACAGGCAGGACCTCGACGGATACAGGCCAGTTTCGATCATACCTGCGGTAGCAAAAGTCTTCGAAAACGGTATAAGCTCCCGTTTAATAGATTACCTATCGTCGACCGATGCATTGTCTGACCGTCAGTATGCGTACCGGGAGGGCCGCTCAACAACTTGCCTTACCCGCGAGGTGGTGCGTCTGGTGATGGACGCCCGCGAGAGAAAGCAGCATGTCGCAGTGCTTTGCTGTGATCTTTCAAAGGCGTTCGACGTGGCTGACCACGCTATACTCGCAGTAAAACTGCGGTACTACGGTATCCAGAGTAAAGCCCTCCGTGTACTACGAGACATGATCTGCGGCAGATTCCAGGTAGTGGTGGGAGGCGGAGGTCTAGATAGGTCGGATCCTCTACCGTTGACGATGGGAGTAGCACAGGGGTCGGCAGTGTCCAATATCCTGTTTTCCTTGCTTTTGAACGACTTACCTAATGCCATTACTGCCGCCGAAGTACTGATGTACGCCGATGACGTTGCAGCTGTGGTAACAGCCCCATCCGTAGACCAACTTGAGCAGCAACTGAATGCTGCAGCCTGTCAGCTAGCAACATGGTTTTGTGAAAATGGATTAGTTTTAAATTTAACAAAAACCCATTATATGCATTTCTGTCTCGCAGGTCAGAAACCACGAAAATTACAGGTTTGCGTGAATGGAACTACTAGATTAGAGGAATGCAACAGCACCACGTTCCTGGGATTTGAGCTAGATAGAGCGCTCACCTGGGAGTCGCATATCAACAAAATATGTGGGAGGTTAGGTAGCGCATGCTTCGCACTCCACCGACTGTCGCGCTTCTTACCAGAGTACGTGGTGCGGTCGTGCTATTTCGCGACGGTCCACTCTGTTCTGCAATACGGCGCAGAACTCTGGGGTCGATCCGCGGACTGCCTGCGCGCGTTTCGTATGCAGAAGCGGGCCGTGCGCGCAATAGCACGCATCCCGAAGGGTTCTTCTGCCAGGCCATTCTTCAAGTCGCTACGGATATTAACGCTGCCCTCGATTGTCATTTACCAAGTAGCGGTGTATGTGCGAGTAAACTTGATACGGTACAAGAGGATATGCACCCATACAACACGCGGAGCTCTGGAAAGTTAGCATATATCTTCTGTAAGTTGGCTAAATCTAAGAAGTTAACGCATGTCATGGGACCCGAAGTATACAATCGACTGCCAGAAAACGTCACAGAGGCGGACATAAGCCTTAATTGCTTTAAACTGCGACTGAAACGCTGGCTCATCGAGCAAACCTTCTATAACTTTGATGAATTTTTAAGCATTAGGCCGTATTAAATAATACTCTATTATAATTAAATCATATTTATTATATTTAATTTCTAAAGTTAACAATTTTATTTTATGTTCTTAAAACGGATGTAGAAAATATATTTAATATGTACCTACGAGTACCTACAAATTTGACCTGTATTTCTATATACCAATAAATGAATTATTATGAATTATTATGAATTAATTACGATCTTTTTCGTTTTTTTTTTTTTTTTTTTTTTTTTTTTTTTTTTTAAGATTTGGCTCCACACTTTTGTGTATTTAGCCAGTGTCAAGTTATTGATAATTTATCAAGTGATCGATATTTCACGCAAATATGTGTCAAGTCACAGTCGAAGTCATCAAGTCAAGCCATAGTCAAGTCAGTCTAGTCAAAGTCATACTCCTAGTAAAGTGGTGGCAACTTTACTTGAAGCTTCTATGGAGTTTTGGAAACAACACGAAAAGAAACGTTTCACCATCATTATACCATTTTCCCACACTCACGCCTGTAATCCAGCACTTAACGAATAAAATGCCACCAATTTTATGCACTAACACTGAAAATAACATAAGTTTTGGAAAATAATACAATGCGGCGACGCGATCTTTTTCGTTTTCCCGCCAAAAGTCCCTTTTTCGTTTTCCCGCTAAAACTCCCATTTGACAGTTTTTTTTATAAGTTTTGGCTTCACACTTTTGTGTATTTAGCCAGTGTCAAGTGTAAGTGTGTCAAGTCACAGTCGAAGTCATAAAGTCAAGTCATAGTCTAGCTAGTCAAAGTCATACTCCTAGTAAAGTGGTGGCAACATTACTTGAAAACTTTCAAGTAATGTTAGAGTTTGGAATATAGAGTTTTGGAAACAACACAAAAAGAAACGTTTCACTATCATTATACCATTTTCCTACACTCACGCCTGTAATCCAGCACTTAACAAATAGAATGCCACCAATTTTATGCACTAACACTGAAAATAACACAAGTTTTTGGAAAATAATACAATGCGGTGACGCAATATTTTCGCGTCCCCGCCAAAACCTCAGTTTGGACAGTTACTATACCCTTTGGTCTAAGTAACAGAGTAACTTTTTATGAACCAAAAGAGGGATGATTATACAGAAAATAAATCGATATATATGGTATTAAAAATATATCGATATCTTGTTCGATATGATAATATCGTTATGTTGTTTAATTATTTCGATATTTTATAATTATATCAATTACTATCCGAGTCCCGTGGTTGCTTTCGAGATCCCGTTGGACTTAATATAGGTAGGATATAAATAGCGATATTACATAATACGATAATATCGGTTCGCTCCGATATATCGATTCATATCAAGCACCTCTAGGTCTAAGTAGTCTGTGGTATAAGTAATTTTGCAAAAATATCGAAGAGCATATAACAACTACGTTTTAAAAAATATGAATAAAGGTTGATATTGATACATCAGCGTTCGCCGAAATATTTAGCCTTTTTAAATTACTGTGCAACTTCTGCAATGGTTTTCTATTTTACAAGTACTGTTGTATGTCCATCAGTTACATTATTTATGGGAGCTGATAAGCATGAAAGTAAGTTTCAGACCACAATTTTCCCCATTTCCATATACTAAGTATGTTTCAGACGTGATTTTTAATTAAAATATTTTATTCTAAATAAATCCAATTATGTATGTATCCATTTGCGATCCATAATTTTTCAGGGATAAAAATACCCTATTGTTGTTTAATTTTGACCGAGATCAATGTAATTCTAAATTGCACACCGCTTGTGTGCAAAATTACATTAAATTTAATATTGAAATCTATTCCTTTATTTAGGCGTGAAAGTCTCATAACGCACAGATGTTTGATACCACCTGCACATTGTTATTATATTAGTAAGGACCAGATTTTTCCCACATGGAAAGACTACTTACTATAAAATTTTAATGCTAGCTGCTGCTTGCAGCCTTGTATGTGTAGACTTCTTTACCATGATAAGTGTCATACCATTCTCCAAGATTTGTTTAGCTGTAAAAAGGTAATAAACAATAATAAGGGACTAGGGACCCAGGAAATTGAAAGAAAAACAGGAGTCGCTTTTGCGTATACAATAATTATTATCAGATTATTTTTATTGCGTCATTTCAGATGAGGATCTAATAAAATGGGGGTGGCCAGAGGATGTTTGGTTCCATGTTGACAAAGTATCATCTGCTCATGTTTATCTTAGATTGGGCACTGTAAGTAAACCGTGAATACCTGCTTGGATCTAGTTTTCTGTTCTCTGCAAGTTAATATACCAAGTTCAACTAACCATTTTTAACTTTCAGGGTCAAACCATTGATGATATTCCAAATTCCGTCCTTGATGATGCCTGCCAATTAGTAAAAGCTAATTCCATAATGGGAAATAAAATGAATGATATTGATATAGTTTACACCATGTGGGCAAATTTGAAAAAGACTGCAGGAATGGAGGTATTCTAGTTATTATTATTTCATTACTAATGTGAAAAATTTTAATATGTACAGTTATTTACAAACTATTTTTCAGGTAGGTCAGGTGGCATTTCACAAAGATAAGGATGTTAGAAAAGTTAGAGTAGCTAAAAGAAATAACGAAATTGTAAACAGACTAAATAAGACTAAAAAGGAAGCATTCCCCGATTTGAGGCAAGAAAGAGAAAACAGGGACAGGTCAGAAAGAGAAGACAAAAAGAAACTACAAAGAGAAAAGAAGGAGAAAGAAAAGGATGAAGAAAAGAAAAAGAAAGAAGAAGCAGATATGAGAAGCTACTCCACCTTGATGAAGCCAGAAAATATGTCTACAAACTATGATGGCAATGATTCAGATGATTTCATGTGAAATACAGCAAAATTTTACTGTTTCTTTAGCAAACCATATACTAGTGTTACTGTAATAAAATACTATAATTTTTATTTAAAAATGATTGACTCTTTTTCAAATGGCACAGAAAGACAGATTCCTTAGACTCTGTGATGTGGTTGAGCAGGTCAGCTCTTAACCCGGAGGTGGCGGGTTTGATTCTCGCGACAGGGCAAGCATTTGTACACAGAAAAAAAGCTCAAATACTTGTTGAGTGTTGTGGGACCATGGTCCTCGTAGTTTCTGGGTACCTAGATGCAGGGAATCCTATTTATGGTCCAGGATCTTAATATTTGATCATTTGTCATTATTATAATTTTTTAAAAAATAAAATTACAGTTACTGCTTAATTAAATTTATTCCTACTGAGCTTAAAGAATTGGCAACCCAAGTTGGGAACTGGCCATCAGGATAAACTTCATCTACAAAATCTTGTACAAACTGTGGAAATGTTCCTTTGTCTATATTTTTTCTCATTGTCTCCATCAAACGCATCTGAAAAGAAATAACAGTGACAACTGAAATATGATATTTAAACTTATAAAGAGTGTCTCAGGCCATGCTTAGTATAATAGGTCCATAGATGTATAGGTAGGCTTTAATAACAAATGAAAATTGGGGGGTATTGCTGTCTACCTAGACCATTTTTTTAAATTCAATTCACCTTTTAAGTAGAATGTTTATAACAGTAACATTAACAATAATTTTATGAAAGATGTTATGTTACTATGGTGAGACACATTGGAAGTAAGGGCGGATTTAATGGGGGGTGCCCGCATGCCCCCCTTAAATCCAGCAGACGGCATTTTTGGGTACTGTGGAGATTCCATCACAGCACATACTTAGAAGCAAATCAAATTATCAGAGTTGTTAAATAAATCAATAAAATAACAGAAAGAACATGAGTGAACTCTTGTCTACTTCTCGCTGGATTTGTGAATTTTGTTCTTTGCATCCCTTTCACACGCCTGCAAATGAGAGATGATAATCAATAATCAGCGTTTGCAAGTTATCAATAAGCAGCGCTTATCAATAATTATTGATTTTACAATTTCATAAACCTTTATACTTGAACTTGTAGAAACAAACTTGAATTGAAGTATGATACTTCAAGTTTATTTCTAACAGCTCTTGTTGATTTTTTTGCCCGTCCATCCCTTGTGTCCCTCCCACAAAAAAATCCTGGATCCACCCTTGATTGGAAGCAACAGGTGCCAGCGGCAAATACTGCTGTTCAATGACAATGGATTACAAAAAATATATATTGTTCATCCCCTTTACATTTATTACCTTATCCAGCTATCCTTAGGATAAAAGTTTTTATTTTTTGGGTTTGAGATTATCATTACATCATCATTTTACTGTGCATGGTACATTTATAATTTGGTAAGGGTGCAACTAAGATTGGCAGACAGACAGAAAAAACTTATGCGGTTGGGTTCCATATTGTATACATAAATATTACATGATTTATATTTTCTGATAGTACTTGTATTACTTACAGAACCGTAAAAATGAATAATGAACTTATTTCAGATTTTGTGAGTATATAATTTTTTCATTCTTACCTGGAAACCAATATTGTGCACAGAAATTAAGTGGCAAGCTGTTGTTTCCACAGTTACTATACAGTGCAAGTAAGCTCTTGTATAATTTTTACAAGTTGTGCATGTGCAGTCTTTATCAATGGGATTAAGATCTGTTTCATATTGCTTTTGTCTCAAATTAAGTTGACCTTTGTTTACAAGTGCACATCCAAATCTCTGAAAAATTATGAATATTATTATGTAAGGTATTATCTAATAATACAGAAGTGTTACTCTTGGGAAATAGGGTTGATTGAGACCAACTTGTTTTTTTTACAAATGATATTTTAAGTCTGACTGTACAAGTACATTTGTTTAAACTTCCAATAGCATTCTTTTTACTTTTTGTTTAATATTACTTAAGGACCAAACCTTCTAACTGCAAAAGAAAAGATACACATACCCAACTTTCATTATTTTGACACACTTGTGTAATAAGGTAATTGACTATAAATTGTTCAATAAGTTTTTTTAGTTTAGTTATATCCAATCTTAATATTAATTTACACAATAGAATCAATCAGTACCAATAGTATGATTTTAAAAAATCATTAAAATTCATTCATTCCATGGTGGGATGAATGGGAATGTACTTAAAGTATACTCACAGCAGTCCGAGTAGGAAAAACACAATCAAACATATCTACACCTAATGCTACACAGACAACCAAGTCTATTGCAACACCAACACCCATGAGGTATCGAGGTCTGTGTTTGTCAAGTATTCCAGTACTGAGGTTTACCATAGGCCAAAAATCATCTTTTGCTTCACCTCCACTGGAAATAGAAATAATTTTTATTAGAGAACATATCCAATTTTCATTAAACTGCTTTTAATTTAACTAATGGTCCCTACCATTACCATTACATTAGTTACCTCAATCCACCTATTGCAAATCCGTTTACATCTTTAGTCATGTGTTCTTTTGCACTCTGCTTTCTCAGTTCAGTATTTAGCAATCCCTGTACTATCGGGAATATACTCTGCTCTGTAGGTCTTTTATGTGCAGATATGCAGCGATCTAGCCATCGACTGGTACGTTCTGTTGCTTCCTTGATGCGATCATAATCTTGAAATGTTGTTTGAACTACATCATCTAATTGCATTATGATATCAGCTCCTAAGACACAAATGTTTTATGAAAAACGAGTATTGATACATGATGTCATCAAGCATCTAATTTTAAGGAGGGAAATATAAACATACTTACCTATACAATTCTGGATTTCAATGGACTTTTCTGGAGTCAGCATAATTTCAGAATCATCATAAGGTGATTTGAATTTGACTCCTTCTTCTGTTATTTCTGCTAATTTTAAAAGAGAAACCATTTGGAAACCTCCTGAGTCTGTTAATAGGGCTCTGTTCCATCCCATAAAGTTGTGAAGACCTCCCACTTTTTCCAGTACGGCTGTACCAGGTCTGTTGCCTAAATGATAAGTGTTTCCGAGGATTATCTCACAATCTAAACTTTCCAGCTGATCTGGTAATAGTCCTTTCATAGTGCCCTGGAATCAAAATATATCAATTAAGTATACATACTTTTTTATATTTACTTTTATAGTATTTATAATATATAAAAAAGTACCTAAAGGTTGTTTTGCAGTACATAAATAATAACTATTATTATCGAGTATGTACATAATACATAATCGATCCAAGCTTCACACTATAATGTTATACCAACCTGAGTTCCAACAGGCATAAATACTGGTGTTTTTACTTCATAGTGTGGCAATATCATAACGCCGGTTCGAGCTCGGGTAACTTTGCATTCAGATTTTAAACTAAATGTTAATGCTAATCTCGTAGACATTATTAAACGTGTGTGATTTTATACTTTATTTGTGGTGTGATTAAACGACTGGGCGGACTAAAATGGATACATAATAATAACAATAAGCAAATTTGTAAAATTTAGATGATACTTTGAGAGCATAATTATATTATATAACCACCATACCATGTATTAATAATTATAATACTAAAGTAATAAATAATAACTAGTTAGAGTACTATACAATAATTACTATAATTTGTGCCAAAGAGCATATAAGACAGAATACTATTCAGTTTTTTTTTTCATTCATAATGCGCCATTGAAGTGAAGCAGCGCACTGATTTTCTTGTTTTTGATTTTATTGTTCCCTAAAATTTGTGTTAAATTCAGTGTTAGTGCATATGCATGGTGGTATTTTATTCGTTAAATGATGAATTACAGGTATGAGTGGTGGAAAGTGGTATAATTATGGTGAAACGTTTCTTTTAGTATTGTTACCAAAACTACATAGAAGCTTGTGGTAAAGTTGCCACCACTTTACTAAGGTCCGTACTACAGAACGATGCTCAGTCATCGATCGCTGCTCAAGCAGAGATTTCATTCAATAATTGATCGCTTTATGAATGAAATCTCTGCTTGAGCACCGATCGATGACTGAGCATCGTTCTGTAATACGGATCTAGGAGTATGAGACTAGACTAGACTATGACTTGACTTGATGACTTGAACTGTGACTTGACTTGACACTTATACACATATTAAATAGCATGAGGGAGTTTTGGCGGGAAAGCGAAAAAGATTGCATCACCGCATTATATTATTTTCCAAAACTTGTGTTATTTTCAGTGTTAGTGCAAAATTGGTGGCATTTTATTCGTTAAGTGCTGGATTACAGGCGTGAGTGTGGGAAAATGGTATAATGATGGTGAAACGTTTCTTTTCATGTTGTTTCCAATATCCATAGAAGCTTCTAGTAAAGTTGCCACCACTTTACTAGGAGTAGGACTTTGACTAGACTGACTTGACTATAACCTGACTTGATGACTTCGACTGTGACTTGACACATATTTGCGTGAAATATCGATAACTTGATAAATTATCAATTATTTGACACTGGCTAAATACACAAAAGTGTGGAGCCAAAACTTAAAAAAAATTAAAATAGCATGAGGCTTTTTTTGTCGGGAAAACGAAATTGTCGCTTCACCGCATTGTATTATTTTCCAAAACTTTTTTTTTTTATATGAGTGAATGATGTGACGAGCTAGTCGTTTACCTGATGTTAAGCAACACGGCCGCCCATAACAGAACAGTGCCACTCGGAACCCCAAAAGATAGAGTTTCACGCGACACTGTACTGCGCACATCATCCTGAGACATCAGCACAGACTGGTAATAAAATTACTCGACTGTGAGATCAGAACATAAAGTCTCATTTGCCCAGTAATTTCGCTAGCTACAGTGCCCTTCAAACCGGAACACAGTAGTGCTTGCACACTACTGCTTGGTGGCAGAATAACTGGCAAAGCGGTGGTATCTACCTAGACGAACTTTGCAACAAAGTAAACCTAGTAAACCAAAACCATACCACTTTCCCACACTCATGCCTGTAATCCAGCACTCAACGAATAAAACGTTAATGCCACCAATTTTATGCATGAACACTGAAAATAACGTAAGTTTTGGAAAATAATACAATGCGGTGATGCGATCTTTTACGTTTTCCCGCCAAAACTCAGGCAACACATTTTATAATAATTTTCTAATTTTAGGTCCGTATTACAGAACGATGCTCAGACATCGATCGGTGCTCAACCAAAGATTTCATTCATAAAGTGATCAATTAGGATTGAAATCGCTGCTTGAGCACCGATCGACGACTGAGCATCGTTCTATAATACGTACCTTACAACCAGAATATAACTCATTCACAGATCTATCTGTAATAAGCTTCGAAGATAATAAGTAGAACACATTGTAATAGTAGAAAAGTATCTCTACCTAATCTGTGAAGAAGAACAATAAATTTGACTGCAACACAATATATTATGTTCCTTGCATTGCATTCTTCTCTCGTCTCCTTATCTCCTTATCTCCTAGTTTACTGATTTACTCTGTGGCTTAACAATCTCGGGAGAAGTAATAGTATTCTGTGTTAACAAGCCTTAAATAACCTCAAAATCGGATTAATGTGTGAAAGCAAAGTGAAAATTTAAACATAGTTACATTGACATTGTAATTTGAGACATTTCAAGTTTTATAAATTATTTCGCTGATTATTTTGGTTTTAGTCGTGTTAATCTTGTGTCTAATATTAATGCGAAAAGTCGGACTGGTTTGCTGTAATTCAGGTATTTATGTCGCAATTATCATGTTAAGTCTATACTTCCAGTTTAATATCTGTAATAAAAAAAATGTTTTTTTGCATATTTATAGTAAATAAGATTCTGAAACATATGCATAATTATGACACTATATTTTGCTGACTTTTTGGTCTGTTTGTGAACACGTGTGATTACGGAATCGTATGATGACGGTTCGATCCTGGCTGCGTTAATTATTCCCATAACCTTTTCATTGAATTATGATTTAATTTTAGTATAATATTAAATGTTATGCAAATTTCAGTCATACAATTAGATTTGCTGGCCCACAGAGAATTTAAGCGTAGGTACCATCATTTTATTATAACAATAATAATGCATCATGACGTTTTATTTAAATTAAATTCATGTTAATAATACGTCATGTGTACATAATGTGAAAAAAAAAATGATTTTGATTAATTTTTATTGCATACTTATTGAATAATGATCTAACAAATGTCATTATTAGTAATAAAATCATCATAAAGGCGATACATAACAAAAGTAATAATATACGACAAAACTATCTTTTGTTATTTTTTTTATAACATGTTAAATAATTTGGCTACTATCTACAAAATTCAAGCTTTCTTAAATGGACTTGGTGGCTCTGTTGTGAACACATTCAAAGTTTGAAGTGTACAACCCTGGTTCAAGTCTCATCACAGTCATTTTTGTTTTGTTGATGTATAGTATGTTTTCAGATACAAAATTGGTATGCACATAATCCACATTAAATATTATGAACAAAGTGATTCCTAAAAATAAAATGAATATTATGTATTTATTTATAAAATGTGATTATGAGACTCATAATTATTCACATGGGCTAAGTAGGCTACATTATAGTTAAAAGGAATAATATGATGATACTTTGATGTATATGACTAATACATAGACAATTAAATAAATTATAATTTTTTTAAGAAATTGAAATAATTATTTTAACCATTTTTAATTGTAGTTTTTTTTCCATTTTATAAACCATATAAAAAAAGCATTGCACATAAATGACTTCTTTCTTACACCAAGCAAACCACACTTGGCCATTTATAAAAATATCAAATTCAAAACATTCCAAAATTTTTTCTCCATTCATACAAACTTTTAAATCCATTTAATAGTTTCAGTTTCATTCTTCTTGAACTGTTTGAATTCATCACAGTCACATTTCCATATTCCCTCCTTCATTGCAGCCACTCTTTAACTTTAAAGTTTTATATGGATTTTTGTTCTTGTAGGTTATACCTATCCAGTTTTTTCATGTTTTTGAGTGGAACACTAGAGGGCTTTTTGTGGATGAAGTGAAATAGAAATATAAAATAAAAAAAATTAACTGGTGATATTATGTCTCAATTGCTGGCTATTTAATTAGAAAAAAAAGTGTTATGTTTTAAAATTTGGAGCCACTATATAGACAGTATTTTATTGGAGGTCATTCTATGATATATATATATCACATCACACTGATGTTTCAGAAATAGTGTATGGTGTTTTTTTTTATGTTACTTAATGATTTGACGAGCTAGCCGTTCACCTGATGTTAAGCGCCACGGCTGCCCATAACAGAACAGTGTCAATCGGAACCCCAAAATAGAGTTTCGAGCAACACTGCACTGCGCACATCATCCTGAGACATCAGCACAGTCTGGTAATAAGATTACTTGACTGTGAGATCAGATCATAAAGTCTCAATTGCCCAGTAATTTCACTAGCTACAGTGCCCTTCAAACCGGAAAAATAAAAGTAATAAGTAGTGTGTAAAAATATTAAATATTGTTTATTTTGTGATCAGTCTCCACCATATTGAAGTTGAAATTGGTATCAAGTAGGCACTTAGGTTCACACTGCAAGGGCCTACTGGTAAGCTCATGGTAGGCGCAACTTTCACTATCTGCTCATATTATTTTTAGATTTTTTTTTCCAGTTTTGTATCTACCAATGTACTTTAAATAATCTTCTATCTATTATTCTATCTCTATATATAAAAAGCTTTGTCCTGACTGACTGACAGACAATGCACAGCCCAAACCACTGGATGTATAGACTTGAAATTTGGAGAATGGCTACATTTTATGACGTACCCGCGTGCTAAGAAACGATTTTTGGAAATTCAACCCTAGTGAAAAGGGTAAAAAACGTTTGTAGGAAAAACCTGCATTTCGTGCCGTATCGTTTTGAAACTTAACGCATACAAACAAGTATAAAAATAAAAGAAATGGTACTTCTTAGTTTTTTGAAATTCAATAAATAAGGGGGTTAAAAAAGTTGTTAAAGTTTGTATGGAAATTTCAAATAAAATTAACGTATCATACTGAAATTTGGAAGAACATACGAAATAAATAGATATGGGACGCGGCGTGTTTTGAATTATATTCTCTGAAGGGATTTTTTGGTATATAGAAGGCTCTGTCCTGACTGACTGACAGACAACGCACAGCCCAAACCGCTGGACGTGTAGACTTGACATTTAGAGGGTGTCTACCTTTTATGACGTAAACGCGTAAGAAGAAATGATTTTTGAAAATTCAACCCTTAAATGGGTGAATGGTTCACACTGCAAGGGCCTACTGGTAAGCTCATGGTAGGCGCAACTTTCACTATCTGCTCATATTATTTTTAGATTTTTTTTTCCAGTTTTGTATCTACCAATGTACTTTAAATAATCTTCTATCTATTATTCTATCTCTATATATAAAAAGCTTTGTCCTGACTGACTGACAGACAATGCACAGCCCAAACCACTGGATGTATAGACTTGAAATTTGGAGAATGGCTACATTTTATGACGTACCCGCGTGCTAAGAAACGATTTTTGGAAATTCAACCCTAGTGAAAAGGGTAAAAAACGTTTGTATGAAAAACCTACATTTCGTGATGTATTGTTTTGAAGCTTAACACATACAAACAAGTATAAAAATAAAAGAAATGTTACGTTTTAGTTTTTTGAAATTCAATATTTAAGGAGGAAAAATTTTTTTAAAAGTTTGTATGAAAATTCCAAATAAAGTTACCGTATCACACTGAAATTTGAAATCTATACAAAACATACGAAATACATAGATACGGGTCGCGGCGTTTTTTGGATTACATCCTTTGAAGGGTTTTTTTTGGCAAGGTTTAATTTAAGAGGTGAAAATGGGAACGAAGGTTTATGAACACAATTATTTTAAAAGTCACTTTTGGAAACCCGGTTATTATTAAATTTATATGTTGTATGTTTTTAAATAAAATAAATATTACTTACTAAAATATTATTTTTAACGCGATATTTACCATGTAATTTATTTGTTTTGAGTTGCCGTTATTTGGTAGTTGAGTTACAAATTGTTGTTAGTGACAAGTGTGGAAGTTTTAAAAGTTATAAGATAAATATGTTAAAATTATTAAAATAACGACTCTTTAGCAAACTCATTTATATTTCTTAATTACAAATACATATCGATTATTAAGTTACATCATTCAATACTATGGTGGCCTTTATATTATTAAAATTAAATAAAAAGTGATTTTCATCGAAATTTCGTAACATTGCGTTCTTTTGGTGACTTAAAATTCTTTGAAATATCCCGTTTTGAAACTTAACCCATATAAATAAATAAATAATAAATATGTGTGGACATTTCACACAGCGCCATGTAATATAATACAATTACATTACTTTAATTATAACATTGCTTGGATTATTAACATATTATTTATATTCTTAGGTTTTTGATAGTTAAGTTTTGTGATTTTCCTAGATTGGCGTGGTTGTGTTTCAAAATTTTTCTTCGTAATTTGTGCAGAATTTTACACAAAGATTTAATTATTTCTATTCTGAGGTTTTTGATAGTTGAGTTTTTTTAATTTCCAGATTGTAAGTTCGTTAGATTTAAGTAATTGCTTTCCCGCTTTACATTTTTCGGTAGGATTCCCAGGTCAAAGATAGTTGGTAATATATTAAATTATTTTAGTACAAATATAGTTCAAGAGCTATAAACATTAATTGTGAAATGGTGAGTCATAACATCATACCAATTTCATCAACCTCTTCCGATCCCTGTCCTATTTAATGTGTTAGACTCAGGAAAGGGTATTGGATGTCCGTAAAGAAATTTTTAGTCATGTAAGTAGCTAATTGGCAAGAATTTGCGATATTGTCGTATAATACTAAGTCTAACAATGCTGCTATGAGATATCAATGCACGTACGAGATTCCAGCCATTTATTAATTTAAGAGGGTTAAATTAATTTTATCCCGAAAAAATTAATGGTTTCTGAGGGATATCCCACGCGGGCGAAGCCGCGGGCAGAAGCTAGTAATATATAAATCAATTGCTGTTCGTTTGTCTCGCTAAATCTCGAGAACGGCTGGGCCGATTTAGCTGATTTTGGTTTTGAAATGATTGTCATAGTCTAGGTAAGGTTTAAAAGATGAGAAAAGAAGAAGACAGTTAGGGTGTAAAATCCGTGCTTAGCCAGGGCGGTTCAGCTAGTATAATAATAAATCTGATGAGATATTTCTAAATACATTATTTTACTCCATAAAGGTATAAAACATGAAGAAACATAAACCTAATAAGCCTGAAGAACCAAGTCAATCACACAGCACGGCAGAACTGTTTGTTTTACCTCCAGAACTCTTAGCAAAACTTGGAATTAATTTGACCCAGATTCAACAACCTGCAGTGCAAGCTCCAATCACAAGTTCAAAAACAGGTAAAAATTAATTTATTCTTACTTATAATTTCATTTCTATCGTCCCTTATATTTACTTATAGCATTTCATAATCCTAATGAGCAATATAAAATGTTACAGGCCCAGATCAAAACCTTAACCAAAATAGTCGAAAGTCTTTGCTAGAAAGTAGAGATGCATCATCTATAATTGAAACAGCTAATTTAATGAAAGAATCTGTTTTTTTGAGCCCCACATTTCATCAATCTGCTACTAATCTAATTCATGAAGAAGAGCCAAATGCTATAAACATAAATGATACATTATCCATAAGAAGTGGTCTTGATAACACACCACATGATGCAGGTATAAACCACACTATTTCCTTGTATGAAAAAGTTGCGCCTGTAGCAGATAACAGTACTATAATTAACAGCCAACAAGGAATGTCAGATCAACTTTCAAATAATTTGTATTTTTATGAACCTATCAAAGAATACCAAGTTGAAAACCAAAATGGCAATCTAATTTTAACTGATATACCTCATTCAGATATTACAGCCCCTGAAATTTCTAATGCAAAGTCTAAGTCAACTTCAGCAGTTGACGAACACTTTGACGAAGCTTATTTGTCAGATTGCAGTAACAGTTACTCAGGGTTGTCTCCTGAATGCACTATGAATTCGGAAAGTAAACAAAAACTGGCTTACAAAATAATAGAAAACCCTAACATAGAAGTTACTGAGTCTTCAAAATGGCAAGATGTACGGAACTTTAATTCTTCAAATAACACTACAATGATACCTGTTATGATTAATGCCATATCAACATTGAGAGATGATCTTAGTGATTGTGTTGTAACAGATAAACAGCTAAAAGTTGATTCTACAACAGAATCTATCATTGAATCGCCTATAATGAGTTCTGATAATTTAGGTAAAACACAAAACAAACCATATATTTCATCATCTGAAAACATAATTTTATGTACACCGGTTGATAAAAAGGAAAAAGAAATTCCAGTAACCAAGATTGATGATGTTCAAAATAATTCCATAATTAACTTTAGTGATTCCATAAATCCAATAGAATTAGCTAATAATTCGAAACTAGTTTTGATACATTCTGATCGTACACAAAACTTACAGAATAATAAACCATCTAACAATAATGATTCTGAAAAATATTCAATAGAAAATGATGACTTATTTACCATTCACACACAAACACATTCCAATAAAAGTCAAAACTATACTGTAAGTGATGTATCTTACAAAAGTATATTTAAAATTAACGAAAATAGTGAAAATCACCACTATAACTTGGAAAATTCTGTAAATATAGTAATGCAAGATACCAATATACAATGCAGCACTAAACACTATTCTCAAGATAGAGTTAAAGAAATATCGAGTGAAGATAATACTTCAATTTGTATCTCTGCCATTGAAGATGTTACTCAAATAATGAGTGAGAGAAGTGAAGTGAGTGAAGAAGTAAAAAAAATAATGATTGAAGAAACGAGTAATATTTGTGGGATTGATTGTGATTCTCAAGATCAAGAACAAGAAAAGGTGTATGAAGAAACAAGTACTCCCTGTGAGATTAAAGATGATTTTGTGAATGAACTAAAAGAAAAAGCGGCTATGGGGACAAATGTTATTTCAAATTCTAGTAGTGATTCTCAGGATAGAGTCAAAGAAATAGCAGTATATTTAAGTCAAATTGCTAATGACAGAAGTCAACATGATGTTAAAAGTAACAATCAAGAAACTTTGTTGAAGGCAAATCCTATTAAATTGCAGTATATGCAAGGAGTAGAAAAACCAGGTGGTAAACATATACGAAGAGATAAACCAATAGATTCTCCAGCTTTAAAAACTTATCAAGGCACTAAATTACCAAAACAGATTCCGGAATACTTTAAAGTATCAGATGAAGTTACTACTTTAGATTTGTATCAGTTACCTAATAATCGTGACAAGGACAAAGCGTTAAATAACCAAACTCAATATTGTATTTGCTATGATTTTGGAAACTTGGCTTATTATGATTGTGAAATGGTATATGAGCACATACATTTTTGGCCACACAAAAATACTAATTGTGATTCAAAAATACTTTATAGTATATTTAATGAAGATGGTATTTCTAAACAAATTTTTGAATTCGTTAAAGATGATCAACATATTGAATGCGATGACAGTAAAATACTTGAAGATAACATTTGTTGGAATAAGATAAAAGAATGTGAGGATGACGAAAATAGACCAGCTCTTAAAGATTCTATAATTTATGAAGATGCAAGCTTATTCACTGAACACCGCAGAGAACAAAAAACCGTAGAGACAACCGACGACAAAGTTAGTTCGATTACGTCTGAAGCGGTTGATGAAGCTGTTAAAACCAATTTAAAAAAACTTGATAAAAGAGTGAGGGTAAATACATCTTCTCATTTTTCCGATGTAAAATTCAATATTTTAAATACCTACCTAATAGATTTGTTTTCTCCATCAGAATCGTAAGCGGTCCTCAGTTGCAATGGATCGGGTCAACGACGACAGTCAACCTGGGCCCGGAAAGATGACAAAATGTGGTGTTTGTGACCTGACTGTGTTAGATATAGAATGGGAAGTCCACAAAGAAACTGAACACAATTCCAAAGCTTGGAAGAAATGCGAAGGAAGTGCAAGTGTAAGTATTTTTTACAATGGTGGAAACTAAATTCCAAACCCTAGGCAAGGAGCGTATGAAAATAAAACAGCCTAATTAATACTAAGGTGACAGAATAATGCTGTTTAATGTTAATGCCAACTTCTTATATATTCTATCTTCTATGTCTATATTTTCTATTATTATAAAACAGTAACGTGAAGCCTTATATTATGAAGTCTAGTGGGGTAGTTGAAACATCCATCAAAACAAACATCTATCAATTATCTTCTATTATACTTCTAGGAATCCTATTCCTATTCTATAGCAAACAACTTAAGCAGTTTAGGATTCCTATCTTGTAGTACACTACCTAAGCAGCTTAGCTATATGGTGCTCGGTCGATAAAACAGGATCGATGAAAAGGTTGCAATATTCTAGCACAGATGTCGCTTCGATAATTTTCTACAAAAATAATTTTCTTTTTTGAATTTGCAAAGCACGAGTTGGATTTGCTAAATCGTTTCGCCCAGTGCCCAGTAATTTGAGTGGCCCGATAGCTCAGTTGGTAGTAACCCTTTTTTTTTTTTTTTTTTTTTGAGGGGGGGAAATGCCCTCGCACTTCCCTGCCACCACGGGGGTGGTGGCAGGGGGTATGTGGGACTCGAACCCACTAAAACCCCCCCGTGAGCCCTCGTCCGCCGTACCGGGGCGAGAAGGGGTTGCGACTGCAGTCCAGCCAGCTCGCCCCCGGCGGCAGGCCCTTTCGGGCCTCTCCGCGCCAAAGGATGGGTGACCTTGCTCACCAAGGTCACCCACCAGACGTGTGGGGCCGTGCAAGCCGGCGGAGAGTCCCCCGACTCTCCACCAGTGGCCCCACTACGGGGGAGGGAGGAGGTGCGCGTAACGCCTCCTCCTCCCTCCCACTCGTCTGCGCCGGAGCGGGTCAGCTCCAGCGGCCTCCTCTCTGACCCGCTCCGCGGTCTCCTTCTGCGCCATCACGTACTCGCAGAAGGAGACCACCGCCTGCCACGATCTCTCGCTGTCAAGCATGGCTCTCACCACGCTTGGCAGCGAGAGATCGCGGCCTACTGCCAAGGAAAGTGTGTGCCGCTGCGGGTCCCAAGCGGTACACACTTCCAGTGTGTGGGGCGCTGTATCCTCCAGCGCCCCACACTCATGGCAGGCAGGGGTCGCTTCACGCCTCGCGATTTGGTGCAGGTACTTTCCAAAGCATCCGTGCCCGGAAAGCACCTGCACCAACCGGAAGGTTAGCGACCCGTGGGGCCGCCTCACCCACCTCTGGAGGACCGGACGGATGGCCTCCACCGTCCTTTGCCCTGGGACCGGTGGAGCCAGGTCCTCCACCCACCGCCTCAATAGGGTGGCCCGCGCCTGCTGCCGCATGCGCCTAACCTCGTCCCACCCTGGGGGCTCTCCCCGAGATCTCCTCGCCGCCACGAAGTGGTAAACTTCAGCGAGGATCTCGGCTTGAAGCTCCCAGGGTGGGTCACCGGCTAGAACGCATGCCGCTGTCCAGGACACCGTTCTGTACCCGCGTATCGCCCTCGTCGCAATAACCCGCTGCGGACGTCGCAGCAGGGTTTTGTTACTGCGACCGAGGGCGTCCACCCAGACCGGTGCCCCGTACAGCGCCATACTCCGGATTACTCCGGAGTATAGACGGCGACATACGGCGCTCGGGCCACCCACATTGGGCAGCAGCCTCCCCAAGGCGGCCGCAGCTCCCACCACTTTTGGGGCCAACTGGGCAAAGTGGGCCCCAAAAGCCCATCTCCCGTCCAGGGTAAGGCCCAGATATTTCATCTGGGCCTTAACCGGGACGGGCACCCCATCCAGTACCACCCGCGTACCTGGAGGGGGTCCCCCCCGAGGCCCATGGAACAATAGGGCCTCGGTTTTGGAGAGAGCGACCTCCAAACCCAGGGCGCGTATGCGGTCGACCACGAGGCTAGTGCCTACCGTGGCCAACCGCACCGCCTCCCCGAGGTCCCTCCCTCTCGCTACGACCAGGGTGTCGTCTGCGTAGCACGCTACCCGCATATTGGCGGGAAGCGTGCCACGCAGCACCCAGTCGTAGCCTATGTTCCACAGGAGCGGTCCCAGCACCGACCCCTGTGGAACCCCGCAAGAGACGCGACGGTGCCTTAGGCCGTCGCGTCCTACCACCAGGACCTCACGGTCCTGGAGGTAGTCGGCCAACAGCCTCCGCAAATACAGGGGCACTCCGTGGTAACGGAGAGCCTCCTGTATTGTTCCATGCGGGAGGCTGTTGAAGGCATTGGCTATATCGAGCGATACAGCCAATGCCTTTTCCCTCTCGCGGACCGCCTGCTGTGTCCACCCTTTGAGCCAGAGAAGGGCGTCTATCGTAGACCGCCCTTCCCTGAACCCGTACTGGGCATCGGACAGAGCAGGCCCCGTCCCCTCTAGGTGCCGGATGACACGGGAAGCCACCACCCTCTCCAGTAGCTTTCTCGTGTCATCCAGCAGCACTATGGGCCTGTATGCGGAAGGCGAGTCGACTGGTCGACCCACCTTGCGCAACAGGCACAGCCGGCCGTCCTTCCACAGCTTCGGGAACCTTCCCGACGTGAGGCACACGTCGAAAAGTTCCCGAAGCCGGTCGCCCATCTCCCTCAGGGCGATCGCAAGGACCCGGCCGGGGACTCCGTCTGGGCCAGGGGCCGTCCTCTTCCCACGCAGCCGACCGACGGCGACCTCCATCTCCACCTCCGACACAGGTGGGATGGAGGCCACGTCCAGCTCCTCGGGGAAGGGGACGGACACTGCCATCATCGGCGGGGTGTGGGAGGGGCGATCGGGGAATAGCCCTTCCAGCACCGCGCCGAGGACCTCCGGCTCGAGGGACTCGGCCACTGGGGACGTCTGGCCCCGGAACTTGTTCCGGGCTACCCTATAGTAACCCTGCCTTCTGAGCTGTAGTTTGTAGGTTCGATTCCCACCCAGGACAAACATTTGTATGATTAACATCGATGTTTGTTCTGTGTCTGGGTGTTATATTGTATTCTATGTATGTATTTAGAAACAAAAAGTATATAAGTATTGTATCAGTTATCTGGTTCATCAGTTTTTGATATAAAAAAACAGTTTTATGTCTAACTAAATATATTACTAGTAGTTCTGCGAGCATTAGACCTCACTAGCATTTTCCATTTTGCAACCACCTGGTTAGAAGTGTAGTTTCTTAAAATTTTATCAAGATTGGTTATTAAGTGGTTATATATTTAAGATACCTAGTTAGTACGCCCCAAACCTCAGAATTCGTAACAATAGATCTTGACAACCTCTTAATGACCAATGTTGCTCATACACATTTTGATATACCTACATACTTATTTAGTTTAGTTTTGGCAAGAATCACGTAGAATCAAACAGAAATTCAGAAATCGCGGTTATGTGTTCGGAAATCCTTAGTTAATCGTTAATACCAACCAAAGTTTTCCAAACTAAATAATAAAAACGGATTTACAAATAAAGACATTAAATAATTAGCTGGGTCTTACACTTAACTTTCACGGGTATAAAAACCCCTTACTACCACGACTATGTCTCACCTTTCCCTTCATTTTGGGCTATAAGACAGTTCCGTAGATTCAACGATGTAGATATGGTGGGTGTTTCAGGAGTAGTCTACTTTAAATCATCATATTTTATCACTAAATGCACTACTCTAGACTAATAAGCTCGTGTCATAGATAGTGGATTAAAGGAAGAATACTGGCGAGTGCCAAGATAAAGCTTGCTGTATGTATTTCGGTCGACTATATGACAATTTGTCTAGCTTTGTAAAAGTACAGCATAATGTCTATTTATTTTTTAGGAAACAATTTCTCCGAGACCTACCAGAAGATCCACTAGATGCTCTACAACCTCAGAAACTGATGTCGCTTCAAATTGTAAAGATTCTACAATCAATGAAATTCAGTTGGTTCATTCAACTAGAAGGTTATCTAAATCTAATTTGTCTACAACATTGCCGGAAGTATCTGTTAACAAAACTCAGAGATCAACTAGAAGATCTTCAAAAACGAATAATCAGTCTTCAGAGTCATCAATAAAATTAACAGATAATAACTATCAAACAGCAATATTAAAATCAACAGAAAAAATTGGAAATTCAAAAGTGATTAAAGATTCAAAAACAGCCAAACTTAATTTAAAATCTTCAAACGCACACCATTTGACAAAAACTCCAGAAAAAAGCGAACTATCGACAAGAAGATCAGACTCACCAACATCGTTGTCAATAAAAGATATAGACAGCAATGTTTGTTCCACATCTGTACCAATGCCTACTAATATTAAAATTAAGGAGAAATCTACACAAAGGAACTCTAAAACTAAAATACTGAATAATGAAGACGATACTAGTTCCACTGTAAATGCAGACACTACAAATAACCAAGTTGAAGTATCCATAAGTACTACTAACAAGTGTTCAAAATTAAGTCCTGTGAGTAAGGAAAAATTGTTAAAAGGCCACAAACGAATTGAATCTGCCATTTCTTCGACAGAATCGAAAATTTCTACAGGTACAGAAACTATTGAATTATTAAGACCTACAAAAAGAGCTTCAAATGATGAATCTGCTGATGTATTAACTAAGAAGTGTAAATCTGTGGAATCATACGAAAAATTAACACTGACGAATAAATCTTTTAAAGTTGCGGATTCCGAGATGATAAAAACCACAGTAGTTCCCCAAATAGTGAAAACAATAGAAAGTAATACAGACGCTCACGAGAAAACTAAAAGCACAAAAATATCTCCAGTCAAAGAAATAATCGATGAAAAAATAACGAAGAAACCACCTATCGATACTGTTACCCCAAAGATTGCAGTCGAAAAACCGATGACAAAAATTGACGTTTCTTCTAAACTTTCAAAATCGGAATGTAATTCTTCAACAACTGAAATTAACGCCCAAAAGGTGGAGGAAAAAGAAATTAAGGAAAAAAAAGGAAAGAGTCGAAAACGAAAAAATAATAATACTTCTAGACCAAAAAATGCCGAAGTTGAGCTGAATATTGTAGAAACTCCATGCGAGGTTGAGGCAGACATTGATTCAACATTATCAAAAGAGTTAACTATAATTCCTCCCCTGAATGATTCCCAAACTTTGACAGAAAGCAGCATAGTTCATATAGATATTGAAGTTCCTTTACAAACATCAGGCAATTCAACGAAATGTGGGGTATGTGCCAAAAGCGTTGAGAATTCGCAATGGATTGAACACATTTCTAAGGAACATGATTATATCGCCTGGCGTTACAATGAACCTCCATTGGTGAGTTGATATTCTATTTTTGGGCTATTATTATTTCAGGTACCTGCTTTAGTTTTAGGTACTACTTAGGTACTAGTCATAAAATAGGTTCGAACATATTTCATTGGAAGCTGGCGCTTAACATCAGGTGAACGGCTAACTCGTCAAATCATTATGTAACATAAAAAAAAAAACAAATCCATTGTGCACCCGCCGTAATTTTGATTTCTTTATGTTTCCATGCACAATGTAAATATAATAGACAATAGTACAATGTATGGGTACTGCAGCCGCGCCGTTGCAGATATTCACCCACCTGTGCAGCGCCAATTCGCTGGCGTGGTGGAACGTGTCGGAGAGGTTGCTATATAAACAAAAAATTACAAGCAAAATGGTACCTTAAAGTGTAACGTTTTCAATATATTTAGGGGTAACGTTCGCTAAATGAGAACCATGAGTATCATAATAAATGCAGTAAGTACTTACCTACTACTTACTACGTGCTACGTACTAAGTTTCCAAGTTGGTTAGCTATTAATTTAAATTTAATGATTTTACTTTGCGATAGGATGCGTTGCGATGTAGTAACTTGATTGATGAAAACGTAGTTTTTCGTTTTCTTTACTTCTAAATACTCAGTCAGCGTGCTCAGAAAAAAAAAAACAAAATGGCGGTGGTTAGATATGCGGCATAGGTTCTATTTCCTTCAGTTTCAGTACCTACTGTATTTATAATAAAAAATAATAATATTGTATAGCGGAAGTTATTTATTGTTTTGTTTCTTTTTTCTCTTGTTTTATCTTTGCATTGAAATATGCAAAGATAAAGACTAGCTAAAAAGAACAAAGCACTGAATAGCTATTACATTATGCATGTACACGTGCATAATACTTGTAACATTTGTTGTATTCATTTCCCATTTTCTTACGCACACAACAGGATTTGAAAGATGAGGATGCGGTTAAGCATCACCTTCAAGTTATATCAAAATGTAATAACGGGCTTGTGTGTTCAAAGTGCGGTTTGGTTCGCAAGTTTGCCAAGGCATTCATCAGCCACGTCAGGAACTGCAATGGAACTGGAAAGGTACCGTACTTGACATTCATTTTAAGTTTCGGATGTTTTTTATAATAACTGATAGAATCCGCAGTGACTTGTCAGTAGCGCTGATTCTTTGTATCTTTTGTAAAACTTCGTAGTTATGCAAGAAATAGTTATCTATCTTAGTGCCTGTACATTTAATTAGAGGAACAACAAATAGTCTATCTATCCATCTCTATTTATATAGACACAAATAGTCTATCTATCCATCTCTATTTATATAGAGATGGATAGATAGACTATTTGTTGTTCCTCTAATTAAATGTACAGGCACTAAGGAAACCTTATAAACTAGCGTTACAATTGGGGTATTATAAATTTTAATATTTCATACTAATCCACTATAGTTAAGTATAGTTCCCACTTAAAAGCACTTCGGTCGCCCTGTCAAATAAACGCTATAACGATACTTGTTTAAGTTTAGTTAAGTACATAGGTACTTCAAATATATTTTATATAAGAATGCCATCTATGGAAATTTAAAAAAACCTTCAGACTGGTACAAAATGACCATCATTATTTCGTAGCTTGAACTCTTATTGAAAAGTAACCCGAGTCTATTCGCGAGTCTTATTATGTTAAGAATATTTCTATGCGCAAAAATATCCGTTATTATAATTGAAAAAAAAAAAAAACATTGAGACAAATTATAATTTTTAGCATAAAACATTGTTGGTTGTTTACAACGTTTTTAATAGCACTTATGGGATCTGTACCATGATGAGAATCATTTCTGAGTTCCTGATATTTCGGCACAGTTACATGCACCATGTTCGCGGGTAAACTGAAGATGAGGGTGGATGATAAAAATGTTGGTCCCATAACTACAATCAAAAATGTAGTTTTAATAAATCCTTACATGGCACAGGGCATATTTATAATGAATAAAGAAATTTGATAAAGAAATAATCCATAATACCCAGGATACCGCGAACACTTCCACCGCCAGTGAGTTAAACTCGACCCAGGAACATGACGATTCCAGTCCCATGTCTACACCCAAAAAGTCTCGCGCAAAGCATCCGCCGCAGGTCACTTGCGGGGTTTGCAGCATGATTGTGGAGCAGGCCTCATGGATCGAACACATACAACTCAAACACAAGTATTTAGCGTGGAAAAAGGGGGAAACGCCTATCGTAAGTTTTTTCAGTATTAGATAGATATATAGATAGATAGATGAACTCATTATTGTACACACCAAATAATAAAAATTACAAATAGAAACAATTATTTTATATTATATTTTAATAATTATTAGCAAGTGTCACACAGTAGGTTGCCGGTCGGTCCGCACGCCAGCCGTGTCGCACGTAATTAATTCAAAACTCAATCATTCAGGAAATATCGCAACTATAGATATTATAAATATCCAGATATTTAAGAATCAACGTTATGATTTGTGGGTGTTGGCTTCTGTATTAACTTGTTCGCGTTGTATTTAATTCAAGATTTTGCATGGACCTACTTACCTAAACACGTAAAAGAGACTAGTATCATAGACTAGGTACTCGCGTTAGTATGCCGTATGCCTTATGTTAAAATAGTACCTAACACATTGTAAAATAAAATATGTACATAGCCAAGGTTTATTTAAAGCGTCATAATTTGTTCACAAAAGTAGTAGTGTAATATACACATAAGTAGTAATTAAAAATTCATTTTATTATCATTTAAAAGAATACATATCGTCGTCAGAAGAGATAAGAGTTACGCAATGGAAAGAGAGGCAACTTTTAGGTGAATAAAAATGTAGGTCATGACTCTGTTCTAACTGAATTGCACTTTATTCTGTCGGAGCAAGAGTTGCTATTTAGATTTTGCGGAGTGTGTAAAACTGTTTATTAAGCTATAGGTGGTTTTCAAATACTGTTTGACTTGGTTTTTACAGAATGTGGAAAATGCTGCAGAAGTTAAAAGTCATCTCAACTACATTTCGAAATACCACGGTGGTCTTCTGTGCAGCAAGTGCGGCGCAAAGCGAACCTATGTCAAGAACTACTTAGAGCACGAGGAATCATGTGTATGTTTCTTATTTTGCCAATCCGAAAAAAGGGCTGGATTGCGTAGCTTTATATCCAAGATGACCTATAAATGAAGCTAGTATGATGAAGTCTAATATCATAAGGTTTAAGCGTTTGGATTATTCATTTTCAGGACCCAAATACAGAATTGGAGAGTTATCAAGAAGATATAAAAATAAAAGTAGAGCTAACGCCAATTGTGACATGTGGGGTCTGCAAACTTCACATAGAAAGCAAAGATTGGATAAAACATATACTTCGGGCGCACGAATACTTGGCATGGATCGATGGAGAGGACCCTATTGTAAGTGTCAAATGAATTTACTTCAAACAGGGTATTGCTGTTGGACCCACAAAATAGGACTGGGATGCCTTTTTTTAACAGGCTAATGCTGTTGGTCTCTACCGACCTTTAAAGCGTCACCGGGCGGGAGAGCAGGTGCTTAAGGCGCCCAGCCGTCAAATGTGGGAGGCAACTAGCTCAAGGGCACCCCTGGGGTGCGAGCCTCGGCTTGGGCCGTTGCCGGGATAAGAGGATCGAGAAGACTATGTCGACTGGAAAAGTGGACCCTATTGAAGGTCGCGAACGTTCTAGCTAACCTAAGGGGGTAAGTCGACCTCGCCGGCGGGGTCAGTGTCTGATTGTGTTACGCTGGTATTCTATACCGGTGCCGAAAGCGGTACCTGAGCCAGAAGGGCTAGACTGGTCCGGCGATCCTCCAAAACTGAATTAGAAAAAAAATATTTTACAAGTTAATAAGGACGATAATTCAGACAATATTGTCATCGCATTTCTTACACCCTTATTATTACTTGGTAACATTTTACCATGATCAAGAACCTACCTCCTGCGCGTACTTCGCGGTGTCATCTGTGGTGTTGTTCGTTTCTTGTATGTTAAGAATGTAACGTCTATTATTTTGTAATTTCAGGATGTGAACGATCCAAAGCAAGTAAAGAAGCACCTACACAAAATAGTCAAAATGGCAGGCGAGTTGACTTGCTTGAAGTGCGGCATTTCGCGTAAAAACGAACATGGATACAGTCAACATATCAAAGCGTGCGCCAATAGCGGTTTTTACATGGAGATTTTGGAGCAACCATCTTTGGCCAAAGGTATTCTCAACCGCTAAACATTCAATAGGGTTCATAGGCAAAGCTGATCTCAGATGGCGCCTGCGTCGCTGATATTGGTGTTGTCTGTACGTGATTTGTAAGATTTCCAAATACATATATGTATCAACACAGGGCACTTTTTATCTGTAAGTAATAAATGTAAACTGTGGGCCGTAACTAGTTTGCGATAGATGTACATATATTTTGATATGGTAATATATTTATTTGTAGTTGAGAACTTAATATATTTAATTTTTAGACCAATATAAATGTGGAGTGTGCCACGAGATAGGAAATATAAAAGAATGGAAAAGTCATGCCATGAAGAAACACTACAATATCGCATGGAAGGTCGGAGAAATACCAATTGTAAGTATACACACATTCCAATATTTATATAATATTTTGGACCACGCTTATCCACTTGCCCATACGAGAAGGAAGAAAGGATATACTATAATACTTAATTGCAAGTAACGGTGATAAAAAAAAATAGATCTAGCCAAAGAGGGAGATAATCGGCAGTTTTTTTATTGTCTTTCTCGAAGTAGAATGTTACTATCAATTTTAAAAACGTACAAAAAACAACAAAGTCCGCAGTAGTCAAATTAGACGGTCTCTGGTATTGTGGTTGAGCATGTCAGCTCAAATCCCAGAGCGTGCGTTTTCGACTCCCGCGAGAAGACAAGTATTTGTGCGCGGAAAAATGAATGTAAGGATTAGTTCTGTGTCAAGGTACACAGAGATTTTTAGTTAGGGTATAAGATCTATATCTATTTATCATCTTTGTACGTTATTAAGTTTGGTTTTGTTTAGTAGAATCGTCACAATTACCTAAACTGCTTTACGAAAAAAATTAATTATGGCTCGGCGATGATGAAATAAAATACAGATGTCGATGTTCTAAAGAAAAAAACTAAATTAAAATTCCTCCGTCCATTCATTTCCCCTTATCAGAGACACCGCTGCCACTGTAATTGTTATTGTTTTCTTTTGGACACCCGATGAATATTATAGGAACTATTAAATCGAGTGCAGCCGAGCTGAAGTATATATTTTGTATTTTTACAGAATCTAAGGAATCCATATGCAGTAGAAAAATATTTGAAGGTGTACCAAAAGAGCAAAGGTCTGACTTGCAACCATTGTAAGGCAACTAGAGCGTCCTGCTATGGATTTTATGCACACATACTGACTTGTGGAAAGAGTGAAGAGGTAATTTAACCGTTAACATTTTCTATGCTGTGCTATTAAATTATCTAGGTAATTAGGCAGTACTATTATGTAAGTTTATATTCTATCCGGTAGTACTTGTGTACTAGTGCTTTGTAAACGGAGCCTTAAGAGATTAATAATATTAAACTTTCTAAAAATGTTAGCAACCAAAGTTTAAGCTTGATTTACACTTTGGCATCTATTCCATGGAAACAAAATAATAAGAAAAAGTCGGTATTTACAGGAAATAGAAGCGGTTCACAATGTGTGTGAAATATGCAACAATAAGTACCTATGCGTATATAGGAACCAGCATGTGGCCATGCACAGGGAACAAGTTTACAAGCAGGAACTAAAAGAGATTAAAGCGAAGAAAGCTGACGACGAAGCAAAGAGGCTGGCGGAAGAAATGGAAAGTGGCCAACCCACAGGACGGAGGAGGGCAGCGCAAAAGTATGTTATTTTGAGTTCCCAGATAGTAAAAGAAACTTAATCATTGCCCATTAGTAGTTTGTATTATTATAATAATGATTGATGTGCCTAGAGTAGAGTATAGAAAAACTATGGGATTGATAGACCATAGATTTTTGGTTACGTTTTCTAATGTCCACAAGTGTCTCTTTCTATCGTTTAAATTTATTATATGTTCTTCTTTATTCTGTTTCAGAGCTAAGAAAGTCATAGAGAAATTAACTTCAAATTTCGTCGATGTAAGTATGACTGCATATAATAATAATAATAATCATGCTTGTGCAGTGAACTACAAACTATTTTCTAAATCTGTGCCTCTATGGAAACATACCATATAATATACCTAGTTATTTAAATACCAAAATATTTTTCACAAAATGCGACTTTGCCACCTCCCAGCGAGGTTATGGTTACTTTAGCTTGTTCTGGTACATCCATTTTTTTTATAAATATTGAATGAAATCACCAAGACGCTAAGTGTAGTGATTATGACAAATATTCTATGATAAACGTCTAAAGTGGCGTTTTATGGTGGAGGCATATGTTCAGCACTGGACGTTGTAACTCGCCCCCCCTGAGTAAAATACTCTTCTCCAAGCCGATAATACGAGTTCCCCTTCATATGGCCAAATGATCGTCTAGGAACCCTTACATCGCCATCCGTATAACCAATAGTTCTTTTTAGAGGTACGTTAGAGTTTAATAGATCTTAATAAATTGTGATTTCTTTATTATTTTTTTATTATTTATTCGTTATCGCCTACTCATACATAGATACTTACCTTAATCTGGAATAAACATAATAATAAACAATTATACTACATAACTAAGTATATGTTGCATACACCATTCAAACCTCCTCTCTGTAATAAGCAGTTTTGTAATATAAATTAATTCAAACTTGAAATTGTAGAATGTAAACTGCCCTGTTGTTCATGCTAGGGGTTAAATGATCGAAGATCAGAGTCATAATTTTAAGGACATTTAGGACACTAGTAAGACAGAATATTTATAAAGGTGGTTAAGGGGGCCCCCCCCGAAGGGGAGGGAGGGACGCCCCCTCCATGTATAAAATACATGCCCGCGTCCGTCAAGTGCGATTCGTCCTTCATGCTTTATAACGCTCCACCCCATCAAAACCACCCCTAAAAATATATTTTTTCATTTTTTTATATTTTTTTTTATAATCATATAATAAAGATCTAATCAAAGATCCAAATTAAATCAATATTAGTAAATAATACAATATCTACTTCTTGTAACGGAAATAGATACCTTATAATATCATTCATGTAAATAAGGTCTCACGACCTGGCTTATAGCACTCCATCAAGGAATAACTATTAGATAAATGTGGACATTGCTCGACCACATGATAGCAAACCCAGCACAAACATAAAATGATTGTCAGGTAATTGTCGGAGAAGAAAGAATTGTAAGCAATATTGGTCGACCTCACTCCAAGTATATCCGATCCAGAGGCATGGCCCAAGGTTGATTAGATCAACAGCTAGGCTGGTGTATAAACTCCGTTACCTCCCCCTGAGTACGTATACAGCAGGGATCCATAGCTCGGAGATGAATAACTAGACCTCCCTCTTTAGAGACAACTCGGGATCAAGAGCCAGTTCCAAGTATTACAGACGATTCTAAAAGATTGTTGGGTAATTGTCGGAGAAAAATGAAGAATTGTAAGCAATATTGGTCGACCTCACTCCAAGTATATCCGATCCAGAGGCATGGCCCAAGGTTGATTAGATCAACAGCTAGGCTAGTGTATAAACTCCGTTACCTCCCCCTGAGTACGTATACAGCAGGGATCCATAGCTCGGAGATGAATAACTAGACCTCCCTCTTTAGAGACAACTCGGGATCAAGAGCCAGTTCCAAGTATTACAGACGATTCTCTGCACATGTGCAGTCGTAGATCGATATGGAGAATGTAGTAGATATGTTCATATGCATGAACTAAGTTTGCTACAACATGGTAGATTTGTTGTCAAAATAAAAAAATGCAAGGTATTGAAACACATAGATTTGTGCTAAAGCCAGGCATCATTAAATTTTCTCCTTTTTTTTTAATAATCAATATGAATAATGAACAATGCCATTATGAATAAGTAAGTATAATATGGACTTAATTCGGATCCGATTAAGCCTAGAAAAACACATATATAGTTTTCAATCAAGATAAACAACAGGTTTACATCCGTCATTGATAGCTATTATCAATACGGGAATTGAACCCGTGACAACTCCATAGCGTCTTGAAAGGATCAAACATCCATTTCACAATATAGTCATAAATTTATGACAGGTAATATTAGCAATTACCGTAGCTGCCAATCTATAATTTATCTGAAGGAATCGAACCGTCAAACCACAGTATGCATAATCTATAATAGATAATCTGCAGGATTCGAACCCGCGACTACACTGATTAACAACACAACCACGGAAGATAGCTTCTCTATCTCCGAAAGTTGAGAAAACGTAATCTAGTGTCACGAGAGAGTCGAACTCCCAACTTCACAACATAAAATTTATGTTTGAAAAGAATTATCATAGATCATCAAGCATTAATGTAATTAAAGGAATCGAACCCTCATTTCATAATATCGAATACTGTTTATTAACTGTAGTAAATAAACAGCATTCCGTAATCCCGCTTGGGAGAACTGTCTGTCGTTTAACTTTACACAGGATTCGAACCCGCAAACACCACTATGATTAACAACACAACCACGGAAGAAAGGTAGCCTTCTTTATTCTCGAAAGTTGAGTAAAATAATAATCAAGTGTTGCGAGAGAATCGAACTCCCTATAAATAGTATAAACAACATAAAATTATATTTGGTAAAAGAATTGCCATACAATGCCAAGCAATTATTTATTTGAAGGAATTGAACCTTCATTCCACAGTATTCTTATCCTGTAATAGTCAAACGGAATTTAGTGATCTCACTCGAAGGTTGAGAGTCACACCCGTTATGTATACTTCTCACAGGACTCGAACCCGCGAGTTCCACTCGGTTCAACGACACAACCACAGATGATAGGTAACACAATTTCTGGTTAACCTATAAGCCACCAACTCCACTTCAATCATTTAATTAAACAACATTATATATGTATATACATATATCTACGACTTCTAAGACCTAGGTAAATAATAAAAGTGAAATTGTTACAACAGTTTATTTAAAAAATATCTCTGATTTTACTGGTTTTACCGAGACAACCTAATTCTAAGGTTTTGAATGATATTTATTTTAGACCATGCCAAAACACTAGAATCTTATATGAACCTTCTTACCTCCTAACGTACCTTTTTACACATAACCTCACTTCAGGATTTTTGAACAAGAAAGTAATCTATCTTTCAAGTCAACTGAAGTTACCACCGTGGATTATATGAGTATTAACACGTCTTGTACTACATAAAATAGCAATCGCACAGCATTAAAATTACGTACAAAATATAAAAGAGCAAATATTAGTAAATACATATTGTAGCGTATAGTTACTTTATCCTTGTTTTATAGTTAGATTCTCTTGACGACCCTACAATAGCAACCGATCGGCCGCTATTTTGTATCATTATATTTAGCCGAGAATTTCAGTGTATGAAACAATTATTCCAATTTTACAACTACCTGATAGGTAGAGAGTATTTAGATAACATGAAATGTTTATGAAGATAATCTAAGATTTCCCTATATTATTGAATTTTATTACCATTTGAAATATTTCTATGAGAATTTTGATGTAACTTAGCTTTACCACGAACTCGCCTAAATGGTATTCGTTTATTCTTAATTAGAATTCTATCGACAACATCTTATAAAAATCCGCTCATTAATGATTTAATGAATTCATTCCATACACCTAGCAATCAACAGAACTCATACTCGATCTAGACTTTCAATCCTTCACACTCGTCCCTTAATCTAGTTCCTCCTGACACTTTTCATAATAGCAATTCAGCCGCCATTATACATGAGCATCTCACACAAGATTTTTAGAGTTGCCGTTTTCTTTTCTGATCCAAATATCTCAACACTTACCGAATAATTTTCAGACACATTTGTACACAATTTATCAGGAAAATCACCGTAATCTAGCAATGTAATCACAATTAGGAACCCTACCTAGGTATAATCTAAATCACGGGGAAAAACGCAAAATAAAATATTGTCTCACAGTTAGTAAGCCGTAAAACAAAACACTGCTAGCACACTCAAAAGTAAAAGAATATCATTATACGTGTAATTCGCCTAAACCCTCATACATTTCGAATAACAAGTAACGAATTAACCTCTAACAACTCACGTACCGCCGTGCCGTGCTGATTTAAATTACACACAAGCACTCACTCTAAAAAAACCCTCGATTTTTCCTTTTTTCCACGTTTCGTACCGTTCCCCGCCTGACGCGCACCTCCTCTCCTTTCACTTGTTTTTTTTTCTCTCTTTTTTTTTTTGTCAAAATAAAAACTCCTTGATTATTCCCGCGCTTAGCTTATTACGTAGTTGACTTTTGTTTTATTACAACGCCATGTATGTCTTACCTATTAAACCTTTTTAACCTTTATTCGATCTTATTGAATTTTACGGAATGATGCAAGTGCTGTTAGACACCAACGCTAGATGGCGTTAAACTGAAAACTAGTACGTAATCCAAAACTCATCTCAACGAGTGATTTAGTTACAATCGCCCCCTAAATTTTATGAGTTTACTAACGAGTTAAAATTTACTACTAAAATAATACAGCCAATTTTTTTTAAATTTAATTAACATCATTTTTGATGTTTACGGGTCTGGCCTTTCTTCTCCCCAACAATCACACTCATTTTAAAGCACATAGAAAATGAAATGGATTCAAGTCAGTAAAAAATATTTGTAAATTTAATATTTAGGATAATGTAATGATCAGTTGTATCTACTTATAATAAGCCTTCTAGATAGTGTATTGAAATATGTAAAATTTTATATTTATATTTTAATAAATGTGATTGCGCCGTAACTTAACCCAACATTTTTTTTTTTAATTATATTTATTAATGGAAGCTAAGTCTAACTATTTAAAATCTAATTAATCTAATACAAATATAAAATTACTCGAGTACAAATTTTACCATAATAATAATAATAATTATAAAATTACCAATCAGCTATTTATTGTCAAGTCTGGGGGTAGGTACTGAACGTGTATTAATATGGCCTAATTTTTTTTCAATGTGTAACAACTTAAGGGGTTTTTATGCATTACAACTTGCTTGATGTGCCTGTAATTAGTTATCTTACGTGGACCTTCCTTCAATACATTATCTTATATAGACCTTCTTTCAATACATTGAGTATTGATTGTTATAATGAACATAAACATGCTACTCACGTGACCCAACAGACATCTTTCATTCTTAATTTACAACCTTTTATTTTTATTTTAACCAAAAAATAGTGTTATTTGTAAAACTTATTTGTAAAACTTAACAATAGTAAAATGCAAAATAATTAATTACAACTTCTAGAGACGATAATTCTATAAAATAACCAAGAGTACTTTTTCCAGTATGACCATGCATGAACTAACAAGCTTTACGAGTTAACGAGTCGAGTCTACAACTACATTAATTTCACTATTTCTATACTTTTACTCTTTATAACACTTCCTAGGTATAGATTTTGGTTTCGGCATCTTTGTTTAATTTAACTGTTTTTATTTACTTAAATTGTATCGCCTGAAAATATAAATTATGATATTGAATATCAATTTATTAAGACACAGCTTTGTTACTCTCACGTTTGAAGACCTCCATCCATTACACGAACAACAAATTGTAGGCTAAAAAGCCTACATATCACAGAGCCGCAAAAATCCAGTTTATAATCCTGGTCACGGCACACCAAATTGTAACTCGCCCCCCCTGAGTAAAATACTCTTCTCCAAGCCGATAATACGAGTTCCCCTTCATATGGCCAAATGATCGTCTAGGAACCCTTACATCGCCATCCGTATAACCAATAGTTCTTTTTAGAGGTACGTTAGAGTTTAATAGATCTTAATAAATTGTGATTTCTTTATTATTTTTTTATTATTTATTCGTTATCGCCTACTCATACATAGATACTTACCTTAATCTGGAATAAACATAATAATAAACAATTATACTACATAACTAAGTATATGTTGCATACACCATTCAAACCTCCTCTCTGTAATAAGCAGTTTTGTAATATAAATTAATTCAAACTTGAAATTGTAGAATGTAAACTGCCCTGTTGTTCATGCTAGGGGTTAAATGATCGAAGATCAGAGTCATAATTTTAAGGACATTTAGGACACTAGTAAGACAGAATATTTATAAAGGTGGTTAAGGGGGCCCCCCCCGAAGGGGAGGGAGGGACGCCCCCTCCATGTATAAAATACATGCCCGCGTCCGTCAAGTGCGATTCGTCCTTCATGCTTTATAACGCTCCACCCCATCAAAACCACCCCTAAAAATATATTTTTTCATTTTTTTATATTTTTTTTTATAATCATATAATAAAGATCTAATCAAAGATCCAAATTAAATCAATATTAGTAAATAATACAATATCTACTTCTTGTAACGGAAATAGATACCTTATAATATCATTCATGTAAATAAGGTCTCACGACCTGGCTTATAGCACTCCATCAAGGAATAACTATTAGATAAATGTGGACATTGCTCGACCACATGATAGCAAACCCAGCACAAACATAAAATGATTGTCAGGTAATTGTCGGAGAAGAAAGAATTGTAAGCAATATTGGTCGACCTCACTCCAAGTATATCCGATCCAGAGGCATGGCCCAAGGTTGATTAGATCAACAGCTAGGCTAGTGTATAAACTCCGTTACCTCCCCCTGAGTACGTATACAGCAGGGATCCATAGCTCGGAGATGAATAAATAGACCTCCCTCTTTAGAGACAACTCGGGATCAAGAGCCAGTTCCAAGTATTACAGACGATTCTAAAAGATTGTTGGGTAATTGTCGGAGAAAAATGAAGAATTGTAAGCAATATTGGTCGACCTCACTCCAAGTATATCCGATCCAGAGGCATGGCCCAAGGTTGATTAGATCAACAGCTAGGCTAGTGTATAAACTCCGTTACCTCCCCCTGAGTACGTATACAGCAGGGATCCATAGCTCGGAGATGAATAACTAGACCTCCCTCTTTAGAGACAACTCGGCCAGTTCCAAGTATTACAGACGATTCTCTGCACATGTGCAGTCGTAGATCGATATGGAGAATGTAGTAGATATGTTCATATGCATGAACTAAGTTTGCTACAACATGGTAGATTTGTTGTCAAAATAAAAAAATGCAAGGTATTGAAACACATAGATTTGTGCTAAAGCCAGGCATCATTAAATTTTCTCCTTTTTTTTTAATAATCAATATGAATAATGAACAATGCCATTATGAATAAGTAAGTATAATATGGACTTAATTCGGATCCGATTAAGCCTAGAAAAACACATATATAGTTTTCAATCAAGATAAACAACAGGTTTACATCCGTCATTGATAGCTATTATCAATACGGGAATTGAACCCGTGACAACTCCATAGCGTCTTGAAAGGATCAAACATCCATTTCACAATATAGTCATAAATTTATGACAGGTAATATTAGCAATTACCGTAGCTGCCAATCTATAATTTATCTGAAGGAATCGAACCGTCAAACCACAGTATGCATAATCTATAATAGATAATCTGCAGGATTCGAACCCGCGACTACACTGATTAACAACACAACCACGGAAGATAGCTTCTCTATCTCCGAAAGTTGAGAAAACGTAATCTAGTGTCACGAGAGAGTCGAACTCCCAACTTCACAACATAAAATTTATGTTTGAAAAGAATTATCATAGATCATCAAGCATTAATGTAATTAAAGGAATCGAACCCTCATTTCATAATATCGAATACTGTTTATTAACTGTAGTAAATAAACAGCATTCCGTAATCCCGCTTGGGAGAACTGTCTGTCGTTTAACTTTACACAGGATTCGAACCCGCAAACACCACTATGATTAACAACACAACCACGGAAGAAAGGTAGCCTTCTTTATTCTCGAAAGTTGAGTAAAATAATAATCAAGTGTTGCGAGAGAATCGAACTCCCTATAAATAGTATAAACAACATAAAATTATATTTGGTAAAAGAATTGCCATACAATGCCAAGCAATTATTTATTTGAAGGAATTGAACCTTCATTCCACAGTATTCTTATCCTGTAATAGTCAAACGGAATTTAGTGATCTCACTCGAAGGTTGAGAGTCACACCCGTTATGTATACTTCTCACAGGACTCGAACCCGCGAGTTCCACTCGGTTCAACGACACAACCACAGATGATAGGTAACACAATTTCTGGTTAACCTATAAGCCACCAACTCCACTTCAATCATTTAATTAAACAACATTATATATGTATATACATATATCTACGACTTCTAAGACCTAGGTAAATAATAAAAGTGAAATTGTTACAACAGTTTATTTAAAAAATATCTCTGATTTTACTGGTTTTACCGAGACAACCTAATTCTAAGGTTTTGAATGATATTTATTTTAGACCATGCCAAAACACTAGAATCTTATATGAACCTTCTTACCTCCTAACGTACCTTTTTACACATAACCTCACTTCAGGATTTTTGAACAAGAAAGTAATCTATCTTTCAAGTCAACTGAAGTTACCACCGTGGATTATATGAGTATTAACACGTCTTGTACTACATAAAATAGCAATCGCACAGCATTAAAATTACGTACAAAATATAAAAGAGCAAATATTAGTAAATACATATTGTAGCGTATAGTTACTTTATCCTTGTTTTATAGTTAGATTCTCTTGACGACCCTACAATAGCAACCGATCGGCCGCTATTTTGTATCATTATATTTAGCCGAGAACATCTTATAAAAATCCGCTCATTAATGATTTAATGAATTCATTCCATACACCTAGCAATCAACAGAACTCATACTCGATCTAGACTTTCAATCCTTCACACTCGTCCCTTAATCTAGTTCCTCCTGACACTTTTCATAATAGCAATTCAGCCGCCATTATACATGAGCATCTCACACAAGATTTTTAGAGTTGCCGTTTTCTTTTCTGATCCAAATATCTCAACACTTACCGAATAATTTTCAGACACATTTGTACACAATTTATCAGGAAAATCACCGTAATCTAGCAATGTAATCACAATTAGGAACCCTACCTAGGTATAATCTAAATCACGGGGAAAAACGCAAAATAAAATATTGTCTCACAGTTAGTAAGCCGTAAAACAAAACACTGCTAGCACACTCAAAAGTAAAAGAATATCATTATACGTGTAATTCGCCTAAACCCTCATACATTTCGAATAACAAGTAACGAATTAACCTCTAACAACTCACGTACCGCCGTGCCGTGCTGATTTAAATTACACACAAGCACTCACTCTAAAAAAACCCTCGATTTTTCCTTTTTTCCACGTTTCGTACCGTTCCCCGCCTGACGCGCACCTCCTCTCCTTTCACTTGTTTTTTTTTCTCTCTTTTTTTTTTTGTCAAAATAAAAACTCCTTGATTATTCCCGCGCTTAGCTTATTACGTAGTTGACTTTTGTTTTATTACAACGCCATGTATGTCTTACCTATTAAACCTTTTTAACCTTTATTCGATCTTATTGAATTTTACGGAATGATGCAAGTGCTGTTAGACACCAACGCTAGATGGCGTTAAACTGAAAACTAGTACGTAATCCAAAACTCATCTCAACGAGTGATTTAGTTACAACGTCTTCCGGCTGATGTGACAGAAATCGCTTTCAATATTTTCATTATGTTTTGCCATTATGCACCTTATGTTATTATTAAGCTACATTTTTACTTACCATAGTAATTTCTTCCATAGGGTAAGCACTTATGCACTTGTGGAACAACGTTTGAGAACGAATCGGAAAGGTCTCGTCACGAATGCACTCGGAAAAATAGCGATGGCGATGATTCCGACGTGTCCGTTAAAACAGAAGCAGAATCCGAAACCGGCGAGAGTGAAATCGACGAGAACATATCAGATGAAGAGCAAATTGAGCGACAGAAAACGAGAATACGGCATAGAAATACAGCGGAAGGTTTGTATAAACTTTTGTCTACATATTCTTTAGTTTTCTTCTCATGTGTTGTTGGGATGCTATGCCCTATATCCAGGGTATCGAACTGCCGCGCATTATAATGCTCAAAGCGCCGTGCCTCTTGGAAGTGGTCTTGTTCCTTTTGAGAGGGTTGGCCACTCGGTAGAAGGGCTTTTTTGTTGTTGATGATGGCTGTTCTTGATGGCTCTCATTTGAAGCTGCTTGAACTCTGGCTGATTAGCAGAGTTCAAGTAAGTGTTTACTTGATCTCTGCTAACTAGGGTGCATTAGATTATATTAAAAATATATACATTGGTTATTGCTTCAAAGAATCATTGAGTACCTGAATTTTATCTTTTTTTTTTGCAATAATAGTATTTTACTTTCAAAGTACAAATAATACATTTTCCGTTACAGGTTCATCAAAAGTCGCGCTGATGCCTTATAGAGTCAGCAATTATATGTCTTATTTGGTTCAAAGCTTTAAGGATTTGTAAGTAATAATTTAGTGATAGACTTGATTCGCATTCAAAATAAATTATCTAACAAATACACATAAGTAATAAATGTAACATAATCTAATACCACCGACGCAAACATAATTGTATCTGTATTTTTTTGTAATGATAGATCAGTTGTAAAATATTTTGGCATAAGCACTGCTTAGCTTTGCATTTTCGTGAGTAACTAAGTAATTAAAATAAAAAGAATTATTAACTAAACAAAAAATACTACGACAAAGCAGCTGCAGATAGTTGTTATTTTTAGTTGTACACAAGTCAATTTTCATTTCCTAATCATAAAGTCATAATGCATGAGTTTGTTTACATAATCTTAAAGTGATAGGTATAAGGATAGATCTAAAAGGTGGTTATATTTTCAGCTGTAAAAAGCACTTCACGAGTAACAGTTTGTTTATCGAGTGGCGCAATAGTAACCACGAGATGGTCCCAAAAGACGAGATGTCTAAATACCTGCCGCCCCTGACAGAGTCTTGCAAATTTAAATATGACGATTTAGAATGGACGACGTACAAGCGATTTGAAGCTAAGAAATTTAGAGGTAAAAAGTCATGCTATAAGTTTAATATATCGTCCTTTGTAATTAATTAAGGAAATGGTTAGTGGCGATGTGGGACCTTGGGTAAATTGGTGTTCGAATGACTGTTACATAACTTAGGCACGATGTCAAAGTCAAAGGATTTATTGAAAATAGGCTATTATTAGCACTTTTACAACTCAAAATTATTTTAGGTACTTAAAATTAAGTTCTTGTACTGAGCATATAAAATTACCAAGTGCTTATTGTCAAATATTATATAGCAAGCCCATTACAATATATGAGTTTGAAAAAAAACGCACTACTGGTGCACAATGCAGAACAGAAAACTCCGATTCGAAGCTTCGATTATACCTGTTATAGAAGCTACAAAAAACTTTACAGTCATGTATAGGTACTATACTTCTTTTTCTACTATGTTTTACAGTATTTATAATTTATCACAGTTGAGATAATGAATATACATATTACAAAAGTAACCACCCACACTTCACACGAAGATCGGATCTTTAAGAAATTTTGCAGAAGTGTCGGCTAAAATCGAATTTTTAGGTTCGTTTATAAATGACCTTAAAGCAGACAATGGGTTGGAATTTTTAAGAGAATTTGTAAGACAATATTTAGCTATTATTTAAAAAAAGATTTATTTGAACATTTCAAATCTGTTTCTTATATTATCTTAATCTGGATAAATTATTAATCATCAATCTCTAACGGCATTATATCCTTTTCAGGCTACAGTGTATTCACCGGCGGTGCTATTCAGTGCATATCGTGGGCGCCGCACAACATCGCCGACGAAACATTAGGGAACTATCTCGCGGTCGTCACGCACTTGGCGTCCGACGTGCCGAAACACGGGCCCCACGAGACTCCTGAGTATCCCGGCTTGATACAAATATGGGACTTTCAGCAGTTTAAGTTAGTATTAATCTTTATAGCTGTAGTTCTAACCAATATAAATGCGAATGTTAGTGGCTGTGGATGTGTGCGTGTGTTCTTGGTGTAAGAATCACCTTATGGTTGTAATTGAGGCTTCAGATCGTAGTTTTATCTTCCTTGTAACAGCAGGATTTCTTAGCATCAGCCCCTTTAGCACGAACTGGAGAAAAAATCTCAGATAATTCAGATAATTATTTAAAAACGAATTCAAAACAATTGGCTTACCTATATATTTTGTCCACGATCTGTCCCAAAGAAACGAGAACATCCTATTTTTCAAACTAGTCAGATTTGGGTTTAAATAAATATAAATAAATATTTCTGGACATTTCACACAGCGTCATCTATCCCCAAACTTGTACTATGGGAATCAGATAACTGATACGAGTAAATACTCACTCAATTTAATTCAATTCGTTTTTTTAATTCGTGTAGGTACACAACACATTACGCAGCGCACTTATGATAGACAGGAGTTTACATTCAGTTCTTATAATAATTGTTTATGTAGGTATGATATATTTTCTAATATGTATAAATTAATATGTCATACAAATAAAAATTAAATTACAGAGAGATAGTTTTCCATGATTTTCTGTCCGCAAGGAAGTCGTCAATTTTATAATAAGCTTTACACATAAGAATATTATTTTTAAAAGCATTTTCATTCAAATTTTTTGTGTGAATTGGTCGTATGTCACACTAATGACTATTAAATAGTCTATTTACAATAAACTATGATTTTGAATAAACAAAACGTCATACAACCATGGTATTTATTTCAGTTTCCCGCCGCGTTGCTCGCTAGCGCTAGCTCACGAGTACGGTGTAGTGTGGGCCATCGACTGGTGCCCTTCCGGTGCTCGCGATCGCATCCCCAACGGGAGCAATGACCTCTCGTCCTACAGACTGGGTCTACTCGCTGTAGCCTGCTCAAACGGAACCGCTTACATACTCGATGTACCTTTTCCACCTCCACGGGATGAAGAGTAAGTACTCATTTCTATATACCATTATCGAAAGTGTAGTGGGAGTAAAACAGCAATAAATAATAAATCAATAGTTGTGGATATTTCACACGGCGCCATCTAGCCCAAAACTAAGCAAAGCTCGTACTTTGGAAACTGAATAACTAATAGCATACTTAGATACTAAAAAAAACAGACAATATAACAGACTCAGACACAGAATAAACACCTATGTTCATAACAAATCATTTGTCCTGGGTGTGGGAATCGAACTCACAACCTACAGCTCAGAAGGCAGAGCAACTACCAACTGCGCCATCAGACCAGTCATAGAAACTAATGTCTCCGCTTTTCAAAACTTGTGCATGTATTACTATTTGCACAATAAACTTAAAATTCAGAAAAGCAAACAGTGCTGTCAAAAAACCATCCATCATGCCATCTGCCATCTTCAATAGGTAATTAATTGAATAATCAAATAATTAATTAATGAAATGCTTGAAAATATTATATTATATTATTAAATATTGACGATATATCTATTATGTAGTTGAAATCAATAAATTTATTTTTAATTGCACTCAGTTGCAAACGCCCTTACAGGGTTCATATACCTACCAAACTAGTTGTTAAGACCTGACATAATATATAAATTGTACATGAATGCAAATAAATGAATATGAATAAAAAGGTCGTTGTCTCACTCCCCCCAAATTGGACATGGTGGGAGGAGTGAGAAGACTGGTCAGATTTTGTCAGAGCCGCATTTTAATTCGTTAGATGATCTAACTTTTCTTTAGTGTACAAAATTGTCACATACTTATGTGTTACTAATGATTTATGAGTAAATTTGATTTATAAATATTTTTTCAAAAAATGTTATGTCTGAATCAGAACACAGACTTAACTTTTTTAAACACTTTTTTCTAAATAATAGACACTTCATTTTCGCGTGAAATGTGTGCTTTTTCTAATTTGTAACTACTGCCTTTTACAGGGATACTGAACTTGTGATGTATAAACTGAAACCAGTCGCCGAAATGAGGCTATCAATGTTTCCTGACAAACGAAAATATCAGGCCACGTCTATCAAATGGTCGGAAGTAAGTATTTGTTTATTACATAACTGAACAGAGCAGACTTTTCTGTTGTTGTATCACTCTTACTGCATTTACACATAATGGTGAAAGTGGAAACAATATTTTTTTACTTTCTTCAGAAACGTTTTTTTAAATAACACGCGTTAACAGGTATAAAACAATAAATTTAAATACAAGAGGTTCCTACGTTTTTGTTCTCTTTTGCAGCAAAAAGGACACGATATCATAATAGTGGGGTACTCCGACGGCACAACGGCCTTCTACGACTTGAACACAGAATCGCCGTTTTTAAAAGAAACAGGGAATGACGTCACAATATTCTATCCCTTCCAAGATAAACGATCGGAGAATTCAGCTGTTACAGGTATGTATTAGAAGTATATAGTTTTTCATGTAATGGATAATTTTATTGCAGTATGTATCAATAACTAAGTAAAATATTTATCGAAAACATTGTGTTTACCTCCATGATACTTGAGTCATCTATTATAATATTTTTTTAAAGACATTCTTCAACGCAATTCAGTTAAAAAAATTATCATCATATATCTATTATATTAAAAAAAGGAATAAAAATAAATTAAGAATTCATATTAATATGGGGCCGGATGCCATGGCAACATAAAGGGACATGGCCAAACGTTTGGTAGAAGCATCAGGTGACCAGAATGCTGGCTTTTATTATTTACAAAAAATAAGCATTTCCATTCAACGTGGTAATGATGCCAGTATTCTGGGCAATTTCCCCTCCACTAACGAGTAATTTAAAATTTTTAGTTTTTATTTATTTAAGTTCTTAGGTGTAGTTTAGTTTTGTATTCACGATTATAAAATACTAATATTAAAAAATGCTTAACAAAATTATAGAATTCATTCTTAATTTGATTTCAGGCAGCTAGTCATAAATATAATTCATGATTTCAGGTGTCGGAATATGCCCAACAGCCAACGAGTCGTATGCAATGGGCGGGTTTTGTAGCACGTCAGCGACGGGCGGTGCTATGTCCGGGTGGCCTACCTCTAGGCCCTCTGTGCGCACTCACCTGGCCATTGGCGCTGCATGCTACTCTGCGCACTGGCCATCTGTCATGCTGATCGGAGACGCGCCCTTTAGTGAGTGAGAAAAATTGAGTGTGAATGAGTGAGCAAGGAGTAAAGAATACATAAAAAAATGAATGAACATAACTTAGCTGCAAAAATGGATTCAATATCGCGTCGTTCATTGGTGGTATAATATATGGCTGATGAGATGATTTTGGCTTAGCATTATCTTATGCTAAAACGTTTTAAATTTATATTAGATTTTGAGTTTCCACACGAGCACGAAGCGTGCATGCTTGCCTTTCACTGTCATGCTGATCGGAGTAGCGTCCTTTAGTGAGTACAGTGATAAATTCACGGCTCTTTATCCTCTACCTTTCATTCGTCGAAGGCTGTTAAGACTAAAACCGGAGACCACCGTTCGTTGTCTGCCTACTGCTTTACCAATTTCCAGTTAAACCGGTTTCTGAGTACGATCATTTCATCTATAGATATCTCCATATTTCCTCCTTTCCGTAACACGACCCTTTATCCTCTACATTTCATTCGTCGAAGGCTATTAAGACTAAAACCGGAGACCACCGTTCGTTATCTGCCAAGCCAAGCCAGCCTGTCTAGCTAACCCAGTTTCCGAGTAGGAGAACGTGAGAGTTTTTCCAGTGCGGGCAGTGAACGAGCTGGAGTGGTGGGGCGGGGGGCGCCGGCTCGGGGCGGCGCGCGCGGCCGCTGCCTGCGCCCGCTGCGGCCGCGCCGTGTGCGCCGCCGCGCCCGCCGTGCGCATGCTGCGCGCGCACCCCTGCTACCCCGAGCTCAGGAAACTGGTCAGTACTCACGCACACTAGCACACGCGCGCGGCCGCGCCGTGTGCGCCGCCGCGCCCGCCGTGCGCATGCTGCGCGCGCACCCCTGCTACCCCGAGCTCAGGAAACTGGTCAGTACTCACGCACACTAGCACACGCGCGCGGCCGCGCCGTGTGCGCCGCCGCGCCCGCCGTGCGCATGCTGCGCGCGCACCCCTGCTACCCCGAGCTCAGGAAACTGGTCAGTACTCACGCACACTAGCACACGCGCGCGGCCGCGCCGTGTGCGCCGCCGCGCCCGCCGTGCGCATGCTGCGCGCGCACCCCTGCTACCCCGAGCTCAGGAAACTGGTCAGTACTCACGCACACTAGCACACGCGCGCGGCCGCGCCGTGTGCGCCGCCGCGCCCGCCGTGCGCATGCTGCGCGCGCACCCCTGCTACCCCGAGCTCAGGAAACTGGTCAGTACTCACGCACACTAGCACACGCGCGCGGCCGCGCCGTGTGCGCCGCCGCGCCCGCCGTGCGCATGCTGCGCGCGCACCCCTGCTACCCCGAGCTCAGGAAACTGGTCAGTACTCACGCACACTAGCACACGCCGCGCAACGATTCTTACTACAACGCAATAAAGTGTTGTTCAACTCACACAGTTCTACAAGTCTACCCTAAACAGCTGCTTCACTTTCTGTCACTATAGCGCTGCTCTTATGACGTGTTACGAGTAAAGGACTCTGTATCAATATCTTCGTTTTTTTTCTTTTTCGTTTAATGGCTTTCTATCGCTTTTTAGCGATATTTCTGCCAATGTCAAGTAAGGGATTTTGTACGGTTATGTCATGTTACTGCTCTAGGAAAACGAAAAGCGCGGAGTTCGCCAGGTTACGTGTAGTTTCTGCTGTGGACACAGTGCTGGGATTTCGATATCGAATACAGTAATGAATATTCCAATAAGCTCGCACAGTAATCTCGTACACTAGTACACGCTTCTGTCGCCAACTTAGCTTTCAAAATTAGCTATAACCAGAACAGCAAAGCTTCTCGAACGACGACGGATAACGTCCGGAAGACGCAAAGCAGAGTAGGCTGGCCCCCACTAGATAGGTCGAAAATCTAGCTAAAAGTGTTAAAACCGCGAGGAGCTGTTGGCAAGAGATAAGTAAAAGACATCCCAGCCGGCGTTCCATGGAGAAGGCTGGTGTTTTATTATTGTATTATTATTGTTATATTCATACTAAATAAATAAAAATACGATCGCATCGTAAATTCGTCACTTCCCATCAAGTGAGAGCGTGGTCAAATGCTAGACAAATTTGAAGTAAAAAACATAAAAAATAGTAATAACAAAGACAATAACGAAGTGTATATTCCAAACAGATCGTCGCAACACTTCTAATGGTGCCCATCGGACAGAAGAGAAAGCGTAAAGTGAATGACGAACTTTCCGTTGTCATCGAGCCTCGCACTTATGAAGAAGCAGTCGCAAAATATGGCCTACATATGTCTACTGTGCACAAAAATGATCAGGTATCTTTAATCTATTCTTGTCCACTGGACGTAGTCCTCCAATAGCAGCTCGGTCTTCTATATGTGTCGTTAATCTGGAGGTTGTGTCCATACTTATCAACTAACTTTTAATGAAACTAATGAAAATAGGGGATCAAAAATTGGAAATATCTATTGGTGCTCAAATGGTTTCATGAAGTGATCATTTTATGACAGACTCAGAGATCGGCATAGACAAATGCATTTTTTGTCGATGGTCGGGTATACAATTACTGAAGGTAGTTCTAATAGATATATATTATTATTATTATAATTGCCACGACCACGCATTCGGGTTGGCGATCGCAGAGCAATGGATATACCGCCATCTATCGGTCGCCAGAGCCCCGTTCGTGGTCTAGCAGAATGACCATGAACTGGTGAGGTTGGCTTGAATCAATGAGGTGTTCTTTTGATCCCTTCCATTTCCTTGAATTAATATTTGTCTTTATTAAAAAATTTTACAAATTAAATTATAATAAAATTTATGAATTTGCTAGCAGTTAATATGACGCCGTTGTAGACTTTTCATTTATAATCTAGTGACAAGATTCCATTACTGGTTTCCAATTGCATAATTTAAGTTTTCATCATGTAAGATAAGCTACATTGGTCTTCCTAAAAGATAAGCTACATTGGTCTTCCTAAAAGTATATCAATAAATTTGATCACCTTTACTGATTTTTTAATAGTAGAGTTCTTTTATCGCATTATCTGAAATTGTATTTTTATTCTCTAGGTGGCGGCACAGAAGCTTTGCCTTGACAACGAGCATTGCTCGGATCGGTTTCCATTGTCCGATATCGTGTCCGCGGCGTTCTGCCCGTCATCCAGGTTTCACGAGAAGCTAGCGTTAGGTACGCAAGCCGGTCTCATATTTATTATCACCGAATGAAAAATAAATAATGTTAAATAGAGAGAGGCAATTTAGGTTAAGAAAAAGTAATAAATGCATATTTTTAGAGCTACTGTGAGCTATTCGAAGAAATCAGTAGTTGCAATGGAACCCTAGATTTAGTGGTGAAAGGGTCTCACTCCGAATTTCGGAGAGAGAGAGATATTTTTAGGATTTTTAAAACGCACTGAATTCGTAATAGTATAATATGCAAATGTTGCATATACTTAATGCAAACTAGATAACTCGATTAATTTTACCCATTATGAGCTCTATGCCAAGGTATTAACTGTTTGGGAAGATAGGCCCGTGGATCGTAGACTTGAAATGAAATAACACAATGGCAAGTTCGGATTAAGTGAATGGTATATTGCACAAAATATACGATACTTAATGCTCGTCAATATTATTATTATAACAATGATTAAATTGGATTTATTCGTACAACAGTAAAAAGCCGGCATCGGCACAGGGCGGAAAACAGAAAAGAGACATAGACAAGAGTTGACACATTTGACATTACATACACTGACATTAGTCTATCATTCACACAGAGAATAAATATTAATGAGCATAGTTGCATACTTAAAAATACTAACATTATCAACACTTCCCCTTAGGATTTTTAAGTTTCGAATGCAACTCTATAAATCTTTACATGCTTTACATTAATATTCACATGCTCTACATTAATCTCTACATGCTCTACATTTGACTATATACTCTACAATCAAACAAAGAGCTCTACTTGATACATATAAAGTTGTAGCATAAAACATTTCCGATTGTCACAGGTAAGTACTTAATTATTTTACACAGGAAACATTTAACTAGTGCTCTAACAAATTTAATTGACTGACAAACTGCTTATGTTTAACTACACCAAGTGATTTTGTTAAAATATCAGCAACCATCTCTCCGGTGGGCAAATATTTCACAATAAAGAAACCTTTTTGTACAAGATCTTTGACAAAATGACAACGTACATCAATATGCTTAGTACGTTTATGGCAGTACTCTTTTGACTCTAATATTTTATGTGCACTCTGGTTATCATTGAACAATGTAATTGGAATATTAGTATCTAAAATTTCAAATAAGAAATTATTAATGAAGCAAAGATCTTTAGTAACATCACCAATCGAGAGGTACTCTGCTTCAGTACTGGACAACGCGACACATCGTTGTTTACGCGCTTCCCAGTTCACTACATTACAACCAAGTTTAACAACGAAACCAGTATAAGACTTACGATCAACTATTTCATTTGCCCAACTAGCATCTGAGTATGCGGTTAAAACTAAATTACCGCGTCCATAAAAACATAATGAGTAATCTAGTGTTCCAGCTAAATACCTCAAAACGCGTTTAGCTGCTTGCCAATGCGTCACATCACAAGCATGGGCAAACTGGCTCAATTGACTGCACGCGAAAGCTATGTCAGGTCTAGTACAGACGGAAAGATACATTAAACAGCCTAAAAGCTCTCTATATCTATGAGTATCATCATCCATACATGAAGACTCAACCATTTGCAGTTTACAGTTTATCATCATAGGTGTGGATACAGCTTTACAATTTTCCATACTAAATCTAGTTAACAATCTCTTAACATATTCTGATTGATCTAATTTTATTAACCGTTTATTTCGGTCTCTACTTATATTTATTCCTAAGCAACTTTTTAGGTTTCCTAGGTTCTTAACATTAAAGTTGGTCTCAAGCAAGGGCAACAGTTCATTTTTACTAGAACTATAAAATATATAAAAATCATCAACATACAATGCAATGATAGTGATATCTTTTCCCCTTTTAGCAGTATAAATACAGGGTTCACATTTAGACTGTTGATAGCCATTTTGAGTTAATAAATCATGAACCTTAATATTCCATATTCTGCTAGCCTGCTTGAGGCCATAAATACCCTTAAGTAATAAACAAACTTTGTCAGTATTATTATTACTAAAGCCTTGTGGCTGCTCCATATAAATACGTTCCTGGAGCTCTCCATTCAAAAAAGCGGTGGTGACGTCAACATGATCCATATTAAGATCTAACTGAGCTGCTAATGAAAATAATATCCTCATTGTTGAGTGTCTAACCACTGGAGAAAAGGTATCATTGTAATCAACCCCTTCGACTTGAGTGAAACCTCTAGCAACCAGACGAGCTTTACAGCGGTCAAACTTACCAGAAGCATTGTGCTTACGCTTGTATATCCACTTGCACTTCACTACATTTTCGCCTACAGGGCGATCAACCAGCTTCCATACTTTATTTGCAATAAGTGAATCGTACTCACTTTGCATAGCAGCTTTCCACTGCTCAGAGTCAGGGACTGATACAGCTTCCTCATACGATAAGGGATCGCCAGGTAACATAGTTCCATGTTGAGTTAGGAGAGAAATATCTAGATTATAATCTTTGTACCTGGACGGCAGCTGAGAACGAGTGCTACGTATAGGCCTAATACACACAGGCGTAGAGTGAACCACTTCCCCTCCAACTGCCACCTCGGGCGAAGACGTCACTTGTTCAACAAGTGACTCGATGACCGGTGACACAGATGGACTCGCCGTGGTATCACTGCCAGTACAGTGCTTACTGCCTGCTCCTGAAAACACAGAGGAACTGTTAAACTCCGGATTCAGATCAACTGAATGACTAGAATTCGGCTTACTACTACTAGAGCTAGAATTCAGTTCATTAAAGTGACTAGAATTATCACTAATCGTATTTTCATTTAAATTAATTACTGTGGCCTGACTAGAACTCACATTTTGACTAGACTTTGAGTAACTTAAATTATTGATTTCATTATCATATAAAATATTATCATAAATTATTAAATTATCATCATCAGTCATATTATTAAAATTCTTCTGCTTCAGTGTCTCATCATAATAACGATTTTCAATAAAAGCAACATTTCGAGCTATTATTACATTCTTTGGATTGATGGGGTCTGCCAACCTAAAACCTTTGGAGGTTTCGCTATAACCAACAAAAATATACATCTTACTTTTTGCATCAAGCTTATGCCTTTTATGCTCAGGGAGCAAAGCATACGCAACACAACCAAAGACATGTAAGTGACTAAGGTCAGGCCTCAACCCAGTCCACTTTTCCTCAGGTGTAAGACCAGACAAAGCAGAAGTGGGCGATTTATTTTTTTAAATAAATAGAGGTCATGACCGCTTCGCCCCAATAACGCTTGTCTAAGCCTGCACCCAACAACATACATCTGGCTTTTTCCAAAATAGTCCTGTTTAGACGTTCGGACACACCATTTTGTTGTGGGCAATAAGGAACAGATGTCTGATGTATAATTCCCTCCTTTTTTAGATAATTAGAAAAAATATTATTACTATATTCACCCCCTCCATCAGAACGCAAAACTTTAATTGACAAACTCAACTGTTTTTCAACCAAGTTTTTAAAATTAATAAAAGTGGTAAATACCTCATTTTTCTTCTTGAGTAGGTATCCAAAAGTTTTTCTTGTAAAGTCATCAGTATAAGTGACGAGATACTTTGCGCCACCCCAGCTCTCCACAGGTAATGGACCACACACATCTGTGTGTATAAGTTGCAGCGGTTGAGTAGACCGGTGCGCAGTCTCGGTAGGAAATGGCTTTGCTGCCATCTTCCCCTCCAGACATGGCACACATTCCATCTTCAAGGACTCATCTTCCTGAAAACACAGACCGCATGCACCCTTAAGAGCTAACATACTTGCTTTATTAAGATGGCCGAGCCTCCTGTGCCATATGTCAAATGGCACCTCAGCAATGTTTACACTCTGTGCATCTTGCACTGGCAAGATAACTGAAGAGTGTGCCACCACACAAGTAGACTGCATACTATTACTTGCTTTTAACCTATATATACCACTAATATTCGGAACTTTAATTACTGGTGTGCTAGACATTTCACTTTTATTAGAGATAAGACAACCCTCTTTATCAAAATTTACAACAAAACCCTTAGAAACAAGTTTGCTTACCGATATGAGATTGGCCGAAAGCTCAGGAACATACAGTACATCATCAAGACTTATTCTAGCCTTATCTAGTTTTAAAACTACAGAACCAGTGCCTGTACACTTGAGCACGGAGCTATCTGCTATTTTCACATTATTCTTGCATGAATCAATTTGAGAAAACAATGTCTTGTCCATACACATATGTTGTGTGCAGCCGCTATCTATAAACCAGTTACTGCTTGTGCTTGAAGAAGCCATAAAAGCTGAAGCCATGAAAGTATTATCCTTTTCTTCTTTACCCTTATTCTTGTCTTTCTTTAATTTATAACATTTATTCTTATAATGACCAGGTTTGTTACAGTAGTGACAAATTACTTTCTTAGTTGGCGTTTTCTTTGAAACAAATGCAGAAGCGTTGTTTTCCCGACCATTCTTTCTAAATTCTTCCTGTAGAAGCCGAGATCTCACAATCTCACTTGACAGTTTGGAAGTCATGCAAGCCGTTTCAAGGTTTGAAACAAGCGCGTCATAGTCCTGTGGTAGTCCCGATAATAATATTTCAGCCACTTCCTCATCATCGATGATTCTATCAATGTCAGCCAGCTGTTGAACCAAGCACATAGTGCTCTCAATGTACTCTGCCATGGAGTTAAACGCTGCAAATTCGATTCTGTGCAATTTCCGTAGTAATAGCACCCTCCGGTACAATCCAGTATCTTCGAATACATTGCACAACGCCTTCCAGGCCTCCTTGCTAGTTTTAGCATCACGTACATATTGATAACACTGTGGTTTCACGGCGAGACATATACGAGCCAATGCGCGCTGATCTCTTGATGGATCTGGGTCTTCTCCCAGTACGCACATCCACAGGCTCTCTAGGGTTAGGAGCATTTTTATGCCGAACTTCCATGTGTTAAAATTCTGATTTCCTTCCAATCTTTCGATTTGAAAACCACCATGTATAACTCCGTTGGACGGAGGAGCATCTCGTTGCATCGGCAACGTTTCTCCAGGTGTTGAAGTCATCACTACGTCGCATACGCAGTATCACGTTTTCTGGGGCAATAACCTGTTTGGGAAGATAGGCCCGTGGATCGTAGACTTGAAATGAAATAACACAATGGCAAGTTCGGATTAAGTGAATGGTATATTGCACAAAATATACGATACTTAATGCTCGTCAATATTATTATTATAACAATGATTAAATTGGATTTATTCGTACAACAGTAAAAAGCCGGCATCGGCACAGGGCGGAAAACAGAAAAGAGACATAGACAAGAGTTGACACATTTGACATTACATACACTGACATTAGTCTATCATTCACACAGAGAATAAATATTAATGAGCATAGTTGCATACTTAAAAATACTAACATTATCAACATTAACAAACTGACAGAAGAAAGAAAATGCTCATTCCGTTTGAGTTTAGACGATTAGGTTGTTATATAAAAATTAGATTCTAAAATAAAATTGTTTCAATTGGAGCTATGCAGTGATCTTTGGCTTTGATACATCGATATGCAAACATTTTCTATGCTAAATAAGTGCTTATTTGTATAGAAAATTGCACGAAATCTATGTGCGACAATGGCGTGAATTCGATGGCGAAGTAGTTTATTAAAGTTTAAAATTGGTGGCTGAATATACTACTTCTATTCGACTCGCACCTATATTCTACGTCACGATCTCAGTGTCCTCGATTTCAATTTAACAGAACAATGTGAATCGGTAGTTTAAATTATAAATAGAGAATTATTTACTCGTCAAGAAATGTCAAAGAAGCGATTTATATTCGTCTACACTAAAGTCAGACAGTCTTTGGTTCGCACTTTTTTTTCACATTTCTCTAGGGCGGCGTACCCAAATCCGTTGCACGTTACGTAGTAGGTATGTTATAGACAAGCTGTCAAACTAAAATGCAGATGGCATTAGATTATGATGTGATATAATTATTACAAAATCACCACTGAAGTTTTGGTTATAATTAACTACTGAAAACTTTGAATATCGTGTAGAAACACTCAATGGAACCCATATTTAGCCTTTTTACAAATTGGCATTGTACAATCTCTATGATTTGTGGTTTGTGATAAAAAGTTTTAAAAGTAACCAGCCTAAAGGGCTCAAAATGTTTAAATAATCTTGAAATGTACATAGCATTTAACTATTGTATACAGGGGGAGAGGGTGAGGGGGCTATAAATGATAGCTAAAGTAATAATGTTATTTAGTTATGTAGCTGAATGGGTTGTAAACGGTACAACATGTCATATAACTTATTGTAATAAAAATTCGGTTTGAATTATTGTACATTCACACTCCACCGATCTTGTCAAAAGCATAGTATGAGTGAGAAAACAACAAGTCTTCAGCTTTTTCGGAATTTATTCTTTATTGGTACAACTTATAATACTGTGAACAATTATTTTAAGATGTAAATAGGATATGTAAATTATTTCGCAGAAATGAGGTTGTCTACAATTTGGTAAATATTTATATTTGAGTGAAATGGACTTATAGAATTAAATGACTGAAACTTTGGAAGTAATTCTTTGGTGTGTATGTGCAATAATTATTATTAAAATAATTAAAGGACTGATCAACAAAATTTGCCAGTATATATAAATATTTGATATATTTAATACAACGTTCGCGCGAAATGTAAATAAATATCCTGTGATGTAGAAAGTTCGGTGGAAACTGGTTTGTGTACCAAAGTGCGTATCCGTATTGACACACGAAATAAAAGAATACGTCTAATATTAATACCTTGGCCTACAAAAGACAAAAATATACTTACCCAATTGATTCCCGCAACCTTGGGAGCTTTTTTTTATGATTAACAAATGACGGTCTTCAAGCGAAGGTGTATGAGTAATTAATTCTATTTTAATTATGTAATTACTATTTATTACCTGTCTTGATTAATAATTACTTGGACCCAGATTTTAAAAAGAACTGCTACATTTACGATGTAAGCTTTTGTATCTATATTACTCGCGTTAAATATAAAGTTCCCAAGTTATGCCATTAGTAACCTACTTTCCTTTGTGGATGGCTTGCATTTAAAAATTAAGATTAGTTGAATATTTGGTATTATCGAATTTAATAAGTAACTACTAGATTTTATGATCAGCCATGTTAATTTTTACTCGGATGAATCCAGCCTTCACAACTTGCATATTTATATTTTTGTATTGACGAGCATAAATAAATAAAAATTGACGAAGTATATATCCAACGAAAATAAGATGCATGTTTCCTGTCACTGTACAATAATAATTTAAATTATTGGACTTTAAAGTTGTAAATAGGATATTTTTTAATAATCCACAAAACGTATATTAAAAAGTACCAGTTATTATTACATCACCTGTATAAACATATATAATATTCGGTACGTTACATATAAGTGCTTAAAAACATAAGCAGTTTTTAAGATAAAGAAATAACTTTAAGAGCAGATATATGTAAATAACTGCCCGCGCCGAACTGTAATATAGATTATGGATTAAAAACATTTGAAAAATGCGTAAAAAAATGTAGTGAATTAATTACTGTGTTATTGTATGCAAAAACCATCTTTGAAAACTTAAAAAGGCCTCTTAAATGTAAATAAAAAAATGTTAATAGTATCTATATCTATATATCGTATAAAATAGTATGTCTATATTTGTTTCATTACAGTTAGTTGTATATATTTTTAACTTTGTTGTTTATTAAGTTAATGTAAAATAATTAAGTAGGTTACTTATTAGAATGTTAAAGCATCACATTTTTTCATTTTCTGTAAATGTTATTGTATATTCTTGCCATTGAACTTTCTTATCAATTTCTTTTTTGCAACTGTAACTTTAAAAAAGTATATTTATATGCATTACATATTATGTATGACCAGCATAAATTATTCTATAGTCACAAATACTGCCATACGTATTTATGTCTATGTATTGCATGCAGTTTTGAAGCGTGTAGATAATGTAGTGTCTACAATTAAACCAACTTTAATTTAAAAAGAAACGAGTGAAGTAACACTTCTTTAGTTTAGCTCCATCTATCGGCCGACATAACTTTGTTTTTGTTTTTTTAATGTTAATGTCGCCATCTTGAAAATCGTAAATTGTCATTTTACCGGATATACCAACATAATAATACGAATTTTTAAGTTTTTTATGTTGGCAATGGAGATCTACGTGAACCAACTTCCACTTTCGTTCGCCTCGCATTCACCAGCTTACTCCAGAAGTCAAGCGTGCGTAAAGAAGTTTTACTTCAAAAAGGTGTTAAGTATACTAATGCACTAAATATTATCATTCCAGTGGCTCTAAAATATACCTTAAAATTGTTAAAATACCAAAACAGCTATTGCAATGTTATTTCTTTCATAATTTTTTACTGTATTGTAATGTTCCGGCATATAAATCGTTAATAAGCCCATAAAGATTATTTATTCTTAGCTTTTATGAAACCATTATATCGGATTTCAGTGTGATATTATTGTTTAGAAATACTTCTTGTGTATAATACCACTTTACTCAACGCTGTTGTTAAATAAACCATTTCTGAAAAGATGCATGCATTTTATTTTGCTGAGGAGTGTGTATATAAAAGTAGCAATTGTTGGAGAACCGAGTAAGTTTGTCAGTTTTCAGTAATTTATATCGTGGGATAAGTACGTTTTTCGTAGCGTTTCAGTCGCCGTAAATCGTGATTTGTAGCAGCGAACGCGTCTCGGCTCGCCCAAGTCGGTTGGTTTGGTCTCGGCTCGGCGTCGCGACAGTCTACCGACCATCGGAATCGGCACAGCAGTGTGAGTTTAGTCGCGCAGGGAAAGTAACGCATCGCCGCTCGCCACACTGCTCGCGCGCGTTCCAGCACGATAACATAAATAAAAACATTACAGCAACATAAAAATAAAAATAAATAAAGCAAAAAATTGCAAATCCAAACTAAAAATAAATTTCTACTTTTTGAGCATAAAGAAAAACTAAACTAAACTTGTTAGAAAACTATGAACTAAAAGAAAATTGGCTGAAAAAAAGCCTATCGGCTATAAGTCTGAAGACAGTGGGTGTACGTTAAAATGATGATGGCTAGTGCAAAACTGGTAAGAGACTGCAGTTCGGAGCTAAGCTCTGATGTCCGGTCGCTATCAGTAGCATCTTCGATTGAGGAACAAGACTCCTCCACAACTGAATCTGAGTTCACGGAAGAAGAGAAAGAATACGAACTGGATGATCTTCAGATACTGAAAACTATCGGTAAGTCGCTTGAAGCCATTATATTATACTTAATTTTACCGGTAAAATTAATTTCTTGAAACATGGAAATCCAATGTTGCATGAAATATGTTTTTTTTTCATTTACATTACGAACGTACTGTGTATTGTTTATGGCATATATTTTAATGACGTTTGATTCGTTCTTTGAAAATATTACAGTAGGTATCTTTTAATAACTTTTGAACTGTTGTCTTTACCCATATTCTTAGACGCAAACCGCGATTTCATCCGCATCTTTCTCGTTTTTCCGGAAGAGCTCAATTTTTTCTGGATAATCCTATATCCTAACATGTAATCTACTTTGAACCCTGCACCTATTAGACCACCAGTTTGGACACCAGTTTAGACGTTTTAGCGTGAAGGCAATTACGTCGTTTTAAACAAACGTAAACAAACAACGTTTTACTTTTATTTTTAGTATGGATTAAAATGACAATTTTTTTAAATAAATAGCTTCTCATCTTTCGTCTTGGCCAACAGGGTCCATAATGAACTTCTGTAAACAACGTTGTGAAATGAAAATACTTAAAAAATTTCAATTGAAATAATTGAATCAGATTTCTAATTATAATAAATAATTATAATTTTATAGCCTCTGTGGTGTGGTGATTGAGCAGGTCGGCTCATAACCCGGAGACGGGGGGTCTCTTTGATCCCCGCGAAAGTACAAGTGCACAGAAAAAAAAGCGCAAATACTTGTACTGAGTGTTGTGGGACCATGGTCCATTAGTTCCTGGGACACGGAATCCTAGTTAGGGTCCAGGATCTATGTATGTTTGGCGTTTTTATTATTATTATATTGTTATTATAATATGAATTTCTACAAAACACAGGTCACAGCATATTTTACTATTTGTTGTTTACTATTTTGTAGGAGCTAGTACATTAGAACCTATTACTTATTCTGTGCCATTTACATGACAATTATCCTAAAATTTTTAAGCCTAGTAAATAAATACATTTGTCTAAGCATTAATATCACTTAACTACAGGTCTTACTATTTATAATTAAATTAGTACGCAATCAAAATTATTATTTTTGCTTTCAAAATTTAGCTTAGAAGCAGCACACATCGCTGGAGAAATGAGTGAGACAGTAGTCAGAATTATTTATAGAAGAGATTCATAATTTAATCTAACAAGAAAGATACATGGTCATCGTCGTTTGCACGTTACCAATATAGTAAAAGTGACATGAATCATTTGCTACTTCTGCCCACACATTGACAGCAAATAAGCTAATACGAGATTACGCCCGAGTTTTCCTGGCTGCGGCGCTTCGTATAGATAATATTTCGATTCGATTAAAGGATGATGTAGATAGCTAAAAAGGTTACATTGTATAATTGGGCATTATTATATACACATAATTGCAATAGGGGTCATGCATTCAACTGTAAAATGGCTCATTTCGATATCCTTATTTTATAAAAGTCTCTAATGCATTGCAGTTCGGGCGGGATTACCATATTACCAATTTCAAATGGTTTGCAGCAATGTGAAGAGTTCTTGGTCGTCTAGACTCTTAGTTTGAACTAAAGACCATCCGTGGTCATTTTTATTTGCTTTAGTTATTGGTCGTCTAGACTATTAGTTTCAATTAAGCTTCATCCGTGGTCGTCTTTATTTGCTTTATTTCTTGGTCGTCTAGACTCTAGTTTGAACTATATGACCCGTGGTCGTCTTTATTTGCTTTAGTTCTTGGTTATCCAAAAGTCTTAGTTTGATCCGTGGTCTTCTTTATTTGCTTTATTTCTTGGTCGTCTAGACTCTAGTTTGAACTATATCACCCGTGGTCGTCTTTATTTGCTTTAGTTCTTGGTCGTCTAGTCTTATTTGCTTTTCTAATAAGTATTTATGTACTTACCACCCATTGTTTGTTTTTAGTTAGGTATGCGAACTTTTACGACTAGCTTTGATAAGAAACACAACTGAAATCGTGTTTATGTGATGTGCCCATAAAACAATGCAAACGACTCTTTACGTTGAAACTGCTTTGAAGGCGATATTACAATACCTACATCTTCATTATTTATATTTAATATTTTACTCCAATAGTAAATCCGAAACGGCTAAACCTAAACGGATTATAATGTATGTTTTTGCCAGATTGTAGTTTTTTAATCTACAAACCTACTTTAATGCAAAAGATTAGACTTGAATTTCATGGGGTGGTTTTAGAATTACAATGGAGTGTTATTAAGTCCCCACAGGATTGTAGTTACAACAAAAGTTCGATACAATTATCTGCAATCTATTTATTTTATTTACTTTATGCACAGAGCGTGTACGCACACCCTAGAAATATGTGTATAGAAGGACTTAACGCGAATAGCATTTCCTACCAGTCAACCAAGGCATGCAGAGAAATAATTTGATTAGGTGTGCACATAAGGAAATTAGCAATATTGTTGAACATTATATAAAATAAAACAATAACAATAATGACTATTAAAATACAAATATTTAATTAATTTAAGAAAATACAAATATAAATGATTAGTAATACTATAATATAAATAATATATAAATAATAAAATAAAATGCAAACTAAATAATAATAAATAATTCTATGTTCTGTTTTTTCAAGTTAAGAGACTTTTAAGCAAAAGGTCCTTTTTGGTCCTCGTAGTTCCTGGGTCCCTAGATGCAGGGAATCCTACATAGGGTCCATTGCAGGATCTATGTATGTGAGCGATGGGCGTTATTATTATTATTTTAAGCAAGTGTTCCTTTAATTTAACATACTTATATGCGGGTGCCCAACATTGCTTTAATAAATCTCTTGTGCGATAAAAGTGCACGGCACGGATAGATTATTCAAATGATGCCATAATCGTAGAATATTTTGTTATCCGTTATAAATAATCGTGAAGATTTATTGTTGGCAATTCGGCTCGGCGATATAGAAAATGTTTTTACGATGCCTTCTCCCGGACAAGGCTGAAGCTCATCGCGTAACAACTGTCTGTCTGTCAGTTGTAAGATAATGGTTTACGTAAATATTAAAAAATATATATGAAGGAGGCAATGACCGAAAGGCATGGATTGAATAATAAACCCGCTGAAAAAAATCTTAATCTTTTGTAGTCATAAGGTTTATATTGCCCATGTTTTTAAAGTGGATTTTCCTAATTTGCTAATACTTACTACTTACAATATTTTTTTATGTTATTCACTAATAAACTAGTTTTAATTTAACGAGTGGCTATTTCATGAATTTACAGTTATTTGTAGGCACCTAAATTGTACCTTTTAGCAGTAGTTAGCTATTTTGTGACCATAGTAAAACATTAATCAAACAATAAGTAGATAGTAGATGTATATTATGTAGTCACTGTGAATGTTATACTGTATTTACCTACCTACGATATCAACTGTTTCTTATTTTCGTTCACAAATGTTCTATAAAATGCGGTTTTGAATATAAAATGTGACTGGTTTCATCGATATTTATTCGAAAGCACGGAATCTTCCTTTCTCTATTTTTCCATGCAATGAGTATATAAATCATGTATATTAAAGGTTTTGATTTGAGATAAAGTCATATCGCGAAAAATGGATCAAGGTTGGAAATATGTAAGTATGGAACTATTATTGCATGTAATCATCGATAGGGTTATTATCAGCGGTAAAGAGTGAGTGCCTGAGGTGATTAGGTGGTACCTCCACCTCGACCCGATTCTATGAGAGCGCAGCAGCTGGTATATAGGCCAAGGTTAGGGCGATCGGCTCGTGCCGACCGTATCGACTACCGACCTAACCGGTACGATAGTAGCTGCCGCATTGACATTTTCCTCAAAACATTTTATGAAGTTGTTATTGGCCAAACTAAATAGGTATTCTTGCACGTTAGAATAGAATAGAATATCATTTATTGCAGAATGTAGTACATAAATAGTTGGTATTACAATTAAATAGCTCGTATATTCTACCACGACAGGGGTGTGCAATGTTATAAGTTCCTTAAATTTATTAATTACTAGTCATACAGTTGTTCACTCGTTCACTCTCACAATACCTCTTCACTAGAAAAATAAAGTAACTTCTATTTGAGTTTCATGTGTCTCATTATGTTTGGGAGAGCGGTTGGAAGGTGCTCGTTATTTTTAGTATCTACGAATCTTTATACGGAAGCTAATATTATACAGCATTTTTGTTTATGATAGTTATCTCCCTCACATGTAAAAAACTTCATTTAATATTTTCAAGAAGTAATTGACATATGACGGATCAGTTGCCGAAGTAAACGTTTTAAGTCTTGTTGAAATGTAATATTACTTAAGCACATTTTACTATACCTACATTATTTAACGTCACGACGAATGTACTGATATTGAAATTTTTGAAAGCAACTTTCTGTCTTATTCGAGAATAAACTTCTTTAAACCCAAAACCTAATAGTTTCACCTGCAGCAGTGTAAGTAGGCTAACGTTTGATAAAAAGTAATCTTATGTCAGGTATACCTAACGTCGTATATGGTTTTAATGACTACATTCGCAAATAAAATGTACCCAAAATAACAGTTTGTTATCATTACGATTACCTATATTAAGTTTTACTACATACGTATTTATAGAATCGGACTACTGTAAACAGTTCGGTTCGGTAGATATAAGTAGATTTTACGGCTGATGCGGGCTTATATCAAATAGGCTACGCCATGTAGCTATTGTCTCCTGGGCTGGGCAGTTGGTACCTACCGTGCTGTTTAGTCATGTCTGATTCGGTTAATAAATACATCTACATTATACACTTGCAAATATAGGTTCATAATCAAAGCATGAGTTTGAGTTCTCCATATCTGAATTTTCGTTTCATTTTATTGTTTTACCTACTTTAAGTACCTACCTATTTTCTTATTCTTATCCTTATGTATGTCTACTACCTATACCTAGGTATTTAGTTTTAAGTTTCATATTGATAAAACTTGACTAATATTTATTTCAGTAGCCACTTTTGCCGATATTACTCACATCAAGTAAAAACTTTACCTTACTAACCATATTTAAGGTTAATTCCGTCTTATAATATTATAATCCTAGATAACATCATCATAAAACTCACACATACATTAAAAGTAACAGCCGCAGGTTTCTCTAAATGGTAAGGTGCGAAGGAAAATTACAAATATTGGCGAAAGTTGGAGAAGTGATAGTGAAATAGTAGACGGAAGAAATCAGTATTCCGAAAGAGCACTAAAATCTAGTGTGTTTACGCATCTTGTGTAAGCAATACCACGTAACGATATTTTTGTTATTTATAAAGTCCGGCCTGTTGGGAACAAAAGTAGAAAATATAAAGTTGTTTGTGTTATTTGTACACAATAATGTCCATCAGAGTAGATCTATAATATAAAAAAATAAACAGGGAAGAACACACACGAACAAATCCAATGAAAGACTTTTCTTTCAAGTTTATTTTTCTTTGCTTTTTATTACACGTTCATGTCTTTTGTAGTATAATTACCTCAAATGAATGTTCACCACTACGCTAAGCGGTCTTTCTATTACGGCGGTAATATCTTTGATAATTAGTAAATAAAACAAAGCTACATAAACAGTTCCGTTTTTCGGAAATGATGCCTGTTGATTAAAATATGAAGTATACGTTTACGTATACTCGGTAAAACGTATACTCGGTAATATAAAGACATAAACTAATTGTTGCGGTAATCAATTGAAATGATGATGCTTTTGGAAATAAAAAGCGCTGCAACTTGCTACACTAAGGCCCGTATTACGAAAATATACCTACCTACTCAGTCGTTGATTGATGTTCAAGTAAAGATTTCGTTAACTATTTGATATTTTTGTCAATGACTTGTGCAAAGATTCACTACATGTGCACGTACTGTAGCTTTGTAATATGGACCTAGGATACAGTGTAGGCAAATTGCGCGTGATATTAGCTTTCAAATTGTGCACTCTCTATGAAAGGTGTTAAATTTAAGTGGCACGGCTTTCGTTCACACAAGATAGAGCTAAACAACCAGTCAACTACTTACACTGTAAAACCCGGTAGCCCGTCGCTGTTTGTATAAGTTAAACAGAGCACAAACAGTCTCGCGGCTCGTTGTCTCTCAGAATTCTAGTTGTGCATTATCCTCTCGGTGCTCTAGTTACGCCGCTAACGATTGTGTCACGACACAAGACGAAACAGCCAGAACAACCCGCTCTAAATATACTTTACTGTCCAGTTAAAATGAAAAGTTATTAGTAGCGACACGTTCAGATTTACCTATTCTCTCACTTTCGGGTAATATATACCACGAGCTTCTATCCGTAGCTTCGCCCGCGGCGTGGCCTATGGGAAAATAATTCAACCACCCATTTCATCCTCTCAAGGGTGGAATTTTGAAAAATCCTTTCTTAGCGGATGCCTACGTCATAACATCTACCTGCATGCCAAATTTCAGCCCGATCCGTCCAGTGGTTTGGGCTGTGCGTTGATAGATCACTATGTCAGTCAGTCAATCAGTCAGTCACCTTTGAGTTATATATATTTAGATATCCCACCTACATAAACTTACAAGTAGTAAAGTCAGAAATTCTGCTCTATTGTCTCCATTTTTTCTAGACCTTTGGCCAACCAACCACTTCCACCTGTGATATTTTTCTATATTGTACATATCTATTGGATCTTAATTCTATCGGAAACATAAATGGCAGATGCCATATTTGTCATACATAACATGTACCTACAAAGATGAGTACTTTTAATATTCTAATGCATGCTTTACATAAGAGAAATAACAATCGGTGCACTGAACTTCTATAAGATAAACAACGCCAATATGTCTGGTGCCAACAGTGTGGTTGCAGCTGCGACTGCTGCAAGTTCTACAGATATTACTAGTTGCGCCCCGCGGTTTCACCCGCGGATTAAAAGTATTTTAATGATTTGCTCATCCCACGAGAAATTTTAATTTTTCCCGTATAAAATGTAGCCTATATGTTAAACCAGTGTATAAGCTATCTTGGTACCGAATTTTATGCAAATCCATTCAGCCGTTTGAGCGTGAAGGAGTAACAAACATACACACATACACACAAACACACATACAAACTTTCGCCTTATAATATTAGTGTGATTATAGTTATTAGGCTGACGGTTAGTTAAAACGAGCTACGCCGATGCTTTAATTAGATCATTTGTAGTACAAGGTCTGTGAAGACAAATTTAATTTATAATACGCTCATGCAAGAGTAAAGTATCATTTACACTGAATGAATGACCGTGTCTCCCTATGCAATGTTTACTCACGCAACGAGATAGCATTTGTCACGCGTGATTAGCTTTATAATATGTGGGTTAGTATGTCGCAAATCGTGGTCAATACGTATAAATTTATACTACAGTGGTTTTTATTAATTTTCTTATATGTTGTTTCCATTTAACGTTATCTTTCCATCTGTAATCGAGTTCGAGATTTTAACGATGTTTTGAACGATGTTTGGTTTTTCTTTCTAAGAATAGTAAGTTTTATTTGGTGAAATCAAATTGTTGAATAGGCAAATTGCTTCTGGATAGGTGAATGCCCTATTTAAGACAGTACAAAAGAGAGGCCTATAGAGTAAGTTTGGGAGTTTAGTATGATTGGTATAAAAAAAACTCCAAGAACAACGTGGCTAATCTACTTTTACCTTTTTACTAGGTGGTAGGACTTTGTTGCAAAGTCCGTCTAGGTAGGTACCACCGCTTTGCCAGTTATTCTGCCGCCAAGCAATAGTGTGCAAGCACTACTGTGTTCCGGTTTGAAGGGCACTGTAGCTAGTGAAATTACTGGGCAATTGAGATTTATGATCTGATCTCACAGTTGAGTAATCTTATTACTAGACTGTGCTAATGTCTCAGAATGATGTGCGCAGTGCAGTGTCGCGCGAAACTCTGTGTTTTAGTTCCGAGTGACACTGTTCTGTTATGGGGGGCCGTGGCGCTTAACACCAGGCGAACGACTAGCTCGTCACATCATTCACTAACATAAAAAAAACCTTTTATATTTTCGACATTATCATGGAAGTAAGTTCACGAAGTCACGAACTAAAGGAACTAACTTTTGAAAGATATATAAATAGGAGTTGAGATGTTTGTATAAGCTTATAACAAAGTTAATGTTCCATTGATGAAATGATCCTGAAAGTTCGCACGCATTGGGCTTTACGGTTGAAAGCAAACAAGAAATTGAGAAAAGAAAGTTTTGAAACAATACTTACAAAGAGGTTAGTTTTCATTGTCCGAATACGGAACCGGCTGCATCAAGAGGATTTATTATGGTACTAAAACTATCTAGGTATACATATGTAGGTACCATTTAATTTATTCTATTCGTTTAATGGATCATAGCTGTGTTTATAATTGTCTGAGAACGGACATATTGAAAATATACAAATGCTTAAATGTAGGTTAAATTCGGTAAAAATAAGTTCTAGAATATCAGACTATCCGATTGTAATTTGTTTATCAAAATTATTTTACATTTATCTAATTAACGCTATCAATAACAAGATGTCTTATCTTGTTATTACTCTGTCCTTACAATAGGTAGTTCTAGTTACGGACCTACTATATTTATAAATCAGTGTCTGCTTATAGTTGACTATCGCACAACCTTAACTTAAAGTCAAAGTCAAAGGATTTTATTATAAAATATGCTATTTTAGCACTTTTGCAAGTCAAAATGATATTAGGTACTTAAAATACTTCAACTAAGTTTTTTTACAAAGCATATAAATGTGTTTAATGTCAAATATTATGTATACAGCAAGACACAAACTGTGAGTTTCAAAAAAAAAAAGTTCTCTTTTCAACTACTAGTGAAAGATATCTGGCACAATGCAGAACAGAAAGCTCTGATCCAAAGCTTCCGATTACACCTGTAAAGAAGAAGCTACAAGACATTTTACTGTGATGTGTTATTTTTTGTTTAAACTTTTTTTCTACTATGTTTTACAATATAACTATTTTACTATGATACTTATATTACTTATGATATTACAATATCTGATATTATATTCTATTTAATTTTAAACTTTTAAAATATATGGATGTAGATAACACAGAAGGACGACCAGTTAGAACGAGAGATAGAAGAATAACGAGATACTTAAAAAGAACGAATTATTTTTTAGGGTCCCGTAATTTAAGCTTTAATCCATATCATTGCTTTCGTTGTTTGTTTGTTTGGATTTCATGATAACTGAACTGATTTGAATGGGATTTTCCACATAGATGGCTTACCTACACTACAGAGTTCAACATATTATCCTGAAATATTAGAAATCCCCGCGGAAAAACGGGGAAATGCAGGTGAAGCAGTGCCGCGCCTCAATTGTCATAATTTGACAACATATTTTTGCTATACTACCTATAGCATCAATCGTGTTATAGTGCTCCTAAGTTCGCACTTATATCTCTAGCTACCAGTTTCTCGTACGTTTATCTAAAGTCGTGTTAAGTCATCAGGCCAAATACTTTATTCGCTCATTGGTTGAGAACCCGATGATCAACAGGCAACCAATGAGCGTTCAGTATTCGATCTGCCAAAGTGACACGAATTTAACAAACGTATACGAGAACCAGGTGAAAAGTATTGCTTAGCTAAGTTATATTTTAATAGACTTTAGTACAAATGAGCATTATAGGTTTAGGGTGTTCAGCCCACATTATTGTTACTTGTCTGAATATACCCATTGACCTTGTCAGTCTTCTGCGATAATAAACTGCAGTTATCAGGTAGTTATTAATATTTATATGCGGGTGTAGAAGGTAGGTGTACACAGGAAGTCGGTTGTTGATATTGCTATTTAGCCTTATTTATGTTTATCTTAATAAGTGCCAACGTAGTAACTTAAGCTAAAAAAATAATTTTATGATAAGCAAGTATAACCCCGACCTTACTTAACCTGGCATGTTTGGCGAGCTGGCTATATTGGCATGGTATTAAACAGTCTAGAGTCTGCTAGAGATCCTAATTATGAACCGGATTGGGTAGCTGTTTGGTCTTGGACTTAGGTTAGATAGATTTAGATTAATAAAAATATAATAAAAATACTGTAAACACAAATATTTATTATACAAAAAATTCTAATTAGATTTTAAGTTTACGATTCGTCGTACTACAAGATTGTCGATGTCATAGCATTGGCTTGTGACGTTACAGTTCAGTAAGTATAAAGTTAAATATGAATTTCAAAGTGTATAAAAGTGATGTGCGGTCCCTCAGTATAATCACCTCTAAGCATGTTAGAGCTATTTGCCTGGCTAAATCCTTCTTCCATGTTTTGAGAACATTAAACTAAGCAACTGATCAATGGAAATCACAAAAACCTTTGTATACAGCGAGTAAAAACCACTTAGAATTGCAGAGATCATCGAAGTTCGTATGAAACAATGTGACTTATACAATGTTTACCGATTCGTGACGTAATTCTCTCTGATCGGTTTTCAACTCATCATGGAGGACTACCGTATTTTAAATAAATTACCAATATCGCCCTAAATATGAAAATGAAATTTCTGTTCATCCTATCACATTATGTAGATTATTAGAACAAATTATTTGAGTGATTCTTAGTTACTAACGGCATATAGTCTATTGTGACATTCGATTTTTTTTTATTTGACTCTTCTGTTTATTTATTAATCATGGTTGTCTTATTAATTTAGTTTAACTAATTGCAGTAGGTATATTAAGTATGAACAGAATATTTTTTTTATTATTGTTCATAAAAAAGATCAGTGTTTTTATAATTCAAAGACAAATTTATCAACACAACTGTTCAAGTAAGTATTGGCAATAATCAATCATTTAAAATTAGTTTTCTTCTTCACTTATGTTCATTTCGTTATTGGAGTCTGAGTCATCTTCTTTATCTAATGGGATATGTTCTTCTCGCACTTTTTCTAGCATTTCTTCTACGTTTTGATCGAAGTTTACATGATGTCGGAAATATTCCAGCTCAACCGATCTTAGTTGGTCATGACTTAGTTGCCATTCGACTTTAGGATAATTTGACAATAACTGTTCTAAGGCGTGTTTCTTCATATCCAAAGTTAAACCCAACTGTTTTTCATCCCAAAATCGCGTTTTCACATTTTTCCAAACCCATTCCATTGCGTTTAAATCGGAATGCACTGCAGGAATCCTCAACACTTCGTGGCCTGCTCTCTTTATCATTTCGTTTAGTTCATTGTCACCAGAAGACTGGTGGTTATCGATGAGAGCAAGTAAATCGCTTTTTCTAACATTTTCTCCAAAAGGCACTTGATTTTTCTTTAGCCATTCTTCAATTTCAGGTTTTGCTGATTTGTATGTTGGTTTAATAGCATTTGAATTAAAACTTGTATTATTCATCACGATCAAAGACTGTGGCGGGGCATTTGGTAAAAGCTTTTTTTGTACCCACCATGTGAATTTATCACAATTAATGTCATTCAAATAACGTTTGCGACCAAATTTTGAATGTATAATCAACATTGCTCCTTTTAAAAACCCTTTAGTGTCACCGGCATGTACAATAATGAATCCGCCATCTTTGCTATTATAAAAAAGATCCGTATTTTCTTCAAATGCTTTTTGAGTAGATCTTATGTAAGTCACTCCCACATATATGATATTTTTTCCACTATCACGATACCGGTTAATAGATTGTAAATAATCCCATCTAGTAGACACTAAACTCGCGCGTTCCATAAAGATTCTCCTTTTAGAATTACAATCAACATATTTTAAACCAATTTCTTTCAGTAATCTTTCTAAATACGTTTTAGTAGACACCAATACATTTTCTATGATAAAAGTAGTGTTTAGAGCCTTAAGTGTTGGAGCTTTTTTGTGTTCTGCATAGAACTGTATTACTCTCCTTTTGATTTCACATTTCTTTAAATTATCAAGTACTAGATATCTTTTCGAATGAAATTTACTTTGGCCATCACTATCTGATTTAGATCCCTGTTCCATCACTATCTTTATAACGGCTCTTTCAGGCAATCCAGTCGCTTCGGCAACAGTTGAAATTAATTTCATATTTTTCTTATACTCCGTCGAGTTTGGATTTTCAGTTTTTTTTTTGAAGAATTTATAGATGGTGTAAGCTAGTTCTTGCGCTTGTTTGTCTATTTTGTTACCGTACTCAGACATCGTGACTATCCCAAGATGTATGTTCTTATATGCACATGTGTTGGATGCCGCGACCGAATCACAAATATAAACCGTGTGGAACTGTGTAGCGCGAGGTGCGAGTAGCTTCCCCTCTACGTTCGTTTGGTAACTGCGGGCGGCGGGCATGTCGGGCGTGTTGTTGCCGACACGGCAGCCCCGCTCCCCCGCGCCGCGAAGATCCCCGCTTCCCTCGCCCCGCGTAGGAACCATCAGCCTCTACCCTAGCAGCTACGGCGAACGACGAACGATTCGCGTGAGTTTGTGATTGGCATTTGTTATTGTAGTACCTATACTTGTATGCGTTTTATAGGCAGTTTGGTATATGATATAAAGAAGTTATCTAAGTACCTACATATTTAAAATAGCAACGAAGAAATAAAATTACATTGACAGTTAAGTTAACCTATAGTTAATAGATAACTCATAGAGGTATCGGTAGTATTATGGTGGTTATAAAACTGTCATTATTATGTACACTGCTGCAGTAGGCATGCAGTAGATACTTTCTTATGACAGATCGGTTACAAATAGATCTACTTACCTACATATAGGTATATCAAATTGATTAGACATATATGCATTTTAATTTTATTAAATTAACAAAGATGATCATAAACGTACCTACAATTTTTCCTTTTATTCTGACGGAGTGAAGGCGGCCTACTTCACTGCCTCAACTCGCACGGAACGATCCCACGCTTCTGGGAAACTCTCATTTAGCATTTTGACAGTTTAATAAAATGTCAAACGAGGCGCAACGTGACGGATAATAAAAATGAAAGAAATGTTTGTTTTTCATTTTTCAATGATTTTTCGCGACTCAAAATCGTCATCACCAGTCGCTGAAAATAAAAATATATCAAGATGAATCGAGTTTACGCGTTTTTAATTGTTTACGCGAAAATATTATGTCGTCCTAATAACGTGCCCAGATCAGAAATAACATGAAAAATGTTATGAAAAATATATAATTAATTTATTATGTGTCAATGTCAACTTCTGATACTTCTGTGGGAGTTGGGAGTGGGATCATGGACCCTCTAGGTCCCGGGTCACAACACAATGTAGAAGACAAGAAATCTCATTGTACACTCGTCGCTTCTTGTACGGTAACATCGTTGGTCGATATTTTTATTTGGTAATTTTATTCTAGTATTTACAAAAAAAAAAATATAAGTACATATCTACTATATAAAGATAAGTCGGGTTTTCCTTCCTGACGCTATAACTCCAGAACGCACGAACCGATTTCCACGGTTTTGCATTCGTTGGAAAGGTCTCGGCCTCCGTGAGGTTTATAAAAAAAAAGTTTAAAGTTTAGGAAAAATTCAGGACAAACCAACATTTTAAGTAGATGGCGCCGGTGCGTGATACATTTTTCATGTGCGTGTTTTTCGTATATTATAAAATGTTTAATAAATAAACGTCCACCCGAGCGAAGCCGGGACGGGCCGCTAGTAGTATATAAGTATTCTATCAGTTATCTGGTATATAGTACCTAAGCTTTACTTCGTTTGTGGCAAGATGGCGCTGTGTGAAATATCCAGCCATATAAAATAGCTTTATTTATTTATATACCTCTGTATTTGGTAAAATAGAGTAGAATAGAATAAACTAAAAATAAATTAAAAAACTATCTACCTATTAATAAAACATAGGTACGCATTCTTTCGAAAAAGTACTTGTTTTTTTTAGAAATAAATAAAGAAATAATACCTATATTTTTTACCTACTTGCCTAAGATGGCCTAGACGGAATTGTATAGACAGAACCTCTTTTGTAGGGATCCGAACCGAAACGATAACAATGAACATGTTACAGAATAAATAATAGTACAAGCATGTATGAACGAGACTTCAGAGTGCAAGATTCTTGGACTATTGAGTTGTTCTGGCAGGTTCCGATCTTCCATTCACGCACTTTGTGCTAACCATAATATAACTACACCTACACTGGGCACCTCGTTAGGGTCAAGAGCCTAAAGATGTCTACTGTTGAACATTGGTCTTCCTCATAGAGCGCTACTCCATCCATCGGCCATCCAACGGCGCCATTGATAGTGAAATTAAACAAAACAAGTGAAAAAACTAGCTACGATGACATACCTATATCATTTTCTTGCTCCTATCTCTCATTATGCAATATAACATAAAAATTTTTTTTGTTTTGGTATGGCTCCACACTTTTGTGTATTTAGCCAGTGTCAAGTAATTGATAATTTTTCGAGTTAAGTAATACATATGTATGTCAAGTCAAGTCAAGTTACAGTCCAAGTCATCAAGTCAAGTCATAGTCTAGTCTAGTCAAGTCATACTCCTAGTAAAGTGGTGGCCACTTTACCAAAAGCTTCTATGGAGTTTTGGAAACAACACGAAAAGATACGTTTCACCATCACTATACCACTTTCCCACACTCATGCCTGTAATCCAGCACTTAACGAATAAAATGCCACCAATTTTATGCACTAACACTGAAAATAACACAAGTTTTGGAAAATAATACAATGCGGTGACACGATCTTTTGCGTTTTCCCGCCAAAACTCTAACATAACATTATCCGTTACCTATCTCTACGTTGCCATAATTGTTTTCATAACGCTGTTTGATTGACATTTGTTTCTTTCAAATGTCAAAATGATCGATGCAAATTGATGTATTTTTCGTAGCGCTAAGTATTTTGCGAGTGTTTGATTTATATTTTATGCGAATACACGCGTCCAGTTGTAATAATAATAATAATAATAAATATTTGTGGACATTTCTACAGATAACTGGTACAATATTTAGGTACTTATTGTTTGTAAATACATACATAGAATACAGTATAAGATCCATACATAGAACCAATATCGATGTTCATCACACAAACGTTTATCCTGGGCAAATGTGGGATAATAATGTATCTGCTTTTGTAATGTGGAATATCTACCACGTACCAACATCACTCAATGGGTCTAATAATAGAAATTCGATGAAACAATGTACGTTGTACGATACATAATAAATTATGAAATACAACGCACCCGTAGATAGATATAACCAACTGTCTAGTAGGATAGAGTTTTCTGAAATACCTAATTCAGAAAGGTTTATTTTAAAATAGCCCATTATAAACATTGCGAAATGATAATTATTTTAAGTTCGTTGGGTGGTTGGTGGTGGTTAATCGTGTTATTGGTGGTCAAACGCAAATCTATTACCCACTTAGATACACAAAAAAGTGACCTATTACATCCACGTGTAAATCAAAGTAAACAATTTGGTGATATCTAAATTCAGTAGGTATAATTATTACTAGCCTACTATGTAAAATATTCTTAAACTATTTATCTCTGTAGTAATAATTTAGATCCTCGGGATAGGTATCCCAATCTAAATCAATCAATTCTTAGAACTCCCAATGAATTCTATTTTACAGCTCAATAAATTACGGTTTACGCGATGTCCAGATTTTATTGAATTAGAGAACGAACAGTTTTGAGAGATTATTGTTTCAGCAGCTGCCAAAACGTGCATGCCGTGCTGTGGTGCGGAAATCAGTTAACATAATACCCACATCAATGTTTAGATTATTGGTGGATTATGCATTCCTTTATTTACGTCATATTTATCATAACAACCGGTTTGAATGCGCGTTTCTTATGCGCAAGAAATGCGCTACCCGCTTTCATTGTTGATCAGGTAGCTTTAATAATATGGCAAACCTCCAGCCCCCTCAGTTCGGGCCATCGAACAAATTGTTCTGGTCCTGAAAGTGCGTGATTTTTATTGTGTTACAATTAGGTAAACCTAAAGGCAAACAGAGAAATTTCTAGCTATTTTCTGGCTAACACACAAATCAAAAACTGGGGAAGTAAACATGTCAGAGATTGATGTTTGTAATTTAGTCAGGCAGAGTTAATTGTCATTAAGATGTTTTGCTACAAAACGTTAGCTCCAACCACGACTCTACTTTTTGAACAGACTACTTACAAATAACTCTAACAAAAAAATATCTACAATTGGCTAAATGCACAATGCCTAAGCCTCAGATAAAAATAAAATAATATTAGGTACTTAGGTCTTTTTTTCATTCCTTTTACTCCTACCACAAAGTACTTCTCTGTCCATTTTGTGCAACTACCTGCTGAGTTAAGACAAGCTTTGATTATTTCGAATAATCGTTTATGAACAAATATTTACGAATAACAATTAATATTTAATAATGCACATTTTTATATGCAGCTATATTACAGTTTTATAAGCCAAGCTAACAAAGCCACCATTCAAACATTGATCTCGGTTTTATTCACACAGCTGTGACAGTTTATGTAATGTTTATTATTGAGCAAGTTTTTATATGTGTAGGTATTTGATGCTCACCTGCGCACGAAGCAAAAAGGTTTTGCTAACGAGCGGAATATCCGATTCCGGTGTTTCATTCTAAGTATGTAATAAGAGAGTTTACTATACTTAATTCATTGAATGTAATGTAATGATATGACGGTAAAAGTAATAGAACTAATAACTTTATGATAGACTAGCTTCTGCCCGCGGCTTCGCCCGTTATGCCTGAACATAAAACGATTTATGTTTTCGATGAGCATACCTTGCTAACTCCACTTCAGCCGTCACAAGTAATTTGATCGAAAACCGTTGAACTATCTGAACCCATGAATATAAAACACCTGTTATGTCCACGTCCACCTTATAAAATATTCATTGCTTACCTGCAAGAAATTAGCATATACGGATTGACACATTATTATGGCGCCTTTGAAACAATTTTTTATAAAACTGTAGTTAATTGTTGTTATACAGCAACTGTTTTTAAATAGCTATTAATTACTATTTTTAACCCACTTACAAAAAAAGGAGATACTATGTTCGTCTGATTTTTTTTGTTTGATTTGTGTTGTTTATTGATATTTTCGCCCATTGTGAACCGATTAAAAATATTTTTTAGTTTGAAAGGGTTCATTGCTCACTTTAGTAAAAACTGCTGAAGATTCTCAGGTATTCACGAAGGTGACTATTACGCACTAATTCTGTCTAAAGATCGTCTTGAGAAGGAAAAAGATAGGGGAAAAGGATGGATAACGGTGAAAAGAGGCAGGTGCGCAAGTGAATGGCATGGAGTAGATTCATCTTCGGTGCTGACGACGTTTTATCGTAACATATGGTTAATATGTAGTATATATATGGTTAATATACATAACATAGTAACGTAGGTACCTATATATCTATAGGATTGCACAGCCGTATTATCTTACACACTGAAATTACCGTGAGGGCTAAATTAAATAACGTAGTGATTTTTCGGCAATATCTGACTTTTTAGAAGTGGGCCGACTTTGACAATAGACCTATACATTAAACTTATACGACAAAATTCGCATTCCAGCTCAAAATTAGCCAAATGTTAATGCAAAGTTTCAGGTACATTCCGGTTTCAAGGAATTTTTACCTAATACTGAGGATTGGACGCTATTGTGTTGAAAGTATGTGTAACATAATAAATATATGTATAGTTGCTTTGTTTAATAATAATATTGCGTATTTTGCACTATAATATGTAGGTACATTACTACCTCCTGGATCAAGCAGTGTAAGGTTACTATGGTCATTGACGTTCATGAGTTCATGACTGCTTCAATACCTGTTTCAGCAGTTCTATAATTGTTTAACGCCTAGGTACGAAAACTATTTTCATATTTTTCATCTCTGATAATACAGTGAAAGGGCCATTTGATACACATGCCACTGAGAAATTAACCTTGAAACAGTATTGGTAGAGCTCTTTTTTGTATATTAGAAACATTAAATAATTACTTCATTACGCGTGTACGGAGTAGTTTCATCAGGTAGGAGTCCAATGGGTTAATGGTTTGCCGTGATCCTTCCACGGCACGCGAACCAGGTTCGACTGAAAACCCACGTTCTACCGTCTACTATCGTCACGAAACACAAACCCACGCTATTTCCGCATGAAAAACTAGTCTAAACCAACATTTATCGGCTTCACTGCTAAATGAAACTTTGCATATAAATGAGCACCATATTTTAGGGTACCGGAACTATAAGAAAATACGGAACCCTTATAATATTTACACGCAATACGCCATGTAGGTAAACTACATATTGGTAGGTAGGTACGTAGATATAATAGAGGTGTATCACCGAAATTCAAGAGATACATATAATATGAAGAATATGATGGTCTGGCACGACGGTCTTCTGAATAAGCTTCCATCTTACGGACTACCTGCTGGTTTGTGCACTTGGATATCAGACTTTTTGAGGGAACGATCGCTTAGAGTAGTTCTTGATGGCTGCTCTTCCGATCAATTAGCTATTAATGCTGGTGTACCTCAGGGGTCAGTTCTTTCAGCAACACTATTCTTACTCCACATCAATGATTTGCTAAAGCCCGGTACCTTTGGGTATGCAGATGATAGTACTGTTGTTGAAAGATACACATCCAGTGCCCGAGCCAGTGGTGACGACGTCCGGATTGAGAGAGAGGCTATGGTTGAGCGCATGAACCTGGCTTTGAAAGCCGTGTCCGATTGGGGCGATGCTAACTTGGTTAGGTTCAATGCTGCAAAAACACAGGCGTGTTTATTCACTGCTAAAAAGAGCCCACTCCACTCCTTCATTCCGTGGTGTATCTGTAAGTTTAGGAAACCATCTTGAGCTTTTGGGTGTTGATCTCACGTCAAACCTAAACTTTGGATCCTACATCGAGTCCAAAGCCAAAGTAGCTTCAAAAAAACTCGGCATATTGTCCAAGGTAAGGCGGTACTTCACACCTGGACAGCTTCTAAATCTGTATCAAGCACAAGTCCGATCGTGTATGGAGTACTGCTGCCACCTGTGGGACGGGTCTGCCAAGTACCAGCTTGAGGCTCTGGACTCGATCGAACGGCGTGCCAAAAGGCTCATTGACGACGACACTTTGGTTGGTGAAAGGCTCCAGAGCCTTGCACATCGACGTAAGGTGGCAAGTCTGTCGGTTTTTTACAGATTACACCACGGTGAATGCGCTCAAGAACTGCATGATCTAATTCTCCCATCACCATTCCACTACCGGACTACTAGACGCTCGGCTAAGCGCCATCCTTTTGTGGTCGAAATACCACCCATTCGTACCAAGCGATTTGACTCAACGTTCTTAATTAGAACGGCTAAGGAATGGAATGTCCTGCCAGCGTCTGTGTTTCCGGCGAAATATGACCCGGGCGTGTTCAAGAGAAGAGTGAATAGGTATTTACTTGGCTAGCATGCTACACCTTCGATCGCATCGTCACTTCCCATCAGGTGAGAGCGTGGTCAAATGCTAGACAAGTTTGAAGTAAAAAAAAAAAAAAAAAAATATGATAAAATATGAAGTTTATAGATACCAAATTAATTATATCTTAACGTCTACACACTTATTTGCAATTTATGATATTTCTTGTACTATTTTATGTATTATAAATAAACACTTAAAATTCATATACCTATTATTGCATATTCAGTAACGTCAGTCGCCGGTGAGTCAATATGTAAGGAAGGTTTAATTTTACTTTGGTAAGCGACGTTGGATATGGCTCAAATCATCTTTTTTTGACAGAAAAACTAATCATATCGTGAGGTTATGTATATATTTTGGGAAAAATCCTTGAAAGATTCTACAGTCACTACAGATATTGAAATACTTATTTTTAAATAATTCGAAAGAGGCGCGTCGCCTTCACAGCAGATAAATGAACCATAGAAGTGGATACTGGATACCTATGTTTTTTTGATAAGATAGTAGATAAATGTTTGATAAGATAGTATGTGAGTGTAAGATGATGAGGTCGAAGGTGGATCACATTTACCTAGAAATTATAATTCACTCCATTTCTCTCTCGACTTGATAACGTTCAAGTTGTATATAATATATAATAATAATGATAATATAATAATAATAATAATATACGGAATGTATGGACGGAAAGCCAGTCCCTTGCCGTGTGCACTATAAAGAAATCTGCAAAGCTTTTTGTACGAACATGGAAAATCAACAATATATAGAAACTGAAACTATCTTGTCGCCATGTAGGTTATATCCACCACCATTCTAGTGAGTCTAATGGACTAAGTTGCTGGACACATTCTTCTAAAACGAATTCTATCAATTCAGACAAACTCGGTACTCTATCGGTCTGTTTTTTGATCAGACATTGGTCTGATCTTGCTTGTGGTACGTATAGAGATACCAATCAGTGAGAGATAGTGTGATCATTTGTCAGAAGCAAGTCTAATAGGCAGTTTGGAGTACCGTCGGCTACATCAGCCATTCGTTCGTGGGTCCACCAGCTAGCTGAGGCCTTCTACGCCGCTTTTACGGCCAACTATTAATTATTCTGTGCCGCTGCGTTGTAATTCTTGTAATATTATAAGGTTCCGGTTTCTTTTGTAACCACAACAATTGTATGGTAATACAATAACGGGCACTTTAATTTTATTGTTTTATTCAAGGGTCAGGTGACCGGAATCATGGAATGAAACTTGGAAGTTAGAACTAGGAAGTGCAGAGGTAATATAACAAGATAATAGACATACAAGATTATGAAATGCTTAGATTACTTAGATGTGGTTGTAGTTTGAAATTAGAAGTCTGTTACCTAGTAGAATAGTTTATAGATTCATAGCAGCACGCTGCTTAGCTGCTATAATCAACACATGATCTATTAAGTAATATTACAGTGAAAAAATCACACATATATCAATATTGCTTGCTTGCTTGTGGTACATAAATCAATCAGGATAAGTTTTGACTCGACATTTAGACTTAGGGAGACTTTATTTTCTATTATTTTCTTTATTTTACAATATCTTAATTTTTTTTTTTTTTTTTTTTTTTTACTTCAAACTTGTCTAGCATTTGACCACGCTCTCACCTGATGGGAAGTGACGATGCGATCGAAGGTGTAGCATGCTAGCCAAGTAAATACCTATTCACTCTTCTCTTGAACACGCCCGGGTCATATTTCGCCGGAAACACAGACGCTGGCAGGGCATTCCATTCCTTAGCCGTTCTAATTAAGAACGTTGAGTCAAATCGCTTGGTACGAATGGGTGGTATTTCGACCACAAAAGGATGGCGCTTAGCCGAGCGTCTAGTAGTCCGGTAGTGGAATGGTGATGGGAGAATTAGATCATGCAGTTCTTGAGCGCATTCACCGTGGTGTAATCTGTAAAAAACCGACAGACTTGCCACCTTACGTCGATGTGCAAGGCTCTGGAGCCTTTCACCAACCAAAGTGTCGTCGTAATTAATAATAATAATTATAATATAACATTAGGCTATTGCGTCTTTTTTATTTTTATAATTAGTTGTGGAGCTTTAATTGGCTCTTTAAGTTTGTTTTGTTATTTCATTTTTAATGATAGATATAAGCCCACTACATAAAATAAAAAAAAAATAAAAAAATGAGTTAAGTAGCTATGCTAGGCTAAGCCTTTCCATTTCAATATGATCACTAGTAATATATCTAAATCGATCACTACTTATTTTAAATTCTCATACCTTCGTCTTAATTACTGCAGATATTTGATTGTTAAAATTTTCAATAAGTGAAAATGGCTCAGCCACCGTGGCTACTTCTGATAATACGGTATTTTATCAGTATAACAGTAATTTAACTGATGATTTATCTATTGATGATACCAAGGTGAAACTCTTGTTAAAGTCCATCGATCTTGTGGAGTAAGCGTAATCTTTACAGTCAATAGATTGGAGATTATAAAGCTCTTAAGTGATGTCATGTTATGTAATGTAACGAGTTCGCTTGTGTAAGTGGAACATTAACCTAGTAATATAAGCTACCCTTTGGCTATTTATTAAGAGCTACATATATTAATCAATTCATTTATATGTTCCATTTGTTGTGATGTAGTTTCGAATCGTGATAAGTCTTTTCAATATCTTTGTTTAATTGAAAGTTGTGCAATTGTATTATATTTCTGCCAGGATATTCAAGAACGGCGGGCGATTGGAACGTTCTGCTCTCCAAGTAACCTTCGCCCGTGATCTATTCTTGACTAACACTTGATTAACGTTCCAGTAATTGTCAGAGCCAATTATTGGTCTCGGTTTATGAACGAGAATAGCTATATCACTCGCCGCTAGAGCAACCGTGTTTTGTTTTATTTATTGGCTGTTGAAAATTGCATTGTTTCGACTGATGAACTCGTAAGAATAAAAACATAAATAAATAGTAACGCCCAACGATCAAATACATAGACCCTGGGCAATAACTAGGATTCCCTGTAACCATAGAGACCCAGGAACTACGAGGATCATGGTTCCACAACAGCCAAACAAAGAAAAAGTGTTTGCAGTTTTTTCTGTGTAAACCTGTCGTGGGAATTGAACCCGCATCTGGGTTATGAGTCGATCTGCTCTACCACTACACCACAGAGGCTGTAGGGGCAAAGGTTAGTTACCTAATCAAAGATATTTGACCTATACTAAATCTAATAAAGATAATTTGTGACGAAATAATTATTTTTGATTGATATAGGCAAAAGAATGAATGAATGAATTAGGTACCGAGGCCATGTATTAGGTATTCGATAAATACCTACGTAAGTTTATCTAAAATAATCTATTGCTTGTTCATAACATTTTACATTTACCTTGCGCCTTACGCGTTAGTAATATCAAAGTCCATCATTTTGAATTAGCACACAAAGCTATTGTGTTAGTCTGCTGACGTAATGAAAATCTTTTGTTAATTTAGTCTCATATAGGTACCTACTTAGACGAAACTGAGTGCGTTCATTCATAAATTAAACAAATTGAACCGGCGTCAGTTGGATGCTTTCCAAAAATCACTACTTTGACTTTCATCCTTGACATGTGGTAGATGGTTACATTAAAAATAATAGAATTGTATTTTTCTTGTAACATGAGAATCTTTACTATAACATGCGTAATGTAGGATAATTTCTCGATGTGGTTGAGTTTTATATATACTTAAATACGATTGCTAATGTTGTGAACATACGCTGTTATCGTTCTAAAGACTATAAACTTTTACTACATATAAATCCTATCATCATAATACGTTTATTATTATTCATAGCACACGACTCGATCTAAATATTGCTTTCTGTATCGCATATCGTATCGTATATATAGCAGCTATGGGTACAAGGGTAACGAGCTGTTTGCAGACAAACTATTACGGAGTATAACACGAAATATTACCGCTGTAGAGGTTGTTTCTAAGTCGCAAATATGGATGGGGCCGAAATTATCTAACACATAAGTACAATAGACAAACATGGATAACATAATGACCCCTGTTTACTTGGAACGATGACGTCGATTCAAACTTGAAAGTGGTTTTTGTTGTTTGGAAGCCGAAGGAAGGTTTGCAATTGCTACGATACGACAATGCATTATCGGAGTACTTTGTATACTAGTAAAATGATATTTTGCGATAAAATTGTTTACATTATTACATTAGAAATGTTAGGATACCAGTTGCAGTAATGCCCAAGACGAGAAGAGAGTAGACGAGAGATGTTACTATGTGACTATGTCAAAGTGTGAACCTCTACCAACGATAAAAGCGTGAAAAGATTGATTCATTAAACATCTAATAATAAGTCACCTTGTTGAAACATAATCTTGAACTTGGTTTTTATTTTCGATGAAATGGTTTCACTTCGCCTTCACACGAAGGTTGTTCGGAAGTCAGTCTGCAGGACGGCACGAGGAACGAACGCTTTGTTTTAATTCGAATGATAAATATTAATCAAAGCTTTTTAAAACGTGAATAACATACCTACTAGTGAGTGCCAGGTTTGCGTCTGGTTGTGATGGGAGAGACAGCTGCGTGGCGACGTTAGTCTGGATAAAAAAAGTGCTTACACGCCCGGTTTTCCATAACGACAATTACTCTTTTTTAGACAACCGTATTTAAACGGCATAATATCAAAAACAGGTATTTTTACGGGAGAGATTAGTTTAAATTAAGGTGTGTAGGTAAATCTTAAAGTAGTTAATATTGTTAAAATACGCTGTCATAGAAATAATTTAGTAATAAAGTAATTTACAAGTGTAATTAGTTTTTTTTTTATTGCTGCAAAATGTATGAAGAAATTTATTCAACAGAAACATAAAACATGTACTCTAGAGTCTTCTTATTTAAAATTACCTCTAAATAAGCTGTCGACAGTTTTATATTATTTGCTCTGACAACCATCTAGTTAATTATTCGCTCAGTGTATACCTACACATGGTACAGAATTTTTTAGTATAACTATGTATGACTAGTGAAATTACTGTGCAAATGAGACTTTATAATCTTATATCACAGTCGAATAATCTTATTACCAGACTGTGCTGATGTCTTAGGATGATGTGCGCAGTGCAGTGTCACGCGAAATATTATATTTTGGAGTTCCAAGTGACACTATTCTGTTGTGGGTGGCCGTGTCGCTTAACATTATGAGAACGACTAGCTCGTCACATAATTCTAATCATAAAAAAAATTGCGTACTAAAAAAAAATTATAAATGGGTCTCAGTGTATCTAGACAGTTTTCATCATCGGTCTTATCGTCACTAACATTCCTCTGTGATCGAGCTATCTTTTTGAAGCTGCTGATAGTTGATTTGGCTGTCATTTCACCCACCATTCGGCTTAAGAACTTACTTTTGACAGCCTCTGTGGTGTAGTGATTGAACAGGTCGGCTCATAACCCGGAGGCGGCGGGTTTGCACAGAAAGATAAAGCGCAAATACTTGTTCTGAGTCTGGGTGTTGTGAGACCATGGTCCTCGTAGTTCCTGGCTCCGTAGACAAAGGGAATCCTAGTTAGGGTTCAGCATCTATGTATGTGATCATTGGGCTTTATTATTATAATTATTACTTTAAAAAACCTCAGTTTTTGATGGTTACGTCAATTTCTCGCTGACCTGAAATATCACAAGCGCAAATGGAACAGAGCATTGACTTTATATAAATATTTATAAGGCTGTAAGTGTATATATACCCAACATTTATCCCTTAAGTCCCCCAGCTTATACAATAGGACAGAGCAATCCCATTATATAAGCTATAAGCTTTATATAAGCTGGAATCTGCACAGTCAACATTTTTTACTATGAATAAAACGAAATTAAATAACTCTTAGGTGATTCTGCCAGATGATAAATCAATTTGTAAAGTAAAGATATTATTATTACGCCTAATTAAACAAAATGTCCATTGGTGTTATTTACTACTTCTAACATCTATTGCGTTTGTTTTAGATTCAGGACTATACATTCTTGACACCTATATATGTTGCTGGCAGGTCTCTTTATAATGTTGGCAGTGATAAAATCTAAACGTAAGCACTAGATACGCACACATACATTGTGTAACACACAATTATGTACTACTAATTGTATATTAGTCGTAAATGTTGAAGTTTTGTTATAATGATTTCGTAGCAATGTCAATTTACTACTCAGGGGTAAAGTTTGTGTAGGTATTAATTTTTGAAATGCGCGTAGTTTCCGTTGACTGGTTTCAAATATTTACGTTATTCGACAAAACGGATGTAACTTCATATCAGTGCAATTGTAAAATGTACTGTGTAATTGTTACAATCCATGTAGATATTGTTTTCGTTATGCAGTTACATCTCTTAATATTATGTAGATGCAGGTATAAAGGTAAGATAAAAAGGAAAATTTATGAAATATAGATGATGTTTATTTTGTTGCCGACAAAGAACCTTTTCCAAGATTAAACATTTACTCTCAAATCTAATAATAGTTGAAGGTTTGTAATAAATTTTCCGGAAAATATGTGCATTCTTACAATGTTTTTAACTATTTTAAGGACGAATGGCATTGGACGTGGGCACAGTCAAGGAAATGTTTCTTATCACCTCAGAGCGTGTATTTAAGGTTTCGAAACCTTTAAATTATTGAAGAATTGTGATATCTATTGACTTCAAAAATTCGAAATTTAATAGTACTGGACGACCATGATGATTATTTTGATTAATAAGATTTTAACTCTCGTAAATTAGGTAATGTACTAAAACTAAGTAAAAGTGAGTGTCCTATGCAAAACGCATACTCTTTTGTTATTGTTGTTTTTCATTTACTCTGCCGTGACCTCGCGCAAGTTCATCTTAAACACAAAATGAAACAAGAATACCTAATGTAATTAAGCTAACAACAAAAAGATTGCTACATTACAATAGATATATTCTTGCTATTTTGTATTTTTTTTTATGTTAAGGAATGACGTGACGAGCTAGCCGTTCGCCTGATGTTAAACGACACGGCTGCCCATATCAGCTGCAGTGTTACTCGGAACTCTAAAGTATAGAGTTTCGCGTGACACTGCACTGCGCACGTCATCCTGAGACATCAGCACAATCTAGTAATAAGATTACTAAATTGTGAGATCAGATCATAAAGTCTCATTTGCCCAGTAATTTCACTAGCTAAAATGCCCTTCAAACCGGAACACAGCAGTGCTTGTGCACTACTGCTTGGCGGCAGAATAACTGGCAAAGCGGTGGTACCTACCTAGACGAACTTTGCAGTAAAGTCCTATCACCTAGTCTTCGCATTGTAGTTTTTCAAAAATTCAGAGTTAATTTGGGAACTTCTGGCTCCTACACAGGTTAGTTATACCTACCCGTTGCATTTTATTAAAGTTATTAAGTACTCGTACTTGTTATTTTACTATACTACATATAAACTAAGTAACTAACTAAACAAGTACCTAAAATGACTACAAAGTTCATATAAATTATAGTAGAATATTCCTGAAATGACGACAATACTAAAAGAGAATGCATTGTGACGGAAAAGTGATTAGGGCACGCGTTCGCACTCTTCAGAAATTAGGCTAAGGTCCTTACAATCGTTTCGACATTATGGACACTAAAACGTACAAATATATTCTCAGTGAACTCAAAATAAGCGTTTATCTTTAAACATTCAGGTTTATACGGTAGTTAAAGACTCTCCGCACCGAATTATATTTTATCGAACGTGATTTTAACGAGACTCTCCTAATTGCGACACTGTTTATATAATAACGTGTGTAAAGTTTGTTGACCTATTTTATGATATCAATGACGTACCATACACGTCCATGGATATAGGTCATAATAACTGTATATGTATCACACTAATATTATAAAGGCGAAAGTTTGTATGTGTGTTTGTGTGTATGTGTGTATGTTTGTTACTCCTTCACGCTCAAATGGTTGAATGGATTTGGATGAAATTCGGTACCAAGATAGGTAATACACTGGATTAACATATAGGCTACATTTTATCCCGGAAAAGTGAAATTTTCCCGTGGTATGAGCAAATAATTAAAATACTTTTATCCGTGGGTGAAACCGCGGGGCGCAAGTAGTAATTCATAAAAACATTACGTAAATATACATTCTCGTAAATAATACCACTATTTAATTATGCCCTTAATAAACACAACATGTTATTGAATTATGGAATAAATGTGATAAGAGATGTACCTAATAATAACAAACATCGTACGATGCGCGATGTGGTGTAATATAATCTCTTAGAAGTCATCTAAAAGATGCATTATGTAGGATGTTATTTACATTACCTACTCTTTATGATCGCAGAAATAGAGGTAACACTTATTTCCTCTTTATAGTGATCTGCGTCTCATAACATATTGCTGTTACTACAACACTAATTAGGCGCCAAAAAAATTTAAAATTATATTCTCTTTTTTTATTGAACTGTGGTAGTTTTATTACAGTCAACCCTGTAAGTGATTGGGGTATACGTGATTATTTTAATTGCCTTGACCATAGTATATATAACAGTATGCATAAATAGGAAGTCACATCACAAATAGCGTGACTGTCAAAAATTCAAACAAAGATATAAAATGACCGTGATATTGATATGGCCGCGGCCATCGAGCCGGCACAGTGGCCGTGTGCTGGGCCAAGGCCGGAACACTTTTTGTGTGCTGTCGCCACAGAATAAATTGTTTCATTTTGATACCTCTAATATCTTGAAAGGACTGCGCGAATGTTATTCAACTTTTTGATTAGAGTTTGGTCACTCAGAATTTTCATGCAAATTTTTGTTTATACCCAATTTACTATTTATTGTTTTCTGTTTTATTGATCTATTAAAATAAAGGAATGTAGACTATTTATTGAAATTGTTTACTAATTTCGTCTAGTACTAGGATTTTGATATACATATACTAATTTTTACTTACTTTATTACTTATTTTTATTACTTTTATACAATTTAAATGTTTGCATCGGTAAACAGGTAATAATTATTGTAATATTATAAAAGTATACCGTAATCACTACATTTTGCAACTGTTCTACACACTTATATGAAAAATAAAATGGGTTAACGTAACGTTTTCATATTTATTTCTACATACATACCTACTGCAGCTCGACCGTAAAATATGATTTATAATGTTATCATAATATCCATTGAGACGCGATCGACGAAAGTTGAAGGATGTGGATGACGTTGTTGGCGTGACGCTTTTGAGGTCACGCTGAAAGTTAAGAGAAAATAAAGATAATATACACTCTATAATTATAATTACTCATCTTCACTTCATCAGACTTGCCATCGCAGGCTTTATGCTTAGAATATTTACGACACCATTAACTTCTTTAGCAAAATTTAACAATAGACCGATTAACTTAATGTATATTTTATATTTAATTTATATGTGGCTAGTAATATGTTTTTTTTTTTTTTTTTTTTTTACTTAAGACGTGTCTAGCATTTGACCGCCCTCTCACCTGATGGGAAGTGACGATGCGATCGAAGGTGTAGCATGCTAGCCAAGTAAATACCTATTCACTCTTCTCTTGAACACGCCCGGGTCATATTTCGCCGGAAACACAGACGCTGGCAAGGCATTCCATTCCATAGCCGTTCTAATTAAGAACGTTGAGTCAAATCGCTTGGTACGAATGGGTGGTATTTCGACCACGAAAGGATGGCGATTAGCCGAGCGTCTAGTAGTCCGGTAGTGAAATGGTGATGGGAGAATGAGATCATGCAGTTCTTGAGCGCATTCACCGTCGTGTAATCTGTAGAAGGCCGATAGACTTGCCACCTTACGTCGATGTGCAAGGCTCTAGAGCCATTCACCAACCAAATTGTCGTCGTCAATGAGCCTTCTGGCACGCCGTTCCATCGAGTCCAGAGCCTCAAGCTGGTACTTGGCAGACCCGTCCCACAGGTGGCAGCAGTACTCCATACACGATCGTTATTTTCGTTGTTTTAATTAAAATGAATGTCTAATGAAGCGCATTGAACTCCGCGTGGTCTATGCGTCGACAGTGAAAGTGACAGAGCGGGTTAACTGCGGCTCCGGTCTTGACGTGCTTTTAGACGCCCTTCACCGGTTTCCGATCCCATCGTAGACGTAATCAATTGATAAAAGAAATCCATTATGCAAGCGGAAGGTCAGTTTCGTCATTTGCTTATCCGTAACTTTCCTTTGTGACGTCCATCGTAAGAAAAGTAAATATGGAGACGCGGACGGCGGCGTGGGTACGTATTTTTTAATGTAATCTTTGATAATATGCCGACACGAAACCAATTACCTATTATTGAAAAGCTCTCAAAAATAAAGCTTGATGAGACTTATAGCATAATCATACTCAGGGTTAGTAAAAAATCACAAAACCATTATAATATTTATGTAATGTAATGTAATCTGCAAACATTACAAGAGAAATTGATGACTAATTCAATCTTACAAAAAATAACCATGGACTATGTTTAGGACACATGGGATTGAAACTATGTTACATCTCCTCGTTGTAAGTCTTGTAGTATACATGTTTAATAGGAAAAAAGAATAATATCATTAATAATATATCTTAATTTATAAGTAACTTTTGTACCAGAAGTGAAAATTTTAACTCTGCGGCTAAAAGAAAAAATAATGTTTTATGTCAATAAATTATAATTATTTATTATTTAATGTAAGGCCATAGAGCCAATAGTATTTGACATACGTTCACCTTTAATTGTCGAGAAAAAGACTCTCCAACAAATTGGACACATGAAGTGATATTATAAGGGTTCCGTTAATTCTAAGGTACCATAGGAAATAGCATTGTCTGAGGATTACCTACTTATCTAGAATATGATATATATGATTTTTGATTAATCATATCTCTCTAACAGTGATGATAAAGCAACAATACCTAGTGGTAGGTATACTGATGATTGACAAGACGTATGAGATAAAAACTGTCAATATATATGAGATAACAATAGATTTCATATTGTAGTCAATTGAATGTCAAAACCTTAGGTAGTCAGCTCACGTACGATTCACTTTCTCACGTGGAAAATCCTTTTAGAATACGAGATTGGTATATAGACTTGAAGTACACAGAACTGAAGTTAACTGACTGTGAATTGAAGAATTCCATTCTCGGTTACATCTATACAAGATAATACAGAATTACATTACATCATCAGCTTTGACCTTTATTGAACTATTTAGTAAAAGATTGCGTCATTAGTAAGGTACTATAAACTAAGTCACATTCTCTACACCTTCAGTGTTCTATAGTTATTTAATAGCAAAGAGTGATAGACCTACAGCCGTTTTATATTTCATATACACACACGCACACACTTATATAAATATAAATATAAATGTATGTAATATGGAATGGCTGTATATATATATATACTTGTTGTAAGAGCGATTGCCGCAAAGCGGTAACCTGTATGACTTTGAACCAACTCATACCTATTGGTTCAAATGCCGCTCGGCTCTGCACATTATAACTTTTCATATTATGTTCGGAATTTGCACTCGCTCTGAAGGTAAACACAGTAAATATACATGTTCAAGAATCATAAAATTCGATGATATGCATGTGTCATCCACCATTCGGCATTCAGCCAGCGTGGTGTAGGTTTGTTTATGGTCTATTCTCCCTCCCTATTAGGGAAGCCTATGCTCCAACAGTGGGAACGTATTGGCCTGATGACTATATATTTGTTATATGCGAACTATTATAATAGCATTCGACTGACCCGATGGCTCAGTTGGTAGTAAGTTAGTACCCCTGCCTTCTGAACTGTAGGTTGTGGGTTCGATTCCCGCCCAGAACAAACATGGGTGTGATGAAAATCGATATTTGTTTTGTGTCTAGGTGTTATATTTAGATATATACAGGGTGTCTCAAAAGAAAGTTTATATTTTGTAAGTCGATAAAATAAAAATAAAACATAACTATAAAAATATCTTTATTAATTATGAAAGTAGAATCTTTGGGAATTTATTTCTTTAAAATAACATCATCCAGATGTAAGCCTTCGCGTTCTCGGCACCGAGAATTTATTCGAAGCAAAAAACTGCACGTTCTCTTGAATCCTCAAAAGAGTAAGGGCCGATAATTCCTCGTGCTGACATTGCAGCCCATAAAGTCACTTTTGGTGAGTGCAGTGGCCTCCCACGCTTGTGTTTCGGATTCGTTTCACCCCAGTAGCGACAGTTTTGCTTGTTTACGTGCCCATTGAGGTGAAAATGAGCTTCATCCGAAAACAAGAATGTTGAAAAACGTTCAATTGCTTGGTTTACAAAGTCAAGCCTATGCTTGGCATCCTGGGGTTTTAATTCTTGCACCAATTGGATTTTATACGTGTGCAGTTTTAGATCTTTATGCGAAATACCGTATGTAATGATGATCTATGCACATTTAAAGCACTTGTACGCTTGCGAATTGAAAGATTCGGATCCTCACGAACAGACTGGCTTACACTGTCCACGTCTGCCGTTCTTGATGATCTGGACCGCCCAGATTTTGGTTATTCTAGGATTGAACCGGTTTCTTCAAATTGTTTGACCCATTGTCGAATGAGAGGGATGCTTGGCGCCTCGTTAACGTGACGAAAGTCTTCTACGCGCTGCAGTCGCTGAATCACCGTTTTTGTAATATTCTCGCACGCACAACGCGCGGTGCGCTCCTGAGAAATGCTCCATAGCGACTGAATTCCCAAGAGACACGCTACCGACTGACATACCCCCCGCACCCCTCAGATTCGATGCGTTCGCTCAGTTGGCTAAGCAAATATAAACTTTCTTTTGAGACATCCTGTATTATTACATGTTATATGTATTTAAAATTAAAAGGTTTCTGATTCTCATACTACAAGCTTTGCTTAGTTTGGGGTTTGATGGCGTTGTGTAAAACGTTCACACATATTTATTATTATTTATTTAGATAACTACGTTCACTCTGATGTAACATAAAGCTTTTATGGCCTAATATAAAGATAAGATGCATTAACTTAGTTTTACTATTACAAAATAGATCATGCGTTTAAGCTTAAGAATTACGAAATAGCCTTTACCTTATAGGTACTCACGCTCGGATGCCGTTAGTGCTATTTAAAACGGAATTAGGTCACCAAAGTTAGTAGGTAGGTACTGTCCTTAAAACCGACGACGAGTTTATAGTTTCTGTTCCCGTTTCTTAGTGGCCTGTTCACCAGAAACTTGCGCAAGAGTTAGCAGAAATAAAGTAGCGTGTGGAAACTCCACGCAGTCTCGCCATGAGATATCTCCCTTTAGATTCTAAATTACGCAGTGTTGTAATAAACATTATTAGTCCAGCTGGCCTTCTCACCCAAATACTGATTACATATTTTCTAGGACATGCTATTTCTATCGTGACTAATGTATCTCCATTGAGTTGAATTAAATACAAGTACATCCTTGCTGATACTTGAAAGGTTCCTGAAACCGATACCTGATTCCGTCAGTCATATTTTATGATATGACTGACAGAGAGAAATGTCAGTATTCAACTGGTTGGTATACTATTATAATAGTGGTTAATAGATGTGAAATCATAAATTACTGACCACACACTTAACCTAGGACAGTTTTGCGCAGAATAAATCTTGAATACGATTTTTTTTTTATAACATAGACAAACAAGCATACGGCCCGCCTGATGGTAAGCAGTTACCGTCGCCTATAGACACCTGCAACACCGGGGGCGCTGCCAGTGCGTTGCCTACCTTTAAAATTTCACTGGTACATTGAGCAAGAATATTAGTTATAGCAATGCATTTGCGATGCTCCCAATTTTAATGTTTCTATGATTCATTTGTATAAAATAAGTGGGTCAGAGGTGACGAGCGCTGTTCACGGTCTCAGTTTTCACGGCTCACTAACTGGTCTAACGATGGTCAGTGATGTTGGTGTTGGCGAGCTCACTGATGACATTTTTAGTCGTCAATCGCCACCCGATTTTGAACGTTACCTACGTATATATAAGATAAATTTATGATGTGAAAATTATCTTGTCAGTATCCAATGGGAATGTCTTCAGGAATGTCCGTTTATCTATTGCCTATTTGAACAACACCCTATTTGAAATAAATATTAGATACCTTTGTTTACACAAACAGTTTAGTCTCTATTTCTTAAAAAGGTCGTTACTACATAATCATTTTCCATCTGTATTTAATATGCAATTTATAAATATATACTTATTTCTTCCAGTTAACAAGTAAAATTATAGTGAAATATAGCATTTTCCATGGCTAATGGAAAAATAAGTGTTACTACAGCAACACTTTATATTTCAACAAGATTTCCACATCTTAAAAATATGACTTTTAGAATGCTTGTATCAACGCAACGTTTCATAAATAGCCGATGTGTCATATCATATAAACGACATGACTCAAGGCAGTCGAAAAAAATACTTCAAATTGTCCAGTATCTACTAAATACCAGCCTTACACAATTTACGAGTACCTCTATAGTATTTGACTCAATAATTCACAAAGTTTAAAAAAAAAAAAACTATAGGCTGTTTCTGAAGTTCGTGGAACGTACTTTCAACTACCTAGTTATATCCTACCTACCTACTTATATCGTTACTAAAAAAGCTATGTACAGCAACCAAGTAAGTTCGTGAAGTTGAAGCCGTTAAATCGATATCATAAATGGCACAGTATGACGACTCTCACGCGGTCAGTTTCACTCCGTCGCGTCGTCGTCTTCGCTGCCGCCGCCCGAGACACGTTTTGGGCGACACGGACGATCCTATAGCAGCCATAGTATCAGCTGCGCTGGGATTACCGGACCATTTTAGCCCTTCTGGCTCAGGTATTGTTTTCGGCACCGGTGTAACATACTAGAGTAATACAATCAGACACTGACCCCGCTGATGAGGTCGAAATAACCGTAGGTTAGCTAGAACTGCGACTATTAGATAGGGTCCACTCTTCCAGTGGACGTAATCTTCTCGTTCCAGCAACGCCCAAGTTGAAGCTCGCACTCTACGAGCGCCTTTGAGCTAATTGCCTCCCACTTTTGACGGTTGGTAAGGCTCTTGTAAGAAGAATGTGTTATGTCAACATTAAAATTATAATCCGAGCATTTTTACACATTGTGATTAGTATTTATTAAGTACCTAATGAGTGACGTCATTCGATTAATTTAAAATTACGATGATGTAAATTAACTTTACCGATTGCACCTGGAAGGCTTTATAACTATAGTCTATTAAGGAGAATATCGTTAAGTATCGTAAGATTAGCCTTTACAGATGTTTATCATTAATAAAAAATAATAATATAATATGTGTGGAAATCACACACAACGCCATCTAGCCCCAAACTAAGCAAAGCTTGTGCTATGGGAACCAGATAACTGATACAATACTTAGATACTTTTTTGTTTGTAAATACATACATAGAATACAATATGACACCCAGACACAGAACAAACACCTATATTCATCACACAAATGTTTGTCCTGAGTGGGAATCGCACCCACAACCCACAGTTCAGAAGGCAGGGCTACTACCAACTGAGCTATTGGGCCAGTCGTTACACTTCATAAGGCAACTGAGTGCTTCAATTAGTGCAATAACAAATGTATATAAATAGGTACATTACGCTAATCTAGTATACGACTTCTAAAAATAGCTTAAGCGAATTTAGGCTCTCATAGATTGACGTGTGTGTATAGGAAAGGCACTATATAGAAGGAATATTCCGTAACACATTCAGAACTTCGCAACTAAATAAAAAAATAAGAAATAGGTACTTTCAACCAGTTTGTGAAAGCTATGAATAGGGTATGCTCTTAGAATGAGGACTGTTTATACGCGGGATTAGCTTTTCATTATGTTTACGGAAAACTGAGAGCATTGCTATAATTTAGGTTTGTCTTACATCTGATTCTGAATCGGGAATCTCCATCAGCTGACTCATGGACCAAACGACTTTCTTTGAAATATTTTGAACGCGTGTTGATACTTCAGAAGTATATCATTTGCAATCAAAATTTACGTTTGAGTGAGTTGTTTTGTTACGGTTTCTTACAAACTCACTGTTCTGTATTTCGTTAACCTGGATAAATGACCACCAGGTCACATACGAAGGTTACGTTTGTTTTTTCATTATGTTTATGATTTCGAAAGAAAACGTAGAGTCAACGGACGGTCGGTCAGATATATTCAGAATCCTGAAAGATATGAGTAGAATATAGATAACGCCCCATACTTGTAAAGTTTCTTGTAGCTTCTTCTTTACAGTTGTAATCAAAGCTTCGAATCCGATTTTCTGTACTGCATTGTGCCGGATTGCTTGCACCAGTAGTGAGAAAGAGAACTGTTTTTTTTTAAATCGTTCGTTAATTCATATTGCAATACAATTTCATACAATTTCCATTACACAAAATTTCCATTACAATATATGAATTAAAAATCGTTTTTTAATTCATATGTTGTAATGGGCTTGCAATTATTTAACAAAAAGCACTTTTTTATATGCTTAGTGAAATAACTTAATTTTAAGTGCTTGCTTAATATAATTTTGACTTGTAAAAGCCTATTTGCAATAAATCTTTTGACTTTGAGTTTCCTTGAAGCGTGACGATTTAACTTAAGCCCAACGGAAGCAGTCTAACTAGTATAAAGAAAAACGTTATACCACGACGTAATTACGACGCAAATCCATAATCGTTATTGATTTTCTTGTTACAGGTACGGGCACATTCGGTCGGGTATGCCTGTGTCGAGACAAAGCAGCAGATGAATACTTGGCTATGAAAATACTCTCCATGGCAGACGTGATTCGTTTAAAACAAGTCGACCATGTAATGAACGAGAAGAACATACTCGCTGAAATCAATCATCCTTTCATAGTCAACTTGTAAGTATACCATTTCCTTCTCAATCTATTCTTTTTTAAGCATCATTGTAGTATGATTTATCCATTTGTGTCTCTAAATCATTCAACCGATCATAATTGAAGGGGTGAGAACAAAAAGGGTTTAACTGATTTTTTTCACAAAATGACTTATGGTTGTATCGTTGGATTCAGCGTGAAATTATCTACAATAATACATTCTCAAAATACCGAAATGAGGCTTAAATCTCGAGATTTTGAGTCCAAAAATGGTTTATCTGACACAGGAATAGAGTTCGCTTTGCATAAAAACATTATTATATTTATTTTATTTGATTATATTTTTACAGTGATTGTATGAATAGTATATTTAGTATTTTAAAATAAAATTAATACATTTTCAAGCAACTGAAACTTACATAAACCTTTTCCATTACTTAATAAGCATCTCTACATTAAAATGAAGCCGGTGAAGTTTAAAGTCAATTTTCTCTACAATTATCTTTAACTTTAAATTAACAAACTATCAATTTGACAGTTAAACCCTTTTTGTTCTCACCCCTTCAATTAAAATTTTAGTATAAAGATATGAATGTCTCGCATCCACCACAAAATAAGATTGATTGCTTTGGTGTTGATCCAAATTGTCTGGTCTGGAGTGTCGGAACATGTCCAAAGGGTACACTATCATTATTCGAGGGATAACAGCAGCATGTTTACGGCGAGAGTTTATGGCAGCGTGTTTAATTAAACGCGCTTGGGTGAATGTGACGCGCGTTAATTTAACAAACTCAGGCAATGAGCCAATGTTATTACTATTTCCACTCGGAATATGAGTATGTTAATAATATGGGTTCCCTGATTTAACGTGTGGGTTTACTTTACTTTATGAGTTATGGTTTTCGTGTTCGTGATTCCCAGCTAAATATAAAGGTGTTAACTGTTGCTATTTAAAAAAATGTTTGTTTCTCCTAACTATTATTGTGGTTGATGATACATTAAATCTGTGTCGTAAACAAGCCATCCACTTTCCTGTTGTAAACAAATCGGACGTGTAGTTTTTGAGGTTAAATGATAATGATAATGATAAGTTTATTGATAATTATAAAAAAAATTACAAGTCTGAAATTATTAAATAAGCATAAAAAATACAATAATAAATGCAATAACATAGTTATTGTGTAAAATAATGTTATTAAATTGTAGGTATATAAAAATTAAAAATTAAATTGATCACACCAGTTTTGGAATGAATTCCTCGACGCTAAATGATAATATTATTATGTACTCTATGATAAAGTAACATTGCCTATTTGTTCGAGATGCTCAGTCTAGATAATTATTATAAAATTAGCATTATTTTTGCTTTTACACAGATATATATATTAAGAAAAGAAAATATACATATATATTTTCTTTTCTAAAGTTTGTGGTTGTGGAAAATATACAATGCTGCGATCTTAAGTTAAAAAATTGATTATCAATCATTAAACCGAACAGTTAGAGTAGTGTAAGTTATTTCGTTCCGAAGACGACATACATAAGGCATTTTGAGGACGCGAAGGTATTACCGCAAGGGATATCCATATGAGTAATATAAACAGCCTCTGTGGTGTTATGGTTGAACATTTCGGCTCATGGCCCGAGTTCCCGCGGCAGGACAAGTAATTGTGCACAGAAAAAAAGCGCAAATACTTGTTCTGAATAGTTCGTAAATAGTCTGAGTGTTGTGCGACCATGGTCCTCGTAGTTCCTGGGTCCCTAGATACAGGGAATCCTAGTTAGGGTCCAGGATCTACGTATGTGATCGTTGGGCGAAAAAAAAAATTACATACATTTCGTGCAAATAAACTTTTCATCCCGCCATCTCGGAAAGAGTATTTTTGCACTTCGATATCTGATTGCAAAAGCCGTTATTATCGCTAGACGTTAAAGTAAATTTAGAACGTATATTTACACGTCGTCACTACGTCCATGGTGCCGTATTTATCATACAACCTTAATTAATTTGTTAAAAACTCAGACTCGGAACCTTCTTGGTGTACTTTTTTAATTTGCTTGGCGCGCGCCATTTTCTTTCACGTCATAATGCTAAAACCTTAAGTTTAGTTTTGGCGGGAAAACGAAAAACATCACGTCGCCGCATTGTATTATTTTCCAAAACTTGTGTTATTTTCAGTGTTAATGCATAAAATTGGTGGCATTTTATTCGTTAAGTGCTGGATTATAGGCATGAGTGTGGGAAAGTGGTATAATGATGGTGAAACGTTTCTTTTCGTGTTGTTTCCAAAACTCCATAGAAGCTTCTGGTAAAGTTGCCACCACTTTACTAGGAGTATGACATGACTAGACTAGACTATGACTTAACTTGATGACTTGGACTGTGACTTGACTTGACACATTATATAATATTAATGAACTTGAGAAATTATCAATTACTTGACACTGGCTAAATACACAAAAGTGTGGAGCCATAAAAAAAATAAAAAAATAAAAAACCTTAGGTTAAAAACAAGAAACTTGAAAACAAGTGAAAAACGTAAATTGAGTGATTCTAGCGACGAGGAAGTTTATTTGACGCCAACAGAATTGACCGGAACTGTTTATAATGCGCGAATCAGCTTTTTTTGCATTTAGTCGTTTCCTCGCTGAGTTGGGATGAAAAGTTACGAGTTGCACTCGAGTGCAAAGATTTTTCACCTCGTGCTCTTTTGATTCCCTCGCTAACGCTCAGGATTCTTCGCTTGCTCGGTCATCAAAAATGAGCAAGTGGCTAAAAAGCAACTTTGCACTCTTGTATAACAAATAACTATTGTTGACTGCAGTGGTCTATTTCAGTTCCCAAAATGTTGTTATGCAACTAATGATTTGCCGCAAAAAATGAGGCTCATTTATTTCCTTCTAGTGGCGAATTTACGAGTTGGCAACCGTGAGTTGAGCTATTAACGATGCTTATGTCTGTCATTAGTGGACTTCATGCATTCTCTTGAACTTGGCCCGTATTTTTTTGTTTTATTTGAGCGCAAAAGCGTAGATTAATGGGGCATAATAGAAGTGAATTTAACCATTGACCGCTACATACATACGATGTGAAGTATATACGGTGTGGATTTTGCTTCAAAATATAACATTACTATTGGTTTCACACTTCGTGGTCGTTTTTGCTATCGAATTCATAATATTAATTTTAGTGACATGATTTTTGGTAAATAGGCACTTAACTTTCTTGCTGTCAGTATCCTGATAATAAGTCTAAAATATCAGAAAATTAATATTTACTACGCGTTATTAACGCAGCTTCCTGAAACAACAAAACTAGGTACAAATATGATAGAACTTTTGACTGGCCTGATAGCTTAGTTGGTAGTAATCATGCTGAATCATCATTCTGAACTGTAGGTTGTGGGTTCAATTCCCACCCAGGACATATTGTGTGATTTACATCGATATTTATTCTGTGTATATTGTATGTTATGTATATATTTACAAAAAAATCGAAGTATTGTATTGTCTTATCTGGTTCCCATAGTTCAAGCTTTGCTTGGTTTGGGGCTTGTCCATAGATATTTGTTTATTAATCTTATTTTATTTGAGTGTTTTGATATCTAATTTTTTCTGCAGGCGGTGGTGGACGCATGATGACAGTTGCCTCTACATGCTCTTTGACTACGTATGCGGGGGGGAGCTCTTCTCGTACTTGAGGAACGCTGGCAGATTTAGTAATACCATTGGTAAGAAGAACTAAATACACTTCATATTTCAAACTGCTTTATAATATTATTAAAGTAGACAACTAGGTGACCTTTTTTTTTGATTTAAACTTGTCTAGCATTTGACCACGCTCTCATCTGATGGGAAGTGACGATGCGATCGAAGGTAGTAATCATGCTGAATCATCATTCTGAACTGTAGGTTGTGGGTTCAATTCCCACCCAGGACATATTGTGTGATTTACATCGATATTTATTCTGTGTATATTGTATGTTATGTATATATTTACAAAAAAATCGAAGTATTGTATTGTCTTATCTGGCATGCTAGCCAAGTAAACTTGCGTGAAACTTAACTCCGTGAACTTTATCAGTGCCTAATTATAAGCTCCGAAAATTGGTAACTAATATGCGTATACAGATCTAGGCAATTATAGCCAATCTCATAAATTTAAAGTTAAATACAATTATAATGAATCTTATTGAATTTTCGTGTAAGATTGAAATTGCAATAATCGAGTATTTCGCAAACAAATGGATGTAAATAAATAATCTGGAAGGGAATAAATAAATAGGCGTTGGATGAACGCCAAACGTCGTGGCACTCCGTGTGCACGCCGCCACAGCGCATGTGTCTCAAGTGTCCAGTTTTTGCTGGTTTATATCAGACTAAAGAACGGATGGGTAGTTTAGTTTTTCTAACAATAATAGAAATGAAGCTAGTTTCACCGTTACTTCTACGATTTATAAAGCGGGCGAACTAATTTACATTAAAAAGTCGGAAACTGAAGTTGTTTTATATATAACCTTCTCTTGATATCGCATAAGAAAGACTGAAGTGTATACTAATATGCAAAATTTAGGTCCAATACAACCAGATCTTTTCAATTAAATAACAGATTTTTTTTGAGAAAAATATATTTATCTAATACTTGAAAAAAAAAAACGGATGGTTACATTACACATATTTTAGATAGGATTTGTTCAAAATAATTACGACCTATAAAATAGGAAATCTAAATGAATGGGAGTAAAGTGGCAATTTATAATATAATGATGTAAATTATTTTAAAATTGTGTTTGGCACATAAATTAATATACATTTATTCCAGTCCTGAGCCAAATCCAGAGGGATCTCTAAGACAATCTGGTTATTAACGGGAAGCAAACATAGGTGTTAAATGAATAGTTACTCTCGTTTTATAAAGGTCATTGCCCAAAATAACTCTTGATCCAAAAATAGAGAAAAACTACGGTCGGTATGTAGGTACAGTGAAAAAGTAGCACGTAAATACGTAGGTAGTGATAAATGATGCACCGATAGAATCTCTTGATATAGGGGTTCCTGTCGTTACAAGTACGTTGCTCTGACGTTTAAGTCCTGATTCATTTAAATAAAAATATCATAAAGTACCAAGAACCATAGGAATCGACATCATCACTAGCAGGTACTAACAAAGTACTTTGAATGATGACTCTGATGATCAGGAGTTTAATTTGCGGAGTAGGTTATTATGGATGAAAAAACACACGAACCCTCAGAGCACTGCTAGTAAAATAATAGAGAGCAACTTGGACGGTAAAATTATTGAACTGGATACGATTGTCGTATTTCTAAGAAAACACAGGACAGAAATAGGGCGAGCGCGAGTTCAGTGACGCGATGGGTGTCCAAAATCGGCTCTTGTGACAGTGTGTTCAACTACATGTCGCACGAGTCTCAAGGGTATCGGGATGGAGCGATGACGTCGGGATAATATTGCGGTAGACTATAAAATTGTGTCTGCGCGATCGGTCGTGGCGCGCCCGCAGACATCGTGACGCCCCGCCGCGCGCTTTCCACCTACACTGCATTGTTTGCAACGCACGACCCTACACATATCCTAAATAAGCATCATTTATGATGAACTATAAAATGACTCCATAAACCGCAAAATTAACCTTTCATTTCACCGTCGGTAATTACATTGGATCGGAACTTTCATTGCTAGAAACGTAAGCTCTATAGAAATCGCATGGCCGTAATCGAATCAATCAATTTTATTATGATCTTTCATTTATGGAAATGAGGCTTACAAAGTAACTGGGAAAATTCCATTTTGTGGTTCCATTATGGACATCTCTTATTTAGCTGCTCACAAATGGTATATTGCTAATAAAACAGTCATAAAAAGTGTGGTAGAGCAGCTGTCACGTATCCCGTGCATGAAACTATCCAGCAAGTGTTGCGAACGTGAATAAACAATATTCCAATGTAATAAACAAGTAAAATGTATGCTACGACCCGTCGATATATTAATAACCTGCGTAGTCCGTTTTCGAGTTCCAAATACATTTCACTGAAAAAATTTTGTTGGGTCGCCTAAGTGCGTTCCGGTTTAGAAAATAAATGCTTTTAGTAAAATTTAGAACAAAGAAATCTTTTTAGGTACGACGATAAAAGCTAAGAGCTAATTAGGCGTCTTCACTCAGACAAGTAGTCCACATAGGTCGTCTATAACACTGAGATGAGAAAATCTTTTAACAACGGTTGATGACGACAGTTAAGCTGATGTCCTTGTATGTTGTGCGTGGTCCGCTGAGCCTCGGTGCTTGTCATGGTGTGATGTCATGGCAGCCACGCTTGGGACAGACGGTTCCGCGCGGCGTCGCATCTCCTCGCCTCGCCCACGAGCCCTCAAAAGCCGTCGACCTTAAAACTGCTTTAAAGCCAAATATAGTACTAACAAGCTATTCACTTAATTCAGTTTATGACACGAGAGAATTTGGCAAATCATTTCAACTAGATTTAATCTCTGTTTCCAAGAACGGGGCAAATGAAATGGATAGAAACTTCCAATTTATTTATCCAAAATAATTCAATTTATTTGAAATGACTAATCTTACTAGACGATCAGCTCCAAATGCAACCGCGCCGTTGCCATGCTATTCTAATTCCATAACTCTCGAACGCTCACGTTAACGTTTCTAAACAGTTATTTGTTTTGAATACTTGTTGCTGGTGAAGGATAAGCAAGTCTGAAGAGTCAGGTCCAATGTTAGATTAGACGCGGACGACAGAGATTGCGCACGGGCTGGCCTAATAATACTACGGCAAGTGACGGCCCAGCCTATCCCGCGCTGGCATTGACTTTACGAATACAAAAATAAACGTGATTTCTCTAATCCTGGACCAAGTGCTAGTATTTTTTGCTGGATTATGACATGACGTAATCTGCTGCTAAATATTAATAGGCATAAGTAATTTAACGTTTTGTTACTATTTGCAAGCTGCGGTTCATCAAGTAATTATTTTAAACGCCCTTACGTAGTAGGTTATATTTGAGCAGATAAACTACATATTAAATCTTTACCCAGCTACGAAAACTACCAATACATAAATAAGATGAGCTTATTTCAAGGTTTCACCTTGTCTGACACGTAAAACCCAGCCAAGTTCAGTGTCTAGAACGTGCGATATGTGCATTGGAGAGTTTCACCATACTTCAACGGACTGGTGAATAGTTTCCTTACCAGTGTTTTATGTCGACGCACGATGGTTCATTATGGCGTGACGGCCGGCAAAGAACATTAGATTTAAACGTTTCCAGTATAAGTACCTTTTACTGGTTTAAATACTAAATGCCGCTGTTTATTACAAAACACAGAAAAAAGCGCAAGTCCTTGTTCTGAGTCTGGGTGTTGTGGGACCATGGTCCTGGTAGATCATAGACACAGGGAATAATAGTCAGGGTCCAGGATCTGTGTATGTGATCGTGGCGTTATTATTATTACTCCTGTCTATTCAAATTCTTATAAAAGGTCTCCTATTGGTATCAACGTGGGTTGTTTTGTCTACGACCCACATACAATTATGTACTTAGCTCGAACATAACAGCTATTATATTATTCTGTGGTAGGTATGAAATAGTCTTTCACTCATTTCAAAAAATAACTCACAACATAATAAACTTTAATAGTTAACAATAATAACGCCCTGCGATCACATATATAGATCCTGGACCTTAACTAGGATTCCCTGTATGTAGGAACCCAGGAATTAGGAGGACAATGGTCTCACAACACCTAGATACAGTACAAGTGCTGGCTTTTTTTCTGTGTACAAATACTTGTCCTGCCGTGGGAATCGAAGCCACCGCCTCCGGGTTATGAGCTGACCTGCTCAACCACTACACCACAGAGCCTGACAAAAATTTTAGTTTTCGATTCTAACAAGAGTAAGTAATTTAGCATCTGGTATTAAACTTTTTCATTTCTCAGCCGTGTGCTATTTCTAGAACTAGATAGCAACAGCATAAGTGTTAACTCCTATAACACCATAGATTAGGTAGAGAGGGATCTGAAGCCAGATGATCGTAAAACGAGAGAATAAGTATGAAAACTGGATCCATCATTATTTTACAGATTTGTGGTTGTAATAAAACGAGTTTACGACCAATACAAAATTTGTTCTTGTTTCTTAAACTTTTACAGTTAGTTTATTATTGCTAGGTAATTACATTGTAAATTACATTGAATTAAAACTACCTTATAACTATGTACATAGTACACGTGTAATTTGTGACAGATTATTGAAATCATCGTTCTTTTGTGCCATTTTTTTTTGCAATGGCAAATAAATAAATTTTATTGTTTTCTTTTTTTTTAACCTCTGTTAAAGTTCTGAAGTTTCCTATACCTTCATGTAACCTACAAATATTAGTACCGAAACTTTAGAATCACATACTCATTTTAATGAAAAAATACATTAATAAATTATTATTTTATGTTTATCATAGCAGAAATACGTAGTTGTGTAAGAGTAAGAATATTATATTTCTCAGAATATTAACAGACCCACAAAAAAAATATCGAAAAAGCCGTGGGACTACTGACTTAAAACAATACATGTGCAATATAATCAGTAGTCGCACGGCTTTATCGATATTTTTTTTGTGGGTCTGTTAATATTCTGCGAAATATAATATTCTTACTCTTACACAACTACGTATTCCTGCTTGATAGTAAGTCATTAATTACTATCAAGTAATATATCTTTACCCATTGACTAATCAACTGATGGCCAAGATCATTAAAAAAACGAGTGTGCTTTGAACCACATGACTGAAGTAAAACTTCTTTATTTTAGCTCCAGCTATCGGCCGGTATAACTTTGTATTTGTCTTGTTCAATGTTAATGTCGCCATCTTGACAGTTGCAAATTGTCATTTTACCGGATATGCCAACATAATAATATACATTTTTGCGATCTACGCATTCACCAGCTTTCTCCCCCAGACAAGCGTTAGTAAAGAAGTATTACTTCAACAAAGGGTTTCATACTTGTGAACCTGCTAATAGGCTTAAACGTAACACGGTCTAGGGGATAATCTTCTATATCAAAATGCTCTTCTACTCGTCGTGGTATGGCTCAAAGCCCCAGCGTCGATGGATGGAAATATTTTCTACACATCTTTTACTGCATTATTCATAATTTTATGCATGCATTTAAAAAATACTTTTGAATTTTGCTTAAAATTTTAAAGATAAGCATATATTGGCATATACTATAATATTCATCAGACAAAAAGAAAGTCTGCTAATAGAAGCTATTAGTATTCAGCCATCCGTAGTTAATTAAATAAACGGGTGTTGAATATTATATCAAACACTATTAGAATCTAGATCTAGAATCAATAAGTATAGAAATGTAGATAACGCGGTGTTAATGGGACTTAAATAATTTAGATAAAATAAGAGGTAAAACTTTCGGTCGCATGATTTTATGATTTCCTTTTAAAATTGGGCACAAAGCTATGAATATTTTTTATATCAACAAATAAATAACATACATAATAAACGACTTGAGAAATCTTTTTGACTTCTTCCACAGTATGTTTCTCAGAACATGCATTTTGAGGCTTTTACGCATATCCAAGAAATGCGCAAGAGCATTCACAATGAATCTTTGAAAATCATAGTTCTTTATTGTTGCAGGAAACTTCTACGCTGCGGAAATTGTGTCAGCGTTGGAGTACCTCCACGCCAGAAATATCGTGTACCGAGACTTGAAGCCTGAAAACCTACTCCTCGCCAGGGACGGCCACTTGAAGATCACAGACTTTGGCTTCGCCAAGAAACTAACCGATCGGACTTGGACGCTGTGCGGGACGCCCGAGTACCTCGCCCCTGAGATCATACAGAGCAAGGGTCATAACAAGGCCGTCGACTGGTGGGCATTAGGTACGGACTTTCATAAGTTTCTTCTGATTGATGCACATCGTGCACAGACCATATTGGCTTCAGCTTTCACTATTTCTAATACCATTCATCATAATTTCATCTATAGGTATACTTAGATTCAGCACAATAGACAGGAAACTTTGTGAGAATTATTAATTACTATTTGCGCCCCGCGGTTTCACTTGCGGATAAAAAGTATTTTAATTATTTGCACATCCTACGAGAAAATTTCACTTTTCCGGGATAAAATATAGCCTATATGTTAATCCAGTGTATAAGCTATCTTGGTACCAAATTTCATCCAAATCCATTCAGCCGTTTGATTGTGAAGAAGTAACAAACATACACACATACACACAAACATATATACAAACTTTCGCCTTTATAATATTAGTGTGATTATTACGGTAATTAAAGTATTGAATTTTTAGGTGCTATTTTTTATTCGAAGAGGTGCAAAATTTACATAGACCTGTTTTAATAATGTTTTATTAACACTCGACTTCAGTTAACTCTAGCTATAAATCTGCATTTTTAATCATACCGAGTAACGTTTTATAAAACTGGTAAGGCTCGAAAAAATATGTCATTGCGATAAGGCAGTTAATAGATTAACGTTGTACACGCTATATCGTAACTTACACGTAATATTGTTTGGTATTCAGGTGAACTACCGGTGCCTACTTAAAGCATTTAATTCAGCCTTTACACAATGTTTCCATTTAAAGGTAATCGGACAGCATTCGTTTATTAGTTAAATAAACAAAAGGTTTTCTTGCTCCATTACTTATATCATGAAAGTTTTTGCATTATCTAATTAACTTATTTAAGACTTTACTAAATCCGCAAAGCTTAATAAGCTACATCATACTTTTCGAATTTTTATTGCCATACCTTCATGCACTATTCTCTTTCACAGGACTGTCTTGTTGGCTCTTGTAACTTTTTCATTATCACCTGCGTTAATAAATCCGATGATAAAATAATTATCACCAACACTCGGTTGCAGATGTTTGAAATCTGTTTTTTTTTTGTTACTGAATGATAAACGAGAGGCTACTCTTGATGCAAGGCGGCCGTTATTATCAGATTGGCCTGTTAGTCCGCACCAGTTACCAGTCTCGTCAGTCGCTCTTGAATTTCGTAGTTCTTCCCAAAACCGGTATTTTATACAAGTTTTCATCCTCTGTTTCCATAGAAAAAATCTACGCTTACTTGACAGATTGATATTCTAATTATTAATTTTTTTCTTCACCGATTTAAACCTCACGGAGCGTCAATTTTGAAACAAACGCGTCCAAGCGATGTAATTTTTGCCTTACGACGCACGATGCAACTCGACGCGTTGTATCATGTTTACCAGTCCACTCTACACTCAACTGTGGCGTAGACGTTTTCTTACACTGTTTACAGTACTACAATTATTTTGTCTGTATTGAAGATTAATTCCTCATCTTGAGAGCAATTCTTGCCAATTCTCGAATTTGTGTCCTGTCGTAAGCTATATTAGTCGCATTTATTTTGTTTGTGTACAGCTGCACTCGTGCTTGGCACGAGAGCTATGGAAGCTATAAGACGTGACAAGTATACATACAAATACACATGGTATAAAATTACACTTATTTGAAATAGAAATCGCATTTTGGAGTTGATTTGAAACATCTGACATTCACTGAGTTCTCTCCATCTCATATTACAAAAATTCTGAGACGTTTCACTCTGCCAAACCAAATCTAATACATTTTGGCGCACTGAACACGTATATGTACTTATTCTAGATCTAATTTTGTATAGATATTGGGTTTCCGGCGCCAAAATTAGATTAAGGTCAATGTAAGCGTTTGTTACGGTATTGTAAAATTAATTTAGGGTATTCGGCTTGGCGGTTTGGCACCTGGGTGGTAAACAACTAGTACCAACAGTAACATGCGAGTAATGTCTATAGTTAATTTATAAACCAATGGAATATTTTGGCTGCGTTCAGTTTATTTGTAATCTTAATGAATTATTTATAGTGAAGCTGAAATCTTCACAAATAATGTTTAGTACAAATTCATGTTACATTAGAGTTGGCAAAATTAAGTAGCTTTATTTATTTTATGGTAATGGTTAGGTACATACTAAAGAAAGGTATAAAAAAAACTAAGATACATTATATTTTTTCGCAGTTATAGTTACCTGCTTTAGGGGTGACCTGACATTTAACTACGCCACTTTTTTTTTTGTCTTGGTATGGCTCCACACTTTTATGTATTTAGCCAGTGTCAAGTAATCGATAATTTTTCGAGTTAAGTAATATATATGTATGTCAAGTCAAGTCAAGTCACAGTCCAAGTCATCAAGTCAAGTCATAGTCTAGTCTAGTCAAGTCATACTTCTAGTAAACTGGTGGCCACTTTACCAGAAGCTTCTAAGGATTTTTGGAAACAACACGAAAAGAAACGTTTCACCATCACTATACCATTTTCCCACACTCATGCATGTAATCCAGCACTTAACGAATAAAATGCCACCAATTTTATGCGTTAACATTGAAAATAACACAAGTTTTGGAAAATAATATAATGCGGTGACACGATCTTTTTCGTTTTCCCGCCAAAAATCCCAGTGAAATAAAAAAACTACGCTACTTTGTTTCAACTTGTGATTCTTATGTATTTCTGTAACTATGAGACCATTATGTTGTTGTTTGTACTACAGGAAACGTTCAAATGGAAGTATATTCTAATTCTGTTTGAGGGCGGTAAGGCCTGTACTGACGTCCCGTAAGGCCTGCACTGACGTCCCGTAAGGCCTGCACTGACGTACCTATTTGAAACGATCCCTAATCGAAGCATATTATTTCACTATTCTTATACATAATAAGTACGACTCGATCTATGCCATGGTGGACGTCACTACAAAATATGATATCCTATTTTCAATTTCGTAGAAAGCTTTTGCGGTCAATGTGTCAGAAATAAAGAGGGCCGTCCTATGTTTGAGTGATGGAATACATTTCAACCTAAAAATATATTTTTATTCTCTACAACTTTGGAAACAATAACAAGAACAAAATAAACGCACTATATTTATTTTCCAGGAGTTCTCATTTATGAGATGCTGGTTGGCTACCCGCCATTCTACGATGACAACCCATTCGGTATATATGAGAAGATCCTCAACGGAAGAGTAGAGTGGCCTCGACACTTGGACCCCATCGCTAAGGACGTCATCAAGAAGCTGCTCGTACAAGACAGGACTAAACGGCTTGGAAATATGAAGGTGAGATACCCACACTTCAATTAGAACCCACGCGTCTGTACAAACACAAATTATAAGGTACTTGATGAAGTGGTTATATATGGTTGCTAATAGATACCTGTTACAAGGAGACTTACACAAAGCTCTTACAGCAGCTTCACAAAGGACCTCATGCCCATCTGCACTAAAATTTGATAGCTTTTAAGTTTGCACTTATCCCTCTATGACTATCTACTGCAACAATCTTGGGTACGTCCTAGAGATCAGCCATGGAACTAGGATTCGTTACCAAATATGTAGCTGTTTATAAACTGTTGCGACTAAGTGGATATTGGTATCATTTTCTTTCATATTATTTGTTGTATTCATTGTGTTTATGAGACTTTTGATCAATATTCATATAATCTCAAAAATATCGCGTGGTTTCCAAATCTACCCATCATTGTTTTGTTTATCGATTTTCAAATAATATTTACATTAACAAAAAATCGATGTGTAATATATGATTAGACGCAGATTCTGTTATAATTAACCCAAGATCTTCTTCGTTTATATACAAAAAAAGTCGCTAGCCCGGCCTGATTACTAGAGCGTTTTTGAATAATTTTCAGCAGCTAGAGGGGAAATTAAAGTCGCGCTAATATTCTATGCTGAACCGTCAACGATAATTTACATTTCATTGCTAATAAATTGCACCTAATGTTGTATTCACGTGTTTTGTCCACATGATTTTTTTGTTTCACATCACGTTCAGTGGCCAATGTTTTGGATGTCGTCATAAAGCAGTGGGTGTTCGCAGGAAAACACGATATATCCCGGCGGCGTGTTAATGTTTTGCAATGAAGTGTAGTTTCCTACTATTTTATTAATTACCTTGACTTTTCATTGTCTTGTGTTAAACGAATTTTTTTAAAGCTAAGGGGACACTTTTTTTTTATGTTAGTGAATGATGTGACGAACTAGTCGTTCGCCTGGTGTTAAACGCCACAGCCACCCATAACAGAACAGTGTCACTCGGAACTAATACACAGAGTTTCGCGCGACACTGCACTGCGCACATCATTCTGAGACATCAGCACAGTCTAGTAATAAGATTACTCAACTGTGCGATCAGATTATAAAGTCTCAATTGCCCAGTAATTTCACTAGCTACAGTGCCCTTCAAACCGGAACACAGTAGTGCTTGCACACTACTGCTTGGCGGCAGAATAACTGGCAAAACGGTGGTACCTACCTAGACGAACTTTGCAACAAAGTCCTACCACCTAGTAAACTTTGTGAACTTAAAAACTAAACTTAAAAAACTAAACTACTACTACTACTACTACTTTTCGCGTAAACTTTTTTGTTACACTTTGTGAGATTGCCTCATTTATATTTAACAGATATATATTTAGTTATAATGATGACGCCCAACGATCACATACACAGATCTTAGACCCTAACTAGGATTTCATGTGTCTAGGGACCCAGGAACTACGAGGGCCATGGTCCCACAACAGTGGGTGTTGTGGGACCACACTCAGAACATGTATTTGCGCTTTTTTTCTGTGCACAAATACTATCCTGCCGCGGGAATCGAACCCGCCACCTCTGGGTTATGAGCATAGCGTTACATACTCTTTGGTTATGAGCCGACCTGCTCAAGCACCACACCACAAAGGCTGTCAAATGCAATTGTAGTTTCCTACTACTTTATTTATTAAATTGGCTTTTCATTGACTTGTGTTGAGCGAAAGTTTTCTTAAGCTAAGAGGACACTGGGATATTGCCTCATTTACATTTACAGATATATTTTAATTGCACATAAATATAGGAGTGTTTTAATTTATTATATCTTTCAGTTTTTTATTTGTCGTCGTCTCATATGCAATATGCAAATGATTTAGAAAATAAAATAAAACGATGCAAAATTTATATTTGACTAGCTGCACCCCTCGGTTTCACGCGCGTGGTGAAAATTTTCTAACTTTCTTAGTTTTTTTTTCTTTCATAAGGATCTTCTTATGACAATAATAAAAGAAAAAAAAAAGTTTTGCGTTGACATCTATCCATTCACCCGTGATGCGATGACCAAGGGAAATAGAGATTCATTTTTATATATATATTAAAAATGTTTTTAGTTTTTTTATTGTTGATCTGTCTGTTGTTGATATATCTAGATGAATATTTTCACTTCATTGATATTGTAGCGTTAAAAAGTAGGTATGATTTTTATCATATTAAACTCTTGCCGTAAATTAAAGCGTAAAGTATTTCCTGTAAAGTGCCAATCGGGTTTGCATTGTTTCGCATAAAACGTAAATCTAGCTGTATCTATTAGTCTGGTTTTAGCAACTTTCGTTGTTGGCGGGTCTCCAGCCATCTTCTACCATTTAATCAAACAATTTACATTCAAATCTTTTTGTTTAGAAAGCTCTTCTTTGCTTTATTTTTGTTTAATCTAGTTTTGCAGGAGTAGAAAATATTTTTGTATTACAAGTTATTTAGCTAATTATCTACTAATTTACTTTACTTGATTGCCCAAAATTAATGTTGTAATTCGAGTGTATCTAAGTATGTATGTAAGTTTGGTTTTAATGTGACTTCCTGAATCCTAAATGGCTTGACCAATTTCGTTAGATTGTTAGAGTTACATTTGTCTTAATGTAAATAATGTTATAGGCATTTTTTTTATGACAACACTAATAATAACCTTTTGTATAAAAAAAGTTAAGATGAGTTAAGTTGGTGTTTGAATCATTTCAGTGACTTCGACGTGCAGTTTGGTTTAATTATGCTTTAGTCAGGTACTTGTTCGCTTTATAAAAATGAATAATGCTCGTGTTCTGAAAGTAAAGTTTCACCTATTAAGTGTCGACGGAGTCAGCATCAACGTTTACGCGTAACTCTTGGGTTTTACTACTTTGATAAAATTAATCGAGCGAGTAGCGTTACATAATCCATCCGGGCAGTGGTGAATTACATCGAAAACCAGTAAAATATAATTCATTGCTGTTGTAACGGAGGTATATTTATTTGACTGATAGGTACGCAATTTACATTTACCGTCGTGAATTACTCGTTTAAAATTACCGGTTACAGCAACACTTAAATGAATGTAGTATCGGTCATTTACATCCACGAGAAATCAGTACTACATGCCCTATAAAGATTGGAAATTCTCTGCGGGAAATGTATTTTTAAAATGCAGTTAGCGGTTTTCACCGAGCTTTTTGCCGCGATGTCGCAGAGATGTTTAGAAAGCCATCCGTCAGGTGTCCGCCGGCGACTTCAAACGGACTCTGACTTATGTCGCGACGCAAATACGCCAACACACCACCGCACCGGTACACCACTCAGCTCGAGAGCAATACGGTTGGCTCGTTAGATGCCGTGACTTGCAAGATGGACGTGGTTTTGCGATCGGCCATCGCAATTTATCGCGAGCATATATCAATTGCCCGCAATTACCTACAAAGTTCTGACTCTTATGTACTTAGAGTTACTATACCTAATCGTTACTTGAGGTTGCGAACTATTAATACTAAATGACTGTGGTCATGTTTATCTCTGAACATGTATTTAAGATGCAAGATACAGGTTGATACAAAACAGAAGGCCAATCCTCGTATGTAATTTAAAACGTTCAAATATATGTTTCAGTCGTTATGCCCGTTTGCACTAAAGCCTATTAAAATACATCTTTACAAGCAATAATTTCCAGCGGGTTCTCGTAAGATTGTTGAATTTGTGTCAACTTGGCACACCAAATACTGAATGTTCGTTGGTTGCCTGTTGATCATCGGCTGTCTTCTATCAAACACTGTACAGTATTTGGTCTGTTGATTTGACACGAGTTTGAATAACTTACAATACACCGGAGACTAGAAAGATAAGTGCGAACTTAGGTCAAACTTTAGTACAGATGGCATTAGTCTCATCTTCTTCTTCTGGTATAGGCATGTAGTCAGCTTTGATATGTCATGTGTGTCGCCCATATTATTCTGACTTGGCTTAACGACTATCTTACGACAACAATCGGGACTGACGGCTTAACGTGCCCTCCGAAGCACGGATAGCGCTAAACTGTAAACACCACTTTTTATAGCGGTCACCCATCAAAGTAGTGAAAATTTTATTTTTATGTATGCAGTTACATTGATGACATTATATCAAATTTTGGAGTAAAGACGACGGGCATTGATTGATTGAATGATTCTTTCTTTTCTTTCTATATTAGGATGTGATTATATCGAGACTAAACGAAGTTATAATTACCAGAATCGCCCCTCTGCTCTGCTTTACATTTGTTTTCATTTGCATAATATTCTGGTTTGTTCTCATCTCTCAACATTTATATTGTGTGTAAACTTAAATAAAAATCTATTTTCGTGTGAGAGGTCATTCAATTCATGCTTATGCTTACTTTCTAACTTGAAAGTTCGTTAGATTTCGTGGTTCTCAAAGCAAACGTAGGCCGGAAGAGTTGCAAAATTGTAGAATAATTTATAGTAAAAGTAGAAGTTTTTGATTCCTAAAGACCATATTTTAAGGAGTATTAAACATTTTTTAGGCACTAACCTCTAATAAATATAGTTTACTAGTTGCACCCCGCGGTTTCACCCGCGGATAAAAAGTATTATAATTATCTACACATCCCACAGGAAAATTTCACTTTTCCGGGATAAAATGTAGCCTATATGTTAATCCAGTGTATAAACTATCTTGGTACCGAATTTCATCCAAATCCATTCAGCCATTTGAGCGTGAAGGAGTAACAAACATATACACTTACACACATACAAACTTTCGCCTTTAGAATATCAGTGTGATTTGAGTATTTTGCACCCAAATATAAAATATCGTCATTGTCGAAGCAACTAGTTTATAATAAACAATTAGGATAGCAATTGGGAAGTGGTTCAATTAGGATTATAATAATTATTTATCTAGTGTAGTGTGACAACAATAATAGCTAGGCCAGACTCGAGATAATTTCGGAAGAACAAATTGATGCTAGCTAACAGTTTGGCATCGTGTCTACACAATAAATAAACTACAATACCTACATAACTATGTACAATGGCTGTGACGCTAAATTTTACAATTTACGATGTTTAACTCTCTAAAGACACGACACGGCCGCCAATAATAACAAAATCAGACTATTTCTAGTCGCTGAAAACACCGGACCATCAACGATTTTAAATTATATGTTTTCTCTTTCCGCATCGACGTTGTCTTTAATATTTGATGTTTATGGATGTTTATTCATTAAAATGTATTTATTACATATTTAATTTAATAAAATTGTTATAATTTTATTACAGTGCGGTTCGGAGGACGTCAAGCGACACAGATGGTTCAAACATTTGGACTGGGCCGACGTTTTCATGAAGAAGCTTCAGGTATTTACTTAACTTCTTTACTTTTAACCTAATTTTACTCTGGTGCAGTGCCAATTTTTTTCAGGCTTAATCTAATTGAATTTGGCACACTCGTTGAGTACTTTACGCTATCAATTTTGTCGATCCTGAGAGTCATTGCGTAACTACCTTTAATTAGGCCCGTATTACAGAACTACGCTCAGTCGGGAAACTGTACTCAAGTCGGAAAAACGATCAATTTGTGAATAAAATATGGACTTGAGCACTGATCGACTAGGGAGCCGTATGTATAGCCGCCGTTATGTAATACCGGACTTAAATACTGAAAGCATTTTCTACTTACATGAAGTTCAAAAAACTTTCATTGTATCTTTTTGTACTCATTATATTAAATTATCAAAATAAATAAATAACGCCCAACGATCATATACATTGATCCTAGACCCTAAATACGATTCCCTGTATCTAGGAACCCAAGAACTGCGAGGACCCGTAAAGAAATTATCAGTTATTTAGATTAGCAAGAACTTGCGATATTTTCATATAATGCAAAGTCTAACAATGCCGCTATGAGAGATCAATGCGCGTACGAGATTCCAGCCATTTATTAATTTAAGAGGGTTAAGTTAATTTTATCCCGAAAAATTAATTGTTTCTGAGGGATAGCCACGCGGGCGAAGCCGCGGGCAGAAGTTAGTTATTTATATAAGTGAATTATATACTTGTCCTATTGCGGTTGAACCCGCTCCTCTAGGCTATGAGCCAACCCGCTCAACCACCACACCACAGAGGCTGTCAAATGTCTATATAATATAATATTATTTACTTTTAGATGATGTCGCTTATTTATTGGCACATTCGCAATGAAAAAATCATGCTTTCATGTTTAATTCATAGTTGCTTCATACTAATAAATATCATAGCAACCGTTTCTTATTCCGTTTAACCGTTTCTTTCGTTTATTAAATCTCTCGTTTATTAAAACACTCGGAAGGCTTACGCTGAGAAAACTTTAAAATACTAGAATGGTGACGAAAGTAGACTTTCTTAAATATATATTATATGTATACTTGATGGTTGGTTCAAAATTTATGGTCTGCATAAGCTCTCCTTTTTCCTATTTGAATCAGTAATTTTCACAGTTTATTTTTTTTGTTTCCAGCCGCCAATTGTCCCATCGGTGTCGTACGAAGGTGACACGTCTAACTTTGATGAGTACCCTGAAACTGACTGGAAGGCAGTCCGAGCCCTGGATCCCGATGAACTTAAACTATTCGCCAACTTCTGATCATCTTCACGACCTTCCATTGGATTTAATATAATATAACTTAGGAAATGACGTTGTGTGGCCTCATAAATTATAAGAACAATAGGTAAGATGATGCGCTCAGAATTAAGTTTAATCCTATAAAGTGAAGCCAAAAAGGAAAATAAAGCGTTATATACTGCCCGCATTAAGCAATAATAAACTCATAAACCCTAAAATAGAGTATCAACAAGACGTCTCATAAGACGTCCTTTGCTCCTAGTAATTGCATGAATTTATTGCGTATTCTTTTGTGTTTCACTTTATAGTTCAGAAGCGCTGTCTTAATTTTTCTTCTAGTCTGCGTATGCGGCAAAGTATTCTCAGATATAAAGAAATGTGAAACATTGTGTTGCAAACTAAACTGCGTCTGATTAAAAAAAACATCACTAACGTACATAACGCAGTTTAAAAATATCTGCTTTGTGCCATTATGTATGGTTTTGGTGTGCAATTTACCGTCAAGGATTTAACGAACCTTATTACTTAATATTGATGGTGGATTCATTTTGTTGAAATAGAAGTTTTTTATTATTGCGTAATTACTATTATTAAACCGTCCAAAAGGTTACTAGGAATTTGATTTTTGAAATGTAATCTTACTGCTTTTTAACGTCCCTAGTTAAGGTTTCGAAAGTGCAAATGTAAAACGCAAATTTGGACATAAATTTAAATGGAATTTTCTTTGGAGGCTAAACAATTGTTTTGAAGAAAAGGCTTCCTCTTTTCATTTTATTTGGGCAAACAGACAGCCAGACAGCTCCCAAGTTCTCACTTATCCATCTATGACATACCTACAGCACATTTCTGCTGGATTGTTGTTATGCTGAACTTTAGTACAGACGGGCTTAAGGCTGATTTTAACCTTCTTAGCACCTATGGGTAGATACCGGCTCGGTTAAATCCATAGTTTCATTTTGTTTTTGTGTTGTATTTTTAGCCATCATAATGATTGCCTACAATCTAACTACACTACAATCTAAACTACCTATAACTTAGTAAGTACCTACCTGCATAAGGGTTTATCTTTTTATAAAAATATATACGTAACTTAAAAATTAGCTCGTTTTTTATCTACGAGGTTTTTATAAATGTATTTATGTATAAATTAATCACGCTTTATATTCCAATGCTTCTAGTGCAGAAACTATTTTAGTATTTATCATCTAAGAATGTCTGGAGAAAAATAGCTATGTACCTATATCTAATACGGTTGATTAATTTGTTACTTTAGAAAATAATCTAAATTTTGTGTACCTTTTGGTTTTCAGAGGTGATTAATGTTGCGAATTTTCAGTTCTAATCGGCAACCGATGCGATGGATCAGAGCATATTATGTATTTTTAATTCATCAGTTTTAAAAGTAACCGTGAAATATTTGAATATCCGGAACACAGTAGTGCTTGCGCACTACTGCTTGGCGTCTGAATAAACGACTAAGTGGTGGCACCTACCTAGACGAGCTTTGCAGAAAAGTACTACCTAGTAAAACGTCTTTGTCATAAGGAGTAAACTGTAACAGTATTTTTTATATTACATTACAGATATTTTAATGGGAAGATATGTATATATGTTTGTAGGAGGTATTATCTGAATGTACATGTCCGATTCCGATTTAAATTCCCTGATAGAAAACTGCATTATCCCTGTGTGGCATATACTTGACTACTTAACCTTGGTCGAATAGGAAAAGATGACATAGGATTATATTTAATGTAGTACCACAGAATACTTAATAGTACAGAGTGATACATTTGGATTTCGCCTGTGGCTTCTTCATCTACATGCTCGCTCTATGTTTGGTTCCACTCAGCTTACGTAACGTCCGAGTCAACGGGTTTTGATATCAGGTATGTAGGTACAAAGATTGGGTATCAGTATACCAATACTACTTTTTATGCAGGTAATACTGCGAGTAGAAGCTATTTTCTAAAAAAGGTAGATGATAGTTTATCAAAATATTTATTTAAATAAATAATCTTTGAAACTGTAATTTTTTTTGTTTATTGGTCGCATCGTCTTTACTGTCGTCTTGCTTAGCACTCGTTCGGATACGACGCATAAATTAAAAATCTAGCTGCCTTGATTGGCTATAATATTGTATTCTGACCAATCACGACAGCTAGATTTTATATCGTTTTGTTATTGGTTGTCGATACATTCTCAAGGAAACGTAGTAAAATGTTTGTGATTTAAAAATGTTACTTATAAGTGAGTACATATTTTTGTTTCCTATTAGTTTTCGTTTGTATTAAGTAGTTACAATTCATCGATAATAATAAGTAAACTTAAAGCGAATTAATGAAACTAAAGAATCGTGGCCATCCATGGCTTTTAGCGTATTAATACTTTATTCATTAAATTTTAATAAATTAATGGGTTAGTTTTTAAATGAATTATGTGTTATTTAATATATACTAGAAAATCATAATATTTAATTTATATTGATAGTTATTTCGTTGTAGGAATAAGGATATCAGTTTGGTTTTTAATAATTTTAATTCGTTGATGTGGAGTTGATTTATGAATGTATTTGAGATCTCATCTTATATTTCCTGTTAAAGAATCCACGAAAAATGATAAAATAATGATCACAGGTAATATATTACTATCGTTTCAGTGTATCAGAATATTATCCATCTTTTGACGCGGTTCTGGTCTTTTACGGAATTTCATGTCACTTGATTATATTTTAAGTAAGTAATGGAAGATAATAAAAGCTTCAGATTAATTGAAACCCATTAATGGGTTTAATTTTACTGTTAAATTATATGAAATAAATATAAAACAAATTATATGACAGGCTCTGTGGTGTGGTGGTTGAGTAGGTCAGCTTATAACCCGGAGGCGGCGGGTTCGATTCCCGCGACAGGACAAGTATTTGTGTACAGAAAAAAGCGTAATACCTTGTTCTAGTCTGAATGTTGTGGGACGATGGTCCTGATAGGTCCTGGGTTCCTAGACAAAGGGAATCCTAGTTAAGGCCAGGATCTATGTATGTGATTGTTGGGCGTTACTATTGTTATTATTGTAATTAATACAGTAAATTTTGTAATGTTTAAAATGTTTGTAATTTTGTAATTATTTACAGTAAATTTTGCCTATCGGCATTTCATTGTGTTCTGTGTGATGTGCACATCAAGGAAGTTCTATAGTATATAATAAATACATCAATATATATTTGTAGACATTTCAAACAGCGCCATCTAGTCCCAAACTAAGCAAAGCTTGTACTATGGGAACTATATAAATTGATAGGATATATACATGCTTTGTTTGTAAATAAACACATGGAAACTAACACCTATGCTCATGACACAAACGTTTGTCCTGGTTGGGAATTGAACCCATAATCTACAGTTCAGAAGTCAGAAATACTACCCACTGAGCGATCAGCCAGTATATTCTATAGATAGTAAAGAATATACTATTAAAGTTCCTTCTTTAGATTTTTATTAATTACTTCCTTCCTTACATTTTAATCATTTTACCATCTCGATGTGAGTCAATGTAAGAAAGTTTTTCGCCTAATAAATGTGTCTTTATCTATATGCCTATAATATAACAGGGTTGTAGGTATGTTAGACTTAATATGATTGTAAATACACAGAAATAAATGTTTTAAACGATATCTACTTTATATTTCGTTTTATTTTCTAAAACAAAATAGGAATTTAAAAGCTGAATGTGGTGAATTTGGAAAATGTTTGAAGAATACTATCGCCTTGTTAAAGTTAATACTGTAAAATAAGCAAGCATAAAAAAGGCTAAATTAAAATTGTATTTTATATTATAAGCTACACAGGCAGTTATTTTTAAAGTCTAATTTAAAATTAAAAGATTTATTGCTAATAATCTATTTTTGGCACTTTTAGCACTTTTTATGATTCATTATATTCCTGCAACTACGACAGGCACCTCGTTTGTTTCGTGGTAATAACGACCACGACTATGTATCAAATGCTTCGTAAAGATAAAAAAATAATTATTTGCTGATAACACACATTTATCAAGAAACGTGGAGTTAAACGCAAACATCAAAAAATGAAAATTTTTTTTGTTGTAGCCTACATCGTGACGTTTTACTTGAAAAATTTTAAAGCAATGATTACAAATATTCTTAGTGCTTACTTTGACACGTCGTATTGAAAATTTTCAGAAAAATAATGATACCATTTTTAAGCCTGAACAACTGATTAATAACCTATAGTTAAAATATTTCCTATAACCTGTAATTAAAATATTTCCTATATTTTAATTATAGGTTATTAATCAGTTGTTTATTAATCTTTCAATGTTTCGGTCAGCTTAGGACAGTTTTTACCTACTTACCTGGCGATGGGTGAAAAAGGGATACCTCATTGAACCATCATTATCCTAGTTAGTTAGTCCTGTAGACATAAATAAGTATACCTACTTGACTGTAGAGTCTATATTCTACAGTTCGATATAGCCATAGAATAAATAAATTATATTAGACAATACGTATGCATAGCACGTCCACCATAATGGTTCCAGACTTCACCTTCTTATCAGTATTTGTAAGCCCCATTTCCATTAAACTGAACAGAATTTATATAGTACTAGATGCGCCCCGCGGTTTCAACCCCGGATAAAAAGTATTTTAATTATTTACTCATCCCACGGGAAAATTTCGCTTTTCTGGGATAAAATGTATACATGCATACAAACTTTCGCCTTTATAATATTAGTGTGATACAGGTGTGTTTTGAAGAATGGTCGCCAATATTGATTACTCATGGCGTTTGCATGATAATTTTTTTTTAATCGTATTATCAAATTTTCTTTCAAATCTGTAAGTCATAATTTTTTGACACTGTTACTTTGTAAGACCGTCAAAGTTTTACTACATGTACTCTTTTGGTGAAAACTTTTAAAAATAGTATTTAAATTTGCTGTTCTGCTTCATGAACACGCACTCTAACTAGATGGCAATAGATAACATATATTGAATGATAAAATCGATACCTAATACTTTTTGTTTATCTGCCATTCTGTTGTTCTCGTCGGCAGTTCCGTTAGTGACTAGACGTACTTACAATATTGTTAAACATATTAATCGCAGAGTTGTTCTTCAAAATGTCAATAAGACCTCTAACACCGGCTTTGGCAGAAAAAGCACGAGTGGAGTTGAATGAGAAGTCAAGCAGTTTAAAGGCAGACCTGCAGCTACTAAAAAATTGGATAGCAAAGCAGCCACATCTAAGAGCCAGAACAGGCGAGTGAATTTTGAGATAAACTATTGCTTAAATATGATTTTTTTGTGTTTTTATCTCATTGATGTTCTATTAATAAAAATTGAAAATGTTTGTTTTTAAACGGATAGCCAGTTTTGATAACTTATATTATATTTTAAAAGTACATTGCGTATGACTTAAGTTAGCTTGAGTTTTACGTAGTTGAATTACTAAAGAATGAAAAAAAAAATCATAATTAAGATGTGTGTGATCGCATAAATTTGACCAAAGGTTATGTTATATAGTAGTAAACTAAGTACGATCCTGTCTACAATTTTTTTTTGGTAAATTATTATGTATTTGGATTGATTATAACTGTATAGTTATCATTTTGTAACAGGTAATAAAATGCTGATAATTTGACAATTTATTAACACACGTGAACGGATGGAATATTAAGGCTAATTTGTATTTGGTTTTATTTATGTATTATTATCAGAAAGTAGAAGATTTTTATGAAAGTAAAAATTAAGAAAGTTGCGTGGAAAATTAGAAAATGTTCACCATGCGGGCCAAACCGCGGGGTGCAGCTAGTAAGTTATATAAATAAGCTGATCATCTAAAATTCATACCAAAATTGTTTCATATTTTTTTATTTATAATTTGACCACTGACAGCCTCTGTGGTGTGGTGGTTGAGCAGATTGGCTCATAATCCGGAGGCAGCAGGTTAGCTTCCCGCGGCAGGACAAGTATTTGAGCACAAAAAAAAGCGCAAATACTTGTTCTGCGTCTGAATGTAGTGAGACCATGGTCCTCATAGCTCCTGGGTCTCTAAACACAGGGAATCCGAGTTAGGGTCCAGGATCTATGTATGTGATCGTTGGGTGTTATTATTATTAATATTATTACTGTTTTCCCTGATGGAAAGTAACGTCGCAGTCTACGATGGCGCACTAGAAAGTACATATGTTAACTCTTGACTGAATGTATTAATTTTTTATATCTATATTCTAATTTACAGATGACCAATGGCTAGTGTCGTTTCTACGCGGTTGCAAGTTCAGTTTGGAGAAAACAAAGGAAAAACTAGATCTGTACTATACCGTCCGCACCACAGTACCAGAATTATATAATATCAAGCATTCAGAGCCAATATTTGAAGAGCTCTATAGTTTGGGGTAACTAAAAAGAATTATGATCTTGAAGCTATCATGGTTTTTTGAACCACTTGACTGTAGGCTGTCGTTCTGTCGCTTAAGGTTCAAATCCAACTACTCTTGTAAATTTGAGAGCCACAGACGAGGATGTTATTTCAAAAAGCCCTCTTTTATCTACTCAATTATTATGGCTTTATGTAAAAGAAAATATTGTATTGCAACGAGTAATGGTGCTAGGTACTTTTCACTGCTCCCCTGGGTAGTAATCGTAAAGTTTAGTCTAGAGACCTTTCCTTTCCTGTACCTTTTAATGCCGACATTATGGGAAGGCTAAAAAAAAGTGTGTATTTTTCAAAAACAACGGGATCGGTTCCCTTGAAAGAAATGAATTGGAGTAGATATACAGGTATATTATATAATTATCAAAATCAGCCTGACCATACTCTTGATTTTTTTATTACTCCCCATACTTTCAAAGTTGGCCATCCACGCCCCCAGTTGAAAGATAGAACCTATATAGGTCCCTTAAATGAAGTTATTTCTTTACAAGGTTTTTTTCAGGTCCATGTTATTACTACCAAAGGTATCAGGACCTGATTCCCCGAGGGTCACATTAATTCGCCCAGGAAGGTTTGACGCTAACAAATTCAACGTTCTACAGATGTTAGCCGTTTCAAACGTTTTACAGAAGGTTTACTTAGTTTTATTGCCTATAAGAACTTTAGATTAAATTCCTTTAAATTTACTATCTAATATATGAGATAATTTGCTAAGTATTCTTAATCTGACCATAGCTCAAAAAATAATCGAGTAATCTGTGTTTGGTCTTTGCGTAGATAAGAAAATCGAATGTCTATATTTCAGATTAAAAACGGTGCCTTGTCAGTTTTATCCCACATAAGATATTCATATTATGAATTAGTAGGTATATAGGCTGGTGCTAATGATGATAAGATAATATTTTTTTAAGAAATTGCTGAAAAATATGTATATCATTTTAGCAAAATGTTTTCCAAAATCTGCATATAAAAATTGAAAAGTGTATGGGCTCTCATTTAATTTTGACACATTTGAAATGAGATACGATAACAGCAACCGGCAATCACTGTCTGTAATCCGAGACTCGATCCGAGTATTATCTCAATATTTTATAGCAATTTTGTTCTTACTATTGCTCATTACTTATTATTCATTTATCTACTTAGAGAATTTAGCCACTGTGTCATATATTTTTCCTAAGATTTTGTAGTGCATAGCCTACGTAACTTGCATCAGAGAATATTATTTGCATATCGTCAGGCTTGCCTTATTTGCCAATTTGATCAGCAAACAGTCTCAAAATGGTGGTGATGCTATTTTAATTTCAGATAGTTTTGATGGAGGATGACCAAGCGGTGGTAGCCGGAACTATCATCATATTAGACTTGCAAGGAGTCTCGTTAGCGCACTTCTTCCAAATGACTCCTGTGACGATAAAGAAAATAGTGGTATCAGCACAGGTAGGTCTATTGTTAATAATAAGGCTGCCAAAAAGAAAGAAGAAGTGAAGCAGATAATAACATCATATCATTAAGAAAGATAAATATATCAAAGTACGAAAGGAAAGAAAAACAAGAAGACTTGATTGTAAAATTTGGTCTTTTAACTTAACACTTGATGGCTTAAGGGCTTAAGGATTATTTTTAAACTGAAAGGTAAAGCCAATAAATTTAGAGGGTGCTTAGCGGTATTGTGCGTATGGGACACAGACGCTAGAGTAGTGGTGGTAGATAGTGCATAGATTAAGTGGACCAATGACAATTATAAGAAATGTGCCGATGAATGCATGAATGCGAGTTGCAAGGTAGGAGAGTTGCTGATACAATAGAAGACCTACAATCAATAGTAAACAATAATGATGACGATAGCATGGATGTATATTTCACAGAGTTTGCTGACATTATTTTAATAACACCTATTGATATCTGCTTTTTGTCTTTACAGGATGCTTCTCCAATTAGAATGAAAGGTATTCATTGTTTAAATACTCCTCCAGGTTTTGAAACTATTTACAACGCTATGAAAAGTCTATTGAACGAGAAAAACCAAAATAGAGTAAGTTCTCTTCATAATATAGAAGTTTAAAATATGACAATGATACTGAAAAATTTCATTGATTTTTGATTTTATATAAAACATAAATTAAGATATTACTAAATACTACTAGAAAAAAAAATATAAAAAAGGTAAAAAGAGGTTACAAATAAAACACAGAATTTAGATCACCTTCTGCGGGGAGTATACCCAAAAAGCTGGCGACATTCCTAGGGATTCATATTTCCTCCGTTTGAGGTTTTCTGCAGCTTCTGCCGCTGCGCATGTCGCTCGAGCCGAGTTGTTAGTGTGGGAAGGCGCTACTGTGTCAACGCAGGTAGCATCTCACACAAGCGACCTTCCACGACTCCACGGAACTAACGTCATACCGTTAGGCGTCTAACCATCGTCACGTGAAATACCGTTCGTCTTTAAAGTGCCCGGCACGTTGACAGTGGCAAGGGCCCGACAAATAACGTCAATTAAAGCGGCATGGCGTGATAAACGTCCCGCGCTGCGGCAGAAAGATACAACATGGTGCCTTAATCGGTCTACCTCGCCTTCGCAGTAACAGAGGTGCGGTTCTGTCCTGGAGATGCCCAGACGTAGGCCCACTGCAATAGAAAAACTTGAGTAATCTGAAAGTGTTCCAATATTGAACGAAGGAACAGCCTGTAGCCAGTAACCAGACTCACGTTCGCTAGTAGCAAGGAGAACCTAACATGTTACTATTATGTAGTAGTTCCTACATAAAGGCTTGTCCCATTGTCTCTGCGAACGTGGACTTTTGGGGAAATGCTCACCCAGACAGGTCTGTTCCAAATATTGCTGGCCTCATCTAGACATATTACCGGCGCTCGGCTCAACTATTTTGGCAAAAAACGCAGCGGTACTATGTATAATTTATTTATAAGAAAAATGTACGCATAAAGGATTCTAAATTAAAATGTTATTCCTCAGTTGTATGTTCATAATACAAACTACGAAGAGCTCTACAAATACGTTCCGAAAGAGATCTTGCCAGCTGAGTATGGTGGTAATGCTGGAGCGACAGAAGGCATAATTGGTATGTTATATTTGAAAAATGTTAATATATTTGTTAGATATCGCTATAAAATTATAGACACAAACCGCATATTTTGAACAGTAAACAGCAACAGATGCTATTACGTTAAAACTAATAGCGCTCTTTATTTTTCAACTTAAAAAAAGGGATCTGTATTAATATACTAAGGTTCACTCGAAAACACTATTAATGTTAATTTACTATTAATGTTAATTTTTTAGGTCTAGTTTAGTTTAGGTATTGTTAATTCATTTGCGTACATGTAATTACCTAAAAATTATAGAGATATTTACTGTTATTAAAATTATAATATTTTCACAGATCACTGGAAAAATAAAGTGACGGAATACAGCACGTTCTTAGAAGAAGACGAGAAATACGGCACGGATGAGTCGAAGCGGATAAAACCAAAAACTGTTGAAAATAGCACCTTGGGTATAGAGGGATCTTTTAGAAAACTTGAAGTAGATTAACAATAACAACATTTCATTTTATTATGTCTAAGGAGAACTGAAGACCTCTTCTCCAAGGAAATTTCTGATAGGACTAGGATAGAAAATTGTTAATACACCGTTGTAAATTTATAAACATGACACAACCCTAACTAAAAATTTTATTAATAAATACGAGTGATATTGTTTTATTGGAAAAATCCACAGCAGGAATACATAAAGTAAATCTTGTATTAGATTATCATACTATATTGAGTTGGGGTGTCGGCCGAGGAACCACGTCTGAACCATGAGCAGTAGCAAAAATGCAAGTTTGATCGGCTCGATCCTCAGTTGGTAGTAACTCTGCCTTCTGTGCTGCAGGTTGTGGGTTCGTTTCCCATTCAGGACAAAGATTTTGTTTATTCTGTGTCTGAGTGTTATATTGTATTCTATCAGCTATCTGGTTCCCATAGTACAAGTTTGCTTAGTTTGAAGCTAGATGGTGTTATGTGAAATGTCTACAAACATTTATTTATTTCATTTTAATATTTTTTTTATTATACATCATTTCCACAGACACCTGGGTCCGTGCTTTTTGTTAGATTATTTTTTTATATTTATTAATTAAGCCTATTATTAACATGAACATATATATAATATTTCATTTTAATTTGTATACTAACGTATACTAGATCTCAAATAGTTTTTTCTATAAAAGACTATAAAGGTGTACAAGATAATGCAAGGTGCATTTAGGGATTATAGACCTTATCAAATTAAATATTCGCTTAACTACACGCTCCTACTTATGGATTACTACGTAGCAGTATAAGCCAGATAACTAATCAATTTTATTTGTTTATCACATAGGTACACCCTATCTGCTATTACAGCTCTTTAATTTACACCGCGATAGTTGATACAGTGCACGCATTTGTTGAAAATAATGTCGATTAGGGCTCTACCACCGGCGTTAGCCGAGATAGCTAGAGTGGAGCTAAATGAAGATCCGAATAGGTTGAAGAATGATCTCCAGCATATCAAGGATTGGTTGACCAAGCAGACTCATCTGCGTGCTAGGACAGGTAAGTATTATACCACCAATTGCTCACTATTTATATTTTGTTCTTTTTTTTAGCTGTAGTAGATTTACATTGTAACCACTAACTCGCCTGATGGTAACATCTTTGGCCAAAGTGTGGTCAAAGATGTTACCATCAGGCATTGTAACACGTAAACATGAACGACCATTGATCTTTTAATTTTTCAAATTGTGTATTCGTTATTTTTCAGAGTAGGTATGGTACTCTGCAAGACATTTTGTATACGCAGACTTTTTACAACTCAGTTTATATGACCCTTTTTTTTTTGGGGGGGGGGAAATGCCTTCGCACTTCCCCGCCACCACGGGGGTGCTGGCAGGGGGTATGAGGGACTCGAACCCACTAAAACCCCCCCGTGAGCCCTCGTCCGCCGTACCGGGGCGAGAAGGGGTCGCGACTGCAGTCCAGCCAACTAGACTATATGACCCTAACTCAAGAAGTTTATTTCCCTAACCCACAGTTTAAGCGTCAAATTAGTATTTAAAAACCAAAAAAGAAAATATAATTTATAACTTAATACTTTTTGCATTATTGCGTGTAGGTGTAGGTACTTTTGATTTATTTTATAGATAAGCAGTTAATGTGCAAGATAGCGTATCAAGCTGTTTTTATAATTTCATAGTATACCTATGCCTCAAGCCTCAAGCCAACAATTTACAAATAACCATAACCACCAAGTCACTAACGAGATCAAAATCGGCAGTGATATTGTCTTTCGATCGATCAAATGTTAGCCATCTGTACAAAGCAAGCTGCTGATAGTAGAGCATTCTGTATTTTGGGGAGTCCCCACTCCAATTTCCGGATAAATCAGACCCACTAAGTCGAGGTAGTACTGTGCACGGTAAATGTTCCCTTTGCATCAACCCTTGCGCGTCTCGCGTAAAGTGGATTGCCCTATGCAGAATATGGCTCGCTGCTCGAAAATGCAGAGGCAAGTTGCTTCAGTGACCAAGGAAGGGCAGTCGTGAAGAGGAAAAGATAACATATAACCAGAGAGTCAACCAGAGAGACCAAGCTACTTTCAAATTAAAAATGATTGTTTCAGATGACCAATGGCTTGCAACTTTTCTTCGCGGGTGCAAGTTCAGTTTAGAACGGACGAAGGAGAAACTTGATTTGTACTACTCTATCCGGACCACTGCACCTGACCTGCATAGAATCAAGCATACAGATCCACTTTTTGATGAAATTTTGAGCACAGGGTAAGTAGAAAAATATAGAGGTTGTGGTTTCAGGAAAAGGCAACATTAGTATACATTTCAGTGGATTGATATGCATATATAACAGCTGGGTTCGATACATTGGCGATGTAACCAACACAATCTATAACTACATAGTTAATAATATTGTACGTAGTAGCCGTATGAAATGTTCTAATGTATGTTTTGATGAAATTCGGATCCGGAAAATGTACCCGATATAATCAATAATCATACTGTTCTAAAAACCTGATGGTTCTAATGACCAGATAAAATATTTATTTGAAATCCATATTTCACGTAATCCACAAAAACCTGCCAATATAAACACATTTTCATGAACAGACCCAGTTTACCCCGTCGTCACCACCCGAGACACGTCTTGAGCGACCCGGATGATCCTATAGCAGCCGTAGTATCAGCTGCGCGAGGATCACCGGACCATTCTAGCCCTTCTGGCTCACGTACCGCTTTCGGCACCGGTATAGGATACCAGCGTAACACAATCAGATAGCGACTCCGCCGGTGAGGTCGACGAACCCCCCGTAGGTTAGCTAGAACGGTCGCGACTTTCAATAGGGTCCACTCTTCCAGTGGACGTAGTCTTCTCGATCCTCTTATCCCGGCAACGACCCAAGCTGAGGCTCGCACCCCAGGGGTGCTCTTGAGCTAGTTGCCTCCCACTTTTGACGGCTGGGCGCCTTAAGTGTCCGCCCTCCCGCCCGGTGACGCTGTAAAGGTCAATAGAGACCGAGAGAGAGAAAAAAAAAAAACAGACACAGTTTGAAATCAAATTATGATCTGTGATATTCAACTTTATACATGGGGTTTAAAGAGACTCCGTCAAAAAAGTGTTATGAAGCGGCCTTAATTGTGTACATCCTATTACAGAGCAATGCTAATTCTACCCAAGGCTATAGCGCCTGACGCCCCGCGAGTAAACGTAGTCCGACCAGGACGATACGACCCTAACAAATATCACATTTTGGATGTTATATCCGTCGTGGCTATTATACAAAGGGTAAGGTTAACGCTCTTTTATATGTTTAACTAATAGGAATGGGACTGGCTTTAGAATTGCTATTTTTATGACTTCAATCCCGGCAAAGACGACGTTGTCCATCCCTTAGATTGATAAATAATTTATAGGCTTTTGGGAGGGAATTTAGAGGCTTTTAATACGTCCACCAAAATCATTTTAGATAATGTTAATGGATGATGACCAGACCGTAGTCGTTGGAACTGTGACTCTTTTGGATTTGGAAGGAGTTGGAATGGGACACTTCCTGCAGATGACTCCGTCTACCATGAAGAAAATGACCGTTGCTGGTCAGGTAATAAACGCATAGGTCTATAAAACGCACTATTGTACCAAGCTTGTTTTTCGTATATTAAATTATTTTAAAACTAAAAATAGATAAATAAGTCCAATCTTTCTCCAACTGAGAGACTTACCAACGAACAGCATTATACAGGACGCAATTGAATTTATTAGCATAAATTGAATACTGTACATTATCTTTAGCCCATCAAAAAGAATAATATAATGTTTTACCTGAAAATAAAACAGTTATTATATGCGAAACCTTATTCTAGACCTATAAAGTGAGACAGCATCATTCCGGATATGACGTCACGACCTCTTCTGTCTCCCTCCCGCACGGCTCCGCCCCTTAAACGGGAGGGGAGAGCTTGCCTTGGCTGGGAGCCCAGGCGCACTCGTCACATTGTATCTCACTTTCTGTGGACAGAATATGAGTTCACCAGGCAGGATTAAAATTAGGTCTAGAATAAGGTTTCGCATATAATAACTGTTTTATAGATAGATAGATAGATAAAACTCTTTATTGAAACACCACATTGTAGTAACAATTTACAGGCACAAACTTAAGAATTAAGTGTCACAATGGGCGGTCTTATCGCTTAAAGCGATCTCTTCCAGACAACCCAAAAATTTAGGAAAAACAATAAAAATAAGGACGGTGGTTTTTAGATACAGAAAAAGCTATACAAACTATACTTAATGCTAATAACAATAATAACAAAATATATATATAAATTAACATATACTTATACATATATAGGTACATAAATATATACACAAATACATACATACATACATACACAATAATAGTAGGAGACATTACAAAAGTAATAAGTACCAACATTAAAACAACAGTAGATACTAAATGCGTCGTAGGTTAGAAGCTATAGCGCGAGATAGTGAGCTTTGACTTTATCTTTAAAAACGTTCAGTGAAGGTGCACGTTTAATATCTAAAGGAAGCGCGTTCCATAGACGAACCACTTCGACAGTAAAAGAAGAATCATAAAAAGAGGTTCTATGGATCGGCATTTTTAACATAAAGTACTCTGATGACCGCAAAGAACGGGTGTTAGAAACGTGACGAAATTCGAAACGTTCCTGAAGATAGCGCGGGGAGGAAGGATGAAACAATACACTGTACAAAAGGGACAATATATGAGCATTCCGACGAAGTCTTATGGGAAGCCACTTGAGCCGAGTACGAAAAGCAGAGACATGGTCAAATTTGCGCAAGCCAAATATAAACCTTATACAGAAATTCTGGAGACGCTCAAGTTTATTTAGCTGGTCCTGCGTAATGTCGAGATAACAGACGTCAGCATAGTCAAGGATAGGGAGCAAAAGAGACTGTGCAATCTTAGTGGTAGTTGGAAGAAAATTACGTAGTTTACGCAACGAGCCCGCAGAAGCAAACATCTTGCGGCTTGTGTGAGCAAGTTGCGGACCCCAGGTAAGGCACTTGTCAATGGTTATACCGAGGTTCTTCACTGTATCACTAAAAGGAATTGTGACACCGTCAAACACAACTTTGGGCAAAAGGTTCCAGTTAATCTTACAGATGGTACGAGAGCTGCCTACAATAATAACTTGCGTTTTAAGTGGATTTACCTTTAGTCCATAAGCTTTGCTCCACATAGCTATTATGTCCAAGTCCTTATTTGTAGATAGTACTGCCTCAGATAGCTGAATCAGAGGAGCTTGTTGATAGAGTTGTAGGTCATCTGCATACAGGTGGTAGGAAGATGAAATATTTTGAGAGATAGAGTTAATAAATATAGAAAATAGAAGAGGAGATAAGACGCCTCCTTGTGGTACGCCAGCTGACGTGCTCCTCCACGAAGATAGAGAATCTTCGAGACGAACCCGCTGTCGGCGACCGAACAAGTAGCTACGAAACCAGTCAATCACCATTGGAGATATGTTAATAGAGCGAAGAAGTTCTAGGAGAATATCGAAGTCAACAGTATTAAAAGCGTTGCTGAAATCTAAAAGTGTTAGCACAGTTAACTGACTGTTTTCCATCCCCAGACGTATGTCATCAGTGATTTGACAAGTGCAGTTAACGTACTGTGATTAGGTCGAAAACCGGATTGAAAGGGATTCAGGAGATTGTTACGAGTAAGGAAGATGTTGATCTGATTATGAACCAGACGTTCTAGAACTTTGGACAAGAAGGGAAGAATAGATATAAGACGATACTCGGAAAAGGATTTAGGATTGGCTTTTTTAGGTAGAGGGATGATTTGGGCATCCTTCCAAATGGCAGGAAAGACGCCATTAGATATAAAAAAATTAAGTATGAAGCAGAGGATGGGAAGAATGGAATCAAGGATAGGAATCAACATGTTACGACTTATGCCATCGACTCCAACAGCATTAGATGTAATGGACATTATGCTCTTCTTAACATCACAAGGGCTAAATTGACTTATGACAAACGGAGAAAAGTTAGGAGCTGTAATGTTGGAAAGATGATTAATGGTATGGACTTTAATTAAAGGGTCAATAGAACATGACCCGGAAAAGTGTTGATTAAGAGCCTCAATGTCTAAATTTTTAGGAACAGTATCTAGGCGAGATTTCCCAACTCCTAACGACCTGAGGAATTTCCAAACTTTGGCTGGATCCTCATTTTGAACAGATTCATGGATATGGCGTCGTTGGGCATCCCTACACACCACGTTGCAGCGATTCCTAAACTTGATATATCGAGCCTTATTAGCATCATTCGGTAGACACTTAAATTTACTTTTGGCAGCAGCTTTTTTATTTTGTAATACCTTTATGTCGTTAGTGAGCCAAGGTGCAGGTACGTGTTTAATTTTAATAGATCTCAAGGGTGCATGAACGTCATATAGTTGGGTAATACGAGAGTTAAATAAGGCTACTTGTTCATCAATGGAATCTGCACTGATTACAGGTGACCAATCAATGTTTTGGGCATCCGCTAAAAAAGCCTCATTATTTATACCACTAAAATTGCGCTGCAGAATAATAGTTGGTTTAGATTTAGGTGGACGGATTTTATATGATAAAAAGACTAAATCATGATATGAGAAGGCATCAGCTGCACATTGGCCATGCTTAGCAACATGTCCTAGTGATGATACCATCATGAGATCTAGCAGAGACGGAATTGAGTTAGGGAAATGATGAGTGGCACTAAGGGGGAGAAGATGCATGTTACAAGACCTAATGATGTTTTCTAGAGAGGAAGAACGATGGTCATTTTTTAAAAGACAAGTGTTAAAGTCACCCATCACAATGGTATGACTATAAGAGGGACAAAGATCTTCTAAGATCTTGTTGAAGGAAGAGAAAAAATTATTACGTAATGAGTGGCTATAGTAGACTCCGAGAAGGATTTTAGAGTGCGAAAGAAGAACTTCAATAAAAAGATGCTCGCCAGCATTCGGGGGAGGCGGCTGTGTGGAGGTGCTTATAACGGAGAAAGGAATGTGCGCACGAAGGTAAATAGCAACACCTCCACCGCCGCTTCCTGTCCGATCGTTGCGAATCAGGTTAAAGCCAGGCAAAGTATAAGAAATTGAGGGAAGAGATGGTTTAAGCCAAGTTTCGGAGACTAATATAGCGTGAATATCTTTTAAGGCAAAAGACGTCTGCATGTCAGAAAAATGTGCCGGAATGCTCTGCGCATTTATGTGGACAATATTAAAGTTCTTAGGTACATCAGAAAAATGAGCTATCAGTGTGTCAGAGAGAGAAGGAATACTAGAAAAACTGTCATTGCTGCTACTACTATCGTAGGAAGAAATAGATAAGAAGTTATCACTTTCATTGCTACTATTAAATATGTTTAACATAGATATATACAATAGAAATATAATATAAATAATATATGTATAATAATAAAAAACAAAAAATAGATAAATAAAAAATATCCTATTATAAAAAAATTATACGAACAAACTAAATTACTTATACACTCCACCTGCCGGTAGCAAATGTGTTCAAACAATAAACTCAGATAAGAGTACTACATAGCCAAAAGGTAATTTGGCATGACAATACAACTGCAATATATCAAATAGGCAACCCCTTTCTCCACAACAAAAACAATAAATAATAATAATCGATACCTAAAACAATGCTTACAATATTATGTGGAATGAAACGTAATTTTGTAATGTCTATGATAGTTACTAAAATAACTGTCAGAGTCAGTCGACAATAGCTAATTTGACAGCTGATATTAACTTGACGTTTGACTTTGACATTTACTAACAATAACATTATGTATACAATATTGATCAGTACAAAAAAATTAAAATTGATTTCCATTGCGAAAAAGAGGTAGATTAAATATTAAACAAGAAGAAAAAAGAAACTACAATAAAAATGAAAATACGGCAAGAATTTAGCATGAAGAGAAAGAAGAAAGATCATTTTTTCGTCACAGCCGGGCGCCTAGGCTTAATCGCCAACTCAAGCTCCTTGTCAGCCGCAGCAACTGCCTTTTTCTTCTTCGGTACAGCAACTGCAACACTCTGCTTATCGAGTTTATCCAGCTCCGCCATGTAGCTGATCTTATGTCGCGTACCATCGGTACCCAACACAAAGATGAAGCCGTCACGGGTCCAGCATTTGGTTACCCCAAACCGTTGACGTGCTGCCATAAATGTTTCATATCGCAACTTCGTCAAAAACTCGGACATGGTGATACCTGAGCCCTTGAGACTGGTTTTTGCACTCCAGATCTTAGAACGCATTTGAATATCGCGGAGTTTGACCAGGATAGGCCTTGGCCTGTCGAGTGAAGCTGAACGACCCATTCTATAGCAATCATTTATATGTTCCATTTTGAACTCGAGTAGCTTCAATTTATCTGCAACTACCTTGACAATCGTAGCCGAGGCATCCTCCTGCTTCTCCTCGGGTATCCCATGGAAAAGCAATATTTTTCGCCGGCTATGCATCTCTAAGCTGTCATTGCTATGGGCCAAAACCTCTACTTGGTCTGCAAAACCCGGAGGGCATTCAAGGTAAAAGTCTTGAAGAGAGAAAATTCTGCAGCAAGGCTTGTGGCATCCGTAGACACTGGAGAGGCGAGTGTTTGCTGCCTCTTCTCAAATTCGGCCAGTTTAAGGTGGAAAGTCTATGTCATCTGTGACATAGTTTCCTTTATATCCTCCATCTTGCTCTGCAGTTGTGCAGTGCCAAACACAAAAGTGCAAAAACTAAGTGATAGGTGTGTAGTTTAGTGAGGAAAACACTACTCGGCAGGTACTGTGACTTTACTTTTAATTAGACATACAATCCATGTAAAAATAGACTGTAAAAGTATTTAATAAATCAAATTAAAAATTTTACGAAAATTTAAGATGTTTAACTTGCAACTACCGCCCAAAAAAAAAAAAAATGTTTTGTTTTATTTTCAGGTAAAACATTATATTATATGCTAGGAACCGTTATTCTAGACCTATAAAGTGAGATGTGTTTATTATCGCCTGGTGGCAAGCTAGTAAATAAAGATGCCAATGTGTGAATTATGATCTTTTAACATAACATTAGTTAGAATACACAAAAATATATGTTTTGTTTTGTACAAGTCTTTCAATGTTTGTAATAAAACATTGAGAGTAATTACGAAAATTATTGAGTAGGAACTTCTATATAATAAGCAATTAACAATAAGATAAGCAGGAACAAATAATCAAAATAACATAATTAAACAGCTTCGAATGATTGCGACAAATTATTGTAACTCGGAGGTTGAATAATCTCAGCTGAATAGAAACGCGCAAACGTGTTAGGGGTACGCCAATTTCCTTTTGACATGATTTCGTCAATATTGCAACTCTCAAGCCAATTTAATGATGCCGAGGCGCTCCGGGTGCTACCTGGAGAGGCGTCAATACCTGCCTCTTTAAGAACTGTCTTTACCCAACCGCCTATCATAGTTCGAGAAGCTGGACGGACTTTTCCGTTCGTGGATATAAACAAACTGTTAACATCAATATTTTTTCTGCGAGATGATGAGATGTTTACTAGCTTTCGCAGCCAACAAACAGGACAGACCGATTTATTCATGTGGGTATGTAGTTTCCATGAAGACTGCCTGTGAGTATAGTTATCAGTCTTAGAGCCGAACGAAGGATGTAGAATAATATTATGATCGGAATTATCCTCGAAATGTGATCCATCGATCCGTAGGAGAGTAAGATCGTGCACACGACGGCTAGATGCTAGAAGCAAAATAAGCGCTGTGCGACGTGATGCTTGAAATAGACTTACATCAGAAATCTGGTTTGAACTTAGCCAGTCAACTACGAGCCTCGGGTCCCAAATTATTGATATGCGAGGACGTGAATTTACGTTGGCGAGAGAGATAGCTTTTAACATCCGGTGAATAAGCGGATCACTACTCAAAGTTTGACCATTAGAACATGCTAAAGTGGCTATTGCAGATTTGTAAACCAAAATAGTTTTGTAAGAAAGATTATAAAATTTAAGGTTTAAATGCAAGTGAGCGAGGTACTTAGCTAACTGCGCACCAGTGGGATTCGTATGGTTAAGTCGGTGATTAGAGCACCAGCTAAGCCATTTCTCCCAAATACCAGAGTACATCCTTTTAGTAGATGGACGCCAACTGGAGTCTAATAACTCAATCTCATTTTGAGACCAACCAGTTAAGCTTTGACACCACCCTTCACTAACCATGCTTCTAGGTAAATCAGGTCTACCTGCATCGGAGGAAGATGAGTTCGCGTGTCTTGCAATCGTTGATGAAGATTGCGTATTTGATATGGTTCACACACGGCTCTCCTCTTCAGATCTGGGCGCCAAAACACCTTCGACCAACGTGGTACTACCATTATGTATCGGCCGCTGCACAGGTTCAGGTGAGCCAGTACTCGTGGAATGAGGTGTGGTGGAGGGAACACCCATGCTCGCCGGTACGACCATCTTCTGCTGAAGGCGTCGTGAAACTCTGCGTTCAAGTCTCTGCAGTCTCGAGAGACGTATCTCGCAAGCACGTGTGCGCTCTCTGAGGCAAATAAATCTATGTCGGGCGTTCCGAAGTTCTGAAATACTTCTTGGCACGCCTCTTTCGTTAGCGTCCACTCTCCAGGCCATTTGAGCCTTGAGAGCAAGTCGGCGTCTGTATTGAATCGACCTGGTATGTACTGCGGGACTAATTGAATGTGGTTGTTGTCCAGTATTTTGAACAAGGTGCATGTCAGCTTGTACAGGCCTTGTGATCGGAGTCCTCCCTCGTTCCGTATGTAGCTTACCACGCTTCGGTTGTCCGATTGGACTAGCACAGACGACCTTTGTAACGACTGTTGATGAGCTAATAAGGTTTGTATGACGGCCCACATCTCCTTCAGATTGCTGTGCCAATTGTGTTGCTGCACAGACCATGTTCCGCTTAAGGAAGCATTGTCCATGATGGCACCCCAACCTTTGGCCGATGCATCGGTCGTCAAAAAATGCGTTACAGGATCTGAGTGAATCGCTGTTTTTGTCGATAGAGCTTGTAACCACCATAGCAATGTTGTTGATGCTTCTGGGTCGATTGATCGCTTTGCATAGGCTTGGTGTTTCGGAAGTAACTTGCAAGCCAATTGCAGTGGGCGGCAGTGAAGCCGACCTCTGGGTATAACGAAGGCCGCAAAGTTTAGCATGCCTAATAAGCGCTGCGCTTCCTCCGGACTCCATTGATTTGCTCTTAGAATGCAGCGTATCAAGCGAGAGATTTTCAAGACTTTGCTCTCGGGTAAATATTTGGAATTCAGGTTGAGGTTCCAAATCACACCGAGATAATCTAGGACTTTGTTCGGAGTCAAAACGGATTTCTGATGGTTTATCATCCATCCCAGACAAGTGAGGACATGAACAGCTTCCGCAGCTTGGTCCGTTAGAGCATAACGACATTGATTGGCAATCAAAAAGTCGTCCAGGTACACGATTATGCGCATGCCTCGATTGCGTAACAGATGCGCCACCCAATTTGTCACTGTCGCAAATGCCTTGGGTGCAGATGACAGCCCGAACGGCAGACAAGTGAGCTGGAGCAATTCTGGGTTTGCATTTGTTTTCGATGCATATAGCACTCGTAGGTACGGTCGATGAGCCTCCGAAATTCGCACATGGAAATAGGCCTGAGAGAGGTCTATTTTTATAACCCAGTCGTTTCTCTGCAAGAAATCCGGTGCGCGATACATATTTATCAATCGAAATTTGGTTTGAGCAAGGTACTGATTTAAATTTCTGAGATTGAAAATGGGACGATTGCTGGCATTTGTCTTTTTCACTAGAAACATTGGAGATATAAAACTCTGTGTTGAGTTCGCTGGAACTAACACTTTTTGTTCTCTCAAAAGCTTTATTTCCTGTGACATTAACAAACTGGTTGGAGTTTGAAACCGTTTTAAAAGATTGGGATTTTGAAGCGGGGGTACTTTTAGAAATGGAATTCGGTATCCTCCTATTATTTTTAAAATGTGTATTGGAGCGCCGAAATTCTTCCAAACTTGAATATAATTTACTAACCGCCCGCCATAAAAAGTCTCTACTATATAGTCACTTCTGATACTTATCGAATTTGTGGTTGCCGGAAGGGCCTTTTTTGTTATTATTGCGTCTCGCACCGGATTTATTATTTGCAGGTCTTTGGGTTTTACCTTTGGCTGCTGTAGAGGCTTAAAAACTTGTGGAAGGCCGGGGCTCAAACCCAGTATTAGTGCCGTTAAATGACTTCCGTGGTCTTTTAACGGGGGGAGCATCCTGCCTATTCCGCATAGACATACAATGAGGCTCTTCCGCAGAGCGTTTTTGTACCGAAAACAATTTACTTGTGCCCCCGGCCTTCTGTAAGAAAGAGGTTAATTCCTGTGGATTGAAAAGGTTACTTTCTGTCGGCGGAATCTTTTGCAAGTCCTCTTTGACGAATTTGTCTCGGACGCCGGATAATATGCAATCACGGCGTCTTTGAATCATATCGGCTCGTCTTCCGCAAGCTAATTGCAAGAGATCTTCAGACATTTTCATATAAGGTGATTTTTCAGAAAACAGGCTATTTATTTTTTCGAAAAGGGTATCGGCATTTAAGGTGCTATTCGGCGAATGAGCCCACTCAATAATCTGTTGAAAGTTGCTTCTCAACAGTTCATTTTGTTGGATAAGACCATGAGTCATAGCTCCAAACGACCTATCCAGTAACCTAAGCCAAGACGAGTTCGTATCACAATGTCTAAGCTCGATGACTTCAAGCTCATAAAAACCTGGCATGGCAACATATTTCTTTTCGGTTTCAAGGTATCTTACCCTCTGCCAGTCATTTGAATTAAAATGGTGGAGCTTATTTAAAACAAGCAATCTACCCTCCGTGGCACTTTCAACTACAGGCTCTTTTAAATTCGTTGATACTGCAAACTCAAATACCTTAGCTTTAGGTTTGTTAAAAAGAGGTTCATTATCGCCGAGTGAAACCCTTAAACTTTCCGATGGATGCAGGGAAATATCGGAATCCGACTCTGGCGGTGCCTGTATGTTTGAAAACTCAGGCTGGTCGTTATTTTTCAAGTAGTTTAAAATATTACTCACTTGATTGGTTAGCAAATCTAACCTGCGACCAGTAGCATAATTTTTGTTGCGCTCCCGATGACGGCGACGACGAGGGGCGGGACTACTGCTCGACGACGATGATGATGAACCAGACGACGGCTGTGGTGAACGTGGTGGAGACGGGCGACTCCGTTCACCGTCTTTAACAGCCTTCGAAGAATCTTCCATTATTTCTACTAGAACAATCACAAAGATATTAATAAAATAATTAGGTTGTTTTACAATTGTAACAATTATAAAACTTGCCAACAGCAACGCTGTTACCCGATATTGAAGAGGTGTTTTCACACCGAAATTCGATGCCAATGTGACGAGTGCGCCTGGGCTCCCAGCCAAGGCAAGCTCTCCCCTCCCGTTTAAGGGGCGGAGCCGTGCGGGAGGGAGACAGAAGAGGTCGTGACGTCATATCCGGAATGATGCTGTCTCACTTTATAGGTCTAGAATAACGGTTCCTAGCATATAATGAACAATTATTCAATTTAATTATTTCCATGCAATTACCTAAAAAACGTTACATAATATGAGATCGTGACGTAATAGCAGATGCCTAAGCAATGAACTGTTAATTCATTTCGTGATCAAATTTTCCGAGTATATGTGCCAGGATCAAGATGATTGATGCTAAGTTAGTAAGAAATTACATTGAACTACAAACACAGCTTTCCAAACTAGCAAGTTGAAATGGCAATAGGCAGGTTGATGGGAAGAAAGGTTCTAGTGATGACCACGAACCGGAAGATGACCAGCCCCCAACTAGATGGACCAACGAAACTATGGTCAGAACCGTAGGGAGTCTTTGGATGTGGGAGGCAAGTAGCACTCAGGGTGCAGGGAGGAGGCCTATCTGTCAGCAGTGGATGTCATCTGGGTGATGATAGAAGAAGAAAAAAAAATACATCACTGTAAAGTTTCTTGTTGCTTCTTCTTTACAGTTGTAATCGAAGCTTCGGATCGGAGTTTTCTGTTCTGCATTGTGACGGATTGCTTGCACCAGTAGTGACAAATAGAACTGCTTTTTTTTTCAAACTCATATATTGTATTGGGCTTGCTATATATTATTTGACAATAAGCACATTGTAATTTTATATGCTTCGTGAAATAACTTAATTTTAAGTACCTAATATAATTTTGACTTATAAAAGTGCTAAAATTAGCATATTTGCAATAAATCTTTCGACTTTGACTTTGATATTAAACTGTTGGTGTTTTTTGATCGTGTAATAATATTTTGTTTTTACCTAATTATAGGATGCAGCGCCCTTGCGGTTGAAAGGCACGCACTACATAAACACTCCCCCAGGATTTGAAACACTTTTCAACGCAATGAAGAGTCTGCTCAATGAGAAGAATAGGAGTAGGGTAAGAATTTGTGTTGTCATAGGTGTACGCAGTTGCATAACAAGTTGGCAATCAAACGGTGACAAAAAGATGCTAACAATAGCTAACTATGGTAATTAGGCCCGTAACAGCTTGACGAATACAGCAATATTTTATAATTTTACCTAATGTTTTCTTTACCATAGTATTTTTTAAAGTATTCTTTTATATCAGTTAGGAATTAGTATAGCGTTTGACGACGAAGGTGACGCTACGATACGCCTGCAGCCTGCTGAATTGAATAATGGCCCTCGAAACTGCAACTGTAGCTATATTTTTGAATGCAATAAAAGTACTGTGTGTATGAGTATTACCATTTTATTTAACAGTTACACGTCCACAACACGAATTACGAGGAAATGTACAAGCACATTCCCAAAGATGTTTTGCCAGCTGAGTACGGTGGCGGTGGTGGAACTACTGAAGAAATCGTTGGTAGGTGCATGGTTGCATATTTCTAGTTTTACATATACAAAGAAAAAATACACGTAGGTAATAACAAATAAGTAACAATATTGTAACGGTACAATATTGCATGATTGATTTTGCAAGAGGGACATTCTGCGATATTTTTTAAATCCATTTTTGCTTTATCATCTATTTGGCCTTAAAATCCTTAAAAAATATGTTATATACGAGTAATAGGTTTTTGATAAATTTATCAATTTTCATTTTTTTTAATCAGATTACTGGAGGCAGAAGGTGAAAGAGTACAGCGCATTCTTGGATGAAGATTACCAGTACGGCACCGATGAGTCCAAGCGACCTGGGAAACCGAGGACTGCAGAGGACATGTTCGGTCTGGATGGGTCCTTCAGGAAATTGGAGGTTGACTGAAACAACGTTATGTGGAGATTAATTCCATATAATTTTGATTTACGATAATATATAAATATGGCATTAAATAAAATTTGATTACCTACAATTAGTTTGCTTCAATTTTAAGTTACTTATCATGTAAAAATGCCTATAGATGAATAGCTCTATATTTATAACCTTCATACAGATCTGTGCTTACAATAATAGAACACACTATAGTCTAAATACCAAGCACATGTGATAATTGTTAATATACTTAGCAAATTTAGTAACATATTCTTAAACAAGCCCTAAACGAAGCTCTGACAAGCTCGCACTTAATTTTTTTTTCTGTGCCAAAACTGAAGTTTATCAAAGGTCTTTCCCTTGTATTTCCACACCATTATGCCCAAATAGTAGTGATATACAGGGAGTAACAAAAACCCTGTTAAATAAATGAAGTATGTGTACAGATCATTACAAGTAGTCATATAAAAATGTCTAACAATACCTAAGTTATACGTATCTGAAGTTACACGCAGTATCTAAACACAAAAAAATAATACCATTTCCCAAAAATGTTTATGACACAAGCCGTGCCTATTTTTAAATAGCTAAGTAACTAAGGGAAGAGCAAACGCGGAACCGACAAACGGGAGCCGCCTTTGTCGGCTCTTTTGTAGGATGCCGCTCCTGCACCTGTGTGCCTACGGGGAAATGGGGTGCGCGGGCGGCGCGGCATCACTCGGCAATCGGCATAGGCGCGGCGCGGCCCGCGGCTTACACTCAGTCGCATGTGCTCTCTCATGCAATTTAGTCGTTTCCAGTTTGATCGTCGCGAATTTAGTGTCGAGTGTGATGTCGTATTCTAACGACGAATACTACAATATGTTAATGTGCCTTGGTAGAAGCATTTGTGTGATGTGTTTTTGAAAGCTCTTTTAAGAGCTAAAAATGATGTACCTATCTTGTTTCTTAACAATACAAAATCACACGTGAATTCGATTGTTTAGCCTTTGCTTGACGTAAAATGATTAGAATATGTCAGTGCGGCAGAACGGCGCGCAGCACTTGTGTGCTTACCACTATTGGTCAAAGAGACCTTTTACGTCATTAAGTTACGGTCTCGCAATCCTACAACGTTGTGGTATGTGGTATAGGGCACATAAACGTATGGAAAACGCATAAGAAGTAATCTGTGGAATGGCCTCTAGTTCCGTCGCAGTAGGTATGCGCGGTGAATAGACTTAGCGTAGCATGGCGGGCGGTGCGGGGTGCGGGCAACAGGCAGCAGGCTGCGTCGGTGGTGCAAGTACCTATGTTGTCAATATCTGAGGTCGTAAACATTTTTAGTGACGGCATAAAAGGTATTAATAAAAAGCACACGTAAGTTTTGTATGTCTCGTATTTAAATAGAACTAGTATTACTACAACCTTGAGTTGACACTAGATACGCAGCTCGCGGATATAACAGGGTTTTTGTTACTCCCTGTATGTACTGTCATAGTTCCATGGACAGATGCTTGAAGATCAGGTAAATAATCCAAGGGTAATAGAGAAACTATACAGGGAGTAACAAAAACCCTGTTATATCCGCGAGCTGCGTATCCAGTGTCAACTCAAGGTTGTAGTAATACTAGTTCTATTTCAATACGAGACATACAAAACTTACGTGTGCTTTTTATTAAAACCTTTTATGCCGTTACTAAAAATGTTTACGACCTCAGATATTGACAACATAGGTACTTGCACCACCGACGCAGCCTGCTGCCTGTTGCCCGCACCCCGCACCGCCCGCCATGGTACGCTAAGTCTATTCAACCGCATACCTACTGCGACGGAACTAGAAGCTATTCCACAGATTACTTTTTATGCGTTTTTCATACGATTATGTGCCCTATACCACATACCACAACGTTGTAGGATTGCGAGACCGTAACTTAATGACGTAAAAGATCTCTTTGACCAATAGTGGTAGGCACACAAGTGCTGCGCGCCTTTCTGCCACACTCTAAACAATCGAATTCACGTGTGATTTTGTATTGTCAAGAAACAAGATAGGTACGTAATTTTTAGCTCTTAAAAGAGCTTTCAAAAACACATCTGCCGGTAGGCGATTTTCATGTTCAGTCAATCAATCAAAATGCTGATTTGGCGGCCCCGAAGATGTTGTTCAATGTGCCGACCTTGGACTTCGATACATTTTTGACAACGTGTCACAATACTTCCGCGTACACGTTGCAGTATCAACGCGTCCGATTTTATGCTTTCAAATGCAGCAACTATGCGTGAGCGCATTTCGCCTTCGTTGTCGCAGGTCTTTTTAAAGACCGACTCTTTCACGTGACCCCAGAGATAAAAATCAAGAGGCGTGAGATCTGGCGAACGCGCTGGCCACGGTGTAGTGGAGCCTCGTCCGATCCATCTTTCTCCGTATTCTTGAGTGAGGTAATCCCTAACATTGCGAGCGAAATGCGGTGGAGCGCCGTCGTGCTGGAACCACATCGTTCTCATAAGAGACAAGTTTAGGTCGTCGAGTTCGTCACTAAGTTCGTTGCGTAAAAACTGCAGATAATTAGCTCCATTCATGGTATTGTTCAAGAAATGAGGCCCAATAATCCTATCACCGAGTATGCCAGCCCAAACGTTTATTCGCCAACGATGCTGAAAATGGCTCTCTCTTATTGCCAGGGGATTTTCCACAGCCCATACGTGCTCATTATGGCAGTTAAAAACGCCAGTTCTGACGAACGAGCATTCGTCGGTAAATAAAATACGACTCAAAAACTCTGCGTCATCTGTCACTCGGTCGAGAAGCCACTGACAAAATGCCACTCTGGGCTCATAATCAGTGGGCAACAATGATTGCACTCGTTGATAATGAAACGGATGCTGACCGTCTTCCTTCAATGTCCTCCATACACGCATGTGATTAATTCCAATTTCTCTTGCCATGCTGCGTGTGCTACGTGTTGGGTCTTGCACAAACATATCGAGCACCTGTTCTTCAGCGTCATGTAATACTCGTGGTCTTCCAGCATCAAATCTTTGCTGATCACGGCCCGTTACACTACCGGTGTTGTAAACACGTAAGTGCAATCGCTGGAATGCCATTAATGACGGTAACTCAATTCCACGCGGAATAGAAAAATTATGCTCGTATTCTCTACGTGCTGCCGCATAATTATTGTGACTTCTACCAAGGCACATTAACATATTGTAGTATTCGTCGTTAGAATACGACATCACACTCGACACTAAATTCGCGACGGTCAAACTGGAAACGACTAAATTGCATGAGAGAGCACGTGCGACTGAGTGTAAGCCGCGGGCCGCGCCGCGCCTATGCCGAGTGATACCGCGCCGCCCGCGCACCCCAATTCCCCGTAGGCACACAGGTGCAGGAGCGGCATCCTACAAAAGAGCCGACAAAGGCGGCCCCCGTTTGTCGGTTCCGCGTTTACTTTTACCTTAGTTACTTAGCTATTTAAAAATAGGCACGGCTTGTGGCACAAACATTTTTGGGAAATGGTATTATTTTTTTTGTATTTAGATACTGCGTGTAACTTCAGATACGTATAACTTAGGTATTGTTAGATATTTTTATATGACTACTTGTAATGATCTGTACACATACTTCATTTATTTAACAGGGTTTTTGTTACTCCCTGTATAGGTAAAAGAAACATCTAAAATCTGTTAGAAAGAAACATCTTAAATCAAAGATAGTAAAAATACTTGTATTACAGAACAAGATCCAGATCATATAATACTAATACGAGTACATGACAAGAATACTTGAGGAACTCTATCTCTAGATATCGACAAATATTCAAATAAGTACATGTCTTTAAAAGAGCCGGTAAAATTTGAATAAATCTAATAGCGCATGGTGGAGTTTTGGCGAGAAAGCGAAAAAGATTGCGCCACCGCATTGTATTATTTTCCAAAACTTGTGTTATTTTCAGTGATAGTGCATAAAATTGGTGGCATTTTATTCGTTAAGTGGTGGATTACAGGCGTGAGTGTGAGAAAATGGTATAATGATGGTGAAACGTTTATTTTCGTGTTGTTTCCAAAACTCCATTGAAGCTTCAAGTAAAGTTGCCACCACTTTACTAGGAGTATGACTTTGACTAGATTATGACTTGACTATGACTTGACACATATTTGCGTTTAATATCATTAACTTGATAAATTATCAATTACTTGACTTGACACTGGCTAAATACAAAAGTGTGGAGCCAAAAAAAAAAATAGCCGCATAGGCTTAGGCGCGTATGAATCAGAACACTGAAAAGTTGTATTGTGCGCAAATCCTTTGATCATGGTTATGATACTATTATCATAACCGTAAATTCTTCAAATAGAAATACCTAGGCTAAATAGAATAGAACTATAGGCAGCCCCATTTGAAGAAGTATCATTGAATATGAGTCTTGCCTTCACAGAAAAAAGGGCTCTGACTAATTCTATTATTATTGGCTTAAGTATTTATTAACCCTGAGCAAGACATTGATATATTCGTAATTCAGAGCAAGTCTTATTTTGCTTAAATAAATCAGTGTTTTATGTTGAGAATATGAAAGTACTAAAATATATTTTTATTTAAGATAAGAATATAAATTTTCGTCTAGTATTTGCGTGATTTGTACATGAAGAAGACAATATATATTGTAAATATGTATTATATATTGTTAATGTAATATTATTATTATTATTTTTATATGTGTGGACATCTCACACAACGCCATCTAGCCCCAAACTAAGCAAAGCTTGTACTATGGGAACCAGATAACTGATACAATACTTAGATACTTTTTGTTTGTAAATACATACATAGAATACAATATAACACCCAGACACAGAACAAACACCTATGTTCATCACACAAATGTGTGTCCTGGGTGGGAATCGAACCCACAACCCACAGTTCAGAAGGCAGGGTTACTACCAACTGAGCTATCGGGCCAGTCAATATTATTAGTAATTAGTAAAAAAAAATCGAGTTATGACATTATTCTTACTTTTAGTAAATATTTAATTGAAATTAAACAAAATCAACTCTAAAACTCAGGATTATTGGATGAAAACATTATCAGACCCATTTTTTTCCGTGTTGAAAGAGGACAAAGGAAAATATCTAATGCGTCTAAAAGTGGATACGATGGTGCACCTGACTTGAGGTTATAACCTCGAGCATTTATTGCTCGAAGGGTTATAAGGATGTTTTTATATCCATACATTTAGATCTTTGCTATTTAGATAACGGCCGTGGACTTGACGGTCTCTTATAGTTGCTCTCAACACACATAATTTAATGGTATTAAATCTACAAATCATCCTTTTGGCAAAGAGTAATTAGGTGTTTTCTAAGATACTCTTTCTCCCGAAAGCAAAAATAGCAATGTTGCCATCCGCTAAAATGAATAGTAATATTGGGCCCAAATCAAAGTATCATATCCGTAACCTCTTCATATAAATAAAGGCTAAAAAATAGACTAGAACTGTAAGAGCCGCATTTGAAAAAAAAAATGATATTACGAGCATAGAAGACTATGAGTATACAAGCAGAAAAATACTTATAATGCACTAATTCTAAACAAAATGGTCTAAGTAACCTTAAGCAAATTACCTAACTAATAACTGTAACTAACCAATAGGTAATCGAATTGAATCTTAATTAATTTTCGACAATTTCATAATTATGAGGTATCTAATCGATTGTATTTATGCTTATCTAGCTTTGAGATACGACATTTAATTCATACTGGATCACGAAGATAGGTGGACGTATACAATGTCAGTTAGGGTCCTACCACAACCTTTAGCGGAAAAAGCACGTTTGGAGTTGAATGAAGATCCAAACAGGTTGAAGGATGATCTGCAGCATCTTAAGGATTGGATAGCTAAGCAGCCACATCTACGGGCTAGGACAGGTACGTTGCGGTTTCATGTTTAGTGCGTGATTTATGTCAGATTTGTAAGTGAGGCATGCTTGTCTAGAAGATACCTACGGGGTGATCACGAAATTTTCATTGCAATGCAACAGGAGAAATTCCCATACTAACTATGCACATAACTGTGTATTCAAACTCAAATCCATACAAATTTGTGTTTCTGTTGGTTGCAGTCGAGCTAGCACAGCTGATCTTGAAGGCAAGCATGCCTAGTTTGAAAACTATCGTGAATATGACACATTTTGTGAGATAAATAACGGCTAAACTCACGTCAATTAAAAAGTCGAAATTAATCCGACCAGGTTTCGGACATATTCGATGTCCTTCTTCTGGGACCCAGTTACTAACGCAAGCCGCGGCAGTTTCAGTTACGTGCTGACGCCACGCAAAGCAACAAACGCGAGCGTCAGCACGTAACTGAAACTACCGCGGATGTTAGTAACTGGTACCCAGAAGAAGGACATCGAATATGTCCGAAGACTGGTCGGAGTAATTTCGACTTTTTAACTGACGTGAGTTTAACCATTATTTATTTTACAAAAAGCAAGTATGCCTCATTGTAGGCCAAGTCATCGTTTAAGATCAAGCGTGGCGTGGTTATATACTTTGCCTACAACAAAAATAAGATTGGACGGTAACTTTTTTAATTACCATTCTTTTGAATGGAACAATGCGCACTTCTTGAAGAGTAGACTCCATGATGTTTCTCGTCATATTAGATAATTATATATCTCTATAGATATATAATTATATATCTCTATAGATATATAATTATCTAATTCACCAGGTCAACACGAATTTTGTCTTTGATAAGACAGTATAAAATTTCGATAGATTTATAGTTAGACAAAAAAAATGTATATCCAGGAGAACGGTAAATTAATATTTTAGAAAATCAAAAGGTTCAATTTTTATTTATAACTAAATCGAGTAAATAAGTATTTTTTATATTAGTGAATGATGTGAGGAGCTAGTCGTTCACCTGATGTTAAGCGACACGGCCGCCCATAACAGAACAGTGTCACACGGAACTCCAAAATATAAAATTTCACGTGACACTTCATTGTGCACATCATCATGAGACATCAGCACAGTCTGGTAATAAGATTACACGACTGTGATATCAGATTATAGTCTCATTTGCCCAGTAATTTTACTAGTCATAGTTACGACATACACAGTACTAAAAAAAAACTGTACACATGTCCCTACACTGAGCGAATAATTAACTAGATGGTTGTCGGTAGCAAATAATAATACCACATAAATAATTTTGCGATTCATGCCCATGAGCATGTATTTCTTAACTTTAACAAGTCTATTAATAATTTTAACATTACCAAGTAAGTAACTCAGTTACATAAAAGTAAATAAGGAATTATATCATTGCACGCTCTAACAGATGAGACCGATAATGTTTTATACCGTTGTGATATGTCTAATTTAGTCACTTCAACAGCGTAACAATAATAAAATGCCTTATAATATGCAGATATTGTCCTAAATATCGAAGGATTGATAATCGCTGGGGTAGACGAGTTCTCGCAGACTGTAGACCATACTTAAGCAAACGTAGTGTAGGACGCCCTGCATAAATGGAAGTGACTGGATGAATACCGAGCTTAGAGGCATATTAATGGAGAGGCCTACGTCTAGCAGTAGATATGAACAGATTGATTGCAGACAGGAGAACATAGACCGTAGTAGTAGTAATTAAAATCAGTAATTATATTTTAGCTGGGTAACCATCCCAGCGGGATACCTCAAGGATCCTTACTGGGCCCAGTGCTGTTTACGATATTCGTTAATGATATTTTTGTTTTTTAAAATTCTCACTTATTATATGGTTTTCTGATGACATGAAAATATTTTAGACAATAAAATCACCTGGTGTCAGTGAACTCCAATCGGACTATAATCTTTTGGTTAGCTATTGTATTACAAACTTAAATACAGAAAAATAAACTTTTTAAAAACATTTTTGGTTATCAGTTCACCTTAGCGTCATTCGTGGTTATAAGCTATTGTTCGATGAACACATCGACAATATTGTAAACAGAGCGTCAAAATTACTGGGATTTATCCTAAGAAGTTATACAGGATGTACAGTAAAGTTGCAGCTTTTAAAATTTTGTGCTGTTCGTTTCTACGTAGCATCACAAGCTTGAAATCCGTGGATGATATAAAACATTCTTTCTAATCGTATTACAGTAATTTTACTAGTCATAGTTACGACATACACAGTACTAAAAAAAACTGTACACATGTCCCTACACTGAGCGAATAATAAACTAGATGGTTGTCGGTAGCAAATAATATATAACTGTCGACAGCTTATTTATAGGTAAGTTTAACAAAGAAGACTCTACCGTAGAGTACATATCGAATTACACCTGTAAATTACAGCACATTTTTATGACAGCGTATTTTAACAATATTAACTACTCTAAGATTTACCTACACACTTGAATTTAAACTAACCTCTGCCGATAAAACACCTGTTTTTGATACTATGTCGTTTAAAAACGGTTGTCCAAAAAACAATAATTGTCATTATAGAAAATCGGGCGTGTAAGCACTTAACAGACAAGGCACGTGTTTTTTTATATATTAGTGAATGATGAGCTAGTCGTTCACCTGATGTTAAGCGACACGGCCGCCTATAATAAAACAGTTTCACTCGGAACTCCAAAATATAAGGTTTCGCGTGACACTGCACTGCGCACTTCACCCTAAGATATCAGCACAGTCTGGTAGTAAGATTACTCGACTGTGATATCGGATCATAAAGTCTCATTTGCCCTGTAATTTCACTAGCTACAGTGCCCTTTAGACCGGAACACAGTAGTGCTTGCACACTACTGCTTGGCGGCGGTGGTAACTACCTAGACGAACTTTGCAGAAAAGTCACCACCTAGTCACTTTCTCTCGCTAAACCCAAATGTAGTCCCCCGTTATATTTTTGTTGTATTGTGATAACGCTGTTTGTAGTCCACGATGTCTTGATGAAAACGTTCTCATTGTTCTGCTCAATACGCCCCTATGTTCTTTTCAAACTTTTCTAAATGACTATAATGTAGCCTATTTAGATAATTTTAGAGACGTTCTGGAGCCCATAGTTTTAAAGTCCATTAACACGTTATTAACTAACTCTCGGTAATTTTCAACTTTGTTATTCCCTAAAAATCAATCATCTACTCCTTTAAAACTATTCCAAGTTTTTTGTTGTGTTTAGCACTAGTAAGTAATTTTGGAAATTCCTCACAGGCAAAAAGTTTTTGAATTTGTGGATAAACAAAAATTCCAGCTTTTGCTTCTGACAACGTTGGAATTGAATAAAAAAATGTAAAAGTTGTCTTGCTTTTTACGAATAGTTTTATAAGGCCTAACTTGATGTGTGAAGACGGCATTAATACATTTTCAGGTTATGCAACATCAGTAGACGCTGTGTGACACTTACGCCATCTATATTTTTTTTACACAGTACACAGTATTTTTAAAAACATCAGAACTATTGAATACTTTTTTTTAAATATGATAACTCAAGAAAAATGATTGTTATCATTTTTATTTAATTTTATAAAATAAAGTAAATCCGTAATTGTATGTGAGTTCTAGTATTAAGCGAAACTGTGGACCTTACTAGATTTTGTGATATAAATAAATAAATAAAAATCATAACTACCACAAAAGCAAACTTTTTAAGGAATATGGGCATTTTTCCTTTATTTTACAGCACGATGAATAGAAAAATCACGGAATAAATTTTAGGATAAAGACAGTTTTTTTTGTAGAGTTGTGTAATCAATCGAATATTGTCATTAGCCTATATTTTCAATTGATACGGTGTGAGTGTAAGCCATAATCCATCACACTGGACGGCTGGCAGGTAGGTAGATAACGCGTATGTTTTTAGTGTGACAAGTTGCTCGCTCACCTGATGTTAAGCGCTACGCTTCCACACTACAACTATTATAAATAATAATAATAATAACGCCCAACGATCACATACATAGATCCTGGACCCTAACTAGGATTCCCTGTGTCTAGAGACCCAGGAACTACGAGGACCATGTTCCTACAACACCCAGACTCAGAACAAGTATTAGCACTTTTCACAAATACTTGTCCTGTCGCGGGAAACGAACCCACTGCCTCTGGGTTTTGAGCTGACCTACTCAACCACCACACCACAGAGGCTGGATAGTCCATAATAGTTGCAGTGGCACAACTCTAAATTATATATAGACGATGACACAATAATATGTCCTATGATTTTTTGATTCTTAAACAAGCCAGTCTCTTCAAAATGTTTTTCTTTACAGTGGTAGTTTGTATGGCTTCCAAAGTAACGGACCTTGCTTTGTATCTTGAACCAGTCAAAATAACTTTCCACTTTATGTGTATCTACCTAATGCAATTATCTTATGTTAAAATTCAAAATTGATGATGAAAATGTCCCAGGTGATTTCATTCACAGCCATTCTACCGATTAACACAATAATTAGTGAAATCAAACCACATAAATAATTTTGCGATTCATGCCCATGAGCATGTATTTCTTAACTTTAACAAGTCTATTAATAATTTTAACAGTACCAAGTAAGTAACTCAGTTACATAAAAGTAAATAAGGAATTATATCATTGCACGCTCTAACAGATGAGACCGATAATGTTTTATACCGTTGTGATATGTCTAATTTAGTCACTTCAACAGCGTAACAATAATAAAATGCCTTATAATATGCAGATATTGTCCTAAATATCGAAGGATTTATAATCGCTGGGGTAGACGAGTTCTCGCAGACTGTAGACCATACTTAAGCAAACGTAGTGTAGGACGCCCTGCATAAATGGAAGTGACTGGATGAATACCGAGCTTAGAGGCATATTAATGGAGAGGCCTACGTCTAGCAGTAGATATGAACAGATTGATTGCAGACAGGAGAACATAGACCGTAGTAGTAGTAATTAAAATCAGTAATTATATTTTAGCTGGGTAACCATCCCAGCGGGATACCTCAAGGATCCTTACTGGGCCCAGTGCTGTTTACGATATTCGTTAATGATATTTTTGTTTTTTAAAATTCTCACTTATTATATGGTTTTCTGATGACATGAAAATATTTTAGACAATAAAATCACCTGGTGTCAGTGAACTCCAATCGGACTATAATCTTTTGGTTAGCTATTGTATTACAAACTTAAATACAGAAAAATAAACTTTTTAAAAACATTTTTGGTTATCAGTTCACCTTAGCGTCATTCGTGGTTATAAGCTATTGTTCGATGAACACATCGACAATATTGTAAACAGAGCGTCAAAATTACTGGGATTTATCCTAAGAAGTTATACAGGATGTACAGTAAAGTTGCAGCTTTTAAAATTTTGTGCTGTTCGTTTCTACGTAGCATCACAAGCTTGAAATCCGTGGATGATATAAAACATTCTTTCTAATCGTATTACATTTATGAAATAAGGTTTTTTATTACATTTACGTAATACGATTAGAAATAACGTTTTTTAAATCAAATATATATGATATCGTCTAAAAATTCCGTATAAATCTAATAATAATAATTTGTAAATTTGAAAAAAAAAACAACTTCCTTCCTCTCTTTAAAGAAAGAGAAATAGCTGATGCTTCTTAGGTATTCATTTAATTTTAATAATACTTTTTTAATAACGGCTATCCGCGAGGACCTTTGATTTCCTTATTTATTTTTAATAGAATATCTATAATATTATAAAAACTGTTGATCTTCCAAAAAAGAAATAAATACCCATATAAATGATGTATCCTAAATAGGACTCATATCATATTGTGTACTAAAATCTTCTCAATCTTGTCTATAACTTATTTAATCCACCAAATCATAATTTACTTGTCACCTTATCATATAAAATTTCACATAAAAAGTAAAATATTGGCTTATTATTACTCCAAAGACCCGACAGTGCATAGAAAAAGATCAAGACACGACGGAGTATAGTTTTTTTTAAAAATGTTTTGGCTCCACACTTTTGTGTATTTAGCCAGTGTCAAGTAATTAGGGAGTATAGTATGCAGAAGTGATGTTTTATAGCTTAATCCATAGACAAGGATGTCTAATGTCTTAGCCTCCAAAATGTGCTGCACAATTTCAGATGACCAATGGCTGGTAGCGTTCTTACGAGGGTGTAAGTACAGCCTGGAGAGGACTAAAGAGAAACTGGATTTGTACTACTCCGTGCGCACTACGGCACCAGAACTGTTCAAAATCAAACACGATGATCCTATGTTCGATGAAATATTGAGTTCAGGGTAAACAAAATGTTTTTTTTTGTACGCGTATACCACATAAATATACTAGATACTGAAACCTATTTTCTAAATTTGGATATATACACCACTACCAGTAGAACTATAAACGCTTAAAAGAGCCAAACGCTATTTTTTAAAATTAATATTGATACAATTATATTGAATGATTTAAAAATACCATGGTATTTTATATTTTCAGAACAGTTCTCATTCTGCCAAAAACAGCTGGCCCTGATACCCCTAGGGTTACAATAATAAGACCCGGGAGGTATGATCCCGAAAAGTACCGCTTAATGGATGTTATGTCAATCATGGGTGCAATTATGAAGGTTTTATTTATATTTTTATGAAAATATTGCTTTTTCTAAGTTTTGAATTTTGGCCGATGGTAAATTTTGTTGAATTAATATTTATAGATAACTTTGATGGATGATGACTCTACAACAGTGGCTGGAAGTGTGAGTATCATGGATTTAGTTGGAGTGACTACGAGTCATTTCTTGCAGCTGACCCCCGCAAACATGAAAAAAATGTCTGTAATCAGCCAGGTTAGTAAACAAACACATATTTAAAACCAGAGGTTTCCCCGTTATCCCGTAATTTTGTGTGATAAAAAGATGTTTTACCCTACCCTACATAAATAAATTTTCTTTCTTCCTTTCTTTCTTTACTATGTTGATCTCAGTGGTGTAAACAGTACAGACTGCTTACGCCACTGAACCGATTGGTAATCGTTTCAGCCGCATCACCAAGAAAGCTACATAAACAAACAAAAATGTTCACCCATATTTTAAACTAGGGAAGTACACAGTTGGATGCCATAGGCAGCAGAAGCAGCTGCCTCAAAGTGCCATATAATATCAAGGCTTATTATGTCAGTACTGTTAGCTCAATTTAACGTTGTTATATTAATTTCAGGAGGCTACTCCAATGAGGATGAAAGCCAGTCACTATTTAAATGCTCCAGGTGCATTTGAAACTATTTTCAACACGATGAAGAGTCTTTTAAATGAGAAAAACAGAAATAGGGTAAATATACTCAAAACATTAGCATGCAGCTTATTATTGTTGGTTAAGTAAGTTCTGAAGTGATGGAACCCAGTTAAGATTTTGTCATATAATCTATCTTCTTCTATATATAAAAATGAATCTCTCTATTTCACTGGAGCTGGGCTGGACTGGATGGAACATTTTCGCTTTTCTATTTTTGTTGTATATATTATTGTCACAAGGTTCTTATTAAAGAAAGAATTAAGAAGGTTGAGCGGAAAATATAAAATTATCACCACACGAGTGAAACCGCGGGGCATAACTAGTGTCAAATAAAAGCTTAAGTTATGTGGCGTTCGTGAATTTATCGCCAGAAGTAAAGCCCACATAGATACAATGTAATCCGTCATTCAATTTGCCGCCTTAATCTGCTGGATAGGAACCGTAACACACCTCCGCATAATGTAACTTGCTGCATGGGACTCGCAAACATCTTCACACGATGCGATTTGACTGATTATGTAGACAAATCTTGTGGCAGCTTATGTTGTGTAGAGTACTAAAGATTGGTTCACAAATATAGGTCTTATACACGGAGTATGGAAAGAAGTCCGAGTTGAACCACGCCCGCAGCGTGACGTCTTTCTTTCTTTCCTTGATCCATGGACCTATTTTACGGTTATCTGTATGGCGGATGGTGCTGGATTTACCTAAATAATAGTTAATAAATACTGCTAGGGAAGGGTAGCATCCATTTGGATGGATCGTATGTACGCTTATTGGAAGATCCTCATCCGGAATTGTATTATTATTATTACATTTTGTCGGCGGCAGCGACTTGGACTACGACTTCAGTTGCGAATTTCTCGATTAAATATATATAGTTTGAGCACATTATGGTAGGTTTTTCTAATTTTGCTCGCCACGTGAACAAATGAGCATGTGGCTGGGTACTCGTATTCCAAAACCGTGATACCTAAACTATATTTATAAGATTTGAGCTTTATTGTATTCCGGAAACCTCAACTTTTTTCAATCCGCGTCAAATTCACCGCTATGCTGGCTGAATTAAAAATTTAAATAAAAATTATGTACTTTTCAGTTACACGTTCACGGCACATTGGAAGCATTGTACAAGCATATCCCAAAAGAAATCTTACCAGCTGAGTATGGAGGAAATGGTGGCACTGAGCAGGAAATAATAGGTAAAGAGATCTGTGCTTGTGGTGTTAAGACTGGTTCGGTACTCGTTGAATTCATTGAACAAGTTTCTAGATTAAAAAAAGAGTTTCCATAAAATGAGAAATATTATTTTTCTCTTATAACTAGTTATCAATAGCTCATTGGGAACTGGTTACGAAACTCAAACAACGTGAGCAGTCTAAGTATTTTCAACTTACAACATGGTGTGGTTGTGTCCTTTTGAATAGTTTACCTATTCCGAACCGAAAATAATATAATACTATATGGAAGTATCTACTGAGACAAGGTAAGGAACTTTTAAAACAAACCTTTTTGGTCGTTAGGGCTAATAAAGTACAAATTAAATTACTTGACATTGGCTAAATACACAAAAGTGAGGAGCCAAAACAAAAACAAAAAAAAGTACAATTTATTACAGTTTTGGCGGGAAAACTTGTGTTGTTTTTAGTGTTAGTGCTTAAAATTGGTGGCATTTTTTCGTTAAGTGCTGGATTACAGGCACGATTATGGGAAAGTGGCGTAATGATAGTGAAACGTTTCTTTTCGTGTCGTTTCCAAAACTCCATAGAAGCTTCTGGTAAAGTTGCCACCATGTTACTAGGAGTATGACTTGACTAGACTAGATTATGACTTGACTTGATGATTTCGACTGTGACTTGACTTGACACATATCTGCGTGAAAAATTATTAACTTGATAAATTATCAATTACTTGACACTGGCTAAACAAACAAAAGCGTGGAGCCAAACCAAAAAAAAGTACAAATTAACCTATAATTGCCGGGAACGTCGTAGATTGGTTTTATATCAATAATTCATTTCCGTGGACCTGTCATCCTCCGTCCAAGTTCATCCTGAATACGTACCTACAGTTTATAAGTTATTCTTTTGCTATTGGCAGAGTACTGGAGGAACAAGGTAAAGGAGTACAGTTCATTCTTGGAAGAGGATTTCCAGTTCGGTACAGACGAGAGCAAGCGGCCGGGGAAACCGAGAACTGCAGAAGATATGTTTGGAGCGGAAGGATCCTTTAGGAAACTTGAAGTTGACTAAACGTTGTTGGATACAACAATCACATACACTCTTAATCTCTATTTTCATCTGAAACTGAATACAAATAGTGGTCTACATAAAAGATTTTTTTTCTATCTAAATCTTTATTTCTCCCTTCCCTATATAATAAAAGTGAAACTTTATTTGTTTGTTTGTCTGACTTTTACTCCAAAATGGGCTAGTTGATTTGGATGAAATCTCGCAAACGAATTGCATATTTATAATTACCGGGGTCACCATAATATAATATCACGGAAAATTCTTATAAAGTACGAGCTTCTGCCCGCAGCTTCGCCCGCGGCGTGGCCTATGGGAAAATAATTCAACCACACCATTTCATTCACCCTCTTAAGGGTGAAATGGGTACCTGCCATCTACCTGCATGCCAAATTTCAGCTCGATTCGTCCAGTGGTTTGGACTGTGCGTTGATAGATCACTATGTCAGTCAGTCACCTTTGAGTTATATATAGATTAGTCCATGGGTTAAATTTTAAACTACTGTTCATGATGTACCTTAGGGTTCTAGAGACTCCATTGTGTTCATAAGTATGTTGAAATGAGCTATTGAGGGGACTAATATGTGATAAGATGATCTGCAAGAGAACTACATACACGATATAGCTCTCAAAATTATCAAGACTAAATATATATGGTTATTAAGTCACATTGGTCGCAGAACCGACGATCGAGAGAAAAGAAAGACTTTCGATGGTGACCATAAACGTCTTTCTTATCTACCGGGCCCCCCATTAATGGATCGGCAACATGTCAAACCGCGGGGAGCTGTTTTATGTATGAGGCATAGTTATAATTCAAGGGGTGATATCAAAATGGCTTTAACTGTCAAATAGATAGTTTCGAGAAAATTGACTTAAAACTTCAACGGCTTCATTTTAATGTAGAGTGCTTATCACATCACACTAATATTATAAAGGCGAAAGTTGTGTGTATGTTTGTTACTCCTTCACGCTCAAACGGCTGAACGGATTTGGATGAAATTCGGTACCAAGATAGCTTATACGCTGGATTACCATATAGGCTACATTTTATCCCGGAAAAGTGAAATGTTCCCGTGGGATGAGCAAATAATTAAAATACTTTTTATCCGCATGTGATACCGCGGGGCGCAACTAGTTAAGTAATAAAAAAGGTTTACGTAAGTTTTAGTTGTTTAAAAATGTATTAATTCTATTTTAAAATACCAAATAGTACTAATTCGTACAATTACTGTAAAAATACAATATAATAAATATAATAATGCTTTTATGCTAAGCGAACTGTATTCCTCTGTCAGATAAACCGTTCTTAGATTAACAATGTCGAGATTTAAGCCTCATTTCGGTATTTTGAGAATGTATTATTGTAGATCATTTCACGCTGAATCCAACGATACCCATTAGTCATTTTGTGAAAAAAAAACAGTTAAACCCTTCTTGATCTCATCCCTTCAATTGTAATGTAACTTTGCGTACGAATGCAAATATATCGGCTTCACATTACCTATACATCTCACTTAAAATAAATGTGCTGATGATGAGTAATGGTTAATAAGTCTTCGAAAACAGAAGGCGTCATAGATATTAATGGAGCAGCGTAGGTGATAATTTTTTTAAGTGCTACATAATTGGTTGAACGTGACTAGTAATAAAGGGTATTCCGTTCGGTTTAGGCGTAGCAACGTTGCTTTTAGTGTTTTAGGTTTCTCTTTTGTTTTTATTGTGTTGGTATATTAACTATTTTTCTTATACCAAAAATACAAAATATATATAGAAATATTCTGTGTTGTTTTGAGGCTGTGATTTAGTGTTCCTTTCTGCCTTCTCGTATAGGTAAGTGGTCCTGGTGTCAAGATCTTTAGGGCGCACGAAGACTTTTGTAGCATTTTTTACCTAGATCAGTCTATGTCTATGGCGTATATAATATATGTGCACGCCCCACATACCCACCTTACTAATAAACACTGCACCACAGCGGAATAGCTACTCAGTGTTTTGTCTTGTTTTATCTTTGCTCATTTGAAACTCAATAGACAGAAACAAAACATCAAACTACTCTTCCTCCCCTACACAATATTAATTAGTAAGGTATAATGTATAGGTAAGGCCTTGAAGAATATTTATGTTTAGATCGTTATACATACGAGGTGTTTCTTTTGTTTCCTTATAACTCGATGCAAATAATGAAAGAAGAAGAACAAAGAAAGGGTAATAAAGGTGAGAATTCGGTGTAAGTGAAAAACATTTATGCTAGTCTGTACCATTTGACATCTGTTAAGTTCGCACTAATTGCTCTGTGATAAATGCATTGAAGTAGGTTTGCCGTAGATGAATAAAAGTGACTTAGGGGTTTTGGCGGGAAAACGAAAAAGATCATGTAACCGCATTATACTATTTTCTAAAACGTGTTATTTTCTGTGTTAGTGCATAAAATTGGTGGCATTTTATTCGTTAAGTGCTGGATTACAGGCATGAGTGTAGGAAAGTGGTATAATGATGGTGAAACGTTTTTTTTCGTGTTGTTTCCAAAACTCCATAAACGCTTCTTTTTTTTTTTTTTTTTTTTACTTCAAACTTGTCTAGCATTTGACCACGCTCTCACCTGATGGGAAGTGACGATGCGATCGAAGGTGTAGCATGCTAGCCAAGTAAATACCTATTCACTCTTCTCTTGAACACGCCCGGGTCATATTTCGCCGGAAACACAGACGCTGGCAGGGCATTCCATTCCTTAGCCGTTCTAATTAAGAACGTTGAGTCAAATCGCTTGGTACGAATGGGTGGTATTTCGACCACGAAAGGATGGCGCTTAGCCGAGCGTCTAGTAGTCCGGTAGTGGAATGGTGATGGGAGAATGAGATCATGCAGTTCTTGAGCGCATTCACCGTGGTGTATTCTGTAAAAGACCGACAGACTTGCCACCTTACGTCGATGTGCAAGGCTCAGGAGCCTTTTACCAACCAAAGTGTCGTCGTCAATGAGCCTTTTGGCACGCCGTTCAATCGAGTCCAGAGCCTCAATCTGGTACTTGGCAGACCCGTCCCATAGGTGGCAGCAGTACTCCATACACGATCGGACCTGTGCTTGATACAGATTAAGAAGCTGTCCAGGTGTGAAGTACCGCCTTACCTTGGACAATATGCCGAGTTTTTTTGAAGCTACTTTGGCTTTGGACTCGATGTAGGATCCAAAGCTTAGGTTTGACGTGAGATCAACACCCAAAAGCTCAAGATGGTTTCCTAAACTTACAGATACACCACGGAATGAAGGAGCCCGATGGAGTGGGCTCTTTTTAGCAGTGAATAAACACGCCTGTGTTTTTGCAGCATTGAACCTAACCAAGTTAGCATCGCCCCAATCGGACACGGCTTTCAAAGCCAGGTTCATGCGCTCAACCATAGCCTCTCTCTCAATCCGGACATCGTCACCACTGGCCCGGGCACTGGATGTGTATCTTTCAACAACAGTACTATCATCTGCATACCCAAAGGTACCGGGCTTTAGCAGATCATTGATGTGGAGTAAGAATAGTGTTGCTGAAAGAACTGACCCCTGAGGTACACCAGCATTAATAGCTAATTGATCGGAGGAGCAGCCATCAAGAACTACTCTTAGCGATCGTTCCCTCAAAAAGTCTGATATCCAAGTGCACAGACCAACAGGTAGTCCGTAAGATGGAAGCTTATTCAGAAGTCCGTCATGCCAGACCCGATCAAATGCCTTAGAGACGTCTAGAGATACAGCAAGTGCCTCTCCATGCATCTCTAAGGCTTCGCTCAATATGTGAGTGGCATACGCAAGAAGATCCCCAGTGGACCGGTTTCGGCGAAATCCGTATTGCCGGTCACTGAGGAGATCATTGTCTTCTAGGTATGCCAAGAGCTTGTTGTTAATTATACGCTCCATACTCTTACAGAGGATGGAGGTAATTGAGATAGGTCGATAGTTGGCTGGATCAGCACGACTGCCCTTCTTAGGTACAGGTTGTACGTTGGCTAGCTTCCAACTCATAGGGACTATTCCGGTGTCTAGAGAGAGGCGAAATAGGCGTGTTAGAATGGGAGACAAATCGGGTGCACAGCTCTTAAGTACAATTGCTGGTATACCATCGGGACCACTGGCTTTGTTCACGTCTAGACTGCGTAATGTTTTTAGTACTTCCTTCTGACGTATGCGTATTTCCGGCATGAAAACACCGCATTGTGGAAGGCAGGGAGGTACCTCATTAGCAGTATCTAGACGCGAAGCTTCTGCAAAGAGAGTGGCAAACAAGTTTGCTTTTTCTTTTGCAGTGTGAGCCAGCGATCCGTCTGGTTTCAATAATGGAGGCAGTGAAGATCGACAGAAGTTCGCTTCAACCGATTTGGCTAGGGACCAAAAAGCCTTACTACCAGCTGGGTAGGAAGCAAGTTTAGTCCCTATTCGACCAATATGATTGAAACGCGCCTTCCTTAATTCCTTCTTACAGGCCTTGGCGGCAACGTTAAAGGCTTTCTTCTTAGCTCGAGTGTCCGAGGCCTTGCGTTTTCGAGCGTCAGCCCATGCCAGATATGCCGCATGCTTCTACGCTTCAGCGCGTGCACAGTCGGCTCCAAACCATGGGCTGGCTTTGCTGGTCACGGGCTTATCGGAAAATGGAATAAAATATTCCATAGCCCGACATACTACCTCAGTAACCGCATTCGCGCAGACCGTCGGATCTCCAGAAGAAAAACACGTTTGCCGCCAAGGATATGAAGCGAAGAAATGTCGCATCTCGTCCCAGTCTGCTAAGTTGTATCTCCAGACACGCCGATTGCTCTTAGGGCTTGGGTCAGGCGGGGAGTATACTGAAACGGACTTGACCAGACAGTGATCGGAGCTACCAATGGGTGAGGATACCGCCACAGAGTATCGGTCTGGTTCAGTCGTGAGCAGAAGGTCGAGGCAGTTAGCAGTGTGGCTATCAATGTCAGGCACTCGCGTTGGCTCTTTAACAATCTGCGTTAAATTGAGCGCCAAAGCGAGCTTACGCGTCTCTCTCCCAGCGTGGTCCGTGATCCGGTGTGGGACTAACCACTCCTGGTGGTGAGCATTAAAGTCCCCCAGAACAACAAGCTGAGCCGAAGGATAGCGTTGCTGAGCCACATCTGCCGTTTCACTAAGATACTCCATTAGAAGAGTTGTTTCCCGGCCACCGCTATGTGATCTGTACACACCAGCATAGAGAATTTTCTCAATGCCGGTGTCCACAAGCACCCAAATCACCGAAAAGTGGGGATGTTCAAGGTTTCGGAGACGCAAACAGCAAATGTCATCACGGACGTAAACGCAGATACCAGCGCGCGGAAGGAAGCGGTTTTCCAAGATGAATCCTGGATAGTCCAGATATGCCGTGTCTGATGGACATCCTATTTGCGTCTCAGTCAAGAAGAGCAAGTGCGGTTTGTTGGTCTCCAGATGATGATGGACCGCTTGCAGATTTGAGTGCAGCCCACGAATATTTGTGAGGTGCACTTTAAGAGTGAGGACGTGCATCTGCCGTTTAAACTTGCTCAATTTATTTGACTTTTTCATGGTTGGGTGAGTTAGGTAGACAAGTAGGAAGTGGACGAGATATTGGGATGCTAACCCTCAGTAGTAGAGAAGCTCCTACGCCAATGGAGAACTTGCCCGGAGACTGCGGGGACGCCCGAACCCCCCTGAAATTGCCCACAAGTTCCTCACTTCCAGTCGCCAACTGGCCCTGTGGACAACCTCAGGATTTTACACAAGCGGTGGGGCAGCCTTTCGTAGTTGGCTAGACTACTACTTGGGCCCCCTACAACTTGCGGTCGGCCAGCAGAGAGCACCGTGCTTCGGATCCCGCTACCCTCCGAAGCAAGGTCTCCGACGCGAAAGCATCTCCATCACCAATACCGGTCTGCATACCCAACACAACTGTCAACATCTACTCGTCAGAACGGCTTCATTAGACATCACGATGGAACACGACGAGTCGCTTGGCATCGTGGTTTTGTCTAATGGGTGGTAACTAAGCCGGCGGCTAAGGCCTTCCACCAGTTATTTGGTTGCTCTTTTGGCACCACCCAGGGGTCACGTGTAGGGAAACTAGGGTTAAAGCCTACGGACGCGAGCAAACATAAACCCCCAAAATAAAGCTTATAAAATAAAGCTTCTGGTAAAGTTGCCACCACTTTACTAGGAGTTTGACTTGACTAGACTAGACTATGACTTAACTTGATGACTTGGACTGTGACTTGACTTGACACATTATATAATATTAATGAACTTGAGAAATTGTCAATTACTTGACACTGGCTAAATACACTAAAGTGTGGAGCCAAAACACAAAAAAAGTGACTTAGGAGTTGTCGAACTGTACACACGGGCATTGGTACCTAAGTTTATCCTTCATATCGTCTATTTATTTATTTATTTATTTATTTATTTATTTATTTATTTATTGCTTAAATATATTTGGTGCTTAAGTATACACTTAAAGTAACCTAAAATATATACTCTGACAAGAGTGTTGCAATTTGTTAAGGCAAACAGTAACTTATGCAGTAAGCTAAAGGTATTTAAGTATTTACAATGATAAGTAAAGTAACAAGTAATAGTAGGTAATAAGTAAGTAATAGTTATAGTAATAATAATTATGAGTAATAATAGTAGTATAAAAAGTAAATGGGTTGACAAGATAGTATTAATAAGTTGTTTAATAAGATTGAAGCATTTTGTCATTAAAATAATCATCTAAAGAGTAGTAAGATTTGTAAATTAATAATTTTTTCAGTTTACTATGGAAAATTGTGTCTTTAGTTTCGGTTACGATATTTTTAGGTATTTTATTGTAAATCTTTATTAACATATAATGTGATCCTCTTTTATACATTTCTAGTTTGGGCTCTGGTAGAATTAGTTTTTGTCTGCGCGGGTTTTGATTGTGTTCGTAAAAGTTAGGGTATTTTCTTACAAACATAGCGGCCTCTAATATGTACAAACACGGTAGAGTAAGAATTTTGTGTTGTATGAAATGTGGCCTGCAGCTCTCTCGCTGTTTAATGTTTACTATTATGCGGACACATTTCTTCTGCATAGTGAAAAGTTGTCCGGCTTCTGTACAGTTTCCCCAAATCACTACTCCATAGCGTAACCACGCATATGCGTATGCGTAGTAAGCAACTAGTGCTGTTTTTAAATTTGATTTTGCTTTAAGTACCGCAAGAGCGTAAATAAACTGTGATAAATTTGATTTGACTTTTTCTACATGCGCTTTCCAATTTAAATGACTATCTATTTTAATGCCCAGTAGGGTGTATTCTTTTACTTCTTCAATGTTAAGAGTACTTGTTATAGGGTTTAGGTTTAAGGCGGTTTTTTGATATGGAAGGAACTGAATTAATTTAGTCTTTTTTAAATTAAGCTCTAGGTTGTGAGATTCTAGCCATATTTGTATATCAGAAAAAGTATCTATTATGTGATTTAATGTGATTGTGTCGAGTGTGCATCTAAATAAGAGTGAAACGTCGTCTGCGAATAATATGCATGGGGAGTTAGAAATTTTTGGTAGGTCATTTATATAGATAATGAATAAAACGCATCCTAGCACGCTGCCCTGTGGGATGGACCAGTTTGTAGTTGTTATTTCGGATTCAATATTTTCCATCGTACCCAGTTTTTGACATTGATAATTTATTTGGACAAATTGCTTCCTGTCTTTTAGGTATGACTTTAACCAGTTAAGTGGCTTACCCCTGATTCCTATCGCGGCAAGTTTTGATAATAAGATACTGTGTGAAACTTTATCATATGCTTTCTTCATGTCAAGTAGTAATCCTACAGAATAATATTTGTCTCTTATATTGTTTAGTATTTCTAAATTGTATTTATAAATTGCTAATGTGGTAGAAGTTTTTTTGCGAAAACCATGTTGGTTTTCGTCAAGTAATTTAAATTTATCTAGAAAAGCGTAAATACGGTTTGATATTGCGCGTTCAAAGATTTTTGATACAACTGGTAGAAGAGCAATTGGTCTATAACTGTTAACGTCATTTTGTTTTCCATCTTTTTTTATAATTGGTTTGATTTTCGCTATTTTAAGTCTTTCGGGAAAACATTCTTCTTCCATTGACTGATTTAATAGCCTTGTTATAGGTGATTTTAGCTCTGAGTTACAGTGTTTTACTAGGGCAGAGGGTATGTCGTCTATTCCGCAGCTAGATTTGTTTGCAAGTCTTTTTATGATTTTTTCTACTTCTTGCTCTGCAACGGGTGATAAAAACATGGAATTTGTGACGGGTGTGTCAATTTTGGTGTTTGAGCTTTTACTATTATAACAATTTTGTAGAGTAGCGTTAGTGTTTATTGATTGGCCTATAGTGGCAAAATATTTGTTAAATGTATTTGCTACGGTGATTGGCATGTCTATTACAGCGTTTTTGTTTTTTAATATGATGTTTTTTACTTTTTTATGTGCGTTTCTATTTGTTGTTTGTTTGATTATATCCCACATTGTTTTGACTTTATTCTTTGAAAGCTCCATTTTCTTAGCATTATATATTTTTACTGAAGATTTAAAGCATTTTTGCAAGTTTTTTTTGTACGTTTTATAATGTTTTTTTAATATTTTATTATTTGATGTGTTTGTAAGTATTTTTAAAATTCTTTTGTGTTTACATGATATTTTTAGGCCTTTTGTTAACCATTGATTTTTTATTATTTGTTTTAGTTTAATTTTTTTGTATGGCATGTATATATTTAACAGCTGTGTTATTTTATCATCAAAGTTATTATAATTTTCATTTATATTTTGATTTGGTTTTATTATATCGTTCCAATTAACTTCAGCCAGCGCTTTTTTGAATAATAGTGTGTTTTTAACGCTAAAACTCCTTTTACTTACAGTGGCGATGGTTTTAGAGAATTTTGTGTTTATATTTTGGCAGCAGTAATATACCGCTTTATGGTCTGATATTCCGTAGTCTTTGACTGTGACGGTGCAATCATTGTGATAGTTTGTAAATAGCAAATCGATACAAGATGCGGTTTTATGTGTCTCTCTAGTTGGGTCTACTGTTTTCTGATGCAAGTTATATTCAAGCATGATATTACATAGCCTGAGGTAATTTTTTGAATTTTTATTTTTGTCTATATTGAAATCTCCTCCTATAATCACTCGTTTTTTTATATGTATTGCATTTACTTTTTGTAACAGACTGCTTATAAAGCTAAAAAATGTTTCAATCTCTCGGTCAGCACGATAGACATTAATTAGAATAATGTTCTGTTGCGGTATTTCTATTGCGCAACATTCTACAATATGCTCAACCGAGAGGCTTTCTATGTCACGTCGTTCTTTATATTCTATGTCATCTTTGAGCAGGATGGCTACGCCGCCACCCCGTCGTGTTTTCCGGTGAAAAGCTGCCGAAAATATGTACTTGGGTATTTGTATCAGTTGCTTTTGTGTTTCATTAATCCATGTTTCTGATAAGCAAACGGCTTGTAGATCTTGGTTTTCATCCAAAATACTTTCAATAATGTGGACTTTGTTTTTTAAGCTCTGTGCGTTTTGGAATATAACAGTAAAGTCAGTTAAGAAATGTCTTGTTTGATTCACGAAAAGTTTTGATTATTTTTGGGAATTGTCCTGTTGTTAAGTTTGTTGGTTTATTTGTTGTGTGTGCCGCCTGAAGGTTTTGGCTTTGTTGGGTATGCTGTGTAATATGTTTTTCTATATTTTCCTCGTATTCTGTATATTCTTTTCCATCGACATATAATTTATTATTTCGGATTACAGCATTTTTCCCATTCTGTCGTTCTGTTTTCATTAAATTTCTTAGTTTGAATCTGGTTTCTAAGGCCTCTTGGTCTAGGTAGTCAGATACGGCTAGCCCCGTATTTCTAAAAGAATTTTTATTCTCTAGTATATATTTTTTCATTCTTTTGCTGATTAATTCTATTGCAAGTGGTCTTTTGTAGCCCCTTCTTCCAATACGAGTCAAGTCTTCGATGTACCCAGATAGATCTACATCTAAAATATCTTTGAAAGCCCACAGTATTCGGTTATGCAGATCGCTTTCGTTCTCTGCGTATTCTGCAAGCCCGTATAATACAAGTTTTCTGCTGTTTTCAACAAGTGGTATGATCGGGGTGGCAGTTTTTGCACTTTGTGTGCTAACAGGTCGGCAATATGAACTTAATTCATTTATTTGTTGTTTGAGCTTTAAGTGTTCGTGTTCTAAAGTTTGAATTATTTTGTTAGTTTGCTGTATGTCAGCTTGTATTTTTAACTGCTTTCGGTCTATATCTTCCTTGTGTAAATTTATTTTTTGTTCCATCTTTGTAACCGCGATGTTTATTTCTTCTTGTAATTGTGACTTCATATCCGATATTTTTGAGAGGATCTGTTCAGTATTTTTTTCTAATTTCTGGTCCAATAATCTGCTAATTTGCTCCAGTGTAATGTTATTTTTAGGGTACAGTATTGGAATGGGTGATTTTGGACTTTGCGTATCACCCAACAGAGAGTAGTCGTTTTGCACTTGATCGTCAACTGCCAACGATTGGGTGTCATTTTGGGAGCTCCGGATCCTGGCGAGAGATGAACGCACAGGAGTCTCGTCGTCTCTAACTCGTCGAGTAATGTTTATGCAGTCCGGGCATATCCAGTTAAGTTCTAAGTCTTGGTAATTTGCCGAGTAGTAAGGTTTTGTTAAACTTACACACGAGTAGTGAAAGTGTGCCTTACATTTTGTGCAGTCTAGTAGTTCTCGTATTGAGATATGTTTTGTACACGCTGCGCAGTTCCTCATTTTGATTTTAAATGAGTAGGTAATGAAAATCAATCAAAACCAACCCAATTCAAAATAAATCAATTCAAAAAACAATGCCCTCTATTACCATGTAGGAGTACTTGTTTTGGTAGCGCAGTCTCTATCTGTGTAACGACCTCTATGAGAGAGGGCGTGAACTTTCTCGGTAATAAGAAGTTATCCTATTTTGTAGGTGGCGCCTTGTTTACACAACACACACGGTTTTATAGTTCGTAACTAATTTTGTAGGTTATATTTCACAATCATCTTGAGATATTATAAAAAATCCACAGTGGTTCACTATTAATTTTATTGGAGTGGTTTCACAATGCACTTATCTTAATCATTTTTGTATTTTTATGTGATATATAATCATTTCTCTATTTCTTTTAAGTCAACTTACGCGGAACGAAAGTCAATGTTTACCTTTTCTTTTTTTTTTTTTTTATTTATTAGGGCATTGTTAAATGGACCTATTGTACAGTATTGATAACGATAACGTGCGAGCTCTATCAGTTGGTTGATACCGGCGCGGCAGGCAGACGATAGGTATGTTGATATTATACATTGTCCTTCTTTTAATATTTGTTGTTTGTTGTTAAACGAAACGAAATAGCATCTTAAAGAACGTTACGTACATATTCATGTATATGTATATCTGAATTAAATATTAGGTACAGTAAAAATAAATAAACTGATCTATGATCATAGTAAAATCGATTTTTTGTTTTTGTTGTGGCTCCACACTTTTGTGTATTTAGCCAGTGTCAAGTAATTGATAATTTCTGAAGTTAATTAATATTATATGTATGTGTCAAGTCGAGTCACAGTCCAAGTCATCAAGTAAAGAGATAGTCTAGTCAAGTCATATTCCTAGTAAAGTGGTGGCTACTTTTTTTCTTCTGGCTCCACACTTTTGTGTATTTAGTCAGTATCAAGTAATTAATAATTTCTCAAGTTAATTAATATTAAAGTATATATGTGTCAAGTCATGTCAAGTCACAGTCCAAGTCATCAAGTTAGGTCATAGTCTAGTGTAGTCAAGTCATAATCCTAGTAATGTGGAGTTCTATGGAGTTTTGCAAACAACACGAAAATAAACATTTCACCATCATTATACCACTTTCCCACACTCATGCCTATAATCTAGCACTTGTAAAAAAACGAATAAAATGCCACTAATTGTATGCACTAACACTGAAAATAAAGCAAATTTTGGAAAATAATACCATGCAGTGACGCGATCTTATTCGTTTTTCCGCCAAAATCCCAAAATCGATTTTGTGTTACCAAAAAGTTACCGCCTTAAAACGTTATTGACATTTTGACAGCCCCTGTGGTGTGGTGGTTGAGCATGTCGGCTCATAGCCCGGAGACGGCGGGTTCGATTCCCACGACAGGACAAGTATTTGTGCACAAAAAATGCAAGTACATGTTCTGAGTCTAGGTGTTGTGGGACCATGGCACTTGTAGTTCTTGGGTCCCTAGACACAGAGAATCCTAGTTAGGGTCCCACATGGTGTACATGTATGTGATCGTTGGGCTTTAGCATTATAATTATTATTTAAAATATCGAGCATTTTATAGATATTTAAAATTCTTATAAACTATAAGTAAGTATTTTAATTTAAGTAATTTCTTGCTTATTTAATTAATTGCCATACAAGCTGCGGTTTGCGGTTTAATCCACATTAAGGAACACTATATTACGGAATTAAAGTATCCTATTTTCTTACACCACGACCTAATGTCAATCTCATCTACATACCAAATTTCATCTAAATGTGTACAGCCGTTTTAAAGTTGAGTGGTAAAATATTGATCGTCTAAAACTAATATTAAATAGTTTAATTGACTTGTGGACGTGGACTGCCGCTTGGTGGCGTTGTTATCGACTGTTATGGGAGGAACTTGTTTTGCCGCTCTTTAAAAAGAGCAGATTCAGTTGGATTCAGTCATCTCTTGCCAGCAGAGTGGAAACCATAGAACGTTCACAGATATATCGTGAAACGTTTTTACAGTGTAAGTGAATTCTTGCCAAAAGCTATTTTGTTCTATTTAGCTGCTCATAGTTTACATTAAATATGCTATTATCATGAATTTTGAACTTATTTAAAAAACAATCAGATATAAATATAAAAGTTGAGTGGACAGTTTTTTTTTGAAAATCTAAAAATGTGGTAAAAGTAAAAGTGTTATTTCTTTAATGGTTTTGAAACATATCCGAAATTTGCTTATTAATTGTGCTGCAATGTCTATATATTAAGTTTGCAATAGGATACTTTTTATACCGAAAAATTTAAAATTTCTATACAAGTTCAACGATTAAATGGCACGCCACGTCATTGAAAAAATGTAGCGGATTAAGCCGTAGAGCGCCTTTAGGTAACAAAACGCCAAGTCGTAGTATATTTACAGTTTGCAAAAACAAATAATTCTGGTAAAAAGCATATATGGAAATAGAATAGTGCTGTATAATAGATGATTCAAGTGGAAGTAGCGAAAAAGACACATATGCAACTTGTACTTATTCTTTACAGGTCACCATGGTTCGTGAGCTACCACCTGAATTAGCCAAGATTGCTTGTGAAGAACTAAATGAAAACGCAAAGCAAACTAACGCTGACATACAGCATTTGAAGGAGTGGATTGCAAAACAACCGCATTTAAGAGCAAGAACTGGTAAAAATAACTTTGTAGACACAAACTGGATTATTTCCATAATGAACTCCAAATGGCACAAAATGTTATAAACAAAATTGGCAAAACATGAACTTAATTAATATACATGAATACGTTTAGTGCGGAAACTGGTTAGAATTATCAGTTGATTGGATGCTTTGTGATTCAATAATTGACCTTGTCAGTCTTTTAGTGCTTTACGTAATACGTTGCGCAAATAAGTAATTTGATATAATGTATTATTCTATACTAATACTTCTATATATCCACCATACTGACGCCAAAATGTTAAACATAGTGCGCGAGTCTTTTCAAGTAGAAATCTTACATTAATAGTATTTTTAGTATAAGGCAATATAATAGTCGGTCCTTATACACTGTGCAGATCATTATACTGTAGTGATATTATACTGTACCTTTTATAGTATACCAGTAAGGATATAAAATGCCTAAGCACGAGACTGATATCATGAAAGTCATCTCGATTTTTAAATGCCTTTTTTTAATTCGCTTCACCAGAAATGAACTTAAAATTCTTCAAATAAGGCTTACCCCTATTAATATAAAAAAATATCTTAAAAGTCTTGAAGTCCCAAGGATTCTCGGGACTTTGATTGTAGGCTGTCTCGTATCCCGGGACTTTGAAACTGTTGGGGATCCCCAAACCCTATTTATGATAAACAGTTTTTTTTTTATTATGAACTTACAAACCAATATCTCTTTGGAGTCTTGCAAAACCAATGAGGTTCAAAGGTAAATTTATGGTGAGATATTTATTTCATTTGTTTCTCCATCGTTTTCAGATGATCAATGGCTTCTGGCGATATTGAGAGGCTGTAAGTTCAGCTTAGAACGAGTAAAGCAGAAAGTAGACTTTTACTACACATTAAGGACAACGGCACCAGACATCACTTTGAGGATCAAGCCTACAGATCCAAAATTTATCGACTTTTTTAGGCTAGGGTAAGTATGGACATTTTCCATCACAGACAAAATAGACATGCGTTTCTTGGTCTACCATAAAGATGTATCTATTGCTCTGTCATCTATTAAAAAAAATGTTTTGATAGGCTTGCACTTGACCACTATCGCAAAGAGCATATAACCACTACGTTTTACACTATCGCACCCGATGACAAGTAACGATGCGGTCTAGGATGCAATACGCTTGCCTAGAAGATACCTGTTCACGATCGATTTGAAGGTTATAGTTTTCGGGAAACACGGACGCTGGTAAAGCGTTCCATTCTTTGGCTGTTCGCATGATAAACGTGGAGCCAAATCGCTTTGTTCGCACACGTGGGATATTATTATTATTATTATTATTATTATTATTATCTCACACAACGCCACCTAGCCCCAAACTAAGCAAGCTTGTACTATGGGAACCAGATAACTGATACAATACTTAAATACTTTTTTTTTGTTTGTAAATACATACATAGAATACAATATAACACCCAGACACAGAACAAACAACTATGTTCATCACACAAATGTTTGTCCTGGGTGGGAATCGAACCCACAACCCACAGATCAGAAGGCAGGGCTACTACCAACTGAGCTATCTGGCCAGTCAATTAACCAAGTAACGGTGGCGTGTTTTCGTACATTCATATGGTTAGGCGCTTATTTGGCACAACGAATCAGCTTAGCATTTCTATGAGGCAATGCTGCCAGCATGTTGGGTAGGCTGCCTACCAGTAGTGGGCTGGACTGTATACATATAGGTCATCGCGGCTAGTATATAATCCAATTTTCTTTTGGCGTAGGAAGTGTAGCTCTTAAAAAAATAAAGGCACTATGCCCGTTAAAAAAACTAGATATATAATAATGTGTTGAATTATTCTATTTTCTCGCAATCGTAGTGAGAGTTGTCATACGGCGCTAAAGCCCATTATAACTCGGTTTCTATTTACTCCCTCGCTAAAGTTCGGGAGAAAAACCACCTTGTATACAATGTTATTCTAACCCTTTATACAACAGTCTACTATTTATATCTTTTTATATACATACTTGTTCATATGTCAGATGAGTTTAGATTATGAATATAGTATAATAGGTATACATTGTGATGTGCTGATATGCTCCCGTTGCTATGAACACTATCATCAACATTGAATATAATCTGTAAAGCAAAGGGCCTGAACCTAGTTTATCTGATATTATTATTGGTGATACACTGTTATTCTTGTTATTGGTATTTACCAACAAGTTTAATAAGTATATTGTAATTATGTTACGACCGGCCGATATAGCTAATGAGGGTATCCGCAGTATCACTAAAGTCACAAAGCCACATCGCTCGCAGAACTGATAATTGATTTGACGACTGAGAAAGGTTCTCGAGGGACGAATCAGCACAGCGAAGGCTGGCCCACCACTAAGCAGACCAAGGACCTGGGGGACGATCAAGGAACATTGATTGCAATGCCACGGCAGAAAGTTCATTCCTAATTTGAATAATTCTATAGAAACAATGTACATAAACTACGCATTGAAACAAACAAATCCATATATACTGTTTCATCTGTTGCGATCAAGTTCCGTAATCGCCTAGCTGGGTGGTGGCTTTACTAGGTGGTAGGACTTTACTGCAAAGTTCGTCTAGGTAGGTACCACCGCTTTGCCAGTTATTTTGCCGCCAAGCAGTAGTGCGCAAGCACTGCTGTGTTCCGGTTTGAAGGGCACTGTAGCTGGTGAAATTACTGGGCAAATGAGACTTTATGATCTGATCTCACAGTTTAGTAATCTTATTACTAGATTGTGCTGATGTCTCTGGATGACGTGCGCAGTGCAGTGTCACGCGAACCTCTATACTTTAGAGTTCCGAGTGACACTGCAGCTGGTATGGGCAGCCGTGTCGTTTAACATCAGGCGAATGGCTAGCTCGTCACGTCATTCCTTAACATAAAAAAAAAGCTGGTCGTAGCCGCGGGAGCCGTATTTTTTTTTGTTTAGTTTTAAGGATCAATGAATAGTATCACATACATTATTTAAGTTAACGGTATAAGAAAAAGTCTAAACAACTGTGCTACGAGCATTATTGACCACAAATTACTAAATAAAAACATTAGATACCTACTTATATTGAGACAAGATATTGGAGTATTGGATGCAAGAGGAAAGCAGCCGCTCAAAGTGGCGCTTCATAAGCATCAAGGGAGGCCTATGTTCAGCCTTGTACATCTTCAGGCTGATGATGATGATGATATAAGAAGGCACGATATCAGTTAGCAAGGTTTCACATTTTGCATAGATACGAAATTGTCCGAACCGTTCAATCGTTCTTTTTTCAGAACATGCGTCGTACTACCCAAGCCGGATAAGCTATTTCCAAGGGTTATCCTGATCAGAGCCGGTGTCTTCGACCCTAACATCTACAGCGTTGCAGATCTCATGTGCATGTTATATTTTTTAGTACAGGTTAGTTCAAATATTTCCATTCGTAAGAAATATAGTATTTATTCATCATGCATATGCATATCATATCGGGAATATCCAGAAATAGGGCAGCGACATTTTCCTCGGTCTTCATTATAATATACTGCGATCACGTTACAAGTTTGATTAAAATCCGTGTACTAGTTTTAGCGTGACGCGTGTTCAAAGAGACAGACAAACTGGCAAAAAATAAGGTAAAAATGGTTTTTACTTCTATATCGATAAGGAAGTATACCAATCAACATTTTTAAAAAATATTCGATGTGTTGTTTTAGCCTGGTAGGCGATCACGTAACTCATTTGCAACTAATAGAAAGATAAATCTATATGGAGTTTAAATACGCAGTTTATGTGTATAGTTAGTATGGAAATTTCTCCTGTTGCATTGCAATCAACGTTTCGTGATCACTCCCCTGGTTATAGTTTTATATCAATGATATGAGATTGATTAAAATTAAATTGTTCCTTCATACTATAAACTTGTAAGTTTCTAGTATAAGTACGATAAATAAAAAGGGTGATTTAACAAAGTTAATAGATAAAACTTAATTACATGAAGGTAGTTGCTGCAGTCTAATTAAGTAGTACAGAGACGACTCTCATTAGCAAGTGCAGGTATTCCGATGAAACGGTTAAAGATCACGGGGACTGAGGTGAAAATAATTGGTAGACTACTTTTTTTTAGGTAGATAAGAGCGAGAGAGAGGATGACGCATTAAAAGACCTATCCTGGTTTGAATTACAGATTCTAATAATTGAAGATGACGTAGCAACAGTGTTGGGGACAAAAATAATGGTGGACTACGAAGGCGTCACCATGTCGCACTTTGCACAGGCTACCCCTGCAATGCTGAAGAAAATGGTTGCTGTTAGTCAGGTAACAATAGATACTTATAGCAATCTACTAAATAACTTACTAAAAACCTGTGACAATTTTTTTTTCAGCTTTGTGTCTTATTTGCTTTAACTATAATCATGTAGGCACAACTAAAATATACAAAAAGTGCAGTGTGTCAACAAAGTTCAAATCAAGCATCATCAATCAAAAATTGCGAATTTGATTTTTAAAATCTTTATATCTCTCGTAGAGAAGTAAATTTGAGTAAATAGATTGTTTTATTTTATGCTAATGCATGTAGTGACGAGCTAGTCGTTCACCTGATGTTAAGCGACACGGCCGCCCATAACAGTGGCACTTGGAACTCCAAAATAAAGATTCGTGTTACACTGCACTGCGCACATCATCCTGAGACATCAGCACATTCTGGTAATAAGATTACTCGACTGTGAGAACAGATCATTAAGTCTCAATTCCCTAGTAATTTCAATAGCTACAATGCTCTTCAAACCGGAACACAGTATTGCTTGCATAATGCTGCTTGGCGGTAAAATAACTGGCACAGCGGTGGTAACTACCTGGACGAAGTTTACAGAAAAGTCCTACCACCTAGTAAAAAAATAAATTTAATTATGATTACTTATGAGTAAATTATTATTTTCAGGATTCTATGCCTTTACGGTTAAAAGGTAGCCATCACGTGAACTTACCATACGGAGTAGATAAAATATTTACACTTATATCAGGCTTTCTGAGTGAGAAAGCTAAACAAAGGGTACGACTGTAAACTAAACTACACTAATTTGCATAGAACTTTATTAGTTGCAACCTATATAACCTATATTTCGATTACCTATTTCAGTTAAAAGTGCATAAGAGCTGTGATGAGTTAGCTGAATATATACCCAAAGAAATAATACCAAAGGAATACGGTGGATCGGGTGACACCGTAGCGAATATCACAGGTAAGCTTCCTTATTCCATCATTATCACTAGCGTGAAGACGTCCAATGTTAAACATAGACCTCCCTCAATAAGCGCCACTTTGAGCAACTGCTTGGCCTCTATGATTACCTACATGTCAGGTAATCATAGCTTGGCCTCTTGCATCCAACGACTCCTCGCGGTTTGACCAGCCGTCAATCTACCTCAGTCAGTCAGTAAGTGGTCGGCCTACGCTACGGTTTTCCAGTTTATGGTAGCCACTTGAGAACCGTTTTTCCCCATCGGTTGTCGGTTCTGCGAGCGATGTATTATAGCCTGCCCATTGACATTTGAACTTGTTGATTATAAGAATTATATCGGTGAATTCAGTTCTGCGGATCTCTTCATTTCAGATCTTATCTCGATGGAACCTCGAGGATAGATCTCTCCATAGCTCGATGCTCTTCTTTGATCTATTAAAATGTTATTAAGTACCTAGCCCAGGCAGCACATCTTCATCATATTAACGTCTATATAGAGTAATTTAGTGACGTAATGACGTCTGAGAGTACCAGAAAAGTACGTACATTTGTCAAAGCCTTAAGAACGTCAAAGATGTTAATATGATGATTATTGAAGACGGGCTCATGAAATCTTTGTATGTAGTATTTAAGACGTACTGTGGTGTGTGTATCGTGAAGAAAATTGAACGTTTTTGTGACGTAACTAGCATGCTTTTCAAAAAATTTAAATTACCTATAAATGATAACATTTTGTCGTTTTTATGCGACAGTTTCTGTACCGAATAAAGTCAATAAATGATGACACTGAGACCGTACACTTAAGTCGAATTTCTTACGAACCTAAAATGACCTTAAAATTACGTCTTTTTTTAGGCACCGACTTAGTTTGCTACCTGGGGAGTAAAACACTACATTATATAAGGATAGTAGCACATCACCCCCATCATAATCACCATCATCATCTTGCGTAACCTGATAATTTTGTAATTTACAAGATAAACCTATAAATTTCTCCTACGATAATATGATATGATGGCATTTACAGAGTACTGGGCATCGAAGTTCAAGGAATACAAGTCCTGGATGCAACAAGAGGAACAGCTGGGAACGGACGAGAGTAAGCGTCTCGGACAACCCATCAACCCAGACGTGATGGGAGTCGACGGCTCCTTCAGGAAGCTGGATATAGATTGATGATAACGAGTGGATGGTACGGTATTGATTGCTGGATGTGACCAAAAGAAAGCTATTTTTATTAAATTGAATGAATTATGGAACATCTTTTTTTTTATAACATCTGTCTTTTATGAGATATTCCCATTTGGGTACCCACCTATAGCTATTTAGGGGACTGTCCAAAAAGCACCAAAGTCAAAGCAGGTACCTGAAATTTAAAAATTATGTTTGTAAATAAAAAGTCGAAATGTTTTGGCAAAAACACGCCTTTTTATGAATGGGCTAATGGTGTTAGTCTCAACTTTACAGTGTCACCGGGTAGGTCAGTACCTACATAAGCCATTTTAAGTGTCACAACGAGTCACACAAATAAGTCCTAAAAACATCTGTTTTGCTATAATAAGGAATACAAGTTATTACAAAGTCAAGTAATAGTTTTTAATTTATCTATAAATTGTTTTACACCGCCGTTTATTCTTCTCTATTGTTACCGTCCACCCAAAAGTTGTCTGGAAGAGATCGTTGTCATCGATAAGACCGCCCATTCTTTCACTAGTTCGTAAATATTATATTTATTCCTGTTTATATACTTCATTTGTGAGACAATAAAGAGTTCTCTATCTATCTATAGATAGGTATGTATTACTTGTAGGTATAGTATTATATTATCTGTGGTATGTACAATAACTTGTATCTACATATTGCTTATCTACTTGTTACATTGTCAAACACAGCTAACTAATTATTTAAATAAACATTGCAGCTATTTGCAATTAACTATGATATTAAATAATATAATTATGATTTATTGATTACAGATTTAATAAACTTATAGAAGTAGAGTTTAGAAATAATATAAATTAATATAGAAAATACTTTATTGCACAAACAACAAATTATGTAGGTATATAGGCTAACTTCTGCTAAATAAATAAAAGTAAATAAATGCTAGAGAGCGCTATCTTCCAAATAATCTTGCTGTAACGTGGAAACGGAATAAGTTGGCAGCTTTGTGAATATATTATAATATTACCATGGATCAACATAGGATACTTAGGTATAGGGGGGCGAGTTGGCTGGACTGCAGTCGCGACCCCTTCTCGCCCCCGGTACGGCGGACGAGGGCTCACGGGGGGTTTTAGTGGGTTCGAGTTTAGGGGGAAAGCCCTCGCACTTCCCTGCCACCACGGGAGTCATTTCCCCCCCCTCAAAAAACAGGATACTTAGGTATATCTAATTTTTATCCCGGAAAATTAGGTATTCCGTGGCAAAATGTAAAGTTTTTCTAATAAAACAGTAAGCACATACATGAACTGACACAGGTGATATGCGACGCCGAGCCTAAAGCCTATGTTTGTAGGGTCTGTTCTTTAGGTGTAATAGTGGTACTGTTTCTCGTAAATTCGGCTCGTAAAAAGAAGTCAAACCGACATCATGCGGGTGAATTCATGAAGCGTTTAAGTACCTCCTTTATTTATTCAGTATTTAAATTCAAGATTTATAAAAGCGACACCTAGGTTACGTTCGTGCAACCATACCACCACCGCAGAGTAGTTGATTAGGTTACCTTTTCTTTGTTTATGTTTGGCTTTGTCCAGTAATTGATAATTTATCCAGTTAATGATATTACACGCAGATATGTGTCAAGTCACAGTCCAAGTCATCAAGTCAAGTCAGTAGACGTAGTCTAGTCTAAGTCATACTCCTAATAAAGTGGTGGCAACTTTACTAGAAGCTTCTATGGAGTTTTGGAAACAACACGAGTTAAGCAACGTTTCACCATTATTATACCACTTTCCCACACTTATGCCTGTAATCCAGCACTTAACGAATAAAACACCACAAATTTTATGCACTAACACTGAAAATAATACATCTTTTGAAATATAAAACAATGCGGTGAAGCGATCTTTCTCGTTTTCCCGCCAATACTCATTAGATTACCTTTTTTATGTTTTGGCTCCACACTTTTGTGTATTTAGCCAGCGTCAAGTAATTAATAATTTATCAAGTTAATGATATTTCACGCAAATATGTGTCAAGTCACAGTCGAAGTCATCAAGTCATAGTCTAGTCAAAGTCATACTCCTAGTAAAGTGGTGGCAACTGTACTTGAAGCTACTATGGAGTTTTGGAAACAACACGAAAAGAAACGTTTCACCATCATTATACCATTTTCCCACACTCACGCCTGTAATCCAGCACTTATCGAATAGAATGCCACCAATTTTATGCACTAACACTGAAAATAACACAAGTTTTGGAAAATAATACAATGCGGTGACGCAATCTTTTTGGCATTCCCGCCAAAACTCCCATTTTAGATTACTTTTTGTTATTCCCTTACTGATTCTGCTCTTGGCTACCTTGGAGACTGGTTGCTGGATCATGGGTTGTCCATATCAGCTTCCAAAAGCACTGCAGTAATATTTAGTAGGAAAAGAATTATACCTGACATAAACTTGCTATATGAGGGAGAAGCTATCCCACTTCAGAACTCTGTGAAATTTTTAGGTGTTTTGTTAGACACAAGGCTAACTGGAGTTCCGCATTTTAATTACGTTGTAGCAAAGTGTGAAAAAAATATCAACATCCTCCGTGCCCTCTCAGGGGTATGGTGGGGATCTCATCCATTCTGTCAAAAGCTACTGTATAATGCTATTATTCGAAGCCACTTAGACTATGGATCGTTTTTATTAGAGCCCGGAAATAAAGCTGCTCTGGATAAATTATCTAAAATACAATCAAAATGCCTCCGCATTATTCTGGGTGCAATGAAGTGCTCTCCTATAAATGCCATGCAGGTTGAATGTGTAGAGCCTCCTCTTCACCTTCGCAGACAATTCCTGTCTGATAGATTCCTATTCAAACTCATTCAAAATTCCAATCATCCCTTGCTAAGCAAATTAGAAAATCTCCTTAGAGTGACTAGATCTCAAGGTTACAGATCAGAAGCCAATATACCTTGCATTATTCGCAGCTTTATTAAATTTTCAAACTTATCTTGCCCTGTAGAGCAATTTCCAATTAACCCTCTATTTTCAATAAGCTATGAAGCATTGATTCATAAACCATCGATCATCCTGAATTTTGGTGTGGACAAAGATTCTGTTGAACCCAGCAAAACATTTTATGAAAGATTTAACAGCCGGTGGAGTGACTGGCTCCCAATATTCACAGATGCATCCAAATTAACAAAAGATAGCAATGTAGGTTGCTCAGTTTGGATTCCAAAGTATAAAATAATATTGAGCTACAAATGTCCATCAGTTTTCTCAGTGTTTACTGGTGAAGCTATTGCCATTCTAGAAGCAATCCTGTATATTATCTCTCACTCTATCCGCAAAGCTATTATTTTTACTGACTCAAAGAGCTGTCTACAAGCATTTTTGGCCAACCAATTTAAGTCAAAATCTAGGTTCCCCGTTATCTTGAAAATAAAAGAAGCCCTTTTCAATAGCCACAAATTGAACTTAAATATAGTTTTAGCGTGGGTCCCTGCCCATGTAGGCATAATTGGCAATGAAACTGCGGATTCATGCGCTAAACATGCAGCCACGCACGGCATTTCTGGCAGGTATAGTGCATTCTCCCATGATCTTGCCTCAATTTGCCAGCTCCAACTACGTAACACTTGGGAGAAACTTTGGAACATTTCTAAAAACATTAAAGGCAAATTTTATGGCTACGTCCAGCCTTCTATCCCAACAAAACCTTGGTTTTTTAAACACAAAAAAATTAACAAAGCCACTACTTCAACAATATGTCGTCTACGATTAGGTCAGTCTTGCACTCCAGTCTTCTTAGCCAAAATTAGAGTACGTGACCATTCTCTGTGTGAGTGCGGTCTGGATGAGGGTACTACTGAACACCTATTTTTTGAATGTCCAAAATTGCGCTTTTCTCTTTATGATGTACTCCCTCCTGAAATTCCTCTCCCTACCAATATTAGCCTTATTCTATCCTATACTTTTACTCCACTTCTTAATATATTAAGTAAATTTATTCAAATTAACAAAATAAAATTGTAAAATAGTATATAATACAAACTAACATTTTTTATATACCTACCTCCATAAACTATTATTTTATCTGTTTGTTACTGCCATGTTTTGTTTTTGTGTGTATATATGCTTATGTATGTCTTGTGCTGTCGTATTTGTTTCAGATAAAACTCAGATCGAATAACCGGCCAAATTTTACACCCACCGATCAATCTCCATCGTGTGTTTTCTACTCTATCCACGCGACATTGGCGTAATTGTGGCAACCCCGCAGAAGCCATAATAATAAGAAGTTGAAGTTGAAGAAGTTATTCCCTTACTGACATTATAAAACATTTTCAAAGGACTTGCCATGACATTTTCGTTTCTTTGTCAAATTTATTCTAAGAATAGACATTAATTTTAAGGCTGAGGACGCTTCTTAAAAATAATACACTTAACAAAAGTTTTACAAATAGTATATATACCATTTAGGATTTTTTTTCTATGTTAAGGAATTATGTGACGAGCTTATCGTTCACCTGATGTTAAGCGATACGGCTGCTAATATCAGTTGCAGTGTCACTCGGAACTCCAAAGTAGAATTTCGAGTTATTTATTTTAACATTACACATTACTTCACTATTTCGTGCGTTTTTGGCATGAAAACTACAGTATAGTACCGTAACTACCAGTACAATTATAGATCTAGCAGCACCACCCATTGCCCCCCCCCCCATTAACGCTGTAAAGGTCGATAGAGACCTACAGCATTAGCCCTTTATAAAAAACCACCCATTGGTCTAAACTACCCACCTTGCACCACTAAACCAATTTATTATAGATATTATTTTGTACAATGTGATTGAAAAACATAACAAATACCTACCATAGCGTTATAAATAACAAATTAAATAATAAGTATCAAGTTCAATGGTTTAATTATGCAAGTGACCTTTATTTGATTTGGCACATCTAAGGTTACCTAAATGCCAAAATATAAAAACTTCAAAGACCTTTTTTTGTATCGAACGTATACAATATGACAGCCTCTGTGGTGTAGTGGTTGATCGAGTCAGCTAACCCGAGGTGGTGGGTTCGGTTTCCGCAACATAATGCACCAACGGCAAGGGCTGTAGCTGTTATCAACCGCTTCTTAAGCGAAGTCCAAGATGCTGACATACATACTGACCCCATTAGTCGCCTTTATAAATATATATTGCTTAGTCCATATAAGAACTTAGTGTAACAATGTGAATGTTTTGGCGTAGCTGTAAGTTCACTGTGTATTTAACAAATAAATAAATAAATAAATAAACAGAACAAGTACTCGTATTTGTGCATTAAAAAAATAGCATAAAGCAAATTTCCGTGTCTGGGTGGGAACATGGTCTTCGTAGTTCATGGGTCCCTAGATACAGGGAATCTTAGTCAGGGTCCAGAATTTATGCATGTGATCGTTGGGGTCTATTTGATTATTGTTACATACATAGATCCTGGACCCTAACTAGGATTCCCTGTGTCTAGGGACCCAGGAACTACGAGGACCATGGTCCCACAACACTCACTCAGAACAAGTATATGGGCTTTTTTTCTGTGAACAAATACTGGTCCTGTCGCGGGAATCGAACCCGCGGGAATCGAATATTATAAGGGTTATCAGTCCAATAGGTAGTGTGCTTCTAATTTCAACAACAAAGGAACATTATCGCTTAGCGTGGAATAAAATAATCATTGAACGTAGGTGCCAGACTTGTCGAACGTGTCGATGCCCTTTTGTCAAGGTCGCTTTAATAGGAAACACATTCGCGGCGAATGTTTTCATACCAAATCATTTTATCCACTGATTAGAAACTGCGTGTGACGTTTATAAGTTGTAATTTGTGAATCTAAAACCGGAGGAAACTATTGTTGACTTATTAGTTATGCATTAGCTCTACGGCTAGCGTCTCTGCCCTACGCGTGTTTTGTTTTTACGTTTAACATTAGTTTGTCTACCGTTTTATTTTATCGCGCGTGCGCGTGCGCAGCCGTTGTGTTGTTATCATGACATAACAACCGCTAAAATTAAACTGTGTTATTCAAGCTCCGTTATTCATGTAAGTATCTGCATGTGTTTTTTACTATCATTGTTTATTTGACAACAATACCAACGTAACAACTATTAATTAAAAAATAAAATTAAATGTTCTCTTACTTTTTAGTAGTACAATGTTGATGTTTATATTGAGAGATGTTAGATATTTGTTACTATGGTTTTTGGCCTTTATTAACAACTACTACTACTCAACTACTAATAATTTTGTTCATTAAATAATATAAAAATAATTTTTAATTATTTTGGTCAAGGTGATTACGCGACGGAATCGTCTTTTTAATAATCAATAGATAATATCTAGTACTTGAAATCCCGGTAGTTTAATATGTAATAGTATTACTATTACAATCATAGTATATATTTGTATAATATATATATATATATATATATGTATTAATTGTCATACATAAACTGATATAAGTATGTACCTAGGCTGCGCTTCTACTGCCCGTCTGTAATAAAATTAGACAGCTGCTAAGTTCGCAATTATAACCAGTACCTAGTTCTAGTACGTTTGTCAAATCCATGTCAAGTCATGAACATGCCAAACCGTACACTCATTGGTTGAGACAACAGATGCAAACTGGGCATAATTTGTATTTTAATAGACTTTATATATAGACGGGCATATGTTTCGCTTTCATCGTAAAGGGGAAATTCTATTTTGACAGCTACTAAGACTTTTTGTTTTTGTTTTCAGTGTTGCCAAAAAAGAAACAAATTAAAATGGAAATCAGAGCTCTCTCAGCCGCACTCCGCAAAAAAGCAGAAGAAATAAACGAAAGACCTACTAGAATTAGCTCTGATATTAAAATACTTAGAGACTGGACCGCTCAGCAACCGCACTTGCATTCGGTACAATTGAGTAAGTTTATTACGCAGGTGTTAATCAATAATCATGAATAATTTATCAAATCAGGTGCTCGATGTCTACATTGTAATAAACACGTGTGCTGATAAATGATATAAGTGCTATAGATAATACTAGTCTATGATAAAATATTTGTGGCACGGACACCTAGCAACCACAAATAAAATGCAAGACAGACAAAACAAATTTCACAACAAACACTAACACACACAGTATTGACAGCCTCCGTGGTGTGGTGGTTGAGTAGGTCGGCTCATAGCCCGGAGGCGGCGGGTTCGATTCCCGTAGCGGGACAAGTATTTGTGCACAAAAAAAGCGCAAATACTGGTTCTTAGTCTGGGTTGTTGGGCAGTTTTATAACTAAAGAACGACTGAACCGATGATAGTGTAACTATCATGACTTTCTTTTATAGATTTATAAAAATATAAAGCAAAATAATATAATGTTTTGGCTTTAACTCAATGTTATGGTACAGTGCCATCTATACGTTCTCAGACGCCACACATCTAATCTAAACCATTGCATGTTATCAAATCAAAACCCGTTTGTAACTGTTTTTAGTTCCAGGAAAACTAAACAGATGGCACTTTATTCAGTTATATAATACTGCAAAAAAAACACACACAAAGCAAAAATTATATTATACCTTACCTTACCTATTACAAGTACCAAAATGATTGTAGCAATTTTGAACATTACATTAACAATAATTCAATAACTAATTTTAAAATGACTTGCAAAAATATTGTCCTGAGTGATCATGGAAAGTTGATTGCAATGCAACAGGCGATTTTTTTTCCTAATATGGAAATGTTTAGTAACTATGCATATAAACTACGTATTAAAATTATCAAATCCATCCAAGTATCTGGGGGTGATCACGAAACTTTGATTGCAATGCAACAGGAGAAATTTCCATACTATGCTCATACACCGCATATTCAAACTGTCGAATCCATACAAATTTGTGTTTCTATTTGTTGCACCAAGGTCCACGATTGCCTAGCTGGTACATATATGTATTGTAAAATGGTTTCAGCTGACCAATGGCTCGTGGCGTTTTTGCGCGGGTGCAAATACAATATTGAAAAAGCCAAAGGAAAAATTGATATGTATTACACTCTAAAGGCCACCGTTCCAGAATTTTATAGGAACAGAGATCCACTAGACCCAGGAATTCAGGAGATACTTAAAACCGGGTAAGCAAAGAAAATTACAGCAGATTATTATCAGCCCCCAGCCAGTGCCAGCCTCTCAGCCGGAGGAGACAGTTTCGATTGCCGCGGCAGGACAAGTATTTGTGCACAGAAAAAAAAGCGCAAATACTTGGTCTGAGTCTGGGTGTTGTGGGATCATGGTCCTTGTAGTTACTGGGTCCCGAGACACAGGGAATAGTTAGGGTCCAAGATCTATGTATGTAATCGTTGGGCGTTATTATCTGTAAATAATTACCTAGGTAGTTATTAGAGCAAGGTTGAGTTTTGCAGTCAATGCTTATTTTCTAAATTAGAATTCTGAGAATAGCAAGCTAAACATTCATAATAATGGTTTGGTATTTAATTTATATTATCCGATGTTTAAATGGTTTTCAGAATGATTTTACCTCTAAAGAAGTGCGTGAACGAAGACTCTCCACGGATCATACTGATGAGGCTTGGACCATATTGTCAGACATCGCGATCTCTGACTGATATGATCAAGGTGGCACTTATGTTCGTTGAAGTTCTATTACTAGAAGATGACAATTTCACTGTGGCTGGAGAGGTAATTGTCATGTTGGCAAATACATAGAGTAGGTGTCTAATTAAGCTAATCTGTGAGACGTTAGTATATACCGACCTTTGCTGTAGCACTATTGTTTATTAAAGCAGTGGCATAGAAAGACATAAATAAGGGTTTCGGCCGCCGCCACAGCAGGCAGCCCGGACGAAAGCCGACATGGGACAGGTTAGTCGGCCCCGTTATATATCGGTCTTAAGGCCACCTGACCATGCCAGAAACGAATTTCTTGAGTTTCTTGCCATCACGAGAGCGACTAAGGTAGTCAATCTCAGGAACTGCAAAAACATCTTGTAGTCCTTCAGGCAGGGAAACGAAGACCTCTTAAAGGTGAGGCTCGAGGAAGCCAATGCAGCCATATATAACAACGATACCTCCCTGGTCGATATATGGCAGCATATGGCTCTGGAAGTGGTTTTGAGGCTCTAGATGAGAGTGAAGTGGAGCAGACCGGAAAGCCGAAGTGGTTATCGCCCGGTGTACTAGGATATTGCTAGATGACAGGATCCTAGAAATGGCTAAACCATTAAAGAGAGCCTTGGAGTCGACGCCAAGTCTTGGGGAAACTGGAAGGTACCTGAGATTCGATGGGTCAATGGGGTTCCTGGGTGTGGTAAGCCATTGTAATGGCTGCGCGGCTGGCTGGAGCTCGCGAGATTGTCCTGATTGGAGACGTCAACTAGTTGCCTTATATCGACAAGGAGAACCTCTTTGAGTTAAGGTACAATCGCCCGAACCTGGTGGCCACATAATGGAGGCCCTGAGTTGGGAGGAAAAAGTGGACCAATAAAAGCAAGTAAGAGCGGGATCACCGATGAGCTCAAAGGAGCCTGTCAATTATCCCGCTCGTATGAATAAAATTGTAATAAGGGTATTTTAACTAGAATGTAAATTGTGTATAAACCCGGAGCATTCATGCTCACTAAAAAGCTTCTTCCTGCGGCGGCGTAGTGTCGGGTCGACGTCTTTCCTCAAATATGGTCAAGGAGGGCAAACGGGTGCTGCTTGCGGAAGCCGGTTTGCTCGTGGTGTATGCACAATTAGAAATAAGTACTTATTTTTTTGTTATTGGTTTTATTGTCCTTCCTGTATTGTATTTATGTTCATGTTAATAATAAGCTAAAGTTTTATATGTAAAATAATTTAACAAAAAACACGGTGTCTGTGGTAATGCAGACAGAAACAATTAGAGGTTTGGGACGTACACGTGAAAACAAAATCAAGTGTTGATGGTATACGAAATCATCTTATTATCAGGAATAGATGAATTGCTCTCGCAATACTCGTGGCCATATTTAATTTCTGAGCGAAATAATACCGCTTTAGCAAAATTAAACCAATAACTCGATTCTTTATAAAAAAAAACACGCGATGAGGTTTTAATTGCATACGTGTCTACCTCTTTTTATCTCAATAGATGATGCTAAATTCACTGAGTTACCTTATATTTTTATAGGATGTTGTGGTTGATGCCAGTGGTTTGGTATTCAGCCTGGTTTGGCAGTGGACTCCGTCATTGGCCAGGAAACTAACCTCATGTTCAGAGAAAGCCCTCTCCGTGCGTTTTAAAAGTTTGCACATTTTGAACGGACCATTCTTCCTGGGCCCTGCACTCAGTATATTCAAAATGTTTTTGGGAGCCAAATTAAAAAACAGGGTAAGTTTTACTCAATCCTTTTACATAATAACCCGTAGACGTCACGCTCGGTTCCCGCGACATGACGAGTTTATATTATTAACACTGAAAAACTGATTTCATAATCTTATCCACGAAAACGTACTATGTACAAATTAAACATTGAAATGTATCTCATTTCAGATTTATTCACATACCAAAGATTTGGATTCATTGTATAGTCACATAAATAAATCTGTATTACCGAAAGAATACGGCGGCACGGATGGTACAGTTCCAGAATTAATGGGCAAGTGATTATATATAACTCATTTAAAATCGTTCTTTAAGTAAATATCAAAGAAGCCGATTTTAATAATATTAATACTTTTACAATTGCAGATTACTGGAAAGCCAAGATAGAGAGTAAAAGAGAGTGGTTTTTGGAATAGAATGCCTGTTCAGATGAAACCAAGAGACCTAATTTTAAGACCAATGACAAAAGTAGTGATGAGCGACCCTTTCAATCGCTAGACGTAGATTAATACTGAAAGTGTAAAAAAATACAGAGCTATAATAGATCCATAGATAAACACAGACACATTTATTAGTATTAGTATTAGTATTAGTCACCAATTATTATTATTGTCGTATGTTGGAGCAAGGAATAGTTATTTGTTATACAAGAGTGCAATACGTAACTTTTCATCCTACATCAGCGAGGAAATTACTAAATGAAAAAAAAAATCTCATTTGCGCATTTATTGATTGATTGATGATGATTTATTAGATGATTAACAGTTTCAGTCAATTCTGTTGCCGTCAAATAAATTTCCTCGTCGCTGGAACTACTCATTTTAGGTTTCTTACTTGTTTTCAAGTTTCTTGTTATTAACCTAAGATTTTAGGTTTTTCGTTTCGTTCCACACTTTTGTGTATTTAGCTAGTGTCAAGTAATTGATAATTTTTCAAGTTAATTAATATATATGTATATATGTGTCCAGGCAAGTTACAGTTCAAGTCATCAATTCAAGTCATAATCTAGTCTAGTCTAGTCAAGTCATACTCCTGGTAAAGTGGTGGCAGATTTACCAGAAGCTTTATGGAGTTTTGGAAACAACACGAAAAGAAATGTTTCACCATCGTTATACCACTTTCCCTCACTCATGCATGTAATCCAGCATTCTTAACGAATAAAATGCCACCAATTTTATGCACTAACGCTGAAAATAACACAAGTTTTGGAAAATAATAATACAATGCGGGGACGCGATCTTTTTCGTTTTCCCGTCAAAACTCTAACCTAAGGTTTTAGCAATATGTCGTGAAAATAAAATATTATTAATTAAAAATGGCGATGTAAGCATTATAGCAGAGTGACTGTCCGGAGATGTATGGTAAAGGCTCAGATCGGGTTCAGTAGCCTGCTTTAGAATACGTCTAAGATCATAGATTACAATTCACATACGAGCGTATTCCTAGCAATGGACCAAATATTAGATAATGATAAATATTAAAAGAAGTACAAAAAAGCGAATGAAAGAAATGAGGGTAATCCGTCATTGTTTCTAAGTACTAACTCTAAATAATGTAGAAAGTGACAAGGCCATGGAACCCGCACTAGTCGCAATATCTTACTATTTTATGCTGAAGTCAGCTAAAATGTACGTCAAATTACTATACATTATTATTTATTTAAGTCAAAACATCAAGAAAATAGTAAATAATACGAATGTGTGATATTAGAATTCAATTCGCCACCGCTAATTTATACAGGCAGTTTTAGGTAGATCTCAATGCCTTTGAATACTTTGCCAGTCGTTCAGTTAGATCCAAGGTGATAACTAGTCAGCGAAGATATTGTGAACCAGTGTTGATAATTATTTAAATCAAATTCTTGAGAGAGAAAATGATTTGTTAAGCTGTTTAGTGGAAAATAAATGCAGATATAAAGGTATATCTTGTGTTTGAAACAATAAGTACCTACTCAAAACAAGAGCATTTGGATTTCAAGATTGAATAACAGGTGAGTGGAGTATCTTACAGTGACCTCATTAAGTCTCAGAATGATGAGCGCAGTTTAAAAGGCCATTGTCACCTTTTGTAACTAACCGGAACGCGACGAGCTAGACGACGACGAGCAGCGAGGATTAATAGCATCAGGCAAACGCTTTGCTTATCATGTTATACGTTTACCTACCTCTAAATAATTAAATAAATAAATAATGCGACGCGTGATAAAAATGCTGGAACTTATTTGGTACTGTGGCGTGCTAGCCCACGAAAAAGTTTCAATACCAGTCTAATAGAGAACTTTTCCAGCTAGTTGCTAGGGGCAACGAATGTGGTTGATATAGACTTCACATTAGAGAAAATTTTATTTTCCGCATTTGGTTTTTGTAAATATCTTTTTAATTAATATATCTTATACAAAGTCAATCGGCATATCATTAATTCAGCAAACCTATGGACCTCCTTCTATTACAACAAAAGTGTATCTAACTTCGCTTTACTGGTGACCTGTTTTGAACCGAAAGTCCACGTTTGCAGTAAATGTGTGTGATTTTGATTTTGTTGCTGATTGCGATAATTCTGATACTGATTCACATAAAGATGTCGCTCTCAACCGATAAGAACGAAGATATTTGTCGTGTGGGCGTGCGCATTCCGCCGTTTTGGCCTGAAAAGCCGGCCATTTGGTTCGCGCAGATCGAGGGCCAATTCGCGATATCGAACATTACTACGGACAATACGAAGTTTTTCTACGTTATCGGCCAACTAGACCCGCAGTATGCTTCTGAGGTGGAAGATATAATCATCAACCCGCCCGACACCAACAGGTATGAAAAATTGAAGTCGGAACTTATCAAACGACTGTCCGCGTCACGAGAAAAGAAGGTCAAGCAATTACTTATGCACGCAGAACTTGGAGACCGTAAGCCATCTCAGTTTCTAAGACATTTGCAACATTTGGCTGGACCTGGAGTTCCCGAAGATTTTCTACGTACTATCTGGACCAGTCGCTTACCAAGTAGCACGCAAACGATAATCGCTTCGCAGATGATGTCTTCACTGGAAGCGCTCGCAGATCTCGCTGACCGCATCCATGACGTTGTTTCGCCTACAGCGCACGTAGCATCAACATCAAGTGCCATACCAGGAAGCTCTTTAGAAGCCATGAACCAACAGATTGCTGAACTTACCAAACAAGTGCAAGCTCTAACTGCGCAGGTGAACCGGCATTCACGTGCACCGAATCGTTCAAACAAGAAAACGCGCGGTCGTTCTAGCTCCACACGATCACAGTCGAACTATAGAAAATTTCCTGTGTGCTGGTATCATAATAAGTTCGGCAATGAAGCAAGTAAGTGCGTAAAACCGTGCGACTACCATGCGGGAAACGCGAACAGCAGTCGGTAATGGCGACGACCGATTGCCAAACTTCCGGTCGCCTATTTGTCACGGACGGCGCTACGAAGATGCAGTTTCTCATCGATACTGGCAGTGACGTATGTGTCTTCCCCCGATCGGCACTCAAGGAACGTCGTGAGAAAACAAATTATGAGCTGTGTGCGGCAAACGGTACACCCATTTCTACTTACGGCTACGCTCATTTAGTGCTGAACCTAGGCTTGCGCCGTGACTTCACTTGGCGATTCATCGTAGCGGACGTTACAAAGGCCATAATAGGTGTAGATTTTTTATCATTTTACAACCTCATCGTGGATTGTCGAAATCAACGTTTAATCGACAACACTACAAGCCTTACGTCCCCAGCTTCACCTGCACAGTCAACTGGGAACATTTCATCGGTAAAAGTTATTTCTGGAAATTCCGTATATCATAACATACTAAGCGAATACCCTGAGATTACTAGACCTTCCGGTGTCCACCGTGTTCCGAAGCATAATACCATGCATCATATACAAACTACTGCAGGGCCGCCAATAAGCAGCACACCACGAAGACTAGCACCGGATAAATTAAAAATCGCAAAAGACGAATTTGCAGATATGTTGAGGAACGGAACAGCCAGACCTTCAAAGTCACCATGGTCATCACCACTTCATCTTGCGCCTAAAAAAGATAACGGCTGGCGTCCATGCGGTGACTACAGAATGCTCAACGCTAGAACCGTACCAGACAGCTATCCCATTCGACACATACATGACTTTGCACATTGTCTCTCCGGCTGTCAAGTATACTCGGTTATCGATCTCGTAAAAGCTTATAATCAAATTCCTGTCTGCCCTGAGGATATTCCGAAGACCGCAATCACGACGCCGTTTGGTTTATACGAATTTCCGTTCATGACGTTCGGACTACGTAATGCCAGTCAAACGTTTCAACGATTTGTGGACGAGATGCTTAGGGGCCTTGAAGAGTTCTGCTTCCCGTTTCTGGACGATTTTTTGATCTTCTCACCTGATCAAGAATCACACAAGAAGCACCTTCATCTGCTCTTCAACAGACTAAAGGAATACGGCATGGTTATCAACACGAACAAGTGCATATTCGGTGTATCAGAGGTAACGTTTTTAGGACACAGCATCTCAGCAGCTGGCACTAAGCCGTTACCATCGAAGGTAGAAGCAGTTGCGAATTACCCTCCACCGAAAACCGTTAGAGAACTGCGAAGATTCCTAGGAATGGTGAACTTTTACAGAAGGTTTATTCCTGACGCAGCGCGGCATCAAGCGCCTCTGAATGCACTGCTCACAGGATCAGTTAAAGGTTCACATCCCGTGCATTTATCAGAAGAAGCTACTAAAGCATTCATCGCCTGCAAGGAAAGTCTCTGCCAAGCAGCACTACTTGCTCATCCAGACTGCCAAGCGAAGCTCGCTATAGTCACTGATGCTTCAGACACAGCAATGGGCGCAGCTTTACAACAGCATAGAGACGGCCTGTGGGAACCTTTAGCATTTTTCTCTCGAAAACTTTCGCCATGTCAACAGAAATACTCGCCTTATGACAGGGAACTTCTCGCCATCTACGAAGCAATAAAATACTTTCGTCACATGGTGGAGGCGAGAGATTTCATTATTTACACTGACCATAAGCCCATAACTTTCGCATTTCATTCACGAAAAGAAAAGTGCTCACCAAGACAGTTCAGACATCTGGATTTTATTTCACAGTTTTCCACAGATATCAGGCATATTTCAGGAAAGGATAACGTTGTGGCTGACAGTTTATCACGCATCGAAGAGATTACTCAGCCCATCGATCTATCCAAGCTTGCTCAAGCACAAAGCACAGATCCTGAACTAGAACAACTTTTGGATAGCGATACTTCTCTGCGCTTGACAAAAATCAAACTGCCTGGATCTCACACAGAAATCTATTGTGACAAGAGCAGCAATGTGGCCAGACCTTATGTGACCAAAGACATGCGACGGCAAGTGTTCGAAAACTTGCATTCTTTTAGCCACCCTGGCACAAATGCGACGACGAAACTAATATCGGAACGCTATGTATGGCCTAGTATGCGAAAAGATTGTAGAGAGTGGACTCGTTCCTGCCTAGCATGCCAACGATCAAAAATAACACGTCATGTCTCATCTCCATTAGCATCATTCAGCTTACCTCGAGCCAGATTCATGAAAATCCACATAGATTTGATCGGACCTTTACCTCTTTCACAAGGGTATCGTTACTGTCTCACATGTGTAGATCGCTTCACACGATGGCCCGAAGCTATACCATTACAGGAGATAACAGCTGAAACAGTGGCAAAAGCTTTAGTTCACGGATGGATATCCAGATTCGGCTGCCCTGAAGATATCGTCACTGATCGTGGTCGACAGTTTGAATCAGAACTTTTTAAGCATCTGTCCCACATCATCGGATTTCAACGCAGACGAACTACAGCCTACCATCCAGCATGCAATGGACTCGTCGAAAGATTCCACAGACAGCTTAAAGCCGCTATTACATGTCACGCGACCAGCAGCTGGCTTGAAACACTTCCACTTGTTCTACTGGGAATCCGGGCGGCATTTAAGGAAGACTTACAAGCGACTCCAGCTGAGCTCGTATATGGAGAGACACTACGACTCCCAGGGGACATTTTTTGTCAATCGGCTGATGGCACAGAGGACTTGACAGTATACACTGAAAGACTGCGCACATTCGCCAAAAATTTGTTGCCATTACCAACTTCTCACCATAGGAATAACCGCTCCATATTCATTTTCAAAGATTTAGCAACAGCATCCCACGTCTTTCTAAGAGATGACACCTCGCACCAATCTTTTCAAGCAGCTTACACAGGGCCGCATGAGGTGATAGAACGAGGGGATAAAGTTTTCAAGCTCCGCATAAAAGGCAAAGAAGTCACTGTATCAGTCGACCGCATTAAGGTGATGTGGCGTGCTAGCCCACGAAAAAGTTTCAATACCAGTCTAATAGAGAACTTTTCCAGCTAGTTGCTAGGGGCAACGAATGTGGTTGATATAGACTTCACATTAGAGAAAATTTTATTTTCCGCATTTGGTTTTTGTAAATATCTTTTTAATTAATATATCTTATACAAAGTCAATCGGCATATCATTAATTCAGCAAACCTATGGACCTCCTTCTATTACAACAAAAGTGTATCTAACTTCGCTTTAGTACTACAAATCAGCATTGAAATACAACGGGGCAATGCTGCCAGCATGTTGGGTACGTTATCTCCTAGTAGTGGGCTGGAGCATTTGGACTGTCTATAGGTCATCGCAGTTCAAATGTTTTTGTAATAAATAGTGTTGGGGATGCAGCGATTAATAAATAATATCATTTGAGACTTTTTAATACAATAAACTATATTAAAAACAAAAGTCGTATCAAAAACGTCCTTAAAAACTATTGCTCCATTTATCATCAATTGACACGGTGTTTAATTTTAAAGAAGGCCATATACAGTCGCTGTGCCAAGAAGGATGCATTCATGGTGTGTCGTTTACAGGTAGTATAGCTATTAGTATTTAGAGGTAAAAGACAATATCGAGAATGCCACTGAATAACGTGTTTTGACTGCGTGATCCTATAAAAGAAGGATATATAATTATTAGATTATTAGAGAAGATTTAGGTGACTTAACTAATAAAAGAACATTAATTTAATAGCGCTGCTAAGACCTACAAAATCTATTGAAAATAATATGAATTAAAGTAGATACTGAAAATACCCGTTTTTACAATATGAATTTGCGGATTGCCTTATTAGCTCTAGTTATCTTAAGTATACTTAAGATGTCTTATAGGTACATAAGAATGTCATCAGAAAACTCAAGTTCAATAATGTACTAACTACTGTTATAAAAAGAACACGAATTCCTATCATTTCTTACTAAAATGTAATTAAAAGTAAAACGACTTTTGTTTTTCATTTGTTTGTTTGTGTCGCTTTCTCGCAAATATACTTAACAAATTTTGATATATATAATATGCATAGGGATTGCTTATACATATATGTATATTTAGCTGAGAAGATACAGAACAACTTTTATCCTAGAAAAACACTTATTTGCATTGGGAAAACGTTATAAATATGGAAACCGGTTAACAGATTTGATATTATATTTAGGACATAAATATGGATGGAACCGTTATCCGTCTTTTTTTGACTATCCCCATAGCTCAGTTGGTAACCCTTTTTTTTTTTTTTTTTTTTGAGGGGGGGAAATGCCCTCGCACTTCCCTGCCACCACGGGGGTGGTGGCAGGGGGTATGTGGGACTCGAACCCACTAAAACCCCCCCGTGAGCCCTCGTCCGCCGTACCGGGGCGAGAAGGGGTCGCGACTGCAGTCCAGCCAGCTCGCCCCCGGCGGCAGGCCCTTTCGGGCCTCTCCGCGCCAAAGGATGGGTGACCTTGCTCACCAAGATCACCCACCAGACGTGTGGAGAGTCCCCCGACTCTCCACCAGTGGCCCCACTACGGGGGAGGGAGGAGGTGTGCGTAACGCCTCCTCCTCCCTCCCACTCGTCTGCGCCGGAGCGGGTCAGCTCCAGCGGCCTCCTCTCTGACCCGCTCCGCGGTCTCCTTCTGCGCCATCACGTACTCGCAGAAGGAGACCACCGCCTGCCACGATCTCTCGCTGTCAAGCATGGCTCTCACCACGCTTGGCAGCGAGAGATCATGGCCTACTGCCAAGGAAAGTGTGTGCCGCTGCGGGTCCCAAGCGGCACACACTTCCAGTGTGTGGGGCGCTGTATCCTCCAGCGCCCCACACTCATGGCAGGCAGGGGTCGCTTCCCGCCTCGCGATTTGGTGCAGGTACTTTCCAAAGCATCCGTGCCCGGAAAGCACCTGCACCAACCGGAAGGTCAGCGACCCGTGGGGCCGCCTCACCCACCTCTGGAGGACCGGACGGATGGCCTCCACCGTCCTTTGCCCTGGGACCGGTGGAGCCAGGTCCTCCACCCACCGCCTCAATAGGGCGGCCCGCGCCTGCTGCCGCATGCGCCTAACCTCGTCCCACCCTGGGGGCTCTCCCCGAGATCTCCTCGCCGCCACGAAGTGGTAAACTTCAGCGAGGATCTCGGCTTGAAGCTCCCAGGGTGGATCACCGGCTAGAACGCATGCCGCTGTCCAGGACACCGTTCTGTACCCGCGTATCGCCCTCGTCGCAATAACCCGCTGCGGACGTCGCAGCAGGGTTTTGTTACTGCGACCGAGGGCGTCCACCCAGACCGGTGCCCCGTACAGCGCCATACTCCGGATTACTCCGGAGTATAGACGGCGACATACGGCGCTCGGGCCACCCACATTGGGCAGCAGCCTCCCCAAGGCGGCCGCAGCTCCCACCACTTTTGGGGCCAACTGGGCAAAGTGGGCCCCAAAAGCCCATCTCCCGTCCAGGGTAAGGCCCAGATATTTCATCTGGGCCTTAACCGGGACGGGCACCCCATCCAGTACCACCCGCGTACCTGGAGGGGGTCCCCCCGAGGCCCATGGAACAATAGGGCCTTGGTTTTGGAGAGAGCGACCTCCAAACCCAGGGCGCGTATGCGGTCGACCACGAGGCTAGTGCCTACCGTGGCCAACCGCACCGCCTCCCCGAGGTCCCTCCCTCTCGCTACGACCAGGGTGTCGTCTGCGTAGCACGCTACCCGCATATTGGCGGGAAGCGTGCCACGCAGCACCCAGTCGTAGCCTATGTTCCACAGGAGCGGTCCCAGCACCGACCCCTGTGGAACCCCGCAAGAGACGCGACGGCGCCTTAGGCCGTCGCGTCCTATCAGTTGGTAATCCTGCATTCTGAGCTGTAGGTTGTGGGTTCGATTCCCACCCAGGACAAATATTTGGGTGATGAACATCGATGTTTGTTCTGTGTCGGGGTGTGTTATATTGTATATATTTACAAACAAAAAGTATATAAGTAATGTATCAGTTATCTGGTTCCCATAGTACAAGTTTTCCTTGGTTTGGGGCTAGATGGCGCTTGAAATGCCATCGAATGTTTATTATTTGAGATGTCACATATAAAGAGCAAACCCCAAATTTTTATTTGAAGCTTACCTTAATGTGACTTAGATTAAGCCGACAACAGTATCTTGCTATCTAATCATTGATATCGTCTTAAATACATGTTTACAGAATGCTCGCTTTAGTTTGGTCCGTGATATAAGTCCCATTAGTACCTACTCTACGGCGAAGTGAGAAAAGTGCGAGAAAATTTTGAAGTAATTTGCGATAAATTAATCAATGGGATTAAATTAGTACGATAAAGTTTTGTACATTGTAAGTAGAAGTGTCAAATACACATTTGATATTATAATTATCTCCTATGTATATATATGCGTGTTATATCGTGGTCATACTATCGTTTACCATCAGGCGAATATTTATAATAAGGTTTGATCTGACTCCTGACTGACTGACGTACAGCCCAAACAACTTAACGTAGAAACTTAGAAATTTGTCTTCCTTTTATGACGTACGGGTGCAAGGGCGGATCCAGGATTTTTTCTGGGAGGGGCACAAGGGGCGTATTTGCAAAAAAATTAACAAGAGCTGTTAGAAATAAACTTCAAGTTTTCAAACATCATACTTCAAGTCAAGTTTGTTTCTACAAGTTCAAGTAAAAAGGTTTATGAAAGTGTAAAAACAATAATTATTGATGAGCGCTGCTTATTGATAACTTGAAAACGCTGAATATTGATTATCATATCTCATTTGCAAGCGTGTGAAAGGGATGCAAAGAACAAAATTCACAATTCCAGCCAGAAATAGGCAAGAGTTCACTCATGTTCTTTCTGTTATTTTGTTCATAAATTTTAACGATATGATAATTTGATTTGCTTCTAAGTATGTACTGTGATGGAATCTCCACAGTAAAGTCTGGGGGGGGGGAGTCAAATCCGCCCTTGTACGGGTGTACAAAGTAAGAAAGAAAATCAATAGAGAAAGTACAAATAGAATAGGATAGTGGAGGAGAGGTACGGAAGGAGAGGCTTCTTTCTCTCTTCACGCAGAGAGATATACTTATATCTTCCTCTCAATTTCCGTTCGCCTCGCCAGTTTACCCCCAAGTTAAGTGCATAAAAAAATAATATAATAAGTACTTCAATAATTCTGCATCGGAAAATTATTAATTCTGATTAAAATATATTGTAAAGGTCCTTTCAAGGCTCCAATTTTTTACAATGCTCATAATTTTGAGTAAGTTATTAGAAAAATATAATATACTAGCTGCGCCCCGCGGTTTCACCCGCGTGGTGAAAGTTTTCTAATTTCCCGCTCAGCTTTCTTAATATTTTCTTTCATAAGAACATTCTCCAGACAATAATAAATATAAAAAAAGGAATTAGCGAAAATGTTTCATCCGTTCACGCGCGTTGCGATGACCAAGGGAAATTGAGATTATTTTTTATATACTTACATTAGTACTTATATAAGTCATATATACTATAGAGATGTTATGTTTTCATCGCATTTTAATCTTCTTCCCCATCTAAAATACTAGTAATTATGGAATATGAGTACGAGTACCATGGGGCAGCAACGTGGCACAAGCGCACACATCAACGACGTTTACGGAAACACTACAAACGAACCCACAACTGGAGCTTTAATTGGAGCATAATCTAAATAACAATAAGTATTAGGTTTCTATGGAAGCGATAATCGGACCAAATGTAGAGCCATGATTCTATGGCGTCAAATAAGAGTAAAAAAATAGGATTAGTAAGTTTGTAATATTGTAATATTTCAGAAGGGTAACTCAAAATGACAGTGCGGGAACTATCCCCCGCTTTAAAGAAAAAAGCGGAAAAGGAAATCAACGAAAATCCTAAAAGAGTAGCGGGTGATCTACAAGCTTTTAAAGAATGGCTTAGTAAACAACCACATTTGCAATCAGTAAGACCAAGTAAGTGCTGACTATTCTTTGCCCAAATGATGTTGGACGACAACTAAATACGGAAGGTGAAGGCGTAATGCTTATTATTATTATTATATTTGAATTGCACATTATTATTTCTATATTTATACATTAATAAATTACCTTTTCAGTAAATTTATAGAATAGCGCCATCTATGTATAACTGCTGAAGATACTAAGTTCCACCTTCCAATTTTATGTAACTTAAATGTACGTGTATAGGCACAATCAAACTTTCAAGCTGGTATCAAAAAGTTCTGCAGCATGAAGGCAGATGTCACTGTTTCTAGAATAAATTATTTTACAGCTGACCAATGGCTGTTGGCATTTTTACGTGGAGGAAAATTTAGCATGGAAAGAAGTAAAGAAAAATTTGAAATGTATTATACAATGAAGACAATAGTACCCGAAATCTTTGCGAACAGAGACCCAATGGAACCAAAACTTCAAGAAATTCTTAAAATAGGGTAGGTCTATTGATACTGGAGTAAAATTAGGTATCGCCTATTATATAAATCCTAGCTCTATAGATATATTCTTATTTAGTTAAATAATTCCAAATGTTTTCCAAATTTCCGCGAGCTCAAATTTTCCAAAATAAAATGTTTTTTATGAATAATATCCCGTAATATAAGCAATCGGTTAACAAGATTTCATTAAAATCGAATTCAGCCGTTTTGTTGTGAAAGCCAGACAAACAAACAAGGTTTTGTTTTAATTTATAATTTGTAGAGATGAGATTTTCCTTTTATGAGTGCTTTAATAATTTCAGGGCATTCTTACCACTAAAAAAATGCGACAAAGATGATTCTGCACGAGCATGCATAATGAGACTTGGAATATTTGACCCCGTAAAATATAATTTATTTGATATAATCAAAGTGGCTATAATGACTACAGAAATTCTAATGTTAGAAGATGATAATTTTACAGTTGCTGGCGAGGTATGATCTACATATGTATAGAAAAAAGAAATAAAGATAGGAAGAATAAATAATGCTTATCTATATCTTAATGTTGCTCCACAAGTTTATCTACAATTTTCAGGAAGTGATAGTAGACATGAAGGACATTGGAGTGAATATGCTCAGTCAATTCACTCCAACGCTTGCGAAGAAAACTATATCCTGCTTTGAAAAGGCTCTGCCCATCCGCGTGAGACACAACCATATTCTCAACACGCCATCTGGATTTGAAACTGTTTATACGATATTCAAAATGTTTTTGGGAGAAAAGATGAAAAAAAGAGTAAGTAAAACTACGATAATATCTAATTTGGAGCTGATCTAATTAGATATATCAACATAGCAAATTACTTAAAACCTTTTGATACTCAAGATTAAAAATAAATAGGTAATATAATATATGACAAATCAATTACCATTGTAAACACAATCATATCATGGTAACTATACCATTCATAAACATGAATGGTATAGTTACCATGATATGTTAGTGGCCATGCCAGTTGAAAATTATATATCTTAAACAGAATTTGAAACATTTCAATGAATATTTACTTATAGTAACTTATGGATATCGGTAAATTGCAAATCCAAAGCTCCAAGTAGGAAATATTAGGACCAACAAAAATACATAAATTTTGAATAACGGCAGATCTCAACAGTTTTTAATAAGTATTAGTTATTTAAAAACTCTTGTAATCTGCTAAATTTGCTATAACGCCGTTATTCAAAATCTGTGTATTTTTGTTGGTCCTAATATTTCCTACTACTTGGAGCTTTTGATTGGCAATTTATTGATATCCAAAATTACTGGAAGTAAATGCAGATGGCAGATTACAACAGTTTTAAATAAGTAATACAGATTTTGAATAACGACGTTGATGCAAATTTGGCAGATTTGCTATAACGCCGTCATTCAAAATCTAAGTATTTTGGTTGGTCCTAATAATAATGAAGTAATTACTTTCTAGTATACGATTTAAGCTGACTCACAATTTAAAAAAACTTCCGTAATAGTAAGGTATCATTATTAACTAATTAGATTACATTATGTACAAAATTAGTTAAAATTTTAGCTAATAATTACCAAAAAAATGGTTCTGTAATTCAATTAGTAATCACCTGCAAAGAAGCCGTTAAAATAATGACTTTAACTTATTTATTTATAGGCATAGTGTTTGATAGCTGTCTCACCTAATAGTAAGTTTAAATTATTAAGTATACTTATTTTTCAGGTTCAAGTACACAATAAGAACTACAAAGGAATGTACAAATCTGTCTCTAAATCGGTGTTGCCGATTGAATACGGAGGCAGTGAAGGTTCTATAAAAGAGTTAGTAGGTAAGTCTTGAAATCTTACCAATACTAAAAAATGTTTGTGGACATTTCACACAACGCCATCTAGTCCCAAACTAAGCGAAGCGAGAATAACGAGATATACTATGATTATGAGATGACGTATGGTATTGCAATATATATGATTTTGATATTAAGTAAACCATAATATTTTAGTGGGTTTTCTATACTGACTAAGCGGTTATAATAAGTCATTGACATATACCTAATTTATACATGGCCCGTATTACAGAACTACGCTCAGCCGTGAATCTCTGCTCAAGAAGAGATTTCATTCACAAAATGGTGACATAGTGAATGAAATTTCTACTTGGACATTAATCCACGATTGAGCATAGTTTTATAATACGAACCTAATACTAGAAGAATAGAACAGCATAGAAGAATACTCTATTGCATGAACTATACACAAAAGTACATACTCCGAACTATACGAGATATTCAGCATTAAAGAATGTGGACCAATGCATTCATTGCTAAGACGCATTGCATCAAAACATGGACATATCCGGCATAACACGGCTATAGGCCATGGGCTCATTGACGATTAAGTGCTTTATGAATCCAATTATATACATAATGCATAACATTCTTAAACATATTATATAAAATATAATATAACACATAAAAAATATAACATATAAACATACTATATATTATTTGACAATAAGCACTTTGTAATTTTATATGCTTAATGAAATAACTTAGTTTTAAGTACCTAATATAATTATGACTCGTAAAAGTGCTAAAATTAGCCTATTTGCAATAAATCTTTTGACTTTGACTTTGATATGTAGATTGTAGTATTGAGAATGGGTACTTTCAACTTCTTCGTTTAATGGCATTCTATGAGTGAGGAATTTTTGTACGGTTATATGAAATAACCATACAAAAATTCCTTACTTGAACTTGCTTACTCATACAAGACTTTGACATGATGTCAAAGTCTTATTTGTACTTGAGTTGCGTAGAAACATGTTGACAAATATGACGTTATGCTATTTGATAAACTAAGTAACTATCTATCATGAATTGGGTATTTTCTCACGAATCTGTATTTGAACAGAAAGCCCTTACGTTAAATCTTATTAGAATGGCAGTAAAGGTTATATTAAATTCGCAGATCACTGGAAAGCCAAGGTGGAGAGTTACCGCGACTGGTTCCTGGAACAAGAAAACGCTCGGTCTGACGAGTCGAAAAGAACGGACACTCCCAAGAACTCATCAATCGTCTTCGGTGTAGAAGGGTCGTTCAGAAAACTTGAAGTAGATTAGAAAAATAAAATATAATTAGGCAGGTTTAAAATAAATACTAAGCCTTTATTTATAGTTGTGTTGTTTAAATACCCCACGATCCTGATCCTCGCTTTGTCAATGCAAATCGCATATTAAAAACATCCAACTGGTTAGACAAAACGCATTAATGGGCTATTAATGCCTTTTAAGAGATGTCTATTATATTCTATATAGACTAAATTGCAGGTAGGTATTACAAATTAAGAAAGTTGCAAGTATTTGTAAAATAATCACCTTGCTCATCAATGCCATCATTAAATGTTAGTCATCATTAAATTTTCAACAGAATTCACAAGAAAAGGATTCAATTATTATGATTTATATCAATTAAAAAAAGTTGTTATTATGTACTTTCAAATTGGTGTCATAGAAATTTTATCAAAATCGGTTCATTCGTTTAGGTTTAAAATCAAAACAACTGGAAAGAGTATATATTAAGTATGTTCTCAGTATGAAATAAGGCGATTGAGATTGGTTTGACCCTTTTAAGAAGAGTATAACTCTGCTATTAGTTGGTAGGTAGGTAAGCTTATATGGTAGACAAAATGTGTACACGGGTATTAGTACTAACCTTTAATCTCTTATGTGACATATGATATTGTTTTCTCTACAAAAATGTACAGAGCTGCAATTATTACTGTTTATAATAGCGCAAATGAACGTAGGTGTATTTAACAAGTCTATGAGCTAATAAAAAAACTGGTAGGTAGTATTTAGGAATTAGATAATTAATATTAATAAGTATAAATTACTACCTACTTTGTGTACGGTATTGTTAGTGCGGCCAGTGTAATGTGAGCTGTACGATCCGTACTGGTTTTGTGATAATTCACAGTGAGTAGGGTAGCGAGCGGACTGGTGGGTTTGATTGAAGCGCGCCGTCAGTCGTATTTCGATACCGTGTAGTGCGCGCGTCCGTAACGCGCCAGCGTCGTCGTGCGCGCAGATATTATGAGCTCGCCTGCCCGACCTCGCAGGCGCCTCTTCTACTATCTCTTTGACAAAATCGAGCCATGACGCAGGAGTTTGATCTCTCCCGGCATGACGCTGAGCCACCGTTGTCTTCACGAGAGGCTTCCGATGACGAGGAAGTCGTCATCAGAAAAGACAGGGCGAGTGTTCGTGAAATGATTCTGCGATTTGAAAGGACTACAACAAACAGTTTACGAGACTCAAGTGAATCGTTGGCAAAATCTAAGGACCCACTTTTGGGAAGTTTAACGAGTGTAGTGAACCCGATACAGACTCATTTCCAACACCTTAACCCAGTGACAAGATCTCAAGATAGGAATTCAAACGTTTCTGTGAATTCAATTCTTTCCAACGCTTCGGAAAACAGTTGCGAATCCAGTTCTTCGGGATTTGTTTCGGATAGAAAGTCTGTACCGCATAGGCCGGCACCACCACCTCCTGTGTCTTTTAATGATGATATATCCCCAGAAAGCAAATCCCCTCCTCCTGAAGAAGAAGAAGAAAACATGTATACGGAAAAGCGGTATTCATTCTCTACTCCCAATTCATCACCTGTACTTGCTAGACGAACACGACAGCCACCAGTTATAAGAAAAAAATCAACAGCCGGAAGTCAAGGTCAATCTAAAGGTGAAACACCTTGGTCGTATGAAATGAAACCAGATAAAAATCAACCACGACCTAGGGCTGAATATTGGTCGTACACTGTGAAACCAGCTGGTAGCCAGGAAAACCTTAAAGATGGGTCACATTTTCTAACAAACATAGAAGGGGAACATAGGCATTTAGTGGAAGGTGAAAAACATTGGTCATACGGTGTAAAGCAAAGTGATTTAGAAAAGTTATTAAGACTAAAGAGGTCTGAACCATCAGACAACGAGGAAGATACAAAGGTACCTAGTGTTGAAGTGTCAGATGATAATAGCAGTAGTGACGATTCGGACAGCGAAGAAAATGCTAGTGAAGGAAAAGAATACACACTAGGAATTGATGAAGGAAAAATGGACACCATATCAACTGATCATTCCACAGATACGCTAATTGATGAGGAAAAGGAAGAAGAAGAAGATGACGATTTGTCTATAGCTTCCGAAGGTTCTGATCCTCGAATTAATAATTATGACAATGTTAGTATTAAGTCGGTATCTTCTTTTGACATGATTCCCTACCAAAAATATGACAGTATTACAGTGTCTTCGGATGAATTTGGTTCAGAAGTGTGTCATGCGCCGGATTCTGAGTTCCTTACAGTGAGTGCAGTGAATGAATGGTGCGTCTCAAAGTCTGCAGAACCGGTATTGATACCGGTGGAATCGAAAAAGGAGAAGTATCGCAGGTGAGGTCATTTAATGTTTTAGAAATCGAAGAAAATATTTGCGATATCGCTGGCTGGCTTTGTCACTTAATGATAACGTTATCTTTGCCTTGCCGTGTAGATATGATTAGTTTGCCTTTGTTCGTACATTATTGGCTATCCATGATAAAATATGATATTTGTTTTATCGGGACAAATGTTAGCGTGATGAAAGCATGCTAATGCTAATCCATAGCGCGTGGTGTTAATTTTGAGGAGAAGCCTACTATGTCCAGCAGCGGTGCACTGATACAGGCTGGTGATAAAAATGAGTAAATGGCAGCGTGCACAAAAATAAGTTTCTCTGATTAGGAGTGTAAATATTTATGATATGCAGTACCGTCTGTTTAGAATATTTGAATCATGCCATCTGTCCCTATAGCAGGAACATGCTTTTCTACTACCGTGACAAGTCATCTTATGTCCTTTATCTTTTACTTTTAAACCCGTTAGGTATTTTTTTTTCTTTATTTTAAGATTAATCTGTTAAATAGTAGTTATTTTTCTCTAACGATAACATGAAGTTTTACGTCCATATGCGAGTCTTAGTTAAAAACATTGTTTAATAATATACTAAGAAACGAAATAATTAATGCATATTATGACACTCATTCTGTCTCGGCATAGGTCTCACCTTGAAGCTTATTCATATGGTTCGATGTAGTGCGCTTGTAGTTTTACTGCTTTATTTGATGAACATGGTTCACAGCAGGTAATACAAACATATTTATTGTAAAACGGGTCACATTAAGATATGCCAAACAGTATTTCTAAATTTCTTTAGTATTTATCGACGTTTTGGTCACGATTATTGTATTTTTGTTGTTCATAACTCATTAACCAATAAATTGTAGTTAGTTATAGCTATTATCATACAATTGTATGTTCGTACAATAGAAGCATCCTTATCTAAAGATAGTGCTAATGCATTTGGACCATGTGGTTTCAATGTAACTTTTCGTTAGTTTGTGTGACTTTTGCATTAATAAAAAAACTTATTATTTTCTTTTACTTATTTTCTTATATAAACAAACGACATAACGAACTAGTCGTTTGATTGATGTTTAGCGTCATGGCATTCCTTAACAGTTGCAGTATACATATTTATATATTAAATTTGTCATAATTAAAATACGCGTTGTGTGTAGAAGAATAGAGGTATTTTATTGCAGACCAAAGCACCCACAAATATATAGCGGTTTTATCGCTTAGGGCAAGCTCTTCCAAACAACCTTTAAACGACTGAACATTTTACTAGATATATCTACATAAGTATTTTAATAGATCTGCTGTGTAATCATTGTTATTTATACATCAGTTATTTTGTTAATACTATAATAAGTACTGGATTCGAAGGTTCTAATTTTAGAGGTTTTTGCGATCATATCAATATAATTCAACTTCAACTTATCCGGCATTAGTAAGTAATACGTGGGTGGCAAGGACATTAAAATCATTTAATATTGTTTTGCTCTTATAATATAATATCATTGAAAACAATATTCTAAGTTCACTTCACTATTAATCTTGTTATGATGGAAATAGTACTTCAATCTATATATAAGTGTGGGTTCCCCAAACATAAACATTATTATAAATAGAATAAAATAGATAGAACTTATTAGTTTTATCGGTGACGGAAAAGTGGAGGATTAATAGGCTAGCGTGGTATGGTCATGTCATGCAGAGGGATGAAAGCCATATAACTAAAAGAGTTTCAAATATAAGTGTCGATGGTAAAAAAGATAGAGGAAGATGGTGAGAAAAATTATATGTGTGTTAAGGGAGTGAATGTTGAAAGAACATTTGAGAAAAATGAGTGGAATAGAAAAACATGCTGCACCGACCCTATATGGGATCAGAATGGTGAATTTGAAAGATCAGCCCTATCAAAGGGAGATTTAAAAATCAGAAGTGAACACAAATAGAATTGATTCAAACCTAACTAGTGAAATTATGAAAAAAATGTTTATTAAAAACTTATGTTAAATTGATGACATAATATTAATACAATTTTAGTTTAAACTTAGCAGCTAAAGAAAATACAGACGTACCCTTTGGTGCGGGATATGAAAGGCAATGACAATTTTCAAAATAGTGGCTAAATTATCTAAGGTTGGCGATGGTAAACTTTATAACCAGATTATTTGTTACGAACTCAAGAATAACTTTGAATAAAAAATTATAGCTATGCTAAAAATAGATTATTTATTTATACTTTAGTACAAAATAATGTACAAGGAGCACTTAATGCTTTGAAGCATTATCTACTAGTCAATCTGGATGTGCAAGAAAAGAAATGGTAGCGGTGCAGTAAAATTGATATTAGAATAAAATACGTCTATGTATATAATAATAAAAAAATATATATTACATTTAATATACTTAATTATACAATAAAATAATATAATACACCTACTTACGTATATAAAACTTACTATACTTATATAACGTCGAGATTAGAAAATTAAATCTGTAAACTACATAATATAAAAACACTTAAACTAACAACTCACGAAGGCAACATGCCCAAAATGCTGGCAGAAATGCTACGATGACTCTTAATGCTCAACCGTTGACCGAAGCAGAGGCCAGCATTTTCATCACGTATACTTGGACCAGACATCTTTGATGACTTGATGAACACTCGGTCCCCAAGGACCCAGCGTCTCGAATTGTATGTTTTTTTTATGTTAAGGGATGACGTGACGAGCTAACCGTTTGCCTTATGTTAAGCGACATGGCTGCCCATATCACTTGCAGTGTCACTCGGAACTCCAATGTATAGAGTTTCGCGTGACAGTGCAGTGCGCACGTCATCCTGAGACATCAGCACAAGATTATTATAATATAATAAGATTATTAGACTATGTGATCAGGTCATAAAGTCTCATTCGCCCAGTAATTTCACTAGCTACGGTGCCCTTCAAACCGGAACACAGCACTGCTTGGCGGCAGAATAACTGGCAAAGCGGTGGTACCTACCTAGACGAACTTTGCAGAAAAGTCCTACCACCTAGTAAAATATTTCATTTCAAATAAAAACTTACACACATATTTGCAAAATAACATGCTACTCGTAGGAAGTAAATCAAGGTCATGCTATATTTAGTACCTAGGTATTGTTATCGCCGTTTAACGTATCACCATATTTATTTATTCTGTGGTTCAGCCAAAGACAAATTCATATACTTAATTATAATATGTTACTTGGCGATCATGTAACTTGATTACAGCAGAAAGAAACACAAATTTTTATGGATTTGACAGTTTATGTGCATAGTTAATATGGAAATTTATCCTGTTGCATTGCAATAAAAGTTTCGTGATCACCCCCCTGGCCTGGGGTTAGGTACGAAGTTACATAGACGGCTTGGTCAGTTGGGCGTAACGCGAGAAGAGCAGGGCCATAACGATAGAACGAATGGTAACAAACAGTACGATTTAAGGTAGGCTTGCGAGCAGAACTACACCTTATTGCGCTTTAGCAAGAGTCGCTATTTATTGAAGTGACTTCGCAGAGTGAATCTTCTGTATATGTACTACCTATTAAATTTTTTTTTTGTTTTTGTTGTGGCTCCACACTTTTGTGTATTTAGCCAGTGTCAAGTAATTGATATTTTTTCAAGTTAAAAGGTATTAGATCAAGTCAAGTCACAGTCCAAGTCATCAAGTCACAGTCCAAGTCATCAAGTCAAGTCATAATCTATCGCGATCTTTTTCGATTTGCCGCCAAAACTCCTATTGAATATTCTGTGGTTACATTAACATTCGGTTGCATTGATATCGTCATCCTGACCTGAGTGATTATCTAAAATTACTCCTCCGATCATCTGGCAGCGTTTTAAATGACCCATAAGTACCTACATATTAAAATTAGCAATTTTGTCATCGACAAAAAGTAACGAAAGGTAAACATTATGAAATCTAATCTAGTCTATTGTCTATTTTATTAGATTAAGTTTTGCTAATGCATAGTTAAAATATTTTTTTATTGCTTTAAATCTTATAATTTGGTCTATTGTCAAATTAATATTTTCACCAGAGAAAGCTGATTTAGCTAGTTATAATGTAACATTAAATAATACATAATAATAATACTAATGTATAGAATACTTTGTGTATGTATTATGTGTTTTTTATTATATTTCTTTGTGTTTCTGTGTAATTAGAAGCGGAAGAGACTTCCTCTGATTGTGCAACGTTTAGACTCAATTAAATATATATATATATATATTGATTGGAAATTATTATGATGAAATGATTGTGAGACAAACATAAGTTGTTTATATTCCTGAACATTAAAGAAAACCGCGGGAAAATGTGGAGAAAACAAGTAGGCTTAGAAATAAACCAGAAGGTTGATTTAATTATTAACAGTCCCTATTATTTTCTAAATTCACTCTGTTAACCCTCTTTTTCTATGCAGTATGGTTATTTAATTTGTTTATTCTAAACTCGACAAATAATTGGTAAAACCCACAAATTAGAGAGAAACCAATTTGGTGACTGTAAAACCTGAATGCCAATTAATGCCATTTGTCAATTGTGTCACGCGTTCCCCTCAACGAAAATTGTTATTATGGGCCAAAATATCATTGTGTAAAGACAAGTTTTTTCATGTATGACAAGTTCTGAGTTTTTGCCACAAAATGATAATACAAAATTGTTCATCTCCAAGTATAGTTGGTGACGTCACAGTGTATTATTATGTAGACGCGCGGGCGTCCGATGCCAAGGTTGTTTTTATGTTTACACTACGGTTTACCTTTAGATATTCGTGTTTGCGCGTTGTAACTAACTGATGACTTTGTTCACGCTTTCCGTGTAATCCGTGTGAATGTGGTGTACTTTCTCAGTGTAGGGAGATGAAGAAGTCACGGAAGCATTTTGTGTATTGTCTTTAAACGTGACCTTGTTACTGTATGATCAGCAATTACATCATCACAGTGTCGATTTTGTGTCGCATTCTCTAAAACTAAAATAAACTTAAAGTATGGCGGTACTATTCTGATAAAGGGGAAATGAAAAAGACGGAAATATGTTAATTTCGTTTAGCTTTAGAGTATGCGACACAGAATCGACACCATCACACTAATATTATAAAGGCGAAAGTTTGTATGTGTGTGTTTGTTACTCCTTCACACTCAAACGGCTGAATGGATTTAGATGAAATTCAGTACCATGATAGTTTATACACTGGATTAACATATAGGCTACATTTTATCCAGGAAAAGTGAAATTTTTCCGTGGTATCAGCAAATAATGAAAATACTTTTTATCCGCGGGTAAAACCGCGGGGCGCAACTAATTTTATTTAACGATATCAAGAAGAACATTTCCTATGTAATTCTAATCAACGGGATATTTTAAATTTCAAAAAGTTCTTTGGAGTAGTTTATTAGTTTTCTAGGTTTTGCATATTTTTGTATTTACGGTTACATAATAGTTATGTATATATGCAATTAATTCTAATCTACTTTATGTTTGCAAAGTATAATATGAAATAACGACCTGCTTCTACGCGCATGATCAATGATCACACTACCCTCAACCACCGTTTTACTTGATAAATCACATGTCTCATCCTATGTCTTAAATATAACTCAGGCTGTAGTTCTGGGTGGTTTTACTTCGTCCTGGATGGTAGTCCCATCCGGTGTTCCCCAGGGATCACTACTGGGTCCACTGGGTCACACAAGTAGCATAGCGTCAGTGAGCAAGGCACTTTCCCTTAAGGATTGTGTCTCTCCTTCGTAGTTCGACAATTTGTAAATATTTTATTTAAGTAGTTATAATTGCATGTTAGGCTATTGCATGTTCTTCTATTTTTATAATTAGTTGTGGAGGCTTTTGATTGGCTCTTCAAAGTTATGTCATTATTTAGTTTTTTATGATAGCTGTAAGCCCCCCAAATAAAGTAAAATAAAATAAAAATAAAATAAAAAGTGTCTTTACGAATTTTAAACAAAATCAGCCGCTTTAGGGCTAAACGGTTAACATACATTAGACATGGTTCTTTAAAAATGCCGGGGGCGAGTTGGCTGGACTGCAGTCGCGACTCCTTCTCGCCCCGGTACGGCGGACGGCGGCTCACGGGGGGGTTTTAGTGGGTTCGAGTCCCACATACACCACCCCCGTGGTGGCAGGGAAGTGGGAGGGCATTTCCCACCCTCCAAAAAAAAAATGGTTCCTTAAAAATCACATGCACACACAAAATAAATAGAAAGAAAGAAAAAATAACATTTATTAGTGACACACAACTGATAAAAGAATACATAACACCAATAATGGTGTCACGAATGGGCTCCGGCTCAGCGTAATTATAAGGTCCTAAGACCTTAATAACTGATTTTTAGTCGGAACACATTTGTGGCACCACGAACATCAGGACATATTAATATAATAATTTTACAACATAAAAAAACAAATGAAAAAGATGCTACATGCTGTAGAAAAAATACAATAAACAAGAACTAACAGGAACAAGACATATACACATAATAATAATAATTAATAAATTAATTTTCGCCTATGATCGTTATAAAATTTTTGCCCTGAGTGAGAAACGAACCCATAACCTACAGTGCAGAAGGCAGAGCTATCAGAACAGGCTCAAAATGTGCAAGGTTATGATAGTTGGAATAGATCATCATCTGCTGGAAGGCGTCCACTTATGCTAATGAACATAGGCCGCCACTTTGACCGGTTACTTGAGTTACTAGTACCCGAAGCCACACTAAGAAAGCCTCTAAACAGACTGGCCAAAGTACAAAAGCAAGGGGTTTATAACAAAATATGCATGTTCAATAAGTTGCCACTCAGTATAAGCGACTTGCCATATAATAATTTTAAGAATAAAATTAAAAATTTCTTCTAAGTTCACCCTTTTTATTCCTTGAACGAATATATGAGATTGCCTCTGGCAGAATCTTCATTTATGACCAAGAACTTAAATAGTGTAATTTTACTTTTAAGTCACGTTTCATGATTTTACTCATATTTTTATTTGTTCAGTAGTACGTTGATTTTATATAATAGGTCTTTACCTATGAAATTGCCGTATTGCAGTACAGACTTTTTCAAACAAAAAAAAGTTTTGATTGGCTATGAATTCTAAATTCAAATTAATTTTGTTTTAAAAATATGACATTCTATTTACAATATAAGTCTTTTGTTTATTGATTAGCGTTGTATTTTCATTACATTTCAACATTTTTCCTCATAATGGATACTTTGAAATTTCGTGTAATTATGGAATATGAGTTCCGTCGTGGCACCAACGCGGCACAAACGACACGTAACATCAACGACGTTTACGGAGAGAACTGTACAAACGAACGTACAACCCGTTATTGGTTTGCTCAGTTCCGTTCTGGGAATTTTGACTTGAAAAATGAACCTCGTGGTCGTCCGGAAACTTTGGTCAACAATGATGAATTAAAGGCGATTGTGGAAGCTGATGAATCTCAATCTACAGCTGAGCTGGCAGCAGCTTTTGATGTTAGCATCAAAACAATATTGGTGCATTTGCGACAGATTGGCAAGATAAAAAAGCTTGATAGATGGGTGCCCCACGAACTTAACGATCGCCAGCGCAACGTACGCGTCGAGACTTGCCTTGCGCTGCTTAACAGGCACAGAAATGAAGGAATTTTGAACCGAATAGTAACGTGCGACGAAAAATGGATTCTTTTTGACAATCGAAAGCGCTCAGCAAGTTGGTTAGATCCTGGTTCGGTACCAAAACAATGTGCAAAACGAAAAATGACCCCTAGAAAGGTGATGGTCACAGTTTGGTGGTCTAGTGCTGGTGTGATTCATCATAGCTTTTTACAAAACGGCGAGAGCATTACTGCAGATGTGTACATTGAAGAACTGACCACAATGATGGCGAAACTCGCACGTCTGCAACCAGCTTTGGTCAATCGGTCGTCTCCACTGCTACTTCACGACAACGCGCGACCCCATACTGCACAACAGACCGTCTCTAAGCTGCATGAGTTGGGTTTGGAAGCTCTCCCTCATCCGCCATACTCACCAGATCTTGCGCCTACCGACTATTACTTTTTCCAAAATTTGGACAACTTTTTAGCGGGAAAAAAATTCGATTCCCGAGAGGCAGTACAAAACGCCTTTGAAGAGTTTGTTGTCTCCCGTCCTGCTGATTTTTTCAAGAAGGGCATCCATAAACTGCCACAGCGTTGGCAAAGATGCATTGATTGCAGGGGTGATTACTTTGAATACTTTGAAATAAATAAGTTCGAAAAAAAAATACTTTAACTTTTTTCAAACAAAACGGCAATTTCATATGTAAAGACCTAATATTTTGTTGTTAATTGACGTGCCAGTGTAATGCGATGTTATAAGGTGAATAAGTCTATGAATCTATGAGTCTTACATCCATGGACACCGGGGTTCAACCAGGGACCAGGTTTTTATATGAATATAAAACAGGATTAAATTAATAGGCAAAGTACCTTTACAACTAACTAAATACTACAATAATATAACAACTACTTACTACTAAACACTACAATAACAAATCATTTGGACTATTTGCTGGCGATGACCTATAGACAGTCCAAATGCTCCAGCCCACTACCAGTAAATCGCGTACCCAACATGCTGTCAGCATTTCCCCGTTGAATTACAATGCTGATTCGTTCTGCGAAATAAGTGCCAGTATTATGGTCACGCGTCGTTGCATTAACGCTAGCTGAAACATTTACAACAAATTGTCTCTGAATCTTCTAAATATATATAACTCAAAAGTGACTGACGTGACTGACTGACATAGTGATCTATCAACGCACAGCCCAAACCACTGGACAGATCGGGCTGAAATTTGGCAAGCAGGTAGATGTTATGACGTAGGCATCCGCTAAGAAAGGATTTTTCGAAATTCCACCCTTAAGAGGGTGAAATGGGTGGTTGATTCATTTACCTATAGGCCACGCCGCGGGCGAAGCTGCGGGCAGAAGCTCGTATTTATATATAACTTTTATGTATTCGCACCCTTAGAGGTTATATTTCTTTGTTGGCGTCCATCATCTGTATTAGAGTTATAATGTTGTCCATAACGAATATTAAACTTGGGTATTACCATTTTGTCCTAGAAACAAGACTAAAGTGTAACTTTCTAATTTTATAAAAGAGAACCGGCTAATACCACCCAGCAGTAGCACCCAATTATTAGGACACCTAAAGAAATGTATATTGTTTACTAATGAAGGTTTTATTAAACTAGTTCAACAACATAAATGTATCCCCTGAATTAATCCTGAGAGAATTTAGCCACTGTTATTATCTTTTAGGCAATAATAGCCTTCAATTATTGAGTACATTAATTTATTCTAACGGTAAAGTTTCACCGAGTAACTTATCTTGTTACTGTTACGTTGTAATTATTATGAAATCTGTGGTATTATCACAATATTGATATAATAATTATTTTCTATTGTCTGTCTTGCTTTCGCGTTCAAAAGCCTGAACCTTAAATGAAATTTTATATACATATTGCTAATACTACCAAGTTCTACATACAGGATACTTGTTATGCCGAAAAATTAAGAGTTCCCACAAGAGAGAGTGTTTATAGCGATAAGTACCAAAATAAGTCGTGGGCCCGATTTTCATAAAATCTAAAATAGCATTCATTATTGGATTTTTGGTAAAAAACAATAGTCCTAGCTAAGAATCGAACCTCTATTTTCCTAATTCTCTATTTCCATGTCAGTTTGTGCCAAAATGTTTGGATTAAGGATTATTTTACAAAGGTTATTTATTTTAACAGCGCTTATAGGCGCAGAATACATAATAGCACAATGTACCATAGAATACTAATGCTGGAAAAATAGATATAGAATAGTAATAAAAAGTATGCATACAGCAATAGCCGCATACTGACAGAGAAAGCCGCCTCGCGAGGATGCCCCACGAGGCTGCTCCGTGAGGCAGATGCTCAGTTCCTCAATAGTACTGACTGACGCGTTTGCCCGAGGCACGTGGTCGACCAAGCATTTGCTTCATTAGGCAGCCTCGCTAGTCCACTCGGTCAGTCAGTACGCGGCTACTCACTATCACGATACATTACAACACTGCGTAAATATAGCAAAAAGAGCCAAGGTCAGTTTATTCAGGCGATTGCAGACATAAATTAAGAAATGGTTTTAAAAATAAAAGCTAACATAGCGTTTAGTTATTTTTGATTACCTAACAGTATCTATGGCACTGACAATAATATTTATATAATACATACATATACTAGTCCATATATTACTGCGTTATTCCTTTCCGTGCAAGGTTGTCTGGAAGAGATCGCTCTGAGCGATAAGACCGCCCTTTGGTTAAGTTTGTTCACTTTTTTTTTAATTATTCAAGATGTGGTGTTTCAATAAAGAGTTTATCTATCTATCTAGATAGATATAGAATATATGAATATATGTTTCAATAAAGATAGATAGATAGATAAACTCATTATTGAAACTAGATAGATATCTAGTCTATTATTACCTACAACTATTTGACATTGACTTGAAGAAGTAGAAGCAAATATTACAGTTTTAGGTCTTTATAAATAAAAGGCAAAAAGGATGACTTTTTTATTGTTTAGACTCTACTAAGCCAATTTTTTTAACTATTTGTAAGCTTTTGTAGACGAATTGTAGTACTTGACACAGTTCACACTATTTTTATTGTGAAGAAATCATAGCTAATAATAATAAATATAATAATATACATGTGGGCTGAACGGGTTATGCGTAGGTTGCAACCTATATAACTATAGGCCTTCAGCTTGTCCGCACCGCGCCGTGTCTGGAACAAGAATCCTCCGTAGTACACCGAGCGCTCCTTTTTTATAGCCAGACAGGTAGGGGCGCCATGACAGTTGCCGGTGCTGCCACTGTAATAAATTTAATGCCACCACAGGGTAAATTACGGTACTGCCGCTGCGCATAGAGTTTATAACTGGACGTTGCCGCCGTCATACATAACATTGGTAGTAGACAGTTGGTAAAACAGTAATACTGCTAAAGTTTGACAGCTCCTAAATTCGCACTTATTCCTCTATGACGTACCTACTATAGCATATTTGAGAGGTAAGTGCGTGTAGACAGACACGGTTAGTGCGTAGGTTGCAACCTATATAACTATAGGCCTTCAGCATGTCCACACCGCGCCGTGTCGGGAACAAGAATGATCTGTAGTACACCGAGCGGTCCCTTTTTATAACCAGATGTTTGGGGGAGCAATGATAGTTGCGGATGTTGCCACTGTAATAAATTTAAATGCCACCATAGGGTAAATTACGGTACTGCCGCTGCGCATAGAGTTTATAACTGGACGTTGCCGCCGTGATGCGAAATTAAGAGTTGACAAACTCTAGTGCGGCAAAGCGTTGCTTGAATTTGTTTATGTATCTAATCAATTGACACCGAAAATAAACCAAAGATAATGAATTGGTAGTAGATGACTCGGGCCAACACAGTGACTGACGTATAAAAGTAAAAATACAGGTTGCTCAAGATGAAACCAACGTACTTAAAATCGTTTCAATACCCACGTTGTAAGGATTGTAAATTATTTTATTAGTATACTTATTATACTGATGAAATTGAAATGACAGCTGCCTACAATATAAAGTCTTGACCTAGTTGATAATCATTGATTATTTTATTTTTGTAACTGCTATCTATCACGATAATAATAATACTTACTACTAATATGTATATGCTTTACTATAGGTACCTACTAAATTGTGGAGTAGGTACCATGCAATGTAGGATCATCATCTATGAATCAAATTAAATGTGAGAGTACAGTTACATAAATATTAATAACAATAATGACGTCCAATGATCACATCCATAGATATTGGATCTTAACTAGGATCCCCTGTATTCAGGGACCCTGGAGGTACGAGGATCATGGTGCCACAAAACCCAGATACAGAACAAGTATTTGCGCTTTTTTTCAGTGCTTAAATATGGAGATTAAACTCGCCGCCTCCGGGTTAAGTATGGATATAAATTAGGATCTACTAAGTATGTGATAGTTAGCGTGAAAAAAAAAAGTACTTTCCTGCCGCGGAAATCGATACCGCCGCCTCCGGGTTAGGTATAAATATCATTGAGCGTAAAAAAAAAAAAACAGTGGATAAGCTATCTCCATTTCAAATTTCATTCAAAGACTGTCGTCAGAGTTTAAGCTTTTTCTTTATAATTGTGGATGTGTGTTTTTCTAAATTTCTTTTTCCATTTCAGACGGTTGACCGAACGAGTGAACGAACTACTCCACACGGAAAATGTGTACGTGGAAAGGTTACGGCACGTGGTTGAAGACTACATCCCTGAAATGAGCCGGCCGGACCTCCTGCCTTCCTTCAGATCCTTGAAGCCAGATGTTTTCGGAAACATTGAAAAGATATTCAGGTTTCACTCCGAAGAGTTCCTCCCAGCTTTGAGAGACTGTGAAAACGATCTCAGGAAGTTGGGGCAGTGTTTTAGGAGATTTGTAAGTATTGGTTTTTGGTTTTGTTTAATATCATCCTATATTATATCCTAAATATACGAGTACTAGGTGGTAGGACTTATATGCAAAGTTCGTCTAGGCAGGTACCACCGATTTGCCAGTTATTCTGCACCAAGCAGTACTGCGTAAGCACTACTGTGTTTTGGTGTGAAAGATACTGTAGCTAGTTAAATTACTGGGAAAATTAGACTTTATGACCTGATCTGATAGTCTAGTAATCTTATTACTCGACTGTATCAAATCTCAGGGTGACGTGCGCAGTGCAGTGTCACGCGAAACTTCTATACTTTACGAGTTCTATGTGACACTGTAACTGATATGGGCAGCCGTGTCGCTTAACATCAGTCAAACGAGTAGTTCTTCGTGTCATTCCTTAACATAAAATAAATATTGTGACCCTGAATTTCTTCCTTAGTCGGAGTTTTGTTTTTGCCAAATGAAGGTAAACCTCAAGTATGGTTAGACTAAATTGAAAATTAATAACGTTTTCAAGCATAAAATTTAGCAATTTAATTTAATAACAAATTTAAATATTCTACTGCTTAAACAAGTTTAATAATTTGTTTAAGAAGAAGAATATTTGCTATTGTAAACTCTAAGAAATCAACTATAAATAATAATTAAATAGAAAACAAACCGAGATGGAAATTCTTTGTAGATATTAAAGACGTGACTAGTTAAAGCAAGTTGATGAACAGATTACGGATCCAATAGAGAAAATGTCGAAGGAAATTGCCGGAACAAGAGATTTTCTATGAGATGGCAATGCAGTGATATTGCGTCAGTCAGCACAACATTCCATGCCTTTCCATAATAATAAAGTAATTGAAACAAAACACATGAACAATTTCTACAAAACACATTATAGTCTAGTAGAGTGGTTGTGGCTCAGCGGTAATCCTTGCGACTCTCAAACCAACGCACCCTAGTTCAAATCACACTCGGTGACATTTTATTTTATATTTTCACCAATGACATTTTATTTCCAGCCTCTGTGCTGTGGTTGAGCAGGTCGGCTCATAACCCGGAGATGGTGGGTTCGATTCCCGAGGCAGGACAAGTATTTGTGCACAGAAAAAAAAGTACGAGTACTTGTTCTGCGCTGTAGGACCATGGTCTTCAAAGTTCCAGGAACCCTAGACACAGGGAATTCTAGTTAGGGTCCAGGATCTTTGTCTGTGATCGATGGTCGTTATTATTATAATATTATTATTGACAATGGTAACGTGAGGAAACCAGCGTGTTGAACACGACCACAACCACAAAATTCAAGAACATGACTGTGTCAGTGTCATGCACCTACCCGCACTTGGCCAGCGAGGATTATGAGTTGTGTCCCAGCAGTGAGAAAGTATTGGGTTCATAAAAAACAGCATCACACATACAGTGCAAATACGTAAATGTAGGTAATTACCGATTCCGAATAAGATCTAAAAACATTGGTGTCACGGACTAGCAGAGCGCGTGATTCTATGCTCCATCACCGTTCACCACTATAATTAGACTATCTTTCCCCTTCAGATGAAACTATTTCCAGTGCCAATGTCGCAAAGACATGAACTACCCGCGGTTCTTTTTAGATTGGCTGAGTTATAGTAAAGCTATTAGTGATGCACGATTCTTTGTAGTGCTACCAGTCATCGCCAGATTGCCCTTGCTCGTGAACTGTTTTACACTTTCATAGTGAAAGTATTACATATTCGTGAAGGCGATGTTTGTAATGAATAGCATAGTTGGAATATACGTTTTGTAAGATAAATAACAGCTAAAACTCACGTCAATTAAAAGTCGAAATTACTCCGACTAGGTTTCGGACATATTCGATGTCCTTCTAGTAACTGGCTCCCAGAAGAAGGAAATCGAATATGAAACCTGGTCGGAGTAATTTCGATTTTTAATTGACGTGAGTTTTAGCCGTTATTTATCTTACAAAATGTGTCATACTCACGATAGTTTTCAAACTGGTATATACGTTTAAACTCTGCTGCCTTCTAAACAACAAAAATTTACCGAAATATTTCACAAGGCATTGCAAAAACTCAAAAGGTTTAGGTCCTTTTAGGACACATTATGAGCGATTTTTAAATCATTTTGAAGTAAAACTTGTTTACGCACGCTTGACTTGGGGAGCTGGTGAATTCTAAATGAACGGAAGTAGAAGTTGGTTCACGTACATCCCCATTGTAAACATAAAAAAGTTTTTAAAATTGTACAATTATGTTGGTACTAGTATTTCCGGTAAAATAACAATTTATAATTGTCAAGATGGCGACATAAACATTAAGCATAGGAAAAACAAAGTTATACCGGCCGATAGATGGAGCTAAACTAAAGAAGTTTTACTTCAGTCGTGTGGTCTATCACGGTAGTTTTTTTTACATTTTTTGCTCTGTAATATGTTACTGTCTTCGAAATTGAAAATGTTTCTCTATTTCCCTTCCCTACTATAATTAACTTGGTTGCTTCACAATCAGTAGCTAATAAGATATTAGTAAGCGATTATTACATCATTAAGTAGAAAATAAATTAAATAGATTGTACAGGGTATATTGTTATAAACGTGATGTTCAATTGTTAAATATCTAAACAGAATTTGTATTGACTGTTTAGAGGTAGCCTGTACAAATTCGTTGGCAAACTGACCCTCTTTTTGTTTCAGGAAAAAAGGTTCAATATGTACGTAATGTACTCTAGGAATAATAAGAGAGCCACGAGACTAGTATTCGAGAACAAACCGTTCTTTCAGGTGAGTCCTTTTTTTACTAAAAATGTAATGAGATTCATTTTAAATATTGCGGCTGCAGACTTTATCAGTATGTAAATGTTACAGAGGATAAAAGTGTAATTAACTATAACACGATTTTTGTCGTCATTACATCCGCTTTATACGGGTTATTCCCAGTTTGAACGAATCACATGTTTATCATCTGTACATTTAAAATTCACAGTCCTGACTGACTGAATGACTGACTTATATATCAACGCACAGCCTTAACCGTTGGTCTAGATACTTGAAATTTGGAGGGTGTGTTCTTTGTGTAGGTATTAACTAAGAAATTCCAACCATAAGAAGGTGAAATTGGTGGTTGATTAATACGAAAAACTGTCTTCTCTGGATCAATTGACTCGAAAATGTATACACAACATGTTCTTCAATTAATGTTATGAGATACGTGTATCACAGTTTTCTCAAAATCATCCCCCAAGAGACAAAAATGGCTTCGAAAATCCTGCACTGATATATGTACTTTAAAACCATACTACTCTCATTCCAGAGTTTCATATTATTGCACTGTTTGGGATATTGTCAGTTAGTATAATGCATCGAGAGAGAGTGAGAGAGTTCATAAGGTTTGTTTCGGCAGAAAAATGTGCCATTCGTTTCCTATAGGGCACGCGGGCGAAGCTAGAACAATATACAATTGAGTAGGGACTATGAACAGTGACTAACCATTATAATACTACTAAATATCTATTGTTATAAATAAGGTTTGTTGGTAAACATGTACATAGTATTATTAAAATATATTATGGTGTTCCTATGTAAATGCATTTATAAAAATATCTTTGTAAATAATATTTTTCATGGGTAATTATAGCCAATTTACCATAGTGAACTGTAGTACCAGGAAAATAGTTTCTGCACTGAGAGGTAACCGCACACACTTTTGCCACTCGTGGTAGCAGATAATCCGACATAAATACGTATATATACAAACTTTGGCATTTATAAAATAAGATTTATACCCATTTTTACCTAAAAAAAAAACAAATAGAACATAATACTAAATTAAATCTAAAACTAAATTTTTTTAAATATTATAAACCCCATTTAAGTCACTATATTTAGTCTGCGGTAATGGTCCTCAGAAAGCTGGCGACATGATGGCCAATTTGAAGTCTTTAGCCGCGGTAAGAGCCAGCTATAGAAATAGTTGATTTAAGTATATATGTTATTTCTGAAACGGAAGAAATACGTTTCCCTCGCCGAGTGATTCATATTTCGTCCATTTGAGGTCTTCCACCACTTCCGCCGCTGCACAATTTACATTAATTATTGATGGTATCAATTATAGATTTAGAAATAAAAAGATGTTATAATTCCTAAAAATTTAAGAACCAGACTACAATAAAAATGTAAATATCCCGCGCCTTCCAACTCACCGGATTAAACATTCTTCCAACTGAGCTATAGTCGTAAAAATATTTCGACTATACTTTTGTACCGACTAAGTAATCGTGGCGACATCTATAAGGATATTTCTTTTAGAAACTACGCATATCTTTGTAGATAATAACTGTAGTTAAAAATCCATTTCGTGGTATTTATAATTATCATGAAATGGATATAACAGAGCAAACAGTGCTATTTGTAGCTAATGTACATACAGCTTTATGAACAAACATTAGATAGCCACAAGTACAGAATCGCCAGCCATTATCGAGTATCCATAATGTACGATCATTACATATGGACAGACAGCCGGTAGTGTTTCCTCATTGTAAGTTTACGGTGTGTGAAATGGCAGTCAGTAGTTAGGCCATCTAACCGTTGGTTCTACCGTTACTTTCGTAAACATTACTACGCGTAATTTTTACCAGGATTTCTAAATCTCACTTGCCGTTACTTCTTAATTAAGTAACTAATTTACATTTGTACCTAGATTTTAGCTGTTATTGTTTAAAAACGACGTGACTGCTTAGACGCTTGAAATATCGCGAGCTCGACTTGCGAGTAAATTTTTTGGGATGTCTGCGATTATAAACGCTAGTGGACATTGACATTATTTAACCGATGATCTTAGTCGATTTAGATGTTGATTTGTTCCCGAATACAGTTAGACTGATATAGTTTTGATGAAGCGAACTGAACGAATCATTTTTCGGTATGGTTAACGGTATTTATCAATTTAATAAATCGTTTCTATCGTGTGAAATCATTCGATATTTATTTTAATAGTCTCGCACTATTTCTTGTCGAGAACCTTCTCAGTCTACTTGTTGTAAATAATGCTCCAGTAATCTACACCTCGATACAGATCGCGTATCAGTCGACCTACATTACGCACGAAAGCCGGTGAAAGACTATAAAATTATATTACAATGATTTGTTAAACATTTAATAATAATAATAATAATATGTGTGGACATCTCACACAACGCCATCTAGCCCCAAACTAAGCAAAGCTTGTACTATGGGAACCAGATAACTGATACAATACTTAGATACTTTTTGTTTGTAAATACATACATAGAATACAATATAACACCCAGACACAGAACAAACATCGATGTTCATCACACAAATGTTTGTCCTGGGTGGGAATCGAACCCACAACCCGCAGTTCAGAAGGCAGGGTCACTACCAACTGAGCTATCGGGCCAGTCAAAGAAGTCCATTTGAATCGATTGTGTGAATAGATTTGCTTGTATCGTTTATTTTATATCAATATCAATATGGAATAGTTGATGATCAATAGACTCACATTTAAAGACAATAGACAGCCATTAATGTTAATCCCACAAAATGTTATAATAACTTTAAAATTGTGCTTTTTCTTTTCAGGAAAGACAATTAGAATTAGGGGACAGATTAGACCTTTCAAGCTACTTATTAGAGCCCGTACAAAGAATACCTAGGTATAAGTTATTCTTGGCTGATTTAGTGAAAACTTACACGAATTATGAGAACGAGAGATGCGAATCAGACTCCAGAATATCTAAGCTCAGTTTGGACAGTGATGAGACGGGTGGCAGCAATGGAGAGCCGTCGGAAAACGACGAAACTCCGTTGGAAAGTTTGAAACAGGCGAAAACTATGATCGAGTGTGTGTTGACGGCGGTCGACGAAATAATGGCTTTGGAAAACATTACTGACTGCCCGGTGAGTGAAAGGCTTACAAACGTTTCACTTGTACATTTGCGGTAAAATGAGGTAACACTCGATTGTACTTCATCCAGTCATCTAGATAAAAGTGTAGGAATCTTATGAGAAAAATATTCTAAACACACAGGAAATATTGATTGTGTAATCACGTAGTAACTTAAATATATACGCTTCTATCGTAAATGAAGAAATTAGAAAAAGTTGCAGAAAACATTCTGTTATCAATAGTTGAACATTTGTTTCACTTTTCAACCGATTCAAAAATGTTCTCAATTCGACTGTATGTTTTCGACTGGGTGAACCGATTTTGATAATTCTTTTTTATTTGATAGCTGGTGATTCCCGTGTCATCCAAAATCAATTTGATTTAAATCTGATAGGTAGTTTTTGAGTTATACTTAATAATGCGAATTTCGACTTCAAGTACATCGATGATGTTCTCATTTTTGTGATAAACAAATGAGGTGGGATTGAATTCGGTTAGACTTAAAAAAACGGGATTATCCTGTTTTGAGAAGATAAATTACATTTTTATTAGGTAATATATTCGGCTGCCACTACATGCGTCAATCCATATCGTAAAAACACGAATGAAAACATGATACGCTGATACCTTATCAATTGAGATTCCAAATATCCGACGATATAGCTGTCGATAGGTTTTTGCGTCACCCAGTTTGATATCATGCAAATAATATGTAGAAACTTGCTAAGTGACTTGTCCGGCGTCTGGGTTTTTACTAGGCAAGCGAGTTTTAGTAATGTTTTATTGAATTGTTTAGTATTCACTCTGGGTCACCAGTATGCGCCTTTTATTCGATGCTGTGGGGAATGATGTTATTATAATATTATTATTAATTAATTTAATTATATGCCTAAAGTTTAAGTTTTGTATAATCACACTAATATTATAAAGGCGAAAGTTTGTATGTGTGTTTGTTTGTACTCCTTCACGCTCAAACGGCTGAATGGGTTTGGATGAAATTCGGTACCAAGATAGCTTATATACTGGATTAACATATAGGCTACATTTTATCCCGGAAAAGTGAAATTTTCCCGTGGGATGAGTAAATAATTAAAACACTTTTTATCCGCGGGTGAAACCGCGGGGCGCAACTAGTATTTCTATAAAAATAACGTTACAAAAATACAATAAATAAATTATGTCTAGAATCCTGCTCACATGGGCAGGGATATTACTACTGACTGCCCGGTAGCTCAGTTGGTAGTAACCCTGCCTTCTGAACGTCGGTTGTGGGTTCGAGTCCCCCCAGGACAAACATTGTTTGATGAACATAGATGTTTGTTCTGCGGCTGGGTGTTAGATTGTATTCTATGTATGTATTTACAAAATGTGTCTAAGTATTCTATCTTGTTCATAGTACAAGTTTGGGGCTAGATGACGCTGTGTGAAATGTCCACAATTATTCATTTATTTTATTACTTATGTCAAATAAGATAAGGTTGAGATTGCATTAAGGATAAAATATTTAGTCCACATAATAGAAAATGTAACAATTTCTATGAACGAGCGGCAGTAAAACCGTGTCTACTTTGCCCTCGGCTTTCTTTGCACTTAGACGTAGTCATGTTAACACTTCGATAGTGGTCATAAACCGAGTTTTACTGCGTGTTATTGCGATAACTTTAAAACTTATGTTATGATCGCATGTATAAGTAAATATGAAACGATTTTAGCACCTGCTTGCAGTAAAAATTATTATACATGCTCCCTTGTTACTTTATAGATAACTATATCATAACTAGTTGCGCCCCAAACGTAAAAATATTGATAGACTAGCTGTGCCCCGCAGCTTTACCCGTGTGGCAATTTTTTTCTAAATTTTCCTGATTTTTTCTTTCATAAAAACTTTCTCCTGACAATAATATACACAACAAAAAAGAATTAGCGAAAAAGTTCCATCTGTTCATGCGATGTCCAAGGGAACTGGAGATTGATTTTCATATATTAAGATATATATATAACTCAAAGGTGACTCACTGACTGACTTAGTGATCTACCACTAGACGGATCGGGGTGAAATTTGGCATGCAGGTAGATGTTATGACGTAGGCATCCGCTAAGAAAGGATTTTTTGAAATTCCACCCTTAAGAGGGTGAAATGGGTGGTTGAATTATGTTTCCATATGCCACGCCGCGGGCGAAGTTGCGGGCAGAAGCTCGTTAAGATATATATAGGACAACGAGACGACAGTAGATATAAGAGAAAACGAGAAACACTATAAATATTGGCTTCTTGCTTTGAGGTTGAACGTTTTTTGGTTGCCTGTATGTCTGTGACTGCAAAAGTGTATCTCTTTATAGGGAATATTTTATATTAATACTAGCTGCGCCCTGCGGTTCCACCCGCGGATAAAAAGTGTCCTAAGTGTTAATAATAATAATATAATAATATGTGTGGACATTTCACACAGCGCCATCTAGCCCCAAACTAAGCAAAGCTTGTGCTATGGGAACCAGATGAGTGATACAATACTTAGATATTTTTTTTGTTTAAATACATACATAGAATACAATATAACACCCAGACACAGAAGAAACACCTATGTTCATCACACAAATGTTTATCCTGGGTGGGAATCGAACCCACAACCCACAGTTCAGAAAGCAGGGTTAGTTAGGTAAGTTGGTAGTAACCAACTGAGCTATCGGGCCAGTCTTTAATTCAGTTAATCCAGCATCTATCTGCATTTCAAGTTTCATTGAATACTATTCTGTAGTTTTTTGCGTGAAAGAGTATCAAACATCCATACATCCATATTTCATACATATGACGGCTGCAACGTGCAGTTGTAAACTCTATGCGCAGCGGGCAGTACCGTAATTTACCCTGTCGTAGCATTTAAATTTGTTACAGTGGCAACACTGGTATCTGTCATCGCTCCCCCACCCAGCTATAAAAAGGGAACGCTCGGTGTACTAGGGATCATTCTTGCTCCGGACACTGCCCGGTGCGCATGCTGAAGGACTATAGTTATATAGGTTGCAACCTACGCACAACCCGTTCATCCTATACATACAAATTTTATTGTAAGGAAAGGATAAATATGTACTTATCTTTACTGTAATAAGTACAAAGTATGTATTTGTATAAGGCAATGTGTAACTTGTGTAGTAACTTAATATAATATTAGTTTATTGACTCAGGCGTGACTTCGCGGAAGTTCATTTAAATAAAAAAATGAAACAAGAATATCTAGTGAAATTCCGATCTAAAAAGCGGAATTACACTAGATTGTATTGTTTTGTTTTGTACTTAATATAACAATTTTTAAGGAACCGGTTACCCTTCAAATAATTTTCAATGACGTCTCTCATTTGAGATAGAATCTCTCTCTCGTGTTAATGGATCATAAAATCATAAAAATAATATTATTTAGTTTTAGTTGAAGCATTTATTAATTGTTTATTTTGTACTTGATTGGAAGCTATCTATTATCATTGATTGGCCTGATAGCTCAGTTGGTAGTAGCTCTGCCTTCTGAACTGTGGATTGTGACCACCCAGAACAAACATTTGTGTGATGAACACAGGTGCTTGTTTTGTGTCTAGGTGTTTTTTTTTTTTTTTTTTTACTTCAAACTAACTTGTCTAGCATTTGATCGTGCTCTCACCTGATGGGAAGTGACGATGCGATCGAAGGTGTAGCATGCTAGCCAAGTAAATACCTATTCACTCTTCTCTTGAACACGCCCGGGTCATATTTCGCCGGAAACACAGACGCTGGCAAGGTATTCCATTCCTTAGCCGTTCTAATTAAGAACGTTAAGTCAAATCGCTTGGTACGAATGGGTGGTATTTCGACCATGAAAGGATGGCGCTTAGCCGAGTGTTATATTTTATTTTATGTATGTTTACAAACACAAAGTATTTATGTATTCTATCAGTTACCTATTTTCCATAGTACAAGCTTTGCTTAGTTTGGGGCTAGATGGCGTCGTGTGAAATGTCTCCTAATATTTATTTATTTACTGACGCTTATACTAGGCTTATAATATAGAAGTTATTGCACACGCTACGTAGGTATATAAGAACAATATATTGGATATGACTATATATAACTCAGCTCCAGTAGATCTCAATATGATGGTCATTCTAATCTGTTCCATTTGTTTCCAGCATTACTTAAACCTACTAAACCAGGGTCGTCTACTCAGACAGAACGAATTCTTCGCAATGGATACGGCGAGAAGAAGACGGCAGCTCATGAGGATATTCTTATTTGACAAGCTGGTGCTCATCACGGCCGTGTATAGAAAGGTTAGTAAAGAACTTATGTTATTTATAACCAACTTTTAAAATGACGAATATTCCCAATTCGGTTGTATTTTGAAATGTTATTTTTATGTTTGTTACCTCTGTACTTTTGACTGGGTGAATAGATGACTCTTTTTTTATTTGAAAGCTGGTGCTTTCTGTGTGTTTTCATTTCAATTTAGTCCAGCTCTGACAATGGCACTCATGAGAAAACCATATAAGTCTGAAGTTGGTTTTTTACGCTTTGCGTTTGTTAGTGTTTTTTTAAAGTTCATTAAATATTAAATTCTAAGAACTAGGTTATTATACTGTCATTGCACAAATACCCGTTCAAGGTAGGCCCAGGTGCAGTAGTACTTTACTGTCCCCTTCAGTGATGGGTAAGACTAAGAATATGTATTAGTTTTAAATAAATAAGGCAAAAAATAGACGTTTTAAATTAAGTGGGAAAAGTTCTTAATAAATATTTAATATTATAATAAATAGGTGCAGACAATACAATTTTATTAGAGTAAAACTAGACAGGGGTTAAAATTTGAAACAACCATAAAATATAGCGTTAGACGAAGAGCAGAATTATAAAAAGCAAAAATATATTAAATTATTTGTGTAATTACAAGGTCAACAAACTTCTCAACGTGAAACTTCCCACACACACATAAAAAGAACAATACACTGAAATAGATTCTTAAATTCTTGTAATATTACAGCTTAAAATCATAACTTTACTACTATGATTATATTATACTGCCGTCATAAGGAAAAAAGACGTTTCTGCGTATTTTTATAAATGGAGAAAAAAAATGTTTTGTGTTGAATAGTTTAAAAAGATGAAAAGGCACTTCTACGCAGAACCGTCTTTTTTCAATAGCAGTAGTCAGAAACGTCATTTCAACGTATGAACTTAGTACATATTTTCTAAATAAATTTGACGCTTCTACTTAGATGTGTTTTTTCAACGTAGTATTCATCAGAAATGTCTTTTTTAGTTAGTAAACATACTGTTATACCGCAGATGCGTCTTTTTGGACAATGCGAAAATTAGGGTTCTGGTTGGTTTTCAGAAATAAAAAAAATATTGGCCGATTCGTCTTTTTTTGCTGATCCAGAATATATATCCAACTCATTTTTGACAAATATGTCAGATGCGCCTTTTTTTCTTATGAAGGCAGTATAGGTATCATGGAGTATATTATTTTAAAAAGCAAATATTTTAAATTATTTGTGTAATTACAAGGTCAACAATCTTCTCAACGCGAAGCTTCCCACGCACATAAAAAGAACAATACACCAAAATAGATTCTAAAATTCTTGGAATATTGCAGCTTAAAATCACAACTTTATTATTATGATTATACAATTTGGTATCAAATTTACATAAAATAATTGTCAATTAATATAAAAGTAACACAAAATAATGAAACGATCAATTTAAAAAAACAATGTTTCATATTAGAAACATTTGGTTGCCTTCTTTAAACAAATTATGAATTAAAACTCGATATTTATGACAAGACTGTGAATCATTACAATGAGTCATTATTATCATAAATGCCTTTAAAATTATTATAAATGAAACAATTGTCAGAGCGTCGGAGTTCGATAAGCATTGGTAGCTATGCACGATAGCAATTCCACAGGGATTTTTTAACTTTGCGTGATTAATTGATAAATTCACTTGCACTTTTTGTACTAAAACTTTACTGAATTTTGTTTCAACGGAAACACGCCTTTACATCATCATCTATATATAGAAAATGGGAAAATAGTTAACATCGTTTTCTTACACGATGCTTTTATATTTAAATATACAATAGACGAAACCCAAAGTTGAGTATGAGTAATATAATCATTTTGCATATTAGAAACGCTAATAGCCTATACTTACTATAATGTACTATAAGGTCTTAAGTATTATTTATATATTTATATTCAAGTATTTAAGTACTTACTTAACCACTAAGATATTACTTACCCAGTTATAGTTACCGAATACCTATATCCTGTAACAGTCAGCCATTTGGTAAATGTAAAATAAATAAGTATATATAAATAAGATAAAATAAGTAAGTCTATTGGGAATATAAAGACCACTTCCCGAAATTTGAAATATTGTGACAGATTGCATATCATATAATTATTATTTAATAGTTCAGTTTTTTTTTTTGTTTGGTTTTGGCTCCACACTTTTGTGTATTTAGCCAGTGTCAAGTAATTGATAATTTCTCGAGTGAATTAATATATAATGTATATAGTATGTTAAGTCAAGTCACAGTCCAAGTCATCAAGTCAAGTCATAGTCTAGTCTAGTCAAGTCATACTCCTAGTAAAGTGGTGGCAACTTTACCAGAAGCTTCTATGGAATTTTGGAAACAACACGAAAAGAAACGTTTTACCATCATACACCACTTTCCCACACTCATGTCTAATTCAGCACTTAACGAATAAAATGCCACCAATTTTATGCACTAACACTGAAAATAACACAAGTTTTGGAAAATAATAGAATGCGGCGACGCGATCTTTTTCGTTTTCCCGCCAAAACTCAATAGTTCAGTTACTATGAATATAATAGTTACGTACATATTTTCAATAGTTACCGAATACCCGTTTCGGTCCGTGCTTAAGTTACATAAAACTCTGATCATACATAATAAATATTACTGCAAACATCTATAAATCAACATTTCCGATTTAATTGCAATGAGCTGTCAGTAAACTTGCAGTTTATACACATTGTCTGTTAAATGGTGAAGAGCTATTTGTCATTTTTACTCGCTTTGTTACACGAGTAAAAGACCCCAAAACATTATGAAAACGGTAACCTTGTCGAACGATGCTAACTCTTCCCAATAGTAAATCCCAGCCCTTGTATGTTACCTTCAAGCCCAATAAACGGAATATTTGCCAAAGGTATAATGTTATACAATATATATATGTATAATACTTATAAATAATCGAAAAACAAGTCACAAGTCTTATATGTTTGACTACAGAAAACTATAGTTTTCTGTTTCAATTTTTGGGTAAAGATGATTTTATTCCACGTGTAAAATTAAAACTTTTTAAAATATTTTTTTGGTCCTTTCACCATCGTTTATCCAAGTAGGTGACGTTGGCCAATGTATAGCTTGTAATCACAATTTATAATTTCTTATGCAAAATTGTTAGCATTAAATTCGACTGGTTATTAATGGAGTAACTGAGATTCAAAACAAGACCAAGTCACTCGCGTACGATTACGACGAGTTTATCGAAGTAATTTATACGTAACGTTACTCTTCGTTTTTTTCTTCATCGTAGTCGAGTTATCAAGCCTACTTGAAAGGCTCGGTAGCTCTCTTACTAAAAGGATATTACGCAATGGTTTATAGCTGCGTCGCGACATCGCGGCGTCTCGTCACTGACGCCAGTCGGAACCTTTGACCCCCTTTACTCTACTGTTAGTCCTTAAAAACTAGATTAAATAAGGCACCGAAGGCTGTGCCAACAGCGTTTCCAGAAATCTAGCAATAGTTAGTTATATATTATTCTACTATTGTAAAACGTTTAGATCATTAACGGGAAGACCATGCCTTTTGCAACACAGTTTAATAACTAAAGAAAAAGGCAGAGCTCACTTTATCATGTAATCTAATTGTTTTGCAATAAAGAATTTGAATTTAAAACAAATTATGCCCTGTATGACCTGTATGGTCATACCAAGCTTTATAAACTAAAATAATAAATAAAAATACAGGTGTGGCCTATTTGTAAGAATATATTAAAGTAGAGACGTAGCGCGTTTTCACCCGCTATTTACCCGTTTTCCGTGGAAATTTAATTTTTCGTGTTGAAAAATGTTCATTAAAAATTTGTTTGCAAAACTTCATCTAAACCGATGTAGCAATTTTGCCGTGAAAGCCACACAAACCAACAATAGTACAGAATAAAATTTTATATAATGGTAGGAATTTTATCATTAGTTTTCTATGCCGCCTTTTTCAAGTTACGATTCACTTATTAAATTTTATTAATTAATATGCCCTATAATTTCTTCATCTGTGGGAAGATGTCCACTGCTATAGAGCCACTTTGACCAGCTACTTGCCTCTTGCATCCAACTGCTTCCCGCTTTTCTGACCAGGAAGGTGATCACGAAACTTTGATTGTAATGCAAAACGAAAATTAATGTGAACTGCGTACTGAAACTGTCAAACTTATACAAATTTGTGTTTCTAATGGTTGCAATCAAGATACGTGATCGCGTAGCAGGTCATCGGTCCACTTAATGGCGGGCCAGCCTACGCCACGTCATCTTGTTCATGATATATCATTGAAATTAACACCCATAGCTTTTTCAGAGAAGCCAATACGCTTTCATCGCATTCTCACCAGGGGGGTGGTCATGAATCTTTTCTTGCAATGCAACAGGAGGTATTTCCATACTAACTATGCACATAAACTGCGTATTGAAACTGTCAATTCCATAAAAAAATATGTTTCTATTGGTTGCAATCGAGTTACGTGATCGCGCAGCAGGTGTTTACTAGTTAGGTGATGTATACAACTGTAGCACTGTGTGATACAATTTGTTACCAGCGTTGGGAGTTAACGGCCTTGCCATTGCGTTGGAATGGAATCACTAATTATCACGCATCGTTTGCCATCAGCTGTTCAACGACACAGGAAGTATGTAATACGGCATAGGGAAACAATACCTATATGTATGCATTAAACTTAAAAACAAAAAAAAACAAGCTAATTTCATCATAACGACATTGCAATATAAGTTATGGTTTTCATGAAATTCAATTAAAGACTTAGCGATAGCTCGCTTGACTTTTAAAACCAATGTACCAGGTCCAAATCCCGCTCGACCAAGTTTATTTAACAAAACCATGAAGTATATTTATTTTCGACTTTATATGCTGTACCTATTTTACTATCTAGGAACAGAGTTTAACGGCCCATTTTACAATACGGTTTTAGCGGTTTAACCACAAGAGATTTAAACAAGCCTTAAACTATCGTTCAACTGCTGTTTCTTTTGTTAAACACACGTTTCACGTCTAAGCCTTGTTTGAGTAATTGTGATGATTTGGTAGAAGTTTAATTTTACTGACTTCGTAACCTTTTAGAACATATTCACGTGAATGCCTTTTGGTGTAAAAAATAAAGACTTAGTTCCAAAATAATATATGCACCGTATGCTGTGTTTTTACAAATACACTTTTTGAAATACGAGCACGAAATAGAAATATACCAATATATTTCGTACAATATTTTTAAAAGGTTTCTATTACATTTTCAGCAACCTCGCGTGGAGTACTTCATATATAAGGATCATATTCCCGTGGACGACCTCGGCATCACAGCGAAAGAACAGGATCAGTTCAAGTTCACTATATGGTATAAGAAGAGGAACCTCAAGTCATACAAGCTGGAGATCAGTGAACCAACTATTAGGAACGCCTGGGTGGAAGAAATCACATCGTTGCTGTGGGAACAAGCTATGCAGAAGAAAGGTAAGAGATTTTGAGAGCTATTAACCCGATGCAAACAAAAGGTGTTTTAAGATATTAATCTGTGTAATGCGAGGCATCGTAGCTCGAAGCCTTGAATATCGTAATGTGCCGTGAACTGATTTTGATTCTTTTTTGTATGATAGTGGATCGAGAACTGGATCGATAATGTTAAAAAATGTATTATATATCATCCAAGTATGTTTTCAGTATGAAATAAAAGCAATTGAAGGGGTGAGAATAAAAAGGATTTAACTGATTTTTTTGGCCATATGACTTATGGGTATCGTTGGATTCAGCGTGAAATTATCTTCAATAATACATTCTCAAAATACCGAAATGAGGCTTAAATCTCGAGATTTTGAGTCTAAAAATGGTTTATCTGTCACAGGAATACAGTACGCTTAGCATAAAAACATTACTTTATTTCTTTTATTATATTATATTTTTTACAGTAATTGTATGAATTAGTACTATATTTGGTAATTTTAAATAGAAATAAAACATTTTCAAGCAACTGAAACTTACATAAACCTTTTCTATTACCTTATAAGCACTCTACATAAAAAATGACGCCGTTGACGTTTAAAGTCAATTTTCTCGAAACTGTCAATTTGTCAGTTAAATCCTTTTTATTCTCAACCCTTCAATTGAAGTCAGTGTAGCCCCTTCTTTTAATACTTACACTGCTAATTATTAGTAAGTCGTAAAAACTTTATAAAAGGTATAATTTGAGTACTAAACTATGTGAAACAGATTTTGCTTTTGTTGCTTAGAGATTCCTATACCTACCCCCCGGAAAAAATGATTAAGTTTCTGTCAGGACTACTTAACAAACAAAACAGAATGTTAACACACGATAATCTTGGAGCCAAATTTATTTAATTTACTGACTATACAACGTAAGATATATATTTTTCGTGCTCCCATAAAACTATAAAAATGAAGAAAAACTTTTTTAAATATAATTCATTAATTTATATATTACGAAATACAGACAGTATACCTATTTAATATGATCGATAGTGAATAAATCTTAATACAATTATTCTGATACGTTAACAATTGCTTACAGCATTTGCATGTACATAATAGTAAGACAAAAAAAGTAAAAGATATATATTACAACAACATAAATTATAATAATAAATATAAATACATGGTTTCTAAAAGTATTCAAATTTCTTGTGAGATTCTGTCTGTGTGAGTCTGCGATCGGATAAATGATCTTTACACTTTTTATCCAAATCTAGATGTTTTTTAATTCTAAAATTTTCAATACAACTAGCAAGAGTATACATTTCGATGAAAACGCAAACTATTGCGATATACTAAAGAAATTTCAAAACACAGCCAATGAGCGACACTTTCATATTTTACAACACGTATCAATAGCGTAGCGGCTCGCAGATATTTATAAACTCGCGTTGTAATTTAAACAATGCTTTGAACGATGCCAACCACCGAAACATTAGCTACTTAACATACCTTAAATTATTGTAATAAAATATGACGAACGATTAAATTAATATAATTTCTATGGTATTATTATAACAGAACATCATAGACACACATGATAGCAGTGCGGATAAATCGATCAGTTGTTTTAATTAATAATAATAATAAAAACGCTCAACGATCTCATTCATAGATCCCGGACCCTAACTAGGATTCCCTGTGTCTAGGGACCCAAGAACTACGAGTACCATGGTCCTACAACATCCAGACTTAGAACAAGTATTTGCGTTTTTTTATGTGCACAAATACTTGTCCTGGCTCGGGAATCAAATCCGCCGCCTCTGGGCTATGAACCGAGCTGTTCAACCTCCATACCACAGAGGCTGCATAATTATTAATTTAATTAGATAAAAACAATACATGGGCGCATGTAAGTATTCAATATAATGCATGCCCCACTGTTTAAATTTATTAGTCGATAGTTAGATAGACAAACTCTTCATTGATAACAAATACAAAAACAGGAAATAACTAACGAACAGGTTACAATGGGCAATCTTATCGCTAAAAAGCGATCTCTATCAGACAATCTTTGGATGGATAGAGATAGATCAATGAGCATGGACGGTGTTGCTGTAAATATACAAATTTTTGATAGTTGCAATGCCCGTGGTTTTGCACGCGTGGACTAAAGCTGTATAAAATTATATTATACTCGTATTTCCTCCATCCCCGTACAAAGTATTTGGTGTATTATCAATGTTGTGCACTACAGTATCTATAGCAAATGTGCTATAGCTGTGTGTGTTTTATACACATACATAATACCTATTATCAAGTATGTATTGCACAATGCATTCTGCGTGAATGTGGTACGGCTAAGTTATGTTATTCATCTGTTCAGTTACGATACATAATCTAAATATATATAACTCAAAGGTGACTGAACTGATTTACTGACTGACATAGTGATCTATCAACGCACAGCCCAAACCACTGGACGGATCGGGCTGAAATTTGGCATGCAGGTAGATGTTGTGACGTAGGCATCCGTTAAGAAAGGATTTTTCTAAATTCCACCCTTAAGAGGGTGAAATGGGTGGTTGAATTATTTTCCCATAGGCCACGCCGCGGGCGAAGCTGCGGGCAGAAGCTCGTAATAAATAATAGTACAAAGTGTACATTGAGTGCTGGAAATCATTACATATTTATACACTTTGTTCTATAACCCAACTAAATATTTAAAAAAAGCGTAAATACTTGTATTGTGTCTGGGTGTTGTGGGGTGTAGTTCCTGGGTCCCTAGACACAGGGAATCCTAGCTAGGGTTCAGGATCTATGTATGTGATCGTTGGGTGTTATTATTGCTATTATTATTATTGCTTTTAGCCTTAACGCTTGCCGTGATTAATACGAAAAGTTTGAAACTTAAATTTTGTTTTACATAAAATTGTTATGTTAGTTGTTGGTTGCGATCTAACCAAAAGAACTCTAAATACAAGTAGATTATCTCTCTCCTAACATTCAAATAAAGAAGGCGCATCTGGCACCCAACCCTTACTAATTCCTCATAGTTAATACGAACAAACTTTTTAATTGATCGTCATCTGCGCCCCTGTTCATACGTGACGGAAGGAGCCGGCCCTTTATCATGAACTGACGGCTGACGCACTCGGGGTCGACGACTTATACTTTTTTATTGGACACTTGGCAACTTGCATACTGGAATCGACAAACAGTAAGGACTTTTTTCGCAGGATGACTACCTTCTAGTTCGGACGTTTTAATTGAATATTCTTATATTAAAGTTATGTTAAAGCGTTGAGTAAGTTAATTCGAAAAAAGAATCCACCGGAACTTAGTCTTTATTCCGTAAACAAAACTTTACTGACACGTTATTCGTCACCTAAATTATATTTATATAGTTTTGTTTTCCCGCGTATAACATACAACATTGTGTACTATCTAATTACCTATACAGGTTAAGGCACCCTGGGTTATAATGAAAATTCATACTTTTAAAACAAAAGATAAATAGTTTAAATTATTAGTAAATCTTCTTAATAATCTTTACTAAGTGGTAGGGCTTTACTGTAAAATTCGTCTAGGTAGGTACTACCGCTTTACCAGTTATTCTGCCTGGTGCCTGTGTTCCGGTTTGAAGGGCACTGTAGCTAGTGAAATTACTGGGCAAATGAGACTTTATGACCTAATCTCACAGTCTAGTAATTTGTAACAAGACTGTGCTAATTTCTCAAGATAACAAGCGCAGTGCAGTGTCACGCGAAACTGTATTGAGTTCCGAGTGACACTGTAACTGATATGGGCAGCCATGTTGCTTAATATTGGGCGAAAACTCATGTCACTCACGTCATGTTATTTCTTAATTTTAAAAAATCGTACGTATTAATCTTTCTATTTTACGCAATGGTGAAATTGTATTTAGACGCGTAAAGCCTTAATAGATTATTACAGACTAGCAGCCCGTCCCGGCTTCGCACGGTGGACATTAAACATTTTGGTATATTGCGATGAAAGATATTTTATAGGCATTTTTTACACCTTGTGTAACATTATTGTAGTTTTAGTAGGGATCCTTTTTTCCCCTTGCAATTAAAATAGCGTATATTAATCAGTGATAATGTAGCACTCAAATGATTAAAAAAAATTCAAAATCAGTCTAGTACTTTTTGAACTAATTAGTTACAAACATACTTACATACAAATCTTTCCTCTTTATAATATTAGTAAAGATTACTACTCTTACTGTAGATACTTTAAGAGTGCTATGTTTTTATTGGGCACTCGTTGGCAACTTGCATGTGCATTACACTGTGGGAACGGTAGGAACTCCACATATTTCTTTTACAACGCTCGCCGTTGTTTTGTAAACGCAATAGCATATGCAACGCTTTGTTTGATATATTTTACGAAAAATAAAATTTCACACTTCTCACGCTTTATGATATGTATCTTAATCTGTTACTACGTGGGTGAAGTACTTACATTGACCTTCCAAAATCATATTCAGAGCACTATGAGTACAATATTATGCTTTAATATAGATAGATAGAGAACTCTTTATTGTCTCACCAATGAAGTACAAAATCAGGAATAACTATAATATTTACGAACTAATATAACAATGGGCGGTCTTATCGCTGACAGCGATCTCTTCCAGACAACCTTTGGATGGACAGTAGCAGTAGAGAAGAATAAACGCCGGTGTAGAACAATTTATAGATAAAGTAAATATAGATAAATTATAAACTATTACCTGATATATTTATATAATATATATACCTACATTCTAATACATATATATTTTATAAAAAATAAACTAATATATACTACTTTAAAATGGAATGGAATACAAAGTAGTAGTAAATAATAAATAGGAGCAATTATAATGACATATAATATTTATGCACCATAGTTTTAAATATGCTTAGGGACTTAGCGTGTCTAATATCTACGGGAAGCGCATTCCACAGACAAACAGCTTGCACTGTAAAGGATTATAATGGTAATATATTTGATCTTTGTTATCTACTTTTAACCTTTCCATATAACAAAAGATAATAAATATTATGGGCTATTTTGGCAAACTTTTCAGAATATAATTCTTATGAATAGTTGAGTGGTAGGTTAATAAATAAAGGTCTAATCGGATCAACCTCTCTAGCACAGATACTCTCATATTTAATTTTACCTATACTATGTAAAACTATAACACTTTTTAAACTTTCGCGACTTGAACTCATATTGTAAAGATCGTCGAGGTTAGTCAAAATAATGTATTGATATTTTTTGTGCGCGAATAGACCCTTTTTATCTGTGTAAAACTACTTAGTAGGAGTTTTGGCGGGAAAGCGAAAAAGATTGCGTCACCGCATTGTATTATTTTCCAAAACTTGTGTTATTTTCAGTGTTAGTGCATAAAATCAGTGGCATTCACTTTGTTAAGTGCTGGTTTACAGGCGTGAGTGTGGGAAAATGGTATAATGATGGTGAAACGTTTATTTTCGTGTTGTTTCCAAAACTCCATAGAAGCTTCAAGTAAAGTTGCCACCACTTTACTAGGAGTAAGACTTTGACTTGACTTGATGACTTCGACTGTGACTTGAGACATATATGCGTGAAATATCATTAACTTAATAAATTATTAATTACTTGACACTGGCTAAATACACAAAATGTGGAGCCAAAACATAAAAAAAAAACTACTTAGTATGACATAGTATAGGTAAAATTTTAATTATGGAAGAAGGAAAATACAGTTTGCACTAGTTCGAGAGTCTATGGGTTCATTATAACTTTGTAACCAATTGTGTCAAAAAATAAATTGTTATTTGTATAAGTATAAATAATCGGTCTGTACCTAAAATATTGCCGTTCTGCAGTACCAGCCATTTTCAATCAAAATATTTTTTCTTTAGCTAAAATATTTAATTAGTTTTTGAATCTATTTCATCGCATATATGGGAGTCACTTTAATGAATAGAAATATAAAAATTACCGTAGCTTATTTTTCATAGAAAATGGCAATTTCATAGATGAATACACTTTTATTAGTAGGTGTATTTTTTACTTATTTATAATAGTCTTATACAAGTATCACTGTAAAGTTTCTTGTAACTTCTTCTTTACAGTTGTAATCGAAGCTTCGGATCAAAGTTTTCTATTCTGCATTGTGCCGGATTGCTTGCACCAGTACTGAGAAAGAGAACTGCATTTTTTCAAACTCATATATTGTAATGGGCCTATTTGACAATAAGCACTTTGTATATGCTTAGTGAAATAACTTAATTTTAAACCTAATATAATTTTGACTTTTAAAAGTGCTAAAATTAGCCTATTTGCAATAAATCTTTTGACTTTGACTTTGACAAGATGACCTATGAAGATTTCCTACACCGAGCAATTCCGTAACAGAATATATATATTTGTATATATTATATTTACACACAGACTCAAATTACCTCAACGTATTCTGTTAAGTATTCTGTTAAGTTATTTGTTTGAAAGGCATTCCTGATAATTAGATAGGTGTGGAGTAAGGGGGATAATCGCTTTGAACTCTGGCTGTGACGCCAATTTCAGAGATTTCACGATAGCAGAATAACGTTTTAACTCCTCAATGTGTCTTTTTCGCTTACTTGAGTTTCTACGTAGGTAACCTGAATATAAATTGATAAAATTAACATAAAAAGGATTTCCTGAACTAGGTTGCGCCAAATATTGGTTTAAAAACTTTGGTTTATCTCTCTTTATCTCTTTTACGATTTCTGATAACTTAGATTTGATATAATATTATGAACACAAACTTCATCATGCGATAAATTTAAACATTAAAATCATACATATAAGCGGTACAGTAGTGTCGATTCTGTGTCGCATACTCTAAAGCTAAACAAAATTAACATATTTCCGTCTTTGTCATTTCCCCTTTATCAGAAGAGTACCGCCATACTTTAAGTTTACCTTAGTTTTAGAGAATGCAACACAGAATCGACACCGGTATACTCAAATTTTAGCTTAAGTTTTCTAGATAATTGTTTACTGCTTTACAGGAAATGTGTATAGCGGAAGAACAGTTGTGTTTCTTTCTCATAGGCAAATATAAAAAAAAGCTATCCTTGCTATTCCACTGTAATGCAGTGTTTATTAGTAATGGTAATGCATAAGCATATCACTATATACACACTAGCAGCCTTATTAATAAACACGAACTAGCTTTAGACTAGTTACACCATCTTTTGTCTCTTTCGATCCAGCTAAATATTCCAGTGGCAAAAAAGGACAAAAGCTGATGTAACTAATCCGAGACTAATACCCGTTTATTAATAAGGCTGTAGGTGTATACACTAGGTGGTAGGACTTTTCTGCAAAGTTCATCTAGGTAGGTACCACCGCTTTGCCAGCTATTCTGCCGCCAAGCAGTAGTGCGCAAGCACTACTGTATTCCGGTTTGAAGGGCACTGTAGCTAGTGAAATTGCTCACAGTCTCACAGTCTAGTAATCTTATTACTAGACTGTGTTGATGTCTCAGGATGACGTGCCGCTGTGCAGTGTCATGCGAAACTTTTTACTTTAGAGTTCTGAGTAACACTGCTACTGTTATGGGCAGCCGTGTCGCTTAACATCAGGCGGTTAGCTCGTCACGTCATACCATTACATAAAAAAATCATAAAATATCACGCGGAAAAATAAACGATTAATTTTATGTTTATTATATTTAGTAAAGTCGCAAAATATATCGTCGCTAAAATGTTTTGGTTTTGATAACCTTATGATTTTACAATCGTAGCCTATTTAATGTTATTACTGTTAAGACACTGGTTATTAGTATTATTAGATAGTATGAGTCAACTATTACAAAAACACAAATATACTTATACATTGAGAACTGTTTTAAAACACGACGCAAATGTTAGGGGAGAAGCCATGGCTCCTGAAATACAGTGATAAACTAGTTCAGGAGTCAATGGAATCTTCAATAAATGTAAATCTTTTATGTCAATAAAATATTATTTGATTTGATTTGATTTGATTTATATTATACATATGCGCGTTATACATATTATACATATGCGTTGTATGGTACAACCGCTATCCTATTTAAAAAAACGAGTGTGCTTTAGACCACATGACTGAAGTAAAACTTCTTTAGTTCAGCTCCATCTATCAGCTGGTATAACTTTTTTTGATCTTAATGTCACCATCTTGACAATTGTAAATTGTCATTTTAAAGGATATACCAATATAATTATACAAATTTTGGCAATGGAGATCTACGTGAATCAACTTCCGTTCGCGTCGCTTACTCCCCAAGTAAAGCATGCGTTAAGAAGTGTTTCTTCAAAAATGTTTCCAATTCATTTCATCGAGAATTCTTCGTAAAGATCGTAGAAGTAGAAACTGAACGTTACAAGTAAAATGTAACATTAGCAAAACCTGTTACTCCAACACAATGGTCTTTTGTCTACGCGTAACCGATTCGCGTATGGAATTAGGAATAGTTATGTCGACGTATTAATGAGTCATGCATGCGAGCCTGACTGAGACATTAACGCTTTTGATTGTGTTGATTTGCGAGAGTTCACTTTGCGTCATTATGTTAGCATTATCTAAACGATGGTCTGCGGCGACAGTCCCAAGTTTAAACTTCGAACTATTGTTGTTAGTGCGGGTCTGTGGTCGTCGGAGTTTATAATAACTCGCCGGTTTGAGTGTGGCCGATGCCTGGCATTGTGTTTCGGTTTATCAACAAACCGCGCGTCATCGCTACGGACGCGGACGGGGCTTCTATTTTAGATACTTATGCCTACTCAATGTTCTGCAAACGACTGTTTTGTATTGATAAAATGATTGAACACGAGTGAAATAATTTTTTTTTCGGTTAGGGGCTACTTTTGAAGTAAGAAGTTTTACTTCAACTACTACGCACGCTTGATATTGGGAGTGCGATGGTGCGAGGTGAACGGAAGTTGAAGTTGGTTTACGTATATCTCCGTTGTCAAAATAACAAAGTAAAAAAATTGTATTAATATGTTGATATGTCCGTTAAAATGACAATTACTGTCAAGATGACGACATTAACATTAAACAAAGTAAAAACAAAGTTGTACAGACCGATAGATGGAGCTAAACCAAAGAAGTTTTACTTCAGTCGCGTGGTCCAAAACACACAAACGGTATAGATATGTACCTTCACCATTCAAATTCAGAACATAGAATTAATAAATATGTAGTTTTATTTCTTTAAATTGATTTTAATGAAAAAGTCTTTCACGGCTACATTAGTGTCTGAAATTTGGTCCTTATTAACGACATTATTAGGACGGATTGAACGGGTTTTGAATAGTAAGACTGAATGATGTCTGGTTAAAACAGTGGAGAAGAGTTGGATAGAGGAGACAGGTATAGCCGTGGCGTTTTATATTAGGGATAAATATATTTATGGGAAGGCCGAATATAATAATTGTTCTGCAGTAGACTTTTTTTTGGCTGATTACGATGATTAGAAGTAAATTGGACTTTTTGCTTGCAAAAGCCACGAGAAGCTGTTATTCAATAAGGAAGTCGTTATTTTGAAATGTAAATATACATTTCATATTACATATTTTTAAGATTTTCTTCAAAGCTAATTATAAATTACCCCTTCGTTAAAGAGCACTTCGTTAAAGAGAACGTACTTGTCTGAAGCGTGTTTTGGGCATTGTTGGTTATATGCTTCTATGATCTGATTTTCGCAGATCTTCTTTACCTAAAACTTGAGCTTTCTTGGTAACGTCATTATTGGGCCGTAAATATTTAATATTCGTGAATCACTAGTGGAATATAATCTGCTTGTTATCAACCATTTTAGTTACTGATTAGCGCCAGTACTCGGAAGTGAGGATTATACCTCATTGTAGTACATTTACACATGGTGGAGATTATGTTATGGTTACCATAGAAATATTGACTGACTGGTTTGATGGCTCAGTTGGTAGTAGCTCTGCCTTCTGAACCGTAGGCTATTGGTTCGAATCCCATACAGGACAAACATTTGTATGATGAACATCGATGTTGGTTTTTTGGTTCTGTTATTGTATTTCCAAAAAAGGTTAACAAAACTTCAGGAAGCAAATTATACGCACCTCTTGTCCTCTTATTGTAACTTGTGTATTTAAGTGGATAAATTAATGTTAAGTGGTAAAAATGTATTACTGATAAGTAGTATAATTAGAGCTGTAGCCATATAAGACGTCCATTGCTGAGTACACGCATCTCCCGTAAAATTATTATAAAACGCTATTTATCATCTTGCTCTTGCTCACTTATCAGCTATGATAAGCGACGAAAATAGACCAAAATAGCGTTTTATAAACCCCTAAGTTTACCATAATCATCACGCTGCTTTGGTGATCTTTTTTTTTTTACTTCAAACTTGTCTAGAATTTGACCACGCTCTCACCTGATAAATACCTATTCACTCTTCTCTTGAACACGCCCGGGTCATATTTCACCGGAAACACAGATGCTGGCAGGGCATTCCATTCCTTAGCCAATCTAATTAAGAACGTGGAATCAAATCGCTTGGTACGAATAGGTGGTATTTCGACCACGAAAGGATGGCGCTTAGCCGAGCGGCTAGTAGTCCGGTAGTGGTATGATCGTAGAAAATTTCAATGTACCGAGGAGAATGCTGCTTTCTATTCGATGAATATTCCCTTTCCCCACGAGAAAAGATAGGGTGGCCTTATTCTCATACCATCGAGACTATACGTCAAATTTATATACTTATTAACTAATAAAATGCACTTTTCCGTTTCAGAACTTCTGTTGCAGCAGAGAAATAAGCGCGTATCAGTTATATCCATGAACAGCCAAGACTCAGGAGAGTCTGAAAGAAGCGATGACAAATGTAAGTAGGCTTTCATTACTTCATAATTTAAAAATTCCTTAAATTCATTTTTAGAATGATACGATCTTGAAGCCGAGTTATTTAGCGATATTCCGAAATATACTGCTTATATTGCTAATTTTAATTTTATGATACATTATTTTGACATTCCCTCGTATTATTATTGATATTTCATTATCATTATAAAATTTATTATATTTGATGAATTTTATAATGATATGTTATTTTGTACCGTTTGTGTTGTACAATTCTATTTATATTTATATCTCATTTCAGACGTGTATTTTATATGAATAATTAACTATTGACTAATGACTATATGTAATATAAACAGTATATTTCTTAATGACTATTCATATTTAAATGAATACCTGAAGAGTGATGATGATACCATACTTCTTGCGTTTCTCTCTGGTTTAAAAGTGTCAGCTATAAAACAGTTTAGTTAGTTGCACCCAAAAGCGATGCCATCAAGTACTAATTGATATTGAATACATTTCAAAACAATTTTTCAGTACTCATATTGGTAGGTATTAAGAAGCTAATGTAAAAGCGGTTTCGCCAGCGGTATATTGATCTGTGGTGAAAAGTGGTGTGGCAAAAAATATTTGATGATCAATGACATAATATTATGATAAAAGAAGGAAAATACAAGTTCTGGCATAAACAAAACGTATGTCAAAATACCCTTCAAGGGGTGAAAAAGAATTTGCAAAATAATTTACGAATCATTTTTTCTTAAATTTATTTAACACAGAGGCCGTTCAAGTATTGCGAAAGCAGATTTATTACAATTATTTACCCCCCATCCCCCTTGTCAGCAAAAGCAAGCAAAGCTTTTACCCCCTCCCCCATGCTTACGTAAACATTTTTCAATCAATGTATTGTTTTTTTAAATATTATAATTATAATAGTATTTCAAGCAAAGACAATGTGAGGTTTGCTATTCGTGTAAAAAGGTAAATAACTACCGATGACGTAATCATCGCTTTTGGTGTAAGTAGATATTTAACTATTCAACTCATATAGCTGACTTTTTAAATACATAATCATTTGTGCCAGGACTGGGTAGTTTTTACCAAACCTAACCCGATTATTTTTGAAAGTAAAAACTGTGTTTTGAATTCCATTGTCTTTCAACTTCTTTTAATTATTGTATTTACGTGTTGAAACAAAAGCAGCCAACCTTCAATATACATTCATTTGTTTTTTGTTGACTAATAAATTATTAATGACGTTGCTTCATCGTTGTTACATCTCTCCTCAGGTCTGTTAGATGGTTTCGTACTCGTCAAATTGCACCAATGAATTGCTTTGTAGGTCAGTAATACTATTAGCAGCTTTAGTCACGTATTTTTTGCTTTAGTTTTGTTCTTTGCTTGGTTGAGGTTTGCATTGTGTATCTATACGATTGATATTGGTTGAGGTGGCGTGGAAAATATTATCTGAGGTTATTCTTCTGCATTTATTATTACTTCATTATAAATATTATCTATTATAATCTCTTATAATAAGAAACTATAACCTCCGAATATCAACGTACTGTGATATTTTGTTTGAGAGATGCATGGAGCCAGTGGGGAATAGGGTGACCGTAAAAATATTGACAGATATAAGACAAAAAGATGACAGTAAATATAAGAGGAAACGAGAAACGCAACAAATATTTGATTCTTGCTTTGAAGTAAGATTAAGAATGTTTTTCGTTTGCTCTTGTGTCGGTACCTGTAGAGCGTAGAAGCTATCTGCATTCCAAATTTCATTAAAATCCATTCAGTAGTTTTTGCGTGAAAGAGTAACAAATATCCATACACCCACTCATACATAGTTTCGAGTTTACAATATTAATCAGGACTAGTTGCGCTCTGCGGTTTCACTTGCGCATAAAAAGTATCCTATGTGTTAATCCAGCGTATAAGCTATCTGCGTTCCAAGTTTAATTAAAATCCATTTAGTAGTTTTTGCATGAAAGGGTAAGAAACATTCGCGTTTATAATATTAGTAAGGATATGTTGTTTGTATACCGAGTGTTCACCAAATTTTTAAAGATCTTTCGAAACGTCTGGTTGATGCCACACGTGACCAAAATGCTGGCCTCTACTTCGGCCAAAGATTGAACATTGCCATTCAACGTGGCAATGCTGCCAGCATAATGGGCACGTTGCCTACTGGTAGTGGTTTGATTGATTAAGTTCCCTTTTTATTGTTTTATGTGCGAAATAAATGAGTATTTAATTATTTCAATGTTGCAAAGTAAGGATTTATTTTTAATTTTAGTTCCCTCAAGAATCACCTAGGATATAGTACCAGTTGCCGAAGACTATCTCAAAAGTCAGTTTATATATTTGAAATTGTATTTGTTTAAGAAGATAACGAAATTATACCTAAATAAACTATGTTTTATCGGATATTTATGAAAGAGCACTTTGAACACGTAGTGAATCATGTATTTGTATTGTACGCCTAACCTTTTCTTTATCTTATCATACATTTTATTTATTATTTTAGGATAATGGGTAAATAAATTTCTCTTCATACGTAGGTACCCATTTTGAAAGAGTATAAGTTCAGAGAAGTTTACTAGGTGGTAGGACTTTTCTGCAAAGTTCGTCTAGGTAGGTACCACCGCTTTGCCAGTTATTCTGCCGCCAAGCAGTAGTGTGCAAGCACTGCTGTGTTCCGGTTTGAAGGACACTGTAGCTAGTGAAATTACTGGGCAAATGAGACTTTATGACCTGATCACATAGTCTAGTAATCTTATTACTAGATTGTGCTGATGTCTCAGGATGACGTGCGCACTGCAGTGTCACGCGAAACTCTATACATTAGAGTTCCGAGTGACACTGCAATTGGTATGGGCAGCCGTGTCGCTTAACATCAGGCGAACAGTTAGCTCGTCACGTCATGCCTTAACATAAAAAAAAAAAAAAAAAGTACAAGCAAATTGAATCCTTGTATAAACTGCATATAATCAACTAAGTCATATAGCCACTCCTATCCGTATTTACCTAAACATTGGCTTTAATCCACACATTTTAAATGCTTGAAGGTGTTTCTATTACTTACTCATACTCAATTACGTCATGCCCGATACGATATCTATATATGCTGTGTCTGTACTAAAATCGCAGAGGAATAAGTGCGAACTTAGGAACCGACTTCTATTCCTTATTATATAACCATTAACAGTGGAAGTCGCTTAATTCCACGACACAGGTTGCCCTAGTGTGGGATTCAGAGCTTCATATTTATCATACCCTCTTATACTGTACCAACATTCGATGTACCAATTTTATCTGCTGTATTGTTTTTTTTGGTCAAATACATCATTATTATTAACTTTATTATGGACCGGCATTAGTGCACCTTATGGTAGGGTTATGATAATATGAAACTGCCTATACGCATAAATAATACAAAGATATTCTTTTCCTGATCATACCTATATGTTTTTGGTTGTCAAAAACTTTATGGAGGAAATCGGGCCTTATTGATGCTTTCTATATCTTTTTATAATATCCTTTTTATTGCATGACGTTAAAGTATTTCTCCTAAACTATTTACCATAATAGATGTTTTATGATTTATGTATATACTGATGTAAAATTTCGTTACTTCCAGATAACTCTCTTCGAGGCGTTCCGGGCGAAGTACGAAGAACCGAAAAGAAGTTTAGAAGAACGACGTGGTACTGCGAATGACGTGACCTAAAACATAAACAATACGTGTTTTTGTAAATTGACTCTCCTTGTTCAAGGAAACGCATGTTTTACAGCTATATTGTAATGTACAGATGGAAAATAAAAAAAAATATTGCACACGAAAATGTACAATGATAGACGAAAAACGAAAAGATTGGTCCATTATGTAATTTATCTACTCTTTTAATGAAAAGATGATTTATCCTAAATATCATAATATACTTAATTATTATATTGTGCGTTGTTAGGAATGTCGCAAATTATTATTTACTTAATTTTCTTGAAATATTTGAGGTACTAGGACGTCCTGCCTTTTTGTGCATTAAAATTAAATACTATGTCATTAATAAATAATATTCTTAAAATAAATCAAGATAAGTTAAATTACCATTACTATAACGTACCATTTTTTTAGCACATCCAGGTTGACTGGTAAATAATGCTTTTGTGCTAAAGTATAAATAAAAAATTCTATCGTATGTTTCTAAATTTATCTTTTGTTTAATCTTTTAAAACTGATCAAGCACCGTTATACACATAATGAAAAGTCATGATTAATAAGAAAAATATTAAGTAATTTTGTAATTTAATTTGGTTTGTAAATTATTTAGTCGTACCCTAACCATTATCCAAAGATATTTAGAAAAAAATAGTTATTTTTTTCCTCTACATAATTTATTAAGTATTTATATAAGTCAGACTAGCTTCTACTCGCGGCTTCGCCCGCGTGGCCTATAGGAAACGAAGAATATTTTAATAGTTAATTCAACCACTCATTTCACCCTTTTAGGGTGGAATTTCGAAAAATCTAACCTTTCTTAGTGGAATATCTACACTTTACAAAGAATACACCCTCCAAATTTCAAGTCTCTAGGACCAGCGGTTTAGGCTGTGCGTTGATATGATATAAGTCAATCAGTCAGGACTTTGAATTTTATATGTATAGATGATAGTTATGAGTTCTGATACTGTTTCAATTCACCTCTGTTTAGTGGCACGATGTACCTTATTTTATCATATCAATACGTTATTATGATTATTAATAATAAATATATACTTAGTTTGCGACGTTATAATATAAGTAAGATCATGTTGTTATTACCTCTAAATATCTATTATCTGCAACAACTGAAAAACTCAAGTATGTTCTACTTCTTAACTTTGTTATAATAACAAGACCTTGACTTAATGTAATGTTAAACTTTAGTCACTATGATACGTATTATTGTTATATAATGTTATTTAGTGATATAAATTTGTAAATAAGTATTAAAAACGCGTAACATTGGGAACATAAATTATATTTGATATGTTTGAAACTAAAGATGTATATTCTATCCAAAATTGTTATAGATCATAAATACTTTAATATAAGATCCTTAATACGTTCCGATAACCGCAAGGTACCTTTTAGTATTTTAATATCGATATTGATGTATATAACATACCTAATTATACTTATCTATAGCAGCATCTTGTTTCGTATATCATATCATGAATTCTTCTTACCTATTTAATACTTAGCTATACTTACTTAAACAATGTAAATGCATTAAACTGTTTCAAAATAAATAAATTATATTTGTAAAATTGGCTATTTTATTTTATTCTTATTTAAGGCTTTATGAAAACGTATACCTACGATTTTAAGTATGCTAATGAAAATGTAGTTGCTGTTACTACTTTTCTGCAAGAGTTCATCTAGAGATACCACCACTTGGGCTAGGCGGACATGTAACTAAGTTGCAACAAAGAGAATCACAAATTTGTGTGTATTAAACAGTTTTAATACGCAGCTTATGTGCGTAGTTACTACGGAAATTTACAAATTAGGAATCAAATTTTTCCTGTTGCATTGCAATCATTCCGTGATCACTCCATAGATATTTTTTGAGCAGTATTACTCATATGTGTAAGCACTACCTGTGTTCTAGTTATAGAGAATTGTAGCTTGTGAACTTTCTAGGCAAATGAGACTTTCTCAAAATCTACCAATATTGATCATATTTCATAGTATTATAGCGGTTACATATTTGAACCGTTTGGTGTAGAGACCCTGGGTCCTTGAGGGCCGGGAGCTCATCACGTTTTCAAAAGTTTATCAGAGCCCTGGTCGACGCTACGCATGACCAAAATGCTGGCACTTATTTGGCACAACGAATAAGCATTGCAATTCAACGGGGCAATGCTGCCAGCATGTTGGGTACGCTACCTACTGGTAGTGGGCTGGAGCATTTGGACTGTCTATAGGTCATCGCGGCCAGTATATAGTCCAAATGTTTTTTTTTTTTTGTAGTAGTAGTTTTTTTGTATTAGTTATTAAATCATTGTAGTATTTATCGTATTATTAGATTGTGCTGATATCTCAAACTCAGAATGGCATGGGCATCAGTGCAATGCCATGAGGTTATTTAGCGACGCCGTCAAAATGACTAATATATCATCGGAAAAACAAAGGTTAGTTATGTACTCGCCATTTATGCTGATGCCAGATCCTTTCCAGTCCAAGAGTCCAAATAAAAATCATTCTAAAATTCTTATGACACAAACTTCGGTATACTTACATGCTTAAGTAGTATTGTATAAAAGTATACGTTTTATGTATGTATAGTTTAAGAGGTGTATGAGAACCTTCAAAGTTAAAATGTCTGCCTTGAAGACAATCTGGAAAGTTGGGTCGCGACGACAGGCAAACGATGATGCCGGAGTGCATTTGCCATTTGTACCTTACTGGCTTAGCAGGGCCAGACTTAGGCTTAAATACTAATAATAAACCTTTTATTACCTAAAAAACAGGTAACCTGAAAAAAAATCCTTTGCGACCGCCCCAATATATAATAGGCTATTTGACTACTACATTTTTATTACATACATAAATAATATACCTCAAAAAATACATAACTGTGAAAACAAAACTTGAATATCTCAAAAAATGACTAAGTTGCAGGCATTTTAAAATACAGAAATAGAAAGAGACAACTCAAACACGCAGTGACGTCAGTTACCAGTCCTCACAGTAACTCATTACTAAGCTGTGGTAGCTCTACATACAATCTTTTTGGCATGTGACGTCACAAGCCATGCCTTCATAGTAGCTGTGAGGAAGCTCAACACGATCTTTGTTTTGCGAGAAAGGGACAGGCGATGAAACTTTAAAAGCGTACTACTCCGTGATTAATTTGATTGATTTGCTGCTTGTATTATTTAGTTTTGATAAGTAAACGTTCATGCTAAAGCCTTTTTGCTGGAAAAAGGTAAGAAACAAACGAGATTTTTTTATAATGTATAATGTACTAGATGCAATACTTTAAATAGAACTTGTTGTGATTAGTTAATAATAGTGATTCTTATATTACAGCGTAGACCACTGATCTCCCTTAGTTTGTCTCTGTAGTTTTTCTCGACGGTGGATCACGCGTTCAAGCTGTCACTAGCACTCGACAGCGGAACTTTTTTGCACTCTTGGTCCCTTGTAAAATGCACCTTTTAAATGACGCCTTTCAAGCCACAATATTTATATTCAGATGAGGTCTATGTTTATTTTCTTAACAGTTTTCCGCCTTTCTTTTATTTGTTCAAGAATAAAGGGAAGAGACTTTTTCTTTTTATTTAAATTTTTTTCCTTTTTTAATTACGTGACGAGGTAACCGTTCACCTGATGTTAAGCGATACGGCTGCCCTTTAGTTTCCTACCTAAACGAACTTTGCAGAAAAGACCTACCACCTAGTTACATGTCCTTTGATAAAAATTATTATGCCATCTTGGTGGAATATTGTAGTGCCTATTATTTATTTACTGACATCAATAAATGAATTAAATTGAAAAATCCCAGATTCTCTACATGGTATTGATTATATATTGATTATCTATTGATCACACTTAGGTCCGTATTATAAGAGTCCTTTTCGATTTGCAATGTGGTTAGTTATTATATATCTGGTATTTTTGCATGCTGTGTTTCCTTTAAATAGACAATGCATTCAGCAAAATTGTATGTTTAGTAAGTAATATTATTTAAAATAGTGTAATTGTCAATAGGAAGCCGAATTAAATAAATAAATAAAAATTACAGAGCGATGCTCGTAATAATCGTTCTGTAATACGGACCTTTCTGCGTACAAAGTGTTTTGCCTCCACACTTTTGTAATACGTTCGATGAGTCATCTAGGTGCCTCAAGTTGCAAGTGAATAGTTTCTATCGTCTAAGTAAACGTGTTCCATTGGTGATCTTATATCATTAAAATATGAATCCAAAGAATGTTAATCGTAAGGCACTCGTACGCAATTTTCAACAATTTTTATGCAATGATACAGTTTGCTAGACTGGAAAAACCTTATTTGGACTGGATTGCCATTGTTTGAGATTAGTCTGTGCTAATCTCAAACAATTGGAATCAAGTAGATACATAGGTATCTACTATCTCTAAAAAAGAGTTCGGACACTGCCAAAAATAAAAATTGTCAGCATTCGTCAGGAGAGAGGAAAAACAAGAGAACTCGATTATACGAGTCCTTCGATGGTGTCACAAATCAGTCAAGTACATTTTTTATTCTTCATTCACGAGGATTTAATCTTAGAGCAAAACAATACACATCAAAAGATTCGGAAACTTTTCCTCTTAAAATGATACATTTTCATAGCTCCTATATACTGCTCGTATACTTACTCTACAAGGACGTATTTAATCAAGAATTTCACGATACAGAAGTTTTAATTACGTAGGCATAAGCATCAGGAAAATGTATCATCAAATCTCGTTTTTCATATTCCGGGAAGTTTATTCCTGCAATTTCGCACGGACAATTTCGTTTTTCGTTTTAAAACCATCTCATTTGTCGTAAAAACGTAAAATGAAGTAATGAAATACTGTTACTTGAAATCCGCAATGCGAAAAATTATGGCCCCGGCTGTGAAGTCGGCCGGAGTATTCTACCTGAAGGCTAAATTTTATTGCCTGGCGCTGTTTTCGAACAATTGCATTAATAGTGTATCAACGGAGCGCCGTGCCGGGCGAGGATTCTTTAGTGCCATGGAGTCTGCTCCGAATACAATTAAGCTGTTAATATTTTAATGCGGCGAAATCACAGTCTCAGATGCTAGCGTAATTAAACCCATACAGATTGTTCTGTTTAGCTGAAAATAATAGGTCTTTACCTATGAAATTGCCGTATTGCAGTACAGACTTTTTCAAACAAAAAAAGTTTTGATTGGCTATGAATTCTAAATTCAAATTAATTTTGTTTTAAAAATATGACATTCTATTTACAATATAAGTCTTTTGTTTATTGATTAGCGTTGTATTTTCATTACATTTCAACATTTTTCCTCATAATGGATACTTTGAAATTTCGTGTAATTATGGAATATGAGTTCCGTCGTGGCACCAACGCGGCACAAACGACACGTAACATCAACAACGTTTACGGAGAGAACTGTACAAACGAACGTACAACCCGTTATTGGTTTGCTCGGTTCCGTTCTGGGAATTTTGACTTGAAAAATGAACCTCGTGGTCGTCCGGAAACTTTGGTCAACAATGATGAATTAAAGGCGATTGTGGAAGCTGATGAATCTCAATCTACAGCTGAGCTGGCAGCAGCTTTTGATGTTAGCATCAAAACAATATTGGTCCATTTGCGACAGATTGGCAAGATAAAAAAGCTTGATAGATGGGTGCCCTACGAACTTAACGATCGCCAGCGCAACGTACGCGTCGAGACTTGCCTTGCGCTGCTTAACAGGCACAGAAATGAAGGAATTTTGAACCGAATTGTTACGTGCGACGAAAAATGGATTCTTTTTGACAATCGAAAGCGCTCAGCAAGTTGGTTAGATCCTGGTTCGGTACCAAAGCAATGTGCAAAACGAAAAATGACCCCTAGAAAGGTGATGGTCACAGTTTGGTGGTCTAGTGCTGGTGTGATTCATCATAGCTTTTTACAAAACGGCGAGAGCATTACTGCAGATGTGTACATTGAAGAGCTGACCACAATGATGGCGAAACTCGCACGTCTGCAACCAGCTTTGGTCAATCGGTCGTCTCCACTGCTACTTCACGACAATGCGCGACCCCATACTGCACAACAGACCGTCTCTAAGCTGCATGAGTTGGGTTTGGAAGCTCTCCCTCATCCGCCATACTCACCAGATCTTGCGCCTACCGACTATTACTTTTTCCAAAATTTGGACAACTTTTTAGCGGGAAAAAAATTCAATTCCCGAGAGGCAGTACAAAACGCCTTTGAAGAGTTTGTTGTCTCCCGTCCTGCTGATTTTTTCAAGAAGGGCATCCATAAACTGCCACAGCGTTGGCAAAGATGCATTGATTGCAGGGGTGATTACTTTGAATAAAAGAAATAAATAAGTTCGAAAAAAAAATACTTTAACTTTTTTCAAACAAAACGGCAATTTCATAGGTAAAGACCTAATATTATAATTTTAGATCTTTTTAGTTATTCATATGAAATTTCATCCTTTCGTCGAAGTAGATTGTGCAATGATCGTTGTCGATTGTGTAAATCAATCGCCAACCTATGAAATTACCTATCTTTCAACGAAGCTGCAAATATCGTGTAGGTAATACTTGCACAAAAATATTTTCGCAGCGTCGGTGATACGAATTTTTATTGCATTATTCATGGATAGCAAAAATACTTTTTTTTTGCATCACATAGTTTGATACAAATAACACATGACGTCTCAGAAGACGGGGAATATTTACGGCGCCTCTCTGAGCCCAAGTTGTTCGACACGAGTTCTTAGCCGGCATCTTTAACACTCCCTCGGGATTTCATTTATACATTCTCAACACGGAGGCGGTAGTAAAACTGCGTTATCCCGGTCATTATTTAGTCATCGCCCGCACGCTCGGTACTCCCATACTGTCTACTCTTTGACCGCGTTGCTATAAGAGCAATTGATGGCTAAAAGGTTTGAGGGACAAGGTTACACGGGTTCAAGGGCTTTGGCAGGCTTAATGTATGAGGTAATAACTATGTATTAATTTTATCTTCAATGCCAAAAATGTCGGTATCCCCTTTTTGTATAAACTAATATTGATGAAACATACATAAGAACCTTTTTATTTATTTTATTTTTTATTATGTTAGTGAATGATTTGACGAGTTAGTCGTTCAGCTGATGCTAAGCAACACGGCTGCCCATAACAGAACAGTGTCACTCGGAACTCCAAAATATAAAGTTTCGCGTGACACTGCACTGCGCACATCATCCTGAGTCGTAATAAGATTACTCGACTGTGAGATCAGAATGATCTGATCTCTAGTGAAATTACTGGGCAAATGAGACTTTATGAAAAGTCTCATTTGCCCAGTAATTTCACTAGCTACAGTGCCCTTCAAACCGGAACACAGTAGTGCTACTGCTTGTCGGCAGAATAACTGGCAAAGCGGTGGTACGTACCCAGACGAACTTTGCAGAAAAGTTCTGCCACCTAGTAAAACCTGCTCAAAATGCCAAAAAATGTATAACAGTAAACGACATCTAAATCCATCTAAGAGTCAATTTTACCTAATGCAGACAGACAGACAGTATAATTGATACCACTACATTAATCTAATAAATGTTAAGCGTACGACACTGGAATGCTTTCTCTCCATCTACTGTTATGCAAAACGCCATACAAAAATGATTTTTCTCAATTGTCTTCTAAATTTAAGATATATCCTGGTTACAGCTTATTGTATATGATTTATGCTAATAATTGTCTTTTGCGACGAGTGTGACATAGTACCTATAAATTCCTGCAGATAAACCCATTTAGAATAAGCTGTTAGTGTGGTGAAACTGTATTTCCAACCGGACCGGGCCCGCCTACCGTCACATAGACCAATAAAATGCACCGAATTACTCCAGCCACTGCAATTTTATGCACCCACACGAACCTAGAGTTCCGTTGTAAAAGTCGTAACTTAGTTTATGATATTTCTATTGAAAAGTTTTATAACTGTATGGATGCAGGTAAGAGTGAACTTATCTTTAAATAGAAAATAAAAAGTTACTCCCGTCCCGGAATGTATTCCCGGGAAGTGTTTCAAGGAATCTATTGTGGTATGGAGAAACTTTATCAAGCTATTTTACGTCTAGAGAATTGACCTTTGTGTACTGTAATATGTACCTGCGTAAGATGGCACTTTTTTGAAGTTATACTAAAATTCTATAACCTATAAACAACAGAAAACTAAATAAACACTAAATAATATTATTAAAAATAATCAACGCCCAACGATCACATACATTGATCCTGGACCCTATGATTCCCTACGTCTCGGGAACTAGGAACTACGAGGACAATGGTTCCACAAAACCCAGACACAGAAAAAGTATTTGCGTCTTTTTTTCTGTGCACTAATACTGATCCTGTCGCGGGAATCGAACCCACTACTTCCAGGTTATGAGCCAACCACCACAGAGGCTGTTCAAACTGATGAACTGAAAGACTACAGATGTTATTATTACAAGGCTCACGCTTGTGACACTAAAATCCAGTGATGTGACCTAATTCTCTTATCAAGAGAGATATCAAGTTGATCTTAAACTTACAAAACCATTGCAAAAGTAGGAGATACAAATAAAACAAAAGATTTTAATTTATTTAGTAGGCTTTGTGCGACTACATTACTGATTGGAAGACATTACAATAAATACCATAATTCTATACCTTATTCTACTAGCATGTACTATGGCTTTATTTGATAATGAGAAAGAAAATTATATATATCATTCATCATTATCACAAACGTATCAAAAAATTAATAGCTTCAGCATACTTAGCGCCTTGTAGTGGCTCACCCGCAATTTACTCACACGCTTAATTTTCTATAGCATAAAAAGTATAAGGATATTTTTATATACACGCTGTATTTAGTGAACTAAGTATGTAAGCAATCAGTGTGCCGACTTTTATCAATTTCATATCTAACGGTATTCTCGTGTTTCATAGTGTTAACATTGTGAACTCGTAGTCGAACTCCCACGCACTAGCCTAGATTGTTAAGATCATGAATCGCTTTGAATGTAACCATTCATATAATTTTGTATCGAACTTCACGTGATACTCGTAAGTTCGTTAGATCATCAATAAAAAATAATATATCTTTAATTACGCACGCTTGACGTGGGGAGTAAGCTGGTGCGAGGCGAGGTCATTTAGTCTCATTTGCCCATTAATTTCACTAGCTACAGTGCCATTAAAACCGGAACACAATAGTACTTGCACACTACTGCTTTGTGACAGAATAACTGGCAAAGCGGTAGTACCTACCTAGACAAACTTTGTGAAAAATTCCTACCACCTAGTAATATTCCCATAGTCTACGCCTCATGGTACCTTCCTATAGTTAGTGAGTGGTCACGGCGGGTTATTCCAAGCCATTTTATGAGGCGGCTGCTGGCATCCCCGATAAATCTCCTTATTTATTTGGGAAACATAAACCGTGGTCCCGGCAAAAATTAATTGGCTCCCACAGTGCTTTGTCGCACATTAAGTATTTTAGAGTGTATCATTTAGTGATGCTTTTACTTTAAGATATTTTATCGAGATAGGAAAATGTATCTGTCATTTTGAATAAATTGTATTTAGGAGAGGTTGTTACAAAACTATTATTCTTACAGAAGCTTAGATCAGATTGTTATCTACTTTCACGTGTATTTTTAAAGGATTCTCTAATACTACTTCTAATAATACTCTTCATAAATTTTACTTTAATTGTTATGTCTAAGAAAATGCTGCTGTTCTCGCTATAATATTTTGTTGATTCTGTGTTTTTTTATTAGTTTTGTTTGACGGCGGCAACGTCCGGTTGTAAACTCTATGCGCAGCGGGCAGTACCGTAATTTACCCTATGGTAGCATTTAAATTTATTACAGTGGCAACACCGGTAGCTGTCATCGCTCCCCCACCAATTTGGCTATAAAAAGGGAGCGCTCGGTATACTACGGATCATTCCTGATCCAGACACGGCCAGGTGCGCATGCTGAAGGCCTATAGTTTTATAGTTTGCCCGCCACGCCTAACCCCGAGCCTATATGTTTATAATTTATGGAATTCAATCATTTTTTTTAATACACATTTGTAACGGTCAATTATCTATTTGAATTAAATAATGCATTAACAAGACAGCAATAACAAAAATTAAAGGCTATAATAATCGTGGTCACCGCGGCTAATACACTCCCAATGTTTTTTATAGTAGCTAGGAGCATTTAATTACTGAGCAGTTAATTTAAAAAATAAAAGCATTATGCCCGTTTAAACAAAAGTGTATTAACGTTTAAAAATATTTTTTTAAAGAGTTTATATCATATTTCTGTATGTATTTGTGTATATACTCATGCATTACTACATACTATTTATGCATGTATAAATATACTTTAATTAATTTTTTAATTTTTGTTATTACTGTAATTAGTATTAAGTTTATTTTATATGTATAGTTGTCCACCTTTCTTAAGTACACCTCATTTTTAGTTATATAGCTTTTCTTGAAACTTATAACCACCGTTCTTGTTGTTTGTTATTCGTTTCCCTATATGTTTTTGGGTTGCCTGGAAGAGATCGCTTCAATCGAAAAGATCGACACCTAGTTTTTAAGTTTGTGATTGTAAATCGCTTCTGTAATGTGGTGTTTCAATAAAGAGTTTTATTTATATATCTAACTAATTTTAGCATTTTTAAAGTTAAAATTTGATAGGTTTGTTGGATTAAGTTTTCTTTTTATTGTTTTCTATTTTAGCTTATTCTTTCATTTCTCGCAGGAAACTTCTCAAAAACTTTAACATCGAGTAAGACGATCGGAACAAAGATAAACAAGCTCCAGCGTGTTATGCCAGACTACTTTTTATTTTTATGAGGGGACCAAATTTGGCGTGTTGCTGAAACGACAGATCATAACCGTCGGACACAGCAACTGTTTGCAATCCTATCCGTAAACCAGCATTGTTTTATCCACGGGAGCATATAAATCAAACTTGGACCTTTTTGTTTCGAATTTAGAGTTGCTTTTGGCGTTGGATTCATGTTGTGGTTGCATCCATCGGAATTGTTCTTTGTACACGCGTGGCGATTTTATTTTAGTCGCCATAAAAAAGAAGTAGCTTTCACCTGGTACTTCTTTAAGCGCAGCTTGTGGCTACGAGCGAGCACACTTCATTAGGTAGTCGCGTTTGTTGTGTCATAAAACTTTGTGGTTGGATTTTAGTAGATTCTTCGCCTTTACTCTTAGAATAACAGGGATTACCATCTGAGAAGAGCTTCTGGTTTTAGACCGAATACCAAATCTTAGATTGCTACTATTAATTTGTTTGTTTTGTTATTGTTTGTTGTTTGTTTATTTGATGTCTGTTTTGGTGTGGCAGGTCGGCGTCATAACCCGGAGGCGGCGAGATTTTTTCCCGCGGCAGGACAAGTATATGTGCACAGAAAAAAGGTCCTCGTAGTTTCTGGGTCCCTAGACACAGAGAATCTTAGTTAGGATCCAGGATTTATGCTTGTGATCGTTGGGCGTTATTATTTATTTATTTCCATCTCAATTTTCTGAGTGCTTTGTCTTTTGGTGTATCTACATCGCCTTTTCAATAAACGTTAATCATTACTTTCCAATTATGTATCAGGATACAAGAGATACTATAAGTTTTTGATATGTTAGAGCAATCATATTTTTTTAGGAACCGATGTTTTCTAATGTCCTCAAAAATAGCGTACATAAAAACTTATGACAAAATATAAGCAATATCATATTCTTTTATACTTTTAGAACTCAAGGACACCTGCCACTTTCCTGAATTAAATATACAGAATATAAAACTGCGAACCGTGGTCTTTCTCTTGGCTACGGTTTTGCTTACGAGACACGTTCGGTGTCACGACTACGACAATGGGTCTAGAACAAAAATCACAGATGCGGCCCCGGTTCCGCCAACAGGAGCTGATTCTGATGAGATTGGAGTCTATCCAGATGGTCACGTTATTTATGTAAAATAATGACTTACAAAAAGCATGGTATTTTTAATAACTCTTTTTTTAAAAACCGTTTTAACCGACTTCGATCCCAATGAGATCATTATCAATGTAGACATCGAAATACGCATTATTAAGGTTAACTCAAAAACTACCTGTCACATCTTGATCAAATATAAATGGGAAGCGGGAAGCACCAGCTTTGAAAAAAAAAAAGCAAAATCGGTTCACTCAGTAGAAAGTTCTGAGGTAACAATCATAAAAAAGGTGGTATTGATAACCTTTTAAAGTCAGTTAAAAATTACTGAATAAGTAAGTTGCCTATATTTCATTCAAGCAATAAATAAATACGAACTGAAACTGTAGAAAAACCTACATGAAAAACAAATATTAAAACATCAATATATTCGCCTGAAGACGTCCACTGTTGGGCATAGGCCTCAGGCTTGCATGCTTGTCTTGCATCTTACGACTCCCCGTGATTTTGACCTGTTAGGCACCATGTAACTTGATTGCAACGGATTGAAACACATAAATGTGATTAACAGTTTCAATACGCAGTTTATGTGCTTACTTTGGAAATGTTCAAATTCCGAATGCATGTACTGCTGTTGCATTGCAATCAATGTTCCGTAATCACCCCCCAGGTCATTCAGTCCACCCTGTCCCCTCACAGGGGCTGGCTCACACTGCGACTAGGTTCGTGGCCGCCACTCGAGAACAATTCTTCCCCATCGGTAAAATACTATATAAATAAAAATGAAAAATAAACAAATGTAAGTTGAGTTGATGCATTTCTGTGATTTTTAGGTTGAAAACAGCGTCTATAATGCTATGGTTTAATTTTTAAGAATCGTATGATTAGTGAGTTTATGCGACAGGCAACAAGGATTGTATAAATTGAACAAAAAATACTTTAAAGTCATTTTTTTAAACAATTTGGATGAATTCCTTATTCAATAATAACAAAAATAACAAAACGATAAATACTTTTACTTATAATTTAAACTAAAACTACGCAGATTTAATCACAAGAAATTACCACAAAATATATCCAACTAGCGTTGTTGTCTAATCTTGTAGGTACAATCGTTCGAAATGATCGGACCCTATGTATAAAACGATAAAATGAAAAATGAATGATAAAAAATCCGATAAATACATTATCACATAAGATCGAGATTTATTGCCAGCAATTTTCCAGTAAACTCTTTTTTATACCAGCTAAAATATTCCCGAAAGTAGCGCAATGAGAATATCAGATTTTATACGTCTAGAAAATAGCTCTAAGTAAATTTCGCGAGTCGAGGTGAGGTACACATATTTTTTATGTATTCGGCCGTAAATTTGAAGTATAGTTTTATGGACACGATTTGGAAAGTGCGTCGAGTTTTTGAGGGATTTATCTCTTCTGAAAAACAAGGTGTCTGCCGCTGGTAAACGACGTTTGGGTACCCCTATAAAGTTTTGCATATTCTTGCAAGTAAACATTTTGGAGATGAAACACTTTATCTAGCTACAGTACTTTTTTCCGGATCAAGTTTTTCGTGTTTTTGCGTGCTTATATTGCATATGTTTACAAATTTTGATATAGGCAGTTAAAATTTATAGTATTAGCTTGTGTAGAAAGTGATCACAATTGCTCATGGAAGATAGTTCGCAAGTTTATGACGCAAAACTTTCGGCGCGTTGCCAAATTAAACAAATTTACTTTAGTACTTAATTTATTATTACGATTTGTCATGATTTTCTTTACCCATTATTACTCATAATTACCTTATTACGATTAAAAGTTTATTAAATTGACACAAAATGCCAAATTGGTTTAAACACGCCAAAGTAGTAGTAATTATCTATGTTATGATTTCAAAAGACATCTCATGGAGACCACCTATTGAAGACAATAGGGATGCATTAATTTTATTATTAGGGCAAATAAGTCTTAAATCTATACTTAAATCTATTGTACTTTGGGACCTCGGACAAGTGGATGAAGCGTCCGGTGGTCCTTCTGTTAATTCGCTTTTTGTTCGGAGGGAAGTGCAGAGTAGTGGCTCCAAGTAAAACGTCGGAGAGTTGTAATACACAATACTTTTATAATTGGCGGAATCGTTAAAATACTAATACAATCTTTAAGTCATCTCCTCGTAAAATCCTAGAGTAAGTAAGGACAACGTAACGATGTCCCGTCGCGAGCGCAGAGTAAGGGAAAAGCAATCTCCCTGCCACAGAGCGCTGGCGACGGGGCGGTGATCCACAGACTAACAGAACTACTTAATAACTAATAGCGGGCTAATGAGGTGGCGCTTAGATACGCCACAGTACCGATATCTGTCTTTAATGGAGAATCCTACGCTTTTAAAGTAAGTTTTAAAGTCTTATGTCTCTTTCTGATATGTTCTGATTGGTTCCTGGTTCTGTCGGTGTCAGGTGTAAAACCATCATCAATACCAATCAATGGCAATAGCCCAATGTCAGATCAAGATAAACATCAAATGCATGGGGTTGAGCAGTAAAGAGCGTTTCAAGTTAAAGCCTTACCAGATGTTCCGCCGCTGCTGACACCGACAAGAGGTATTCACTAGGTGGTAGGACTTTTCTGCAAAGTTCGTTTAAGTAGATACCACCGCTTTGCCAATTATTCGCTGCCAAGCAGTAGTGCGCAAGCACTACTGTGTTCTGGTTTTAAGGGCATTGTAGCTAGTGAAATTACTGGGCAATTGAAACTTTGTGATCCGATCCCACAGTCGAGTAATCTTATTACCACACTGTGTCTCAGGATGATATGCGCATTGCAGTGTCACGCGAAACTTTATACTTTAGAGTTCCGAGTGACACTGTTCTGTTATAGGTAGCCGTGTCGCTTAACATTAGGTGAACGACTAGCTCGTCACATCATACATTAACATAAAAAAATATGTAATAATAATACCAAGCCAGATAAAACTCGTCCAACAAGCATATACACACTCCAACCCAATTTACCAATATTTAATAATAATTGAAGGGGTGAGAACAAATAGGGTTTAACTGATTTTTTCACAATATGACTTATTGGTATCGTTGGATTCAGCGTGAAATTATCTACAATAATACATTCTCAACATACTGAAATGAGGCTTAAATCTCGAGATTTTGAGTCTAAAAACGGTTTATCTGTCACAGGAATACAGTTCGCTTAGCATAAAAACATTATTATATTTATTTTATTATATTATATTTTAACAGTAATTGTATGAATTAGTACTATACTTAGTATTTTAAAATAGAATTGAAACATTTTCAAGCAACTGAAACTTACATAAACCTTTTCTATTACCTTATAAGCACTCTGCATTAAAATGACGCCGTTGACGTTTAATGTCAATTTTCTCGAAACTGTCAATATGTCAGTTTTTATTCTCAACCCTTCAATTATGTAGGTATATCAGCACCAACCACCGTATACACGCTATGACGTGGCTATCGTTAGCCTTCCTGATATATAAGTATCTAGTAGGTATTTCAATCAGGTGCCGCGTTGCCGTTGTTTAGACACCATATCACTGGCTGCAGCGATCCATTGCGATGGCCGAGTAATCCCTGCCGGAGGCTTTGTCTCACGTCCAGCTTACTTTTATTACCGTGCCTGCATCGCGAAATAAAACAAAATTGGCGGGAATTTATGACCCACAACCCCTAGTACCACCTAGTGGGGAGGAAAGTTTTCAATTTGAAACGAATTACTTGTTTGTCTTGTGTAATAAGGAGGGTTTAAGGTAATATGGGGCCGCAATGGCTGTCGCGGGCTTCCTTAAAACTACTTTCTTGGTTTTATTACCTGAGTGCTATGGGTGGGCGTAACTCGGCTCTTGAAGGTGTGTTTATATGGAGACAATGTTTGTTGAGAGTGCTCGGGGTATATGATTCGCACTTTTACCGCACCCGGTGGAAGGATATTTTTCCATTATTTTTTTAAGCTATTTAAAAGATAACTATATCTATCTAAATATATATAACTCAAAGGTGACTGACTGACATAGTGGTCTATCAACGCACAGCCCAAACCACTGGACGGATCAGTCTGAAATTTGGCATGCAGGTAGATGTTATGACGGAGGCATCCGTTAAGAAAGGATTTTTTCGAAATTCTACCCTTAAGAGGGTGAAATGGGTGGTTGAATTATTTTCCCATAGTCCACGCCGCGGGTGAAGCTGCGGGCAGAAGCTCGTTATTATATAGTTCCTAGCCGGTTTCGGCCACGGTAACCATTGTTTTTGTTTTGACTAAGTCTAAGCGAAATTTCGTTCGTGTGCCTTCATGTGACTATAGTACCGTATCTTGGCATTAAAGAGATAAATAAAAGCATGGCACGAATTCTTAAAAAAATTGAGTTTATCATCTTTCTAGCTGGATAATACATCCTGACAAGCTCTATCTACTCTTTCAGTTCAATAGATAACACAATACACACAATATTTACATATACTATACGCACGCAAAAATTTTATTAAACTTAATTATTATTTTTAATCTATTCAGATACTTCCCACTGCATGTATAATTTGAGACTCCATGTACGAAATCAAAGATGCAGTATTTACCTAAACATAATTTACGCCATATCATACATAGAAACTACCAAAAAAAATTATATAGAACTTTCAGACACTTTTTTATGGATATATAAAAACCATTCCACGACCACATTCGTTTCATAGATGCTCATATAAATGAGAATGACGATCGAATGCGCATTAAGCTGCGACGTTTAACGTTTAACAGCGACAAACCGTTCCTTCAGGTAGCAAATTGAATGTTAAAACGCGTAACCTGCCCCTAACTGAATAAGTTATGAGACCCGAGCTATTGGTAATGAAACTTGAATGACCTCGGGCGAGTAAACCGTCTGCGTATGGAATTTCCGTGTTTACGTTTACGCGTCTATGGTTAACTTTATTCTGTTGCTTTTAACGACTGCCTCATTTTGTATGTGTGTTGCTTTTAAGACAACTATTTTTTCACACTACTTTTCTTAACTACAGCTAGTACACGGCTAACACTCACGAGATACAGTCGGATAACTCGACCGGTGTTCGGGCAATATATGCCCATCCTCATGGGGTACGCGCGGCGTGTTAGCCGTGTACTAGTTGTAGTTATGATTACTACTCACGTAAGTTTCTATAATATTATTTATTTATTTATTTTATTCTCAAAGGAAAACTTACAGCTAGTTATACAAACACATACATAGTTATACATAATATCACACTAATAGGTACGGAAAGCTACTTAAAAGTTTACACAAATATTTTATAATGAATACAAGATAGAACAGTAGAAAGACGGTTCTGCACAAACAGAGTTAACATTTAAATTTAGCGTGTAGAACTAAATTATTATTTCTTTAAACATTTATTACAATAGTCTTGCTTTATCAATTGACAATAAGAACTTTAAAATTGTATATGCTTAGAACAATATCATAGATAGATAATATCAATATTAGATCAATATAAGTTAAGTATTTAATGGTTTCTGATTTTTGATTTGTGAGTGTGCTAAAATTTGCCTATTTGCAATTAATTATTTAAGTTTGAGTTTGATATGACAATAATAAGAAGTTTAGATATTTGATAGTTTAGGTATTTAATTTGATAGTTGAATACATGAGATAAAATGGTTAATTATCTAGATGATTATTCTACAACGCTTATAAAAATAAATTTTCACTAACAATTCGTTTGAGTTTAGATACTGCCGTATTAAATAGTATTTATGCTCAAAAGGTATATTTGATAAAGTTTGATACACACATGATTTAATTTTTCTAGGACCTGTCAGCAGATATATAATTTTTTTATGGTAATGAATGATGCGACAAGCTAGTCGTTCACCTGATGTTAGGCGTGTCGCCCATAACAGTTGCAGTGTCACTCGGAACTCTACTCTAATGTAAAGTTCACGTGGCACTGCAAAAGGCACGTCACCTTGAGATATTAGAACAGTTTAATAATAAGATTACTAGACTGCGATCAGATCATAAAGTCTCATTGCCCAGTAATCGTTAATTAGTGATAAATGGTTAAGAAAATAAAATAAAACTATATTGTAAAGATAGATTAGGTAATCTGAACCATTAGAGTTTCATATCAATGCTCATCTAATACCCCATTTATTTGGCTATGAATAGGTACCACACAATAAAAATATTCGAATAAAACTGCTTCAGGAGGTAACAGAGTTAACATTTCTGGACAACAAAAGGATAGAGTAAACAAACCGAGCTGAATAAATTTACCCGAAGAACCAAGTCTCACCTAAAGTTCGTGAAGAATGCCAGTTACTCAGTTACCCTCGATCCTAGACCGGGGAACTTTCCATTTTTCGATTGGCCGTGTTACTAAGTTGGCGAATGTAGTTTAGCGAATGGTTCGCACTGCCGCTTCTCTCAGAGCTGAATTTCATTTGTAAAGTACGTATTTTGCATTGTCGGTGTCTTATTTGTCATGTTTTTGTCAAACTCTATTATTGAACATCGAGAAGTTTTAACTGGTAAACTAGATATCATTTATTATGAGTCTGTTCATTCGTGACCACTTTTATGAAGAATAAACAAACCAAACGGTTGAAATGATTTGATTTTGGCTAGTATTTCTTGAGTAATGTTTTCATATTTTTATGTTCATGGTTCTTTATATAAGTACCGTAAATACTCAACTGATTATAATTAACATATGGGTTTATATAAACTTCTGGGTGCTGCATCGTTCCTTCTTCATGTTATTGTATCATATGATTGGACTCAGATGATGAGTAATCAACGCTTTTTAAACTGCAACCAGGTATAGAACGGTAGCGTCACTATATATTATCGCGAATGCAGATATGTTATACGAGAACATCGGTAAGAGCCGGAAATTCAGCGCAAACATTGTCTACAAATGCATATTGATCATTACATAATTATACATATGCAAAGTACCTTTCGATATTCCCAAAAAAACATCGATATTGCTTTAAGTTGAAAACACAACCCTAGAGCAATTGAAAAGTGTTTGCTCAAGTTTGGGTGACTGCGGCATTGGGTGGGCGGAAGTGGTCGAGAGCTGTTGTTAGTGTAACTGTTGCGTCACTTGATTGTAACAGTAGTATTTTCTGCAAGTTAACCAATTAGACTGATAATAAAAACAACCGGTTACAACCAGTTTAAACATTCAAATTCAGAAATACACCACAATTTCAATTTCAAAGTGGGTAATAACGAATACTAACAGATCGAATTAACATACTAAAGAAAAAAGATAATAGAAGATTAGGGAGTTAAGTGGCGAAAATCGGAACAGTAAAAGTGATTTACATTTAGCCGTGAGCAAGGAATATATACATTGAATTACTAAAGCTATTCGCTGCTTAATTCGTAGGCCAGCCAAGAAGGATGGGCGGCCAGCCTCCGCCCGGTGCCCCCGAGTTTAATTACAAAAGCAGGTTTATTCACTCTAATTTCGGGAATTTTGCATTCCCCGCGCGAACCGCGGAAGGGTCACAGTGAAAGAAAATGACATTTGTTATTCTATTACGTTAAGCAAAGTAGCAAGAAGAGCCCTTCGTCTGTAATTACTTTTGTATTCCGAGTATTTTGAGCGTTGTATTAAGGTCTGTACGATACCTCTGAGCTGTAAACACTGGCGGCTATTGTCGAGTCGATGGACCCCCGGTTCCGTCAAGCGTAACGACAAGATTGCTTCGTTTGTGTCGTTATTCATGCTCCTACAATCACGTGAGGGCTTTCCACGATTTAGGATTTTTACGTGTTCTTTTCGTTGGAAGTACGCGGAAAGTATACTAATGTTGAACAGTTGGATATCGTTTATAAGTCATTGTTTGTGCGATCATTCTTATCATTATTTAAATCAGAACGAAAAGCAGGAATTATATATTTTGAGTATTTTATCTGAATTATCACGGGTGGGCGGCGCGCGCGCTTACGACCGCCGTAGCGGGTCTACGAAGCGACTACGCCATTCGTGCGTCCTCGGAAGGTCATAGAGCTTCGTAACGGGCGAAGTTTTCTCCTCTCGGTCGTTACGAGGCGCGAATTGCCAGCGTTACAATTACAGCGTGGCTCACCATATTTATGCCAGCGGTAACCAAATTGCCCGATATTATTCCATCCCATTGAGTGCGAAAAGCGCAAATTAAACCGATTTTATATTGGACGATTTTCCCCGAGAGCGGCGGGAGATATGTTCGTTGTTAGATAAGAAGCCGAGAAGATTGCGTTATGAAATAAGAAAGGGATTGCGCGATGGAAGAGTTGCTTTCGGATAAATATACAGCAGGGCGTATTGCCGGGTGTATAGCGGGTGAATTGGTTACGGTTTTGATTGCGATTCAGTTTGTGGGGGTTGTTGTGCGGTTGATTGAATTAATAAAGGGTTTATTGGCGATGAATGAGCGTAAATTTATTGTTTGTTTGTATTTAGGCTAACAACGAAAACAAAGAGTATCACAAAAAATTATTGGGATCTTGAAATAGTAATCTAAGCAGAATTTATTAACAATTTACTGAGCGAAATCTCTATTATAATCACTGTGAAAGAATAATTAATAAATAGTAATGCAATATAATTAGTAATTAGACTGGCCTCGCCGAAGTAAAATAACATACCGAGCGCCTCATTAGGAGATTATTTGTCTTCTCCATAATAAAAACATCACGTTATTACAGAACTTTATGTACATATTAGCTATAGCTTAGAACTAAGTAAAATAATGCAATACCCTTTATCAAGCATCTTACGCGTGGACGAACCGCGGAACACCACTAAAATTTAACAACTGAGTTGCTCCCGTTCTTCGCATAAGCTGACTGTAGAAAGAAAACGGAAAAGCAACCGAAAGATATATCTCTGAAGGGCGAGATATTCGGCAACTATATAGCCTAATGAAAGAGAACGAGGGAGGCTCGGCGCTAACAACTAATTGGCTATTCCGAAAACTCATTTGAACACAAAATGGATTCTGTATTTAAATTTCAGCATTCCGTAAAACAACGGCGAAAGTTAAATGCATAAGGCATTTTGGCTGCTCATGGGTAATTTACTCGACGTTTGGTTAATCCAATTCGGATGCGATTGTGTTAAACAAGGGTTTTCATACAAAAATAAATGCAAACAGGTTTCAATTTGATTAAAAGGTATTGACGATAGGTTAGGTTGGTACAACACTAGCCCTTGCACTCATTAGGAAATTAGTCTGCTGTTAGTTCAGACCGTTGCGGCACTGTCAAACAAATGACAGCCGCGACTTATCTACACAGGTACAACTGGTATCAAAGGTATTATTAACACTTTTCGTATGAGCGAGGATCACATCCCCAAACAAGACCTGAATTGGAACTCATAGTATCGACGTGGTCAGTCCCAAGTAAACCTGACAACATTTTGTAATTGCAGAGGTGAAAAATATCGACAAGACCGATAAAATTCTAAAATAATAGGTAATGTTACTATTCCTTTTATACGTATCTAAGAGGATGTATCTAAAGCTTTATTATAACAAAACCCGACGCCAATACTAAGTAGTTTAGTCGATCAAGTGACAGCTTTACGAGACTGCCTACATAAATTATAATAAGGCTTCATCTCAGGGTCTAACAATACGTGCCCAATATACCGAACGAAAATCGAAAAACAGGTAGAAATCGAATTCGGATCGAGTTTCTCCGATGTCATCGTTATTCAGTGGAACTAGAAGGACAGTCGACTTAATAAACAATATTATAGTTGGTTCTTTGACATAGAAAGTACTTTCCCAACAATTCTTCCGTCTAGAGATTTGCAGTATACAAGTTCTAACGATATTTTTGATGGCTTGAGAATTTTAAGCTTCAACCAGTTACTCAATTTATTCACTAAAGTTTGTAGACCAAAATGATAAGAGCTTTCATGATAGTAACTGGCATGAAGACTGTACTGTCCATTGCTGTCTTTTAAGTTGTGAACAGCAGGTACCGAATAACTAGTGTGAGCTTTTTGGCAACACTGATTATGGAACAATAAACACATTTATAGTTCAAGCTGTCAGCTACATCTGAATTCCCTCAAACTGGAAAGAACTCAAGCATGACCCTGTAATAAAAGAAAGAGAGTTTAAGAATCGTAGGCTAACAAGGTATTCTTCGCTAGTTTTACACAGATTCATTGAGCACTGCGCATGTTAACTTAAGTCTTACTTAGTAAGTGTAGATTGTTTCATTATTTGTGGCAACTTTACGAACACTTTTTATTAAAGAAAAATTTTTGTTTGTTAATAAATGCATGAAAACTTGTGTTTTTCTACAGATTAGAACTTTACAGAAAATAACCATTTCAATTATGGCACAACGAAATAATCTTGTTGCATGTTGCGTTGAAATGTTTACGTAGTTGGGCTCTCTTTACTTCTGGAAATGCATCGTCTAGCTTGTCTAATGACGCCTAAGTTCTGAATACTGAGCGGCATGTACTGCACCGATCATATCTCTAAGCCTGCACATATACAAGGTGGAATTTAATTCGTTATTTTCCTTTAATATATGTATTCAGTCCATGCTATAGACTATTCCCATATAACTAAATAAAAAAAGTACTTATGAAATAAAACTTAAATCTAGGTATTATCAAATTACTGCAAATTTAAATTCTATAGAAAAGCCTTGCCACATTGAACAAAGCAAGTGTTTTATTGCCTACGAAACATTTACAAAGTACTCAGCTGGTGCTCGCGCTGTGTGTACCGTTAAATAGACATTTCGGTGGTCATGCAGTTATTTTAGGAGGCATTTACTATATATACTAAAACAAAATTTTATTTTTAATTGGAGCTTGTATATTCTATAGCATGGTCTGAGTACATACATTTAAGGAAAAGAGTGAATTAAATTCCACCTTGTATAAGTCGTACGTCGTAGGTATCTTTTGATGAAGTAGTCTTTTTTAGGAAGCGATGAATCTTTTGTTTAAGTTTTCTTAGCTTACTAGCAAAAGCTATGCTTTTTTAGGGTGGTGAGAAAATATAAGATTTAATGAAAATCTTCACTTTGACAACCCGTCTTAACCTGAAAAGTTTAAAAGTGTTTATAGTAACTATAAATGTTGTTGTCTATAATGTTGGCGGATTTGACCTTGACTGATTACGTAAAAAGGAATCTTTTGCGCATGTGAAAATAAATAATACACTAAAGGAAAAATCTATGATAACACGACTCCAAAAGACCGTAAAAGTTAATATAAATCAAATAGTTTCACTTTCCCCATCTGCTTAAATTGTGTTTTGTTTAAGTCGTGCGTTCGCCCGGGCCTCGCGACATATTGTCTGAGAACTCCGCCGACGCCTCTCCAATAAATAAGCAGGTCACATATTGAAGGGGGAGGAGCGGAATACAATTGTAACTTTCTTCCACCGGCTTACGGGAAGGCAAAGTTTAAAAAATACAAGTTTTCTTGCCCCCGTGAGTTGGAAACGTATGACAACGTTCGCACGTACTCTCGTCCGCCGTGGGACTATTCACGACTTCTTCGTATGTATTTTAATGAGTATTCACTTCTGATATTTCATCATCATTGTGGTTTCTATGAGTTTTTGAGAAATAAACTCCCAAAAATTATAGCTCAGCATATCCCTCTCACAAAGTCTTCATAATAATAAAGTAACCATTAAATTAATGCCCGACTTCAGCCATAAAATTGTACTTTATCATTGGTATGCCGCTCGATGTCCACCTTCAGTAATCTTGGAATAAGAATGAGCGGACCCATTAAAACCCAAGATTCAGTGCATAACAAGCAGCTACTTACCAAGTATTCTCGCGGAGTATTCCAGATCATATTTCGAAGTTTCAAATAAAATCGTTTTGAAATTGGAGCTCATAAAACCGATCGCTAAGTGATCGATCAGGGGTAAAAGTTGTTAATCTTGTCTCGCACCACCGAAGTTCCAGTCGGTAAACTCTGAATATTACTTAAAGAGAGGCGACACAACAAGCAATTAGTATGCAGCGAGGTTTCGTAGCATTTTTTTACATTATGCTAAGTCCCAAAGAAAAACTGTAGGAAGTCCGAGGGTGAAAGGGAGCTCTCCAGCGATTCCCAATAATTCATTAAAGCGGGCGGCGTCACGGGGTACGAATTAAAATTAATGATTCGCGAGGATCGCAGCCGCCTTCGGAACATCTCATTGTAGTCACTTTTTATCCTTAGAGATAATTTGAACGTGTCGCGTCACAGGTGCCGCAGTGACTTTTCACAGTTAGCCATCTAAAAGAGATTAGGCTGTCAATATCAAGTTCTCAATTCAATGTGCATAATTCTGAAATGTATTTCTATTTGCTTTGTCCATAGTATTACCAATTTAGTATAACAGAGTTGTATACAAGGTAAAACATTGCGTACAGTTTCAATGCATCTGATTAGATGTGAATCATTCGTGCCTAATCAAATTCACCGTAAAGTTTCAAGAATTTCCCTAGACGTATTTGTCACGCACAGTACGGATATATCTGTACAATATGCAATTAGGTATCACCGCTGCTTCACTTCAATTTGGCTCTAATATCTTTTGATCCCGTGTTGGGATTTGCAACGACATTGTCGCGAGATGATTTGATGAGAAATTCTGGCGAGAAGACGCGACGCGACACACAAGTCGCGTTTCCAGTTTCTTGTCACGCGCGCCTGGCTCAAATAAGGCTTACTACACCCTGCCGCCCCGCCTGACAGCATAAAGTAGACTGTAGAATACCTAATGTGTCTATCCGTTTTCTTTCTCGTACCAACCGCTAAAAATGAATTAACATCTTGATTACAAAAGTTTGTTGAGCTTTGACGACAAACTTTTATTTTTAAGTAACGCCGACCCTAGACATTTGGGGCTTCATCAATAATTAATCAGGTCGCACTTAATTAAAACCTGTTTGGAATTAAGTTTACAGTTGTCAAAACAATTTTAACTCCCGTCAATGTTTTCATGTTGGGCGTATTTGCTCATTGTTATATTTAGATAGAAAAAGAGATGTTGACGTGACTTGCGGCTAATCGGCTGACATCTCAACTTAGTTGTTCTTATTGGTAGTGTGTTCATAAACCGGAGCGGCCGGGTCGGGCGCTCGCCGAATCTCAAGTAGCGACTTGCGAGATATAGTAACAAATTGACGACAATATTTGTTGGCAGTTGGCTGTCAACCGGCGAGGTTATTAGTACGGCAGCATGTGAGCGGTTCGAACGCCACTTACTCTTAACGACTTGGTAACAACTTTTTCCGAACCGTAGTGCGAACGAAAAAGCCATTGTGCAAATGATCAAAGTAGCGAAGATAGGAAGCGTTTATTTCGATTGTTTTTGGGGATGGTTTCTCTTTTGTTTCACTTGTAGCCTTTAGAAATAACTCCGCAATCAAATTAAAAAAAGCAATGTTAACATTAAAATTAATTGCTTTTTGAGTATTTGTTTGAGATTAGACAAGCATACTTAGCATTAAATTGATATTACCTTATACTTATTTATGGTCATAGTGCCTATATTCTTCTAACTATCTAAATCTTCCTACAGAAATTAGACACGCTAAGTCTCAGGCAATATTTAAAAATGTGGTGCACACACATCAGCTGTCACGTTAACTGTTGCTATGTAGTTTTATTTTTTTTTAACTTGTCCATGCTATGTAATAAATATCTAGATATTTAAAAAAAAATTGATTATTAATAATTAGGATGTAGGTATATTTATTAAGTAATTTGTAAAAGTTTAAATTTATCTGTATTTCTTTTATTTTAAATTGTTTTACACCACCATATATAATTTTTATCTGGTGCTACTTTTCATCCAAAGGTTGTCTGGAAAATATCTCTACTAGCGATAAGACCGCCCATTGTTGCACTAATACGTAAGATTTATTGTATACCTGCATTTTGTAAATTTCATTGCTGTAACAATGAAGAGTTATCTATCTATCTATCTTTCTAAATACAACTACTACAAAATATACAATACGTAAGTTTAAAAAAAATTTGGACTATAGCCGCGGTGACCTATAAACAGTTCACATGCTCCAGCCTACTACTAGTAAGTAGCGTACCCAACATGCTGACAGCATTACCCCGTTGAATTGTAATGCTGATTATGTATCTGTATAACAATTAACATACAGCTTAAATAACATTGAAAAATTTGTCGTTGATGCAAAGAAGCTGTCTGAATGACGAGTAGAAAAATATCGTTACTCAGTTAATTGGATAAAGATATGGATTTGAATCCTAAGGTTTATGGATTGGTGTAGTAATTCATTTAACCCAGTCTTTCAACCAAATATTTTGGACATACGCGGTTACGACTTCTTATTCAAACGAGGTCTCAATCAATATTACCAGTGATTTTAAATTTAGGCAAAATATAAGCGAGCCGAAAAATGCAGCACACAATGCTTTTACACTTTATTCCTTTTGCATATTACTCAATCTGGAATCCATTTCGGGCATACTTCATGTCGGCCATTTTCATTTTAATTGGTCACCAATCGTTATGCCTTTCAGTTATCGAAGCACGTACACGGATTGATTACTCAAAAAGAGTAGTTTACTCACTACGTAGAATAGTTTACTCAGTAGAGTACTCAGTTACTCAATTTTTTTGCAAAAATAACTATGTCCTCAGTATCGTAGCGAAAAACGTATAACAACTTTTTGAGATTTATTGGCATCACAATGACGCTTTTAATAAAAAAAAATACTTTGATTTCATGAGATTAAGCCCAAGCTCAAGCCCTGAGCTTAAGCTTATTGATAAACTAGTTGTGCCCCGCGGTTTCACCCGCAGATAAAAAGTATTTTAATTATTTGCTCACCTCAGGGGAAAATTTCACTTTTCCGGGATAAAATGTAGCCTGTTAATCCAGCGTATAAGCTGTCTTGGTACCAAATTTCATCCAAATCCATTCAGTAGAATGAGCGTGAAGGAGTAACAAACATACACACATACAAACTTTTGCCTTTATAATATTAGTGTGACTAGGTGTCGTGAAAGCTAAGCTTAAAACTGTAATTTAATATAAAAAACAGATAAAATTTTTGTTCTTTCATATCTAGTACTTAGTTAGTTAGGTACCATCAGTATAATAAACGGCAATAGATTTTTAAAGGCTTTGAGAAAATATATGTTCGTGACTCGGCAGGCGCCGCGAGGTCGCCCCAGCCGTACAATTGTGTAGTCCTAGAAGGTGGCCATCACAACTTGGCCTTTCTGCTTACCCTGTTTTTCTTTCCAAAGGCCTTTAGGGAAAACTGTGTCGGGAGTTGTGGAAGGTCATTGTTTACTGGTGGGTGTATAAAGTGGCTAATATGGGCAGATCACGCGTATGTAAATTACAGTGGAATCAATCACGAACCGCCCAAACATGCCTTACAGACAGCACAAATAATGCCGCCTCATATACAACGGTACATAAAGATTCATATCGTTCATTGGTCTCGATGTGAATAAGAATTTTCAGTCCTTATTTCTAGCATATTGGTACATAGTAATAATGTTATTCACCATATCTATTGATATTGAGAGTTGGGTAAACAAAATATTAATTACAATTTATTTAAGGAACAAACATGTTCGTACTTTGGATCAACTGCAACATTAGGTGACATTTTGATATGTTTGAAAACCATAAATAATAATTACAAAAATGTTTTTTTTTTTGTTTGTTTTTATGTTAATAGGAATATTGGTGATGAAAAATTCGTTAAGACAACAAGTTTGTTAATAAATTTAAATGAGCCCTGGTAACACTAACTTATAAGTAACAAGCCTACATAGAAAATGCCATACGATACGTGACTGTAATGTATTTCTTATGGTAATACGCAGTCATATTGGGCACATATAAAATCAGATAATAAAATACACATCAGAAAATTCAAAATCACTTACGTCTGCGGACGGCGTTCCCAGGCTGTGTCCTAGCATGCCAATAAAAATGTAAATGTCACAAATAAAATTTTGCTTTTGAAGAAGTCGAGCCTTTGATGTGTATGTATAATCAGGATTGTTTGTCGGTCCGTCAGCCGTGGCGCAGCGGTCATGATATATAAAATTTCCCAAAGGAGCAGGCGGTATCCGATAGAAATCATTGAATTATTGCTCGGAAACTTTATTTTACTACGCGTATCGCCTGAAATTCCTTGACAAAGTTAAAAATCAAGTTATTCTTTGCTTATGCTTTGTCTTCAAAAAATAAGAAAACATTTTGAATATACCCTACTGTGGGTTCTAAATTTAAAAAAATACATATTACTCCTCTTGCTCAAAAATTCCATCATTATAGTGCAGCGTACCAGAGAGCAAGATAAAGTAGCATTTTAACCTCTAGGTGATAAAATATATTATTTTTAAATTTTTTCCCTGTTACCAAAAAACTCACAAAAATGAAAGTCTTTATTCATAAGTTCAATTATCACAAATAAGGAATTTTTTATTTAAATAATTTTTATGAAAATGGATTAAAATCGGCTATATCTTTGGTAATTGTGTGCATTCATTGCGGCTACAGAGAAATTAAAAAAAGGTATTGGCGTGAAATCTTTCAAATTTTCCTCTAATTGAAATGAAGTTAATGACTGTAATTAATGTTATAACAATTTATTTGTCATCATCTAGTGGGAATGAAAAATCGCAGATGGAAGAGAGGAATAGCAATAATTTTCAATCTGTTGCCATCCAAGTCGCAAAGCAGTTAGGTATTTATTTAAAATTTTATGAAGTGGAGGATTAAACACAAAAAAAAAATTAGCTTACGGAAGGACTTTTTCTTACGTATTTTCATGAATTTTCCAAAAAATATGAAGTTCAACCCTTTGGAGCCCTTCTGGATACGCAGCGTGCGTAGCGGTTTATAAACTCTTTGGTTAGTAACAACTACCTGTAAGGACAAGTCATAATGATTTACATTTATTTTAAATGTTATAAACTAAGTACAAATTGAATATTGTATTGGCTTATTTTTTTTCTCGCAATCGTAGTGAAAACTGGAGTGTAACATACGACGCTAAAAGCCCATTATAACACGGTTTCTCGCTAAATCTCGGGAGTAAAACTACCTCGTATACAATGGATCACTATAACCCCTTATATAACAATCTTGAGACATGTGTTTCTATCACAATTCAACTGTCCATGCCTTTATAAATGACTGCATAAAGCGGTTTAATTTTATTATTTCAAAAGGTAGATGTCGATATAATTGTAATTAAAATAAAATGAAGATTAAATATTATGATATCAAGAAGTTGGTGCCACCAATCAGTGCTATGCAAGCCCCATAATGTATCAATTGACGCGCACTGTAGCTACTAAAATTATGGACAAATGGGGCTGATGTCCCAGGTTGATTTGTGCAGTACAGTGTCATCCAGCTGTCAACTGTTATGGGCAGTCGTGACGCTTAATATCAAGCGAAAGACTTGATTTTAGTACGCGTCAACGAAAGTTTATTATCACGCTATCACTTATCAGTAAACCAAGCTACAATTCACACATAAACTTATTCATAAGATGATATACTATACATGTTCGGGCTGGAAGAATTTCAATATGTATAATATTATGCAGGTTGATTCTTTGAGCGCGGGTCGAACACATAGCATTTGAATAAACCGATAGTACACTGTACATGCAGAGGTAGAGCTTTATACAAACAAATGGGCAACTAAATTGTTTAGCTCAATCTTAGATTGGCCTTTATTGAGCCGTCTGAGACAAACTAAAGTTAAACCCGTAATTCACTTGACTACTAAATGCTGTTTTGTTTCAATTAGATTTTTTGCTATTCACATCAGAATTCCAATGATGACTAATCAAAACATTGAGTGGATCAATTTTCAATTCAATCAGATTGCATTTGTATTTTATCACACAACTCAAAACGGTACCACGGATTCGACAATCTGTGAGTTTGACGATATAAGAATAATAACGCCTATCAATCAGATACATAGATCCTGGACCCTAATTAGAATTCTCTGTATCTAGGGACCCAAGAACAACGAGGCACGAACCATGCCACAATACCCAGACACTGAAGAAGTATTAGTGCTTTTTTTTCTGTGCACATATACTTGCTCTTCCGTGGGAATTGAACCCGCAACCACCGGGTTATGAGCTGACCTTCCCACCCAGCACACCACAGAGGCTGTACAAATATATCCTTTAGGTTATGAAGGTAGGACGGGTGGAGGTAGGACGGGACTTTACCACGGTATCATTCATAAAACGGTACAATCTATGGTACTGGTTGCAAACAGTTATACCGTACCGATAGCAAAACCCCAGCAAAATATTGTTCACCAGAGGTCGCTGTTTAGTCGTACCCCCAGAAAATATGTGTGTTTTGCCTCCGAGGAGCAGCGATATTAGATTCAAGATGTAGCGGGATCTGCGCTCATAAAACTCCTATCTCGGTGTTATGGATGAATAATTGGATGCACTGCCTCATCTGTTTGAAAATAAGAGTTGTAGGTATTTTAGTACAATTGTTGCATTTGCAATTGTTTTCTTTCCAGGCTTGAAATCGAAGTGGACTATAAACTTTATTCTAAGTACCCGCGCATTCAGTTTGTATTCCCGCGATTGTTTTTATATTACACTAACTGACCTGGCGAACTTTTTATCGCCTAACATTTAATAAATGTTTGTATGGAAAAACAACTTTTTTTTTGATAGATTTAAAGTTGACGAATTCCCACCACAAATTATGCGGTGTACTTAAAAAAAATATTTTCAAGTAGCTTTCTGTGATCTCAAAATAATCTTGAGCAAGATATCTTTTGGTTTCACATCCAAGTTTGAATTTTATATAATAGGTCTTTACCTATGAAATTGCCGTATTGCAGTACAGACTTTTTCAAACAAAAAAAAGTTTTGATTGGCTATGAATTCTAAATTCAAATTATTTTGTTTTAAAAATATGACATTCTATTTACAATATAAGTCTTTTGTTTATTGATTAGCGTTGTATTTTCATTACATTTCAACATTTTTCCTCATAATGGATACTTTGAAATTTCGTGTAATTATGGAGTATGAGTTCCGTCGTGGCACCAACGCGGCACAAACGACACGTAACATCAACGACGTTTACGGAGAGAACTGTACAAACGAACGTACAACCCGTTATTGGTTTGCTCGGTTCCGTTCTGGGAATTTTGACTTGAAAAATGAACCTCGTGGTCGTCCGGAAACTTTGGTCAACAATGATGAATTAAAGGCGATTGTGGAAGCTGATGAATCTCAATCTACAGCTGAGCTGGCAGCAGCTTTTGATGTTAGCATCAAAACAATATTGGTCCATTTGCGACAGATTGGCAAGATAAAAAAGCTTGATAGATTGGTGTCCCACGAACTTAACGATCGCCAGCGCAACGTTCGCGTCGAGACTTGCCTTGCGCTGCTTAACAGGCACAGAAATGAAGGAATTTTGAACCGAATTGTTACGTGCGACGAAAAATTGATTCTTTTTGACAATCGAAAGCGCTCAGCAAGTTGGTTAGATCCGGGTTCGGTACCAAAGCAATGTGCAAAACGAAAAATGACCCCTAGAAAGGTGATGGTCACAGTTTGGTGGTCTAGTGCTGGTGTGATTCATCATAGCTTTTTACAAAACGGCGAGAGCATTACTGCAGATGTGTACATTGAAGAACTGACCACAATGATGGCAAAACTCGCACGTCTGCAACCAGCTTTGGTCAATCGGTCGTCTCCACTGCTACTTCACGACAACGCGCGACCCCAAACTGCACAACAGACCGTCTCTAAGCTGCATGAGTTGGGTTTGGAAGCTCTTCCTCATCCGCCATACTCACCAGATCTTGCGCCTACCGACTATTACTTTTTCCAAAATTTGGACAATTTTTAGCGGGAAAAAAATTCAATTCCCGAGAGGCAGTACAAAACGCCTTTGAAGAGTTTGTTGTCTCCCGTCCTGCTGATTTTTTCAAGAAGGGCATCCTTAAACTGCCACAGCGTTGGCAAAGATGCATTGATTGCAGGGGTGATTACTTTGAATAAAAGAAATAAATAAGTTAAAAAAAAAAATACTTTAACTTTTTTCAAACAAAACGGCAATTTCATAGGTAAAGACCTAATATATACAATCCCGACTGGAGATGGATAATTTCCGTCAAAAAAAAAAAAAATCCAATCCAAATCCTTCAACCTTATGTTGTGTGTGGCAACCCTAACACCTTTTCTCTTCTGATCAACATCAACATTAGTCAGGACAAAGTTCAACTAAAATGCAAGTACTTAAATAAAATTATTACGTAAAATTTACACGTCATTTCCAGAATAAAAAAATTATGGTTATTACAGTTCCATATAGGTACATTCATCAACGTTCAACATATTCTTAAGCCTTAAGCCCAGAATTTATATAGTCCAATCGACCTTGATTACTGTAACCCTATTAAGGTGAGTAAACCTACACTTAAGGTTCAATACACGCTATCAATAATTAATCAATCTCGCCACAATTTGTGAAGACAAAAATCACCAAAAATCACCAGTCACTTCCAGCTGTATCCTAATAAGCACTTATCTGAACGGAACGAGCGTTTCCTTACAAATTATCATCTCGCCACCTCATTGGTCTGTGTATCCCTCACTTGAACACTCAGCAGATCTTTTCCGTCGGTCCCGGGGCTATTACGCTCTGTACTCGGGATCACAGCTACATTAACACCGTGCCTGATGAAAGATAAACATTTGACGTGAGGAGCGAATCCGTATGCCCGTCACACGGGCCGGGTTAATTCAATAGCTGATTGGATTTGGGGCACGATCTATGTTCCCGTTTATACGGTACGATTCTTGGTGTAGAATTAGCTAGGAAATGTTGGGAGTTTTGCTATAGGTTATTGAAATAACCTATAGGTTTCTCAATCGTGACTTTTTAAATGTCATTTTGCGATAGTTTTTAACTATGGGCAGATTAAATAATTTTGTCAAATAATTACCTTCATAGCAGCGTGTTTTATTAATATGCCACAAATGAAATATATTAAAAACCATTTATATATCTAATAATAAAAATACTAATAAAAATTGGTACACATTTTACACAGCGTCATCTAACCCCAAACTAAGCTAAGCTTGTACTGTGGGAACCAGATAACTGATACAATACTTAGATACTTTTTGTTTTTCCAAATACATACATAGAATACAATATAACACCCAGACACAGAACAAATATCTAATAAATAAAAAAACATCGATATACTTCACACAACTGTTTGTCCTGGGTGGGAATCGAACTCACAACCAACAGCTCCAAGAAAGAAAGCCTACGGATGAAAATTAACATGGCGTGCTTGTGTTCACCTGAGTGAGGTTTCTCTAGATCCAAAAAATTGCTTTCCCTACTAGAGAACAAAAACAACGATATTGGCAGTACATGTGCTACGAGCTACGTGTACCTTTTCTGTCTCCAATCGTCCAGTATAAACGAAGTTCAAGCACGGGCCGTCATTTCGGGTGAGCTTTTATATTCCATCTTGTGTTGACAGTGCATTGTTCTGTGGGACCCTATTTATCTAGGTGATTTGTTTGCACCACGACGCCTACGATCCATCTCAGGGTTCTACAGTAATTGAGACGAACGGTATGGGACAAAACAGTAAGGACTCAATGTTGTTGTCTTAATTAAAGCATCTGCTTTAAAGTCGGAAATAGAAACAATAAAAAAGGTTTCTTGTTCATAAAATTAGCGTGAGCTCAGAAAGATATTTTTCATTTGGGTTCATAATAACGTCGATCTAACCTTGTTTAGTGGATCTACGTTAAGAGAAAACAATCCCCCAGGGGATCATTGTCGGAGGATATAAGTAGACGGAGACACTGTAGCCAATATTAATAATAATAACGCCCAACGATCACATACATAGATCCTGGGACGTAAGTAGGATTAGTCAGATCTCAGCCAGATCCCTGTGTCTAGGAATCCAGGAATTACGAGGCCTATAGTCCCACAACACCCAGACTCAGAACAAGTATATACCCTTTTTTTCTGTGCGCAGATACTTGTCCTGCCGCGGGAATTAGAATAGAATAGAATAGATATTTATTTATTGGGGCAAAAACAATAAGCTCAGTTTTTTGAAATAAGTGATACACGCTGTGATGCAAAATATCGCTGTTCAGCACAGTACGATTCCCTGTGTTGTGCTGAACAGTACGCTTCCAGTGAAACATTACAATAAACTTATTGAATTTTGAATCCAAAATTCAAAAGTCATCAAATATCACAGAGTATTAGAAAAAAGCAATCAATCATTTCTGTACTTGTTCTCATAAAACGAAAGTTTATTCAAACTTAAATGTGTATGAGCAGACAACTGTAATGTGTTGGATGTAATAGCGTCTATCCATACTGTTAACTTTATATCGATGTAGAGATGCGTGACTGTTGAACTGAGCTCGTTTCCAAATAACTTTGCAGACTGAGACGTCTGGTTTGATATTAAGGAAGCGTACGCATGGGAATGACATTAGTTTTAAGTATCTCCATAGTTAGTGGATTTAAATTTCACGAGGTCGTGGCTTAGTAATGGTTTTTTAATGGATAATGGATATATCTGGAGAGAAATGAGTGGTATTAATCCAGCTTTGAAATTGTGTAGATTTTATAAATAAATTTTGTATCTTTTGTGTAATTTTGGTGTGTTTTTGGTTAATCCGCTCTTCGAATAATTCAAATTAAAAAAACATAACACGTTATTAAAAAATGAATAAATTGAAAACTATTTCTAAAATTTCCGAGAAAAAAATTTTAGATTATTCTCACAAGACATTTTTTAGTGTCGAGGTAATAGCTGTAGGCGTTCAAAGTGTAGGTATAAAAACACAACTTACAATGTTTCCATGTTTTTCTTCGCAAAAAGGAAAACAAATAAACTAAGTAGGTAGTAGGTAGATGCGTTTTTCAATTTCGTCTGACAAATTCGTGAGTGACCTTGCGTCGGTACGTAGACACGGCAGGTACGGTCTAGAGAGTACATAAGGTTGAATTGTTATTCTATTACTTCCACGCACCGTGCATAATTGGATTTAGAGCTTACGTTTTCTTACAAACTTTTTTATTCACAATGATTTTATTTATTAGTTTTTTTACATGACCTGATGTTATGATTGTGGTGTTTTTAACCAAATTACGTTAAAAATACCACAATCGTGATGACTATGATGATTATAGCTGGAGCTAAGATTTTATTAATAGTCTATATTTTAAGTTATATTAAGTTATAGCTATATTTTTTGAGGTTTCATGTATCTCGTTTACTCAAAGACAGATAATTAGCTGTGGTGTCGGTAGAACATCGTCTCCTTCACTCAGTGTAATTAGGTGACGTAATGTTCGTGTGACAGAGATGGTGCTCTACAAAGTCGAAACTAGGCGATAATCTTTCTAACTCGATGTTCATTAATAAATCAGTGGTAAATAATGCACGTCTGTCTCTATAAAGTCATACTAGCTTTTTTTAGATCGATGTGCTTTTTTGCCACCGGTATATGTACAGATGTGGCAATGCGAAACATTTTAGCTAATCTTATGTACTGTTTTAAAGTATGGCAAAAGTTTTACGACCAACAGTCTTTTCTGCCGAGAAAGGTAAATTTTGGTACAATCTATTGGACATTTTGACTTATTGCGACATAGAAGGGTTAGTTTCTACTTTCTACCCGTGCGTGTTTACTACAAGAGGCTGCGTGTATTTTGATGGGTCTTGGAGAAAAATAAGTCTATCTATACTAAATAAAACCAGGATTACATTTTAAACTTTCGTTTATTCTTGGGTTTTCGATATACATGATAGTTTTTCTGTAGCATACCAAAACCTTAAAAACTAACCCCCTTATAAATAAGCGCTGCTTAACAACGCAATAGCTACTCAGTATTTTCTCTTGTTTTATCTTTGCTGACTTTAAACTCAATAGAGAGAAACAAAACACCAAATTACTATTTTTTTTTTCACTATCACACTAATATTATAAAGGCAAAAGTTGGTATGATGTGTGTATGTGTGTGTTTGTTACTCCTTCACGCTCGAACGGCTAAATGGATTTGGATGAAATTCAGTACCAAGATAGCTTGCTTATACACTGGATTAACATATAGGCTCCATTTTATCCCGGAAAAGTGAAATGCTCCCGTGGGATGAGCAAATAATTAAAATACTTTTTATCCGCGGGTGAAACCGCGGGGTGCAACTAGTGTTTAATAAAAAACTAAGACAATTACTCTTTATCAACCGTTTGGCGTTTTGGGAGCTTGATATTTTGATCACTAGACAATTTGACAATAATTACACATTTTTAATTTAACACTTGCCCCAACATCCCCCACAGACCGTTTGATTAACGTTCTCGTCCAATCACGCAGAAGCCAGTATTGCCAACCTGAAAAATCAATTAACCCAATTTAATTTTGAATAATAGGAGCTAATTAATACATTCACGACACTAACTGCAAGTTCATTGATGCTTCATGGCGATATGCATGTGCAAGTATGAACGTATTTCTAGTTATATGATGCAAATCATATAAAAAGATACCTACCTGTTTTTTTGATGAGGCTGAAATTGCTGACCTCCACAATCCAGTGCACGCATAAAGTGCCTGTACCTCAAGTGGGAAGCAGTGCTGTAAATACAGGAAAATTTAGATATGTCTGCATAGATTATATCTGCATAGGCAAATTTATGGAATATCACAATATCCAATATCAATATCACTATGGAAGCATTTCCATAATGATATTTATTATTAAATCGAAATTTGTTTTATTTATCGTATAGAGATCATGGATTTGAATTCCAGTTCTACCTTCAGTCGTTTCGGAGAAAAAAGTCGTCGACAGACAAACACACAGATAGATAATAATAAAGCTTCTGTTGGAACCCTAAACAACTTCAGATACAAACAGCCCAAAAATCTTAAAACAAAACGCAATTTCTATCCTTATTTTATAGACCAATATGAGTAAAATCTCTCCCAAACTCCCACATTACTAAATCCTCACCCATCAATTTAAGAACGCCATAAAATGCTCTCACAGGCCTATGACACATCCAAACAGTCTGGGGTAAAAGCTGTGCGGTGTAAAAATCCCCTAATCTAGTAAACAGGGACTAAATGACTCACTTCACCGCGGGGGCCACGTATACCGACAATAAGGGCTACGGGAAATTTCGGGGGACTTAATCTTTACGGGATAAAGTAAGAGACATGACCCAGGTGCCAGTTACTGGCACGCGTAAATTGTGGGGCTCTTTGTCTTTTTGTAATGCCACCTTACCCCACGTACATAATAATTAAATTGAGACAAATTTTAACAATTGATATAAATTTATGAATTATGGCGGGCTTTTTTTGATCTGGCTATTGCTATTGGTCTTTACCGACATTTGAAACGTCACCAAGCGGGGTTTTAGGTCGGCTCAGTGACTTTGTAATGTATATCTATAGTGAAAATTAAATGAAAAGAAAATCGTTGCAATGAAGTTTGAGTTAAGTTTCTAGGCCCGATATACAAACCGATCTCAGCTTTGAAAGTGATCATGAGATGTAATTTATTATTTTTAAAGAAGCTGTGAAATGGTAATTATGGTACTTATAATATAAACCCATCTCGGTTCCGATAGAGATCTTGAAATGGAAACCTAATTAATAAATATCACTTAATCTGTGGTGTGCTGAGATGCTAATTTTTACTACATGACTTTAGTCATTAATCTCAAGAGAGATTTTGAGGACTCGACATAAAGTTAAACTTTAATAAAAAATTGTTTACAATTGGGTATAATTTGTAATATTTTTAACTGCATGTTGACTAATGAAATAATGATTTATCGTCCTCTCTTCTAATTTTACGTGCCCAAAAGGGTCAACATTGAACTGTTATTTAAAAAATGTTCACCTGTAAACAATATTCTGGAATGCAAATAAATATTTAAACTGAGATCGTTTTGTAAAATGTACATGTTTTGTAAAATGTACGAATGAGGTTCAAAAACTAATTAATAAAATACATCTTGTATTTTAATAATTTTGAGGTTCAAAAACTAATTAATAAAATACATCTTGTATTTTAATAATTTTGAGGTTCAAAAACTAATTAATAAAATACATCTTGTATTTTAATAATTTTGAGGTTCAAAAACTAATTAATAAAATACATCTTGTATTTTAATAATTTTGAGGTTCAAAAACTAATTATTAAAATACATCTTGTATTTTAATAATTTTGAGGTTCAAAAACTAATTAATAAAATACATCTTGTATTTTAATAATTTTGAGGTTCAAAAACTAATTAATAAAATACATCTTGTATTTTAATAATTTTGAGGTTCAAAAACTAATTAATAAAATACATCTTGTATTTTAATAATTTTGAGGTTCAAAAACTAATTAATAAAATACATCTTGTATTTTAATAATTTTGAGGTTCAAAAACTAATTAATAAAATACATCTTGTATTTTAATAATTTTTGAGGTTCAAAAACTAATTAATAAAATACATCTTGTATTTTAATAATTTTGAGGTTCAAAAACCAATTAATAAAATACATCTTGTATTTTAATAATTTTGAGGTTCAAAAACTAATTAATATAATACATCTTGTATTTTAATAATTTTGAGGTTCAAAAACTAATTAATAAAATACATCTTGTATTTTAATAATTAGATTTTGAACCTCAAGATAACTTTGTAATAAGATGGAAATATATATAAGGGCCAGTGGAGATGCTTTCGGTGAATATTTTTATTTCATATGAAGATCAAAGGAAACATCATTAGCACTACTGAACTATCCAATAACAATTTTATACTATTAAGTCCAGACATCTTGCAAAAAAGAAATGCATCAATATATTTCCATAAATCACGTAAGAGTGCTTAATTACGTCGACCTCTAAGTGTACCGTCTGCGACATCGTAAACAGACGCCACTAAGACAAGAAACCGTTAAAATACAAAGGGGATAAATCCTGGAGTTAACATTTACAGCATTACCGGAACGGTTTTTCATGTTTAAAACACAGCATTAGGTGCGGGCCCCGCAGTCCGGTCCGGTTGCTACGTGCGGCGTAATCGCCGGCGCGGACGTCTGCGTAACACGGAAAACCGTTCAGATACCCCCCACAACCTCTCGGACCTCCACACACCCACCCACCACTTTTACGATGAATCTTCGTTTCTCCGCATCAAGAAGTAATTTTAGTGTTCCTTTGCCGATTCAATGATAGCACTCGGCCTGATTGGTTAAGCCCTCCTTTGATTTAATTTCGGGTTAAGTTGTGCTGCGGTCGGAGTAGGACCCGCTGGGATTTGGATGCGCGATCGGATATTTGAATCTGATAGGTTACTGTTACGGCTTTAGGACTGGACGTAGAGCCCGTTCGGTTAAATAGAATCCGGTAAAAACCGACGCTACGTTTTCGTTAAATAACGAAACTAGTCAAACTAAATATTTCAATAAATTTGTCGCGGAAAATAAACGGCTATGCTATCGCATGTATGAATTAGGTCGCCAGTCACAATTAAAAGACTGTAATATTTCAGTCAGGTTTGCTAGTCTAATTAGTTCACAAAATACTTAGTCTTGATAAATAGGTGGAGGTCGGGAGGAAAAGGGTGATTAATATTTTGTACAAGGATGTCCTGTTGTAAATGCAATTTAAGGGCCGGTGGACTAGGATAAGAAATTATTTCTGATAGATGTGAAAAAAGGAATACTAGCTAGCTCTTGAGTGACAAGAAGAAAGACCATTTATGTCTAACTAACGTGAGGAGATACATCATTTTGTTTTTATTATGTTAAGAAAAGTCATGAAGAGCTAGTCGTTTGCATAATGTTAAGCGTCACGGCGGCCCATATCAAATGCAGTGTCGCTCGGAACTCTAAAGTATAAAGTTTCGTGTGACGCTGCACTGCACACGTCATCCCGAGACATCAGCACAGTCTAGTAAAGTAACAAGATTACTAGACTGTGAGATTATGTCATAAAGTCTCATATGTCCAGTGATTATAGCATTTCACTAGCTACAGTGCCAAGGGTTTGAAGGGCGTCAGAATTACTGACAAAGTGGTGGTACCTATAACTAGACGAACTTTGCAGAAAAATCCTACCATCTAGTAAAATTAATCTTCCATCTTTAACTACGCAGTGAACTGTGTGATAATGGAATAATAATAAAACCTGAAGCAATAGCTCCAACCATATTCGTCGGCTTTACAGGAATAGTTGGTGGATTTTTAAACTCTGCGATGACAAACTACTCTACTATTCTGCCTATTTGTGTATGCGTTCCATGAAAAATTATTTTATCATAAAGCGGACGCAACCTGGTTGAGATAGTTTTTTATCTGTGTTTTTTTCCTAATAAAGGAGAGCAAGGAGGAGGCATGGAGGCAGCGGCAAGGCAAGGTCTCGCGTGGCGCGTCACACGCTCTGGCGCTATGTCCACGAGACCAGCCGTCATGAATACGTAATACAAGGGCAGGATGCGAATTCTTTCCTTTATTATTCAATCATTCGTTCGGCGGGAGTCGGCTTTAATTTCATGGCGGCTGGGCACAAGCCCGGGGCGACGGCCTGCGCCTTAGTGTGGAGCCCAACCAGATACTATTGTCGGAATTATGCTATTAATTACAACATCGCGACAGATTGTACAAATTTACAGGGCCGCCTCGGAATTGCCCCGAAAGTTGTTTTAACTTGCGCCAAGACCAATTTTGAGGGTACTTTTATGTGCTTAGTTTTGCACCTAAGTTTGAAATGTGCTGCAAGGTCTTTGGAATAAATTAACAAACTGTAGGCAAGTTATTTCAGTCTAAGGGCTGACAATATTATAGTTTCCGATTTGTGCTATCACAATACTAATAAATGCAGCGTTATTTTACAAAATTGTATAATCTTTTACGGTCTATTGTATGTCGAAATCAGCATTTTGTCTTATTTTGACAAAGTTCCTTGCTTAGTAACAGCAGGCAAGTACTACCAGTATAGTATAGTAGCATGATCCGCTTTTTCTTTTTTAGTTTAGCTCCACCAAACAATCAGCTGAAAAACTGAAAAGCAAACGGTTAATAAATAAAATAAATATGGAGTCCCTCTCTATACTGTCCGAGCCCTTACCGCAGAGTGCTGTGAAAAAGACAATTCTTATTCTAAAACGCGACGTCGAGGATGTGGAGCGAGTGCGTGCCGGTTTTGATTGAAACCGCCCTCCAGACGCCGAATTGAAAACGCAAATGTAGTGACACATCTATTAACGGAAACGCCAAGAAACCACCACCAGAAAATGGAATCGCGTTTAAGTGTCGCGGTATGTTTGCGTAAAATTATGACGTCATGAAATCTAATAAGATATTTTGATAGTGAAGCCTATCGTATCTTAAATGAGATAACATTTTTGGCGTTGTTGAATATTAGAATCGTAAAAATGTATGTGTGAGATTAAAAAAAAACAACAACACAGTATAATTTGAGTTGAAGCAAATTTACAGATGAATTTTACACGTTATAAGTACTGAACAAGCCTACATTAAAGCATTGGCGTTTTCATTTGCGGCAGTAATCATTTTCAAAATAAATGGCTTAACTGATCTTAATATTTTGTGTAGATATAGCTTGAAGCTTGGATATATACAAAAAAACTTTTTGTATTTTTTTTGTACCGGGAAACTGCAGAAAAAGTTTATTCAGTTTTTAGTACGCTCTTCTTCATTTTACACAGCAATTTCCACAGCAAGAAATTTACCACTACGCAAATGCGAAGGAAGACGAAGGTACCAATCTTGTGAAATCATTTTTACGACTGTCAAAGGGATGCTTACATTAAAATTCAGGAGACGGTCACGCGACCTTGTACTGTCATGTTTCTTCACCCTCAATGTAGGGACCTTTACGAAAACGGCTCTTTAAATAATACATGCACGAAAACATAAAAACGCACATTCTGTTCCTTGCAAGCGGCAAGCACTTTCCACGAGAAATAGCCTAAGAAGATTGCTTTAAATTTACATACTATTACATAAACCATATGTTTACAAAGTCAACTTTTTATTTTAAACATAGAAATGCCAGTGTCTTTAGAACTTTCTAGACTAACTACGTCGAACGGTCATAAAATAAGGTAAAAAGCTTACAAGTTTCCATGAAGTTTTTCTTTTTGACTTTCCAAGGAGTTCAAGGACTGAGTTACATTGAATATTTTGACGATTTGATAGATATATTCTATAGAAAGTTATTAAGTGTTCATTAATTTTGCTGTTAGCCCTTAGAGGGTAAACATTTATCGAGTCCCGAGTCGAGTCCGTCAATGTAAGTAATGTGTCCCACGACGTTTGGTCTCTCGGACCTCGCATTCGCACACGATTCAAATAAAAAAGTCCGCCATCACTCAAGTATGCGTCGCCATTCACTCGCTTGCCTAGAAATTTGCTCCCTACAGCCGTCATCTTATTATGGACATTCCTTACAATATTAATCGATTTTGACGATTAACTGAAATAATTGCCAACTTTCATTTAAAATTTAATAGAAGTTTTTTTTAAGCGGCGAGTGAAATATCTGAAAAGTTGTTAGTTTATCTCAAAATAAATGTCAAGGTATATCTTTTCTATTCCAGCGGCTTGAGAGACGGCCGGGAGCGAGATGTGACCCCGGGTTCTACACGGTCCTTGCAAATGGACAGGAAAAAGACGCGGCAGGAATGCGTGGGTGCTTTTAATTTAATATCGACTAACACCGAATTCGAATCGAAAGTTTGCCGACGACGTGCCCTGCCGCTTAATCCGCGCCCGTTTGTCGCTTTAATATTTATTGCCACCTACACCCTGTTCGGGACACTTATTTATAAATATGAGCTATTAAATTCCTGTGAGAGAACATACGTAGTGGGAGAATACGAATTGATGCGGGATATAGAAATGAGGCGTTACGTATCGTGGGCATTCATAGAGATCAAAACCCGCCTACATTCATTGCTTATGATTTGATGGATGATCTTGTTTATTAATGACGGGAACAGCTAGCTTAAGGCTTTTTCTGCGAAATGTAAAACACGCATAAGCTGCTTGTGTTCTTGATAGCTTCTGTGGTGCGGTGGTTGAGCAGAGCGGCTCATAACCTGAAGGTGGCGGGTTCGATTACCGCGGCAGGACAAGTTTTTGTGCACAGAAAAAAAGTTTAAAAACTTGTTCTGAGTCTGGGTGTTGTGGAACCATGGTCCTCGTAGTTCCTGGGTCCCTAGACACAGGGACTCCTAGCCAGGGTCCAGGATATATGGGATCCTTGGGCGTTATTATAAATAAATTAAAATGTAATTTGTGTTAATTTTTGGAATCTAGTTTAGGCATTTTCCATAGGCGAAAGAGGCCTGGACCTCATAATACGGGCCCTGAGCCTTTTCTAACCTAATATTACTACTTATATGCATTTATCTAAATAAATGGATTTTTCATTTTCATTGTTTTCATATTATTATTATTATTCTAAGTAGTAGCCGAAACACAAAATATCATCAATATAAATAAGTTTCCAAACGTCACTGCGCGATTCTTCAAAGCAATTGAAATGAAATTACCACTGCCCATCGCTTCGTACGTTAGTGTCAACATTAGTTTATTCAAAATAAATCACATATTTTTATTTCTTATTTTAGTGTATTATTTTTTATCATCTACTTGTGAAAAAAATCAAACTAACACTCGCGTGAGGCAATATTTACCCCAAGCAAAATCTTTCAACTCAAAAAATCACCCATATAAATATGGAAATGCCATCATGGCTGAGAATTCTTGGGGTAAAATTTACCATGCGAGTAATTAAGGGTTAATCTTATTTATCGGTCTATTTTTAAAACAAACTATGGAAGCAAACACGTAGCAGCAAATGCTTCAGCTCCCTTTGGCCGTAATTGAACCACGTAGAGCAACATAACTTCCAGCGAAATTCTCTCAAGACAGGGTTTTGCTGCGAAAAATAACGTACGCATTTAAAACAATAAAAACACATTCGAGGCTGACGGAGGCGCCTTGAGTGAATTTTCGCTAGAGGCTCCACGTGGCGAGGAAACGCGTATTTACAACGAGAGCTTAGGAAGAGTAACTTTGGATATGGTATTATTAGGATTACTTTGGATGTCAGTGATAAAACGCTGAGATTTTTTCACGTTTTAATGACGCATTAAATAAATAATAAATAAATAAAACGCCCAACGATTACATACATAGATCCTGGATCCTACCTAGGATTGCCGTATCTTGAGACCCAGGAACTAAGAGTGTGCCGTGTTCCCACATCACCCAGACTCTGAACAAGTATTTGCGCTTTTTTTTCTGTGCACAAATACTTGTTCTGCTGCGAGAGTCGAACCCGTCGCCCCCGGGCTATGAGCCGACCTGCTCTACCACCACACCACAGAGCCTGTCAATTTGTCACAGGCGCATTGATTCGTTACAACGGAGTCACCTGACTGAGTCGAGCTGAACGTAATCAAAATGCAATTTGTATTGACTTCGCTTAAATATCCAGAGGATAACTGGGGAAAACGTATCCGATCAAGTTTTTCGATTTTTACACTAATCTCTATAAATTGGTATATGTGAACTTCTCTTGAAACGAAAGTAAACTTGGAAAAAACGCTATTTTGCTGGCTAAGATTAAGTGAAGAGATCGCTTTTAGCGATAAGGTCGCCCATTGTTCCCCGCTTCTTTTAATTCGTTGTATTCTTGGCATTTTTGTTGATATGTAGTGTGTACAGCGTGAGTTCTATACTATATAAAAATAAGTCGGGTTTTCCTTCCTGACGCTATAACTCCAGAACGCACGAACCAATTTCCACGGTTTTGCATTCGTTGGAAAGGTCTCAGGCTCCATGAGGTTTATAGCAAAGAAAATTCAGGAAAAATTCTGGACAAACCAACATTTTAAGTAGATGGCGCCGGTGCGTGATACATTGTTTTTCGTATATTATAAAATGTTTAATAAATAAACGTCCACCCGAGCGAAGCCGGGACGGGCCGCTAGTCTATATTCTACGAATAAGGAAAAATTACCACACTTCAGAAAAAGGAAGAACATACCAAAAATAGCAAATCAGCTGCGGTAACTATTCTTTTAACCAACTTCGAACAATAAAGGGCACGTGCACCACTCCACCAGTCAGTAGGGCAAATTTCATTTAGACCGTCACGGCAGTCCGGATCCCGTCCTGAACTATGCTCTACTAGCGAACACGTGTTAACAAGACTCGTCTTTGAAAAACTGGATAGGACCCTTGTTAGAGCGACACAGTAACTTGGGTTCATATTGACGGACGATTGAGGTAAGAATCAGGTAGCTCCCAAAGGATCCCACGAAACTGATCCCGTGTAGTGTTTCTTTCAAATCCCAGTAAATATTTGAATACTAATCGGATCCTAATCAAAGATTGCATAGAAACACATTTACATATACATGTAAACGTTACATATAAACATTGCTACTATCAAAACGCATGTGTTTGAATTTTGATAATTTTTTTCGATGAAAAAAGACGGTCGCGACCCGTGCTTGTAGTCATACGATGTTTGCGACATGAAATTGAATTGAAAATGAAATTAACTTATGAAAATTCACGCACTCAATCTATATATATATACAACCAAGAGACGGACATAGGATACATTTTATCCCGTTCGGCGGCGTTTTCCTAATTCACCCGTGAGAAGCCGGGGCGGGTCAACTAGTGATATATAAAAAAATAAATATTGTGTACGCATATATTATTTAAATTTTAATATCAATTATCCCGCTATTGCAAACGAAACATGTAATTTTCATAGCTGAGAAAGTAAAACTAAAAAAAAACACGTAGGCTATGTTACTGCTTCGGTAATACTTCAGCTTATTTATATGGGGCAGGCGTAGGACGCGACACAAAAGAACATGATGATATTACCGTAGCTCCGAGCCGCTAATGTGATGTACATTACGTTATTTACCAGTCAAGAATTATTTTACCTTTTTAGGGTACCGTACAAAAATTTTTAGGGAGTAAATGTCATAGACCGCAGGGTTCTACGGGTTGGTAAGACAATCCTTCAAAATAAACCTATCGAGCCACAAAAAAATCTCAGCATTTCACAGCTGTTTCCAATCCGCATTAGCGTAGCTTTTTGGATCATATAACGACTTTCATTACAGTCTAGTGACATGTGACCAAAAACTATCTCGTATGGGTAAAAAAATTGCATGTGTGAGTAATTAATTATTTATTTATTTTTTACTTCAAACTTGTCTAGCATTTGACCACGCTCTCACCTGATGGGAAGTGTCGATGCGATCATGCTAGCCAAGTATATACCTATTCACTCTTCTTTTGAACACGCCTGGGTCATATCATATTATATTATAATTATATTCATACGCGAAAGAGAGTATTAATCATTAAAGTCACCAATTAGGCGAGAGGCGTTCCTTAGACCATCCAGAACAATCCAAGAGACCCGCGTCGACATCGGAGGACTGCTAGCCATCCTGGAGAAAAATGGATGTTTGAACTGATGCATGTCACCTCATCATGCAAAAAGAGTTGCTGTACGGCCTATTTGCGGAAAATATCCCACGCATCACGTAGCGATTACCGAAATGTTATAATTAAAACAAAAATATTCAATTCCATTTTAAGAGATTATACATCGAACAGAGAAGATAACTACTTATAAAATCTTTTCTTTGTTCTCTTCTCCTCAAGTGGACTTTCCTCAAAAAACTACATAAAAAGTAAGGAAAAAAATATATTTATTCATATGACAGTGCCCCAACAGTGCAACAACACTGGAACAGTTGTGACAGCCACCCAAAGCAGTGCTCCGCTACATGAAGGAGCTGGAGAATTAGAATTAGTGCCCCAATGTAGTTTCATAGATCTGAATGTATACTTACATAGGTACGTGATAAAAGGAATAATGTACCTGTAATGTTGAAGATTTATAAATGTTCATTTCATTTTAAATTAATCAAAATCAGTTAAAGAACCATATCGTGGACAGACTGTTACATTCTTCGAAAAAAGTAATGTGGAGAAAAATGCAATTAGAATTGGTGCAATCATAATCATTAACTTATGACATTTAGAAAATAATAGGTCTTTACCTATGAAATTGCCGTATTGCAGTACAGACTTTTCAAACAAAAAAAAGTTTTGATTGGCTATGAATTCTAAATTCAAATTAATTTTGTTTTAAAAATATGACATTCTATTTACAATATAAGTATTTTGTTTATTGATTAGCGCTGTATTTTCATTACATTTCAACATTTTTCCTCATAATGGATACTTTGAAATTTCGTGTAATTATGGAATATGAGTTCCGTCGTGGCACCAACGCGGCACAAACGACGCGTAACATCAACGACGTTTACGGAGAGAACTGTACAAACGAACGTACAACCCGTTATTGGTTTGCTCGGTTACGTTCTGGGAATTTTGACTTGAAAAATGAACCTCGTGGTCGTCCGGAAACTTTGGTCAACAATGATGAATTAAAGGCGATTGTGGAAGCTGATGAATCTCAATCTACAGCTGAGCTGGCAGCAGCTTTTGATGTTAGCATCAAAACAATATTGGCCCATTTGCGACAGATTGGCAAGATAAAAAAGCTTGATAGATGGGTGCCCCACGAACTTAACGATCGCCAGCGCAACGTACGCGTCGAGACTTGCCTTGCGCTGCTTAACAGGCACAGAAATGAAGGAATTTTGAACCGAATTGTTACGTGCCACGAAAAATGGTTTCTTTTTGACAATCGAAAGCGCTCAGCAAGTTGGTTAGATCCTGGTTGGGTACCAAAGCAATGTGCAAAACGAAAAATGACCCCTAGAAAGGTGATGGTCACAGTTTGGTGGTCTAGTGCTGGTGTGATTCATCATAGCTTTTTACAAAACGGCGAGAGCATTACTGCAGATGTGTACATTGAAGAACTGACCACAATGATGGCGAAACTCGCACGTCTGCAACCAGCTTTGGTCAATCGGTCGTCTCCACTGCTACTTCACGACAACGCGCGACCCCGTACTGCACAACAGACCGTCTCTAAGCTGCATGAGTTGGGTTTGGAAGCTCTCCCTCATCCGCCATACTCACCAGATCTTGCGCCTACCGACTATTACTTTTTCCAAAATTTGGACAACTTTTTAGCGGGAAAAAAATTCAATTCCCGAGAGGCAGTACAAAACGCCTTTGAAGAGTTTGTTGTCTCCCGTCCTGCTGATTTTTTCAAGAAGGGCATCCATAAACTGCCATAGCGTTGGCAAAGATGCATTGATTGCAGGGATGATTACTTTGAATAAAAGAAATAAATAAGTTCGAAAAAAAAATACTTTAACTTTTTTCAAACAAAACGGCAATTTCATAGGTAAAGACCTATATATAGTTCTTATCAATTCCAAGCAAGCGCTACCTGTAACGTGGCATAATTTTTATTAAGACATTTTTTCTAAAATATTATTTCGAAAAAAGGAAATTCAATAACATTTATGGTGAATTCATCCCTTTAGTTATTATAAGAGCACGGAACAGCCAGATGGTCAGTCCGATTATATTTAACTTTTTATAAATAAAATAACCTTATGGGAATTGCTTTGGGAACATACTGTTACTTTTATATGTGATTTATTTTATTTACCCGTCGAGTAGGTTTTCTCCTCGCACGTACTAAACGATATTTGGCGATCCCTAAGACGAACTGTATGTCACGTACGTGACGCTGGAGAGCAAAATGGAAACTTCACTAAGTTGCCGAAACGTACAAATAAATACGTAACTCCTGTGAAAAATAGCTATTGACTTGACTCTTTGGAGTTGGTCGAAACTTTGAAAGTAGAACTGGCTGTTAAGTTTTTTATACTTTTTATAACAGAGTTTCGTATACTGATATTGGGGCATTTGGACTGTCTATAGAGGTAATCTCAAAACACTAACGACTCTTATATCATCGATGAAAAGAGCATGTACCTACCTAATGTATTAAAAGAGCACTGATCCATTTTTATTCCGATGCTTTTATTTAGTTGTAAATAGATGTTTATTTCAATTATTTGTATAAGAGTTACTGAGGTCATACCTGAAGGTACATGTTATGCCCTGAAATATTTCAATTTCATAAAATTCAAAGCCTAAACTTCATCTACTTATCCTGTCTTTCTATTTTTCCTCTACTTTCTTAAGTGAGTTACATGTAATGGTAAATATTTGATTTTTATTTATCCATAGCAAAATATTGCCAATACATCCTCTCTTATTGACCAAACATATCCAAAAAACGTAGCTATTGCCATTTTTGTTTCATGTAAAATGCCATGGACTCACCTGTACTCTAAACTTACTTTGAGCCAGTTAAATTTTTGGAAAATACACTTATTGGTTTGGTTTTAATGTCATAACGTTGATAGAATATCTAAGTTAAATTATAATTCCCACAAGAAAAGTATAATAGATTAAAAATATTTCTTGAGGATAATTATGTCCATTAGTAAATTAAGACTACTAAAAACCTTAACTGGTGGCTTAATAGCCGGCTTTTGAGGTTTAATTTACTTTGGTCACGATATAAATGAATTCATAACAAAACGATTTAGTCGAAGCTTTGGTTGTTTGTTTCGTGTATTGACATTTTGACGTTGCAAACTAGGCTTGAAATATTTAGGTTCGCTTACTATTCTTAATAATTATGATCGTTTGTAATTGTCATAGGTACATAGGGTGAATAACGTGGTAATTGTATAGAAAACATACATTTTAGTAGGTAGTTAATTTATTTAAAAAAAATTTAGAGTCAACACAAATCTAAACTAAACTAATTCTAATTTTCTTATTAAGAAACATTAAGATGGGTATGTTTTATATTATACGGTATATTTTTAATATTAAACAGTAACTGCATTCCTTGGCAGTGCCACGTCACTGCCCGACGCCCGTCTATACAAGCCAGGGCGAGTGTTTGCGCAGAGATTAATGATGCGGCGCAGAGCACACTATACAGGGGCCTCTCGACAAAAGGATCTCTTACTTACTCTTTGGTGCCTACTGAAAAGCCCGTGAAATGGGGAAATCTTAAACTTTTGTACGAAGTTAACGGGTACATAGTAAGTATGGTTTAATGATTGATTTTAACTTGTTTGCGTTTTGAGTGGAATCAGCATTAACCCATGTGTTTTGGTGACATGAAAAGTCGTTAAATAAGTCACATACGTCGCTTTGCCAGTTATTCTGCCGCCAAGTAGTAGTGTGCAAGCACTGCTGTGTTCCGGTTTGAACGGCACTGTAGCTAGTGAAATTACTGGGCAAATGAGACTTTATGATCTGATCTCACAGTCTAGTAATCTTATTACTAGATTGTGCTGATGTCTCAGGATGACGTGCGCAATGCAGTGTCACGCGAACCTCTATACTTTAGAGTTCCGAGTGACACTGCAGCTGGTATGGGCAGCCGTGTCGTTTAACATCAGGCGAACGGCTAGCTCGTCACGTCATTCCTTAACAAAAAAAAAAAAAACATAGTGCACATCAACTTGGCTCATGCCAAATGGTAAAGTTAAGCAAAGGTTGCTAGGGCCACGAATTGGACTGGTGACTACTAAAAAGTATTAGTTAGCGCTACCGCATTCCGGAGAGCACGTTAAGCCGTCGGTCCCGTAGTTTTTGCAAAACTACTACACTGCTCTGAAGTTGCTCGAAGCTAAGTGAATACGAGAGTGTAGTACTTGGTACTTTGGTTCACTTCGTGTAATCATGTTTCGGTACGGGCGACTTCCCATCGTTCTTGGTTCTTGCGCACGAGTTAAAGGACTCGGAAGTGTTCCCATAGTTCTACTAGTGTAGGAAAAATCGTAGACCTTAGGGTGGCTCGAAAATTTTGAGTAAACGACTAATCGGTATCCTACACGAGAAGAAAGGAATAGTAAATAATACCAGAAATACGTTAAATTAATTTAAAATTGTTTACCTAACTTAATTATGGTTAATTAATCTAATAATGCATCAAACGAGTTTAATGGAAACAACTACGATTCGTGCCTCAGACGCGAGGCTGCGCGCCCTCTTCACTTAAAACTGTATATTCTAATTTATGGCTTACAGTATTGCACTGCTTATTACTTCCGGTGCAGTTTCGGGGACCGGAAGTACATTTTATGGGGTTGTAAACCTTGAGCGCCTTAGCATAATTGCTGTGTTTCATTAAATTAGTTTACCCATCAATTACGTGTTTATGCTAATGCTGTGGTGGTAAAATCTGTGATTAAGTATGGCGTATGGGAGCTTCATAAATGGTCCACATGCATTAATTTGTGGTTACATTATTGTGCAATAGCTTTAAGTAATGTACAGTTAATTTTGATACCTATTTTAAGGTAATTTAGTCTATTATCTAATTTTAATTTTATCTAACTACAATAAATACGTTGTCATGCATGAAGAAAATTAAAACACAAAAAGTACATCATAGCTTCTTTTTTACAGGTGTAATCGCAGGTTCAGATCGCAGTTTTCTGTTCTGCGTTGTGCCGGATTACCACCACCATCTACCTACCACCAGTAGTGGAAAAGAGGACTTCTTTTTCAAACTCATATACTGTAATAGGCTTGCTATATAATATTTCACATTAAGCACTTTGTAATTTTATATGCTAGGTAAAATAAGTTAATTTAAGTACCTAACCGCATTTCGATTAGTAAAAGTGCTGAAAATAACCTATTTGCAATAAAATCTTTTGACTTTGACTTTGATTTTGACATTAGCATTACACTAAAGTAGGTTTTCAATCTTATAATTCTGTAGCTGCTCTTATTGCGTGAATTCAACGTCTCGCGTCTGTCTAATACGCTAAAATGTGTACCAGCAAAATGTTCTTGGCTACAGTTAATTGTAAGTTATGGTTGAGATCGCTGCTTGTGATCCAGCGATTCAGTGCTGTTGCATTAACTATGAGATTTTGTCCGTCACTTATTAGTAGGGGCTGCATTAGTATTATTAGTCCATATTTAGTGAATATGTAATGTATGTAGATAGATTGATAGATATTTATACCGTGTCATAAATTGTGTGGTGAGTAGTGGTAGTTGAGGCTCGTATTAGGACCGAAACAGCCTGAAGGAGAGGACGCCTATGTCCAGCAGTGGATTGACACCGGCTGAAATCTTTATGATGATAATGATCATTATACAAATATTATTTAAATTAATAGTCAGGAGCATACATGAAAATAAATGTCATTTTTTTCGAGATAATTATCAAATAAGTGAAATCAAGTAAAGCAAGTCAAAAAGCTTGTTTGTTCTGAATCCGGGTTTGTGAGACAACGGTCCTTTTAAAATTTGATTAAACTTATTGTTAGCTGAAAGTTTCTTAAGTCCTGTTAAGGATTTTTCAAACCATTGATCAATCTACGATATTATTACGAGTATTATTATTATTATTACTTTTTTATGTTAAGGAATGACATAAGTTAGTCCTTTGGCTGATGTTAAGCGACACGGCCGCCCATATCAGTTCCAGTGCTACTTGGAACTCTAAAGTATAGTTTCGAGTTTCGCGTAACACTGCACTGCACTGTGTCACAGTCTAGTAATCTTATTACTAGATTAAGTCTAATGACTTCGGTCATACAGTCTCATTTGCCCAGTAAGCTACTAAACTTCAAATCAGCACACAGTAGTGCTTGCGCACTATTGCATGACGTCAGAATAACTGGCAAAGCGATGACGGTACCTACCTAGACGAACTCTGCAGAAAAGTCCTAAGTAGTGTGTGTAATGTTAAACTTACATTAATTATTATTTCATTTCAGTAGTGCTTAAACTCGCATTCAAGTCTGGTTAAGCGACAGACAAGCCAAATAGTAAAGCGGTGGCTACTGAATGCTTCTTTGGAAGCATCTAAACAAAAACAGTATAAAATGTTGCAATATCGTTGTCACCGGACCTTCATTTATAGTTCAGCTAGCGGTTTCGCGAGTACTCTACATTTTCAATATTCGCCTGTTGGTCGCATCATAAATCTTGGGAGCGCAGACGTTTGCTGCTACAAGCTGCATTCTAGCACTGCCTTAATATTTAATGAAAATTGTTGGTTTAGCTTAATTTCCACTGCGGGTGTAATCGTTGGAGAGTTTCGGATTTTTAGCGAGTGCTTTAATTTGGTTAAATTATTTGTTACTAATGTATTAAATGTCTTTACTGCCCTGTGTCCCTGCTTTGTTTCTACATTTTCCTTGGTGCTTAGGATCGTTGACTCAACTTACAAATCTCTACTTATAACACAACCGACAACAACACAACACAGAAACAGGCTGCATTGGCGTAAGTACTTACGCCAATGCAGCAATACTGAAGTAAATGTTTCAACTATGCTAAGTGATATGTTCACAGTTCCTCGAAATCTCAAAAGCACCCTTTAAAAGCCGTCAAGGTCATAATAACTTTAATTGATGACAGCCGATGAGATAGTGGTTGAGCAGGTCGTCTCATAACCCCGAGGCGGGTTTGATTCCCGTGGCAGGACAAGTATCTGTGCACAGAAAAAAAAAGCAAATACTTGTTCTGACTCTGGCTGTTGTGGGACCATGATCCTCGTAGTTCCTGGGTCCCTAGACACAGGGAATCCTAATTAGGGTCCAGGATTTATGTATGTGATCGTTGGGCGCTATTATTATTATTAATTGTTTCATTTTCATTCGTTGGTTTGTTGAACTTGCAGCCCTGAAACTAAAATGTTTACAAGTGATTTGGTCCCACTACCGTCACCTGCCCGTAAGTACGCTTAAATCACTTTTTCCATGAAAAACCAACCAAAACCGACATCATTAAGAACCATATCATAAATTATTCCGTAAAGAACCTGCAGGTTTCTTTCATATCGCAGAGTTCAACAACCTCATCTAATAAAAGCTGGCGCTCCGTTCCTTTCTTCATCAGACTGTCTAATTTGCTAATAAATAATCTGTATTGATTTTGAAATTAAAAAGCGCTTTGAGACGATACCTTTATTAAAAACCAAGCCATAGGTAATGGTGAACGTTTATAAAGTAAAAAGATGAAGGTTCAGAGTTTATTGATCTTGCTAGAGCAATTGTATAGGGTGACCCAAAATTAGCACAATCTTTATATTCACTGCTATTTAAGTGTTGGAAAAAATTCAGGGTTGGAAAAATAGAGAATTACACAATTTCACAACGTGTCATCTTTGTTTATTTCGAAAATTTCGTGTTCTTTTGTCAATTACAATTAATATTTAGTGAAAATATAATTATCATTAATTTGAAACTGTTTTCGTTAAATATACTTGCAGAATAAACCAAATATCTTCGTTTTATCTTTATCAAAACGAAGATATTTGGTTTATTCTGCAAGTATAAGTTAAGTTAATTATAACTTGGTTTCGTTTCGATATGATTACACCCTAATATCATTTCTAAATGTGGTACGTTCATTACACAAAACTAGATATAAACAACTACGAGAATCGCCATTCAGATTTTATATAAATGTAAGATTTTTCTGTGATGGAGCCAGGAAGCAAACACAGAAATTTCTCAGCACAACTTGGATTTATTAAACAAAGTTATTTAAACAACACTGTCCGTCTTCACGTCATTCAGTCGTCTTCCATTCTATTTTTAGCTATCCCTTTCACATTCCTTCCTTTTTTCTCACTATACGTTCCATATCACTAATAATGCCTACATAAATAACAATAGTTAATTAAAAAGCTAATATAGAAAAACGCTGCTTGCAGTGAAAGCTGAATTAATATTGGAAATAAACCTGTCAAACATTATTCCATCTGTGTGAACATCATCGTCAGCAAAATCTAGCAATAATAGAGCTCTCGGCGTCAATGTTTAATCCGGCTGCAGCGCAGCGGGCCGTTTATCAATCGCTCGAAAAAACAACATATTTCAATATCCTCTGATTAATATCGGCTGCCAGTACGCCGGTCGACGCAAACATGAAATTTATGTACTGCGACCGACGGGGCTCCGTCGTTTTGCTTTTAAAATTACGAATGTTTGTCGCGACGATTGGCCGCCGCGTCGCTCCCATCTGTTGCGGCGCAATTAACATTCACATTAGGTGGCCTTTTTGCTTCGGAAAGGGCTTTGTTCTCAGTTTTATGGAAGCAATAATTGTTGTAACAGAAAGAAGTTGTAAGCACACCTTTAAATTATTCAAATATAGATACTACGACGTTTAATTACTGAATATGCTACGGCTATGAACATCATGCAATCATTTATGTAACTTTCTGGGCTAAGGTAAGTACCTACTATTGGCATAGGAATGACACGTTTGGTATTGTATCATACGAAAGATCTTGCAGTTAGAGAAATTATACTACCTGATGCACTTGAAAATGTCACCGTGCTTCTACTGAATCTTATGCCTCAATGATTGTGTATATAACTTCCTGCACATATAGGCAACAATTTTTATATTACGCAAACCATCTTGCATTTATTTAGCTATATGGCAACTGACGAGCATACCACCACAATCATACTATAGTTTATCGCGATGTTTTCCTTCACCGAATACTTAATGCACATTTCCGTAATGATTGAACCTACTACCCGACAGATTGTCAGTCGATACAAAACAATTCTCTTATTTATAGTCTGAAGTATTTTGTTTGTAGACTAATACTTAGAAATTAACAATCAGCGTTTTTATTTACAGCAAGCTTTCAACCCATTTGCATTGAAATAATAACTCTCAAAATTAAATTTAAATCCGTTCCCATTACATTTGCAATATTTTAAGGTTAATTTATTCACCTTTCTGTATGCTTTGTCATCATTTGCGAGTGCCATTCCACGAGGAAACAGGGGGCGTGCGACACTGTACATCATTTGTTAATGATTTATTTACCAATGGAGATTTTCATTTTGCCCCTTTTGTATGAGTGCGTATTTCTGTTGATAGTTATTGCATTAAGAACCGATATTTAAAAGATTAAGCCTTGATTTAATTTTATGATTCCTCTATTGTTTAGCGTCTTACATTAATTGCGTAGAAAATTGTTTACAATATAGAATTTATGTAGCTTTAAGATTTAATGATATTAGAAATATATTATATATTTATGGGCAAGCGTGCTCCATCTTAGACTCGTCACTTACCATCAGGTGAGTTGTTGTGAAACGCATGCCCATTTTACCATTTTAAAAAACTATAGTAACTTTATTATGTTAGAAGAATAATATTAGAGTGTATAAAATAAGATAAGCGGTAAAGTTAATTTATTATATATCCTTAGCATTTTAAGCCTTTATTTATAACTAGTTTCGCCTCGTGGTTTCACCGGTGGAAAGAAATAATCCTATGTGTTAATCCAGCGTACAAATTTCATCAAATTTGAGCTTCGAAGATTATTGGTACCAAATATTTACTCACACACACAAACTATCGCATTAATAACATAAGTAGCATAAGGACAAAAATGTGAAAACAAGCTATAATTCTAATAAAAAATCATAAACAATCCCACAGGGCTGCCTCTGGTCATAAAAATGGAACTCTACAGCGGCACAACGGAACTTTTATTAAAATAACAACATTAGTCGTTAATTTGTTTGTAAAACTGCGCAGACCGAATCACTTATTCACGGCGTCGAGACCGCGGACCGAATAATGTCGCGCTGCCTCTATATAATTCAGCATGTTGGAGACACGCGTCTTGGAGTTTGAATACAACCCTAATTGTAAAACAGTTTTAGAAGCCGATTCTCGATATAAACATACAGCATACAGCTCCCTATGAGTTCAGAACCGTCAATATTGATAATTATGCTATTCTTTCGTCATTAATTTAATAATATCTCAACAATAATGATTAAATATGTAAAATATAAACTAATAAATAAAGGATTGGTAGACATTTCACACAGCACCATCTAGCCCCAAACTAAGCAAAGCTTGTACTGTTGGAACTAGATAACTGATACAATACTTAAATACTTTTTTTGTAAATACATACATAGATTACAATATATTACCCGGACACAGAACAAACATCGATGTTGGTCACACAAATGTTTGTCATGGGTGGGGATCGAATCCACAGCCTGCAGTTCAGATGACAGGGTTACTATCAACTGAGCTATCGGGCCAGTCTAAAGATTACACTTATTAAAAGCTCTAAAAAATAAAAATAAAATTAGCAATAACAGGAGTATTAGGTAACTAGAAAAGTAATTAATAATAATAATATGTGTGGACATCTCACACAACGCCATCTAGCCTCAAACTAAGCAAAGCTTGTATTATGGGAACCAGATAACTGATACAATACTTAAATACTTTTTGTTTGTAAATAGTAACATATAATACCATATAACACCCAGACACAGAACAAACACTTATATGTTCATCACACAAATGTTTGTCCTGGGTGGGAATCGAACCCACAACCCACAGTTCAGAAGGCAGGGTTACTACCAACTGAGCTATTGGGCCAGTCAAAGTCAAACAGATTAATTGACAAAATAATTAAACGTAAGTCTGAAATGTTTTCATATTCAATATAAACATTCTTTATAAACCTTCGAGAAAAATACTTAATTGAGGTTCTCACTACTAATAGGTTTTCCCGTTATAGAAAATCTACTTTCTCCCAGCAGAAGAATGGACGTGTTCCGGCGTCGATGGCCAACAAATGAAATTAATGCATTTCTCTTGAGATATAAAATGTCATTAGTTTCGCTCGATGAGCCAGCGCCGGCGAGCCTTCATAGGGAAACATAAGTAGATACTTAATTGTGTTCGATAGGTTATAATAATTATTGTGAAAGGTTCCGTCAAATATTTTATAGATAAGAAATAGGTACTTTTTTATGTTAATGAATGACATGACGAGCTAGTCGTTTAATTGATGTTAAGCGACACGACATGTAACAGTGATTTAAGTAGAGTTAAATAAAATATAAATATATTTAAGCATTTCCAGAATACAACAAAAATATTTAAAATAATGGGAAGTCTTTGTGTACTGCCGATATAAGTAAAAATTAAATAACATGTGACATAATATATAATAATATATATAACATGGGAAGCGTGCGCAAGTTCCATGATTTTTGTTCACCCAAAAAATGCTCGACACACGTAAAGAAGTTTTCCCTTAAAAAATCTGCTATATGTTCTTAAAGAAAGGTATATTATTATACTATTTACACCCCGCGGTTTCAAACGCAGAAAAATTTATTATAATTATTTGCTCCATCCCACGGGAACATTTCACTTTTCCGGGATAAAATGTAGCCTATATGTTAATCCAGTGTATAAGCTATCTTGGTACCGAATTTCATCCAAATCCATTCAGCCATTTGAGCGTGAAGAAGTAACAAACATACACACATACACAGAAACACACATACAAACTTTCACCTTTATAATATTAGTGTGAAAATAATGTTTTGTAAAATTATAGACTTTTTACTATATTTCCAAGCATTGACAGTTAATTGTATATAGTCACCCACCATGCCTATTTAAAATAATTGAATGTATAAATGTAACAGAGAACAACCTCTGATCATATAAAAATACTGATCAATTGAAACGATTGTATATTTATGAATTTACAAGTAGACCACGTTTCGAGTATTTTTATCCATTACAGACACTACAAAATAATGACGGTCAGGCCGGATTGGGCAATACCAAGGCTCGTAGAACACAATGGCCGAACATTACATGGATATAACATCGTATTTTAAATACGCCATGTAAATTACAAGGCAAACTTTTCTGTATTATCAGACGGATGAAGAATTTGACGACATTGACCGATAGATAACCCATAAGTGAATACCAACTAACAGAAATTAGACGAGACCATCCAAATGAGAAGACTATATATAGACGAAAATAAGCCACGTTCATTGTAAGATATGTTATATAGTATATTATATTAGTGTACTTTTAAATTATTGCCATTGCTAATTTTAATTTTATGATATATTATTTTGACATTCCCTCGTATTATTAATTTATTATTATATGTTATTTTGTACCGCTTGTATTGTACAATTCTATTTATATTATTATCTAATGTCAGACGTGTATTTTATATGAATAAATGACTATTGACTATCAGATTAGCTAAGCGATTATGGAACTTGATTGCTACCAATATAAACAGATCTATGAATTGGAGTGTCAATACGTAGTTTATGTACATAGTTGCGATGGAAATTTTAAAATTAGAAATAATAATAATAATAATAATAATAATATGAGTGGACATCTCACACAACGCCATCTAGCCCCAAACTAAGCAAAGCTTGTGCTATGGGAACCAGATAACTGATACAATACTTAGATACTTTTTTGTTTGTAAATACATACATAGAATACAATATGACACCCAGACACAGAACAAACACCTATGTTCATCACACAAATGTTTGTCCTGAGTGGGAATCGAACCCACAGCCCACAGTTCAGAAGGCAGGGCTACTACCAACTGAGCTATCTGGCCAGTCAAAATAAAGTTTCTCTTGTTGCATTACAATCAAAGTTTCATGATCACCTCCCCGATTGCGCATCGTAACAGGTTCGCTGCGGTCACTATATATGGATAACCGCTAAAAAAGTATTATAACCGTATAAAGTATTTATAACCGAACGCTATCATGCATCTTTAAGCTGTCGGTCCTTGTAACCGAGACCATTTTCAATAAGCCTTCGGGTAGCTTAAAATTTCACTGTTGATCTCTTGCCAAAGAAGGACATAAATTTAGGTTATTCATTAGTGATTATTATGCAGATAAAGAGATGATCTAAGGCGTCCGATTTTTTTATCTAACCTACGTCTGACATAATGGAAACAGGCGCTAGCGTGCAGACCCAAGTAGCCAGGGTTATTGTAAGGCCCGGCGACGTCTTATTTTATCTAAATCCTATTTTGTGTCCCAAGCATAAATCGCGCTAAGGCGTGTGCGTTGCGTGAACATTTTCTTATTTCCGAGCATACGTGCCAAGAACTGTAAGCACGGATCTTGCCCTTTGTAATATGAAAATATGCTTGTTATGGCTTTGGCCAATATTGGGGACGGGGTAATTACGTACGGTTGTGTGTCATTCTGGGTAAGCTATGAGTTAACAATTGAAAGATATGCGACATACGTAAAGGTGTTAAGATATAATCTTTTGTTTTAAATTTTAAAATGTTTTTGTTGTGTTTATTACTGTCAGGAGACGGTTCTTATGAAAGAGAAAAACTAAGAAAGTTGGTAAATTTTCACCACGCGGGTGAAATCGCGGGGCGCAGCTAGTAAATATATAGAACTACTAGATGTGTCATGCGGTTTCACCTGCGTAGGCAACCATTTATATCTATCCATGTTTATTACACGGGGACCACGGGAACACACAAAATTTTATCAAAATTGTTTCAGTTCTGAGTGGTAGCAAATATATAAATTTTGTATAGACACATAAACTTCCACATTTATAATATGGATAAGAAATAAGTCTTTAATATCTAAGGCGAACGTGATACATCTTCGAATGCATAGTCGTTTAGCATCAGGGGAGTTGCAGTCAAACGCTGGCCTATTCGTACATACAAAAATAAAACTTTATTCAACACGGGCTATATCATATATGTATTACTTACTGCTGAAAGCGCATTGACTGTATGAATATGTAGCACCTACTTACAGTCACAAATTTATCACAGTCAGGCTATCTGTAGTGTTTTTATCTTTTGCAAGAAGAATTATAAGCACTGTATGAAAGGGATCTCTTCAGAAATGTTTTCTCTGAAAGCTACTCTCTAAATGTAAAATAAACTTTACAAACAGCACAAAGAGCACCACTTACGGTTTTGTTTCTCCAAAATTTGAGACAAAATTTCAAATTGACTACTGGTAAAGTTGTAAATTTCTCAAAGCAGACATACATCCTCCAGACGAGACATTACATAAAAAAACGAACAGGCACTACGCTCTCTTTCTCAAAAAAAAGTGGCGGGCATTTTGAAAAACGTGTTTCGTTTGTAGAACACGTTGGGTAGATTGTGAAATTGGACCACTGCCATTGCAGTAAAAGTGGGAATAAATCGGCTGGGACGCATTTTCCCGGGAATGACCCAGATGAAAAAAGTAGCTTGTTCACTGACTCACGATTGGTGAAGCGAAACGATTCGCTGAGCAAATGATACCTTTTACACTAACAGGCGGTGTAAATAGCAGACGATCGTTCGATCCGAGCGCTCCTGTAATCTAGAAAAGGAATCTTTAATAACCTAGCGCTACTAAAAAGAATTCAGAATTTATCTATGTTGAAACCGAAAGATTTATTTTCTTTTGATAAAAGGAAATCTTTACTATGATTAGAGATGTGTTGTATGTGATTCTTCATCTTATTCACATATAATAATTGCAACAAATTGCAAGTCTTCGATTGTTCTTCCAAATTAAATATCATCTAATTACTGCATTTGTCTCGTGTTAGCATGGCTTTACATTATGTTTGGTTTCAAAATAGGTTCAAAAAGGTCAAATTTAAGATTCAGCGAAGATATTGACAATGTTTAATGTTGAGAATGACACAAAATATTGTAACACAAAATGTGAATTATGTGAAGAAAAAAATAATATAACGTATGTCTTAAGAAATGTAAGCCCAACCATACAGTATCCATCCTCTATGTAGTCTAGTAGTAGTATACAACCCGAAAGTGATTTGCGAACCAATCACTCAATATAGGTAGGGATGGTAATTTTTTTTTTAAAAGTAGGTGAATTTTGTTAACGAAATTATATAGATGACAATTGAAGGGGCGAGAACAAAAAGGATTTATCTGATTTTTTTCTCAAAATGACTTATGAGTATCGTTGGATTCAGCGTGAAATTATCTTCAATAATACATTCTCAAAATACCGAAATGAGGCTTAAATCTCGAGATTTTTAGTCTAAAAACGGTTTATCTGTCACAGGAATACAGTTCGCTTAGCATATAAACACTATTATATTGATTTTATTATATTATATTTTTACAGTAATTGTATGAATTGGTACTATAATTAGTATTTAAAAATGGAATTAAAACATTTTCAAGCAACTGAAACTTACATAAACCTTTTCTATTACCTTATAAGCACTCTACATTAACATGACGACGTTGACGTTTAAAGTCAATTTTCTCGAAACTGTCTATTTGTCAGTTAAATCCTTTTTATTCTTAACCCTTCAATTATTTTCGGGATGTTTTAGTTCTAAAACAATGAATGGGTATATTGAGGAGTGGAGAATAGAAAAAAGGGAAAAGACTACAGAAAGAGATAATAAAGATAAAAAAAAATGAAATGGTGGAGAACAGCGGACGTGGAACAGGAGGTAGAGTTTTCTTCCTAGAGGAAAATGACACTAAGTTAAACCCCTTTTTGACTTTCGCTATCTAATAGTGTATCATAAAAAAGGCTGATCCTCACGCAGCTTAATCAATTAATTCGTCTAAGATTTTTTTATTATTTTATTATTATAGTATTTTCAAAGGCGTAGAAATAACCTGGTGGGTCAGTTATATATAGTCCATAAGAATTAATAGCATGACGGGGCACGAATGTTTCATAAGTCCAGTCTAAATAGGACTATTCCACATACAACCACCACAGAGCACAGACAAGACAACAAATGATTACTAGGCCCATAGATTACACATTCTATGTTGTTAGGTTATTGTTACTGTAGGCTTCCGCCGATGTTTAAGACGGGCCATACGATTCAAGGCAATTTTTCTAATCCATTAGGCTGTCTGATGTTCAACTTTTATGCGGGTCCTACCACCGAATGTCTCGCGAGAACGAGTAACATCGCTCAAATTATTTTCAGTGGGGTTTTTACGATAGCCGTATCTTTTTACACGCACATCATGTGTAGATATGTGCACATAATGTTTAGGTGCGTTACGTACGAGTGAAGTGTTCATAAATCGAATTCGTGCGTCGAATCGCATGACACATGTATGGGCGTTTGAAGAGCGAATTGGGGTGAATTTTCTAAAGTGAATCCCAGTGACAGAACTTGTGGTTTTAAAGGCTATCATTGGGCACTACCGTAGGATCAAATTTATTGACGCGTTTATATGTGATTAACCGACTTAAAAAAAGAGTAAATTTCTGAATCGATTTACGTGGTTCTTTTGTTTAGGAGGAGAACCTTGCGTGGTGGTCCCATATAAAGAGACAGATAATTTGTTCTCTTCTTCTTTTTCTCAATTCCAAGTACCTACTTCTCAATATGAAATTAAGTCATTTTAACATTAACAATTGAAGTTGGTTTAACACCTTCTAAGGATATTATATCTTTTGTCATTTATCTCCTTCCTCATCGTCATCATTAGGTATATTCAGCTTTTTATGCAATTAAATGATTATGAAGAGATGAAGGCAGGCCAATACATAGCAATGTCAAGCTCACGTCTTGTATAAAATATATATAATATATAACCATTTAAAACCAGTACCTTTTAAAAATATGTACTGAAATTCAGTTTCGTGTTAGTAAGTAACATTTAAGTTTAACGGTTAAAAATTGCTATTGTTTGTCATTTTTTTGGACTGTCATAATTAAAGCTGTCATTTTGGTCATTGCGGCCTGTATATAGTAGTATACCAATTTTTTTTAGTAGGCATTGTTTAGTATTAGTTATTATATCATTGTAGCATTTAGTAGAAAGAATAAAGGCAATTTGCCAGTTAAAAAAAAGTTTAAGCTTGTATAAATCCACATTAACATTGAGTAAATTCGACGAGCTACAACGTAATCTCAATAGTACCCTGCGTCGTCGCCGGGAAGCGCCGCTGAGTCTGGACTTCGAGACCATTGTCTTCCCTACTTGCGAATAACGCAGTAAGTAATATTGTTTTTTGCTAGTCTAGTAATTGGATTTTTGGAATGTATGTATGTGGCCTAGATTTAGGCAAAACCTGCTTGGGGAAAGTAATAGTTTTCCCACAAAGTATTATATTATACTTTTGCTTTGTCTTTTCAACTATTACGTTTGAACTGTTTTCATGGCTTTACTATAAAAATAATTTGATTAACACATTTGCCATTTTGAATTTTTTTTACCAAAAATTAAAAAAGGCAAGCATAATATTAAATTCCTGTAACGTTGCTCAAGAGCCAGTCCACAGTACTGAAGTAGCCTAATGAATGATGATGAAACATGATGGAATGTTTATTGCAATGAAATCTTATTCCAGTACCTTTTAACTATAAAAAAACTAAAATTTGTTTTAAAATTACTCCCAAAATTCTAATCGACTAACATTTTCACTGTACTAAACATTTACATTTTATATTATTTAACCAATAATTGAATGCTGATGAAAAAATATTTAATTTTTGTTATATACCGAAATTAGAAAACCACAATGAGATTCCTCCGCGAATCCTCTAAGGAGCACATATAAGAAATATAAGATTTTTATTTTTATTTTTGCTTAAGTTATACGTAAAAAACAAAGTAAGGCTAAATGACAATCGACGTGTGAAGTCTAATTTGTGCCAATGGCTGTAATAAAGAAAATCGATGCAAACGCGTTATAATACTAAATATATAATAATACTAAATTATTTCCCATCCACCTGGAAAACAGCTAAAGTCATCGCTATTCATAAACCTGGTAAAGTAACTACTGAGCCAACGTCCTATCGTCCTATCAGCCTACTCCCGTGCTTAGGGAAATTATTTGAAAAAATCATTTACACACGAATGGTTCGCATCTCCGCGAATTTGTTAATAAACGAACAATTTGGGTTCCGCGCAGGGCATTCGACAGTCCAGCAGTTAACCAGAGTCGCTGAAGCAGTATTACATAATCTCAACCTGAATCAATCAACCGGCATGTTTCTACTAGATATTGAGAAGGCATTTGATACAGTTTGGCACGATGCACTGTTACATAAACTTGTCAACTTAAAAATACCGATGTCGTTAATTAAACTGATTCAATCTTACTTAGCAGATCGGTCCTTCCGTGTTCACATAAATGATTGCTCGTCCTCACTCAAACTTGTACCAGCTGGAGTGCCCCAAGGCTCAATATTGGGACCTTACCTCTTTTTGATATTTCTTAATGATATTCCCAAACAAACCCGTACAAGTATTGCATGTTTTGCAGATGACACTGCATCCTTTACATCTTCACAAGACATTGATTTGATCATTGATAGACTTCAGCTATCTATTGAACTTCTTCTTTCCTACTTCTTCAAGTGGAAGCTCAAAATCAATCCTACCAAAACGGAAGCCATCCTATTCACCAGGAAGCGCTCCTTCTCAAGTCGCACATTACGGATAGATGGATTTGATATTCCCTGGAGCCACTCTGTCAAATACTTAGGACTTGTACTCGATAAAAAGCTCAATTGGTCAGAGAATACTGACAAGCTGCGCATCAAAGGTACCAGAGCATTAAACGCATTGTGTCCAGTTCTGAACAGACGGTCTTGTCTGAGCAGTAAAACTAAATTAAACATCTATTGCACCCTGGTCCGTCCCTGCATAACATACGCATGTCCAGTATGGAGCAGCACTTGCTCCACCAACATCAAAAAACTACAAGTTATACAAAATAAAGCGCTAAAATACTCATTTAATACCCCGTTGTACACTAATCTCACACAACTTCATCTGAAAATTGACTTACCAAGTATTTACTCGTACATTTATAAAACATCAAAAAAATTCTATCTTTATAGTATACCTAAAAATAAAAATAATATAATTAAAAATATATGCAAATCTCGTAAAATTGACTTAACTTATATCGATAAATATAATCGCTACAAATTACCCCATCACTTATTCCTCGACACTGATGAATAGGTACAGTCGCCCGCGCGGGCGACCGTGTTCCGCTTGTCGCTATCGCTCGCACCATTCCCGCCCGTATTATCTAGTGATATGAGGACCGGTGTGGCGCGGCGCGATGCGTGGCGGGCAGCGAGCGCTTGCGCGGTTGATATAATAACCAGTTAAATTCGCAGTTCTTGTTGCTTACTGCCACCGTACCGTACGCCTCGCGTAACTTGCGTTTTTGTTTATCTTCCTACCTACCGCCGTTTGGCTAATTGTTGTTGTTAGGGGAACGGTTAATTCCCTTGTAACATAAGGGATGAAATCATATTTAGATTTCAAAGCGATTGCAATGCACACACTTGTTCGTCGAATAAAAGAAATTAGACAATACAAGTCGGCTTACCCAGATCGGTCCCAGAAGCGTTAGCAACTCACACCACACTGTTATTAACGTCACAATAAAGTTCCGTGTGTAAAATATCCGTGAAATTTTGATTAATTTTTATAACGATTTTTTTATTTCGAACAGCGCCGGCCGGCAACACGACGATATATATGGGCCCGTTGCACAGACTAGCGTTGAAGCGCGCGCGCACAGACTAGGCTGCGATGGCGCGAATCGATTGTTTGGCGGGCAATCGATTAAAGCTTGATGATGGTTTTCTTCAGTGGTTTCTTGAGACCTTACCCCAGGAAGCCAGCTAGTACAAGTCTCTCATTGTACTTGTCGTTATTTCCATTACTCAACGACCAGAGCATGTTTAGTTTGCAATCGCTAAGAAATGAAACTAATAGAAAAATAACATCGATTTGAGAATATACGATTACGATACAGTTGTGTTTATTCTTAATCAAAAAACGTAATGCTTGCACTAAAGCTTTCGTAACTAATTTATCAATATAATGACATAAGTTAAATTAATAACTAAGTTTAAAAAATGTAATTAGTATCCAGCTAATAGTTTTATATAAGCGCCCGAGCTTGCAAAACAAATATACTTGTAACTTTTTGTAATGTTTGTCGTTTGTAGGATTTATACGTACACTAGAAATGTTCAATACGTATTGTAATTTGATGAGAAATAAAGATAATTTAAAATTGAAATTGAAAATTGATGCAAACGCGTTTACATATTTTTTCTCTGGCTTCTAATTAAAATCTTCATTTTTTTAATAAGCCATAAAAAAATTAAGATTTTAATTAGAAAGAAGCCAGAGAAAAAAAACGTAAACGCGTTTCCATCGATTCTTTAGAATGACGTTTAGAGCTAACCATTCGCCTGATTTTAAGCGACACAGCTGCCCATATCAGTTGCAGTGTCACTTGGAACTCTAAAGTATAGATTTTCGCGTGACACTGCACAGCGCACGTCATCCTGAGACATCAGCACAATCCAGTAATAAGATTACTAGACTGTGAGATCAGGTAATAAAGTCTCATTTGCCCAGTAGTTTCACACTAGCTACAGTGCCCTTCAAACCGGAACACAGTAGTGCGCAAACACTACTGTGTTCCGGTGTTCGGGCCAGTTATTCTGAATAACTGGCAAAGCGGTGGAACTTTGCAGAAAAGTTCTACCACCTAGTAAAATAAATGATAATTAATTAAGTGAATATCATTTAAAAAAATGATATTCATTAGATATTTATTTAGTACATTAAAAACTAAATAAATAAAAATTACTATCCGTTATAAAGCTAATAAAAACTAATGGTCAATGTAAATCTTGTTAATTTATTAACACTGAATTCTGACTTTCCTTGGAGTAACTGCTAGACAGAAATAACATTCAAGTTCCAAGAAACGAAGAAGTTAGAAACACCAAATAGGTTACCCTTTTGAGATAAAATCTAAGCCTACGGTAAAAATATTTGTTTTGTGTGGGAGTGTAGCCGCTGCGTCGCGTCTCAAGTCCCCTAACATCCGGACTATCCTGTGCTATAAAGCCACAGTAAAATATTACACAGTATAAAAATATCTCAGACAGTATAATACAAAGAAAGTTGCGACTTTTTTAAACTATATTATTCCCAGTGGTAAGTTAGTTGCACTCGCTCATAAGAGCCAAAAATATCGTATCATGGTACGTATATAAAAAACATTTGGCCAGCGTGGCCTGTGCGCTCTCCTTGTAAGAGTAGTTTCATAGCAGAGGGAACGTCGGCTGGGCACCTGATACGGCTGGGCGCCTTAAGACGGCTGGGCGACTTAATCTACGGCTGGGTGCCTTAAGCGTCTGACCTTCTGCCCGATGACACTGTAAAGGCTGGTAGAGACCAACAGTATTAGCCCGTTCGAAAAAAACATCAGTGGGAAAGTACAGGCTGATAAACATATATTGAACCGGTATTCAAATGTCTTCTTCTTCTTCTTGAAGTGCGTCTCCAAGTCTGTTAGTCTACAACTAAACGCTTCAGCCGTTCGTCGTGAAAGTGTCATAAATACAAATCAGAGAAACAAAGAGATTTAATATTGATATTTATAATATAAGTGTAAATTACAACCAAGTAGATCATCTACTGGTACGTTCCTGTGATAAAGTCTAGTCTTGCTGCGCTTGGATGACGTCAAGACCATATTTTACACACTTAAAGCTGTTTGTCGTGTCATACCATTATACGGCATGTAAGGCCTGGACTTATTGCCAACGCTGACGAATAACTCAGCTTAAATTGTTTTTCCAGTATGAGCCGCTTCATTGCATTACATTGAAACGCTCTCATTGCAAAATAAAATCACACTAGGTGTTTCACGCAACTTTTCTTACACACGTTAACTTAGTTCGGAATTTCTGATGTTGTGGGGCATACACGTGCAATATGCATGGCTTCGCACGTGTTTGGTCTTCTGTATCATGTTCTATAAAAAAGTGTTTAGGGCGGTTTCCTACCTTTACTTGTTATTGCGTTAAACAAAGTAGTCTTAATTTGGAATTTTCTTTAGATACTAAATACTTAAATATTGTTCAGGATAAGCAATATAATTATATAGTTTAAAATAATCTTCACCAGCTTTACACTAATAAATGCCTTTTGTATTGGCTTTACGTATAATTTATTACGGCATTTCTCTGTAGAAGTTTTTAGACATTTTTCTCTAAGACTTTGGTGGGTTAAATCGTTCTAAAGCCGGCATAACGTAGTGGTAGCATGATAGCATGTTCATGTTCATAGGTCTTCCTGTTTCGATATTTCAGTGTTTAAAATTGACCAACCATATTTGGTCAATTATGGGCTGCTAACTTTTGGCTGCCAACTTCAAACCGATAAAGATATCGTAACTATAATCGACAATACTTGCACAATGCACAGACAAGAATATTTAGAAAGTTTTTATATACGTAAAAATAAACGTTCTCGATAAATTGGCGAATGGCTTCACACTTTTATCTTAATGGTCACCGTTTATGATGTAATTTAGAGATGATGTACGTGGAGTAGAATGCAATTTAATAGTATTTATGGGTGACCTTCTTTGTGACCGTCTGATTAGTCTATGTACAAAGGTTGGACCTGAACAATAGATATAGTGTTACCTATCATGTAAAACATATAATAGGTCTTTACCTATGAAATTGCCGTATTGCAGTACAGACTTTTTCAAACAAAAAAAAGTTTTGATTGGCTATGGATTCTAAATTCAAATTAATTTTGTTTTAAAAATATGACATTCTATTTACAATATAAGTCTTTTGTTTATTGATTAGCGTTGTATTTTCATTACATTTCAACATTTTTCCTCATAATGGATACTTTGAAATTTCGTGTAATTATGGAATATGAGTTCCGTCGTGGCACCAACGCGGCACAAACGACACGTAACATCAACGACGTTTACGGAGAGAACTGTACAAACGAACGTACAACCCGTTATTGGTTTGCTCGGTTCCCTTCTGGTAATTTTGACTTGAAAAATGAACCTCGTGGTCGTCCGGAAACTTTGGTCAACAATGATGAATTAGAGGCGATTGTGGAAGCTGATGAATCTCAATCTACAGCTGAGCTGGCAGCAGCTTTTGATGTTAGCATCAAAACAATATTGGTCCATTTGCGACAGATTGGCAAGATAAAAAAGCTTGATAGATGGGTGCCCCACGAACTTAACGATCGCCAGCGCAACGTACGCGTCGAGACTTGCCTTGCGCTGCTTAACAGGCACAGAAATGAAGGAATTTTGAACCGAATTGTTACGTGCGACGAAAAATGGATTCTTTTTGACAATCGAAAGCGCTCAGCAAGTTGGTTAGATCCTGGTTCGGTACCAAAGCAATGTGCAAAACGAAAAATGACCCCTAGAAAGGTGATGTTCACAGTTTGGTGGTCTAGTGCTGGTGTGATTCATCGTAGCTTTTTACAAAACGGCGAGAGCATTACTGCAGATGTGTACATTGAAGAACTGACCACAATGATGGCGAAACTCGCACGTCTGCAACCAGCTTTGGTCAATCGGTCGTCTCCACTGCTACTTCACGACAACGCGCGACCCCATACTGCACAACAGACCGTCTCTAAGCTGCATGAGTTGGGTTTGGAAGCTCTCCCTCATCCGCCATACTCACTAGATCTTGCGCCTACCGACTATTACTTTTTCCAAAATTTGGACAACTTTTTAGCGGGAAAAAAATTCAATTCCCGAGAGGCAGTACAAAACGCCTTTGAAGAGTTTGTTGTCTCCCGTCCTGCTGATTTTTTCAAGAAGGGCATCCATAAACTGCCACAGCGTTGGCAAAGATGCATTGATTGCAGGGGTGATTACTTTGAATAAAAGAAATAAATACGTTCGAAAAAAAAATATTTTAACTTTTTTCAAACAAAACGGCAATTTCATAGGTAAAGACCTAATAATATTGGACCAAAAAAAAAATCTGGCCATTTTTCTTTTTTAATGTTAAGGAATGGAATGACGAGCTAGTCGTTCACCTGATGTTAAGCGACACGGCAGCCCATATCAGTTGCAGTGTCACTTAGATCTCTAAAGTATAGAGTTTCGCGTGACACTGCACTGTGTACAGTATAGTAACTGATTACTATATATTATCTATCTAGGTATCAGTCATTAAGTCTCATTTGCTCAGTATTTTCACTAGCTACAGTGCCCTTTAAACCAGAAGATAGCTTACTGTGAAGCAGTAGTGCATGCACACTACCGTTTGGCGGCAGAATATCTGACGAAGCGGTGGTTGGTACCTACCTAGACGAACTTTGCAGAAAAGTCATAGCACCTAGTGAAAACAAGACTCAAACAAACTTATAAAAACTTTGGGAAAATATCGAAACTTGGAAAAAAAAATTGTATGAATAAAATCGAAGTTTATCACCCACCCCATTATGGTGTTTCTTTTTTACTTATTTATTGCACTATATAATAAGGTGATACATCACACAAATTACACTTTTTATTTACTCTATTATCGCGTGCTATTCATAAAAGAAAAAGATATATAAATAATAAAAAAAACTAACTAAAAAGCGTCACTACGACCTAATTAGAATTTTCTGTATATGGGCGCCTATAGAAGAAGTAATTTTTAACATTTTTATCGAAAATTTTTAATTGTCTTTAGGTTTTAAAAGAATTCTAAGTAACAATAGAGTGGTTGTTTCAGTCTATTTCAGTCTATACGCGTGCATCTCTTCATATCTTACTCCCATTGCATAAAAGTATAACGAAGTATAAAAACTTTTATCTTTCTTAAATTCATGCTTGAAATGCTACTAACTTTCGCTTGAGTAAAAGAAGCAATATAAGTTTGAAGATAAATAAATCCTTCACGAATATTCAGAAGTGTTTTGTTTTTATTATGCAAGCAAAGACGTATATGAGAGGATATTAAAACAATCAGATTAATTACATTTTGAGCTCTATTCTCATGTGGGAGATGCTACAATAAATCTTCTTCTCGTATAAGCAAGTTGCTAGTTTTGGTGTCAGAATCGATAAGGCATCTGATTCCCACATGGCTAATGACTGGTCATATTATGCCGGATTTACACGCGCCCATTTCCAACGCATGACTGTTGCATGGCAAAAAAATGTAAAAGTCCCATTATGGTAACCACTAGGACCAACGGCTCGTGCCTAACGAGGCTAAATAGTATAGAGCTCGTTAATAATACCGAAAAATTCAAGATTGGAACAAACGTTTCTTAAATAAAAACAAAATTAATAATATAATAATAATAATGCTCAACGATCACACACATAGATCCTGGACCCTAACTAAAATTCCCTGTGTCTAGGGAACTACGAGACTATAGTCCCACAGCACCCAGACTCAGAATATTTGGCGCTTCTTTTTCTGTGTTTTCTATCCTGCCCCAGGAATCGAACCCGCCACCTCCGGATTATGAGCTGACCTTCTCAACCACCACACCACAGAGGCTGTCAAGTTGTTCTGAAAACACAAAGAGATGCACTACTTTATAGCTGTGAACATAAAAAGCAAACTGCAACATATTTATAAAAGGTTTTAAAATTCAAACGGTAAAGTTTCCAGCTGGCAGCACGACTGCAAAACAAAAGTAATTTAAACATCCATACGCGGGCATTACTCGGTACATCCGCCGGCTAAGTAACATTTACTCAACCCACCCCAAACTCGTTCAAGACGAATTTTACTGCTGCTTCATTTTATGTTATGAACACACAAACGTGTTCGCCGCTGTCTTATTTACGAATAATAAAAACAAGGAAAAGCAATGAATCTCTGGCCACTTCATCTCGGGCTTTTAATATTTTACGTGACCCCTAAAATTTTGGGTCGGGCGCACTTTTCATTAAGTCCTGATTACCCGTAGAGAGTTCTCTAGACGTCATGTTGGAAGATCCATGTTTTTGGCGAAGTGCAAAAGTTTTATGATATTAAGATTACTTGTATGAGACGAGCGAAGACGTGTGGACTGCGATAATGGACGGAATACGTAGATGTGCCAAACTTTTGCTTCAGCTTTGCAGAAAAATACCTATTATTTCTGTGTAACTCACTAAAAGTCCAAGATCAGAAAACACAGACAAACTAATTTAAACCGTCATATGGAGTTGACATGACTGTGAATGTTTTCTAAGAATTTGAAGCGCTCGATGCCCAAGATGCTGGTAGTTTCAGCACATACTAATAGAAATGGATTATATATTTTTATCGACAGTTCCGAAAATAGACTTTGAGGAACATATAAGTTTTTTCATTGGAACTGCATGTTCCAGCTAGAACCACAACGCTGTCATACGTTGACAAGGTTTAAATTATTAATGGAGATAGTATTTTAGAACGAAAGAGTAGAGATTTTCTAACTTAATAACTCTAAGCACTCAAACGAATTGGGTCTAATTTAACTAAGTAGTTGAAATATTCGTTCAGGAATTTCAGATGATATCATCTTTCTGACGATTGTTCCTTCAACGAAATGTAAATGAGAATTAACCAGCTGAGTTCACTCAATTTTGTTATAAAATAGTGTGATTTTGCTTTTGATAATATTTTTAAACTACGAACGCGCGGACTTACAAACTTTTTTGCAACCACACGCACGACATGATGTCGTACTTAGTATGTCTCGAATTTAGACCTCACAGCCTTATACAAAACAATCTCTTGATCTTTAGAATCGTGTACCCAATGTTTCTGCCAAATATCAAAATAGGTTGATAAATTTCCCTCTTTTTTGGGAGAAATACACATACAAACAAAAATCGCCTTAAAATTCTCGCCACCAAATAAATTTTATAAATTTGTAGAACGTAATCATGCTTCGACAAGATTCGTTGAAAAGTGCAAATTGTACGGTTTATCCAGACAAATGAAAGCAAAATATCACGAGTTGAAGCAGAGACTTTCGCTCATTCACTCGGTCAAAGAATGTTTTTACAGGATGTCATAATGCTTACGTTATGTATCATTTAGCAGCAAATATGCAACGATCGTGCAACTTTCAAACCCACGCACCCTGGTTTGAATTTTGCCCGGCTCCGCACCAATGTTTTTTCAAGTTATGTGCTAGTTAATATTATTATTATATTTATGTGAGAGAGTCGTGTCCCGCTCGTGTCCCAGCAGTGGGAACTTAAGAGCTGATGATGTAAAAAACAGTGTAAGGAATCAGACTATTGCGGGGTTGATCATCAATGGTAAAACAAGTTCTATTTAATAAATATTACGGCTCATAATAGAAAACGAAGTGTAAATAGGATACTGAATAATTAATATTTATGAAATAATGTCAAGTTCTGTGTTCTAAAAACGCAATTAAAACATCAAAAGATAAATTAACACGGTCGCGTTTTAATCCCTTTGAGGGCAAAACTCTTTCAGTCAAAATAACAGATTTTAAATTCATCAATTTATTAACTTGAATAATTTAAATTTTCGAGAAACGAAATGGAAAGCTGTTGAGTTGTTTTCGTTTTAAACTTTGATAAATATAATGATTATATAGAAATCTTTCGGTTGGTTTTGTGAGGATTGTAATATGTCTAATGATAAAAATCAGATTGTGTATGGAATGACGACATGTTTTTTCTTTTTTCTGGTCATCGTTTTGAAATTTTTCCTTTTGGCCGCCGAATTCTTATTCTGGTACTCAGCCTAAAAATGTTCCAAATCGTTTTATTATGATATCGAGTGGTGTTCCTAAATTCACATAAGAGCCTTTACAAGAATTGCGGGCGCGCCCGGTGCTCGAAACGAGTCGCATTCCACGCCACTGCCCCGAACAACCTCTACCCTTCCAATAGTTCGATTCACCTGTCTCCGATGGCTTTACTTCCCTCTAATATGGACGCCGATCTAAATTCATATGAGCGGGAAAACATTTGTGTCCGGAATACTTTTCCCCGAAAACGCTACGAGCGGCCGCCCGCCTCTGTTCGTTTGAGACACAATTGCGCATGTTTGCATTTTTATCTACTTGTTGTCGTGGGGTGAATATGAATGCAGTCTTTGTTTGGAGTATGCAAAGGTAAATATTAATATTGCATCGGAATTGTCTTCGACCGACAATATTTCACAGCTTTGACGTCGAGATACAGAGAATAAATGTTGAAGGTATTACTTTTTATGATTTAAATGAGCTTCAAAATTACTTTTTATAATTTAAATGATTTTTATAGAATTGTTGTGGATCAAGTATATGGCGGACAAAATGAGTCTACAAAGAGTTCAAAATGGCACATATTTTTATCTTCTCCTTCTATATTTTTATTTGCTCCTTCTAGCAAACATGTTTACCATTTTGAAGCGATAGCTAAGCTAAAATATCACACTTCACACTAATATTATAAAGGCGAAAGTTTGTATGAGTATTTGTGTGTATGTGGTTGTGTTTGTTACTCCTTCACGCTCAAATGGCTAAATGGATTTGGGTGAAATTTGGTACCAAGATAGCTTATACACTGGATTAACATATAAGCTACATTTCATTCCGGAAAAGTGAAATTTTCCCGTGGGATGAGCAAATAATTAAAATATTTTTTCTCCGCGGGTGAATCCGCTGGGCGCAAGTAGTAATATATAAAAGAATTGAGTTGCAAATCGGACCGGACATTTATGCAACTTTCATAAATAAATAATTGAGTATTCGTATCTATATCAGAACGACTAATAAGCTAGACGTCGAAGTAGACGTCCAGATTGACCGAAAAGTAAAATGTTAGATTATTATTAAGTCTATATAGCTGCAATGCTAATTCACCTCAATTTTCCAGCACTACTTAAGTCGTAAACTGCTAAAAACTGAAATCGTAAATATTTTCCGTTTCTATGAAAAACAGCTTCAAAAATAGAACAGGGATGTAATATTTAGACAGATGTCATATTAACATAAATACCATAAGTTCTTTTGACATTTCAGTGAAAGAAAGTATTCAAAGCCGGTAAAATTTCGTCACATTATCCTAAAGTTGGCACAGTTAACTCAAATCCACAACAGATTGTCGTCTAACCAAATTAGTCTAACATTTTGAGGGAACAGAGACCGTTATGAAATGAAATTTTCCTAACATAAAGCGGCTGAAGCGGCTACGACACTGGATCCAAGCAGCGCCACAGTAAAAATGAATCAAGTAGTTTACTTATTTACAAAATTGGGATATTAGATAAATAAATAAATTATGCCCAACGATCACATACATAGAGCGTGGAGCCTAAGGTTCCCTGTATCTAGGGACCCAAGAACTACAAGGACCATGGTCTCACAACACCCAGACTCGGAACAATGTTTTGCGCTTTTTTTCTGTGCATAGAAAAAATTGCAAGAAATCCTTAGTTACGGTTAGATACCGCTAGGAAGATGTTGGACCTTATATAAATATTTTAAAATACTCGATGCCGAGTACAGTTATGTAAATTTGAATATTCCAATACTTGGGGTACTGTTTATTGTCTTACTGCTGCAGCACAGCGGTCCGCCCTCATGTTTCTAAATAAATTATGAATATTTACCGTCACGTTACGCTTTACTTAGACGTAATTATTTTAATCTCACTCTCGGATGGCAATTTATGAAATTAATGCTAAAGAAGGACTCTTATTTTCTGGAATAAAGAAACAAATTAATAGATACAATAGATCAATTATTTGGGCATGGAGAAACGATGATCGCTTACCATCAGGCGGGCTGTCTGTAAAAAAATAATAATACTAATAACGATCACATACATAGACTCTGAACCCTAACTAAGATTCCCTAGAGACCCAAGAACTACAAAGACCATGGTCCCACAACACCAAGACTCAGAAAAAGAGTTGAAAAAAATTGTGTGTGACAATTTTACTAAAAACCCTTTTTCAAATATAACTAAAAATGTTAGTAAATATTCGCTCATTATTACTAGTTAAACAAAAAAGTTTGATAAAAAAAAAATTACTAAGAAAATCACGAAAAATAACTTACAAAATAAGTAGCTGTATTAGTTACTTTAAAAAGAAAACAAAAGAGAAATCTTTTTGCTTTGTTATTCTAATTCCACATTTTTGCGATTATTTTTTTAATAGCGCTCGAAGAGAACAGAATAAGTAGGTAGGTAGGTAATTTAAAGATCCCAGGTGCGGTTAGGGCTGTGGCTTAAAAACAGTGCAAGATTTTAATTAAGAAAGTTTAAGATACACATGAATGGGAATCAGTTATTCTTGAATAAATAAAATTACTTTAAATGCTATAATAATCCATTACGAGATAAAAAAAATAGAACTAGAAATAATTAAATACTTAGCTTAGACAATATAAATATGTTTCAATTTGGAATGCGAGTAAGTACTTCAAAAAGAATATTTAGATTTTTTTACAGAAAACATAAGCGTTAAGTTATAATTATTTAAGTTTATTGTATTGTAACGTTATTATTTTACTAATCACTGCATCCCTAACAATAGCTAGTCCTTCGAGAGCTTCGCTTATGATCAGATAAAATAAAGATAAAAGTAATAAAAATGAAGAGTTGGCTATATGTTAATTAAAATTATATCAAATCCACATCTAATAGATAATAATTATCAATATAAACAAGAATAATTACTCTTCTATCAATAAATAAATTAACCACCTAGTCAATATTAAACTTAAGAAAATACACAAATAATATGAATAATAATAAAATAATATTATAATAATAATAGAATGCTCTTCCAAAAACAGTGTTTATATATGTGTGTGTGTATAACCTAGGTCTTTTTAAGTCAAGAGTGAATGGGCATCTCATGGGCAAGCGTGCTCCACCTTAGACAACTTCGTCACTTTCCATCAGGTGAGTTGTTGTCAAACGCATGCCCATTTTACCATAAAAAAAATACAAATAATAATATTACTATCACCCAATGATCACATACATAGATCCTGAATCCTAACTAGGATTCCCTGTAACTAGGGACCCAAGAACTACGAGAACCATGGCCCCATAACACCCAGACTCACTCTGTGCACAAATACTTGACCTGCCGCGGAAAACAAATCCGCCACTTCCGGGTTATGAGCCGACCTGATCAACCACCAAACCACAGAGGCTGCCAAAAACAAATGAACAACCAACTTATTCTAAACGCGTTTCTAAGTAACAATTCTTGTAATTACACGAAAGCTCTTCATAATTAAGTGCGCTTACCTTCCCGCCCGCAAAGATCGAGCTCTATCAAATATGTAGGGGTTCAGAGCGAAATCCTTTTTGTTCTAGACAGACACTTTCATTTGAGAAAGCGTGGGTATTTTTTCAGATAACTGTCTAGGTGCCTATCGTTTGTCCTACCCACATACCAAAAAGCTTTATGGTTTAATAATTAAGGTATGCTATTTTTGGAAACAAAAGACGTGAATTATTGTAACCTTTAATTAAGAATTTGCCGAAGTAAATTTACGGAAGGTTTTATGAACCACAAATATAACCGTAATGATTTCAAAAATTTTCGGATATTTCGGAAACGCGGGTTTTCCATAGTCGAGATTCACACAAACTTACTATAATACTGTGATGATGTATGTACTCGTTAGTAGCACAGAACTATTTTTTTTCAGTTGGCAGCCCGTGCGACGTTCATATATACCAACGCATCTTGTTTCGAATACCAATCAGTCTCCGTACCAATGACTTTTCAAATTATGTGGGAAACTTAAGCTCACTCTTAATAAATAGTAAAATTCGAGGACACGTCCATTCCATATTCGTTGGGTACCAACCTACACTTAGTGACCCAACTAGTTCATTACAGCCCCCCACACTCTCCCCGTGTGTCACCTATGTATCAGCAGTAGGAACTTAGTGAGTTGATGACCATAATAAAATAAATGAAATGATCATTAATTCAAAGGCGTAAAGCCGAGAGTTTAACAAGAAAAATTGCCGAATATCATGAGTAGGTACGTCTCTCTTACAGCTTCTACAGTCTTAAAAATTAGCGAAACTCTATTAGCGAGATGTTCGGGTAAACGAATTTGCGTTATCGCCTTGGCCGGGCGAGACACGCGTAGCATACTAACTACTGTGCAAGGCCGAACTTGCCGGTCGTGTAATTACTTCTTTAAACGAAACCACCATCTGAGGGAGCCACTTTTGTCCGGGCACGGGCTCGATAATCGAGTTATACTCGGTTCCTGGGATCTTAGACGTTTTTATAACCGGATGCGTACGTGTAAGTGGGTAGAGAAGCGAGCTAGTTTTTGTTTGGTTGTGTTGCATAAATCATTCAGTAATTGGCTTCTTGTATTGATCAGTAGAGCAAAAACTTTATTACCTACTTTATTTTAGTTGATAGACATTTGTCATAGTTATAGCTGTTTCTTAACTTATTTTATGTTAAGCTCTATCATAAAATAAGTTAAGTTACAGCTATATAACTAGGTATAATAAAGAATGAATCAACGGAAGTAACGCCTTTTATGTTCTTTAATATCTAAGTTATATGAACCAATTATTAAACCTGTATCTCGAAAGGCTTCCGAACATATATTCAATGTCAGGTGTAATATGGCCAACGTTATCATGTCTCATAATTATAAACGTAAGCATATTCATACTTATGATTTTTTCAATGATAATGAATGACGTGATGAGCTGGTCATATACCGGATGATATACAGCGACACAGCCGCACATAACAGTTGAAATGTCACTCGGAACTCTAATCTAATTTAAGGTTTTGCGTGACACTACACTGCAAACGTCATCCTGAAACATCAGTGTAGTTTAGTAATAAAGTAACTAGACTAAGAACAGATACTAGAGTTTCACTGCCTAGTATTTTCACTAGCTACAGTGTCTTTTAAACCGGAATACACTACTGCTTTGCGGCAGAATAACTGGCAAAACGGTGGTACCTACCTAGGAGAACTATGCAAAAAGTTCTACCACCTAGTACTCGCTATATGATACTCGCCATGGAGATGTATATACAAATCATACCATAAATATATCCTAACAACTACATTTTACTTAATATACGAGTATAATTCTTACTAGGAGTATTTCCTCTTAGGTATACTTGGGACTAGTCAAGAGTCTAGACAAGGGACGAGACTAGTAAGATATTGTCAAACGTATGCCTTTTAAACTTATACTATGCCCATTTATTACAGCATTAAAAAAATGTACTGAAACGTGACATCTTTTATATATATATATAAAAAAAACAATTTAATATAAAGGGAAGGTTTTTAAAGGCAGTAAAAGCAAGACCAGCATGAGGCATGTTGTATCGCCATTAAGGAAATACGGAATAGAGCAGTGTCAGCGATCCTAGCTCTTTCAAAACGTGGAAATAAGGCCTTGCTAGAAGAGCCACGTAAACTACGGCCAAAGAATAACGAACCATATTGGTAGATACCATTTTAGACCGTTAGGATTTGGTATGAAAGTTTCGTTTGAATTGATTAAAATCAACAATAATGAATGTTCACATATATTATTTAATTTAATTTCAGGTTGAGATTGGTGTCGATTCTGTGTCGCATACTCTAAAGCTAAACGAAATTAACATATTTCCGTCTTTTTCATTTCCCCTTTATCAGAGGAGTACCGCCATACTTTAAGTTTACTTTAGTTTTAGAGAATGCGACACAGAATCGACACCTATATGTATTGGTCAAGAATTTGCGTTGTATATGGAGAATAACTATATATATCTTTTGTATCATTTTTTTTATTTATTTATTTATTTATTTATTTGTAGGAAAACCAACAGCTTATCTTAACAAAATATACATCAATTTAACCGTAGAAAGCCAATTACAGGTTCTCACGAATAGATAAAAAATATAGTTGGAAATGTGTCAACACTGGAGCATAACAAAGTAAAATTTTGTTACACAAATTACCCACATAATTGTGGAAAAAAACAAAGATTAAAAATTACAGAATAAATGACTAAATATAGGTACAAAAAATATATATTAAATTAACATTCTGCTATCATCAAACGTCGGCTAAGAAGAACTCCCTGCTCAGCCGTCGCCTCGCCGAGGAAGCGCTGGTGCAAAAGAGGTCAAGGTCATTACGCTTGTTCAGTTTGTTAAAGTTGTTGCTTGCTCGCCATAAGTAAGAGTTCTGCCTATAATTAGTTGAAACTAATGGAACGTTCAACGGTGCATTGAATCTCGTTAATCTAAGTGGAACGTTAAGTTTAATTTTACTCGCGAGGTCGGGACAATCAACGATATTGTTCGTAATATTCAAAAGGTATACAAGGTCAGCGATTTCGCGCCTTTTTGAAAGGGGTAGAAGATGAAACTGTCTGCAAAGGTTGTGGTAATTGTCGGACGAATAAGGAATTCGCAGGCGGTAGCAGAGATACTTGAGGAATTTAATCTGAATTCGCTCAATTCTTGAGATGTACTTTTCATAACGAGGATTCCAGATTTGAGACGCGTACTCAAGGTGGCTTCTGACAAATGTGCAGTAAAGAATTTTAAATGTTTTTGCTCGTTTAAAATCAGCAGATGTTCGCATGATGAACCCTAAAGCTCTTGACGCCTTAGTGACAACGGACTCAATATGACTGTCAAAAAGTAGTTTTGAGTCATGGACTACTCCAAGATCTCTAACTACGCTACTTGTCTGCAGTAGCTGTCCTTTTAGCGTGTATGGTGACGATAATAATAGTTTTTTACGGGTGAAAGTTACAACTGAACATTTAGAGGGATTAAGGTCCAGCTTGTTGTGGGCACAGTACGCATCAAGGCGACACAAGTCAGCTTGGAGGCTCTTAGTATCGTCAATCGATCTAATAGTCCTGAATATTTTCATGTCGTCAGCAAAGCACAATAATTGACTATTATGAAAACATTTGGAGATATCATTCACAAATATCAAAAAGAGCAGAGGTCCAAGCAGGGAACCTTGTGGGACGCCACTAGGTATGCGAACCCATCCAGAAATATAGTTATTCACCACCACTGCTTGGGATCGGTTATCTATATATGAAGAAAACCACCTGAGGAGGTCACCCCTTATGCCAGCATGTTCAAGCTTGGTTATTAGAAGCTTGTGGTCTATTCTGTCGAAACATTTGCTATAATCTGTATAGACTACGTCAACCTGATTACCTGAGTCCATAGCATCAGTCAGGAATTCATTAAAGAGAACTAGGTTGGAGACAGTTGAGCGACCTTTTAAGAATCCATGCTGATTAGGATCAAAAGACATACGCAGCGCAGAGTAAACCTGTTCATAGACAACTCTCTCAAATACTTTAGCAATGATGCATAATTTGGAGATCGGTCTGTAGTTACTAACCTCAGTTTTAGGGCCCTTTTTATGAACCGGGGTTACAAAAGCCGATTTCCAGATACTGGGGAAGACGCACACCGAGAGCGATTTTTGAAAGAGAAAGCTGATTGGTACGGCTATGGTTTTGGCGCAGTTTATTAAAAGTATGGGGCTTGCAAGATCTGGACCAGCTGACTTAGATGGATCAAGTTTTAAAAGGTGCCTGACGACGCAATCTACATCAATACTAATTGCACAGATATCGGAAATCTGTGCTTCTATGGATTTCACGAAGGTGGTGTTATCGGGAATAGTGTCATAACTCAGAAAAGTTGAGTAAAAATATTTGGAAAATATATCGCAAATGGCTTCTCCAGACGTCACCACTGTATCTTGATACCTCATGCAGTTAGGTATTCCACCAGACTTCGAGCGTGATTTGACGAATGACCAGAACTGCTTTGGATTGTTTTCAATGGATTTTTCTACTGTTATTAAATAATTCTGATAGCATTGGTTTTCTAGACATTTTACCCTGTCACGTAAAAGCTTGTAGGTTTCAAGATTTACCTTGTTCCCGTAGATTTTAAATTTTGAGAGGTACTTGGACTTTTCTTTGATAAGTTTTTTAAGCGCCGGTGTGAACCAATCAGGATATGATATATTGTTCACACGTTTAGTAGGTATGTACTTATTCTTTAAACGCTCAAGCTCCTTATAAAAATATTCGACGCCATCTTCAAGTGATCTGGAGGAAAGTTCTTTCTCCCAGTCCACTTCTGCCAATTCACGATTTAACGACCCATAGTCACCCTTATTAAAAAGATATTTTGAATATGCCTGAGGTTTTAAATTGGGCAAATCTAAGAAGTTCACATTAATGACAAGGGCTTTATGGTACAGATCAATTGATACTAATGGTTCTTCACATTCAGATACCAGAATATCTTCATTTGAAAGGGCTAGGTCCAGAATCTTACCGTAAACATTTTGAACTCCATTATATTGACGAAGGTTATTTGTATAAAGGTCATCAATGAGAAGGTGCTCGTCACTACTAGACATATTTGAGGGATTCAAAAATAAGTCATTACTAGATAGCCATTCTATATTACTCAGATTAAAATCACCGAGCACAATAAACTTGTCTAATGGGTTTTGTAGAACTATCTTGGAAAGTTGTGCTAGGAATGATTGCAATTGCATTGAAAAGGAGAAACCCAAGTTTTGTTTGCACAAATAAATACTACAAATATGAATATGTATAGGTAATCTATTCTTGTGTCTAGCTATTATAGTTATCCATATGTCTTCCGCAGAGGAATGATAAGTGGTCTGAGACATCACGGGAATATCTTTCCTTACGGCAATGAGAACTCCTCCTCCCCGCGACTGTCCTGTTGAACTGTAGTCCCGATCCCGGCGCCACACTGTATACCGGTTATCGAAAAGTTCTGAGTTACTCACACTATCCAAAAGCCAAGTCTCCGTTAAAACAATTACATCGTAAGAACATAAGCAGATATTGCGATAAAAAGTTATTGTTTTAGAGCGAAGTCCACGAACATTCTGATAGTATATTTTTAACTTTGTGTTTGTATCATCCATTTTTATTTGCAGAGAGTAGCAATTGTCTAATTGCATTATACAGCAAGTAAATCAATAATATAATAAAGTTGAATTCATATTCTAAATTAATTATTGTTCCCACTTTTAATAAAATAAAAACAAGGTAGAAGATCACCCGGCCGATCAAAAAACAAAGCAAGCAGAAAGTTATAGCGAGCGAAAACAACGCGAAATTGGTTCTTATCGCTACCAGCATAGGTGTTACTGCATCCTTAACAATGTGCACTAACGAGCGGCGATTAGCACATACCTGCTGAGAACAAAAGCGACCCGGCTGAGCGACGGGCAAAGCAGAGATTACAAACCTTTTGGCAATGTGAATTAAATTAAAATTATCATAGCTAATAAGGAAATCGAGTGCAACGTTATACTTTTTTACACTATTTCGGGAGATTACGATACTATAATACCAGATTACACAATTTTGTTTAAATCTGCCTCCCTGTTGACGATGAACGCTGGCGAGGTGTCGTTTTTGCGAACGTGGATTTTCCCATATTTCACCCACACGTAGTTGTACTTCCTTTCTTTCGCAAGCGATTTAGCCTTATTTAAAAGGTTTTTGGACTCCGCGTTAAGATGGTCATTAACGAAGACCCGCTGATTCGAGCTGGAGAAGCCTATGTCTGCTGCTGACAAGGATTTGCATACTCGCGCTGATGCCACGAATTCTTCCTTCACATAGCGGTTAATGAAACTTACAATAATGGCTTTTTCCTTGGAGCCATGCAGAGGTACTCTGTGCAGGTAATTAATCTGCGTTTTTGGGAATGTATAATTGATAGCCTTACAGATCGCATCAACGGTAGAGAATAGATTCTCATCCTTTTTGAGTGGAACACCTTTTATCTCCACATTATTCAGGCGAGATCTCTGTTCACCAGCTAGCAATTGAGACTTCAAAGACGTATATATATATATAAAAAAAACAATTTAATATAAAGGGAAGGTTTTTAAAGGCAGTAAAAGCAAGACCAGCATGAGGCATGTTGTATCGCCATTAAGGAAATACGGAATAGAGCAGTGTCAGCGATCCTAGCTCTTTCAAAACGTGGAAATAAGGCCTTGCTAGAAGAGCCACGTAAACTACGGCCAAAGAATAACGAACCATATTGGTAGATACCATTTTAGACCGTTAGGATTTGGTATGAAAGTTTCGTTTGAATTGATTAAAATCAACAATAATGAATGTTCACATATATTATTTAATTTAATTTCAGGTTGAGATTGGTGTCGATTCTGTGTCGCATACTCTAAAGCTAAACGAAATTAACATATTTCCGTCTTTTTCATTTCCCCTTTATCAGAGGAGTACCGCCATACTTTAAGTTTACTTTAGTTTTAGAGAATGCGACACAGAATCGACACCTATATGTATTGGTCAAGAATTTGCGTTGTATATGGAGAATAACTATATATATCTTTTGTATCATTTTTTTTATGTTAAGGAATGACGTGACGAGCTAGCCGTTCGCCTGATGTTAAACGACACGGCTGCCCATATCAGCTGCAGTGTTACTCGGAACTCTAAAGTATAGAGTTTCGCGTGACACTGCACTGCGCACGTCATCCTGAGACATCAGCACAATCTAGTAATAGGATTACTAAACTGTGAGATCAGATCATAAAGTCTCATTTGCCCAGTAATTTCACTAGCTACAGTGCCCTGCAAACCGGAACACAGCAGTGCTTGTGTACAAATATTATTATTCATCTTAGTAAATACATTTTCAAGTCAATACTTAAAGTCACGACTCAAGTTTTTGTTTCCAAGTAGTAAGTAAATATTTACTTGAAATTAAACCATATACTGAATAATATTTTTCTTGGATGAACATTTTGTCAGAGCCTATTTCCCAATCAATCCATAGCGCAGCACTAGCTCCGTCCACATCGTTACTTCAAACAAGTTCCATGTCGTACAATTAAACGTTAACTTGTTTGAGATAAATTAAAATAGTAAGTTCGTCTAGGTAGGTACCACCGCTTTGCCAGTTATTCTGCCGCCAAGCAGTAGTGCGTAAGCACTGCTGTGTTCCGGTTTGAAGGGCACTGTAGCTAGTGAAATTACTGGGCAAATGAGACTTTATGATCTGATCTCACAGTCTAGTAATCTTACTAGATTGTGCTGATGTCTCTGGATGACGTGCGCAGTGCAGTGTCACGCAAACTTCTATACTTTAGAGTTCCAAGTGACACTGCAGCTGATATGGGCAGTCGTGTCGTTTAACATCAGGCGAACAGCTAGCTTGTCACGTCCTTCCTTAACATAAAAAAAAAGAAATATGTATATTGTCCACTCGTTCCAGTAAATATATTATCCGTGACCGCAGCAGTGACTGTCGTAAAGTGTGATACGCACAAGTCGTAAACTAAAACTGGGCTTACTGTGTGGCCAACTGCCATACGTATGACCCTGGCGATCCGATGGATTAGAAACGCCGCAATATTCCGTGTACCAGCTTACTATGAATGAAATGACCGTCTGAGTGTTGAATGTTTAAACGATAGATATATAGATAAACTCTCTATGGAAAACACCATATTACAGGAAAAATTAGTAATTTAAAACCTTATCAGTAAGTGTTACAAAGGGCGGTCATATCACTTAAAGCGATCTCCTCTAGAAAACCCAAAAGTATAGATGGGTAGTTTTCATCAAACTGAAGTTACATAATTAATTATCTTATAAAAAGTGAATATATAGATATAAGTACTTAAATTAATGTGAATTCAAATATATATTTTTACTTTAATATAATATGATGAAGAATGATTTATTACATAAGGACAGTTCGATAATAAAATAAATAACGAACCAATTTTATTTTGCCTAAATTTTTTATTATAGTTATTAATATTTCCATAGATTATCTACCTACGTAATTTCTATAAGCCTTCTTATTAAAAATACATGTAGGCCAACATGTTTTTGTGAATCTAAAACCGTTGGTCAGGTTGCTCTAGGTGAGCCGACAGCATGTTCAAAAGATTTTTTTTTATGTTAGTAAATGATGTTACAAGCTAGTCGTTCGCCTGGTGTTAAGCGCCACGGCCGCCAATAACAGAACAGTGTCACTCGGAACTAAAACACAGAGTTTCGCGCGACACTGCACTACGCACATCATTCTGAGACATCAGCACAATCTAGTAATAAGATTACTCAACTGTGAGATTAGATCATAAAATCTCAATTGCCCAGTAATTTCACTAGCTACAATACCCTTCAAACTGGAACACAGTAGTGCTTGCACTCTACTGCTTGGCGGCAGAATAACTGGCAAAGCGGTGGTACCTACCTAGACGAACTTTGCAACAAAGTCCTACCACATATAAATCTCTAAAAGTTCTCTCAAATTGGCGTTCTATAGGGGAGATCTATGCTTAGCAATGGATATATTCGGCTGGTAATGATGAAACTAAAAGTCTGGAAAACTAAATTTTGAAAGAAACTACAATTAACATCTGAAATTGCCTAAAATGGAACCGTAATGATAAATCAATGATTCAGAGATACTTGTTCAAAATGACGTCCACCATTACCTAATTACATCACCGAATTTCCACCCATAATTGAGTAAACCGAGTGCATTAGTGGAATATTTGAGTAACAGCATTAGACAATTTCCGGGGCCGTCTCCTGTGGTGCCTCGATGACCTCCTGCGGTCCCCAGTAATCACACTTTATTTTTATTGCCGCTATTATCACTAAATAGAATCAGCAAAAGTGGTAAGGGTCGCAATTTTTCTTAAAATGACCAATAGAGGCAGAAATGGGCACAAATCAAGTAGTCATTTCGGAATGTAGAGTCGCCTTTACGGGATCATAGCTTCCGGTGTGACGAGACAGATGGCGTTAGCAGTACCTAACCGAAGGAAAATTTATTGAAGTTATTTGGAAAATGATAAAAAATCTTCGAAAATATTGAAAACGTGCATTGGAAATGTGTATTCGTAAAGTAAGTAACACGTTTTATAAATTTTCACCTACTACAATTATTAGTACCTATTATTAACTGTTCAACTAGAGAGCTTATTTGTACATGTACAATTATTATATATTATGATTATTAATTTGGCTGGGCTGCTAGCTCAGTAGGTAGTAACCCTGCCTTCTGTACTGTGGGTTGTGGGTTCGATTCCCACAACATAGACAAACAAAGGACAAACATTTGTGTGATGAACATCGATGTTTGTTCTACACTGGATGTTGTATTGTATTCTATGTACGTATTTACAAACAAAAAGTATCTAAGTATTGTATCAGTCATCTTGTTCCCATAGTACAAGCTATTGCTTAGATTGGGGCTAGATGGCGCTGTGTGAAATGTCTTCATATATTTATTTATTTAAATAAGTACTACGAAAAAGTGCGGCACCTAGTTAGTCTGTTAACAATAACTTATTGAGTCACATCAAGGCGCCGCTTATCTACTCTATGTGAGCCGAAGTAACTTAGCAGCTCTTCCCTCAGACATACCTACTTCAGTAGTAAACCGCGTTGAATACATTTCTGTCACTGTAAAAAGAAAATATTTTGTTTTCGAGGAAAGTGCGGGCACATCATCATTACGCTGCGTAATTTTTTCGTATGTGCCATTCTCCTGCCTGTACTTTTATGCCTTCCCTCCATAAAGACAAAAGGGACTTTGAAGTAAAATCACGTACATTTTTTGCAACTTACTTAGGAGAGATTCAGACCCTTGCCTTCCATGTTAATATTTTCTGGGAAAACATTGCGGGGACAACGCATGGAAATTACATTTAGATATTTGCTCACAACGCGTATTTCTGAGTGTGGGTAGGGATATTATATTTTACGTGCATGGAATCTAATAAAATGTTTAGGACATAGAGTGGCGCGCCCGCGGAACCCTAAAGCTAAGGATACAAGAGATATAACCTTGTGCATTTCTGTAAATTCTGATCTAAAAACAATAACTTGAAATAATGTGGATTTACTGTGAAAATATAATAAATTTATTACAACGAACTAATAGATAATGTAGATAGATAGATAAATAGAAAGATAGACATTTTTTTATTAATACAATTGCACAAATAACAACAATAGAAGGTACATACGTTCCGAGGGGCACTGGCAAACGACTAGCTGGTTACGTCATTAATCTATCATCTATCTTCTTTCTTCTCTTCTTAAATATATATAACTCGAAGGTGACTGACTGACTGACATAGTGATCTATCAACGCACAGCCCAAACCACTAGACGGACCGGGCTGAAATTTGGCATGCAGGTAGATGTTATGACGTAGGCTTAGGCCCTTAAGAGGGTAAAATGTGTGGTTGAATTACTTTCCCATAGGCCACGCCGCAGGCGAAGCTGATGTGAAATGTGCAACATGAAAATTTCCAACAAATTAAATATTCAACTTACAATTAACCTACACGGTTAGCAACGCAATAGAAAGCCACTTTTATGGCTGTAAATTAACAATTATCTATTGAACTACTATAACCTATTCTGTGCTGCGGTGCCCGCTTTGATCAGGTGGGACGCGTGTCCAGTAATTATAATTAAATATGTAAAAATCTAGTTTGTTTTCCAGTGTATAAAAGTGTGTAAACTATTATATTTGATTTAAGCTTAAAAGAAATCTTCGCTCCAACAATTGAATGGAAAAGTGATATTTTCAAAGTAAATATGATTATCGTATTATCCTCTCACATCGTTCAAAGATAACGTCTCATTCTTCCTCTACATTTTCCTGTAGTCGTCTCAGTAGATTCCTATCTCTTGTGCTCGCGGCCTTACAAAAATATAGGTAATGCCGATTGAAATGTAAATGAGGGCCTCGATTTCAAAGTTTCCTCTCCAAACCGAAATCTCATTTACTTTTAATAAAAGAGGTTTTTTGTACAAGTTCCCTATCGCGTTTGTATGTTGTTTATTTGTTTAAAAAGAAGGCAGGTACAGTTAAGAAGAAAGTGTTTATTATTAACGTTTTTATGGCCTTCGAAAATATGTATTTATTTTTAAATATTATTACTTTTATTATGGCCCTATAGCTCAGCCTTCTGAACTCTGGGTTGTGGGTTCGATTCCCACTCAGGACAAACATTTGTGGGATGAACATTGGTGTTTTTTCTGTGTCTGGGTGTTATATTGTATTCTATGTATGTATTTACAAACAAAAAGTATCTAAGTATTGTATCAGTTATCTGGTTCCCATAGTACAAGCTATTGGTTAGTTTGGGGCTAGATGGCGCTGTGTGATATGTCGACACATATTATTATTATTTGACAATTTCACAGTAAAAAAATATATTCATCAGAAAATGGGAAAATAATTTATCTAATTTTGAACGCTCAGAAATATCATTATTCATTGAAATTTAAATAGATATAGATCGGCAAATCCATAATTGGCAACATATAAAACACTAATCTGACCATTATTCCACTAAGTTTTTTAATTGTTAACTATTTAATAAACTTTTTTCTTTCACTGTAGACACTGAAGACGGCAGGTAAATATACTTATCGAGATAAGTTCTAATAAAGAATCCATATCTACTTTCTTTCATTTGCTTTTCAATTTTTTTAAAACACACAGACAAAAAAACTGACGGCCAGCGTGATGATTACCATCGCCAAGACACCTGCAACACCAAGGGCGCTGCCGATACGTTGCATAACCTTTTAAGACCCTATTTACCCGTAATTTGAAGTGCCCTATATTGTAGCTCAGCGGAAACACCTGAGTAGCTCATTCCACATCTTGCAGGTACGTGGCAGAAATAATCTCGAGAAATTAACTGTGCGAGATTTCCACGGGTCCACGAGGTGTGGATGAGCATGAGTGTGGATGAGAAGTCTTAATGTGTTCTTGTAAAGACCAGATACACAAAACTTTGTTCCAGAACAACATACATAACGCACCTTTACCGCATCTTAATAATGATTAAGTGATTTGGGTAAACTAAATCACAGTCATAATTGTCCAGTTTTATATACAAACCATGCAATGTGGTCTTGAAAGGTCTATCAAACTTAAGTTTCGGTTTCTGAGGTCACGCGTAACATCCCGCAACTGACATGCAACTGCTTGGAATAAACTGCGTCGGATAATTTATTGTAATGCCACACAAAGTGATACAACCGTTTCATAATTTTACAATAATTTGTTTATTTTATTATATTTGTAAAAAGTTATGTATATTTTTACCTTAATATTTATTTTTGTTATAATTTTATTTTAATTTATTTAATACTCAACAATTTTGCTCATTTTCATATGTGCATGCCTACTCTAATTATTTCTCTGCACACCTTGGTTGGCTGGAAGAAAATGCTGCTAGCATTAAAACCTTCTTTGTACATGTTTTGCGCATAACGTATTAAATAAATAAATGGTTTTCTGTTACCCTGCCTGTGCCATAAAACTTCAGTATGTACTTTGATGCTTGATTTAAAAAGCACTACAAAAATCGCCATGTCAAGTATAAATATTATGAGCTATTAGAAAAAGAAATCACAGTAAAGAAATCACAAGTAAACTTGCATCAAAAACATAAACAGGGAATCTTTCTAAACATAAATTCTTATAAACAATGGGCGATCTTACCGCTTACAGCAGTGTCTTCCAGGAATTTATTTTATTTTGTTATCAGTTTTCTGGTTACTATAGTACATTCGTTTTTCTTTTGTTTTGTTTGTATTCGTTAGTCTTAGTTAGTAGTTAGTTTTTTAAGCTTTAATTTTTAAATTTATATACATTCTATACACAATACCTACAGTATAAACTAGCTTTTGCCCGCGGCTTCGCCCGCATAGCCTATAAGAAACGAAAAATTTTTTCATTGATAGTTCTACCACCCATTTCACCCTTTTAGGGATAGAATTTCGAAAAACCCTTTCTTATTGGTAGATAGTAGTAAGTAACATATTACAAAGAGCACACCCTCCAAATTTCAAGTTACTAAGACCGGCGGTTTAGGCTGTGAGTTGATATATAAGTCAGTCAGGACTTTGAATTTTACATGTATTATAGATAGATCAATTGAAAAGATTAGTACAACTTCAGTAACGGTAAAAAATAAATGAGGTAGTATGTGGCCTCTAGATAGATTATAGCGCATTTAAGTGGCAATCCACCAACACATTCGGTCTCGGACGGTCCATCAAACTGCAATATAGGTTTATGAGTCCTCCCGCAAATGACGTTAGAGACTGCTCGACTAATGACTGTAAACTGAGGGAATCACTTTAATGTATTTGGTAACGAATATCTATGTCGAATGTCGATTATCTTATTTTGTATTTAAAATGTAAGCTACACTTAGTCCATTCTTGATTGGCAGCCTCTGTGGTGTGGTGGTTGACCAAGTCGGCTCATGACCTGGAGGCAGCGTGTTCGATTCCCGCGGCAGGACATGTATTTGCGTACAGAAAAAAGCGTAAATACTTATTCTAAGTCTGGGTGTTGTGGGACCATGGTCTTCGTAGTTCCTGGGTCCCTAGACACAGGAACTCCTTGTTAGGGATCAGATCTACGTGTGTGATCGTTGGGCGTTATTATTATTATTATGTATTTGAAAGAGCACTAAAACTATTCATGAAATCCTGGGTCCAACTTCGATGGTCATCATCAAACCAAAATACCATAGAAAACTCATGTCATCGGATATACAGCTCCATGCCAAATTTTAACTTGATTGGATCTGACCGTAGGTTGTCATCCTAAAATTGTTTCCAAGATTAGTACCGTAAAAACAAATAAATAAAGTCGTTGTGTATAACAAATCCTTGTACTAATAAAAAAATTGCACATTTTATGACTAGATGCATTGTGCTTATTGCTTTTAGTTATTAATCTTTCTTATATATCATTATTTAGTGTTTATTTTAATATTACAAGTTATAACATGTAGGGTTACCCCTACGCTATAGTGCTTAGTGCTTAGTAGCACACTTTTCTTAATGAATAGTTTCAGTTTTATATGATATTTTTACGGCTTTTGGTTTTTTTTTTTTTTTTTTTTATTTTTTTTTTTAGGATTTGGCTCCACACCTTCGTGTATTTAGCCAGTGTCAAGTAATTGATAATTTATCAAGTTATCGATATTTCACGCAAATATGTGTCAAGTCACAGTCGAAGTCATCAAGTCAAGTCACAGTCAAGTCAGTCTAGTCAAAATCATACTCCTAGTAAAGTGGTGGCAACTTTACTTGAAGCTTCTATGGAGTTTTGGAAACAACACGAAAAGAAACGTTTCACCATCATTATACTATTTTCCTACACTCATGCCTGTAATCCAGCACTTAACGAATAAAATGCCACCAATTTTATACACTAACACTGAAAATAACACAAGTTTTGGAAAATAATACGATGCGGCGACGCAATCTTTTTCGCTTTCCCGCCAAAACTCCGGCTTTTGGTTTTTCATTTTATTTCTTCTGTAAAGCATAATCTGAACGTTCCTTGCAGGCTCCTGAAATGTTCCAAAACACTTTAATAATACCTTTTTGTTTTCTTGGTTATTGTGAATAAAATGTTGTGCTCTAAAATTGTACTTAAAGCCTTTGGTATGGGTTATTTTGGCAGTGGATCGGTAGATATAGATTACAGGAACATCTTACGTGTCGTTTCCCTAAGTTTTTCCCTAAATTACGGGTGTTTCAGGAAGAAATAACTTTTTCATATTACCTCACAGATCTTCACCAAATTTTCACTGGTGTTGAAGATGATTTTATTATGGCTTTTCATTGCATTTTTGTAGTGATTCTTCCAGTAGGAGCACTAAAATAACGATATTAATGTTTGTTTACTTTTTGGACAGATGTCATCTATTGACTTTTCTAATTCCCCGAAAGAGATTCTCACCATAAGTTTTCATGAATTTACGACATTTTAAGGTTAGGTTGTTTAGGATTTTGTATTAGTCTTTGTTCATCGACCTATTTTAATGCTAGCTGATATAAAATTGTGACAGGATTTTAAATATTTCGTTCTCTCGATTTTCCAGGATTTTGTCTGTTGTTTTGGTGACTGCGTGAGGCTTTATAAAACTGAAAAAAGAGCCACACGAGGGCAGTCTTCCTCTGGACTTCACCACTAAATTATATTCTGTACATAACTCATGGTCCACCATAAGTCATGGCCTACGTTATAATATAAAGAAAAGCGAGTATATGGTTTTCTCTAAGGGCGGTAAGGGACCGAGTAATGTACCTCCTTTATTGCTAAACGGTAGTCCTCTCAGTAGAGTTCAACAGTTTAGGTACTTGGGTCACGTGGTCTGCGAGGACTTGTGTGATGGGGCAGATATTGATAGGGAACGTAGAGCGTTGACAGTTAGGGCGAATATGCTGTCCAGAAGATTCGCATCATGTTCTAGAGAGTCAAAAATAACATTGTTTAAAGCGTACTGCCAATCATTTTACTGCAGTAGCTTGTGGACAGCATATACCCTGAAATCTCTAAACGCTCTGCGTATTCAGTATAATAACGCTTTCAGAGTGCTGATGCGGCTGCCGCGGTTTTGCAGCGCGTCCTCCATGTTCGCAGAGGCACGCACTGACGGCTTCGCAGCCATCATGCGAAAAAAGGTTGCCTCACTGTTAAGCAGGACGCGCGCGAGTAGCAACAGCATTCTGAGAGCTGTTACTTATACATTTTACTCCCCGATACTGCGTCATCAGATTAAGATCCTCGTAGCACGATGATGCAGCACTATTTTAAAATAATTTTAAAAATTTTAATTTAATTTGATTTTAACTTTAACTTTAGTTTTAACTTAATTTAACTTATATGGATCATGTTGTCTGAAATAAAATATATTTGATTTGATTTGATTTGATTTGATAACTATATTCTTTAATCTGAACAGTGTAACTGAAGTGTACTTGGTGCTGCCGTGCAAGTGGCACTCTGTGTGGCCACGGATAGGCAGTTTTCCGTCCTAAGTTCCTCTCCGCTTCGCCTATCTATTCGTGACGGTTGCGGACCACCCCTGTTTAAACCAGGCCTTAAGCGGTGGCAATCTCCGCCGGTGACGGCGGCCTGCAGTGGATTTGGCGTGAACAGTTGATAAGACCTTTTCATTAGCAGGTGGCTTTCTGTGACGGCTGCCCGCCGTGTTGCTAAGCTCGGCACAAGCAGCGGTCATTCGCTGCGCCTCTGGACGTCTCCCTGCGGCTACATCGACTCCAGGGTGTGCTTCGGGGCCATACTTTGCTTCATCATCTTCAACTTCAAGTCAAGTCAACTTCCAGTCTTCGCTTCTTCATCTCCAACTCGGTTACGTTACATTATATATATATATTTTAGGAATTTAATTTAAAATTCAGGGCATAATATAAATAGGGGCTTATGTAAATAAATGTATATAATCTGTGTAAATAATAATGTTTTCTTTCAACTGTAGGCTACACTACAAACATCGGCACATACGACATATTTACCGACCAAAAAAATAATTATATTAGGTCTTTACCTATGAAATTGCCGTTTTGTTTGAAAAAAGTTAAAGTATTTTTTTTTCGAACTTATTTATTTCTTTTATTCAAAGTAATCACCCCTGAAATCAATGCATCTTTGCCAACGCTGTGGCAGTTTATGGATGCCCTTCTTGAAAAAATCAGCAGGACGGGAGACAACAAACTCTTCAAAGGCGTTTTGGACTGCCTCTCGGGAATTGAATTTTTTTCCCGCTAAAAAGTTGTCCAAATTTTGGAAAAAGTAATAGTCGGTAGGCGCAAGATCTGGTGAGTATGGCGGATGAGGGAGAGCTTCCAAACCCAACTCATGCAGCTTAGAGACGGTCTGTTGTGCAGTATGGGGTCGCGCGTTGTCGTGAAGTAGCAGTGGAGACGACCGATTGACCAAAGCTGGTTGCAGACGTGCGAGTTTCGCCATCATTGTGGTCAGTTCTTCAATGTACACATCTGCAGTAATGCTCTCGCTGTTTTGTAAAAAGCTATGATGAATCACACCAGCACTAGACCACCAAACTGTGACAATCACCTTTCTAGGGGTCATTTTTCGTTTTGCACATTGCTTTGGTACCGAACCAGGATCTAACCAACTTGCTGAGCGCTTTCGATTGTCAAAAAGAATCCATTATTCGTCGCACGTAACAATTCGGTTCAAAATTCCTTCATTTCTGTGCCTGTTAAGCAGCGCAAGGCAAGTCTCGACGCGTACGTTGCGCTGGCGATCGTTAAGTTCGTGGGGCACCCATCTATCAAGCTTTTTTATCTTGCCAATCTGTCGCAAATGGACCAATATTGTTTTGATGCTAACATCAAAAGCTGCTGCCAGCTCAGCTGAAGATTGAGATTCATCAGCTTCCACAATCGCCTTTAATTCATCATTGTTGACCAAAGTTTCCGGACGACCACGAGGTTCATTTTTCAAGTCAAAATTCCCAGAACGGAACCGAGCAAACCAATAACGGGTTGTACGTTCGTTTGTACAGTTCTCTCCGTAAACGTCGTTGATGTTACGTGTCGTTTGTGCCGCGTTGGTGCCACGACGGAACACATATTCCATAATTACACGAAATTTCAAAGTAGCCATTATGAGGAAAAATGTTGAAATGTAATGAAAATACAACGCTAATAAATAAACAAAAGACTTATATTGTAAATAGAATGTCATATTTTTAAAACAAAATTAATTTGAATTTAGAATTCATAGCCAATCAAAACTTTTTTTGTTTGAAAAAGTCTGTACTGCAATACGGCAATTTCATAGGTAAAGACCTATTATATTTACTGTATATAATGAAGTGGCTTTGCCAAATTTCTTAGAATATTTTAAGAAGAATCCACCAAAAAAGTGGATACACCCACGTAGCTTCTAACTCACCTAAATATAGCGTCGCTTTAGAACCCAGCGTCAGATTATCCTGCGTAATGAGATCTTGGCTGTGAATCATAGCTCTCTAGGGTTCCTCCGACTCATACTTTCAAGGTTCACGACTAGAGTTGCTGATATTTCTAGAGAGGTCGGCTTATTCATTATTTTTGGCCGGGTGCCGAATAGTTTTTGTAGAGGACCGTCCTGTTATTTGAAAATGCTATTGTGTGCAGTGTGCGTGCAGTGCAGAGCGACGGCGCTCTGCACTGCACGTATGATAATAGAGCCCGTGAGTGAATTTACCTACTTTTTAGCGTTAGGGAAAAAACCTTTTGTTGTTGCGGTCAATTGTTTGAATAGATGCCTATCTACGTGTTTTTTTTAAATTTTCATCGAAATAAAAAAATTGATCGAATTAGTATTGCATTTAGGGTAGAAAAACCCTTTTTTCTTTTAAAAAATATTTTTAATTTTTGCGCTTTTTGTATGGACGATATAATAAAAAAATGTAATCTCTTCTTAAATCTCATAATTATTTATTTGCAAATTTTATTTGTTCAACTGAAAACACTATCCATTAAATAGAAATTAAGATTTGAATATCATTACCCCACCCATTTTGTATGTCCCTGAAGGTTAATACAATTGAAAGTCTTTAAGTACAAAAAAAATCCTTTTCTGATTATCGATTGTTCCTGGATTTCAATAAAGAGATTTATGTACCTATTATTTTTTCATTCGTTAATTTTATATTACTAAGTATTTGAGCTTGTGAGCTTTACTTTCCCCTTATACTTTAATTCTATGAACTGATAAAGCTTGTTGTTCTTAAGGGAGAATTTTAGTTTTCTGTGTAAATAATCAACGCCAAGAGACTTTAGCCGGATAACTTATCCGGCCAAACTGACAATTAATGCTCTACTCAGGACTATTCAGAGATTTCCCGGTTCTCCATGGTCGATACTTTGTTAGATAAATAAGACATTTCACCCAATAAATTGGGCTACGAAAATGTTATCTGAGTAACGAGAAAGTTGGTGTGCAAGTGCTTCGGTACGCACTTAAAGATATTAAATTGTTTGCAGAAAGTCCTTTACCTTGGAATTAAGAAAACACGATTTATAACGCGGAGTATTTAATGCTTTTAAGAAATAGTTTGATAGATAAAACTCTATATTGATGCACCACATTTACAGGAACTATTTACAAACACAAACTTAAAAATAAAGTGTTACAATATTATTTATTCATCTTTAATTTACTGGGAACTCTTGGGTAATGCTTTGCTAAAGGATAGAGGGCTCATTTCACTTACGTACAATTTTTAGTGTGTTTTATGCACATCAAATATTTAAAAACACCTTGTAAAAATGCACGATTTCATAGTTTATATTGACATCTACATCAGAAATAATGTTAGTGGATTCAGTGATGCACAGAAATCATTCCTTTTTACTTCGTATATAATAATTGTAGTAGGAAAATTTTGTGAAATAGTAAGATTAAAATAAAAATTCAGAAATGTCAATGTCAAAAGAAATATTAACTTGTTTATATTCAGTTTCTTTATATTTACATATAAACACAATACTAAATTAATCACATCTAAAAAACTAAACTATAATTAAAATATTAAAATAGATAAAACTAAGATACTTATTATAGCCCGATGGTGGAGAAAAAAGTGCCCAGAATGCTGGCAGCATTACAATGTTGAATGGCAGTGCTTATTTTTCGTACAAAATAAAAGCCAGCGTTCTGGTCACCTGATAATTTCACCAAACGTTTGGCCCAGTCCCAGTATGATTATAATATTTACTTGTATCCTTATATCCCATCTAAATAAACCTGTGTTTATCCACAAAATATCCCATTACTTGTGACAAATTAATGAAATTAGGTAAATAAATAACTATATTAAAAAAGTTATACGACACCAAATGAAAAATAATACATTCTGTCAGCAAAGCTAATAACATTTATCTACTTTGCGCGAGTTTGTTTGATATTAATCCTCAGTAACAGAAGAAGGTATGATTTATTATTCCGTTCGAGTACTCGCACCGAGGTGACGTTTTTCGGGGAATATTTTAGTGTTTCAGGAAGTTAGTAATTAGTTTGGCAGTACGATGGCAGGTGGTACCCCCTTAGCAGTATCATCACGTACAATAACTTTTTCATTTGACGTCTACGCAAGGAACTTTTCCATTTCTTTTTATTAAGATCGTAACGAAAATGAGAGTGGGCCTTATGAGAAACAGATACCTGATGGTTTTGCTAAGTATCATCATAACGTTTCGTTGCACGGGGTTTTGTAACTGAGCATTCGGAGACAGCAGCTATGTGGTATAATCAACAGTGAAGGCTGATGGGCAATGCACTTTTTTATAAATAGTAAGATTTTTATGTATCCTCTATACATAATATATACTAGCCCGATAGCTCAGTTGGTAGTAACCCTGCCTTCGGAACTGTGGGTTGTGGGTTCGATTCCCACCCAGGATAAACATTTGTGTCATGAACGTAGGTGTTTGTTCTGTGGCTGGGGGTTATATTGGATTATATGTATTGTATTTTACAAACAAAAAGTGTCGAAGTATTGTATCAGCTATCTGGTTCCCAATTTTTTTTTTACGTGGAGTAAATGCTCTTACGCACACCCGTGGCTGGGTGGGCCTACGGGTAGTGTTGGACTCAGTGCCAGAAGGCCAACCATACAGACTAAAAACTCCACGATGTTCCACCATCTCAGCTGATAGCAGGGCCTCGGGTCCACTTGTGCATTCTCCGCTGCCCTGCTTGCGCTGTTGTCCGCTGTGTAAAGCAGCGGACCCTCCGCGGGGAGGGAGTGTGTAGAGCTCCCCTCCCTGGAGGGGTGTATAGAGCTATCTGGTTCCCATAATCCAAGCTTTGTTTAGTTTGGGGCTAGATTGTGTTGTGTGAGATGTCCACACATATTATTATTATTAATATAGTTTATTTTATTTATTGTACAAGGAGACATACAAGGTAGAAGACATATGAATGATGTATTACATTGTACAAATTAATTATAACATTACATTTTACGGAGCCTTAGATCCCACACTAGGCGTACCTGTGTCGCAGGATTCAATTCAATTCAATAGGCTATTTGACTACTATATTTTTATTACATACATAAATAATATACCTCAAAAAATAGATAACTGTGAAAACAAAACTTGAATATCTCAAAAAATGACTGAGTTACAGGCATTTTAAAATACATAAATAGAAAGAGACAACTCAAACACGCATTGACGTCAGTTACCAGTCGTCACAGTAATTCCTTACTAAGCTGTGGTAGCTCTACATACAATCTTTTTGGCATGTGACGTCACAAGCCATGCCTTCATAGTAGCTGTGAGGAAGCTCAACACGATCTCTGTTTTGCGAGAAAGGGACAGGCGATAAAACTTTAAAGGCGTACTACTCCGTGATTAATTTACCGATTTTACTTATATTTACAATGATTACATACATTTTTAACCTACTTTATGAAAATAATATTTACTTGTTCATTTTTAATAGTAGTCAAATAGTCTATTCAATTCTTTGTATGCTTGATCTAGCCTCTTACGTTCCTTTAATACATCTGTGGAAGCGAGTTTGATGATAAATATTTAATTTCTAGTTTATGTTTATTATTATAAATTAAAACCGCAATTTAATCTATAATTACTACAATTATTATACAGAGATAAAGTTTGTTAGATTGTAAGATTGTGAAAATGTGAGATTGTGAGTGGTAAATAAGCCTGTTCCTGTTTTTAAACTATTTTCTATGGTGTTTAGGTAGATGTTGACATTGTCAGGCTATTACAAATTTTTGACGAATTAAGCCATGTTTCCGTATTAATGGTTTAAATTCTACAGTGAGATTAATTATATAATTTACTAATTTCTAGTACTACTGATCTGATTTAGAAAAGTATTTCACTAATTTAAATATACATTATACCTGAGTGACTCACGCATGTTTTATAGTGACAAAGCTTTTGTTCGTAACTTTATGTTTGTGACCACTCAACTCCGTAAAGATAGAACGGTCTATTAAGACGTGGTATAACCCCAAAAATTAACAAAAAACACCATTGACGTCATTAATATGACGTGACGTGAAAAATAATCATATAAAAATGCGTAAATAGAAAATTAAATGAAAACCAGGAATTAGCGAACAAAACTTTATGATCTATGATGCTCAACTATAAACACGCGGTCTTAACCTGGCTGAAGCTGGGGTGGATCAGCAATTATTTTCGTGCTGTAAGTTTTAGCTAGGGATAGTTGCTATGCTAACCCATACTAAGAATAAATAGCATCTGAATAAATTAAGTATTGCTTCGTAATTTCAGGTTTAACAAAAGTATGCCTCACCGGGTGGCATAGACAGGTTACCTAAAGTTGTGCAGATAGCATGGGATAGCAAATTATAATACAAAATTATCAGTAAAACTACGTCTACAAATATTAAGCCTATTTAAAACCACAGCTAGTATTAGACAGATACATACCATATAAAGAAGACGTTAATATTAACGTTGATGTTATTATTGTGGTGAGAATTTCACTTCAAAACGGCTGAATCGATTTCGATAAAGTTTTGCAATACAGATAGCTTAAACTATCGAGACTGATTTATGATAGTTTTTATACTTGAAAATAAGAGTTCTATTCAGTCCAGAAAAAGGTTGAATTGCGATACGAGTGCTTCTACTTTTGAATACGAGTCTAAAATACGAAAAGAACTAAAAAACAAAAGCTAAACCGCATCATCAAATTGTAAATATAGCTTAAACTATCGAGACTGATTTATGATAGTTTTTATACTTGAAAATAAGAGTTCTATTCAGTCCAGAAAAAGGTTGAATTGCGATACGAGTGCTTCTACTTTTGAATACGAGTCTAAAATACGAAAAGAACTAAAAAACAAAAGCTAAACCGCATCATCAAATTGTAAACCTGAATCCTAATAAAAACATTGTTACGAATTGTCCCTCAAGAGCCTTTAATAAAACAAAATAGACGCTTCATCATATAATTTAGACAATTGCTCGGGCTATGGGCAAATGTTTCAACTTCAAGTAAACAACAAAACACGTTATGAAAAGATTTGCGTTCCCTTTTTGAATTCTCATTCGGGAAACATAATAAAAAAATACTTTGAAGTGAAATCACGTAGTACAGCAAAGTTACTTAGCTTACTATACCAGTCTTTGTATCTTTTTGTACATTAATAATTTCTTTGGGTCGCACACGGGTCTCCGGAATGCGCATACATATAAGTTAGCTATGTTATTTTCTCATACAAAGCTGTCAGGGTAGTAGAGATTTTATTTTTTACGTGCAAAGAATTCAACGATTAAAGACATAACACGCTCCATTACAGTAATATAACAACTTACGTCAACAAGCGAATTGCGCCGATTTTTGTTAGTGTTAAAATTGACGATTCTGTCAACGGAGTCATGAACCTTAACTTGCGTATAAGTATTTACTCTTTTATTTTAGCGCCACTTGCAGCTGCTGGCTTATAACGGGGGGAGGACAGTGTTTGCCAAAACCACCACGCTTACGGCATCCACCCACAGGAAGAGATGGAGTGGTTTATGCTGATGCCTCTCCCTATAAAGCGTCTTTTGAAGCTACTGGCCTATAACGGGGGTAGGAGAGTGTTTGCCAAAATCACCACGCTTACGGCATCCACCCACTGAAAGAGATGGAGTGGTTTATGCTGATGCCTCCGCCATAGACCGTCACTTGCAGCTGCTGGCCTATAACGGGGGGAGGAGAGTGTTTGCCAAAATCGCCACTTTTACGGCATCCACCCACAGGAAAGGATGGAGTGATTTATGCTGATGCCTCCCCCATAGAGCGTTACTTGCAGCTACTGGCCTGTAACGGGGGAAGAGAGTGTTTGCCAAAATCGCCACGCTTACGGCATCCACCCACTGAAAGAGATGGAGTGGTTTATGCTGATGCCTCCCCCATAGACCGTCACTTGCAGCTGCTGGCCTATAACGGGGGGAGGAGAGTGTTTACCAAAATCGTTTACGGCATCCACCCACAAGAAGGGATGGAGTGATTTATGCTGATGCCTCCCCTAAAGAGCGTTACTTGCAGCTGCTGGCCTATAATGAGAGGAGTAGAGTGTTTGCCAAAATCACCACGCTTACGGCATCCACCCACAAGAAGAGATGGAGTGGTTTATGCTAATGCCTCCCCCATAGAGCGTCACTTGCAGCTGCTGGCCTATAACGGGGGGATGAGAGTGTTTGCCAAAATCACCACGCTTACGGCATCCACCCACAAGAAGAGATGGAGTAGTTTATGCTAATGCCTCCCCCATAAAGCGTCACTTGCAGCTGCTGACCTATAACGAGGGGAGGAGAGTGTTTGCCAAAATCACCACGCTTACGGCATCCAACCACTGAAAGAGATGAAGTGGTTTATGCTGATGTCTCCCCCATAGAGCGTTACTTGCAGCTACTGTCCTATAACGGGGGGGAGAGGAGTGTTTGCGAAAATCACAACGCTTACGGCATCCACCCACTGAAAGAGATGGAGTGGTTTATGCTGATGCCTCCCCCATAGAACGTCACTTGCTGCTGCTGGCCTATAACGGGGGGAGGAGAGTGTTTGCCAAAATCACAACGCTTATGGCATCCACCCACAGGATGGATGAAATCGAGTGGTTTATGCTGATGCCCCCCATAGAGCGTCACATCACCACACGGCATGGTTAGCTTTTCTCATATTACGGGATCGACATTGGACTTATTGTGTCGAAAATTTAAGAGGTTTCTGAAAACGTGTAAGTTGTGGACCACCACGGGCGCTGCATGCATCTTATAAAGTTCATATCAGCCTATATAAAATTTGGCTTGTACATTATTATGTAATTATCGTCTTTAATTTAAAATTACACTAGGAAAATACTCTAGAAATTTAAAATTACACTACGAATTTAAAATTATACGCTTAAATATACTGACATGTATTTGCTGATTACATTTGCATGTGCTTTATGGAAAGGAACCGGCCATTGTGCCGTACTGTGCTTAGTTCTTTTATATTTAACGAAACGGGTGGGAATTTTACCATATGGTCTATAATCCATAATCCATGATTTACCTGTCGTTTTGCAATGAAGACCTCTTCGATTAGCTCATTGGTGAATGACTTATGAAGCCTTTTAGGGGCTCGCAATGGAATGCATAATCAGATAACGAGCATCAATTTCACTAAGTTCTGGGCTGTTTTACACGCTTTATATTAGCTTCACTTGTATTTATATTTATATTTTATTTATTTGTATTGTATTTTATTTTAAAAACGCGTGAGGTGCATTTTATTTGGATAGTTATAAATATTTTATTAACAAATATGAGTAGAAGGATTATCATTTCGATAATATCTTAAAAAGCACCTCACGCTTTTTTTAAATATTTTTTTTCTTATTTACACTATTATTAATTTAAATTTATTTTAAAAAATTACACAATTCTTAATTCAAATTTATTAAAATTTTCTTTTTATTTTGTTTTGCTATACGAAGCGTGTGTTTTAATTTTTTTAAAACTATTATTTATTTTATGTTCGTTTTAGCTTCACTAATTGATGACTGGCCCGATAGTGCAGTTGGCAGTAGCTCTGCTTGCTGAACTGTAGGTTGTGGGTTCAATTCCCACCCTGAACAAATATTTGCGTGATGAACATAGGAGTTTGTTCTGTGTCTAAATGTAATATTGTATTCTATGTATGTATTTACAATCAAAAAATTATCTAAGGATTTCTATCTAAGTAGTTAAGTACTAGGTATTTTTATAACACATCTCACTGTGTTTTATATATTACCTATACCTATATAATAGGTCTTTACCTATGAAATTGCCGTATTGCAGTACAGACTTTTTCAAACAAAAAAAAGTTTTGATTGGCTATGAATTCTAAATTCAAATTAATTTTGTTTTAAAAATATGACATTCTATTTACAATATAAGTCTTTTGTTTATTGATTAGCGTTGTATTTTCATTACATTTCAACATTTTTCCTCATAATGGATACTTTGAAATTTCGTGTAATTATGGAATATGAGTTCCGTCGTGGCAGCAACGCGGCACAAACGACACGTAACATCAACGACGTTTACGGAGAGAACTGTACAAACGAACGTACAACCCGTTATTGGTTTGCTCGGTTCCGTTCTGGGAATTTTGACTTGAAAAATGAACCTCGTGGTGGTCCGGAAACTTTGGTCAATAATGATGAATTAAAGGCGATTGTGGAAGCTGATGAATCTCAATCTATAGCTGAGCTGGCAGCAGCTTTTGATGTTAGCATCAAAACAATATTGGTCCATTTGCGACAGATTGGCAAGATAAAAAAGCTTGATAGATGGGTGCCCCACGAACTTAACGATCGCCAGCGCAACGTACGCGTCGAGACTTGCCTTGCGCTGCTTAACAGGCACAGAAATGAAGGAATTTTGAACCGAATTGTTACGTGCGACGAAAAATGGATTCTTTTTGACAATCGAAAGCGCTCAGCAAGTTGGTTAGATCCTGGTTCGGTACCAAAGCAATGTGCAAAACGAAAAATGACCCCTAGAAAGGTGATGGTCACAGTTTGGTGGTCTAGTGCTGGTGTGATTCATCATAGCTTTTTACAAAACGGCGAGAGCATTACTGCAGATGTGTACATTGAAGAACTGACCACGATGATGGCGAAACTCGCACGTCTGCAACCAGCTTTGGTCAATCGGTCGTCTCCACTGCTACTTCACGACAACGCGCGACCCCATACTGCACAACAGACCGTCTCTAAGCTGCATGAGTTGGGTTTGGAAGCTCTCCCTCATCCGCCATACTCACCAGATCTTGCGCCTACCGACTGTTACTTTTTCCAAAATTTGGACAACTTTTTAGCGGGAAAAAAATTCAATTCCCGAGAGGCAGTACAAAACGCCTTTGAAGAGTTTGTTGTCTCCCGTCCTGCTGATTTTTTCAAGAAGAGCATCCATAAACTGCCACAGCGTTGGCAAAGATGCATTGATTGCAGGGGTGATTACTTTGAATAAAATAAATAAATAAGTTCGAAAAAAAAATACTTTAACTTTTTTCAAACAAAACGGCAATTTCATAGGTAAAGACCTAATATTTTAACCATTCATTAAAACTAATAGTTCAGACGTTAATACTAAATCACTTTTATTAATTACCAACAAAATTTTAATGGAGTTAATTTAAGGTGCACAAATAGGAACTTTCAAATGAAAGTGCTACTATGAAAGCTTATTAAACATAAAAACCTTTATTTTTATAATTAGTGCTGTTTATATTAAATGTGTGATTAATTTTCTTAATAGGACTTCAGCCAGCGTTTTGATAAAATAAAAATAACAAAGGAACAAAACGAAAAAATCAAGTACCTAACATAAATATTTATATTATACCCGCAAATTCAAATATTTTTTCCAACCCAGTTTCTAAGAAAGTAAATCGCGACTTTTTTGGTAAGCTTTTTTAGTAATTTCTGAATAACCTCGCCATAAAATATTGTTCCGCAGTGCGCCTTGGCGGTAACGTTCCGAACAAATTCTTCTCTACGCAATATTGTGCATTTTTTTTTTAAATTCAAACTTAAAAAATTTAGTGGATGATATTTTACTTGTTATTTAAACTTCATTACACAGAAATAAAATAAAAATAGCCTTGTTTATTAAATATACCTTAAGGCACATAAGGTTATACTTACTAGATTGATGTTAAATGTGATCAACCAAACTAGGCGTAATAAATGAGTAATATTTTACGTGCCCGTGCCCGGCAGGTTTTCTAGTAAAATATACTAACATATATGAATACACAGACTAAGACAATATTAACACTCATTTATATTATTTATGTGTTTAAAATAGCATAGATAAACAAAAAATAAATGAATTGGTAAAAGTATTTTTGACACAGCAGATCAGCATTGCAATTCAACGGGGCAATGCTGTCAGCATGTTGGGTATGCTACCTACTGCATTTGGACTGGCAGCTAGTATATAGTCCAAATGTTTTTTTATAGTAAGTAGTGCAGTTAGTAGCATTTAGTAGTAGTTGTTTTATTATTGTAGTAGTTAGTTAAATATTAAAAAAAAAAAAAAAAAAAATTATAATGCCCAACGATCACATACATAGATCCTGGACCCTAACTAGGATTCCCTGTATCTAGAGACCCAGGAACTACAAGGATCATGGTCCCACAACACCCAGACACAGAACAAGTATTTGCACTTTTTTTCTGTGCACAAATACTTGTCCTGCCTTGGGAATCGAACTCGCCACCTCCGGGCTATAAGCCTACCTGCTCAACCATCACAACACAGAGGCTGTTAATAAAACCACAAAGGTACTAATCCCGTTTAAAAAAAAAAAGAAAGTTCTAAGTGTACATTTCTCAGTAGCCCCCAGGCATTGTACCGCACTGCGCCTTGCACCGGCCTCGTTGGAGCCGTTGACATCGGCGCCGCGCGGGCGACACGCGACCAATTATTTAATACTACATCTACTTTACCATAAACAATACGTACAAGAGATTGCTTGTGTAAAGAGGTCATTTCTGCGAATTCTTTTGGTGTAGGGTAGAGTCTCGTAACTATGTAGGTATAATAATAACAATAATCACGCCCAACGATCACATACATAGATCCTGGACCGTAACTAGGATTCCCTGGGTCTAGGGACCCAGAAACTACGACACCCAGACTCAGAATAAGTATTTGCGCTTTTTTTTCTGTGCACAAATTATTGTACTGCTGCGGGAACCGAACCCGCCGCCTCCAAGTTATGAGTCAACCTGTTCAACCACCATACCAGAGAGGCTGCCAAATGGTAATATGTAATGGTTATGCTAATTTTCACTGAAAAAGTCTTTAAATGCACTTCTTAAATAACTTTTAGATAAAATCGTTGTGTTCCTGTTACACAACCTGTATAGCAACCTTATATACCTCCGAATACCAAGGTAGCATACGGGATAGGTTAAAAAGTATCGAAAAAAGATTACATTTAAATAATATCACCCCAGCGATCACTTTCCGAAACGCGCGAAAGGCAATTGACTACATGAAATCTGGCCTCCTGGGCGCTTCGTAATCAACCCGAGAATGTTCGATTCGAACAAAGATACCTTTTTGCAGCGTCTAAAAAGATTTTATCATGAAGTAAAGTGATGTTAAAAGCGTAGGAGAAAATCACAATTTGCTATTGGGCGAATTAACGTGGCCTAGATCCGGGGAGGGTTTTAGTTCGAGGCGGAAACAAAATCGATTCCTGACTTCTGGTATATTTGTATGTAGTAAAATTTTCGTAAAAACAAAATAAATGTTTGAAAAGGTACTTATGCCTGTCTGTTCTAAAGTTTAGCACATAAAGTTAAGTTTACCACCTAAGTTTGTACTTTTTCGTCTATGACATACCCAACTGCATAACAGTAGGTATGTTATAATAACAACAATAATAATAATAATAATGCCCAACGATCACATACATAGATCCTGGATCCTAACTAGGATTCCCTATGTTTAGGGAACCAGGAAGTACGAGGTCTCACAATACCGAGACTCAGAACAAGTAATGCGTTTTTTTTTCTGCACAAATACTTGTCCTGCCGCGGGAATCGAACCCATCGCCTCCGGGCTATGAGCCAACCTGCTCAACCACCACACCACAGATTAGGCTGTCATAGAGCAAAAATTGAGAACTTAGGAGCAGTCAAATATTAGACGGGCATTCATTTTATAAATAATCATTATTAATAGCTTAAGTAACCTTATCATGACAAACCGATGACCGAATATTTATTGTTTTATTTATCTCTAACTCTACTAATGTAAAAAAAACTGTCTTTTGTTTTGTTTACAGTGACTCTTTCTATCGAACACTAGGAGTGTCATTTTTGTTTGGTCAGCATTTTTTTATTTCACAATCTAGATATTTATTATTGACTATCAAACAAATTTCTCTTCATCCTGCCTGTTGGTGACGACTAGGCTTATGCGTTTCCGGAAAATAATACTGTTCGAAATATAAAGGAGCGGCAGAGTTGGCCAAAATATATTGCAAATTTTAAATTTTTACATGAAACTAGACAGACATTTTTCTCACTTGTCATAACACAACGTTCTTAAAAAACTAAATATAAAAAGCAACCAAAAGAGGCCTTATGCTTTTTCCTCCGTGTCGCTTACACTACCTCTATTACTTACATACGTTTTATCCATGAGATTATAATCTATTATAATAAAACATTATTCCAATTGGGCTTTAAATATGGTTAACCTCAGAAGCTGTCTATTCTTTTGTAAAAATCATAACCATTAAAACTTCGACACCGTCATTTATTCACCAGCAGTTAGTTACAGCTTAAGGCGGTAATTAAATCAGCTTCCATACAAACAACGCGAATCTTGGTTAGTGGTCTGCTTCATAATTTCATAATCTTAATAGCCACCTCGGCGCGTAAAGTGGCTGGATTTAGTGCCCTCCCTCGGGGGCGAACACTTTGCTGACCATACCTTATTTCTCAGCAATAAACCGGGTAATAGACTCCACGATTTTTGATCATCTTGCTCGGTTCTTACTGCTCATTAGATATGTGGCTAGTAGTGGTTTTTCCGGTAGTTTAGACGGCCACATCATTTGCTAGGAGAATAATGACGATCATTATATTGTTAAGGTTGGAACATACGATCATCGCAATCGCATATGCATTTCTTCCCACTTTGCTTGGGCACCGATATGACACTAATTGTGCCGGATTGCTAGCACCAGTAGTGTGAAACAGAACTTCTCTTTCTTTTAATCACTAAACTTCCTCCAAAACACTTAGAAATTTTATATGCTTAGAACATTAATTGAAGTTATTTTAGTATTCTGATTTAGATTTGTAAAAGTGATAAAATAGCCAAGTTATGCTTTAATTACTTTAAACAAAAGTATTTTATAATCTTTAATACAAAACTAAACTAGACCTAAAAAAACTAAATTATACCTAAGAACTTAAAATATAAATGAATAAAACTAAAAATTTAAAAAAGCTCGTTGGTGGAAGGGAATGTGCCCAGAATGCTGGCAGCATTACCACGTTGAATGGCAATGCTTATTTTTTGTGCAAAATAAAAGCCAGCATTCTGGTCACCTGATGCTTCCACCAAACGTTTGGCCAAGTCCCTATATGGTTCCATGGCAGCCGGCCCCTACGTATATTTACAATGAATTATTTGACTTTGATTTTAAGCTATCCCAGATATCTCATAATTATTTTTTGCTTAGAGTCTTTTGTATTAGGATTATTTAAACTCTTTATAGCAAGTAATATAATAGCAGTGTAATGTTTTAAGTCCCTTTAGTTATAAAACATGTTAGATCATGTCTATAATTCAGCATAGAATGATAACCCTATCCGTTTAATATGGTACTTAGAGTATTAGAAACACTTGATTTTCCGGCTTCCGGACAAATGCCGGTAACTCACTACCTCTCAAGTTCTTACCGTAATAGATTACATATGAGTGCGGTGTTCGTTTATTGCCGTCCTTTATGTAGAAGATTATTATCCCTAATTGGGCAGTGATTCCAATAGAATATGTCAAGATATAAAAAGGTATAACTTTTGTAGTCAATATTTTTGTCTTTGTTCTTTTTTCCTCAATTGAGTTAGATTTTTCCTTACAGTTATGGTCTAGAGCGGCGTCTTATATTAAATATTTATTTTAAACACTATCGCTATGCTAATGATGTTATTATTTACATGGTTATTAAAACATTTACCATGCAATTTTATGTTTTGAGCTGCCTATATTTTTTAATATTTTAAAATGTTGGTGAAACTAACATTTTAAAATATTATAACAACAAATTCCTGTATAATAATATTGATTTTTAGCGGTATCACAGTAGTTATTTTTATGCGCTTTGTATTTAATATTGATGCCCTGACAAGATAGACGACATACAATATATTTTTCTATTCCTAGAGCGCTTTATTAATAACAAGCACTTTATCTCATATACATTCTAATTTATATTAAAATCCCCGATTTAATTGGCTAATAATTAATTTTAATTCTGAAATAATATATATATATAAACAAACTCAAATTATATATACTATTACGGAAATTCTTCATTCAATTCATAGGTCATCTTGTATATAATAGGTCTTTACCTATGAAATTGCCGTATTGCAGTACAGACTTTTTCAATCAAAAAAAAGTTTTGATCGGCTATGAATTCTAAAAACAAATTAATTTTGTTTTAAAAATATGACATTCTATTTACAATATAAGTCTTTTGTTTATTGATTAGCGTTGTATTTTCATTACATTTCAACATTTTTCCTCATAATGGATACTTTGAAATTTCGTGTAATTATGGAATATGAGTTCCGTCGTGGCACCAACGCGGCACAAACGACACGTAACATCAACGACGTTTACGGAGAGAACTGTACAAACGAAAGTACAACCCGTTATTGGTTTGCTGGGTTCCGTTCTGGGAATTTTGACTTGAAAAATGAACCTCGTGGTCGTCCGGAAACTTTGGTCAACAATGATGAATTAAAGGCGATTGTGGAAGCTGATGAATCTCAATCTACAGCTGAGCTGGCAGCAGCTTTTGATGTTAGCATCAAAACAATATTGGTCCATTTGCGACAGATTGGCAAGATAAAAAAGCTTGATAGATGGGTGCCCTACGAACTTAACGATCGCCAGCGCAACGTACGCGTCGAGACTTGCCTTGCGCTGCTTAACAGGCACAGAAATGAAGGAATTTTGAACCGAATTGTTACGTGCGACGAAAAATGGATTCTTTTTGACAATCGAAAGCGCTCAGCAAGTTGGTTAGATCCTGGTTCGGTACCAAAGCAATGTGCAAAACGAAAAATGACCCCTAGAAAGGTGATGGTCACAGTTTGGTGGTCTAGTGCTGGTGTGATTCATCATAGCTTTTTACAAAACGGTGAGAGCATTACTGCAGATGTGTACATTGAAGAACTGACCACAATGATGGCGAAACTCGCACGTCTGCAACCAGCTTTGGTCAATCGGTCGTCTCCACTGCTACTTCACGACAACGCGTGACCCCATACTGCACAACAGACCGTCTCTAAGCTGCATGAGTTGGGTTTGGGAGCTCTCCCTCATTCGCCATACTCACCAGATCTTGCGCCTACCGACTATTACTTTTTCCAAAATTTGGACAACTTTTTAGCGGGAAAAAAATTCAATTCCCGAGAGGCAGTACAAAACGCCTTTGAAGAGTTTGTTGTCTCCCGTCCTGCTGATTTTTTCAAGAAGGGCATCCATAAACTGCCACAGCGTTGGCAAAGATGCATTGATTGCAGGGGTGATTACTTTGAATAAAAGAAATAAATAAGTTCGAAAAAAAAATACTTTAACTTTTTTCAAACAAAACGGCAATTTCATAGGTAAAGACCTAATATAAGCAAAATATACACCGACTATTTAAAGATAGGTATGACTGTAAAGTATTAGTGATTCTGTGTGGTTCTTGTAATTATGTGCGGTGTTTTGTGATTATTTTGACAAAATGACATATATTTGGCTTTTTATTACATTAAAGTAATTTAAATTGATTTGTGCGGAATCTTACAAGATTTCTAGAGATTTCTATATAGTTTTTTACTGAAACATCCAGCGATAAAAACAAGTGAAATTATTTGAGATACAGGCCGCTTATACAAAGTATTTTTACTGTTCTCTATACTGTGTACTGTGTAACCGTTGAATTTCGTTCTCCTGGAGCGATTTATAAAGTTGAGAGTGCCGGAGTGCACGTCATTAATTCAATTTACACATAATGCCGTCATGATGTGCTTCGTGGAACAGATAATAACTTTTAGAACGATGCTGGATTGTTATTTTCTATCGTAGAATTTTCTGGTAATAGTTTTACATAGACTGGCTATACAATGTCATGGATATATAACTAAGTAAATCATCTAAAATCAACATCAACCGTGGTGGCGAGTTGGGCGGCATATTTAGGTAAACAATGTCGTATTTATTGTATTTTTATTTTAAATTATATACATCATCATAATATAATATGATTTAATAAATAAGAAACCTTATTATTAAATTAAAAAAAAATTAAATTAAATAATTAATATTGGTTACTTGTTTAAACTCTGCTGTTTTAAGAATTTTAAAGCAGCAACCAGCACTTTTTTAAAGTAAAACTTCTTTACGCCCGCATTAGTCGGGGAGTAAACTGGTGAATGCAAGGCGACTCGGAACCCGAAGTTGGTTCACGTAGTTTCCATTGTCGACATGAAAAAGTAAAAATAAAAACTTATATTATTTTGGTATATGCGGTAAAATGACAATTTACAATTGTCAAGATGGCGGCATTAACATCAAACAAAGCAACAACAAAGTCATACTGGCCGATAGATGGAGCTAAACTAAAAAAGTTTTACTTCAGTCGTGTGGTCTAAAGCACACTCGTTTTGTTATTTTAAATTACTCAATAAAGGTCAACAATTATACAAAATACGATACGCATAAGCATGCAATGTAAGCTATAGGGGTTTTACTCTATAGCTTACATTACAATTCTAAGATGCAATGCAAGTTGTATTATTAAAACAATTACACCAGCACCGCTCCCATTCGGAATTCTCCTTTCCGCGCAAAACAGCGAATTATAATTTTAATTTAATGATAGCAATGCAACCAATAAATGATTCCAGACTTGATTGCTCTACCATTGCGCTCGCTCGAAATTGGAATAGAATATTCAATTGTAGCAATAGCAAATAAAAGAGTTCTGTGTCCGAATGGACGTCGTTCAGAATATCGTAATACACTTTGCATATGACCGTCCGTCGTGGCGAACTGCTTGGCGATAGCCCGGAGTATCTTACAACTATTATATTATCTAGGTATTGATGAAATGAGCTGCAAATATCGCAATAACAAAATTTATTTGAAATAAATATATCATTACATATTTGTGGACATTTCATATGCCATTTTGCCGCAATCTAAGCAAAGCTCGTACTATGTAATAGTACTATACTTAGATACCTTTAGTTTATAAATATATACACAGAATACAATATAACACCCAAACAGAATAAACATCGATGTTTATCAAAGAAATGAAAGACTTGGGTGGGAATCAAACCCACAACCTACAGTTCGGAAGCTACTACGTTACTACTAAGCTACAGAGCTACTACTAACTGAGCTATCAGGCCAGTCGAATATTATCAAGGTATTGTTATACTCGTACTCATAGCACTCAAGCAGCTATTAAGTAGCGTAGTAAGTACGTTAAAACTATTATATCATTTAGATAGCATTGAAATAAGGTACAAGAACGGAACTAATGTTGGACTCACATAAATAAACAAACTTTATATTTTTAATATTAAGATGGAATGAAGTGCAGAAATTTTTCCATTTTTTAAAAGCTCATTTTATTTTTCTAAAGTTTTGTGAATATCAGCTTTGCTCACTTTCTAGTAAAATAAGGCTTAATGCTTGCATATATTGAAAATTTATTTTGAGCTTTTATGTTTTTGAATTCGAAATAAAATCATTAATATGAATATTTGATATAAAAATATGCAGTACACCGCTTGTACAGCACTTAGTGATAAATTGATAATACTCTTTACTGCAAACGGAATTAAAACATGGGTGTTGCGTTTCCATTTGTTTAATTAAGACAAGTTTCGGGGCGGCGCCATAGAGTCGCAACCGCCGCACTCATCATCGCAGCATATTTATGCGGGTTGGTTTTATTTTTGAAGTTTGGTTACATAAATTACTAAATTATACATATCAATAAATGTATGAACAAACCAATGGTCTAGTGAAAAGATGAAACTAAAGTAAAGATGTTTGAAAACTTCGAAATAAAACGAAAAGTAAACGTACAAGAAAAATAGGAAAGTGAAAACCACAAGATACCAAACAAAAGAAGTCCAGTTACGTGTGTTACAAGCGAAATTATAGCGAAAAATATCTGACGCCCGATAAACTGCAAAATAACGAAATCATTTCGCAAAACTTGTATTAATATGATATAAGTATTATTTTACATATGACTCAAATCCTATATTAATAATGAAGAAGTGCATTGCCACTTTTGTTATTCACTTTCCCTAATTCATGGCACAGTCCCCGCAGAATTCATCTGTGTGAAAGTTTCTATCCAGTTAATTCCATTTCTCGACATAAGCACCGTGCACTCACATGTATTTTTTAATTAAATTTCCCATGATTTTGCGTAATAACTTATCCGTAAATGTATATTTGTGATGATGCTATTTACTATAATGTTAAAGCTAACGCCTATTCATAATAAAATTAGTGCAACGTTCGTTCATTTTTGGATGGTTGTTTGATGTTTCACTAGTTGGATGGGTGATTACTAAAAATGTAGTATACAACTGAGCGCTACCATGATTTGGAGGGTACATTAGACCGTAGATACCGGCTGTCGTATCTATAATAACATAAACAAATTTTAACTAACGTTATTTAAATTACTTTTCATTTTATTGGTAAAGAAATGTAAAGAAAATAAGATTACCAATTCTATTTTTCATAATTATTACACATTACAATTTATTTTGTGTTTTAGCAAAAAATTATTATTGAACTATGCACATTATTTTTATTTCCTATCATCTATCTAAAAATACAAAAATACAAATATAAAAGTTTATTGGCATAAATGTTTTAAATTATTTTAATGAATCTAGTTGTAGTACATTGGATTCTAAAAGGGCCATGGCCTCACAACTCCCAGACACAGAACAAGAATAGGCGCTTTTTTTTCTTTCTGTGCACTAATACTTGTTCTGTCGTGGGAGTCGAACCTGGCATCTCTGGGTTATGAGCCAACCTGCTCAACCACTACACCACAGAGGCTGTCAAATCGCACGTCTTATCCATATGCGTGTGTTATATATCTACATCGGTTCTTGTCTTTAGCTATTCGAATAAAAGAGTTTGGAAGACACAACAAAATTTTGTCGTTGTTTCATTAAAAAACAAATCTCAACCCTGTAATATTATTGTCTGAATATTCAGGTAATGGATACGGTTAATATTTGTGTGCGTTTACTTCTCCTCTTTTAAGATTCAATTAATTACCAATTCAAATCTTCGTAATAACGTAAGTGATGCTACATAAAGAGAGCCAATATCTGAGGGCGGTAGAACCAATTCGGCTTCAATTAGCAGCCAGCGCCAGTTCTTTTTATTTATTCAGAGGGACCGGAATAAACCTAAGGAAAAAATATCTTGGATAAACATTCATATGCGGATAGAAAACGTCGGTGAATTCTAGAGCAGACGTAGGCTGTTTGCCTATAAATTTGATTTAAGGGATTCCAATTTCATTGGGCGAAAATAGCCTCTCTATAAATATGTTGGGATTAGAGGCTCCCCGCGGTTGCAGCCACAATTTACCGGTTTTCCCGAAAGAACTCTTAATTTTCCTCGATTTAAATAACCTGCTGATTACAGTTATTTAAGCGTTGTGCTAGATTGCTTACACCACTAGTGGAAAAGAGAGAGTCTTCTTTTTCTCTTTCTCCTCCATTCATTATAATGGATTTGCTACATTAAGAACTTTATGTTACGTTTTATATGCTTAGATCAATGTCATAAATTAAGTACTAAGTTTCCTTATTTTGACTTGATAAAGTGCTAAAGTTAGCCTATTTGCAATAAATTATTGAGTTTGAATTTTAAAAATCCAATGCAATCCAGCAATTTTACGTAACAGTCACACAATCTAATATACAAACCAACATATAACGTCTAACTTAGTACGTAAGGATTATATCTATGACTTCCACGAAACCAAAAATGAATGGATTACAATAATAACCCCTTTTCATCATATCTCGATAAATGAAAATTGTACAATAATGACCGATTTTCGATTATTACCATTCTGAAATGAACCATTTTCTTCAATTTACTCTCTTTCCACCTGCATGAAGAGTTTCGCTACTAACTTTATAGTGTGCGAACAACTAATGAATGGATCAGCTTGCCTACGTCCTTGTTTTCAGTTAGCCTAACCTGGGACTTTTCAACTCAAGAATGATGAGTGAATAGATTCTAGGCAAGCATGCCCCATCTTAGCCACGTCATTGTAAAATACCTGGCGAGACAGTGGTCAAATTCTTTGCCTATAACCAATAAAAAAAACTTATACGACAACACGTCTTTAATTTCCTGATTGTATTATTATATTTTAGGGAAATCATTATATGTTGCAGGAATGGCTAGAACTGGATGCGCTAAAAAATCACTAAAGCAAACTATTGGTCAACTTTAATGTGTGACATCTCGATAGTGCATTATTTCTAACATGTTTTTCTAATGTTAATAACTATGAAACCGTAAATGTCTTTTTAGCTTTTACCACCATCGTTTCGAGTTTTTTTGTTTCTATCACAATTTTTGCTGTCACTGCGATGTATAAACCATGTTCGTAGATTAAATGTACAATAATTTTTAGTTAATACAAAAGAGTGTAAAATAAAATGTATTGAGGGTTTTTTTGGCCGGAAAACGAGAAAGATCGCTTCACCGCATTGTATTATTTTCCAAAACTTGTGTTATTTTCAGTGTTAGTGCATAAACTTGATGGCGTTTTATTTGTTAAGTGCTGGACTACAGGCATGAGTGTGGGAAAGTGGTATAATGATGGTGAAACGTTTCTTTTCGTGTTGTTTCCAAAATTCCAGAGAAGCTTCTAAAAAGTTGCCACCACTTTACTAGGAGTATGACTTAGAATTGACGGTGACTTTACTTGATAACTTGGACTGTGATTTGACACATATCTGCGTGAATTATCACTAATTTGAGAAATTTTAAATATAAGATATATTGCTCTAAACTAATTCTGTTCCCTACGACACCCTACAAAATATATTAGTCAGTCAATCCTTTGTGTGAAAGTATCTATTTTATCATTAGATACCTCTAAATTCAGCTTTATAGTCCCCTTTAAAGTGCGTGGATACATCGTCTTTTCTTCACGAAGGTACTTCCGCTCCCGGATTAACATAATAGGATATTTTTTATCCTGTAAGTTGTAGAGTTCCCGTGGGAGACCTAAAGTTTCGTAGATGTTCGTGGGGCGGAGGAGTGCACGCTAAAAAAATCCATTGGCTTATATCATCAGAGAACTATGACACCGTCAGATATGGAGGAAAACGAATGGTTATTTATTCAAGAAAATTATATTCAGGCGGATGATTTTGAAGAGAGATTTTAAGAGATAGATGCTTTTCAATTTGAAGACGATTTAGAAAGTATTTTTTAAAAAAAGTTATTTAAAAAAAAAGTAAAATTTCACTTACTTTAAAACTCAAATCTTCATCTTAAATATTATAATATTTATATATTACAATATTATCTAGGGATCCAGGAACTACGAGGACCATAGACCCACAACACACAGACACAAAAAAATTATGTGCGCTTTTCTTCCGTGCACAAATACTTGTCCTGCCGCAGCAATCGAACTCGCTGCCTCCGGGCTATGAGTCAACCTGATCAACCACCTCACCACAGAAGCTGTTATATCATATTATAAGTCTATAATTAAGAGAATTAGAGAATTTCGCCAATGTTTTGGATTTAATATTTAGTACATTCTAGGTAAGAGGTAATAAAGTAACGTTTATTTCAATTTGTTTAGCATATTTTAAGGAAAAGCCCTAAATATACTTAAGTTATTTCATATTTTCTCCGAAAATGAATGATATGAAATATAACCGCATTCTGAATTTCATTTGTATCGCCATCTCTGTTTTATAATATTATTCCGATAGTAAAGTTCCTTCTGACGCAGTACGCTATAAATCTTGGGTTGGTGATATGCTATTTTCAATTTTAAAAGTGTTCTCTTGCTCATTTTCCATGAAAGTATACTCTGACCGAGCAGTGAGTGATACCCACGATTCGGTCGTAAACCATCGCTCGCAGCACTAAATGTCAATGTACAAGGGCAAGACATGCCTACCTGCTTCACTATTTATGTATTTATCAAATTCACCTCCAAAGTCTCACCGGCTCAAAAATAAAATGTAATTTTAAAGGATTTTCTGAGGATTTTCGGGAATTCGAATGTCACATTAAACGTCGACCGTTTTATTTCCCATGGTATCATAAAAACGTACGAAATGTATCCCTTTTTTGGTTTTATTTGTTTGCAAGTAAATCTTTGTTGCGTACGGGATTACCTTTTAAAATGAGGAACTGTGTTGTTCCATTATTTTCACCTCACAAGCACCTTTTCTAGCTTCTACTATGCTACAATAAGTATCATTGTACAATAAATATTTTATAGCAGTCATTTAAATGTCAAATGATCTAAAAATAGTCATATGATAATTATTACAGAAAATTCTACACTGTTTCGTATACGAATTTTATACTGTTTTGATAATATCTTTTGAAGAAAAAGAATATGTCAGCGGCAACGTCCAGTTATAAACTCTATGCGCAACGGGAAGTACCGTAATTTACCCTGTGGCAGCATTTAAATTTATTACAGTGGCAACACCGGCATCTGTCATCGCTCCCCCACCTATCACCTAGATCATTCTTGTTCCAGACACGGCCCGGTGCGCATGCTGAAGGCTTATAGTTATATAGGTTGCAACCTACGCACAACCCGTTTTGCCTATAAATACATAATTACTATTTTTTATTACTATATATGTTGGAAATATGAAACATCTGCCTTTTTCCTATGTCAGTTTGTAATATCAAGATATTTTTAATATTAAAAATCTACACGTTTACAGTCTTCTATTTGCGTAGTCAATAAAGAAGGAAAAGCGCTCCATAATTTTTCTTTCCTGTACCTTTGCACACCTATCGCACAATAATTAAAATACTTGAATAAATAATTGAAAAAAAAAAACGCCAATGCCCAATGATGATATACATAGATCCTGGACCCTAACTAGGATTCTCTGTGTCTATAGAGCCAGGAACTACGAGTACCATGTTCCCACAACACCCAGACACAGAACAAATATTTGCGCTTTTTTTCTGAGCACAAATACTTGTGCTGTCGCGGAGATCGAACCCGCCGCCTCAGGGTTATAAGCTGACCTACTCGACCACCGCACCACAGAGGCTGTCAAAAATATTAATATAAAGGTCAATAAAATAAATATAACGCTTGGTTGAGCTGACGCGCGAAAAAAGGGCTGGCAGATACCTCTGCAAACGAGTTAGCCTAGCTATTCAACGAGGTAATGTTGCCAGCTTTTTGGGTACACTTACCGCAGAAGGTGATATAAAATCTGGTTTATTTATGACCCCCTTTACCTTTAATATTACTTTTTCTCCAATCACACTAATATTATAAAGGCGAAAGTTTGTATGTGTGTTTGTGTGTATATTTGTTACTTCTTCACGCTCAAACGGCTGAATGTATTTAGATGAAATTCGGTACCAAGATAGCTTATACACTAGATTAACATATAAGCTACATTTTATCCCGAAAAAGTGAAATTTTCCCGTGGGATGAGCAAATAATTAAAATACTTTTTATCCTCGGGTGAAACCGCGGGGCGCAACTAGTAATTGAATAAAGTTTAGTTTTTATTGGTGTTGTGTTTTTAAATTGAAGTGGAATTGTGGAATCATCAACTTAAATATTATAAATTCACATGTCAATAATATAAAATACTTAATCCACAATATTAATGTGCCCCATCAGCCGTGGTCGTGGCATGGTGCCCTGGCGCAGAATTATATACACCATGAAGCCACAACCCACCCCCTTATATAATAAAATTTTATCACCGCGAATATTTATTATCTATAGTTTTATACTATTGCCAACCGATTCACCCTATATTGAGGGAACTTCAATACGCTACATATGGAGTATCAATACAAAACCACTTTCTAACGACAGTACCTAGAATCGATTAATTGATCAAAACGCGCGATTCGAAAAATATTTGAACACGCAGTTCCAAGGCTTTAATTGGAAACACGAAAATGATACCAGCAAAGGGTTTAACCGTCAGTAAAAATGGTGTTTTAATCCGTCCATCGATGCCTGCTGGCGACAGCCGGATTACCGTCCTGTCTCACTGTCCACCAACTCTCTGTGTTTAAATGTTTGCATCGCTATATTTGCCGACATTTGAATTCAACTCCCATTCTTTATCTCGCATAAGACTAGCGTTAATGACTTATTTAACGTTTTCTAGAACAAATGACCTAATAATACGCTTTATTTGCTTAGACAAAGAATGGAATGCTGCCAACTACCTGTAGATGTTGTACTCTTTATAAACTTTGAATAAGGTGGCACTTTTTATTGCCATTTATGCGTTATTGGAAGCGATAAAACAACGAGAATTTATTCAGATATGTATAGTTGGACGATGCGAAAAGGTATTTTCAGGATGTAGCGCCTTATGCCGCACGTTTCCCTTTTATTAAATTTATTAGAGTAGTATTCGGTAAATAAGTGGAGCGATAGGTACCGTGGGGGTTCCCGTGCCGCGTCACCGGGAATCCCGCCCGACCCAGTCCGGTCCGGCCCCGGGCAACTGAATGTTAAGCGGAATCCTGTTATTGTTGGAACCATTTTGTGAACTTACACATTTGTACGAACACTTGTTACGATAAATTTATAACACATGAATATTATCCCATAAATATTGTCTATAACATTATTTTCGTCACTTTTCTTTTACCGTTTATTCAATTGTTTTTATTCAATGAAACGAATCCTTCCAAGATATCGATCAGTGACAAGTACCGGTTAGCATCAGAAATAGTTCGATGATATTATCGATGCCACGAAGAGGTTTGCATTCGGGTTTACGACCTTGTTCGTATTTAATAAATATGTCGGTCTTTTCCGACCCCAAATTTTACGACGGCACAATAAAACATGTCTCGACATCCAAATTTATCTGCGTACATAAAGTTTTATATCCGCGACTTGCACCACCGGAGGTTTCCTAATTGTTACCGGTCATGGACGGATCGGATCGCGGTGCTTCATGAAAATGCAAACTAGTGACGGATAAGCGACAAGGCTCATAAAATCTGATATCGCGAATACCGTTGTTGGCAACCGATCGATCGCTCCGCAACCTCGATACCGGAATATTCGCGTTTGATTGCCGCGACCTTTTAACAACGTAAACACAACTCCGAATTCTAAATGGACACCCGTATAATCTTGCTCACTAATGATGTAATTTGTACCGTATAATTTTCAGATTTCTACGTTGACGTGGACCGTATTAGAAGGTTTGTTGTGTTGCTTGTAATCTTTATGGTCCGATTTCGTTGACATTCTTTGCATTGCTTAATAATTTCGCATTCAATTTACTAGGTGGTAGAACTTTTCTGCAAAGTTCGTCTAGGCAGGTATCACTGCTTTGCCCGTTATTCTGTCGCCAAGCAGTAGTGTGCAAGCACTACTGTGTTCCAGTTTGAAGGGCTTTGTAGCTAGTGAAATTACAAATGAGACTGTACGACCTGATCTCACAGTCGAGTAATCTTATTATCAGACTGTGCCGATGTCTCGGGATGTTGTGCGCAGTGCAGTGTCACGCCAAACTTTATATTTTGGAGTTCTAAATGAACAGTGTCATTCAGAACTCCAAATATAAAGTTTCTAATAATATCTTAGGGGCGGCCGTATCGCTTAACACCAGGCGAACGACTTACTCGTCACATCATTCACTAACATAAAAAAATTAAAAAAATCAAAACGTAAATCGTAAATCGATCATCAAGTACTGTACAAACGATTCAGTGACTCATGTTTATTGACCTTTGGTTGCTTTAATTGATCATCAGGGTTATAACTCGTTGGGTATCGTGTATAAAATGACGGTGTGGGGTGGAATTCATTTAGGTAATGGCGTTACCCTAATTGCGTATGTGGCAATTATCTGGCGGACGTGTGGAGTAGTTATAGGAGGCTGACGCATTAAAGAGTATGGCAACTACGTACTTTTTTATACCCGGTAGAGCTTCTTTGAACTATTATAACGAATTGAGTTTTTTTAGTTACATTTTTTATTTAATTCGTTCCAGCGGTTAACTCTACTGGTTTCGCTTTTGGCTCTTTGAGCAGCTAAAGTGTACGTGCTACCGAGTTCGATTTGGACACCCTATTGATTTTTCTGTCAATGTGAATTTGAAATTTTACTGGCAGTAAGTATATTGATTTAACAAAACTGAAAAGCTCAGCATTGCTATTCCTGACAGAACCTTTAGTCTTGAAAAGTACTTAATTAATTTCACTACTCTTAAGTGAAAGCTTATTCAAAGTAGCAGCCACGTACTGAAAAGCAGAATAAGCGGGCTCTAACTATACACGGTGGAATTTAATTCGCTCTTTTCCTTAAATGTATGTACTCAGACCATGCTATAGAATATTCGTGCAAGGTCCAATTTAAAAACAATGGTTTTGTTTTAATATTTGTCCTCCTCAAATAACTGCATGACAGACGAAATCTCTATTTAACGGTACACACAGCGCGGGCACCAGCTGTAATTGTAAATGTTTCGTAGGCAATAAAACACCTGTTTTGTTCAATGCCGCAAGGCTTTTCTTTAGAATTCAATTTGATAATACCTAGATTTAAGTTTTATTTTAAACACTTTTTTTTATTTAGTTATATGGGAGCGTTCTATAGCATATACTGAATGCATACATTAAAGGAAAAGAGCGAACTAAATTCCACCTTGTATAGACTGACAACCTTGTCAAGGACCCGTTGTATATAAGAAGCAAGCAGCCGCATAGTGTTGCTCTGCCACTCTATAGGAGATGTCGATGCTGATATTCAGGCTGATAATGATTGAAAGCATATTAGTGAGATCATGAAATAAATAACAGTACGCGATATTGTGTCCTATATCAGTAGAACAATAAATTAATAAGTATTTAAATAACTCGTCCTTACTGCGCTAGCGCCTGACCTCATTAGCATGCCATGGTGCTATGATCTCAAGTCGTAGTTAAGACCCATTACAATAAAAGACCGGATTAGGCAAAGCAATACTAAGATATGCAAGTACAACACAATTGTCCTAACCATGATTACAAAAATCATAGCCCTGATCTTCTACGAAATGATGTTAGATACTCCAGCAGGGCACTGCAGTAATAAAGTTTTCGTTTCGTAGCAGTGTAGCCGAGCTCGTAGCATAAGCTCGTAGCAGGTTTGTAGCTAGTGTCTTTGTAGAGCATGAGTAAATATTAAATTTAATAGATTTTCCCTTTGAATAAGGGAACAGTTTTTTGGTTTATCACCATTTTCAAGAATTACCTAAAAATGTCTTCAGTTTTCGGCCATTCTATCACAGAAATTAATAAATTATTTATTTGGGTGAAAGTAATATAGCTCCGTGGTGATGTGTTAAGAGCTAAATGTTATAAACTACCAAAATAATTAGGAACTAGCAAAAAAGAAAATTTAAATTCCTAATTGATGCTTGTATGAAGTCTATTGAATAAATCTTAACTAAGCAACACTTTCACCCGGATACTCGTATACGTTTTTAGCTTCGTGTGAAGTTGGCCGACCAAATGCTAAACGCTCAATGAGCAGACAGCAATTGGCATGTTCATTAGACATAAGTTTGGCAAACGCACGAGAAACCTGTGTTATGGATATAAGCGCGAACTTATGAACAGTCAAACTTTAGTAAAGATATAAGATATAAGATATAAGGGCCAATCTTTCAATGGTCAGATAATAATGTTCTTATTTACTGTTAAAGAAGAAATAACCAACCGTTAAAATTTGCCGTGCTATTTAAAAATCTGCCCGTATATTTTCTACAGTATTTCTCAACAGTAATTTCAATGTTTTAAAAAGACATGGTAAAGTTACAAAATTATCTTCATTACAGTTTTAGAATAATTAAAAACTTTGAGTTTATCAATTCCTAAATTCAATCTAAAGGATATTGAGTCCGTTAAATTGCCCATAGCTCCTAGTATGAGTCAATGTCTGGCGCCACACTGCAAAACCATGCCACAGTAGATCCAGTAAGGGGTATGCACATAATATTTTGATGTAGAAAAAGGAACCATTACAAATGCTGAATGAATTTCTTTAAGGGAAAAATTTGAATCACGAACATTTGAACCCACGTCTATCCGTTAATCTATCCGTCCCAAAAGCTGTGACAAGTGATCTCACGTCCAAATTTATCCTTCACTTATTACAAATAACTTATAGGGTTGGTAGCAGGTGATACTCCAATAAAAATCATTAATTTTTATACTGCTATAAAAAACATAATATCATAAATCATTATAAATAGAATGGAAACGTCGTAATATTAGTGATTTTATGAATAACATAAGCACAATTTAATATGCATCGAATATTTAACGCCACGCACTTTATATTTTAAATTTATATTTATTATACTCGCAAGAAAATGAAGTAAAGCGTATGTTAGCTTTGATGTTAATTAATGGCAGCTGCTTCATCATTAGTAAACTATCACCTTTCAGTCGATCATTTACGATTACAACAAAGAATCCATACTGATGTTTGTATGCATTACTCAGTAACTTTTGTGTAATCTGTGGTATTGCAGACATTATTCTAGGAAAAAGCTAACCCACGCCGTGGAAATAGCAGACAATTATTGTACAATGACTTTTCGATGCGCAATGGTATTTTAGCCGCACGAATGAGTTTGTTTAAAGCGTGCTTTTGAATAAATAGGAACGTTTATCTATTTTGAACCTCAATACACGAGGCATGGGTTTGCGTGTATGTTGGTATTATTAATTATTCTTACTTATGTTAGTATTCATAAAATTCTTTGACTTATGTTTTATCACTTTTGTTCGGGCATGGATCAACGTGTTTTTCACAATAGTAATTAGATATTAGAAAATTTAGAGTTTTTTCAATCGCCATCTAGTCCCAAATTAAGCAAAGCTCATACTATGAGAACCAGATAACTACTACAATACTTATGTAGTAATAATATACATATATATACATATATGTAATACCCATCTACTTCTGTTTGTAAATACATACATATACATAATACAACATAAACACCCAGACACAGACCAAACATCAATGTCATCACACAAATGTTTATTCTTAGTGGGAATCGAACCCACAACCTACAGAAGAGAAGGCAGGGATACTATCAACTGAGCTATTAGGCCAGTCAGATTAATCAATTAGTTTATTTATTAAGTTAGTTGAGGATTCCTTTTCTGGATAGTGTATTCTATAATATAACTGGTTGGATTAATGGCATTAATCTCCGTGACTACTGGATCAGTTTTGCTGAAATTTAGAATGCAGAAAGCTTATTTGCTGGATTTACACATAGGATACTTATTTTAATCCGCGGAGCGCAACTAGTTATACGCGACCGACGTAGGACGTTTTTAGAAGATGATTATGGTCCCTCCATTTTGTCCCTATACGCAAGTGATAACCGGAGGCACACTCAGTTCGTGTCTTTCAATTTTAAAGAAGTTTTTTGCTTATTTTAATATTTCTATATGCTCATTGAAACTGCGATGATGATTTAAGAAAGTCACGAATGAGCATATTCCCCTTTTAAAGTAGGATCAATTTAAGTTTTTTTTTATGTTAAGGAATGACGTGACGAGCAAGTCGTTCACCTGATGTCAAGTGACATGGCTGCCCATATCAGTTGCAGTGTCACTCTAAACTCTAAAATATAGAGTTTTACGTGACACTACACTACGCACGTCATCCTGAGACATCAAAACAATCTACTAGTAAGGCTGTGAGATAAGGTCATAAAGTCTCATTTGCCCAGTAATTTCACTAGCTACAGAACCCTTTCAACCGGAACACAGTAGTGCTTGCGTACTACTGCTTGGCGGCAAAATCATTGATAAAGCGGTGTTATCTACTTAGACGAACTTTGAAGTGCGAATGTTAAAAGCGTAGATAAGTCAGTATGTAAATAGCTCACTGTAAACACGCGATATCACGAAAACATTTGAATTTTGACGGCTCGAATAAAATGGTGTTAGATTGAGGGAAATCTTTTTTACTCCCCCATTCCTTATCGCGAACGTTTCGCGAAGATTTTCCGTGGATGTCATTTAGTGCTAATGCCTATACTGAGGCGAGTCGCCTACGAATTGCCAAATTTGCTCTGACTCTCGACCTCGGGAGCAAACCTTAAATCCTGTGTTTGGAATGAGCCAATGCATCTTAAGCAAGGGTACCCTCCTTCAAATTGCCCTGTGACGCAACTGGAAAATTTGTTCGACGGGTCGTAACTCGCCTTTTCCTTTTCGTCACAATTTGTGTGGCTCGTTTTGCGTATGTTGATCTTTTTGAGCGAGTGGGATAAAATTAGATTATTTGTGGAGTGGAGGATAAAGCCCGTAGAATTTTTGACATCTTGTAACGCTTTTATTATCACAGGTACGAGATGTGAGCAATTGTTAATCAGATTTATTTAGAATTTATTAATGGTTATTTTAATTTTTTTTTGTAATAATTTCTAGTAAAATGATATTACTAAATATAGTATATTCATGTCTAAGCTTTATTGAGCTCCTCTAAAATCTCACTGAAAACACAGACATTTACAACCAGTCCAATAATTGTTCAACATCGTAAAGACGATTGTTCATTGTTCAATGTTCATTAGCATAAGATGACTAAAAATAAACACGCCGTCAGTTTTCCACGTTCATTAACGACTAGTGTCGCAAAGTTCTCCACTCAAGAATTCCGAGCGGGTACTGCCAAATCGGCGAACACTATTAACCGTAGCGTACTGCGCAGTATCAAAGCTAGAAACAAATAAATATTATACTTGAAATTGATAAATTATATTATTGTGTGATAATGAGTATGCTGATTATCGAAAACTAAATAATTTGACAGCCACTGTGGTGTGGTGGTTGAGCAGGTAGGCTCATAAACCGGGTTTGATTCTCACGGTAGGACAAGTATTTGAGTACTGAAAAAAAAAGCGCAAATACTTGTTCCGAGTGTGTGTGTTGTGGTGTGTAGTTCCTGGGTACCTAGGGAATTAAAAATTAAAAAAATAAATTAAAATTAAAATTAAAAACACAGGGAATCCTAGTTAGGATCTATGTATGCGATTGTTGGGCGTTATTATGTTATAATAATTATATTATCTGGTATCAAAGTTTTTCAACAAAGTCAAATTTAAGTATTAAAAAGTGTAATATATGTTCGGTACTGACATTTAAGGCTCGTGCACTTAACCATTTAAAATTACAGTTTTTGTTTTTTTTTTTCTATATCAACTTTTTTCTATATCACTATTTTACAAAACGTAGTAACTGAGTAGTACATACTTGAATTACGTGTTTTTGAACTTAGGTATTTAAAAATTAATAAAGTTAACGTACTAGATTAATTTGTACAGCTTTGCACCCAAAACGTTGTAGGCATTTCAAAAGATTTTTATTACAGCACTTTACCCAACGTCCAGACAGTCTGAAGGGATACCATACATCTAACTACAATTTAATGGTAATTTTATGCGGCAGTAAAAATTTCAGTGATCGTTGTTGCAGCAATAACAACTATATTTTAATTTTATTTGACAGTTAATTACAAATTTGTATCGTTATCTTATTTGGTAAAGTCAAAATGAGAAAGTAAATTGGGAATAACCAAAAATATATTTACCTTCTTTTGATATAAATGTACTATTCTATGTTTGTTTGTAACTTGACATCATTAAGTAGAAAGCATTAAAGTTTATAATAATAAAAAAGTATCTTATATGTGTGAAAATAAGATATCTATATGTCATCGAATTTATTCGTGATGTGATTTGAGAATGCACAGTACGTTTGCTTAGTATAATTGTGCTTGTATATAATTAATTATACCTTCCACTAAAACGCAACGCATGTACTCACAAAAAAATCTGTCATTGTAGCGTAAGAGAGCGGGGAAAAAGTAGCATATTATTCACCGCTGAGTTATTAATCTGTATCTCGTGAGTGTTAGCCGTGTAATAGTTGTAGTTATGAGTACTACTCACGTCAGTTTCTATAATATTATATTATTAAACTTTAAGGGCTAAAGTATTTTTTATATTAACCTGTTACAGAAGACCCTACGAAAATGAAAAAGTATTTATCCATAAGAGAATAATCATAAATAAAGACTCGACTTATTACTATATAAAGAAAAGAGAAGAACATTTTATTTTTCGAAATGGGACTAAATTTGGCATTTCTTTGCGTGCATGGGTTACGGAGAAATTTAAAAAGGCATAGCTGTGAAAGTATTATAATTTTTCTCTAATTAAAAATTGAGTTGGTGACCGTAACTTATTTTACAACAGTGAAAATGTGAGAATGGAGAATTTCAGATAGAAGAGATATAAAAATAAATAATTTTCAATCTGTTGCCGTCAGTCTCAGGGAATTCAAATACTTACCTACTGAAATACTTACGAAGGGTTTATGAAGTGGAGGATGGAAAAACGTGACAAAAAAACTGGCTTTTGTAACACTTTCATTTCGTTACAACCGATTTTGGTCAGATTACACAATTTCTTCTTGTTCAGACCAAAACCCACTCGCGTATATACGACTTCTTAGAAGAAAATGCAATTGCAGCATACAAACGGAGTATTTTCCCGATGCGATAGCTTTAGGTCGTCGGCACTCGGTTCTAAGAAAGGCGGCCGCAATGGCGTATGGTGTCCGCGCTAAGTGGCCCAGCGTGCTACCCACTTATAATAATACTCTTGTTATTCTACTGCCATCATAAGCTGGAAATATTATTGTTACGATATTATTATTATAATTCTTTATTGCACTAAAAACAATACAAAAAGAGGAAGCATTAGGCTAAAGCATTTTCTACCAGATACTACCGATAAATTTTATTTTGGCAGAGTGTTTATATATTGTGACTTAGAACTTAGCCGACGTATTGGAGAATTTTAATAAAATATCAAAATCCAAAAAAAAAACGTTATTAAGTTCAAAAATCGCTATCATTTTCGCTATAGCCATCATTATTATTTAAAAAGATTTAAATTTCTAGCAATGGAACGTTTGTGTAATGTATCTTTAGCAAATGGCACCATGTTGCAATGTTATTCCTACATGTACACCGCCGTAACAAACATTATGGCATAGTGCGATATGGAGAATTTATATTACGGACGTGCGCCCATATTGTCATATGAAATTGGGAAAATCCAATTGTGTCAACACCCGTCGTGGAAGTTTGGCGAATTGAATCGCTCGCCAGGTAAACATTTATAGTGTTGTAGGCATAGATCGGTAAATGGGTAGACAGCGATCGAGAAACGAATAGTGGAAATTAAAGTCGATTTCGGTCAATGATTACATACATAGATCCTGGACCCTAACTAGAATTCCTTGTATCTAGGGACCCAAAAACAGAGGACCATGATCCGACAACACCCAGACTCAGAACAAGTATTGGCGTTTTTTTTTTAAATTACCTTTGGCAGTACTTAGAATAATTACATAATTACAATTAGTTACAAGAGTTTTACCAGGTGGTAAGCTTTTCTGCAAGAGTTTGTCTACGTAGATATCACTTCTGTTACCAGAAGAAGACCCTTACAAGAACAACCTTAACTACTTTTTTAATATGTTCCAGTTTGAAGAGCACTATATACCGTATAATATTATCAATAACGAAATGACACCAATAATACTTTATTATTATTGGTTGTATAATGTATATAATGACTATATTTTTGTGACGCTTTGGATGAAACTGTAATGTTGCAAAATATGAAATGAAATAAATGAATCTGAAAAAAATGAATCTGAAATGTATTAGTTATTGAAATTACAAGTAAGACTAAATAACCTGATCTTACTGCCTAGAAATATTATTACTAGATTACTTGTCCTACCTTAAGATGACGCGCGCAGTGGAGTGCCATGCAAAACTTTATAATTTAGAATCCTGATCTCAACTAAGCGGACGTGAATGACTAGCTAAAGGCGTCAATTCCTTTCCAGAAAATAAGTTTATAAGAGCACGTTTCTTATAAAAATCATGGTGAACCTTCAAAGATTACATGTAACTTAACTATAGTCATGGCATGGTGCCTGATGGATTCAAGATTTTTCATAATCCCACTATGCAACTTTTGCTGATTTTGGGCACACTACATCACGTCTTTCTTATTTTGTAACTCTATGGAGGAAGTAATAATACAGAATTTGTGTATTGTTACCTACAAATTACATTGCAATTGCAGTACCATTACAGTGCAGATAGACACTATCACTTGAGTATAGGTAGCACAGTTGGCCTAGTAGTGCTTTTACAAGAACTGACGTTATATAGGAGTATTTCGGTAATTGAATTACCTAATGGAATTTTGCTCTTACGAAATTACTTTTACTTACATTAGAATAATCTTTATTTTCCGGGATAAATAGTATTCTTTGTTAGTCTCGTAGTGAAAGAAATCTGTGTGCAAAATTTCACCAGAATCGACTCTTTTGACGGCTTTCACGTCACATAAAACAACTTGTATCAAATATTTGCTATAAAATGCTAGTAGGGATTGGGTACAGGCAGAATAGGAATGAGTAAAAAAGTATTGGTTTTATTTATAAAATGTAGTGAAGTTACAAAATAAAAGCTTGGTACGTATTTTAGTAACGCAACGGGCATTTAAACGGTGTCCTAAATTTATTTACAACCATCACATCACACTAATATTATAAAGGCGAAAGTTTGTATGTGTGTTTGTGTGTATGTGTGTATGTTTGTTACTCCTTCACGCTCAAACGGCTCAATGGATTTGGATGAAATTCGGTACCAAGATAGCTTATACACTGGATAACATATAGGTTACATTTTATCCCGGAAAATTTAAATTTTCCCGTGAGATGAGCAAATAATTATAATACCTTTTATCCGCGGGTGAAACCGCGGGGCGCAACTAGTCAGAGATAAATGTGCCGTGTCGGTAATTTTTGTATTGAGTGGTATGTTAGTGTTGTCTAATACAGATTTGCATGAAATATTTGATTGTTTAAATTAACGATTCATGATATATATTTTTTATTAATATTTACTTTTTATATATATTTGATGCCCCGTTTGGCGTGAACTCTGGGATAAAAATATTTCGTCTTGCTTTTTTTTATCGCGGAGCTCCCGCCAAACGGGGCATCAAATATAAGTAAAGAGAAAATTCAAAAAATTAAAAAAAACCTTGGTTATAACTCTGAGGTACTTAAGTAATATCTATTAATAAGAAGCCAAAAAAAACGCACAACAATCAAACAATTTATTTCTGCCAGTTACAATAAAAGTCTCTCTTTTATAGTAATACTGAGCCATTTACCAGTTTGATGGGACCGGTCCATTAAACACAAACACACATACATAAATAAAACACATGCCAGTATAATAAACTGACTGCACTTTATTTTAAAAGCTTCAACACGAAGTTGATAGTAGATGTGTGTATTGAAACTAATTTTGTAACATTTACATTCAACATTTTATAATTGGGTTACTGCGCTACGAAAAATTAGCTTATAATGATTGTATTTTTACCCTGTTTATTGTTTGTGAAACCGTAATGTTAATACATTACGCAACCAATTCAAAAAAATCTCGAATTTTTGTTACATCATGCCACGTTATTCGTTGTTGCGTAACCACCAAGTTGTTGTGCAAGATGTAACTATACTCTTGCCTTTTTTAGCACGGTATTTGTTGTTGTGTAACCACAAAGATGTAACTAAATTCTCGAATATTTTATATCATAATACGGTTTCAAAAAAACTCGAAATTTTATATTACACCACGGCGTTTGTTGTTTTTTTTAAGCCAGCCAAGTGCTTTTATTCTTTCAACTAAATACTACAATATTATAATAATTAGTACTAAACAATGCCTACAACAACAACAAAACCGTTTGGACTATACACTAGCCGCAATGACCTACAGACAGTCTAAATGCTCTAGCCCACTACAACTACTAGTAGTAATTTTTTGTTGTGTAACCACCAAGATGTAATCAAATCCTTGAATGTTTATATTATACCACGGTATTTGTTGTTGTGTAACCACCAAGATGTAACTAAATCCTCGAATGTTATATTATACCACGGTATTTGTTGTTGTGTAACCACCAAGATGTAACCAAATCCTCGAATGTTATATTATACCACGGTATTTGTTGTTGTGTAACCACCAAGATGTAACCAAATCCTCGAATGTTATATTATACCACGGTATTTGTTGTTGTGTAACCACCAAGATGTAACTAAATCCTCGAATGTTTATATTATACCACGGTATTTGTTGTTGTGTAACCACGAAAATATGAAAACATTACTACTATTTTTTATATACTTACCATACAATATATATACCGCTTACGCTCGTGATTCAATTTTCCTTTACATTAAATATTAATCTGTTATCATCCTATGTTTGACCACATTTCCTCCGATGCTAAGTGATATTTTGGTTCAAGTTGGAACGACGCTATGCGTATATTGGACTTTCTCTCGAGTGGGGCTGTCGGAACACACCGTAAATGTTTAGAGAAAGATTCTTACCTTGAGGGTATGGTAGCTAATCAAAAGGGGTGGTAAATATACTTCCATGCTATGGTTTCATCACGAAAGCTTATGTTAATTGCAATATTCAAACTCACGAACAACGGATCACAATTGGACTATACTACCAACTAAGTTATCGTCCGTTCAAAAATGTCCAAGCTCTGCGACACAGTTGATTCCTCTTTTTTAAGGGGGCGATTTGCCTTGCACTTCCCTGCCACCACGGGGATGATGGCAGGGGGTACATGGATATGCCCACCGGCGGGATAGGCTGAGATGGGGTCTTACTAGCATTCACCATCTCGCTCTGGTGGTAGGCCATTTCGGGCCTCAGCGTCAGTGCATGGGTAACCTTACATTCAGTTACCCACCAGACATTTAGGGCCGTGTTGTGTAACCACTAAGATGCGACCAAAATCTCAAGTTATTACAACGTCGTAAACAACAATAAATTAGGTGAATAACATAGGAAAGTAATAAGGTTCCGAGGAAGGCTGAAGAGCATTACGTAAAGACAAATGTCTTTGAGACAGCATTACCATAGCAAGAAAAATACCACCAGTACTTAAACTTGTGATATTCCTGAAGATTGAAACGATTTATCAACAACTAGTTGCGCCCCGTGGTTTCACCCGCGGATAAAATGTATTTTAATTATTTGCTCATCCAACGGAAACATTTCACTTTTCCGGAATAAAATGGAGCTTATATGTTAATTCAGTGTTCAAAATTCAGCTATCTTGGTACTGAATTTCATCCAAATCCATTTAGCCGTTTGAGCGTGAAGGAGTAACAAATATACACACATACAAATTTTCACCTTTATAATATTAGTGTGATATGGCTATGTCTATTCTGTAAATATCAAAAAGAAGTTCGTCTAAAGCACAAAGACAAACATCAAAATAAATACTAGTCGCCACGTACCTGATGGAAGATCCTGGCAGTGTCACCATCTAAGGACGGGTGTTTTGGGAGACAAGCGAAACGACTGAGATCTGGTTAAATACTCATTATATTCAATAGAAAAGCATAAATGATATATTTGAGTACTAACACATAAACTTAGGTGCATGCTACATGGTAGCATGGTACATGCTTTAATTGTTTTAATTGTGTTACAAAATTAACTATAGTAGTACTTTCTTTTTTACTTCAAACTTGTCTAGCATTTGACCACGCTCTCACCTAATGGGAAGTGACGATGCGATCGAAGGTGTAGCATGCTAGCCAAGTAAATACCTATTCACTCTTCTCTTGAACATGGCCGGGTCATATTTCGCCGGAAACACAGACGCTGGCAGGGTATTCCATTCCTAAGCCGTTCTAATTAAGAACGTTGAGTCAAATCACTTGGTACGAATAGGTGGTATTTCGACCACGAAAGGATGGCGCTTAGCCGAGCGTCTAGTAGTAAAAAAGTACTATCCTATGATAATTACGGCTATGTCGTAAATAGAATGAGAAATGATTTTAGCTACAAATAGATACCTGAATAGTATGTACGGAATATATGAAAAAACAACACTGTATACTATGCCTCAGCTCACTTGAGAGTTCCGGAATATTTCGCGTACAAAATGATCTCAAAGTCGAGCGATGGTAAATTTTCAAGAGTTACTTATTTACTAGGCAGGACGTTTCTCCGTACCACCGATTTTCCACGTATTTTGGTGCTAAGCTGTAATACGCAAGTACCACTGTATTCCAGTTTGAAGGGCATTGTAGCTAGTAATCATTATTGGACGAATGAATATAAGTGACCTGAATTATATTATGTGTCAAACTTAAAACACTGTTTTACACTGTAACATTACCATAATCCAAGAGTGGGGAACAAAGGAAGTGACGTGACACAGGGGGGCGACTTCCGGCCGATACGGCAAACAAGACTTCTGTTATGTTATTTATCTTTTGTGAGTAGTCCATCAGCTAACTTCATTGTCGTCAGAGGGATTGTGACCATAAATGAACGTACAAAGCAAATGGTGCAGTAAATATTGAAGGAAAACCAAGCTAAAAATGCTTTGTTATATCAATTGTCGTCGTGCCATAAACTAACCAGACTATTACGGTCAAAGTTTCTCCTTTATTGTTATTATCAAACTTTTATTCCAACTGATCAGTTTAAGGCTTTTCTCAGAGGAGCTTCGAACGAGAGCTTTCGTACAAATAATAAAAATAATCAAGCATCACAGCAGCTTTATTATTCTTTAAGTTGTCAGCCAAGGTCACCCCACTACTGGGCAAAGGACTCCCTTTCTTCTTTTTGTTCTAATCTTTAGGATCGAGAAAGGAACAATTTTTTTTCTGAATTAAAGAAATCGAGAGTTGTTATAATATTATAGAAAGTTGAGACTGGCAATAAGCCAGATTTTTGCAGTGGGAGTTAATTTCGTGCTGCCACCTCTTTTTGGGCGTGTTCCTCGTCTTCAACCCAATGCGTTCCCACTGCTGGGATATGGGACTACTCTGTCGTAGAGAGAGTGTATGACATAATTGCAGGATGGTGGATGAAACACGTTCCCGAATTCTGTGATTCTTGAACATGTTGGTTTCTCCACGATGTTTTCCTGGGCGTACCATGACGTATTCTTATATTCTGTAGCATCCACAACATGACACTGAGACGTGGTCTTTTACTGTTATACTGTTTGATAGTCTCTGTTGTGTGGTGGTTGAGCAGGTCAGCTCATAACCCGAAGGCGGCGGGTTTGATTTCCGCGACATGACAAGTATTTATGTATAGAAAAAAAAAGCGCAAATACTTGTTCTATGTCTGGGTGTTGTGGGACCATGGTACTCGTAGTTCCTGGGTTACATGCAGGGGATCCTAGTTAGGGTGCAGGATCTATGTAGGTATGTGATCGTTGCGCGTTATTATTATTATCTCACTAGTATTATCAAAGTCACACAATGAGCTATAGAGGGGGCTATGCTCAGTGTTTCCCTGCGAGATAAGATCCTACACACAGGAGAACTAAAGTGTCTGATAGCCCAAGATAAAATGGGCAGGGTGTAGAACTGACAACCGATGGTAAGAAAGCTTTTCGAGTGGCGACCATGAACTGGAAGATGCAGCGTAGGGCGGCCCCACACTAGGTGGACCGGTGATGTAGTCAAAACCTCGGGGAGACAATGCATGCAGGAGGCAGGCAGGCACTCAAAGGGGCGCTCTGTGAAGGAAGGCTTTCAGGCTATTGATAATGATCCACAACATTGCTGATCGAGCCTAGTAAAGTAAAACAAGCGTCAGATATAGCCGGCCTTATTAGGCCTAGGAATTAAAAGTATTTAAAATTTAGTGCAATTCCACCTGTAGGTTAGAGGCCTTACTTCGACTATCAGCGATGTATTTGGAAGGGTAGGATAGGATATAATAAATAAATAAATATTGGTGGATATTTAACACAGTGCCATCTAGCCCCAAACTAAGCAAAGCTTGTACTATGAGAACCAGAGAACTGATACGATACTTAGATACTTTTTGTTTGTAAACACATACATAGAATACAATATAACACCCAGACACAGAATAAACCCCTATGTTCATCACACAAATGTTTGTCCTGGGTCGGAATCGAACCCACAACCCACAGTTCAGAAGGCAGGGTTACTGCCAATTGAGCTATCGGGCTAGTCAATATATAATGCCTAACAGGCAAAGCGATAATAATAATAATAATAATAATACGTGTGGACATCTCACACAACGCCATCTAGCCCCAAACTAAGCAAAGCTTGTACTATGAGAACCAAAGAACTGATACGATACTTAGATACTTTTTGTTTGTAAATACATACATAGAATACAATATAACACCCAGACAAAGAATAAACACCTATGATCATCACACAAATGTTTGTCCTGGGTCGGAATCGAACCCACAGTCCACAGTTCAGAAGGCAGGGTTACTACCAATTGAGCTATCGGGCTAGTCAATATAATAGGTCTTTACCTATGAAATTGCCGTATTGCAGTACAGACTTTTTCAAACAAAAAAAAGTTTTGATTGGCTATGAATTCTAAATTCAAATTAATTTTGTTTTAAAAATATGACATTCTATTTACAATATAAGTCTTTTGTTTATTGATTAGCGTTGTATTTTCATTACATTTCAACATTTTTCCTCATAATGGATACTTTGAAATTTCGTGTAATTATGGAATATGAGTTCCGTCGTGGCACCAACGCGGCACAAACGACACGTAACATCAACGACGTTTACGGAGAGAACTGTACAAACGAACGTACAACCCGTTATTGGTTTGCTCGGTTCCGTTCTGGGAATTTTGACTTGAAAAATGAACCTCGTGGTCGTCCGGAAACTTTGGTCAACAATGATGAATTAAAGGCGATTGTGGAAGCTGATGAATCTCAATCTACAGCTGAGCTGGCAGCAGCTTTTGATGTTAGCATCAAAACAATATTGGTCCATTTGCGACAGATTGGCAAGATAAAAAAGCTTGATAGATGGGTGCCCCACGAACTTAACGATCGCCAGCGCCACGTACGCGTCGAGACTTGCCTTGCGCTGCTTAACAGGCACAGAAATGAAGGAATTTTGAACCGAATTGTTACGTGCGACGAAAAATGGATTCTTTTTGACAATCGAAAGCGCTCAGCAAGTTGGTTAGATCCTGGTTCGGTACCAAAGCAATGTGCAAAACGAAAAATGACCCCTAGAAAGGTGATGGTCACAGTTTGGTGGTCTAGTGCTGGTGTGATTCATCATAGCTTTTTACAAAACGGCGAGAGCATTACTGCAGATGTGTACATTGAAGAACTGACCACAATGATGGCGAAACTCGCATGTCTGCAACCAGCTTTGGTCAATCGGTCGTCTCCACTGCTACTTCACGACAACGCGCGACCCCATACTGCATAACAGACCGTCTCCAGCTGCATGAGTTGGATTTGGAAGCTCTCCCTCATCCGCCATACTCACCAGATCTTGCGCCTACCGACTATTACTTTTTCCAAAATTTGGACAACTTTTTAGCGGGAAAAAAATTCAATTCCCGAGAGGCAGTACAAAACGCCTTTGAAGAGTTTGTTGTCTCCCGTCCTGCTGATTTTTTCAAGAAGGGCATCCATAAACTGCCACAGCGTTGGCAAAGATGCATTCATTGCAGGGGTGATTACTTTGAATAAAAGAAATAAATAAGTTCGAAAAAAAAAAATACTTTAACTTTTTTCAAACAAAACGGCAATTTCATAGGTAAAGACCTATATAATGCCTAACAGGCAAAGTGAAACTTTCTTTTTCAAACGCTGTTAAAAATAACTTTGACCTGCAAAAACCATTTGGCAAGAAGTGAATGTCCCCATAGCGTTCTCAAGGACATCTCGTGGCTAAGTTTTCCCGTTTTACTACCTATAATGCTATCAATACACTCCAAAAGGTACATAAATTACCCCGTTTGATAGCAGGGAATAGACATGAATAGTTACGCAGGTATTATAAGATTAGTTTTGGTGGAATTGGCTCCGTAATATTGTTACGAGATAATAAAGGATTAAGGGCACAATTTGGTAGGTGATGACTTTTTTGATTGCGGAATGTTTTGGTGGAGGCTATAATAGTATCAATAAGATTATGTCTAGTGGGTCTAAATAATTTTTGTATTAGTATTTTTTAAGAACGCCGCTTATAATTATATTTAAATAATTCTATTTTATGATTTTCGAGTCGATCATCGTTTTGTAGTAAATAACTAAACAAGTCATCTTTACATATAAAATTCAAAGTCCTAATTGACTGACTGACTGACTGACTGACTTACATATCAACGCACAGCCTAGACCGCTGGTCCTAGAAACTTGAAATTTCGAGGATGTGTTCTTTGTAAAGTGTAGGTATCCACTAAAATAGGATGTTTCAAAATTCCACCCCTAAGAGGGTGAAATGGGTGGATGATTATATAATAGAAAAATATGTCATCGTTTCCTATAGGCCACGCCGGTGAAGCCGGGGGCAGAAGCTAGTTTATAAATAAAATAGGTACAATATTGTTAAAACGCAAATTAAATCTTCAAGTTTATTTTTCTAATTTTATTTGGGTTAATAGCCATATTTTAACAAGTTGTTACATCACCAACCGCAATTTTAGTTCTTTAATTCCTGTCCATCCTAAGGTAGCCTAGAAGCAATCACTTATTGCGATAAGTTCGCCCTTTGTTCTACCATTCTTTGTAAGATGCATTGTTATGTATTAGTTGGTGTTCAATAAAGTATTATTGTATTGTATTTTTAACTAAACTGGGATTATCTTAAAAACGTAAAAAGTGAACTCAACTCAAGTTAGATTTTTTGATTAGAGTCTAAATTTTAGACTTGAAAGAGCACTTTTTTAAAATATCGTCAGAACATTTATATTATGAGAAAACCTTCCTGACCTACAAAATCACAAGGTAACTTCTATAACTTATACAAATACAGAAACATTGACGTATACTAAATCATATATATTTTTCTCACTCTCAAAAAATAATAATGAATTAAAATGACAGATTTATAAACAAATAAAAAACTGTATGCATTTTATTCCCTTTTTTGTCAAGCCGCAGACTTTTTATTCCACCTAGTAATTGATTAAAGTGATGTAAGGACAAGAGCTTTCAAAAGAATTCAAAAGCACACAGTGACTAGACATAGTATGCTGTAAATCAAATAAAAAGAGTTTGGAATCAGACAGTGTTTGGAGTAAGTACAGTCAAGCTGTGACGATTGTGTCATATTAGTGTTGAACGCAGAATTAAATAATGACGATAAGAAACAATTATTATTTTGACAAATATTGACTTCAAACTGCTGAAGTTTTCTTGAATCATAGCTAAGAACGCTTTTGATCACATAACTTTTCAAACAAACGCAAAATAAAATTGATTCACCCGTTTTGGAAACTGCAATAACAGACATAAATAAATACGTTAAAATTATAACAATACTTAAAACTCGCCTCGGCTTCGTACGGGGGAATCAGTAAAACGCGGTCAAATGGGATAAAAAGTTTTCAGCCAAATCGGTTTAGCCATTCTTGAGTTATAAATTGTGTAACTAACACGCCTTTTTGATATGTATAGATTACTAGTTGACACGCCCCGGCATCGCACGGGTGAATTAGTAAAACGCGGTCAAACGGGATTAAAAGCATCCTATGTCCGTCTCTTGCTTCTAAGCTACCTCCCCACCAATTTTCAGCCAAATTGGTTTAGCATTCTTCAGTTATAAATAGTAACTAACACGACTTTCTTTTATATATATATAGATTTACATATATGCATACTGTATATGCTTATAGTTTTGTGTAGCAGTATTGTATAGTAATCAAATCTTAAGTTTCATCGTTTTGTGCTTATCTATTCCGTGGTTTGGTTCGAACATTTGTACTACTCTCAAAGTGAATCCTCCGTATTACAGCCGACCGTACATAGGTATTGGACAAACGAACCTATCTCGCAAATGCATCAATCTTGATCACAGGTCCCCCCGGACCGTCCGTCGGATGCAATGTGAAGTGGACAGACGCAATGTACGAATGGAATACCTATGCAAATACTGTAATGGACATTGATGGAAATACCTACGCGTAAGACAGATCATTTGAATACTATGCAAGAGGGGAACTTCTGTTTTATTAACTCTGTAAATAAATAATATAACCTTTAAAATAGCGTTCTGAATGTTTTGGTACTTACGATTGTTCGTCTGTCCATCTATCCGTCCGTCTGTCCGTCGGTCTGTCCGTCCATTCGTCTGACCATCTGTCTTTCAATCCGTTTTCCGTGGGTTTGTCCGTTTCTCCGCTGCCTGCCCTTTTGAATGTCAATATTTATTTCACTGTCCTTCCGTCTGTCAGTCTGTCCGTCTGTCTGTCCATCTGTCTATCTCTCTATCAGTCCGTCTGTCAGTCTGTCCATCTGTCCTTTTATCCATCTGTCAGACCATCCGTTTTTCCGTCTATATGTCTTTTCGTCTGTCTATCAGTCCGTCTGTCTGTCCATCCGTCTGTCTAACCATAACAGCCAGATCCCATCGTCCGCCAGACGGAACACGGTGAGGTTTTAGTGGGTTTGAGTCCCACGTACCCCCTACTATCACCTCCGGGTGACGTGTGAAACTCTTTTGTAGCCTGTAATCGAAGCCCTTTATCCCTACATTTGCGATTTCGGACGATCGGACTCATCGCTTAAAACCGCAAAGAAAAATTAATATAGAACATGACGCACGTTAATAATTCATTGTGGAAAACCATTTTAATTAACTTCGCATAATCTATTCAAGAGCATCCACATTCAACAAGTCGCACTTGGTTTCGAAATCCTCAATATTTTTATGTGGCTCGGTACAACGTAATGAAGAGCGGTTTTCCAGAGAGAAAGGGATTACTTTTTGCATCGGGGCGTCAAAGAGTGGCGATCTCTGGGTAGATTTTCTTTCCGCCAATGGCCGTTGAATACCTATTGCACAATGCTTCGGGTTCAAAAGAGCTTGATGAATTCCGAGCTCTTTGTTTCCGCACGCTCTGTCTCGACAAGGCATTGCTTTTTAATTTAGACCATTCCGCTTATTCTTTTTGTTTTCGTAATAAATCTGGATAACCAGTATCTTTGCTGTTGATTCAACCGTGCGTTCTCTATTCGGCCCGAACTGAATTTATGTGTTTAGAATATTTCAAACTTAAATTACTTTGGAAACTTGAACTGTGTGCGTGTTATTGTTTTTCTAGTTATTTTGCTATTGGCTATTATTTCTTTTGTTTTTACTTACAAGCTTGATAATAGGTGTATAGGAGTAACGGGTTGTGCGTAGATTGCAACCTATATAACTATAGACCTTCAGCATGCGCACCGGGCCGCGTCCGGAGCAAGAATGATCGTAGTACACCGAGCGCTCCCTTTATATAGCCAGATGGGTGGGGCAGCGATGACAGTTGCCGGTGTTGCCACTGTAATAAATTTATATCCTACCACAGAGTAAATTACGGTACTGCCCACTGCGCATTGATTTTATAACTGGACGTTGCCGCCGTCAGGCCGTTATTGCTTTTGTATATCAGCTTATTTGTGACGATTGTTTATGATAATTTTTTTCAGTAGCATTTTATTACCAACTAATAGAAACGTCCCGCGTTTTCACCCGCAATTTACTGTTTTTCCAGATAGAACTCCTAATTTTTGCGAGATAAAAGGTACCCTACGTTGATTCCGGTAGTATACCTAAGAAAACCGTGTAGTGTACAAATATCATCCAAATCGGTTCAACCAACTTCCACTTCACCTAACTTACGCCATATTAGTAGGGAACACAAAAAAAGGGAAATACTTGTTCTGTGTCTGGGTATAGCAGGACCATGTTCCTAGTAGTTCCTAAGTCCCTAGATAAAAGGAATCCTAATTAGGGTCCAGGATCTATGTATGTGATCGTTGGACATTATTATTAGCCGTATATAAGCTGAGAGGTAATTATTTAAACGACGATATCACCATCTGTAATTTTGCGTTCAATTTCATTACACAAGGGATATTCTCAGATTACAAAATGTAATCTAGAAAATTCTACTACAATTTACGCTGAATGACTTGTGCGACCCAATTAGAAGTAGAACTAATTTACCTTTTGTTCCCATAGGTATTTGGATTTTTCTTAATTGTATGCCTTGTAATCGCTTAGCAACAATAATAGACCAACGCGCATCTTTTATATACAGGAATAGCTGTTACTATTATTTTTTATTTATAACTAGTTGACCCACCCTGCCTTTGTTTAATTAGTTTTGCTAATTAGTTTATGCCTTAACTCTGATCAAGGGAAAAGGGAATCGAAAGGAAAAAGATAAAGAAAAAGGATAAATACCTGCCTCCCTTTGCTGACCCATCCAACCAACCTTTTCACTTATCTTTTTCGTTAATATTTAAAAAAAATCTTACATTTAAGCAACAATTTCATAGTTCGGCGCAACCCACACTTGGCTTATTGAAAACACAAAGTATACTAAATGTTGTTTTGAAAAAAAAATTGCTATAACAATACTGTCATTAAAATTCGTTCAGTAGTTTCATCGTGACGCGTGTTCAAAGGGCCAGACAGACAGAAAAAATGACTAGAAGCTCGGTAGCATATTTATTAGTTGTAATTAATTTATTTATTGTATCCATAATTTTTAAATAAAAACTCAGAACCTCGGTTATCTGATATAAGTGCAAATACAAAGAGTAGATCTGGCAAAAATTGCTCTTTTATTAATAAGCCTTATAAAGGTTTTTATAAAAACTCTATATTGTACCACAGACAAAGTTTTCCGCGGAGTAAGCCGGGCGCCGTTGCTTTGTAATGGGTGCAACTTATTCATATTTTGCCGGGAACCACGTTCCCTCACCTGAATTTTGTTTCCAATTTTTACTTTAATCTGTAAAATGAAAATGTGATGATTGCAGTTTTTGCACTTTAGCTGCCAATGTGTTAAAATATTTGGCATATTGTGCTTTTAGTAGAATATGTTTAGTCCATGAAACAGACGTAAATCTTGTGCTGAACCATTACTCATAAATCGATTCGATGTACATATTCATCGTAAATATTAGGTAACTAATATCCGAACAAAAAAGATGGTCACATTCACTAAAACGTCATGAAGCACTCAAATCGAAAAGCGATCAATTTTGTTAGCTCCAATTGAAACTGGCTAACCAGATTGAGTCACTCAAAACATGAAACAGTCAGTAAACGAAGATAACTCAAAAGCGAATCTCCCATATGGGGTGAGATTGCAACGCAGTCCAATATGAAATTTTCAGATAATACGCACTGACGTTGACAAGGGTCGACTGCCGCCCGCTCATCCATAAAAATATCGCTGCAACTCAGTTTATCAGGTTATTTTAATATCCAACCAACTAGGTAACGATTCTTTAAACCTTTTATTTTGTGTAATGAATCATAAATAACAACTTATGTATATAGGTCTATGGTTACATCCGGATCCTTTTTAGACCTAACCAGCTTGGCCTGCAGGTGGAAAAGGCAAATATATATAAAATTGTCTCTATTACAGACCAGGTGGTCTAGAAGTTAAGAAGAATATATTTATGTCCTCTCAGCTTATACCAACATTTTATTGAAGCATGGACAAGCGGTATTTTTAACCCATGACCAATATATTTTTGCACCCACACACCGACCAGCACACAACATGGAAGCACTGGAAGTTAGCAGACCTTATTACAGCACGCGTGGATAATTATTCAAGGGCAGCAACAGCCACCACAGCTTCCACCACAACATCAGCACATCTCTATACCTACTTAAAAAAAACGGATATACTTAAAAGACCTATACGCAATGATCTAAAATAACGTTCTATCTCTTCTTTTTTCATTAAGGAATTTCAGTTTCTGTCGCGTAATCCATCATCAGACCATCAGCAAACTGGAAGGAATCTGGAGGAATACACAACTATATGTAAAAATAATCATTAATAGCCATGACTAGTGGAAATGTGAAGTAACATAAACAAGAATAATATGCAGCTGAATTTATAACAGATTTTTTTCTGTCTAACCAGACATATGATCGTGTTTACATCCATAACCCAGAACGGGCAATTTTGGAATGTATTTCTTCCCGTCAATATTGTTAAAAACAACACTTAAGTACACCATCATCTTTATACCCTTTAAGCACTTACCATTTGTTTCACTAGACACCAAAAGGTTTATCCTAAGAATCGAACCTCTCACCTGAACGGTCGATGTCAAACATCAGTCCATGCATATTGGCGGTAGTTCCGCGACAACCCTCGTCAACGTCGCGCCCCATTGACCCCGATGTATTTATTTTATATGAATCTTGGGACGCTTTTCATGCTGTCAGGGAACGAATGATATTGGGTGCAGTGTACTGATAATGTTTGTTGTTCACCTTTTTTAATCTATAGTGCATCGAAGAGGATGAAATGTCGTGAACTTAAAAACAAGTTGACCCATCTTTTTTTAACAGCACAATGGTTCGGGCAAATAATGTATGTCACCAGTATTATTGCGGCACTGCAGTTATGACCCAGCATGGCACTTACTATCAAGCGAGTGACTTACTCTTCGCGCAATACTTTCACTATAGTTAAAAAATACTTTGAAATAAATTGGAATCATGAAGAGAAACTGGTAAAAGACTCATTGCTTGGCGTTGCAAAAATGCAGCAATTTTGTCATTGTAATATCTTAGATTTTTTAAATGTTAATACATGATGTGACGAGCTAGTCGTTCACGTGATGTTAACCGACACGACCGCCCATAGCAAAACAGTGTCACTCCGCACTCTAAAATATAAAGTTTCGCGCGGCACTGCACTATGCATATCATTCCGAGACATCAGCACAGTCTGGTAATAAGATTAGGTACTCGGCTGAGATCAGATCAAAAAGTCTCATTTGCCCAGTAATTTCACTAGCTATAGTGCCTTTCAAACTGGAACACAGTAGTGTTTGCACACTACTGCTTGGAGGCAGAATAACTCGTAAAGCGGTGGTACCTACCTAGACGAAGTTTGCAGAAAAGTCTTACCACCTAGTTAGTACATGTTTTTTATCTGGATAGGTAATTATGGCTCCCGAAATATTTTCCTATTCAATAATCATCCAACTCAGAGCTCTGAAGTTCATTGACTCTCAAATTTCACAAGTCATCATCTTGGAAAGACTCCACTTTTGGCAGTTTAGCAAATACCGATGACCAAGCATTTGTGATACAGGGCAACCAACGACCTTTCACTTACTGACTATAGTATGAAGATATATACAAAAGGTCAATCACTACATTTTTTTAGAATCATCTCAATCTTTTGTGATATTGTTTTAGACCTATGATGCTATTGCATTTATTTCTATTAATCAAAGAAATCACCCATACAATCGATGCATCTTTGCCAAGGCAATACTGATATTGAAATAATAGGGGATATCAGCTTAGAACCTTTGGATCACCGACCGACTGCACGTATCACGAGCTAAAGCTAAATCACTTAAAATTATTAGTAGTGATTTAGCTTAAGTTCTTAATATAAAATCTCAATCATTTCACCAACAATACAAACGTAATTTAGAATACCTAACAAAACAAATAAAACGGGGGTCGGGAGCTCATCGCGTTGTCAAAAGTTTATAAGAGCGTCAGGTCGACGCAACTCGTGACCAAAATGCTGCCACTTATTTGGCACAACGAATAAGCATTGCAATTCAACGGGGCAATGCTGCCAGCATGTTGGGTACGCTACCTACTGGTAGTGGGCTGGAGCATTTTGACTGTCTATAGGTCATCGCGGCCAGTATATAGTCCAAATGTTTTTTTTTTTTGTTGTAATAATAGTAGTAGTAGGTAGTTTTTAGTATTAGTTATTAAATAAAACTCATTTGACCGAAATACCACATATATGTAATCTGATACAGAGAAATATATCAAATATTTGTGCATTCTACATTTAGTTCTACCGTAACTTATTCTTATAGATCACGATATCACAAGTTGTTCCGATCCAGTGAGTATATTGCAGAAACATTATGTCAAAAGTAATCCGGTTCAGTGTTACCCACCCTACATCACTAAATCGTGTTACTTTTATATATATAAGTATATCCTACTAGAGGTGTCCCGTGGTCTCAGCCGGAATTTACCGATTATCCCGCGGGAACTCTTTATTTTTTGGAATAAAAAACGTTTCGCGTTGTTCTTGGTGATGTAAGCTATGTGAAATATTTCACCCGTTCAACAATTTTGGTGTGAAATCCAGTCAAAACAAACAGACGTATATACACGGTGAAATTTAATGCACTCTTTTCCTTCAATGTATGTACTCAGACCATGCTATAGAATATTCGTACAAAGTCCAATAAAAAAAGGTTTTGTTTTAGTATTTAGTGCCTCTTAAAATAACTGCATGACAGCCGAAATGTCTATTTAACCCTTAAATGCATGATTTTTTTCTGACCTCTTGAATAAAATATATCTTGTACACTTGTACATTCCAATGCAGGGAAACATAGAAACAAATAAAAAATATATTATTTTTATACTATTTTATTAAAAAATCTTATGTATGTAATATGCATTTAAGGGTTAAGGTACACAGCGCGGGCAACAGCTGAGTTTCTTTGTAAATGTTTCGTAGGCAATAAAACACCCGCTTTGTTTAATTTCACAAGGCTTTTTTTTAGAATTTAAATTTGATAATACCTAGATTTAAGTTTTATTTCATAAGTACTTTTTTTATTAAGTTTCATATAGTAATTCCCGTGACAGGACAGGTATTTGTGCACAGAAAAAAAGCGCAAATACTTGTTAAAAAAGCGCAAATACTTGTTCTGTGTCTGGGCGTTGTGAGACCATAGTCTTCATAGTTCCTGGGTCCCTAGACGCAGGGAATTCTAGTTAGGGTTCAGGATCTGTATATGTGATTGTTGAGTGTTTATTATTATTATTAGTATACTAGTGGCGCACCGCGGTTTCCTCCGCGGATAAAATTTATTTGCTCGTATTTTAATTATTTGCTCATCCCACGGGAAAACTTCACTTTTCCGGGATAAAATGCCTATATGTTAATCCAGTGTATAAGCTATCTTGATTCCGAATTTCATCCAAATCCATTCAGCCATTTGAGCGTGAAGGATTAACAAACATACATACAAACACACATACAAACTTTCGCCTTTATAATATTAGTGTGATAGTGTGATTTGCAATAACGTAAAAATATATTTTAGTTACAGTCATTTTACAATTATTTTTTCTTAACTTACGTAGGTATGCAGCCTGAATAGTAATTCATATTAAAATTGTCAAAGTTGTACTGCCCACCCATAAATATTAAGCGTAATGAAATTTATCTAATTTTTATTGCCGTTTCACGTAATAAAATCAGTGGTGTGGCCGCTATCGCAGCCCGCAGAAGATTGTTTCACTTGGAGCTATGCCATAACGGCGTAAGGAAGCACAGTATAAATAAATTCTGCATGCAACTTAACAGTTTGTTTAATATATCATTTTAGCGAGACAGTTGCCACATACTTGAGCATAATGTTTTTATGTATAGGTACCTAATCGTTTTGTATAGCAATGCTTTCTTCACTAGCAAGTGATACATGTAATATTTGGATTATAGATTAATTTTTCAAAGTATTGTAAATTTTCAGTAGCAAACCAAAAAATACACTACGCTCTGTTCTAACTCTAGTCAAATCACATGTCACTCAGTGTTGCCAGCCAGGAAAAATAATTTATCGAACTTAATTTTAAAAATAAGAACACTTTTATAAATTCACCACGGCACGACAATACGGTATACAATTTATAAATACAAGCGTCACTGAATGTGTATATGATGAATTCATGTCATTTAAAACTTAAACGTCATCCACGTTACCGCAAATAGGTAAACAGGGCTTAGACAGACGTCAAATGTGTGTTTAACAATAAAAAACTGCAGTTGAATACTTGTTTAAATCTCTTTCTGTGTTTAAGCCACTAGTTTTTATTATATATTTTATTCAAAAAAACGAAACCTTAAATATCAGCAGCCTATAATAGTAAAATATATAATGTATAATGTATAAAAGTAAAATAGTGTAGCTTCATTTAAATAAATTAGTAAAAAGCATAATAAACTTTTCCTGTAAAACGTTTTGTGATGAGGACGTTGCTGGCTGCAGCAATAATTGTATATAAATATTTTTATAGCATTTATCTACGTCCATTATATAAGAATCTACCCAAAGTTATAATTTAAAATCCAATAATACCATTGCCCAATATAGCGGCATTACGAACGGAAATTAAAAGTCGTACTAATCGGCAAATCTTTGCTCCAGCAAGGTTATTAAAAGGCCTTCGACAAGTTGATAAAGTTCAGGCCAAGGCTACCAAACTTACACTTAAAGTGAAATTTTACAGGTTATGATTTTTCTCGATTTGATTTCTTAAAATGTAAGTTAAAAGTAAAGTCTGTTAAATCATAAAGAGATTTTAAGTAAAAAAGTTTATGTTTAGATGGTTAGTAGAAGACTAGCTTTTAGCCACGGATTTCACACAAGTCTCTTAAGATAAAAAGTAAATACTTTCACCGATTCCTTGGGAAGATTTTTAATTGTATATACTTACCTACTTCCATCTATCATATTCACACAACCCGATCCAAAAATGTGATCAATTTATCGCTCCTGTATTGTATTTATGTTCATTATAATAATAAGGTATAGTAATACATTTTAACTAATTTAACAAAGAGCACGGACCCAGGTGTCTATAGTAATGGGGCGTAAAAAAATCATGTAACCAAGATCTATAAGCCACTTTGAGAATATCATGCCATAAGACAAACCTTTGCTGTAAACTTTCAACATGCTGCTCGCACGTGATTTCTTGACCTCGGGTAGCACGTACAATTTCAATTCTGTTATTGTGAAAAGAAGAATCAACAAATAATGCTGTATTTAATTAAAATATCATATAGGAAATTGAACCCTATTCTAACAACAATAGAGGTTGACATATTATTATAGTGAGTTTAGGACTGCACATGCACCGGATCTCATAGGATTGGGTAAACGTGTCCACTATAAGTAATACGCGCAGATTCACTATGTAATATTACGCCGTTAAAAAGACTTTAAAATATCATTAATGAAACCACAAGTTTTAGTCTAAATTGATTGATTGTTGATATTTAATATTTTCAAAGTTATTTGAGTGGCTTCATTTTATTTTTGGCGCTCCTAAAAAAGCTTTGAAATACTTTTTTAAGGCCGCGTCATAGCACGTTCTTTGACAAGGTCTTTATAACGCTCTGTTTAAAATCGAAAATCGCAGATCAAAATTTGATATCAAACTGGGTCTGCGCATGATAATTCCTTTAGAACATCAGTCTATTTCATTTGATAAAAAAAAAGTTATAAACGCTGAAAATTGGGCAACCAAAGTATTTTTGGGTATGATTTTACTTTAGAAATAGTAAAATACCTAGTTAAGTTTTGTTCCGTCTTTTCTATTTACACATTTTTTGTCATATGATGTCGAAAAAGTGTTTTATGTTAATTTTAGGCTTATAATTATATATCAATTTAAGGAAAAAACTAGCTCATGGTTTCAAACTCTTTCGCAAGGACAAACAGAGAGACAAAATCCGACAGGACCAGAAACCTGACGGCTTTAGGGCTTTAAATTGGCTAACCTTGGGGCATAGTTTTTTTTCTAAAGATATTTTTTCCTAAAAGGGAGAACGAAGCTACCGAATGCCACCCAGGCTATGCACGTGATCTAGATTTTAAAATCTACTGCGCTCATCCCTCGTTTGAATTCCACCTACACTTGCGCTTTATCCACCATTAACGGACCTTTTGTCGAGATGACTATCGAAGCCGTATTTTAGATTGGCTTTCTAAATGGAGTGTGAATTTGATTATCTTTTAATCAGAATGCTAAACTGGATCATTAGTGCACTGAGCACGTCACTTGCAACATTAATCTTTAGCGGTGTGTACCGTGGTTTCACCCAAAAATTAACAATTGTTAGAAAATTTTTAATTTTCCGATATAAATTTCAGAGTATGTAACAGGTAAAATAATTGATTTTATTAATTTCGGTAGACACTTCTAGTCAATAAATCCAGTCAATGGACATGGAATACAAATGGACGACGCTATAATTTTAGAATATATGTTAACTGTTACAGAATTCAGTCAAAGTAAAACCTATATATAATAATAATAAAACAATGCCCAACGATCACATACATAGATCCTGGACCCTAACTAGGATTCCCTGTATCTAGGGACACGGGAACTACGAGGACCATGGTCCCACATCATCCAGACTCAGAATAAGTATTTGCGCTTTTTCTGTGCATAAATACTTGTTCTAGCGCGGGAATCGAACCTGCCACCTCCGACCGAGCCGACCTGCTTAAACACCACACCACAGAGGCTGTCGAACAAACAAACAACATCTCGTTTTTATAAGGCGACATCAAAGTGAATAAACAAATAGATAACATGTTGATTTTATAAAATTACATTAAATTATGAAATACGTAGGAATAGAGATTTGTACAGATTCTTATTTTTTTAGCTTGAGGTCCATGTTCAGCATAGATTGTATAGAATAAACAAATCTCTTTGATGCTTACTATGAATTTTTAATCATTGTAACCCCTGGACTTTGTTGTAGCCGTATTCAACTACAATATAAGATATTTTTAGACTAAAATTATAAATAAATAATGTTTACATATTTACTTCTTGAGTAAAACGAAACGTAATTCTAATAAATAAATCTTTAGAAGGTAGTTCTGAAACAAAATGTGGGTTTCATATGATAGCCTGCAACATTCATCAGTTCAACGCAGGAATAATTAGATACGTACGGTATCTCATTTATTATAATGTTTTTATAATTATTTACTATTTAAACTCGTGAAAAGTGATTGTGCATTTGTATTTTAATTGTGCTGTTTGTGGAGTGTTGCTGGAGTGATCTTAACTGGATGTTATTGTTTAAATCAAGTATGTACCTAGTATATAACTCTCAATACAAATCTATAAAATTCAATTCTTAAGCGTTTACATCAGTCGATTGTTTTTTGTCTAATTTGTTTGCTGCACCCTTAAAGAATTTAGCCACTATTTCAATTTGAGAGTTTGCTTTAAACTGTCTCATACTACTTTTATAAGTCCTGGATAGAGTTTTTTGGAGGGAAAACGAAAAAGATCGCGATACCGCATTCTATTATTTTCCAAAGCCTGTTTTATTTTCAGTGTAAGTGCATAAAATTGGTGGTGTTTTATTCGTTAAGTGCTGGATTACAGGCATGAGTGTGGGAAAGTGGTATAGTGATGGTGAAACGTTTCTTTTAAAAGAAACGTTTGACACTGGCTACATACACAAAAGTATGGAGCCAAATATGTCAATAAAGTCCTCGACAATTTATTGACATTTTTGTAAAATAGTTATAAAATATTGATTTATATGCGGCGGTGTGTTGACCACTAATGGGCACATCATTATTTTTTAAAGAAAACTATAGTATGCTATCACTATCACTACATAGTATAAAACAAAGTCGCTTTCTCTGTCCCTATGTATGCTTAAATCTTTAAAACTACGCAACTGGTTTTGATGCGGTTTTTTTAATAGATAAAGTGATTAAAGAAGAAGGTTTATTTGTGTACATGTGAAAATGTAAAAAATCACTATTCATCATCAGATTGAGTGATTGAAGAGGAAGGTTTATATGTATAATAACATGTAAAAATGTAAAAAGTAAATAAGTAAAAATGTAGTGTATGGACTTAGATATTCCAAAGATAAAAGCAGAAAATCTTCATGGTTCAGAGAAAGAAGGATTGTTTTACTCTAAATGTAACGCGTGCGGGCCACGGGCAGTAATGAATAAATCAAAACTACTGGATCGATTTTAATCATTTTTCCAGTGAATGACATAGGCTATATTTTTATACCCGTGCAAAGCCGGGGCGGGCCGCTACTTGATAATATTTTGATCATACGTTAAATCAAAAACACAGTTCTGATCAAACACAAATATAAAATAGTTCAAAGTGATTGATACAATGAGTGAATGCTACCACTATATACAGGATTATCACAATTTGATGATTTTATAAACTTTTTTGTTAAATAACTAGCTGCATCCAGCAGATAAAAAGTATCATACGAGTTAATGAAACCAAGCTATCTTCATTCAAAATTTCATTAAAATTCATTCATCCACCAGCATCACAAACGTACAAACAAACTATCGCAAACCTTCTTCACATCTTTTTTCTGTTACATAATGTCTAGTGAAGTTTTGTACTTGACGCAATCGCAGGGAATATATAGTCAAGAGACGTGTGTTAGTGTAATATGGAACAAAGCCGCGTTTAATACTGAAAGCATAAATGCATTAGACTTAGTAGGTGGTAAGACTTTTATGCAAAGTTCATCTAGGTTTTTCACCACCATTTTGCTAGTTGTTCTGCCGCCAAGCAGTAATATGCAAGCACTCTTGAGTTCCAGTTTGAAGGGCACTGTAACTAGTGAAATTAATTATGACTTGATATGACAGTCTAGTAATATTAGGTATTGCTATTATGAGTTGATGTTCCAGAATGACGTGTGCAGTGCAGTGTTACGCAAAACTTTCTTTTCAACTGTTATGGGCAGCTGTAATACTTAACGTGGAGTTTTGGCGGGAATGCGAAAAATATTGCGTCACCGCATTGTATTATTTTCCAAAACTTGTGTTATTTTCAGTGTTAGGGCATAAAATTGGTAGCATTCTATTCGTTAAGTGCTGGATAACAGGCGTGAGTGTAGGAAAATGATATAATGATGGTGAAACGTTTCTTTTCGTGTTGTTTCCAAAACTCCATAGAAGCTTCAAGTAATGTTGCCACCACTTTACTAGAAGTATGACTTTGACTAGACTATGACTTGACTTGATGACTTTGACTGTGACTTGACACATATTTGCGTGAAATATCATTAACTTGATAAATTATTAATTACTTGACACTGGCTAAATACACAATAGTGTGGAGCCAAAACATTAAAAAAAATACTTAACGTCAGTTTAATGACTAACCTGTCACATCATTTACTAAATTTAAAAAAAACCTAATATTCACCTCTGTTAGACGCCAGTCAAAAAGCATTTGCTGTGTTAAACTTCTAAAATGCTAAAAGCGATCCGCGTTTACACCAACATTTGGAACCGGTTTTCCCGCGGAAATACTTATTGTTGGGTTATAACCTATGTTGATTTTAGAAGTGTAAACAATCAGTGTGCAATATTGAATCCAAATTGGTTTAGACGCTTTAGCGATAAAACAACACAAAACACAATAAGAGACAGACAAAATTTTATATATATGTAAAGATTTAGAGAAGTAGGGATACGGATAAGGGATCTACGAGAAGCTATCTCTTCAAAGTTTTCCGAGAGTTTTCCACTCGGTGCGAACGCAGTGGCAGTGAATTGATAATTGAGAGCCGAGTGTGCTAAGTGACGCTGCTTGAAAATTTTGAAATAGTTGGAAAAGTGCAAATCGCAAAGAAAGTTGGAAGTGTAAGTTCACATAGTTGGAGTAGTGTGTTGAGGCGACGGCGCGGCGGCGACGGCGGCACCGGCGACGGCGGAGGCGTGGTTCGGCGGGCCAATGGCGCGGCCCCCCGCCCGCCGCCCCGGCCGCTCTGCCTTCCACCAGGCTCGCCAGTAGGTTTGTGTCCTTTTGGCTGACCGCATGACTCCGTATCTTGCTTCGTCGCTGTACTTGTTGTAACCTGTGTACGTCGGCACGCGCTTCACCTCTCCCTCCGCTAGCTTCCGCTGGTGCAGCTTCGTGAATACGCCACTGAACTCGCCGCTGTGAACTGACTTTCAAAGTGGGGAAGTGAAGAGTGCAGGTTGCAGATCGGCGACAGTGCCAGGTACGGAACCCTTCCCCCTGGCGGCTCCAAGCGGCCGCCACGCGGGACTGTTGACAAGCTCGCGCTCACCGGCTAAAGTTGCTGACCCCCTTCCAATCCTTTTTGGACCTTATTTCTAACACACAAAGCTTATTTTAGGCCAGCAACTTTGGCAAGTGATTGTATCTTTTATTGTTTGACCGGGATCGGAATTGTGATGACTGAATGAAACTAACATCACAACTTTCTATTTAAATTGAAACCTAAGAAACAGAACTTTTTATTCAATCTAAAGTACTGAAATTTTGGTATAAAAATAATAAAGTTTTACGTTGTAACAAGTAAGCCTGAAGTTAATGGCTGGCAGACTTAAGTAAGTAGTGTTTGGTACGCCAAAAAGTAACTTATCGTAACGGAATAAGGTTCATAACTCCATGGCAAGAATGGAGAACTTGACCTGTAGCTTAAGTAGCAGAACAATTATTTACTTTTCGCACCGTCTAATCTTCAGACTTACACGAAGGTATAAAGATAATAATGTAACTGTATATTATGGTGTATTTTGAACGTGTACAGCATTTTCATGTGTATGATATTTATTTTTATGAAATCATTTCGTTCCAGACAATAATACGTATTAAGGTTTACTGTTCCTTTGTTCGTATTCGAATATGTTACGATATATTTATTTTCCTCGTACGACTTTAATCTAATAAATTGTTAGCAGACTGTATAAAAAGGTAATAGGAATACGTATGTAAAGTAGGTATGTTTGTTTTCACGAATTGATCTTCTCAGTATTCAGAGGTGAAGGCATCGAAAGAGAAGGTTGGATATCAGTCTGAACTTACATATTCAATGCGATCTCCGCTACGGAGTAACGGCACGGCTACGGCCACGGCGCTACGGTGCTACGTTGCTACGAAAATCCAATCGCATTAAAAAGGGCGGAAATATAAAAGGGTAGCTAGAAATACAAGATTTCCCGAATAAACATAACAATTTCCGCTTCATCGCCTCCTAACACCGGCAGACAAATTAAAGAACATTTTTCTGCGCAAGTTCTCGCTCCCACTTACCTCCTCTTTGCGTCCATAAAACTTAACTACGCGCCGTAACCGCGACTAATTATTAGGGTAGGTTTACATAACGTATTTATGAGAGCGAGATTTAACGGCAGCCGGTCTCGGGTGGTCTGTTATCGCCCCATTAAAAAGTTGTCCTCAGTGGGGGCGTAAATAACATAATATGAAGCCGCGGATGACGTTCAACGGTGCCTCGACGCCCGCTCGGCCCGGCCCGGACACAGTCGCTTTGTCTCTTTGTTGTTTTAAACCTGTATACTGTTGATTGACTGGCCCAATAGTTCAGTTGGTAGTAGCCCTGCCTTCTGAACTGTGGGTTGTGGGTTCGATTCCCACCCAGGACAAACATTTGTGTGATGACATATAAGTGTTTGTTCTGTGTCTGGGTGTTATATGGTATTATATGTATGTATTTACAAACAAAAAGTATTTAAGTATTGTATCAGTTATCTGGTTCCCATAATACAAGCTTTGCTTAGTTTGAGGCTAGATGGCGTTGTGTGAGATGTCCACACATATTATATTATTATTATTCCGGTCTGATGGTGTGTGGTCCTGTTGTGAGATAGGAACACACGAGTTCTTAGCGCGCGCGCCCTAAGAGTTGGTTAAGGTAAGCAGTAGTGTTTTCTACGGTACATTAAACCTCATCACTCAGTACGTCTTCTTCGATCACCAACATGCCTCCAAAGCATGGTGGAGGCCAATGCTTAATAGTGGGCGTCTTCCATATGTCTTTCCATATTTACGTGTTGTTATATGGTATTCAGACATATGCAGCAAACAATAGAATGAAACCTTTTATATAATTTTACTTGGTAAGCTTATTAGATTTTCAATTATACAATGATTTTTTATGTTAAGGAATGACCTGACGAGATAGCCGTTCGCCTGATGTTAAACGATACGGCTGCCCATATCAGCTGCAGTGTCACTCGAAACTCTAAAGTATAGAGGTTCGCGTGACACTGCACTGCGCACGTCATCCAGAGACATCAGCACAATCTAGTAATAAGATTACTAAACTGTGAGATCAGATCATAAAGTCTCATTTGCCCAGTAATTTCACTAGCTACAGTGCCCTTCAAACCGGAACACAGCAGTGCTTGCGCACTACAGCTTGGTGGCAGAATAACTGGCAAAGCGGTGGTACCTACCTAGACGAACTTTGCAGTAAAGTCCTACCACCTAGTAAATAAATGAATCTCGGAATGCGGAGAAAACTAGGACTACGATATAAGGAAACCGTGGTCCCAGTAGCCTATTAGCAGTTTAAATCCGTCAACTGGTCACACAAGTTCTTTATAAAGTCTATTTTCAACTTGAAAGCTTTTGAGTCAAATCATTAGTACAATGTGAGATACGCAAGTGATTTCATCCTCTCAGCATCAAAGCCACGTAAATTCCGCTGTGTCAACCATATGATGTCTCCGTCCTTTACCACTTCGTCAAATTCTCTCCACCCAAAGGTTGCCTGGAAGAGATCGCTTTTAGCGATAAGGTCGCCCATTGTTACACTTTTATATAATTGATTGTTTTTTCTTTGTATTTTTTATTATTTGGTGTGTACAATAAAGAGTTCATCTATCTATCTATCTATCTATAATGTATGTAATGCCGAACACTTTTTGTGATCACCACCTATTTATGTAAAACAGTAGTTCTGTAACAATACCAGTAAAATTTGGAGATTGTCAACTAAATATACTAAATGAATGGTCATTCTCAAGCCTAATCATTTTATTGAGGTTACAATACGCGCACAGTCTTGTGTTACTATCTACACCCACAATATTTTTTAAGGAATTAACTTGCGCCTGTAGATGAAGTAGACCCTTGCAATTGGTATTTTTAATCTATTTATCAATATACCCGATAATGGATGTTATATTAATAAAACGTTATTATAATAGTAATGATAGCAACCATGTGTTGTATTTGTTTACTCATTTTTTGACTGGCCCGATAGCTCAGTTGGTATTATCCTTTTGAACTGCAGGTTGTGGGTTCGATTCCCATCCAGGACAAACATTTGTGTGATGAGCATCAACGTTCTGTGTGTGGGTGTTTATATTGTATTCTATGTATGTATTTACAAACGAAAAGTATATTATTATTGTATCCATTATCTGGTTCTCATAGTACGCTTTGCTTAGTTTGATCTGCTTTGCTAGATGGCGCTGTGAGAAATGTCCACACATATTTTTCATTTATTTTCTGATATAAAATGTACAATTAATAAAAATATAATGAGCGAGTGTGACTCAGTGTTGCCCGTACATCTTTTAAACCCACGCACGCCTCTATCTCACGTGATTCTGCACCAATAGTTATTGTGCTCATCATACGCCACGTACATGTAGTATAAATATTTTTCCAATGATCTGGAACATGATTTAGAAAGGAAACGTGAAAAAAGTATCGTCAAGTATCAAATCAGAAATAATAAGCAACGAATAATGTTTACTGATACAAATCAAATAAGTCGTTGTTGTTGTATGAATGTTCAAAGATAGGCAGCAAACAATATAATGAAACCTGTCATATAATTTTGATCGAACTTTACTTGGTAAGCTCATTAGATCATCAATTATACGATGTATTTTTTTTTTTTTTTTTATATGAGTGAATGATGTGACGAGCTTGTCGTTTACCTGATGTTAAGCAACACGGCCGCCCTTAACAGAACAGTGTCACTCGGAACCCCAAAAGATAGAGTTTCACGCGACACTGCACTGCGCACATCATCCTGAGACATCAGCACAGACTGGTAATAAAATTACTCGACTGTGAGATCAGATCATAAAGTTTCATTTGCCCAGTAATTTCGCTAGCTACAGTGCCCTTCAAACCGGAACACAGTAGTGCTTGCGCACTACTGCTTGGCGGCAGAATAACTGGCAAAGCGGTGGTACCTACCTAGACGAACTTTGCAACAAAGTCCTACCACCTAGTAAAATGTATCTCGGAAAGTAGAGGAAACAGACTACGATATACAGAAACCATGGTCCCAGTAGCCTATTAGCAGTTTAAATCAGTCAGCCGGTCACACAAGTTCTTTATAGTCTATTCTAAACTTGAAAGCTTTTGATTCAAATCATTAGTACATGTAAGATACGCAAGTGATATCATCCTCTCAGCATCAGAGCCACGTGTATTCCGCTGTGTCAACCTTAAACCTAAGGCGGTGAACAATGTTGGCCGTTTAAAGCCAAATGCGTACAGTTCTTGTTGGCCATGGCCAACTGAGTCAAACTTAGTTGGCCGAGTAAACGCAAGCGCTTTTTGTTCAATTTCTGTAGCTATTGGCTTATGTGTTTCATTTGTGCTCGCGTTGGCCAATATTTGGCCAACATTACGTGAATGTCAGCTTAACGAGTAAGAAAGCTCATTTGAACAAGACCTCCCGTCTAATCTTGACTGCGTAAGCTAATACAAAGCACAAACTTATTCGTTCCGAGATTAGGTCCCGAAGTAAGGTATTCACAATATAGCAATTTTGGCAGTACCTTAACTTGTGCTAAACGTATACAGTCATAGTTCAAAACGATATTTACAAACATCTGAAAAGATAAGCACGCAACCTATTCTAACCAAAAATGTAAAATCTGGTGCATTAAATTAATATGCACTTATTATTATACGAAACAGACGGCCAGTAAAGTGATCCGATGAGGGTTTCATTTTTAAAACGGGTACGGAACCCTAGTTAAATTATCTAACGGGATTTGAAGTTGTTTGTTCTATCGGAGTTAGATAATTTCACCGCTGATCTATTAGCAAAGATAAGTAACTGCAAATGTAGTAGTTAATTGTTCTATTGTATGTCTCATTTATTTATAGTTCATGATATTTAAATTGTAACATACCCTCAAATATTTAAAGCTCGGTTATTTAAAAAAAAAACAATGTCTTATATATAAAAAAATAAAACTGCATTAAAATTTTCTTTAACTCAGTGAGCGGCTGTTTTAATTTGTAATATTGTGTTATAGGACCAATGGGGCCGCGCACCACTCAACCGTTTAATAGTCGCTTACCTCGTCAGTGGCGTGAGTTTTGCCATTATATCACCAGTATTTTATTTAACGGGTTGATTAGGTTAGAGGCTGAATCCCTTTTAATTATATTATTCTGTCTGAAATTTTGCTTAGGTAGTAGAAAAAACATCCCTAGTGTAAAACAGGGACGGTATTTTATTTTAAGATTTAAAGAAAACTTACAGCTAGGTACACGTATAGAAAAGTAAACACATAAAGAAGGTCAATAATAAGTTTCCCCAGATACGTAAAAAATGAATAATTACAGATAGAAAGACGGATGCACACAAAAAAAAATTACAACATCTACTAATTACATATATATATAATTAGGGAGCAAAGTGGTTACTCTGTGTAGATATTGTAATTTTTTTATGTTTATGTATATATATATATATATATATATATATATATGTCACTGCTTTACACTGCCACAGTGTTTGCCACGCGACGCTTTCAAACTTTTCATGTTTACCACTCCAGCACGATGATACTCGCTAATTTCTCTATTTACGACACTTCCCCACACTTAATAAGAAAAACTTGTCCCCACGATAAAGTCCAAAGTTGAAATTAGTCTTTAGATAATAAAAGTATTCCCATTTTATAGAGGAATTAATTGGATTTTTGCGGCGCCGGTGATTTAGGCGACTCGTTTCGCGCCCGTTTGTATACTCCATTTAATCCACGGAATGCTATAAGTTTCCTATGGAATTCTTAATTGTTTGGAGGGCTTTATTTATCTGTTCTTGCTATTTTAACAGTTTCACCTCCTGTTTTAATGGTTCCATCTCTTGATTTTTATAGTATTCATTATTTTCTTACTTACACATTTACCATAAGTGTCCTAATTAAGGTAACACTCTAAGGTTTATTTGTAAACAAGTTCGCAATTAATGTAATATATGGTCTTCGGTTGCGTTTTAATTAAGACCATTAATTAATTACATCGATACTAATTACACATTAATCTAACTACAATAATTACTGTCAAAGATGGCGTCAAACATCACTTTATTTGATAAGTTAACGTGACATGTGGATTAAAAGGTGTCCTATACAATAAACAGCGTATATTATTGCCGGTATATTTAGTAATTCTGGTTAAATCCGGTCTAATCCGGATAATGCGGCTGAAAGAACACGGCTGGCGCCAGTCTGTCTGTCTCATATACATAACTGGGTAAATAAGCTAATTTCTGTGAAATATGAAGCTGATAAAGACATCCCATATCTGTTGATTAAATGTTAGTTGACGCAGTCATTTCAGCCGGTTGAGTAATTGTTGCGATCAAAACAATACTATTATGGAAGATACGTTGTAATTCTTATGTTATTATATAATGGGATCACAGATAAAGCCTTGGCCTAGCATAATTTCACTAGGGATGTTATGAGAGTCGAAAGAAAAAAAAATTTCAAGTAAATATGATACAAAATTCTATACAAATAGCAGCTTATTTGAGATCAGTAATCTGGCGTTAAAATTTTGATTTGAATGTTTCACATATTACAAGTAATTTTGTGAATCTTTAAAATATTTAGAGAGCTTGAGAATTTAATAATGATGTTTTGGACCAATTCATAATTAAAGTCAAATATAAATTTAAGATTAATTTAAAAAACTCACATCCAATGGCTCGTAGCAGTAAAGCCAAGCCACACAAGCCTTTTTCCAAGCGTCAAGAAATTCAATTCAGTGTTATTTGATACCTTTGATCCGTCAATTGCCCAAGGCCGAATCTATCCTAAACAAACATAAGCGTGGTTAAGTCGATCGCAGCTGTCACAGAATATAATACAGACAGTTAATAAAATTCGAGCAAATAGATTAACTTTGGTGAGCTTGATAGGTACCTTTATATATATTAATAAAAAAACCTTTACATATAGATTTTTACAACTTCTCAGAGACAAGACTAAAAAACTTAACAAAATAAATTTACATTTTTTTTTTACTTCATTCTTGTCTAGCATTTGATCGCGCTCTCAGCTGATGGGAAGCGACTACACCTTCGATCGCATGATCGAAGGTGTAGCATGCTAGCCAAGAAAATACCTATTCACTCTTCTCTTGAACACGCCCGGGTCATATTTCGCCGGAAACACAGACGCTGGCAGGGCATTCCATTCCTTAGCCGTTCTAATTAAGAACGTTGAGCCAAATCGCTTGATACGAATGGGTGGTATTTCGACCACGAAAGGATGGCGCTTAGCCGAGCGTCTAGTAGTCCGGTAGTGGGGTAATGGTGATGGGAGAATGAGATCATGCAGTTCTTTCACTTCTCGAGAGCGCATTCACCGTGGTGTAATCTGTAAAAGACCGACAGACTTGCCACCTTACGTCGACACATACATATTTATATAGTGGCAAATCAATAGGATATTTTACAATACGATAGGCATATATGATTAGCAGTTGACGCAAAAATACTGATGATGATTCTGAAGATATTTTTCTGAAGCTAGTTAACGCAAAATTACAGTTGTTTTCTTGTCGAATCAAAGCGCTTCTATCAATTGTCTTTGGAACCGATTGTATGGAAGAATGACAGTTACTCAAGTAAATAATTAATTCCATGGGCGCTCATTGTAAAATTCCACTGCCGTCAAAGCCAAAATGGTGACAATTAAATTTCCTCATTATGACAAAGTTTAGACAGTCCATATCTAAATATATATAACTCAAAGGTGACTGACTGATTGACTGACTCACATAGTGATCTATCAACGCACAGCCCAAACCGCTGGACGGATCGGGCTGAAATATGGCATGCAGGTAGATGTTATGACGTAGGCATCCGCTAAGAAAGGATTTTTCGAAATTCCACCTTTAAGAGGGTGAAATGGGTGGTTGAATTATTTTCCCATAGGTCACGCCGCGGGCGAAGCTGCGGGCAGAAGCTCGTTTAAAATAAGATCTTACTTCGTAAATTCAATTAATCAATATACAACTCAATTATTTAATCCCACTTTTATATTATACTTGACATACTGGCCCGTCAATTCATGATAGTCCATTCATGTCAGTTACTTACTTTAAATATTAGTATGTCTTAATGCGATATCTATCCTCGCGTAAAATATTTAATTAACTTCAACGAAAACCAACTTATTCGAACATTTATAAGCCTTTTGTTTTCTTACGTCTTTTGTTGTTCGATCTATCTGAATACAATTTACGCGTTAACAAACCGAAATGGATTTACAATCCTGGAAACAAAATAGGATTGTTTTTAATTTATTTACGTACCCATTTATTTTTGTCACTGGTAAATTGTTCATTTTACAAGTAGTTTTTATTAGTAAAGATGACTTATAACACACATAGTACGAGTTATTTGACAGCCTCTGTGGTATGGTGGTTGAGCAGGTCGGCTCATAACCCGGGGCGGCGGGCTTGATTCCCGTGGCAGAATAAATATTTGTACACAGAAAAAAAAAGCGCAAATAATTGTTCTGAGTCTGGGTGTTGTGGAACCATGGTTCTCGTAGTTCCTGGGGTAGACACAGGGAATCCTAGTTAGGGTTCAGGATCTCTGTATGTGATCGTGAAATTAGTAGGAATTAGAGGAAAATTAGGGCAGGCTATATAGAAGGGGTTCAGTTCCCAGTTAAGGTGCTTTATTATTATAATATTTAAAGACAATATAGTTAAACTACGTTTCCAGCGGACTTCAAGTGTTTTTAACCATTTTTTTACAATTTTTCCAATTTTTTTTGACATTTCTTTGCCGCTTGTTTCACCACCATCAGCCGGAAAACTCGTCGTCGTTCTTCCCTCTTTAGGACGCCGCATCAAATGTCTACATGCCTCTTGTCTCTAACAACTCTCCGCGGTGCTTACCAGCGAGGTCATGGTAATTGATTGCAATAGATAGAATCAGAAATTTGTAAGGATTTGATGTTATGTACATAGTTATATAGAATTTTTTTAATTAGAAAAGAAATTCCTTTTGTTGCAATCAAAGTTTCGTAATCACTCTTCTGGTCGTCGGCCTATTATTAAGTAATAGGTCTTTACCTATGAAATTGCCGTATTGCAGTACAGACTTTTTCAAACAAAAAAAAGTTTTGATTGGCTATGAATTCTAAATTCAAATTAAAACTGTTTTAAAAATATGACATTCTATTTACAATATAAGTCTTTTGTTTATTGATTAGCGTTGTATTTTCATTACATTTCAACATTTCACCTCATAATGGATACTTTGAAATTTCGTGTAATTATGGAATATGAGTTCCGTCGTGGCACCAGCGCGGCACAAACGACACGTAACATCAACGACGTTTACGGAGAGAACTGTACAAACGAACGTACAACCCGTTATTGGTTTGCTCGGTTCCGTTCTGGGAATTTTGACTTGAAAAATGAACCTCGTGGTCGTCCGGAAACTTTGGTCAACAATGATGAATTAAAGGCGATTGTGGAAGCTGATGAATCTCAATCTACAGCTGAGCTGGCAGCAGCTTTTGATGTTAGCATCAAAACAATATTGGTCCATTTGCGACAGATTGGCAAGATAAAAAAGCTTGATAGATGGGTGCCCCACGAACTTAATGATCGCCAGCGCAACGTACACGTCGAGACTTGCCTTGCGCTGCTTAACAGGCACAGAAATGAAGGAATTTTGAACCGAATTGTTACGTGCGACGAAAAATGGATTCTTTTTGACAATCGAAAGCGCTCAGCAAGTTGGTTAGATCCTGGTTCGGTACCAAAGCAATGTGCAAAACGAAAAATGACCCCTAGAAAGGTGATGGTCACAGTTTGGTGATCTAGTGCTGGTGTGATTCATCATAGCTTTTTACAAAACGGCGAGAGCATTACTGCAGATGTGTACATTGAAGAACTGACCACAATGATGGTGAAACTCGCACGTCTGCAACCAGCTTTGGTCAATCGGTCGTCTCCACTGCAACTTCACGACAACGCGCGACCCCATACTGCACAACAGACCGTCTCTAAGCTGCATGAATTGGGTTTGGAAGCTCTCCCTCATCCGCCATACTCACCAGATCTTGCGCCTACCGACTATTACTTTTTCCAAAATTTGGACAACTTTTTAGCGGGAAAAAAATTCAATTCCCGAGAGGCAGTACAAAACGCCTTTGAAGAGTTTGTTGTCTCCCGTCCTGCTGATTTTTTCAAGAAGGGCATCCATAGACTGCCACTGCGTTGGCAAAGATGCATTGATTGCAGGGGTGATTACTTTGAATAAAAGAAATAAATAAGTTTGAAAAAAAAATACTTTAACTTTTTTCAAACAAAACGGCAATTTCATAGGTAAAGACCTAATATAAAAAAATTATATGCTCGGCTTCATGTGCAAAAATGTCTCTCATACGAGGGGTATGCTTGTGTCTTCGCCAACCTGGACTTGACCAGAGTGGGAGATTGTGGCCTAACTCCTTCCTCCTTCCTATTATAGAAGACTCACATCCCAGCAGTTGGAACTTAATAATTTGATAATAATAAAAACTTAATAATTGGCACAACGTATCAGCATTGCGATTCAACGGGGCAATGCTGCCAGCATGTTGCGTACGCTATCTACTGCTGCTGGAGTATTTGGACTGTGTATTGGTCATCGCGGCTAGTTCATAGCCTTGATTGTTTTTTGTAGTAGGTAGTGTTTAGTAGTAGTTGTTATATTATTGTAGTTTTTAGCTTCACACTAATATTATAAAGGCGAAAGTTTGTATGTGTATATATGTGTATGTTTGTTACTCCTTCACGCTGAAACGGCTGAATGGATTTGGATTAATTTTTGTACTAAGATAGCTTATACACTAGATTAACATATAGGCTACATTTTATCCCGGAAAAGTGAAATTTTCCCGTGGGATGAGCAAATAATTAAAATACTTTCTATCCGCGGGTGAAACCGCGGGGCGCAACTAGTAAATAATAAAGGCACTTTATCAATGTTTTTTTAATAATTTGAAGATATGAAATCCCTTCTCTATACTAACATAAAAAATATCGTTTTGTACCACAACTTTAACAATGGGCTTTAATACCACAATGTGTTAACCGGTTTAGATGATATCTTGCACACATGTTAATTACACTACTGAAAACCATCATTTTTTTATCACGGAAAATGAAACCAAACCAAAAAACCGGGTTAGTTGCACTAAATAGTAGCATATAAAGGCTAAAATTAAGTATCAAATAATTTACCATGCCCATCAATAAACTATGCACAAGTGCACGGCACGTGACAGACGAATTGTGCTCAGTAAACGGGTTTATCGAAACTACAATAAATCGTACAGTCCCACTGTTCTTATACACTCGCGTCATTGAGTCCAATTGAGCGGACGGGCGGTGAGTTATGTACCTTATATTACGTGAGAGCGTTAACTACTATTTTATCTCTAATACGTGGATAGATGAACTTTTAATTAATCTCTCTCTTAATTCTTATCGAGCGTTTATTGTTAAGCACTCTTAGAAGTAATAACATTGGTTCTTTTCTATTTATAAAACTTTGAAATCGATACTTATTTTATAGTAATAATAACGTCCAACGATCACATACATATATCCAGGACCCTAATTTGGATTCCCTGTATCTAGGGACCCAAGAACTACAAAGACCATAGTCCCATAACATCCAGACTCTGAACAAATATTTGCACAAATATTTGCTTTTTTCTGTGCACAAATACTTGTCCCTTGACCTGCCTTGATCTGTAAATAGAACCCGCCGCCTCCGGGCTATGGGCCGACTTTCTCAACCACCACACCACAGAGGCTGTCAAGCCATACCTACCTATATTACCTTACATAGTCAGTGGTGTCGATTCTGTGTCGCATACTCTAAAGCTAAACGAAATTAACATATTTCCGTCTTTTTCATTTCCCCTTTATCAGAAGAGTACCGCCATAATTTAAGTTTACTTTAGTTTTAGAGAATGCAACACAGAATCGACACCAATATCGATAAATACGTTGTGACGAAAGCAGTATGTTCAACAGAAGCAATTGATGGCGTAATCAACTACCCTACCTTCTCTCTATTACTTCTTTCTCCCATTCTTTCTTTTTCACTCTTCGCTCCCTTTTCTTTATATTCTCTCTCCCTTTTTTCTCTTTTAACTAGGCTTTTTAATGATTTTGCATAATATGTCGTCATATTATTAATTTTTTATTTTGCTAACAGCACGTACAAACTTATTTAAGCTTTGATTGCAGATTCTAAAAACCAATAACCTCATCACACGTGCCCATTGATTTCATCTAAACGATTAAGCCCTCGGTCCAATGAAACTAGCACTGAAACGTTACCAATTTTATAAAAACTAGGATACGTGGATATGAGAACCTATTCCATTCGTTCCGCTATAATAGAGTTTTAATTTGAATTTCACACATAGCAGCGCACGCGGATTACTAGCACGGAGTGAATAAAAAAACTCGGGAAAGCAATCGGCCGACAACTGTGCCGTAGAAATTTTGATGGGCCGTTATTACACAGTCCGTTACAAACGTATTGTGTGCAAAAAGTAGCTACGAAAATAGTAATATTTTGTATTGTGCGCTGCACCGCTGCCGTGTATTTTGCAACGTGCGCGCGTTCGGTCGCCTGTGATTAGGTACGGCTTCATTTATTGATTTTATAGACCTTTATTGATTTAAATCACGTTGGTTTATAGAAATACAAATACTTGTTTACACAGAGCGTGACATATCCTGAACCCAATAGCTTTAACTATGCAAGCTTTGAAATACACTTGCATTCAACTAAAATTGGTACGAGTATTTCACCGTACCTTAATCTGTAAAGATTTGTTTACATCAACGCTACCAATTTTAGTCGAATAAACTTTTATTTCACGACAATTTTTGCGTATTCCAGGACAAGACATAAGATACGGACCTTTTTAAGTAGAACTATATTGCCACTAGGTGGTATTTTTCTGCAAAGTTCGTCTAGGTAGATACCACCGCTTTGTCTGTTATTCTGCCGCCATGCAGTAGTGTGCAAGCACTACTGTGTTCGGGTTTGAAGGGCACTGTAGCTAGTGAAATTACTGGGCTAATGAGACTATATGACCTGATCTCGTAGTCTAGTAAATCTTATTACTAGATTGTGCTGATCTCTCAGGATGATGCGCAGTGCAGTGTCACGCTATATATATACTTTACACGCTATACTTTAGAGTTTCGAGTGACACTGCAGCTGATATGGGCAGCCATGTCGCTTAACATTAAGCAAACGGTTAGCTCGTCACGTCATTCCTTAACTTTACCATACCTTACCACTTTGTCATACCTTACTCTGCGTTTTCTTAGGTTTGAACTAGATAAACATACCGGAAAAAAAGTTTTGAAATATACAGTGAAAAATCCAGATTCCAAACCATTACTATTCCAGGTAAATTCAACCCACATTTAGGAACATAATCCACCACGTTAAAGTGTCTCGGCTCGTCTCGTTACCGTGCCGTCACCGCGCCGTGCACGTCACGGCTGCGGGATACCCACCGAACTGACACTTGATGGGCCCAAACGTGAGGTCTAGTTAAGTGTGTGCTGAAGCAGAACTAAGTCTATATGGGTATAGAAGGACTTGGCAATTTGTTGTAAGATTAATAACTATTTTATGATCTATTTGACAAGTTTGACAATCAAGTAGTTGATTTCATAGTTCAAAGACAAAAAGGTGTTCAATAAATGACATAGTAGTGTTTAGTGGTAAGTAGTTGTTATATTATTATTAGTATTTAGTTAGTTGAAAGAATAAAGGCATTTTGCCCATTAAAAAAAGTTAATGCCAAATGCACAATATTTATTGGATGGACCGAAATTCCAAAAAATATACGGATTAATCTAAAGCTTTCAAATAAGAAACATCAGATTTTTTATATTCAAAATTTGCCTAGTTTTTGTTAAAAAACAAAGCGAGGCTAAATTATATATAGTCTACGTGTGAAACCTTAAAATGTGCTACTAGATGCCATAAAAAAGGATCGGAATCAAAGCCAAAATCTTCATTGAGCCACATTTTAGCCAATATTCAAAAATTCTAAAAACTAAATGACACATTATGAACAATATAAAAAATACATATCTGTTATTTTTTAATTTTTAATAAAACTAATAAAAACTGGGAATTTTTAATTCGATTATCTGGGACTTTTTGATTTAAAACTTGGAAATTGCATGTTTGTACGTATACATGGCAGTGCATATCATTGATTTTTAGCTTTCCGTGTGTGTGTATTCTAATCTCAGGATCAATTTTTGATTTCAGAGTATCTACTGTTTATTAAAATCCTTATTTTTTACCTTTGAAAGGGGCTTGCGTTTCACCACAAGTCATCATTATTTTGTTTAAATTACACAGTCTGTGTCTCTATTAGCTGTTGTCTTTTCACGACTATTAGGTACAAACCAATTCTTAAAAAATATTATGGACATAAGATACTTTTCATCACGATAAAAACACTTTTCATCGCGATCAGATACTTATCATCGCGATAAACTTATAGTGGAAGCGTTATATTTCTATGGTGATAAAACTACTTAACATTGCGATAAAGATACTTTTCATCGCGATAAAGATACTTTGCATTGCGATAAACGAGGAAGTGTTATATTTCTATGGTGATAAAAATACTTTACATTGCGATAAAGATACTTTTCATCGCGATAAAGACACTTTTCATCGGAATAAAGATACTTATCATGGCGATAAAGATACTTATCATCGCGATAAAGATACTTATCATCGCGATAAAGATACTTATCATCACGATAAAGATACTTTTCATCACGATAAAGACACTTTTCATCGCGATAAAAAGACTTATCATCGCGATAAACTTATAGAGGAAGTTATGGCTATGGTGATAAAAATACTTTACATTGCGATAAAGATACTTTTCATCGCGATAAAGACACTTTTCATCGCAATAAAGATACTTATCATCGCGTTAAAGATACTTTTCATCGCGATAAAGATACTTATCATCGCGATAAAGATACTTTTCATCGCGATAAAGATACTTATCATCGCGATAAACTTATAGAGGAAGCTATGGCTATGGTGATAAAAATACTTTACATTGCGATAAAGATACTTTTCATCGCGATAAAGACACTTTTCATCGCAATATAGATACTTATCATCACGATATAGATACTTTTCATCGCGTTAAAGATACTTGTCATCGCGACAAAGATACTTTTCATCGCAAAAAAGATGCTTATCATCGCAATAAAATTACTTTTCATCGCGATTAATATCAACGTACACCTCGAGCCGCAAATTGAGTGAGTGGTATGCTGGAGCAACACTATCTTGCCTATCATACTTATTTTATATTTCATACGGTGCGTTGGTGTGGCCAGCGCATCCAATTAACTCCAGTTGTCCGCCGCATCGTTTGTAATGTACGTGAAATATCGAGAGCTTGATGAGCGTACGTTGCGTCCGGCCTGTCTTTATGACCTACATGCATTATAATTTAGCAACAGTACCGAACTTTAAAATAATAGTCACGTTCAAATTGAAGTTAATTTTATGAACTTTCCTCACAAAAACTAGCGTGATACGACTCCCACAACCGCAAATGCGTCAGTAATACATTTACAGCCTTATTAATAAACACGAACTAACTTTAGACTAGTTACACCATCTTTTGTCTCTTTCGATCCAGCTAAATATTCCAGTAGCAAAAAAAGGACAAAAACTGAAATAACTAATCCGAGACTAATACCCGTTTATTAATAAGGCTGTTAATTTTTAGTTGCATTTTGCTGATTAATTATTATCAGTTAAAATTTTAGTTGAAAAAATATATGTTTGCTTTCGCACATTTGTATACCCTACAACATGTAGATTATTTTTAAATATATAAATAAATAAATATATGTGTAGACATTTCACACAGCGCCATCTAGCCCCAAACTAAGCAAAGCTTGTACTATGGGAACCAGATAACTGATACAATACTTAGATACTTTTTGTTTGTAAATACATACATAGAATACAATGTAACATCCAGACATGGAACAAACATCGATGTTCATCACACTAATATTTGTCCTGGGTGGGAATCGAACCCACAACCACAGTTCTGAAAGGTTCTATCAACTGAGCCATCGGGCCAGTCAAATAATTAATGAAATAAATAATAATGTGAGTATCGTGAAAAGTCTCATACTGTTTTTACTGTATGACGTACTCATGCAGAATGATGAGCTCGTGTGTACTTTTATTATAAAAGAAGCTGGTAATTAAAATTGTGAAATCATTTTGAGCGGTAAACGACGTTCTCTCTTGTGGTGTTGCTTCTTTGTAGCTTGAAAAATGCATTTTTATTTGACAGAAATATATTTGTAGAATACTAAATTAATATTAAAAACATAGTGAAATTTCAGAGGAAATAAAAACTCATTGTGAGTCATGAAAACACTTGATTTATTTTTGTTACTTGGCTTTTTTATTACGTACTAGCTGCACCCCGTGGTTTCGCCCGCGTGGTGAAAATTTTCCAATTTCCCGCTCAAGTTTCTTAATTTTTTTTTTCATAAGAACTTATTTTCACAGTAATAAGCACAACAATAAAAGAATAAGCAAAAATGTTACATCCGTTTACGCTTGATGCAATGACGAAGGGAAATAGAGATTTATTTTGATATATATAAAGATACCGGTATATGATACCGGAGTTCATCTATTGTTATGGCCAATTTTATTTTTGCAATTCGGTAGATTCCGTGTAAATAACGCATTGCTTTGTCCTACTATATATCACAAAAAGTATTGCAGCCGCCTGAATAGAAATAAAAATCAAGCATGGAATGGTTGTATTAACAACACTATGCAAATGCACAAAAATATGTGTAATTTTGATGTCTTATAAATCGATGAATGCCGGATGCACGCATGAAAAAGCATGACTCATTGTCACGTTCCGCCTGAGCCGAGCGTGCAAGCGAGAGCGCGGAACAAGCGATAGAGAGGCACAATCAGCCTAAGTGTTTCCTTATGACGTCATCATGTAAAATTATCTTCCGTAAACTGACTTTACAAACTACCATTTTTTTCTACTATTTCTATCTAGTTTCATCTACTTACTTAGGTATAAATAAATCTGCCATTACATAGCAAACATATAATTCTATCCGGTGCAATATTGATGTAGTGATTTTCAAACACTGCGTCGACGTGATTTGTTGCACCGAATCTCTATATATCGACTTGCAATGCCATCAATCCATAAGTGAATAGTCCAGGAGTTAGCGTCGCATCTGCATCCGATAGTATCACCTGACGACGTCGTTAGTACCCGTCGCGCTGGATTAGCTTTTGGCGCTGAATTAAGCCTTGCGTATATTTCACAGTATCCGCAGATGCATCAAAATGTTAAAACTAAGCCTAAAGCTTACAGACAGAAAACATCAATTATTCTCAAGCAAAGCGATCACACTAATATTATAAAGGCGAAAGTTTGTATGTGTGTTTGTGTGTATGTTTGTTACTCCTTCACCCTCAAACGGCTGAATGGATTTGGAAGAAATTCGATACCAAGATAGCTTATACACTGGATTAACATATAGGTTACATTTTATTCCAGAAAAGCGAAATGTTCCCGTGGGATGAGCAAATAATTAAAATACTTTTTATCCGCGGGTGTAACCGCGGGGCACAACTAGTTTGTCTATTAATTAAAGGTTACAATCAAATAATATGTACAATATTTTATGAGTACAGTTTATTTTATTTATCTATTCCCTAGCGATATGCGTTAAAAGAATCTGATCTAGATGCATTTGCTGTCATTTATTTCGAGTATTTATGTCTCAAATTCTATTATCAAAGATCGTCGCCAAATCTATATGAAACCACTGCAGATACGCAATATAGAATTTAAAAAAGATCAAATATTGGTATTTAATTGGCAGAGGTATGAAGCATTAAAACATACCGATCGAATTAAACACCGTCTATTGTGAAGTCGCGCAAACACAGAATAGTGCTGATATTTTTCTATTTTCCACGATCTTATTCCATTGTCAAAGAGCATTACAGTCTTGTCTGAGCTAAAGCCAGATCGGGTCCAAGTTGCCTTTGTATCTGATTCGAAAGCGGATTGGCCTTGCATAGCTTCCGATTTGACGCGTAGCACTTTATAGTTTTACAACTGAATCTACTCATGTTGACAATTTACTGAATCATGGCGATTGGTGAACTATAAAAAGCGTACTCGTTATAAAGAAAACAATTTTTAAATGCCTATCATAATACGCAAGTCAAATGAAGTTACGAGTTAACACAATTACAAATTAATGATATAAGTGCGTAAACGGTGCAAATATTTTTGTGTCTTACTACTTTGTTTCTTTGAAAGACAACAATAAATATAACTTACAAACTGGACTTCGCAGTTTCACCCGCGAATAAAATGTATCCTATGTATTAAACTAAGCTATCTCCATTTAAAATTTCATTTAATCTGCTCAGCATTTGCAGCATGAATTGCATTTATAATATTAGTGTAATTGTGTAAAAACATACAGTATAGAGAAAATAAGTTTTTTTTATTGTTTATAGAGAAATCATTTGACGGCTGCCTCACCTAATGGAAAGACGTAGTCTACAATAGTGCATGCTTATCTAGAAGGTACCTGTCACTCTTGACTTGAAGATCCCCAGAAGACTGTAGTTAGGGGAAAATAAGAACGCCGGCATCATCAGTTATTACGGTAAATCCTAATCATAACTAGAAGTTAACTATCAAATCATTATATTAAAAGGTTTTCAATTTATGTGGCCCATCTTCATAAACTGTGCTACTACTGAAATAGGCATTCCTCGAAGCTCACTCAAACTACTTACTACTAACATAAACTAATTTAATAACTTCAGGAACTGATAGCAAACTTAAAGGAGCATCAAAGGCCTAACACATTTTGTTTGCTAAAACCACACTGCATCACACTGGGCGCAGTTTAAAGTTTCCGAACGAAAACATTTTTCATAAGCTTCCTCACATGCTTGATACGTAATTTATGGAGACAGCCCGCTGTGGCCGCGTCTTGAATGTTGAATAGGAATAAGCTTTTGAGCGGTAACCAGCGTTTTTGGACCTTATGTTTGATATGACCATTATGCATTTAGAAGGTACTGTAGTTACGTAAATTTTAAATATAGTTTGCTTATTAATGAGACTTATGACATTTGATTGTTTATCAAGCGAGTAAACAACTATATTTATGACAAGAGTATTACTTTGAATCCAAAGCGGAGGGAAGGATTCTAGAGTTGAATCCTGAACGTAGTGACGGGATTAAAAGTTTACCCGGCTTAAAATGTTGCTCCCGAAGTGAACACTTACTACTTATTATAACCCTCAATGAGAAAATAAGTAGGTAATTGCAACTTGTTTGTATCGCATTTTTTGCATCCGAGCTTATTTTAGTACATTTTTGTTCTCTCACACTATTTGTCACGTGAATTTTTCATAAAACTAAGTAAATCGAATTTGCGTAAACAAAGGCGGATTACATTTGGCGCTTTTTTTTACAAACTCCTTTTATATGCTTGGCGCGTGGTTCATTAGATTATCTGTGATTTGTCATATAGCCTATTACTTGTTCATATCATGTTCGAGATTGATCTTTTTGGTGATTGAAAGATTTTAGAGAGAATAGATTTTAGAAATTTACTAACAATATCAACATTCCAAATGCAAATAAGTTTTAGTCCCCAAGTATTAAAGAGCTAGTACAGTCCCTTTTTGATTTATTCTGTATATAGCTCTTCTCGAATCGATGTGATAAAAACGAATTTAACTATTCACTATTTTTATTTATTACATGATTAAATATTATATTCTTAAAAATATTAACATTTTATTTTAACTCAATATTATTTGACAACTGTTGAAGTGTCGATTGGAGAACAAATTTGGATCGATGAATGAAATATATGCACGTGAAAGGTCAAGGACTAAATTATTTTTATCAATTATATTTACAATACCAATTAAACAAGTACCTCTCCCAAGTTAAATAATATTTGATAAAAGACTTCTGAAAGATTATATATCCCTTAAAGTCAAACAAAACTTTCATAATGTTAACCCAACACTTCCTTCAAGCACACTCAGGCACCGTGCTTTTCATTTCAGAAACGCGTTGAATGGCTTAATAGCCTTCATTCACGTAAGACAGCTAGTTTAGCCGAGCTTTGATTCAGCTCAGTTTCAAGCCTGCCAGTGTGGACTGAGTAACCTTGCGCACTTTCCTTCTCATTTAAAAGGGGAAATAACTTTAGCATGGATATTTCTTTTACATTTACTTCTTACAGAAAAATTATTTAAGTAATAATGTAATGTATTTTTGTAATAATGTAAAAAAATACGAAAGAATTGAAATTTTAATATCCATAAAAGCGTGGATCAACGATTTCCATTTCCATTATCCATAAATAAAAAATGAAACTGCAGTATAATCTATTGCAAAAAAATATTTTCCATAAATAGCCAAACATGTGGAAACTTACTGAAATTACTGGCCAAATGAGACTTTATGACCTGATCTCGAGTGCTGATGTTTCTGGATCACGTGCGTGCGGTATCATGCGAAACTTTATTATGGAGTTCCAAGTGCACAGCAACTGTTATAGGCAGTCGTGACGCTTAACATCAGACTAACGACTAGCTCATTACATTATTCATTAACAGAAAAAAGCTTAAATACAGATTTAACCATTTATTGCAAATTCAATTCACTAAAATGAATTTAATCTACGTGTACTTGATTCGCACAGGTAAAAAAAAATAGATAAAAAAAGGTAAAATAGGTAAAAATAATAATAATAATTATATATATACATACTATATCTATTATATATTACATATATATATTATATATATATATATATTATATATATATAATATATATTTTAATAGCTCTTGGTAAAAATAGGTTTAAATTTTTGACCCATACATTAACTTCTACATTTCTATGAAGAACGGCTCCTTTAGAATTAAAACTGCCTGTAAACGTGCATGTTTCCTAACGAAATGTTACCACAAAGCCTACAAACTTCCTACTCCAGTTGGCTTAATCAATAAAACCTCAAAACGCCTACCATTTTACGGTTTAAAGCCAACTTTGAAATCGATGACAGAACAATTCGAAATCGCTTATCTGCTAATGGTTTTTGTGACGATTGTTTACATTCGACTGTTAGCTGATTACGCAGTTTATCAATGGAGCCGGGTCGAGTAATCAAGCCTGGGCAAACAAACATACAAACACCAGGTAGGGAGAAACGGGAGAACTTATTCACTTGACGAGTTACTGGTAAAATGTTCCAAATACAGCATTACAGATTCTCTTTAAATGCGTTTCCAAAAAGTCAAATTCGAATAAATTATGGTATATGTGCTATTTTCAATACTAGTTTTTCTATATCAAAGTTCCGTGATCACTCCCTACTTCCTATGAATAATTTGTTTATATAAATAATTTGATGTTAGTTAGTTTTTATTACTACTCAGTTATAATATTGTTACTAAAAAATTTTTCGGAAGCTTAGCAAACGTAACACAGGGTAACCTAGTACGGATGCTAAAGTGCTTAAATATCTTATGTTTGTAACTTACCTACCTATGTTTAAATAGTTACCAACTGCTTTTTTTTAAGATGTTTTCCTTTTATTTATATGATATTTAGTTGATAACTATATAAACCTAATAATTATAAGCCACTAGCATAAGATTGTTATTTACTTATTGGCAAATAAATAAATTACTATTACTAATTACTATTACTATATGGTGGTTGCATCTTTACTAGCAATATTATTGAAGTACAAATAAAAGGTATTTAAAACTCCACCCGTACGGATTCAAGTGTTAAAGTTTGTATAAAAACACGCGTGTAAATCGCAGGGGGTATCGTAATAAACTAAGATATTATAAATGATCTAGTGAACCAAATAGAATTTATTTTGTATTTGTAATTGTAATTTATTTACCAATTGAGTAAACATACTCCTTTAACCCCTCGTCTAAATGGACAAACAGTCCGCAGCCGTTGCCAGCTCGCTCGGAAATTAACTTATTTGTCCGGAGGACGGTAACACGAGTTGTTTAACCTGATCATAGATAGAAATGAACAGTGCCTATAGTATCAGTAATAGTCTGTCTGATATGATTCTTTGCTATTATAGTTTCAGGAGCAGATTTATCTTTTTAGAAAATGCAATGGGAGCTATGAATTTTAGAGATATCGTATAAAATAAAAATGTAAGTATATATAGTATACTAAATTAAAGTTGTGCAACGCGTGATATGTTAACGTTTTCGTATTCATTGGTTGAAAACATGCTACTGTATACTTAACTATGAAATAAATTCTCTAAAACTTTTAAGTAGCAAAACTTTACATTATTTGAAAAGCCACCAAAAGAACCTTTTTGTAATCTCATAAAAATATTTCTCTGAAATAGGTTCTGTAATGTCCTAAGCGTAGGCATTTAGCGAAAAAATAATGAGTTCAAAGTTTCACAAGGGAGTAGTTAGGACCACTCCAAATGTCAACTGCTCTGGGCAGAGTAATCAGGCTTAAAATTCATGGTTTCATGGAGCTGGAATGAAGCTCTGGAGGCTTTCTAATAGCTTATATAGAACAGGTTTATATTTTAATAAAGTTAATATATTTGCTCAGTTACTGTCTTTATTTTGAGTGCAAGATAATGGTTGTTAAACATCTTAGTTTTAAAATTAATTAATACAAATATACCCATTCACCCATTGACGCTGCCTCATGCATTCAGGAAGAGCAATTCCATAAACGTATTGCTGTATAAATAAATGAATCCAAGTAATATGCAGACTTGTGTTGTGAAATTATGAGTTTAAAATGTTGAAAACGAACTTGTGACTATTGAGTGAAAAAGAACATTATAAAGAATTAAAAAAATTAAATTACTCTATGTGCATTACGTCTGTAGTGGATGTTTAGCCATTTCAGTTCAAATCGAACGATATACACATAGTCATAATTGCGCAGACTGGTATACAAATTAAAAATATGTTCCAGCTTCTTTAGTTGTTCTTCAGTGACATCAGTATAATCAAGAAATGGGAGCAGTAAAGCAATGACAAGAAATACCCTGGCATGTTGCGGTAGAGAATTCTTTAACTACTAGGTGGTAGGACTTTCCTGCAAAGTTCGTCTAGGTAGGTACTACCGCTTTGCCAGTTATTCTGCCACCAAGCAGTAGTGTGCAAGCATTACTGTGTTTCGGCTTGAAGGGCAATGTAGCTAGTGAAATTACTGGGCAAATGAGACTTTATAATCTGATCTCACAGTCGAGTTATTACCAGACTGTGCTGATGTTTCAGGATGATGTGCGTGTGTGATGTTGGAGTTCTGAGAGTTGCGATACTGTTCTGTTATGGGTGGCCGTGTCGCTTAACATCAGGTGAATGACTAGCTCGTCACATCATTCAAAACTGCTTCAAGCCGTGTATGGATATGATATAGATATGATTTCTGTGATATGTTAATCTCAGAAAAGATTGGGATGGGATGATAAGACCAAGATCTTTTACATCCTTATATTTAAGGGGTATATACCATTGCATTTGACGATAGGAATAGATAGAAGAACTACTTTAGTTAGGAGACTATTACCACGACCTATCATGACATGTGTTTTGCTGGGATTTACGAGAATACCATTCTTCTGCGTCCAAGAAAGTACAGCTTTAATATCTTCATTAGCTCGTCGATGGCTCCTGCAACATTATCAAGTCCAAAGGAAAACTGTATTTAGAGTTGGACATTGTCAGCATAAGATGCATCAATTTACAATAGTCTGATAACAAAAACGTTTACGTAAGAGCCAAAAATTTAATTAAAACTGTTTTAAAAATAATCTTTGGGAGTAATTTTTAAATGAGAGTTTAGCAGTAACTCACCCTAAATGACTTCATTCAGTCGATGTCGTCGCTACTCATGTTAATTAGATAATTTAATTAAGGCGTTTGAATGAAATGTTTGGCAGGAAAGTAGAAAAGTGGTGCTGCCATAAAAATAATGACCGAATTTTTTAGGAATGTTTTTGGATCTAGGAATTTGCTGACTAGCTACAGTAGAATTTAGTACAGTTTTTGTGTAGAAAGTTGTCCAGAAGTAGACTGTTTGTTAAGTATAACTTATTGGTGAACTTAAACTATAAAACTTAGGGTGATGGCGGAACCCAACGTGTAGAAACCGTTCTCATAGTTTTTTTTAATGGGCAAAGTGTCTTTATTCTTTTATCTAACCAAATACTACAATAATATAACAACTAATTCTAAATACCACTCACTTCACCAACTAAAAAAAAACATTTGGATTATATACTCGCCGTGATGACTCATAAATAGTCCAACTCATGCTTTATACCTGTCATGACTTATTTTATTTATTTATTTAAGTAATTACATAAGAGAAAGGAATTTTGAAACTTAGACAGACAGCCTTATTGCAAAGAAATATTTTTTTTAGTTAATGGTGTGAATAGATTATTATCTATGCCTATCATTTTCCCAAAAATATGTTTTGTGTTCTAATTAAAACTACTTTTCTTTATTATAATGTTAATACAAAAAATACACTTTATTTGACAATAGACATATTGTGAAAGTTCAAAAAAGGAAGAAGTACGAGCATAGATTTTCATTGTTTAGAGAACATATAAATGAGTTGAAATCGGATAACATTTATGGGTAGAAAAATATTGGCGATTTTTGTAAGGAAAAGAGTGGTATACTTCTTAATATTCTGAGATATAATAGGTCTTTACCTATGAAATTGCCGTATTGCAGTACAGACTTTTTCAAACAAAAAAAAGTTTTGATTGGCTATGAATTCTAAATTCAAATTAATTTTGTTTTAAAAATATGACATTCTATTTACAATATAAGTCTTTTGTTTATTGATTAGCGTTGTATTTTCATTACATTTCAACATTTTTCCTCATAATGGATACTTTGAAATTTCGTGTAATTATGGAATATGAGTTCCGTCGTGGCACCAACGCGGCACAAACGACACGTAACATCAACGACGTTTACGGAGAGAACTGTACAAACGAACGTACAACCCGTTATTGGTTTGCTCGGTTCCGTTCTGGGAATTTTGACTTGAAAAATGAACCTCGTGGTCGTCCGGAAACTTTGGTCAACAATGATGAATTAAAGGCGATTGTGGAAGCTGATGAATCTCAATCTACAGCTGAGCTGGCAGCAGCTTTTGATGTTAGCATCAAAACAATATTGGTCCATTTGCGACAGATTGGCAAGATAAAAAAGCTTGATAGATGGGTGCCCCACGAACTTACCGATCGCCAGCGCAACGTACGCGTCGAGACTTGCCTTGCGCTGCTTAACAGGCACAGAAATGAAGGAATTTTGAACCGAATTGCTACGTGCGACAAAAAATGGATTCTTTTTGACAATCGAAAGCGCTCAGCAAGTTGGTTAGATCCTGGTTCGGTACCAAAGCAATGTGCAAAACGAAAAATGACCCCTAGAAAGGTGATGGTCACAGTTTGGTGGTCTAGTGCTGGTGTGATTCATCATAGCTTTTTACAAAACGGCGAGAGCATTACTGCAGATGTGTACATCGAAGAACTGACCACAATGATGACGAAACTCGCACGTCTGCAACCAGCTTTGGTCAATCGGTCGTCTCCACTGCTACTTCACGACAACGCGCGACCCCATACTGCACAACAGACCGTCTCTAAGCTGCATGAGTTGGGTTTGGAAGCTCTCCCTCATCCGCCATACTCACCAGATCTTGCGCCTACCGACTATTACTTTTTCCAAAATTTGGACAACTTTTTAGCGGGAAAAAAATTCAATTCCCGAGAGGCAGTACAAAACGCATTTGAAGAGTTTGTTGTCTCCCGTCCTGCTGATTTTTTCAAGAAGGGCATCCATAAATTGCCCCAGCGTTGGCAAAGATGCATTGATTGCAGGGGTGATTACTTTGAATAAAAGAAATAAATAAGTTCGAAAAAAAAATACTTCAACTTTTTTCAAACAAAACGGCAATTTCATAGGTAAAGACCTAATATAAGGAGTTGTTTGAAACTTATACAAAGACAATTCAGAATATTGTCTCAGAAGCAGATATATGACTTGAGTGCAATTTTTCGATGCCTGGATGTTATTCAACCAACAAATTATAATCTGACTAAAATAAAAGTACCATTACTATTGCAGTGTTCCCTATACACAATTATTCTTTTATTTTCACTGTGTTTTGTTTTATCCAATGATTAACTGATAATTGAAAAACCGCGCCTTAAAGTTATAAATTCATGATACATGAAAATAATTGATATGCCTTATAGAATTGCTAGATTTGTAAAAATAGCATTACGTATCAATGTTTAGTATTTTCTTTTTAAAACAATGTATTAAATATTAGAGAATTACCCATAAATTTCTTGTATACCTGCAAACACATTCGAAAATACTCCGGCATTTGTAGTTAGTGTTTCGGCTAAATTCTCATTGCCGTAACACAAGTTGGCGGTTACAGTACTGTAATAAACATAGCTTCAGTTCAGGTAACACGTCGACTCACGGATATTTAATTTGGCACGCATTGAAATTGTTTTACACGGTTTAATAAAGATAAGGCAAATAGAGTAATAACCTACGCTCTGAGATTGCCAATTCGCATGCCCAGCGTGGCAATTATGAGCAAAACCTTTTAATGAACGGCACAGCATAGAAAAAGCCCCTAGTTCCCCACTGTCCTGCTATTCCTGCCCAAGCGGCGGTCATGGTCACGGTGGGGCAGGGGGTGCTAGAAATCCTCCAGCTACGGGAGGCTGCGCAACCCGACTGACACATGCTGAAGGCCAAGGTCTATAACAGTGCGTCCTAACCGTTATGATATACGGAACCGAGTCGTGGATACTTGGGTGCGACATAGACATGGTGCGAATAGTCCACCAATTTAAAGTTACTCGGAGTGGTAGGAAAGAACTATTGTTGGAGTTTCTCTAAGTGACCGAATCAGTAAATGAAGTGATCCAACAGAGAACCAAGATCACCGACATAGACCATCGAATTACCAAACTGAGGTGGCAGTGGACTGGTCACATTAGCTGCAGGACCGACGACCGCTTAAAGGTTATTAATTATAAATTATTATTATTCTATGCTTTGATAGTCTATCCATGTGCAGAGCCATCGTAGCAAAAGACTAATGCTGCTTTCTGATTTGAAATGTCATCTGGTATTATCATTAAAATTACGTTATCGTTCTATTCTTTAGACACTAATTTGATTCAAAAGCTATCGAACCATATTATTTGCCAAGATAAAAGGTTGTATGTGAGTAGATTATATCCCAGGTTCGTGGCAGTGGAATCTCATAGATATCTTGCCGGCAGATTCCGTACACAGTTCACCGCTATTCACAACATTTGCCTGTTTGTTGAAACTAGATACGTTGGTGGTTTCCGATGTCACGGGATATTTTCGGAAAGGATTACCTAAAAATCTTCCATGTTTTAAGAGTTTTTAGAAATTTATCTTTTGTTTTAAAAGTAGACGCAGATTGAGCTGTCGGAAATATCCTATTTAGCTCATTAAAACTGGAAGTTGATATTATTTATCTTTCTTTCTTCTTTCTTCTTTCTTTCTGTTTGTACTTTATTTATAAAGCCCGTCATATATATTAGACGCGTCAAAGTGTTTCTCTCCTTTTCACATATAGTAATAGAAATATACATTGAATAGGTAACTGCTTGTAAGTTGATTAAAAGCAAATATGACTGTGCATATTAATTTAACCTGGCATAATTTGCTTTATGTTAACAACAACATTTTAACAAATAAGTTATAGTAAATGAGCTTTTGCCCTCAGCTTTGCCCGCGGCGTGGCCTATGGGAAAATAATTCAACCACCCATTTCACCCTCTTAAGGGTAGAATTTCGAAAAATCCTTTCTTAGCGGATGTCATAACATCTACCTGCATGCCAAATTTCAGCCCGATCCGTCCAGTGGTTTGGGCTGTGCGTTGATAGATCACTATGTCAGTCAGTCACCTTTAAGTTATATATATTTAGATAGATAGTATGTGGCTGGTTATTTTTGCTTCGGCCGCGTACGAAACTATAGCTATAACCAGCGCAATTGTATACTTTTGGTCCTTGTACGAAACCAGTTGCGATCGATGATTTTTGTCCTTATACGATGTCAGTTGCGATCGAAGATTCTCGCCTTTATACGGAACCAGTTATTAATATAAATCCATCATTTTTGCTATCACAAGCAGAACACAACAGCGGAAAGTTTGAGAAAAAAGGAATCTCCAGAAACGCTGAAATAAAAGCGCTATATACCAAATCAATCCGAAAAGCCAATCTATTGCCCAGCGACTAATTGCCGCTTCACTCTTGTTTACAGAACCAAGGATGCTCATCGGCAGTGTTTAGACAAAAACATTAAAACAATAGTGGATGACGTTGGGCGCCACTTGATTTACGACAACTGCCTCTACACTAATTAACACGGAGATTAATTATTATTGCAAGCAGGAAGGCTTCCGAAATTAAGCAAATTTCAAGTCTGCCATAGAATAGACACTGTTTGACAGACTATTAAGCAGCGGAATTGAAAAAGCGTCCTGAGGGTACGCCGATCGTTAGGATAGGAAGTTTTAAAACGGAAAGGAACGGGCAATTTTACAAGATGGGAATGGTAAACTTTTGTTCATTTTGATTAAGTTTTTCGCTGTAAAAGACGCAGTTTCCGCAACTGAATTTCATCTGTTTTTGTGTTTAATAGCTATTTTAGAGTTTGCTAACTTTCGAGAAAATGTAATCTTTAGCTTTATTTACTAACAGTAAAAATCTTGCCTCTGCGAAAAATACAAAGAAAAAATATACGATTGTGGAAAATACTAAATTAGCGCCGTTATAGTTGTATCGAATGCACCTTCTGTAGGTTTATAAAAGCATCAAAAAAGAGGTATTGCGACTTCAATTGTTTTAATTTCATACTCAGAGGTACTTAAATGACAGTCATATTTTTCTATTAATTATCTAAATATATATAACTCAAAGGTGACTGACATAGTGATCTATCAACGCACAGCCCAAACCACTGGACGGATCGGGCTGAAATTTTGCATGCAGGTAGATGTTGTGACGTAGGCATCCGCTAAGAAATAATTTTTCGAAATTTCACCCTTAAGATGGTGAAATGGGTGGTTGAATTATTTTCCCATAGGCCACGCCGCGGTCGAAGCTGCGGGCAGAAGCTTGTCAATCTTTAAAATAGATTTTTACATATTAGTTTGTAATATGACGAAGTTCTGAGATAACTAACATAAGAAACATTTACATTGAGCATCTCCTTATTTTTTGAAGTCAGTTAAAAATGGTTAAATACCTCAATAACGTGTAATGTAAACCTCCTTGTTTACGATCCAATCAAATAAGATATGTATACGGTAATAAAGAGACTAAATAATGGTTGTATAAACGTGCCGTAAATACATGTCGCTTGAAGCGGTGATGTAGCTTAATTATCTCGGTTTGTACGCCGATTGAGCGGAGCCTTGGCAACAGTATAACAATGATTAGAAGGCAATATAGCTGGTACCATTGATAGTACTAGAAGTAAAACAATAGGTACTAAAGAGTTGCCTGCTCCAATAGATAATTAATTAAATATTTAACGCTTGAAAAAACTATGTTATAAAATTTTCATCGACATACATATAATTTTTTTTTTTTAATAATAATATGTGTGGACATCTCACACAACTCCATCTAGCCCCAAACTAAGCAAAGCTTGTACTATGGAAACCAGATAACTGATACAATACTTAGATACTTTTTGTTTGTAAATACATACATAGAATACAATATAACACCCAGATACAGAACAAACATCGATGTTCATCACACAAATGTTTGTCCTAGTTGGGAATCGAACCCACAACCCGCAGTTCAGAAGGCAGGGTCACTACCAACTGAGCTATCGGGCCAGTAATATAACTAAATTTCAATCAATACATTTATTTTTAAACGCACTCAGTTGGAAACGCCCTTACAGGGTTCATGTACCTACAAAACTAGTTATTAAGACCTGATATAATATATAAGTTGTACATGAATGCAAATAAATGAATATTATTGTGGTGATGCTACAACTGATCTTTAATTAACGTCATTGGTATCATTGATGGTAAGAAAGATACAAAGATAAGTATTGTAAGATAAATATTGTTTTACATACCTAGACATACGGTATATACTATACGATTATATATATAGATAGATTTATTAAATAAAAGATCGTTTTACATAAGTTTGGGTAAAAAGTGAAAGTGGTGGACATAATGTTTTTTGTGATGTTTCCTTTATAATAATTCACAATAATTAAAAACCTTTTAATTGAAACTTAACTGTGTATGGCGCGCACAATTTAGAACATACGTGTGCGTAAACCAAATAATCAAATATCAATTTGAGGCGAGTATCTAGTTTGTCTACTCGATCTTGTATTTACTGTGGCATAGATCACACACCGCGTTGTTTATCCACGGCGTAATCAATCGATTTCCGAGTCAAGAAACCCAAAACGATCAGTCAGGTGGAAATTTTAAATAAACCAAATAGTCCACCTATGTATATAAAAAATCTAGTACAGTATACCTAAAAAAATAAGAATAAAATCTTGAGTAAAAGTCTAATTTTGGAGACTTATAGCCTAACTGATGGGCAGGCAGACAAGCGGACAGACATAAACCTCGCTGACCATAAAAGTTAGTTACATTATTCTTGCGGAACTCTAAAAGTCATGTCTCTACACATAAATGCAAATCTATGGCACAATCATCCAGCTGAATTTACCCCAGTCCTCGTATATCGCCTGATAAATATTTCGATTTGACAGCATCGCGGTCAGTGCATCCAATTAACGCGGGCGTGGTGCAAACTCGACTCTCGTTCGGAAAAACGCCTATGTTATCGAACAAATGAAGAACGTATTGTCCGGACGACGGCCAATGGTGTTCGATGCGATCGCCGCGAGCGCTCACCCGACATAATTATGACATAAAGCCAGATAGTGTTTTGTTCGGAAAGATATGATCCACCTCGGCCGGCTATAGGATTATGAATAGACCGCTCGTTTGTTTTTGTTTGGGGTGCAGTGGCAAAATTATTGAGATTAAAAAACAGCTGTGTGTTTTGATACCTTTCTGGTGTTTTTATTCAGGTTGCAATTTTGGGTATTATTACTATCTATTAGACGTATTTCAGAAGTACCTATATAATAACTAACGCGCTACATATCATTTTACATACATTATATAGAAACACTAGCTTCTGCCCGCGGCTTCGCCCGCGTGGCCTATAGTACTATAGTAGTATAGGAAACGAAGAAGTATTTTTTATATATAATTCAACCACCCATTTCACTTTTTAGGGTGAAATTTCGAAAAACCCTTTCTTAGTGGATACCTACACTTTACAAAGAACACACTCTCCAAATTTCAAGTCTCTAGGACCAGCGGTTAAGGCTGTGCGTTGATATATAAGTCAGTCAGTCAGTCAGGATTTTGAATTGTATATGTATAGATTGTAACTACACATGTAATTCTAACATAATTTAGTCAAGGTACTAAAATATTCGTAGGTATATCTAAATGTTGTTTATCATGTCAACGTAGGTATTAAACAATAGAAAAACTTAAATCGGGTGTGTTACCGATCTCAAAAAATCCATTCCATTTCAGGTCATGTTCATGACCGCGCTTTGATAGCTCTATCCGCATAAAAATGTACTCATATTATATTTGTTAATCAGTCTGTATATTTGGCCAGGCGCGCAATATTTGCCCTAGGCGGCGACCACTCATCATGTTTTATGGTCACCGTTAACTCACGTTTTCGATTTGGATTAACGTTGCACGGGAAAACGGAGACGAGATTATGATATTTTGGAAAATTGGTGTTTGAAGTAGCGTGGCGTATGAGTGTCAGTAACTAGAGTTATTTATGTAATAGTATTAGTTAAACTAATTAATATTTATGATTTTTATAACAGAATCGTTATTAATATGTCATGGGAAAATTTGGATCATCCATCCCCAAAGCCGGGACATGCTTTTCTCAACCTACCGTGAAAAGTATCTCCAAATTTATCCTTCACTTTTTACAACCAATTTATGAGGTTAATTGCGTCACCTATTGAGATGTTGTCTCAAAATCCGTTCGTGATTAAAAAAAATCCTTTACATAGTAAAATCTGTTAAATTAATTTATCTATGAACTACATATGTTTGTTTTATTATAATATACAAAAAATCGGCTCAGTACCTAGGTCCTTTACTAAGGCAACTAATCCAAAACGAGTGGCCAAATTCTCTAAGATACTTTTTATGATAATGCGCTCTAAGAAAGCAAACCAAACCCCTGTCCCCGCGACTCCACTATCCAATCTAAGACTTATAAAGTCACTTTAACTGCACTACTTTAGATTCTAAAATGCGATTATTCTAAAAAGCGAGCAGTTATTTAAAAAGTTTATCTAAAGCTTGGAATCTCGCACTTAATAAAACAATAAAAGGTTGAAATGAATGTGAAAACTTCGCATGTCAGCGGTGACTTTAATTGCTCAAGTGAAATAGTGATGCTGAGTTTTCTAATGAATTTTTAAATCTTTTTCCTCTGCATCAATGCTGAAAAGCAAATTAAACGAGGTTTTAACGTTATTAGTACATCTTTTTATCATTGATAGGCTTACATTTTGACTACTTTTTCACCTGAAGGTAATTGATGACGTGGTCGACAACGTAGCATGCTAGCCTAGAATATGTACATAGTATCCTTTTTCTGCGCTTTACATATATTTATTGGTGTATATGCATTTATTGTTCTTCCAAACGCCACTCATTTTATTAGGAATGTGGCATTATTTCTTACTTCGAATAAACTTTTACAACCTTATGAATAAACGGGTATTAGTCTCGGATTAGTTACTTCAGCTTTTGTCCTTTTTTGCTACTGGAATATTTAGCTGGATCGAAAGAGACAAAAGATGGTGTAACTAGTCTAAAGCTAATTCGTGTTTATTAACAAGGCTGATTATGTACAACTTTTGTCTAACTGTCACTATGCACACGTTGACCATGTTAGACGAGTGAATATGGTTGATTTATTATAATATGGCCGGCGCTCTTAAGGCCTACATATCCTTACTAGAATTTCTTGTGTCTAAAGACCTAGGAACTACGAGGACCATAGTCCCACAAAACCCAGACTCAGAACAAGTATTTGCGCTTTTTTTCTGTCCACAAATATTTGTCCTGCCTAGGGTTTGGGAACCCGCTGCCTCCGGATTATGAGCTGACCTGCTCAACCACCACACCACAGAGGCTGTATATATACAACATATATATGCAAATTAATTTACCATTAAGTTGGTAACAATAAGTGGCTGTAAAATTTAATGAACACGACACATCTATATACAATCAAATACATCATTGCACAAACTATTCCAGTGCTACGTGCAACTGTATTACATCACTAGCAACGCACATTCGCATTTCGAGTACGAATGAGGCGTGACGTCACAGCGCACGTCATCCGTCACTTGAGCGATAGCTTTAATACAGTCCCGTTGATTATCCAGTCGGGCGGAAACGGCAAACGTTAATCTAGATTTAATACCACGGATCATCGCCGCCCTCCCGCCTACATGCTCCATTGTCCCTATGTACCTTGCGTGTTAATTTAACTTTATAAGCTCAACTACACGCGCTATAATTCTGAGGGATGTTGGAGTGTTTGGGTGAACTTTTGTAAAAGAAAACATCAGCAAATATATGAAACGACGAGCTTCTGCCCACAGCTTCGCCCGCGGCGTGGCCTATGGGAAAATAATTCAATCACCCATTTCACCCTCTTAAGTGTGGAATTTCGAAAAATCCTTTCTTAGCGAATGCCTACGTCATAACATCTACCTGCATGCCAAATTTCAGCCCGATCCGTCCAGTGGTTTGGGCTGTGCGTTGATAGATCACTATGTCAGTCAGTCAATCAGTCAGTCACCTTTGAGTTATATATATTTAGATTCCATTAATTTTTTTCTTTGGTAACGTTTAGATTCTACTCTTATTTACCACGCACAAGTAAAAACTTAATAATAATATAACAGTATAATAATATTTCTATCCAACAGTATAATGTTATAGTATTTAGAATTTATGTTTAATCTTCTTAGAATGACGATGATGATCTGATTGTTTCTCTGAACGCCTTGATTGACTGGTCGAAAGTGCCGTTAACATTAAGTCCTCCTTTGTACATTTTCTGTGCATAAGTACTAAATATTTATTTAATGCTTTATGCACAGAAAATGCACAAAAGAGGACTATAACTGTTATGAGGAGTATTAAATATTTATTTAATACTTTAAATTTTAAATTAATTAAAATTAATAACAATGAATAAAATAAATAAAATGGTACACCTATAGTACACCATAAATATTTTTTTGTAATGCTAACGCATTCACGAATTGCTTGCTTAAGCAATTCGAGCAATCAATTCCCGAATGAAAAGCTTGTGTTTCATGGTAATAATAAAAATAATAATAATATGTGTGGACATCTCACACAAAGCCATGTAGCCTCAAACTAAGCAAAGCTTGTGCTATGGGAACCAGATAACTGATACAATACTTAGATACCTTTTTTGTTTGTAAATACATACATAGAATACAATATGATACCCAGACACAGAACAAACACCTATGTTCATCACACAAATGTTTATCCTGAGTGGGAATCGAGCCCACAACCCACAGTTCAGAAGGCAGGGCTACTACCAACTGAGCTATCGGGCCAGTCAAAATAATAGGAACAATCATAACAGATGGTGTTAATGTGATGTACGCAATCTTTTCAAAAATGTGAAAAAATTGCTTTTCGTTCCATATTTATCAATCAGCACCACTTACATTACAAATTTACAAAACGAATGAAAAAAAAAATCTAAAAATAATGATACATTTCCAACCGTTTTGTTTATTTAATTCAATCTAACTTTTCAATAAAAACGTTTATCTGTCCGTTAGAAAAGTAGCGCCAATTTCTTTTATCCAACGTCCTTCTCAAAGGACGAAAAAATGTCAGTTACAAGGAAAATTCTTTCAAAATCAAAATTGAAGAGGACTGTAACAATAATCCAGGAATGTTAAAAAAGGCGAAGCAGATGAGGCTTTAATACCTTAAACCCTCGGTCCGGTGGTTCAGTGATGACGTAAGAGTTTTATTACCTATCCCTCCCTTCTCTCGCCCCTCTCATACCCCTCTCTTCAGTTTCAAGAGGATTAACTTGTAATCTCACGGAAGGACCAATATCATTCATTAGAATGCTATTTCAAGCTTTATTATGTCCGACGCAATGCGCGTTCGAAAAAGATTTTAAATTACTTTTAAGGTTGATTCATGTGAAATCCTGTGCATGTTTAAACAATATGATTAACAGGTGTTAATTCAGTAAATTGCTTTACTACGCTATATATAAATATATATGTACAGTTCTCGTATGTGCTCTTTATCGCATAAATAACGTAAATTAAAGCAAATACTACAATCAAGTATATATCAGTTCTAAGAAAAACTACCAACGAAATTAAGTTAGAACCAAATTCAAGAGATACGCTCTAAAATCATTTTAAGATTTTAATTAGATTCCTATACCGTAGTTCATGCAATGAACATTGTCGTAGCTCGTAGCACTTTGAAGCACATTTTCGTAGCGCATCCATTTAAATTTAGCGAGTTTGTAATAATAATAAGGAACAAGATAGCCTTTATTATATTTTAGTTATGTAGTGAATAGGACTAAGCAGTTTTAGTATAATATTCATACATGCGTCTTTATTTTTAATTATTTCGGGATAGTTGCAAAATCACGGTCCGATCTCTTGAGTCCAAATGTCCCTTACGTTACTCTTGGGTCTTAAAAATCAATAATTAATAGTATGGTAACTATTTATAGACGAAAGTTCAACACTTCGCAAGTGGACGACAGTCAACTGATTGATTTTTAGTAAAATTAATTGCTAGGGTAAAAAAAAAGTCATACGTTTCATCACTTAGAAAAAGACGTAGTCAAATAAATTATTTGTAAAGCAATTATCACTGTACTATGATTATCACAATCTTGCTTCGAGTGTTATAACTTTCATTGTGGCTGAAATAATTATAATAAACCAGACAATGCGGTCGGTGTTATGTGCCGCTCCCGACACACTATCTTTAGACGAGATTCTCTCCCGGAACCTTTAACTGAACTCCTATTCCGAAATCCATCCAAGACCAGCCTTTGTTCTTCACTCCATACAATAAGATTACTGAACACCGTAAAACAAGCGCAATAGTTGACACTAGTAAAAGCTTTCGAGGGCTCTGAGAATAAAAAGAAAACAATATTACTGTTGAAGTTTGGGACGCACATTAATATACATTTGGCTGGCGAGCGCCGGCACCGGATACCCTCGCACTTTTATCACAAATTGAGCCATGAAATAAAATTAGTCTCACTTGTTTACTTTACTGTGCCACACGCATTACAGGTAAATTATTAACGTCTAGTTGCTCTTAAACCAGGCTGAAGTTATTGAGCTACCAGCGATATTCAATTAACAAGCCAATTTTAATTCAAATGAAAGCATTGTGTCAGTTAATAAAAGGGTTGAAGTGGAAGATTAATGTTTTTGTTGTTTCGCTTCTATCACATCACAATACCCGGTTAATTAGCGAAAATAACACTGTTTTGCCAGACGCGCAAACAGAGAGCGTTAATGAAGGCAGCCAACTCTCGGGGCTGAGCCGGAACGCTCTTTCATTTCGGCCTTAAAGGCGTAGGGCGGCGCAATACGCCGGCATTTGCCAAAAACAAGGCCAATAACGTTCTGGCAAACAGTACAAATGATGCGTTAGTGACAAAACGGCGCGTCCTCTCCCGCGCCCCGCACCCGCGGTTGACGAGCGCAACGGGAAACACGACAGGTTATTATCTCCCAACGAGCCAAAACACGTCAAGGAAACCTCTGATATTTTCCACACGTCCACAGCTATACGCTTGAGAATAGAAACGAAAATTAGTTACTGGAGATTTCTTGTTTTTGCGAGATGCGTTGCGTGATTTTCATTGTTAAGAAATAAGAAATGCCACCGCTGAAATTGGAGTCCGTGTTCGGAATAGCTAAAAGGTTCAGTCTATTTATGGTGGTGATTGGTAGCGAGGCGACGCTCGCCCTTATAACTGGCGAGTTAAGGTTAGTTGGCATCAGCTTTTGTTACATCTTTACTACGATTGAGAAATGTTCAATTAATTACATCCTGAATCACTTATGGAAAGTTTCATTAACCTTTAATAAAGACTAGAACAATTTAGTAATGGGACGGACATCCTCTGCTCAGAGAGCTTGAAATGAAATAGTACGGTGTCGCGTATTCCGGGCGACCGTGTCCTGGATTTTTGGTTTAATTTTTGCAGGATTCATTTGTCTGAGTATTCAAATGGCAAATTGAAAAGCAAAGAGTTGAGAGTAGAGAGAATGCATATAATAAAAATTTGGCTACACATAAAACTTAATTCATCGTGACGCTACTTTTTTTCTTAAATTGAAGAATTAGTAATGTGATCATTTTTCTCAACAAAATTATTCAAACATTTTAATGAAACTGGGAAATTTTATTCTGTAGCATCGCTTTTTTATCATCACAAAACTAACAGCTGAATATTTCAGATATATCTTTGACTGTATAAGTTTAGTATACGTATAGCCTATTTCCTTATGTATGAACTAGTAGAAAACAGTCGAGATTATCGCAAAACACGAGAAATAGCTCAAGGAGCAGCACTTCAAAGTTGATAAAGGGTGACATTTTCTTAAGTTACAGCATTCGTTCCTCCTTTCAATATTCTTTTTCTATTTTGTTCGTCTGCGGCGCGCTCGATCTGATCTGCGATATTCGTGTCTGCACTCTCTCAATAATACGTATTTTTTGCAACAAAAAGTATTATTCGCTCATATGATTATATGTACGTACATATAGTACAAAAATACAATATAAAGGCATCAGAGTTTTGTTATCATATAATGATTACCAAACTGCCGCATCACAGTGGTCACAATAACACATAATTATCTCATTCTTTATATTATATACAATTTTCAATAGAATCATTTTTAATAGAATAACTAAATGAATTTAGCTAAGGAAGAAAAAGCATTCTGTTTGGATTTCCTTCACTTGGTTTTTAACACCCAGCGCTAACAGTGGGATGTCATAAGTTTAAGTGTGCTGTATATTTGTCTATGGTATCTTAATTTGTAAACGGATGAACTGATTCTTGTTTGATCGAGAGTGTTAAATCTTAGAGATTATTTCGTGTGAGGGATTTTTCAATTTTAAATGTATGTATTCATGTTATCAAATAATCGTTATTATAAATATATTTTGTGAATTAAGGATATTAAATTTATAGTTTGATTTTTTAAATATTTTATGTTTGCCGCTTGTCCTACATAATTCAACAAAAATACCCTTCAAAACTTATTATAGCGGACATCCTCAAAGTCCACGACAAATACCCTACAAAACAGGATCTAGATGATCATAAATAACCCAAGAAAAAATATGAACCGCACCAATATTTCAATCACCAAATTCCTGAGCATTTCAGTTCCGTCACCAGAGCAAGTTGAGGGCACGGGGGCGCGCGTCTACTTCCCTTATTTTGCTGTATATTTTTCCCCTCTCTATGAAGAAGTCATAAATCACTGGAATGTAAATCTGTAGCATCCAGCCGTCAGATGAGTGACATGCCATTATCGCTGTACCGTCGGCTCGTCGACAGTGAGGGCGGCCTAAACTTGCCAACCAAACTTATATACCCCGACAATCCTTTTATCTGTTGCAGTTTACAGTGATCGTTCCCGTTTTTAGAATTTTATTTACGATTGCATCGGAAAATGCTTGTCGGTACGTAAATTCCGGATGAGATGTAGGTGCCTAAGTAATATTGTCAGCATCCCACACTCACGCTAGCGACTATCAATGTGCTATTTATAGAAATCTATGGGTAGGTATATATAGTCACAAAATTTGTGTAATATTTTCTGCTCCCACGGGAGTGGTAACGTTAGCGGTATTCCATTAAGAATATTTTATTTACAATTATATTTCAGTATCACGTATCAATTGAAGGGTTGAGAATGGAATGAGACAGTTTCGAGAAAATTAACATTAAACTTCAACGCCTTGACTTTAATAAAGAGTGCTTATAAGGTAATAGAAAAGGTTTATGTAAGTTTCAGTTGCTTGAAAATAATTTAATTCTGTTTTAAAATACTAAATATAGTAGTAATTCGTACAATTACTGTAAAAATATAATATAATATAATAAATATAATAATGTTTTTTATGCTAAGCGATCTGTATTCCTGTGTCAGATAAACCGTTTTTGACTGACAATCTCGAGATTTAAGCCTCATTTCGGTAATTTGAGAATGTATTATTGTAGATAATTTCACGCTGAATTTAACGATACCAATAAGTCATTTACCAAAAATCAGTTAAACCCTTTTTATTCTCACCCCTTCAATTGAGATGGTCCAAGTGTAGTCTGTAAGTTAAAGTTAAACATTCAATACCTTGTAAAAAACGTGGTAGCGAAGCACCAAGCATTTTCTTCCTAGACTCGAAAAACATTAATCTAATAAAATAATGGAACGTCACACACCGGGATTTCCTCCCGTCTAATGTAACTACGTAATAAGCCAACAAGTATTCTATCCTCTGCCATCCATCATGCCTCTAGAAGTCGTGATCTCGTTCATCTGTCATACATCCCAATCTTTTTTATTTTTATTCAGTGGAAGTATTAGAGATGTAACATTTTGCTTTGTTTTGCAGGTAAGGACCGAGTAAATCTAATGTTTGAAGAAAGTCAAGGTAAGTTAATATTAGGTCTTTACCTATGAAATTTCCGTTTTGTTTGAAAAAAGTTAAAGTATTTTTTTTTCGAACTTATTTATTTCTTTTATTCAAAGTAATCACCCCTGCAATCAATGCATCTTTGCCAACGCTGTGGCAGTTTATGGATGCCCTTCTTGAAAAAATCAGCAGGACGGGAGACAACAAACTCTTCAAAGGCGTTTTGTACTGCCTCTCGGGAATTGAATTTTTTTCCCGCTAAAAAGGTGTCCAAATTTTGGAAAAAGTAATAGTCGGTAGGCGCAAGATCTGGTGAGTATGGCGGATGAGGGAGAGCTTCCAAACCCAACTCATGCAGCTTAGAGACGGTCTGTTGTGCAGTATGGGGTCGCGCGTTGTCGTGAAGTAGCAGTGGAGACGACCGATTGACCAAAGCTGGTTGCAGACGTGCGAGTTTCGCCATCATTGTGGTCAGTTCTTCAATGTACACATCTGCAGTAATGCTCTCGCCGTTTTGTAAAAAGCTATGATGAATCACACCAGCACTAGACCACCAAACTGTGACCATCACCTTTCTAGGGGTCATTTTTTGTTTTGCACATTGCTTTGGTACCGAACCAGGATCTAACCAACTTGCTGAGCGCTTTCGATTGTCAAAAAGAATCCATTTTTCGTCGCACGTAACAATTCGGTCCAAAATTCCTTCATTTCTGTGCCTGTTAAGCAGCGCAAGGCAAGTCTCGACGCGTACGTTGCGCTGGCGATCGTTAAGTTCGTGGGGCACCCATCTATCAAGCTTTTTTATCTTGCCAATCTGTCGCAAATGGACCAATATTGTTTTGATGCTAACATCAAAAGCTGCTGCCAGCTCAGCTGTAGATTGAGATTCATCAGCTTCCACAATCGCCTTTAATTCATCATTGTTGACCAAAGTTTCCGGACGACCACGAGGTTCATTTTTCAAGTCAAAATTCCAGAACGGAACCGAGCAAACCAATAACGGGTTGTACGTTCGTTTGTACAGTTCTCTCCGTAAACGTCGTTGATGTTACGTGTCGTTTGTGCCGCGTTGGTGCCACGACGGAACTCATATTCCATAATTACACGAAATTTCAAAGTATCCATTATGAGGAAAAATGTTGAAATGTAATGAAAATACAACGCTAATCAATAAACAAAAGACTTATATTGTAAATAGAATGTCATATTTTTAAAACAAAATTAATTTGAATTTAGAATTCATAGCCAATCAAAACTTTTTTTTGTTTGAAAAAGTCTGTACTGCAATACGGCAATTTCATAGGTAAAGACCTATTAATTGAAATTAAAACCAGCACACATTTAAACAGCTTAGAAAAGATGGAAGATCTTGTAAATTATCTATCTAATTATCAAAGGCTTTGTTTCATGTGAGTGACTGACTGACAAATAACGTACAGCCCATACCACTTAAGAAACTTGATATTTAGAGTGTTACATGCCTGATATGGCAATATTTTTAAATAACAGATCATCTAGATTTTTGGCGGTTAGATTGTTTCATATTTTAGCTGTAGCTACACCGCAGATTCCAGATTTCAGCAGTAACAACATTATACGTACAACGCCAAAACTACCTAAAACTGTCCTAGGCAAGTGCCGCTGAAAAGTTACCTGAATTTAACTTAATCAAATCGGCCGCGGTCTCGACTAAACCTATTTCGGCCAAAGACTTGACAACCGCTAACCAAGTTACTTTTAAGCACCACTTTCCTTGAAAACGCCAACTTTTTGTATTTGCATACATTTGGTCGGAGCTTACACAGATGAAAAGTTGTGAGGGGAATAAAACTTATTATGAAAATTCTTCCTTTTACTTTCTTATGAAAGATTTTAGGTAAATGCTGACCACATAATGTACTGGAGAATTGGTTATATCACACTAATATTATAAAGGCGAAAGTTTGTATGTGTGTATGTTTGTTACTCTTTCACGCTCAAACAGCTGAATGGATTTGGATGAAATTCGGCACAAAGATAGCTTATACACTGGATTAACATACAGGCTACATTTTATCCTGGAAAATTGAAATGTTCCCATGGAATGAGCAAATAATCAAAATTATTTTTATCCACGGGTGAAACCGCGAGGCGCAGTTATTCATATTTTTTAGTTTAAATACATTTTATCAATACTGGTGCTAATTAGGCTACAACCACGGACATTTGTGTCAAAAGCTATAGAAATAAAATAAAAAACTTATTATAGCTTTAACGGTAATAGAATTCCATACTAAAATCCATATGCATAAGGTATATAATATAATAATGCTATTTGATATTCTCAGTCTTGTGAGATAGCCAACTTAAAGAAAATCCTCCAATCTCCATAACTTATTAAAATAGAAGGAACATACGAACATACTCGTAGTAAAATGAGCTATTTAGACCCCTCTTAATATTCAGGCTAAATTCTGGGAGGATCTAAAATATTATGTTAAAAGAATGCGAGGGGAAAGTATTCCTGAAGTATTAAACAGCGCTTATGTAAGCGGGATCCGTTCGGAATGGCCCAGATTTGCATGTTAACTCAGTTTTCATAAGTAATAGTTTGGAATAACCTGGCAAACTTAAAGCCCGTTGGAAGAAGTTGACAATCGCCGTGACAGGCATTTGAGTAAGAAATTTATTAAAAGTGGATTGATCTTGAGATGTTGGATATGTATTTGATGAAAGTGTTGTGAAATATTAATTTTTATGAACTCTACTTTTTCCGATGCTTTGTACATGGTCTGTAGCAGAATCTGGAATATATTTGAATTCCAGTTAATACGCTACTAACTACTTTACAGAACCTCGCAATCTCATTATTATTTTTTTGTTAGAATTGTAAATGTTTATTTTTTTCTTTTCACTGTGGGATCTATAATATTTAGCTCTGATCTATAAATAAACAAAAATATTAATCTCTACAAAAACTTTTAAGAAAACTTCAGACCTCTTCCAAACAAAACTCACCCTGAAGCTGTTAAAATTTAAAGGGTTAATGATATTTCTTGGCAGTAATAAATAACTTACAAATTGTTAAAGGTGTCCCGGGGGCATAGACTTGGTCTGGATTCGCGACAACTTGAAACTTTTTCCACTCAAAGTTTGCGAGCATTCGCACCTCGCGCCATCTGTCTCCCAACTTGTATACTTCAAATGATTCAGTTTGGAAGTATTTCAAAAATATATTCTTTTGTTGCGTTGCTGAGTAGTGTGAATATACAAAAGCTTGCTCGAGTTGACCGAGGTTTCTGTGTTGACAATAACTTCGCAGCAATGCCGTTGAGGTTCTTCAATATTTTTATATTTCTTTCGCTTTATATTGGAATAAACTTATATCAATCAATATTTATCGTGTATCTTAATATGTACGGAAAAATAAAAAGAAAAAAGTAATAATATTCTTATGTAGCTATAATGTATAATAATAATAATAACGCCCAACGATCACATACATAGATCCTGGACTTTAACTAGGATTCTGTGTCAAGGGACCTAGGAACTACGAGGACCATGGTCTCACAACACCCTGAGAACAAGTATTTGCGTTTTTGTTTTGCTGTGCGCAAATACTTGTCCTGCGGCGGGAATCGAACCCGCTACCTCCGGGTTATGAGCCGACCTGCTCAACATCCACACCACAGAGGCTGAATGAATAATATATGATAACATCTCATTGTGAACGCATCAATGGTTTAGAGCCAGCACTCCAGATTCAGTTGTCTTTAAACAAATAGCAGCTCTAAATATAGTAAAGTAGGTACACGGGAGATTATCTAAATTTATATGGCATGGGCGGCACGCATGTGACGTACTTCCCTTTTCAAAGAAAAATAACGCCGTTCTAGAGCTTAAATATTGATGGATTTATGGAAGCTTTTAAAATTATGACAGGCCGAGCCACCAATAACTTTATTGAGTCTTATTTTGTGGGTAGATTTATTGGCGCTTGGACTTTTGGAAACGTTTTATTCACTTAGAAAAGTATGTTGTAGTTTACTGTTACTTTAACTTTTACTGTTGTTTTAGACTTAATTTAATTTGACAGTTGTAAAATATTGCTGTTCTTTTCTTAAAGTTTTAAACGATAAATACCGCACCAGTTTTAAAACTGTCAAATTATGTTTATTTTAGGATTAGCATAATAGAATTAAACCGTTTTATACTAATTTATTGCAATCATTAGGTAATCATTTTTCATCATAAATCCATATTATATGCATACTAGCAAACCCGGCGAACTCCGTTTCGCCACCAGATGGCTTCGTTTTATGTAACAGTAGCTGTCAAACAATGTATCACGCACCGGCGCCATCTACTTAAAATGTTGGTTTGTCCTGAATTTTTCCTGAATTTTCTTTGCTATAAACCTCACGGAGCCCGAGACCTTTCCAACGAATGCAAAACCGTGGAAATCGGTTTGGGCGTTGGAGTTATAGCGTCAGGAAGGAAAACCCAACTTATTTTTATATAGTAGATTAGGAAAGATCACAGTATAGTCATCATACCATTAAATATTTAATTGTAGTTTAAAATCTGGCTGTGTTCTACTGCAGTGCAGTTGTGGAGTAACAAAATAACAGACCACTGTGGTGGTGGTTATTCCACCATTGAGGGTTTCTGAGGAGAATTGACGTCATTAAAGTGGCTGGCCATTGGAAAAGCCAAATCTGTGCAGCAGCATGATCGGACAGATATTCTGTATCGGACCCACCTAATGGAGATAAGGGAAAGCTAATTATATCATTGAATGTTTTTAAAATGTTACGTGGACTTATTTCGTTGTGGAGCAATAAAGAGTTCCGAATATTTCGAAAACCAACATTTTTATTTCCTGTTAATCAAATCAGAATCAAAATAGCTCAATGTTTTAAAATAAAATTCACGCCGGCCAGTTTCTAGTCAAGGTAAAATATGGGGAGAATTATTGGAACACGATTTTTCAATTCCGTTTTGTTTGCCCATGGTCAGTGCTTAATGCTGTATTTTTTCTTATTTATTAGAATTAAAAAATATTCAGATGCTTCTTGTACTGTTTTTAGTAGTATCATAATTTTGAGATATGGCCCTATACGACTGGTTTTAATAGCAGTAGGTAGTAGCCCTGCCTTCTGAGCTGTAAATTGTGGGTTCGATTTCCACCCAAGACATTTTTGTGATGAACATAGGTGTTTGTTCTTCGTCTGGGGCTACTATGTATTTAGAATACAATAAGTATTTCAGTTTTCTGGTTCCTATAGTGTATGTTTTGCTTAGATTGGGACTAGATGGCGTTGTGTGAAATGTCCATAAATATTTAATTTTATTTGTTAATTTATTTACTGTGAAAAATTGTTTGTGGAAACCATAAATGTGATACATATTAGTTTATAGCCATGCCATAAACATTTTCTATACGAATGTACATTCTTGAATAGACTCAAATGTCACTCATTAATTTCGAAAATTTACAAACAGCCTCTGTGGTGTGGTGGTTGAGCAGGTCGGCTCATTTCCCGGAGGCGATAGGTTCGGTTCCCGCGGCAGGACAAGTAGTTGCTCACACAAAAAAAATCGCAAATACTTGTTCTGAATCTGCAAGCTGTGGGACCATGGTTCCTGGGTCCCTAGACACAGGGAACCCTAGTTAGGATCCAGGATCTATGTATGTGATCGTTGGGCGTTATTATTATTATTATTCAATATAAATTAGTTTATTCCAAGTTTCTGTGTTTTTTCCCATCCCTTAATCATCGTGTTGTCATAACAAACGCGAAACGGTGAATAATCGTCATATGTTATGAAGTATCGCATATTTTTGCATTCAACTCGCGTCGCGTGTCTCCAACAAATTCTATTAGGCGATGCCAATACGTGACCCTAACAGAAATTCACGCAACAGAATGTATACTCGACGCCATTTTGGTTTTTTCAATATGAAAATTAGAAGACTTCCTGCCTCTGTCAATTTTAGCACGCAATTTGTGAGGGAAATCTTCCCTTCCAACATATATTTATTAGCTTCGTTTAATGGGATGTGATACATGCATTCTTTATGCAAAGTAGTGATTTAAAGTAACCCAGCGATCTTTACAGGCTATAACATGTATGGTACATAACTACAACTATTACACGGCTAAAACTCACGAGATACAGTCGAATAACTCGACCGGTGTTCGGGCAATAAAGATGCCCATCCTCAAGGAGTACGCGCGGCGGCGGTGGTGGCGGCTCGGCGCTGGCTCGAACACCGGTCGAGTTATTCGACTGTATCTCGTGAGTTTTAGCCGTGTAATAGTTGTAGTTATGAGTACTACTCACGTCAGTTTCTATAATATTATGTATGGTACACTTGTTTTTCCAGTAGAGGTAGAAAACATAGAGATGACGCGATATATGACTTGGTGACGTCACACATTGTGCTTCATTAGGTGCAAGTAACAAAGTTTGGACTAACGCAGTTACCTAACTTCATAGATTAAGTTTGGCTCGGATAGAACACGTACTGCAGCTAATTGCAGATTGGCTAAATGAACAGCCAGTGTGTTTTCATCTAGAATAAAGACAAAGTTAAGGTTAAGGTTTTCAATTATTATACTAATGATTTATTTTTCTACAAAGTTAAGTAATGTTTGTGCGTGCCTTTGCAATATGGTGAACTTTTAAACTGTTTTATCATTTCTCCCTGCCATATAAATGTCTGGGAAACGAAATAAACGTTACGATCGCGTAGAAGCTAAGAAAAGATTTTCTTCGTATTATTTGCTACTTCAGCAGCTACCTTATTTATTTGGTTTAGGTTACCTACGGTCCAAATAAAAACAAATAACCTAAACAATATGAAAAAGAAGTACCAGGCTGGCATAAACGCGCGGAGCTAGCTCGGAGCACGTACCGGAATATTTATCGGCCGGGGTTCGCCTGTTATTGGACTTGTCTTTTCGCCGTTTAAGGCGTAGGTGATGTGTTTATTCAATTTGCTGCTGGGAAATATTGTTACTTGCCGGCGCGGCAGCGTTTATTGGTGACACTAAGCCTATCACACCTTGGTAGCTTGGCAGGGAATATACACTTTAGATGATCGCATATTCTTTGCTAACGTAGCCAAGATTAAATAATATATAATAATAGTATTTTAAGACCGCATCAACTATAACAGTAAATTTGTCATCAAGCTATTTGATTTTATATAAAGACGATTTTAAGGTTCTTTCTTTTCTAAGTTTTTAAGTATTTCTTTCTCATCAAATCATAAACTTTAAAAGGGCCTAAGCAGTTTTATGACTTAAATTGCATTTAAGTAATAAAGATGTCTTCAAAGTTTATACATATTCAGATCAATTATTTATTTGGTTACCTACGGTTCAAATAAAAACAAATAACCTAAACAATATGAAAAAGAAGTACCAGGCTGGCATAAACGCGTGGAGCTAGCTCGGAGCACGTCACGAGTCACTTTATATGACAGAAATAACTGCTTCATAGGGATTTTTCAATATTAATTGTCAGATCACGATGCTTTTTTTTTCAATAGTAGTATTCAGTCTTAGTCCCGTAATTCATCATCAAATTCTAACCAAATTTGTATCGATACCCGATATATGAATATGTATCGATACTACTCATACCTACTATTATGGAGGTACTTTATACTCTAAGGACAGTTCATTAAAATTGATTGTTAAAATTGGTGAATGTAAATGTAGTAATCAAATAAAACGTATTATAACTAATTAACGACAAAAAATGCCCAAAATAAGGTTGAACTTTTTATGTTTATTTAAATTATAAATATAAGAGGGCCAAAACCATGAAATTCATTTAGATATTCAGTCATCTCGTGATAGATGCGGTACATTCGTAAACAACATTCACGGCTGGTGGCCACGGTTTGCTCGCGGCTGTCTTTAATTTTATATAGATCGGTGTTTGCGCGCCCGTGTTCATTTCCGATGCAGCCGACCGATTTGGTACATATTTGACGACAAATACGAGTGAAAACATAAATTGGACGGTCAATTGGATGATGAAACAATGTTTGGCCAATGATAATATCATCCAGCTGTATTGATAATTCAATTAGGTACCTAAGTAGAGTATCAATTTACCTACTAAACTGGCCAAATTTTTAGTATAGCGAACTTTGTCTAAAAGCTAACATTATTTTCCTTGTAATTTGCCTTGCATTGGTTTTTCTCGCGAAATTTACTTTTTGACTGAGACTACCTAGTTGATTTCAGTAATCTAAGAAATTTGTGTGCAAAATTTTATCCAATAGTTTCAGACGCTATGACGTGAAACCAAATAAACGGTTAACGTTTTACTCATAATTCCTCTAAGTTTTTACTTTTATATCAAATTAGGGAAGTTAGGTATAGGGTAGGAAATATAAAAGGGCCGATTAGTAATAAGGCTGGTTCTGGTATAATCTAAACTTTAGCCACTAAAGCTAAATTTGTATCACCAATTCCGTTTAAACGCGTGAAACTCAGGACCCAATTGGAAAACTCTTCACATAATGGGGGCTTTTAACGAGACCTTTTTTGAAAGTAACTAAAACGCTCCCCGCAATGATCCATTATCTGGTCGCGAGGACAAGTTAGCGATCTCCTTCCGTCTATTTTCACAAGTAATAACTGAATTTATCGTCGGAGTTTCGGGGAGTGTTCCAATATTGGTGGTTGCGAGTCGGGTCACGCGCGGCGCGGCGGCGGCGGAGGCATCGCGGGTGACTGTGGACGACGCGTCATTAAAATTAACCATCATTACTCTTGTAGTCGTGGTACAGAAAGCCGGCTTATTGGGAACTTTGTCTCACCGAGCGCCCTCCCCGGCACCTAATCCTTCGCTTTATTGCCGTTCTAACAAATGATTCCGGCGACGCTGGAACGTGACGCCCGCGCCGCCGCTGCGTGACGCCGCACGTCACATGCTAATATCACGAAAATAATAACAAGGAACTCTCAATCATATTTCGTGAAACCATTCAGTTAAAATTACACAGGAAACTTGTTACGTAGATTCATGAGTTACCTTGGTCTTAGTACGTCCATTCCTACATAGCCTGCATACTTTTAAAGCTCCACTGCTTTGGTACAAGCAGTATGTGCATCGAATACAATCTTAGTTGAAAGGAATGTACCAAAACGCATTCAAGTTTCAACCTCAAGAAAATTCTTCCATAGAAAGTTTACCAGTAAAGTTCTGTTAGCTTTAAGGTGAATAGAATAGAAAGAGAATATATAAATATTCATTTGGTGGAGAGCCCACGCACAGTAAATATAAACTTTTATTTGAGACCGCCGTCTAAAGGGGAGGCACATTGAAAATTCGAGTCGCCATTCTTAATTAGATAGGACATGGTGTCCTTTCTTCAGAGTTTCCTTTATTAATGGAAAAGTCTGTTTCAATTGATTTCATATTTTGCATCTTTCTACAGACTTTTTAGTTCGTTAATGGCTCGGAACATTTAATAGTAAGTGCCTATTGACACCTGCCAGTGACATTGTATGGATAAGTTTACTAGAATTTTTTTTGTTATTTCCAAAACTTCATAGAAGCATTCAGTAAAATGTCCCTTACAATGAGCTTGAGTTTGACTTTCCCGCGACTAGACTAGACTTGAATAAGACTTTAATTCAACTTTGTAAACTTGAATATAATATAAACTTGGAACCTACTGATATATCCTAACCATATGAATCCGAACTCAAAAATAAACCTTTCTGCATAATTTCATTCAAATCAGCCCAGCCGTCCTGGCATGAAAGCCTCACAAGCAAACTAATTAAATCTACTTCTATCTACTTCAACTATATATATATATATATAAATATATATAACTCAAAGGTGACTGACTGACATAGTCATCAACGCACAACCCAAACCACTGGATGGATCAGGCTGAAATTTGGAATGCAGGCAGATGTCGTAGGCATCCGCTAAGAAAGGATTTTTCGAAATTCCACCCTTAAGAGGGTGAAATGGGTGGTTGAATTATTTTCCCATAGGCCACGCTGCGGTTGAAGCTGCGGGCAGAAGCTCGTAAATAATATATAAACAAACAGATAATACTTAATTTTTCATGTATTCATAGAGATAAGAATTAGTTTATCAAGTCAGATTTAAATCAAAACTTATATAATCTTATGACCTTAAACATTGAAACAAAATTATTTAGTAATGACTGAAAACAGATTTTGCTATTTGAATGGTTACAAAAAGTTATTAAACCTTACGAGCACAAAAACCAGCTGTGAAACCGCAAAAGATATTCATCGGTGTTTTAAATTTTACTTCATTATTCAACCATTTGGCTTATTAATTCCCAGCGCTGTTTGGACTGTCTGCGTCCGCGTTCAATTACATTTGGAATGCGTCGCGCGGCCGCCATGAATTACGCATGAAAGCGCGGGCAATGAGCGCGCAATGTACTGTAATGCTAACAAACTTGCTGAACAACTGGACACCTTTTGTTGCCATGGTATATACGTACAATTTTCGTTTAAATATAAGCTATATTTTTATTCAAGTGAGTAAATATATCTTCACTTTTGCTTGGACTCTCTACGTTCGGGTAAATTACATTAGAATTGCGTCGCGCATTCGCCATGCATTTCTCATGAAAGCGAGAGCAATGAGATGAGAGCGCAATGTTGTTGTTATTAATAAACCAACTGAATATCTGCTAACAATATATTGGTATGTAAATTATGTTTACAAACACAAAACTTTAGGTTTTAGGCACCAGAAACAAGGACAATAATTTAGAAAGGAAAGGGATGTGGTAACGTGTATAGAATCGATGCTGTATTTTTCTGGTTAACTGACATATTAATTGAAACGGCCCACAAAGGGTAGCAACAGACAAAGAGCCCCTGCTGGGACGTTAGCATCACGTCGGGGCGGGTGACGTGTGGTATCATAGCCGGGGGAATTACATTCACTAGCATTGTTGTTGCTCGTAGAGATTCTCTGAGTCTGACATTTTTCTAGTTTCCATTTTCTCTAAGATAAAGTTCCCATACGTTCCGTAGAATAGCGGAAATTTGCCGATAAAAACCGATCACCAAACATCCTCTGCACCTTTATACGACACTATAATTTACTCCCATCTGTAGCTCTCTTAAATTCGCTACCCCCATAATTCCCAATCTCATACCTTCGCAGATTCCAATTTCCCACATAGAGTATCGGCTTAGTATCGCAAATAAGTCAAAAAGCGAGGACTGCTCGGGTGCCGCTCGCTTTGGGGCGGACGCCGGGAATTTCGACAATATTTTCGGAGCAACAATACTGGTTATGAAGGTCAATTCTCTGATATAAAGCTAATTTATTCTATTCGCTGTATTGGCTCTGGCGAGCTGAGAGAACGGCAGCAGCGGAATGATAACGGTCTAATTTTAGGACCTCTGTCAGTGTGCGATTATCCGGTGTTTTTTGTCCAGTTTTTACATAACTGAATCTATATATATATATATATGGTATCGGAGTAAAAAAATATGATTGATTCCCTAACTTAAATAGAATTTTAGGTACCTAATGGATAGTTAGCGTCTTGGGAGATATACCTATTATATTTTCTTCATGCCAATCTGTAAATTGTAACTAACGAATTGAAAGAATTTGATATTATTATTATTATTTGCCACTTTTTCATTTTTCATTTTTTGAAAAGTATGCCTGTAATAAAATTAAAATAATTGTCTTTTTATAAATTAAATTCTTATGTTACCTTGCATTTTTAGGTCTTAAGAAACGAATCAAGTTGATTAGACTCCGCCAACCGTAATTCGGCCAAATTACTGTCTTTCCCACCCCTATCCTATTCCTTATACGGCCTAAATTACATTGCGGTCTACCATCCACCGTGAAAGGTTTTATTCATAAATCTAGTGGGGCGTTATCATAAAGTTAGGGAAAAATGTGCTCTTTTGATCATTATTTTAAACTTCTTTTCTGGTCGTTCGTGTTTACGGCTAATTCAATTTAACTATAAGCGATTATTTAATCAATTGCCGTGTTTTGAGATTGTAAATGAAATTCATGTTTACATAAGTGATTTTAAGTTTTACTTAGCTTCTGTATGTCTATAATAAGCCCGTATAAATTACTTATATCTTACAGGGCGTCTACCCGATTCTTGCACTGTTTAAAACTTTGGGCGTGACTTACATATATCATGCAAAATGTAACGAAATGATAACATGAAACAACGATAGTATATTTGAAATTCACAAACGCAAAAGCAGTTTTTTTTTTGTGTAACAAAAATACAGTAAGTTCCAAAAGCGTTTACCTAATGAGAATAAATAAAAAAGTTGTCCCTAATAGTAGCCCTCGACAAAGATATTACCGTAATTTGTTAAAAAAATCTTGTCATTATGATCTGCAGCATTTTGCGTGTACGTCACAAAAAAGAAATTAGAAGTATTCTGCATTAAATTTTTTTTTTAATATTATGTTTGTGGTCAAATAGGATTCTGGGTATTATAATGTATCCTATCCATGCTAATTATGTCGTACTGAACTAGCACTTTAAAAATGCCATTTTGCTTTAGGTATTCTAGTATTACCTAAGTAACAAAGTTCACTCTAAAAGGACCGTCCAATGAACCACAAAACTTTACAATTACCTTATTAGAGTAAGAAAATAAGATACTTACCAAATTAAGAAGTAAACAATAGCACGCATATAAAGCCACTATGTATCACATACTTAATTGTATAGTTTTAATCTGGGAGTTTTCAAGGCAAGTTTAAACCAATATCTTCTATTTTAGTTTGAAAACTATCGTAAGTATGATACATTCGACTTTTAATTGACGTGCCGTTATTAATTTTCCAATATTTCCTAGGCAAGCATGTTCAGTCGTCACTTACTATCAGGTGAGAAAGTGGTCAAATGCAAGCCTATCAAAAACAAAAAAAGTTCTCTGTCTATTGTTTTTACCATACTTGTTTCTTGTTTCAACTCTTATCCTAGTCAATGTAAGGCACAAAGCCTCTTGATGCTCGTCGACACTGTCCAAACATTGACTGAGCTAATAGGATCAGCCGACGGCGCCGATTTGCCTAATGAGTAGCGATTCACCCACCGTCATTATGCAAAGTTATGTTAGACTTGTGCATTAGCCTCGACTATGACAAATAACACGAAGAGGATTATGAAGATTGGTTTGGTTAATAAGTTAAGTATGGTTAGGAAGTTTCAAAATCAAACTATTCTACCGAAAGGCGCGTTAAAATGTACTATTCCATGCTAATAAGGTGATCCATCCTAATGTTACTTTTCGTTAAATTATTGTAGAAAACTATAGAATACTATATTTTTATTATCTTCGTTTTATTTATGTTTATGAAAACATATCTAGTTTTTAAACTCCATCGTGCATGGTTTCTTCATTTTATCAAGAAAATTAAATAACAATTGTATTTATAAAAAGAAATAACGAAATTATTATGGCTAAATAAGTACATAATCTTTCGATATTGAAAAACTTTTTTAACTAACGTCCACCGTTAACTTTCCTGCATAAAATACCACAACCACGTAATATTACCAAGAGTTAAGCGTCTTCTAAAAAGAAAACTTTACCTTTCAAACCAGCAAAAATAATTTGCCAACCTAATGTAGACGGGCATAGCCTAAGCTAGTCCGATGTCAGTAAAACACATATTGGAACTAGACTTCCTCCGTTTGGAAGCCTTCGAAGCTAATGAATTCCGAAGGCGTGCAGGTTCGTTAAAAATAATACAAAACTAACTGTTCCACTTACTTCCGAAGTTGGCCGAGTAGTTCCAGTCACCGAACATTAATCTAGTTATAATTCTGAAAGCTCGCTTTTTACGGAACTTTCCGAAAAGTCGTACCTTTTAACTGTCAGGCTGTTATTTTCGCTTATTTATTGTGTTTTCTCTTTTAAAGTTTCGCCGTTATGTTGCCGGTACGTTATTGCTGTGTGAACCGAGCTCCGGGTGGGAAAACCGCAAATCTGTGAACGTTTTCTTTTCGGAATGATAAGTTATAATACATAAACATGTTTCAAAACACACTTTATTCTAATAGCAGCACCATTATATCGCCATATATCCATACACATCCAAAACATAAACCAGTGAATTTATTCTAGGAATAGGTTTAGGCTTGATTTGAAATAATATTCTTAAATTTTAATTTACCCATGGAGTGGGCATTCAATTTTAGAATTGAATTATAACTGGCACTAACGATACTATAGAGCACCACTTTCGATACTTAACAATTTCACTTCACTAAGTTTATTAAAGCGCTTAATACCAACATAATATGTGTGTGTAAGCGCGTTAATAAACTTGTTTCGTCCAAAGGAATACAGAAATATTATCTATTACTTAAGTATTACATTTTGTAACATTGTTTGCTAATTTACTGAAAATTTCGTACCAACAATCTACTGCCTATAATATAAAATAAACATTAACTTTACTACTCTATCACTGATCATGGCATCTAATGGCGGCTGAAAACAGATAAAACTGTTGTTTTCGATGGAAAACTTCAAACGCAAGTGAAACTACTCTATAGTTCTATAACATTTCGTTAGCATAAAACTAAAAGTTCTTGTCAACAAATCCTGTAACAATACTGTTACAAGGTGTAGTATATAGGTCCACATAGCTGGTCCGGCGCCAGCACCGGCAGTCACGTCGCGTCTTATCTTAGCTTCCGAAAACACTCGAAGCCCTGAATCAATATGACAACCGTTCACTTAGGTCGGATTGCTTAAGCTCAGAATTGAGAGCCAACGCGAATTTTGTACGGGAATCCATGAGCAATATTTTGGTGAATGTTGCCAAATGACCAACCTTTTCATATATTTAGTATTATATTATTATGTTTTCTATTTTTAAAGTGTATTTAATAATAATAATATGTGTGGACATCTCACACAACGCCATCTAGCCCCAAACTAAGCAAAGCTTGTACTATGGGAACCAGATAACTGATACAATACTTAGATACTTTTTTGTTTGTAAATATATACATAGAATACAATATAACACCCAGACACAGAACAAACATCGATGTTCATCACACAAATGTTTGTCGTAGGTGGGGATCGAACCCACAACCCGCAGTTCAGAAGGCAGGGTCACTACCAACTGAGCTATCGGGCCAGTCCGGGGTATCGGGCCATTTGATGTGTAGATTTCGTTTTGACTGTCATACTGTAACCTATAATACTGTTCTAGATGCAAAAGAGTGTGCTTCAATTTAATTTTAATGAATTTTAATTAATGTGATGTAGTTTTATGTGTGCTCATTTCTAATTAGACCTGTTGATCTTCATGTTTTTTTTTTATTTCGATTAGTAAACACTAAAATGTAGATTCCATTGTATAATTTAATATTATTCTACTTGTGTTTTTTTATGTAAATGAATGACGTGGACTAGTGGCATAAAATAGTCGTTGGACTGTAACAGGATTATTAAATTTAATGAAGCTAAAAAAAAGTCTGATCTCTATAAATATTGTAAAAGTGCTAAAAATAGCCTATTTGCAATAAATCTTTTGACTTTGACTTTTATAAACTTCACTAATCAAAAGTATGTTGCTCTCACCATTAAAATATGAAAAATGGTATGTTTTGCGGAATATTTTCCATTCGGCTTGTCCCTCTAAGATTAAACATGTAAGCTCATTGGAATGTCTCCGTTCAAAATATTCAGTAGAAACAAAAGCACACATTCAAAATGTTCAACAGAAACAAAAGCACACATTCAAAATGTTCAACAGAAACAAAAACAAAATTAAAGCAATCCATAACAGTAGGAGGCAACAGACCGTCAAACTTTTCCTTAATGAGGGTACTCATGCATTTCCTGGTGAATAAATTAAAATGTTTCGAGCACGCCGTCTTATTGATGACGGCCTATCTCCTCGGCCTAAATCGAATGAACACAAAATTAGCATTTTATCTGGCGTTATTAGTGTACCCCCCTCGCTCCTCTTTCCTCTATCGCTCCTCTCCTGTGTCCAGAGTCGGCGGGATAGCTGATTGAATCGCTCCGATTATGACGTTAATCTCTTCAATGCAAATTGGACGAGCTAGTCATTTACATCCCTTTATCAGGGTTGTCGTTAAAATATTCAAATATTTATTGTTTAGCCGATTCAGAACCCGTATCTGTGTCATGGACGATTGTCGGATTTGACTCGGGTACGGTTCGTTTGGGTGGATCAAAGGAAGTGTTTAGAATTTGGGTGTTTAATTCAAAATGCTTGAACTGTGTTTAAATGATAATTACAAAGGCTTTAAATTGTCAAAGAGTCACTACTTTGATTGGCTTAGCAAAACATAATATCAGATCAGATTTTAAATTTCTCTACTTGATTTTATTTTTGTTTTTCATGAGAGCATGAATTTAATAATAATAATGCGCCCAACGATCACGTACATAGATCTTGGACCCTAGGATTTCTGTATCTAAGATCCCAGAAACTACGAGGACTACGATCCCACCACACCGTAGATACAGGATATTATATACATTAAAAAAGGAAAACGTACGAGGATAGCCTTTCACTATGTAGAAAACATATAAAAAAATCACCCAAATCAGATAACATTCAGAGATACAAGAGGGATATACTTACTATCTTATTAAGAGTATTAGGTATACTATAAATTATATATTTATTATAATGTAATAATTATTGTGGTGCTATATTTCATAATAAAAAAATAAAATCACTTTATTCTATTACGAGTATACAGGCAAGTTGTTCTAAAAGTCCAACTTTTCAATCAGCTATGCAACTAAACGAAATCACCAACCGATCAGTTCCGAGTTTACGACTAGGTATTAAAACAGACGCCAAAGTTACTTACCGGTTTAATGCTTACACAATTTGTACAAACAAAGTTGATTAATTAGATGCCTTGTAACGTCAATTAGACGGACGTTTTATGAGAAATTATCTTCAGTCTTTGAGTTAAGAAAACGGGGATTAGTGAAAAGTTTGGGGGGAAGGGACAAGCGTAAGCGAGTTTACAACTTAATTTTGTGGTTTTTCTAATCTTCGTTGAATACTTTTATTGTTGATCTCTATTTAGGTATTGATACAGTTATGGATATTATTATCCATCCATCTAATTTTTACCTTAGTAATAAGTACAATTTGTTGAATACAACATTTTGGCAAATACAAGCATAAAAAGCTAACAATATAAAGACTAGTTGCGCCCCGTGGTTTCACTCACAGATAAAAAGTATTTTAATTATTTACTCATCCCACGGGAATATTTTACTTTTCCGGGAATAAATGTAGCCTATATGTTAATCCAGTGTATAAGCTATTTTGGTACCAAATATCATCCAAATCCGTTCAGCCGTTTGAGCGTGAAAGAGTAACAAACTTACACACATACAAACATTCACCTTTATGATATTAGTGTGATTCAATAATAAATAAGTACGTACTGTAACAGCAATATCTTAATTGTTTAGTTTTGTAATGTAAAACACAGAATGTATCAAAGTAATTAAAAATGAGTAATTAATCAAATTTCAAACTAAACCGCAATCGCTTCTCCTTTACACCACAATTTCATCGTAAATAGACGCCTCTTTACCTCAAATCTGAGCTCATTCAATCTATCGGCACGATTTGATGTAACAAATCGGCGATGTCTGAGTGGGTACACAAGTTAATGAGGGATATTTGAGAACCTCTGGAAAGATTAAATGCAAGCCGTTACTCAAACGCCAGGTAAGTGAATGCGGAATCCTCTGTAAGCGGTTGGTACCTGGTTTAGTGGATTAAGTTATTTGCCAACTTCTACTTAGTTGCTTTGAAACTGCAATGGGTAAAAATTATAAAAGCTTTTTAAAGCTATGCTTATGTTTCATTTATTTATTTTTTTAATATAAGAAAAGAAATACAAACTGTTAACGCTATTAAATACGTTTATTTAAAAATGAAGGAGTGAATAGGTGCAATCCTCCATCCCTTTCACTCCCACATAAATATCCGCTCCCCGTCCTTGTCATAAACGCATAGAACCGAGAAACTGCTACGTGAAGGACAGTGTGCATCTATCAACCGTTCGGCGCGTTCTGTATTGAATGCGCACGCGAATAATCTCATAAAAATCAAGTGTTCAGGTTATTGTGTAGCGAATAAACTATTGGCTATATTAGCATCTTCTTGATAGTGCTGTGTGTCGTGGCATTTCTAAAAAGCTTGTACGGGGCGTCCCCTAATACAGCTGATCTCGGACCACGCGTGAGTAACCTATTTTTCCCTTCCTTGCCTTACATTTTTGTCACATCTGGGTTTCTTAGCATTTTCTTAAATTACTAATTTTATTATTGAACCAGCGCAAACTCAAACACATTAAGGAATTTTACTCTGTAGAAACTGTTTTTATGCTTCAAATGTAATCATAAAGTGTGAAGTCACAATAATTATTAAAACATAGTACTTAGTCTTAAATAGCATTTAAAAGACATTTTTAAGACAATATCTGTCACACAAACGGGAAATATATACATTAGTATACAGGTAACAGAAATAAACATTTTTAATGAAAAATATCATAATTAAGGGCATATAGATAGATAGATGAACTCTTTATTGTACACACCACATGTTAACAAAATTACAAAGAATACAACGAATTTCAAGAAGCTAAAAGCGATCTCTTCCAGGCAACCTTTGGACGGAGAGGATTTATACAAAATCGTAAAGGACGGGGTGCACATTGACTATATAGGCGGGGTTTTTATTTAGCTTGTTTTGTTGTTGTTATGTTGACAATAGAGATCTACGTGATTCCGTTCGCCTAGTTACGCATTCACCAGCTTATTCCCCAAGTCAAGCGTGCGTAAAAAATAAGTACTTCAAATAATTTATATTTATTAAAGTTAAAGCATAAATATTAACCAGTATACGGCCTAAGTAGATTAATTTATCAAAATTCTGATTAATGCAAATCACCATAAGATTTCATTAACATACATTAACATAATTCTTACTGGGTGTCAATAACCACCAATTCGCTTTACATGCACTGTTTACTCTCATTAGACTAACAATTTAGTTTGACTTAGCGCCTAGTACTAGAAAGTGAAGGCAGAAAGAATACGATATTCTGAAAACATGATATGCCACTCGCATTATTCTCGAGAAGCGTCGTATTATAAATGTTGAAATAATTATGCTATTGAGGTGGATAATTCAGGCGGGCAGCGAATATCAGCAATTTGAATCGGTGCAAACTGGACATAAAATACTGAAATAAAAACTGATAAAACTAAACGGTCAAAGAGGTTAACTCTTATCAGCACTTTGTATAAGTATAGTCTAAGATTAGAAAACACTTCTAATAAATGAGTGTGAATGTGGGCAAAAAAATGAAAAGAAAGCTTCATTTTGCTATTTCGTATTCTTTTTTTTTCTTACACTGTCTAGTGTTTATATTGTTATTTTAGTCTGAGAACTGAGAGTATAATATATACAAGGTGGAATTTAATTCATTCTTTTCCTTTAATGTATGTATTCAGCCCATGCTAGAGAACGCTCCCATATAACTAAATAAAAAAGTACTTATGAAACAAAACTTAAATCTAGGTATTATCAAATTTAATTTCTAAAGAAAAGCCTTACGACATTGAACAAAGCAGGTGTTAAAAAGCACTCGACTGGTGTCTGCGCTGTGTGTAGTGTTAAATAGACATTTCGGCTGTCATGCAGTTATTTTAAGAAGCACTAAATACTAAAACAAATTTTTTTTTTTTAATTTGAATTTTGTACGCATATTCTATAGCATGGTCTGAGTACATACATTTAAAGAAAAGAGTGAATTAAACTCCACCGTGTATAGTATAGAATCAATGTACTCAGTTCAGGTGTTCGTCAATTCCCTCGGGTGCAGTAAAGTCGCTCGTGCCTCCTTGCGGTGTCCTGTGCACTGTATCAGCGGTAAATATACCTATACGTACATACGTACATTTACCGTACGTAGCATATGTGATTACGCATACGAGTAGATACTGTATCTATTTGTATGCGTAAACATATATGCTTTCTGATAATTGAAGGGGTGAGAACAAAAAGGGTTTAACTGATTTTTTTCACAAAATGACTTACGGGTATCGTTGGATTCAGCGTGAAATTATCTTCAATAATACATTCTCAAAATACCGAAATGAGGCTTAAATCTCGATATTTTGAGTCTAAAAACGGTTTATCTGTCACAGGAATACAGTTCACTTAGCATATAAACATTATTATATTTATTTTATTATATATATTTAGTATTTTAAAATGGAATAAAAACATTTTCAAGCAACTGAAACTTACACAAACCTTTTCTATTACCTTATAAGCACTCTACATTAAAATGACGCCGTTGACGTTTAAAGTCAATTTTCTCGAAACGTCAATTTGACAGTTAAACCCTTTTTATTCTCAACCCTTCAATTGAATAGTAAATTATACACGAATGAAAATTAAAAATAAAAGAAGTTGTAAAAGACTAAATTTTTGCACGTAAGTTAAAAAGCTATTAAAAAATGTTATTATTCGGTCGAAGAGTTTCCTAACAATAAATAAATATAAGAATTGTCCAGTGATAAATCAACCCACCACTTGGTTGTACGTAACCAGTTATACATTGTGCTTGTTTGCCGTACGTACGATTAATTTTTGTAAAGACTAGCAGAAAAAGATTGAAATAAATTTATTGATTTGATGAATTGCATAATACCTATTGAGTTGCCTGCTTCAATAGGTAATTAATTAAATAATGAAATACTTGAAAATACTATATCATTAATTTTTGACAATATATCTATTATAATTAAAATCACTAAATTTATTTTTAGACGCACTCAGTTGTAAGCGGCCTTACAGGGTTCATGTACCTACTAAATTAATTGTTAAGACCTGACATATTATATAAATTGTACATGAATGCAAATAAATGAATATGAAATTCAACTTCACTTTGTGTTCAAATATTTCGATATTCGAACAATATAGCTTATTAAATTAAAAAACGTAACTTGTGACGGTAGTTTAATGCTCCTTTGGCCGTACACGGTTTTAAGTTACCCTTAGAATTGAAGTAGTTCATTTCCATACTAACTATGCACATAAACTGCGTATTAAAACTGTCAAATCCATACAAATTCGTATTTCTAACGGTTGCAATCGAGTTACGTGATCGCCCAGCTGATCGCGACATTTTTCAATCGAATCTGGTTAGACGAAGCGATTAATCTAAGGCTATTTTAGCCGTTTTAAGCCGTTGATCGCACATGTCGAAAATATTCACGAGCATCATCACGGCTAATACGACAATGGCGCCGTTTAGAGTTTAAGTACTTACATCATACGATAAACTATACACTTAACGCAGACCTTAACTGCGATAATACGGCGACATGTTGTTATGTAGGCACCTACGGCACTATGCGAATATACCGAACATTCATATTTTGTTTGTTGGTAACTCCGTGTTGCAGACGGTACAACCGAGCTTTATATTTTTATAACTACACGATTATCAACCTTATTCACTTGATAATACGAATTTGCCTTAAGCTAAAAGGGATACTTAATTATGTCCCTTGAAATGCAACAAATCATCAATTAACATACTACCCGCAATAGTTACAACAAGCACATACATTTAAAAAAATAACTATATTATTTACTGCATTCGTTGGCTTTAATTTCATTCATTTATTGCGATGCCCACGAAAACCATAGGTATATTTTTAGTGCTCAGTTGCGGCTACTTACGAAACTTGGGCTACGAGGGCGGCCGAAATTTTTCGTGTAGGGATATGGAATTGGTTATAATAAATTCACTTTAAAATTTAACGCTTACCTACTTTCGTTATTTTTCCTCTCAAATATCCAATGAGTGTGAATTATACTGAAAATCAACATTTAGTATTACAAATACAACAAACTGGTTTTATAAAAACTATATGATAATGATTATTCTTTTATTATTATTTTGACTCTTCATTTTTCAATAATGTTAATAGTAAGTATTTATATTCTTAATATTTTAGACATTAAATTTCTATCCAAAGGCTGTCTGAAAAGATTGCTTGAAGCGATAAGACTAGCTACTGCCAAATATTGCATATAGCTATGTATATTTGTGTCTATCTGGTGTACTATAAAGTATTTTTTTATTTTATACTATTCTAACTTTGGATGGGCTTATTTATTACCTGATACAAGTCTCTTGCTGCCAAAATGCTACGATAATGCTGGAACAAATTGAACTCGACAATTCTGGTTTAAGATTATTTATTTCTCAAAGAAATTTCAATCATTGAGAAATTATAGCTAGTTAATTATCAATGATATGGTACATAGTTTGCTTTTGAGCATGCAGGCGTAAATGTAAGAACAAATTATCATATAAGGAAGGTAAGCAAAAACCATTTAATACAAGTCTGGTCAAAGATTATGTAGGTTACAGAAGTAAAGTTGGATCACTCAATATGTGGATTTTCAATCGTTTTTTTAACAATTGGAACGAAGATGATAATTCGTACGGTGAATTCTAATAACAGTGTTATAATTTGGAATAAGTAAGCTACTCTGTGTTTAGATCTTACTACAATTAGACCGCTTTCATTGTTGCGCTGACCACGGCCACGCCGCGGTCACGCAAGTCACAAGGCCTTTTCTCTCGTGACTATAGTCGATACTACTAAATTAAAGCTTTGAGGTTAAATTTGTTAACTTTTTATTGCATTATAATCTTGACTCTATTAGCACCGCACTAAAATGCAAAATTAAAAGAGCCTATGTAATATTAATTTCAGTCCAAAGATGCCACATAGGAATAAAAACAAAACAATCTCCAACAGTACACTAATGAAGTAAGACTTACGGCAAACGTACAACGTTTAAAGTACGTTGCCGTCAAGTTTTATGCTCGGCAGCGTACGCAGACCATAGAGCGCACAGAGATAGAGGCGGCAATGATATAGTGTCGGGCTCAGGGAGCTCCCTGAGGGAAAATAAACCCTTCCCGGCGCTTCCCGTGTACTCTTCTTTATGGGAAGGCCGGAATGGCCAACCCAGGTGAACAGGTAGCTAGATTGCGAAACTATTTTTAGACCATCTTGCCGGTCGTACGGTGTTTTTCCTTTGTTATCAAATGGGAGACATTGGAAGTGAATTTTCGGTTATGGCCCAGCCTAATGTGTCCGTAAGCCTTCGGTGTAGAAATTTGCTCCTTTACAGAGCGCCGGGTAAAAATTGTATTTAATTTAGTTGGATTTTTTAGACCATTTGTTGGAATTCGTGATTCATTTCTTGAATACAGAATTGAAATCTACAAATTACGAGTGTGAATAAAACAAAAATACAAGTCGAAACGTTACAAAGTAAATGAGAAAAATCGTACAAACGTTTGGCTATTAGTTGAAAATTTCACAAACAATTCGTAGCCGCCGTTTTGCATTATAAAGCTCATCTAATCCTCGTCGGGCGTTGAAAAACGCAAATCGGACACCATTCGTTATTTCCATGTGAACCGGTTGGCTTTTTATCGCAACAGAGCGTTCGTTTGATACCTTTCTAGCTTTATTTGCGAATCGCGTGCATTACTAACAACGCTACCTTGATTATACCTACTTGACATACCTACCTTGATATTTCTAGAACTTCAAAGCAATTACCTGATAAAGAGTGTTCTTATTATGTATGTTTAATGGAAGTATAAATATAATTTCTAAACCTTACACATAGTACCTAGATATTATTACAATTCAACTTACTAATCTTCAAAGTTAAAAAATCTAATAATGCATGTGACGGCGGCAACGTCCAGTTATAAACTCTAAGCGCAGCGGGCAGTACCGTTATTTACCCTGTGGTATAATTTAAATTTATTACAGTGGCAATACCGGCAACTGTCATCGCTCCCCCACCCATCTGGCAATATAAAGGGAGCGCTCGGTGTACTACGAATCATTCTTGCTCCGGACACGGTCCGGTGCGCGTGCTGAAGGCCTATAGTCTTATAGTTTGCCCGCCATGCTTATCCTGGAGTCTATACATGCAAAGCCATAAAACATTTAAAAACAAATAAATGAAAATATTCTGGACATTTCACAAAGCGTCATCTAGCTCCAAACTAAATAATGTTAATACTATGGGAACCAGAAAACTGATACTTAAACTACTACTTAAATAGTTTTTGTTTGTAAATAAATAATTGGAATACAATATAATACCCAGTCACAGAACAAGCACCTATTGTTCATCACACTAATGTTTATCCTGGGTGGGAATCGAACCCACAACCTATAGTTCTAAAGGCGGAGCGACTACCAACTGAGATATCGGTCCAGTCAAATATGTTAGATGAAAAGGTCTTTTCGTGTTGTTTCCAAAACTCCATAGAAGCTTCAAGTAAAGTTGTGACCACTTTACTAGGTGTATGACTTGACTAGACTAAACTGTGACTTGACGACTTGGACTGTGACTTGACTTGACACAATATATATATAACTTGAGAAATTGTCAATTACTTGACACTGGCTGTATACAAAAAAAGTGTGGAGCCAAACGAAAAACAAAAAAAAAGTCAGCGCGGCCGTTGCAGTTCAAATGTTTTTTGTAGTATGTTGCACAGCTTCTAATTGCTACTACATTTACTAGTACAGTTGGTATGACAGTAAATCTACCTTATCAAATAAAGACACTACTTATACCATGATAAAAAAAAACTAGGATTACCCTTAATTTTTTATCATGGCGGTAGTAAAAAGTACAATGAGAACGAAATGTCGTATGTCATCATAAGTATAAAAAATTGGTCTCGTATAGACAGCCTTTGTAGTGTGGTGGTTGAACAGGTCGGCTTATTCGATACGGGTTCGATTCTCGCGATCAGACAAGTATCTGGGCATAAAAAAAGCGCAAATACTTGATCTGAGTCTAGGTATTGTGGGACCGTGGTACTCGTAGTTCCTGGGTGCCTAGATACAGGGAATCCTAGTTATGGTCCAGGATCTATATATGTGATCGTTGGGCGTTATTTTTATTATTTTTATATAAATAAGAGATTTTTTATAAGTCATGATAAAATAAAGTAGTATGATAAATAAATATGTACATAAAAGAGTGCTACAGTAATAGCACTGACGTATGTTGAAAAATAAGAAAGTACCTACACCAAATATGTTTGCTTAAAGCTATTTCTACGTGTACCAACCCTGATACACCCAGCATAAGACATGAATAGTTAACAAGACGGTGAGGTGCATTTGCGACCGCAATGAGATCCGAGCCTTATCTACTTGTGTCGTGTCTAAATAAATTATATGGTCTGTGGCAACTTTAGCGTAAGGTTGACATCGTCGAGGGTAAAACTGTTTATAGAAGAAATGAATTATTTACCTATTTAATCATAGAAGAGTTTTGGCGGGAACACGAAAAAGATTGCGTCACCGCATTGTATTATTTTCTAAAACTTGTGTTATTTTCAGTGTTAGTGCATAACAGACTACTAGGTGGTAGGACTTTGTTGCAAAGTTCGTCTAGGTAGGTACCACCGCTTTGCCAGTTATTCTGCCGCCAAGCAGTAGTGTGCAAGCGCTACTGTGTTCCGGTTTGAAGGGCACTGTAGCTAGTGATATTACTGGGCAATTGAGACTTTATGATCTGATCTCACAGTCGAGTAATCTTATTACCAGACTGTGCTGATGTCTCAGGATGATGTGCGCAGTGCAGTGTTGCTCGAAACTCTATTTTGGGGTTCCGATTGACACTGTTCTGTTATGGGCAGCCGTGGCGCTTAACATCAGGTGAACGGCTAGCTCGTCAAATCATTAAGTAACATTGGTGGCATTCTATTCGTTAAGTGCTGGATTATAGGCATGAGTGTGGGAAAGTGGTATAATGATGGTGAAACGTTTCTTTTCGTGTTATTTCCAATACTCCATAGAAGCTTCAAATAAAGTTGCCACCACTTTACTAGGAGTATGAGTTTTACTAGACTATGACTCGACTATGACTTTACTTCGACTTCGACTGTGACTTGACACATGTTTGCGTGAAATATCATTAACTTGGTAAATTATAAATTACATGACACTGGCTAAATACACAAAAGCGTGAAGCCAAACATAAAAAAATTAATATTTAACCATATTTATTTTATAATGTTTTTCTCTTGCTTAAACATATATGAATAAGAAGTTATTTTAAAAGGTAGTATTTTGTATTAGGTAGAATCCACTACCTGCGCTCGATATTTACAAAGATTTTGACCAGGTCGTCTGTCTATCACGACTGAATAACCGTTAAAATGCTATAATTGACAGCCTCTGTGGTCTGGTGGTTGAGCAAGTCGGCTCATAACCCGGAGGCGGCAGGTTCGATTCCCGCGGCAGAACAAATATTTATACACAGAAAAAAAAGCGCAAATAATTGTTCTGAGTTTGGATGTTGTGGGGTCATGGTCCTCGTAGTTCTTGGGTCCCTAGACTCAGGAAATCCTAGTTAGGGTCCAGGATCTCTGTATGTGATCGTAAGGTGCTATTATTATTATTATTATTTGACATCCATCGATAACTTGCACATCCCGGCACTTATCACACTTCATCACACTAATATTATAAAGGCGAAAGTGTGTATGTGTGTATGTTTGTTACTCTTTCACGCTCAAACGGCTGAATGGATTTGGATGAAATTCGGTACCAAGATAGCTTACACACTGGATTAACATATAAGCTACATTTTATCCCGAAAAAATGAAATTTTCCCATGGGAGGAGCAAATAAGTAAAATAGAGCGTGAAAACGCTCAAACGGCTGAATGGATTTGGATGAAATTCGGTACCAAGATAGCTTACACACTGGATTAACATATAAGTTATATTTTATCCCGAAAAAATGAAATTTTCCCATGGGAGGAGCAAATAAGTAAAATACTTTTTATCCACGGGTGAAACCGCGGGGCGCAACTAGTATCCTATAACAATGACTATAAACGTGCATGTTGTGCTTTCATAAAAGATCTAACTATTCAGTAAAAGCTAATATGCGTTAAAACATAGTAAACTCCTAATTACGATGCAAATTGATTGTTCAGATTACCGCATTTATAAAATGACTTTCATCAAAATATTCGGTTACCAAAATGTATCAAAATTATGGTACACAGAGGCGTTAACGTAAATGAATGTATTCAACGGAAGGTGTTATTTGCATACGGCATTAAAAATAAATCATTTTCCGGATCATTTCGCTTTATGATGGTGAAGTTGGCTTCCACGATGTTGACGTCGATTTAAGGAATGTGAAATTAGTTTATATTATGTGACAATAAAGCATTTTTTCCCAGTACACCTATAACTTTGATATTACTTATTAGTACTGAAGATGTACACCGTAGTAGTAGTAAGCTTACTAGAGACAATCCGCAGTTTCACCCGCGTTTCTTCATACAACCTATAATTACATACCTTTTGACACATTTTAGGGGTTGAATTTTCGAAAACCTTCGCTTAGTTCCTTACTATATAAAATTGTCTAAATATTATATCAAGTTTATATACTTGGGCTGTACGTAGCCTGTCAGTCAATCACTAAGGATAAAGCCTTTTATTATAATAGAAGAAGTGCTCAGCTTGGTCGTTTGTTCAAGTCTGGGTTAACCCAGATAAGCCTACTGTCCTATATTTAGGACTGTCCTATATTTAGGTCCTATATTTTGTCCTATATTCTATGGAGTTACCAATTAACTTATATTAAAGTTTGGTAGAGATCAACAAAATGGGCACTTTATACAAAAAGCGTGTACGAGATGTCAAGAAATAACAAAAAATGATTTATTGCAATCTACAGCCAATATTTAAGTCTTGAAGCGATAATTGTCGTTCAAATTTTCCAAACCTTGAAGCGAAAATTTTCGTTCAATAAGCCTGAAATTACCGTTAGGAATTTTCCACGCAATTCTGGAACGAAAAAGCTATTCAGTGCAACAAACAAAAGAACAAGATAATAATCGGTCTAATAACCACTCTGCAACTATGTCGGACAGTGATCCGGGCGGAGTAGGATGTCAACATTTACTCGAGCGATTCCGCCCTCGAGGCCACCGAGAAATGACATGCGCCCATTCAAAGTTTCAGCCGTCGAGCCCCTTTGCAAGATGCAATTGCATGAGGAAATTTTCAAAGAACTAGCCTCGGGTGAGTTCGCCTGCTTCTTTGAATGGCGGAGCATTTTAATTTTGAAATTACTTGACCAGTCTGCTTTTATTTTATACTACATGCAATTTTTAAATATGTGCTGTACATTTTATAAAATTAATAACGGCTAAACTCACGTCAATTAAAAATTTGAACTTACTCCAACCAAGTTATTAATTTTACAAAATGTGTCACACTCACGATAGTTTTTAAACTAAAAATATACTGTACAACTATGCACTATGATAATATATTAAATACATTATATCAACGCTTGTTACGAATAGGGTCGATTCAAAAATTTGTAATTAATCATCATTATAAATTTTTGAATCGTTCGAAATTTTCATTCATGAAAATTTCATACCAAAATCACACTTAATAAAATTTAAAGAGAACTGGTCTTTTTTAAATTAATTTGGTTGATGTAATCATTCTTTAGGTATTTTATAATGCCCCGTTCACAACTACACGACACATTACAAACTCATAGCTGTATGGTATTATTGCGAAATGCCTCGACTATAACCATTTGGTCCTATTCTAATTTACGCCACAGAAAAACGGAATGCAGAGTGCAAAGCTCGACTCAACCGGGACGCGTCACTGGGGAAGCCAAATTACGGCAGCAAACATTGACTCTAACCTTTTACTCTTTTACTGAGTCACTGCGAATTACTCGCTTCGAGCGAGCAAGTTTCTATTCAGAAATTTTCTTTAAATTAGAATATCTACATGAATTTATCGAAACTAAAGTGCTTTATTTATTTTTTTACTAGCTTTTATTATACGAGTACTTCACGACACACTTATTAATTATATTTTTTGTACGGAAATATAACTATAAATCTTGGAAACGATTTTGGGACGGTTTGTAGCAGTCCAATAGAGTGAATTGACATGAACTTTCCGTCGTATTTTGAAACTGGTATGATGATGATCAGTTAGATATAAGATTTCATGAATAGTCAATTATTTTAGCGGTTTTTCAAATACATGCAAATATAACTTCAATTGACCGGGCTCAGTGGCGTGCCTTGGGAGAGGCCTATGTCCAGCAGTGGACTAATATAGGCTGATGATGATGATGATGATGCGAACTTCAATTGCTACAGGATAGAGACTCAGTGGTGTATGTGTCCATGTTCTCGGGAGAAGTAATAGCATTCTGGTGTGGTATGTGTCAAATTCACTGACACTGATGAACACCGAACACGGCAATGTTCACTGTATATCGGCTTAGTTTAGGTAAACTGCTGATAATACAGAAAAATATTGGTACAATTCCGAACAAATTCCTTCAAATTATTGAGATATTCACTTGTTAATAAATCAACTATGGTGAAAATGAATAAAATGACAGTTGAATTATTGAATGCCAAGTTGGCAACGTCAATTTTTTTCATAATGTCTGATCGCCACCCCTTAAAATGATTAAATGTACGCAAACAAATATATTATATGTAGGATGAAAGAATAATTAAATAAATAAACTACATCTTTCCCTAAATAAAAGCTTGAACATAAAAATCTTATTTTAAGCTGTGATTATTATTTTAAAGTTCAAGTTCGTGACATTATCGTAAAATTTTAGCAGTTTGATTTTTTTCACGGCCGTATATTTGTATATTTGGTTTCATCAAAATGACAATGGCCCTTTAGGATAGTTCGCTGCTATTTAGCGTGAACATTAAAAATACGACTGGTTATTCACTTTTTTAGCCAGTGTTTAATTCAGAGTCAAATTAGAGGTTTGACTAAAAATACCCGGTGAAGTAATGGATATATGAGATAAGCAGCCGTTCAAAGTGGCGCTCTATGGGGGCCTATGTTCAGCATTAGACATGTTAAGGCTCACGGCGATAATGATATAGGGCTGATATTACTGGGCAAATGAGACTTTATGACCTGATCTCACAGTCTAGTAATTTTATTACTAGATTGTGTTGATGTCTCAGGATGACTTGCACAGTGCAATGTCACGCGAAACTGTATACTTTAGAGTTTTGAGTGACACTGCAACTGGTATGGGCAGCCGTGTCGCTTAACATCAGGCGATCAATAAGGTCGTGACGTCATTCCTTAACATAAAAAAAGATATATTCATTGAATAACGACTGCGGTCATGCTGGCGATACCTTTATGTACATTTAGTAATAATAAAAATAAATAAACAAATTACAGTTAATTTACATTGTTTTTAAGAGAATCCGAGTCCAAGAGTATACATAACTTAGTTCACAATTATTTACTTTCTGCTTTACTTTTCAGCTTTTATCTCAAAAGCTAATAGTAAACGCTAACAATGTCAGCGTTGTTTATTAAAGCTTGTAGTGTCATTAAAGCTAGAAAAACTTGACGGCCCCTAGACTAGCGAAAACTTCTTATTTATTTACGTGCACTGCGCTGAATTAGTTAAAATATACATCAAAAGAGTTATATTTTAAAGAAGTTACATTTAGTACTTCTAAAAGAAAAACTTCTTAAACTTTTTGTACTTAAATCCGTTTGACATCTCACCTGTGAAAATCACACTAATATTATAAAGGTGAAAGTTTGTATGTGTGTTTGTGTGTATGTTTGTTACTCCTTCACGCTCCAGCGGCTGAATGGATTTGGATATACACTGGATTATCATATAGGCTACATTTTATCCCGGACAAGTGAAATTATCCCGTGGGATGAGCAAATAATTAAAATACTTTTTATCGGCGGGTGAAACCGCGGGGCGCAACTAGTAAAGTAATATTTATGGGATGATAATAATAATTGTTAAATGGAGACAATAGTCTATACATATTTACTGTGCATATTTAAGAAATTCCTTCATCGAAACCCGCTGTTATACGAGTATAATTTCTTTTGAAAAAAAAGGGTTTTAACCGACTTCAGTCCTAATAAGAACATCATCAATTGTTTTTTTTTTATGAGGTACGTATCAAGCTGTTCTGTGCTTTCGACGCATTTCTGTCAGACGTTATCTCAACATATTACACTCCCTTAGCACACACATCACTTGGCACACAGTCCAATCACACTTTTTCCAGTCTTCTCATCAAGCTGTCTGCATCATCAGCACTTTAATTTAAAATAGACATGCAAACATTTCTAGCCAAGAGGGTCCTTTACTTTATCAAAATACCACACACATTTAACCTAATAAATAATTATAGCGGTTTTTCGGTAACATATGAGTTTAAGGTGGTTTCTTGCAAGGGTTCAAAGTGAATGTGAGGGTGAACTTCTGAGGAAACTTTTGGGTCTTTATTTATTGTTATTACCTCATTAAGGTGCCTACCTACCGAACGATATCCAACAAATTGCGTATAAATAAGCCACCTTCACACACTCGCGGAATAAGTAAGCGGCGTTGCTTGTTATCCAATTATTTTAGTTGGAATAAGCGAGAATACTCATGGGATTTAATTGGGCTCTGTTGTGGGTATTGTTCTTGAAATCTATACAATTTGTTTAATATCTTCATAATAAGGGCGGTAGGCTGTTGTCGGAGCACCTGCTTTCCATCTTTCTCTGTCTATAGCTCTAAACTCCAATTTAAACTCGTACCTACTACTCGTACTTATTTTACTTCGTAATGACATAGCAATCTCTGTTTCTTCTTATTTCTTCCTTAAATTTGTAGTTATAAAATGGTTTAGTGAAATAGTTGGCATACTAAATTCATTGACCATATAATTTCCTTTTTTAAATTCATGAATCCTTTTTGTTTCCTGTAGATACTTTTTGGTCTTTCTATTTCTCTGCATTACGCACTTTCCTTACTGTTCTACTATCATAAAAGCATTTGGTATTATTTATAAATATATATTAAATTTAATCAATGCCTAAAATATCCTATGAACTTCCCATTGACGTGAAATGTGATGAGCTAAAACGAGATAAAGCATTCCATTTATTATGATTACATTAAATTAAAAAGTATTTAAAGTAAAATAACTATATAAATTAGGTCCTAAGTGAAGAAGATCTATGACACTATTTTATCATATTTGGCACTATTTTATATCCTTTTTTATGTTAAGGAATGACATGACGAGCTAGTCGAGTCGTTCGCCTGATGTTAAGCGACAGCTGCCCATATCAGTTATAATGTCACTCGAAACTCTAAAGTATAAACTTTCGTGTGATACTGCACTGCGAACGTTATCCTTAGATATCATCACAGTCGTACCACTGTTTCTTGATCAGGTCATAAAGCCTCATTTGCCCATAAATTTCACTAGCTACAGTGCCCTTTAAACCGGAACACAGTAGTGCTTGAGCACTACTGCTTGACAGCAGAATAGCTGGCAAAGCGGTGATATCTACCTAGAAAAACTTTGCAGACAAGTCCTACAAACTATTAAAATCTTTATAATAAAGTTGTAAAAAGTTAAACTTTTCTTGTAGTAATATTAAATTTACAACTTGAATATTAATTTCATAATTAGTTTTACCTCAAATCAGCGGTAAAATTTTGCAGTTGTAAAACTTAGTTCTGACCCCGAGCGGTGCTCCGTCGCCTCGGAGTTGGTACTTTGTTAGATAACTACTTATTTCACTATAAATGTACGGCGACTGTTTCTTGATTAAATTGGATTCATAAATTTGGCTCTTGTACACAAAGCATTCGCTTTGTAGATGAATATAATTGAAGGGTTGAGAATAAAAAGGGCTTAACTGTCAAATTGATAGTTTCGAGAAAATTGACTTAAACTTCAACGGCGTAATTTTAATGTAGAGTGCTTATTAAGTAATAGAAAAGGTTTATGTAAGTTTCAGTTACTTGAAAATGTTTTAAGTCTATTTTAAAATACTAAATATAGTACTCATTCATAGAATTACTGTTAAAATATAATATAATAAAATAAATATAATAAATATAATAATGTTTTTATGCTAAGCGAACTGTATTCCTGTGACATAGAAACTGCTTTTAGACTAAAAATCTCGAGATTTTAAGCCTCAATTCGGTATTTTAAGAATGTATTATTGTAGATAATTTCACGCTGAATTCAACGATACCCATAAGTCATTTTGTGAAAAAAAATCAGTTAAACCCTTTTTGTTCTCACCCCTTCAATTATGTATGAACATACATTTACACAGTTTTCTTTGTACCTACTAGAATTACATTCTATAGTTTTTTCAGTCCTCTTGTTCAAAAAGTCTGTTATTGTAGCGTACCAAGGCGGGAATAAATGAATAACGCTCAACGATCACATATATACATGTATGTGATATACATACATAGAAATAAAATAAAATATAGCATACTATCCTTTAAGGGATAAAGTTTTGGAACGAAGTAGCAAGTAGCAGTAGCAGAAGCAGTAGACATTAAAAAAGGCATTATCATGAAAGTTTTCGTTGAATAATCTTATTTCCAGACTGTTCAGATGTCTCAGAATTATGTGCGCAGTGCAGTGTCCGCTAAACTTTATATTTTAGAGTTCCAAGTGACACTGTTTATGGGCGGCCACTTAACATCAGAGGAACGACTAGATTGTCACATCATTCATTACATTAAAATAAATAATTAGTGCTCGTAACTAATTTTACAATGGAGGGAAAATGTGATAATTGCAGATGCATGGAAGAGAACGGAAAATAAATAATTTTTAAACTTTTGCCGTCAGTCAGTCACAAAGTATTTACTTAAATACTTGCAGAAAGTTTATGAATCAGAGCACAGAAAAGCCAGTGGCTTTGCTTCCGGAAGGTTTCCCTTACGTATTTAGATGAATAAAAAAATATCAAACTTGAACCCTTTAGTGCACATATTCAATGTTACGAAGCTAAGAACAAGTATAAGAACAAAACAATAAAATATGATATAATTGTACATTTATTTTTAATAAAATAAACTAGGTTTTTTATATTGTAAGTATTGGCTTGAATTAAGCATTCGTAGTGAAAAGTAAAGCTAAAAACCCATCATAACTTGAATTTTATTTACTCCCTCGCTGAGGCTCTGGAGCAAAACTAACTCGTATATAATGGGTCATTTTAGCCCCTTTTATAACAATTTACTATTATTCACACAAATAATGTTAGGTGTAAATGATGCGGCATTTCAATGAAGAGCATATCTATTTATGTATCTATTGAGACAAATTGATATGACAATATTCTCAGAGAGTAGGGAAAAGTGTTTATGGAAACTATACAAAAAGTTTTTCCCGTGACAGGTAATAAAAGCGTTTTCATCCTTCCTAAGGATTTCAACTATCGCCATACCTTTTATCAAAATGAGTTCAGCCATTTGACCATGAAAAGATAACAGATACACAGACAGGCAGACGAAGCTACTCTCAAAATTATAATATCGATTTCATCACTAAACACTATTATTTCGATTAAACTAATCGACTAAATTCATTCCGGTCGAACATTCACGTGTCATTTTAATTGGTCAAAATCAAAAGGCTTAATCAAACTTTAACGAGCATTCCCTGCAACCGACCTCCCACAATTCTATCACGTTTTACCCAATACTCATCTTTATTGATTAAAATATAGTCATTAATATACTGACAAACATCGCTTTTATGCGAAACATCAGCAACACTCATCGCAAATTACGCGTTAAACTCAAAGGTCTTTTGGAGAGGACAGGTATTTTGGACTTATTGAGCGCAAATTTTGAGGACCGCAACCCTTTGAATAGTCAATGTCGCGTACCCTTATCTCGCCACAGAAGGCGACACCACATTACCGGCATTATGCTCTGTCCTGCAACGGAATGGAAAGATGCCTTAACATGAGGCTTTAGAGCGGTATATCGTGTGCACGTGGCATAATGTACGGGCCATTTTCAAAGTGCAATTTATATTGTATTGGAAGTTAGAGCGTCGCTCCACAGTCTAAACTCTTTGAGATTGAAGTATTCTATATATGATGATGATATGAAGAAGTCTGTATTTAAGATTACTACATTATTATAACTCTTGCCTAAATCTACCATAATCTTAATCATGAGTAGTACTAGGTATAAAATAAAACGAGGGTGCTTTAGCCCACAAGGTTGAAGAAAAACTTCTTTAATTTAGCTCCATCTATTGGCCGATATAACTTTGATTTTGCTTTGTTTAATGTTAATCTCGACAATTGTAAATTGTCATTTTACCGGATATACCAACATGATAATACAAATTTTAACTTTTTTATAGAGATCTACGTGAACCAACTTCAGCTTTCGTTCGCCTCGCATTCACAAGCTTACTCCTCAAGTCAAGCGGGCGTAAAAAAGTTTTAGCTCTAAAATAAGAGATTAGTACAGAGTTAATAAGATTAGTAGAGATCAGTAAATATTTTTGATGCATTTCCTACTGATAGTTTTACTGTGGCTGCGCTTGCCCGCGTTGCGATATTTTCTACCGGCCAATATCCAAAGGCTGGCTGAGCCTGCGTTGTGTCCTGTGTGCAGCCAAACTTAGAAGTTTTTATCTCTAAAAAACTATAATCATGACTCACAATTCAGCACCCCATTGTGCGTAGTTGACGATTAGAAAAGTTTTATCTCTCCCGCACTTCTTTGTGTAATGTGAAAACTTTTAAGTGATATTATTCGTAATATCATCAAATGTTTTGTTTTTTCTGGGGCATGATTACATCACCACGTATTTCAGTTTGAATGCTATCCGAAAATATCCATTTTGATTTGCATGCTTCTGTCTCTACAGATCTCTCTTTAGATCTTTGATAGTAGCTACGGAATCGTTTTATATTTATATCGAACTTTATTTACAGCAAATCTAAATTCACAGTTTCATCTATTCGTATACCTTTTTCTATATCGCTGTCTCAGGTGTAGGTATGTCGTTCGAACCGTATGGCCCGTGTATAGCAATTCGCTCGCAGCAGACCAGTCAGTTTAGCACACCCTTGGGACCCACTTTCCTATATCATTTGCCTATGCTCTACCTTCATGATTCGGCCTTATATTTGTAGTAACGTTGGATATCTACGGACCCCATTTATTATGTATTTTTTAATGTATTGACTGAAAACTCGTAACTATGGATTTGATAGTCATTATGGCTTATTGAGGTTAGCATTGAGGCGCTTACAAAACACGCTCAGTCGTGAATCGAGTTGATGATATGTGTGGACATCTCACACAACGCCTTCTAGCCCCAGACTAAGCAAAGCTTGTATTATAGGAACCAGAATAACTGATAATTGTATACAAAAAAAATTATATAAGTATTGACTTATATACTTTTAATTTGTAATTACATATATAGAATACAATATGACACCCAAACACAGAAGAAACACCGATGTGCATCACATAAATGTTTGTCCTGGGTGGGAATCGAACCCACAACCCACAGTTCAGAAGGCAGGGTTTGAGTATCGATTGTCGATCGTTCTGTAATACAGGCTTAAAAGAACTACTCAACATATCCATCGTGATAAAGAACCAAGCAGCAAGCTAATATGTTTACAAATCGATGTCAATCGAGTTGATTCACAAAAAGATCATTCTGTGAATGAAGTCTCCGCTTGAGTATCGATTGACGACTGAAAATCATGTAATATGGGCCTAAAAGAACTACTCGACAAATTTGTTGAGATAAAGTACCACACAGAGAACATGCGTCAAGCTCGTGAACGGGTGCTGTTTGCGGAAGCTGGTTTGCTCGGTGGTGTACGCACAATTAGAAATTAGAAATAACTTATATAATTATGTTTATGTATCTTTTTGTTATTGGCTGTATTATCCTTCCTGTATTATATATAAGTTCATGTTAATAATAGGCTTAATTCATAAATATAAAAAATTATCTAACAAAAAGCACTGACCCAGGTGCCTGTGGAAATGCAAATTAATAAAAAAAAAAAAAGTACCACATAGCAGCCAGCTAATATATACAGATGCGGAGCTCATCACCAAATCAGTTCATCTCGTAGTAGATTAGAGTTTAGAGTATACCTATTTATTTACATGTAATTAGGTCGGTGTCGGTGATCGACGGCGGACGTCCGTGCGGAGGTAAACAATCCATTACTAGCCTGTCGGGGCCGCCACACGTTAACCCTACCACGGTGCTAAACTTGGCTAGTAAGTAGCCTCATAGTTTGGTAACAAAGTAGGTACCAGTGGAGTGATCACGGAAATTTGATAGCAATTGAAGGGGTGAGAATAAAAAGGGTTTAACTGATTTTTTTGACAAAATGACTTATGGGTATCGTTGGATTCAGCGTGAAATTATCTTCAAGAATACATTCTCAAAATACCGAAATGAGGCTTAAATCTTGAGATTTTGAGTCAAAAAACGGTTCGCTTAGCATAAAAACATTACTATATTAATTTTATTATATTATATTTTTACAGTAATTGTATGAATTAGTACAATATTTAGAAATTTTAAATGGGATTAAAACATTTTCAAGCAACTGAAACTTACATAAACCTTTTTTATTACCTTATAAGCACTCTACAGTAAAATGACGCCATTGACGTTTAAAGTCAATTCTCACGAAACTGTCAATTTGACAGTTAAACCCTTTTTATTCTCAACCCTTCAATTGAATGGCCCTTTAGCTCAGTTGGTAGTATCCCTGCCTTCCGAACTGCGGGTTGTGGGTTCGATTCCCACCCAGGATAAACATTTGTGTGCTGAACATCGATGTTTGTTCTGTGTCTGGGTGTTACATTGTATGTATTTACAAACAAAAAGTAACTAGGTATTGTATCAGTTATCTGGTTCCCATAGTACAAGCTTTGCTTAGTTTGGGGCTAGAGGCCCTGTGTGAAATGTCCACAGATATTTATTTAATTCAACAAGAGTAATTTCAATCCGAATTTGAAAATTTCCATAGTAACTATTCACAAAAGCAGCGTATTGTAACTGTCAAATCTATACATTTATGTGTTTCTATTTGTTGCAATCAAGTTACATGATCGCCTAGCAAGTAATAATAGAGTCTGCGAAACTTATTGTTTACGAGCTTCTGCCCGAAGCTTTGCCCGCGGCGTGGCCTATGGAAAAATAACTCAACCACCCATTTCACTCTTTTAAGGGTGGAATTTCGAAAAATCCTTTCTTAGCGGATGCCTACGTCATAAAATCTACCTGCATGCCAAATTTCAGGCAGATCCGTCCAGTGGTTTGGGCTGTGCGTTGATAGATCACTATGTCAGTCAGTCAGTCAGTCACCTTTGAGCTATATATGTTTAGATTAAAGAAGCAATGGTATCGCTTTTGTATTGCAGTAGTCACGCATCTTAAGTACCACGAAAAACGCTATAATAAGCACATCATAAATAATAATTGCAATACACTTGCGCGGCCTAACGAGCGGATTTGACTCGACAGCAACTCGACGGTATGTTGTATGTCATAACGTAGTACTGTAAGTAAATACTGTGAAAGACATTTTTTTTAGGGCTATTATATATTTATAGCAGTCAAGTTACAAGAAAATTTTAACCACACTTTTGACAAAATTTTATTTACACACAAATTAGACTAGACTCTAGTGATGAAAAAGTCTACTTTGATGCAAACCTTTTTAGAACGAACGCTTAAATCTTCGTTTGAAAAATTGTATTGATATCAGGTAAACTTTTACAAAAGCCTTCTAATCTTTCTTTCGTGAATTTTTCACATCAAAAATTTGTCCGATCCAACGCTGAAGCACGTGAAATCAATTTGAAACCGCTCAATTAGTTTGTTTGTTTTAAATAAGGTTCGCCTCCACACCCACATTAACCGTGTTAACTTTGTAAACCCATGGTATAGGGTTGCCATGAATATAGTCTCGTATTATAGCATGACGTAGCCTTTATAGCACCGTTATAGCCCAATATGGTCGGCAAACACGCGAATTTAGACCAGTTCGCTGTCGCCCTGCGTCAATGTTTGCTGCTATTGACTTTTTGACGTGCTTCAGTGAAGGCCTTTACTAGTACGATACGCTGTTGCTATACTCATAATGAGATTCTAGTAATCATTAATAATTTTTTTGGACTTCGCCTGCGTTACCGGTTCGTAACTAGTTACTAAAAAGTAACCAGCATTGAAACTAGACTAGATAAAGTTGCCAGACCAATTGTTTTTCCAGGATGCTGGTCAGTGTACTGTCTAATAGGTTATCATGAAAAAAATGACAGTCAAAATCTTTTGTGTAGTAAGTAAGTTAGATAGTAATCATTTGGCATTAGCACCAAATGTACCCTAGTTTGAGAAGTAAGGCTTGTTAAAAATGTTGCAAAAGTCCTTCTACGTTTTGACGATAAATTTAATTAAAGTTGTATGATTTTTTATTTCATTATTACTTACCTTTTAGTCTATACAAACTTAAAATGAAATACAAATATAGTAATAATATAAATACACGGAGAACACAAAGCAGACCTCAGTTCGGTAATCCATTCAATGTATCACTATGCGACTCTTATCTTACCACGTATAGCCACGCCAATCCTTTAGGCAAAATTCGAATTCTTTTCCACTCCAAACCAATTTCACCTTTATGATGCTGACCATAAAAGTGACTTTAAAGCCTTTAAAGTTAAATTTTATTACATTTTACAGCGTATAATCCGACTGATATTGGAAGGCTCGTCGATGCATTCACTGGGATGCACAAAATTTTCTATAAGGATAAAAGCAAACAAGATAGCCATCGAACTAATGTTACGAGACTTACGAGCCTGAGATATACCTACATGGGCAGGCAATATCACATAGTTGTCTTCGGCGCTACATAGAGCCTTCTTACTTAAAAGAATGCATCCTAGCAAAAGAGAGTAGATCGATACACGTAATGCAAATGATTTTGTGCTCATTCTATTCATACGTACAAAAATTTATTAATTATTGAAATTGTGGATTGGATCAATTAGTTGTTATTTTAAACTAGTCTGAACTGTAATTTTTTAGTTTCTATCATATTTAATTTGTTAATTTTTTACATATTATTTTACTTTTACACAGTACCTACGTAATATTTAATGACGTGTAAATTGGTTTTACTAATTAAATGATTATGATTATGGTTAGGAAGAACTAAAAAAGATCTGTTGCAATCAAAAAATTATAACACATGAGGCAAATGAAATATAACAATAATAATAATAATATTGGAAATGAAATTGAAAAATGATGGAAATTCTGATACCGAAAACAAAAGAACGTTATTTTAAGTTTGTTTGCCTTTTGTTAATCCTTCGCGTCTTTTTGAATCGTGCATACATTTTACAATTTGGTAGTTACCAAATATAGTTACCAACTCCAAATTCTAATAATGCAACTTGGTCCAGTTTATATATTTGGCGCTACTACTACTACACATACTTATTTCGCACGGGCTGTAATACACAATAGTTATTTATTTACTAGGAGTACAGTACCACTAGAACTGAAGATGATCTGCTAGCCATATTATATATTTTTTTCTAAATACCTACCAAGTAACTAAGTATATTATGTCTTAAGTTTTAAATAATACTCTTATCATATTTATATTATACTAACTGTGCCCCGCAGATTCACCCGCGTAGTGAAAATGTTCTAATTTTCCGCTCATCTTTATTTTATAAGAACCTTCTCCTGACTAATAAACAGAACAAAAAATAATTTGCGAAAATGTTAATCCGTGATACGATGACTAAGGGAAATAGAGATTCATTTATAGATTAATAACTCTGTTTAATATAATTCTACGCTGACCTATACGAAGGCACACATTTCAAATTGATTTTTTTCATTGAAGGTAGACGATTAATTCAATATAGAGTACCGAAATTGCTCTAATACAGCTCCCACGGACAAATGGGAGTTTCAAAAGCTATAAAACACTTTTATTTGCTCGCGTCAAGCACTGACCGATGGAGCCGAAATTTTACAACCACTGAGGTTTCAACGCAAATATTTGTTATTACGTTTTTCGTTTCATTAAAATATTTCAAGCTGAACGTAGTCGGGTTTATTTCGGGTGTACAATTCCAAGTTTTTTTGGCGCGTAATAGGAACAAACGGTGACAATACGGCAAGCGGCGGCTCGCCGGCGGTGAACGTTAAATGTTTCCGTTTTTGGCGTACTCTCAAGTTAGTTAATGTTTCCAAAACAACGCCGTGAACACTGGGATACCTATTTGCGGCAGAAAGTTTGGAAGTGACTTGCTCTGTACGGTAATGCCAGCACAATCATAATAGTCGACAAGCCTAACTGCATTTGTATAACGCTTCGCTTACTGAAATAAATCATAATAAAATAAGCTCCGTTTCAAGACTTTAATACCCTCGATTTGTGCAACAAATAATACTTTTCAAAGTTTGTTTCCTTAACACAACCTTGGAGAAATAGAATAGGTAAATAACAGTCGAGAACTGTACGGCATAACGGTCGCAGGTTGTCGCAACTTTAGCGCAAATGAAAACAATTTGTTTTCCTCGGGCGGCACTCTCTCACACCGGACACCGAACCTTTTTAAGCTCATTTTACTGAATTCGCTTAAAATATTGTGGCACTGAATCTGAACCGATCCGTGCGGGACTGTCCTAGAAATTCAGTACATTTTGTGCGGGCTGTGTAAAACAAAGCACATTTTTTGACGAGACTCGTTGGCGCGGTGCCGGGTACTTCACGTGCGGTGAGAAGTGTCGACTCCGGGATTCGGCCTGATGTGTTTTTCTTTTAGTGCCGTTGGACAGTAGACAAGATTGAGAGCTACATACAGTTACCATCTCAATCTCGTAAACCATTTTGTTGAAATCATGTTTGAAAAGAATTGGTAGTATTCCCAGAAAAAAGACAGATGAGGTTTATTATGTCACGGAATAAATAATAGTTGGTGTTGGTTCCATTCGACATAATGAGCAGAGTGCATGATAATGTTTTCTTTATAATCATTATTCTACTATTAACTTGTGAATGAGTTTTGGCGGGAAAGCGAAAATGATTACGTCACCGCATTGTATTATTTTCCTAAACTTGTGTTATTTTCAGTGTTAGTGCATAAAATTGGTGGCATTCTATTCGTTAAATGCTGGATTACAGGCGTGAGTGTGGGAAAATGGTATAATGATGGTGAAACGTTTCTTTTCGTGTTGTTTCCAAAACTCCATAGAAGCTTCAAGCAAAGTTGCCACCACTTTACTAAGAGTATGACTTTGACTAGACTATGACTTGACTTGATGACTTCGACTGTGATTTGACCACATATTTGCGTGAAATATTATTAACTTGATGAATTATATATATCAATTACTTGACACTGGCTAAATACACAAAAGTGTGGAGCCAAAACATTAAAAAAAAACTTGTCAATGGATCTGTAAAGCATTAGTGAAAAGGTATAAAGAAAATGAATAAAACATGCAAAATTGCACAAACATTAAATCAGTCATGTTTTGCAGTGCAAAGTAGGTACATTGCCGAGTCAGCTACAATTAACGCGACCCGCTGGCCATATTTCACTCTTGACGCACGCTATCAGACCACGCTCGTATCCGTGGCACAAAATGCCGCTTTTAGCCGCTACCTACAGTGTACAAGGTATTTGTGTACAGTGGCATAATGTGCAAACAGTATGACGGTGCAGTGGCTAAGCATGGATAAGCCTATAGAGCAAATCCGGGCTGAATGACTTATGATTATGAAACCCAACTGTTAATGTCAAGATGTGAGAATAAGACGTTGATCAATTTTTTTAGGTATAGACCAAAGTGGAAAGCTTCAAAGTGCATCAGTAGAAAATTAAGTGGCATTAACGTTCCATTTAAACAGAGTTATTAGTTCTATATAAACATTATATATTAAAAATACACAAGTTTTTTTTTGCCTAACGATCACATACATAGATCCTGAATCATAACAAGGATTCCCTATATCTAGGGACCAAGGAGCTATGAGAACCATGGTTTCACAACATCCAGACACAGAACAAGTGTTTGCGTTTATTTCTGTGCATAAATACTTGACCCCGCCACCTCCGGGTTATGAGCCAACCTGCTCAACCACCACACCATAGAGTCTCTGTCTCAATATTGTATGTATTGACTCAATATTTGAGATATAACACCAAATAGTGCTATCCATTCCCCTGGGGCTTAGGCTAGGGGATTTTAGTGGAATAGGTTTTTTAGTACTAGTTGAATCTCCATTAGAGGATCGAGATAGAATAACGGGTGCTTAAATCCCCTAGACCAGTCCCCCAGGTTAGTGACCCGTCCCTCTAGGTACTGATCATAGGAGACTGGTCTAGGGGACTCAAGTGGCAGTAGCAAAATATACCATATCAGTTCATTGATTATTTAGGCCTCTGAAGCTTTTGCATGCTTGTAAATGTTCTAAACATTTTGCGTTCAGCTCCCTAATTAATCCAATAATGAAAAATCAGCATTGTTCCTTGAACTTACATTTATACGGAAGTTTGTAAGTCCTTACTGTTTATCTGGTAGCTCTTCCACATCTACCGTTCTTGTCGCACCACTGTTTGTTATTCACACTGCTTTAAATAGTTTACTGTTTAAGAACGTAATTTGTTAATACGCAAGTAGTGCAGGAAGATTTGTGACAATACATCGCTTGCATGTTTCCAGTACTGTGTATCTATCAGGTACTTGGTATCCCTAGTATAAATATAGGTACACAATCAAGTTCTGAAACAATTTTTTTTCTTTCATCGATTTTTCCTCTAAACGACAAACGGGAGTCCTTCTAAAATAAGGGTTACCTAAGATTCGCAACACACAACTCCGGTGTTCCATATGCCCATATCTATAGGCCATGGTAACCGCTTACCATCAAGCAAGCCTACATGCCATTTTATTGCATAAAATATAACATTTTAATTTTATATATAATTTCTGTGCCTTGGAATTTCGTTCGCGGATAAGAAAAAAATTCAATATCTATTTAACCAGCGTTTAAGTTATACCTTCATGCCAAAAACATCGTTCAAATTCGTTCAGATGTTGCAGTCTGAAGATACATAAAACATGATCAATAATTATGCCATGTCTTTCCAAACGCAAGAATCTTCTAATATTTACCTCTGCAGCTCTCTGTGTGGCCTCTCTTCTCACCTGAATAGTTGCGGAAGGAGGCAATTAATTCTGCAAGTCGAGTCACGAAAAAATTTTTCATTTTAATTAAAGCCAAAGCCGAGGATCGCCTAATTAACCCATTAAACAGACTCTACTCTCATTTTGTCTTTTTTCCGTAAAGTCAGTGAGCGTTCGCTTTCTTACGATTTTAGAATGGAAAATGAAAACAGGGACCCGTTTAACTTTCCTTGTTTTTGAATATTGCTTTTTGTACATCTGTTTTAGGATAATTAAGTTTCTAGGCTAATGTTAGCTCCTGATGAGAAATGTTCAAGGTGGTTTTCTTTCGTTTCATTTAGTGGACGTACTTATTACCACTGAATGTAACAATATTTTTAATAAAAATAATAAGAATAAAAATAACATTTATTTCAGCAATCAATATCAACGATAACAATATCATTCTTATTTAAGTAAGGTATGTGAATAAATCAAAAACAAAGTCATAATTTTAGTCGACAGTAGATATTATTATAATCGAGCACTGGGCTCCACACTAGGATTCCCAGTGTTGTGAGGACCAGTTTTACAAACATTTGTTTTTCTCATTTTTGAGACGTTACAAAAGTGTTCGTTGGATTTGAACAGTTAAAAGGGATTTAATATTTAGATTACAGAAAAAAATGAGTAGTGAATAAAATAGAAATGATAAGTTATTAGAATTTTATGAATGGGTATAGAAATTGTATGATAATAATAGGATAATTCAATCTCGTGGTTGCCTTTCTATCCGAACCATGTGTTTCGATTCGATAATAATGATGCGAAAGGCTTAAAGATGGAAATAGTCCTTCGCAAATGCTCGGTAGGCCTAAGACGCAAACTATTTGCCTGGCAGCGATTTGTCGTTTACATAGGCCGTGCCATGACTGTGCAGGCCACAGTAGTTAGTATCAATCTGGGGGCCTTGCCGTCACCTCTTAGTGCGATTAAAATGAATAGAATAGAATAGCGTGATCATAAAACTTTGAATGCAATAATACTACAGGAGAAATTTCATTCCTGATTTAAAAATTTTCTCTGTAACTATGCTCATAAACTACGTATGGAAACTGTCAAATCTATACAAATATCTATATTCTATTGGTTTCTATCAAGTTACGTGATTGCCTCGCTGACATTTTAGGATTTCAACTGAATCACGAGAAGTAAGGTCGCAAAACTCTTTACCAGCAACTGTGTTTCTGAATAATTTGGAAGTTTTCAAGAGAATGAACAGGTTTCTTAATCCATAAGCGAGCTTGATACATCGTAGACCGCATTGTCAATTAACATCAGGAGAATTTTGGCCAAGTGCATCATTATAGGTATACCAGAATAGATCGTCAAACGGAATCTCATCTAATAAAATAAATCCACTGGCACAGGCTGCACTAAATTTTTTTGGTCATAATTTGCCATTGAAACTAACACAAAGTACACACTAGCTGAAACTTGTTGCCGCCACAAAAGAAGTCGAGAGCATTTAGAACAATGGCACATGTCATGGCGACGTACAAAGCTGTGTGCTCAAAGCAAGTACTTTTACTATGAGTACATTCAGCAAAAGAAGTGTTAAGTACTGAAATTTTGTAGTTTTATTTGAGCCACCTAAACGCAACGTTTTAAATTGAATTTGAGTTGATAATGTGTAGTCCAATCCATATAATAATTTTATTTTCATTATTTCATTGATTGCATTAATCCTATAACGGCAAATTTGACCATACTAATTTTAAGCTTACGCCATTAAATTAAGTCTCAAAATATCAAGTCTCTACGTCCATTGATTTTTTCTTTTGGCTATACCATGGAATTTATATGAGAAAAATCTGTAAGTATATCGTTTCAAATGAATAAAAGAATTTTTAAGTCGTTTATTATGATAGAGTGCCAAGAAAATAAACATTTAAATAATTACTTAATCGACAACCTCCTCCTTTCACACAGTCTAAATCTTGTCACCACCGTGTGCCACTAACACCACTGTTTTGACAGCCTCTGTGGTGTGGTGGTTGAGCAGGTCAGCTCATAACCCGGAAGCGGTGGATTTGATTACCGTGGCAGGACAAATATTTGTGCAGGAAACAAAAGCGCAAAAACTTGTTCTAATTCTGGGTGTTGTGGGACCCTGTGTCTAGGGACTACGAGGACCATTCCTCGATTCCTAGTTAGGGTCCAGGATCTATGTATGTGATCGTTTGGCGTTATTATTATTATTTATTGGCGCAACTATTTATTACTAAACTAGTTGCGCCCCACGGTTTCACCCGCGGTTAAAAAGTATTTTAATTATTTGCTCATCCTACGGGAAAATTTCATTTTTCCGGGACAAAATGTAGCCTATATATTAATCCAGTATATAAGCTATCTTGGTACTGAATTTCATCCAAATCCATTGAGCCGTTTGAGCGTGTAGAAGTAACAAACATACGAACTTTCGCCTTTATAATATTAGTGTGAAAGATAGCTTAGTCATTGGTCCATGGCGTCATAAGGCCGGATCATAAAGCAAGTGACTAAATGTACCTACAGTACAGTCAACAAGACAAGCTTTGGCACTGCGATCATCTGAATGACGGAGCAATTACCCGCATTCAGCTCCCGGCGCAGTCAGTCGAGGCAAGTGGTGAGATTGGTTCCAATAAAAGCGCAAGCCCTCCCCCATGTTTTTCTTTCATCACTCAACTTTGAATGGCGTCATTCAGTAGTGAATTATTGTCGGCCGTTTTTTTTTTTGTGTTTAGTAATCATTATTTTTGTTTGTTACAGGTAATTTTTGATTTACAACTTCCGTTGCTGGAGATTTTCCCCGCTAATTAGACTACTGCAGTAAGTAGTAATTTTATTTTAAAAAATTAAATATAATGGGATAATATATATTTATGTTGACTTAATTTAGAGATTTATTGAATCAAAACTAATAATAAAATAATAATATGTGTGGACATCTCACACAACGCCATCTAGCCCCAAACTAAGCAAAGCTTGTGCCATGGGAACCAGATAAGATAAACAATACTTAGATACTTTTTTGTTTGTAAATACATACATAGAATACAATATAACACCCAGACACAGAACAAACACCTATGTTCATCACACCTATGTTTGTCCTGAGTGGGAATCGAACCCACAACCCACAGTTCAGAAGGCAGGGCTACTACCAACTGAGCTATCGGGTCAGTCAAACTAGATATTTGGCAAGTTAACTATTCATATTTATTAGCCACAAATTGCATAAAAGACAGCTTTAAATGGATTTTTTTTATTAAATCTAAATTAAAACTACAATGGCAGCTAGTAAAGTGAACTCAAAAACATATAAATCTCATCCATTTTAAACCACTTTAGATTAAATTAATGCTGAAACGGTTCATTAAATAAGCGGTATAACATCATCCATCGCTCCACGGGCCGGAAGAAATACTAGTGTCCAACAAACGGATCATTAAAGTCTGCTTTAAATGTGCCTAGGGCTGTGCTGATTAATCATCTCCCGGGATTAATTAGTGGTGAAAAAAGCCGATGAAAAGCGCATCGATCTCGGCCGCCAGTCTACCGCCCCTGTTGCTAGCCGCACGCCCCGCCGCTTGTCAGTTTGTACGCGCCCTTACATTGCGTTTAAAAACTAATGTATGGTAACATTGCTGTTATTATTTTTATGATGCTTTTTTTTACGTGAAGTGAAATTTCTTGTGCTTAGGTTTGTACTAGAAAGCGTATTATTATAAAGTCATTTTGATTAAAGAATCAGGCCTACCAGTTTCGAGGAAACGTTACTTTTATGTTAATGAATAACATGACGAGCTAGTCGTTCACCTGATTTTAAGCGACACGGCTGGCCATATCAGGTGTCACTCAAAACTCTAGAGTTTCGCGTGACACTCCCGAGACATCAGTACAGACTAGTAATAAGATTACTAGACTGTGCGATTAGGTTTTAAAGTCTCATTTGCCCAGTAACTTCACCGGAACACAGTAGTGCTGCTTGGCGGCAGATTCTTTGGCAAAGTGGTGGTACCTACCTAGATGAACTTTGCATTAAATTATTTCGAATAATCTCTGCATGGTACGGTACGTTCAGAGATATACACTTAAATTAGTAGATACAATCAAGAAATCACACACAATCAGTATTTTGCTAGAGCAAACACATTGGAACCTCTTTCTAATCTCGCAAGTACACAGTACAGCCGTCACAGCGGCGCGTCGAGGTCTTCAAATCTTTCCAAGCGTCATCGATTTGTAAACACACTTACAGGGTAGTTAGCAGTAATAGGGTAGTTAAGCGAGAAGGGTAACATACTCTATCTGATTGCATCGTTCATCGACGCCGTTTGATGAACGAGGGCCGCCCGCCGTGGACCGCGTTCAAACAATGCGTCTTACTGGCAGTATGGACTGTGATACATTGTAGCTGAACTTTAGTCCCTATTAAACCAGCCATGTATTATATGAATTTTATTAACAATCATTTTAAACTTATAAAACAAACACTGATGCAAAGCTATACACAGATTAACAAAGCATTATGAAATTTAGTTATTTTGCAATTTAAGTAAATTTCTTCTCTCTGTACATATTTTAACGCATCGCTCCGGTCAGAAGTGCACTTAAAATATTTAATACAATAGTTACACAGAGCTTCTATAAATACATTTATTCAATATCGTGATTAGTATAGAATGCGATTTGGATAATGATTAAAAAATTAAAAAAAAAAGGAAATGATATTAAGGCCGCAAAGCCCTTACTGTTATACGTCCCACAAATGGCACATAACTCATATTACAGAGGGAGTTCCAAATGTCGCTTTTTAAAGATGAATATTTTACTGCTGCCCCGTAACTCATTGTCGGCGAATTTAATACGTTAAGTGCGTTTGCAGAGCAACTTTTAAATGCTCGAGATTGATCGGTGGATTGGATGGCTAAATTGCTTTAATGCTTTTAGCCTGGGGCTATTATAGGGCTTGTCATAGTAGCATGATAGATGTCTAGACTTTAAAACCTTTTCGATTGATTATTTCAATTTGTACTCTTTCAGAAATACCTATACTTCTAACAGCACTCTCGCCAATCTGCTAACAGCAACCAGCAATTCATACAAGTTGTTGATCTAGTGAAGTCATGCCTTTATAGTTGGGTGATGTGATAGAGAAACTATTCGAAGGAAGTATATCAATATGATGTGATTCATAAATAATACTAATTGCTGTTGTGAAATTTCAAACGCAATATAACATGAGCAAGCACTGTAATTTGCGGGAATCATAATGAATTGATTTATATTTATAATAATGTTAGCAACTCGGTGCGATTAAGTAGGAAATATGACGTTGTTGAGACTGGATGGTTCTCGGTCGGCGCATAATTAGAATAATTGCGAAAGTTTTCTCACTACACAGACTTAACCGCGATGCTTTAGAGCCATTCATTTGTATTTATGCAAGCCGCGTAAACAAGCCTTAATGGCGTTTCATTTTTATATTTTCCTTTGTGCTCAGCAAACGGTCGTCGAGAAAACGTTGTACCTTGGAAATCTACGAAAGAAAATCCTAGTTGAAGTTTACGAGTGTTTCATAATCCTTGTGTCGAAACACGTAAAATTTCCTGGAGTTTTATGCAGACGCAGCGTCGTTGGGATGGATGGGTCGTCCGGCTGCGCTGTAAAAATACATATTCTCAGGAACAAAACAAGTGTTACGTAAAAAGTAACAGATTACAGACCACTCTCGTTTACAGCGGACGCGTTATGGACCCTTTGTTCATATTCGGCCCACTGGGAGATGAGCTATCTGAGCTCCTGACCCGCGCCTCTATTTTACACAGCAGTTTTTAGCTCATGCATTTTAACCTGTATTTTTGGACTACACGCTTTTAACCGTTTTTTAAATATTCTATTTTTAAAGAGGTTTTCATTTATCTGAATATATATAACTCAAAGGTGACTGACTGACTGTCTGACATAGTGATCTATCAACGCACAGCCCAAACTACTAGACGGATCGAGCTAAAATTTGGCATGCAGATAGATGTTATGACGTAGGCATCCGCTAAGAAATATTTTTTTGAAATTCCACCTTTAACAGGGTGAAATGTGTAGTTAAATTATTTTCCCACAGGCCACGCCGCGGGTAAAGCTGCGGGCAGATATCTTTGTTTTTTTCCGAAATAAACAAAATTCAAAACATATTTTGTTCCCTGTCAAGAAAAATCAATAAAAGATTTAAAAGTTACTATGATTTTATTAAAACCTCTGTAACATAAAACACCTGAGCGCCAAAAAGCATCAGATCAAATAATCAGATAACAGAACACGTAAAAATGACAAAAACGATGAGCACTCGTTTTCTCCAATATTATTAAATTCGAGCGAGCAAATTGTCTAATCTAAATACAGTTCGATACACGTGCCTGCGAGATGACTGGCGTTTATCTTCCCGCGAATCAGGGTTTCCATTTAAGTTTGTTGGGTTGTGTAAGTAACGGCTGAGATCACTCCGAGTTATGTCATCGTGTCGTCTGCGCTTCCTCAGTTGGCAACCCTGGCACATATAAACAAGACCAGTATCTCAAGTTTAATGTGACAGAGTGATTGCATTCTCAGTTCTATTTGTGCACTGGCCACTGGGTGTTAGCTGTTGTGAAATAACGATATCGAAATTTCCGGTTATTAATATTTTAAATACTATTCAATTGAATACAATACATTTATAACCAGCATGTTCATTAATCTGGCCTTCGCTTTAATGGTTTTAAAGAAATGTCTTATATTAAAAAATCCGAGTGTGATTTAGACCACACGACTGAAGTAAAACTTCTTTAGCTCCATCTATCGGCCGGTGTAACAGTGTTTTTGCTTTGTTTAATGTTAATGTCGCCATCTTGACAATTGTAGGGTTACCCCTACGCCATAGTGCTTAGTAGCACACTTTTCTTAATGAATAGTTTCAGTTTTTTATGATATTTTTACGGTTTTTGGTTTTTCATTTTATTTCTTCTGTAAAACATAATCTGAACGTTCCTTGCAGGCTCCTGAAATGTTCCAAAACACTTTAATAATACCTTTTTGTTTTCTTGGTTATTATGAATAAAATGTTGTACTCTAAAATTGTACTTAAAGCCTTTGGTATGGGTTATTTTGGCAGTGGATCGGTAGATATAGATCACAGGAACATCTTACGTGTCGTTTCCCTAAGTTTTTCCCTAAATTACGGGTGTTTCAGGAAGAAATAACTTTTTCATATTACCTCACAGATCTTCACCAAATTTACACTGGTATTGAAGCTGATTTTATTATGGCTTTTCATTGCATTTTTGTAGTGATTCTTCCAGTAGGAGCACTAAAAATAACGATTTTAATGTTTGTTTACTTTTTGGACAGATGTCATCTATTGACTTTTCTAATTCCCTGAAAGAGGTTCTTACCATAAGTTTTCATGAATTTACGACATTTTAAGGTTAGGTTGTTTAGGATTTTGTATTAGTCTTTGTTCATCGACCTATTTTAATGCTAGCTGATATTAAATTGTGACAGGATTTCAAAATTTAGTTCTCTCGATTTTCAAGGATTTTGTCTGTTGTTTCGGTGACGGCGTGAGGCTTGATAAAACTGAAAATAGCGACGCGAGGGCAGTCTTCCTCTGGACTTCACCACTAAATCATATTCTGAACATAACTATATTCTTTAATCTGAACAGTGTAACTGAAGTGTACTTGGTGCTGCCGTGCAAGTGGCACTCTGTGTGGCCACGGATAGGCAGTTTTCCGTCCTAAGTTCCTCTCCGCTTCGCCTATCTATTCGTGACGGTTGCGGACCACCCCTGTTTAAACCAGGCCTTAAGCGGTGGCAATCTCCGCCGGTGACGGCGGCCTGCAGTGGATTTGGCGTGAACAGTTGATAAGACCTTTTCATTAGCAGGTGGCTTTCTGTGACGGCTGCCCGCCTTGTTGCTAAGCTCGGCACAAGCAGCGGTCATTCGCTGCGCCTCTGGACGTCTCCCTGCGGCTACATCGACTCCAGGGTGTGCTTCGGGGCCATACTTTGCTTCATCATCTTCAACTTCAAGTCAAGTCAACTTCCAGTCTTCGCTTCTTCATCTCCAACTCGGTTACGTTACATTATATATATATATATTTTAGGAATTTAATTTAAAATTCGGGGCATACTATAAATAGGGGCTTATGTAAATAAATGTATATAATCTATGTAAATAATAATGTTTTCTTTTAACTGTAGGCTACACTACACAATGGCCAAAAAAAATTTACATTTTACCGGACGTAACTAGTAATACAAATTTTTAGCTTTGTCATGTTGACAATGGAGATCTACGTGAACCAACTTCAACTTCCGTTCGCCTCGCATTCACCAGCTTACATCCCCAAGTCAAGCGTGCGTAAAGAAGTTTTAATTTTAAAATCTGGAAGATTTAGCATTGAAACAACATTTCTACTTAACAGACGCTGCAATGCCAAAGATAGTACAGCAAACCTGAATTCACCATACTGTTCGTTCTCCCATTCGGGCCCTATGTTCGCACCAAATCCACGAAATTAACTAGAAAATATAATGCGGTGTGAGAACTCGCTGGTTGCGACAAAATGTACATAATTAGAAAAGTTTTTACGAGGAGTGTCGGCAAGTCGACGGTTGTCACAACCTGACACGACGCCCCATGTCCGGGCGAGGTTATTATTTGACTGAACAAATTATTTACAAATTGTAATTCTTCTTGATGCTCTTGTTCTTATGTCTTTGCTCGCGGTTTTTGCTTTTATTTTATTTTGACTTTCCGACCCTTTGTGAATTCGTAAACGTTTCTATTTAGCTTTATCCTAAACAAGCTTCTGTCCGCAGCTTCGCCCGCGACGTGGCCTATGGGAAAATAATTTAACCACCCATTTCACCCTTTTAAGGGTGGAATTTCTAAAAATCCTTTCTTAATGGATGCCTACGTCATAACATCTACCTGCATGCAAAATTTCAGCCCGATCCGTCCAGTGATTTGGGCTGTGCGTTGATAGATCACTATGTCAGTCAGTCAGTCAGTCACCTTTGAGTTATATATATTTAGATTGGTTGGTGAAGTTAAGGCACAGAATAGAACAATTAGTTTTGTGAAATAAATAGGGACAGATCTGGTTTAAACATTTCACATTTAAACATAAAGACCTATTGAAAAAATACTACAGAGGTTTAAAAACTATTTTTTTTACTTATTAACTCAAATGATATCAAGATTACCAAAACAGTGCTCTCCAAATATTATACAGTTTAGAAAATTAATAAAGGCTACACTCACTTCAATTTTAAGTCGAAATTACTGCGACCAGGTTTCGGACATAGTTGATGTCATTCTTCTTACTAATGTAAGCCGCAAAATGTATCATACGATAATTTTCAAACTAAAATTAAATTGTTTTATTTTACTGTTGCTGTTGCTGACTTCGTTATTGAGTAAAAACAACGTATATATTTTAACCACTTTCATATATTATTTTCGTCTTTTCACGATCTTCACAAAACTTTAAAACTAGCACGAAGGGCCCCACAAAGAATTGAGGCCGTTTCGTAAAATTAAATAAAAATAATTGTCAGCTTTGGCACGGCATCGTGTCAGCGATGGAGTTTCTTGCCCTAAATTAGTGCAATTATAAAGTTTTTATTAGGAACCGCGCGCCAAAACCTCCTTCTGTAGCAATTACCACAGAACAAATAACAGTATGTACAGGAGGCTGTCATTATGCTACTGTTATATTCTAGCAAAATAACTAAGGAACGGCTTGGCGCTGAATTAAATTTTCGTGCACTAAGATACGATCTTAAAACCTACATCAATTACGTTAATTAGCGTAATGCAATATACTATAAGTGGCATCGGTCAAAACCGGTTTATACAATTTACAACAAAGGCCTGATTTTTGGTGGTTTAAGATATAACAAAAAATCAATGTAGTCAACCTTCTATTCGGGAAAAATTAGGAGTATCCACTTGAAATCACGTGCATTGCGTGTGAAACATCAAGGAGCCTCTAGTTTTGGAAATAAATTATTAAAACAAGGCAATCCTTTCATCCACATAAAAAAAAATTTTAGCCTTTTGTTGTCGGGTACTATTTTGTATATAGAACTTAGACTAATAACTTATTTTTTATTAACTTATTTTTTATTTTTCTTTATTTTAATTTCTTAGGTGTAATTTAGTTTTTTAGGTCTAGTTTAGTTTTGTATTTATAACTATGAAATAAACTTTCTTGTCCTCTATAATAAATAAATAAATAATATTCTCTGTGATTCTGTGATAGAACTTAGATTAGATAAGACTTATCATAATAATGAAGACTTTTCCTTATGCTATTAGTATTAAGTATTACAAATTCTTTTATTCTTATATTCTTTGGATTTATGTATGTGATCATTGCGCGTTATTATTATTATTGTTTATATTGAAACACCAAGTACCAATCACAAAGATAATTAAAATATACAAAAGAGTGGTCAAACATCACCTCTCATTAGAGACCTGTCTAGACTGTAAATCTGATATTAAATTTAACAACATGGAACGGCAAAATGCAAGAATACCATCATTAAGGAGATATTATCTAAATTGGCTAGCGAAAGTAACAATCTGAAAAGAGATTAAATTTTCATTTAGGTATCTAGAATCGAACGGGGTCAGGGTGTAGTTCTAGCACAATGAACTGATTAGTCCTTAACGAAGCGTGGAAGTGATCCGGTCGATAGTGACGTAACTACCTTTCGCTTCTTTTCTTATTATGTAACTGTAGCAATTGAAGAGTTACTACCTTTTTTACGCTAAAAGAGGAACCTGTTTTCTATTTGGGTGAAAGATTTTTTAAAGTGAATGGACACGATATCTTTGCGTATAACTAAATTTGATGATCTTTTCTTAATCTGGAGAGTATAATTCCAGATTCCATTAAATTTTGTGAAGATCTCTAGCACTAGATCAAAACTGGAAATTCCTCAATGGATGACAGCAGATATGACATCGAGTGGCTAAGCGGTATTAGACCGTGCGACTTTTATACCGACGCACTCAGGTTCTAATCTTGCTTGGCCTTGTCTCTAGCTAGAAGACTTTTCAAATTATGCGTGGGTTTTTCACACTTGCTCTTACAACGGTGAATAAATACATCGTTTTGAAACAGGAGTCTTTAAAAATGTCAAAATTCAATAAATCATCCGCCAATAAACACTTGGTCAGCGTTCAGGAGTACGACCTACTCTCTTCATATGAGAGAAAGCTAAATTCATCATTATTACTACATTAGTATGACGGCATCCGATTTACGCAGTTTCCATTTCACTCTTGACGTCACCAAAGGGAAGCACGAAATAAATGTAAAAGCACGTTAACAAAATCCCAAATGCGCATTCCCTTTCCTGAGAAACATGACTTTTCACATCGGAGAATGTAAATGGCATTTAATATGGTGTAAAGTTGGCTGACTGTGGTTATTTTGGGGTGAGAAAACCGCTATAAAGATTTTCGACTTTTATGAGAAAAGTGGCTTCTACAGTTTGATAATAATAATAACGACCAACGATCATATATATACTCGTAGATCCTGGTCTCTAACTAGGGTTCCATATGCTTAGGGACCTAAGAACTACAAGGATCGTGGTCCCACAACACCCAGACTCGGATCAAGTAATTGCGTTTTTTCTGTGCACAAATACTTTTTCTGCCGCGGGATTCGAGCCCGCCTCCTCATGGTTACGAGCCGACCTGCTCAACCACCACACCACAGAGGCTTATATAAGATACTAGCTGACCCGGCGAACTTCTTTCCGCCTAACAGTCAATTAACGTGCATGTTTAGGATTTAAATTTTTTTTAGATTGATTGTCGTCAATTTTATCACTTAGTATCCTATTCCGGATGAAGATAAATACAAAAACACAAAAATTTTAAAAATTTGGTACAGGCGTTCTTGAACTATAAGTGGTATAACTAACACGACTTTATTTTATATGTAAAGATCAGCTTAATTAGGAATCTTTACGGTATATAAGATACTAGAGGCCCGCCCCGGCTTTGCACGGGTATTTTGTATATAATCTATCGCTATATATTCATCAGAAATAATGTAGAATTCTAATAGTGAAAGAATTTTTCAAATCGGTCCTGTAGTTTCAGTGTCTTTCAATGCAAACAAACTATCAAATCTTTATAATATTAATTTAGATCAGTTTAGTTAGGAATCTGTACCCCAAGTAGGAGTATATTCGAATGTACATTACTGTACTCGCTATCAAATCTCGTAAAATCTATATATATGAAATACAACACGGCGCGTCTGGCGTTAATTATACGTAACTAAGGATTTCATACAAATATTTTGCGATTACTCAAAAGCGGTTTCAGTAGTTTCAGACTTGTTGAATTTATTATATATTGAATAATACATATTCGAATAAACTCGCACTAAATGTATTGTTCTATCTTTTGACGAGGGTTAATGTTAGCGACGCGCTCATGAAGGCTGTATATCTTAGGTTTTTATTTTATGTATTGCATTTTTAAGTTTTGGTCATATTTATATTCGTTGTCAAAAGTAAGAGCTAGCAGGTGGCCAATTTTCTGTGATTTTTCTGTTTTATATTTTTTTACCCTTTAATTCGGTTATATACGTTCATTTTAATAAACCTTTACCTTATTCTTGTCGCTTCCGTGATCCTCATCTCCAACGGTTAGAATCTTGAATTTACAAATTTCTAAGGCTCTAACATCTTCTAGTCAAAGCTTCATCGTTGACTCGACATCGTTACTGACTATGTGACCGTTAACTATTCTCCGTATCTATCTCTTTTCTTATGAAATTATAATATAAAGTAAAACGTAGTCTGTTAGTTTGTTTATGTGGTTTTTGCACCAAAATGAATGAATCGATTTGCATGAAATTTTGCACACGTATTTTAATGTTAACTAAAAATAAATTTAAAGATAACATTGAGACTAGGGTTAACGGAAATCTAGTGTTGATTTTTATTTATGTTTCTTTTTATGGGAACCACCACTTTTATCTCGGAAAATATAAAAGTCTTCAGTTCATTTTAATTGTAGCGATATTTTATGTGAACGTAAGTGGAAATAAAAACAGAAGTTTTTGATGTCAGTGATAAACCTTATATAAAATATAAATTGAATAAATTTGTTTGTCACAAAAAAATCTCGACTCAGTGATTTCATGAAAACCAAGCACCGATTTTCGTGTTTGTGAAGTTTTACCTACATATCATGAAGCTCTAGGGAATTGACCGAATTTCAGCCAAACCCTAGGATATATCGATAAATAGCGTCCATTTTGTTGGCCTAAAACTCTCCTCAAACAAACAAGCTTTAGGGTTTGATTTTCCTAACTCCCAAAGTTTAATAACTGCCATTTGGGCACTGACAGGATTATACTGCAGTTATTATTTACTGCATCTATTTTCATGTTACTTTACTGCATTATTTATGGTACGTATAAAGCCGTATGAAACTATATAACAGCTTTAAAGCTTTTAAGCTTGTATAAACAGCGCAGTGCAAATTAGAGACAGTAAACTAAGTCATGAAAAAAATTCACTGGTTCAGCCAGAACTTTCGAGTATAATAAGTAAGAGATCTATATACTTATATAAAAGAAAGTCGTGTTAGTTACACTACTTATAACTCAAGAACGGCTGAACCGACTTGGCAAAAAATTGGCAATACATACGACAACACCCTTAATCAGCCCGTTTTGTTTCGGCATGGAAATGAAATAATTAATCATCTGTCATTAACAAAACATTTTCGCAATATTATTATCAAGTAACATACTGTAAAACTAAAAAAAAAAAAACAAAAATACTAGCTTCTGCCCGCGGCTTCGCACACGTGGCCTATAGAAAACGAAGAAATTTTTTTTCATAGATAATTCAACCACCCATTTTACCCTCTTAGTGGTGGAATTTCAAAAAACGCTTGCTTAGTGGATACCTACACTTTACAAAGAACACACCCTTCAAATATCAAATCTCTACGACTAGCGGTTTAGGCTGTGTGTTGATATATAAGTCAGTCATTCAGTCAGTCAGGACTTTGAATTTTATATGTTTTGAAACAAATCAGTCTAGGTAATATTGGTAATTCTAAACCCAAATGCTATTAACATAAAACCGTGGCAGACATACTAAATATCATGGGAGAGTCCATCTATTCTGACCTGAATTACTGCATTGCACGACCAGAACAAGCATTATAAATAGGTATCATGCGAGAGGTAGCTAGCAAGCGTATGCACTGTCTCCGCGATACGCCACGTCGCCGTGATGTATGAGACGCTAACTTGCTTGCCCCTCTTGCTTAACGCTCGCATGGCATAAATTTCCCACTAAAACCCACAACTTTGGTCTAGAAATGTACGGAATCCGCTGAATGAAGTTTTTACAACTCCACAGACGTTTTCACCCGTTAACTCCTTAAATTATTACGTTTCGGTTCCCGTAAATACACGTGTGTTGGTGTTACTGTGATTTATGCGTGACGCGCCCTTTGAATTTCGGAGAAAGTTGAGAAAAAACATTATAAGGTAACTGAAAAATAATGTAGGTTTACCTTTTTGCTGCTACGTGGAAATTTTGTGCTTTGTTGCCCCTGAAAGGTTCCTCAAGACATTTATTTGGACCTTTTATTATTGGAGTAAAACCTCTTTACGCGCACTTGACTTGGGGAGTAAGCTGATGAATGCGAGGCGAACAAAGTCGAAGTTGGTTCTCGTAGATCTCCATTGTCAACATAACAAAGTTAAAAATTTGTATTACTATGTTGGTATGTCCCATAAAATGACAATTTACAATTGTCAAGATTATAATTAAACAAAACAAAAACAAAATTATACCGGCCGATAGATGGAACTAAACTAAAGATTAGAATTATTAAATATTATATTATTAAATTTTGACGATATATCTATTATGTAATTAAAATCAATAAATTTATTTTTTAAACGCACTCAGTTGCAATCGCCCTTACAGGGTTCATGTACCTACTAAACTAGTTGTTAAGACCTGACATAATATTGTTACAAAATACTTCACTTCGGGAGCTGATGCAAGCGGCGTAGTATATATACGAGCGACGGAGAAGGCTCGGGCTCACTTTTCGGGCAGCGCTCAGAGGCGACGGACGTTCTATAAAATCACGCTATTAATTATTGTCGGTTCTTAGTAAATTTTAATAAATATTGTTAGCTTGATTGTAAACTTATTTTTTTAAAACTAAAACCACTTAGGATTTCCAACATCAGAAGTGGGATCTAACTCAATTCTGACTTGGTTATTCTGATTTCAAATATTGCTTTGATTTCGCTGTTGTGATTTTAAAGATTTTCCGCTTAACATATTTGTAGCTATGTCTGAGACTAGTAAACGTAAAAGTCGTAAGCGAAATCGATCGTCTGTTCCTGGTTTAGAAGCCCAGCTTCAAACTTTCATAAGCCGCTTAGGTGTTTTGGAAGATTCCAGGACACGCAGTGCAAGTGTTGTTGCGAGTACATCGCGCGCCATGTCGGCGCCAGGACCGGATGCGCCAGCCGCGTCGTGCGAGCTGTCTGCCCGCTGACTGCGCCGTCGAGCGCCGAGGCGTACCCTGCAAGTCTGGACCTGCCCGTGCCGTGTACAAGCACGCCTCCGCCCACCGCGGATATGGTTATAAGTAGCCGAAAAGCTCGTTAATGCTATGATGCCATGCCGGTAAGATCGAACCATGTATTTATGTAAAATTTCGATCTGTCTTTGCATGATTTTGATTCGTTGTGTGGTCATATTGATCATGTGCGCAAACTAAATAGATGGGACGACAGTGAGTGTTTAGCGCGTATAGGTAATTGTCTAAAAGGTGACGCGAGGTCGTGGCTATACGAGTGGGATAGTAACGACCGTAGTTGGTCAAATTTCAAGCGCAAATTCAAGCATTGTGCCCTATACGAGTAGATATCGCGAACATTTTATTTGATGTTATGAAAACTAATTCCGATAACTACCCTACGTATGCAGAATACGCTAGACGTTTGTTGTTACGTTACGCATGGTTAACGATTTGAGTGACGAGTTCATTGTAGCGATAGTTACACGCTGGTGTTACTGATCCTCAAATTCGCGCAACTGCTATGAATTTAGCGAGTTTTCTGTCCATTTATGTGAAACCTCATCAAATTACACCCGTTCGAGCTCGTGGTGTTTTTCGCAAAGGTTATGTTCAACAAAACAAGCGAAAACGCGAGTATAGTGATTCTAAAGAGTGAGGCAGAATTTTCCATCAACGTTGAATTTTTTACAACTGAAATAGATTACTAAGGTCAAATGATTACTAATGGTCAGGTGAGACCGAGCGAGCACAAGGTAGAAGCTTCTGTTAACACGTAAGTGCCAAGCAATGTCTAAAGAGGTTAGACATTTTTAATGCTACTAAGTTAGTTTTTGTTACTTTAGACGGTACATCCCCGGTTATTCATTCAAAACAGAACTCGCAATGGTACCGTTAAGATGCGGTGATGAATAATACTGCGTCCACACTACCAGACGCTGACCAGCAACTCCAAGACGCTTATGTCAACAAGGGTAGTTAGCAGTCACGAACCTTCACCGTTGGCGATTTTGTGTTCGTGAACAGGTCGTCACAATCTACGGGAAAGCTGGACTCTGGCATGCGGGGGCCCTACAAGGTCCTGCATGTGCTGCCACCCACCGCTGTAGCTCGAAACTTCGCGGCGGGTCTTAAGGCAAGACAACGCAAGCGGCCGCCGATCACATGGTGTTTTGGCGGGGCGAATGGACGCTGGAGGCTTGTTCTGCGTTCTCCACTGCGGATATCTGTCTCACCAATGTGACTCAGCGATGACTGCACTTTGTGTGGCGTCGTTTGCAATGTGTGATCATTTCGCACAGTTGCCTTCTCTCTATTTGCAATGTGTGAGGTGGCCTATGCCTCTTCATGCAGTTGCCTTTTGCAATATGTGACGAGATTATTCTCTCCACATAGTTGCCGTTTTTTGCAATGTGTGACGTGGTTTGTGAGTACCATGTCATACAGTTGCCGTTTTTGCAAAGTATGACGTTATTTATGAATGTTATCTTATACAGTTACCGTTTTTGCAATGTGTGACGTGGTTTGTGAGTGCCATGTCATACAGTTGCCGTTTATGCTATTTATGACGTGATTTGTGAGTATTACATTATACAGTTACCGTTTTTGCAATGTGTGACGTGGTTTGTGAGTGCCATGTCATACAGTTGCCGTTTATGCTATTTATGACGTGATTTGTGAGTATTACATTATACAGTTACCGTTTTTGCAATGTGTGACGTGGTTTGTGAGTGCCATGTCATACAGTTGCCGTTTATGCTATTTATGACGTGGTTTGTGAGTGCCATGTCATACAGTTGCCGTTTATGCTATTTATGACGTGATTTGTGAGTATTACATTATACAGTTGCCGTTTTTGCAATGTGTGACGTGGTTTGTGAGTGCCATGTCATACAGTTGCCCTTTTTTCAATGTATTACGTTATTTGTGAGTGTTATGTCATACAGTTTCCGTTTTTGCAATGTATGACGTGATTTGTGAGTGTCACGTCATACAGTTGCCATTTTTGCAATGTGTGACGTGGTTTGTGAGTGCCATGTCATACAGTTACCGTTGTTGAAATGTATGACGTGTTAATGAGTGTCATATCATACAGTTGCCGTTTTCTATTACAATGTGTGGCGAAGTTTAGAAGTCCGGAATTCTGAAATTCGCAATACATTTATTTTTCTTTATTTACAATGCTAACATGCGCCTATAACCATTACTTCTTCTTACATCTTTTCATAAAATTGTTATGAAAACTGCGTTGGTTGTACTTGAGTGCACGCTTGTGCTTCTAACACAGTTGTTTTGCAGTCTCCGTTTTCAATGTTTATTACAAGTACCTGTTGAATTTCTCTTAATTGAAATTTCTTTGAATTGAGCAACAGCTTCATTTTAATTTTGAAATGGTTTCAGTTACCAACGTTATGCCTGTACATCGGGTACTAAAATCATGTTTTGTTGTGTTATAGAAGAAGACACAACGGCCGAGGTCGACGACAATGTGCCGCTTGAAGATGAAGCAGCTGTTGAGGACAACACGCAAGCAGGAACGGCCGTGTTACAAAATACTTCACTTCGGGAGCTGATGCAAGCGGCGTAGTATATATACGAGCGACGGAGAAGGCTCGGGCTCACTTTTCGGGCAGCGCTCAGAGGCGACGGACGTTCTATAAAATCACGCTATTAATTATTGTCGGTTCTTAGTAAATTTTAATAAATATTGTTAGCTTGATTGTAAACTTATTTTTTTAAAACTAAAACCACTTAGGATTTCCAACAATATATAAATTGTACATTAATGCAAATAAATGAATATGAATAAAGAAGTTTTGCTCCAGCCGTGTCGTCTAAAGCACACTCGTTTTTTTATTATGACAACTTCTTTTTCTTCCGTGTAGGCAAGTAGGCAGGCCCGGTGTCAACTGAATTCAAATATGACAACTGAAAAATATCTATTAATATACTATAAAAACGTTTTGGATTCGCTTTCTTTTAAGCACAACTTAACGGTATATGCACTGGCATACAAAATTAAGAAACTAAAGTGAATATTTTCGTGCATTGCACACTTCTACACAAACTCACTCATTTTCAAATATCTAGTTACTCGTATATTCCAATTTCCAATACCTCTCTTACGGATATTCATTGATCCTTCAATAAGTAATCATACTAAAATGAAACGCAGTTTTATTTATATTCAAGGATAAGTGCCAAGTTATGGATTGCCAATAAAATACCCGCAAAATAAGAGTAAAAGTTGTAGCAAAACATTGCTAGCTTACGCCAACTGCGGAGTTTACCCTTCGAATGAAATACTGTATTTTTTGCATTCTCTGAAAAAGATGAGAATTATTAAATTCTTCGGAGTACGATTAAAAGTGAAGATACGAGAGGTGCAGAAAGGTAGGCAGTGGGAGAGCGGATAAAAAATGGAGTATTGGTAGAAAGATAATATTTTTTGTTTTCATAGATGTTTTTAAAGTACCTGATATTTTGACACAACTTTTAAAAAGGAAAACGTGCATTTTAGCTGTGTTTTCTATGGTAGCTCTATCGTTAGGCAACTCTAAATTCAAATAATCTTTGAGTGTTTCAAATGTTTCATAATAAGCCGAAAATAACATTATTAATATTCTATAAATAATTAACATAGCTATAAATAATTCATGTTCGTATATGTTTATGTCTCAATTTTTTTACTGTCATTAAATTTATGCTATAAAAAATAATATAAAAAACAGATATATATCTAGGAAGCAAAAAAATACACTAAATTCACAAAAAAAATAACATTAAAAGTATTTTCATTCAAGAACATGTTTTTATACGCGCATTTCTTATAGCAGAACGAAGTAATATTGAGATAAGCGAAGCGAAGCCGGCTGCGACATTTGCATCGTCCTAAATGAAACTGAAACTACCTACTCTAGGTACAATAATACCGTAATGCTGCGGTGCACTTGTTATGACGAGGGATTTGTTTGCCTTTACCTACATCTTTTACTTCAGTACATCATCACCATCATCCTACACTAGTCCACTGCTGGACATAGGTCTCTTCCAAAGCACGTCACTGAGCCCAGTCTTCGGCTCTATTCTTCCAGTTACTGCCAGCTACCTTGCGTATGTCATCGCTCCATCTTGCCGCAGGGCGTTCCACACTACGCCTGCCGATTCGTGGTCTCCACTCCACAACACGTTATTTCTGTAATTAAAAGATATATTTAAAGATTATATATAATTATAGTAACTACGTTTTAATACCAATGAAAAACAATGACGGGCATACCAACAAAGTAAAATTTAATTGTCTATCTTTATTACCAAAAACATAGGATTTGTTATAGAGATAGACTAGCAAATCTTTATACAACGCAGGTCATAAACTGTTGGGCCTAGAAACAAAAATTTGTGAAGTTTGTTCTTTTTAGATTAGAGGTGTATCTATATACGAAAATAGAAATGCCGAGTTTTCAACGACTCGTGCCAAATCAAAAAATGACTACTGCAGTTATGTTGAAGTATTCGCGTACAATATAAGATCCTGTAAAATAATGTTAACATTTCGGTAAAAAATTGCCTACTAATTTTATTTCGGGCTAAAATGAATTGGTTGCCATCGCCGACCGCAACGCGTATTTAATTTTATCATTCATCATTATTTATGTCAATTATTGTGTAATAATGTACGCATGTTAAATTAAACTTATTGTTCGGTTTGAAATATGATAATCTGTGTTTAATAATGAAAATGGATGCACACCGGAACTACGTTTTGAGCTAATTGATATTTTTTGAGTGATACCCGCATGTTGACAAATTAAATGTTACCACAAAATGATACATTTTGTAAATTAGAGTAGATTTGTTTTTAAGTTTAACGCGCAAAGGTTTACAAGGAACACACCTTCCAAATTTCAAGTCTCTAGGATTAGTGGTTTAGGCTGTGCGTTGATATATAAATCAGTCAGTCAGGACTTTGAATTTCATATGTACAGATTCAAGCTGTCATTTCTATTAAGACAAATTTATCAAAATGATGCTCAATCTGTCAGTAGTCCTTCACAAATCGCAACAGGTTTAGTGCATATAAGTATCAAATACGAAAGTTAAACAGGGCAGAGATTAGATAATTCCACTCCACTAGTCTTCAAGTTAGATAATACCACTTCACTAGTCCACCAGTCGATTAGTAAGTTAGATAATACCACTCTACTAGTCCACTAGTCTACTAGTTAGATAATACCACTTCACTAGTCCACTAGTCGATTAGTAAGTTAGATAATACCACTCTACTAGTCCACTAGTCTACTAGTTAGATAATACCACTTCACTAGTCCACTAGTTGATTAGTAAGTTAGATAATACCACTCTACTAGTCCACTAGTCTACTAGTTAGATAATACCATTTCACTAGTCTACGTACCTAACGTTTATTTAACGGATATATTAGTGTCTGTCGAATATCGGAATGATTAATTTAAGAGTTCTTAGTAAGTAAGAGGCTTTTTACGTAAACCTTTCTTAAAAATTAAACGTTTCCACGAAGGATTCTCTCCACGTTTCCTATCCTTGATTTCATCGAGAAAGAAAGGCTCAGAATCGGAATAGGTGGCCTCTCCCAGCCCCAATATGTATGATAAATAAATTGCTATCCAATATCAAATGGAAGCAATACCGGTAAATGTACCTACAAAGCGTTTGCTCTTATTACATAGACTTATTTGCTTTCAAATGACAAAAATGATTGCAGGGAGCGGTACTTCAATATAAATGAAACAATTTTCAAACAGGCAATGAATGGCCATCATAAGAAACATTGGTTTCAATAACTAACTAGTCGTTAGCTTACATAATAAAAGTTTTTCTAACGTCAGTGCTTACATTTTTATAACCCATAATCACCCTCAATGCAATCTCAATGCACCGTAAAATTGTGACAATCGGGAGTAAACAAACATTTGAATGGCCGTAAAAGGGAAACGTCCGGCATCCGTTCAAAGAGCGCGTGCTCGAGAGCTTCGGAACCAGATAATGCGAGTAATGAAATAATGAGCTAAACTTAAACGAGCTGTAAAATTTATGTTTTGTTCAGCTTAAAAACAGCTCTCCGGAGATTTCCGACGGAACCGAGTTAGCGTTGTTTCAGCTTTTTTCGACCTAGCTGAATTCAGCTCGCGGTTGCGTCTGTTTTTCGTAGTTTTCGTAGTTTAAAGTTTGGACCCGTTCTGCAGTTGCTTTATTTTTTGGTAATTAATTACAGTTTATAATATCTTGTTCTTTTATGGTGAAAATGGATATCGATAATTTGCTTGACCTGAAAATATTACAATTATACGGAAAAGCTTTTAAAAAAATATTTTTATTTTTTATTATATTATATTGATGCAATCTACGGCATAAAATAATAGCGATATTAAATATATTCAGAATCTATTTAAACATAGTCTCTCGAAAATTCGTAACGAAATCAGTAGCCACCGTAACGATGTAGGGTAGGTAAACATCTTTATAATTTTCCCTAGAATTAACCGTTTATTATTCTAAGCTTATTCACCTATTTACAGCAGAAATAATTTATAAATATCCCTCCATTTACTGGAGTTAGGAAAAAAAAACAACATCCAACATCAGTTCTTATTAAAGTAAATTAAAATCTACCAAGAAACGTTTTTAAATACTTCCGAAGCAAATCTAATAACAACGGACACTTGAAGTAGGGTTCTGCTCAAGTTGACCTCGCAAGAAAAATAAAAGGAAGAACGTGCACATTCAGCCAGACTTATGTAATGTAGAGATCTAAGTAGAACAGACCTGATTAACGTCAGCCAGGGGGAAGGGTGAACGGGGTGGGGCAACAAACAACTGGATTTATTGTTAATGGCCCTCACTCAGACGTTTAGCGCTACGAATTCTAGCGCAAACAACTACAAATAACATTATACACATTGATGAAGACACCTAATATGTTAGCATAAACTCCGATAAAGCTACCATTGAACCAATTAAGTCTGCGCGAGTTACGGGGTTTATCTTTTCTTCGCAGGTTGCGTAAATTAAGCCGTAACAAAGCAAGCGGATTTCACGCGGTAACAAGACTTTACAAGTGGCTCGAGTGTTGACTCCTTGGTTAACTTTCTAGACGCCAGGGGCTACGTAAGAAACGTATATGTATCATGGTATATAAACGCGAGATGATCTCTTAGGACAATAGCTAGAAGAAAGGCGAGGTACTCTGATGAGCAATTTTTTAAAAACGCTTTCAGATTTAATTTTCCGTCGTTTTCCAAAACCTTATTACCCGTAAAATAGTCACGAGTCTCACTTTGTTTTGAACAACATAGGATGTAGTTTCGGAAGCAAAACTTTGCGAAAATATTCTACTGGGTACTAATTGTTAGCGGAGCTTGTGTTTCCTCTGTTTTGCATGCATTTCATGATACCCGCATTATGAATACTGGTATTAAAAAGCTTGTAATTTTACGTATTTAACTTAACACATTCACAACGGCCGAGCATAAAAACATACTTAACTTTTAGCGCAGTACAAAAAACGCTATTACTGTATATATCAACTCCATAAGGGTTACGCTCCCATTTCGGAAACAAAGCGATTCAACGTAAAACGAATAATTTCGTTTAGGCAGCAGTAAAAATGTAAAACTGGTATCTCTTTTCCTCTTCAATCCTCTTGCAAGATTAGAAAACACGTTTGTGAGAGGTCTCGAACAATTTTCCGTTTACGTAGCGGTAATTGTCTAAGAACAGGCACGGGTAGGTAGCAGCGCAGCGCACTGCGGAACCCGCAGACCGCTTCCTCCACAGAAACCTCCGATACGGAACGTGCACTGAATCCTAATATCACCTGTACTGATTTTATTTTCCCCTCTCTCATTCTTGATTCAACTATCTAATAGTTGTCTGCAGACGTCCGACCATTCCATCGGGCGGCGTTCACTGAAACTTTTCTTCTACCTCCATCAAAATTTTGACTCTGATCTCTCCCCTGTAAGATACCTTAACACGAACACAGTTTTATTGCAGTTTTTATGTGTGTCTGCATCGTTCCTTTGTCTAAATTATGCAGAAATCAATTCGGGCCAGTAAGCTGGGCCTTAGTAAATAATTCAGCGCTGATTGTAACGAGGGTCCGAGCCCGCACTAAATGTTCCCTGGGAACCTTGCGGTCGACAAACAAGCCTTGTTTTCCTTATCTCTGTAAAAGAATCTACTTTCGCTACGAGTTCCGAGAGTCTAGTATTTTTTCCTGAGAATATTGCGTATCGATTCTCAATTTACGGATTTGACCGTTTGACAAGCCACAATTTGGTGTACTATCAAATTAAATTTAGCGCAAAATTCTTAGAGCACGTATTTAGGAAGTTTATTCTAAGGGGTGGCAAATGAAATCAGTGCGCAGAAGCGCCGACTGAGATGTGGCTACTCGAAATTCTGCTTACGTTCACTGTCCACCGTACTCCCACTAATTGAATTATTTCATTAAAATAATCTTCTGCAAAGACAGTGGTCTGCAGTCTGCACTATATTGGCTAATAGCATCACCACTGTGAAACAAGTTACAGAAATATGTGATAAATTAACTAATGTTAACTTAAACTCAGGCTAACTTTTCGCAGTCCCAGCCAAGTTACCGTCCTTTGTAATTAAACCCGTTAAGAGATTTGATTACAATATTAAGCTAGATAAATTGAGCAAGATATCCGCTATAAAAGCGGCCTTTAAAACAGTACAAATAGCTTTAAAATTAAATCGTTTTCTGCAAAGATTTTTCCATGAAAAGTTTTCCACTTCAAAGTTTGCCACTTCGCCGAAGCCAAGTCGCGTGTAACAAAGCTTTTTTATACATTTTTATATCAGGAATGGAACGTCACGCTCGGTTTCATCGGCGCTCGTCCGCCCGACCGCGAACGGAACGCATAGACCGGTAATAGGTGACGCGATGTGCCTTATTCTGCTCACGTTTAGAATTCCTTATATTTCATCTTTTTATACGGCCCCGAAAAATGTCATCGAATACACATTTTTCCGTAATCCTCATAAGTCTCATGGCCTCGGCTCGGGACGGCGTTCCCCATCAAGCCGCCCCCCACGCACCCGCGACAAGTTCACGCGACGCCGTGACTGGCATTTGCAATATGCCCGAGAAGCCGACAAGCCACTCTTCAATTAGATCTGTCATATTCGTTATCTTATAGGCTCAACATAACATCAGGAAAGTTTCCCTGACAATTTTCTACCTAATCAAACCGAACTTTTCCTTTGCCGTTTTCCTCTACGATATCATTTTCACTGCTGCTCGTTTGAAGTGAAACACAAACACATGGTGGTTGATTAAGTTTCTGTCTGTACGGAAAATGTATCCTTGAGCAGAAAACTTACTACAGGAAGTATGGAAAATCTTGCACCAACGTAGAAATATTCTGTTTTCTCAGAATTCTATCCCATTTATACCTTATTTCAGTTTACATGTTTTCTAGGATTCTTGATGTTCATTTGATCTCTTTTTTTTTTAGAGAAGTTACAGATTTTTATTAGTTTCTTATTAGAAATGTGTTGACTATCTATAGTTTACTATATAAATATTATTAATTCTAGTTGACCCGTCAGACGTTGCCTTGTACCCCATACAAAAATCCTATGGGAAAAACATCCTGAATTTGAAAATGTTAACCATAAAAACCTAATTTAACTATTTGATAATTTAATTTACCTTAATAAACAAATATTTTAAACAAAAAATATACAAATAAGCTCAGCCGTTCTCAAGTGATTACCAATTTAACGCCTTTCATTTTTATCAATAACGATGACAATATACAACTCAAATAACTAAAGCTCAATCAAATAGCTCAAAGCAAATAGCTCAAACATAAGCTCAAATATTTAGACGATAAAAGATGTTAAAGCTATAGGATTTTGTTAATAGTTCCATTTGCTTATTACAGTTAAAAGATGATGCGAAACGGCCTAGAGATTTAGAGACCCGTGTAAACCTTAAAACTTCTAGCAACAAAAGACGCAAAGCAAAAGTTTTAATTGCACCGGTCTCGAGCATCCGACGCGAATCGTCCAACGCGTGCTAGGATTTAGGGAATCTGTTCTTATCGAGAACAGGTCACTACATGCACCTAGCAGAGCTTCGGCGGAAGTTGTACAACAGTCTAACTAGTTTGGAAGCTTGGAAACTCTATCAGATACGTGAGAGCCAGCGATTACCTTAAGCCGAAGGGCAATGTGCATTAACAATATGCTGTCTGCTACGGAACCAGTTTTCTGGTCTTCGTGATTGAGGAAGCAGAAAGTTCCCTTATTTTTTTAAACTATAGAAATTCTAATTTAATATTATAAATGTCAAATGTGTTGCTGAGTTTGTCTTTCGTTAATGTTTGACGGAGAGATTACTTCGGAGCTGTAACCACACTGATACAACTACGGGATGAAGTTAGACCAATACAAATTGGTAAATATTTGGCGATGGACTCCACAGCCAGCTGGAAACGTACCGTATTGAGCTCCTTTTTTATTGGTGTTGGCAAATAACCAGTCTTGCTTGATACTAAGCGATAACGTGGTCTACGATGGGGCATGCTGGCCTTGAAGATACCTATCCAATCTTCACTTGAAATCTTTCAGTAAGCTTGTCATCGTTCTGTCCATAAGATGTTCCACTTTGTCTTTTTTTATTGTTTTTCTGGGCTTGCGTTTGACCACTATTGCACCTGATGGTAAGTAACGATGCGATCTAGGATGTAACACGTTTGCCTAGAAGATACCAGTTTACTCTCGATTTGAAGACTCCAAGGTTGTAGTTAACGGGAAATACGGACGACAGTAAAGCGTTCCGTTTATAACACAAATGAAGTATTTCAAGCTGTTTCTTTTATAGGTTCTAATATAATACATAACAAAAATAAGGTTCATAATAAATAAAGTTTATTCCTGGTAAATTGAAGGGTAGGGACTTGATAAAAATAGATTCCTTTGTCAGTAGTAGATTTATTTATGAACTTAACACTCGTAAACAAGAGTTGTTTGTGTTCCTAAATAGGGCACATATCAACTGCTTTTAGGGTGGGAAAGCTAATAAAATATAGCTGAATGTCGGTTGGTTAAAGTTCTGCCAAAATCTTGGGTTTGGACATAATTTCAATATAGGAATGACTGGCACTTATGCATAACAAATCAGTATTGCAATTAACAGAGAAATGATGCCAGCATATTGGGTACGCTACCCACCAGGTCATCGAAGATAGTATACTGTCCAAGTATTTTGCAGTAGATAATGTAGCTACAGTAGAATGTAATAGTAGTTATTAGTTAGATAACACTCGTTAATTTAAGGAATAAAGGCACTGTGTCTATATATTTTTGAAATGAAACGAAATGAAATTTATTGACTGGCCCGTTAGCACAGTTGGTAGTAACCCTGCCTTCTGAACTATGGGTTGTGGGTTCGATTCCCACCCAGGACAAACATTTGTGTGATGAATATAGGGTGTTTGTTCTGTGTCTGGGTGATATATTGTATTCTATGTATTACAAACAAAAAGTATCTAAGTATTGTATCAGTTATCTGGTTCCCATAGTACAAGCTCTGCTTAGTTTGGGGCTAGATGACGCTGTGTGAAATGTCCACACATATTAATTTATAGATCGACATGTTTCCCTCACAAAAGATTACTGTCTAATCAAATCCTCGGGTACTATTTGACTGTAGGTACATTTTTATCAATAAAAAAATTAAAAAACTATTAACAATGATGAAAGAATTATTTCAATATCAAATATTGAAGTTGTTACCCGTACGAGACCAAGGTGGGTCAGTTAATACATGCAGAATTTTTGCTTCTCGTGAATTAGTGAGAGGCAGAGTTTATTTATTCGTGATGAAGTAACAGGTACGAGAATGTATTTTGTAATATTAGTTTCATAACCAAATAAAATGTACAGAAAGGAGCTTTCGTATTCAAATTAACATTTACAGCGTAGATTTAATAAGCTAATAACTTTCAAATCTAGTGATTATTTACTTGGCTTTAAAATTTTATCACGCGATAAATTCGTATGTTCGCTCGTGAGCGTACGTTTACAACCGCTCATATCGTTTTACTAACATTAGTTTAAAATTATAGTTTAAATGGATTATTCAACAACACGTTTATATTGTACCAAACAACTATTAGTCTTTTTGTGACCCGATTCAATGTTGTGTTTTTTAATCGCGCTCTTTTATAATGACTCGCTATTGTATAGGTTCTAACGCAAGCAATATCATCAATATAATTTTTTCTCGCTCTGTATACCGCTCGCTCACTATATTCATTACTTGAATTGGTGACCTCAAAGTGGTATTTAACTCGAGGGACTGGCTGCTGGTTCATCCCGCTCGGCCGCAGTTATAAAAATATCTGCGGAATTTGCATTTGCTATATCTTATCCCACCGTCTCCATTCCACTACAGGACCTCACGGCGAGGACAGAGCTACCATCCCTACATTGTTGATTTACCTTTTGTTCGTACGAAACGCTTTGCAGATTCTTTTATTTTGCGTACGGATAGGGAACGGAACTCACTCCCGTCGTCAGTGTTTCCATCCACATACAATTTGGGTGTCTTTAAGTCAAGAGTAAATAGATTATTTCTGGGTAAGCGTGCTCCACCTTCGACCTCATCGTCACTTACCATCAGGTGAGATGTAGTCAACAGCAAACCCACCGACGGTAAAAAAAATCAATAGCAAACCAAAGACCAAGAGATCAATCGCTTTTTTGCTCAACCAACTGACTCTCTTATCCAAACGTGCGCCAGTCAGTGCTGCCAACAAGAAAAAACAATTCATTAAGGTTAATTTAAAAAAAGAGTAAAAATACAACTACAACTGTGAACTATTATAACATAGTGAAGAAATCTGGCATGTTCAAGAATCTTCAAATTCAATTCAATCTCAACTTTATCCCCTTGTAGGTGAGAGTAGTATTGTATTCTTCCACTATGAAGGTGGTTTATCCGAGTTGTTGCTTCAAGGGTCATGTTCAGTCGCTATGATTAAAGCATTCATATATGTTTTGTCTGATATTATTATTTAAGTTGTTAATTAATTGGTGTCCATGGAGGTGATGCATGCTTGTGAGAGCATTTTTGTAGTTTAACTCGTGTTGTGAAAGTGGAGCCAGGTTCCTCAGGAAGGTGTGGGACTCGTTGTCGACTTTGTGGAACTGTGCACGTTATGCCGTCGTCGGTACTGTAAGATCGAAAGAAGCCTTCGACAGACATTAAAATTCTGTACTTGAGCAAATTGCCAATACGAGAAGGTAAGAATGTTTTGTGACTTTACTTTTTATCGTTCAGTGGCCTGAACTCATTAGTTGGTTGTTTTTTTCTTAAGAATTTGAATTTTTACATTTCTGCTATATATATTAGGTCTTTACCTATGAAATTGCCGTTTTGTTTGACTAAAGTTAAAGTATTTTTTTTTCGAACTTATTTATTTCTTTTATTCAAAGTAATCACCCCTGCAATCAATGCATCTTTGCCAACGCTGTGGCAGTTTATGGATGCCCTTCTTGAAAAAATCAGCAGGACGGGAGACAACAAACTCTTCAAAGGCGTTTTGTACTGCCTCTCGGGAATTGAATTTTTTTCCCGCTAAAAAGTTGTCCAAATTTTGGAAAAAGTAATAGTCGGTAGGCGCAAGATCTGGTGAGTATGGCGGATGAGGGAGAGCTTCCAAACCCAACTCATGCAGCTTAGAGACGGTCTGTTGTGCAGTATGGGGTCGCGCGTTGTCGTGAAGTAGCAGTGGAGACGACCGATTGACTAAAGCTGGTTGCAGACGTGCGAGTTTCACCATCATTGTGGTCAGTTCTTCAATGTACACATCTGCAGTAATGCTCTCGCCATTTTGTAAAAAGCTATGATGAATCACACCAGCACTAGACCACCAAACTGTGACAATCACCTTTCTAGGGGTCATTTTTCGTTGCGCTGGCGATCGTCAAGTTCGTGGGGCAACCATCTATCAAGCTTTTTTATCTTGCCAATCTGTCGCAAATGGACCAATATTGTTTTGATGCTAACATCAAAAGCTGCTGCCAGCTCAGCTATAGATTGAGATTCATCAGCTTCCACAATCGCCTTTAATTCATCATTGTTGACCAAAGTTTCCGGACGACCACGAGGTTCATTTTTCAAGTCAAAATTCCCAGAACGGAACCGAGCAAACCAATAACGGGTTGTACGTTCGTTTGTACAATTCTCTCCGTAAACGTCGTTGATGTTACGTGTCGTTTGTGCCGCGTTGGTGCCACGACGGAACTCATATTCCATAATTACACGAAATTTCAAAGTATCCATTATGAGGAAAAATGTTGAAATGTAATGAAAATACAACGCTAATCAATAAACAAAAGACTTATATTGTAAATAGAATGTCATATTTTTAAAACAAAATTAATTTGAATTTAGAATTCATAGCCAATCAAAACTTTTTTTGTTTGAAAAAGTCTGTACTGCAATACGGCAATTTCATAGGTAAAGACCTATTATATAGTTTTCTCAAGAACGCTTCAGGTACATCATAATATTTTACCTAAAAGCTGTAACATGAAGATGTATCACTTTTGCTTCTTTGACGGCTTTACCGCTATGTTATTATTTCCTTTTTAACTTGCCGTTGCACTAACGCTAACTCTGGTTGGCCATCTGTCTCTGCTATCTGGCAGCGAAGCCGTAACTCTCCGTACGTTTATCGATGAAGTCCCAGACTCCTCCGAGCTAACAGCACCAATATTTCACACGTAGTGTTCAGTGTGGGCACTAACTAGTGAACACAGCTGGAGTTGCGGTGCAGTGACAATGTTTGGGCCGTCCTTTGGGGCTGGTCCGTGCGACGCATCCGCAATGAGCCCTCAGACCACTGCCCCCGCCCTCCCCTCCAATTTATAGCGACGGTTAATTACCTACAAGAATCTGAGTCACCTTGTTTGTTCTAATCAAACTGATGCTGTTAGAATTGAAACCGCACCGCCGCAGACAATATTAGTTCAAGTAACTTGTAACACTAATAGAGGTTCTTGATCTATCAAGTAATCTACTTGAGTAAGTAGTGTATTTTATAGGTTCTTGATCTATCAAGTAATCTACTTGAGTAAGTAGTGTATTTTATTAGAGTTTTTACTGAAGAAGGTATTACTAAAAGTGAATTAAATTAAAAGAAAGTCGTGTTGGTTATACTATTTATAACTCAAGAACGGCTGAAAATTAGTGGGGAGGTAGCTTAAAAGCAGGAGAAGGACATAGGATACTTTTATCTCGTTCGACCGCGTTTTGCTAATTCACCCGTGCGAAGCTGGGGCGGGTCAACTAGTTGTTTATAAATGTAGGTAGATTAGAAATTCCCGTCTACATGCCTACATCATAAGTAATATAAAGTAAACGAACAATGCAAGTTATCAGCTAATGTTTTGGTTAGTTACATACACATTTGCATTATTACATGATACATTTTACTGAAACAGATTTTAGGCTGTACCTTATGTTTTAATAAGTCGATTTCTCCTTATTAATATTTCCGGCGTTGATCCCGTTAACTAATCAGTGCTTTATAAAACATTATGTCGCCGTCGCATCGCCCCTTGTGCGAACTAATTAATATGCATAATGTGTATCGAGCTGAACACTAGGAAAAGTTGTGCTATTTACGATTTTGATTAAGACTCTGTATTCATAAAGCACATTTAATTATTATGTTAACGAAACCATCTTTTGAATAAAATATAAGAAGCAGCCTGTCAAAGAAAACCAAATCTTCATTATGCCTAAAGCCCTGGCAAAATAATGCAAAGAAAACTTATTTTGGTTGATGAAAGTTTAAAAAATCAAGAGGTCAGAAGAAGGCGCGAGGTTTGTTCAGTTTTCACCTTCATTTCGTAGCAAGCACGCGTATGAACATAAAAAATGCATTTAGTCGGAGGAAAGTAGTAAAATACAAACGAATGTTTTGTTTTTAGTAGAAGCGAGAGGTCTCTGGGAGGTGTTTTCTGTGTTAAATTATGCAAAAATCAATTCCTTTACCCGGACGAAGCCCCCGCTTCGCCATCTGATAAATAATACATCTGTAATTGTAACCAAGTCTTGGACTTGTTTCTAGTTATCGCGGGATGCGCCTTCTTGCACGGTAATGGGATCTCTGAGCAATACAATTTTATTTTATACTATGTTAACAGAAATTTGATCGAACAATGCTTTCTTAAAATTCAAAGAGCTTTTTTTCACGCAGCTTCCAACAAATATGGGTATTTTTAATATTTTTGAGTTTCAAATTACTGTAAACATGTGTCAGCGCTTCTTTCTGAATTATAACTGATTTTCCAAGTTCTTGTATTGTCCACATTATTATTATTATTACAAAATAATTTATTTTCATATGTTGGATTATTAAATTTCTACATTATCAACTTAATAAATTCGTATGATTAATGCATTTTCTATTTTATTTTATTTTAAGATTTTAAGAAAACTTACAACTAGGTACATGTATAGAAAAGTAAACAAAAAAGGAACAAGTCTCCACAGGTAGGTAAAAATTAATAATTAAACATAGAAAAACGCACACAAATAAAATAAAAACTTCTACACACAGAAACCACTTTGTACCCTAAGCATAAAAAAATGCATTGCCCATCATTTTCTTCAGCTGATTAGCGGAAATATTAAAAAGGTCTATATTATAATCTGATAGCCAAATAATTGAAACACTTGCTAGCTCTGTTGTCTGGAATATGGAAGCGAGAGAGCCTAGTGAGGGTGTTCTACAGATTTCATAGTGTTGTCATAGCTCCGATGGCACCCTTTCATGTCAAATATATTTGTTTCTTATAATAATGGCAATTTTGTATAAACTCCAAAGATTTCTCATAAATGTGTATGTAGATGAAATTTGGTTACTCTAAAAATATTAACTCCATTCATCGCAGCAATACTGACACTCGTAAATCAACCAATGAAATTGTTTGAACAGAGCTTCTCCACAGAGTAAATAATACTGCAGGTAACTGCACTGTATATAAGCTATTGCAGTAAGGTATACCCATATAGTGTATCGAGTAACTAAATCCCATTATCAGATGTGATAACTTTCTATACACATTGGCCCATAATTTTCTTCAGACCTCAAACTAGCGAAGCTTTTAGAGTATACTGAATATCTTGGCATGCCAGTGTTATCTATAACGAGCTGTTCCATATATTAACACATAAGCTGATAATGTTCAATGCACTTAGTACCGTTATTGATAGCGCTATATGACACTAAGTAACATAAGCATAGCACCGTACGAAGATTATGTTCTCTGTGAACGACCAGACGCAAAATACATGATGGAAAAGTAACTCAACTAACACTATAAAAGTGATTGCAAAAATCAATATAGTCATGAAGATATGACGAGTGTGGTGAAATCACAAATGAAAGGTTGAGAATAAAAAGGGTTTAACTGTCAAATTGATAGTTTCTTGATTTATTGACTTTAAACTTCAATGGCTTCATTTTAATGTAGAGTGCTTATAAGGTAATAGAAAAGGTATATAAGTTTCAGTTGCCTGAAAATGTTTTAATTCTATTTTAAAATACTAAATTTAGTACTAATTCATACAATTACTGTAAAAATATAATATAATAAAATAATTATAATAATGTTTTTATGCTAAGCCAACCTGTATTCTTGTGACAGATAAACCGTTTTTACACTCAAAATCTCGAGATTTATGCCTCATTTCGGTATTTTGAGAATGTATTATTGTAGATAATTTCACGCTGAATCCAACGATACCCATAAGTCATTTTGTGAAAAAATCAGTTAAACCCTTTTTGTTCTCACCCCTTTAAATGAGTAAGGGTGTGTGTGAGTTGAACAAAGACTGTAGAAATGCTAAAGATAAAGGGCTGTCGTAAAAACTAAACGTAACTTGTGTGCTCTGTTTCTATGTCACTTCTGTATATGGAAAATAAGTGAAAATTAATAAGGTGCGCATCGTAAGTATCGTCGTCTATAAGCTAAGAAGGGAAGGAAAGGGACAGAGGAAAGGGGTTAGAAAAGAGATGGACGAAAGCACAGAATAGAGTGGGATAGTGAATAATAGGAGAAGTTAAGTCGTAAAGTAGCAATTCTCAATAGGCAGGTAAAGAAAGTAAATAATAAATAAATAACGCCCGACGATCACATACATAGACCCTGGGCCCCAACAAGAATTCCCTGTATTTAAAGGCCCAGGAACTACGAAGACCATAGTCCCACAACACCAAAACTCAGTACAAGTAATTGCGCTTTTTTCTATGCCCAAATACTTGTGCTACCACAGGAATCGAGCCCGCCACCCCCATGCTATGAGCCGACCTGCTCAATCACTACACCACAGTTAAAATGTATTCTATGTTAAGTTGACCTCAAGAACTTTGGTATAGGTGGGTTATCTGTGCCAAGTATAATCTCTTTGTGTGCTCCATCTTGTTACATCGACTTCAAAAAAATTTAATAAGTACTTCGATAGCCTCAAGCGTATCTTGAGTAGTAGCAACTAGCGGACGTTCATTATAAATACAATTCCTAAATTTTATTTTTATCTATATTAATATTATAAAGAGAAAAGATTTGTATGCAAGTATGTTCATAACTTTTTTAAATTGGCTCAAAAAGTATGGGACCGATTTTAAAAATTCTTTCACCGATTGAATGCTACATTATCACTGATTAATATAGGCTAAGTTAATCATAAATACAATTCCTAAGTAGTCTATTTATTTAATATAAAGATATATATGTCGGCAGCAACGTCCAGTTTAAAACTCTATGCGCAGCGGGCAGTACCGTAATTTAACCTGTGGTGTGGTGGCATTTAAATGTATTACAGTGGCAACACCGGTAGCTGTCATCGCTCCCCCACCCATCTGGCCATAAAAAGGGAGCGCTCGGTGTACTACGGTTCATTCTTGCTCTGGACACGGCCTGGTGCGCATGCTGAAGGCCTATAGCCCTATAGTTTGAAACCCATGCATAAAGCCCGGACCCTATATAAACATGAACATAAATTAATACGAAATTATATTACAATAAAAGTAATATAGCAAACGTAAAGGGTAAAAAACCTACTTCAGACTTATGTGGTTTTCTTATTGATGCCATTGTCAGAACTGAACCACCAGCTTTCAAATATAAAAATCATCACACAGTCAAAAGCTGCAGTCGAATTGAGAACCTTCTCCTTTATTCAAGTCGGTTAAAAATGTGTCCGACAGCTCAAATGACGAGTGATTTGATTTAAATGAATTGACAATTTATTAGTTTTAAGTTTGTATATGTTATGTTAATATAGTATTGTTATATTTTTAGGTGCTATGATTTAAACATTGCAACAGCCAATTGTTATTCTAGTCACAGACAAGGGGACGCATCTGCAATCTATGCAATCAGCATAGCAGACGGACTTGGACAACGAACCGCTTTGTGTATTAGTCCCTGTCCATTCCCTAACTATACACATGAAAGGGTCCGTTTTCCACCACTAATGTACCTCGTCTGTCGAAAACAATGTCATCCTTTAGGGGATGTCGACGAATGATGAGAACATTTAAGGCTCAGTCTTAAATGTTCTCATCATTCGTCGTTTTTGGTAAAGTTAGTAACTTCCTATTTTTTTAATTATATTCAATTGTTTTTGGAACCAAATACCAATATATAATGATATATATCTAATACTATACCTAAATATAAACCTAATGGATTTGAAAATATTAACCCATTCTCCATACCAAGTATTACCTAGATGAATTGTTTACTAGTCGTGTTGGAAATGTCAATCCGCATTCATGTAGCTCACTCAAACCGATCTTTTAGTGAAACAATAACACTGACGCACCCATTATGAATAGAATAGGCATTCATTCAACTATAAAGAGCACGCATTCGTATGATAATAAATGCTACAGCTATGAAAATCCATCTTATAAATAATTCCTGGCAATAAAGCGAACTTATGGCATCGTTCCAAAAAAACATATTTACAGAAATATCCTAATACCATTCCTTTTTCAATAAGCATGATCGGACGGAGTTTGAAGGAAGCGCTGGGCAAGTTGGGGCAGCCGTGTCCGCGGCAATATCGGCAAGTTCTGAAGCAGCTGGTCGCCGATGTCTCAATAATCTCAAGGTGCCCCTAATCGACTCTTCCGTAGCCCGCCGCAAGTGCGACTAACTGATTAATCCGGGACTCCGTAGTTCCGTACGTGCCCCAGCCCCGATATTGTTTGCCCTACACTTTCCACTCGGCTCCCATTATTGAACGATATTCGGACTATTATCGGCGCACACTTCTATTTATGTGTTATCCAAGGACGACCATTACCCAATACAGCATACAGGGAGTAACAAAAACCCTGTTAAATAAATGAAGTATGTGTACAGATCATTACAAGTAGTCATATAAAAATGTCTAACAATACCTAAGTTATACGTATCTGAAGTTACACGCAGTATCTAAACACAAAAAAATAATACCATTTCCCAAAAATGTTTATGACACAAGCCGTGCCTATTTTTAATTTGAGTTTGAGCAAACGCGGAACCGACAAACGGGGGCCGCCTTTGTCGGCTCTTTTGTAGGATGCCGCTCCTGCACCTGTGTGCCTACGGGGAAATGGGGTGCGCGGGCGGCGCGGCATCACTCGGCATAGGTGCGGCGCGGCCCGCGGCTTACACTCAGTCGCACGTGCTCTCTCATGCTATTTAGTCGTTTCCAGTTTGATCGTCGCGAATTTAGTGTCGAGTGTGATGTCGTATTCTAACGACGAATACTACAATATGTTAATGTGCCTTGGTAGAAGCATTTGTGTGATGTGTTTTTGAAAGCTCTTTTAAGAGCTAAAAATGATGTACCTATCTTGTTTCTTAACAATACAAAATCACACGTGAATTCGATTGTTTAGCCTTTGCTTGACGTAAAATGATTAGAATATGTCAGTGCGGCAGAACGGCACGCAGCACTCGTGTGCTTACCACTATTGGTCAAAGAGACCTTTTACGTCATTAAGTTACGGTCTCGCAATCCTACAACGTTGTGGTATGTGGTATAGGGCACATAAACGTATGGAAAACGCATAAGAAGTAATCTGTGGAATGGCCTCTAGTTCCGTCGCAGTAGGTATGCGCGGTGACTTAGCGTAGCATGGCGGGTGGTGCGGGGTGCGGGCAACAGGCAGCAGGCTGCGTCGGTGGTGCAAGTACCTATGTTGTCAATATCTGAGGTCGTAAACATTTTTAGTAACGGCATAAAAGGTATTAATAAAAAGCACACGTAAGTTTTGTATGTCTCGTATTTAAATAGAACTAGTATTACTACAACCTTGAGTTGACACTGGATACGCAGCTCGCGGATATAACAGGGTTTTTGTTACACCCTGTATAGTTTCGGATTGTAATTGCTGCTATTTTGTTAGATTGAATTCGGTTGGTTTATAGCATCGGTTTGTTCTTGTTTTGAGTTTCAGATACAAGATGCGGTTCTAGGATTTGTACGCCCAACGATCACATACATAGATCCTGGACCATAACTAGGATTCCCTGTCTAGGGACCCCGGAACTACGATGACCGTGGTCCCACAACACCCAGACACAGAACAAGTATTCGCGCTTTTTTTCTGTGCACAAATACTTGTCCTGCCGCGGGAATCGAACCCGCCGCCTCCGGGTTGTGAGCCGACCTGCTCAATTACCACGCCAAGCTTTCAAGTGTGTAAGCCAGGATCATTTGAGTTTTGTTTACAATTTGTTGCAGCTAAATTAAATTAATTGGATTAGTTTTGCTCCAGTGGTATTCAGTGCCAGCTAAATTTATATTCACGTGATTTTATTAGGTCAGTATATCTATACTTGTTACTAATTGACATCATTTCTAATGGGAACCACGTGGGTGGCTATAATATTTTAATGATGGGGACATCCTTCACGAAATTTGCTAATTTCAATAAATTTTATTAATTAAATGATCTATAGTGTGCCAGTTAAACATACAATACAATTAGGAATGGGCAAGGAGCTGCATGCAGTCTGTAGTTGCATGTTCCATAACATTGTTCGTGAATGTTTGTATTTACGTAAATGTCCAGTAACTTAGCTTTTTGTAAGTTTCTTGTTATTTAATTAGTAGCCGGCGTTGTCAATAAACGTTGTAAATATTGTACCAGAAATCATGATTGTACAAAAGACACACAATATTATTAGGTAAGTGATAGGTTTTACTTATGAATTTGCCGTTCTGCAGTACTAGCTATTTCAAATCAAAATATTTTTTGTTTGGCTAAGAATTCTAATTTGAAATTAATTTTACTATAAAAACTTATAATTTTTTTCTAAATTGGTCGTTTGTTGATTGGCGCTATGTTTTCATCGCATTTGAATCTTTTTCTTCATCACGGATACGTAAAAAATTTAAGTAATTATGGAATATGAGTACCGTGGTGGCGCGCAACTTCAACGACATTTACGGAGAGAGCATTACAAACGAATGCACCTGATTGATTTATCCGCTTCGGTTCAGGAAATTTTGACTTGAAAAATAAACCTCGATGTCGTCCGAAAACTGGTTAACAATGCCGAAATAAAGACGATTGCGGAAGATGATACTCAATCAACGCGGAACCAGCAGCGTATTCGATGCTAACATCGAATACGCTGCTAATCTTAAAACACTGATCCACTAGTGTCAAATTGGCAAGGCAAAAAAGATTGACAAATGGGTGCGTCACGGCTTTTTACCAAACGAATTGAGCATTAATGCAGATGTGTACTGAGAAGAACTGAACACAATGATGGAGAAGCACGCACATGTCCAACCAGCTTTGCTCGGCTCCGCTGCTCCTGCAAAACAACGTGGGACCTCATAAGACGGTACCAAATGCCTTTGCAGAATTTGCCTCCCGTCCAGATGATTTCTTCAAGAAAAGCATCAATAAACTGCCACTACGTTGGCAAAGATGCATCAATTGTATAGGTGATTACTTTGATTATAAATAAAAAATATAAAAAAAAAATTACGATAACTTTTTTCATGAAAACGACCATTTCATGGGTAACGACCTAAACATAATATTATTGTTGTGAGAACAGAACAAAACATTTCTTTAGAATAACAGAAAATAACGCCACGTTTATATCTTTAATCCAATATCATAGCTATCACAACACGGAGGAAAATAATGAATTGTATACATTACGTTTTGTTTGACGCTTCGCTCCTCGGTATTAGCTAAGTCTAAGTAATAGACAGCGATCAGTAACCCTGGCGGTGTTATTGAAAGCCACCTATTAAACCTCGCTGTTAACTCCTTACTTGTTAATTGGTGTATTCTTGATTCTCTGCAAGCTTTTTCCGATAAAATGAAGATTGCTCTACTTGTTGGGCCCGGGGGGACATTCGAGAGGGAGGGGGGCTAGATAATACGAGGGTAGATCTTCAATAACTTGCTCCATTGTTTGTCGGCGGCTGACTTAATAAGTTCTCCGAATTTATTATGATTTGTAGGCTCCCTTGTCGTCTTATTACGATGCTTTTAACCATATTCGACTCGTATAGTGCCCTCAAATAAGATGTACACACCAATTTGTACTTTTACAGCCGTCTTAAAAAAGATGTTCCTTCTCGGTCTCTCGTCCCTGAGAACTGTGAAACTACAAGTGTTATTTTTTATGTCGGCCTGAATAAAAACTAGGTATGTCGGGTAACAAAGGTTTATGTTTCAGTATTAGGAATAGGAAACAAAATTACGTACCGTGTTTCTGATACGGTGCTGAGAATTAAGTATGTATATAGGGCGAGTTGTTTATTTTTACGAGTGCCTAGTTGTTTTTATACCGAAGAAAATTCCTACATTCTTTTTGAGGTATATTTATTGTCAATTTGCATAGCTGTTTGGTGTATATGTATGCAAATTCTTATCTATTATCTCTTTATTAACAAGTTTTGGTTATTTTGCTCTAAAACAAAAAAAATATCCAAAGATTCCATATTTTCCGTCAACATTATTTCCCTATAATTTATTAGCAACGTCAATTTTCTCATGTCTGCTATTCCATCATTAATTCCGTTGATGGATGCCAAATATGTCTCAAGTTTGTGTTGTAAATCAATCAAAAATAAATCGTTTTTTGGTACATTTAGCTTATTAATTATTTTGACATAATAAAAAGAAGTCTCGCTTTTTGGTTTAATAAATGTATTAAGTTAGCACTTTTACCCAATAAAATTATACGTATTTACTGAAACAAATACACTGAAAATTATTGGATTTTATATTTGCTATGGTTACCTGCGTCGTCTATATTGTGTTATAATAATTTAGTTTTTTGTCAAATAAGTTGAGAGGTCAATTCATACCAAAAATAGCAAGTTATTCGAAGGCCCTTACAAATCACGAAATCAAAAGCATTACCCTCATAAAAATAGTAAAGCGTCATGTAGGCTGGCGTTGCGCGTTTCACAGAACTCTATGCGTATTTAGTGGCAGACAGTTTTAGCGTTGCAGTATAAGTAAATATATTTTTCTACTCTTCTCTTCAATACTATTCTCTCTCTCTTTCTCTCTCTCTCTCTTTCTTCTAACTTAATTATAATCATATTATACTTTCAAGAATTGTTCAATTACTATTTGTAATTGAACTTTTTACTATTTGTACGTGATAAGGTACTGTCTGACCAGGTACATGGTACAAGAGTTATGGGTAAGTGAAAATTGCATAAATAAAAAAATAAAATTGAATTAAAAATTATGCAGTAGCAAAACTTAATCTAAGAAGCCGCTACCAGTAGGCAACTTTCCTAAAATGCTAGCGGCATTGCGCCGTCGAGTGGCAAATTTATTACAATAGTATAAATAATATTATACAAGATTTATTTAAAATCTAAATATGACTCACTAATTAATTTATCACGATAACTAAATACAAATATAAATATAAATCGGTTTACTCAGTTTTGGAACCCAACTTTTGAACTATAGCAGAAACTGTGTTTCAGAAGTCAGTGACTTCTCCCGTCTCCCTCCTGCCTCGAAAAATACACGACCTATACGAACTTGAAATTTTGAATAACATAAAGATTTTATAACTGGAGCAAAAAGGGAATAAAAAATTATACTTAAAAACCTCGATGGATCGAGGGCGCAGTTAGTTCGTTTATAAAATAATGTTTCTCAGTGAATACTTAATGTACTGAATTTTTAAGCCGTTCACAGTGATATTGAACTTGAATTTTACAGTGAGCTTTGATGAATAGTATGCTAAACCATGCAGTATGGTGTGAGATTTTAGTTTCTTTCTCCATTCCTCTTCTTTAAAAGTAAAAAAAATAATACTGCTCGGCTTAAAACCATGCTTTAGCGGTTAAACTTGCGTCTTTATACGTTGTTACTGTGTTGATTGGCGAAAGTGCTCACTAAGAAATAACGCCGACTCATAATCATAACTCATAAAAATAATAGGTGTCGGGCCGACTTTATTAGCCACGTCATAAGAACTAAGTAAAGATTTCTCTTCAGACCCATTTGTTATTGTTTTGTTTTTTTTTTTTTTTCATTTACAGCGCCGCTGCTGTGAACTTTCCTAGACTTGAAGTAATTTATATCTATTAGGTCTTATTTAACTTTGTCTTTAGTAATTTTGTTGCCGTAACAGTGTAAGTATATTTATTAGGATACGAATTAAAGTCATATTATACAGAGTGTTTCAAGAAGTATGGATCACAAAAAACTGAAGATAGAGGATTGCTCTATCTATATCTGGTATCAGAATTTTTATTTTGGTATCTACAATATCTTCTATCTAAATATATAACTCAAAGGTAGTCCCAGCCAAAGTACTGGATGGATCAGGCTGAAATTTGGCATACAGGTATATGTTATGACATAGGCATCCGCTAAGAAAGAATTTTTCGAAATTCCACCCTTAAAAGGGTGAAATGAGTGGTTGAATTATTTCTGCCACGCTGCGGGCGAAGCTGCCGGCAGAAGCTCGTTACAATATATTTTGGTATCCCTTGGGGTCCACATTTTGATCCAACTTCTTGAGACACCGTGTATAGGTAACCTAAACTAATTGATGTATAAAAGAAACAAACTTTGAACCTTCTCATTTTTTAAGACAGTTTTGAAAGTGTTTACTTACTTAATGTTTCCGATAAATCCGTTACTCCAGCTAATTGTTAAGACATTAGAAACTTGGCGGGAGTTAACCACTAAGTTGTCTGAGCGTCATTAATACCTACACGTGTTCATAGCTAATGGAACTATGAGACCGCTACTTAATTATATAGTAATGAATTGATATGCGTAATTAAGTTACTTCTTATAGCTCTAACAACAACATTGCCACTTTGAAGTTCGGTAATGATACCTGCGCCATTTGCCAATCAATTATAAAAAATTTGGTTAGGGCCTCTGGTGCAGTCAGTCACTTGATTATCACCCTTATTCCTTCCATCTGCTGGGATTCGGACCTTTTCTCACAGGGGAGATAGTCCAGGCCATAAATTACCACGCTAGTCAAGTGCGAGATGGTGAATGACATAATATTTACTGGAAAAGTTTATTTGCAAAATTAAAATTAAAAACAATGCAGGAGAAAAACCTAATTTAGGTAGCCGCTACCAGTGGGCAACGTGCCCAAAATGCTAGCTCACTGCCCCGTTGAATGGTGAGCCTTTGGGCTTATAGTTCCGAATCTTTGTAAAGGTATGCACAATTAAATCTTCAATATATTTGCAAGTCTTATCATGCTGATTTCATTTCGATATTTTTCTTCGCCGTTGTAAGAGCTTGTGTTAATTGTGCACATAACTTTAAAAGTCATTGGTGCAGGGCTGAGCGGGATTTAAACCAGGGAGCGTCAGTTTGAAAGTCGCACGGGCTACCACCACCACCACGTATGACACTTAACTGCAACCATATTAAATATACTGCAGGTAACAGACACTTGATCAGTTTTAGGTTAGTTTACTATTTTACGATTATATAAATATTGATTGCATTAGAAATCCTAAATGGTTATAGTTTAAAAAAATAACCTTACAATCAACCTAAGAATATTTATTAAGATAATTTTATAAAACGTCCGTCGCCTCTGAGCGCTGCCTGAAAAGTGAGCCCGAAACACAAAATACTGGTACTAACTCCGCCCGAGCCTTCTTTGTCACTCGCATTTATACCACGCCGCTTGCACCAGCTTCCGAAGTAAAAGAATTTGGTAACGATAGTATAATATCGTAGTATATAAATGTTTTTCCAAAAACTATATTGTTATTCCAAATGTGAGCTGTACGAGTACCTTTAATATGTCGACTGCAACCTTTCTGATGCTTATCAAAGCCCTCGGTTCATCTTCCAAACACTCGGCACTCAGTACAACTATCATCACGACTAATTTTGAATGTCGAGCTCTGCAGACACATAAAGACTTATTTCCAACGTGATATTACAGCTAGTTTGATATTTTTGTAACATTTTCAATGTCAAACATGTACCTAGAGATGATTCAACGTACCAGGTGCTATTATAAAATCTGACTTCCAACAGAAAACGTAACGTCCATGTATTTATCGTCGTCTTTAATTTAGAGTGACAGTGTTAAATTGTTTGGTATATTTTGGTTACTTCAGTGAGTAATTATAACAAATAGGTCGACGTGACATTCCCGACGATGGCTATAAAATCGTCACGGGAATGGAATCTAGAGAGTCAGAAGTATGATAGATGTATTTTTAAAGTAAAACTTCTTTAGGCACGCTTGTCTTGGGGAGAAAGCTGATGAATACGAAGCGAACGGAAGTTGAAGTTGGTTCACCTAGATCTCTATTGTCTCGAGGGCGAGTTGGCTGGACTGCAGTCGCGACCCCTTCTCGCCCCGGTACGGCGGACGAGGGCTCACGGGGGGGTTTTAGTGGGTTCGAGTCCCACATACCCCCTGCCACCACCCCCGTGGTGGCAGGGAAGTGCGAGGGCATTTCCCCCCTCAAAAAAAAAAAAAGATCTCTATTGTCAACATAACAAAGTCTTAAATCTGTATTATTATGTTTGTATGTCCGGTAAAATGTAATTTACAATTATTGTCAAGATGGCGACAATAACATTAAACAAAGCAAGCCGATAGATGTAGCTAAACTAAAGAAATTTTACTTCAGTCGCGTGGTCTAAAGCACACCCGTTGATTAAATCCAGTGATGGGTTAATTTATTTCATAACATCTTTTTTATAATTATAGCGTATTTCTATATTATCTAATTTAAAATAAAGTAATAAGTACGTCAGAAATCATCATTAATGCAAATCTTATATGCAGATTTACATTTATTTGCTTCTATATTCCCTGCTTTCATATTGTATCACCGTATGGGGCGGCACATTCAAAACTTATATTTTACGCACAGAGCGAGCACAAAGGGCTGTCCTCAAAGTAATGTTAAATAAGCCTTTCAGGTCTCCTACGACGCAGTTATACTCCGAGACTAAAATTCTAACGGTTCGACAACTGTTTATACTAAAAACCATATTAAACACGCATAGAAATACTACATTTGACACTAAGAGCTTCCATGACAAACGTCGCAAAGATGTTATGATTTTTCCCGAAAAGTTTACAACTTCTCTGGCACAAAGGCACCAATGCTTTCTAGGTCCATACTTATATAAGACAATATGTAAACTAACAAATATTTACACGTTATCTACGCTAAAGTGTAGAAAGGTGGTTACAACTCTTCTGCTCGATCTATCTTACGAAGAGACCGAAAACTTATTGATTGTTCAAAAGTAGAAAGACACACATGCAATCAATACTTACATACACTCATTACACTCACAACACCTACTACATTCACTCGCATTCACTACACTCACAAATACTCACTACATTCACTCACTCTCACCCAAACTATACAAACCTGCGTACGTATTTAACAGCACACTAAAGTAATTAAATATTTTATCACTAACCCAACATACTTACACATACGGCAATGGTTATGAAAATAGTTTTAATGTGCCTAGGTTATAATCTATGTTATCAAATCTTATGAATGAATGTCAAGTTTTGTCTAATCTATACCTTTTTTTCTTTCTCTATTCTACATTTAAACACTTTACCGGTTAAAGTGGATATAAATGAGTATGGAAGAATATTTATAAATATACTTATTATTATGAAATAAATCAACGTACATGCACCTTTTTGTTATATACAATGTTTATAAATAATAATTCATATTTCTTGTGATAGGTAGCATTTTATAGCGATCTACAGTGTTATTAAGTCAAAAATGAAACATTATTCAATAATTTTAATTAGTAAAAATTTGTTTACTAATTAATTACTATGATATTAAACAAAATACAACGTGTAATATTGAAATAGCATAACAGGACACGGTATAGGAAATAAATGTTATTTTAATAATTATTTTAGGTAAATAAACAATGCAATATGATAATTAGATAATATATGTATAAACCTCATCAATAGTGTAATTTTCAAAATTATAGAATTGCTTTTGAATGATGTGACGAGCTAGTCGTTCACCTGCTTATAATTAATTTTCAAAATGAAATTAGATTTCATTGTCACTAATTACATGAGAAATACCAAATAAGATATGCAAGATATCTTGCATAAAAACACTATAAATAATATCTGATTATCATAATATAAAATATGTAATCATCTGTTATAACCAACAGAAAATTTTGTTTACACCGTAAAACGCTATCGCTTATGATTCTGTACCGCACGCAAAACAGCGTTTATGGACACGATACGATTGTTGACTTGTGGGGTAGTCCGCGAATATCACAGAATAATATTACTCCGGCGAATATACTGTCTGCTTTGTTCGTAATCTATTTATAGTCAAATATTAAAAATACGAAATGTTGGCTATAAATTAATTTGATTAGGATTATCCAACACGTGAATCATATCATAAAACATACTTACTACCTATCTCAACGTCAATGAAGCATCGTGTACGCAATCAAAAAGGTCAGTTATTGTTATTGTATTATTATTGTTATAGTCACAGGCATATTATTATTATTGTTCTTATTTTAATATTATAGTCATATTATAGTAATGTTTAGAATTTACTTTTTAGGCACACCTATCTGTTGTCCCGAGGAGGAATCTTAGTGGCTGTAACACAGGGCATCCTAGTACGGCCACTAACGACACTCCTAAGCATGGTTGTCAAAATGTATAATCATATTTATTTATTGTTATTTCACTAGTATTAATAGTTAACCAACTTAGGCTAAGAACGATGAATGTTTATTGGAAATAAAAATATACTTATTATTACTTATTATTATTACTTATTACTTATTATATTCCTCTTTATGGCACTCTCGTCATTGTGTCAAATGATCAGCAGGTGTTCTGCAAGGACGCTTCTAGAACCACGATCTCGCCTTCGTACCTAATATCAACGATGATTTATGAGCTCGCCTCTGCGTTTCGATAGACGCCAGTTAATGACGTCTACCCAATGACGAAGTGCACTCAATTTTATTTATTGGCTTTCCTTAAAGTCATTTTAAGATGTTACATAAAATATGTCCCAAAGCGAATCTCTTAGCGATTAGGTATTTTACGTCATAGCTACAAGTATATGCAAATTGAGTTGGTTAATATAAAGGTATGGTTTTATAGACCATGGTCCTCGTAGTTTCTGGGTCCCTAGACACGGTGAATCACGGTTAGGGTCCAGGATCTATGTATGTGATCGTTGGGCGATATTATTATTATTTTTTGTAAGTACCATAGTAAAGAGACTTCAACCGCAACTCAGGTACTCGTTCCGAAGCTTAGGTAGGTATAAATATAATTGAATTTATATAACGCATAATAAAAAACCGATTATTCTAAGACTGAGGACCTTACCTACCACGTCATGTGGAGTGTTAAAGACTTCGCTACAGAACGGTTTTTGTCTTCATAAAGTATATTAGGGACTTTTAGTTACTCCAAACAAACAGTGTAATAACTTTATATTCTAAAGTAATTAGCAGTCGGTCTGTCCTCCGGCACGTAACGGAGATAATTTGGTGTACGGGACCCGCTGGGCGACGCTAATTGAACATGGCACCCGTGGTGGTATATCAAAATAATTCGCTTTTCTTCGGTACGATATATATTTTCTTGTTTTTGGATTGATATATTTCAACAAAAAGGTACTTGTAGTCCAACATACGAGATAAAAACGAAACTATAAATTTATCTGTAAAAAGCCGCAGAAATGAACAGTTTCCCTTAATAGTAGCTTTGAAGACAAAGGATCGTCTATTATTCTGGATGCTTAGCAATATCCAACATCTGACCCACTAGTCAAACTTCAAACGTAAGCCGTTCAGTACAAAAAATATAGATATTGAAACGTCCAGAAGCGTGCAGGCAATAAGCCGATCCGAAACCAATCGGTCGCCGTTCAGAACAATACACCGCGCAACTCCATTCCCACTGTTCTCCTCACGTCGAGGAACGGGTGCAATTTCCCGCTTCCCGTACACCGACTCTCGTACAAAAATTGCTTTTCTACTAAAAAAAATAGCATGCAAATTTTTGTAAAGTCATTCGAGGGCGTGCGTTTATATTTCTCGGAGGGTAAGGAACGATTGTCGCGGCGGATTCCTTTATTTTGCAAGGGGGATATTGCGCGTCGGCTGCAGGCGGGCAGCTGCCGGCTGCCAGCCTTGTTTACCGGCTGCGGCTCCGGCCGATACCCGTATCCAACTCGAGATGCAGCGACACACCGAGCTACCGAACACCAGCTCTTATTAAACACGCCTGTACACTGCTACCCGGGAAATTTCCAGAACACATTCCGAATTCAGATCGGGATTTTGTGTCTGGAATAGGCAGGTATTCAAAGGGATTGGAGGGTGTGGAGCTCGCCCGATGTTCACGGAGTTTCCATTGATAGACTGCCTAAATTAAGTAAAGGCACGCTGTCTGCGGTAATTCCAGTTTGTTTTCGTAATCGGATTTTGTTTCCGTACTCAATATCCAATAAGGTATTTTTGTAACCGATTTCACATGCCCGAACCGCCGCCTAATTGACCGAGGGAACCCGGCCGAATCTCATTTAGCAGTAAATCATGACAGGAGGCAGTCGCTTTTATCTGACGCGTTGTTTTTCTTGACACATAAAAGGCATTCAATAAAAAAACAAATGAACACACAGTATTTAAGCTACAACCTTAGTATACAAAAATCATACTACCCTTAAAAACTTTTCTTTGTGCCACGTCCTTAGCAGATAGTGCAAGCTGTGATCTCGGCGATCGATATCGTGATGGCGTCTATTCACTACACAGATTTCTGGTCTACTCAGTTTTCTGTAACAGTAATGTAATCACGAATTTTTAGTAGGTACACGTACCTGAGAGTGGCCACTATAATAATTATGATTTTAAATAATTGTCCCTGCTGAAAAAAACATTTAGATATAATATTACCCTCAACCTCGTAAAAAGTTATGTAGATAATGCCTTTTCCAATGTTTTCCTTCGCTATTTTAAGCTAGTACCACGTCATCAACCAAGCGCTAAATTATCCTATAGCATATACATGACACATTGAAAAGTAAATATGATTTATTGTAAAAACACACTTCATGAAATGTAAAATCATTTTTGGCGGTGCGATATGAATCCCATCTTATAAAAACTGTTCCCCCGAACTTCCAAGCAAGGGTACTGACAATTATTTAGTGGAAGTAGGCTCGAACCGACCTGACTCCGGGTCAAGGCTCGATTTGCTCGTAAATACAAATAAATAGGATACCGTCCGAATCTCATTGGCTGATGCTTATCATATTTTATGATTTCGTAAACTTGCTTACAAATGTTACAATAAACGTATATTGTTTTATGCCGATCCTTACCATAAATTACTGGTCACTACAATGGCATAATAACGCAAATGAGTTTATGAACGATATGTATCTAGGGTTGGAACGAAAATCATATTCAACATCATCTCTGAATCTCTAATGTGTTGTTGGCTCTATTTTTGTAGTATGCTGATGACTATTTTTTATATTTAGTATTTTTTTATTATATAAACTAAATGGCGTTTCATTAAATGTTCTATTCCATTGTAGATAAGAGTTTATTCTTGGGGTATCAAACTGTATTTATAAATCGATATAAAATCCAGATAAATAGATCAACTCTTTACTATATAACCTAATAATAAAGTCAAAAAGGCTTAGGCTTAATGATTAAATAGTTAACTTATTCTATTAATATGGCCGATATTATCGCTAGCAATCTCTTCCAAACTAAAATAATTACTAATATAAGCTCAAGATGACTATCTTATATGTTAATTTATCGTTTCAAAGATCATTGTTTCCCAGCGTTAGTAATATACGCAATCATTAAAATAAGTGTCGCGATTTACGTCGTTCCGTACGCGCGTACATACGCTGTTGCCACGCGCGAATGAGCCCATTTGCTAGTTGTCATGTCTTTCCGCCCTCGTTCCGCCCCTAACACTCAGTAGCCGGAAAACCTAAATTACAACCAGATATTTCGGTAAATGCGAAAATTACTAAAGTGCGCCAGCTTATACGCTTTGTGGGTTTGTTAAGACGTCCGGAATCATGTTTGTTTGTAACCTATACATCGTTATACCAGTTATTCTGCTGACAAGCAGTAGTGTGCAAGCACTACTGTGTTCCGGTTTGAAGGGCACTGTAGCTAGTGAAATTACAGGGCAATCGAGACTTTATGATCAGATCTCACAGTCAAGTAATCTTATTACCAGGCTGTGCTGATGTCTCAGGATGATGTGCGCAGTGCAGTGCCGCGCGAAACTCTTACGTTTTAGAGTTCCGAGTGACACTGTTTGTCGTGATATATAAAAAAAAAATTTAAAAAAATGAAGTTATGTTCGGTGAAAGAAACCGAACCGATTTTGAGTCGACCGGGGAAAGTGGTTCCCACCTACTAAATCACGAACAAGTTATATTAAAAAGGAAAAGTAAGGAGGATGCTCACGGATAGAGCCAACGGCTTCACACCGGACCTTTGGTTTCAAGGACCGTCCTGGTGGTGCACTCACCGTGCCGCCTGCCCTACCTAACTTGGTCAGCTAGTCTGCTTAGGACTGTCAATTGGTGGAGAAAGTGAAACTAAAGTGAATTTAGTACAACTCAATATTTACTCAAAAAACACACAAGTAGAAATATCTTATGCAAAACAAAAGTCTACAAAAATAGTAATAACACTAGGCCGCAGTTAAAGTCTGTAAACCTAATATGATAACGCTAATCCCGGGACGCTCACTGACGACTAACGGGGAGAAATTAAAAAAACGCACGGGGGGCGTACAAAGTTCACATCGAAAATTAAGAAAATGACACGCTCACTCAATCACGGCGGAGGTGTCGTTTCGCGGGAGCCAGCCGTCGCTGGACTACCACCGCGAAACAAAAAATAAATCTTCAACACGAAGGAAAATATGTGGCCATCTTGGTTAGGCCACCAGTCGACGTCGTCACGGGCGGATATGGGCGATCCGTCCTGTCGCTCCCCACACCCGGGGCTCTTGACGCGACTTCGTAAAAAATGAGCCAGCAGCTACTCCTGCGCCATGCCGACCGTAGGAACGGCGGCCTCAAAGAAAACCCTCAGCGCACATCCATGTGGGTGCGGTTTTTTTAAAAGGTGCGCAGGAGCGGCGAACGCGTGCACTCCGTGGGCGCGCGCCTCGCTGACTGTCGTGGCGATTGGTTCGCGGCACGATTCTGCTGGGCGCGGTCCGCGCTTATCGCGTCTTCTCGCCTCCACGTAATATGGCTATCTCTCTCATATATACAATCAATAACCTATATTTTTTAACTATTTTAATCTTATTTAATTACAAGTACATTACAAAACTAAGAGGATTTTTCTGATCATTTATATACAAATACGTCCAAGAATGGTTCAGTAATTGTTGTGATATTTGGTTGGAAAAAACCGACAAGAAGCTAATGATAACAAGTATGTACTTTTGGTAAATTACAAGTCCCACAGACTACTACGAGTATGAAATGTGATTACTGAATCGTTATTAAGCTGTTTCTGATAAATGTTTGCCAGTAGGACCCGTACTTTAAACAAACGAAAACATGACTGTCAGGTTCCTTGTCCAAAATAGTTGCATCAAAATCTTATAGAAATACTTTAAATCATTTTGTAATTCATCAGCCTTGGGAAACCTTAAGGTACCTAGTAAGTATTTATTCTACTATCCAAATGATAGGGCTAATGGTAAAGCTATAATTAAGAATAATTGTTTTTCATATCACAAAGTGCCTGGCCTTCTTAATGCGGGAGCAGAGTAGTACAAAAACGTTGCTATTGCGAAAGTGTCAGGAGAAACTGACTATAATTAATAGAAAAAGTAGCTACACGCTACAATACCCCCTTTTTTGCAAAAGCGGATAACGTAAGTTATCGCGACACAGACGTCCAACTCACTGAAAAATTTTTTCTATGGCAGTTGCTAAGTGGTTGTGAGTAGATTACGAGCAGGCAAAAACAACATACATACTCCAATCAAAAAAAAATTTGAGGAAAAAAAAATTTTTTCCAAAAATTTTCGATTCCTACTTACCCTCACTCACTCTATTTTATGTTGGTATACCTTTAACTATTTCAAACCCTATCATACATCTCCTTAATCATGCTCTTCTCATATTCATCATTCTTACACATCATCATCATCATCATGACATACATACCATTGCCTCGTATATGTAGCCATCATACTCCAAATATGCATTAATGCTGGAATTGTGTTCTATGAACTTTAATGAAAATTCACATTAAAGTACTGAAACTTTGCCTTAAAAAATGTATGGTTATAGGAAAAAGGTAAGAATACAAACTCATGTTTCTAAAAAAGTAAAGAAATCGAGCGATTCTTGTTTTGTAGGACTAACCTTACAATGACGTGGTTGTGTCTTGTATTCGGTAAGTCACGTACATGTAGAAGCACTATTACAAGATGTTAAGAAATAATATTAATAACTAGTTTCCAACTGTTGGAAAAAAATAGGGATATTTTTATCCACAAAAATTAATGTTGAATAATTATTGTGCTACTATAAAAATTGCTTTAAATATGATACCATCATAAGCAATGAACATGTGACATGTAGGATGAATTATCCCAGATTATGAAAAATCAGGTACATCCTCCTAATACTAATAAGTAGTGTCAACTTAATATATGCAAAATATAAGACATTATTATAAATAGGACCAAAATGTTGTCCTCCTAGACTTTGCTTTCTAAACAACCACAAAGAATAGGGATCTGCATGTGTGAATGTATATCATAAACAAATACCTAGTATTACTTCAATTGTAATACTGATAAAAAATAGTAACATATTATGGGTTTAGATAACACACCGAATAATCCAATAAAATCAGTTGAGTAAGCCTTCAGTACCGCTTATCAACATTTACTTCTTATAAAATAGGGTTCATCTTAGATGACACCACATCATTACCTCAAAATAAACTTCATTTTTGAAATTACTCAAAAACTAGAAGTCCAAAATAAAAAATAAAAATTGTTCTAGGTTCACCTAAATATGCAGGTACTAAAACATTTTTGAAAATTTGAAAAATATCAACTTTAATTTTTTCATGTCACTTCGGTGGGAATGAAAAATTATGAAAAAAATTCAAGAAAAATATTACTTAGTGAGAGTGCCATGCTTTATTATATCTTTAACATGGTACTTTCCAGAGCTACTAGATTTAAGATCTTGCAAGATATAAACAACATCAGACAATTTTTGCAATATTTTACACTTCACAAATCGTGGTGCTAGTTTACTAGAAAAGGAGTTAATGGGGTTGGGGTTGTGGCTTCGATGTTGGTTTCGAACAATTTAGGCAAGAAGTGAGTATGACGTCACGCATACCACACTTAAAACATACTGGTCCAGGAATGTTTTGACATGCCCGATAATGGTGTCCATTACATTTACATTTTAAACAGACAACAGCATTATTTTGTGTTGTAGTGCTAACAATGTTCAATCTAGGTTTAGGTTGCCTATTAAAGTTATTTGAAGTTTGAGTATTAAAATTTCTATAATTTTGATTTTTTATCTGTTGAAAAGATGTATTATAATTTGACACAGGTTTTGTGGTATTACTGTTTAATAAACCTGAATATGCCTCATAGTTTTTACTAAGTGAAATCAAATGTTCAAATGAAGTTACTGTGTTGTTCGCTAACAGCTGAGCATACACAGGCAATAAATTGTGTTTAACAATTTCAAGGAGTGAATCTTCTGGAATAGGTCGAGCTAACCTGTTATTTAAATCTTTAATGTCAATGATAAAACTCAAAACTGATTGACCAGTTTTTTGTTTGGTATCCCTTACTGTTTTTTCTGTTGTATAGTCATAGTCTATTGACTGGAAATTTTGTCTAAAAGTTTGGCATAAACCTTGCCATGTATGAATGGTATGCCTAATGGATCTGTAAAACTTGAGAGCTGTACCATGGAGTAGTTCAGAAAAACCTCTCAACACAATCACACTATCAATATCTCGAGCAATTCTCACCTCTTCTACTTGATTCAAAAAATCATTTATACAGGTATCACCAGAATACTTCAAGTTCCATGACTTTAAAAATTGACTGCTATTGTAAACATTATAAACCACTGAAGGAATTAAAGGCTTAGGTGCCCCATTATCAAAATCATTATAAAGTGTTGAATTTTTATCAATGCGGGGTGGAGTAAAATTCTTATCATAAGGTTTTCCAACACTGGGCTGTAAATTATGCACGCTAGTATAAGTCAAACTAGTACCGGGTTGCAGCTGTTGTAGCTGACCTGGGGTCATGTTTATGTTTGGCCGTCGCGGGTTCGTATTGACAAACAAGTTATCCGCGAGGTTTGAACGAATAAAATCATCAGAGGTTGTGACTGGTAATGACTCAGGCACAATAGTCTGTGGAACAGTACTCACCGAAGTAGTAGGTGGAAGTGGCTCGTCTAAACTCATTAAACTGTCCATCATATCACCACAATTCAGAACTGTAAATAATAAATGTAAATTATAACAATGTATTTACCTACTGTGAAAATATTACACAGAATACTAAAAAATTAGTATCCAATATACTTAATTCCACTTTTATACCAATATCCATAGCAAATTAACTGTACTAGCAGGGCAGTAAGCTAAAAATACACAAAAATAATTTGTTCGGGCGCCACTGTCGTGATACAAAAAAAAAATTGGTGCAAAGTGAAACTAAAGTTGGTCGAGATACAAATCAATGTTTTCTCAAAAAAACACACAAGTAGAAATATCTTATGCAAAACAAAAGTCTACAAAAATAGTAATAACACTAGGCCGCAGTTAAAGTCTGTAAACCTAATATGATAACGCTAATCCCGGGACGCTCACTGACGACTAACGGGGAGAAATTAAAAAAACGCACGGGGGGCGTACAAAGTTCACATCGAAAATTAAGAAAATGACACGCTCACTCAATCACGGCGGAGGTGTCGTTTCGCGGGAGCCAGCCGTCGCTGGACTACCACCGCGAAACAAAAAATAAATCTTCAACACGAAGGAAAATATGTGGCCATCTTGGTTAGGCCACCAGTCGACGTCGTCACGGGCGGATATGGGCGATCCGTCCTGTCGCTCCCCACACCCGGGGCTCTTGACGCGACTTCGTAAAAAATGAGCCAGCAGCTACTCCTGCGCCATGCCGACCGTAGGAACGGCGGCCTCAAAGAAAACCCTCAGCGCACATCCATGTGGGTGCGGTTTTTTTAAAAGGTGCGCAGGAGCGGCGAACGCGTGCACTCCGTGGGCGCGCGCCTCGCTGACTGTCGTGGCGATTGGTTCGCGGCACGATTCTGCTGGGCGCGGTCCGCGCTTATCGCGTCTTCTCGCCTCCACGTAATATGGCTATCTCTCTCATATATACAATCAATAACCTATATTTTTTAACTATTTTAATCTTATTTAATTACAAGTACATTACAAAACTAAGAGGATTTTTCTGATCATTTATATACAAATACGTCCAAGAATGGTTCAGTAATTGTTGTGATATTTGGTTGGAAAAAACCGACAAGAAGCTAATGATAACAAGTATGTACTTTTGGTAAATTACAAGTCCCACAGACTACTACGAGTATGAAATGTGATTACTGAATCGTTATTAAGCTGTTTCTGATAAATGTTTGCCAGTAGGACCCGTACTTTAAACAAACGAAAACATGACTGTCAGGTTCCTTGTCCAAAATAGTTGCATCAAAATCTTATAGAAATACTTTAAATCATTTTGTAATTCATCAGCCTTGGGAAACCTTAAGGTACCTAGTAAGTATTTATTCTACTATCCAAATGATAGGGCTAATGGTAAAGCTATAATTAAGAATAATTGTTTTTCATATCACAAAGTGCCTGGCCTTCTTAATGCGGGAGCAGAGTAGTACAAAAACGTTGCTATTGCGAAAGTGTCAGGAGAAACTGACTATAATTAATAGAAAAAGTAGCTACACGCTACATGTTCTGTTATGGGCGGCTGTGGCGCTTAACATCAAGTGAACGACTAGCTCGTCATATTATTCACTAACATAAAAAAAATATACACCATTATTATACACACTTTTGCTACAGTTACCTTCACTTTCATTAATAAGGCAATTTTCTTAGACTTAACTTCTTACCCTTCTTCTAATCTAGAAACGATAATAATTTTGAAGTTGATACCGACCAAAATCCCTAAAACCCCAGCATTTTGGGAGGAAGGTTTATTGCGTGGAATTATAAGTTTATTGGCTTTACACCGTATTCAAGAAAATTTATTTTACAGATTTTTGCCATGTTTTCTGCTCGGTTCCCATCTAATCCCCAATAGAATTATTTTGTATGCCAGGTTAGCAATTTACCTTAATATTCCTTCCTGATAACATTTGCGATAACAATCTAGCAGTCGTAAGTACAGGGTACCTTCTCGTTACGGCATTGTTCGCAATATTCCAGTGATAAGATTGGCTCCCAAGTAAATAAGCAATCTATAAAAACTATAAAATTTTGTTTGCAGGTTACATTGCTGGCTTGTCTGGAGATTATTTGCAAAAAGGTGAGTCCTGTTTGTATCTATTTTAGAGATGTAGATATGGTATTTCCAAATTGCTTAGAAAATTTAAAAACGCACTAATATATTACTGATTACTTATTATAGGATGATTAAGGCCGATTTTAATATAAACATAATAATAATAATAATAACTCCCAACGATCACATAGATCCTGGAACTTTACTAGGATTCCCTGTGTCTAGGGACGCAGGAACTATGAGGACCATGGTCCCACAACACCCAGACTCAGTATAAGTATTTGTGTTTATTTTTCTGTGCACAAATACTTGTCCTGCCGCGGGAATCGAAACCGCCACCTCCGGATTATGATCCTACCTGCTCAACCACCACACCACAGAGGCTGACAATAATATTATTATAATTTGTATAAATTAATATTTTTATAAACAATAAAATATTGGTAGGTATTTAAAATAATATCACACTGAAATAAGGAAAATCATAATATTATAGAAACTGACGTGAGTAGTACTCATAACTACAACTATTACACGGCTAAAACTCACGAGATACAGTCGAATAACTCGACTGGTGTTCGGGCAATAAAGATGCCCATCCTCAAGGAGTACGCGGGCGGCGGTGGTGGGTCAGCGCCGAGCCGCCACCACCGCCGCCCGCGTACTCCTTGAGGATGGGCATCTTTATTGCCCGAACACCGGTCGAGTTATTCGACTGTATCTCGTGAGTTTTAGCCGTGTAATAGTTGTAGTTAAGGAAAATCATATCGCTACGTTAGATGCCTATATAACAAAATTTTAAACACCTCTACACAAAGGCGATCAAATTACTTCTTTTAATTTGATAGCCTCTGTGGTATGGTGGTTGAGCAACTTGGCTGATAACCCAGAGGTGGCGGGTTCGATTCCCGCGATAGGACAAGTACGAGTATTTGTGCACAGAAAAAAGCTCAAATACTTGTTCTGTGTCTGGGTGTTGTGGGACCATGGTAGTTACTCAGTCCCTAAATACAGGGATTCCTAGTTAGAGTTCAGGATCTACAATTACAACCTTGGAGTCTTCAAATCAAGAGTGAACAGGTATCTTCTAGGCAAGCGTGTTACATTCTAGACCGCATCGTCACTTACCATCAGGTGCGATTGTGGTCAAACGCGAGCCTATCAAACAATAAAAAAAATCTATGTATTGAGCTGTTGAGTTGTTGAGCGTCATTACTATTGTTATTATTAAATTAATTATACTTTTGGTGACCATCTTCATTTTATAAAGGCATACTGTTTAGGTCGGAAATGCAATAGTGACCGGATATCCGTTACGTCCCCATAAATGAGAATACTTAGTAACTATTATTTAATCTGCGGCTAAGGTAAGCATCAATTTGTATTCTAGAATAAGAACGGTTTTCAGGAACAAAACGGTGCGACGGATCTTGGAACTAGCTTTTTAGACAGGACAATGAGAATTTCCTTTGGGAACTGTTATTCTGGAGCAATTCATTGGAATACAGTTTATCTTAGTATATTTTTTTCTCGGATTAAGTGTCGACTTAGATTAATTCTAAAGAAAATGACAGGAACAAGGCAATAACTTCCCTAGATAATAGAGTACATAGGACGCACTATATATTTCAGGCAATAGCCACTTACATGAACAATTATTAAAATTGTTTTTACATTGCGGCGTCATTCTAGAAATTTGGCGTCTACGTCACCATGGTTTTAAATCGTGAAATATTTTCTTAGAATGATTTTCCGCCTTTTTACGTATACGTGCACGTTGGCTCTTAACAGGACAAGTATTTCTGCACAGGAAAAAAAGCGCAAGTACTTGTTCTGAGTCTGGGTGTTGTGGGACCATGAACCTTGTAGTTTCTGGGTCAATGGAATCCTGTGTCTCTAGACATAGGAATCCTAATTCCTGTGTCTAGAGACCCAGAACCTAAGGAGCAGAACCTACATATTATAGACCCTGGGATCTATAATATGTACTGTTGGGCGTTATTATTATTATTAATTTTTTTAAATATTTAACTAAGGTTTAGTTTTCCAAAGTTAAATTCGATTTATGCAGCATTATTCGCTGTGATATCTGAAATACTTTCAAAATGTACACTATTTAATTATTACTAATAAAAACACATGGATTTTTTTATATACTTAGTGGTTGCCAGTTATAAATATACCCAGCAACTATTCTGTTGCACTGTTGAAGCCAAATTTTTTATAGAATAAATAAATAAATAATAATAAATATCTATGGACATTCCACACAGCGCCATCTAGCCCCAAACTAAGCAAAGCTTGTACTATGGGAACCAAATAACTGATACAATACTTAGATACTTTTTGTTTGTAAATACATACATAGAATACAGTATAACACCCAGACACAGAACAAACACCGATGTTCATCACACAAATGTTTGACCTGGGTGGGAATCGAACCCACAACCTGCAGTTCAGAAGGTAAGTAAGAAAGTATAAAGTCAGTTAGAATCTATAGAGACATAATAGAAACGTCTATTGTACAGACGTTTCGAAATGTTATTGGCAATAGTATAATATAGTAGTTTCGTATTCAATATAAAACACAGCAATTTTAATGAACCTAAGATTTCATAAAATCCTTTCTCCTATGCAATTCTATGTAAAATGTCAACGACGTGTTCAATAAAATATAAGTGTTATGTTCCTTTGCCTATTCAGTTGAATGTATATACATATTGTTTGTGTTTATTGCCACTGTGTAGGCGAATATAAGCATGATGTGACGCAAACAACAAGCACCGTTATAGTATAAACAAACAGATTTGTGTTAAATATTGTGTGTTAAAACTATGTTCCAATTGGAAAGATAATACTCAGAATAATAATACGCAGTAGTAAGAGGCGGAATATAGTAGCTAGTGCACAATATCTTTTAAGCGATAACACCGCCCATTGTGACTCTCACAGCCTTATTAATAAACACGAACTAGCTTTAGACTAGTTACACCATCTTTTGTTTCTTTCGATCCAGCTAAATATTCCAGTAGCAAAAAAATAACAAAAGCTGAAGTAACTAATCCGAGACTAATACCCGTTTATTAATAAGGCTGTCAATGTTAAAGGTTGTGTTGTAAATTTTCTGTAATGTGGTGTTTCAATAAAGAGTTTAATTACCTATCTAATATCCTTCATTCTTAAAATGCCTTCAGCAAAAGGAGACGGATTTCACTGTAAGTGTATACATATGACTAGTAGCATAACATTAAATCTAAAGGAGTGATTCATCAGCTCACTCATTCGAATGAAGCGTCACCTTTTTTCATAACTTTTATTTTTAATCGCCATCTAGGCCCAAACTAAGCAAAGCTTGTACTATGGGAGCCAGATAACTGATACAATTAGATGTGAGATGAGCTGTTTTAGATTACAACTTAGATACTTTTTGTTTGTACATACGTACATAGAATACAATGTAACACCCAGACACAGATCAAACACCTATGTTCATCACACAAATGTCTGTATTGGGTGGGAATCGAACCCACAACCCACAGTTCAGAAGGCAGGGTTACTGCCAACTGAGCTATCGGGCCAGTCAAACTATATCTTTTCTTCAATAATAGACCCCTGACTAGCTTTAGAGTCTAAAATCGAATTAAAATCGTGGTTAGGTAAGTTTTTATATCCTGTCTCTCACACATCTCGACCACCACATTTATATTGGACTTAGGCTTTCTCTTATCGCTCTGCTCAACGCGTGTAACCACATTTCAGTTGCTTATACCTATGTAAGAGGGAAGCTTTGGCGGTAGAGTTTCAATGGGCAACTCTACTAGGTATGAATAGCCCTCTTTTACTCCCAGTCGGTGATGATTTGCGCCAGACTATGAAACTATGAAACTACCAGTACGACAATAAAACGAATAAGAAAATAGTAAAAGAACGTTCGTGATTTCCGTCCGACAAAAATCTATCTAGAAAACGAGAGGGGCCTGTTTTGGTTACGGAGTTTACGAGTTTCATCGAGCCGTCTTCGTCTACCTATTTCGTGCAGAATAGTCCTAATATCATGCCACAACTCATTCTGATTTATACCGTCTCGTTATAATTGTGCGCTTCGCTGGCGCTCGGTATTGCCTGCTGTTGCAATTTTCATGCAACCGATCCGCGAGAATGGATTTATTCTTTCTGGCAATTTGCTCGTGACTCCCCACCCGCTCCAGATAATTCAATTTTGAAACGGCTACGTACGCCGCTAATGGAGCTTTTGTGCTTAATTCACCTACACTGGGATCGTTTCCTTTAGAACTCGGTTGATACGCAAATACGGATAGACACATCAAATAGACGCCAAAAAACGTATTATGCAAATGTAGTGGATTCTGGGTTAATATCAGCACGGCCGATTTCCAGTGGTGTAAACGGCGCGTTGAAATCGTGCGAAGGACGGCTTAAAATAGTGTAGCTATTTATTACGGTATGATTCAGCGGGTGTTGTAAAGAAACAGTTTTGTGGTGTGTACATACATAAATAAAGCTTAACCGTCTCGTGTTTAGTTCGAAGTGAACGCATAAAAATATTAATCGAGGCGCCCGCCGTAGCTTCGTAAGAAAGTTGCGCAGTTTCTTTCGCTCCAGTCGCATTAATGGGCGCACACTAAACTAGGATAACTCTCGGTTTAACGCATCGAACTTCTCCTCGCTTCTTATGATTACGATCTCTCCGACAATACAATCAATCGTCAACTTTTATTTGAGTTATCTGGGAAATAAAAAACAAGTAAACAAACGTTGGGTTTGGATTCCGTGGATGTCGGTGCAAAGTTTGAAGGTGAGCCGAGGACCGTCTCCCTAATAGAGAAGAAAAATACGTTAATGTACCCTCAGATCCCGAAGACAAATAAACCGAGTCGGACAGGAACGAAATAAAGCTGGGAGGCAACGAGATAAATAACAATGATGTTGCTGAACGACTAAAGGTCCTACCACTGGTCTGAAAACCTATTACGCTATCGAACTATTTCTTGACTATACAAAGCACTTAATATAGGTACTTATACGTGGATTGGTAAGTAAAGGAATAAATTTAACAATGTCGATTTAATAACCTTAAAAATAGCTGGATCTGACTGGTTAAGCGTCCGGTATATGGCTAAGATTCATCGCGTGAAAGTAACATTTTCTCTTCTTCAGAATGTACCCGTTCTCCAAAACCGATGGTAGCCGAAGTGAAAGCAGCTTCTACTTGAATAGGCGGGTCGGGGCGGGGCGGCTGTCACACTACTTACACTTGCCGCGTTATTAGACTATCGTTTACAACTTTACATCGGTTCAGTAGAGCTCGAATACGGGACTATTTTCAGATCCTAAGTATTATCAAAGCGAATACTGTTTTATAAATGGAACTAGTTTTTTGTTATTTGCATCTGCCCAACGTAAATAAAAGTAGTAAATAGTTTATAATGAAACGAGCTTCTGGCCGCAGCTTCGCCATGGGAAAATAATTCAACCACCCATTTCACCCTCTTAAGGGTAGAATTTCGAAAAATCCTTTCTTAGCGGATGCCTACGTCATAACATCTACCTGCATGGCAAGTTTCAGCCCGATCCGTCCAGTGGTTTGGGCTGTGCGTTGATAGATCACTATGTCACAGTCAGTCACCTTTGAGTTATATATATTTAGATTAGGATTAGTTCTTGTACAAATTGGTTCATGACGAATTTTAGATATGTTTGAAATAAATTAAACGACCACTCTTCCTCCAATTCATAGTCTCGGTCCCGCTGCACTATAATAGGAAACCTAAATCAGGTTCACCTCGGGTACGTCAAATCGAAACGAACAATCCAATGCTCCGCTGGGCAAAACAATATCCAGCGGTTGTCGAGAACGGAAGTGTGCATGTTACAGGGTTGACAGTTTTAGCTCTACGTTTTATACAATTGATTTCGAGCTATGTACGGAATAATAGATTGTTATACAAAATGACATATTATGTACGAGGTAGTTTTACTCCCGAGCTTTAACGAGGAAAGCAGAATCCTGAGCGTAGTGAAGCATTCAAAGTACATCATCGACCTTGAAATAGTGTTGCTTCCGAGATGTACAATACTTTATATAACATTCTATGAGAAAATAATTCAGTAAGTGCAACTTATTTGTATCGCATTTTTAACATTTTAGCACATTTTTGATATCTGTCATTATTTAAGGAAGACACAGTCATTTTTACCACAAAACCAAGTAAAATCTGAATTAAATTAAACAAAGTCATAGTGCGTGTTTTTTTTTTTTGTTGTTTTGCTCGCACTTAATTGTATTATATTATTTGTAATTTATCAGCTTTTAGTGCCTAAGGTTCAAGAGCTGTTTTAATCCCTGTCCCTACGAAAAACAAAAGATAATCGCTCGCTCCTTTCGAATGGATGTGTTAAAAATATATTATTGACTATACGACAAGGAAGGACGGCGACAATATAACCGACGATGAGTTCATAATAAGCTAGTGGATAGTTTCCTGGCATTGAAACCACTCTCAATTTAGAATAATTATTAATTTATAATGTTAAAATATCAGCAACAAATCCATTTCTCCGATTATTATTAAATGGGAAAACGGTCAATGACGTTAATTCACTAGAGCTAGACTCAAAACGGGAAACTAAAATATTAGTCTTAAAATATATTGACACTAATTTTGATACTAATGATTGCTCTGCGACAAGTTCAAAGTTATTGGAAGCAGCTCTTCAGAACAGTAGCTATAATATGTAAGACCAAAAATCTAAGAGACATAAGTAAACATGTTTGGTCACTTAATAAACGTCATGCTCACAAAAATCAGTATAATAAACTAATAAACGGCAAACCAATAAGAATCATTTTGTAGGAGAATAAAAGAAAAGAAAGAATGAGGAATATCATAAAGGGATGGAAAAGGACATCCACGGTTTTTATATTTAATAGGTGGTAGGACTTTTCTGCAAAGTTCGTCTAGGTAGGTACCACCGCTTTGCCAGTTATTCTGCCACCAAGCAGTAGTGTGCAAGCACTACTGTGTTCCGGTTTGAAGGGCAATGTAGCTAGTGAAATTACTGGGCAAATGAGACTTTATGATCTGATCTCACAGTCGTGTAATCTTATTATTATTATTTTTTTTACTTCAAACTTGTCTAGCATTTGGCCACGCTCTCACCTGATGGGAAGTGACGATGTGATCGAAGGTGTAGCATGCTAGCCAAGTAAATACCTATTCACTCTTCTCTTGAACACGCCCGGGTCATATTTCGCCGGAGACACACACGCTGGCAAGGCATTCCATTCCTTAGCCGTTCTAATTAAGAACGAATTCTAATTATAATATATATATTCTAATGATCAGACTGTGTTGATGTCTCAGGATGATGTGCGCATTGCAGCAGTCATGCGAAACTTTATATGTTGGAGTTCCGAGTGACACTGTTCTGTCATGGGCGGCCGTGTCACTTAACATCAGGTGAACGACTAGCTCGTCACATCATTCAATAACATAAAAAAAAATCCTAGGACGATAAAAGAGCAAGTTAGTATTGTATCGTATGAAAAGATTAGAAAACGAAGACAGATAGATAGAAGGTGGCCGCTAAGCGCGTTACTCGTGAAAAATTAGTTATATCGGATGGTTATGTGCCGTTTCTTATTAGGTACGCTTAGACCTAATCAATTAGACTGTAGGTAACTATAAAGAAAGATAATATGTCTGTCTCTTTTTCTCGACTAACTGACTGAACCAATCTTCATGTTATTACCTATACATATAAAATTCAAAGTCCTGACTGACTGACTGAATGACTTATATATCAACGCACAGCCTAAACCGTTGATCCTAGAGACTTGAAATTTGGAGCGTATGTTCTTTGTAAAGTGTAACTACTAAGATAGGGTTTTTCGAAATTCCACCCCTAAGAGGGTGAAATGGGTGGTTAAATTATTTTGCTATAGGCTACGTGGGTGAAGCCGCTGGCAGAAGCTAGTTTGGTATACTTATCTAGATATAGTTTGAACACTACAAGGACATTGTACCACAATTTAAAACCTAAAGTGAAGAAGATGATAAAGCAGAGGCTATGGCATAATAATTTTTCAAAGTGATTTATTCGGTTCGACGTTTATGAATATTAAATTCTAATCTTTTGTTGTTTCAAGATTTCCAATGCTATTGGATACCTAATAATTCAATAAAATCTTGACTATAATTTGCCAGTCTGTGCCTTGAATTGTAAATTTCTCTTTACTTCTATTAGTCTGTGGCCTTGTAATAATAAATCTTTTCTTTATACATTTATGAATATCAATGTTTTTAGGGCTTATTTTATTAGATTTCTACCTAAGTTAATATTGTTTGTACAATTTTAATTTCGCATATCGGTTTAGATTGTAATCACACTAATATTATGAAGGCGTAAGTTTATGTGTGTTTGTGTGTATGTGTGTATGTTTGTTACTCCTTCACGCTCAAACGGCCCGCAGTTTCACCCGCGGATAAAAAGTATTGTAATTATTTGCTCATCCCACAGAAAACATTTCACTTTTCCGGAATAAAATGTAGCCTATGTGTTAATCCAGTGTATAAGCTATCTCGGTACCGAATTTCATCCAAATCCATTCAGCCGTTTGAACGTGAAGGAGTAACAAACATACACATATACAAACTTTCGCCTTTATAATATTAGTGTGATTGTCTTTGTTTTAAATTATACCATGACTAGATTGTGGCCACGTGGACACGATCTTACGGAATAAAAAGACATCAAAATCAGTTCCGCCGTTTCAGTTCCGCTCAGTTTTGACACAAATTTCAAATGTTATACACTACTATACTATACTACTACCACTAGTACTTTTTTGACTTAACAAAAACATTACTTCAAAAAATACATCAAGTTTTTAAGAAATTATAAATGTAATTATGATAATTATGAATATTGAATAAGGAACTATTATCGTTTAAATAACAAATGCCTTGACGAGCTTATAACGCTTTACATTCATGTAAAATGTGAATTTAATAACACAGCGACTTACGTACGAAATTAAACTCGCTATACGTTTTTCTCTACTCTGCGATATAAAATTCATAACCCATTAATTATTTTATTCGCTACTCCACGGCTTGAGCACGCGTTAGAAACCGCAATATCACTACTCTACTGATATTACATCCCCCCTTGCCGACGCCATGAAGTCCCGTCTCGCCCCCTCACCGCCCCGCCCCCGTCCTCCACCCCATGGGTAATGAATTCGACCACAGCCATTCTATCGGTATGACCTATAAAAATTTAGGACACCATTGCCTTAATCACTTCATGAGTTGGGGACGAGGTTGAGTAGAAGAGTTAATAATTGCCGTAGTAAGTTGCATTACAGCTATCACAACATAACACAGATATAGAAATCCACGCTATAATGATTTTATTTCGCATAAAGTTAAAGTCAAATAGTATATTGCAAATAATTTGAACAGATTGCTAAAAACACTTCATTTATATTATTACTCTAAGCATATAAAATTGCAAATTGCTTAGTGTTGAAGCGAATAATTAAAAAAAATCTTTTTTTAATAATATTTTTTTTTCTAAATTTTAGTATTAAAATTCTCATGAGTGTGATTCATTTTAAATTAATATATCCCCGACTGTTACTCACGAATTGTATGTCGATTTCTCGACCAGGTTTCGAGCATATCCGATGCTCTTCCTCAGGAGGTGAGTTCACGCAGCGAGATCGCGGCGGTGACTGAAACGGTGTTTTTCTAAATTTGATTTAAATTTATACTAAATTTTAAGTCTTTGATATAATAGAGAATTACTATTGTAATTATTATTAACAAAAGCAACACACAACTATTAGAAGCACCCCACTGTTTTACTCGCAATTCACATCTTTTCCTGTGGATACCTACTTTAATTTTCCGGGATAAAAAGTATGTTCATCTTGGTAGTATTAGGTCATTTTGTGCAAATCATCCAAGCTGCTTTGACTTGATGCCATAAAAACAATCAAACATACATTTTCTACAAAAACAAAAAGAAAATATTCTTATTGTTTTTGTAGAAAATCTTATATATAGGATATGCTAGTCAGATAATAAAAATTGAAAAGCTCTCAACGTTAATCACTATACCGCCCGTCACCTTCAAACATAAACCGGTACCTTACTTAATCCATTAAACCGTTACGTAACTACATTATTTTCTCTCCGTGTGAAATAACAACATTTTCCTGAAACTCTATAAACATAAATTCCCTTGATCCTCTTGACCTTCCCCTTTTTACCTCGACCTGTGAGCCTGTTTCGTGTAACTTCACCCCATTGCTGCCAAACAAATCAAAGCTTACATTTTTTCTGAAATCGTGTTTCCACGACCATTCCCCGTTCTAATGCCCGTAGCGAAATGCAAATATTTTGTTTTGTTAATATTATATCATGCTCGTTGTATCAGGATCGCGCACAATACGCGCGCTGACTCCGACTAGCGCCTACTGGCTGCGAAAATCTGCCATCCACTTTACAACGACACCCCATGACCCCCTCGACAGTGGTAGATACACCCAAAAATGCTGAAACCACGTATTCTATGACAGGTCCTTTGATATTGGGCGGGTTGTAATAGCGAAAGCGTGTCCCATAAAGAACATTCTATGTTTTGTACATCTGGCTTGTTTCATTACGCCCGGTACATATTTCAATATTTATACCGCGGGTAAGTTGGAAAATTATAAGCACCAATGGTAACATAATTTTGCAATGTAAACGCAGAATAAGTATCGCTGGGAGAAAAATATTTAACCAGCAAATAAATTAAACAGTGGACTCATTCTCTGCAAACAGCGATGGTAAAAAATTGGTTGAACAGAAACGCCGTTGTCTTCACGATTTTACAAGCCATTTGTCAGCCAGTACACAAACGTGTCGTCAAATGAAAACAATTGCTGCTTTTATCGACTGTTCCGCGCACTTGGCTACCGCCTCTTATTATTTTCTTTCTGATGCTGAAAGTGCAATGTGCTTTTCAAGACCCGTTACTATTTGAAACATAATTGAGTTTTGTACTGTCTGGTTATGCCACCGCGGAATATTAATTAATGGGCATGGGTTGATTATTCTTTATTTTACTGCAATATTAAATTAACAATTTGAAACGTAATTAATTCAAGGAATTAACGATGATTTTATTCCTCGTAGTTTTAAGGTTACTTAATTTTCACATTTTTATTTTGACGACCAAAGCGCTTATAAACATTTATGACCGTATCAAGACAAGTCAAATGATGGCCATTAACTCCCAAAGCAGATTAATAACTTAATCCGTAAAACTGTCGTTTAAAAATTAATCCGGTTTTGGATATAAAACGGGCGTATCAATTCGTAAACAGGGTGATATTTCAGCGGTCTCCTTACCGCGACGAGCTTATGAAAGCGCTCGGTAAGTCATTTGTTAGGACTCGATTTACTGCTGCTTGTTGCAGTGTAATACAGAGTTAAACATTTAAATAAATAACAATAAGCAGAACTGCTAGCATGCTGTGTCTAATTTTTAAATGGTAATGAGATTAAAATCCTGTCATCATTCTGTGATTATAATACTAAACACGAAAAAACTGTAGATTATTTCGTTTGTTTTATGGATCAAAAGTACTTTGGTAGTACTCTGCCATGTTCCAATATACCGTCCAATATCTAGGCTCAAGCTTAGGCACTGTTTAAATGTACTTCGCTACTCGATTCTGTATCCCGCTACTCGTGAACTATGCAATAGCTGGGTTTGAATCACTTGGAAACAAATTCAATGCTGTGCTAGCTTCATAGTCGTAAACTTTCGGCTAGACTGCTGAGCTCGTTGTTACTCCCGTTCATTTTTAAACGAGCGATTTAAGGCAATAAAAAAGTTTCAGCTAGTATACGAAAACAGTGAGAAACATCACATAAAATGGGCAATAAAAGACGGAACTTAGTAACAGTCATAAATCTCATCACAAACAAACACTTATGATAGAGTAACAGAGGAAACAGTAACGCAAAGTGCGATGGAGTTGAAACGTAAAGCCACAAACAAATAAAGTGTCATTGAAAGGTTCACCACTCTCGTGTCGTGTTTGCTACTTCATAGTGGCAGCAGCTCACTAGAGCTAGGCGCCGCCCGCCGCGACTAATCTTTTCCCGCGGCACCAGCGCACGCACATAAATCGAACTGAAATACGAACCATCCAAACAAACCCGACCCGTTGTTACAAACTAACCTTCCCACCTTCCCGCTTGTAAATTCCAACTTTACCCGCACTCGAACGTAGACTTGTGCGAACAAAATAATCAAATCGCACGCGTCATCCAATCGAATATTCCGCTTTATTACTTTCACGGCAAACTGAAAATTATTTCGTTCGATCGCACCGCGCTGACACTTGCAATTTGCGAGTTTGCGACGCGAAAGATCATTTTTATCCGGTTATTTCGTCTATAAAATATTTATTGGAGTTCCGTCTTTATTGTCTTGTTCAATGGAATTAAACGTCCGCTAAGTTTCCGTCTCTAGAACTTCACAAGCTGAAAGAAATGAATTATTCTTTTGTGGGTGGAGCCGTGTAGTCCCGCTCTTAGCCGGAGTTAGTTCTTCATTATTACATTTCTGTTTCCGGTCGTCGGATTTTGATTTATGGCTTTAATTTGGCAAGGTTGGCGACGACAGGCCGAGACATGTCGGAGTGTTTTCAAAGAGCCATCGTGCAATTGTTTAATTAATCTTAAGCTACGGAAGCGCTGCGGGTGCAGTACACTTGGCCCAACTTTAACTCGTTAAAAGTTCCTTTGAAACATTTGGCGTCAGATAAGCCGCAGTCAGACTTCGGTTTTCAGATTGTTAACTTATTTAGTGTAATAATTAAACATAACATTGTATTTCTTTGAAAATGTAACTAATTAACTGTTAAAATTACAAAGCTTTGGAATTTATTTCGAATGTTGCTTAGCAGCGACAGCTTTAGATAGATAAATCCTTGAACACTTTTAAATCTTTCTAGGTCGTAGTGTAAAAGCTATGTTAGGAATATCAAACATTTCATTATTCAAATGCATGCATCACTAATATTATTTTTCATTAGATAAAAAAACGGCATACTTTTTTTGTTATAAATTTATCTTATTCCTTTTCAAATTGTCTCGTAAAACTATTTTGAACCGTTTGTGATTAAGAGTGGCAACTGACTAAATAGCAAACAACACAGGTCATGAATTACCTCAGCCAAGAGAACAATAAGTGTTTGTATAGTCATTGAAGGCACTCCCGGGCGCTGTGTCTCTGATCGCCAAAAGCATGTACATAACACGCGGGCATTGAGCGAACAAGGCTCATTCCACGCGAGCAAGATGGCCGACAATGGCCCTTGGCGAATAATTACTCAAATAGATTGCCCATTGGGGCATTGTCTCTCTCAGCTAACGCATTATTAGGTTTGTTACCGGCCGGAATACTTATAATTGAAACTCTCATTACACCTATCCTAATTGACCTTTAGTTAATTCGCTAATAAAGCATTCAGGTCACACTAAAATTCGGGTTCTGGTCAATTAAAGGAAATGTATACATATCCTACAATTTTTTTATTCAAACACGTGTAAATTAATCATAATGGCAACACCAAGCAACACAAGGTACTATTATATATTCTGTGACCAAACCTTATTGTTCCAACCAAACTCAGCCTGAATATTTTCATTCAAAGTTTCGGTAAGTCTACTTTATGTCATTAATTATAGGTGACCCACTTTCTGCGTATGTTAAAATTGTCAATTTGAAAGAACAAAATATAAACATAAACTTTTAAATAAAAGACATGATGCACAAATACATATTGAATCTAATTAATTTAATTCCCTATATTTGTATAGAATATTTAAAAAAATTGCAACGATAAAATATATCAACTTTGTTGAAAAGAGCTATTGGCAGAGGTTCGATTAGCGAGTATTAAAAGTTTTATTACGCTCTCATAGCTGTTCAAGTTGAGTGCAATTGTTAAGTCGATGAAAGTACAAACTCGATTCTTTGTTGTTTTATAAGTTAGTATTAGTTAATCTGTTTGTAAGTGTACCTGCAGTAAGGAAAATCTTTACAGCACTCTCGCAGTTTGCGCGTTGAATTCATTTGTAAACTTTGTAAAACGGGAAGAAAATTATGTGTCAAATAAAAAGATAGTATCATGGCCGTGTTGCCGACCGACCAACCTTTTTATATATTTAGTTTTCTTTTATTGTTTTTCTATTTTTAAATTGTTTTTGAATGGTGATCTTTACTGTTTTACGCGTGCTCAACTCTCACTAGACCTGCTCATCCTCAACAGCCAGTTTGCAAAGCGTAATGATGGATGCAATAAAAAAAAAGATAAAATCCTGTAAACGTTGTTAACAAACTTGTGCAAACAAGTGTCGTTGCACGATAGATTTTAGCAAAATCAGGAACTTTACAGCGGCTTATAAAGTCTGACGTCACTTATTTTCACAATTGACAATTATTAGAAAGTATAAAGATAGAAGGGTGGAAATTAGAACCAAATTGGCATTATAATGAAGTAATATTATGAAAACTCTTTAATGTGCCATATTGAACAATCACAGTAAGTAAAACGCAGATCATGCCAAATAAAATTGTCTCCCATTGTGTATTTCGCGGCGTTGTCATAGGGCCGCAGCAGCGGGGTTGGCGCTGAATTTTTTTCTCGTCACGAGTCTGTAATCGGAGGTTTAGATCAACACGTCCTCGCCGGGTAATATAATTACAGTTAACAGCAGTGCGGCGACGTTATCGCGCGTATAAATTAAAGCGATTTACATTTACGGCCGAGACATAGGCCGCCATTACCGTGAATGATGCGGGGTCTGCGGGCCCTGATCATCTCGGCTGATGTCGAACAATTGCTGAACGCTGAACATGATGGTGGCTTTTTCGGCAGCATTGCGTTATTGTCATAGTTTGTATGAAGTTAATCCAACAAGTTTCTTTTAGGAAACGTACTTTAAAATAATGATATTATATGTTTCAGGTAACTTCTGCGACATATTTACCTTCAAAAAGACGAGTGTGCTTTAGACCACACGACCGAAGTAAAACTTCTTTAGTTTAGCTCCATCTAACGGCCGGTATAACTTTGTTTTTGCTTTGTTTAATGTTAACATCGCCATCTTGACAATTGTAAATTGTCATTTTACCGGAAATACAAACAATAGTACACATTATCAACTTTGTTATTTTGACAATGGAAATCTACGTTATAATACCTAACAATTTTCAACTTCCGTTCTCCTCATCAGCTTACAAGTCAAGTCAAGCATGCGTAAAGAAGTTTTACTTCAAAAATTGTTGCTATATATCTGACTGAAATAATTTTTACTTCAGTCACAATGCAAAATATAATGGCAGTAAGAATGATCAACTACTCACCTTAACCAAAGTTCGTCATATCAATAGCAACTCGGTACATATTTAATTAAAAAACAAAAATATTAAACTCTCAATCAGTAGTAGAAGAGCTTAACCCCTTTAATCGACTTCACGCGGAATCGAATTAAAAGCGTTCATTACGCATTCACTCAAATTACATCCGTCATGCCTCTCATAAATTAAATTCCCATATTCCGTAGCAAAACCTCTGCAAATTGGTCTTAATTTACTCGAAATGTATAGCGTTAATGGTAAGGGTATAAAGCAATATCACTTTAATTCAGTGTCGGGGTAACACCTCACAAATACAATTTGTTTATAGCAGTAAACCAGCTCTCAGAACCAGTTAACAAGTAATCAAGTTTTCTTTTCAAAAGAGTCTTACTAAAATAATAGTCAATTTTGATACATATACCCTTAAACTAGTGTCTAGGCCGTGCTCCTTTCAAGTACCTACTCCATCTACTCTACAGCTCCATCGGTTCTCACTGCCTATTGAGTTTTTTTTTAATGCAACCTGTGATTTATTCGTTTTTTCACTAAAACAATTTTTTTGTGATGAAAATACCGTATTTGGATCTCGGTATCCCGTATTGGATCTTTATGTAATAGAAACAAAGTTGTATGGATTTGACAGTTTGAATACAGTTTATGTGCATAGTTAGTATGGACATTGCTCCTGTTGCATTGTAATCAAAGTTTCGTGATCACCCTTCTGGTCAAAACAGCTGGAAGCCATTGGATGCAAAGTCACTCCAAGTGCCCCTCTATGAGCGAGGCTATGTTCAGCAGTGGATGTTTTCAGGCTGATAATGATATCAACCCGTATACAAAATTTCAATGAAAACGAGACACTCTCAAACAAACAAAACACATGTTATACTTTTAAATAGTTTTTTTTATGTTATTGAATGATGTGACGAGCTAATCGTTCACCTGATGTTAAGCGCCACGGCCGCCTATAACAGAACGGTGTCACTTGGAACCCTAAAACATAGAGTTTCAAGCGACACTGCACTGCGCACATCATCCTGAGACATCAGCACAGTCTGGTAATAAGATTACTCGACTGTGAGATCAGATCATAAAGTCTCAATTGCCCAGTAATTTCACTAGCTATAGTGCCCTTCAAACCGGAACACAGTAATGCTTGCACACTACTGCTTGGCGGCAGAATACCTGGCAAAGCGGTGGTACCTACCTAGCCGAACTTTGCAACAAAGTCCTACCACCTAGTAAAAGACCCAGTTGAAAGAATTGCGTAATAGATGTACATGTGAAGATTAGTCACTAACTTGTAATGCTGGCATTGCTTCCACACAATAATTTCTCCTATATAATATTATTTATGATAGTCTTGCATGGAGACAGTCCCCTGTGATACAGCTCGCAACAGACGCACCAACGGAGTATTGGGAGGGATCTGAGCTGAATATCACTGAGGTTATTTGCGTTGACTGAATATTTATTATTGGATCGTTGTGGTGGAGATGATATCAGTGATTATGGGTTTGAATTTGGGATCAAAGACTTTTTATTTCACATACTAGTTGCGCCCCGCGGATAAAAAGTATTTTAATTATTTGCACGGGAAAATTTCACTTTTCCGGTATAAAATGTAGCCTATATGTTAATCCAGTTTATAAGCTATTTTGGTACCGAATTTCATCCAAATCCATTCAGCCGTTCGAGCATGAAGGAGTAACAAACATACACACATACAAACTTTCGCCTTTATAATATTAGTATGATAGTATGATTTTGATTCATAAACAAAATCATATATATCAATTAAATTGTATGCTATTTTAAGTACTCTAAAATTCTAATTATTTTGTATTTACATGATTTGAATGGAATATTTGTGTGTAAATTACTGGGCAAATTAGACTTTATGAGCTCATCTCACAGTCTAGTAATCTTATTACTAAGCTATGCTGATGTCTCAGGATGACGTGCGCTGTTTAGTGTCACACGAAACTCCATACTTTAACAGCCTTAATAATAAACACGAACTAGCTTCAGACTAGTTACACCATCTTTTGTCTCTTTCGATCAAGCTAAATATTTCAGTAGCAAAAAAAGGACAAAAGCTGAAGTAACTAATCCGAGACTAATACCCGTTTATTAATAAGGCTGTAAGAATTCTGACACTGCAACAGATATGGCCAGCCGTGTCGCTTAACATTAAACGAACGACTAGTCCGTCATGTCATTCCTTACCATTAAAAAAATACATAAGTAAGTTCGATTTGGTTATCGTTTACTCAATCTTGACATGCCTTAATCTGTTTTATGTTAAATGAGCTTCTGCCCGCAGCTTCCCCGCGGCGTGGCTTATGGGACAATAATTCAACCACCCATTTCACCCTCTTAAGGGTGGAATTTCGAAAAATCCTTTCTTAGCGGATACCTGCGTCATAACATCTACCTGCATGCCAAATTTCAGCCCGATCCGTCCAGTGGTTTGGGCTGTGCGTTGATAGATCACTATGTCAGTCAGTCAGTCAGTCACCTTTGAGTTATATATATTTAGATTTAGTCAAATGTACAAACTGTGCACCCAATAGTTTTAATCCTATAAAATTAAACCAATAAAAATCACTGTACATAAATTTCATAAACATTTTTCTCTAAATGGGGTCTTAAATAGTAAATTGCTAATAGAACTAAAAGCTTAAACCTGATGCCAATAGGCAGTACGTTATTATAGTGTAGACAATTTGATTTACAAGCAGATATAAGTCGGATCATTAGCGTCCTGATTGCCGAAGCCCCGAAGCCAACACAATACACGACAAATCGCTCTACATTCATATTACAAATATTACAATGTTATACATTGATGTACCGTTTTAACAATGCATGCTTAGAAATATGAATAAACCGGACTTTTTGTTGTCAATTTATGGTAATTTTAGAAGAATAAAATACCAATAATAAGAGAGATAGTGGAAAGATTATCGTCTGGAATTTTTATAGCTCAAGAAGCAAAACTAAGAGCTAGTTTGTTTCATCTAAACTTCACACGGAGTAACTTATTCAGGAATGCTGGATGCTTTTAAAAATCGAAATTCAATCTAGACGAACCAATACGTGCTTGGACTTTCATAGAAATAATAGATGAGCCAGTCTTTCTAGCCAGCCCCGCTCTAATGTCTCTGACCTTTACATTATATTTTCTTGTACAACAACGAAAGTTCATAAATAAGTTTTGGGGGAACACACATAATGATCAGAATATATTGCCACTTCAATTGTTATGGTAACATTTCTACTCATTGTTGGATCGAGCCCAAGGATTCGCATTGATTAATATACTTCGACGCTAATTTATTACGGCATGTTCATTTGTTAGCGAAGGCGTACGATAAAACGTCGAAGGCTACGTTGCGGTGGTTAAAAGCGTTGCCGGTATCTGCAGTATGATCTAATTTTTCCACGGCAACAGTCGTCAAAGCCACATATTACGTTCATTATTGGAGGATATCGATGGAAATGTCGAGCATCCAATCTCGCGGGATCGCTGCTGGCACGCGTATTCTTGTAATTTCTGAGGCATAATTTTATTTATTAGAGTGTGCCCTCGGTGGCGCGGCGAGAACACCCCATTTGCCGCTTCATTGACTTACAACGGCACTCCATAACACTTCGCACATATTTCTGTAGCGCCGCTCTCGGAGATCCCTCGCACCTCATTATATTGCGGATGACATTTTTAATAAAACATTATAGGGAATATCGCAAACGTTTTTCGATAACCGTTGCTGTGAACTACACACCGCAAAGCTCTTTTAAAATGATCCTTTTATGGGATCAGTTTTGTATTTACTGGAGTTGAATGTAAGGTTTCTAAGCTGTATTTACTCGGTAACAGAGTGTTATGCGCTTTAGCTTGAGCATCGCTTATTTATGTCAGTTTACCTTTATTGGTTAAATTTGAGTTGGATAAAATTTTTGACGTTGTCTTACGAGATTTGCAGCAATGAAATTAATTAATGATTAGTAGACATTTTAGAACTATTTATTAGTGTTGGTGAGTCTAGAGATTATTTTCTGGTTTTTGTTACATGAATATGGGTACTCAAAAAATTTCTGTATGCAATGGTTTTTGCGCCGAGCTAAAACTTTATTTTTATAGGCTGTACGGGCAAACAAGTTAATTCCCAACGGGACAAAACATGGCCTGTAAATCTTTATCCCACCACTACTAATATACAAAATTAAAATGTCGTATGTTGGTCAATTTGATTGCAAAAAATGCCACACTAATTTAGACACTATGCAAAAAGAACTGTTTATAATACGCGCGCGCACGGTGTACACCATATTCATTAGTACAGAATGAGTAATTAATACAGAGGCTATTATATAGTGCGCTAAAATTTTAGCCTACTAAAGACAGTAGGATTTGCTAAGCATATTTTATGCCTACTCTTAATCAGATGTGTAACATTCATCTCATCCTTATCCACTTAAGTACCTACTAACATATAATTTGACTATCACGTTAATTGGTACATTTAGTAGGTAGCACTAGCGTGGTCCCACACCAATAATGAATTGCAGTTCATTTTGATTTGCCGCACAATTAGTTTTAGTATGTCCAGTTACCACAATTTGTATCGCGCAAATATTTAAATTCACCGAACATAATAATGTTGTGTAAATATTGTAAGTAGTTTACGAACGAGTTGACTTGTATAAAACCTTTACATGACTCGATTCGTGATCGTCGATTGTTAGACGTTTTGAATCATTTTTTTAACACTACTTTGAGTACTAGAAATTTATGGATTTTTCAATATTACCGTGACATTAAGAGGTCATCTGTAGTTAAAGATATTTATTCAATACTCTATTACCTATTCGAGTATTTTTTTCATTTTTGGCTTTCATGCCAGTTTTGGCAAAATTTCATCCAAATTGGTTCAACCGTTTGGTTGAACCAATTTGGATGAAATTTTAAACACATTGTAATCACAGTTCTGAAATGAACATAGGATACTATTTATTACTAAAAGTCATGAGTAAATTGCGGTTTCAGATAAATTGCGGAAGAAACCAAGTAACACTCATTATTACGTTTGTTTAGTGATGTTCTTCGACATTACATTATTTTGGAAAATTACTAGAAGTTTTTGACTTCAGATAGGTCTTCTCGCTGATAGTTCTACTATTCCCTTTGTCTTTGCTGTCAACAAAAGAATTGTATGTTATACTGTCTAGATTCAAAATAATTATCACTTTGTTAATATCGTTCCGATATCGTATCGGTCAGTGTAATCTAGCTTGTGTAAACAAATATTATGTGAGCATGACCAAATGTCACCTGAACACACAAACACGTTTCATTATTATGGAGAAACATTATTATGACTGTGAGTTGTTCGTCAAAATTAGTAGCAACAATGGTCATACATAAAAGGTTCCGAGAAATGTAAGAATTTCAAAACTACTTCTGAATTCGTACTTCATGAATTGTGAAAACCTTTGGAGCCTTTTTCCACCTTTAGGGTTTTCAACTTGCCCAACCACGTAATTTTTTAAGGCCACATCACAGCTCTTTTTTTTACGGTATTTGTATATTGCCCTGATTAAAGTTGAAAATCGCAGATCGTAATTTTATGTCGAACTGGGCTGCGCATAAAAGTGTTAATTTTGCTGTTGTTTTTTTTTGTTGTAGATTACGTGAAATATGGTAATCATAATAAATATTTATTCTGGTAATTTCTTAAGAAAACCAGCCTGGATATTTATTTTTTTACTAAATGTAACAGCACATCTCTGTAAATTTGGAGAACTTCGTTAGTAAACTATTTTTCGGAGTCATTAGAAATGATTTTATTTTAGTTTTATTTTATTAAACTTTGTTCAACTATTCTGTTTTTCCTTTTATTTTCTATTTAATCAGTTTTTTTTTTTATTTTGCACATTAGTGCATTTTTTGATATTGGGCTTACACCGCACCATGTTAGTTTAAAGTTGTTAGTTTACAAAAACTTGCAGTAAATTTGTGGAAATTAAATGGATAAGCAAACATGTTAATTTCAAATAATTTTATTGTTTTTAAAAATTTATTAAATTTGTGCCTGTCGCCAAGAAAATATCATACCTACTCACTACCACTATCTTAAATTTTTTTTTTCTTAAACAATGTAAATTCTAATCGTTCTGTTTGTAAAACAGAGCTCATTTTAATAGGTTTATTTGCTTATAGTTGAGGCTTTACAAGGGAAATAAGCGTGTAACGTTAAACTTCCAGCGGCAGGGTAATTCCATGAATTTAATATTCATTAACAAGCGACTGCTTACTGCAAAATGAGATATTCATTTTTATTCCTTACAATTGTTACGGTATAATTTGATCATTATCTCCCGAGGCAGGTTTGTGAATAAAATGATTAAATTGCTACAATTTTCAGCCCTTTCTTTTAAGGAGGAAAAATGAAAAGTAGGCGATGGCATGCATTTCAAAAAGTCACCGTAATTTTTCTAGTAAACCCCTTCATCATTGTGACAGCCTTAATAACAGTGAAAAATGTATAGTTCATATTGTTGTTTTTTTTTTTTTTCATTTCAAATTGCCTTTATTTTTACCAGTAGGTAGCGTACCCAGCATGCTGGCAGCATTGCCTCGTTGAATTGCAATGCTTATTCATTGTGCCAAATAAGTGCCAGCATGTTGGTCACGCGTAGCGTGTTGTTGTTTAATGGCCTATAAACCATCTATAAACTTACTCGTATATAGCGGCAAAGTCTTCTTGAACCTAAATTGGTTGCGCCAAGGAGACTACTAAGACCAAAGATCTCAAAATCTTCTCTAAAGGGAATGTGATATAAGCGGGATTTAGGCATTTACCCTCGTAATTCTAATAAGAAGTAAAGGTTTGATAAGCACAAAATAAATATACCTAATAGGATAAGTAGGTTGAATATTACTTATGTTATAAAAGCCAGAAGCCATAAGGCCTGAAATTCCGAAAGTGGTTTCAGAAATAACTTATTAATTTCTATTAATTAACTGTAATATTCAAAATAAGAGCCGTTAACACAAAATTCAGGGCAAAAAGTCGTGTTCAAAGTTGAGCGGTTGATTTAAGTTCGTTTCATATCATTGCGAGCGGTTGGCTGACGGATTTTGATTTATCATTTTAATTTGGCGCGGTGACGACGGCCGAGGTATGCCCTCGCGAGACCCATACCCTTGGTTTAAATTTAAATCCCCCTGTATTAAATAATTATTTTGTTGGTGAGATGAATGAAATTTCATTTATCTGCACGTTGGTCACTGAATGATTTTAGGAGGAATATGGGTACAATAATTACAATAATTAAAATATAATTCCATTAATAATTGTTTAGAAAAGGCTAGAATGAGTTCAGTATTATTATTGAAAAATGGTTTACTTACAACTGAAGCAATATTGCCATTATCTAATGCGTCATTTGATGGACAATATTTCCTACCCAAAGGGCTCGTGACCAGCAATAATCCAGAGTTTTGAGTAGCGTGGAGAACTTAACAAGTCCTTGAGTAGCTTAAGTGAAATTGCAAAATGAAGTCACGCATGATTTAATGTGTGCTTAGCCAAGTTAGCTTTTCTTAGGGCGCGGTAGCCACCAGCTGAGGCGGTGACGTCACGCAACCCACCCGCCCTACGCCTTCGCCACCCGCCTTCATTTGTTTTCTGGTGTCACTTCTTATCTCGTCTCGCAATTATTACAATTTGTCCGCTCCTCCCCTTATCTTACCGAGTACGCTTCTTCAGCATAAAAGCGGCCGACTTCAGCAGATTCGCAAGATCGTATTGAGGAATCCTTTTTTAACTAATTCTCGAAGCTGAGTTTTTGTGGAAAACTTTGAATAATGATGATGCCGTAAATCGTAAAGGTGACCACGGAACGCCGCGACCAGCCGCTCCGTTTGTTGTTTTGTTATCTTCACTTTTTCATCGCCCTCTCGAGCAACGACGGTTCTCGTTTGATAGGGCCATTTTGCTCGACCGAGTCGGAGTTTTTATATCATCCCTAGATAGATCAGCTTTAACTGGAAAAGGAAGTTTTTTCAATCAACGATAAGAAAACGGAATAAGTTTTGCAAGAATGTAAGACACGGTAAGACGCAGACAAGAAACTTACATAAACCTTTTCTATTACCTTATAAGCACTCTACATTAAAATGAAGCCGTTGAAGTTTAAAGTCAATTTTCTCGAAACTATCAATTTGTCAGTTAAACCCTTTTTATTCTCAACCCTTCAATTGGTTAAATGTTCTTTATTGGTGTTGACATCTTTCTATTTACCTATCTATATACCTACTACCCCTACTCACTATACACCTACTATCTATATACCTACCTATCGATGAATATATACTTTTTAGATTAAAGCAATTAAGATTAGATGTCTATATTTATCATTAGCAGCCTAATGACGTCTACCGCTGAACACTACTTTGACTTTACTTTGAGCGACTGCTTAACTTTTCCCATTCGGAAACACTCCTATATTAATATTGATTATAATCTCATGGAATTCACAAGATCATGTCCACTGGTATGGCATAGATGCACATAGGTTGTATGCTAATTACGTAGAGGTGAACGTCTATATGAATGATCAGTCCGTGATGTCGGTCGTTAGTGCGTCGATTGCCGCTCGAAAACGCGTCTCCGTATTTTTATCGCTCCTTTGACGAAGGGGAGAGTCGCGCGCGCTCGTTGTCGCGACAAAATGTTCAATTTTAGATACAAATAAAAAAGGTCGGACGCGCCGCGCAGAATATTAACGGCGCACAATATGAACGCAGGCATCCGGAATTCGCGTCAAAAGTGCCAAAACGATGTTATTCTTTTCCGCGCGGAGGTAATAAGCGAGGCGGTCCCAGCCGTGCCGCGGATATGAAATCCAGAAATGTTTATGGTGCGCGATAATGGGAAGGCTTCGTATCCGATCTGGGTTCACGGATGAAAGGATCCACTCGTAATTAGAATCCTTAAGGCCTTTTGTAATAGCGTTATTGTTTCCCGTTGTCGCCTCGGAGCACACCGCTATCACTATGAATGGAACGCCTCGAATACAAAGAAGAAATGCAAGCGTGATGCGAAACGTTCTAATTTTATCCTTGATCTGTAAACTGTGTTTTAATATTAAATAGTTAAGGTGTACTATCGGGAAGCGGTGGATGGCGTGACGCACGTGCGGCGGGTGATTGATAGCCGTCAGATGCAACGCAGAGTAAATAGCGCGCGCGCGCCGACCTATGCGACCTCATTCACTCGCCAAACATCATCACTTCTAATTGCAGGCGTAATTTACTAATGCATCATGAATACAATGCGCCGGATACATAAAAGAAAGCGACCTATGCAATCATTGTATCGTCTCAATAATCGTAATGTTTACACTTGTCAGGTTTATGGCAATGCAGACGTAGAAATAATAGGGCTGTCGTCAATAACCGGATGGTCAGCCAATACGCTAATTGATCCTTTCAAGTAGCTCAACCATGCGAGTAGTTAAGGAGCCTCGTGTAAAATATAGGTAGACGGATATTCAGACGGTACAAGAGTACAATGCGTCGTAGTGGATGTACATGCGGCAGTAGACACATGGATCGGTACACCGCAATAACCCCGGAGCCATGTTAACACGCTTAGAACAGATTTGCCTATGAATTGTTCAGCTCTGCAATTGGATTGAGTTATTGCTCGACGGACCATCAGCGGTAATTGTGTTTCCTAATTGGTTCAACCTGCCTATTAACTAGAATAGTCCATTACTTCGTGTAACCTAAACTCTTACTCCCAGTCGACTCGAAACATTTTCTTTATTTATGTACTACTTTTTTTCCTAGAATACACGCGTACGTTAAACTATTAGGTACTAAAACCCAATGCGTCAAGTCAATGTAGTCTTCCAATACAAGTGTACGAGTCTTATTTATCAGATGTCCTGAAAATGCTTAGAGATTGGTAAGAAAATTACAAATATTTCTACGAACTGCTTTAAGTTTATAAGGCGCCACTTGTGTAAACTGAGTTTCGGAGAACTCTTGGTAAATTAATTGCGTCATGCGTGTAGAGCACCAAGTAGAGGAATGTAGAGTTTCTGACAAAGTTAAGGTTACAAAAACTATCCTTATGCCTAAATAAAAACGTCTGTACGTATGACATACATATATGTGGGTATGTCACAGAGGAATAAGATTGAACTTAGGAGCTGACTAACTTTAGTATAGACGGGCATATAAGTACTTAGGCAGGAAAATAAATTCATCAGTCAATTCATTATATTTTGCTATAAATAATATATACAGTAAATATTTTCAGATTATCTTTGCTAAATTACGGTATGTTCGTATACCTACTAGCTGTGCCCGGTGGTTTTATTCGCGTCATTAATGATTATATCCCAGCACAAGAACAGCACATTTTATAAAATTAAAAATACCCTAGTACCTAAAGTAAACACCAAATTCTATTCGATCGTTTCAATACTGAATAATAATAAAAATATGCATGATCCATAAACTTTTACGAAAATAAAATATATATTTTAATTTTTGAATAATCCATGAAATAAAATATATACATTATTATCATAAAGCGATGACACGAAAGTAAATTTAAGATACAAATTAGAATATACCGTGCTTTATAAAGCTTACAGATTTAAATGTACAAGTTCCGTCGACAATATTGAGTTAGTCAAAATAACAAGATTTAAACGCTACCTCTGAAGAGAGAAAACTACAAGCATCTTTAAAGGATAAATCTTCTAATTCAAACAATTGCCGGTGAGCACCTAACAAAGAGATTAATTGCAGCAACTTTCGCTGACCGAAACGTGTGGCAGCGGGAGAGAGAAAACAGCGTTTCCACGGGAGCGGAACAGAACGGATTAAATTGCAAGTACGCTGATGTATTTATAGCCGGGCCGGAGACAAACGAGCGCGCGTGATGGACCCAGCTCGTTATGCGAATTAATCGAAGTAGCGCGATGCACCACCTGCAACCTGCCTGAAATATGCTCGCGTCGCGACGCTGATCAATCTACACTCTGTAGTGCTTGCCATCGCATGTATCCCAAGTGTATTAAATGCTCTTTTGAGAAGCTACATTAGTAAGTGTATAATATGGCATTTTCTTTACAAGTATTTAGACTTGTCTACTAGGTGGCAGGACTGTTCTGCAATGTTCGTCTAGGTAGGTACCACCGCTTTGCTAGTTATTCTGCCGCCATACTGTTTCGGTTTAAAAGGGATTGTTGCTAGTGAAATTACTGGGCAAATGAGACTTCATGATCTGACCGCACAGTCGGTTAATATTATTACCAGACTGTGCTGATGTCTCAGGGTGATTTGCGCAGTGCAGTGTCGCGCGAAACTTTATATTTTAGAGTTCCGAGACACTGTTCTGTTATGGGCGGCCGTGACGCTTAGCATCAGGTGAATGGCTAACTCGTTACATCATTCATTAACATAGAAAAGCTTATGGTAATCTCTGTCTATTTCACCTTCTGTAAAGTAACTGCTACCTTCTTTAGAAAATTTATCACTGGCCATGTCCACACTGGACGATCCACTACGCTCCGTTCGCGCCCAGCAGCTGTGTTTACCACAAACCTGAACGATTGCTAATTATTGTATGTGCAAAATGCACTAATTGGCGCTTTCGTACAAAATTAATCAAGAGGAAAATAATAAAGTTATGAAATATGCGAATACAAACCGCTGGTTGTAGGTAGAACAGCAACATCGATAATTACAATTTCAAACATAGCCAACTTCTCAATTAAATCAAGCTGCCTTCAAAGTTATTGCTGCCTTACGCAAATTAAGCTACTTTTTGCAATTTTTATTGCAATCGTAACATAGCATTCATTCTGTAGTCTTATACTCTGAAATTCAACTTTAATTTCTAATTCTAAACCAAGTGAAATCCAATTTAAATAAAAATACATAAATGGAAATTGGCATTAAAAATATAGTCTAGAATTTTCTGCGTGATTATTTTGCGTCATGATAGTTTATTCAGCAGTAAATATGCAGGAGATACATATTGAATTGTTCAAATTGAGCATTATAGTCGGATCAGCACCTGGGTTCTACGCAGAATGGGCCAAAATGACCGCAAAATCGAATTATTGGGCGTCCAAAGCGACCCGCGCTTGGATTGCTGATCGGCAGTCCAGACTCAGCCACAGTTGCGGGCCCTGATACAATTATGACTGCTTAAGTTGCTTAGTGATCTAATCGACATTGATTACCTACGCAGTCTAGAAAATTTGGATTAAGTGTCTAAGTTACGTTAAATAAACGGCTTACACGTTAGTCGTTTTTTTATAATTTGACCTCGGATCTGAATAGAACTATATTTGATATCATTATTTTGAAATAACCTTAGAGATTCAATCACTATGTAATTATTCCATGATATTTTCTTTAAGTTCCACAAATAAAACTTCCAGTGGTTTATCGTGATCTCAAGCTGAAATAAATCAAAAATAGAACAACGGAACGAGAAAATCCGAGTCAACTGTTAAGCAAGAACACAAAGGACGCTTTGATTCGCTCACAATGCAGCGAACAGCCGGCTGCCGGTATTGTATCGTTCGCTAGAATATTTATTGCATTTACAAACAAAACTTGAAGAAGCTAAGTGGTCTAAGTTAGCGCTAATTTAAGAGTTCGGCGCCGAACCAGGCGCCTGGGAGACTGCCACAGTTTGTCATAACTTAGGCGGTTACCGCTCCGCGCCCAGCGCCACCCGCCCGCCCAGACACACGCCGGTTCATTTTACGCAGCTTTTGTTCTGCGAAAACTAATCAAAATGAAGTACCATGTGTGGTATCGGATGCTACGCTTACTGATTTATCAGCAACTTTCATAAAACTGTTCAAGTATTTTGCTTAAGTCGTGTCGTTAAAAATATTTCGCAGTATAAAAGTAGTCTACAAATTCGTATACGGCAAATATTTTTTAATAACTTAAAATAAAGGCAAGAAACTACTGCATCTAAATTAACATAATTTAAAATTCAAGCCGCATGAAATACTTCATTGCAGAGAACACGCCACTGAAAAGGGGCATATTTGATTCTTTAAACGGAAGTTAGGGAGAAAAATGAGCGGTAAAAAAATCAAGAATATATCAGCAGGCTCGTCTCAACTTGACTTTAGAAAAAAGAAGAGGAAAAAATGCTGGTAAAAATAATAAATAGCGGTATAATGGCGATCTTCACGCGAAAGATTAGCCACAAAAGCCAGCGGATTACCAGTATTTATAAGGAGAGTTAGCGGCACGCCACAGGGCGGCTCTTGGGCGGATCTCGGGCCTTTCTGCCGCGGGCTCGAGGAAATGAAACATTTTGCTTTTCCCAAAATATTTGACAATGATAACAGATGATTGATACTTGGTGGGAACATGATGTGTTAAAAAGAACACGTGTCGTTTCTACATAGAGCGGTTTATGTCGACGGAGTATTGTGTAACATATTTATCAAAAATTACCCAATTTCCTCGTTAAAATCATAAATATTTTCCAAAATTAAAAGGCTGAATATTGTTGTTTGTGGAACTCACCCATTTGCCTAACCTTTACGAAAACGAAATTTTATATTACTGATGGGATAGATAAGAAGTGTTTCGCGGTCTTTGAAACCCGCCGCCAGATTTCATAAATGAGAGGGAATATTATTGCGTAAAGTAATCACATTTTTGAGCAACAAATAAGGTTATAAATATTGCTTAAATATTCCGCAAACCGCAATTCAAACATTTATTTAATTCGAAAATTAAATAAATGTTTGAGTTGTTGCAAATAAACGCGGTGATTGTGCGAGGTATTAAATCTCTTGGTCGGAGGTAGTATCCAGGTGGGTAATGAATACAAACTGCGAGGCGCGTGGTTAGCTGTAAATTAAGGCGGCATGGTGCGGCCGCGAATTGGAAACCACTGCCGGGACCTCCGAGGATGCAACGTGAGCTCCATCTGAGACATTCTTTATAAACCGCAGATTGCTCTGGGAACCGGGGTGAAGTAAAATAGTTAAGAAACGAGGCACGTTCAGGTATTTAGCAATAAGCGCACAAGCTAAAAGCTGAATGAAGAGAGGCATTTACCAGAATATTAAATAGTCAAATATGTAATTGGAGCGGTAATTTACAGCCACTACAGTCGATCAAAGACAACGTCTTCATAATAGCATAAACGCTATCAAGGGCTGATTGCTCCCCGAGAGCAACATTAAATATTAAGGCGCACGCCCCAAGCATATCGCACACAACATGGTCCGCACTATTTGCAATTACGTCAGTTCGTCGAAATGGACGAATCGATAGGGGTCATCGGCACCATAGGCATCATCCATGAGCTCGAACCCTCACTAGGGTGTTTGCCATACATTAATAGCCCCCACAACTCTATATACTAAGAATTCCAGGAAATCGTTGCATTGCCTTTAATTCTTTATTTATCCCGGGAAAACTAATAGTGAACACCGATGGTATTGATACCTTTTATATGCAGAAGATATCACATAGGCTTAAGGCATTCCTCGTAATGTAATTCAACAATGCAAAATTTCTAATCTTTGCTACAGCAAGGAACGGTAGAACACACATTGTTGTCTACTTATCTCAAACTTGATCCGATAGTTTCGAAAATGTTTCCATTGAACCTGAACAGGAACGCGAAAACGAAACTTCTTTTCCAATTTTCTCTCAATGGCCATTAGGATGAGAAATGTAAAGTAGATTCCCGGATGAAGTCGAGATATGTGTTTGAAAAGAATGAAATTTCAAACCGAACTGGCACCAAACCGGCACTAGGATCGACTCAGCCGACGAAATGACTCCAAGACGCAGACTTCTTCGAAATTCTTTGCATGTATCACACGAGCTCGATATTTCAGTATAGATACTGAAATCGACTTTCGTATAAGAACATGTATGTGTAAAATTTGAACGAGAACACTAGGAACAGGAAAGTTTTATGAAATTATCCAACTGCAAATACGTAACTACCTAAATCTGGTTTTAGAATCTATTCGCTTGTTTATCCTCGGGTCATTAAACTAGACGTTTTCAATATTCGAGTACACTGCCAAAAGCTATTCCAATATGAGTTCACTTCGGATGTCCTGTTATGGTGGTGGTGATACAAGTTGCGTCCACAGCAAACAGCCCTCTCAAATTGTGACTTAACACAGTGTCAACAGGTTACTTGAGTCGAGTAGACAGTCTGTAATTTGGTGCAAGCGGACCAAGTTGTGGCCGAGGTTCCTCCCTTCCCGCAAGTAACTTTAAACTGCTGAGACTAATATATAACGTGCTTTAGAGTTGTAAGCTTCGGAGCGCCCCATCGATTCACCTGTATCCTTGAGGACGCCTCGAGGCTATATTTTCAGACAAGTGTCATACTTCGACTTAAAGTGTGAATTATTGGAATGTGTATGGTTTAGGTTATATCCTTTAAAATATTTATATTGGCCCGTTCAAAAAGTTTATTTCCAACCACAGATTAGGAATATGTAAGTGTGTACATACATACTTATATCAATTTGACCAATTTTATTTAATGAGGCAAGGCTGTCAGTAGCGTGGCCGCGTGCAAATAGGACCACCCATCTCTTTCCGTGGGTGCTGTAAGAGCCAGATAAAGAAATATCCAGGGAATGGGCAGCAGCATTCTCGTCTGTGTATGTTCTGCGATTACCAAGCCGCCTGCCAAGCGTGGTGATTATGGCAAACCCAACAATTGCCACACCCCGTCGTCGCCACCCGAGACACTTCTTGAGCGACCCGAATGATCCTATAGCAGCCAGATCCTATGGCAGCGCTAGGATCACTGGACCAGTCTAGCCTTACTGGCTCAGGTACCGCTTTCAGCGGTATAGGATACCAGCGAAACACAATCAGACACCGCCAGCAAGATCTACGTACCCCCCGTAGGTTAGCTACAACGGTCGTGACTTTCAATAAGGTCTACTCTTCCAGTGGACGTAGTCTTCTCGATCCTCTTATCCCGGCAACGGCCCAAGCCGAGGCTCGCACCCTAGGGGTCCCCTTGAGCTAGTTGTCTCCCACTTTTGACGGCTAGGCGCCTTAAGCGCCTGCCCTCCCGCCCGGTGACACTGTAAAGGTCGGAAGAGACCAACAGCATTAGTCGGATAAAAAAACCCTGAGCATAAGCTTCCAAAGTGGCGTTTGATGGGTTGATGGATATATATGGTTATTATTTTACTAGTAAAGTGAGTGGGTGGAGCATTTGGACAGTCTATAAGATCATGGCAGCCAGATTAATATTTTTGTAATAGGAAGTAGTTGTGTATGAAGTAGTAGTTAGTAAGAAGAATTGGAAAATTGCCGATTTTTTTAAATTCAGTAATTGATCTTAACACAGAATCCACCCTATTTTAGGTGAGTAGGTAAGTATAACCTATATTTAATAATATGTCTCTGATTCGTAATTAATTCATTACAGTTAACAGTATGCATCTGCTTTTATTGCAAATAAATCAATTATGATTTCTTTTACTATTTACCGTATTGACAGATTAATATCAATGTTTCATCACTATAGAACTATACTAACTGTCATAAAATATCTATCTTACACCATATTATAGCATTTTAACCCATTTCTTTATTTTAATAGCATATAAATAAATAAAAAACATAAATTGGCACACAGCAGCTGCATTGCAACATGGCGGCACTTAGTTCATTACACCGAAGTCAGGAGCAACGTAATGCAAATTAAATGGACGATTCTTTGCAGTGAGTCATATTTTCATAAATATTATGAGAATGAATATTATTCTCGTAATGTGAGTTATTTTTTCAAATAGACTACAGTTTCTGTACAGACATTGTTTAATAATTATTAATTTATAATAAGTATATTATGAAACTTGTATTAATTAAAGCTACACATCGATTAAAAAATAGCTGATTCTGTTTTTATTTATTTATTTTTTTGTGTGCATCTATAACGCAAGGACGTTCTGCGATTTACCACGGAACATTAATTTTATGGGACACACAATGCCTCGTGTAGTTTTTGATAGAATACACATGTCTGTGTGCAAAATTTTATGCACGTTTCACTTTTATTTAGAGACGAGCTTCTGCCCGCAGCTTCGCCCTCGGCGTGGCCTATGGGAAAATAATTCAACCACTCATTTCACCTCTTAAGGGTGGAATATCGAAAAATTCTTTCTTAGCAGATGCCTATGTCATAACATCCACCTGCATGCCAAATTTCAGCCCGATCCGTCCAGTGGTTTGAGCTGTGCGTTGATAGATCACTATGTCAGTCAGTCAGTCACCTTTGAGTTACATATATTTAGATAGAAGAAGATTTATATCGACGTGATATCTGGTAATTTCAACGAGCTCTACAAATTAACATTTCTCTATCGCATACCTACAATCTCTCGCCATACAACCCTTACACATAACCCCAATAGTACTATAACCTTAAATCTTCTGAGTCGTAATATTCAATTCCTCATCTCTAATGGCGCAGTAATTTTAAAGTAAAAGTTGAAAAATTCAAATTGGCGCGGTTGAGCGGGGTCCGCCTTATAATGTACACTGCTCTGAAAGTTGTAGGTACTGTTGCTCGCGTGTTTCCTCAATGTATGAACTTGTGGATATGTATGATATTGAATTACTCCAAAATGACCAAAATGCTGGCACTTGGCATAACGAATCAGCATTGCAGTTCAACGGGGCAATGCTGCCAGCATGTTGGGTACGCTACCTACTGGTAGTAGTGGGCTGGAGCATTTGGACTGTCTATAGATCATCGCAGCCAGTATATAGTCCAAATGTTTCTGTTTTCTTGTAGTAGGTAGTGTATTAGTTATTTTATCATTATTCCATGATTGGGCAGATAATACAAATGGGATTAATTCAAGTATTTTAATTTTTGGCGTCAGAACGTCAACTAAATTTAGTGAAGTGGAATGGGCCTTTAAAGGGATAATATTCTGGGAATTGGCCTGTGTTCAGTAGTAGACATAAAAAAGCAGATGATGTATTTCTGAGGTAACTTATTGGCTTGTTATAAATTAGTAATTTCTCTGAACACTGTTATGATTTATACAAACATCCCTGGATCTTTTAACGAAGGAAGTTCAACAGTAAACGATCTATAAAAATGTGAGGCTCGTTTTGACACACATGGATAGCACAGAGCTACTCAACTAGGATAGTTCAGTGAGAATAACAAAACTTCACCTTTAAAAATCTTTACGCTCTACCCTATCCAACCCGTTTCCCAGATCAAAGATCGAGATCTAGTGAGTTTTCACCGTTATTTCTTTAGCTGAGAAATCCCCTCGCACAAGTTTAGTTAGGAATTCCGCACACCTATCTTCGTATCGTGCCACATATTTTGTGTAGAAGGGAGCCGGGGAACTTCCTTTTTCCTCGTGAAATCTTTCGTTATACTTTCAAAGCTTTGAGGATGGGCCTTGAAAAAATTGATTCCTTGAATCTAATATATATAATCTGTACATTTATGTTCTTTATTTCATTAAAAAAAGACAATTAATCATTTAAAATGCTCTTTAGTCACACTATCACATCACACTAATATTATAAAGGCGAAAGTTTGTATGTGTGTATGTTTGTTACTCCTTCACGCTCAAACGGCTGAATGAAATTGGTTGAAATTTGGTACCAATATAGCTTATACACTAGATTAACATATAGGCTACATTTTATCCCAGAAAAGTGAAATTTTCCCGTGGGATGAGTAAATAATTAAAATACTTTTTCACCGTGGGTGAAACCGCGGGGTGCAACTAGTAATGAATAAATTACGAAAAAATAATCTTTATCTGATGCATAACAATCTTCTGCATTCTAAACGTGTTTATGGTTCTTTCGTTTCTAGATTCACGTGTGCATTTAGATGAATGTTACCTATTTAGGACTACGGCGTAGGCACGGTAAACAAATTTCAGGGAGGTTGGGTAATGTCGTACCGTGGTGAATACCTCTCCTGTGTAATATTGGGAAAAACTTGCGCGGGTGGATAGTTGCGGGGTCAAGTTAATGATATCGCTGCCATTTGCGGACCAGCCCCAGCACTGAATGGCGCCCCGGCACGTTAATGGGCACAGCTACACCACTCTGAATATTTTAAAGGACATTCGGTGAAATTACTACAAAAATAATGTCGCTTTGCTTGTACCGAATTACCCGAGAAACGGTTTAGAGACCGGTAATAAATATGAACGGAACCCTCTTCCTATTGCCTGTCTGGAGATTGCTTTTCAGGATTATACATTTATAGTTGACGTTTTAAAATCTCGAAACTGTTGTTTGCGGAATTATAGTGGCTCGTATCGATTTGTCAATAGAAGGAAAACCAAGTGCTTTCAAAAGAGTCGGTTTCACGTGCGGGCTTAATACGTTGAGTCTTAAATAATAAATGAACTCCTGTGATAGAAGAGAGCAGGTTACTGCTCTCTGTACAGAGGTAATATTCAACACGCGCCCGAGCCCGCGCCCGCTCCCGCCTCCGCGTCTGGCATCCTCCTGCGTGCAGACAACGTTCTACGTGCGCCGCATAATGCACCGTTTCGTGCAAAATTCACAACTACGTACCCTCCAGCAAAATAAATTTACTGCTTCTATCTTATTTGCTCTAATTCGCGAAAACTGCAACTCGAAACTTCGTTGTTGGCATAATGATCGCACGACACCGTTTGCTGAATTAGCGATGAGCAGCCGTAGTATTCCGTTTAGATTTTTAATAACGGAAAAATTCACAGTGTATCGTAGTTTCCGCACTGAATGTTCCGAAGTTCTTATGCATTTTGCAAAATGCAAAAGTTTTATACGCGCACTGGTGTGTAACACGCGATGCATAAGAACGCGAAGCGACCCCTCTAACTTTTTCGCTTAGAAAATCTTCATTTAAATAAGGTTTGGTCGAATAAACGCAGCTCTACACTAAGCCGATGAGATTGTAAACCAACTACTCAATAAAGTAAAGTACTTACTTGGAGTAAACTGCCGATGAGTTTTATCTAGCATATTGTAAACAAGCTATTCTAATTTAGTATCGTTTGTTTGATGATTCAGACTAGCGTGCCTACCACGCGCGCTGTGACAGCGACAGTGACGCGATCGATCTATGAAAAGCCGATGCGCGGGCGCCTTATGTAGCTCGCGTCACAAGCAGTTTGTTGTACAAAAGTACACAGTCAATGTTGCTTTTTGTCAACTTTTACGGATGAACTCCACGTGCAGAGCGACAACGACATCATCTGATTAATCACGTAAGTGAATATCAGTCACAATAAATGTTAAATAATATGAATTTTTGATGTGATAACATCTTATAAATCGATGAACGCCGGCTGCCGACGCACGAAAAAGCATGTCTCATTGTTAGTGTTACGTTCCGCCTGAGCCGAGCGTACAAGCGAGAGCGCGGAACAAGCGATAGAGAGGCACGATCGGCCTAAGTGTTTTCTTTTGACGTTTTCACGTAAAATTACCGTCCGTAAACCAACTTTACTGACAACCATATTTTTTATTTCCCACTTATTCCACAAAAAGTAGGAATTATTAGTTTAAAAGCGTTAAAGATTCCAATAGCAAAACTATAGCGAGCAGCCTATCTATAGGTCGTAATTGCCACTTTTCTTATACAATTTGCGAAACAAAGCATGTTAAAGTTGCGGTAATCGAACTGCGGTTTCATGCATCGAATAAAGCTAGATACTAATTACTACCTATTCTTCTTTGTCTTCAGTAAGGCAAGATATTTATTTTCTTCAGACTGAATCAATTTACTTCTGCTAGTAAAAATGATGTTAATTTATGTTATACTTTTATACTACAATAAAAAAAAAATAGTTATAGTTTTTTTTTTTTTTAAGATTTGGCTCCACACTTTTGTGTATTTAGCCAGTGTCAAGTTATTGATAATTTCTCAAGTTATCGATATTTCACGCAAATATGTGTCAAGTCACAGTCGAAGTCATCAAGTCAAGCTATAGTCAAGTCAGTCTAGTCAAAGTCATACTCCTAGTAAAGTGGTGGCAACTTTACTTGAAGCTTCTATGGAGTTTTGGAAACAACACGAAAAGAAACGTTTCACCATCATTATACCATTTTCCCACACTCACGCCTGTAATCCAGCACTTAACGAATAAAATACCACCAATTTTATGCACTAACACTGAAAATAACATAAGTTTTGGAAAATAATACAATGCGGCGACGCGATCTTTTTCGTTTTCCCCAAAAACCCTAGTTATAGTTTAAAGTTGCATCCCATTAATTTAAGCAAAAAACTGTCGCTAAAATGCAACGCTGTCTATGAAGAAATCCTTTATCAAATCCGCAGGCCCTTTTTTTTTTACTCTACCGCAGTCGGGTAACAAATAAGGTTTATCCACCAGGGTATATATTTTCCCCGACTGTCACCCCTTTTGATAACATTCCTACGGTTATTATATTTAAATAAAGTCAAGACCTTTTGTCGTAACCCCTCTAACAATCAATGCATAAAGTTGCTGTCAAAGGGTAAAGTATCCTTAAAATAAAATGCCCTAGGGTTCGGCGGTAGATATTGCTGTCAAAAAACAACTATCAAATAGGTATTTTATAGTTTAGACCATGAAGGTTTCTACATTCCTTAACAACACTAATGTAGGTTTTTGGCGGGAAAGGGAAAAAGATTGCGTCACCGCATTGTATTATTTTCCAAAACTTGTGTTATTTTCAGTGTTAGTGCATAAAATTGGAGGCATTCTATTCGTTAAGTGCTGGATTGCAGGCGTGAGTCTGGGAAAATGGTATAATGATGGTGAAACGTTTCTTTTCGTGTTGTTTCCAAAACTCCATAGAAGCTTCAAGTAAAGTTGTCACCACTTTACTAGGAGTATGACTTTGACTAGACTATGCCTGGACTTGATGACTTCGACTATGACTTGACACATATTTGCGTGAAATATCATTAACTTGATAATTATCAATTACTTGACACTGGCTAAATACACAAAAGTGTGGAGCCAAAACATAAAAAAAAAATCAAACAAAAAAAACACTGATGTAGTACGTGGTTGACATTTTTGGCTTTGAATAAAAGGGAACGATCAGTGGATTTCTTAATTCGAGTTGTCAAATCTAATCTTTTTTCAAGTTGCGTTCCATTCGGTAAAATGTATAGATAAAACAAGTACCTATTTCGGTGTGGTTACACGTGATCACGTGACGTGCGCGTTGTTGCTTTGTTTATTTAAAGGTTGTTTAAGTACATTACAGAGACGAAACTTACTACTTACTTACCTAGGTTATTAGTTACCCATGTATAGGTATTATTAGATACTTATATAAAATATTTATAGAATAGTCAATTGGTAACTGAATAACACAAGCACAGTGTTGACTGATGAACGTGCCTCCTCTTCACAGCAAGTGCGGATTTTTGTCACCTATTTTATGATTTTAATGTATCTACGTAACCTTGTTCACAAACAGTTGGTAATAGACATCGAATACTACGGGAGGCCGGGAGCACATAATTTGTAATTCAAAAATTACGCATACACTTTCTGTCTCTTTAAAATCATCCGCACCGTATCGTTTCCTCACAGATAATAATCATAATCGTTTGATTAGTAATTTACACGTCATTAAATTAGGCGGTAAACTAGGTGGTAGGACTTTGTTGCAAAGTTCGTCTAGGTAGGTACCACCGCTTTGCCAGTTATTCTGCCGCCAAGCAGTAGTGTGCAAGCACTACTGTGTTCCGGTTTGAAGGGCACTGTAGCTAGTGAAATTACTGGGCAATTGAGACTTTATGATCTGATCTCACAGTCAAGTAATCTGATTACCAGACTGTGCTGATGTCTCAGGATGATGTGCGCCGTGCAGTGTCGCTTGAAACTCTATGTTTTAGGGTTCCGAGTGACACTGTTCTGTTATGGGCGGCCGTGGCGCTTAACATCAGGTGAACGACTAGCTCGTCACATCATTCAATAACATAAAAAAAAAATGTAGGTACTGTCATGTACTATCACACACATCTCAATTAAAGTAAATAATAAGTAATAATTTACAATTAAAATATGATTTAAAATAAAAAAATACAGTCCAGACTTGTTTAAAATAACAATTAATTGATCCAATTCACAATTGAAATAGCTAACCAATTTTTTAATTTATAAATGTAAAAATTGTATGTATAGAATTGATCGACTATTATTAGATACTACACATTAATGTAATAAAATGTTCCACAATAATAGGTACCTACTTCAATAATACTTATGACAACATATAACTGTATTTTTTTCAACAATAGAGGTCGTGTTGAATAACTTATATGAATATACAATCTCCTGTAATGTTATAGTAGGCTTTGTCTGGCTCGGCTTCTTATTAACGTGCATAAATATCAGAATCTCCCTCTCACCCCTTTACCCATCCCATTAAATCCCCCAATTGGGTGGGAGAAGTTGGAAACAAATCAACTATGCACTATTAATACAGGTGATTTAAATAATAATAAAGCTTTTTTGAAAATTCTTTACTACAGTTTTGCACTTGTCGGAATACAGCGCCTGAATAAGCCATATGGTGTATTTCGAGTATTATGCTTAGTTTACACGAGCTTAGCTACTAATGCGTAGTACTTGTCACTTATACTAATACCCTGAATAAGTGCTTCGTATTAGTAATAGTGTCAAGTTAATAGAAGTCGAACCTATTTATTATATATAATTTTGACAGTGGTAAAATATCTAGTTATTTAAATATTTTTACACAATTACACATATAAACTGGTATTTTCCAAGACTCTCCCAAACTTATGCTATAAGATAGGTAGGATGTGAACCAATGGAAAACAAAGAAATTCATAATACTACTAAAAGCCTCCAATAAGGTAGAGACGGTGAAATAAAAGTTTGGTTCGTGTGGATGGGCGAAGAGGATGCTGGTCGCAGTGAAACTTCATAGGCATCCAGTAAAAGGTCTCTATATTTACACTTCTGCACAAGGGGTTGCAACACACAGGAAAAATGCCTCTTCGGGCCACACAAGCCAATATTACAATATTTATTACAATTATGAGCGTCGAGCAACGCTTGCTCGCGCGACGGACGGAAACAGAGAGAGAGAGAATGCGGTGAGTGAAGCGAGTGAATGAATATTGTGTGAATGATTATAGATACACATGAGAAACAGAGACACAGATACAGATAATAATAAATCTTAAGTCTAAACAATAAATGTGGCGCGTTTATCGCCGCCACATCACCCCCCTACGGAGAAAAATTCAGCCGAGAAAAAAAAAAATAACAAATGAAAAAAAAATAAATATAGTAATGACGGGTCAGGCTATAGGTCCAGAATGTCGCGGAACCTAACTCTGCGACCGGTGCGGGTAACGACTGTAGGGGTAGGGGAGGGGACAGGTTGCGGGTGGGCGGAGGGTGCGGGAGACGGAGGCTGCAGAGCAGGAGGCGGCGTGTTGACCGGAGCAGGTGTGGGAGGAGCTGCGCTAGACGCTCGTGCATCTTGCTCGACTTCCAGGTGCGCTGGTTTGACGCGGTCGACGCTGACTTCGAGTCTCTTGCCTGCGACGTCTAGTGTGACAGTCTTGGGACTTCTGGCCAAAATCTTGTAAGGACCGGTGTATGGTGGTTGGAGCGGTCTCCTTACGGTGTCATCGCGTAGAAAAGCGTGCGTTGCAGACGGCAGGTCTTTGAAGACAAATGTCGTCTGCTGTGTGTGTCGCGATGCGGGGATGGCGCGGAGACTGGCCATCTTGGAGCGAAGGCGGGCCACGAAATCCTCCGTGTTGGTGTTGCTGTGGTCTGCTGATGCCGGCACGACGAGCTCTCCGGGTAACCGCAGAGGTTCTCCGTACACGATCTCAGCAGAGGAACACTGGAGATCTTCCTTCAACGCTGTGCGGATGCCAAGCAGAACGAGTGGTAGGGCTTTGCTCCAGGTTTCGGCGTGGCACATCAAGGCTGCCTTGAGTTGCCGGTGGAGGCGCTCTACCATGCCGTTAGCTTGCGGGTGGTAGCTTGTTGTGCGGATGCGTTTGGTGGCACAAACTTGCAACAAGCGACTGAACAAGGCAGATTCGAACTGCCTTCCTTGGTCAGTGGTAACGACGAGTGGTACCCCAAAGCGGGAGATCCAGCCATTGATGAAGGTGTCGGCTACCACTTCAGCAGTGATGCATGTCATTGGCCATACTTCTGCCCATCGCGAAAATCTGTCGACGGCTGTCAGACAGTATGAGTAACTGTTGGAGGAGGGAAGCGGGCCAATGATGTCTAAGTGGACGTGTTGAAAACGTCCGGAGGTGCTTGAAAAGTTACCCAGTGGTGCGGTAATGTGTCGGGTAACTTTACTGCGTTGACATGCGATGCAGGCGCGCGCCCAGGAGTTACAGTCTTTGCGGATGTGAGGCCACACGTAGCGGTCAGCTACCAGGCGTGCGCTTGCGCGCGCGCTGGGGTGGCTGAGGTTGTGGAGCCTCTGGAATGCAGCTCGACGGAAGGAAGCCGGCAAGTACGGTCGCGGCTTTCCAGTCGAGGTGTCGCACATGATGGCGGTGTCTGTGCCTGGAATGTGAGTAGGTACCAGTGTTAGGGATGAGTCAGTCTGCAGCTTAACTAGTTCATCGTCGACAGCTTGAGCTTGCGCGAGTGCGGCGTAGTCGTCGGTGAGCGAGACGGCTTCAATGCGGGACATCGCATCTGCTACGATGTTGTCCTCGCCTTTGATGTGCACAATGTCAGTGCTGAACTGGCTTATAAAACTAAGCTGGTTTAGCTGTGCAGGCGGAAGCTTTTCTCGCCGTTGCTGAAAAGCGTACATTAGTGGCTTGTGATCTGTGTAGATGGTCACGTGTTGGACCTCTAACAAGTGCCTGAAGTGCTGTACGCTATCATAAACGGCGAGAAGCTCCCGGTAGTAGGTGGGCCACTCTGACTGTTTAGTCGTCAGCTTACGACTAAAATAAGCCAGAGGTTGCCATGGTACGGTGTCGTCGCGGCGTTGTTGTAAACATGAACCAACGTGCGTACCTGAAGCATCCGTGAACAAGGCAAGTTGTGCGCTGCTGTCCGGGTGGGCCAGCATAGTAGCAGATGCGAGGCTCGCCTTGCATGCATCGAAGCTCGCTTCAAGCTCAGGTGTCCACGGAAATGGTTTGGGTCCCTTGCTGTGCGTGGCTGCTACGGCGTCGATCAGCGGTGCCTGAAACTTAGCAGCGTTGGGTAAATATCTACGGTAGAAGTTAATCATTCCGAGAAATCTGCGCATGCCTTGCACAGTTTTGGGAGGGGGGAAATCGCGTAGCGCTTGTATGCGGTCTTCGGGTGGATGGGTGCCTTGGGCGTTAATGCGGTAGCCAAGAAAAGACACCTCAGCTGCCCCAAAAACACATTTTGCTGGGTTCACCATCACTCCATACTGGTGCAGGCGGTCAAACAGAGTCCTGAGATGCTGGACATGCTGTGTACTATCAGCTGAGTGCACCAGGATGTCATCCACGTAGGCAAAACAGAAATCAAGGCCGCGCACCACTTCGTCGATGAACCTTTGAAAGGTTTGACCGGCGTTACGCAATCCGAAGGTCATATACGGAAATTCGTAAAGGCCAAAAGGTGTTATGATGGCTGTCTTACAAATATCAGGGGTACTGACCGGGATTTGCTGGTAAGCTTTGACTAAATCAATTGTTGAGTAGATTGAAGAGCCAGCCAGATTTTGCGAAAAGTCCCCAATGTGACGCACTGGATATCGGTCTGGGACGGTGCGGGCGTTGAGTGCTCTGTAATCGCCGCACGGTCGCCATGTTGCGTCCTTTTTGGGAGCGAGATGCAGGGGGGACGACCACGAGCTGCTCGAGGGTCTGGCTGTGCCGGAGCGAACCATCGCATCAAACTCCTGCTGTGCGATGCGAAGTTTGTCGGGCGCTAGGCGGCGGGGGCGGCAGGTAGCCGGCGGACCATCAGTCGTGTGGATGTGGTGGACGGTGGAATGCTTGACCACTCTGTCTATGCCCGGGGGGCGCGTGACGTCAGGGTACTCAGTGAGCAGTCGCTCGAAGGGTGAGTTCCCACCCGTCACGGCTTTGATGCTGTCCTGGGTGGTCTGTGCTGCGGCAGCTGGTATCCACAGTTTGGTGGTGCCGTCGATCACCCGTTCATGCCTGCAATCAGGTAAGAGATTGTAAAAACTCAAGAAGTCTGACCCAATAATAGGCGTGCTAACATCAGCTATTACAAAATTCCATAAAAAATCACGGCGTAGCCCTATATTTAAATTCAGGGAAATACTGCCGTAAGTTTTTATAGATGTGCCGTTTGCTGCACTGAGGTCGTATCCACTGCTAGTGAGGCGGCCTCTAGCTAGCCTTCGGGGAAAACAACAAATGTCAGAACCGGTGTCTACCAAAAATTTTTGGTTCGTACCTCGGTCCTGAACGAAGAGGCGACGGCTTGCGTGTGGGCGGTCGGTACTCGCCACTACCGACCGCTTGTCAAGTTTCCCGAGCTGGACCAGGTGCATGGTTGAGTGCACTTCTGCGCTTTGTGTGCAAAGCGGTCATGGTACCAGCAGAGGTCAGGGTTCCGGGGGCGAGAGCGGCTGCGGCTGCGTGAGCGGGTCGCGCTACGACCACGTGACCTATCAACATGGTGGGATGGTCCACCTGTTGCAGTTAATGCAGCCACAGTCCGAGTTAATGCTGCTATTTGTTGTTGTAGCGCAAGTATATTGCTTTGTTCAGGAGCTGGGGCGGTAACTAATGTGGTAGAACATACCTCTGATGGCTGAGCTTGGATGTCCATAAGCCTATCAGCGAGCTCCGCTAGCTCACCAAGTTGTTCGAGGCGCTGTGCAGCCAGAACAATTTGCAATTGTTGAGGGAGACGACTGGACCACATTGACTTGAGTATGTTCTCCGGGAATGCAGGTCCTGCAAGCGACCGGAGGTGTCGAAGAAATGATGATGGTCTGCGGTCTCCCATCTGTTCCTTTTCCAGTAATCTTCTAATTTTTTCTTCATATGATTCTGAAAATCGTGATATTACAGCGGACTTTAGTGTGGTGTATGGGTTGGTTTGCGGAGGTGAAATTATAATGTCTTCAACCTCAGATGTGCAGTTAGTGTCTAAAAGTGATAAGGCATAGCTAAATTTTGTTGTCTCTCTTGTTATTTGGTTTATAGTGAACTGTGCTTCCAAGCTGGCAAACCACAGAGCAGGGTGGTCTCTGGAGAAGGGAGGGGTGCGGATGGAAATGCGGTGCACCTCTAAGGGTGGGTTGGGCATGCTCCCACAGTCGGATATGTCAGGTACAACCTTGTCGCTTTCAGCCATTTTTGTGTAAATAAAAATGTTAGTGAAAGCTACAAAACGCGTAATTTCTCCGTATGGGGGTTAGAGATGTGGCCACAAACACCCTTAAAACTAACAAGTACACTTAAAACACAATCTTATAGCTAGCAAAACAATATAACACAAACAAAACAAACAAATATGTACACACCCAAAAAGATGTGAAATGTAAACAAAAACTCGTGCAAACCACACAAAAAATGCGATTTTGTTAATGCGCAGCAGTAAATAGCGTTTTCTTAAATCTAGCAACAATATAACACACAATAAAGTACAAAAACATAAAAAATAAACGAAAAGAAACTCAAAACGAATTACGTAATCAAGAAATGTCACAGGTTATTAACACTGACGTATGGTTTGGCGCGATTCGACAGTTCCTTGGTTTGACTTTGACACTTGTACGGGAACGGAATGAATGGTGTAAGTGAATTTAAATAGATATCGCGAAAAATGGATATGCAAGTTAGTTCACTATAGCTTCCGCAAAAAGTGTCCGGGGGCGCCACCATCAACGCGAATTGCGCAAGAGATGATTTTGTAGGGACAGAAAATGGCGGAATTGAAAATTAAAAATATTGAAAATGGGACAAACTGCACTGGCGCGTGTGCGGGAAAGGGGCCTCCGCACACGACACGATGCTGCTGGGTCGGTCTAGCGCTTCTGAGGGTGCTCCGTCGCGGCGTGGGCGTGTTAGGGCTCCTTCTTTCAGGGCGTCGTTGCGTCGTCGTCGGCTTGTTCGGCGGGTCGCCGATCGGGGCATGCGGGCTTGGGCCTCCACACGCTGCTGCCGATGTGCTGCCGAAGGCGGCGCGTCGCTGTTGTGGCCTGGAAGATCTGGGAGCTCGACGTCGCGGGTCACCAATTTGGTTCGTGTGGATGGGCGAAGAGGATGCTGGTCGCAGTGAAACTTCATAGGCATCCAGTAAAAGGTCTCTATATTTACACTTCTGCACAAGGGGTTGCAACACACAGGAAAAATGCCTCTTCGGGCCACACAAGCCAATATTACAATATTTATTACAATTATGAGCGTCGAGCAACGCTTGCTCGCGCGACGGACGGAAACAGAGAGAGAGAGAATGCGGTGAGTGAAGCGAGTGAATGAATATTGTGTGAATGATTATAGATACACATGAGAAACAGAGACACAGATACAGATAATAATAAATCTTAAGTCTAAACAATAAATGTGGCGCGTTTATCGCCGCCACAAAAGAAAAAAAATAACTTGAATTTTGTAATAATTTGCTGGATTTTATCACATGCTATATAAGTACGTATCATATGAAATCTCTGACTCTGGTAATCTCCCTTGTTCAGGCAGTAGGCACTCGATCCCAAAACGCGGTAAATTTGAATTCATGTTACGAACGGGCTGCGTAAACCAATTATAGCGTCGAGCCAATGGCGTCGGCAGTGGCACGCTGAGAATCGATAATTCACATTATGCCCGCTAGAGGGCAACGCAACATCGTCGTCTTCGTTGTCGGTGACCGCCGCGCCACGCCGCGCCGTAGCCGCCCGGTGCGCACTACGCACCACTCCATACACCACGTTGCGCATCTGGGCATGCAACATTGTAACAACGTCTTCAGATATTATATAATTAGTTTTCTATTGTGAAATCGTTGATGAATATCGTGATCGTTCATCAACAGCGCAATGTGACGTAAATTAATGTACCGATATGACATCAAATAACGTCTTAATAAAATTTCAAATAAAATTGAAATATGACATCAACAAACGTGACAATATGATGTATAATAAAGCCGAAATTAGACCTTAAATTATTTCGCAACGTAACGTCTAAATTGACGTTTAATTTATGTCACTCATCTGAATCTCAGAATCAGATTTTTTTTAAACATCCGAATCATGATATCGTATAATGACGTAATTGGAAGTCAAATCTATCAATAAAGTTATGTCTATAAACACGTCTTTGTCACGATATAGCCGCGCGTTGCGGTAACTTGTGCATTTGCAAGATGGACTCAGTTGAGACAACGTTGAAGATGCCATAGCGTAGGCATGGGCAAGGTAAATATTGGGTGCTCCTATATAATAAAGAAAGGTACAAAAACTTTAACATTTTAAAAACTAATAAAAAATATAAAGTAAATTATTACAAAACACCAATGGCAAGCAGCTCCCCCGCTCTTCTTTTACCCGTTGTCACCCGAAGTCGCGTGCTAGTAACGACACAATCGCGCGTATGATTGCATCAAAGCTGCCGTTAGTTAGTAGCAATACAACAGCGCGTTAGTAGCGATAAAGTCGCGCGCTTGAATCGATACAGTCGCGCATTAGTAGCGACACAGTCGCGAGAAAATATCGATCAGCTACGTGCTTAAATCACTACAGCAGTGCGTTGCAAATGCAACTAACATCAAAAACCGTTAAGAAAACGCGTTCCTGCATCGCCACAAAATGTAGCCGTGGGCGATCTTTCATAATAGGGTAAATTATTTGTAACGATAGCGTTTCACTTAGTAAGTAAAAACAAACGAGCGTTTTTTACAAGAAAGAAAAAAAAATCAACTCACACAATAACTTTTAGGTGCAATATTGTTTTAATTTACATGCGAATCGAATTCCCTGAACCGAACGAAATGAACGCTCGTACAAAGTCACGTCGTACGTCCTTTCGTAGTCAGCTGCTGCTTAGCTTGCCGTTCCGTGTCGCGCTTCTTGTCCGCTTTCAATGTTTTCGGTTTTATTTTGTTATTTCTGTGATGCAAACTGATTTTAACCTATTAGACATAGAAACGCACTAAAGTGAATGAAACTGTGGTATATTATTGTGATATCGGTCTCCGGAAAGCAGATTTATCGAGGTAAACGCCTTAATATTTTTGTTTGTCGTGAACATAACCTCTCAAACAACACGAACGATGCTCATTTTCAGTTGTATTTAGTTTTAATAAGCAGTTTTTAGGCTGTAGTACTAAGGAAATGAACAGTACTAGTGGAAACAATGAAATACTGCTAAAATAATACAAATATTTTAGGATCATACCAATGAATTTCGTTAGAATTCGACAGAATTTCGTGACCAATAAATTTGTTTTGTGGTATGGTCAGTAGCTTGCTGTGCTAAGCGCCTATTTAATTGTTGTAGTTAAATGACGATAAGTTAAACAAGTTAATATAATGCATCACTGATTTGCATGGCTTGATTGATACCCAAGAACAATGTTATTACGTTAAGTAATGACGGAGACGGAGTACGGACGTTGGATTGAGTGGAGATAGGGGGCGCTAGGTGGTAATAGTAAATGAGAAGTATGTATCTAAAATCTAAGGCCAATGAGAATTGCATTCTGTGCACTGTTAATTTACTTTTCCAAATTCGTATATACCCAATTACTTTAATGGTATACTCACACGTGTGCAAAGATCTTTAGATTAACGCCATGGTCTTTACCATGGCGTTAATCCAATTTACGCATAAATGTTAAGACTGATTGGACTAAGTGGAAAAAGACTGATTTTGTTGTTTGTTGATTGTGGGAAACGATAAATTTGTAAATGCATGTATTTACATGCATTTATCATATTATGATAAATGCATGTAAATACACATATTATGTGCTAAAATTTGGTATCTGCGATCACTGACACCGTTGTTTGGCGAACATCGATGGGTGCAAGCTATTCAACATTGTCGACAAATTGTTTTGCAAATACTTAGAAAGCTTATTGATTATTTTCGTTACTTAGCGTACCTATTCATAAATTAATGTCCATTCTGTGTCGCATGCTTTAAAACTAAATTTTAAAATAAGGCACAATTCTGATAAAGGGGTAAAGAAACGTCATCCGCGTCAATAAATATTATATAAGTACTATTCAATCTATCAAGTCCAGTCAGAGTCACTTCCAAATCTAGTCAAGGTCAAATCAATCACGCTCCAGTAAAGCTGTGGACTGGATAGGTATTTTACTGAATGCTTCATGGAGTTACGTATAACAAGAAAAGACACGTTTATTATTAGTTAGCCAGTCACTTTTTACGTTCAAAAACACGTGGAAAGGTTAATATAATAGGTTCGTCACTGTTAGGTGGTAGGACTTTTCTGCAAAGTTCGTCTAGGTAGGTCCCACCGCTTTGCCAGTTATTCTGCCGCCAAGCAGTAGTGCACAAGTATTGCTGTGTTCCGGTTTTAAGGGCACCAGCTAGTGAAATTACTGGGTAAATTAGACTTTATGACTTGATCTCACAGTCTAGTAATCTTATCACTAGATTGTGCTGATGTCTTAGGATGATGCGCAGTGCAGTGTCATGCGAAACTATACTTTAGAGTTCCGAATGACACTGCAACTGATATGGGCAACCGTGTCGCTTAACATCAGGCGAACCGTTAACTCGTCACGTCATTCCTTAACATAAACGTCATTGTTACTACATCATTAAAAACATTTTGTTAAAAACTTATTAATGCAAGAACATGGGGGTGATCACGAAACTTTGATTGCAATGCAATCGAAGAAATTTCCATACTAACCATGCACATAAACTGCGTATTAAAACTGTCAAATCCATACAAGTTTTTGTTTCTATTGGTTGCAATCGAGTAACGTGATCGCCCTCTAGAGCTTACGTTCTTGTCAAAACTAACTTATTCTTCTCTTACTCTACAGTAAGAGAACCCAAAGGGCTTCCGAAATCTCCCTCAGGTATATTTTATAATTTTGTGTAATTTAGGAGCTATTGGTATTTTAAGTAATTTTCGATCAAATCTAAGGTTTTCCCCCTAAACTTAGTTACTTTGTCGGTAAACTGGCAACAAAGGACACACCAGTTGCGTTTTTTTTTAAACGTAACTGCTCATCAGTTTGTACACGTTTTAAACGTAGGCTGAAGACATGTTATATATATCTTTGTGACGAAATTTAATATTTATATAAGGTAAGACACCTAATGCTCGACATGGAACTAAAAGATGACACTTTCGAAAAAATCCTTCCTGCTAAGAATAATAAACAATGAATCTATTTGACTACTGATCTAAAAGACGCCTAGCGTCATCTATGACGCATGGTCAAAAACTTATAACACCTTTCCCAACGAAATTTACAATTGGCGTCAGTTGGCAGCAAACAACGCAGAAAAGTAGACACGTGCTTTGTGATTCTTAAACATTTTCGTAAGGAGGCTGACATCGGTCAGGTATGATTTTGTTATACATATTTACGATTTTTGTAGATTCAGTATTGATTTAAGAAATATGTAAGATTCATTTGTGTACTAAGGCTATTGTTTTTATGTTTAGTTCAGTTTTTGTAACGATTGTTGTTGTGTCTACTATTAGGTACCATAATATGTGAAAACCTAAAAGATGACACTAGTGTCATCTATTAGATCGCATCAAAATGTTCAAATTCATACAAAAATAGCTTCTATTCCGTGCGTATAGAATACTGTATCAATTTTGTTACTTTTACTTTACTATGCCTAATAGTAGACAGGATGTCTACTAATGGGGTAAAGTAGGTGTCAACTATTAGTTTTGTTGATTTCAGATTTGGTCGAGCGTGATGCCGCCCATAAAGGGTCAGATGTTTAGGTATAGTGAAGCTGATATGGAAGCTGCCATACCAGAATGCAGAAGAGGTGTCGCAACAGCTACAGCAGCAAGAAAATATGGAGTGCCAAGAGTCACTTTACTTAATAAAGTTAAAGGGAAGACACCTATAAAGCGTAAAATGGGAAGAAGCTGCTATATGTCCGATGACATCGAAAACATGTTAGTAACAGCTGAGCTGGCAGCAGATTTTGATGTTAGTATCAAAACAATATTGGTCCATTTGCGACAGATTGGCAAGATAAAAAAGCTTGATAGATGGGTGCCCCACGAACTTAACGATCGCCAGCGCAACGTACGCGTCGAGACTTGCCTTGCGCTGCTTAACAGGCACAGAAATGAAGGAATTTTGAACCGAATTGTTACGTGCGACGAAAAATGGATTCTTTTTGACAATCGAAAGCGCTCAGCAAGTTGGTTAGATCCTGGTTCGGTACCAAAGCAATGTGCAAAACGAAAAATGACCCCTAGAAAGGTGATGGTCACAGTTTGGTGGTCTAGTACTGGTGTGATTCATCATAGCTTTTTACAAAACGGCGAGAGCATTACTGCAGATGTGTACATTGAAGAACTGACCACAATGATGGCGAAACTCACACGTCTGCAACCAGCTTTGGTCAATCGGTCGTCTCCACTGCTACTTCACGACAACGCGCGACCCCATACTGCACAACAGACCGTCTCTAAGCTGCATGAGTTGGGTTTGAAAGCTCTCCCTCATCCGCCATACTCACCAGATCTTGCGCCTACCGACTATTACTTTTTCCAAAATTTGGACAACTTTTTAGCGGGAAAAAAATTCAATTCCCGAGAGGCAGTACAAAACGCCTTTGAAGAGTTTGTTGTCTCCCGTCCTGCTGATTTTTTCAAGAAGGGCATCCATAAACTGCCACAGCGTTGGCAAAGATGCATTGATTGCAGGGGTGATTACTTTGAATAAAAGAAATCAATAAGTTCGAAAAAAAAAATACTTTAACTTTTTTCAAACAAAACGGCAATTTCATAGGTAAAGACCTAATATTAAAATAGGTGATAAGTAAATATAGATAGTTAGCCCAAATATAGATTCAGTTTAAAGACAGAGTATTTTGCTATGAAAACCTACCTTAACTGTGATTCAAAGCCATGTCTAGTATTAGTGCTTAGTGCTGTCTATTATTAGTGATAACGATTTTTTGAGATGTCGTCTATTAGTTCCTACTACAAAGTTTACAAAATACAAGCTTATAATTAAAGCATGTTTATAATTACAATGTTTTTTGTGAAAGAGTAGTTCTAAGTATTTCTTTAGTAGATTAAAAAAGTTTTAACTGTAATGTTGGAACAAAATATATTGATATATGAATACTGAAATTTGTGTTGTTCTTAAAGTGTCTAGCATTAGGTGTCTTACCTTAGTTATGAAAAAAACTGAATCTTGAAAATTTGTAGGTATTACCAATACCAATTTAGTATTATTTTTTTAAGTAAGTACTTATCTGTAATTGCTCAAACGGTTACTCATTTGCCTATTCCTGGAAAGCTAGGTTATAAAATGTACATCACGAGCAAAGAGGAATGTATAATGCCCTAATCATGAGGTTTGAATTTGTTTCCGCATACATCTAAAGTAGAACATGTCTTATTCTTAGGAACGGAAGGATGCGGGTTCAACTCCATTGTTAAATTTAAATTTACATATAATAAAATTTAAAGTCCGATTGAATTAGAACTTTACATATTAACAAGACTATCACCAAAAACAACACGTAAATAAGAAAGATATCTTTAATCGGTTCACATTTGGCGAATAATCGATGAACATACAAAAAAAACATACTAGTGTACCTACCTCCTCCTTTTTGGAAATCGGTTAATTTTTATTTATTGTCATAGATTTAATGTCAAAATGGCTCCGAACTCCGAACTCAAGTGTTGTTTTTTAAATGTTGATGAATAAATATGAGTGAGCTCTTGATGTTCACCACGGCCGCTCATAACAGTCTAGAACACTTGAAGTTGTCCCGTCACAGTGTGGATAATTCGATACTATTGTATTACGGCTTATTCAAAAGTTTACGCTATCGAATACCGTAAAATATTTTTATGAGATTCTTTTTTACGTATAATTGCCGCTAGTACTAAGTCTAGGAGAACAGGCTAAATCGACTATGTGTAAGGCAGGGCTGGTGACGGCCTGTGAGACGTCTAAAAGACACCGCCATGGGGAATCACTATTCCCAGTGACCCAAACCTAATGATGTCTGTTTTCTTGGTATTGAGTATTCTGTGGTCCACGATCTCTTGTTGGTAATTGGGAAATACAAAACGCTTAATTATGACATAATAACTTTTTAGTTTGATTTTGATCTTTCAAAACAAATTAAATAAATTATTATCATCGATAGTGTAGCCAAACCATAAGATTAAGCTTCGCTGCGGCACAGTATGAATAATAGTTACTAAGCAGCGGTTATAATTTTATTATTATCTCTACTAGACTAGACGAACTAACTGCAATGCAGTTTACGTTAAAGATAATCTACGATGTGTCAAATATGGGCTGGGTATTAGAATTGTGTCAAGTGAAGTGGCTTTTGGTTTATAGGCGGAATAATCTGTTGATATGTTATTAATGATGATGATATAACGTAGCCAAAAAAAAAACAATTGTGTCACAGAGTCAAAGGGGATGCCATCATTCGAATACCACGTGCTGGATTGGATAATTGCCAGCAGCCTGATATTATTGTCCAATCTAATTGCGAGCTCCGCCCATCTGTTGGAGTGATGAATGGCAGGGTTTTGGCGAGAGATCAAGATTTGTTGCACTTTAACCCTGTCGATCAGTCTTCACGTTACATTTCGTTTAGGTACTGATACTATGGTCCGTATTACAGAACGATGCTCAGTCATTGATCGGTGCTCAAGCAGAGATTTCATTAACTAATTGATCACTTTATAAATGAAATCTCTGCTTGAGCACCGATCGATGACTGTGCATCGTTCTGTAATACCGACCTAAGACTTATTCCTCTAAGGATTTGAGAGGAATCACTATCGACTTGAGTTGAGACATGACATGCTTGATTTACGTATGTTACAGAATAAATAAAAGTACAATGGGTACCCATGTACAATATTTTCTGTTATCATTATGTATTTGAAGTTTTAGTTATATATTTTAGTTTTAGTATGAATAACTTATTAAGAGCATGTCGGGACATGGTACTTATGTTAAAAACGAAAACGAAACATACTTTTTATGATATTATTTAAACTTAAAATTGACCTTAGAGTAGTCTCTAAGGTCAATTTTTACCTGGTTACCTTGAAATAGGACGCCTTAACTATTTAACAGCTTTTTTTATTTTTCAATTTTTTGTCACTTGGATATCTTTTTTTTATAATGAAGGACGTAACGAGCTAACTGTTTGCCTGATGTTAAGCGACACGGCTGCCCATATCAGTTGCAGTGTCACTCTGACCTCTAGAGCATAGAGTTTCGCGTGACACTGCACTGCGCACGTCATCCTGAGACATCAGCACAATCTAGTAAGATTACCAGACTGTGATATCAGGTCATAAAATTTCATTTGCCCAGTAATTTCACTAGCTACAGTGCCCTTCAAACCGGAACACAGCAATGCTTGCGCACTACTGCTTGGCGGCAGAATAACTGGCAAAGCGTTGGTACCTACGTGACAAACTTTGCAGAAAAGTCCTACCACCTAGTAAAGCGTAGTAGTCTACGTAAACTATTGTCATGCACATGCAGGTAATTGTATATTTTTAGAAGTTATAAGGCTGTAAAAAATTCAAATGGACTGGCAGACGGTTCCGTGTAGTTACGACAGAACCGTAAAAAGTGAGTACATTATTATAGTAATCATAAATAAATAAATGTAAATGCTGCTACATCCATGTATTGTTGTATTGCATTTGCTATATGAGACTTGTCGAAAATGTCCATCTCCGCGACCATATTCCGTTTAATGTCACAATATTGTGAGCGACGGCGGGCGGTAGCAAGCATTTACATACATTATTGCGGACGCTGCACATGCATGCACCTCGCTCCGAATGTGTGTGCGCTGCGAATTAACTGTAATTGAGCCATTCGGATAGCGGCGAGCCGCGCTCTACTGCCTCTGTATGCTTGCTCTGCCACCACTTTTAGCATACCTCTTGTAACGTAAACAATATTACCTCAACATTAATCTTTTGCACAGACTTTCATTAAACCCCCACGTATTTCGTTGCGACAAATTTCGCCCGATGCTATTTTCTCTTCCGTAGTAAATCCAGTATTCATTTAAAGGGATTTTTTCCGCTTTTACTATGAAATCAAGAAACCGATGTTAACGCACTAAGATATTCATCTTCACCCCTTTCTGGAGAAACAAACAGGGGCGTCGGAATTTTGTTATTAGCGTTACTGAGGGGGGTAGGTGCCGGTGCCGTCGCGCACCTGACTGATTGATAGCACTTCTTTCCACCTCGGGTCGAGCTTGTAATCGAGCCATTAATAAACTTTACTGCCTCCAAGTTTATCCTGCGGACTCGTTATTTGCTTAATGGGCTGGCAAACGGCCGGGCACGAGACACCTGTGAAGGTCCGCTCATTGTGAACCCTAATTGACATATTGATGGAGATGCTCAGAGGTGAAAGCTCTCACTTCAGATTTTGGGTCGCACAAATACGGTTATTTGAAAAGCTTACTGAATAGTCCTCAAGTTGGTACACAATTGCTGCTCGACGTGATATTACCTCCGGATGTATTGCGTTGGGAAATTGGGCTTCACAATAATTATGGTTTATATTTTGTGAGGAAATGTACTTCAGGCTTACGAGCAACTTAGGGACAATAAGTTTTATTGTATACTAGCTGCGCCCTACAGTTTCATTCTCGTGTTTTTCATATAAAGTTACATCCTTCCCTTCCCTAATTGTATACTGTTTTCGTGAGATCCTCTCTTAATGAGCACCTATATAATACTCAAAAGAATACTCATGCCAAACACATTTCTACTACCGAGGTCTTTTAGTTTGACATTTTGTAATTAATCAGCTGATTTTATTCCGAGAAGTTCCATAAGGTATGTCCAGATCACAGTCTCATTGAAAGATAAGTAGTTTAATAGTTAACACACAATAATTTTACACATAAACCTCCTTACTTAATATACATTGTGTAGCGGAAGAATTTGTGTTTTGTTTCTCTCTATTAAGTTCGAACTGGGCAGATATATAAAACAAGAGAAAACAATAGCTATTCCACTCTTACCTAGTGTTTGTTAGTAAAGGGAAGCTTTTTATCATCATACAGTTCCATAGACTGGAGTCCGTGGAGTCAATGGTTTGATCAACTGACATGAATCTCACAAGATATAACTGCCTGTGGCTTCCAAAAAAATAAATCTAAATCAGTTCACTATTGGCGGACAAATCGAATATAACATACACAATAAATACGGACGAATAAAAGAGGTTCTCGATTCGCTTAATTCACGGTTGCATTTTGTAGAAAGCTTTAAATATGTACGTCAAGGTTACGTACGTTGATGGTTTTAGGAGTCAGAAAATCTATAAAATATTCATATTTATAAAAATAAGCATATACTATATATTCTTTGATATTATGAAAAACTAATGTTTAGAAGACTTCCAAAGCTCAATGAAATCCATAATCTATTTACGGAACTAAATTGAATCAGGTACCCACGGCATTTCTCTAAACAAAATAGAACTGACAGAGAGTTATTTTATTTGGTTACCAAATTATCTGACAGTGAGCCGAGCTAATGTCACTCGACGTTTGACAAAGCGACTGTTGGCACGGAGAGGCTTTACTCGCTATGTAAACAAACAAGACGAAAAGGCTGCACAAAAAGTAACAAAAGCTTTGTTTACTTACTCTAGTACTTCCACCCGCAATTTACCTATTTTCCCGGGAATTTTACTGTTTCCGTAAAAACCGTAATACTATGTTAATTTCGGTAGTGTAAGCAATATGTTTGAAAAATTTCATCGGAATCGGTTCAGTCGCTTTGACGCGAAAGCCGCACAAACGAACAGACGTCACTTTTTTATGTAGGAATTAGCTAACGTTTTAGTAGAGACAAGAGGGATTATGAGTTACGTCCGTCAATTGGACATTGGTGTCGATTCTGTGTCGCATACTCTAAAGCTATCCGCAATTAACATATTTCCATCTTTTTCATTTCCCGTTTATCAGAAGAGTACCGCCATACTTTGGGTTTACTTTAGTTTTAGAGAATGCGACACAGAGTCAACACCAGTTACGGCCACATTAGGATTCTTGGAATTCTACAGAATTCCCACGAACTGCCGCTCACCGAGTTAATATTGTGTTATGTTGACAAGAAGTCCATTTTAGTGATATTTAATTCAGCTATAAAAATAGTAACGCCTTATGATCACATACTGTAGATCCAGGACCCTTACTAGGATTCCCTGTGTCTAGGGACCCAGGAACTACGAGGACCATGGTCCCACAACACCCAGACTCAGAACAAGTATTTGCGCTTTTCTATGCACCAATACTTCCGGAATCGAACCCGCTGCCTTCGGGTTATGAGCCGACCTGCTCAATCACCACACCACAGAGTCTTTCGAATTTTTTTTCGTTACAAAATAATTTTGATTTTTGTGTGAGTTCTTTATTCTGACAGAAATATTAGTACAATAATATCATACTTTACCTTTGCTTCGCTAATATCTTAAAATGTTATCTATTAACGAAATTGCCCTAGTTAACAAAATGACGACAAAATATTTTGACAATGACATAAAACGTAAACCATTATCGACCGCAATTCAACTTGGGGGTGTTAGTGTATTAATGTCAACTGCGGAAGGGAGCTGCTACTCTGTCAGCCACTCGGCACCGAGAGGCTTAACATGACAGAATGTAAACGGCAAGGAGACAAGGGAGGCGCGTCGTCGTAAAAAAGGGCAAAGTAATTTGAGCAATAATTGCGGTGGTGTGCGGCCGGCACGGAATAGCTGATATAACAGTACTATAGCGTAGCGTATCGTAGCCTAGCATAGCGTATCGTAGGCTTGTGTAGCGAATCGTAGCCTAGCGTAGCGTTCGTAGCCCAGTTAACTATGTATGTCGTAGACATTTTATGTAAGTCGTAGTACGATGTTCAACAAATAAACATAATGGTAAGATACATAAGAAGGAAGGACGCCGATCAGTTAAATTCACGTCTAAACATTGCTGTAATCACATATGAAGTGTGAACGTAAATTGAAATTTGGCTTAATACTTAAATCAATTCTGGCTCCTTCACCCTTGTTGTAACTTTAAGTACTGTTTAGTTTCCAGTGTGCCAAAGGCCTTACGGTGCCGCAGCGGCGCACGAGACTGGGCTTCCTTCCGCCCGCCCTGTGATTGAAAGTTGACATTGAACCGGGGTGGCGCCAGGTACGGGCCTCGCTATTTTTGACCCCGCGACCTATCGCGTCGGCGATCGGCCCCGGCACAAACTTGCCGTTTTAATCGCGTGAATGTGCCCCACCATTTGCAAATGTGCACAAAGCAAACCTTTCGTGTTCCGCCGCAAATTAGCGTCGCGTTTCTGGGCCTCCGCTATGCAATTAAATAGGGAAAGCAATGTTTTAAAGAACTTCCCGAAAGCAGGTCGCAACTATTATAATTGCCGGATCTTTCAAGCGCTAAGGATAAAAGAGTAATGAAAGACAGATGCCTGACATTCAAATCCAAATTATCTGAATGAAGACGATGTTGACACCGCGACTGAGTGCGCTCGAATTAGGTCAACGCCTACCGACAAAAGGTGCGGCGCCAGTAAAGCGACATTTCCCGCCGTCCAGCTGCCACTCGAGCCCTGAAACAAAGAACAACCAAATATATCGTCATTTATTTGCATTTTCCTCGTTTTTCATTTTTCTTATGTGTGGATAATCATTAGGCTTCGTTTACTCGTCGCCCTTTAATGTGTTTGCTTGCTCCACAATTTGATACCACGCCTGTTTGCATTGTTGCCGTTTTGCCTTCCCGATTAGGGTCGCATTCGAGATCCATATTTATTAGAGCGTAGGACTCGCGACACGACTTTCATTTTATACGGATACAACGCACATTCGGTGTATAAAATATGTGAAGGCGGTTTGCTTTCGCCTTTCAGGGATTAATGGTTACATAAGAACGATGATGACACGCGATACCTATACGGCGTTAATGTAAATTTTTGTCAGAGACTCATGCCCTATGTACCTACTAAAGTTTGACACCTCTTAAGTTCGCACTTATCCCTCTATACCAACTGCAATTTGAGTATGTCGCAGAAGAATAAGCGCGAACTTAGACGCTGTCTAATTTTGGTACAGGTGGCTGTCAGGGTTTTTCTTTTGATTATTCGCAATCCAAACCTTACTCGAATCTTTTTGGATTCACCAACAAAATTGAGGTAATTCATTCATTTCCAAGCACGAGAATAACGATTCTTTAACCAATTGTCGTTTTTAAAAATATATTTGTACGAGATGCGAGTCTAACTTGGTGTAACTTGATAGTGGCTACACTGGCAGGCTACGTATAGAAGGCTGCGGCGGAAGGACGTGTCACTCACGGCGCGCTGACGTCTGCCTGCTTTCAACCAAACGCCAGTGGAGCTTCCGACCTGCCCTCCGACACCGGCTGTGTTCAACATATTCACAGTCACAATGCTATAGCAATAGCGGTCAAATAGTGCGACTCATGCTCAGCCACTAACTAAACCTTTTAGAGTCATTTTCCCATGAAAGCTATTTAATATTAAACACGGTCGTCACAGCACAGCCATTAAGTAACCATAGAAACGTAGCTCAATTATCAAAAAAATCAAATTGTCCGCCATCAACGCCCAAAAACTTTCAGAGCGACAAATGAGTCCTGAAGCGAGACATTAATAGCGGCCCCACGTCACCTCAGGGACAAACAGGGTGTCCCACTAATCATTGGTGAAATGTGACGTAGGACCAACAGTCACACCTACCGCCACGTCCAATTCGGAATCAAATTAAATATGCCCTAATTAAATGTACACGGATATAGTCAAACAAATAAATTAATTGATAACTGTTCTTCGACAGAATCTATTAGAGAGTTAAGAGTAAGTACGTTTTAAACGAAATTTGGGATCTGGGGGTGATCACGAAACTTTGATTGCAATGCAACAGGATAAAATTCCATACTAACAAAGCACATAAATTGCGTATTCAAACTGTCAAATCCACACAAATATGTGTTTCTATCTGTTGCAATCGATTTACGTGATCGCCCAGCTGTAGTAAATTACGATTGAATATATTAGATTTAAACAAACAAGCTTTAAGCTAATAAAGTTAAAGCGATTTAAGTTAGCTTAACCAACTTCAATCGCTTTAATTAATTTCATATTAGAGAAATATTTGGATTAACATGTATATATTATTTGCAGTTATTTTGTTTTAATAATCATTCATACTAAACGGATTTCGATAAAATTTATATGAGACCACGCTGAAAAAAAACCATCCATACAAATAAAATTAAAATTCCAAATAGGTTTATAAATAAGGGCGCACTATGCTATGGTATCAAATATAAAAAAACTGTTGAGAACACTGTTTTATTTTAAGTCGGTTGAAAAATTTAACTTAAAATTTGTGGAACGTATAGCCATAGGTAAACTAAATAAGTTATGTTAAAGCAGCCTATACCACCGTATAAAGCTGAAACAGTTAATGCGCTCTTCCAAGTTTCCCGGTTTGTGTAACATATCAAAAATTGTTAAATACAAATGAAAATGAAGCCAATAACAGAAAATGAGTGTTGCCATAAAATTACCAAATTATTTCATCAAACTGTGTATTTGTCCGGGAAACTTGGAAAACCATTTCAGCTTTATACCGCCAGTCTGTAAAGCAGTTATACCGCGCCAGTGACGCGTTTAGATTTATTTTACCTTTTCAAAAGTATGTATATAATATACGGCTATGTAACTAAATAAAGGCATACGTTGTTTTCTAAAAAAAAATTTTTTTTTGTTTGGTTTTGGCTCTACACTTTTGTGTATTTAGCCAGTGTCAAGTAATCGATAATTTATCAAGTTAATGATATTTCACGCAGATATGTGTCAAGTTAAGTCACAGTCCAAGTCATCAAGTTAAGTCATAGTCTAGTCTAGTCAAGTCATACTCCTAGTAAAGTGGTGGCAACTTTACCAGAAGCTTCTATGGAGTTTTGGGGACAACACGAAAAGAAACGTTTCACCATCATTATACCACTTTCCCACACTCATGCCTGTAATTGAGCACTTAACGAATAAAACTCCACCAATTTTATGCACTAACACTGAAAATAACACAAGTCTTGGAAAATAATACAATGCTGCAACGTGATCTTTTCGTTTTCCCCAATATATTATTTATAACGAAAATGATTGACAGCTATAAAATATCGTTATTGACCTTTTGTTAGCATTGAATACTAGTTAAGAAAAATAGAATAAGAAAATTAGAATTTACCCGTCTGAACTAAATTTGTTCAATTTCTCTCTTTAGAGAATTCAGTTTACGCGAAAGCTCTTCTCGCTGTTCTATTGAACTAGAAAGTCTTTATAAAAAACCCAATGGCGAAAAAGAAATGAAAACAATTGGCAAACCTTATCTCATAAAAAAAATTGAGCTGATTATTTAAGTGATTGGAAGAAAGAAATAAATCTAAAAAGATTGAATGAAGTTTTAACCATAATAACATTGGGCGCTGATTATAATTTGTTTTGTGTATCATAACAAATAAATGAATAAAATGAAAAGATTAATATATTTAACTAACTCTAAACTGACTAAGCACGTAAGCCTAGAACTTGGCAATTTTCACGTCTTCGCAATGTGTCATTACTCGTTCTGCAAGATATTACGATGATTTTGAATTATTAGCATTACATGCATATTTGTCGGTTAAACAGAAGTTTAACACAGATTGAACTATTATTATTTCATACATACTATATGTCCTTACCGAAGTTATTTCAAATTTTTTTGCACGGCTATTTATAAGTAAAAAAATGTGTCTTTGTACCAATTAGCCTCTACGACTGTAGTCGTAAAACGACCCAATCGCAATATATCATAGGAGGATGATATGTCCATGCAATATATGCTATAATCTGAAAATCCCATATTCGGAAAATACGTGCAATTACTAAACACTTATATATACAAGAGTATTTAAAATTTAATAATAATAATAGATTGTATTTTCAGGGCCATAGGTCCAAACTGTAGACAGCTCCCAAGGGTGTCATTATATTTGCAGTGTCAGTTTTCCTATTACAAAAAGACTATATAGGAGTATTAGGCAGTTTATCACGTGCGAAACGACCCTGGTCGACGAGACGCACCGCTCAGTGACGTGCCCCAGGCTATAATGTTGCAGAACACGCGACAATACTGTATACTAGTTTATTTGTTGGCACAAGTCACTCAGGTGAACTATGCTCAATGTTGCACGGAAATTCACGCTGCTCCTGAAAATGAAGAGTAGCTTTTTAGTTTATTACCATACATTCGCAAATTGATCCGAAATTTATTAACCTTATGAAATTTTCAAATGGTCAGTATGAACGTGATCTGTGGTGGTAATAATTAGCCGATTTCATCGCGACAGTACAGTCGTAAAAATCGATTTAGATTATAGATAATCATGTCTGTTGACAGAGCTATTTAACGGTATCCAATTATGCTAATTTCATATTGAATCTGTAAAGTCCTTACCAAAGATCGAAAGTTAAATAGGTTTCCCTTCACCAGTTTTGCAAACTTATTACAACTGATTGTACAGGTATTTTTATGCTGCATACTCGAGACCTAGATACCGAAACGCAGTGAACTTGCGTTAAATGATACCAAACAGTGCTAGTGGTTGATGGTTCAGCATTAGAAAATAAATAGTTTTCAAATCCGAATTTAACCGACTGACGAACTGATCTGCTCAATATAATCTTTCGCGGAACATGCAACTGTTTACAATAAGAGTAACACAACTTGCCATAACATTTTAACCAATAGTTTAGTTTAAAACCAATGTCTAATACATTGTAATCGTAGTGTGGTAAGCAATAACATATAGTGCGATTTGAACGTGATTGAAATTTCATCCGAAGACGACGCGGCGGGTAGTTAATACAATGATAACAGCCAACGCAAGCACGTTTATTACAGCAGTCGAACAGATAAAGTAGCACTTTGTTAGCATTTAAAATATTTTAGAGGTCAATATTCGATAATTTTTTAATCAAGAATTTCTACGTACCCGTGTTTTAATTTTCCTGGTTTGAAAGAAGGTATAACCAATACTACCAGACATTTTTTAAAATCCTGTTAAAGATTTGCATTTTGAGAATCAGCCTCTCAAAAAACTTGTTTACAATTTTATGGTACGTACCCTTCATTGTCGTCATACTAACGTCCGTAGTATACCATAAAACTTCGTAATGTTTTGACGATACTGTAACTCAACAAGGTAGCTAGCTCTAAGTGCAATGTCGAGTAACTGTCTGAAATAGATTTTCTTGTTCGCAGGTAGAAAAGCCTGACTGCTGCGTTACTTAGTGGTAAGTAAAGAATTTTAATTTCATAATGATTAGAAATATCTTCATGTTGAAAAACCGGCCAAGTGCGAATCGGAGCCGCGCATGGAGGGTTCCGTAACATATGTATAATATTTATTATGTTAAGTAGGCAACTTGTGATAACGCATATTCTGTGAAAATTTGAGCCGCTATGTATTACAGTACAAGAAATACAGCTGCTGCAAACTAAAACTATTAAAATGGGGTTAAGCGACTTCATACATCTTAATTTCACACTAAGGTGGTATTATCCGTTGCGTATATTATCAAGATCAATGGTCATGCCAGTGGATTAACCACTGGTAGGTTCCTGAATAGCTGTTCCCTAGCGCCAAAGTAGAGATTACTTACTTTAAGTAGCAATCTCCAATAATGTTAAAATTGAGGGATCACCCTGGAGGGTAACACATTCCATAGCGTAAAAATCAAGTATAACACTACAATTTAAATATATACTCTCATTTTTCAAACTCACTAAAAAATTATAAAGTTTTGAGCGCTACATTAAGTGGCACAGTTTTATCTTCCCAACAGTTATATATCATTGGTATTGAAAACTTTTTCTGCGCGATATATATTCGGGCAAATAGTTTTATGTCGACCATTTTGACTTTTATTTTATTTTTCGTTTATTTTCCCTTGTGCGGCCGTAAAACGTACCTGGGCTTCGCTTGCGGGGATAACGGAGCGGGCTCACGAAAAATTTATTATTGAGACCTTTTCGCCCGAGCTCCATCGACAGACATTGCGAAGGCGAAAGTTATGAATGACACATGTTTTGAAATATTACCTGCACTGAACTGCTTCCCGAGAAGAAATTTTCATAGGATGAGAAGTTTATTTGTCGTGAAATATGTGGGAGTTTTACGAGAGCGGGCGACTTTTACAATGCTACGGATCAAGCAATTTCCTTACTTGTTGGTCTACGTTACGGGCAATAAGACTGAGAGGTAGAATAAAAGTATGAGGTGCGACGAAATTGGATGAGAAAAGTTCGCTGGTCGGCCCTTGAGCGTCTGTTTACTTTGTTCCCCGCCAGCTAACGGTACTGTTGAATTTACAACAGAACAGTCTGACCCATTCAGTATGTATAAATTTGATCGGCTGTTTTGACACCAAGTTCATTGAAGTAATATATATTTAATATCTTAGCAACATACAATAAAACAAAATGTCCTAATTACCCGTTGTCTCGTAAATGAAGGAAGAAAACGCAAGAAAAATCGAGTATTAAATTGGTCAATGCCTAAAGTCGGTGCCGGGTGAATGAAAATACTGCTGAAATACTCATTGCTATTGAAGTCAAACGATCTCGATGCTCCGACCTCCAAGCACAAAACAATGCTTCACCCCAGTGCGATATTTCCAGGGATTTTCATTTTATTCAATTCACTCATCTTCGCCGGTGTTGATTCATTTGCGTTCCTCTTAATGCTCTCATTTTATGTTTATTTTCATGATTGTGCGATCATGTAGTTAATTGATATGGGCTGAACTGGTGCACTTGGAACGCTTCAATGGTCCCATAGTCATCCTGAAATCGACATCTGCCCGGCACATGTGCCGTAACAGACGGTCGTCCATTCGCTTGACTCGGCTAAGCGATATGCCTATGCAAGTCGTGACTCGAGCCTAATTGCCACTGCAAATAAATTCATCAGACAGTTCCCACATTTATCCAGTTACAAATATAGAAGGTACACAACTTTGTCATCACTGCCGGCGATTCGTTGTCGGGCGAAATTAGCGTGAACTCGCCCCTTAGCGAGCCTCTGTTTTATTCAGACCCTTGGGAGCTCTGACACAATGACAAAAGCGTTGTATGGTATGGCGCTTTATTTTTTTTTGCCAATTATGAAAATTCGCTACAACTCGCGCGCCACCTGGCGTGGCCGCTGCCCACTACTGACTCTCCAGAGGCCGAACCGCCACTTCGCTCCTATTTCTAGCCCAGTGCAAGTTCATATTTCATTTTACTATGACAGTTTTGTGTACGTACGAACCAGAACGTATACTGTTTGACTTCACAAAGCGCTTTCAGCGGAATTGATTAATAACACTCGTCAGAAGTCCCAGACAGACATTTATAATGACAAGGGTTGTCCCGGTGCTGGTCACAAATTTATGCTAAATGATTCTTGGTGGAAAATTGGTGACATAAAAATGCATTGAGATCCATCTATGTATTTGTATTTGATTAAAAATACTTTCTTCACACCTTGAAACTCTTGAAATATTATATTCCGAGCATGCGGCGGTGTTACTGGTAAGCTATTTTGAACTTATTTTCGCGAAGTCCATCGATAGTAAGTAATAAGGCAATCGTTCCATATCGAAAGTAGTTATCGTATGGGCGATCGGTATTTTCCCGTCGCCTGGGCGGCCTGACTCACCGTCGGCCGGCAGGCTGGCGGCAGCGACGGGCGCGCAGTTCGCGGAATCCGCTCAACCCTCTGCAGGGGTTGCTTTCGCTAATGACGCCGGACAACGACCGCCCTCGCACTGCAGCTTGCACCGTGCGCGAAACACAACCCTCGCGACCACAACAGTGAACTCCAATTTGGCAGATATTCGCGCGCCTCTGCAATTTGGTTGTTTATATGCAGCTTTTCAATCGGCTACGTTATTTTGATAAATATGCATGAAGTCGAGGCCGGCGGCGCGGGTAACGTAAAGCGCCATCGTGAAAATTTAATGACATTTCCTGGTAGTCGCGTAATGAGTCATATCCGTCGAAGGGTTAATTTTAACGCAGTATCGCAAAGCAAAATCGACAATTTCCTATCCTTCTGCGAAAGGGGTCGCACGGGCACTCTATTATATTGTTCCACAATGGAATAATTAGCCCTTTAATAAAGCCGTCTTTAATAATTGTTATTGATATTTTAAATTCTGTTTATAATAGGAAAGTGTTAAATATATTTATGCGATCCAGTAATCTAATTGTTCCTTTATGATTTTAGTGGAATTTCAGATTCCGAAGTGAATTGACAAACTTTTATTTGAGTATCCATCCAGCGGCAGTTCGTTTGCATGTGTATCAGGATCACTCCGGTTCCGATTGCGGGTTGCTTTGTGCATAAGTTCATAGCCTGGCTATGTCACTTTATACGAGCAACGTGCTCGTTTGATTTCTCGACTCAGCGTAACAGTATAAAAGCAGAATAGCATCTCTGACCTCAGCAACATATTATTTGAGTCTACTAAAATTATCATTGCATAGTAGTAAACTAAAACCGTCCTCACACCTAAGTGTTTATTTCATAACTATGATGACAATAAAAAAATAGTCATTTCACTTTGTGGTGATAAAGTCTAGTTAAATCCTCTAGTTAGAACAAAAATACGCACGAAAGTAAATTGCGAATAATTCAAAATTATTTTAATACTTAGAAGTTGCCAAATTGAATTTTCCACCCAATCGAACAGCCGTCTTCACCCAACAGGTTTTTGATATAATGGTATTTCTCGATTGCACTGAAAACTCGTACATCTTACTCGATAGGTACATCTTAGTTTGAAAACTATCGTGAGTATGACACATTTTTTATGATAAATAACGGCTAAACTCACGTCAATTATAAGCCGAAATTACTCCGACCAGGTTTCGGACATATTCGATGTCCTTCTTCTGGGAGCCGGTTACTAACGCAAGCTGCGGCGGCTTTCGTGATCGTCAGCAAGTAACACACGTGTTGACGTGAGTTTAGCCGTTATTTATCTTACAAAACTCATAGTTACAGTTTTCCGTTGAATGCGATTGCGTTATTGCTCCTACACTTATTGTGCATACAGTTTGCATCGTATATCTGAGGTCAGACTTTTCTAGATTGTGGAGAATTTGTATATCTGAGGTTTGACTTTTCTAGATTGTGGAAATTTTCCTTTGTGTGAATGCTTGTAATTGGAATCTGCATTCAAATTGAATTGTTAATAATCACTTTATTCAATGTCGCAATTCATATTTGTCTGTTAATGATTCTTAAAAGATATATTGTTCAATTGGCCATATGTCAATGCGATAACATCGAGCCTTTTAAACCGCAATACGTCTAAGGTCAACTGTCATCTTATCAATTGAATGACAAACTACGTCCTGCCTTTTTATTAATCACTATTATGTTCGTTTTGGAGGTTTTCCGCTCTAAATATTGTCGATATAATAATGTAAATAACATTCGCCATTTTGCATTCGCTTTGCTAGCCTTGGCCCACGCAAGGTGATTTAGTGATATTATAACACTGGTGGCCAATTACCACTTCGAAAGTGCCTAGGCAATTTAGACGTGTTCGATTTATTCGGTTATTGGTCCGTCAAGTCAAGGCAATACTTATACTATATTAAAAGGCTCGATTGCGAATTGCGTAGATTTATACCGCTTGAAAGAGGTCGAACTTTTGGGACTTGGTTGCTTAAAACTAAAAGCAATAAACATATACAATATATCTATAGTCAGGTAAAAACCATAATCTCATAAAAAACACAATTTCAAGACGTACAAAATTGCAAAACAGATTCTCACAAGCCGTGACAAAAGCAGAAGAGTCACAGCCAAAATGATAGACAATTTGATAAAAAGGAAAAATATGACGCCCTGATTCCACAGCGACTCGGAAGACAATGCCCATAAATAATGACGTTAATGAAAGAGCTTTTTCCTCGCTTTGAAAAAATTCATCATCCATTCATATCAAAAATATAAAAAATCCTTGGCATATTATAAAAAAATTACGTCTGATGTTTTCATTTTTCTGCTTAGGTACCGGATTAAAGTGGAAAAGCGTCCCGCAAACAGTATGAGCTCATTTCCTGCAACATAAAACATCAGCATTATAACAAATAGAGCAATGAGATTGTTTCTTTTTTGTGAGACACTGGCGGCGCGACATTTACACTTACCTTGTTCCTCTGTGAGGCATTACTTTGATAGGTAACCTTACTTTTCTATATTTTGTCGTTTCTTATTAGCATTTATGTTCTAAGAAATTAGTAGATATACTCTGTGTACGCTTTATTTTCTATTTCCTCTAATTACCTTGGTTTGCTTTATATTCAGCATAAGGCAAACTAAGGTTCACTTGATTGAGTTAGAGGGATATTGCATTTGAATATCTTGTAACTTTACACACAAAGACTGACGACGGGGTGGAGAAATTAACTGTAAAACAACATTTTATAGTGTTTATAAAACGATGATGACTAAAATTAAAAATATTGCCATGTACATTAAATAATTTGAAAACCTCGACAATTCTTATAATCTGCAACAGTTCAGTATTTATCCGAAATATTTAATTACAGATTGGCATTCAGCCTCCAATGATTTGAATGCAATTTTGCAATATGCTTAAGATGACCCCGGCTGCGGCTAATGCACCGGGCCTAACAGACCGTCTCCGCGACCAACTTCGGCAGTTGGGGTCTGACTGTCTTTTACAAACCGGTCTGCGGGACCGCCATTACCGCCCCCGCCTCCCGCCGATATCTGTGCCTTGAGCTCGAATACAACCAGCATTTGCAATGTTTTTGTCCAGCATTATCGATACATTACGGATTGTATTAGTACCGTATCGGGGCCAGGGTAAGTGACGTGAGGCGGTATATGTTGCTGTTGTATGTGGTAGATACGTGATACCTTCTCCTAGACGAGATGTTGTGTAAATACTAGTTGTGCTTACAATATTCATATCCTTAGATTGAAATAATATTCATATTTTAACTGAAAACCTAATTCATATTTCAATTCCAGCAAAAGTGTTTTTTATGTGTATGGTTAGGGTTAACACTTTGGATATTCTGGATAGGGATTGGTCAAGAATTAGGCTGGTTTAATACATTGGACCGATTCGCAAAACGGCACCGTAGCGCTTGTTACCAAGATACTATACTAACTTTAAACCCCATTATATTGTAAAGCCAAATCACATGATATGACAAATACGCTAACATCATGTAGCTATTTACATATTTGTATTATAATATTAACACGTAAGTTAATTTTGGAACCGTGTTATAACGTCACCTGCTTGTGATTACTTGCCAATGAACTGACAATAGTCGCCGAGTCGCTGTTCGTACTAAAATTTCCATGGTCTGGTTTTGGTATCTTTTTTTTAACATAACTGGCCTCGTTATGCGTTCATAAATAATTTTATGTCTCGTGACAAATTTTCCAAATTTTTTTACTTTTTGTCATAGACGTGTGCTGAAGGTTAAAGAGTATTCAAGTAGCCACGCTTTGTTGCTCTTTACAGTTAAATACAATATGATTTGCACGGGTCATGAGCAAAGGCTGCTTTCTGGCTGGAGAAAGTACAACCTGTGCTCTACTTTCTTACTTCAGTCTAACACAGTTACAAGCAACTAATGTATATAATGCAGCCAGTAAATCTCTGAAAGTCTACATCCATTAGAAAGTCTGATTTGATTCATTGTTAACAATTAAGTGCGTTTTAACTATTTTATTTACATGCTACTATACTACATGTAAATATAAATTTCCTAATTTTGTTTCTTAAAAATTGGTGATAGTTTAGTGTTTGTCTACGAATAATACAAAGTAACCTAAACGAAGGGGCACACTCTGTGGTGACAGATCCGAATGGGTACAGTATTCATTAATGATATGGAATATCAAATAATGAATGAATAAATGCCTTATTTCTTAAATTGAATAAGTAAGAATATAACATTAACCTCTTACTTAGTACATCTAAAATTCTATGTGAATCAGTACATGAGTATCGGTTTTGTTTTATCGCGTAATACCAACATTTTGAAATATGATACGTCTTGTGCTGCAGCATATCTTGTTCCAAGGTAAAGTTGTATTCTTTCGATATGCTCTATTAACTGCCTGATACTTAATCTGTGACGCATCGGTACTCAAGGCAATAACTAAAGCTATTGTATCTATTTGAAAAATACGAACGTTTAATCGTATTTATTGACCGTATCTTTGGTTTACGTTTAGCTATTGGATGCGTTCAATTCCTGCGGTTTATACTAATTTACATGAGGAGATTAAGCACCTACGTCCGCATGAAGCGATTCGGAACCTAGGCAGTTAGGCACCAACACAAATGCTATCTATATGCGTGTGGCGCCTGTAGTCTGCCGCGTGGGCGAGACGACAACTGAATTCGCTCGCTTTATTGCTTCCATGCAGTTCCTTTATATTACGCTAAGTCATAAATTCGTTTATGTATCAGTATAATAGAGCTCTACTAAGAAATTTATGGATTATACAACTTAACTAGCAAGCTTAATTGTCCAAGTTATTGTTAACTTATTAACTTTGAGTTCGATAGCCCAGACGATATGTTGTATTGTCGATGATGTGAAAACAACTTTTATACAATAATGTTTATAATATATCAGATTTCTATAAGGTTACTTAATATATGGTAAATGAATGGTAAGTTACAACATGAGAACAAAGAATTCTCAGCTCCGTTGATTGAGTGGCATTAGTGCTTGATCTAGCGAATAAACGGCATCAGCATAACTCAACAGTTGGTGCCGTACATAACATAACTCGAATGGGTGAGATGTGGACACAAATGAATAACATAAAAACAATGTATTTCGGGTGAGTAACTTACCTAGAAATTTATAAATGACACTGCTGCTACAATCAAAATTACCGGAAAATTTCCATTAAACAATTTCGAAAGGTTTGAAACATTAGTGTATGATTAGAAGTGATACTCTGATTTTAGTGAAATACCATTTTACCATTTATTGTAGTTATGTATAAATTAATAAGCTCTGAATTGGTAGTACCTGCCTAAATTACAGCTACTACAAATCCGTGCATTTCACAGTATACTACAAGTAGTCGCTTAGCAAGCAACTGCAACACAAGGCTGCAGAATAACTGGCAAAGCGGTGGTACCTACCACCGCTTTGCCAGTTATTCTGCCGCCAAGCAGTAGTGCGCAAGCACTACTGTGTTCCGGTTTGAAGGGCACTGTAGCTAGTGAAATTACTGGGCAATTGAGACTTTATGATCTGATCTCACAAACGAGTAATCTTATTACCAGACTGTGCTGATGTCTCAGGATGATGTGCGCAGTGCAGTGTTGCTCGAAACTCTATTTTGGGGTTCCGATTGACACTGTTCTGTTATGGGCAGCCGTGGCGCTTAACATCAGGTGAACGGCTAGCTCGTCAAATCATTCAGTAACATAACACACTCTGATCTAGAATCTAGAGAGAGGTGAATTTGGGTTCAACGGTTCACACATTTTTGTAAATAAATATTGTTTTACACGAAGAACTGTGTACCTGCTGTAAAAAATATAAAAGCGGACTATTTTGTAACTTTCAAAAACTGGATTGAAATTTAATTCGATATGTAGTATTGTAGTGCCTATTTGTTTTCATTCTAGTAAAAAGCGTTGCTTTGGCAGTGTTTTCCCCTCTTGTTTAATTAATGCAAACTACTTTCTGTTTTGGCGATAGTGATCACACTCTCACTACCCTGTGAACTCCTATTTTATTGTCATCATTACCGCAGAATAAATAATCGTTCTACGTATCATTGCTTGCCTTTTTTGTTATTCATCAATGTTCGGTTTGATGTTTATTCCAATCCGGGTAATATATCCCTGTTACAAATTCTAAACGTATGTAGTAATTTCTGAAGTCGCATGTCTTTGAAGTTAAGTTGCAGAATTTACAAGATATCCTTATACTGTTCATAAAATGCCATATCGGTGAACTTTAATGTTGGATGCACTGAATTATTCTATATTTGGACGTTGCGCTGAATCAGAAACAAATTCACTCGCTGTGACACTCGAAGTGGAACGTTTCGAGTTCACTAAACCGCGTTTTAATTTTCCTTATATCAATTCTCAACTGTGCATTTACATATTGACCATTGTTAAACATGTGCTAAACATTGATTGCTTAATCTAAAATTTCTTCAGTACGCAATATAAATATATTTGGGTTTATTATAATAAACCCAAATATATTTATTTAGCCTAAAAGGTCGAGATATAGGTTCGTAAAATAATTTATACAGACATTTTCAAATCCTTCTAAAAATTAAATTCTGTGTCGAAATGACACGATGGTTATACAATACCAATATGAATCTATAAAAAAAAGTGGTGTTAGTCACACTATTTATAACACAAGAGCGGCTGAACCGATTTGGCTGAAAATTGGTGGGAAGGTAGCTTAGAACCAGGAGACAGACATAGAATACTTTTGATTTTAATTTTTATCCCGTTCGACTGCGTTTTACTAATTCACCCGTGCGAAGCCGGGGCGAGTTAACTAGTTATATAAGTAAAAAAATAATAATATAAATATATAATAAATTAATGTAATACGATAATAAAAAATACGAAAGTGGAATCAAACCTATAATGCAGCACCTATATTTTCTTTGTTTGAAGTTACCAGCAAAATAGTATCTGACTCGGGCTTTGGCGCAAGTTGATAGCGCGGGGGAAACCGGCTGGCCAGGGGTCGCGAGGTGTTTCGATTTTAATCTCGCCTGCTGCCTACCAGCACGCCATCCGCTCCAATGGAGCAATTTGCATGCGACTCGTGGCCGACCTCCGTCTACCCACTCCTACGCCCATCGTAAATTCTGTCCTTTTACTTCCAAGGAGGGACTTTTTTCTCCAGAGGAGCAGATGTCCATTTTTCCGTAAAGGGCTAATTTATTGCATGTTGCGGCAGAAGCTATAAAAGTCGCCGAATTAAAAGACAGTGTCCGGAACGTGAGCGTTGACCTCTTTCCTGTTCCCGAATCGAAAAAGGAAGGGATCAACTTTTTGTTTGAATAACCTTTGAAATCTTTAAAGACTTTTCCTGGAGCTAAAAGATAATCTCGTTGATTAGCTTTTCGGATTTACGGCGCGAGTCTTGCGTTAATGTAGTGAAATTGCCTTATTGTGATTGAGAGAATAATGAAGGGGTAACGAACCAGAGATCGATACGATCGGAAAGACCATTCTCGGCACCAGTTCGATTCACTTTCTAGTTAGCGAATGCTATTGTTAGGTGCCCCTAATTTATCTATGTAAGTCATTTCTTCGTAAAGCCATTCGCTTGTCTCGTTAAGTAGTCATTTTATGTAGAAATTGGTACATTGTACTTTTTATGATTTGATATTGACAATTGACAATCTATAAATAGCGATCACGTATTTATTTAAGAGACACGTTTTCTTCCGAGAATATCTACTGTCCGCTTGCGGTCAGAGCAGAAGTGTTGTTGCAATCGCGCTGACTCATACTTATAGTTATTATGGAACCAAGGCCGAGTGGGGAGGCGTAATGCAATATTGGTCCAGTCGAAACATTTCTACTGCAATCACATCGCTCTATTAGACAAATCTGATTGTTCCGGCCCTATGAGTAAGTGTCTCTACGACACTTATTTGCCAACACGCAATGGTCTGTACCATAATGTTGAAACTTTCAATCAGTAAGACATTATTAGTCATTGCATCAGAAATCGTGAGCTCTCAGCTCCTTATAAAGCGATGCGCTTCGTTGCGGGACAACAGATTACAAAGAAACTTAAATAGAGAACCAGTCACTTAGGCAGGAACAAAAAATAGCGTCCATAAAACGAAATCATCGAGCGAGACGAGTAGCAGACTCACCCGATTACTCATCGTGTAATTTTGTCCTCGGAACCGAGGGCTTACCAACCAGAGAAATAAATCTATCAATAAATATGTACACGAACATTCTGAGATGCTATGCATGGTTGCACTGCACACAATAGTGATGTTAAAATATTGCGGATCCGCCGTCATTACAATCGTAATCCCATCCGAACTTGTATGGTGCACTTAATACATCCGCAATTTTGATGCTCAAGTAACTTCGAAGAATAATTTAATCGTCATAACATCCTATAGGGAACCTATTTATATAAAGGTGAATTGTTTTTGTCTGCCACTTTAATATAAATTTAATTTTGTCTTTGATATGATGATGATATGATAAAACTTTAATTTTGTCGGTTGCTAGTGTAGTGTGCTGTATAGGTAATAGCGCTGTAAAATATGCAATTATTTCAGATTTAAATAAATATTTATGGATTTATCAATTATAAACACGAATATAATGCCACAACGAAACATAAAATCAGAACGTAATCTAAACAGGATATTCGTATCCTTTATAGAAATAAAATTGCCAAATAATGTTCTACGTAATAAATATGAAAGGGCTATTAAATCAGACTCTTGAGGAAGTATTAACATTATTCTAATTGTAAAGTGTTTTAAAGTGTACACTAATTAATATTACAAGAAGCGAGTAAGCGCCCCGTTTTATTACTACGAGTAAACTAACTTTCTCCTGCGAATTAGTTTGTGTGGATTCCGTAAAGTTGCTTTTTAAATTTGTTATCACTCCTCACACCTCGTAATAAGTTTTCTTGGTGAATAGCGCCGAATAACACCAACCCTTTTTTTGGTTAGCTACTATTGTTGGAATATCAAACATTTGGCGGTATTGAAGTTGGTACTATTGGAAATACTTCAAACCGTCCCCAAAAAATATTTACACTACTCTCACTACTCTGTAAGTCTCTCGAGCGCAGAAAATGCACGAACGTGTTGTGGGACCATGGTCCTCGTAATTTCTGGGTCTCTAGCTACAGGGGATCCTAGATAGGGTCTAGGATCTATGTGTGTGATCGTCTGGCGTTATTTTTTATTATTTATACTTACTATTTATATTTACTATACTATAAAGTAACTCGTTAGCTCGTTGCTTAGTCATAATCATATAAGTAATGATTTCATAAGTTCTAGAATACACACAGAAATAGTTTAGTTAAGACTTGGACATGGATTCTTACAACTTGACGTCAGAATTTGATCACTTGCGACTAGCTGTTTTGTTAACTGCATGTACGTTTAGATCACAATATTTTAAATAAATAAAAATAAATAATAGTAATACATAATATCATTCGGGTAGATATATTAATTAATAGAAAACAGAGAATGGGGTCTCGTCACTCGATTTATCTTTCGTATTTATTTTTTGTGTAATACTAGAAACTAAATTCTTAAACACCTAGTCAAACCAGAATACTAAACTTCTTGTATAAAACTCATACAATCTATTCCAGAAACAGCACGCCTCGAAGGAAATCTTTGAAAATGCGAACACTTGTAAAATCTCAAGCCAAGTGCGTACCTATTGTATTTGTGGAGTACCCCTTACTTATGTCCTACTCTCAAACAAAAGTAGCGTATTTTCCCACTTTTACTTTGTTTACTGTAAAGTTAAAGTAATTGCTTAATAGATCATCATCATCATCATTTTCCATATGTAAGCCCCCTTATCGTATCAAAACAGAAAAAGTAGTGTTTTTTTTAATATAATGGCTTTCTGTCACAACTCAGTGATTTTTATAATTTTCACGAGATGATGCCAGGGAGTGCAATGACCGAGCCACGGTCGTGCTGCAGATGCGCGGGCGCAAATGCATTTGATGATGTTATCCACTGCATCAAATCCCTAATGGTGACTTTGAACCGTGTCCCTTTTTATGGTTGTTTGAAATTGTACATTTAATAAGCTAAAATTATGTTAGGTAAAGAAATGTTTTAGAAGAACTTGAATTTATTGCAATCGCAATTAATTAATTATTCATTTCCATTTATTATTAAAGCTTTGTTCATAACGTACATTTAATATTTTAAAATGTTATGCTGAGTTTTATTCATATTAAGACGATTTAGAGGTCGAAATTTGCCCTGTTCGGTGATCTAATCATCAGTGTCCAGAGTCTATTGTGTAGCAATAGAAATTATATTTGCGTGTATTGTAAAAAGCCCTGACTATCCATATAATCCTGGTTCCAACTTCGATGGTCATCATTAGACCAGTTTCAAAATACCATAGAAAGCTCATGTTATCGGATATACAGTTTATACAGGTTTCATTTCAGACTCGATCAAACCGCTGGAAATTGTCCTAATTTTTTTCCAATATTTGTACCGCACAACTAAAATAAATGAAGTCGTTGTGAAGTATAATAAATGCTTGTAAAAAGGACGTTCACCCAAATTGGAAATTTTTCCCCCCTAAATCTTTCGTTTTGGTTTATATAGTTTAGGTAAAAGAATGTGAAAATACATTATTTTGACTTTAAAAAAGAGGAAGTTCAATTTGGTTGTATTTTTTTTGTAATATGTTACCTTTATATATCTCTTTCAGTTATAAGCCGATTTAGATAATTCTCAAAATTAGTTCAGAAGATATCATCTAAGCATATTCTGAGTATGAAACTAAGGCAATTGAAGTCGGTTTAGCCCCTTTATTAAAAACATTAACAATTGTTGATTGTTGCACTAGTACCCTATGCTAAGGTCTATAAGACTCCATGAATAAGAGCTTTAAAGAAAATGTTGTTGAATGTTTGGAGCCAGCTATGGTCGCTCCGTCAAATCCATCACCAGTTCTGGTAATGCAAAATGCGATGCGTTTGCAATGCAAACAGATTAGCTGGTGTGCAATTAGAGAGTGAAGCTTGCGGCTCGAACTAAGTGCCGCCCTACGGATTACGCCTTGTGCGCACTACAGTTGAGCTAACAGTAGCACAATATTACGCCAAACTTTAGGCCAATAACTTCAATATTCCAATCTTTATACTGAGAAATTTCGAGGGCCATACGAGGCTGATCGACGAGTAAGTAACTCAACCTCTATGCTTGTGCTCTCCAGCACAATACATGTAGGTACTATGAAATTGTTCTGTTGCAATACTCTAAATGCGATAAACTCGGAGCTATTTGACGTTGAAAAGTTCCGTAGGAATCCTCAAAGTTCATGATTAGGTCACTTGTCCACTGATAGGTCTATAACTAGCTATTCCGTAGCGATTATCTAATATAACCAAATTGGCGATGCGTTTGCTGTCATCAATTGGTAAGGTTTCTGTTTTTTAAGGCGAGACCGTTACTTCAGTTAGAAGCTGGATACTGCCTTGATGTGACTTGATTCTCAGTGTTTACCTACCGGCGAAGCGGCCGAAACATTAAGCGATTGCTGTCGCTTCTCTCGATTCCTCGATCGATGAAACATTGATTGAATGTGAAACGAGTTGATGCGGGTAGCAAATGAGTCTTGCTTAATTTGAGGACTGAGAGTGCTTCGATTGTTGAAAAGGAACATTTGAATTCAAGTACATCACAAAATCACATGTAACAACTTGTTGCTTGCTTTATTTATTAAAAAGTTCATGAAAGCCGGTGTTGTCAAATACATTAGTCTGATCACACCATGATTGGATTCAATTTTAGATTACTCACACGCACTCAAGATGTGATTTGAATCAGGTAAGTCAGGTACGTTATAATAATGTTTCATGTTTACTTTTGCTGTGATAGATTGATCGCCAAAATGTCATCGGCCGGCATAGAGCTGATTACGCTAACGTCTAATTAGTCATTGCTATACAGGTCGCAGTCAATGCTATATTATGGCGGTGTCAGTCACCTTGTGATGCAGGCACGAGGGCGAACGGCGTGGGTTCTAGGCAATGAACTTGACACCGCCATTAGCCGCCACGCATGCTAATCCTGCCAATGACTTCACGACTGATTGCTTATCAAACTTTACATCGGTGATACCTTTAGCAATCCCGTGAAATCATAAATAAAACTTTCCCGTAACGACTAAGACTAAGATCCGCTCCACTTCAGTGACAAATTAGCCCATCATCGTATAATCCTCGCACGACAAAGGTTATGAGCAAGGATGCGGATTATACGCCTAATTTGGCATTTGCCCTCGTGCTTGTTGATTTTTTACCTGCAAAAAGGGTCTGTAGTTAAATACATATATCACCCAAATAACGCTTACAACACATTATCGGATACTAAAACCAAATAAAGTTTGATCGTGTGAAAAGTGTGTCAAGCTAAGCCCCATTATAGCCATCAAAATTCAAGGCTACGATAATAAGCCGAAAATTTACACCATATCCCAACGCATCAATTCCTACCCGCACGCACATTTTATGGCTGTTACGGACACGCACTCCTTATACTATAAATGGGAAATTATTAAAATTAAGGCTCTTTATGAATGTTGACTTGTGCGGGAATATGAAAATTGGAAAAGTTTTAGACTTATGTGCTCTGCCTGCCGACATTACGATGGATGTTATGAGTTACTCGACTGCGGAACGACATAAACTCATCAATTAGCAGCATAATGGGGATAGTTAAAATTTAGTTAACAACATGCAATTTGGCATTTTATGTCCTCTACTCAATATTTATGATGTTAAACAGCATTTCCAACAATACGAAACAAGTTCTATTAAATATTGAATAAAGTGTGATAGAAAACCACACGTCGAAGGCCTTGTCTTGTTTTTGAGTTATTATTATTATTTTTAGAGAACCATGACCATTAGCTGACAACTTAATAGGTTTGCGTGGGTGAGGCGGTTCGTCTATTCGGGTCTTCATCCATTTCGTCTTGTTTATTGATTAGTCAAGAATCCGCGCCCATGGGCCAACTTATGTCATTTGGCCGGGACTCAAGGACGGCTTCGCGCGGCTCGCCGGTGCCGCGCCGGCCTTATTTGGCGATTGGTGGGCGCCAGTTTTACGACTTTGCCTTTTTTCCTACGCCCTGTTTCCATGTTGACTACACTTGGAATAATACATGCTCATGTGTGCTGTAGACACACAAAGGAATCATCGACTTCCGACAATTTCTTCTTTCCATAATACCTATTGCGTCTAGGACGTCCATACTATCCTCAATCTTATCGTATTATCATATATGTGAATGTATAACAATACTGAAACAACCGCTCTTTTTTTTTTACTTTTACCGCTTTAATTTTCTTTGTGTCTACCTAAAATGTACCGTGTATTAGAAAACTACAAAAACAAAAACGCTTACACTCCATAAATGGGGGATATTTCTCGGGAGTTTTGTCTTAGGTAAGGTATGTGTAATAATTGACATTGTTTATATCGCTCGGTTCGGTGACGGGCCATGTTGGCTGGAAAAATGGTACGTGACATTTTAAATTTGGCGCAAAGCTCGCAACATTAATCTGTCGCGTCGCCGCCCTCGCCCGCGCAGTGCGTGGCCTAATCCGCCCGCTCCCCGAACGACCCGGGAAGATGGAAAAATCTCGAAAGACTCGCATCAAATTACCTGCTTTAAAGCGTAGTGAATTCCCGTGGGCCCAAGACGACACACCTTACCTTTCAGAGCCAGCCCTAAATAACGTCGCGGTGTCCTTCGGGAAGTTCGTTGGATCGGGCGCGCACGTGCTTTTGTCATAGTCACACTTTTCGTCGAGTTTTACGTACGACGTGCTCCGCACTTCTATTGAGTTTTGAAAGCGCGTTATACAACTTTGCTGATAAAATTCTTGTTTTAAAGTTTTTTCTCCAAAAGTTTGGCTGTCCCATCTATGCTAATAACCTACTTTACTCGCATATGATGTAAATGTTCAGAAAATGTGTGGTGTCCTTTCTTCTCCTACTTTGATGTTTATTGCCGGATCAGTCATGATCCGTACTCCCCTAATAAAACATTTCAATGTGAAACGTTGTCCGTTTGCTTGTCGATTTCACGCCAAAAGGCCTGAACTGATTCGGATGAAATATTACACACGAATAAATCGCAGCGTAGGACCTACGGAGAGTATTTTTTATCCCGCAATATTAAGATTCTGCGGAAAAATTGGTTACAGGTGCAACGGGACATCTCTATATAGTTAATAAGTACAGTACAGTTTTAATTAAAATTCTGTAGTCATAAAACAAAATAATGTTGATGAGGCTTTCTCATTCACAATTTTATTAATTAATAGGAATGAAAAAGCCTGTATCTAAGCCAATAAATTATCACTGTGATATAAAAAAAATCATATAGCGAATAATAGTGCTATACGGATTATAATCCGTCTACCAGTAAGTGCTATATGATTTTTTCTTTTCCTTGACACTGACACCGATAGTGCAGTGGTAAAAATATCCCCGTGATACTACTCTGAAGCAAGTAGCGTCATAGCAAAAGAGGCTGTTATCAAAAGAGTACCCTATGCCTTCGTGTATAAGTTTGGCCAAATAAGTATGGACAAAGGGAATTAAACTTAAGTAAACAAAGTTACGGCTAACTTCATCATGTCTTCCTCATACGCATTGGCGCCTGACAATAGATAAGGATAACTCTTCATTCTGCCGACTTCACTCGCTATTGTTGTCTGGCCGAGGCTTGCCTGTAATTCTCTTATCTGATATAGCAAGTTGTAGGTATCATTATTCTGAATCATGTTATATTAAACAACATACAAAAGTATCAGTAATATTTTACAAACCAAACCAAACGGCCTAAGGTTCTTATTACAAAACTATACTCAGACGTCGATTGATACTTAAGTAATGGTACTCACTATTTGAGCGAAATTTCATCATGATCAGAGATTCACGACTGAGCGTAGTTCCGTGATACGGGCCTTATACTTCGTAGAATGATTTTACTTCGTAAGATTTTTCCGTTTTATGCTTAAACTTTTACCGTGTTACCACAAATACATAAACGAGGCTTAGACATACGTCAAACGTGTGTATATTGTTAAATACACAATATAAAACAGTAGTTTAACACTTGTTTAAGCCTTCTTTAAATCTTTTGTGGTTATGTCGTTAGAAGTAACATTTGCCTTTTTTTTACTTCACTATAAAACTGCTTAAAACTGCCTACCATTAGAACTATAATTTGTCAATTTTATAGTTAGTCATACTTGATTTGATTAAATGAGTAAGGATAGGTACTACGAAAATAAACTACAGTATCGATGATTCAATATGCATCAATTATTGCTCGTAGAAGCAATGCAGACTTTGTATTTGCATTACGCAATTTATGTTTGTCTGCCATAGCAGTATCCAATTCAATGCAAATTTTAGATGCTATAAAATGTGTCTTTACGGGAGTATCCGGTGTTACAAATGTTTTTTTTTTGCTTTTTTGCTGTGCTGTGTTTTTTAAATAATAGACTAATAAGTACAATTTAACGTTATGTACATATTTTTGACATACTTAGTAACAGACTCAAAAACTGAAAATTCATTGTAACGAGGCTAGTTAAAGTAGCGAAAGTCATACAAAAGTAGTTTGAAAGTAAAAAGAAAACCCAATTGCCGCAAAACGCTCATGTGTCGGCCTTTGTCTCCTTGCTCTCGTAGTGTCGGAACTAGCTCAAGCTGGCAAGCTTTTGAATTCCGTCACCGCTCGCTGTTTCAGACATTCTAGGTTCTTGCTAAAAAGACGCGCATAACCGCCCTTGGCAAAACTTGCACTCTCGCGTTCGTGTCGCGGTTAACAAAGCTTAGTTTTGGCTGAAGGGGTAGTTATTAGCCGAATTTCATTACGTAATGTAGCTTTAACATTGTTAGAAGGTATTCATTCGCTCTTGTATCAATGTTGTATTATTAAAAACTATGTTGTGCGTTTAATTTATAGTTCTTTACATTCATTTTCTTTGATATAACGGTTAAAGTTTTAAAACCTAATATCTTACTATGTATTGACTTAAGCATATTTAAACACTGAGAAATTTTCTCGTCAAAACTAAAAAGAGATCATTTTTCATTTACAGTTGTAAAACCAAGCCATCCCATCCCCACAATCAAAACAAAAGCTTCGAGCTCCATTATGCAACATTTGTTTTGATATCATACTTTGTGCTGTAGTTACTGGTAACTGTTAACGGCACCCTCGCAATTTAAACCCCGCATCACGCACTTGCGTGTCTATTCGAGGGGACTTTGACAACTGCTCGCGCGGTTTTTTCCGCATCCGCTGCAGACTACCGCGCCGAAGCTAAAACTATTGTGACATTTATTTTGGCATGATATGCAAAGAAGATCCTTATTAGAGACTATTTAGTATTCAACGTTAGTCGGTTCATAATATAAAATTACAATGGTTCAAGTTAACTATTTAAAATGTGAACTTTTTAAAATCCATGGTCATGAATGAACAACCAAACGAAAGATTTAACTAATGTAACTGTAACTATAATAGGCAGTCTATGCCACTAGAGAATGTTACAAAAAATGTAGCTAAGTGTTGGAAATGGAACGCAAATAACCGTGTTTACCTGACTGCTACAGCATCATCTCTTTCATAATAACGTGGCTGTTGCTGTGCCTGTAACTGGCTGCAACGAATGCAACAATTTTATTTGGTTGGTTATAACATATTGTGACACCGGAATAAACGCGACCCTGTATCTGTAATAAATATTTTAAGCTTAGTTTTTTTCTCAATTGTTTTGTGTTGTGATGACCGGTGATGGTACCTCTATTGCTTGAGTGCTCATAGAGGGCGTAATCGGTAAATTAAGTATTCAATCGTGGTTTACATTATATTAGAAAACAAACAATGTATGTTATTTTCACCATCGACAAAGAAACTCAATTTTTAAACCATCAACATTATTTGCGATTTGCATCAATACATTAATAGAAATTAAAGTTAAACTTGCTTGTCAATCAATGCCCATTTGAATAGCAAAGCATGGCATGGTAGTACCTAGTTTACATAGCACGTAGCTCGCTATTAACAGTAGTGACTCTTCAAGTCCTCGAAACATTTAGTCGTTGGTCCCGACTGTAATCATCAGACCACAGTCGATATCGATAAGCAATATCTTTCGGATGGCTTAAGTATTTGACGTCAGGGCTGACGACCACATGTCTATAGGTAATACAAGGTAAGGGTAGGAATGTGTCCTGTGCTTCCGAAACTTAGATAGAACTCGACAAGCTAAGCCGAAAGGCTATCGCGAATCCAACATTGGTATAACTTTCTGAGCATATTGTAAAACTTGTAATTGGTTTAGTTTTATATTCACGACAGTGTGAGTAAACTTAATGGCATCACTTAGAAATTTCTAGTGTTCTCTTGGTAACTAACTTCTACTACTATTTATTCTGTGGCTATGCCCGTATGTAATGTAAGCCGCAATAGGACAAACAAATGATTTTGTTCACCAATGAAAAATGTTTGTTTACTTGTGTAGGTACCTCCAGGGTGGTCCTATATACAGATTGTTTGGCGCATGGACCGACAGGCTTTTGTGGGACTGGGGGTGGTGGTCATTTGCTACTTTCCCCCTCGAACCCTTTTGTCCTAAGTAGCACAGTAATAAGGATATGACTTCTTCATGCTTTCGAAAATTACTCGAAATCTCACATTTAAATATTCTCTAATTTTGGTGAAGATCTGATGATAGATAGAACCCGAAATGGTTTTTTAGTAGACACATGTTTAAACTTATTGGTTATTGTGATGGTAATCGTTTGGTAATAGCTAGTTATCGTGTCAACTGACTTGACCATGAACCTTTTAAGATACCTTTCGGATCTCCTTAACGACAAAAAAGCAACGTATCGCATTTAGGGTTTTGTGTTGAAGAACACAGGCACTGGCTTTGAAGACAGGAACTGTGCAGACCTACTTTGTACAAAAAAAATTAATATAAATTATTTTATGTTTCAGATTTTCAACCGGAGTCATATATCATTGTAAAGGAGCTCGCTTCTAAGTAAGTAATACCTTTAAACACAATATAGATTCACATATTCACAACATACAATCCTTTACCGCAATGACAATTACAATACAAATAAAATACAACCGTATGGGTATCTCACTTATGTTCCGTAATATTTTGTCTAGCTAGAAATTTATTTCGTATTTTAATATTTTGCTGTGTCTTCTTGTCATATTTTTCATGATTACTCCTGGCAAAATACCAAGATCTCGCTTATCTTTCGTAACTTTTGCTCAGCAAAATTGCTCAAGTACTCTAGATATTTTTCCTTACAAATTCAAACATTTTCGCTCTTGTTTGCATGATTACCTTTGATCAGCTGAATAGACTAGTTAGATAGTTTTTTCCGGGAAATTGGTTCTTTTGATTTCGAGTATTTAGTGTGTGTCAATGATACGCTATTGCTATTCAAAATCCGAGAATACCAATTATGACGTAACTGACTATATGTCAAGTCGTTTAATATTAATAGCGATTTGGTCACTGGATAACATTTATAGACATTCAAAATTGCTTATTAGCAAACTATTTCAACCAACACCTATAAAACTGTTACTAACGGGCTGTAGTTACTGTGTATGTACTACCTATACAATTTGACATTTTAAATATCTACTTGTAACATTTTTAGCATCGTGTTTTTGTCAAATACGGAAACACGGTGACCTTGCACGATTTCGCCACAAAACACGATCGCCGGATTTTGTGCCGTTCAGTAAAATACATCTAACTAACAACTCGAGTCATAAACATAGGTCGTTCTATCTGTTCCACCTACTTAAATATTTATGAAAGAAGTAGTATAGTTGTTTTGTTTATCCTCGCCGTCTGAATTTCTTATGTATGTCGTCATTTACCGATGAATTTGGTACGTGTGTTGGGAGGCCAAAACTGTAATATCTAAGGAACAAATTGGTTGCTGTAGAAACTAGTTCGAGTTTAAAAGCATCAATTTCATGGTCAGATAAATTCAGAAAACTCTCATCCATGTTAGTAAATACGCCAACTTCTACTAAACCAATATATGGTCAAACTCTGATGCAATGAAATAATTAGGATTGCTATTCGACTGATGTGTTAAAATTATGTTAAAAGTAAAGTACGAGTATATCGATGAGAAGTGACCGATATAAATAAAAAAATACCAATATCTTACGTCTTCAGAAAACATAGCTAGTTTAAGCAGGTTAGTTTGAAGATTCCATACCCAACATTAGTAGAGATGTATTAATAAGTAGCGATGATACTTCGGTGTCTATTCGCACTTATTCCTCTGTGACATACCCAGATGCATTGCAGTAGGTATATTATAGAAGGATAAGTGCGAAGTTAAGAGCTTTCAAACTTTAGTACAGACGGGAACTACACTATCTCAACACTCAACTTCTGCTAGATTTGATCACAAATATAATTGAATATATTTTTTAATAAATACTATTAATGTTTGATCACCACTGACTTGATGTTAACTGTCGGTTGCTGCGGCCTAACGTCTAGCATATACTGGACAACTTTTATATTGTTTTAGTCTGTATTTTTATTAGTTTATTAAAGGTTTATTGAAAAATAACAGACACGTATGTGTTATTTGCTTTTACATGTAATATTTAGTCCTGTAGTTTTTTTCATATTGGGAACCTAAATGAAGGTTTTAGCAGGAAGCCAGAAGGAAAAAATTCAAGACCTTTGTTAAGATTCTTCTTTTTTTTTTTTGTAGACATTGACACAAAGTAAGCGATTATCATTTAGCCTCACTTGGGTTTTTAACAATACCTTGAGAAATACTGAATATAAAATATTTGTTATTTTTTTTTATGTGCTCTTTAAAAGATAATCTCGAAATGGTTTAGGAATTTCAGTACCTTCCGAAAAATTGAATGTTGTACATTGTATACCTAGATTATAATATGTATGTACTTATCTAATATCTATTTGCTCTATTTTTGGATTTACCCTGAATATGTAAGTAGATTTATTGATAAATTATCTACTTTTCTACACGCGTGAAGCCCCGGTCGGAAGATAGTTGTTTATAAATATACAAAATTAATTATACTAAATTGCATCGCTCCCCTTCCATTTATACGACAAATCCGTGTGTTTACCCACCTCTGGGTGCTGTAAAGAATGGTTGATGTTTTTTGTGGATTGTCTCTAGCTTCGTATTTACATAATTAACTATCTATTCTAAAAGAAGGAAACCTCTCTGGCGAAACAGTTTTGTTTTTCTTTTGTCGCAAACTGAAATATCTAGATTGTAGGGCTATTGAGGAGTGCTAGAGTTTTTATCTAAACTAACAACGCGACTATCTGATCGTTCTCCTGGCAAACGTCATGCATGGCTGCCCATAACAGTTGCAGTGCCACTTAGTGCTCTAAATCATTTAGCTTTCATCATCTCATCTCATCATCAGCTAGACTCTCCGACTCTTCACAATCGTATATGTGCTTTATATGTCCCCGACAAGTATGTCCACTATAGAGCTGACCATAAACCCAAGCTCTTCCACACATGCCGTAGTCGTACAGAACACAGACGATATACGCCGCTATGTCGCATCATGAGTGATCTCAACGCATTCCTTAGTGCTTATCCAGACTGTGACGTTTTTTGCGATAAGTGGCCTACTATTTTAAATGTATTATTGATATTTTGTGAGTCCTATGACCCTAGATCGAATGTTTGATGTTTCTGTGATTACCATTAATTCCATTTATTTAGTTGACGATGTTTATTACTGATGAATATTTGATAATATGTTATAATTGCAAATGCGTTCATATTATTATAAATAAAAAATAAAATAAAAATAAAAATCTCATCCTGAGACATCAGCACTGTCTAGTAATATGGTATCTAGTGTTAGAGATCAATCAGGTCACCAAGTGCGATATTACGCCCAGTAATATCACTAGCTACAATGCCCGTCATACCAGTATCCGGACAGTTATAGTGCTTGCTTGCATACCAGTACCTGTTTGATGGCAAACGTAATTGCAGGAACTCTTGCTAGGTGCAAAAATTTTACTACGTAACAGATCTGTTCCAGACCTCTCTGTCAACAATATAATATTACCATAAAACTGAAATCAGGATGGATCATTACTTTTGTGTCTGTTTTTTTTTATTGGGATGTTTGAGCCAGTACAGTATAATACCGTATAGAATAGCCTATAGCAAAAGAAAATCCCTAATGACGTATTTTAGTCCAAAATATCATAGTGTCGCTTCTATTTTACGTCACGCATTGTTGTTGCTACCTACGCTACCCTGAAACTAATTTCATAGCCTGACTTGGCAATATTTTATCTTACAATTTAATTAGTACAACTGAGAACGTTGGTAAATTAATAATTAAAATATGCCGCGTCTAATTAGCCTAGGGCATGACGTTTTGACAGAACATTATGAATTTGTTATTTAAAGGCAGAAATTAAACTTACTTAAATAAAATACTTATGCTCGTCGGTGATTAAAAAAAACCCGGAAATAAAGTGTTATAAGAGTTCTCTCTAAGGGTAAGCAATGCACCGGCAATGTCGTCGGTATTACAGATGTTCAGTTGTCCATAGGCACTTATGGTATAGGTGTGTGTCAATTATCGTAAGATGGTAATTGATGTTTTATTATGTTAAATATTGAACTATTAATTTAATAAACTAACTTTAGCGTGAAGTTCTCATACTTTAAAGAATTAAATTAATAAAATAAAATATCAAATACTTCTTCGGAGTCTGGGTGTTGTGCGACCATGGTCCTCGTAGTTCCTGGGTTTCTAAATACAGTGAGTCCGAATTAGGGTGTGTGATTATCGGTTGTTCTGTAAAACTTTTGAAGCACTCCTTTTCAGGGTTTCAGTCTACTTCACCCAAGATGAAATCGTTAGCGTAGGTAGCTTGTGGATCTTCAGAGCTTCCACCTCACGAGACAATCTACAATAGTAGACTTGCTTGTTGGCGTGTTTTACTCCTGCAGATTCCTCTTCCGCCCTACCAATCTCTAGCTGGTATTATAGGATTACATCTTTAAAACATGTATGTACATGTTTTAAAGATGTAATCCTATAATTATTCGTCTATATCAAATTCGACGTAGATTGTAGAGACGCGTTGAACTTCTCATTACTCTGTCACAAGTTTATATTCAACCAATAAATGCCCGCAGAGCACACAACTTTGAGCTTCGCTCCCCCACTCCAACTCCAAGAACAATTAGTCATAAATAATTGAACACGCTCGATATTCTATTGTAAGAACTTAAGAAGGCAACGAGTTGTCATACTTGAAAACTTTTGTCAATTTGTGTTGAAACGGTAAAGCTCCTTACTAGTTTATGTCCTCAGCAGAAAAGTGGAAGTAACATCAAGAGAAGTTTCCAACCGGGGCACAATCGTACTTACCTTGTCTAGGAAAGGATCAAACTGTGGTGCATTCGCCGCAATGTATTATGCAGTCCCGTAGCGAGCGCCAGTGTAAGCGGCTCGAATCACTCCGCCGAAGAACACGCTGCTATTCCTCGAGAATTTTCTATTTCGAAAGTTCGCGGAAGCCATTTCGCAACGAATCTTTCTTAAATTACTTGCGATCGATCTGATGATTGTAACTTACTGCCATGTTTACGGTTCGTTTCACTTTTGTTTGTGACTACTAGAAGTTCTCGTGTGCCGGTTTTTGCTAATTAGTTTGATGGAAATATTGCTGTTCTTCTGTAATGGACGAGTCAAGTCAAATTTAATTGCCGTTAAATGTTGGAGCTGGAGCTGGAGTTAAATAAAAGCTTTTAAAAATTATCCATTTAAGAAACTTTTCTATTCATGGTTGACCAACACGGTCGCCTATTCTAGATTCCCTTTATCGTGTTCCAATTACGTGACTTAGTCTTTTATGGTAGACCTCGCTTTTTATGAAATTCCCGTCCTTGAAAGGCGTTGTTACTTTTTATCGCGTTTATTTTAACTTTTTAGCACTTTAGAAACTGGGTTATAATCCAGAAATCATTTATTGCTATCGCAATCTCTGGCTTGTTTGCCGGAAGATGTCCACCGCTAAAATAAGCCTCCCCTATAAAACGCCATTTTGGGCGTTTATAATTAGTAGGGGTTGCCATAATCACCATGCTTGGCAAGAGAATGCTGCTGCCCGTTCCCTGGATATTATGATTGACTTATATTCCCTTTGCCGGTTCTTACGGCACCCCAAGCCTGATGATGCAGTGATATTAGATGTGTAGTTTTGGTATGTAAGAATACAATATACACGCTTGTTATATGCAACGCGATGATGTGCATCAATTCTCAGTTACACCATCACCAAATTGGCCTACATTTTGGCCCAATGGACGAGTTTTCGAACATAGGTTGGTTAACGAGGTAAGCTAATCGCATCTATTTACCTACGCGTCTTCCGCTATAGTGGGAAGCACAAATGAGATCGTAGGCTGACGTGTCGTTCCGGACATCCAGTCGCATTCGACATCGCAACGGAAACCGCACCACGTACATCGGTAACACAAAACATGCTTCGGTTAAAGGTTTTACTGGGGTTATTTATGTTTGGGACCTGAGCTCATTTATGAAAGCGTGCAGGAAGGTTTGACTGATGTAAAGTTCGGATTAGAATATAAGGACGACGCTTGATTGATTTGATATCTGTGTATGAAAGAACTGGGTCATTTCACACCTTCTTTGGAATAAATAGTTTCCTTAAGTTTATCATCCATTCGGAGCTTCACTGCAAACGAAAGTCAATTTCCTTAAATTGCAATGAACGGCTTTCCGAACGAACAGAAGATACACCTTTATCGCGTTTCACGCAAGTTTCTTCAGCCAGCTCTACTAACACGATTAATTTGAGTCGATAAATCCACATTAAAAGCGGAACCATGGGGCAACCGACCGCGGTGCTCAGTGTAAGTAGCACGCTATTGCGGACTTTTTGTTCTCACCCACCTCACTATGAGTCCAACTCTTTAATCAATTTATGGGGAAAAACATGGCGTCTCATATCTTCGGTAGAACATTATCGCTTGGGACAATGTCGATCGAACTAGTAGATGCTAACTGCGGGTTCTATCAGACCGCGGACGTCACAGCCCGCCGAGACAGACGGGCAGCGTGCGCGGCGCCTGCGAGCCCATTAGGCGTCTGCCCGATGTGGAACGCTCGATAAACTTGTAAAAACGCCTTCTACCCATTTAATTTTATACCCTCGCTTAAGCTTTGCTATTGGCAGATTTCTTCCTTCTTTTTATAGGTCCGTCATTAACTGTATCGCGCGTCTATTATTTTGCGCCTGTTTAATCTGCTCGTTAAACCGGCAATGTCGTTTCAAACACAGACACTGGACGGCAATTAGAAAACATTTTGTTTTGCACTCTGCAATGGAATTACGGAAGGGAAAACGCTGTATTACAGCACTAGTGTTCTAAACTGGTACGATTACGGAAATGGTCGATATAAATAAATATCGAACGTTTTATTTCCATAACTGTTCTTGAAATGTTTGTTTAAATGAGAAATAAAATCGTATGCACAGCAGTAGCTGTGCTATACGATATTCAAACATTTGGTGGTGATAAAATTTAAAGTTCGCAGTTAGAGACGCATGTCTCGGCCCGGCACACCTCGGTAGGGGAAAGTGATATTGGAACAAATTTTTGGAACAAAATTTATGACTTTACGTGATAAAGTTTATGTTGCGGTAAGAGTTTTATTTCTCTCATGAAACGACAATATCTTTTTTCGTAACACAATAATATAAAATAAGAAAATATTGACCAATAAAATGGAAAGTAGGTACATATTTTCTTCCCATAAGTTTACTCTCACAAGTACTGTAGGCGTGAACTTGAGTGAGAAAAAATTATTCATATACTAGTTTACAGTTAATACTTAAAGATAACCCAACTCTATTGGGAATTATAATTACTGAGAAGTGTATATATACACGTAATTATTATAATTCAATATAAAGTTTCCACATGAAATGAATTCTCGGAGGCGACATATTCGCCGATTAAACGCTTCTAAACTCCTAATTATAATGTAAAAGGGAACTTCAATAATACTTTGCCAGTTGTCGGAGCACGTACGCGAACTTTTATTCAGCGAATTTGGTTACGTAATTCGTTGGAAATATCGCAGTATAAGCAGAGGTTCAGCTTTCTTAAACCGAGTCAAATCGGCTTATACACACACCAACGCACATTTCTCTGAGCCATTTGCGAGGAATTTCTGTTCATAGGCCCCTCCATGTAGTAAAGAAATTTACACCAATTCTGATCGTTCTTATGTATGTACAACAATTCTATAGGAAATAATGTTGATGTGATAATTTTGGCGTTCACACCGTCCAATTTCCTAAAATGCGTTGGAGATGTGGTACTGTAGCATTAATATTCTGTAGAAATATTCAAGTTTTCCCTTCGGCGAGACGTTATCGCGGGCGGTTCACTCAACGCGGGGTGTGGGCGGTCCGCGCTCCCCGCGGGGGTTTAATTTGTTGCTCTCTTGGCGCCTCGCATCTCACTTTCAAACGGCGTAACGCGACCTTACCACTTCCCCTTCTACGACACCGTGTACCTACCTCGTTTTCGCGTTACACTAGATCGAACTTCGCATACACGCTTACAATATCTGAATCTCCGCACCAGCACACGTGATGTTATTAAATACTTTTGATGTAATCGAGCTCTTAAATATGAATATGTAAAGACAAAATATTAATGTCATTTACTTGATAAAAACTTATTTAGTAAAACTAAAAAAAAGAGTAGGAAACATCACACAATTACCCAGAAAATAACATGGTATCTTGAAATGGAAGCTTAAAACGATACACCCCTTGTTTTCTTTTACCTGGTACGGTAGCTGCTGAGAACCTCCAACAAGCTTTCGTTTGTTGACATTTACATTCACAGCTAAGCTTCGTGATCCGCAAATATTACAATCCATGTTATGTACGCGAAATATACGCCGGAGACATGCGTTCACCTTATTTAAAATTTGATGTTTTACCTTCGATTCGCGTGGTAGTGCGGCGGTACCGCGACATTCTAATCACAATACCATAAAGGAGTGCACCGTAAAATATTTATGGTTAAGGGAGCTGGCACGCCTCGGTACCCACCGCCTTGCTCTACGGGCCACCTACCTTTAACTCTACCGATAGTTCTATACTTCTATACTAAGTATTGCCTGCTACAGTGACTCACCACCACCACCACGGGTTTCCATACCTTTATATAAAAACCTTGCGACTTATTAAGAACACCGTTAATGTACTTATGTAGAAATTCAATTTGCCATCATCGCAATATTGCGTATTTCTGAAATCTCTTTCGGATAACTTTGCCACATTGTAAATAAGAAATATCTGCGAATTCGTAGTGGATAATACGAAACAAATAGTATTATCGAGGAAATGTCGCTTCATCTCGCAAATTACCACTTTATGTTTGATGCGCGATTTTAGACTTGAATTAAGTAGGTACATTAAAATGGAAATGGCAAGTTTGATACAAAGAAATTGGTTGGCGGGAGAGGTCAATTAACGAAGTCCTGGGAGCGCGACGGCACGCTGCTCGTTACACACCCGCTCAAATTGGCGCCGACCGCTGAACTGTAACGATAATGACGCCGCGTGAGTTGTGCCCCATTCGTCCACTAACGTAGGATAACTTCTCTCGTGGGATACCCTAAAAGCCACTTCGTACCGCTTACATGCTTCCACATTTTGGCAGTCATGCAAAACTTTGTGGTTTTTGCGGCACATAAACAACTAGCACACATGTGCGACCGGCCGCGTATCGATTGATTTGACTTAAAATGCATAGTTTTCAAGCGTTTTGTGTCGATCGGTTCCCGCCAAATTTTTCGCTGCGGGCGCTTGGCAACCGCACTTCGTGGCACACCACAATCACCCATACAAATAGGTAGTTTTACGCGGTAGACTATGCGTCAAGCTGGTCCGACTACAAACATTTTCACATTTGCCTCATAACATAACTCTAATCGTAGAACGTGTATCGGCAACACTCGTAATCATAGCGAACGCGATCGACCACTGAAAGCTTTTTGAAAGCTCGCAGCGACGCGCGATGAAAGGTTCATGCGGTGATTTCGAGCGATTCGTGGCGACTTGAGAAATAAAATTGGTTTTCATATTTTTTTATCCACATCCTATTATTGCCTCACATTGAAATTTGTTAAAAAAATATAATTTTTAAAACATGTCGCATTCATTTTCTTATAAGATTCATGATAAATGGCAAAATAATGCGCCCTCTGACGTTTTGTCTAACCCCCACTCCTAATGTCTTCTTAATGCAGCATGGAGTTGTCACACTGCACATTCACAACTGGCATTTGTACCTTCCCGTATTACTTTGCTCTCTGTCGCTTTCCTAAAATCGTTGTTCATGTTCTCAAGCTTGGTTGCATATGGTATCGATGATAAATATGCATTAGGTTTTCCAAGCAATAGTTATTAAAATGACACTGACGCGCTTGCTAGCATAGCGTAGAGTTAGAAAAGCTCCATTTGAATGCAAGTTTTTTTTGCTCGTTTTGCCTCTGTCGGCTCGCTGCTCGCTCCTTTTGTTCCACGAACGTGATCTGGCCGAGATGAAGCCCACAGACGTTATTGCTCCGCTTCTCTTCTATCGAGTTTATTTCTGCTCGTCACACATTTGCTGCTTTGTGCATTATCATACATAGGTGCTTCGACGAACACAGTATTTTTGCGTCTGAGAAATTCCTTGCACATTTGTTTTCGAGACGTGTTAGACGTAAGCGCATTACATTTTGTAGCATTTGCTCCATGGCTCCATATCTCACGGTTCCATAAAACTTCGTTTCCAATATAACGCAGTGGGATGACAAACGGCCCGCAGTCAAATGCGACGTAAATATTTTGCAAACAATTTTCAACTAAGGATTTATAAGACCTCTCTGTTCTTTTAACGTCTACCTCCAGGTATTAAATTATTGCGCCTACTAAAAATATCAGAAAAATATGAAAAGTTAGATACTTCAAAAAAATTGCTCGAGGCGAAATGTCCCTGCTTACCCTAAAGGTCTCTGGGAACTCACATTTGCCTCGTATGAAAGAGATTGAAAAGTTTCCCAGGGCTTACGTTTGTTTTTTCTGCCTGTCTGATTTTAACCCAGCAGACGTCATAATCGTAAATTATTATCTTAAAAACTTCCAAGAAGACGATCACAACCCCACTTCATAAATAGAAGATAATGCAATTATTCTATTTTCAACGTCGGAGTATAACATTATTATTTTAGCCTCATAGTACGCGTATGATTGGTATTCTCTCCGCGTACTGAAGATTTGTATAAATGTGTAGCATCTGCGGACCCAAATAGAACAAACAACACTGTTATATAAGAGTTTTCCACTTTCTACGCTTTTGTCTATCTAAACATCATTTCGTCGCCCACTCAGTAGAGAAGCCGAGACATTTTTAGCTCGACTAATTAAACATGCCTAGCAGTCGGCAGATGATGTGTATTCACGTGTGACCGGTGACAGTGTGACAGCAGTTGGTGGCGCACATGGCGCCGTGGTCGTTGATACCGCGCGGAAGCACGCGGCCACTGGAGCAGTTATCTCAGCATCGCTTGACTACGCCCGTTGTGGTCGCCATGTTTATTTTTAGTCACGCGTATACATTCACTATTGCGATGAAATTTACTGTGACCACCGCGGCTTGCAGCCCGCCGGACTCCGATACGACGACACTTCAAATGACAAGCTACCGCTTTTTAAAAAATGTACGCTATTTTACGCGAGAATTCCAGCTCGGTCGATGAGAAATAATTTTCTTTTGTTCGACTATAGGATTACTTTTTTAACTGGAAATGTAAAAGAACTCAATAAGTAACCTTATTTTCCTTAACCAAAGCTTTTTTTAAAAAAACACCCTATTCTTTTTACTATATCATGCAGGCAAAGTGAACTTCCACAAGGGTTGAACTAAATCGATATTTTTAGGGATAACGTGTGTCGCGGTTGCTAATAAAAAAAAACCTATGTTCGTCAAAATAGCATTAGCCGCACGCGTGGGGTGCCCCTGTCAGGCCGAGATTTGGCGTAACTTAGTGACTGATTAGCAATTGCTGCGAGCTGGCAGCGCGACAGGTGGTCGGGCGGGAGCCTGACCCGCGGCCTCGCCTCTGATTGATGGCTCTGCCCCGCTCTCGTTTTGACTTTGCTTCTTGTGTCAGCACTCCGCCAGCGGACCTTTTATTTCACTTTCATTGTCTTTCTTCGCTCCCGCAAGAAGCTCGTTTTTCTTTCAAAGCTAAAACTTGTGTTCTGAGTTCCGAAATCAGTTTTAACTGTAACTTAGAGACTTTACTCTGGCATATACACGGAATATAAAAAAAAATCTGTAGAGGTTTGAATGGAGAGTCAGTTACGTATTTCAGGAGATGGACGGCGTTATTAAAATTAAAAGTCGTTATACTCGTCGTGCGGGAAGTGATTCGAGCGGCACGCAAATGTCAAATGTCGATTGTTGTACCTGGCGCGGTCCCACGCTCTGCGAGTGCGGTCTAATAACCCGAGGTCAAGTCTCAGCTCATGCATATTCACAGGTCGAGCAGTCGGCGACTCATCTGTAACGGTCCCGCGACCGGTTGTAGTCCATTGTTGCAGGCGGCCACATGGCGGCCGTCGTCACCCGTCTTCTTGCGCCTGCGTCGCTGCTAGTGTTCGATGCATTAGCTCCTATCCAAACATCCGTATAAAACCGGTTTTTCTATTTTTACATCATGCACCTAACTTTTATTAACGTCAATTTTCGTATTTTAGCGTGTATAAAAAAATGGTACTATAATTATGTATTATACTAATAAATAAAAAACGAGATTTAGATTCGTAATATCATACTGATTATTATCAATTGTTTTCACAAAATTTAAAAATGCTTCCAATTCAGTTTTTTATAACACGGACAGACTAACAAGCTGACGGCCGGCCTGATGGTAAGCAGTTACTGTCGCCTATACACACTGCTTTACCAAGTAAACACAAAAAATCTTTGTATTTATGTAAATATAAGTATATTGTTAATGTCGGCCCTTGACGTACGCCAGCATTGGTCATGGTCACCCAGACTGCAGAATAGATAGATAAACTCTCGTTGTACCACAGATCAAGTAAAAGTATACTGTTTTCAGTACTTTTACGTATACATATGAACGGCCTCTGTGGCAACTATGTTAAGAATTTACTTTTTTTTTAAATATTGACATCAGCTTTATTGCATTCAGGACGTAGATAGATCCAAAAACACGAAAATCATAAAAATATGGCCAGCCGTAAAATAACTTTCTACCCGTTTTTAACCCCGTTAGGGGATGAATTTCAATAAAATACGAAAGACGTCTTCCATCAATTCTGTTAAAATAGGTCTATGCAAAATTTGAAGTAGGACCAAGGAATCATTGCCCATACAAACTTTGCTTCCGTTTTTCACCCTCTTAGGGGTAGAATTTCGGAAAATCTTTTCTTATCGGATGACTACGTCATACACACCCTCCAAATTTCAGGTCTCTACGATCAGTCATCGGTTTAGGCTGTGCGTTGATCCGTCAGGAAAACGCATTTTATTCATATAGATTAAGCTTTCCGCAATACATCGGGGTTAACTGGAAGATAATGCTCTATAGCATTAAGTTCGCCTATGTACCTACTATTATTGTTGTTTGTGCAATAAAGAATACTTTATGTAAAAATCTACTTTCAAAAGAAGTGTAAATAATATGGGTGATATTATCGCTAAAAGGTATCTCTTTCAGGCCACCAGCAAGCAGGCCGACTCTTGCAAAATCCAATGTGACTTGTTGACTAAGGTCTACCAATATTGTAGTTAGAAGATAATGCGCCGCTTTGTAGTTATGCAGTAAGATGTTGAAAATATCGGCTCATGCGACTTGACCGTCAAATGTGCGCCTTCTGAAAACAACAATATGATAAAATATAAATGTCAAAAGAGAACAGGTACTTGAGAATTCGCACCGCATGGTGTTTCATTGCAAAGAGTTGAATTATTATGATTATTACAAAGCCAGGGGTCAGTTGAACTCCACCGCCAGATATTTATATTCTAATTAGGTGCCAGCAACAGCGGCCGGGGAGGGTGCATGCGTAATTCAAAAATACGTTTTTCTCCGCATGGATTATTATGACTGTTAACGCGGCAGCTAAGCTGTATAGCTGAGCACGTCTCCAAATGCGGGGGTAGGATAGCTGGTAAAAATATGAGGATATGATGACTAACCTGGTCTCCTACTGGCATAACACTCGACAAGCTACGATCACCTCAGTGCGGGCTCCGATCCTGTAGCTCGTATCCAGGGTACAGAGTTCCAGCCTTGCAGTTCTTGCACTTCTAGGCTTCTTCAGGTGTGTCACACAAGCGGCCTTCAATATTCGAATTGTAGTGGACTGTATTAAGCGCGGCGCGGTAGAAACTGTTTGTACGCAGCTTCTTCAGCTGATTAGCCCAAAGGATGGACAACCAGGTACACTCCGAGTTCAGAGCGAGTAGCGGCAGCCGCGAGCAACGAGGGTTGATCGCAGACTACTTGTCCAATGACAAGCAAATGTCTCGTGCATCCGCGGCGTAAGTGACAGAGATAGTCATCGAAAAATATGAATAATGAGAGGGTAGAAAAATAATAAGCGCAGTAATGACTGGCGCGAACATTGCCCCCGGCCTAAAAACCATTGGTTTTTAAAAGAAAGAGAGGAAAAAATAAAATTTAGAAATTGCGGGTTGATATGTAGAGTAGCGGGTTGTATGCGGAGTGGCCGGGCAGCAAGCGGTTACCTTATTGCGTAGGTAAAACGCATAACCGCACGACTGGTCTTTTGTAAACACCAGTCGCGGTTTTTATAGACGCGACTCTACAAATGCCGTCGTTGCCAGCATAAGTGGCTATAACGACACCGAGAGGCCAAGAAAGCGGTGAAATATTATCGGTGATGATAAGAACGATAGAACCTACCGTGATGGGATTCGAAGGTGTATTCCATTTTACTCTAGATTGAAGCAAGTGAAGATACTCTAGCTTCCATCGTTTAGAAAATGATTGAATCATTTGATCCAGTAAAGCGTATCGTTTTAACAAGTGTGCGGGCTCGTCAGTGGCCACGCACGCAGGTAAGTGTTTAAGCGGTGCAGTCATTAAAAAATGCGCGGGAGTTAATGCAGTGGGCTCAGAGGGATCCTCACTCAATATCGTTAGCGGTCGTGAATTGATCACACTTTCGATTTGCGTAAGCACGGTTAACATCTCCTCGTGGGTGAGTAACTGTGAACCGATCGATTTATGTAAATGTCCTTTAAATGCCTTTACAAAAATTTCATAGTTGCCACCGAAGTGGGGACTTCGCGGTGGATTGAATTTCCAAAGAATGCGGTTTGCTGATAATTCATCTGAGAAAGACTTATTAAATTCAGCTGAATTTGTAAGCGTGTATACATCCGATAAAGCATTTTTCGCGCCTAGGAACGTCCTTGCATTGTCCGAATACATAACGGAAACGGAGCCTCGGCGTGCAAGAAATCGTTTAAACGCTGAAAGAAATGAGCTTGTACTCAGATCTGTGGTTAGTTCGACGTGCACTGCGCGTACCACCATACATACAAAAATGCAGAGATAAGCTTTCATGGAACGCACTCCACGTTTTCTGTATGGAATTATCGAAATTGGACCAGCATAGTCGACCGAAGTATGGACGAATGCACTAGCTTCATTTACGCGGCAAGCGGGTAAATCACCCATTAAAGGGAAGCTAGGTTTAGGTTTAGCTTTAAAGCAAAAGTTACACTTATGTATAACCGAGCGGACAATGTTACGGCAGGAAAGTATCCAATACTGTTGTCTAAGAATTGACATTAAGGCGAGCGGGCCAGTATGTAAGTTCCTGCGGTGATAATGAGAAATTATCAACTCGACTATACGGTCTTTACGCGGTAACAAAATAGGATGCTGTTGGCTATAAGACAGATCCGCATTTCTAAGTCGACCTCCGACTCGTATGAGTCCGTCTGCGTCTAGAAACGGCACGAGCCGTTGCACTGCACGTGAACAGCGGTCATTAGCTTTTAAATTTTTAATTATGTCAGGGAAGTAGAAATTTTGTAAGGCTTTAAGAACTTGCAATTCTGCGAAATTAAGGTCATCAGCGGTAAAATAATTAGAGCGGGGTAGTCTTTTGATAAAACGATAAATTACAACAACTGTGCGTAGGAGCAACAGCCAGGAAGAAACGCGAGCGGAGAGGTCTAACAGCGGGTTAGAAGCCTCATTATGTGTATGCGTAGCGGGAAGAGACGAAATAATTTTCTTTGCCTCTGGTAATTCAGCGTCTGCCTTAACAGAAGCGACTGACGTAACTGGCCATTCATTTGGTTCTTGGCATAACCAAGAGGGACCGGTGAACCACAGCGGGTGGTCCAGTAGTTGAGCGGGTGACAGTCCGCGAGATAAGCAGTCGCTGGGATTCTGAGATCCAGAAACATGCCGGAAACTGTCAGCGGGGATAGCGGAAACAATTTTTGTTATGCGCGTAGCAACAAATGTTTTAAATTTATGCGGGGAAGCGGTTATCCATTGTAAGGCTACCATGGAATCAGTAAAACAGTATACTTGGTCAATAGTATGACGCTTACCGTACGTATCGATTACGCGGCGGACTAGTTTTGTCATAAGCAAACACGCACAAAGTTCTAGTCTGGCAATAGAGATAGTTTTAAGCGGAGCTACCTTTGATTTAGCACAAACTAAGCGAGTGACTGGAGAAGAGTCTGGGTTGGTCTGAGTTCGAATGTAAACAACTGAACCGTACCCTCGTTCGCTTGCGTCGGCGAACGACACAATAGAAATACTTGAATTTTCTTCGACGCCTAGGTGACGTGGAAAGCGGAGTTGTTGAAGACAAGGTAGTTCGCGAGTATAGTTTTGCCAAATATGAGTTATATCTGACGGCGGTTGCTCATCCCAGTCGAGCTTCAATAAGTGAAGTTTTTGCAAAATCAATTTAGCGTAAAATATAACCGGAGCGATCAATCCGAGAATGTCAAATTGACGCGCGATTAGAGAAAGAATATTACGTTTAGTAACTGGACGATCTTCAATGTTCACGGTGAACATGAATTCATCGCAAGTGGGTGACCACTGCAGGCCTAGTACCTTTAAATTCGTGTCAGGTTCTTCGAAGTTTATATTCGCGGTATGACGATCAGAAACCGGCAGGGACTCAACTAGCGTGGGTGCGTTGCTAGCCCACTTGACGAGCTCAAAGCCCCCGGCCTTGAGGAGCTCGCGGAGATCATCTCTGAGTTGTAGGCAGCCAGACAACAACGGCATGGAGTAGCACACGTCATCCATGAAAGTATTGTTCTCTATTACGTCTGCTGCGAGCGGGAAGCGAGCGCGCTCATCGGCGCACAGCTGCCGTAGCACTCTCATAGCGAGAAAGGGACTGCTACGCAGACCAAAACAAACGCGGTTGAATTGGTAGGTATCGAGCGGTAAAGCGGGATCGAATCGATATAGAAATTTTTGAAAATTGCGGTCATCGTCATTGACTAATATTTGAAGATACATCTGTTTAATGTCAGACGTAAAGGCGATTGCGTACAGGCGAAAATCCAAGAGGGTTATGAAAAGATCATTTTGTAAATTATCACCGGCATATAAAATGTCATTGAGTGACAGTGACTCATTTTGAGCATTTATAGTTTGGGCGCTAGCGTCCATGACCATACGCCAGCGGGTGGTTGTCTTATCCAACCTGGCTATTGCATGGTGTGGTATATAAAATCCAGTTAAATGATTAGCATTGTCAACTAGTGAAATATATCCCTTCTGTATGTACTCTTTTATTATAGCATTGTACTCCACTCGCAGGGGAGGTGAAGCGACGAGTTTACGTTCGAGATACATAAAGCGTTTTTTTGCGGTGGTAAAAGAATTACCAAGAGCGGTTGCGGGATCGCGGGAGAATGGTAACGCTACAGAATAGCGTCCCGTAGAATCTCGTGAGACATTATTTGTGAAAATGCGTTCATTTTCGAGAGCGGCTGGGCTCAAGGTCGGCGTGCACTGCACCTCCTCGAGTTGCCAGAATTTTTGGACAATATTATCCAAGCGCGGTCCTTCAGTAAAGGTACAGAGAGATATATGAGAGCGGGAATTATTATCGATAGCAGCTGTATCGATATATGCGGTAGCGGTATGAATAGAAATAGGTGCAACGGGTGCGGACCCTATCACAATATATCCGAAAATAGTTTCGAAAGCGGTAGGTGTTCCAGGCGGACCAGCGGCGCGGCCTGATAACAATATATCAGCGAAGAGAGGTGCCCCGATAAGAATGTCTATCTCGGAAGGCGCGGAGAAACTATCATCTGCCAGAGGCAGACAGTTTAGGTACGACAGACAGGTTAGGTCAACCTGCACAGAAGGTAAGTTGTCCGTAATGCGGTCGATAACAAAGGCGTCTATCGAAATAAAATTATTATTAAGTCGCGAAGATAAAATAGTAGAAGTTGCACCCTTAATCGGATTAGATGCGGAACCTATACCCTTAACCACTGTATTCGAAACCTTGTTGCATTTTAAATTTAATTTTTCACAACAATTCGAAGTTAAGAAATTACTTTGAGAAGCCGAATCAATTAATGCGCGTACGACATGACGACGACCATTTAAATCGGTAGCATAAACTTGCACCGTTCCCAGTAAACAAGTCGTATCCGTAGACTGAGATATAGGACGTACATTGCATAACGATACGTTCTGTTGCGCGGGAACATAAGCGGCCGTGGTAGGTATATCCGTCAGCTGGCCGCAGGCGGCAGCAGGGCGCGAGTTATATTGCGGCGGCTGAGCCGACAGTGGTGCCAGCGCAGCGGGTGCGACGACGGGAGCGCCGGCGGCGGCGCGGCCACACGGCGAGCGCGCAGGCGGCGCGGGAGCGCGCAGCGCGGCGCGGGGGTGCGAGCGGGTGTCTTCGCGGGGGGAAGACTTACGACATAACATTGAATGATGTTTACATCCACAATAACGGCAATTAAATTTAGAATTGCAAGCCGTATTAATATGCGTAACACTTAAACAATTAGTGCAACCTTTGTTACGTTTTATAAAAGAAAACCTGTCATCAATTGAAATTTTATTAAATGCAGGGCATTTATATAAATAGGCATGATCAGTTTGTTTACATAGCGGACACTGAGTTACACATGAAGCAGCGAAAGAATGCGTAGATTTTGCGGGAACCATAACCGGTTTGTTATTATCAAACACCCGGGCATGGGAAGCGGGCGTAGTGCGTTCCAATATTTTACTCTGTTCACGAACGAACTTTACAAATTCATTATAGGTAGGCATAGATTTACCACGCATTTGCATTTCGAACGAACGTGCAGTGCTCGAGTCTACCTTCTTTAATGCAAGTTGTAATAAAATAAAATCAGACAAGTTATCGAGCTTGAGTGAGTTCAAACTTGACACTGCCGTACAGAATTTATCGAGAAATGATTCTAAGTTCTTATTAGTCGCGTTGTTAAAAGATTTGAATTCCAGTACTTGATCTAGATATGCGGAGGCAAGATTACGCTTGTCATCGAATTTTTCGACGAGCGTCTGCCATATAATGCGGTAGTTATCACCATTCGGAGTGATTCCGGAACAAGCGGAAAGCGCCCGGCCCGATAGTTTGTTTATCAAATATTGAATTGTGAGATCAGGATTTTCGTGAATTGTCCGCTTAAATGACTCATAAAAAATCCTCCAAGACATAGGATCCCCATTAAAATTCATTAAATCAAGTTCAGGGAGTCGAATAGATTTGCGTTGCGGTGCAACATGTGAAACAGCGGTTTCGACCTTTGTCGCGGGCGGGTTGAGTTTATCGTAAACAAACTTACAGCGGCAGTACATATCTTCGAACACATTTACAGATTGATAATTAACGGTATACGAAGGGTTGATAGTCAACTCGACGACATTAATTTTGTTCAAAATTTCAGAAAATTCCGAACGTAAGCGGTCTAAGGAAATCATTCCACATAGAAATAAATCTTTCTCAGTATCATCAGTAAAAGCCTTTAGAGAGCGGTTAAAAACTTGTTGTAATCGTGCGAATATTGCATCACGTTGACCAATTAAAGTCAAACGTTCGACTTCCAAAGTATCGAGAGCTTTTGGTTTCTCGGCTACTTCCTTATCATTAGAACGCGTACTAGCCATTTTGTCAGAATTTTAAATAATATGGACAAATTAATAAATGACTAATTGTTTCGTAAAATGCCTGCAACACTCAGTGGGCGTGGTCAAGCAAGAACAAAGACGCGGTGACGGGCACAAAGTTGTAAGAATACCTTCACTTTGCAAATAAAATATTATAAAGAAAAAAACTATTTTATGTAATCTAGGAAAGCGGAATACACGAAGTATATATATAAGAGCGTACAAGTAACTCAGAGGTACTAAATAAACGGAAATATAGCGGGCGGGAACACAATATTTATGAGAAATATTGATATAAAAATGTGCGGTAGCTCACGGCAGATCACAGAAAATAAACTAAAACCGGAGAATCTAAGTAAATTATATAGATTTTAACGATCACAAGAAATGATCGAGTTGGGATAGGATCATAAGAAATGATCCAGCGGTGGAATCACAAGAAATGATCCGGCGGTGAAGGACCACAAGAAATGTTAACGCGGCAGCTAAGCTGTATAGCTGAGCACGTCTCCAAATGCGGGGGTAGGATAGCTGGTAAAAATATGAGGATATGATGACTAACCTGGTCTCCTACTGGCATAACACTCGACAAGCTACGATCACCTCAGTGCGGGCTCCGATCCTGTAGCTCGTATCCAGGGTACAGAGTTCCAGCCTTGCAGTTCTTGCACTTCTAGGCTTCTTCAGGTGTGTCACACAAGCGGCCTTCAATATTCGAATTGTAGTGGACTGTATTAAGCGCGGCGCGGTAGAAACTGTTTGTACGCAGCTTCTTCAGCTGATTAGCCCAAAGGATGGACAACCAGGTACACTCCGAGTTCAGAGCGAGTAGCGGCAGCCGCGAGCAACGAGGGTTGATCGCAGACTACTTGTCCAATGACAAGCAAATGTCTCGTGCATCCGCGGCGTAAGTGACAGAGATAGTCATCGAAAAATATGAATAATGAGAGGGTAGAAAAATAATAAGCGCAGTAATGACTGGCGCGAACAATGACGTTATTTTAATAATTAAATAGACGGATGTGGTGTAGGCGACAAGAAGGCAAACATTGTGTTTGGGTATTTTTAATACAGTTATTTCTTATGGGGGGTTCCCCGTTTCAGGTGATGGATTACATCACATCCTCTTTTATTCGGAACGGAACAAATTACGTTATTCAAATTTTAAAAATTCTCTCCAGTCGAATCTAATATTTTTTACGAAAATGTCATTTGATTCGTAGTTGCTATTGGTCATGTTATTATTATAAATTCCCGCGTTTGAGCGTGCCTAATGCGTTCAATGTCGATCGATACTCAACCGGAACCGGTGTTTCGTTTCGAGTCTGGTGGTTTAATAATTCAGTTTTGTCTGTCTGCTCTACTCGGTAAAGCATACAACATAAGTAGTTTTGTTTATTATGCTATCCTACAAATATATGACAACTAGCTTGTGCTCGCAATTTTGTATGGGTTTAATCATGGCCATATGTATCTTATGCTCTTCCCGGCGGCTTAAACTATCTCCATACAAAATATCATTAATTAAATTCGATTAGCTATTTAGTCATGTAATGATACCAAGAGATAGACGTGCAGAGAGAGAGTTACCTTACATATATAATTTTAGCTATATACCTAACTAGTTGCGCCCCGCGGTTTCACCCGCGGATAAAAAATAAAAAGTATTTTATTTATTTGCTCATCCCACGGGAACATTTCACTTTTCCGGGATAAAATGTAGCCTATGTGTTAATATAGTGTATAAGCTATCTTGGTACCGAATTTCATCCAAATCCATTCAGCCGTTTGAGCGTGAAGGAGTAACAAACATACACACATACGAACTTTCGCCTTTATAATATTAGTGGGATTAGTGTGATTACATTAGTACGCATAAACTGCGCCGATATAAAAGAAGTATTGTGTTTAATAAGTTCTATATTTTACATAAATTTACAGAACACGTCATCAGGCAACCAAACTAATGAAAGCCGTGTAGCCCGTTGTCATGCACCAAACCACCTTGAATTATCCGACATATCACACCTTTAAATTTTTTAGTATCGATTTGTGTTTAGAATTTATCTTCATCGGTTTTGACAGGATTTTGCAATTTGGAAGTTTGGAAGGTTTCTAATGTCTCATTTGTAGAAAGAAGACTAAGCATAGGTAAGTGTTCGACAAGACCGCAGACGTAGCTAAATAGCTAATGGCCGATACGATTCCGTGCACATTACCAACATAGCGCGATTTCATCTCTCAAAGCAATAAACTAAAGACGGTGCAGTAATGCATTTTACATTTTGATGCATCATTAAATTGCACATTACACGCCCCTGGCCCGTCGGGAGGCAATTATAAAAGAACTGTTAAGACACCGCTCATAAAAATAAAGCCTTGTTCTCAAACTTATTAAGAAGTCTGCACAGTTTTAGAGCACACGCGAAATTTTAATCAAATTCGTTATCGCAGCCGACTTTAGCGCCCTCTTATCTTTTCACCCCGAAGCACTATCAAAGACATTTGGCACGTAAAGTCAACCTATGATAAAGTTTCGATTCTACGATTCTGAAACTACATCATCGTTAGCAGCTTTTATATCCACTGATGAGTGTTGGGAATAGGTACCTCCCTTGTATTCTAACAAACTTAACGATAATTTCACGATATGGTCTTATATTGTACCCGACGAAATCATTAACCCACACCTGCCGTATCACACCTCGGCTGTACCAATTCCAGTAAAATATAGGTATCTGGATAGTTTCCTCGATAATTTGAGGCTCCGGCCTCGCTGTCAAGATCTATCAATTAACAAGTAAACTCCATCGGCGTTCAGGTGAATGTCAATTAGAGCTGAAGTCTGTGGTACATCGCCGGCGATGAAATGAATATCTGAGCGGCGCCGTAGCCCCGGAGATGGCCTAGGATCTGGGAACAAGAGCCAGTCAATTATGGCTCGCCTGCTTTTTGTCTTCTACTCCATAGCACTAATAAACTAAAATTGGAAAATTTATATTATGTATAGTATAATTGTATTTATTATAATTTGACCATGAATTTATAAATGCATATAATGAGTATGTGTTTGAAAAATAATAGGAGCGCCCCGCGGCTTCATCCGCATTGAAAATGATTAGTAATTAATTAATAGTAATGATGTGGTGTGCTAGCCCACGAAAAAGTTTACATACCAGTTTAATAGAGAACTTTTCCAGCTAGTTGCTAGGGGCAACGAATGTTGTTGATATAGACTTGACATTAGAGAAAATTTTATTTTCCGCATTTTGGTTTTTGTAAATATCTTTTTAATTAATATATCTTATACAAAGTCAATCGGCATATCATTAATTCAGCAAACCTATGGACCTCCTTCTATTACAACAAAAGTGTATCGAACTTCGCTTTACTGGTGACCCCGACGTGATTAACTAGGCTTTACTGGTGACCTGTTTTGAACCGAAAGTCCACGTTTGCAGTAAATGTGTGTGATTTTGATTTTGTTGCTGATTGCGATAATTCTGATACTGATTCACATAAAGATGTCGCTCTCAACCGATAAGAACGAAGATATTTGTCGTGTGGGCGTGCGCATTCCGCCGTTTTGGCCTGAAAAGCCGGCCATTTGGTTCGCGCAGATCGAGGGCCAATTCGCGATATCGAACATTACTACGGACAATACGAAGTTTTTCTACGTTATCGGCCAACTAGACCCGCAGTATGCTTCTGAGGTGGAAGATATAATCATCAACCCGCCCGACACCAACAGGTATGAAAAATTGAAGTCGGAACTTATCAAACGACTGTCCGCGTCACGAGAAAAGAAGGTCAAGCAATTACTTATGCACGCAGAACTTGGAGACCGTAAGCCATCTCAGTTTCTAAGACATTTGCAACATTTGGCTGGACCTGGAGTTCCCGAAGATTTTCTACGTACTATCTGGACCAGTCGCCTACCAAGTAGCACGCAAACGATAATCGCTTCGCAGATGATGTCTTCACTGGAAGCGCTCGCAGATCTCGCTGACCGCATCCATGACGTTGTTTCGCCTACAGCGCACGTAGCATCAACATCAAGTGCCATACCAGGAAGCTCTTTAGAAGCCATGAACCAACAGATTGCTGAACTTACCAAACAAGTGCAAGCTCTAACTGCGCAGGTGAACCGGCATTCACGTGCACCGAATCGTTCAAACAAGAAAACGCGCGGTCGTTCTAGCTCCACACGATCACAGTCGAACTATAGAAAATTTCCTGTGTGCTGGTATCATAATAAGTTCGGCAATGAAGCAAGTAAGTGCGTAAAACCGTGCGACTACCATGCGGGAAACGCGAACAGCAGTCGGTAATGGCGACGACCGATTGCCAAACTTCCGGTCGCCTATTTGTCACGGACGGCGCTACGAAGATGCAGTTTCTCATCGATACTGGCAGTGACGTATGTGTCTTCCCCCGATCGGCACTCAAGGAACGTCGTGAGAAAACAAATTATGAGCTGTGTGCGGCAAACGGTACACCCATTTCTACTTACGGCTACGCTCATTTAGTGCTGAACCTAGGCTTGCGCCGTGACTTCACTTGGCGATTCATCGTAGCGGACGTTACAAAGGCCATAATAGGTGTAGATTTTTTATCATTTTACAACCTCATCGTGGATTGTCGAAATCAACGTTTAATCGACAACACTACAAGCCTTACGTCCCCAGCTTCACCTGCACAGTCAACTGGGAACATTTCATCGGTAAAAGTTATTTCTGGAAATTCCGTATATCATAACATACTAAGCGAATACCCTGAGATTACTAGACCTTCCGGTGTCCACCGTGTTCCGAAGCATAATACCATGCATCATATACAAACTACTGCAGGGCCGCCAATAAGCAGCACACCACGAAGACTAGCACCGGATAAATTAAAAATCGCAAAAGACGAATTTGCAGATATGTTGAGGAACGGAACAGCCAGACCTTCAAAGTCACCATGGTCATCACCACTTCATCTTGCGCCTAAAAAAGATAACGGCTGGCGTCCATGCGGTGACTACAGAATGCTCAACGCTAGAACCGTACCAGACAGCTATCCCATTCGACACATACATGACTTTGCACATTGTCTCTCCGGCTGTCAAGTATACTCGGTTATCGATCTCGTAAAAGCTTATAATCAAATTCCTGTCTGCCCTGAGGATATTCCGAAGACCGCAATCACGACGCCGTTTGGTTTATACGAATTTCCGTTCATGACGTTCGGACTACGTAATGCCAGTCAAACGTTTCAACGATTTGTGGACGAGATGCTTAGGGGCCTTGAAGAGTTCTGCTTCCCGTTTCTGGACGATTTTTTGATCTTCTCACCTGATCAGGAATCACACAAGAAGCACCTTCATCTACTCTTCAACAGACTAAAGGAATACGGCATGGTAATCAACACAAACAAGTGCATATTCGGTGTATCAGAGGTAACGTTTTTAGGACACAGCATCTCAGCAGCTGGCACTAAGCCGTTACCATCGAAGGTAGAAGCAGTTGCGAATTACCCACCACCGAAAACCGTTAGAGAACTGCGAAGATTCCTAGGAATGGTGAACTTTTACAGAAGGTTTATTCCTGACGCAGCGCGGCATCAAGCGCCTCTGAATGCACTGCTCACAGGATCAGTTAAAGGTTCACATCCCGTGCATTTATCAGAAGAAGCTACTAAAGCATTCATCGCCTGCAAGGAAAGTCTCTGCCAAGCAGCACTACTTGCTCATCCAGACTGCCAAGCGAAGCTCGCTATAGTCACTGATGCTTCAGACACAGCAATGGGCGCAGCTTTACAACAGCATAGAGACGGCCTGTGGGAACCTTTAGCATTTTTCTCTCGAAAACTTTCGCCATGTCAACAGAAATACTCGCCTTATGACAGGGAACTTCTCGCCATCTACGAAGCAATAAAATACTTTCGTCACATGGTGGAGGCGAGAGATTTCATTATTTACACTGACCATAAGCCCATAACTTTCGCATTTCATTCACGAAAAGAAAAGTGCTCACCAAGACAGTTCAGACATCTGGATTTTATTTCACAGTTTTCCACAGATATCAGGCATATTTCAGGAAAGGATAACGTTGTGGCTGACAGTTTATCACGCATCGAAGAGATTACTCAGCCCATCGATCTATCCAAGCTTGCTCAAGCACAAAGCACAGATCCTGAACTAGAACAACTTTTGGATAGCGATACTTCTCTGCGCTTGACAAAAATCAAACTGCCTGGATCTCACACAGAAATCTATTGTGACAAGAGCAGCAATGTGGCCAGACCTTATGTGACCAAAGACATGCGACGGCAAGTGTTCGAAAACTTGCATTCTTTTAGCCACCCTGGCATAAATGCGACGACGAAACTGATATCGGAACGCTATGTATGGCCTAGTATGCGAAAAGATTGTAGAGAGTGGACTCGTTCCTGCCTAGCATGCCAACGATCAAAAATAACACGTCATGTCTCATCACCATTAGCATCATTCAGCTTACCTCGAGCCAGATTCATGAAAATCCACATAGATTTGATCGGACCTTTACCTCTTTCACAGGGGTATCGTTACTGTCTCACATGTGTAGATCGCTTCACACGATGGCCCGAGGCTATACCATTACAGGAGATAACAGCTGAAACAGTGGCAAAAGCTTTAGTTCACGGATGGATATCCAGATTCGGCTGCCCTGAAGATATCGTCACTGATCGTGGTCGACAGTTTGAATCAGAACTTTTTAAGCATCTGTCCCACATCATCGGATTTCAACGCAGACGAACTACAGCCTACCATCCAGCATGCAATGGACTTGTCGAAAGATTCCACAGACAGCTTAAAGCCGCTATTACATGTCATGCGACCAGCAGCTGGCTTGAAACACTTCCACTTGTACTACTGGGAATCCGGGCGGCATTTAAGGAAGACTTACAAGCGACTCCAGCTGAACTCGTATATGGAGAGACACTACGACTCCCAGGTGACATTTTTTGTCAATCGGCTGATGGTACAGAGGACTTGACAGTATACACTGAAAGACTGCGCACATTCGCCAAAAATTTGTTGCCATTACCAACTTCTCACCATGGGAATAACCGCTCCATATTCATTTTCAAAGATTTAGCAACAGCATCCCACGTCTTTCTAAGAGATGACACCTCGCACCCATCTTTTCAAGCAGCTTATACAGGCCCACATGAGGTGATAAAACGAGGGGATAAAGTTTTCAAGCTCCGCATAAAAGGCAAAGAAGTCACTGTATCAGTCGACCGCATTAAACCTGCCTACATACTTCGTGAGTTGGACCATTCTCCCGCCGTGGCAGCACCTGAGACCCGAGACGCTCCAGTGACCACCACTCGATCAGGACGAACAGTGCGTTTTCCAGAATATTATCGCCCGTAGGACGGTCTCTGGAGGGGGGTGATGTGGTGTGCTAGCCCACGAAAAAGTTTACATACCAGTTTAATAGAGAACTTTTCCAGCTAGTTGCTAGGGGCAACGAATGTTGTTGATATAGACTTGACATTAGAGAAAATTTTATTTTCCGCATTTTGGTTTTTGTAAATATCTTTTTAATTAATATATCTTATACAAAGTCAATCGGCATATCATTAATTCAGCAAACCTATGGACCTCCTTCTATTACAACAAAAGTGTATCGAACTTCGCTTTAATGATTTATCTATTAAGCAGGAACCGTTAATTCTAAACAGAAATCAACTAGCTAAATTTTAGCATATGCATGACATAAAAAAATCACACTAATATTATAAAGGTGAAAGTTTGTGTGTCTGAATGTGTGTATGTGTGTATGTTTGTTACTACTTCACGCTTCAAACGGCTGAATAGATTTGAATGAAATTCGGTACCAAGATAGCTTATACACTGATGAGATGAGCAAATAATTAAAATACTTTTTATCCGTGGGTGAAACCGCGGGGCGCAACTAGTTGTACATAAATGCACGATAATGGAAATTTAACGCATATTCCCTATGAATGAGATTGAATACGTTTTAATGCGTTTGCCTCATGGAGATGCAATATAATATTAGACACCCGTATGTAACGAAACAATGTAGCAAACAGTTGGGACAATTTGTTGAGTGCACGATTTAACTCACGCACGCACACTAATGCATACATAGCGACTATTTGATTCTTTATATTGTATCTCGACGCGACAGCCCAATTCTAAGATGCCTTAGTTGGCCTTTCTCATTTTGTTTGGATCATATGTTTCATTATTATCATCTATGAGCTTACTGGGTGCAACATTTCAAGGTTGATCGATGACCGACATGCGTTGTATCAGGCCCACTATGCCGAGGTCTTACTGTTTGTTTACACTGTGACGGATGGGGTATTGCACTCGTCATTTACATGGACATATCGACGTCTTGATTGATCGATGGCGAATGACTCCAGCTTGTTATCAAACAGCTAATAAATCAGACGTGCCTTCATGTTATTGCGATATTTGTATGCACATATAATTATTTGTTAATATTATTAACTTGAGGCACGTATTCAATAACATATTGCTGTGGCATCAATTTCGAAAGCAAATACCTTTTATTTACGTAAACCTCGTGCTCGTGTGACATTTTGTAATATACCTTTATAGAGGCAGATACCTATTGTAATAAGTGATCGACTTATGCTATGCAAGCTGAAAATAACATCACGAATAGCTTAAGGTCAAAGGGAATCAATGTGATAATGACTCAATTGCATACAATTGCTTGACCTCACTTATTTTCATTTTAATAAGGTTATAAGCATAAAGTTACGTAACTCAGCAGGAGAAAACATTCGCTGCATAAATAAAACTGCAAAATGAACGGTTGAGCTGCACTTGCAAAGTTGCGTAATATCAACATTATCTCACGAGATTATAAACGAGATTATGCCTATACGTAATCGACGCCAAAACTGGAGCCGGCTGCACCTTCCCCTACTCACTTGCAGTTGCGAAATGTCTGCTGCGGCCACAATAATATTACTTTGTACATATTTAGAAACCTGCTTGGTTGGTGCAGTGTTATTCAATCCACGACCTATTTGCGGTCAGCACTCTAGACTTTAGACGTATCAAACGCTTCAGCAGTTTCATATTTTGCCATGTCTGTTGTTTCATTTAAAATACCTTATATTGTATATTGCTTATGTCTATTAGGTACATCGTGCATCAGTCTTGTTTTGCAAGTTGCGCATTCACAAGTAATACGACTGCCCTATCCTACTACCCTTCGTCGTGTTCAATTTCTAACTAATCGTACTAATATTTTAAATGCGAAAGTTTGCGTGTGCCTGTGTATAGAGTCATATACGACTCAGCGCTAAAATGGATAAACAGATTCAAATTTAATTTATTGTATAGAAACTTGGTCCTATATTTACGTAATAGCAGGAACCTGAAAAATGTTTAGTTCCCATGGTATAGAATTGATGAATAGAATTGTCGATGATCCCAAGATCTCCGACAAATTAGAATGACTTGAACTCTGAAGAATGTTATTGTATCTTCTACCACCTGTTTTTTTTGGGAATACTTATTTCGATCATAGATAGAAATAAATAGACAACACCCAAAAACCACATACATAAATCCAGGACCCTAACTAGGATCCCCTGTATCTAATGATCCACGATCTACAAGGACCATAGTCCCAGAACACCCAGAATTTATCCAGACACAGTACTCGTTTTTGCGCCTTTTTTGCCCGTGCACAAATGGTTTCGATATAATCCACGCTTCGACCTTCTCAATATTACGGTACGTCTCACCACCGTCAAAAACCTCATCCACACAATTATTTTGCAAGAATTCAGGTAACTATTCCATTTAGATACATTTCGTGCGCAGTAATGTCGATCAATGATTTTCAGACTTTAGATCCAACAGCAATACCATCTTTATGTGTTAAATTCTGGGTGGCTTTGTAATATCCGAAGTTTTCAGACTTATCAGGAATATTGCGGACTACAAAACCACATTTCGGCTCTGTTGCTAATCCTGAACCCACCTTTACCTTAAGTCGTCCAACTTAATTAACAATTTTAATTAGCGATCATTATTTTAATCACTTCTCCCGTCACGGTTGCTGGTTAATTTGTACATAGTTCCATAATGGGAGCGTCTAGTGTCTAATGAATATATGATACGATTAAATTAATTTTCTTAAGCACACGCCTCTTTGTTACGAAACGTAACTTATTTGTTTGCGACTTGTTTGCGTCTTTTCACTTTCTAGATTTTTTTGTGCATTTTCTGCCGCTGCTGACATTCCGAATTAGGAATTACACACACCTTGATTTTGGATGATTCTTTAATGCTATAAGATACTTTATTATTTGTATATTCTTTTTATGAATGACATAACTACACAGAAAAAAATAGCGATAGAAAATCGATTCTTATTAAAGATTTTCTATATCTAGTTATCTGAAAATATTGAATGACTTCTAAATTTATTAGTTTCTGATGAGGACGCGTACACGGCTAATAAGTGGGTCAAATAACCCTTTGGCTTGTCGAGAAGTGAGAGCAATCACACGAGCCGCCCGCCTAATTGAAGTCCAATGTCGCGCGGCCCGCCCACGGTGATTGATACCGCCCAGACCGAGCCGGCTTCTAATTCGATTGTGATATTGTTTAGACGCACCGAAGACGTCACTCCCACCCGCCTGAATCTAATCTGTACTCACGCGAATGATGTCATCCGGAGACGCTGATCGCTTGATTCATTCCGAGTGTTCGAACGAGATACGCGAGATTGATGAGCGGCTGTCGAAGCGTGTTGCATCGGTCACGGGGAAAAACGTGCCAAGCAGGGATGGAAGGTGGTAGTAGTCCCCTAATTAGCCGCGCCATAGCCATCAATATCCATTATTGGCGCCGCACGCGACGGCGCTGGCGACTGAGTACAGCCGCCCCGCCGCCGCGCCGTCGACATTGCTCGCCTGTGCCGATTACCGATAGCTTCCACTCCATCTAGATTTGCGATAAGGGTTTGCACTTCCGCTGCTGACCACAGGGTTCCAGTTAACACGCAACTTTACTCCTAGTCTATTTTGCAAAATATACATAAATACGATTAACTAAATTTAGGTGGTCGCTCTATTGAGCTCTCTCAACTCCACTTGTAAAACTTTAAAGCTAATTGAATCATTGAATTTCCTCATAGAACTTTTTCATTCGATTCTTGATAATGACTATCAACCCATACCCGCATTTTAGTTACTACAGTCATTTCCCAGTGTTTTTTTTTTTTTTTTGCGAAAACGCATTGCTTTTGTTGCATTTGTAGTGCTTATAATTATTATACAGTTATAATAAAAATCAATGATTCATATTGGTTCGTAACGCCCGGTTTATGTATTCAATTCGATAATACAAAATGATCCCATACGTTCATAAACTGACATTGTCGACTTTTTAGTAAACACTAGGACAATTACATAAGGGACAATTACAGCTTTCATAAAAATATCAAATTGTCGGAGCGTGCATCGGGTCGCCGCTCTCCTATTTGAAACTTCTTCGCCGGTGAATCAAGCTAAAGGGTTATAACCCTCGGCCCTAATCTTTGAACTATGACTTGACCGTTAATACGCATTTATAATTTGCTCTTCGATTATTTAGTACGGTGGAATGGAACGCTGAGATACGAATAAATTAGTTTCGTGTTTGGGAACAAAGCCGGTCCAAAGTTTTGAGTAACGGTCACAGGATCGTTGTAAGAGTTAAACCTCTATCTGTTGGAGTACTCTATTGGAATCTGTCTTGTTGTTTGGTTTGACTAACAAACTTGGAATCCGTTTTCCGGACATTTATAAGCACTCGAGTCTATCAACAGCGTCCATTCAATATAATTTCTTCCCTGTGTTTACTGAGCAAACGCCCGACTCTTTGCTTAATTGCTTCTGACTGGGTCATTCTTGTATTATATTGTTTCTGTACTGTACGATTATCCAGTAAGAACAGGTTCGTATTTTACAATATAAAGTTACATGTAAACAAAGTCAATGGTTAAGCAGCTTAAAAATAGGTCACTCAACTATCTGAACTCTGACCGATGAGTCCAGCTAATATCACCCTTCGGCCACTGGCGCCGGTCACGAGACCTCCCGACGTTTGTCGGCATCAAGCAGGTGCAATCTAACCCCTTCAGCCCCTTACTTAGGCTGCAGCTTCCACGCGCTTCATTTGCATTGCCAAGGTATCTGATGCGCTCTATGCACTCCCTTCTCACTTTATAATTCAAATATTCCTTGCACACAAACGCCGGGTGGCTTCGGGGAAATGTGAGAAATTGTAACGGTAGATAACGTGCCGATTAATTTGAAATAATTTTCTTTGTTACCTTGCAATCACTTTGAAACAATAATGTCTACTAATAATCCTACTTGTTTCAAAGGTAGATACGCAAAATAGCATGCAGCCAGAAAAAACATTACATTATTAGTTCCTCGTACATACGTATCGTCAAGTTTATTTTTGCCATCTCATAACAGCCTGGCCGTCTTTGATTCAGCTAGTTAATTCATGACTGAGAGATTCCGCTCGAACTACTGCGTCAGCACTACAGAAAACGTATGAAACGATTTCGATTTTGCTACAATGGCAATCTGCCTGCCGTTGAATAATACATGAGCTTCTTTATGATGTCATATCTTATGAGATGTCCAATTTCACGAGTCACTCAACGCTTAATGTTCATCAAAATGACGATAACGTAAGCACAGACTTAAATTTAAGAACAACTCGGTTGTTTTCGATACTGTGTCTGTAATTCATCGAGAGCATGACAGCGTAGTTAGATTTTGTAGACGCCCTTTGTGAAAGTTTCGACGTTGTAAACGCTTTGAAGTGCAACAACGACGTGATATTATCATGAAGCAAATAGAGTTATTTTAACAGAACCCTTTGTGCTCGCCAAAATAGTGAATGGGAATTTGCGATAGGTGCTACAGAAAGAGCTCTAAAAGGGTATTTAGTGTTATACAGAAGAGTTGTTTGATCCTGGATCACGGAATTTAAAGGTCTACTATGTTGGATTGTGCACTTTAAGTGCTAACCACGGTGACCTAGCTCTACCGTAATCAAATTATTACAGTTGTTACGTCACCTACATCGACACTATTATGTTAATTAACATACACCTAAACCTACCTATGATACTAATTCTAACAAAAAGTGAAACAGAATGAAAATTAATAAAACCTCAGCCATATTTCACCGAACAAGAAAATTTTCGTATAATTTAAAGGCAAATTATCAATCATCTAAAATTTGAGTTTTAATTTGAATTAAAACGGTTTCCCTCTGTTGGTCTTTATATAAAAAATTATGAAAATTTACTGACCGGAATTATTAAGTTAATCCTCAATCTTCATTTAGGAGATCTAACCAATTAAAGTAATACTTGTGCCGGATCAAAGCCATATTTTTACAACATTATTACGGTACGGCCGACCTGCCGGGAGGTGCGTAGGCCGTCTCCAGAAGTGGTAACTTCCTCTATTACGTCACTCCAGTGATTCACGCAATTTGCTCCATGAGATTAAGACACTGTTTGGGTTTTATTTGTCTGTGACCTCCTAATGTCCGTGCTTTATTCAAATTGGTAGCAATTTTGATGTAGCCAAGATTTGAATTGATGTTAGGCTGCGACCCATAAACGAATACAAATTTAGAGACCTAGAGAAGAATAAATATTTTAATCCAAAAAATAATACAGTAATGAGTACGATGTTTCGGACTATCCCTACGACTTTTCTATTTAAATTAAATTATAGTCCCAAAGTAAATTTTAGAAAAAATTATCCGTTGTTTTTCTGTTGTAGGCATAATTTAATTTAATAATTAGTTACTGCTCGTAATGAAACTTCCACAAACTTTTGATAATTTAACGCATTGACTTGTCTTGAATGTCTCTGCAAACAACTGGTTCTACCGCTGAGTAGTAACAGGTTATGCAGCCGGTATAACAAAGCTGATTGCGGAGTAACATGGAACGCGAATCCAGGCACGAAACAATATTACGATTACGTCATTCAAAAAGTGCATTTATGTAGAGAGCGAGCCCACTATCCTTCTGCGACTACGCTACGAATGAATTCTTATATGAAAAGCAGTTTTTTCCCTGTAATAAATAATAGAACAGACGGAAAGCTATAGATACAGTAAGGAAACAGCTCCTGTACCTACTAACCACGTTCCTTAAGCAATTACGTCTTTCACTGCCATCTACTATTCACTGAATAAATTAGAGATTTGCAATGAAGTAAACATAAACATGTCGCCAAGAGAGCTAACGTCATGGAATAAAGTTTACACAAATTTAGCTGTGTAAAACGCTGCCAACATTCATGACACATTTAATCTTGCTATGTACCTAGTCATCGTTCTCAGTGATAATAATAAAATATAATAATGCTGATACAAACCACCCAAATATTCGATTCACTTCAAATTAAAAAAAATCTTTTTAATGCCGTCTAGTTTTCTTCTTAAACCTACTAATTAGGAGGATGAAATATCTTTCTGAGAATTCAAATTGTCTCCTTTGTAAACAACACGGGCTTTATCTAAGAACACTTATTTTTTTCCTTAATACACAATCCTTTCAACCTAGGTAGCTTCTTTTAAATACTTGCTAGGTTGTGGTGGGAATTTCCGCACACAATTGGAGCAGCATGATATCCAAAGTAAGCGTACCCAGACGGCTAATAAAACTTAGCAAAGCCAACACACAAGTTTCGCTTGTTTAAAGGCAGCTATGTCGAGCAGATGACGCTCAAACAAATCTCAATATCTAACATATGGCATGAATATTTAGAGCAGGAAAACGCATCGAGCGTTTCTCTGCACGGCTATAAGACATCGAAAATAGATTGTGCGAACGGGGTTAGACGCACCTGTTATTTGGCTTTCGGGTGGGTGCGGTGTCGGCACGGGGCCGAGGGGCGGGGGTGGCAGATTCATTAATAATGGCCCACAATGAGACGCCTTTATTTACGAGCTGCGGCAACGGAGTCGAACCGCATCGCGCTACGCTACGCTATGGAATCCCAAAGGCAACACGCCAACAACCCTCCAAATATTCATACCTTGTCTGACAAACAGACACCAACTTAAGCTAACACCATCTTGTGCTTGTTGTAACAACTAAATAGTATTAAAAATACTTTTTAACACTCCTATTATAAGAATCTAATGCCCGATCACTCTAGGACGTACCCAAATTCGTTGTAGTAGTTGTGTAGTAGACCGTACGTCATACAAGAAAAAATGTGAACTTAGAAGCTGTCAAATTTTAGCGTAAACGGACATAAATGTAAAATAGTAAATGTGAATATGCTTTTGTCTTGTGTTTGTGTGTTGAGTTTCAGTCACAGAACCATCGTAAACAGTATAAAGAAGAATTTCCATTGAAAATAAAATGTTAAATTTAAAGAAAGATATACTTCGGTATATTTATAGTATAAAAATTTGTATACTAAGAAAATCGTTCATAAGTCTTCTTATTTACGTGTAGTAATCTCAACGATTGGCCATTGTTAAACCGCATTTGGATGACATTCAATCAGCTTAATTCACAACAATTGAACGTGTAATTGACTTGATTTCGTTCATGTCTCTCAAGTAGTGGCTTATAAGGTGAACCCGGTACATCGGCATCGTTAGTGAACCGTCCATTGTCGCCTCATCCATTTTCGTGCCTCTTACAATTGGCAAAAAATCTTCTCTATACTAATGGACGGTGTGATGAGTCTAACCCAGCTAATTTAAATGGTCTCTGTCCAAATATTCGAGTCGCGTGACGCAACATGATTCACGACTAACTCTAACTACGTCTATCAAAGTGAACTGCACAGCTCCGAATGCTCGATCAACATTGATTTAGTATTTAGTTGGTAATCTTACTCCTATTTTATTATTACTAATCTCTGAGACATGTCTGAGAAATCCATTGTGTCTCTTTTACAGATAATTTAATTGTTATATTGTTACATATATAAAATGATATCATTTGTTATTTTTCAACCACATAGGGGAGATTTAGAAATTTTATTCGATATACGCAGCGTGACGCTTTATCTTCATTAATAATGCCTCTGGTGTGGTCTTAATGATTGCATAGCTGTATATTTAAGACCTAACGTATTTTCTATCCGCCTACTTTCAAGTCTGCGAGACGACCTATAAGCACCGCAATGATTGGCATTTAAGTTTTCAACACAAAGAATAGTGATCGGTGTTATGATTATGACTCAAGAGTTATATATGTAGGTTGTTTTGGAGGAGTGTAACGTTAAATGAATTCTTTTTTCTGGCTTCATTTTCCTACCAAGCTAGACTGGTTTTAAAACATGCAGTTCTTAAAAAGTATATACAAGTTATCTATAACAAGTTGCTTCAGCACAGCACACCACCACCACCACACCAAATACCTTCGTGCTATTTTCATGTTGATTAAAAATTAAAAATTGATTCACGGACAGACTGAAGGCTTAGTACAGATTTAATTTAACTTTGAAATTTGTTACAGTGTGAAGTTCTTAATATTAAAATCGTTATCGCATCGAGCTCAAAGAAATGGCAGTCAAATGACAAACACAACATAATTGAACGAAATTAAACAAAAAGTTGTCGTATAATAATATATATGAACAGTCCGATGGAGAATAGAGGCGTAGTGTATGAGGTAAGCGACCTTAAAAGGCACTTAGCAGTGCGCTCTCGGCGCGCTTCTCGCTGCGTTTCTTATTACTTAGCGAATAATTCGGGCAATAACCATCTACTCTCGGCTTAGACTACATAAATGTGGCGCCAACATCGCACACCATACTGCAATAACTTTAGTTTGATGAAGAGTACATTAGATACCCTACAAACTTGTTATATTGTTAGCTAGAAATCTATTACTGCTTTGGTCTGATTTGACCTTTTACTTGGCTTACGTATTGTACGTCAGTTACATACGTATTGATGAGGGCAGAATATCTGTCTATAGAGTGAAGTGAATCAGTGATCACTAAGTTCCTTCCTTTTGATATAAGCATTTTAGGCAAGTGAGCAAGCCCCGATGCCAGATTTTTATGAATGAAAAGGATATTTCTGAATATTTAAAAAAGTTTTCATGTCATAATTTCAACCTCTAGCAATAAATATTAAGAACAAAAGCAAATTATGTTAGGCAATATTATAATCTAATTTATTTGCGTAAACTACCATTTTACGTTTTATTTTTATGAAAACAAATTAATTAAGTAATGAATAGCGTAGAAATCTTAATCAAATTGCTTTATTACTGAATGCTGGTGGTTCCAACCGGAAAAGTTCGGGCGGAAATTATAGCTGGAGCAGTTCTGAAATGGCTATACCTGAGGCACTTTCTCGATTCGAGCAGATATCAACAGACGCCAATAGAAGTTTTTCATTTCCGCGCCTACGTCACGGATACGGAACCCATTCCGGTACGTGGATCACTCCAAGATGGGCAATGTACGAAACGAAAATACGAAAAGTCGGAAATCGCAGACATGTTGCCAAAAGCGTTATCCGTTTTCTATTTTAGTTATACAATATGTAACGACACCCTTTTCAATACCATTTTATGGGACTGCTGCATTGTGCTGGGGCAAATTTTCTTGTTCTACAGGAATAAAGGGAATATGGCAAGCGATTCTATTCAATAATGCGCAGTTAATATAATACCATAGAGACAAATACAAAGCTAGTGTACGTTTTCTCGGAACTGTCTAATGGAGTAGTACAGTTTAGAGAAGAGATTAGGGTATCTGGGTAGGCTGGCAATAGTGTACGAATGTTAAGTCGGATAGAGTTAATTAACGTTTATGCAGAGTCATCAAACTGGCGGAGCCTTCACGACAGACCCCTGGAGCTCGACTTCCCTTCGCTGCTTTTAATTGAATGCGATGCTAAAAATTCGATAATAACCTCTCCAGAAATTTTACTGTAGGAATTATAATTCGATTTTTACTGATATATACATATGTATCGGTTTAATTTATTCTTTATCCTATATTTTATATCTCGTGTATCTTATTACTTAATATAACTGTATCGTCATATTATATAAAGAATCTCCGTTAAATATTTAACTTCATGTAAAATTATTCCTTAAACATTGTCGTTATTTGGGTGTGATATTTTTACTAATTCTTTATTCGATGAAATTCTATTATGTACTTATGTAATATGATCAAAAACTGGCATGCCTGTGATGTCTGTAATTCTGTATTCTTCATTATGCTTTCATTTTCAAAGGATTCTCGCTAAAGTCATTAGCCACACATTGTGCTTCAATATTTTAGGGTTAACAAGAACCCTTACATTCAAATATTTGTACAAGTTAAAATTAAGCCGTGTCGTCGTGTTGAATGATATTCTGAATATTAATGGCAAAATTAAACCATGCTTGGTAAAAAAAAAATATTTACATAAAGTAATCAGTATCTAATATGTGTATCTATTAAACCTAAGCTAGAATAAAAACTTCAAAGAAACTGCTGTATAAGATACCAATACACATAAAGCAATAACTCCCATCGGAGTGTAACTTTACGAGTCTAACATCTCTGAGAAAAAAAAGCAATCAATAAATCTAGAAGTGATGCGTCCGTGCTCCTACTTAGGGGTTGCCAATTACCGCGATGCGCTCCAAGGAAGCTGCCAGTTTCTAAATTCTTCGTATATTTAATTTAACTTAATTGGTGTGTGGATACGCGGCGGCAGGCAGTCGACCGAGAATCGGTACCTCTTGGTTGGCGAAGTCGAGCTCGAAAACGGTACCCTCGCGGATAAACCAAGTACTCTCGTTCTTATCACTTGCTCTCATTGTTCTCTACGTTTGACGTTGCAAATTTCTCCCGCGGCTCGCATCGCAAGTTTCAAGGTGATCGTAATAGGAAGTCAAGACGCCTCGAAACTTTATCATTCTATACGAAGCCGTTCACCCTGAAATCAAAACAATATTAACTGAAATGGTAAACGCATGACCTAAACTGATCGTTCAAGAGATGATGTCAGCAGTGTCTTTGATTATGATAAATAATGTGCACACAAAAGGAAAGGACAAAGTGTTTGTGGGTGCTCAAACGGTGATGATGTGAATGGTACAGGAAACATGGCGCGTGCGCAGTTAACTGATGTTGAGATGAGCAGCGTGGGCGCACCCCCGCTATTTTATTTGCCGTACAATAGGCTCTTTACCTTTAGGCCATATTGCAAACGATACCTTAAAACTAACAATTACATTCGTGCTCTAAAGACAAATCAACATGTATAACATGATGACGTATTCAGTATTATGTGAATATCTCATACTAAATCTATTTATATAGAACCATTCGCCTTTTTGAATAATATCAGTTTATACTACTTTATCTACATACATATGGGAAATCGTCACTAATATTGGCAGTTATGTACCTAATTCCATTTTGACATTGACTCTACAAACAGCTCTATTGAAAGAGGAGATCAAACTTAATCCTCGCAACAAGTAGTGCCAAAGATACCTCTAGCCATAAACATTGTTCTCGAATTGTTCTCCAGCATCCGAACAAGGAGAGAGTGCGGTGTACGATTACATGTGTGGCGATTGGTAACCGTAGCTCAGTATGTGTCCATGTAGGTACGTACGTTGTACGTGTGTGCGAATTGCGTTTGGTGTGGGACGGGCATTGCATTTTTTGCGGGCGTGAGATGAACGGCAGGTCGTCGAACCCAAGTCTTGTCTCGGCACCGAAATTTCGGCAACACAGCGCATCTTTCAGGCGTTATAGCAGAGGCATTTTCATCTGAGTTAGTGACGTTTACAGTTCTGTAATAAAACAACATAATGTTGCAATTATAAGAAAAGCTGACAATTAAAACACGTTGCAAAAAAGGAAGGGCATCGGATTAGAACACCAATAAACCGGCAATACAAAATGTTCGCGTGTCGGCACTCGGCATTGGACAGCGCGGGCACGCATTGTGAGCATCCATCGGTATAGACCAAACACCTGGTGTTGTAGCCCACTCGTTACACGATGAAAAACACTTAGAAACAAGTAATTAGCGCTGTTTCCGTGCTTATTCCTCGTCTTTTATCCGATAGGAATGTGTGACGGACGCGTGCTTCATACATAACTCCTCTCCAAGCTTGAACTGACGTTGAAGTATGAACAACCGGCCGCCATCGAGATAATGTGTAATATAAATTCAGAACGGTATTCTTCAAAAGCAATTCAAATGCAGTATAAAACTGAAGAGATAGGAGTAATGATGTTACTGCCTGCTAATTGGGTACCTAAACTTGGGTACCTATTCGTATGATTCATCGTTGACTTTTTATCAGTCGTTGGTTATTTCATTCCGCTGCGCTGTAAATAGTCTTCGTATATATTTGTTATTATTTGTGGATTAAGTTATTGGTTTCTTTAATTTGTCGAATTGTTACATATAGGTGTGAATTGTTAAGTAGATCAACGGAAGTCAGGTGGTAGGAGACTTATCCATCGATTAAACCCTCGTGGATGTTCTCCGATTTCATAGTTCGGGAGCGACGTACGTTTTTATCTTATTCAGTATATTTTCGTTATAGTTTCAGTTAGTTAGTTATTACAATATATGTATTCAGTTATAGTTTTTGCCATAAGTGTAGTTTTGTTTAGTACTTCGTCGAAATTTTACTGGAAAGCGTTGCAAACTTACTGAAAAAGATAAATATACTCGTAGCTCTGCAACTATACAATTAGAATATAACTAACAAGGCAGTGAAATCGATCGCGGTTCCACCTGCGTTCTGTTGATCGACAGAACTAGAAAAAATATTGTTATTGCTAAAAACTCATTAGATACTTAGTACTTGATGAGATGCTCCGTCTCTGCAACAACACCAAACATAAACCAATAACTACTGTTAAAGAAATGGATGCTTCAACGATTAGAAATAGAACCATTAAGCTAAGGTTAACAATGAAGTGTCCTTGTCTTGGCCGTTGACCACGATTTTACAACAGATTACTTTGCAGCTCGGTATTATTTAAATGATACTGAACTGGTGTAAAAAAATGACTAGGTACCTATTTTGTAGTCAAAATGGCCATAAGAAGCGTTTAAACGAGCTTTTAGACGTCACGCTCGGTGGCGTGGTGGCAGCAAAAACTAGCGCACGTCCTATTCGTGACTTCGTCTGCGCCCGCGCCTCCGCCGCTGCTGCACGCCCAGCCGCATTTGTTCACAATTGAGACGGCCGTTGCTAATGCATTTAATTTATCTTTACGTATGGAACTTAGCTGAAATTAGCAAAGCTATTTCGCTAAGCTTTTGATTTCGCAACAGTTTAAGCCGTCTGTAATATTCTACATCAATAATTATCAGCTTTTCCACTTAAATTCTAAATAGTTTCAAGCAGAATGATATTAGTCGCACATACACAATTGTATATATTTTAAGCACATTACGCTAGAAAATGTATCTTTGAATCGAACGAAACGTGCTTCATGCGTCCATGTCTTGTCGTTTATAGCTCGCATCGCACCATTCAGTTCTTTTGTTTAAGTCCAAAAGGTGGCCATTAAAACAAAAGGCATTGTTTCAGATCGTTTCGAAAGTAGTGAGATACTCGCAATAATATCATTGGGAGCATTAAATTAGAGTGCATAATGGTTTGCAATGTCTGTAGGGTGAATAAGTAAGCGTGTCCTCGGGCGAGTCACGCTCAGGCGACGAAGGCCAACTCGTTCTGTGGCGCACTTTCGCCGCACTGTCTCCGCCTGCGCACGAGCTTAAAGCTTATATCGCCCACTCGCTTGCTCACTCCACGGAACTCTCCATTCTTTTGATAGGTTATTGAACAACGTAATGCTAGCCTTTTTGCCACTTGATTCATCAAAACTACGAAAAACCTCGTCCTTTGTTCTCTAACTGAAAACAGATCTCAACCCAAAAGCCCCCAAATTAATAGCAACCCCTATTTCTCTTCCCCAGCTTGCCTGTCTCGTTAATTTTCATACTGCTAGGAATATTACAAGTTTCGTATTCCTCCACAGGAGTTTCAGGGCAGGTGTGCAAATATTGTTTAGGAAATTAGTTTGATCACCAAACCACAAATTATTACGGGTACGGTCGATGTAAATAGCGAGATGGCTCTGCTCTGTGCTCAAGCTCAAGAAGTGGAAACAAGCAGTGCAACACATTGACCAGTTAAAATTGTAGACAATCTCCTCGGGGCGGGCGGAAGTGTGGCAGTGGCGAAAAGCTCTGCACTGCATGGAGGAGAAAGGAAGCGGCGCGTCGCGCGGTGTGATAAGACGACCGGCTGGCGTCAGTCGCGGGGCGAGGGCACGGTGCGGCGGGGGGTGAGGCGCGGCGCGAGGGGTGCGCGCGCACCGGCAGCCCCCGCGCCACGCCGCTCGCCTCCCGTCAGTCGCCCGCCGACTCTGCTTGTGCTTGTGTGACTCGCGCCGCTCCGTGCACCGCACTCGTGCTCCGATCACGACGCGTGCCGCCCCGCTGTGGCCGCGAACGCGACCTCTACGCTACCGGCGAAACGTTTCTCTTAACTTACGTGCAACTAGCTATGTTTTAATTTTTGGACTTTCACACTCCCTTACCCGGCTTGTTTACCCCTCATCATGTAAGTGTTACGCTCATTCTATTAAATGCGGCATGGTCTCGTCGAAATTCGGAACTCGCGTCGAAGTGATAACTCGTGGAAGTTGGTGAAATAAATTCAGTGCATTCGGCGTTCGTGCGTCATCCAATAGTTCGTATAACCGGTGTTCTTTGTCTGTGAACGGTGTTGATCCATCGATAATTTCCGAAATTCGACGGGAAAAGTTTCCAACAATAGGAGCGAGCGGTATGTTTTTATTGGCGGGTATTGGTGAACCATTCCGCTCGCTCCGGCACGGATGTGACTATGCCGTAAGAGCTTTGTCTTGGTTGAACCACCGAAGAGCACGACGGAACCAGCTGCTGACAATCCCCAAGTTAAAGCTTTCACCAATATTGGCTATAATGTAAAAGTTACGCTAAGTAGAACTCTTCCCTAATCCCCTGACGAAACTTTCTTTTCTTATTTCTTACTTTATACTCCCTTATATTACGTTAGTAGAGTTCTTGGCTTGTTTTTCGACAATACTATTTCCTTTGATGCTTGCAAATTACACTTGCAATATTTTTGCCAATACTCGCGGTATACATTTATGAAGCCTATAATCTCTCGTTTGTTTTGTCCAGTTTCAAAGATATCTTTTTACGGCTTTTGAGATATCAGTTATTACTTTACCTACCCGTAAATATCTATGACTCAATTTAGAAGATTATATTTTTTATAATTCTCTCCTAGTGCCTAGGTAGGTATGTTCTTTGTTTCACCTTGAAAGAAATCAGAGTTCCATTTCAGAGTGAGTTTCTTATGTATATATACCAGTTAAATAATCTATTCTTGTTGTATTTAACTAAAACAAGCTTTACTATTAAATTCGTCTATCTGTAATTATTATTCTAACAAATACGGCGGAATAACTTGTCGCTAAAAAGTGTTTTTTCCCTAATATTCTGCATAGTTTGTGCATAAAGTTGCAAACAAAATTTATTTAGCAGTACAGTAAGTACTAAAGAATTTGTTTTAATAAAAATATAGTCTTTACATAGGCACATAGTCTGCAACACAACAGAAAAACCGCAACCAAGTCGGTTGGAATGAATACCACATGACGTAATTTAACAATTTTATTTGTATGATGTCATGAATGAATAATTATTGTAATTACTGAAGATGTCAGAATTAATGCACAAAATTAAAAGTGATATAAGAAACGTAATCGAAAAATAAGTAAATACGCAAACATTATCGTGTGATTTTAAAATGCATTATATGAAATCTGCTCTCTTCAGTGTGGTTCATATTATTTGCGCCGATTCAACATCGGGGCACAGCTAAAACCCGCTCGGCTTCGACTACCTGCTCCCGACAAAAAGACGTTTGTCAATATAGGGTTCGCTGTTACATAGTATTGTTATTTAATTTTATTTAACATCTTATGTCGAATTATAAAGTTGTAATAATAAAGGCATAGGTACTACATAATAATTATCATCTGAATTATTTACATATATTCTGTAATATTATAACTTATAGTACCTATGTAGTACTAGGTGGTAGGACTTTTCTGCAAAGTTCGTCTAGGTACCACCGCTTTGCCTGTTATTCTGCCGCCAAGCAGTAGTGTGCAAGCACAACTGTGTTCCGGTTTGAAGGGCACTGTAGCTAGTGAAATTACTGGCTGGCTACTATAAATTAGCTGGGACCTGGAAAAGTACACATTTGTAAGTGTCATATGTATATTATATGTGAAATAGATACGTATAGAGGTGTACACACTAAGAGAAAAATTTCAAAAGTTTCACATTATTATACACGCCGGGCGATTAAGCCATACTACCAAGTAATAATTATACAACAAAAATAACCTATAAAAGCAACTTAATATTCACCGCCAGCTAAAACTACTTCTAACGTACAAAATTAAAGTAAGAGGAAAATCCAACTAAAAACCAAAGCGACATCGAACTTCAAAACATCCAAAATAGCACTGTAATTGAGAAGAATAAGTACCTAAATGACGAGAAATGACACTGAAACTGCGGCAATTGTTGAACAATAAAAATGCTATTATAAAAGTAGGAAGACAAAATTTAAGTAATTTAAAAGCTTATCAATAAATATAAATCAGGGCCAGTAATAGATAGGTATGTACTTTTTGCAATAGTTGAAGATGACGAAGTTGTGATATCAAAGAAAAATTGATAATCACGGCGACGAAAAAGATTGGAAAATGAAACGAAGAACACAGACCACTTACGTAGCTGATGATAAGTTTTTCCGTATCGTCCTTATCTTATCTAGAATTACCTTAGTGAAATTCAGCTAATCTGTCATAGCCCTACCAAAGCATCGAATCACTGACATGGGTACCAAGCTAGCTGGTTTAAATCATTAGTTATATAAATCTCAAATAAAAACCAAATCGCGATGAATTTGCTGTTATCCATTGAAAAGTTTCGATTTCCACGCACTCCATCAGCAGAACCCCAACAAATAATATCGAATCCTGCTACATTATGTCACCGCCTTAATCAGATCACAGTTTTACGAAAACTTGTTCAAGAATATTAAAGTGGTTTTAGTATTCTAACAAATTACTGGATAATAATTAATGGTATACAATACAACTTTAGAAATTTGCTGGCAGTATGAAACTGCTATTATCTAGATGAATGCTGCTTGAATCTAGATTGAGAAGACAAAGAAAGTAAAGAAATATAGTCACGCTTGAAACTAACGAATGAATGAGGCTAAATGTAAGGAATTCGTTTTTCAGTGCCGTGTTAATTCCTTACATTTGTTAATGTCGTATTTAGTGCAGTTCTTTTTGTCGATGAGATCAGTGTTATGTCATTGTACCGCCGACGCCGGTGGCGACACTGGTCCCGCTCGTAGCACCAAGTTCGATAAGGCGTGCACATTAACGGGTCCGCTGCAGCGATAGCGTCAGAATCGTGTAATTTGCGCGTCGTAAATTTAAGCCGTCGCAAATTTTTCGCCTCTCTCGCTAATTACCAGGCTAACGTCGCCCCCTGAGACTGTTAAATGTGCTCCGTACACGTACCGAATGCTAAAGTAGAGATACGAAATGTGGAGCTAGCTTCGAACGATCTGCTTTGCTTTGCTGCACATTTCGCACACATTAAACACAATGGCCTTTGTTTTGGCTTCTATGGTTTACCTGCGTGCCCGAATAATCATTAGATTCCAGTTATGTACAATTCACATTAAAATAAGAAAATGGACACGTGGAATAATGGGCCTTGTAAATGTAAACAATTGAAATATCTGCTTGTTTTATCAATGCGTCATGTGTAAAAGGTACTTATGTCAGGATAGACGTAATAGACGAAAGGAGCTAAATTCACAATTATTTTATTAGGAAGGTTAGATTATATTTTACTGCTTATTGAAATTCTTTTAAATATCTGCGCATAAATATACATATTTTTATGCAGTATTAATTTTTTATAATCAGTTAAATCACTGGCGGACAGTATCACAGGGTTTGGAGTTTGGTCCAAGAACCTATTCTAATTAACATTTTCTTGTGGTAGTAAACTTTCTGATTGTATTAACTATCAAAAGTGCACCTCTTAGATTTTTAAATAACAAAAGGAAATATTAATCAATTTTCAGTTGAGTATAGTGTACAATTATTGTACCGTTGGTAGATTTAACAAAGTTAAATGGAGTAATAGACTTTTTCCCTAATGATGTGAGTCAACAAAGTGTATGTTGCCCAGCGCATACAGATACGAGTCGTGCGAAGAATAACAAATGGTGACATCACTATTTAAATGCCACACTTACAAAATGTTACATCTGCCAATAACGAATTACATACAAAGGAACTTCAACTATCTACTCCAGATTTTAAGAAGGGAATTGCAAAAACAAAAATATTAAAAGTATGTCCTTGAAAATCATTAGAAGTCTCAGCTCGCGTAGTATTGACGGATACGCTAAATAATATGAAAACTTGATTTCGACAACGCAATACCATTAGAATTGTGTAACTCAACTTTTGTAAATGTGATGGCCACGTTTTACTTTACTGTCCGGTGTCCGACTGTCCGTACTTGACAACTGTTATGCATCTAGGCCATAATCTTATAAATACTTTTTGTGAAGGAATGTAACAGAAAATACATTTTTAATGCGGGTGTAAGTCAATTTGGTCTCTGGTCTATCCAAATGTAATACAATCATACCAATAATCTCTTGTTATATGTATAGCCATGTTCAAATTGTTATTTATATATTTTTTTAAATTGGAAAACTTACAACCCAATAAACATATAAAGATACGCTTATATTAAAATAAATTAGGCCAGTTACAAATTTCTACCTATAGAAATAATTAATACCTAAACAAGCTTGTAGTATACCTACCGCCAATGAAGTTTGTGTACACTTATGTTTAAATTGAGACGTCCGTTGCACTTACCCCTTTATGACGTACCAACTGCAACGCATTTGGGTACGTTCTAGATAAATAATTGTGAACTTCAGAACTGTCAAAATTTAGTGCAAGCGGGCTTAGTCTATTAGTTAGAACCACTCCAAAATAGAATAGCAGAATATACTATTTAGCTTTGATTGGTTCGGTGATCAGTAGCTCCGCAGGCTTGATTAGGCATAGGAAGGGATTTAAGAACGGCGCCAGCAGACACTGGTTTTTGTTACCACGTCTGCGGTAGACCGAAACATTAGACCAAGGTCGTGCTTACTCTCCGTCTATTAAAAAAAAACCCAGCAGCGACCTTGACGCCTGGACAGTTTTTATCGTCCGCTGCTCTACTTAATGCCGTAGCCGGTCGATTGCCGTCACCTCCGGTAAAGATAAAGTACTCACCGATAACTAAAGCGCAAATGCCACAACTCGCAGCTTTAATTTACGCAAAATTCTGTATTAAATTCTATACCTACTTCTATTACATAAAATTTGAATTTGATATTAACACGTGTATCGTATTTTTAAATATCAAAATGTCAAGTTACCTTGTATATGTGTCAGACACAATTCGTCGGTGAATGTAATGAACGCTCATGCCATACGTCAGACGCTTTGTTTCAAGCGGCCAGCCGCCACGCCACCACGTGCACAGTGCACGGCCTTTCCCCGATTTCTGTCGAAATGAATTTGATCGTTTAGCACAAACCTTCGAGCGTTATTGAGTAGGCAGGTGGCTGTTTGCATTCACTTTCAAATTTCAGCGAGCTGAACCATTATTTGGTTTCTTTGTTCGTTTTAAACAGCTTAATTATATCTTTTAATAGTTGAGATTTGAGTGCAGTCGGCGTCGTTACATCAACAACAGTGACTCAATCACTCACAAAAGTAAAGAAATGTGCAGTAGAGTTCTAGAGTGGCAATTAAGCATGTTATATAAATTTCAGGTACCCAGATAAGTTGGTCGCATTCATAATGTCTTGATAGCTCAGCGGATAGAGCGCCCTCAATCTGTGGGAGACCCAGGTTCGAATCCCGGTCAAGACCGCGAATGCGGTGAATTGGTCTGGACACCTAAACAAAAAAGTAATTTTCTTCAAATGCACTAATACTCTACCGCACTTTTCAACGGACCTATCTATTAAATTGAAAATAATAAATTCCTTGATGGTAACTTGATCGAATCGGGCGATCTCACAAAAGCGCGCGCTCGACTGTTTTTTCTGCCTCCCTATAACCCACCCTCAGACCGCCCTCACGAGATTCTTATTTAGATTCGCTTCCGTCTGATTGCTCTTGGTAATCTTTTCACTGGGTTATTGAATGTCTTCCCAGTGCGTGTCGAGCTAACTCGCAGCTATCGAAGACCGACGTGAAAGGAATCGGACTGCGATATCCTTTAAACACTCCATACTCGATTTCTTGTTTAATGCAAAATAAAACTACTTCCTTTCATTTCGTGTAATAATAGTTGGTGCCTTTGCCTTTGGCATGATCCGTTCATTTTCCGCTTTGATTATTCTTATTTGCTGCAAATGGGTGTGCTCGGCCTCATGCTTGTTTGTTCATCCCACTAATATTATAAAGGCGAATGTTTGTATGTGTGTATGTTTGTTACTCCTTCACGCTCAAACGGCTAAATGGATTTGGATGAAATCGGTACCAAGATAGCTTATATAGCCTAGTGTATACACTAGATATAGGCTACATTTTATCCCGGAAAAGTGAAATAAATGTACCCGTGGGGTGAAGAAATAATTAAAATACATTTTACCCGCGGGTGAAACCGTGGGGCGCAACTAGTAATTCACATAAATATCTATTTATTTTGAATGGATATCTATATCCATTCGAGATACCTTTTTATTCATCAGTTGATTAAAAGTTTGAATTAAATGACACTGAAACAGTACCAAACCATTGCAAACTCCTTAACCTGAAAATGAACAACGCGCCTGGATTCATAACTGAACGTGGACTTCAATAAAATTCAGTTGCATCCATAGGTACGTCGAAAATAAAATTTTGGAAGATTTATGCAGAGTCGAGCGCGACGCAGCGTTGCCGCACACTGAGCTATTTTCAACCGGGTTATGCTTTAAATAGCGCATTACGATAGGATTTGGTTTCACAAGTTTTTCCCTGTTCCCGGCCCCAGATCGTTACGTTCCCACTGGCAGCGCCCACACAAAGAATTTTTGCGCGAGATGGTTCCTCATGACACTTATTGGCGTTATCGTGCCGTGGCTTCTCCAGTTGATGTCGACGTTAGAGACGATATTTTTAAAATGCATCTATTTTTAAAGTAGTTTTATGTTATGCTAGCAACACACCAGTTATATCAAACGAGGAAGCGTGAGTTTATTATCGGCGCGACACACCTGTCCCAGACGAACTTTGAAGCGCGAAACTGTAGTGTTGCTACTAGAAACACTACAAATATTCCTAACAAACTTAGAAACCGATTGTATGCGTTTTTTTTTCATTGATATGCTTACATTTGACCGCTCATCTGATGGTTAGTGACGACGCGGTGGACGATGGAACATGCTCTCCTCGTTCTTATTTTCCCATTTTCTTCTGCGCTATGTTTTTATTGTCATTGCGGTACATTATGCTTAGTCTAAATGAGGCTATGAACAATTTTTATCTATGGATATTCAAAGTCTATCATCTGAAGATATAGTTATTTCTGAAAAATTTGAATAAATGCAGAGTACAACCACAGATTATTATATTACTGTGTTCTTACAGTGCAACTACATACAACCTAGAAAAACTTTATTTGTAATTAATGCTATTTAAGTTTCTTATCAATTGCATTTATCACGGTGTCTCATAAGCTCATATCGTAACCCATAGTTAAGAGCTTACTCGCGGTAAAGATGAGGAAGCAGCAGGTTCCAGGCGACGATCATCAGTTAAAGGTACTTAAGCCAGCATCCAGTTAAAAGTTTTGATAACAGCTAATTCCTCTTGTGCACCTCACATAGTTCACATCGCATTATGTGCTGGCTAATAATAACAAGGCGACAGAATGATAGATGGGCACATTGTCGCCTAGAACCTGGCGCCTGCGCTGGCCTCAGCGCGGCCCTGAGAGCGGCCGCCGCGCTAGCTTGCTAACCCGGTAGCCGCTTGTGCTTGGCTCCGGGGCGCGATGCCCGGAGAGTAACCAGTGTGTTTTGTTGTTCGCAGAGTTGAGCCCCGCACCGCACCGGCTTGCTCGCTGACCGCCGAGCCGCTAATCTAGCTTTTTTCGCGCCCCACCGTCGCCCGCCCAGTTCCGCACAGGCTGCCGCCATGCTCGCGCACAAAACACAGCTCGCCCTCTACTAAACTCAATCGTCAACATCGATAAGATCGCGTGTGATAATAATAATAATAATTTAATACTCGCCTAAGTAAGCTTGCAACATCGGTGTCTTTCTAACTTAACTGTTAAGATTAATCGATTAGTAAGTAGTCTGAGCTCGAGTATCCCCTCGTTTCGCGTGTCCTAGCGCGTGTGCAGTAGTGTGTGGCAGTGAGTCGAGCGAGGTGCAGTAGTGCCACCACAGCAGCCGCGCCAGCTCATCCGGAAGTGCATGCCCGGAGCGCGCGGGCGCGCTCGCCCCCGCCGGCCTATGCGCCGCACTAGTTCTGCGTAACTGCGTGCGCATTTCCCGCCCTCTTGACTTTTGTGCTTACGATGGCAACCATGGTGAACATGAATAGCCTCCTCAACGGCAAAGACTCTCGCTGGCTGCAGCTCGAAGTGTGCCGTGAATTCCAACGGAATAAGTGCTCGCGACCGGACACTGAATGCAAGTTCGCCCATCCCCCGGCCACCGTCGAGGTGCAGAACGGAAGAGTCACCGCTTGCTACGACAGTATCAAGGTAAGTGTCTCAAACGGTGATATTTTTTTATTTTTTAGGATTAATTAGCTTAATCGATCTACCACGAAAGTTCTAACATTACAAAATCAAATACGAGAAAATCTATGCGATGTTTTAAGAGGTAAAAATGCATGCACTTGTGATTTTCCGGTTGAACAAGAACAACCCCTCAAGGCGACATTTCGCCGCCGCTATTCCGCTCGCCGACCTCAATCCCAAGGCTAGCATGGAGTGACGTCACCTCGCCGCCGCCGCCGCCGCCGCCGCCATCGTCGCCGTCGCCGAGACGTTAGTCTGCTATTGTATAGGAATTGGCATAGAGCTAACGTAATGAGGAGGACGATGACTCGACGTCGTCGGCCACCACCGACCGATCTATTATACCTTCAGAATACTTACCATATATTTTTTTGATATAATTATTACTATTTAACTTTTATCGCGAAACATGATCATTTTTATATTTGCACAATTAAAATGGTTTATCGGCAAGTTCGCTCGCCTATTACGTTATGCAGCGTTATCAGTATAGTGGAGCGACGTGATAAGGTGTCCGTATTTCGGGCAACTGGAATGCGATAAAAATTAAAAACGAAATGTTAACACGTACCTACGTATGTGCATATTATGCTCCTCGCAAACGTATCGCCGCTGGTACTTTACTTATCTCGTTTATTCACTCATTATAATTTACAAATCCATTCGACATATCGTATTGCAATAAAAAAATTTGCTACTAACATTATCTTATTGCTCTGCATTATTGACGTAATTTAACCGAATCAAAATCGTCGCAGAATGAAAGATTTCGATGTAAAATTCGTTTCTTAAACAAAGAAATTGTGATAAATAAGAGGCACTTTTCATTTCTTAATATTTTCCTTCGTATTTTCCTTTGATGCTCGGATGAATAACGCGATCAAGAGATAAAACGCACCGAGATCGGGACGAAGAGCGGTGCGCTCTCTCGGCAAAGATTTCAAGTCTGCCTTAGCTATTCTACTATTCAATATATTTGTTTGTAATATTTACTTCTGGTTACTCCATACTCTGTGGACGATAACAGCCCCACCGATTTTGAAACACTTAACCGTTATAAATATTTTTACCACCTCCCACATTTCGGCAACGATAAATCACTACAATGGTTTTTCTTGGATTTGGCATTCCTCCATGTCTGACCAATATTTCGAAATATGTTTTTCACCCAAAACGTAATTATACTGCGTTTATTATAGTGTTGAAGCTATTTGAGTGAGGCACTGGTAATTCGAGGCGTAAGAAAATGGTGAGAAAATTTAACAAGGCTCAAAGATAGTCCAACGCGCCGAACAAAGGACTGTATTGTGCATAAGGATATCGCACTATCGCGCAGTGTCGCATGCATGTTCTGTTACTTGCAATACAGTATGCCATACTGCCAGCAAACATGGCTAACTACCCCCATCCCGCCGTGTGATAGCTTTGTCTCACAACTCAGCCTACATTATTAAATCTGTTTACGCCACAAGCTGCCCTGCGACTCTATTATATTTACCACGTCGATTTCGAATAAAGCACTAAATTCCCTGCAAAATAGCTAAAACCGCACACGAGTGGAGTAAAGCGCTGGCTGAAGGAAACTTTAAATAATCCCCTCGAGAATGCGAAATAGTGTAGCGCACGTCGCTCCGGCGTGTGCTAATCTGCGCGATAAAAACCATCTTGACGGTGAATGACGCCGCTTATACTGTTGGCCGGCGATGCAGCGTCCAGATATTTAACAGAGAGGATGAAAAAGTAAACAAGGGCTTCGTGGGGGCGCACTAGTACTCTCTTTGAGGCACTGCACTCAATCTGCCGCCCGCCGCCACCGCTCACCCGCCTAATCGGGTAAAGCGAAAAACTTAATTCCTTCACTATTGGAACTTCAATTGTTGTTTGTTGAACTTTCTTTACCTCTCAATATACATTAAGTATAGTAAATACAATTGCAGTTATCGTCTATTGACGAAAGTAATCTTAACTCCTCTTTCCCGCGACCTTTATTCAATGGGAATGCTACTTTTGTTTGATTATGTGATTGTATTACTGCTCACACAAATGAGACTGTTGCTAAGATATCAGAACTTCGAGGCATATCTACGCATAAAGAGAACACAACTCGGGAGAAAATCGACTTACTCCCCTGACTAGTCTGGTATGAACCTGCGTAATCTCCGCGAAAGTTGTCCCCGTCTCACCGGCGAATGTAATCGAGGGCTGATCAAACAAACTGGTGACGACGTTCCTACCCAGCGACGGTTCACGCTCGCGAAACATCTCTCGTGATTAAGCCTTCAATTACGTGATATGACGAGGGGGTCATATTTGATTAGGCTACGTGTTGGGTTGATTAAACCGAGCTTATTGCCTTATTCACTTAACCTCATCCACGTGACTGATACCTGTGAAGTCGAACGATGAGACACATCTAGCATTCACAAACCGGATTTCTTTAATACATTTCTGACATTAAAACGGCCTTGGAACACTGACCGCGCGTTCAGCAGTGACTCTTAACGCCCACATTTTTAATAGACACTATCTTGTAAGGTAAATACTTGCATCAATTGCTCAATAGACGGGTAGACTTGGTAGAGCATTGATTATGTCATCTATTTTATACTCTGATGCTTGTGAAATCAACCACCAGTCAGACAGTGACTTCATCTCTTCGGTACGCTTTTTGTTAACTTTCGTGTTTTTGCTATTGATTTGTTTCTGAATATTCCGAGCTAGTATATCGTTTAAAGTGTTGCGTGATTACTTAGGTTGCGTGTGGTCACATCGGATTAGACCTTATTCCAATTTATTAACTGAAATACAATTACTTACGCGCTTGGACGATGAATTTACACACCTACAACAAACTCTTAGCGCCATGTTTTGAACGATAAATATTCAATCATTTACCTTGAAGGCAAATGTATCCAACGTAATCGTTGCATAAATGTAAATAATATTTAGGAAAATTCATAATTTATTGGGCATGCAGTGAAAGTGTGCGTAGGTTTGTTTGAACTCGATCCCTTCAGTTAACCACGTGGGCAGAGATAGATTCAGAGACCGAGCTCTGACGCCATTGTCATGCGAAATTACCAACTAACTGGCCCTCCCACGCCAAAGTAACCTTCTGATGACGAGGTTAATATCTTTCCCGATTTCATACTAAACAACTTCTTACGTCATCCAAATAAAATACTCCTAAAATGTGTTTTAATTAAACACACGTGTTCTCAAAACTCTCTCATTACACTTTTACATTTGAAAGTACTTAAACTGAACATTACGTGGGTTGTTATTACTCTAACTCGGAAGTTCACAGCGAAATTTGTTCAGCAATGAATGAACCGCACAATATTAAAAGTAACAAGTAGGTAGAGTCCAAAATTAGCGGAGTGGCACGCCGCCATCTTCCAGTTCTTAGAAAGTATAAATCGCTTCCAGCAATGAGAGACTTGGCGAATGCAAACAATATTGTACTATAAGTTTACCGGTTAACCTATTTTACTTATGTGGATTGGCAGGCCTTTTAGTTTCTGACAAATCTGTGGATTTCTATCCTCGAATTTAATTTTAGGATTTTCCAATTTTAAATTAACGCTGCTCTATGATATTTATTTATAATTTTTTATTTAAAATATTAACACTAATAAATGTTTTCTTTATCTCTTAGACCTGTGATATTTCTCCGCGTATCTACCTTCACTTATAAGGATAAGTAACAAGGGACTCCTTGAGGTTTGATCCGCTTTTAATCCCTATAACGACAAATCTGTCTGTAAAATTTCCAAATCGTTTTCAGTCGTTTTAACGGGAAAACCACACAAACGTACATGTTTTACTCTCATATGTAGTAGGTATATGAGTAAGGACACTGTTCAAATAAAGGTTACTTATAATAAATACATTGGATTTAGGAAAATACGTAGTCCGAATCAAATTAATCTGGTTATTTGCAGCCATAGCAACTCGTACTCTTCTACCTCCGTGTCTAATAAATTTATTTCTTACTGTAATACAAACTAAGATGAAAACAATTTCGTATGTCCCCAATACTTAGTGTACGCAAACAAATTCACCAATCTCGAACTCGATATTGTCCGTAAGCCTTCTGGTAGCGAATAGGTATGTAACCGAGACGGGCGGCGAGAGATCCATTCGACTAGCAGGCACCGTTAGGTGATTTAGTGCGGGTATACAACTATCGTGTATGTATCTCGTGTATGTCCATTATCCGTGCGCATAGGATATTAGATCATTCTGACGAGGAACTAATTGTCGCATGCGTACCAACTGATTGCGGTGGTAGCAGTGGATTGTTTTCAAAAAATGCAATTACGGCACAGGATTTTCATATTTGTTTGACTTATTTCATTAGAGCTAGTACAAAATCTATCAGAAATCCGGGGTGTTTTGCTCGTGCACGTTCATTAGCTTTATGCCTCGTAACTCGGAACGCTGTGGGTGGGTTACCCTTGCCGCATTGCCATCGCTTGCCTTAGTTTTAAAATACTTAATCTGACCTGAATCGAACGCCCAGCTTGCGCAAAATAATTGCTGCATAAATTGTCGTTCACGATTTTAATTGTTCCATCTATTCAGCTGACTCGAATTTTTAGTATGCAATTTTTCTGACAATCCTTCGTCAATCCAACAACAGATTGTACGACAGGTATGTATATGTATTTCCACATGAATATTGCATCTTTTATTATTCTTGTTTGTGCAAATATAAAATACCTTTGAATTTCATTATGTTGAAAGATTGTAAATCGAATATGGATCCCTCCAACCCCCAGACACGAATAAGATCCAAGTTTTGCGGATACGGAGTCGTTACGCAGTTATAAATAACATAATTTAATAAGATGTCCAACTTTCACGTTGCGTGATAAGTGGGGTGTCACGTTCCGTTCGCTCTCGGATTTCGCCACTCTCCGTTCAAATTGCACTCCGGCTGGCATTCGTGCACTAACCCGACCATTTAATATTACAACATATTGAAAACTGCTTGCGTGCTATTCGTTTCATTAAATTAAACAGAATCATTATCGTAAATTTGGATTGACGAGGAATGCCGACAGATGTACTGTAAAATACGAGAAATCACTTCGCTGAATTTGTTTTCTAAAAACGTCAGTCTGTAAGTATTTTTACTGAACGAAAACATTGTCGTCCATTGCCCATTAGGTATGTAGGTAAATTATATTTTTAGGTAGTGTTTCTCGCTTCATGGTCTTTCATTCCACATTCAACTAACGTTCCGCTGCCAATATCGCTGTCTCGTTAATGCGACGGTAAAACAGGCTTTGTTTGAAATAAGTCAATAATTGTTTGAAGTGTGGTTACTAAACTAGTCATTTAGAGGGTTTAATGTAAGAATGAAGAGACTATTTCCACCAGAATTTCTGAAGTCGTCAATAAAAAATACCACGAATCGTTCGCGAATGAGGAGGGGCGGCGCGCGGCGCATTCCTACATGCCGCGCATTTCCATCCGATATTGCGCCGCCATTATGCCCTGCTCTTCGGGCCCCTGCCCCCCTTAGACCTCACCCCGCCGCCCTTTAATTAAACGGTGAGACCCGAGAGACACGTCTCCACCACCAACGTGGAAAATCAAGTAAATAGCTCCAAAGTCACTATGCACGCTATGCTTCACTCCATTGATAAAAAAACTTGGCTCCCACTTTGCTGTTCTTATTACATTATTTTTGAATAAATGCTGTTTAAACGCAAGTTTCAGATTTATATTATGCATAATTCTGAAATCTCGCTTTTCTCAGTAGGTATGCAACAATTTTCAAGAAAAAATTTGCAATAAAGTTTCTCAAGTTAAAACATCGTAAAGCTATAAAGTAGCAAATATTTTAATGGTTTTTTCCTCCCCTGAACGAAATAGCTTTGCAAAGTCGTTTCCATGGCAATGGCTAGGTGAAACAATGCGTGTAATTCGACGACATTAACCTCCTTTCTCGACACATCCGCGTAATAAAATAAAGGCAGCCCGGAACCCTGACAGGGCTCGTAATGTCGCTGACGAGGGCCACAGCGGGTGTAGGGGTGTAATGAGCGGGACTTATCTACTCTCATTTGCATACGGAGTGCCTCGACCTTGGCACCTCGACATCTCGGCACATCGTGCACTAGTTCACAAACGTGCCACATTACCTCAACACCTTCCGTAGCGTGCCGGCCACTCGTGAGAGTGTAGAAAAACTAGGTCTTTGTCATCGTCATCATTTAAATCAAGTTCCGGCTGTTACCAGTACTATTATTTATTCTAACTACTGCCAAGTAAAATAAACCTTTCTCTTTCCTACCTAAGCCATAACCTTCACGGGTTATGTAAAACATCATTGCAGCTTCACATCAAGCAATGCTTCAGTATAGTTTAAAATCAGTCTTATTTAAAAATAATTCATAGAAGATAGATAGATACTTAATTATCGCTGCTTTTTAATTAAGTATATGTTATTGCACTAAACACGAATTCCTTTTAACCACTATTTATTGCTGAATTAAATTGCATTTACATTCTACAATATTAGTCGGTGCTGAAAATTAATACAAAAAATCCTAATGAAATCAAACAAATATAAGATCGCATTTGTGCTAAATCAAGTATTAACTGGAGCTGGACAAATAGTGATGTCACGAATGTTATATGCTTGCTTATATTATATATCTATTCAAGACGAAAAGGTCAAAGCGTAAAGTGAAGAATCGCGTTGTAGATGCGATCTCTGTGCGACTGCTTGTCACATCGTTTCCAATCTGATCGTTATCCGCAGCCGCACTTAGGCTTTTGAGATGGATAACTCTTGACAGGCAATCGTTTCAGTATAGTGCATTTTCAGCCGAAGGCAACGCTCCAGAACGACGCTGTTGCAGTCGCGACGACGCTTTATATGACAATTGCGAAGTCCCCGGGGCGGGCACTCGGCCTGACTCGGCGGCATCGGCACCGTGTCGCTACCTTATGCAATATTGAATCTTTTACAAAACAAATCTAAAACGTACAACAGTAGGTCTTAAACTTATTTCACAGTCACACCTAACCTTGTACAAAGTGAAAGTACATTGTATACAGGTAATATAATTTCTTAGCATCGCAGCGAGTGAAAGGTGAGAAAGTTTGCAATATGCCCACGTAATATTAATAACCTATCTAAAAATACGAAGATGGCCTATCTCGAATTATCTAAATGCAGTTAGGAAAACCAACATCCGAAGCGGTCAATAACAAAGGCGAGCAGTTCTGTCGTTCTTTCGCTACTACGTTTGCATAATTGAATACGTTCACCAGTCGTGTCACGCGCGCCTCCTCCCGACTTAGCATCCTTAATTAGCCTACGTATTATTTGCCAATTAAAGTGAATTCTCATCGCAGACGTGACACGAAACCTGTATGGATTCGCAGGCGAGATTGCTTCGGGACGCCCCCGCCCCTGCGTTATTTGTGCGCAAACAAACCATTTCTAATGTTATGCCGGCGAGTGTGTCACTTCGGTCGGACACACTTCATGCCCGGCTGAGCCGTGTGTCAACGAGTTGCGATGACGTATATTTCCTACTAATGGATTCACGCTACCGCATAAACAAAGCCTACGCTCGTCATGATGAGCTGTCTATTATAATGAGAAAGAGATGAGTACCCATTCATTAGACAAATAAGTTAACAACGCGACGTTTACTGACTCGACTACCGGTCGGCTTACATTTTGATTTTAACGAATAGGTAATGAAAATATATTTTGTGTACTTATTATAACTATTTTGTGCTTCTCGGATTAACCCGTCTTTTTTTTCGTACATACTCTAAACAGCCCTACTCCTTTGCAGCCCTTTGAAGATAATTAAAAAAAAAATGTACATACTTTCTTAATACTGTTTACATCAGAAAAAATAATAAATCTCCATATTTCGCACGTTCCTAAATCCAGTTGTTTAGGCTCTACGTTCATAGTCAACTTGCCACCTTCGGTCAGCGCGTCGGTCAGTTGGAATAATATACTTACCTACTCTTTTATACATTTATCTAGAATTTTATTTTAAGGTGCATTTCAGTTCGAATTTACCTGCTCTTAGAGGAAGTGAGAAGGACGCACAACTCAACGAATGTTCGTTGGTATACATTTTGTTGGCACATTATACGAGTTCACAATATTTTTGCGAGTTATACGGCGCGCTGGATTCAAGGCCATGCATGCGATGCCGTGTACAAATCGTGTTCCTGATCCGACCGGGAATGCTTCTCGCTCGCTCCCGGCCGACCTACAGGAATGCGTGCAAATAAACAAGCTCGACCGGTTTGCGTCGCGTACTTTACCCACGCCGAGCCAGACGCAGCCTCTCCACAATATTTTTCTTATGTATTCAACATATTGAATCACAGATTCGATGGTCACTCGGCCGAGATAAACCGGATTACATCCACGGTAGAGTATCTGTAAAAAAAACCTTTCCACGAGTCTATTTCTAGATTCCTAAAATCTTAAAATCGATTCGAATTTGAATAGGTATTATATAACATAAACACGAACTAGCTTTAGACTAGTTACACCATCTTTTGTCTCTTTCGATCCAGCTAAATATTCCAGTAGCAAAAAAAGGATAAAAGCTGAAGTAACTAATCCGAGACTAATACCCGTTTATTAATAAGGCTGGTAGTGTATAAATTTAGTTTGGACGTGGTTTGAACTAAAAGTAAACTTGTCGCATTGCAGTGTCTAAGTGGATAGTTAGTATCCGTAATTGTTATCGTTAGTCTCTGTGCAAAAAGCAACGCGGAGGTAGGTGGACAATGTGTTAGGGTCACTACGAGCGACGCCTGATCGACGACAACGGCCATATATCACCGTGCGGCGCGGCCGTGATGTATCGCCGCCGATCAAACCTCACACTACACTATCCGAGCGCTGTGCACGTACATTATCCATAATAAATGTCATGTGCTTATGTACCGCTCTCGGGAACAGGAAGGGATATAATATCGACAGAGATAGACGGCGACAGCATGGGACTAACTTCCCTCGTCGAGATTGGAAGTTATTGAAGCTTAGACACTAAAAATTTAAAGCTGATTTATCGTAGACAATTCCAACGTGGTTCAGTCCTATTTGTGTCTTGTCTCTTTATATGCGTTTACAAAGAAATGCAATTACTAGAACTATTTTCGTCTCTGTTATTGTTAAGATTTGTAAGCGATAGAATTATTTGAAAATTTCTTTTTACGATCGTGTTTACATTTCCTCGTCTCTTAAGTTGTCGCTGCCGGCGGCGTCGTTAGGTGCCTCACTCAATTAACGCGAGACGTGAAGATGAGTGCCAAGTGCCAGTTTTGGTGCTCCTCGGATGTTTTTAAGCGGCACCTCTCTCCATTTATTATAGTAGCTAGTATGCCTACAAAAATTACTATATTTGGTTATAGTTGACATAGGCATAATTCGTATTGACTTCGTTGCTCTCCACCTGAAATTTTAATGAACCCTTACACAGATTTTCTCTTAACTTACGACATAAAACTTACACCATTAAATCTCACTTTTTCTAAGCTTCATTTGCATATTAAAAAGTTGAAAAGCGTATTGTAACTTAATCAAACTTCTATACTTAGTCACCTCATTTATTATCCAGAGAAAAAGTTCTTAAGCTCTCGCCCTCGGGATATCACGTCAATCCTGTCTGTGGCAACTTTCTACATCATTTAGAACCCCCTGCTTTCCTTTATACAAGTCCGATACTAATTTTAGCATAATACAAGTAATTATGCTATGTATACAGCTTGCCTCAGACGCAGTCTGTGAATGATACGGGGTGCATTCTAGTTTCAATATTAAAATCTGGAGCTTGAGGCTCGCGTGCTATTGATCATTTTGTCTTTCACTGCTGCTTGTAGAACTACGTTAAATTAATAGCTTATCCGATTATTTCGTTCCTTCCGTTTCGTAGTTTCGTTGAATTCCATTAATGTACTATCAAATGTTACATTTGTATCGGAGAATCGACTTTTACTGTCCTTCGTTCCCGACTGAATAAAATGATATATAACTTAATGGAAAAATGGTGAAAACAACTTATTAGGCTATATCGCTTGCCCTGTCTGAAATGGGTTACTTTCAATATGTAGGAATTTTCTTCAGTAACCTAGCGCGTGTCCTCGTTTAAATAATTATCATTATTAATTAAAAGGGAAAATCGATCCAAATTTGCACAATTTCCATGATGAAGGCTTTTCTTCGGTACATAGTAAGTATGTACAGGCGTTATCGTACAGCTCAGTAGAGCCGAGTTGAGTTTTTGTCGGAAGGTTCGTTAGTCGGCGCGAGGTGGCGCTCAGTGCGTACTCGGGCTCGAGTGGCTTCTCCAACTCTTTAACTGCCTACATGAAGGACACTCGACAGCGCACTCTCCTATTATAAACTGTGCTTTTAATGGTTTGCGCCGATTTTAATTATTTTCGCAGTTTTTGCCTGACTGTACGGAATTCGAATTCCCGCTAACAAGTCTGCTGCCATTATTATTTATTGGTCTTGATTTCATTAACATGAATTGGTTTATGCTTAGCGTATTAGTTGTTGGTGCATCAATAAGCCTCAAGCGTCTTTGGGCGAAGTAGCGTAAATTTATAGCCAAAGTGAGGTCGAACTTGATCCGCTTGACAGACGGGCGGGCGATGCCGCTCCTATATTCTAATCAGTTCAGAGCTAACTAGAAACTTTAACGGCCATAACAAAACAACATCCGTCCATCTTGTGAAAATTAAATAATGCAAGTTATTTTATATTATTTACACACAGAAGCTTACGAGGTAATGAGGTCCTCAGACTGGATGCCAAGATGAGGACCCTTCACATTTCGTGCGCCATGTCTAGGATCCCTAACGATAATAATTCAAAGGCATCCTTGTCTTACTTCAAAGTTGACCATTACCTTATGATGAGTTATAATTATATTTCAAATATATTGTTATATTGGTCAAAAACTAATTAAGTAGGTACCAGTCTTTATAAGACAGGCATTATAATGTAACATTAATTTCATTACAATTTACAATGTCACATGCGCGAGCATCGAGACAAAGTTTAAACTACTAGTGTAATGCAAATCTAAGACGGATTATACATTCAATGTGCGTAGGTATACTGAACGTATTACAGCACCACCCAGATTACTCACACTTGGCTTTGCTCATTCCAGTACCGCATAAACTCATATTCGAGCGTTAATCCTGTTAGTTTGCGATCGGCTGACCGCGCGCGTCCGACGCTGCAGGCACTACCAACAAAATCTATTAAGTTCGCCAGCTTGCTCCATCATAGCGTGCGATAATGCAAGCAATGTAGCGCTTACTCGCACCGCGTGACTACGCCTGGATGTGCGACGACCGCTGATTACCGCACGCACAATATCCGCCAAATTGGATAATACACTTAAAATACAATCGTGCTATGAACGCGCTGTAATCTAGTGACGCGGCTGCCGATGAGCATATCAATTTGTCGCGGGAATAGGATTAGCGGCGGGCGCGCGCGATACAGCGGGTGCGCGATCGCATCACCGGATTACTGCGCTCACATAAAACACCAATAGCTCCCATGCTCCCAAACATACATTCCAGACGAAGTAACACCGCGTTGAAAATACACTTTGAATTATATAAATCCTGCAGCAAAGTTTTGAATTTTGTTTCTCATGAAACGCCAAATGACTATAGTTATTAGTGCAACAAGAGAGCAAAGTTGATTTTTGCTTCGAGTACTGATGTGGAATCCCGAATATTGTGGAATACATATTTTAAATAGGGAAAAATACAGAAGAATACAGTAAAAATTAACTAATTTTTTTTACGTGTCCGAACGTTTTATTGCTAGCCTACTACTGCCTTCTTTTCTACCAATTAGTATATACTACTAATTTTAGTACCTGCTTACCTACTAAGCGTTTCCAAACGTTTCATTTTATGGTTATTTTCTACTGAATTCTATCTTCGAATTAATTGGTTTCTATCACTCGCTATTTTTGTAGTTACGAAAGGAAAAAAGAGGCAGAGCAAAATGAAGGTCAAAGAGGAAATTCGAAGAAACACTCAATAATACAAACCAACGCTTTATTAGAGCTGACTTTGACTTGACTTGACTTTTGGCTAGACTATACTTTGGTAAATTATTAAGATTTTTTATTTTATTATAATTTTTTATCTAATTTAAATACAAAATGTAACCTGAAGCCGGATAAATATGCTTGTTGCGTGGAATCATAATTTTATTTAACATGTACTTTTCATCACGCAGTAAGCAAAACTTGATTTTGCACAACGTTTTCTTGCACCAAAAGGTCCTGTGAAAATTATATTTTTGCTGTGGATTTCGTAAATACATCCACAGACAGTACTCGACAGGCGTGCTCAGTCGGGTAGAGTTTTAAATGGTTTCTTCGAGTTGGCTGGACAAAACTCGGAGAGCATCTTAGAGAATGGCAATATTTCTTAGTTTGACAGCGGGATCGTGGCGATGGTGAGCCCTCTCCGTCTCCGCGCCGCCGGCTGCCTCTTGCAACTTTCCGGGCCGAAACGGAGTATTCGCGAGAACTTTTAAACTGTACACTTTACGTTCTTTATTGTCTTCGCGGACTCTTCTGTCTGCGTAAAATTTTAACATCTACTTCGTACAACTAATAGCAGTAAACTTTGACGCTTTGATGTTTTCATATAAGTAATACTTTACACAACCAGCTTCCAATGGTTTCCCGTTGTTCGTAACGAACAAACATCTGTTCTTGATCTCCTAGCAACAGCGAAACGACCGTTATGTTTCGTCTCTTATGTGTGGAGGACACGCTACTGGTTTTTCAGAACGCTCCGCCTTTCATGTGTCCTCTTGCTTCGCTCCTCCCTTCGTTTCTTTCATTACCCTACTTGTTGAACAGACACCTTGAATGCTCATGAATTACGACTCGTATGATTCGCCGTTCTTTTATAAAGTTTCAATAGTATTTCGTAAAACGTAGCTGTTATAACTATTTGTAAACCCACCTTGGTTGGTAGACCACTTTTATTCAATATATAAGTTTAAGTGTGGTAGTTGAGTCAACAAGAAGAGCGGGACGCGGTGAGAGGAGGGAGATCCGCGGCTCTACCCGTGTCAACAATTTTGCCGTGAGTCGCTGGATAGCGCCAGTTAACTTGTAACTCACTTTTGATGTATCGTTGTTTTTGTCGAGTTGGACGCCTTGTAAACATTAGAACTGAAAAGTTTTGGGTCAACCCGTCCAAAATTCAGATACTGGCACGATTAAGTGTACAGATATAAAGAGTTGCTATTCACGAACGCGACAGACCTTTAGGAAATAAAATGTGGTTGGGCAAATTCACAAAAAAAATTGTGATGTCAGATAGCGGAAGTTAATGAGCTGCGACAGATTGTAGTTGGGCAGTATTACAGAATGACAAAAAAGGGTTCTATAATAAAACAATGCTCCAACCCCATATACGTTTTATGAGCCGATCTCGACGGAGATACGCCCCGGCTAGAAATAAATAACGCATAAAGTAATGTGCGCTTTAACTTGCAAACATTTTCTATAAGTACAGCTTTTCTACTCAATATTTCAAAGTAAAACTTGTATATCAGTTGGTCAGTGAGGCCGCATCTATAATGACTACACATGACAGAAGCTGTAAAACGTACGTGCGTATACTACTTACGCTTTACGATCGCGCTGTAGTTAAATTTTTGGTCGAGACGAGCTAGTCATTCGCCTGGTGTTAAACGTCACGGCCGCCCATAACAGATAGCACTGTAAATTAAAGTTCACGTGATACTACACTGCGCACGCCATACTGAGACATCACACAGTTTAAGATTTCTAGACTGTGAGATCAGATCATAGTCTCATTTGCCCAGTAATTTAATAGCTACGTTTGTAACACAGCACAGTGTAATCATTACAACTGCAAACATACATTAGATTTTGATTGAACTTACAGAAATCTACACATTATTCTAGCTTTTTAATATATTTGAGCACAAAGCAACCTTTACTGGGACTTAATGACGTCATGCGTGTTTGGCTGTTGGAGATCGAATGCAGGCGCCGCGCCGCCACGAACGAAGGGCAGATGCCACGACGTTATCGCCAACCCGTCTCCAGTTCGTTTGCGCTAAATTAATCCTAACCCGGAATCAGACTTCTGCTCTCAATTTATTTAAATCAACGTCGAATCTCTGTATCGATTCACAGAAAGAAGAACTGTACTAATCCAATTTATTTTCGATCTCTCTCACGAGTCCATGAAGATGCGTAGAACGTCACCTCCAGGTCGTGATAATACGCTATACGGCTAACGTTATGTTTAACTTTATTTGAAATACTTATAATCAACATATGATGATGGCAATAGCCGGGTGAGTGTGCCCGCCAGTCGGCTCTACGGTTTTATGTAAATGCCCGCCGATAAACCGACCTCCACCCGTGCGGCGTCGCTCATTTGCATTCATAGGCTCGTAACCCTTGCTCGGTCTTCGTTCGCTTATGCAGCCTCGGCCACCGCGTAAAACTTGCTGCTTTGCCTTTTGCACGATAATTTACGACTCCCCATGTAATACGTCCAGCGGCCGATATGAGTTGGGTGTATACTGTATATCCATCCGGTGGTGAACGCCGTAAGGTCTCGCCGTAGCCGTTCGATTTACATATTATATTAAAGTCTCCGTCGCCAGAGTCCCTATTCCTCGTCGCCACCGGCCGTTACGCTCCAACTTTTCTCAATTTTTCCGCCCATAAAGCGCCCGAAACGAAAGTTTCTCCGTCCGCCGCGTGAGGTCGAGTGTAAATACACTTTTTATAATGTACTTTGTCACTCCAACTCGCCCCCATGAAAAAAAACTTATTTTTTATAACGGTCTTTTCAGTCCTTATTATGGTCGTAATAAATTCTCTGCGCAACTGAACAAAGATATATTTATTGAGAAACAAACCAATGCCTCTTTGTCTTCATTAACTTACATTATATCATCATGAATCATTTTACCTTATAAATAAGCATTGTATTATGAAAGCAGGCGACATTGTGTTACATTTAAATCAAATTGAAATTGAACTTTTAACCTCAGTAAGTGAAAAATGTTCAATATCAAGCATTAATTTTGCCTTTTAAAGAAATACTTTATCGGTATATTAGTTTTAATACTTACTACTGTTACATTGTATACACCATTGCGTCAGCATGTGGTAAAGAAAATGTAGGCACGTAATAAGAAGTAACGCAATCGATCGTAAGTATTTGCTCTTCGTCTGGACGTACGCCTGCAAAACGAATACAATAGCCGATAGCGCGGTCCGACATACCATACACCTGTGTAAGCAATACGATTCGACCTTGACTCGGGACGGTTCAATAACAATCCATGGCTATACTGCATCACGTTTTCATAGTTGATTATTATTGATGAGGCATTCCTATGCATTAATGAAAACAAACCACTGACGCCTACGCAGAATCTATCTATATATATAAAAGAAAGTCGTGTTAGTTACACTATTTATAACTCGAGAACGACTGAACCGATTTGGCTGAAAATTGGGGGGAGGTAGCTTAGAACCAGGATACGGACATAATATACTTTTTGTCCCCTTCAACTGCGTTTTACTAATTCATCCGTTCTTATCCGGGAGGGGTCAACTAATATTATCTAAAGTCCAACACCGTCCGTTACAAGATTATGACATAATACAGTTACAGTACCTAATAATATTACTTAGGTACATTTAGGATACAATAATACGTCACGATCACGTACCAACATATGAATATTTCCTAATATAATGTATGTTTGGGGTTAAATCATTGTGTTTTAATTTGACGGCAAAATGCACACAAAGTCTTAAAACTATATAGCATCAACGGTATACAAAACGGGATAGCTGAAAGCACATTGATGAAAGCTCGCGTGACATCGCGACATGTCCCTTCGGCACCGGTAGCCGTCTCGTTAAAACTTCACATGTGAGAGAAATGTGAGAATATGAGGCACGCAAGACTGCACTCTGCAACCATTTGTGATGTTATCACAATCATCTAACTGTCTTTGATTCCATCCCACTTTGCTTCAAAACCTCATTATTTTTATAACACGAATCTGAAAACGAATCCATTGTAGGTTGATCCAGTGATTTGGTCGCATTAGCGGCGGGTAGATTGGCGAGTTGGAAGCCGACAGAAGGGTCGGACGGCCGGCGGGCGCTTGCTGTCGGCGCTGTGCCCCGATAGCGTCAATCTAACGCTCAATTAGTTGAATGCGATTATCCGATTCGGTTCCAGAAACGGTCTCTCTTCTCCAGCTCTTCCCCAAGACAAGCGCCAACTTTATTAATTAAGCCGTGTCTTATCTCGTGTTAGCACTCATTCTATTATTTGTCTTTTCACCGCTCATTTCCATAATTTCATCGGCGAGTAATTACTTACCACTAACGCGGAACAATGTTTCTCATTGTGTTTGCATATTTAGTCGTCGTTTGCATTGTGAACTCAGCTTAAATAAAGTTAATTTCGTATCATGGACGTGATCCAGTCATTTGTTGCCTCGGCTTTAATTTATTGGTGTTTATTGTTAGCATTCAATGATCGTTTAGCCAGTTTTCGTATAATCGATTCATTATGTTCCAATATAAAAAATGTACCTGCAAAACTAAGGGCGATGAATATTAAATCATGAAATCTGGTGTTCTGGCTGGCCTTTGTTGAGCTATCCCCGCAACATGATGTTATATCAACTCCATTCATATTCAGTCACTTAGTTCACGATGCAATACGCAACGTTCGCTTGGATGGCGGCGAATGTGTAGACGTGCGGCTGCGAATAGTCGGTTGAAGCATTGTTTTCCCGCATCTATGAGAAATGGCTTTTGTTGTTAAAATGATGCGTCAGTTAAGGGACGTTGTGGGCGGGCGGGGAAGGCTGGGTACTCTGTGGTGGCGCCCGCTTTACCCCGCTGTGTGTTTAATTAGCTTAATTGACATCGCGAGGCGCGCTGTCCGAGCGTTTGTTTGCGATATCGTGTTACCGTGCCCGCCGGTGGTCGTGCCATTATCGAGCCTGTCGCCAATTTTTTACCGCACACCAAAGGATTAAATATGAACTACACAACTTGTAAATCTCTTCCTTATAACAGAAGACGAAAAATTCAACATAGCTTTTAGGAATCTAAATTCATTTCTATAATAAATTCGCATGACAGCGGCGCCGCTCTGTCTGTAGGTGGGCTGTGGGTAGGCTCGTCTGAAATCGCCGAGTCAGCATGGCGTCATACGGCGTCTAGAATACGTTCCGACATGCCTTCCGCTTCCCATGTAAAAAGGTAAAACTGCCTCGAAATTTCTATTCCTTAAATGGCCTGAGGAATAAATTGTAGTTCGTACGTGAACGGTGTTCTAATGATTCCTTTTATTGTACACAATTCCACTATTTTGAAATGTTGGCACTTATATTCCGGGTAAATGTAGTAAGGGGGCATTATTACAAAATAGGGCTCTGACATGTTTCCTATAACCGAGATATTACACTGTTAGAGATATGCAGCTTAATCGGTATTATTGTGTTTTTTTTTTTACAGTTTACTGCATATATATAAATGTTAGTTTTTTCTACGCACATAAGCGTAAATAAAGGTTCGTTAATCCATCCAGAAGCATAGATTTATTGTGAATGACAAGTACTGTGACCCATTCAACTTGAAATTACATCATTTAACAATGATAAAGGAATAAACAAAGATTGCTATCACCTTGTCTAAAATCAATCCATTCAGAGAATTTGATACCTATTCGGAAGATTTTGTTGTAGTTTTGGCAATCGCACGTGCTAATGAATATAAGCTCGGGCTCCATCATACAGAGTGTGTAATTAATCTCACTCTGGACAAAGAAGTCGTTTCCGCGAGCCCTAGCCCCCATCGATCATCCACCTCCTCGAATAAAAATAATAATAAATAATGAAAGGGCCGCCGCCATTGTCCAGCCGACGCGTGCGTGTCAGCGATAGTTCTAGCTGTTTGGTTATATTTATATATGCCAACTCTTCCACTAGCTTAAGGCGCGGTGTAAGCCCAAAATCAACAAAAAGCACTTTATTGACGTGACGTGACGTGTCAAAATCATATGAAACAAAAAATTTAAACGAAAAACAGGATTTTATAAAATAATATCGTAAAATCGACCCCAAGAAAATACTTAATGAACGTGTTCTCCAAACTTTCAGCGATAACAACACTCAATTTATATAGCCAGACTGGTGTTCTAAAGGAATGACCAGATAAAACATTTATTTGATATACATATTTCACATAATCCACAAAAAACCTGCAAAAAAAAAAACATTTTCATGAATTCTCGGGTTTTCCAAATCTTCGTCGTAAATTTGGGTTAAAATAATAATAAAATAATATTTTTTTGTGAAACACGTAAGGGGTACGCTTTATGATTGATGGATGACCTACGGGCGTAGGTCTCGATGCCCCGGGCCGGCGCGTGCCGATCAAGTTGCGCGTCTCGCTTGATCCGACCGACACGGAATCAATGTCATGGCAAAACCATACAAGTATCTATACATTCATGAGAAGCATCGTGTAAGTGCAAGGAGGTATTCTTCTACCGTAGTGCCTCATATACTTAGGTAGTACATACGCCGCTTTCCATCGATTGCCTCAATACGCTGATGTTCATGTTCCAACTTACTGTTATAACAACAATTAAGGAGAAACAACACTTAGAGCTTGATTTTAAATAATACATACGACCACTTTTTTAATAATAATACGTACTTGCTACTGGATTACTCATTTATTTAACCAGAACATTAAGCATCTGCGGGGACTGTTACGACAAATCACCAAGTAATAGAGATACTCTCCGCTTTGTAGAGCTTTTTGAGACACTGGTGCTGCACACCAACCGCATTCTGCACATAAATAACTTTATATGAACGCTGTAAATCTCATTACGGGCGCTGTAATAGCTTCCAAGGCCCCGCTGTCGGTTGTGACGGGAATATAAAGCGAGCTTGATTTATTCTTTCAAATTAACCGCATCGTTGTACGGGCCAACTCTCAAGTAACGGCTACAATAGAATCGCACGGCTCCCGGACAATATCCGATACAAATAGTCGACGATTTCTCACAATTTCTGTGAGACGCTTCTGCTGAAAAATCGAACTGAGCTGTTTTCACCGTGCTGCCCGATAGCGTATAGCCCAAAACAAATGGCCTCCTTTGTCGCCTTTTTATTTCAGATACGTGAGTTATGTCACAAAGACGCCTTGCCACGCGCAACATTCCGATGTTTTTATAATGTTACAGAGACCTGTCGGCTTGCCTTATTTATACGAGGCGAAGTAAGTAGTACCGATTTCATCGACCGGTGGACCGATTAAGAACTAAGAAGATTCAGTTTTTGTTACTCGCTTTTATTTTCTAGAGATCAGAGGATGGTGCTCGCTTCCAATATAATTGGCGGAATCGAGCTCTCGGTAAATACGCTTCCGGTGCCCCGATACAATGAAGTCGGTGACCGCTATACCTTTCAACGAAAAATTCGTCTAAATATGAATTGAGCTGAAGAGTGACTATTGTTAATCCGAATGATTCTCAGAAAAGTCTAATTAAGTGAGCTTTTTCGTGAAGTCTTCTGCCGAATCTCTAAATATAAATAAAATAACAATAAAAAACTGTGTTATTTCAGTGCTATTGTTTAAAATCACAGATTGATTACATTGGGGTATTTTAACATTACGTATTATTAGCGCCTCCTTTAAAGCAATTCATATTAAAAAATACCATTTTCTACAGCTTTGACCCCGACGCAAAGAAACGCCGTGTCTCCGTTTAAAATATTTGTCGAACTGTGTAAGCAGTGAATCGATGAATTCAATTTAGATCGTCGGCAGCGACCGTGGGGGCATTAGCGGCGCACATCGATCCGTTATCTATGGTGTTGAACAAAGAGAGATGAAATTTTAATCGGATGTGTTGTCTGCCATCGCAGAGGTTACCCCTGCTGCGTCAGTTGCAGGACGGTGCACTCATATTATAATGATAGCCCACAGCGGCACGAGATCTCACCGGCTGAATAATACATGTATCCGAACACACATGGCTACGAGCGCAACACAGGCGACTTCCGCTCGGAACTTTTCCAACCATAAGCTGAATCAATCATCTGCCCTGATCAAACTCATTTTCTAGTTACGTATTAGCACTGCAAGTGCGAGATGAGCCTATCATGAATTCTTTCATAAGACGCCACATCGTTTTATACCATACCTTTGAAAAATATGACACAATTTTTCCACCTAATCTCTATCATACCATTTTGACATTGATTATAAACGAGGGGACTTCCTCTTTACGGAACGTGACTTGCTTAGTCTAAGACAATTATGAGAAAGGGATGAATTTGTATATAATCAAATTCTTCAAAGCGGTCAGTGGGCGAGTTTTCTTGTTAGATATAATTCTCTTGGTTGTGGAATTTTATTGATTTTAAACAGTATGCGGCTACTCCTGCGCCATTTAATTTTTTCATTCCTTAAATAAATATTCAGTAAGAAGTACAGCAATGAATATAACACAAATAGAATAATAATACATTTATATTTGATTTTTTCATGGAAGTTGTAACGACGGTCTGAAGTAAATAACTAATATAGAAAGAATTCCCATGATATTGATATGAAATCGGCGGGATGTTTGATTTATAAGTTGTAAACTTGTGTCGGAGGGTTCCCGCGACTTGGAAGCCGCAGCCACCAGCGTCTGGCAATCTCGTTAAAATCTACTACGAAACTTCGCAAAGACCACATTTATGAAATCACATGCTAAGGCTTATACCCCATCAGTAGTTGTTTAGACTCTCAGTTGGACAAGTTTGTATATTAATGTTATAAGAGCTATTGAAGAGATTGAAATGTCTTCAATTAAAATGGATTAATCCAATTACGGTTCGTCATTCTTCGATGTTAATAACATTTTCACTTTCATCTTTGTTACTTTGACAGAAAATCCTTAGAACCTATATACCTAATAATATTAATTCCCCCATGCTGATATAATTAATACTCTGCTGCTTAAATGCCATTGAGTATCCCGGTATTAGTCCACATTAGTCCTACAGCAACATTTTTTTAGATGGCATCGTTTAGGGTGGAAAACTCGTAGTTGTCCACTTGCACCGCGGGCGATGTCGTTAGGGCTGTAGTGTCGGCTTCGTCCTTATCGCGCCACTACGAGTAATGACGCCTTCGATCGTCGTCTAATGGCCTTCGCGGGACCACTTAGATACGCAAATGAGCATCGACAAACGCCGTGCGCCAACAGACGCGATTACGCGTATACATTACACTTGCCCGAATGACAATTGTCGTGCTGTAACTGCCGAGTATGCACTCGAAACTCGCGTTCGTTGTCACCACAATCTGATTGCTGTAATTGCTATGTAAATCTCGAGATACTCTGTCATAAAGGCCTATGCTTTTTTAGGGAAATAGATATTGCTGTGAAATCGTGTGGAGGCAATTTTGCCTAAATAAGTTGTAAAATATAAGTTTTAAAACCACACGGGACACATTCTCAGTAATTCTGCAAGAACCTGTCATAAGCTCTAGACAAACTTGAGACATAAAAATAATAACAAGCCCGCTCTCTTCCTTATGGCACAATGTAATATATGCTAAAAGTTGAGCACGTTCGAGTCTGAATAGCTTGCAACCATGTGGAGCATCGTAGAGTAACTTAAAGGTCGCGATTTAACAAGGTAACCGGAGCGGCGAACGTTAAAATTGGCGGTGGTGGGAGGCGAATGCGCCCCGAGTGCGATCACCCTAGTCGCTTGGCTTACCTACATACACTGAATGTGCATTAGATGCACCTACTCGCATGCAAGAGCTTTTCTATTGTAATGCTGTGAATTTTCTATTTTCATCCGCTCATGTATTTGTAGAAACTTTGAGGAGTGTGAGAATGTCAGTGTTTTGTTAGGCGTTAATCGGGATCCAGAAACACTGTATTTACTAATTTTCTATGTCTTTCACTAAAATTTGTATAGATAATTATGTCGTGATAATAAATATGAGAAATGAATATGGTAATAGTTGCAAAAGTGATTTTCATCCTGTTTAAATTAATTTAATGGTTACTCTTGAATTATGTTTCATTTGAATGTGAATCCGAAATTTCATCGTTATGCGTCAAACCAAACGATAGTCAAGCTTAATTACAGAATCCTAAAATTATCAAAACCATTATTTTACTTCGACCCCTGCTATACAAGTTGACATTTAAACTAACGCAAAAACAGTCCTCTGTGTGCCTCCACTTGACATGTGTCCCACTGGCTTACTATTCTCCGCTCTATCGTCCATGCAAGTGACACATTAAACTCTTATCAACCGAGCGAACCCGCGGCTTCTACAACATAAACTATCAAAATACGAGAACCATTGTAATTGACTCCGCACACTATCAGTATTTTGCAGCAAGCCTCCTAGCCGAACATTAAATAAGTAAACACGTTCATTTTAACCTCTGGAGTTCTTGACATTTATTACAACTAACTGCAAGACGGAGCGCAGTACAGCTCTCGTTTCTCTGAACACTCGTTCGCATTTTACATTCCACAATCTAGATATAAAGTTTTGAAGCAGATGTGTCCAGTTGAAATATAGAAATAATAATGATAATAGTTAATAGCTACCAAAAGCGGAAAGAAAGAGGATATTCGTGTCGTTTACGTCGTTTGTCACGTATAATGTCCTACATAAAATTTTATTCCGCTCTAGAACAAGTGCCTCGCCCAGACGTGCGTTACTGTCCGGTCGCAGGGTTCGGGCCATTTTGATATTTTTATTTTGCAAAAGCTTGTTAAGCGACACGGCTACCCATATGTGTGTAATGTGAGTGTCACTCGGAACTCTAAAGTATAGTTTCGCGTGACACTACACAGCGCACCTGAGACATCAGTCTAGTAATAAAATTACTAGAGTGTAAGATTAGGACATAATGTCTCATTTGCCCAGTAATTTCATTAGCTACAGTGCCGTTCAAACTGAAACACAGTAGTGCTTATGCTTGGCGGCAGAATAAATGGAAAAGCAGTGGTACCTATCTAGAAGAATTTTGCAGAAAATTAAGTACTACCACCTAATAGTAAACCTAGTCCTTGGCCTTTGAAAGAAATTAACGCTTTGAATTTGTGGATTCTATCATAGGTACGCGACAAATCTGATATTAAATATGTCTTTACACTTATAAAAAATCAATAATAGAATAAACTTGATTGATTAATTTATAGTCCCTAGTCTATCTATTTTAATTATTTATGAATTGTCCAGTGAATTGTGAAGTATCTAACCTGTACAGTATTTCTATGATGTAGCGTAAATGAGGCAGCTAGTAGCGTCGCTTGCGCGAATATTTTTTCATGTAAGTTCAAGTGAAGGCGGAAGGTGAAAAGAAGTTGGCAGCTCAAGCCACAATGCCGCGTGTCGCAGCGGCGGCTGCTCAGTTGTAATTTACACACATTAATACTGGACTATGTAATAAATGTTATTGTTTGTCATAAACTTTGTTTTATGAAGGTCGGCTGACCCCAGCACTTGACGCCGTCGGTCCTCTAATAAAATTAAACTTTTGTTGATACCCTCACGGATTAACTCGTGATTAGGTACTCTCTAAGCCGTGGCAGATAATATTTCGCAAAAATTGTACAGCTTCAGCTTAGTTGTTTGACGATCGCATCAAATAAACTGTTTGTCTGCAGCTCGGTAAAAGCTAACAGAAAATAATCTTATTTTGATATTTGGAGAGATATTGCCCAGTGCCTTGCGACCGCAACGTTGCGAAATCGCAGTCATTGCAAAAGTTGCGCTTAGCTTCGCAGCAATCTTTTCCTCTGCGATCTTTCCGTACTGGGGCCGTGGGGAGACTGGATATTACTGAAAGGCTTCCACAAATTGTTTTATAGTTTACGTCCTGTATGGCTCTCTATATATGAACTTGTGCCTGATTCGTATGTTGGTCAAGATCTCATTGATTTGTTGTTTTATTCAAATAGTCATTAACTCTTACGTGTGGCTTGATTGATATATAACCAAGTCACGACCTCGACGAAGCTTATTCAACGTAATAGATAATGGAAACGTGAAGCAGTTAAGTAGGTACCTAAAGATTGATCGTGTCCATCGATGCGCGGCTTCGAGGTGAGGAAAGGCGACGACGGCACAAGGGGCATTGTGTCTGATTAGTATGTGGCTCAGGTTCACGTGCAATGCAAGGGGCAGCTTCAGGACGTTCAGCGCAATTTTTCATCGCCTCGGCTCCGTGTTTGGCAAGCCGATGGCACACGCCGCACTGCAACCGCACCCCGCCCGCGCTGCCTCCGCCGCCCCACACCTGCTCCCGCGCTCAACTGCTGCAATTTTAATCCCTCAATCCACCACCGCACGACTGCGCACGGGTGCTTCGCTGTATTTCAATTAATTTGACCATCAATTCCCGACGTAAACTACGCGCCGCTTAGCTCATGCATGCCATGACCCGTACGACAGTAATGCTCGTAACTAGATGTGTCCAGAGCGCGTCTACTCGACGCGACGTGACGTCCTATATCAGGTCGCCAACCATGACGTGTTATCTTATATTTGCTTATTATTCTCTACTCTCCTTAATTTCGGCGATACATTTTCATTCGCTAGAGCTTTCCCGCTTTTGATGATTTAAACCCCCATGAATTGTAAGTTTTATTTCACAAACAACAATTAATATTGTTTAAACTCTGCCATATTTAAGAGATGATAAGATTTGTATAAAACAGTTGCCATTAACGTTTATCTTCCATATTAAAAATAATAGTTTTCCTATCTACCAGGCTGTACTGTACAGGGTGGAACGTGCGCTCCACCGCGCTGAATCAACTGAACCCGCCCCCACCGCAACTGAATGTACTTAATTCGATTTCGATTGTATTAAACCCCACTCCGTCTTCAATTAATGACCCCCAAAAAGGGATCCCCATAATTTGGCGCTAAATTGCATTTTGTTTTATACCCTTTCTCAGATTAAACTTCCACTAGAATAGGCTAACTTTAGCTTTGTCACGTGTGAAAACAATGTAGGCGATAGGTATATCCAATTAATGTCCAGTCGGCCGTGAAACATTCGAATCGACAAAGTTCACGCGGCGCGAGTCCGTTCGGTAAAAGCAGCAAACAACTTTACACGGTGACGTTACATTGTAGGGACAACAGCAGGCGCAACCCAGACGGGCGCGGCCGCGGTCGCAAAGTAATTAGATAGCTGTTGTATTGTTCACTTGTTCAGCGCTTTTCCAATGTAAGGCCTCGTTCGTTTCTCGTGTTTAATTGGGAACCGAGATGTAACGGACAGCTCCGTTTTTGTCCCGTCCCGAATGAGATGAACCGCACGTACTTTAATGAGTCGCTCTCAGAGCATCCCTTCGGACATTTACGTTTCATGGACTCTTGAACTTTCCGCATTTAAAAGCCGATTTGTCACGTGCGCGCCGCAAAGCCAAGCGCCAGATAATTAAATTGTGCTGTACTATAACGCTACCCTCATTCGGCTCAAATGTTACTTGGAGAAACTGTTCATTAAGCTACATGACATTGTTGTTTATCGGTAAAATAACAGTTACAAGTATGTATATGTATATATAATAATAGCTCACGCGTTGAAGTCTTTTAATGATACTAATACACATTACACTCGTTGATGTCTTTTTAATGCAAACTACGCTACGCTATCTAGTAGTACATAAACATTGCACTATAGTTTTAAAGAATATACTGGATATTAAACCTTTACCCTTCGATTAAATACGAGAAATTAAATGAAATCGAATCAACTTACATGTTTGTCGGTAAACAAAAAGTTGGCTTCTCGATAGTAGGGCGGGCCGGGCCGCTTCGTCAGCGTTAGGCGCCCGCATTCGGCACGCGTAAATAATTGACACTCGGAAACGAGTTCTTGGACGCGGATGCCGCTTATAACTCCACATTTTCGCACCAAACACTTACCCCGAGTCCCGAACGCATTAAAGTTTTTGCCCATCCCTGTGTGTTGTGTTGCTTCATTCACGGCTAATTTTCCGAAATTCTATCCCGCAACTTATTTATTGTAGGGGCGCACGCTTTCGTAAATACTTCGCTTAATTGACACCCGAACCTCGAAACTTTACGTCATGTCGATATAAATTATTCATTGTCACTAGTGTAGACGCGACAATAGCTGTATTATTGTTCAGTATAATATTATAGTCTCGTTACGCCCGGTGGAGGTATCGGATCTTGTTAACATGTGCTACTGAGTGGAATATCAGAACACGTATTTTAATTAATTACGGTATGTCGCTAATAATGACAAGGGCGCTTACGCAGCGGCGTGTAGGGTGTAAGGCGATACCGCGAAATCTGATCTGAGTATACATACATTCACCGTCGGATTCATAGTAACTGTTAAATCATCTGTGATTGCGCGGTGCGGACGACAGCCGCGAGCGTCGCGCCGCGTCACGCCTCTACCATTTGTCACAAAACTCTACAACATCATCGGTCCCGACTCTCGAGTCTCCACTAACTTCTGCTCCAATCAAACCTACAGCCAATAATGCTGTCGTAACTTAGGAATTAATAGACAAATCTGACTAATGTTGTTTGCAATCAAACCACCACTTGAATGAGATAACTGTTTATTTTGAAACCACCCTTAATAAAGCCATTACAAATATTTGTACATGAAATTTATAAAATATATAAAAAACACATTTACTAGAAAACGTGATACTCAAAACTTATCATATATACTCAATTTAACCGTAAAGTTCTTTAATAACTACAGTAGTGCGCAGTGTGCACTTGACTAGACAGTCGGTAAACCCATCTGTTTACCGATCATCGATCCGCAGCACTCGCCGGTTCCCGTCTGGTGTCAAACCTTTCAGTCTATCGCGGCTTTTCATCGCGCCGAGCCGCACTCCCTTGTATCCATGAAATTCTTTTACATAAAATAAATCGTGGTGCTGTGAAAAATCCACCGACGCTCAGCGGAAGCGCTCTTGCTCGTTCATTTTTCGAGGTAACCCGTTCATAGGCTCGAAACAAAGAGGCGCAGCTCCGAAACAATCAAATTAATTTTCTCCGTTGTTGTTTAATTAGCACCGACTCTTGGATGGCGCGCGGCGGGCGGCCGATGTTTATCATCGGATACAATCGCACCCCTCACCCCCTCGACCGGCCCACCGCTCGCCACGCTCCAACGAAACCCATTATTATCAAAGTCAAGACTTCACACCGGAGTTACTTTGGTTCGTCACTCCTGCTGCCATTGTTATTATTAGCGACATTGTTCACCCTAATAGACGTTGACGTAAACAAATCGAGAGAAGCGACTAATAATGTAATCTTTTTGTTTCAGGTAATCTACTTAGCAGTTTACAAATTTACTTCTGCGAAATGTAATTTTCAATTCTGCCCGGCCCACCAAGGTACGTTTCGGATATTATTGGTTACCCGAGTAGACAGCTAGAGGGGGTAAATATGAAACTGAATAGTTTGTGTGAAGCCTCACCGAGTTAATCTGAAGCCGTAGTTAATTAAATTGTACCTGTACTGGCCGTCGCTGAGGGCCATTCCATGGACGAGTGTCTTCTAGTGCGCACGTATAGTGTCTCCATCAGTTTGTCATCTGCGGTTGGATTAATTACTTCATTAGGTGAGAATTATTCATCGCCATTTATTATAATTAATTCATTGAAATGTCAGAAACGTCCATCACCGCGTCTGTTATGTGCTAAATGCGAAATAGAGTCATTAACTTAATTAATTTCCATCGTGTATTTTATGATTGATGTTAAATATAATTAGTTTTATAAAGCAGGTAATCTATATAAATAAATGAGAATTAGGAGGAATGGTTAGGCCGACTTAATGTATTTTTATTTTAAAATATTTTTTATTACCCGCTATAAATTTTTAAACTTACCAGAGTAATTTTTTCACGGACAGCCAGAAAAACTGAGCAGACGTCGTCAGTAGAGTCAGCTAATTACATAATTAACTATAGCTGTCTTTGTATAAATAAATACAACAAAGGAATAAAATACTATATAATAAAATAAATATATAATGCTTTAAAAAATCGTGGCTACGAGTGATTTTAATTTTATACTGATTATAAAGTTAGGCTTCAAGTATAAGGTATAGCTTACTAATAGAAGGGGAGAGAAGGTATCCATTATATCCGCATCTCAGTTTGCGCTGTGCAAGTCTAGTCGGGTAGACCGACGGATTCTAATCTAATTATCCACCGCGCTCTTCAAAAAACTTGCGCGGTCCGAGTGCAAGCTGTTTGCTCCATTCTTTCCCTTTTAATTCGGCCTCTCCCTCTGAATAATGGCATACTATTCTATAAAATTACATGCTGTAAAGCTTAATTTAAATTGTGTTTGTTGTCTGAATTACTTTTCCTCTCGCTTCAAGGGGAAGTTTTGTAAATTAAAAAATCCTTTTTCGTGTTTTAGAACTTTGGATTAAGTTACTAAAATGTAGTTTGAATGATTCGCAGTCTGATAACTAGAGATACTTTGTGAATCAAAAACCGGTTTTTCAATTAATAACTACTATAGATAAGATCAAGAACCTTAATCGCGACGCAAACAATTGCTTCCCGGACCGCTTAAACGGAATTTAAATCGATTTTCATAATTAAATTATGACAAATTGATATCCACATTTTGAAGTGGAAGGAATCGTTAAGCGGCGCGCAGCGAGGGGATTATTTTCAGTGTCGGACCCGACCTGACCCCATCCTCTCTGACCTCGGCGCGATCATCTGCCACCACCTTTCATTCGACTAACCTGTTTTACGAGATAAACGCGATAAACACTTTACCTAGATGAATATTAAACAACTTCCCCTGAAGTACACTAAGTTATTTTGCCAAATTATTATACTAGCACCCTCATTACTGAGTAAAAGGTATAAAAGAGCTCTAACACGTACTACTCTCGCAAATGCAAGACAGTTTACCCAGTTTCTAAATTAACTCGCAAGTACCACATAACCAAGTTAATTATATAGTTGTATAAACGTGCTGCTGGAAATTATTTGTGTACAAAAACGCGCGTTTTTGGTTCAATAATTTTATTATTATTCAAACAAAGACCACGAAAATTTAAAAACCCACATGTACACTACACTAGTTCGTAAATATTACATTTATTCCTGATTTTGTACTTCATTGGTGAGACAATAAAGAGTTCTCTATCGATCTATCTATGTACAATAAGCTTGTGATGTAAAAGTAATCATAATACTGAAAGTATAGTGAGATAAATAGCTGCTCCCAAAAACCCGACCATAGCGCTAAAGAGGATTTAATCAAATTGGAAAATATGCAGCCGACACGGCGTAGTTAATATTTCCAACGGAGCGTAGCTGCGCGGGCCGTAGAGCACATACGCCTAGTGTATTTCGCCGGCGGACTAAACGGCTCAGCTCTGAGGCACGGAATAATCATGTACACAGTACTGAAAGCTCACCGATCTACTCCGAACAGTCGTGGTGATTGTGTTCACCAATTTACTTCTTTCACTCACATAGCCCATAGGTGCTTTCGGGATTTTTTACAACTGTGTATATGACCGCGACCGTCCAATATTTCCTAACCTTAAGAAGTCTTAATTAATGCAGGTAACCATAAGGTTACCTACATTAGACTTCTATAACCATTAACTAATAAATTAACATAATTATTGCTTCATTAAAAAGCTGATCCAAATTTTAGGATTTTTCAAAGTTTTACTGGTCGATGTTTCAAGAAAAACACATACCGGGTGGTTTAAGTCAAGAATGAATATTTACTAGATTAGCGTGCTACACCTTTGACCACATCGTCGCTTCCCATCAGTTAACACTATCCTAGTCATTAATAAAAAAAAGTACTGCACTTGCGTTTAGTAATGCCATTATAGCCAAATTTCTTGTACATGCATTAATTAGTGAACAGAGATCGCAGCGGTCTTCCCCTAAGCTTGTTTCTGAAGCAGTAATTGTGACAGTGCAGGTTAATAATAGTGTACGACATTTGGGAAAATAGCATTTAAAAAAAGTATTTGCGTAGGATAATATTGCCGAGGCGTACCGTTGTAGACCGGCGCAAAGGACTTAAATAACAATTAGGTACAAACAAAGTTCATGAGGAAGTAAATACCAGGCACGGTTATGATTTTTCTTAGAAAGTTAGTATTAGGTTTTCGGACGACGGTACTCATTTTATTTTACTTCTACTTGTTGTTGTGTGCGTTATTATTCTAGTATTGATATTCTATAATAAATGAAACAAACTCGACACTAGAAATGAATAGTGCGAATGCAGTACTTTAATCATATAAATGTAGATGAAATGTAGACACTGCTTTTGCGCTCCATGTGGTACTTGCCTCCGTCTGACTCTGCATACGTAACGACTCACGAAGATCACGTTATAGTGGCCGATTTAACGATTACACGTAATGCCAAATCATACGCGAGCTATCAAATCTGAATTACCGAAAAAACGTTAAATTTTGACGTTGTGGCGTTAAAAAAATTCAGCAGTTCCGTCGCGTCGGCGGCGACCGAGCTACTTTTTTAGCGAGGACTATTAAAACAGACTTTTAATTTCCGTATTTAGGAGTTATTATGAGCAAGAGGCAAGATTATACAATGCTTTCAGGCGCTTCTTTTCCTTTAGTACTAGTATTTATTTGGTTTTTCAGAGCACAAACGCACATTTAAGTCAAAAACCTACTTATCTACAACTTTAGACGTGGTGCCAGTATATTCGGGATGTTGACTAAGTCATTAGGCTTAACCTAGATGTAGATCGAACGCTTCCTTTACCACGAACTGATCAAGGCTTTGTCCCATCAGTCTTCACTAAATTATAACATCGTGTCTCCCCAACAATTCAGGTTTTTTTATAACAACTTTTTTAATTAATACAATTGTAACAAACATTAGATATTATTTGCACAAATGACAACTTAGGTTATACGACTATTTGTTCCGTACAGCAAGTCCTGAGCTCCTTCCCGTTGCATAAAGTAAATAGATCGTGCGATAGAGAGATTACTTATAAATTGGATAATTAAGTTTTATATCTATCTATGTCATGATATGGAGTATCTGAGACTTATTTAACCACCGCTCTGTGCTCAGTAAAGAAATATATTTATGTTTATGTTATTAAATGTAGTATGAAACACGGTAAATTGAATCAAATATGTCGGAAAGTTTTGATGTAGAGCTTAACAAACACAGAAGTGGTGTCATTTACATCCCATGCTCCATGCTTCCTGCAACAATGTAACACTATTCATAGATGTTGAGCCATATCGTTAAATCCGCATATATTAAGTTAGCTACCAAAACAGTGTCTATTGAGCACAATGTCTCAAAATATCCGTGAATCATGAATGCGGAGCGGCGAATCTGTTGTTTACTCGTAAACTAAACTGCTCGTAATTATATCATCGCCGTTTAAACTTTATTGGCGGAGGCGAGACGGGACGAGACTTATCTTGCGAGGCGACTCACGGTCGCTTCATTGTTTTCGCTTCGCTTATTTAATTTTTAATAGTTTTAATGATTTCACATAAACATGTAGGAAGCAAGGCAATTCTTACATAGAGCAGTGCTTCTCTCTTGGCTGTGTATTTAACGATTGTCATGATTCTTAACCTTTTGTATGCCATACTTCTTCTCTGGCTTTACTCGCTTTATTATCGGCATATTTTTATATTTCTTAATGCCCTATTAAAAAGGTATATATGAGTATGTGTAGTATAGAGCAAAATTTTTCTATCGAAGTCAGTCTGGCGCGGTAGTCTCGTAAATGAGCTCCAGTTAAGTAACTTGCAAAACTGGTAGTAAACTACAGCATAGAAAAGTCAAATATATAAACACCCACCTGATTCCAAATAAACTTTGTTTCGAGTTCCACTTGAATTGCACATGTTTAGATAAGTGAATAAATTTCCCAGAAAGGCCGGGCTTAATGTTTGCAAATGTTTGGGCATTTTTCCTTATTAACGACCCACAAACGATTAGGCGACCTTTACGTTTCCTGTTACATGCTTTGTTTCTGGATGTACTCGAGGTATTCATTTCATCACCATAAGTGTTATAATAAAAGCGAAGATCAAAAATTATGACATGCAATTTCCAATGTTATTTTTCTGAATTTTTTCAAAGTATTTATTTTTTATTTAGAGCCAAAGCCAATGTAAACACATGCCTCTGCTTGGAAGTTTCCGTGTTTGCAGTGGGTACATATTTAATACCACTATCCAGAGCAGCTTTAAAATTAATACATTATTGGGTAACGATTGCACAAGCCTGTAATCGCATTGCAGCATACTCAATCAAAGCGGCTATTATTGTGATCAAAAATAGAAACAATGCTGATAATTGGAGCGGGTCGTGTCGGGGGGGTGGTGCGGCGGTCGCGTGCCTGATGTATGCGCCGCCGCCACGCCGCCAGACCCGTCGGCGCCGCGACGCCACCACTATGCAGATACCGCTCACTTGACGCCTCGCCTACCCTCGTAGGGCTCGTCCACCATATCTTCGTGCGTCGCCACCATGCCATACACGAAAAGCATGGATGCCGGAAACCGACCTCAATCCACGCACAAATCGATCCCCTCTACAACTCCAAATCCGCAGCTACCACGCCGTCCTTTGATTGATGTCCCGCGTAATGACCCAGGAAACTATTTCCTTCGTATTTCCTCCACTCAATAAAACATCCAATATGCTTATTTATGTGTCCGCGTCAGATTATTTAGGGTTTTGTCAGTGTGGCCCGAGCCTACCATATACCTACATGCTACATTCCAAAGACCGTCATTTGTCAAGATTATGGCTGTTTGGGATAGAGATATGAAAAGCGGTTATTGTTTTGAATATTTTCTCGTTTTATGTGCCGTCGATGAACGACTCTCGATGAATTGGGAAACGGCAGCAATAACGCTAGCTATAACTTGTATTGCGAGTTATAAATTCCAAAAATTAACATTACTCAGTCAAGACGATATGAAAACTGTGAAAATGTGAAAGTAACCTTTGATCACAACAGGGGTGTGTTTCAAGACGAGACCGGACAATTAGCACGTACAAAACTCGTCCGTCATGGGTTGGCGCCGAGTGGCAATTACGGTATTTCATCCTCAATAAAAGTGCACTCTGGCGCCTCTAACGTCGGAGAAAAGCTCCCCGTCGGATATAAAGCTAATGTGTACATATAAAGATTTAAATGACGGGTCGGACGGTCGCCTCGCTCGCCATATCACCCCGAATGTGACTCATAAAGCAACTCTGTGTGTGACTGTTGTTGATTGCGATCAACCCTTTCAGCGCGTCGAGTGCGACCGCGACTACACACTTCACACGTTTCCCTTGTTATCACCAAACGCAATCTCTGCATTTAGCGAATTGGTGCGTTGACAGCATCGCCAGTCTATTGTCCAACTAATTCCACTGATGTGCTATCTGTATTATTATATATATTCTGGGTTAAGCTATATTTTGTAATTAAGTATATACTTTTTTTTATATTTCCACTCACTGTTGACGATAAGCATATAACCTGTTTGAAATCCCTGCCGGAACTCGCAGTCGCAATAAGTTCCATTACGTTGCGTCTGCGAAAAAGGAACTGGCAACAATATTTACGTGATTATATGGTGCGTTATGGACTGAATAACGGCAGTCGTGTAACGTGGGAGCAAACATTTTGGCGATTAATCTGAGAACATAGTGCTATATCGGGGTGCTTGCTGGAGGCGGCACATTTATTTTATGTGTCGGCAATGCTACATACGCTATAAAAGTCGTTAGGAGCGGCGTAACGTCTCGCCGGCGTCTTGCCCGCTTTAATTATACCTAGATAATGCTCCAACTGCTCACCCTAACACCCTAGTGTATCACACTAACGCAACTCTGCAGTAACATATTGTGATTGTGCCACTTTCGCTTTTGGTTGTAGCTCACTCCTTCCTCTTCTCTACCTGCTTTAAATACTACTTTCGCGCCATAACAAAAACCACTTATATTGGTTGGTAGGTAGGTATAGGTAGTATGTTTTTTTTTAAATTTATAATATGAACAAACTTTCCGTTTTCGTCGTAAATCACTGCAGAAAATTGATTTACGACGACGCTTTCAGTAGCTACTTGGTTTTAATAAGTGAAATGTTATTTTCACGTACAATATGATTAATAAGACTTATTAATGTCACGCACTCCGGACCACCCGTACAGGTAGAACACACACTAAATTAATAATGTAATTTATCAAAGACATGTGTCATGGCCAAGGCCAATAATCATGGCTATGTCATGATTCAGTCGAACCGTACACAGATGATTAACGGCTGCATTAATAAATAGCCCATCGGCTTTCTATAAATGTCTGTCCGATATTGATTGCAAGTGTAAAATCACTTAGATTTTCGAGAAACATCACATCGCATAAAATGCAATGCATAAAATGTCGGTAGTAATATCTTACAGAAATCCGAGACAGATTTGTGTTAATGCGCCAATTGTCGCGTTGTGGCCGTTTTCTTCTATAAAGGGGGCGACTCACGTCGAGACAAGGTTGAAGGCAGGGTCGGGCCCAGGGTGCAGATGGAGATTTATCACGCCCGCCGGAGCAGAGACTACAAGTTCTCGCATTAAACGAGTCCGGAACATTAGCTGCGTGCAAGATGCCGCCCGAGATCATAATTAAGTGCCGCCCAATTTATCGGTGCCGGTGCGACCCGCCGCTCCCGAAAACTCCTTAAACTTCCCTTATCGTACTAAAGGCTCTTTATTTTGTAGTTAGCCCGCTACGCAGTTATCGTGTTTATCTTTCCGAGCTGACGTTGTACCCCCCCTGAAGAGCCTAAACAAAACGTGAAATAAAAACTTTACAAATGAAACTACTAACGCAATTAAACTACAAGTCGAAAGATATAGGACACCAACTACCCGACACGTTGTCGTATTTCGTGAAAGAAGCCGATATCGCTCAACGGTTTTCTATTAACTTCAGTACAAAAGCAGAGAAAATACCGTTAAGGAAACGTCCCAGAAACCTTTGTTGTGATACAACTATTGTTGTCTTCAACACTAACTGTAACAGATAAGCAGAAAGTCCAAATGTTGTTTTAAACGAGTCCTTTGTGGCATGATTTGAGTTTAAAGATAAAAAAATGTTGGGCGTCTTGCTTTTAATTCTAGGTGAAGCAGTACACATTAGAATCGGACTCGTGACATCGCACATCAAAGCTCCTCCGAAGTAAATAAGAAATTTGTAGAGAGCTATTCGTGTGAGAGCACTTGGAAGCCTGCTCTAGGTGCTCAGACTAATTACTGCATCATACTAAACTGATTAGTCGCTGGCCGTGTGACACTGCGAGGCTCCATGCCGTTGAATTACATTACCGTGTCTCGGTGATTTCACTAGCTGACGTTCTCGACGGTCAGCTTTATAGTATAGTCAGCTACTTTTTATCTGCAGGTATCGCAACAACGGTCCCATAAGGTCTTGAATCTATGCTCGGCATAATTGTTATTCTGCTTATAATTTTGTAGAATCATGACTACTAATGATTCGACCCTACGACAGTTTGAGAGTGTCCATTGATGAAATTAATCTTGGAGATGTGTTAGTCTGACTTCTATTGTTCTTTTCTAACGCCTTATTTTTTAATTATTGTTGTGTACTTAACGACATTTAGATTTTATCTTAATAGTTTGTCCAGTTCTTCCATTATGGGTAGAAGATATAAGTAGGTAGATGTAGTCCATCCAAGTCCAATTTCGATCAGCTAATAACGCTTCGTAACTCAGGAAACGCTTTTCAGAAAAATCACTTGGCATTTCCACAAGCTAGTACATATTCATTATGAAAGCGTTCACTGACCTTTGTTTTTTTTTCCTTTTCCTCTCAACACGTTAGTAAAACGGGCAATTTACGCAAGCCTATAAGTAACAAGATTCATTAAGGCTGTTACAAAGTGGCGCGGGCGTTCTTAAAGCGAATGGCCCTCGAGCTTGCAGCGCTCATAATGGGCGTACGAGCCGGCCGAGCCGCCGCGCGCAATTTAATGAAACACCTGGAGAGGTCATGCTCGCTTCCGCTGCATTAATCTCGCACTCCGTGGTCCCGCGACCGAAGCCTGTTACCTCTTCGCCACTCCGCCAACACGGCGCTATATTACCACCTCACTCCAGCTCGACGTTTAAGATATTATTTGCTTTGTCCACGCTCTCGCTGACAATGTAGCCGTAATATACAGTTTTAATAACGATGTGAACCGAAGCGCACGTATCCTATACTTAAACATAGTGAATAGAAGTAGCACTCTCATAAAAACCGGGATAAACAGCGACGACCGTGCCGAACATTGGCGTGGGCTGGCTGGCCGTGGGCAGCGCAAAAGTGGCCGAGTTTAACTCCGAATGCATATTTTAACGTTAAGCCACGGTATCCCGCCATGCAAACTTGTCGGGAACTTCCTTGGAGTGAATAATTCTTACTTCTGGCGTCCTAAAACTTTTTCCTAAGCGCGGCACTGTTACGTTGTACGTTTACGTTGTGCTGGACTTACTAAAAATCTAATTTTAATTTCACAATTTCTGTGATCATAAGTTACTTGGCACTAATGTTAAAAATATCCCGTTTTCGTCTCGTTACCGAGTCCTTGACAATTGCATATTTATTGACTTCCAGTGTTCTCCATGTGCGAGGAGGGTTTGAGAGAGGTATGTCATAGCTATATATCTTAGGAAAACAATGGTAAACGATATCAATTAGACACAGAGTGCTAATTATATATTGTCTTGGTAGGCGTGTTCAGAGTTACGTCAGCAATGCTCACAGCAGCTAAGCGGCGCCGCCCAGAGTCCGCCGTAAAAAAATACGACGGGCGCCAGGCATAAACACGCGCCCCTCTCGCATGACGCCTCATTAGCCACTCCCCTGCGCCTCTATAAATCATTTTAAATTCAAATTCTACTTACTTTCAGAATTGACTTTGCTTACCTAATTCCCTCTCCAACCACAAAATTTCGCAAATTAGATTTTACCTTTCCCTCGCTCAGGCTTGTCGGAAAAATTATTCCGAGTATCCGGTCCGGATCTTGGCCTCCGATCGTGTGCCTATTGCATGATTGGAAATAGCGTCCCATAATACTCTACCTCTTTTTACACGAGGATAGGATCTTACTCTTAATATATTTCGCTTAAAAGTTGAATACCCCTCTTGTCATTGAATATAATGAGATAGACCTTTTAATTTCACTTTTCAGGTGCGATATATCTATTCAATTTTAAATTTATTAAAAGGTCAACTCAACACCATAATATTACAATATTAAAATTAGTATAGTAATAAAATGCTTTTAAGATAATTCAAATTCCTAAACACATTGAACAGAACAAAAATAATTCTCTCTTTAAAAATGGAATCACAACAATGTCCAGGCGGTGAAATAAACCTCCGGCGAGCGTGTGTGACCACGTGCCAGCGATGCCCGCTGCCTACTCGATGCAGAAGTTGGCACGGGCCGCCGGCCGGTTCTATTTCCGTCTGTCCCCAAATATTTCAGGCGCCCACTTTCGTGCGTACAAGTGGACGTTCGGGCTAGCGACGGGATCATGTCATTCATCTGCTCGTTAGTCCATTGTTTTCCTCTCGTGTCGATTTGTTGCGTCGCGTGTCGCTCGGCCAATAGTAAAATGTGGCTATTATAGATTGCGATGTGCGTACGGTCGCCCGCCGCGCATCGTCGCGGACAGCGTGTCGCCATCCATCAATCCGGATCGAACGTTCCAATCGATTAGCGATAGCACGCCCCGCCTGACACCGCATTCTTGACAACGTATTTGGCCCTCGTTTTGTACTGACAGAATCCAGCTAGATAGAGACCAGCTAGAAATCGCATATTAATCAATAACGAAAATATTAAACGCAACGCCATCACCGCAATCAAACGCAAGTTCCCAAGTAAAATACCGAAATCAGACGTTATCACAATTGGACATCATAATATTATGTTGTGGATGGCGCCAATAGGTCTGACTTTTATAAGCCAAAACAAAAATTACTAGGCATTGAAACTATTTTAAAAAAGAAAAACTGTTCAAAGGTCAGCTATAGAAAAAGAGATTGGAACTTATACTCGTACCAGGTACTGTCGAGATGTAAAGTTATATCATCATCCCAATGTATGGCACGTAAACTGATCTTATAATATGAATGAGTTCAGTTTATACTTTATACTATATTCGGGGATAATTATAATAGTTTTTTTGAGAAAGTGGGTAAGTTGTTGGCAGAGTAACGAGGGCGGCGGCGCGTGCCGACTGCCGCCAACGCTGCACTCAAGAGCTGTTCGTTATACACGTCATAGTTTAAGAGTGCACTCGGCCGTCGCTCGCTCTTCCTAACGAGACACAAGGCGCCTTGCTTCATTGATGTCGTATTTGCTTTAATCGCCCGCCACTGCCAACTCGAACGGGAAGCTATTCACCTCGAAACTCGAACCGCATTCCCCACACCACATTACATTACCCTTTATACGGGTGTATATTATTCCGAGCGAACCTTATCTGCCAGGAAGGAAAGCGGTGATGAAACTGAGTCTCGGCTAACCCCTTATTGTATTGCAAGTGCGCATTGTTGTGTTATAAAGGACACTGGGAGGGTAGCGCGCTCGGTTTGCTCCTTCCACTATCACACAAAAATGTTATTAGTTTTGGGCGGTTATTGCCCACCCGCGCCCAACCGACCCTCCGCTGCCCATCTCGACCAAATAGGGCATATTGAAAGTTTATGTTTAATTCTTGCGGCTTCATACATATGATCCAATACATAGTTCAATGCGATGTTAAACTTATAATATCAATATAACCTTAATGAATAGATAAACCCTAATTTACACTAAAAAGTTAAGCAATTTTCCTATAGCCAGGCACTGAACGATCGAAGTGCAATTGAAAGAATGCATGGTATAAACTCCCGTAGACATGGTTAGCCAAGTTTGAAATATCTAGATGACTCGATAATATAGGTCAGGTAACAATATCTGACTAAAGTCAGGACGTCTATGAGTACAACTAATACGTGTAGGTATATGCTCCTTCCTGGTGACGCAGGGCGAGCGGGTGTGTATGGCTGGACTATCCATCTTGGCGACCCGGTCATTTGTATTGCTCGAGGCATCGCTCACTCCGCCTGCTAATCGCTGACTACGATGCACCTGCAAAGCTTCCCACATTACCCCTCTTATGCACTATACTGGCTATATCAATGCGAAGTCTTTCTATACAATTACTTAAGCATTAACACTAATGCTGCGCCAACTTTTTTAAACTAGGAAATTTTACATTGTGTCCATTAGTTGCTATGCGCAATCAGAGATGTATACCTAATCAAAGTCTGTCTGTCAGCTCATAAATACAAGTTTAATAGTCCCCCGCAGAGTTATCGTACTAAGTAATGACGAAACGTGATCACCCATTCAAGTTTCACAAATGGGTGGGTTTGAATCGAAACTCAGCTAAAGTAGACGGCGCCGAGTAACAGGAAATAATAACTTTATCCTTAGTTTAAGCTGTGAGAGGACCGTCCAACTAACATTATGCCTGCCAGTAACAAGTTAATCTAAATGCGGCCGACTGCTTCTACTAGTTTAGTAGTAGTACGCATCGCCGAAGTTTAATAACTGAGAAAATTTGGAGCAAGTCTGCGTCTGATTCAGCTTTCAGTTCGTGATTCACACTTTGCCATGTTTGCTCTACATTTCAGAGTCAACAAAGACATGCAAAGCCGTAGAGCTATATAGACAGCAACAGACCTATACCATGATACCATCGGACGTGCTTTACTAAAGTTAGTGTGTAAATCACGCCTAAGCTGCTCCGCGGACATTATCAGTGAACGCGTCCCCTTGTCGAGCGCTGAATATTCAGATGCCGTTTGTTTGTATACGTATTTTCTTTGGAAGTGCGATAAGCGCTTTTCCGTTTTTTCATTGAATAAAATATAGCTTGGGAGACTCGGCGCTCGGCGCGCGACGGTAAAACGTCTGAGGAGCCCTTCCCGTCACGTAGTGCGACAGTTAATTACGCGGATGTAAATAAATCATCATAGACGGCTGCGGCGCGGGTTTCGATTCCGAAAGGCAATTATCTCGCGCCTCGTTGACGTCGAAAATGAGCAGAGCGCAAAACCGCGCAACCCCTGACACGCCTCAGAAATATTTGACACTGCCTAAGACGCGGTTATAAGGAAAAATCGAGTAGAGGATTTCTGATAGCTACGTGCCGGGTTCACGGCAATTGTGATGCATGGAGGGATTTCCGCACATTCGCCCGATATTGAGCCGAAACCGCGGCCGCCGCCCGCTCCGTTACACATATTGCTTATCGGAATGATATCGAATGCGGTCCGCCATTTTCGTCTTTTCTCAAAGCCCAATAGTGTCGCCTACCTGGGGTGCGGCAACCAATTCTTATCTTTTTCATTATCCATTTGTATGTGTAAAAAATATCCCAAATGGACGCGTATTTTGCGTTAACCCTTGCTTTGTAACATGTGCTATATCAGCTACAACGTGAGACATTGGCTATAATTTTTATTTTTCGTGATTTCAGGGTCGGTGTAACCGCGAGAAGCCTCCCTGCAAGTACTTCCACCCGCCACAGCATCTCAAGGATCAGCTGCTGATCAACGGGCGGAATCACCTAGCATTGAAGAACGCACTCATGCAACAAATGGGCCTGACGCCAGGCCAGGTGCTGCCTGGCCAAGTCCCCACCGTGGTGAGTCCCTACTAATCACCATTCTAACACCATAAAGCGCTTTGAGCGATCGGTCTTCACACGTAAACTATGCACGCAACACGCAGCTTTCGGTGTACTGGCTACCCTTGTATTATTTTACCTACCTCTAAGCGTTTTTAATTCGTAGATTCTGAAAATCTAGTTTAAGTTGTGCCTCGCATAAGCATAAGTAGTTAGATGAGTAAGTGCATAATAGTCAGCCTAAGAAAAGTAACTCTCATTTACCCTAAAAAGTTTTCTCGGAAACTTAATCGTGTGCACGTTGAAAGTAAACGGTAATTTACTTTCATGGAGCCAATCTCGCATCGAACTCCGAGCTTTAATTTAAAGTTTCCGCTTCAAGTGCGTGAACATAGTGAAGTCGTGGAGTTCCGCCGTGTTCACACTACGTGTATGTGTTTCTACTTATTTATTTTACAGCATAGGTACATATTCATCAGGCACAACTTAAACTTAGCCGCTAAGGTGGCCGATCGCTCCTACTGCTTCAGCATGTTTGTACGATACTTTCCTGATTAGCATGAATACTTAATTCTAAACTTACTCACATTATGTATGATCTGGGTTTAAGCGGTAATGCACAAATTAATCACCCGAACATCTCTGTCCCTCACTGTTCACCCTAACATCGCGTCCCGATATTCCTCGACGTCTCTTCGCACCGTTCTGGCGAGTCAGGTATAGTTTAGAGAAGGCTAACGCGAACCGCTTCGTGTAGTTCTGTATGTTAGAGCGTGGTGGCGTGTAATGGTATGTGGTGCGGAGCGGCGTGGAGGGTGTCGTCGCGTCCTCGCACGATGAGTAGCGTTTGTGTGGTTTTGTGTCGAGGTGGGCGGTGTGAGCGGCGCGGGCGCAGCCGCTGGCCACCTCACCGCGCTGGACCCGATCAGTCTCGCCCTGCTCGCTCCGCAGGTAACGCCACTAAACGCGTCGCGCCGCCACCGGCCCTCTCCTCTCTCCCACTCCACCCACCACATCCCTATAATACTACAACTACAATTACCCATTAATACTAGCACTTATACCTGCCATTATTTCCTTGTAATTTACTTCCCGGTTTTCCTATTGTAGTACTACTGGTGGCCGGTGGATAGCTTGAATGGACAAACAGTATGCTTCTTTAATATTTCTATTAAATACATTTATGCATGACCAAGCTTGTTCGGCTAGTGATTCTCATAAAATTAGCTCGTTATCCTGTGGGTTGTATTAATTAGTGTCGCTTTTTGGGATAGTTAGTTGGCTTGCTTAGTAACTAAGGTGAAGGGTTTGCATTTTTGAACAGCGTTTCTTAACTTCTTAATATTATATATTATTGGTTAGTATATAATTAGTATATATTCATTGATGGATACTATTTAAATCCATACATTAGAGACTGATTTTCGTAGGAACCTTTCCTAAAATATCAATCAGAATCGCTAGGTAAGATGTTAAGAAACGCTAATCAAGCCAAATAAACAAAAACCAAAACTAACACAACATACATGCTAAGAATTTAATCGTGATAAGGGTTAACGCTATAAGTAGGCGTGTCTGTGTGCGCAGGCGACGTCGCCGTACTTGTCGGGCGTGCCTGGTGTTGGGTCGACGTACGCGCAGTACTACGCGCCGCAGCTGGTGCCAGCCGTGCTTGGCCACGACCCAGCCGCCGCCGCTGCCTCGCCGCTCGGCGTCATGCAGCAGCCGGTGCTGCAGCAGAAACTACCCCGCACCGACAGGCTCGAGGTGAGATATCTTCCTTATTACTATACTATAAGTTATTACTCTTCGACTCGTCGTATCCCATGTACACCCGAGTAGTGCTTCCCGATGTTTGCCACTAACGCCGGGGACCGACTTCTATTTGCCACGCAAACGTAAACAGTTTCGCCAGATTTAAGTTTTCTTAAATATCGCTCAACAGTATTTTATTGCTGTAGAGAGATATTATGGAGGTACATACACATTTGCTATTAGATTTGCTATAGTCTATTTTAATCTTAACCTGAAACTAAATTTTCAGATGTTAAGACTAAGTTTTGCAGAGTTATAATTCAACTTTGAAATTGGTCATATACTCAAATATATTTTACCAGTCGAAAAACCGTTCTATAATACCTACTTTTTATTTACCTGTGTCGATATCGCTCTATATAGCGTTTTCGACACAATCCTGGCAATACTGGACGCAATAAGCTGGCCACACTAGTCGGTCCCCGATGCAAATAAGGCCGATGAGCGCCATGCCCGTCCCCGTGTGTCCGTAACGCGGACGCACACGCTCGCTCGCGTGCGTCCGCGTGTGCGCTTTGCGAGCAGCACTCGCTTACTCCCTCTGGTGGAGGCTAACTACACTGTGGCGCCACCTATCCATACATATGGTTCCGACTAGTTGACTATTGTTTTTCGTAAAGCCTTCATGACTTATAACATAAATAATATACAACAGTTTTAAAATTGCGCGAAGATAGTACTTGAAAATAATTGTTTAAGTTGGCAAATTGAGGTAAGAACTTTATGCCTGCTTTAACAAATTTATTGTTTTGTTGAGACTTCGTATTACACAGACACAGATCATAATTTGCCTAAGCTGTGATTTCCTATGTCAATGTGTTGGCGTTTAATATTTATAGCAGATTTAAACGGAATCTTGGTTGTCATTCGTGTTCTTAATTTATTAATTTAAATTACTGGATGAACCGTAGTCAACTAGTCTCTTGTTTACTTCACTTTATCACTAAAGTGTACATGCGCTCACAGTGTAGAGGCCTAACGCTTGTTCGATAGCCCAATACAAAATTCACGGGTGGAAATTCTGAGATCTAAAATTATGTTAGGTGTAAAATCATTGAAAAGTGTAAAACAATATGTAATGTTACTAATCAAAATGAAATTGAAGCGACGGTTGCGTTAAATTGATTACGTTATTAAACTGGAGACAGCACCTTGTGCTGGATCCAACGATTATTGAAACAAAGAAGCGGCGTCCGGTTGAGATTAAACCGATAAAAATCTTTAAGTAAAATCCTGAAAAAAGTCCTCAAAGTTCACAATGGGGCGCGTGTGTAATAGAAACTGAATATAAATACCGATAGCGGAACAACTATTTATAGAGCAAGGTTCAAAAACTCACAGAAATGATATTTCTAACTATAACTAAAAATAAAACAGATGGATTTAGTTAAAAAAAATAATAGCTTGCGTCATTAATTAAACCATTGCTCGTGGAAACGGTTTTTGCATCGATAATTTAGTAATAGTTTAATTTGCTCTTTTAAAAGTAAACATTACGAGCGCGGTTCGATATTTTCGTAGCGCGATGTAGCGTCGCACATGAAGTCGCCGCGAGGATGGGTGCGCGTAGACCGCTCTTGCGGCAGAGTAGTGGGTCGAGCAGACCGGGGCGCGGACAGTGGGAAGCGGGTTGAGGGCAGGCGAGGCAGTGCGGGCGAGGGCGCGGGCTTGGCGCGAGCGGCGGACATGGCTGGTGTGTGGTGGTGCAGGTGTGCCGAGAGTACCAGCGCGGCGCGTGCAAGCGCGCCGAGACGGAGTGTCGGTTCGCGCACCCGCCGCCGCCCGTGAGCGCGCACGACGACGGCTGTGTCACGGTGTGCATGGACGCCGTCAAGGGCCGCTGCGTCCGCGACCCCTGCCGCTATTTCCACCCTCCCCTGCACCTGCAGGCGCACCTTAAGGCGCAGGCGCGCGGCGCGGTACGCCACCAGGCTGCACGCTCTCGCCTCGCTCGTTCGCGCTTCTGTTCTTCGCTTGCTCGCCGCGACGCCGCTTTCGTACGCAGAGCTTCGTTCCGTTCAGTTCGCGCCGGCTCGTGCCACGCTTCCGTCGCACTCACGCTTCACTTTTATTTTATTTTTTATCTATCGCATAATATCACCTTACGCCGAGCTTTAGGTGTATTCTGTGCATCTACTACATCGTTATTGTTTCCGTCCCGTCCTGCGACGCTTCGCTTCACGTAGACGGCCGCCGCAGCCCAGCATCAGCCGGCAGCGAGCGCGACTTCGGAGCCGGGCAAGAAACGGCCGGCGCCCGCCGAGCTCGAGCCGCCACCGGTACAACGCCAGCTTTGCACGCTTCACCTCCGCTCCCCGTCCCGCCCGCACGATCCTCCCGCGCGCCCGTCCTACCCGCGGCACGGCAGCGGCGCAGGGCCGGGGCCGCCCCCGCCCCCGCCCCGCCTCGCGAGCCGCGCCGCCACTCCGAGACACCTCCAACACTCCGCTCAACCGTCTGTTTCTCGTTTCAGATGGACATGAAGAGCGTCGGATCCTTCTATTACGATAACTTTGTAAGTATCCAGCGAGGAGCCGACTGGAGCGGAGGCCTTCCTGCGCTCGATCACGCACCGATCCGTAACTCGTTCCATTTGTTTCGGCAGGCGTTCCCCGGCGTGATGCCGTACAAGCGACCCGCGGCTGATAAGGCCGGCGTGCCCGTGTACCAGCCGGCGACCACCTACCAGCAACTGATGCAGCTGCAGCAGCCGTTCGTGCCCGTGTCATGTGAGTACCCCGCACCCGCCACGTCCGCCCCGCCGGCCGCGGCCAGCGTGTCGGCGGGGGCGGCGGCCGCGCCCACGCCGGCGCCTGCGCCGCCGCCCGCGCCCGCGCAGCCGCCCATGCCCGCGACGCCGCCGTCGCCCAGCGCGCAGCCGCCGCCGCCACACGACGCCGCGCCTGATGCCGCGCAGCTAGCCAAGGAGGTAGCGCAGAAGAACTACGTGGCTGCGCTCGCGTTCGCGGCGCACCAGTCGGCCATGGCGCACGCGTACACGCAGCAGGCGCTGAAGGCGCGCGCGGCTGTACCCGGCATGATGCGTGCGCCGCTCATGATGCGGCCGGGCTGGCCCGCGCCGCCCATGCCAATGCACCCGTACTACCAGCAGCCGTACATGTACGCGATGCCGCCGCCGACGCCTCCCGCGGCGGCCGCGGCGGTGGCGGCGGCTGCGGCGGCCGTCAACCCCTACAAAAAGATGAAGACGACATAGACGGCGGCGGGTCGCGGTCGGCGGGGCGCGGGGCGCGGGGTCTCCGCGTAGAGACTCGATACGTGTGCGACGAGTGCGCCCCGGCCTGTCGGGGCGGTTAGCGCTAGTGTCACATTTGTATTGTAAGGACGAAGCGAGCGGACGAGCGCTCGCGGATGTCTCGGTAGATTTACGCTATTATTATCTATTGTATTTTACTCACCGTTAATATTCCTATGCGTGTATATTTCTCTTATCTACGATCCCGGTAATAATAACGCTTGAGATGCATGACTGTACGTTTTTTATTACCTCTTGTCGATTACCGTGTTACCGCGAATACCCGCGTCGTCCTGAGAGAGTTGCTTGGTCCGTCGATCCCGCTACGTACACGCTTGTTCCGGAGGAGTCCGCACGGGTGCGCTTTGGCCGATGTGTCGATCCCGTACCTAGTGGTTACCGGCTTGCAGCAGCAGGCCCGCACCTAACACAGCCGCCTTCTAATTTTCGCATGGATAGAATCCACCACCCCTATACGTTTGGCTCATCAGGTATTATTCTCATTTTTCTAGTGGCTCCCCGTGTGCGCTATGTGTGCCAGCGTGTTCATCGGTAGTGCAGCGGGGACGGCGAGCGCTGTCCCCGGTTTTACTTTCGGTCGCACTTCTTTCTATTTATTTGACTCGCTTTCTGTTACATGCCTTCCGAATGACCGCTTCGGCTGTCGTCCGCATTGCAAATCTTTTGTCGCTTTTTGTGTCGGGCGGACAGGCTGTGCGCCTCCCAACGCGCCCTATGTCGTGTACACGGACGAGCGCGGACAGGTAACGAGTGCCGTGACGCCGTCCCTCCCCTCACCATTCTCACGCTTACACTCTAATCACGAGCGATTCGGTCGCATGTCGCTTATTAACGCCTCGACGTCACCGAGTGCTCCCAGCACCTCCCGTCCGTCTCACGCTCGCGAGTGCCCGCCTCTAACCGGTACGCTGCCAACATATCACCTCTACTCTACCTACACACGCGCTCGCAACGCTGCCGCTTCTTATGTTTTGTTTGTCGGCTCGATTCAACGAAGACGTGAATAGTTTCACGAATAACAGGCCTAACCTCACAACGATATAAGATTGAATGATGACGAATGGTTTGCGATTAGATCTGTAACAAATAAGCGTAACACTGCTAGAACATGTAACGCTCACAAACATCATTGACTAAGCAGTAACAGTAAAACTGAAATTGAGTGTAACTATAAAATCGAGCTTGCTTCTACACCCGCTTCAGTAGACATCTCTTTAGTTTATTTTAGTTTGTTCATGCTTGGAGCGATCTTGATAGTCTCTGCTTTGTCGTTACCGAGCTCCAAACAATTAGACACTCACTTGCCGGCTACACGCGGTAGCGGGGCCAAGGTACGCTTGGTTATAGAGAGCTTTTAACGACTTCACAACACGCATCGAAGGATGACAGTAATGATATATATAGGAACCGAAAATGCACTCGTTCGATGATTTCATAACAAACATATTCCTTCTTGCTGAAGCAGGTGGCCCGAACACACTTCCTTTACGAATCGCCTTATAATATTGTAATAACATCTACAGCCGTGACCTAAAACTAGACTGACTACTAAAGAATCGGACACACGATCGCCAAAGACGGTCCCGAGTATAATGTCCGAGTATCACACGTGTACCAACTTCATCATTCACATCATTTTAGTCATTGTGCTGTAACTGTATCGAATATTATTGTATTGAACAGTTTATGCTACAACTTACTTGTTGATGATTTTTAGTTTTTGTATAGTGATACATACTCGCTTTCAAATGTGGAAGAAGTCACTCTACAGTATTGCCTTGCTTACACCTGGTAAGATACAATCAGCTTACTATAATATCCTCAGTATAAGTGATTTTCCAGTATGTGCGCCTTTATTGAAACACGCCGCTTTGACACTCGCATGGAGTTGCAACACAGTGCAAACGCTAAATCTTAAACTACGCTTTCACTAATGAGACTATACGCAGTCATAATCATTCAATTTCTTCGGCAGTTTCAGTAAAGGCGATTTTAATAATTGAATTTTAACGAAGCCATTTTATGTCTCGCTGAAAAGTTGACCCTAAACTTAACGCGCCTAGTACTTAACACACGCCTTTTAAAAGCAAATAATGTAAAAATAACTTGTAAGCAAAGTTTGTATATATTGCAAAAGGTCAACTTTTTAGCACATAAATATTTCACCTTAGCCAGTGTCAACTATCAACTGCTACAAGGGGGTTTTAGTTTCACTCATTTATTACGCTTCTGTATTAAATTATTTTGTTTATGCGTAAGTAGTTGGTAATTGAAATGACGACGGTGAAAATAGAAAAATCGAAGTGTAAAATATTTTTGTACAGGCTTTCCAACAACGCGTAATAGAGACTATTCGGATTTTTTTATTATTACGAAAGCTCTCGTTTATATCTCATGAATCATGATGCTCTGATAATAATAATTGTCCATTTTGTTTGAATCACTTCGAATTTTCTTGTAAGATGCTTAAAATGCTTCGCAAACGCGGCTTCAATTCCTCGCTTCCGACTTGTTGAGGCCTCTTTGATGCTTATTTAAAATGTTCACGTAGACGTAATAATTACTTGGTTTTCTTTTGTTTGTCGTACAGTAACCGCACTTCTCTAATGGTCATTATGTTGCAGTTTGTACTACCACTAACATGTCACGTCCAGAACTGTCATGTAAGCTAAAGGTATAATTTTAATTTGTCTATTTAAATCGTAACCATTGGCTATCCGCCGACGAGCATGACCGTCCTCTATTTTACTACTGAAAAAAAAACTATGGAAGACAAAAAAAGTAAAATAATCACAGCCGACGCAGACACATGACGTAACTCTCCCTACACAGCCTCTTTTTAGCTTTATTATAGCAAGATTTGGTATTTATGGGTACACTTTGGACGCTCAAACCTCTAGAACGCCCTCGCCCTGGTAAAAGTTGTCTAGCATCATGCTTTAGCTTTTTTGTAAAATATAGTCACGCTTAAATAAGATTGGCTGCGCAATAATGATTATACTTCAAGCGTTCTGCATGCCATTTAGATATATATTCATTCCTACTATGTGCATAGTGCTGCGTACTTAACACAACTCTCTTGACGGTTACGGAAGCTCGTTCACGAGAATAACTAGCGTTCAAATTCTGTATTAATTCATTAATTTGTGTACTTGTTTTCCTCCAATAATAATAAAATTACAATATAAAGGTGACACACGTCAGCGCGCACGTATATACAAAGAATGCTTGGAAGACCCAATCATATTGTGCAACGAATCTTGTAAAGTTCTTGTAATATTGAAGCAGCAAAACTATTGATTTCGAGCGATTTTTGCCTTCCGTGTGTCCCGTTTGTGTTTAAATTTATGTAGCAGAGAAACTACACACGCATTGAATATATAATTATCTCAGTGTCTTTATCCGACTGGAAATAGGGATTCGCGTCATCTTGCTAGGTCAGTTTCATCTCACACTTGCTCTTTGATATTACAAAAACTATTCCAGCGTTATTTTTCAGACGGCTGTGCTATGAGGATAATGTTCAGTGTCCGATGTATGAATGTCTAAAGTAAAGTGATGAGATAGAGTTAGAACTAACATTTATTAACATAACCGTTTCATAAACCGTCGTGCAAACTGCGAACAGTTGGTTGCCGTACATTTGAATAAAAACCCCTGGTTGGAATGTAAAGACTTCAATTTTACTTTCAAATTTTATCTTCGACTTTCATCGACTGTTTATGAAAGTAGTTTTAGAATAATGAAGGTGTATATGAATGATTCCTGTGTTACAAGTATTTTTAAAGATTGAACCTGTTTTTATATACAATGTGCCTCAAATTAAAGTTTACATATTGGTTTTAACTAGCCTAAAAGTTGAAGTACATAGTTACTCCAAAAATGGTACTTAAATGGTCGAAAATGGATATCAATTCTACGTCAAAAATTCTTGCAATGAATCTACAACTGTGTAAACAGCTGAATACCATTAGCGGTGGTAAGCTAAAAACATTGTACAGCATGAATTTATAAAGCAATGAGGAATCGTTCGTATGCGCTTGATAAGTTAATTGATGACAATAAATACTTATAATTTTGTATTATATTTACAGTTACTGGACACCCTCCCGGTGTGCCAAGATTTTAATCGGCAAGGATGTACAAGGCCTACCTGCAGATTCGTTCATATTCGCGAAGGTACGTTTATGTAATTATTTTATGTCATATCGAAATCTCAGAGAAAGTAACTTCCATTATCATGACTTACTCGAAGCATGAAAACATCCATGTAACGTTAACGAACTCAAGTGAAATAGATCAAAGTAAAACATATTTCTGAAAAATTCCCTCTACTTGATTCCTAATTCCTAACTTATTGCATGTTCACACTAGATCTTAGTTCTATCTTGTTAGATATACCTAGCGGTTTAGCGGTGTAACGTTTACTGTAGCGTTCATGTATGACTTGTTCTTAGATCACACATTGTTTATTTTCTAGTAGAATTTATATATCCATAGTTATAACCTTAGAAATGTAGCCTTTCTTAACCGTAGTTGTTTTCTTATTTCCATATATTTATCTCTGTAGCTAGTTTCTATTAACTCACGATCATAACTCTTAAAACATTGTGTACTTTCAGATCCAAATTCTATATTTATTTCATAACTGCCCTCATGTTTCAATGTTGGGATTACTTTCAAATTATTGTTTCGTTTGTCGCGTGCGACACTGATATTTAGCGTAGACGAGCTATAAATTGTTGCAATCTAGTCGGCGGCATATATGTGCCTTCCGCGATATGTGCACCTATTGTGAGTTTCAAGCTTTAGTTAAGTAAAATCTACACAAAAAAACTTCATTAATTGGCCGCTAGGGGTGCTACTTTTCTTCATACAAACTCTACCGCGTCCTCGTTTCACGCGTAGTGTGTACGAAGAAATGTATACGACACTCCTTCTATTTCCAAAACTCACAGTGGGTCTGTTAATGCGTCCCAAATAACAAAAGTTGGTTATAGCCAACCGCAGCAGTATATGGCTCGTGCACGCTGACGACGGCAATGTATTGAGATGGTGCGTGCATTCCAGGGTGCGGGCTGCAGGTGGTCGGGTGTCGCGTGGTGGTCTGCCGCGACGCCGCCGCGGGCGCGTGCCGGCGCGCCGCCTGCCGATACTACCACATCCCCGTGCAGCTGCCGCCGGCCCTGCGCCCCCCCTAACCCGACCCTCGCCCCGCCCCACCCTTCGCTCTCCACACTACACCCCACAAACCTCTCCTCGTCCATTCCAAAGTCCATCCTAGCGCCCGCGGCCCCGCGGCATCCACATCGATCGCGCCTCTGGCACACTCGGGAAGGCAGGTTCGGCCGGATCGCACTGTCACTCCCGTCGCGGAGGTGGTGATACCTTAGTGAATATCGGTTAGTAGAGCGGCGTGCGCGTGCGGCTCGGCCCGGCTCGCCCGAGCCCGGGCGGAGCCGCGCGCGGGCACCAGGCAAGTGTGTAAGTCTTCGGGAAGGAGTGTGTACATAAGTAGCGGGATATGTTTCTCAGGCACGGTCATGCGATTGTGATATAAAAAGATTTCGAGACGCCGGAGCCGTTCGAGTAATTTTATCGAGATCGTACCGAGATCGTCGAATAGTAGTTAGTGAGGTTTCAAATGTTTTATTACTATTGTATAATTTTTTTAAGATAACGATATGAGTTCCTGTAAAGATCGGTGCGGTGGCCTTTGGGCGCCGCGCGGAGACTTTGTTGTATATAAGCGATGTATTGATCGGGGGGCGCGACGGCGACGCTCGCGCACGAGCCCACTACGGTGGCGCCACCCCCACTCCTAATGTGAGCATTTTTGTGAGAATTATGTTACTTTTTTACGTACGTTATGAAATTATAATTTTTCTAGATGACAAGTTTTACACTAGATTAGATTAAGCGAATCAGTAATGAAACACCAATAGAGTAGCCGCTTCTCTCCTTCGGCACCGAATCTTTTGACGCCGGAGCACAAGTCACGTTCGGTGGCGGCGGCCGCGGCCGCGCGCCACTCACACTAGCATAGGTCGCGACACTCGTAGAGTGATATAATAGGACGGACAATCGAAATACAATGAACGTTATCGGACAATATTAAAACGAAGAAGGCATACTTCCACGCTATTAACCATAAATTTTAGTATAGAACGTCGGCTTTTATTCCGGTTAGATTTTGCTAGATAATCATTCTATCGGCCGATCGATCCCCGTCGTTCGATGCACAAAACGTTACCGACGATCGAATCCGATCACGTCTTGTTGAGTGCAGCATAATGAAATAGCTACCTATATTGTTTTGTACACAAACAGTATTAAAGTTTTGATCAAATTTATCTCGTCTCGTATGTATGTAGAGGTGATATGCGGTGAAGAGGCGGGAGAGCGCGCGCGGTCGCGCTCGCGCGATGCGAGGCGGACGTCGGCCCGCAGCCGGCGGCTCGGTCGGCCCGCGCGCGCTTCTCGAGGGCATGGAAGCCTAATGCCTAATATTATTCCTAGTCCATATCCTTTTTGTTGATCAGTCATGCGATTAATGTTAGAGTAAATAATAATAATAATTTGATTTATTCCTCCCATTTAGTGGATATTTTGATAATGATATATTAATAATGAAATATTTAAGACATAATACATATTTGATTCTAAATCCTGATAAAGTGACACTAAGTTAGTAATTTAGTCGGAGGGATACTTGTGCCGTGATTATATTTTTAGGTATATATTATGGAATAATTCCTAGCGTCGGAATTAAAGAAGTGATTAATGTGTAAGCGTGTTATATTTATTGTCGTAACGTAAGTGGAATGCCATATCGATAAAAGGTGAATATCGGAGCGGAGTCAAACTCGTTAGGATCTGGTTGCGTTGCGTTGCGTTGCGTTGTGTTGCGTTGGTTGTTATGTCGGTCCGTGCTTGGTTGGTAGGCGTTTGGTGGCTGCAAGGTGAACTTGAACATTTCACTTTTATCAATACGGCACTATGACTCTTAAATGTACCTATAAGTTGTCATTTATATTTTTGTTAAAATTTATCGTTTCATGAATTATTTTGTTGCCTATAATTATTAAATCAAAATTTTATGATCTGACGCATTTATTGTAAGACAATCTATTACTTTCTATAATTGTGTAATTAGTGTGATATAAATAATGATGGTATCAAATTGCCGTTATGAAAGATTGAACATCGAAAGTATCCTTCCTGTTAGAAGGGACTCGTCTGGCCCAAGGTTTCTAGTGGATTTTTATATTTTTCTTTTTGTTGTATTTTTAATGTTGCGTGTGTCTTACACATAATATATTTCATTTTTGTGATATTTTTAACTATAAAGTACTGTTATTGTAAATCCAAATGGAATAATGATGACCTAATTAATATTCAAGAATTTATTTGTAAATCACAAAAAAAATGTAAAACTGTAAATATATTGACAAAAAAAATGAACTGCAACACAATAATTGATTAATTACTATTATATCTCTTCATCAAATACACTGTAAGTTGTTTGAGTACCTAAAATAATGGTATCTTATTAATGTAGTATGTACCTACAGTCTACTTAAATAAAGATAAACCGGTCCAGTGAACAAAGTATTGATAATATTGTGAACATTTTTTTATTCACGAACAATCACAGAAAGTACATGACATTGTAATATTATTTATGAAATTACTATGTGATGTGATCTTCGGATCAATTTTGAGTACAGTATAGATAATAAACAACTGAATATGTGATTTATCTTTTATTTATTACTACCGATTAAATCCTTGTCGTATATTATGTATAATAATTAATTGATAAGTACAATATGATGCTTAGCGGAAATAGCGGACCAGCGCCAGTCTACATAGTGGGAGTGGACAATAAAGAAGAAGTACCACAAAAAACAATGGGACGTGTTGCTAATGCTACTGGTACTTACCTACTAGGTGAAAGTCACAGAATAAATAATAGTATTTACCTGAATAAAAATTAAAACTGTGACTCACACCAAAACGGCTGAACCGATTCGTATGAAATTAGGTTCATTTTCTAAAAAGGGATTTATGATATATAATTACTCGCTGAATCAGCAATTGACGAATTAATATTTCAAGTGTGGTTTTGGATGCCCAACTACTTATGACATTGGTCTTTAGGATCAGGAGAACCATGTCATCTGCGTAGCTAATATATTTCACACAAACATAGCATCCGACATACTGCCTGCTGAGTGCTGAGTTCAACGATTAATGTGTAGGTAGGTAAGGTAAAGTCACCAATCATGGACAGTATAAGCGAATTTTTTTTGTATTTTCTTTGTAATTTCTTCATTTTTCAATATATATTCTTTGGAATTCGTAGGTAAATGAAAAGCTCTTTTCTCAATCAGTATTTAATGTTTAATTTTAGTTAAGTACCCAGTACAATAAAATATTATAAATAAATGTCACTCCTACTTGGACACCATTAATGGACTGTATTAATCCAGTGTTGGACCTCCAATTATGGACATTATCTAATTATGAACAGCCATCAATGGACAGTAATAATCCAACCCCTAATTATGAACAGCTAGTTTTGGAAATATGAATAATCCAAGTAAAGGACAAAATTATTCTTTGATAACGAAATGCTTCTCTTTTTGCCAACCGGTCAGCTATGTCCGGCAATATCTTTCTAAACCATTTTAGATGTTTCAGAATGGATTCATCTTTTCGGATCTCCTCTTTTTGTAAATCTGATTACCTAGATTGTCTGTGCAAACTTGTGACGTACCTGGTCCAATGTTCCTTCTCTGCATATTTTTTATATTATGGACACTCTGTCCATGATTGGATGTACGTGCTTAAATAATATCTAGTTATGGACACCGGTAATTTTAGGGTTAAAATGACAATGACATTTTGGGTTATATTATAAAAGTAATGTATTATTATTGATAAATCACTAAATAAAATGAATTTCAACAACGACTATACACCTGACACAAAATAAGATGTTAAGTGTACCTACTCGCATCGCGATCCTTGTAATAAAGTACGATTCCAGACACCAAATGACACCGCGTTACTAACAACCGTTAAGGCCGCAGTCAAAATAGGTGTCTGCTGTCAAAAGCAGTTGATATGACAGCTAAAATATTGGCACAACTAATAGGTGTTAACATTTGAAAAAAAAAATACTACGCATTTGCTTAATTTTGAAGGTAAATTCAAAAAATGTCCATGGCTGGTCGGCGTCCAACATAGGTGCCTTTACCTTACTGCAGGTTGTAAAACTTGCTTATCGTATACTTAACCAGCATTTCTTGAGACCAACAGATATCTTCACGAGTAAGTAGGTTATACAGGAATTACTTCTACAGAAGACCACTAGGCTTAATAGTACATACCGTTTATAAAACTAAACGCTCAATTTGGCTGACCGATTTCAAATTTTGCACTCAAATTATTTTATATCGGATCGAGAGACCCCGCGGGGAAACCAATGAATTATAATTACGGTGGCGCACTTCTAGTGTCTGGATGTTGTGGGACCATGGTCCATGTAGTTCCTGGGTCCCTAGGCACAGGAACCCTACTTAGGGTCTAGAATCTATGTATGTGATCGTTGGGCGTTATTTTTTAATTATTAATTCTAAGTGTCTCGTCTATCACGAATCGCCGTTATTTTCTATCCTATAGAATATAATAGATAATAGTAATATATAATAATAGATAGATAATATAGAGATAGATAATAGATGGTTTAACTCTAGTGTGCAGTGTGCACCAATAATATACAGGATTGTAAATCGATAAATGGATCAACCAACGGAAATCAATCGGATGAAGAGCACTTTAGTTCCTATTATGGTTTTTTGTATAAGCGCTCCGATGCTGGGATCGAATGGAATCGAATGCGAAATTAAAATATATCTGTGTTTTTCATTTCCCCTATATCAGAATTCTCGTATAGCATAAGCTTAGTGTTAAATTCAAAGAATATGACACAATCGATACTAGTGTGTTCTACATTGATCTAATGTCTACTTAAAAATTTACACCCGTAATTATTAAGTAGATGTTTTATAGTTAGTGTAGACACAGGAACTTACTAAACGTGTGCTAACAATGGGTTGTATTATCACTTACACCTTAACCCTGGATGTATAGGAAAATAATAATAATTAGTGCAGTGGGCTGCGGCGTGAGGTGTCGAGTTCTTATAGAAGTGTAGTAGAGATAGATACTAGACGTTACCTCTCTCGTAGCAAAACTGAGCTACTTAACCAAAGATAATTATAGTCAATGGACTTAACTCTAGCATTAGATTAGGTAGGTACGTATGATGTCACGTTCTTATACACCACTATATATAGCTCGTCAGCGCAGATGGCTGCGCAGTACGCATATTATAGTTTCTTTTTTTGGCTCCACACTTTTACCAGTGTCAAGTAATTGATAATTTCTCAAGTTATTAATAGAAGGAAGGTGGAATTTAATTTGTTCTTTTCCTTTAATGTATGTATTCAGTCCATGCTCCCATATAACTAAATAAAAAAGTACTTATGAAATAAAACTTAAATCTAGGTATCATCAAATTTAAATTCTAAAGAAAAGCCTTGCGACGTCAAACAAAGCAGGTGTTTTATTGCCTACGAATCATTTACAAAGCACTCAACTGGTGTCCGCGCTGTGTGTACCGTTAAATAGACATTTCGGCTGTCATGCAGTTATTTTAGGAGGCATTAAACTCTAATACAACACCTTTTTTTTTTTAATTGGACCTTGCGCGAATATTCTAAAGCATGGACGTATATAACATTTAAGGAAAAGAGTGAATTAAATTCCACCGTGTATGTATGTGTCAAGTCAAGTCATAGTCTAGTCTAGTCAAGTCATACCCCTAGTAAAGTGGTGGAAACTTTACCAGAAGCTTCTATGGAGTTTTGGAAACAACACGAAAAGAAACGTTTCACCATTATTATACCACTTTCCCACACTCATGCATGTAATCCAGCACTTAACGAATAAAATGCCACCAATTTTATGACAACTGACACTAACACTGAATAAAACACAAGTTTTGAAAAATAATACAATGCGGTGACGCGATCTTTTTCGTTTTCCCGCCAAAACTCTATAGCGCTTTTATAATACACGCAACTGTACCATGTGCAATATGGGACTCGGGCCTAAATTCCGAGAGCTCATAAAGTTTTGCACGAGCTATACCTACACACGTTATATTGGTCGTTCATCGAGTGTTGCAGCTACAGACTTAGATGGTGTAACCTCAAAAGATTTAAACAAAAGCCTTAGACGAAGGTTAAACTACATAACTTTTTGTATTGTTAAACATACGTCTGACGTCTGTCTAAGCCTTGTTTATGTATTTGTGGTAACACGGAGGGTATTTTACTTAGCAGAGGTGAAGAGCAGACAGTTGAACACAGAACACTACTCTTAGCGGTTGAATGTTTGGTTCTGCTCACAGAACACTATTATCCTTACGGATGCTGGATGATTTTGTAAACTTATAAGTCGAATTCTACGCAGTGTTGCCAATAAAAATGTCACAACACTAACTGAGAAAGTTCTAAATCCAATAGAAGTCCCCCAGTAAAAAAGGAGGTTGTCAATCTAATAACATTCTAATTAAATGAGTATTAATTTGTTGTGATTATTTAAGTAGGTAGGCAATAATAATTTCAATAAATCAGTTGGTTTAGTAATGGAGTCAATGTACAAGTAGATGGCCGGCCCTATGTTGTATAAAAATAAACTTTTCTGACTACAAGAGAACCATATATTGCTGTTGCAAAAATTAACACTAAACATCCAACACTGGGTATGTCAGTAATATATATCCATATATTACTGACATACCCAGCTGAAGAAAGCTACAGTAGCGGGCTGTAGTCTGGTTGGACACCACACCGGAATCATCTCGTTCTTTTAACAAGACGCCATTAAAGCCGTTCGCACCAAATTCGTCCCTGATTAATATGGTTAGATTTAGTTATTTTTTTGGCATCGCTTTATAAATTTATAAATGACAGCGCCCGCCTACACTATTCTTCAAACCCGTTTCTATCGTAGACTGCATCATGTCACTTTCTTAAAGGTAATTTAATCAAAATTATTGTGCCCAAAACCTCTAATGTAGGTACTTACTTATACCCGAAAAAGCATAGATCCAAGGATACTTCTTTGAGGAATCCTAAAAGGTGGAATTGTCTGGTTGGCACTGATCGGGAGAAGTAATAGTATTCTGTGGCACTGATGGTGCTGCCTTTTTCACCCATTTTTTACATAAATACAAAGTATATATATCAGTGCCAATTAATATTATTATAACTATTAAGATATATTTATAGTGTAAAAAAATTAAGGGATATTAAAAAAACTCAACCTCATTCTACTTTTACATAATTTTTCAAGTGCGACTTACCTGTGTAAGTTCACAGTCGGACTTTTGTGATTTGAACTCTAAACTGTTATTTTATGTATTTACTTCTCAAAATAAAATAGAATTAGGTACTATGCTGAAAAGAAAATTATATTGAAAATTATATTGAAATTATATTGACTGGCCCGATAGCTCAGTTGGTAGTACCCCTGCCTTCTGAACTGCAGGTCGTGGGTTCGATTCCCACCCAGGATAATCATTTGTGTGATGAACATCGATGTTTGTTCTGTGTCTGGGTGTTTATATAGTATTCTATGTATGTATTTACAAACAAAAAAAAGTATCTAAGTATTGGATCAGTTATCTGGTTCCCATAGTACAAGCTTTGCTTAGTTTGGGGCTAGATGACGCTGTGTGAAATGTCCACACACATTTATTTATTTATATTTATTTATTTATTAATAATAATTGCCCAACGCTCACACACATCAATCCTAGACCCTAACTAGGATTCCCTGTATCTAGGGACCCAGGAATTACGAGGACCATTGTCCCACAATACTTAGACATAGAGCAACAAGCATTTGCGCTTTTTTTATGTTGCTGACATACTTATTATGTCGCGAACCTGCAGCCACCGGGTTATGAGCTGACCTACTCAACTACCACACCACAGAGGAAAATAAAAGCAATGCAGTAGATAAACTTAATCGAAAAAGCCGTTGCTAGTAGGCAGCATGCGTCAGCTGGCGTCCGCCAATGGACCAAAAGGCTAACTTGATTTGTATAATTGACGCTGGCTAAATATATTATGGCGAGGAGGCAAACTTAAAAAAATGTGATGTTATAAATAATTTTGACACTGACCGTTAACAATGAATGTTATTGCTATGGGAGTTTTGGCGGGAAAACGAAAAAGATCGCGTTTCAGTTTTAGTGCATAAAATTGGTGGCATTTTATTCATTAACTGCTAGAATACAGGCATGAGTAGGGGAAAGTGGTATAATGATGGAGAAACGTTTTTTTTCGTGTTGTTTCCAAAACTACATAGAAGCGTCTAGTAAAGTTGCCACCACTTTACTAGGAGTATGACTTGACTTGATGACTTGGATTGTGACTTGACTTGACACCATATAATATTAATTAACTTAAGAAATTAATTACTTGACACTAGCTAAATACACAAATGTGTGAAGCCAAAACCAAAACAAAAAAAAAGTTATTTGTTATCATATTGTCATTGTCAAAGTCAATAAATATGTCGGAACGTCAAACATGGTATTAATAAAAAAAAACATTAAGTGGAAAGGAAATCGAAAAGGAATAAATCTACGGAAAAATAGTATCCTTGTTGCTTCGTGTAATTTTATTATTATAAATCCAATATGTTTGAAGTGGTGCTTGACATTATCAATAGACTGAACTAAGATAGATTTGTAAACGTTGACAAAAGCAAAAACAGAATACGACTGGGTATGTTTGTCCTTTGCTATCGGAGTAATTTGCATTTTACAAGCAAATTGCTCATATTCAAGGAAATGAAGTCCTTCTAGGTTAATAATTCTGTTACTGGTAATATTTTAGGGTAACTGACGCCAATCCTCATTGTGGGTAGCTGTTCAGGGCTATAATATACTGTAAGATACAGTAAGATCCTCCAGGATCTTACTGTATATTAGTCTATAACTTTTATTATAACTTGTCTAAAATACCTACTACAAGTAAATGGTAAGTAATTGAGTAAATTATGTTACAGTAAAAGTTTTCTCGGTGACAATGTTTGCCAGCCTGAAGAGTAAAATCAAAGAAGAAACCGGAAGCGACATTAGTAAACTTACAAGCAGCTGGAGAACTGGTGCCTTTTTGGGCAGAATCTCTCTCCGAGATGATTCGGTGAGTGTGGGCTAACTAGTAATTAATTAATTTGTAAAAGTTATTAATTTGATTCTGTAAGTGAGCAGTTCCTGAAATTCTGTATATTACCAACAATTCAGTTGTATTATTGAACAAAATCAACTTTGAAAAATTGTGCCACTCAAATAGTTTAATAAGTACATCGATGATTTCTGCAATTATAAATATTTAATTAATAGCTAGTTTAAGATTTAATTGCTACTGCAATTGAAGACTGTTCACTTTTTACAGTCTACTGCAAGCCCATCAAGTTCGGGTGGACAAGGGGATACTACATCAGATGTAAGTATTGGGAATAACTATTAAGTTTTGTTGACACTTAGGTTTTAAATATAATAAACATTATTGCAATGTGCAATAATGTTAAAGTATCAGTTACAAGGAAACAGATATTCATGACCCATCCTTAGGTTTACTTTTTGCAGGCATATTTCATGAAAGCTTTAGATAAAGTTGACAGTAATCAGAAAGTCTATCTAGATTATCACTAATGTTAGCATTTTGTTAATATATATACCTATAACCACCAATAACTGAAATTTCAGTCTGTATCACCACAATTGGAGTCGTACATAACAGACCGTACCGGAGGACGAATAGACCAGGCAGCGTTGACCCAACAATATTCTACACAGCTTGAAGCCAAGCTGCGAGAAAGAGATACATATTGGGAACAACGGATAGAGGAGCTGAAACTTTCACTAGCATCAGTACAAGGTTGGTTGATGCAAGGCCAACTGTTTGTGCAGAATTGTGAAATCTATCTCTAGACTTGATCTAAGGTTCTGAAAAGGTTAAAAAAAAATGTTTTTATGTTATGGTATATTTTATTAAACACCTAGATGGTTTTTTAATTATTCCACAGATTATCACTATTTTATGACTGGCCCAACAGTTCAGTTTTTCAGTAGATTCTCATCCAGTACAAATATTTGTGTGATGAACAATTTTTCTTCTGTCTGAGTGTTATATTGTATACTAAGTATGTATATATGCAAATGAAAAGCATAATAAGTATTGTATCAATTATCTGCTTCCCATAGCTTTGCTTAGTTTGAGACTAGATGGCGCTGCGTGAAATGTGCACAAATATTTGAATAGGTACTGGCTTTTCTTTTTTCCGTGGTTTGTGTGAAAAGAAAGCTGTTATGTTTTTTCTAATTTTTTTATGTACATAGTGACACTATTTCCCATCAACCCATATTGAGTACTTTGCTAGGCACTTTATAGTGCAAACAGCTAATGAGAGAAACAACTTGCTGGTGTCCTTATCGCTACGAGTCTTCTAGAGTCTTCTAGAAGTGTTCTAGGCAAGCATGCATCATCACTTTCGATCATGTGAGACAGTGATCAAATACTTTATAAAAACATAAAAAAATTAAAATTATTGGAACCTACTTAAGATTCAGAGCTACAAAACCCAATGTGAACAACAGGTGAAGAGGCTATAGCAGCGCAAGCAGTTGCTCGCACAGCTCAAGCTGAGGCAGCTAAAGCAGCGAATGAGCGCGACTCTGCATTAAAACAACTAAATGAGCTGAGAACACGACTTTCAGCTGCAGAACGAGCTCAAGATCGACTTGATGAACTTACCGTAAGATGACCATAATGTGAAGCTTTGCTTAAATCTCATCTTGTCCATTCATCCATCCATATATCCAACAATTTATGTAATTTTCCATTCATCCATCCATCTATCCAAAAATTCAAATAACCTTTGTAAAGGTTATGTGGAAGAAATCACTGTCAGCGATAAGACTGCCCATTGTTACACTAGTTCAAATGTATTACTTTTATTCCTACTTACATATTTGTGAGATTTCATTGGTGATAGAATAAAAACGTTCTCTATCTATTTTACTAGGTGGTAGGACTTTTCTGCAAAGTTCGTCTAGGTAGGTACCACCGCTTTGCCAGTTATTCTGCCGCCAAGCAATAGTGTGCAAGCTGTACTGTGTTCCGGTTTGAAGGGCAATGTAGCTAGTGAAATTACTGGGCAAATGAGACTTTACGATCTGATCTCACAGTCGAGTAATCTTATTACCAGACTGTGTTGATGTCTCAGGATGATGTCCTTGATGAAACTTTACATGTTGGAGTTCCGAGTGACACTGTTCTGTTATGGGCGGCCGTGTCACTTAACATCAGGTGAACGACTAGCTCGTCACATCATTCAATAACATAAAAAAAATCTAATGTTCCATTCATCCATCCATGTATCCACAAATACATCAGATCTATCTATACATCCAAACATCCATCTTTTTTTATCAATGTCTAGGTTAGCGTTTGACCTTCTATCTTAAGGTATTTGTTGCTCATTCCCTTACTCTAGACAGCATAGGCTTTATTTACAATGTCTGACTTTCCAGTTGGATGGTATATTACATTACAACTATCTATCTGTTTATCTATCTATCTATTATAGCTATGTTGAAACTTGCTTGCATATATGTAAATTTTTCTTAGGTTTAGAGCAACAAAAACTATAGTATAACCATTTGCATTCTCATCCTCAAGTACTTGAACTCATTCAAGTCACTACAAGTAAAAGCTTCTTGCCAAATATTCAAATAAACATCTCTGTTTTAAACAAATCTTGACTAGATTTTGTTTGGTTTGGTTAGCACCTAGGGTTAACGCTAACCCTCGATCCTAGCTGCAGACATTTTATGATAAGGGTTGTTGCGGAAAAGGCCCTCAAGTGATTCGAAAACTGATAGAACCACCAAAACATATAAATTTGATAGACATCAGCTGTTCTAACACTCATATTTCTTACTAGTTGCGCCCCGCGGTTTCACCCGCTGATAAAAAGTATTTCAATTATTAGCTCATCCCACGGGAAAATTTCACTTTTCCTGGATATAATGTAGCCTATATGTTAATCCAGTGTATAAGCTATCTTGGTACTGAGTTTCATACAAATCCATACAGCCGTTGCAGCGTGAAGGAGTAACAAACATACACACATACAAACTTTCGCCTTTATAATATTAGTGTGATTTGTTTCTTATGTAGGAAGAGTTAGAGCAGGCTCGGAGAGAGTGGGCTCGGGAACGCAGTGAGTTGTCTACAGCGCTAAGCGAAGCTGACGCGCGAGCCCGGGATCTCACGGATGACCTGGCACTCGTCAAAGCAGCTTTACCACCTGAGAATCCACACCATCATATGCATGATGATGGTGAGTGCTGAAACTAAGAACAGGTTCTAAAGAATGCATTAGACAGCCTCTGTGGTGTGGTGGTTGAGCAGGTCGGCTCATAACCCGGAGGCGGCGGGTTTGATTCCCGCGATTACACAAGTATTTGTGAACAGGAAAAGCGTAAATACTTGTTCTGAGTCTGGGTGTTATAACTAAAAATAATAACGCCCAACGATCACATACATAGATCCTGGACCCTAACTAGGATTCCCTGTATCTAGGGACCCAGGAACTACGAACACCATGGTCCCACAACACCCAGACTCAGAACAAGTGTTTGCGCTTTTTTTTCCTGTGCACAAATACTTGTCCTGCCGCGGAAATCGAACCCGCCGCCTCCGGGCTATGAGCCAACCTGCTCAACAACCATACCACAGAGGCTGTTGAATTGGTTTTGGTGATCATTATCCATTTTCTATTTATTTTTTTAACCCAATGTAACGCCTCATGGTCGCGTTGAGAAACAAACTGGGAAACTGACAATAGTAAGTTGTTAATTCTAGTAATCCCTAACTTAATTTCTTTCCTGCAGACAAAAGAGAACTCTCTGCATCAGGGTGTAAGGACTACGATCGCTTGTGCCGCGAACGGTCCGTGCTAACTAGACAACTGCAAGAGGCTAAGATGGCATTAGCTGACGTCAAAACATCTTGGAGCGGCCAGATCGCATCCTTGGAGACTCAGGTAAAGAACCCAGCAGATATTAAGATTCTAGAATGAACCTTTCCTTGTGATAAACGTTTGAATATAAAACTAGCGGTTTCCCTAATTTGTAAATGTGCAATATTATAGATTCTTCTGGTATTTAAAACTGGCTTGATTATGGTGTGTCTTTGCATGTATAATTTGTTTGGGGCATGTCCGGCACAATAACCAGTCTAACAGTTAACCGAAAAATTCATAACATGTAAAATAAAGTAATTTATTAGGTGGTAGGACTATGCTGCAAAGTTCGTCTAGGTAGATACCACCGCTTTGCCAGATATTCTACCTCCAAGCAGTAGTGCGCAAGCACTGCTGTATTCCGGTTTGAAGGGCACTGTAGCTAGTGAAATTACTGGGCAAATGAGACTATGACCTGATCAATATACCAGTCTAGTAATCTTACTAGATTGTGCTGATGTCTCAGGATGACGTGCGCAGTGCAGTGTCACGCGGAACTAGCCTTTAGAGTTCCGAATGACAGTGCAACCAAATATGGGCAGCCTAGTCGCTTAACATCAGGCGAACGGTTAGCTGGTCATGTCATTCATTAACATAATTTTTAAAAACTAAATTTTGCTAGTTAGTTAATCTTAAATATATATTACTCAAAGGTGACTGACTGATTGACTGACTGACATTTTTTTTTATTTTTTTTTATTATAAAATGGGCATGCGTTTGACAACAACTCACCTGATGGTAAGTGACGAAGTTGTCTAAGGTGGAGCACGCTTGCCCATGAGATGCCCATTCACTCTTGACTTAAAAAGACCTAGGTTATACCTTGAAGGAAACACTGTTTTTGGGTGAGCATTCCATTCCTTGGCCGTTCGGACTATAAATGATTGAAGTGAGTGACATAGTGATCTATCAACGCACAGCCCAAACCACTGGACGGATCGGGCTGAAACTTGGCATACAGGCAGATGTTATGACGTAGGAATCTGCTAAGAAAGGATTTTTCGAAATTCCACCCTTAAGAGGATGAAATGTGTGGTTGAGTTATTTTACCATAGACCACGCCGCGGGTGAAGCTGCGGGCAGAAGCTCGTGTAATACAATTGAATAAAACTGTTTAAATATGGAAAATTTAAATGTAATGCGGAAATGTTCCACATAATCAATTTTATTCCACTAATAGTCGTGATATTGATGTGTAGTTTACGGCTCATAAATTAAAAAAAATTACATGCTAGCAATGTCGAAAATATTGGATGATAGATGACACATAATCTGACCACGAAACCTTCCCTGAAAACCACCTCTACCTTCATGTATCTTGTAATATTATCACGACAAGTTATACCATAGGTCGCGAGACTGTCTCGACAAGCGGGCGAAGAGGGCTCGGAAAGGCGAAGAGTTGAAATAGAAAAGAGAGAGATGCAAGAAAAACTAGTCAACATGGCCGCTGAACTGGAGAAGGCCAAACAAAACCTTATGAATAGCGAAGCTAAGGTATTGTATTGCTTGTGTTTTAATGAATTTATCTTGCTTGTGCCATTGTTGCTTCAATACACAAAATGCTAGTTAAGGTGATTCGGACATAATTAAAAATATTTTGAGTTTCCAAAACGGCATAGTCAATACAAGGTGTATGTCTTATGTGGTCTGCCAATGGTGCTATGGATAAAGTAAGATCATTTAAATTATTCCTGCATGCCTGTTCTCTAATAATATTCTATTTACTTTGCCTAATTCTAAAAGCAATTACCTAGCCCTCTACACTTAATTTAAAAGAGATCATCTCCTAAACTTGTGTTGTTCTTTGTAAAATATTTATTTTCAATTCAGTTAAAGCTATGTACCGCGTTTAATTAACATACTAATATTAATATCAAGATATTTTACCAGCTAATTTGGTGATCTGTGTATGTAAAGATTGAGCTGAAATAAAAAACAATGTATTGGCTTAAAATTGTGCCATATTGACCAAAACCAAATGCATATCAAATTGTTGTTATATCTGCCCAAACCGACGCTATATCTGCCCAAACTGACGCTATATCTGCCCAAACTGACGCTATATCTGCCCAAACCGACGCTATACATTATCCGATGGCGTTATATCTATCTCTGCGGCTGCTAGGTGGTGCGTCTCAACTCGGAGGTCCATTCTCTGGCGATGGAGGTGAAGTCGCTGCGAAGTACCGCCAACAACGCCGGCGTGAGTCCCAGTCTCTACACCATTTAGTAGCACTACACTTAGATAATAGACAATACACACTTGCCTTCAGGCTTTGCTACGGTCAGCAAAAAAGACGCTGACATAACAAGTAAATGTGATAATAATTAAATGAAGTTAACATTCGAGAGCTTAATAAGTAAATGAAAATATGTTTATGTTTAGCAAATGTATTTGCTGACTGTATAATGAAGCGTGAGCGGGATAGCAACAGCGAGGCGTTTGCTCTTAGGCTCACTTGACTACACAAATAAAGGAATTAATGATTTTAAGTATATGTGTGTGGTGTGTGCCTCTTTTATGTGTACAGGTTACATTTTAATTATTTGTCTTATGTTTAGCTTGGATTTAAGAACTAAACTTCGTTGGCACAATTGCGTCTTTGAGCATAAAAAGAGCATTTGATATAGTACTTAATATTTCAACGACACGCTGCGCCACTGCTTTTTCTTACCGCAACAGTTTCAAGCGCCCCTGTACAAACTAGAGCCTCATGTTTATAATTTGTTAAAAATTATAACGTTCAATGCAAATTAAACTTTATGGTCATACATTTTGAAACAAACCATTATTTAATAGATTGATTACTTTCTCGGGATTCACTCCTAAACATGTATGTTGATGATTTTTTAATTTACCCGTGTAGTGACGTAAGAAAATAAGTTTAAACTATGCTCATAAATACAAATCATGTCTAATGATACTCTACTATTTATACATAATGTAATGTGAACATATAATATTGTTCAGTACAAAAAAATCAGAGAAATTGTCCAATTTTAAACAAATCTAGTTAGTATGTAAAAATACTTTCCTTTTTGCGTCACCACATCTATTATTAAAATATGTTTGCATTTAAACCCCTATTATGTATTGTGTTTATTATGTTCTTATTTACTTAGTTGGTATAGGCTTACTTAAATAGTGTTGCAAGTAAATGGTGCCTTATAAGTTACAGCAACTTCACTACGCATTGCGTAAAATGTATTATAAAATGTACTTTGTCAAATCTTACATATAAATAGAGATTATTTTAGATTGTTCCCAAGCTTATGCCCTTTTAGAAGTACAATCGTATGTTTGCACTAGCTAGCTATAGGGCCGCTTTTGTATACTTTTTAATAATAAACATTGTGTTGCTGAAGTATAGTTATTTTGTGTTTTGTTTCTCTCTATCAAGTTCGAAATAGGGAGAGATACAACGAGATAAAACATTGAGTAGCTATTCCATTGCTACACAGTGTTTACTTGTTAGGTGGTTATGCCAGTTTGTACTAAAGTTTGACAGCACCTAAGTTAGTATTATTCTTATTCTAATGTGACGTACCCAAACGCATTGCAGCAGGTATGACTTTTTCTTATCTTCGTTTAATGGCTTTCTATCGCTTTTTAGCGTCATTCTGCCAATGTCAAATAAGTAATTTTTGTACGGTTATGTCATGTCAGTCTTATTTTGTCAGTATAATGATGGATTTTATTGAAGGCTTTTTATTTGAATTTGAATTTTTAATTTTACTAGCTGGTAGGACTTTACTGCAAAGTTCGTCTAGGTAGGTACCACCGCTTTGCCAGTTATTCTGCCGCCAAGCAGTAGTGTGCAAGCACTGCTGTATTCCGGTTTGAAGGGCACTGTAGCTAGTGAAATTACTGGGCAAATGAGACTTTATGATCTGATCTCACAGTTTAGTAACCTTATTACTAGATTGTGCTGATGTCTCTGGATGACGTGCGCAATGCAGTGTCACGCGAACCTCTATACTTTAGAGTTCCGAGTGACACTGCAGCTGGTATGGGCAGCCGTGTCGTTTAACATCAGGCGAACGGCTAGCTCGTCACGTCATTTCTTAACATTTACGGATTCACAACTGCCATTTACGGATTCCTTTCATCGACCTCAGCAGGTATATCATAGAAAGATAAAAGCGAACTTAGGAGCTATCAACTTTATTACATACGAGCATTCGTGTTCACAATGAATTGGGTTGTAAGTTATGTTGTTGTAGATTTTATTGATGTAGTGTTTTCATTGTTATTTACAATACAAAAAGCTGCTGAAGCGAAATATATCAACAAAAAACACTCTTTCCATAAAGTAACTAAACAAGGTTTTTTTTGGTTAATGTGTTACTTCCGCCAGCCGATCCAAATTCCAATTTAACAAATGGACTTAGAATAAGTATGATATCTTAATATAACAATAATCCTCAAATTATGTGTTCTTCGGATACACAAATTCTAAAACATAATTCTGTAGGTACTTTCCGTTATTTTCTATAAATTATTATGCTTAAAAAGGGTTGATGAAGGTTCACGTTTGAGAGTGCGCACTTTGCTTTATGATTGAGCACATTTGTTTCGCACCAGCTAGGTTACTGTCACGACATAATCGTAAGGGCAAGGTATATATAACACGCGGAGCAAGACGCAAATAAAACGAAATATCCAACAACTTTTACCAACATATAATAATAAGCCCCAAACTAAGCAAAGCTTGTATTATGGGAACCAGATAACTGATACAATACTTAGATACTTTTTTTTGTAAATACATACATAGAATACAATATAACACCGAGACAGAACAAACACCTATGTTCATCACAGAAATGTTTGTCCTGGGTGGGAATCGAACCCACAACCCGCAGTTCAGAAGGCAGGGTCTCTACCAACTGAGCTATCGGGCCTGTCAACAATTTATGTAATACATAACAGATAGTCTTAAAACTTCTGACAATGAGATTCTAATGTGAATTCTCCAGCAGTGTGTAAGAATTGATTCAGCCTATAATATTGCGTCCCTACTGTATGTTATTATTATAATGTCATTGTTTCTTTTTTATCTGAAAGATAAATTGATTGTGTGCACAGCACGTGATGTCCGGATTGTAATGATAACAATCGTCCGCCTTTGGTGTAGGCGCGTCTAAAAACTATACGGAGTAAATTGTGCTATTGGTGTTTGTGTAACAAAATTTTCCTGTTTATTTACATTCCATGTAAGTTTTTAGATATTTTATTTTTAAAAATATGTGTCAAATAGGCAGCTGAATTGTTTACGATTTTATTTTCATTTATTCTATTATCCGATGTTGTTTGGTTAGGTATGTATTGTTTTGTATTTTTGCAGATGTTTAGTCTATTTTAGATTGTTATGAATGAATCATGCTTATGACTTTTCTTCATTGGTGTTGTACAATTTATTATTCTACAAGAAAGATTATTTTAATATGATTTTACAAAAGTATGTAGATCATTAATTTAACAAGATTGACTTTATTGTTTTATGTTATTTACAATTTTTCATTTTGATTTTATACAGCACGAATTATATTTTTACAATTTTTAAATAAACTTTTGTTTTTAGAGGATTTTCTTTTTTATTTTTCCCGAGTCTTGCATGGTAGAGAGCTGTTAACCGCTTCGCTAAAAGGTAATTTCTTTTGCATGTTTTGCTCTATCTATGACTAACTGAACTAATATTATAGGCTTTTTGTGTAAAATTACTGCTTTAAGTGGTTTTAGGACTTATCAACTATTAAATAAAAGATTTGATAATAAATTACTTGGAAAAATTCTTAGGTGCCTTGAATAAATTTTATATGCTATAAGTATATACGTACCTGCGTAGAAAATATATTCATGCATGTTAATTTATGATTACCTACTAGTAAGCTGAACTACAATATCCACTGCGTAACCGACTGAAACCAGCTCGGTTATTACCGTGTTACAACCGGATCGATCGATGTTCTAGCATATTTTTTAATTTAATTATTAATACCACTACAATATGTGGCAGACTCGTGTGTTTCTTAACAAGTGCTTTACTGAGGAAAAATACACGCTAAGATGCGTGTGTGTTGTTCTATTCATTTTAAAATTTGTGTAGATAGATGATCTGTGAAAAATTGCGTAGTTGGCACCCGTTTTCTATAAAAGTAAGAAGTTGCTACCCCGAAGCGATATCATATAAGTTATGATAAAATAATCTCCACGCGGTTTTAGATAAACGTATCTGTAACACCGCTATGATAAAAATATATATTGATCTTGTGATTGTGGTTGTGATAAAATTAAAGTAGGCTACTTACATGTTAAATAGATGAACATAATCTCAGTCTATTGAGATTGGATATAAATTTCTTTTCAATATCTACTTATCTAAATTTGAAATGAAATTAGGAATTCCAATATTCAATATTTAATTACAATCGGCACTTACTCGCGGGAAAAACACGTTTTATCCTGAATAATGTAACAATACGTACAATTGAAACTCCTCCGAAACGTTTCAGGAGAAAACCATGGACCTAGAAAACCGTTTAGAAGAGCTCTCGGAAGAGAACAGAAAACTCGCAGAAGCTTTAGAGAACGAGCGGACTCTCGTGAAGATCCTCAGAGAAAAGGTGGACAAGTCGAACCGGCTATATGACGAACAGAAAGCTGAGGTGCACCATTTGAATTCTGTGGTCAATGAAATGCAGCACGATTTTGTTGATATGCAGAGGACGATTGAGAAGTGAGTAAATTATTTTTTTACTGTTTGCGCCCCGCGGTTTCACCCGCAGATAAAAAGTATTTTAATTATTTACTCATCCCACGGGAACATTTCACTTTTCCGGGATAAAATATAGCCTATATGTTAATCCAGTGTATAAGCTATCTTGGTACCGAATTTAATCCAAATCCATTCAGCCGTTTGAGCGTGAAGGAGTAACAAACATACACACATACAAACTTTCGCCTTTATAATATTAGTGTGATATTTAATGAGCAAAACTGTCATTGGGTAGTAAATGCTTTGCGTGGTAAATCCCATTGCTATACTAAATATGGTATCCTTAAGCCCATAAACAGACATTGTGTTGAAGACAGAAATTTTTATTTGATGGTTGTCTTCTATTTGTACAATAGCCACAGAGCAGAGAGGAAGTTTCTGTACTGAGGTTGGGAAAGAGTTTGAGCTTGAGGTTGCATTAATAATTATTTAGGCAGCTCTACACTCTATAGTTATAATGAGCAGTGATCAATTTATTTAAAAAGGTATAAAAAGTCGAGATAACTTGACCCTTATGAATTTGCAAGTTGTAAAATAAAATAAAAAACACAAGTACTTTACTAAACGTTTAATAAAAGTTGTGTAGCGGAAGAATAGAATTTTTTATTTTGTATTCTTTCAATGTGCAAAAATAAAACACAGAGCGTCTATTCGACTGTAATGCAGCGTTTATTAGTGACTCCATTCAATAAAATGGTTATTAACTTTTAAATTGTATTTTACAGAGAAAAACGAGAGAAAGACGAAGCGTTACTGCGGAACGCGCACATGTCGCAAACGATTGAGATGGGCCAGTGCAACGTGCGCTACCAAGAAACTGAGATATCGGACCTGAAGACGAAGATAACTGAACTGGAAGGTCTTATAGCCCAGCACAGAGAGGTAAAAACACACACTGATAGGTCAAAATCAATTTTTTTTATATGTTTTGGCTCCACACCTTCGTGTATTTAGCCAGTGTCAAGTAACTGATAATTTATCAAGTTAATGATATTTCACGCAAATGTGTCAATTCACAGTTGAAGTCATCAAGTCAAGTCATAGTTTAGTCAAAGTCATACTCCTAGTAAAGTGGTGGCAACTTTACTTGAAGCTTCTATGGAGTTTTGGAAACAACACGAAAAGAAACGTTTCACCATCATTATACCCTTTTTTCCCACACTCACGCCTGTAATCCAGCACTTAACGAATAAAATGCCACCAATTTTAAGCACTAATACTGAAAATAACACAAGTTTTGGAAAATAATACAATGCAATCTTTTTCGCGTTCCCGCCAAAAAACCATCCAAAATCAAATTGCCATATTACAACTAATGTGAGCTTTGAAATCGTGTGTCTAATACGATTATTATATTTGTGTCACGGGATATATCCATCCAGACAAAGTGCAAATCTTTATATATAAAAATGAATCTCTTTTTGCCTTGGTCATGGCATCACGCGTGAACGGATGGAATATTTTTGTAAAATTATTTTTTTGTTGTGTTTACTATTGTCAGGAGAAGCTTCTTATGACAGAAAAATTAAGAAAGTTGAGCGGAATATTAGTAAATTTTCACCACGCGGGTAAAACCGAAAAGCTAGTAAAAAATATTTATTTCACAATAACGTTGACATGAAGGTAGTCTACAAAATATTTTTATAGCTTTATAAACAATTGAAGGGTTGAGAATAAAAAGGGTTTAACTGTCAAATTGATAGTTTCCAGACTATTTACTTTAAACTACAACGGCTTCATTTTAATGTAGAGTGCTTATAAGGTAATAGAAAAGGAATATTTAAGTTTCAGTTGCTTGAAAATGTATTAATTCTATTTTAAAATACTAAATATAGTACTAATTCATACAATTACTGTAAAAATATAATATAATAAAATAAATATAATAATGTTTTTATGCTAAGCGAACTGTATTCCTGTGACAGTTAACCGTTTTTAGACTCAAAACCTCGAGATTTAAGCCTCATTTCGGTATTTTGAGAATGTTTTATTGTAGATAATTTCACGCTGAATCCAATGATACCTATAACTCATTTTGTGAAAAAAATCAGTTAAACCTTTTTTGTTCTCACCCCTTCAATTGTGGGTTATAAAAACACACCCTAAGGCCTGTTTCGTTGCCGTCATCTAAAATACATTTTGAGATTTGATTAAACTGCGCATTGAAACTCTTAAATTCATACAGCTTTGTGTTTCTATCGGTCGCAATCAAGTTCCATGATCGCTCTTCGTCTTCCGGTTCGTGGTCGCCACTCGAGAACCTTTCTTTCCATCTGTTGTCGGTTCTGCAATTTACTTTATTTTACTTAAATATTGTTTTTACAGAACCAAGCAGCATGTATGATTATAAAAGAAAACGAAGAATTGAGAAAGGAAGAAATAGAGGAACTAAAGCGGCGGATCGATCAACTAGTAGAAAGCGAAAATACTCTCAATAAATCTATACAAGACTTAGAAACTGAAATCTGTGATAAAAATAAGGTAAGCACATATAATGCCCTACTGTTAATCAAAAGACTAGCCAATCAAATTTTGCTCTTATTTCATCGTAGCTCATTTCAAATTCAACAAACAGTGAAAAAACATAAAAATAGACTACTTCGCTAAACAATGTTAATACATTTGTTATTATTTTACTATTTATGTGTTTTGCTGTTTTTCTGCTATGGTATCATAATTTAATATTCCAAAAATATGCTAATTGTTGCATAATTTTTCTGTCTCGCCTTCTCGCGTGATATTTTGCGTCAGCGAGAAGTTGACAGATCAAAATCAATACGAAAAAGATTAGCTTTTAAAGAGTATAAAAGAGGTTATATATATTGCTTGTGTTTTGGCAGAAAATAAAAACATTAGACAATCGGATATCGGACATGAAGAAAACATTGCAACGGGAATTACAAACCAGTAAATCCGATCTCAGTACAGCAGAAGAACAAGATATTAGTAGAAGGTATGCCACAACGTCCATAATAGTAGTAATATTGATTCACAAGCAAAACTCTTGGCTCTGTCTACTTGTTATCTCTTCACTACTCAACGGCTAAACGGTTCTTGATGAAGTAGAATGGAGTTTGAACCCTGAGTAAGATTATACCATTGGATACTTTTTATGATGACTGTAAAACAATATTTTTAAAACCAATTCATACCTTCAATTTAGTTCTAAGTCAACTTATCGGCGGCGGCACTAGTGTAACTTAATAGCGTACCTATATCTTGGAAACGTGATCCTAAAATAGATTTCCGCTTACAAATATTTTTGTACTAGAGTGAGCTATCGATAGGTTTCAGGAGTGGCCGCAATATTGAAAAAAAAAACAAGATGGTGGAAAGTACCCACTTCATATTAATAAGTAATAATAATAATAAGTAATTTGACATTAAATTTTTAGTCACTATAATATCGTTGTAGACGATATTTACACTAATGGATTGGATTTCCAAACTATACCATATATTTCGTGGGCAAAGCTGTAATGTGCACTTAGTTTGATCAGTTCCGCAACTGTGTTCAGTGGGGTGATCACGGAAATTTGATTGCAATACAATAGGAGAAATTTCGTTCGTAATTTGAAATATTCCTAGTAAGTATGGACATAAACTGTATATTGAAACTGTAAAATCCATACAAATTTGTGTTTCTATGGGTTGCAATCAAGTTACGTGATCGCCTAGCTAACTAGCTAACATTAAACTTTTGACAGCCTCTGTAGTGTGGTGGTTGAGAAGGTCGGCTCATAACCCCGAGGCGGCGCGTTCGATTCCCGCGACACGACAAATATTTGAGCACAAAAAAAGCGCAAATACTTGTTCTGAGTCTGGGTGTTGTGGTCCTCGTAGTTCCCGGGTCCCTAGACACAGGAAATCCTACTTAGGGTCCAGGATCTATGTATGTGATCATTGGGCGTTATTATTATTATTAAAAACTTTCCACAGATACCTAAAACACGTGGTGCTTCGGTTTCTAACGGCGCGAGAACTTGAAGCTCGCCAGCTAACTCGCGCCCTCTCTGTCCTTCTGCGGCTATCAGCGCACGAGGAACAATTGCTACGGGCGGCCTTACCGCCGCGAACGGGGATCTCTGCATGGTTTCCTTCCTTGACCAATAACACTTGATAAGCGAGTAACATGTTTTTCGAGTCCTTTTGGTATGTTTGACATTGAAGTTGTTATCGGATTTGTTGACATGAGGCATTAGCGTACATTTCTATTGTTGTCTCATTCACACTACACTTTCGACTGTGGTGTGAGTGAAAAAACAATGTTCCTTAGCTTTCCTCAGAACAGTTTTTTATTGGACGCGATTATGATCAAGATATATCAATATTGTTGATGTATCTTGTCTTGTGTATTGAGATTGGATCAATAAATATAATTATGTAATGGAATTACTTAATTATTCATTAGCAATGATCCAAATCGATATGATTTGTCAAATGAATTACAACAAATAGATCGGAAAAGCTGTGGAATCACATAATTATTTTAAAAGTACATATTATATGCGTGTCGACTAATTTATGTCTTGTATAATTTTTATTCGAGTATCTTAACTGTTCATAATCAGTATTCTTAAGTATGGATGGAAGACTCGTATTTTGTATGTACATACAAAAATCATGATTTCTGACAAATATTACTTACTACTATTATAATGCATCTAGATAACATTCCCGATTATTAAATATAGCTCACTTTTATTATTTTCTCTTCCTATTTTTCTATTATTATTTGGTGCTGAGCTGTCATGTTTTGTGATATTATTTTTTTAGGAAACATTTAATAAAGGAATTCCATATATTATTTTTAGATATAATGTATATTTTAATTGATTTCTAGACATTTTTGTTTTGTTTTAGTATCAATTCAAACGGCATGACCAACATTGTAAGTTACATTAATAACATTATGTAAAAATATAATATTGTAAGGAATATTTATTTGCTAAGTTGTGGATGGTTATGCGCCTATACATTATTGTATTATGTGATCGTTGGGCGTTATTATTATTATTAAACAGAACAATTTACTATCGCAAGTTGAGGTTGCCTTAATAGCTGCTAGTCAATGAAACTATTTGTACCTTTATAGAAGCATATAAAACGGTTTCGTGTTGCCCGAAGCTTTGTCAAAAGTCTTGTGTTAAAGCAAGCATTTTGAAGTTTTCACGAAACATAATGTAAAGATATTTGTAGATTTTCAACGCGTATATGTAAATTTAATATGTAAAATACCTATAAGGTTATGTACTTTACGATTAAATAATCTCATAAAAGCGTAAACATGGTAGAATTATAGTGTAATTGTAATGTAACTGCCATTGAAAGCTAGTATTTACCGTACATTTCGTATAAATGGTAAATTTCTTTGAAAGACAGTGTAGTCTTTGAAACTGATCACTGCCGTTTGAAATTTGTAAATACGCCTTCAGTGTTGTGGGGATCGCGCTGCTGTAGTGTTCACTAATTCAAAATATTACACAATAGTGATTAGCTACGATTTTTTTGTACATTTCATGTACTTTTGTCTATTTAAAATACAACTTCAGGACATCGTCATTTTTAAATCTAATAAACACAGGTCTGCAAAAAAAATTTTTTTCTCCTTGTTTTTATGCATGAATTCATCTTATTTTGTTCTCTAAACACGGAATCTGACATACAATTAAACAACACACGTAGATTTCCAATATAATATTTATATAATTAACGAATAATATTATTAACGTATCAATTATCATAACGAAATAAAAAAATATTACGGTCTAAGTTTTACAGTGAAAAATCAGCATGACCTAAGTACATTATGATGTTTCGAGGGTTACCAAGCTAGAGGTTTTTCCCAAAATTTTGAGGAGAATAGTGGAATGGGGTTTTTTTGGCGGTTATAATTTTTTAGGGTTTTTAGGAGAACCGTTAGGATGAATTTCCTAATTAACACTAAAAAATAATCATGCTATTAGTATAAGTGTGAACTAATATTATAAATGTGAAAGTTTGTGTGACGCTTGACGCAACAGCTGAACGGATTCTACGTTAAATATTTTGTAAAAACTTCAGTTGAATTTGTTGCAAATATTGAAGGTCATAATCGAACGACAGTTTTTCACACACACACACACACACACACACACAATTCCTTGAATTGTTGGTCTTCTACATTCTAAGTCTATGGTCAAGACAATGTGTGAATTGAAATTGAATTACATTGTAAAATAATCGTGTGGGTATCAATATAATTGGTACAATTTCTTAGTAAAAAGATAAGCAATAAACACAGCAGTGCGGTCTTAGGAAGGTACGATATGTTATATTGTTAATAAATATAAAGTAATTATGAGATCTGTCTTATGTTGTAGTACTCGTAAAAACAATACCACGACATTTGATTCGATTCACGACTTGACAGCTAACAAATGTATATTTTTTTAATGACCTGGATACACGTCCTTTTGGCCATTTCCATTTTTTTTTATGGAATTATGTTGCCACACCTACACCAATAATACTTGCTACATTAAGATTAACATGTGAAATGTGTATCAATCACTGAATTATATCAAATTAGCATGCTCACGGAAGGTTATCCAATATAACGACGCTAAAATATAAATATGGTAATGTAAGTATTATTACATTAAATCTGAAAGAGTTGATTGAACCGTTATCAGTGTCTCATTTTTTTTCAACGCCTTTTGCCAAATTTTTGTCCAAAAGGTGGCATCCCACTATCTGTCAAATCGTGAAGCGAATTAAGTCGTGGCAAAACTTATTCTTAGGCTGCTTTTTTGTTATAATCTAATTTCTGACAGCTAGCGCAGCTTCTACTGCCTTACACAAATATAAACCTTAGTTAATTTTAAAAAAAGCCTGTCATTATTGTAATGCCGTTTTCACACATCACTCCACTGTTTTTAGTTCGAATATTGACGAAACTTTTTATTATTTTTATCGGTTCATGCAACGTTAAAGCATAAAAAGACAAGGCGTTAAAGGCAGACTTACAGTTCAGTATTGTTTTATTACTACGCTTTATATTATGGGCTTGTTACTTTCACATAAGATTTCGCTAGGTAATTTATAATTTTATTTTTTCAGAAAATATAGAGAAAATATAGAGTAACGTTATATAACTCCTGTTTTATTTAGTTACTGCTTATCTGACGTTCTTAAATCTTAGTATTAGCTCTGACATTTTAATAATGTCACCTCTTTACTCTGCGGATATAAGTATGTATATTAATTTCCAATGATACATACGCAATATGCGCGGATATGCAACGACGCAATAAAGCGCAGTTCCCACATGCAGCGGTACAAGCCTATATACCTTGTCCAGGCGTGTCCTTGTGGCCAAACTAGGTTGCCACTGATTTGGTATGATTGCCCTCTCCAATAAATTATCAGGTGCCTCTCTACCTCTATAGCTCTGGCTCTTTAGCGCCCTACGGTAATCGGTGCCGGTCCCATGTTCGTACCGGAGTGCGATAGGCCTGATAGTACTATATAGATCTACTAGGAGAAAATAAAAAACGAGGCGCTTTAGACCACACGACTGAAATAAAACTTCTTTAGTTTAGCTCCACCTATCGGCTGGTATATTTTGTTTTTGCTTTGTATAATGACATACCATATACTAACAAACTTTATGTTGACAATGGAGACGTTAACCAACAAATTTCAACTTCCGTATGTGGGACTCGAACCCACTAAAACCCCCCCGTGATCCGACCGCCGCCGGGATGGGGCGAGATGGCGACACACTGCATTAACCATCTCGAACTCTTCTCGCCCCATGTAATGAGTGCACAAAGAAGTTTTACTTCAAAAAAACCTAGCAATCCCATCATGGAACAACCGAACGGAACTACTGGGACCAGGCGTCTTTTTCTTATTTATTCTAATGGTAAGTTCTATACGTAAATAAAAAAGATGTTTGGTACTTAACTGTTTATTTACAATACACCTTGCAAATTGGTTTGGGAGCGATTTCATAAGCACTTCGTTTTTTTCTAGTGCAGTAGATAACAAGGCACAAAACCTAAACACAATATATTACTCACTTAAATTATTGTTTACCTTTAAACCGGGTGTAAACTGAACTACGAAAATATGAAATGAATCCAAAGATTTTGTTATATTTATAAAATTATTCGTTTTCTGCAATTATACCTACATCTGCAGCCCGATTCATAATTCAAATTCCACCTCCTACGCACGGTTTCATTCATCTATATTCAGGATGAGAGATGAATACTAAACCCGTCACTTAATTAGTGACGTATAGAAATAGTGGAATAGTTATTCAGTGTTTTGTCTTGTTTTATCTTTGCATATTTCAAATTTGATAGAAAGAAACAAAAAGACTATACACTTGTTGGGGATACTCGGATCGAAGTTTAGTTTACACCCTGCGAGAATTACATGATTTTGTATCTCTTTTTTGATCGCAGGAAACACACATGCAAAGGAATCCAGACTAATTCACATTTCAACAATACATGAACAAAACATTTGAAAGATCCAATGCAAAATCAAAATACAAGAGTTTTAGGAACTAAATTCGATTGTTTATATGGTTTAAGTACTAAAAAATGATGACTTATTTGACTAGGTGGACGTGGAATGTCGACTAAGTATACAAAGTAATATTGGGATGAGGCATTTCTATGTTGCACCTAGGTTGCTAAAGTAGGTAAATTAATGTTTAAAAAAAATGGAAATAAAAATTTACTATTGTTCAATACGAAACTACAATTAAGACGCAACTGTATAAATACAATAGATAGTTTTAACATTGAACAAAAGTTAGACGTTAAACATTTTTATAAGGTAGAAATAATTTACTAGTTAAATCTACGGTACTCAACCACAACTATCTAAAAGTTTCTAATTCATTGACTCGACTATTGCTATGTTCCAATCCAATTGTACGTTTAACAAGTTCATTGCATTTTTTTTTCTCACTATTTACACCAAATAAATAAACACAGAAAGTGCGCTCCATAGAAGGCGCGTTAAAAGGTAAAATGCGCCCCATTCATCGTCACCATCAGCGTAAGGATCGGCAATATTTAGCTAGTTAATTCAGAAGCGGGTGTCGCGCGCTAGCATTACACGGACCATTAGGTACTATATTAATCTACGAAGGTACTTCAAGCAATGAAACGTTTTGAATGAAACTAAGAATTAATTTATTCCCTAAAATAATAATAATCACGCTCTCAGACTAAGTTTCAGTATTCGAAAGCAATTTTCTGTCACGATTTTCTTTACTAAAGTTTAAAAAATTAAACGTTTAACTGTTTGCTTGACTCTAATAATTTAAATAATTGGTTTAATTTTTTTTTTTTTTACTTTAGCATAATATATTAAATGATACAAAAAAAAATGAATACAATAACTCAACAAATGTTTAAACTGCCAACACTGAGATTACGCTGTACGTTTCAAATATAAATATGGTCCGAGAGGACCTTCTGCGTCTATTTATTAGGGAATAATATGATGTACTACCTACAAGTACTTGCAAAAAATATGGCATGCTATGTATGGTAGCATCGGTTGATGCGTTAGCATTAAAAAACGAGTGTGATGACGTCATACGCTTTGCGACGTACAGCAGAATGACTTACAGTTTATTGTATTGTTTTTTGGTGTTCAATAATGAAAAATCTAATATTACTTATATTAATATAAATATTATCTTATGACGGCGGGAATAAAAGCCCTTATTTTAGAATACAATAATGCACAACTGTGTTAGACATCATAATAATATATAATTATAAACACACAGAAGGCTCAGCATGCCATATTTTTTTATACCAAATACACTGATTACATTAAATCGATTTATTATCTGATCCGTAAATGCTTATAATATAATGTATTTTAAATAGGGATCACTAGAACACAAGAGTTTTATTAATAAAAGTGCAAAATAATATTTTTATATCATTTAACCGCCTTAGGCAGAAATCATTTTTTGACAATAAAAATGATTTTCACATCGACTTGAGCTTCACTCAAACTTTTAAGTACAGTCGCGTAGAGAATTGTACATTTTAGTTCTTTATCACAGCTACATTTTGACTTTTTATAAATTAGGTATTGCTTTAAGCTTGATTAATATTAGAACGCTTTAAAAGCCTGGCCTTATTATTTTACTACAGAAACATTTACAGCACACTAGCGTGGACAGCAATATTTTCAAAACACACTAGCAAATGATAACTATGTAGCTTGGTGACCTAAGTTGGATCGATGTGATTATAAAAAGTACTCATGACTCAAGACTAATTTGTAAAGGTACTTCTACACGTGACTGTATTAAGGTAACTACACTTTATTTTGCACATACAAGTGCGCGCATACCAAAATGAAACCTTGTAATGTTACAATGTTTATTTCAAGATTTTGCCGCTAGGGGCGCTGTAGACCAACAATCAAAACAGAACTGATTAAAATTGTATGTAATATATATTTTATTTTTGCACGCCGTTTTGATTACATTACATTTTCAAATTATACAAACATTTAGAACGACAACCAAACAAAAATTAGGTATAGGTATAAGGCATAAATGAATACCGAGCGTGCTATATTACACAACCTGCACTACTAATGGCCGTATGTACTAAAGTTAGTTACTTAAGTTTTTTTAACCTAAGTTTGCACCTGTTCCTCTATATACCCAAATGCAATGCAGTAGGTATGTCATAGAGGTATAAGTGCGAACTTAGCGAGCTGTCAAACTTTAGTTCAAACGGGCACCAGTCCATTATTGCTAAAATGTAACAAATACAACAGCGCCTCCACCGAAAGATTTAATACTAACTCACTATCCACTTTGGTCAACCGTTGTAACTTCGATACACCAACAATTTTATTTTTGTATTCGAGTGCCGTCACGCGGCTGGTGCAGCTTACAGCTTAACCTTCCCGTTGCTGATGTCGGTAAAGAGGCTGGACGTGATTGGTACGAAATCTGCGCCCGACCGGAAGTACAGCGGCTCCTTGATCACATCCGGGTCGAAACCCTCCTTTTGGTACTGCAGCTTCTTTAATTTGAATGTGCCTGCGATATTGGAGAAATGGTTGTTGTCACTGTTATTGAAAAGTATTTTTGTCTTCTCTGTTGTGTGGACACTCCAACACAACAGAGAAGACAAACTCCAGAGCTTCGATTGAAGTAAAAGTAGATTACTTCTCTGTTGTGTGGACACTCCAACACAACAGAGAAGACAAACTCCAGAGCTTCGATTGAAGTAAAAGTAGATTACTTAATAGCTAATGACCGTTTCAAATTAATATATCCCCGACTGTTACTCACGAATAGTATGTCGATTTCTCGAACAGGTTTCGAGCATATCCGATGCTCTTGGAGGTGAGTTCACGCAGCGATCTCTCGTGAACTCACCTCCGGAGGAAGACGGGGACAGTCGGGGATATATTAATTTAAAATGAATCACACTCATGAGAATTTTAATACTAAAATAGCTAATGACCGCTAAATGGTATCTATTCACAACTGAATTAAGTACAAAATATAATGTTTTGCACAATCATAAAGTGGTTAAGTCCTCCTAACAGGGCTTGCTTACACAAGGAGGAAGTAAGGTCTTTTGTTCCCTTTTGCCTACGTGCTTTTACCTTGAATCTTTTTTCTCAAGCCCCTTAATCGCTAGGTTCCTTATCATTAGGGAACCAATAATGAAGAACTTTGGTCCGTCTACCCTCAGTCCCTTATCTCCTTGTATCTAGGTCCCTCGGTCCCTCTACCCTCAGCCCATTGTCTTCTTATCTCTAGGTGCCTCTTCCCTATATCCCTTGTCCCATGTCTAGAAACCCCAGTCTCTTTTTCCTGTATCCCATGGCTCTCGTCTCTAGGTCTCTCAGTCTCTCATCCCTCGGTCCCTTACCTTACCTCGTAAATTAGCAATGTTTTAGCCAAAATAAATTCTTCGGTATTTCTTCCCTAGGTCTCCTGATACCTAGATCTCTTTTCACTTGGGTCTAGTCATGGGGTCAGCGACTGATCAAGAGTTCTGACCGCCCTAGGCTAATTATGAGAAGGCGCCCCCGGCAGGTGTGTATGTTACGGTCGGCCTAAAAAGTTGTCCTTTAATCTGCACGACATTCAACCTTAGGGCAGCAAACCGTTTTATAGCTGACCGTACATATAGGCAAAGCACTTCACGCATTATACGATCAAAATCCAACACCACCGACCGAGTCGAGTGACAAGTCAGTGTGTGTCAAGCGCGCTTTTTTAAATTTTCTAAATGTATTGTTAAAATCAGGGAGTGCCAAGCTTTTTCAGTTCACAGCGCATTAGTTTTAGTGTTTTGTCTCGGTCTAGTTGAAATATGTAGGGTAGATGCAATAATGCTCGATTAATAGTGCATGCTAAAGACGATTTCAGCGCGCCCCCTCGATCCTCGCGCCCTAGGCTGCAGCCTAATTAGCCTAAGGGTTAATCAGGCCCTGCATGGGGTCCCTCATCCCTCATCCGTTCGTCCACTCACCGGTAAGCTCCAGGTCGTGCGGCATGATGCGTAGGAAGAGCGGTCTAGCGTACGACGGCAGCGAGTCGTCGAGGTCGCGCGCCAGCCGCGAGAGGTCGAGGCTGTGGGACGGGTCCGATATGGCCGCCATGCCGGCGCGCCCTTCCGTCTGGGGGATCTACGAAATACATCATTTGTTATATAGTACACAATTCCACAACACGTCCAACGCGGGCGAAGTAGAAAGATGACGCTGTAAAGGTAGGTAAAAACCAACAGCATTAGACCGTAAAAAAATGACCATATTCAACGCGTGCGTCCGGAAAATAAAAAAAAAAACATGCATGCGGCGCTGTGCTAACAACTCAGTATGCTTTATTATAAAAGCAAGGTGACGAATTAGAAAAAAATTGCTTTTTATATAAATGTCTTCGGAATAAACCTTCTTGCGTTAAGTATTTAGCACAAGTAGTTAGCACTAATTATAGTCTGTTACCACAGAACATAAAATAAATAGTACTAAGTACCTCAGCACCCAATAATGCGTGTTACAACTGTCAATTCACAACTTTTCACGATAAACATATCCTTTTTTTAATTTAATGTTTCTATTACAAAAAGAACGAGGCAAAAGTACTAAAGTAGGATTGTGTTCTCTCTGATGATAATGGTATTTATTTTTATTTCGGCTTCCTATTGACAATTACACAATTTTAAATAGTATTACTTACTATTTAATATAGTTTTTGCTAGGTGGTAGAACTTTTCTGCAAAGTTCGTCTAGGTAGGTACCACCGCTTTGCCAGTTATTCTGCCGCCAAGCAGTAGTGTGCAAGCACTACTGTGTTCCGGTTTGAAGGGCACTGTAGCTAGTGAAATTACTGGGCAATTGAGACTTTACGATCTGATCTTACATTCGAGTAATCTTATTACCAGACTGCTGATGTCTCAGGATGACGTGCGCAGTGCAGTGTCGCGCGATACTACATATTTTGGAGATCCGAGTGACACTGTTCTGTTATGGGCGGTCGTGTCGCTTCATATCGGGTGAACGACTAGCTCGTCACATCATTCACTGTGGGGGGTCGTTGTATTCTGTCTGGTCTCCTATTGTCAGGCGTGTTCTTATCTATGGTGCGGGGAACACCGAGGGAAACTAGGGTTCACTGAATAAATATATATATTTCGAGTCGGTACACATTATAAGTTAAACTACAACTTGACGCGGTACTGGTGGAGAGACGACTGAGGAGGCCAGAGCGGCGCGGTCGCCGCGTGCAATAATTTCTGCCGCGTTAGCATTCTGTGCCCCTACATTCACTAACATAAAAAAAATGCATTGTCTATTTAAAGGAACCACAGCATGCTATTCTAAATGGTATAAGTAAGTGTACTTACAGAGACTCCATATACGACGCACCCCCGCTGCCCCAGCACCGGCCCCATCGCGTTCTCCACCTCAGCTGTAGCCACATTCTCTCCCTTCCACTTGTACGTGTCGCCGGTGCGGTCGCGGAAGTACAGGTACCCGAGCTCGTCCGCCACCAGGATGTCGCCGCTTATGAACGCAGCATCGCCCTTGCAGAATATGTCGCGCTCTAGCTTCTTATTGCTGTCTTTCTGGAATACGTATGTAATGATAAGAAAATAATAATAATAATAGCATCCAAAGATCACATACATAGATCTTAAATAGGATTCCCTGTACCCAGGAACTACGGAAACCATGGTCCCACAACACAGAACAAGTACCTATTTGGGCGTGTTTCCCTGTGCCCAAATACTTGTCCTGTAGCGGGAATCGAACCGACCTGTTGATTGACATGCCAATGATTGTTATTGTCATATTGCAGTGGACTCTTTATATCTTACCTTGTCGACATAACCGTGGTACTCTCTGGAGGCATTGCCCTGAGCAATCAGGCCAATGAACATGCCAGGTTCATCTGAAATTAATGCAGGCAATATTTGAATGTGCTTGAATTTAAACCATAGACTTATAACCCTACGAAAGTTCTCAATGAAATTAACGAGCGTCTGTACTACATATATATAGTTTATTAATATACAATTTAGCAAAGCGACACTTTCCCCCGAGTTCTCGTATACGTTTGTTAAATTCGTGTCAACTTTGCACATCGAATACTGAACGCTTATTGGTTGCCTGTTGAACATCGGCTGTCTCAACCAATGAGCGTACAGTATTTGGCATGTTGACTTGACACGAGTTTGATAAACGTGCAAGAAACGGGGGGCTAGGGATATAAGTGCGAATTTAGAAGATGTCTAACTTTAGTACAGATGGGCATAAGACGGTTGAAATCCTTAAATTTATTTTCTCAAAATGGAGATGATTTATTAAGCTCGGCTGCCCATAACAGTTGCAATCTCACTCGGAACTCTAAAATATAAAGTTTCGGGTGACACTGCACTGCGCACGTAATTCCGATCATCATCATCGAGCCTAAAAATAAGACTGTGATATCAGCGATCACGTAACTTGATTGGAATAGTTAGAAACACAAATTTGTATGGATTTGAAGGTTTCAATACGCAACTTATACACATAGCTACTATAGAATTTTTCGAATTTAGAATGAAATGTCTGCTGGCAGCACGTCAAAGTTGTAAATATCAGATTGACGACAACCAAAGAATTATTTGGTCATTTTGTTTGTACTATATTTTTAAGAAGTGTAGGTACTATATTTATTATAGCTTATTATGAAAAATACCTACTGTGTTTCGCTGAAAAAATGTTGGCAACCCTAAGTATAACTGGCAAAGCGATGGTACCTCGACGAAATTTGCAGAAAAGTCGACCTAGTACCTTGAAGACAAGGATTTTGGATTCCTCAGTAGGTACTCACTTGGCTGGCACCGTATGCAGAGCCCGTCCGCGCCGCGCACGAGCGCGCCGGTCTCGTCGGCGCGCACGAGCGCGATCGGATGCAGTCGCGTCGGCACCAGCTGCGGCAAGAAACCCACCGCGCCCACTGTGTTGTCCACGTTTACTGCAACAATACTTCCGTCCTTATTAAAACTGCAGTAAGTAGGCAAAACAAGATTTCGAGAAATACCCGAAAACAAAAAATATTTTGTATGCGTTGTAGCTTCAAAACTATAACAGCCTTATTAATAAACGGGTATTAGTCTCGGATTAGTTACTTCAGCTTTTGTCCTCTTTTTGCTTCTGGAATATTTAGCTGGATTGAAAGAGACCAAAGATGGTGTAACTAGTGTAAAGCTAGTTCGTGTTTATTAATAAGGCTGTAAAAGTTGTACGTGAGAAAGAACAGAATATAGTTTTTTTTAGCGATCCAGAATATGTGTATAGCTCAATTTTGCCAAAAATGTTAGTTACTGCACTCTTCGCGTATGGTTTCATTTCAATTTGCATTTGCATCGCGTATGCCGGCAGGGCATACGCGATGCTAATTAAAAATAAACGCAAAGCGTAAAACACCGCGACTTCAGACTTATATGGTTTTCTCATGGATGCCGTTGTCAGAACTGGACCAAATTGAAATGGAACCATACGAAAAGCACCAGCTTTCAAATAAATAAAAAATCATCAAAATCGATTCACCCAATCGAAAGTTCTGAGGTAATAAACGATTCCGGCGAAATATAGCCCGGGCGTGTTCAAGAGTAGAGTGAATAGGTAGGCGGCCGGCGTGCTACACCTTCGATCACATCGTCACTAGAGCTTAGCAACTAGATAAGTTAAATGTAAAAAAATAAAAATAAGAACCTCCTCCTTTTTTTAATTTGGTTAAAAACTACTACGCCTCACAGTTTCCTATGTTTTAATACAGCGTATAAACTATTTCCGTTTTGAAATTCAATCAAATCCATTCAGCCGTAGCAGCGTCAAGAGAGAACAAAAACACGTACAAACTTTCGCATTTCTAATATTATTGTGATGGTGCAATGTGATGCTATGTATTTATTTTGGCTCTACGAGATTAGTGTATTTAGCCAGTGTCACGTTATTATTCTCGTTATAGTTATTCGAGTATATTATTCAAAGTCTAGTCATAGTCACATCAGAGTACATAGAGTCACGGTCAAGCCAATGTCTAGTTCCAATAGTGAAGATAAATTTTTTGAAGATTTTGAACACACGTTTTTCGTTGTTATATAATTTACTTTTCACTAGTGCACGTACACAAACACTAACGATTAATAATCCACCATTTAGTTTTTTGACGTTTCGACAGCCTCTGTGGTGTGGTGGTTGAGCAGGTCGGCTCATAACCTGGACGCGGCAGGAAAATTATTTGTACACAGAAAAAAAAGCGCAAATACTTGTTCTGTGTCTGGGTGTTGTTGGACTATGGTCCTCGTAGTTGTTCCTGGGTCCCTAGACACATGGAATCCTAGTTAAGGTCCAGGATCTATGTATGTGATTGTTAGGCATTATTATTATTATAAATATTTGTATCAATAGAGATAATAAACTATACAAATAGGTAATATACATTGTGGTTAGTTAGGTATTAAACCTATTGTCGGTTAATATTTACCCAACTCGTTTTATTTATCTCAATAACAAAGTCCACTTTGGCACTTAAATAGATGCTTTGTGTGTTGTTACAACAATAATATCTATCATTCACCAGCGGTACTTACCAATGTTTGCGTTGCCCTCGGTAGCTCCGTAAATTTCATTTATCTGGGGCACTTTGAACCTGCAACAATTAGACATTATTTTAAAGCAAATATAGACAATTGAACGCGCATACGTAAACAATAACGGAGCGCTGTCAAGACGCAGATAAAAGATAGCTTCAATAAAAATAAAATAGTTTACAAATAGAAAAAACGTAGAAAAAAATCCTGTTGTCTGACTCTATCTGTTTACCAGTCTGTGCATTCGGTTAAAAAACAGTTTTTGAAGTAATTCTTAACGCACGCTTGACGAGGAAAAAGTTTGCGAGACGAGGCGAACGGAAGTTGAAGTTGGTTCCGTTGATCTCCATTATCAACATAAAAAAATTGTATTATTATTTTGGTATATCCGTTAAAATGTCAATTTACAATTTTCGAGATGGCGACATTAACATTAAACAAAGTTATACCAGCCGATATATGGGGTAAAATAACGAAGTTAAACTTTACCAACATTATAGTGTGTAAATTTTAAATAATTTTAACTTTGTTATCTACAATGGAGATCTACGTTAACCAACAACTTTCAACTTTCGTTAGCCTCGTTACGCATTCACCAGTTTACAAAAACAGTTTAGAAAAATAGTTTTACTGCAAAAATTCTCTCTAAATGATCTATCCATAGAGTAGTAGGTACGGTGGTAGGTGTAAGTATATACCTGTCAACAATCTGCTGCCAGATGGCGGGTCGCATGCCGTTTCCAACCATGATACGTACGCGATGCCGCGCGTCCGTGTCGCGCGCCGGCTGCGCCAAGAGGTAGCGGCACATCTCGCCGATGTACTGCGCCACCTGTGCAACATCATCATCATCATCATCATCATCACCAGCAACATCATCATCATGATCACCAGCAACATCATCATCATCATCATCACCATCATCATCATCATCATCATCATCACCATCATCATCAACCAATCTATAAGCTCAGTTATACTAACTACCACACAAGTTTCCACGTAACATCCAGGTTATTTATGCTCTCCTTTCAGCCTCGTGGTTGAGCAGGTCGGCTCATAACCCGGAGGCGGCGGGTTCGATTCCCGCGGACAAGTATTTGTACACAGAAAAAAAAGCGCCAATACTTGTTCTGAGTCTGGGTGTTGTGGGACCATGTCCACGTGAACATAGGGAATACTAGTTAGGATCCAGGATCTATGTGTGTTCGTTGGGCGTTAATATTATTAAAAATATCTGCCTGTCTACCTATATATTTTATTTTTTATGTAATAAAGCATTTATCATCTGTCTAGCATGAGTCATCACCATCTGCAGGTAGCGGTTTATCTCGTCAATGTACTGAGTTACCGTACACCATGTTATACCATGATGGTCATCACCATTATCAGCAACATCATCATCGTAACATCTCCATTGCCATCAAATCAACATGACCATCGGTGAGTAGTGGTATCCCAACCGTCAGCTCATTTTAGTCTCGCACTGAGTTAGGCCTGCCTTCTTATCGTTACGCGCACCTCCTCCCTCCCCCGTAGTGGGGCCACTGGTGGAGAGTCGGGACTCTCCGCCGGCTTGCACGGCCCCACACGTCTGGTGGGTAACCTTGGTGAGCAACGTCACCCCATCCATTGGCGCGAGGAGGCCCGGAAGGGCCTGCCGCCGGGGGCGAGTTGGCTGGACGGCAGTCGCGACCCCTTCTCGCCCCGGTACGGCGGACGAGGGCTCACGGGGGGTTTTAATGGGTTTGAGTCCCACATACCCCTGTGTGCGAGGGCATTTCCCCCCTCAAAAAAAAGGCCTGCTTCTTATCACTAAGCCTTCAGAATGCGCCGTGATGCATTAATAATAAGTTTCAGAAACTAAAGCAAAATCACGAAGTAGGTAAACATAGAAAAATTTTCCAGTCATCATTCCTTTTTATTCTGCTTAATTATGTAAGTAATTATAATATTATAATGCTAAAATTTATTGTAACATGTATGTCTCTTAAAAATATTTTAACTGTCTATTGTCATAAGTACTTTTTGTCCAAGAAATTAAGATAACTGAGGCTTTTGGTTGTAATTTTTATTAAGTTAGTAATTTTAAATTGAATAATTTCCTTTTTTTTTAGGAACTTCATTGATAATTTATTTTATTCTCAGTTTATTCAGTTATAATAATGGTTATTTATATTGTGTAGTCAAAATTGAGTAGGTACTCGTCTAATAATACCCACATACCTACGTATTCTGTGTCTGGATGTTGTGAGAACATGGTCCTAGCAGTTCCTGGGTCCCTAGATACAGGGAATCCTAGTTAGGGTCAGGATATCCATGTATGTGTTAGTTATTTGGGGGAAAAAGTCATTATAGTACAGAATTAATAATGATACAAGAAAGAGAACAGCCAATATTATATCCATTTCATTCACTCACCGTGCACTGATATTTGATGCAGTCGGTCCAGAAGTTAGAGGCAGAGAATTTGGCTCGCAGTACCGAAGGTATGCCGTCCACTAGGGCCGCTCCGGTGCCGACCACGCCGCCCGCCGTGTGGTACAGAGGAAGCGAGTTGTACATCACATCCGAGGACTTCAGCCCCAACATGTGGACAGTGGCTACCACCACTAGAAGGTATCTAGAGAAATGAGATGGTTGAAATTACGGAGGATTCTACCCCAGCTGCATCACTGGAGACTAATATTTTATCCACTTTTCTGTTCACTATAATCAATTTAGGAGCTAAAATTTGATAAAAACATGTTTTTTTTCATCTCCGGCATGTGGGCCGCAGCTACAGAACAGAGTTGCTTTGGGGTGTCATGAAAAAATATGTATTTTATTTAAATGTATAATGTTAAATGAATATATATAAATATTCATTTTTCTGGGTAAGCGTGCTCCACCTTCGACCTCATCGTCACTTACCATCAGGTGAGATGTAGTCAAACGCAAACCCATCAACAGTAAAAAAAAAAAAAAAAAAAAAAATAGAAAAATAAAGTGTTTTAAACCTGAGATTAGCTTATTATCACACTGGTTTAGTGAATAGCAAGATCACCTTATAATAACAGTTTTATGTTGAACGTACGTGTATCTACTAAAGTATTTACGAGTTTTGTTTAGTTTTACGTGTCGCGATGTCTGTAAGTAAATATTGGTTGTACTACTATAATGTCAGGTGGAGGATTTAAACGTTTAAACGTTAATTTAATTTAAAAAAATTTGTATATTTTAATAAATATTTTAATTTTAAATATTAAAACAATTAGATATTATTACACTCTTTAATTATAATATTTTATTATGCAAAATTAAGATGCATTAAAAATTTACTTTTTCACTATTTATTTAATCTCGGACTCGGCGAGATTTTATTATATTGTCGGTATCGGTCTCAGTCGATCCTTAATGAGTAGAAAGAGATTAACGTTTCCTTTTACTTTTATTTAAGGTAATCTCGTTGAAAAGCCACTTAGAATTATATGAATAATGAAAGGGAACTACTTAATACAATATGGGAACTTTTGCCGTAGGTACCTAACTAAGCATTATTGTCACAATAAATATTAACAATAGTAACACGATGGTTTCAGAGACAATTTTATTTTATAACAGGAAACAAGGAAGTGTCCTGTTGCCACTTAACCTTGAGATACGTACAGCAGTGATATTTACCTACAACCTACATATAGGTACATAGTAAAATACTAATGTCAGGTGGAGGATTTAAACGTTTAAACGTTAATTTAATTTAAAAAAATTTGTATATTTTAATAAATATTTTAATTTTAAATATTAAAACAATTAGATATTATTACACTCTTTAATTATAATATTTTATTATGCAAAATTAAGATGCATTAAAAATTTACTTTTTCACTATTTATTTAATCTCGGACTCGGCGAGATTTTATTATATTGTCGGTATCGGTCTCAGTCGATCCTTAATGAGTAGAAAGAGATTAACGTTTCCTTTTACTTTTATTTAAGGTAATCTCGTTGAAAAGCCACTTAGAATTATATGAATAATGAAAGGGAACTACTTAATACAATATGGGAACTTTTGCCGTAGGTACCTAACTAAGCATTATTGTCACAATAAATATTAACAATAGTAACACGATGGTTTCAGAGACAATTTTATTTTATAACAGGAAACAAGGAAGTGTCCTGTTGCCACTTAACCTTGAGATACGTACAGCAGTGATATTTACCTACAACCTACATATAGGTACATAGTAAAATACTAATGAAGGCAAATACAAATAGAGTTTTGGCGGGAAAACGAAAAAGATCGCGTCACCGCATTGTATTATTTTCCAAAACTTGTGTTATTTTCAGTATTAGTGCATAAAATTTAGGTCTTTACCTATGAAATTGCCGTTTTGTTTGAAAAAAGTTAAAGTATTTTTTTTTCGAACTTATTTATTTCTTTTATTCAAAGTAATCACCCCTGCAATCAATGCATCTTTGCCAACGCTATGGCAGTTTATGGATGCCCTTCTTGAAAAAATCAGCAGGATGGGAGACAACAAACTCTTCAAAGGCGTTTTGTACTGCCTCTCGGGAACTGAATTTTTTTCCCGCTAAAAAGTTGTCCAAATTTTGGAAAAAGTAATAGTCGGTAGGCGCAAGATCTGGTGAGTATGAGGGATGAGGGAGAGCTTCCAAACCCAACTCATGCAGCTTAGAGACGGTCTGTTGTGCAGTATGGGGTCGCGCGTTGTCGTGAAGTAGCAGTGAAGACGACCGATTGACCAAAGCTGGTTGCAGACGTGCGAGTTTCGCCATCATTGTGGTCAGTTCTTCAATGTACACATCTGCAGTAATACTCTCGCCGTTTTGTAAAAAGCTATGATGAATCACACCAGCACTAGACCACCAAACTGTGACCATCACCTTTCTAGGGGTCATTTTTCGTTTTGCACATTGCTTTGGTACCGAACCAGGATTTAACCAACATACTGAGCGCTTTCGATTGTCAAAAAGAATCCATTTTTCGTCGCACGTAACAATTCGGCTCGAAATTCCTTCATTTCTGTGCCTGTTAAGCAGCGCAAGGCAAGTCTCGACGCGTACGTTGCGCTGGCGATCGTTAAGTTCGTGGGGCACCCATCTATCAAGCTTTTTTATCTTGCCAATCTGTCGCAAATGGACCAATATTGTTTTGATGCTAACATCAAAAGCTGCTGCCAGCTCAGCTGTAGATTGAGATCCATCAGCTTCCACAATCGCCTTTAATTCATCATTGTTGACCAAAGTTTCCGGACGACCACGAGGTTCATTTTTTAAGTCAAAATTCCCAGAACGGCACCGAGCAAACCAATAACGGGTTGTACGTTCGTTTGTACAGTTCTCTCCGTAAACGTCGTTGATGTTACGTGTCGTTTGTGCCGCGTTGGTGCCACGACGGAACTCATATTCCATAATTACACGAAATTTCAAAGTATCCATTATGAGGAAAAATGTTGAAATGTAATGAAAATACAACGCTAATCAATAAACAAAAGACTTATATTGTAAATAGAATGTCATATTTTTAAAACAAAATTAATTTGAATTTAGAATTCATAGCCAATCAAAACTTTTTTTTGTTTGAAAAAGTCTGTACTGCAATACGGCAATTTCATAGGTAAAGACCTATTATTAATTAATACCAATTAAGTACTTGACACTGGCTAAATACACAAAAGTGTAGAGCCAAAACAAAAAAAACATAAAATAAAAACAATCAGTTGAAGGTACGTCACGTAACAAATGAACATTTCGCATTCTAGTTGTGAAGAGTGATGTCGACCCCCACATGTGGACGATCGATTGTCAAGGCATGGCCAGCGCTTATCGTCGGTTTTATAAGGCCAGCTATGTACCTACTTGCCTAACTAAATCGCAATTTTTTAAATAAAACTGATTTACGCACGCTTGACTTGGGGAGTAAGCTTGTGAATGCGAAGCGACCTTAAGTTCAAGTTGTCTCCATTGTCAACATAACAAAATGATAAAAAAAAAATATGTTGGTATGTCCGGTAAAATCACCATTTACATTTTTTTTGTTTTTGTTATGGCTCCACAGTTTTATGTATTTAGCCAGTGTCAAGTAATTGATAATTTTTCAAGGTAAAAGGTATTAGATATATGTGTCAAGTCAAGTCACAGTCCAAGTCATCAAGTCAAGTCATACTCCTAGTAAAGTGGTGGCAACTTTACCAGAAGCTTCTATGGAGTTTTGGAAACAACACGAAAAGAAACGTTTCACCATCATTATACCACTTTTCCACACTCGTGCCTGTAATCCAGCACTTAACGAATAAAATGCCACCAATTTTATGCACTAACACTGAAAATAACACAAGTTTTGGAAAATAATACAATGCGGTGACGCGATCTTTTTCGTTTTCCTGCCAAAACTCCATTTACATATTATTATGTTGGTATGTCCGGCAAGAGCACCATTTACAATTTTATTGTCAAGATGGCGACATTAAAATTAAACAAAGAAGAAACAAAGTTTTACTGGCCGATAGATGGAGTTAAACTAAAGAAGTTTTACTTCAGTCGTGTGGTCTAAAGCACGCTCGTTTTTTAGTTGCAGCCATCATTGTACATGGTTGCACTCGGGTCGAATACACTCGCTCTATAATCGTCACTCACTCGTCTGGCTATAATACTCACTTAGAATTAGGCAACACTGCAGCCTTAGGCATTCCCGTGGTTCCAGACGTGTAGATATATAGAAGGGTGTCCTTGTACCCAGGCTTGTCTGTCACCACAGGGTATTCGGGAGGATGCTTGTCCATCTCCGCCCCAAAGTCGAGGACGCCGGCTCCGCACTCCCCGTAAAGCTGGAACAGCTTGAGGTCTGGAGGCAGCTGGTCGCGTACCTCTTCAATAGCTGAGTAGGATAATTAATCATTATAACTAAGTTCTACAGATGGAAGTAAATATTAATTTCTCTAATTCTCTTTATAATTCAGCTGAGCGTCATGCTTCCACAATGTGAATCTTGAACCATACCTACTACTTGTTTACTTTTCTACAAAGTTCCTCTAGCTATTAAGTATCACTGCTTTGTCATATATAGTTATTCTGTCACTAAGCAGTAGTGTGCAAGCAAGCTATTGTGTTCCGGTTTGAAGGGCATTCATTGTAGCTAGTGAAAATACTGTGTAAATGACACTTTACGGTCCTAATCTTACAGTCTATAGTAATCTTATTGTTAGTGTGCGACGTCTCAGGCTGACGTGCGCAGTGCAGTGTCACGCAAAACTTTATAATTTAAAGTTCAGATTCCTAGTGATACTGCAATTTTTTATGGGCAGCCGTGACGCTTAACATCAGAAGAACGACCAGGTCATTACATAAAAAAATTTATCAATGTCTAATAATTTGAATGTTTGAGTAATTATTATTTTAATTCTTTGTTGTTTGACGAATGACAGTATACGAGTATAGTTACCCCATTTACACCCTATATATAACTTATATAAGTATCTGTTTAGAGATTGCCTTAATACTGAATATAAGTTTAGATAATACTGAACTGAAACGGTACGTTTAAAAAGCAAATGAATGATAAATTAAACGCGTCCGCTGCACGTTGACCTACATAAAGGTGTAAATTACGGTTTCCAACACCGAAGTGCGACTATTTTTGAATCTATCATTTAGTGACCAAATTTGAAAAAAAAAAAATGTTAGCAACGCAAATCATCGCGTATATCCATCCCTACTTATTAAACAGTGATTCACAGTCTAATTTTAGGTAATGCAATGGCCTAGTGCTAACTATAAGTAGTTCAGAAATATTTCTACATTTCTTATGTTCATATGCTTAATATGCCTAGTTTATTTGGTTGTCTGGAAGAGATCGCTCTTAGCGATAAAACAGTCCATTGTACTTATTACGTTATTCTCATTTCTACATATTTATTGTTGGTGTCAATAGTGTTTCTTTTTTATTGTACAAGCTTCTGCCCGCAGCTTCGCCCGCGGCCTATGGGAAAATAATTCAACCACCCATTTCACCCTTAAGGGTGGAATTTCGAAAAATCCTTTCTTAGCGGATGCCTACGTCATAACATCTACCTGCATGCATAATTTCAGCCCGATCCGTTCTGTGGTTTGGGCTGTGCGTTGATAGTTCACTATGTCAGTCAGTCAATCAGTCAGTCACCATTGAGTTACTCGTATATATATTTAGAAAATAAGTAGTTTAGTAATATTTATACTTTTATACCTCGTAGAAGAAAACCGTTATACATGTTCACACATAGCTATCATAGGATAAATACTACTAGCATAAATACTTCGAGGGCTTATGTGACGTGATCACAATGGAAATTGAAACCATCATGATTCATGATCAAAAGGTTCACAAGTGGCGCCGTTCACACGAGTCTTCAACATTTATATAACTTTGTCTAAATACATATCGATCTGCTTTTAATTACCTACGCTCCATGTCAAACGCGAAGTATTTTCAGAAACAGAAAGTACACATAAGTAGCCGATATTGTTTACCTACACCTAATTATTAATAATTTAATGTTTATAATAATAAAGCTCTTACTACAAAAGATATTTATTTATTTATTTATTTATTTATTTATTTATTTTATTCTTGGAAGACCAACAGCTGTTATAATTACAACAGACACACGTTTACAAAAAAAGAAGCCAATTAAAGGTCCTCACGGATAGACAAAAAAGAGTACAATTTAAATAAAGTGAACACCTAAGAGCACTAACTACATACGCACTGCATGGTATTAATTACTAAGTTATAGAATAGCTATACACAAAGGTAGCAGCTAGCCTAGTAACTAAAAATATTACAGTTAATTATTGGTAATTAAATTAGTCAAAAAATTCACTGCTCAACCACTGCCTGGCCGACGCCACGCTTGTACAGAATAGGTCAAAGTTAAGACGCTTATCAAGTACATTAAACCCATTGCTGGCCCTCCATAAATACGAGTTTTGTCTATAGTTTGTGTTAACTACCGGTGCACTTAGAATGGAATTAAATCTCAGTGATTTTGAGTGGGCAACTAAGTTTATTTTGTATAAGAGTTCGGGGCAATCAATTTCATTTGAACAAATTTTGAGTAGGTAAGTTATATCAGCAATTTCTCTTCTTTTAAAGAGAGGAAGAAAGTGGAGTTTCTTACAAAGTTCCAAATAATTATTAGACTTATACGGGAGTTTCAGGCGATAACATATATATTTGATAAACTTTTTTTGGATTCTTTCCATTCGCATTACATACTTGTCATATCTAGGATTCCACACTTGTGATGCATACTCCAGCACGCTGCGAACAAACGTACAGTACAATATTTTAAAGGTTTTAACTTTACTGAAGGATGCACAGCTCCTTAGGACAAATCCCAGTGATTTTGATGCTCTGTTTACTATATTATTAATGTGTTCATCGAACAACAATTTACTATCACGAATGACGCCAAGGTCACGAACCACTGAACTATTGACCAAAACATGATTTTTTAAGGTGTAGGTAGATGAAATGTTGTTTTTTTTCCTGGAATAAGTAACAAATGAACACTTTGCTGGGTTTAAGTCAAGTTTGTTTTCAACACAATAGCTATCCAAACGGCTTAAGTCCGCTTGCAGTTTACTAACATCATCAGGTGATTTTACTGTCGCAAATATTTTCATATCATCAGCAAAGCATAGTAAATGAGAATTTAAAAAACAATTAGATATATCATTAATAAATATCGTAAAAAGCAATGGGCCTAATAAAGATCCTTGGGGTACCCCGCTGGGGATGGTTACCCAACTAGAAACATAGTTACTGACTACTACAGCCTGTGTTCTTCTGTCTATGTAGGAGGAAAACCATCGGAATAAATCACCCCTTATACCAATACGAGAAAGCTTAAGTAACAAGATCTTATGATCAATTTTGTCAAATGCTTTACTGTAGTCAGTATAGACTACATCTACCTGACTACCAGTATCCATGGATTCCGTTAAATAATCATTAAGGAGAATTAAATTAGAGACAGTAGAACGGCCCCTTAAGAAGCCATGCTGTGAGTTATGGAACGAGCTTCTAAGAGCTGCATATACTTGGTCATATACGATCCTTTCAAAGATTTTTGCTATAATACAGAGCTTAGAAATAGGTCTGTAGTTGACTATATCAGTCTTTGGTCCCTTCTTATGTACCGGCGTGACAAAGGCCGATTTCCAGATCCGCGGAAACACACCCTCTAATAGGGATTTCTTAAACAGAAGTGAGATAGGTACGGCTATGCTTTTTGCACTATTAATTAAAAACAGAGGGCTAATACGGTCTGGACCTGCTGACTTGGATGGATCCAACTTCGATAGTAATTTAGCGACATTGTAAACATTGACTTCTACTTGTGAGACGTCTGAGATTTGAGTGGTGTTTGGGCAGAGCTCGCTACTCGACGAAAATATACTAGAACTATTTGTTGAATTTAGAAAAGTAGAGAAAAAATAAGTAGAAAAAGAGTTGCAAATTTCATCACCGGTAGTCACTTCATTATCGAGATACTTAAGTGTGTTAGGAATGCTATTACAATTCGACCGGGATTTAATAAACGACCAAAAATGCTTAGGATTTTTTTCGATCGAGTCTTCCACCGATCCTATGTAATTATCATAGCACTGCTTTTCTAGTAATCTGGTCCTCTCTCGCAACAAATTATAGATTGGCAGATTAGTTTTATTCTTATATATTTTATATTTCAAAAAGTATTTATACTTCTCTTTGAGTGCCTTTTTCAGTGCAGGTGAGTACCACTTAGGGTAAACTTCCTGCCTGACATTTTTACTAGGTATGAATTTAGTCTTAAGATTGTCAAGTGTTAAATAGAAGAAACTAACTGCATCCTCCAAATTACGCTTGGAAAACTCACTATTCCAGTCAATTTCAGCAATTTTAGCATTAATAGATAAGTAATCTCCTTTGTTGTGTAGGTACCTAACGTAGGGCTGGGGTTTCAAGCCTGGGATATCTAAAAATTGAGCAGATATTAGTAGAGCCCTATGATGTGGGTCGATAGGTACTAATGGGTCGTCACAGTCCTCAACAACTACGTCATCATTTGATAGAACCAAATCTAGAATTCTCCCATGATTATTAACAATCCCGTTATATTGTCGTAAATTATGTAACTGTAAGTCATCAATAAAATTTTGTTCATCCCTACTACATGCATTTGACGGCAACAGACTGAGCAAGTCCTCGCTGGAAGTCCAAATAATGGAGCTCATATTAAAATCACCTATAATTAAATAACGGTCATCTGGATTCTGCAAAACAGTATCATTAAGTTTATTCATAAAATTATGTAATTGTTGTGAAAAAGAGAATCCACGGTGCTGTTTACAAAGATATATAACGCAGAAGTGAATTTTAACAATTTTGTTGTTTTCTTGTTTTAAAATTATTGTAAGCCACAGATCTTCCGCTGATGATTGATATTGCGGCTGCGACGTAGCTGCAATATCTCTACGTATAGCTATCAAAACCCCTCCACCCTTCGTCTGATCCGTTTGTTTAAGATCTCGATCTCTTCGCCACACAATATAACGATCGTCAAAGAGTTCCGAACTCATCACACTCTCCAATAACCACGTCTCAGTCAATACAATGATGTCGTATGAATTAAGACTAAGATTCCTATAAAAAGGCAAAGTTTTGGAACGTAGCCCCCGAACATTTTGATAGTAGATGTTTAATTTATTTTTATCTAAATTATCCATTTTTATATATTATTAATAGAAATAGAATAAAAACAGAATGAATAAAGAAATTGGTAAAGTAATTGTGTAATAGAATGATAACATTCAAATAGCACCGGTATACCCACATAAAATAATAAACCCTATGACTAAATATCAACACGTCAGAGCGGTAAACAAGTTGAGTATGTGCTAGACAAGGCCGGCAGTAAAAGTTTGTACCATTTACGTTAGGTGATTCGAAAAGGATAGCGAATAGTTGTATAAGTGCATCGGTAAAACAGAGCAGGAAATAGTATCCCGCTACGACAAATAACGAAAGTATGAATGAGACAACAAGTGGTTGAGCAAGCGCGTAACAAATATTAATGGAATATGCGATACAAAAGACTCTTACCTGCAGCGCGCAAAACCGGTTCGGTCGGACAGCGTCCGAGGCAGAGGTTGTAAACTGATAATATAAACACCGTATACATTTTAAAAATAAATATGAAAACAATTTAACCATACCATGCAGTGCGGATGCGAGCAGGAATCTAATGAAAGCCGTCGAACAAAAAAACATAAATTCACCATGGACAAACTTAAAACTATAGATACACTTTAGACTATTTTGTTTAAATCACTGTCCTTGGTGATTACGAGAATATGCGATGTATCATTTTTCCGAACATGTATCTTCCCAAACTTCACCCATACGTAGCTAAATCTTTTCTCCTTGGCCAGAACTTTGGTTTTTGTGAGCAAATTCTTGGACTCCCCAGTGAGATGGTCATTCACAAAGACCCGCTGCTGCGAGTCACGAAAGCCAATTTCAGATGCTGTCAAAGTTTTGTAAGCTCGTGCGGCGGCTACAAACTCTTCCTTCATGTATCGATTGATAAAGCTCACAATAATAGATTTTTCTTTCGAATTATGAATCGGAACTCGATACAAGTAATTGATCTGAGTCTTAGGGAGAGGGCAGTTTATCTTTAGACCAATAGCCTCCACAATGGTGAAGAGGTTTTCAGCTTTATTCATAGGGACGCCCTTAATCTCGACGTTGTTAAGCCGAGATCTTTGCTCACCCGCAGTGATTTGGCTTTTAAGAAGGGTAACCTCGCTTTGAAGAGCACTGACTTTGACTTCCCACTGTTCCACATGAGTGACTCTGTTCTCCAAGGTGGAGACTTTACCAGTGAGTTCTCTGATCTTCTCGCTAGTGAACTCACTTGAGGCCTTAAGGTTAGATATTTCGTCTTTTATTGTCCTGACATCTACGATGAGGGCAGGTAGGCCAGCAAGCTGGGCTTTGAGGCCCTTAATCTCCTTAAGAACCGCTTCTATAGTCGCGGGCTCAGGCCCACTAGCCGGCGATGTAGGCAAGGCTGGCGAAATAGCTGACAGCTTGCAAGTGGCACACCTCCAAGCAGCGCGCCTTTCCGAGCCCAACTTCTTCCACCCGAGCTCAGTAACTTGCGCGCTATCGAAATCCAAGTGCTTCTTACACAAGCTGCACTGAACCTTTTCGGTAGGCTCATTTCCTCGCGTTGTGGGTTTCATCTTGCGGAAAAAATGTTTAGGATATATGGAAAGACGAGCGATCCGCTAATTACGTGCGATCTTAGCCGGTGCTGACTGTGAACTGTATATTACTATTTCTGCGATTTATTAGCTACACTACACGTCACTATAAGTAGTAACATAGTGGTTGTATAAGTATTCTCTACTATACCTTAGACATGTAAGAATTAATTTATTATCAGTATAATTAAGATCAGTCATCGGATTTTTTTTTATTACGGAGAAAAAAAACAGAATGTTTTTTTGTATATATTTAAATCTATACATATAAAATTCAAAGTCCCGACTGACTGACTGACTAACGCACATGCACGCACAACAACCACATCAACGCACAGCCTAAACCGCTGGTCCTAGAGACTTGAAATTTGAAGGGTGTGTTCTTTGTAAAATGGGTGTTTGAATTATCTATTTTAAAAAATCTTCTTCGTTTCCTATAGGCCACGCGAGCAAAGCCGCGGGCAGAAGCTAGTCCTCCATATACCGTGTCGTAAAACTTACCGCTAGCAAGGTGTTCTGAGAAAACGATCGCCTTCGGGTTAGCGGCCTGAATACAGTGCAACAGCGGTTTATGCCGGAGATTGCTGTTGATCAGCGCCGAAACTGCTCCCAGCTTCGCCATACCGAGCCAAGTCCACACGAATTCAGCGCAGTTCGGCATAAACACGCAAACCACTTCGCCTCGCTTTAGCGAGATGTGGTCCTGCATCACACGCGCTACTTGGTTCGATTTTGCAGCCATCTGATTCAAAACATACCATGAATTAAGGGTTACATTTGATTTTATATAAGAAGGAGTTTAAAACTAATGCAACAGTCTCATATCTTAGTAGCCCGTGAACAGTCTGATGATTAAGGATTCGACCAAAAGCTTCTCCCAATGTAATTTTAGTATGCCAGAGGATTTTCATATGGGGTCATATAATTATTTTGCACACACATCAATAACACCTACCTGTATTACAAAATGTGTACACATATGTTGGCAATAAATAATTGAGTATTGAGTATTAAAATAGTCTTGTTCCTTTTATTGAAAATTTCGTTTAAAGTAAAGGTTCTTCGACGACCACACCATAAAGCCGACTAAAATGTAAGTAATGTACACTTACTTCACCGAAGGTCCAAGTTCTGTCTCCAACAACAATGAAGCACGGCGCATCTGGATTCTTCAGCGCTCGACGGGTGAATAGCGATGCGACCGTGGCGTCCTGCCGGCCCCACGCCTTCGACCTGATCATGCCACGAGCGTATCGCCATAGGAACCTGGAACAAATCAAAGTTACAAAAGACATTGATGCAATTTCCATTGGAAGTATTTTGATGAATCTCGTGGCTATAGTATGCGCACGGTACACGTCACACGACGTCCCTATAGGTACATGTCCCAGAACATTGGTTAAGTGGAGCTGGGCAATAGGGTTCTGTGAGCTGGGCAGTGGATCAGCCAGCTTGTCATACAGAAGCAACTCTTTATTAAGAAAAGCCTGTAGTGATAAAATTGTTAATAGATTGAATGATATATTGTTTCATCGATATCTGTATACTGTGCCTGCTTTTTGCGTGGTGGTCACCCATTTCGTACACGACTACAAGAGTTTTCTAAATGAGAGTGAGACGAAAGACGTGGTTTGAGTACTTAAATGCGTAAAAAAGCATGAGAATTACTTAGGAATGTAAATAGTATGGTGTGTCAGGTAATATTTTTTTAAGGGCAATACGCTTAAATATTTTTGTTTTGATTTCTAATTAACCTCCTCATATTTACCAACATAGAGAGCGTTATTCCTCTAAGTTTACGAAGTTATTTGGTCACTTCGTACACCCATCATTAATTAAATAATCGTGAAGACGCCATCTTTGAATTTGCGTTTGACAATGACATCTTCGTTTGCATAAAATGCTAATTTATCCTCGCCGGACGACAGCAAATTCTGCCTATCCTTAGTTATCGATTCGTGAGGCCTTAAAGACGAATGGTTGGCGCTGTAGCTAATGATTACTAAAATCGATAATACTACTTCGGTAAGTATAAGCTTGTGTTCACACAATGACACTGCTATTATGTGTGGGCACAGTCTGTGAAAAAGGTATGTATGACTTTAACCTCTATGTACCAACTATAACTCTCGCCTCATTTATAAAATGGCGACGTTGGATTCGCTAAGTTTATTTTTGTATCTGATGGGTATTTAAAACATTTGAAGGAAGATGATGGAATGTAGAATAGAATAGAACAACGTTTATTCAACTTCACAGTTTTTTACACTGTAAATAAATAAAAACAAAAAGTAACTTGTACAAAAACTATGAACGTACTGAACTTTATATTCCTCAGCACATAATTGTTTGAAAAACAATTTTTGTTTGTAGCTGAAAGGGCTTTCAACTCAGCATAAATGTCAAGTACCTACCTACCCTCGGTATAAGACACTGATTTTCAGCTGAAACCCCGCAGATGGAAAAATGTTAAAAGCAACGAATTACCAATTACTTAATATGTTTTCTTTTAGCAACATCAACCCATTCTAATGATAGAAAAGTAACACATTTGCAGCATTGAAGCCATAAAGAGCATAGCGGTAGGCACGGGCCTCAGTCACGCCCGCGCCGTACTTGACGAGTAATATTATAATCCGATAACATGATTAAATGAGGAATATTCTTACAGTGACCTTCGCAATGAAACTGAAGATGTGGTGCAAGAGAGTAGAAAAATATGCCAAGTTTATATTGTAACGGTATTACATGATACATTACGAACTCTCAAACAATCTAACCACTTTATTTACATAGAGTGGGTACTTATAAAATACCTACATAGGTACTAATATATACTGTTGCACATGCAACAGCACCTACAAAACTGCAGGAAAACTAATAATGAGTTTGTAATAATAATGCATACTTAAATGACTTTGATACATATGTAGGTACAATTATATACGTAACTAGGTACCAAAAATGTAAACGCTTAGGGCAGGATTTCTTTCCTTGTGTCAACAGAAGATGAGGAAGACACAATTAAGCATTATTTTGCTAGATTTATTTGTTCATAGTTTAGCTATAGTGGATGAATTAAATTTTATTTCCTTCCTGAACTTTTGATATCTGGTTCTTCTGAACGTCATTAATTCTATTTAAGGATATGTATACTTAAGTTAATCATGGATTTGGAGACTTGTTAGGTTAGTTCTCAAAAATAACTGTTCAAAAACATGAAAGTGAACGCTATACTAATTTGACATGAAACAGGAAAAGTTTGGACAGCCACTAATATGGCCGTCAAAGTTGGGAAAAGATTGCTATAGTTTAGCTTATACGTAACATGAACCCGATACTAAACTGGAGTCTGAATAACAAGAGAATTAGGCACTTAATGCATTTAATCTGTCGGATGGAGCATTAAGTTTATTGCCACAGAAAAACTAAATTAATTATTGCATCTGTTAATTTGTGAATTCAGAGAATATAAAACAATTAAACTAAAGTTTATTTAAATTTTAAGTTCAGAATACTTAACTTGAAAATAGATTTGTATATGGGGAAGACAATATATATTTTGTATTATTGTAATATTTGCTGTATCTTAGTAAATAGATTTTCTAGTCGAGACATTATCCTAACTTCTAGTATATTATATTTGTTTGAATTAAACAATGTATTCAAGTATAACATTATTTTTGGATGAACACTTTGTCAAAGGGCGTTTTTCCGTGTACATAAATAAGTCTATTTACACGGACTCCTCTTGTGGAGGCCATCCGCATTATATTAAATTAGAATAACTTTTGTCCTAAAAAGGAGTCAAATATGGCCAAAAATGGCAATATAATATGAGTCCGACTTTGGCGATGAGCCTATATCCATCAAGCCTAAGACGAGCCGTTTTCTCGTTTCAAGTTATTTGGACTAACGAGTAATTACTGAGGGTTGTGATGTCTGTAATTTTTGAACTACAAACCCATTACCTTGAAATATTTGCAGGACAATCTTAAAAACTATCTAAAAAAATAATAATGAATGAAATCGTAGCAATTAATGAATTACACCTAAGTACTACATGTATTGACTTTCTGCTCCGCTCTCAAGGTAACTATGCTGAATTTCGGGACTACATCCAACCCCGTATACCTATAGTATTGAACTCAAATCATGCCAAGTTTAATTTAAACTCTGAGCGCTTCAAATTCTGCATATAACTTGATTGGAGCATGGCCGAGCTGGATTTGAACCTGGGTGCGTCCATTTGAATATTGCATGGGCTACCGCTGAGGCACGCCCGCTCAATATCATCGTGGCATCGTAAATAATTTGTGAGTTTTTAGCACAACACAAAAGCGTACGGCACACCCAGGCTATGATTGTTCTTTTTTAAAACGGACTAATGCTGTTGGTCTCTGCCGACCTTTACAGCGTCACCGGGCGGGAGGGCAGGCGCTTAAGGCCCCAGCCGTTAAAAGTGAAAGGCAACTAACTCAAGAGTACCCCTGGGGTGCGAGCCTCGGCTTGGGCCGTTGCCGGGATAAGAGGATCGAAAAGACTACGTCCACTGGAAGAGTGGACCCTATTGAAGGTCGCAACCGTTCTAACTAACCTACGGGGGGTAGGTCGACCTCGCCGGCGGGGTCTGTGTCTGATTGTGTTACGCTGGTATCCTATACCGGTGCCGAAAGCGGTACCTGAGCCAGATAGGCTAGACTGCTCCGGTGATCCTAGCGCAGCCGATACTACGGCTGCTATAGGATCTTCCGCGTCGCTCAAGACGTGTTTCGGGCGGCGACTACGGAGTGCACTAGGCTATGCTACTAAGTATATAATATACCAGCAGCGTCGCAACGTAAGCACAATTCTTTTTCTCCTGCAATGCTGACCTTTAGTGACGTAGGTAATTTTAAACGAAGCTTAATCTTCATTTTCCATCAAAATACTATCAACAAAACTAAAGGAAAATAAAAAGTAATGAATACATACTTAGTTTTTATAGCTCCATTCATAACTAAGTACTTTATTAAAGTATATAAGTATTATGCCTACTCCAATCCAACCAACAACATTCGATTACATGGTAACAGTCAACTTCAGAATAGCTAAGTAGCTATTCTGAAGTCGACTGTTACCATGTAATGATAACAGAATGAGCTGTTGCAAAACATTTAGTTCAAACGATCGATGTAATATGGACACTATAACATCGTAACCAAGTAAACAATAAGAAAAAGATAACTGAATAAAGGTTTAGCGTTTGTAAATAACCGAAGGTTCAATATCATTATGAGCGAGAGAGAACAAAGTCCACCTAAAATCATTAATTAGGTACCTAATTTGGTGGCCTTTGCTATGAATTTTTCTGAATGATAATTTTTCTTTATAAAATTAAATATAATGTTTTACAGTGTTTACATCTACTTATACATAAAAATTTCGAGTGATCGTTACCGCACTCCTCCTCCTATTCACACTTGGTAGGGCTGATAATAGGCTGATATATAATTTTCATTCCCCTAAGTGATAAGGATGACCCACTCCAATTTTTTTTTGGAAAGATTTTTATTTTTGAGGCATTAAAAAATACATACATAAATTTTCTACCTTCTTTCATAATCCCCTATTTTTTAATTTATATGGCAATACATTTGCCGGGTCATCTAATATGTCATCTGGTATTATTATAAGTACCGACCTACTGGAATTTCCTATAATACTATGATACCTTATCACAATATTTTCAGTTCATTGATCTTTACTGCGTTTCAGTTTCAGCCAGCGTGCAGCGGCGGCGGTGTATGGTAGACCTTGTTATGATTAACCGTAGTTAGCACAAGGCCAACAGCACCACAAGACAAAATTAGGCACTCATTGGTAGGTAAGACGTTACCCAACTAATATAGGTAATTTAACTTTGTTCACTGATTATATATACTATACCAGTATTTTACTAGGTGGTAGAACTTTTCTGTAAAGTTCGACTAGGTACCCACCGCTTTACCAGTTATTCTGCCGCCAAGCAATAGTGTTCAAGGACTACTGTGTTCCAGTTTGAAGGGCACTGTAGCTAGTGAAATTACTGGGCAAATGAGACTTTATGACCTAATCTCACAATGCAGTCTTATTAATAGTATGTGACGTCTCAGGTGCGCAGTGCAGTGTCACGCAAAACGCTATACTTTAGAGATCCTAGTGACACTGCAAATGATATGGGCAGGCGAGTCCCCCAACATCAGGCAAACGATTTGCTCGTCATGTCATTCATTAACATAAAAATAAAACATTAACTGACTCGACCCCAGGCTCGTGTCTTATCGTACCTACCCGCTTAGAAGTTATTATTAGGAATTATTGACACGTTATTCAGATTTGAATATTTCCATGGAGATGGACTCTGTAACATTGAAATTGACTACAAAGACATAGTTATAGGTAGGTATGGGTACTTAGAGATTAATGATATTATAATACTTTGTTAATAAGTGATTATAAGTAGTAAATAATATATTTTCCATCACACTTGCCCGTAAAGTGGATCTTATTACACCGTTTTAGGTTCATAATCTAAATATATATAACTCAAAGGTCTGACAAAAGACTGAATGGTTGACTGACTCACATAGTGATCTATCAACGCACAGCCCAAACCACTGGACGGATCGGGCTGAAATTTTGCATGCAGGTAGATGTTATGACGTAGGCATCCGCTAAGAAAGGATTTTTCGAAATTCCACCCTTAAGAGGGTGAAATGGGTGGTTGAATTATTTTCCCATAGGCCACGCCGGGGGCGAAACTGCGGGCAGAAGCTCGTCCAAAATATGTATCGAAAATATATATACATGGGTGCTTTTTACTTTTAACTGTGGTTTATTATAATTTCCAGATTCATCTAAGTTTGTATGTCACTGCAAGTTAAATGTATGAAGACGAAGAATTCTTAATTTACCCGGATAATACAGTTTAAGTTTTTTTTACCAACAAAGAGTTTTTATGCGGCCACAATATTAGGCACATTTTCTGGAACAAATAAATTTAACCTCCTTAGTTCCTAGTATATTTATTTTATCAAATTAATTAAAAATTAAGTGGTATTTTTGATATTCGGCGGGAAACCGAAAAAGATCGCGTCACCGTATTGTATTACTTTCCAAAACTTGTGTTATTTTCAGTGTTAGTGCATAATATTGGTGGCATTTTATTCGTTAAGTGCTGGATTACAGGCATGAGTGTGGGAAAGTGGTATAATAATGGTGAAACGTTTCTTTTCGAGTTGTTTCCAAAACTCGAAACTTCATAGAAGCTTCTGGTAAAGTTGCCACCACTTTACTAGGAGTATGACTTGACTAGACTAGACTCTGTTTGACTTGACTTGATGACTTGGACTGTGACTTGACATAGGTATATAATTAACTTGAGAAATTATCAATAACTTGACACTGGGTAAATGCACATAGTGTGGAGCCAAAACAAAAACAAAAAAGTGTTATTTTAAATAGAAATTATGAATTCGCTTCATATTACGTATATCTTTCTAAATATTTTTGTATTGACTTCGTGCCAATTTCGTTCCCGCCCCCAATTATTTTTTTCTCTAATCTATCGATTGCGCCGTTGGTATATACTTTGGTGTATTTGAGCGCGAATTCCTGGCACCGCGCCGGCGCTAAGAAACCTGTGTCATTTTTAACAATAGTTAATTTAATTAAAAAAGTTAAATAAGTGGTTTTTCCTGAGTGTGTTTGTTGAGTTCGGCTCCCTAATCCTACGGTTTACGGCTCGCGCGCATAATACCGCCTCAATGACGAACTTAGCACACTTGTATCATAATGTCTACTATAAGATAGACCACTTTTGAAATATGAGACGCCTAAGTACACATTGTACCTATCTTATTATGTGATTCTATTTTCTACATGTTTATTTTTGGTGTCAATAAAGCGTTTTGTATTGTATTGTATTGTAAGCCTTGAAATATAGCCCTTTTCTGCAACTTCTAAACTACTCATTTTAGAATAATAGTTCTTAGTATAAATATGTCTTAGTAAAAACTCTTAAAAATTTGAGTGATATTAAGATGTGATAGATGAAAAATGTTAAATACTTAAGGCGATCTACTTTATAGGCCAATGTTAATTGAACGTTCAGAAAAGTAGTATTTTTTCGTTAGTGATTAAAACCACTTTCTGTGCGATTACGGAACCTTGCAAGCATGGTTTGACATGCCCTTGACAAATAATTTATCTAAATCTAAATAATAGTCATATATTTGCTAATACAGTCGGTAGTTAGTACATAGGTTCCTACCTCCCTAAATATACACAAAATAAAACCTCGAATGTAGGTCAGTGTCAGTCTCTTATCAAATTCAAACCTCTCCGTAAATGCTATCCATCAATATAAACATCAACATTTTTTATCAAACAATACATATGATTTATCATTCCACTTCAACTTGTAGATATTCAAAGATAATAAAAGTTTTAATAGTGAAATGGGACTCGCGCACGTTTGTCGTAAATTTAAATAGCTTTGAATAGGAACATAGATACGTGATTTGTTTTTAGATAATTTATTCTGTCGTTTTATGGTAAGGTGGGTAAGGATCGTGCGTTTCAAGTGTGGAGTGGCAAATGATAGATCTGAATAAAACATCGGGTTCCACTAGTTGGGTACTAGTGGGCAGGGAATCTAATGACCAAGCCCATGGGGGCATACTAAATTTATTATTTTATAGTTTATGCGTAGGTGTATAGATGTAACACCAACAATTTTCAATTTGTGCACCAAATTTGATTTAAATTCAGTACAAGAACGAAGTACCTTGTACTGTACCTTATATTGTAGATAGTCTTACAACACAAACACTTCGTTAGTTTAACTATTATACGTTTGAAAATAACGTAGTGTTTACATTTTCATTATGTACACAATGCAGTATGCACACCTGCTCAAAAGGTATGTTATTAAGAAAAGCAAAATAGAAGGTAGTTACCGTTGCGTGGGTACTTATATATAATACTTTTATTAAGGTAGTAAGGATAATTCTATATTCGAAGGCTTAGAGGAATTTGTTCAAAGATATTACTCTCTACAAGCAACAGCAACAAGATAATTAAGCGTTTGAATTATTAATCAATTAATTATTAAACAACAAGGAAAACAGGCGTTTATGCATATAAAATATATATATTTCATTTTATCGATAGTCCTGTATTTTTAACGGATTTTGCAGTTCTTGTTTTTATGACCAATGCACTGTCTTTATGGTTCGCTGACAAAGCTTTACAATAATAAGTTAAAAATACTTAGAACCTGCGCTATTTCACGGGTTCTATTATACTTAATAATTTATGTACCGACTGCGCACCTGCCTAAAGACACGTAAGCGCGCAGTACCGTAACACTAATTACGGTACAAGAAGGGCTTTTAAAACTGTTCTAAAATATTTGAAGATGCACTCACTTGGTATCCCGTGGGAGCGTCTTGATGAACACGTAGATTCGTTTCCTGTACCTGTAGAGGCACGGTGCTACCGCGAGAAGGGCGAATATCGCAGCTTTGGACAGAGTGCTGAGCACGGCGGCCATCGCAGCCGCCAATGCCATGAGGGCTACGAGCGCGGCTAATATCGCGTCCATGTTGGCGTCTAGCCCAATAGGCCGCTATAAACAGACAGACGGCCGGCAGCACGCGGAGCCAGTGAGTCGCGGGACGCGGCTGGCGCGGTAGCCCCCACAGCGGCACTGGCTAGTGGCGCGGCGCACAGCTGCCGGCACATGCGCGACAACAGCTGATCCAGCCGGTGGCGCGATGCGAACCACGAACCCCTTACCCCGCTACACCATCGAAAAAAAACATAAAAAGCGACGAAAAGTGCCGCGTTATTCAAACATTTTGATTGACGTAGCCGTCGCTCTATTTTTGAAATGTTTTCGTGTTTTTAGTGGCCTGGGGAAAAGGAGTTTGTATGGGCTTAGTGGGTATATGAAAAGTTCAGGTTGTATTTGAAACCATTCGAATTTACATTGCGAATAGTGCCTATTGAAAATAAAGTTATCATACATTATTAAAATCTTCGAGCAATATTATTGCTCGAAGAGTAAAATTGTCTTTTTTATGTTAGTTAATGATGTGACGAGCTAGTCTTTCACCTGATGATAAGCGACACGGCCGCCCATAACAGATCAGTGTCACTCGGATCTCCAAAATATATAGTTTCGTGTGACAGTGAACTGCGCACATAATCTTGAGACATCGGCACAGTCTGGTAATAAGATTACTCGACTGTGAGATCAGATCGTAGTCTCAATTGCCCAGTAATTTCACTAGCTATTTATTAATTGTGTGCTACTGCTTGGCGGGAGAATAACTGGCAAAGCGGTGGTACCTACCTAGATGAACTTTGCAAAAATGTCCTGCCACCTAGTAAATAGTTTTATGCGAGTACCTACCCGGCCAATTTTAACAACTCTCCTTTCTACAAAAATGATTTCATGAAAGAAATACACAAGGTCTACGACGACGTCCTCTATGGTTCTCCTCTGTAATGTATAACCATCATTGGTGGTCTAAATTATGTAAAACCTGCATATCTGTACTGCCTGTAGCAATAGATAATATACTCTGTTACTAATAAACGCCCCATCACAATATAATAGCTAATCAGTGTTTTCTCTTGTTTTAACTTTGCCAATTTCAAACTTGATAAAGACAAAACACGAAACTATTCTTCCGCTACACAATATTTATTAGTAAGGGGTAAATAAAAAGATAGTTATATCGTGACGTAGTAAATATTGATAAAATCTCACTAATATTATAAAGGCGAAGTTGGTATGTGTGTATATTTGTTACGCCCTCACGCTCAAACAGTTGAATGGATTTGGATGAAATTCGGTACCAAGATATCTTATACACTGGATTAACATATAGGCTAAATTTTATCCTGCAAAAGTGACGCAACAGTGGGATGAGCAAATAATTAAAATAAACGTTACACCTGCACGCTCAAACGGTTTATTTGAGCGAAATTTGGAATGGAGTTTTTAAGCTGCATACATAGGATATTTTTTAACCACCGGCGAAACCGCGGCGTGCATCTAGTATTTCATATATCGTCATCGTCGTTCGTGAACCTTGTTTACAAACGATTGAACGAAGACGAAAAGTGGTTTTTCAGCCCGCAAGGGCCGCAATTTCACAGCCTATATAGAAAACATGTTTATTTGGTTTTTATGACTTATTATAATATTTTTTTGCCACCAATCAGTAAATATGACCAAGTCTTACCTTCATAGTTGAAGAAATAAAGATAATGTCAAAAATACACATTTTTTTATTGCATATATTAATTTACAACATAGCCCACTTTACCATTGCAACGTAATCCTAAATCAAATAATATAAATAAAAAGTTTTTAACTCAGTCTTAATAGTAGACTGGAATATTTGAGATACGGTTAGTATATCGAGGCAAGTGATTAGGTACACGATAAATAAATATTTATTACATAATATATGCATAAATTGCATATTAACATGGGCATTATAATAATGCCCAACGATCACATACATAGATTATGCTGATGTTTATTAACACAGGAACATGACTGAATTTAAATTCTATAATATTATTTGAAATAACAATTTTATTAAAGCGAAATGTCTCTTGTAAAAACGGCGATGACTCAAACACAATAGTTTCTGTGCAAACACGACGTCAAAATAAACAAGAGCTATTAAACGGAATTTAATTCTATAGGTATAATGAGTTTTGGACTTTAGAGCGCAGTTTAGGTACGGTTGTATGTCTAGTATTAGTCATTATATGGCTCAGATTGTAACAACTATTTTATCGGTAAATTCATACTGTTACTACTACTACTATATTAATTTATCATCGCGTAAGTAGAACTGGGGAGCTATAAAAGACGGCACTGACGTCCCGCTTGGGATGTTGTGCATTTTTTTTTCTTAATCTTATTCTGTTATTGCGATTGGGGGCGATAAAGGGCGTAGGTAGTGAAATGTCCTACGCCCTTTTTTTATTCTGTAGGATATTTTAAAAGTCCCTAAATTGTTATCCCATTCCATACAAAAATATAAATTGACTGGGGGCGATAAAGGGCGTAGGTAGTGAAATGTCCTACGCCCTTTTTTTATTCTGTAGGATATTTTAAAAGTCCCAAAATTGTTATCCCATTCCCTACAAAGATATAAATTGACTGGGGGCGATAAAGGGCGTAAGTACTGAAATGTCCTACGCCCTTTTTTATTCTGTAGGATATTTTAAAAGTCCCTAAATTGTTATCCCATTCCCTACAAAGATATAAATTGACTGGGGGCGATAAAGGGCGTAAGTACTGAAATGTCCTACGCCCTTTTTTATTCTGTAGGATATTTTAAAAGTCCCTAAATTGTTATCCCATTCCCTACAAAGATATAAATTGACTGGGGGCGATAAAGGGCGTAAGTACTGAAATGTCCTACGCCCTTTTTTTATTCTGTAGGATATTTTAAAAGTCCCTAAATTGTTATCCCATTCCATACAAAAATATAAATTGACTGGGGGCGATAAAGGGCGTAAGTAGTGAAATGTCCTACGCCCTTTTTTATTCTGTAGGATATTTTAAAAGTCCCTAAATTGTTATCCCATTCCATACAAAAATTGACTGGGGGCGATAAAGGGCGTAGGTAGGTGCACGAGCGTAGCTATGGGGACATCCTGGGGCAATGCCCTACATAGAAATCACAATGCCTTCCCTTAAAAATACCAAAAACTAAGATAAACCATTATAATTAAATTGTTTGTGCATAGTTTGACATTTCAAAAAAAACTTAGATCCATGCTCATGTTCTGTCACAGAAATGATTTGTCTACGAGAATAGCTATTGAATTTACGTCACTGACCTAGAGGTCAGTTATATATATGGTGATTGATTTAGGAGCCCGTGCTTTGAAGGCAGATCAATTATAATAAATGTTTTACTCCCGCCATACCTGTGTGGTGATACCTGTGATACCCTACCATACCATAACCAATGCCGCCCTTCTTCAAATTCGACTCTAGGTACAGTCGTGGGTAGGTGGACTTTTAAAATATCCTACAGAATCAACAACAAGCAGCTGATGTATCTAATCAAAGGTATCGTATGGGAATTTACGGGAAATATCGGTACGTATTTTTCAGGTGACTAGACCCCAGGTATTAAAAATACCCCACTGAACTCCTCAGTACAAAATCAAAAGGTGATTGAAATGTAACTCCTTTTTCCTAAAGGATAATGATATTTTGCATTTTGTTGTATATTATCGATCTAAAACGACCGAAGAGAAACCCTTCATATATACCTAAATATAATAATGTAATTGAAGGAAACCCGTTATTTTGTTTAGTTTATTAGCCTGTTGACAGTTAACCGCTCAAAAACAGGAAAACCGGGAGGAAATCGGCATTTCCATATGTAGTATTTGTTTAGTAAAATTGCGGCTGATTTTTTATTGTACTATAACGAGTATGACGTCTTTATAACTATACAAGTCAAAATTATAACTCTTTTGCTTTGTCGTTGTCGGGTAAAAACAGATACCAATAATCGCCATATAAAAAATAATTTAGCCTGTCACACACAAAAATATATATTTGATAGAAATTGACATAAAAAATGCAGCAAATGCATATAATGTATACTCCTGCTTTATTTGAGTAACCAGCAATATTTAAATAGACTTTATCGATTTCCTGGTTCCTAATACAAAATAATCGAATGTTTAAAAAAATTCAACACGTATAATTCCTAAATGAGCCATTTTAAAGTCATCAACAAATTGATGTAACTGATTTTATAAAATTGTAATTCATAAAGATTTTAAACTTCATTGTACTTTCCTGCAGCAAAATAAATAAATATAATAATAAAAATAATATAGCGCAAACACCAAATTGTATTAACAAGTTTAAAGAATAAATAACATTTTATACAAATAGTCTATTATTATTGCAGTGTAGTACGACTAACCTTACGTACAACAATTTCTTTCTACAATTCTATAGACACAAAAATATTCACTGTGTCAAGCAAAATTAAACAGAAATTATAATGGTTAAGATTTCCGACACCCTTAGAAACTATACAATACTTAAGTACATTAACATTTTCTCTTCGTTTCTATCTTTACGTAAATCACTTTTAATCTGTAACTTGCACATACCTAAGGTACTGCAAACAGTGCAATAGAAAGAAAATACGAGTATTTATAACAGTTTTACATAACAAGTTTGAATTGAAAATCTGCAACCAACATATGCTAGTTTTTTTGTGGGACAATCATTGGACAATGACAATGTGACATCATAAGTCAAATATGCTAGCTTTTTATTTCTTAAGTCAAATGTGACTCCTAAATATGCTAGTTTTTTATATCTTAAGTCAAATGTGACTTAAGATTTTAAAAAACTAGCATATTTTGATTGCAGATTTGAAGTACGGAATAAATTATAATAGAATGTTGGAAATGTTTAACTTTTTAGCTGACCGTACAAAAAATAGAATCTGTTGTCAAATAATGGCTCTAATTTTTTTAAATATATTAGATCATTTTCCTTAGTTTTTAGTAAATACAATATTTGATATTAGTCAGATTACAGAACTTTAATTGCAATGCAACAGTAGAAAATCATTTATAATTTATTGTTTTCCATAGAAACTATTTATTGAAACTGTCAAATCCTTCCAAATTTGTGTTTCTATTGGTTGCAATCAAGTTCCAAGATCGCCTAGCAGATCTATTCTAATACACGATTTGTTAAGGAAATTTCACCTAACACTCTATACACGACCTACGAAATAAGAGTGTTTTGCGTGGCCTTTCCCAATGATTCATTAAATAAAGAGATAAAGAATGCCTCAGCATGCCAAGAGATTCGGTTATTTATTTATTTAGACTTTACCACAAAATAATGTAAAAGGAGGCCTTAATGCTATGACGCATTATCTACCAGTCAACATGGATGATCGATAACCAAGTAAGCTACTATAAAATGCATAGTTACAGTCAAATCACTTTACTTAAATTACATCGATATGAAGAATGTAAAATATACCTGATTGGTAGAAATTGGTGGAATTCTGAACATTAAAATGGTAATTTTAATGTCCAAAATTTAACAAAAGTGAATAATTTTATATTCGAACGTATTTGAGATTCAGATTTTATTCTACTTTGTAAATTGGCAGAAAAGTTCTTATTTATAATTGTAACACTCCATCCGTCAACGAATACTATTTACTTCTTATAACGTAAATATTTTAAAAATTCGCTGATTGAAACTAGTAGACTACACATTGCTGATTGACGCGATATAGTAACAATATTCGCCTACTGGAAAACAACATAGACCTTATAAGGTACTCAATAGATGCCATATTACATCTACTTTTAATGATATTTAATATCAACTCACTTTAACACTCGCCCTGCCCACTAACATATCTATATATATATATATTTCTAATTATTACTTTATTGTACGTAGTTCCCTAAAATAAATTGAGAGCTCTTACAAGCTTTTTACTTCATCAGTTACTGGATAAACAAGGACGCATTTATGTGACCACATAGCTCCGTCCTTTTCTATTCGGCATAAATGAAGTAAAAAGTCAGGGTAAGAGGAAATTCGAATTACAATATTACAGTATGCTACTTTACCGCTAACCGGATCACAGTCTAATTTGGCCGTTGACAATTTTGTTGTATTCTTCGACGCCTAATGGAAGGTATTTGCCTAGTTTTAAGTCTAAGTAGTAGAGTTTATCTTTCTTTACCGTTTCAGGGTTGAAGCCGTCTTTTTGTAGGTCAGTCTTTTTCATTTTGAATGTACCTGGAAAGACACACGATTATGAATTAATTAACTGTGAAAGAGTTTTTTTCATACGATTTTGAACCCTATACCCTGGACTTAAATGCGCGCATTGCAAAAAATTTAACCAAGGTTCTCGAGTGGCGATCACGTACTAGAATAACTTCGCTACTCTATTACTGTTAAAGTTAAAGGATTTATTGCAAATATGCTATTTTTAGCACTTTAATTAAAAATTATATTATAGTACTTAAAATTAAGTTATTGCAAATATGCTATTTTTAGCACTTTAATTAAAGATTATATTATAGTACTTAAAATTAAGTTATTGCACTAAGCATATAGAATTTACAAAGTGCTTATTGTGAAATATTATATAGCAAGCCCATTACAATATGAAATTGAAATAAAAGAAGTTCTCTTTCTCACTACAGGGTCACGAGACTTTGAATACAACAGGAGAAATTTCCATAACTATGCACATAAACTGCGTATTCAAACTGTCAAATCCATACAAATTTGTGTTTCTATTGGTTGCAATAGAGTAACGTGATCGCCCAGCTGGTGCAAGCAATTCAGCACAATGCACAACAGAAAACTCCGATCCGAGGCTTCGATTACACCTAAAGAAGAAGCTACAAGAAACTTTACAGTGATGTTTTTTTTTTAATTTTTTTCTACTGTTTTTTACAATATTTATGATTGATTACAGTTGATATAATGAATATGACGGCGGCTACGTCCAGTTATAAACTCTATGCGCAGCGGGCAGTACCGTAATTTACCCTGTGGCAGCATTTAAATTTATTACAGTGGCAACACCGGCAACTGTCGTCGCTGCCCCACCCATCTGGCTATATATAGAGATCGCTCGGTGTACTACGATCATTCTTGTTCCAGACACGGCGCGGTGTGGACATGCTGAAGGCCTATAGTTATATAGGTTGCAACCTACCCACAACCCGTTCTGTCTACAAATATATTACGAAAGTAAACACCCACATTTCACACCGGTGCAAGAAGAATATTGAGATGATCTTATTATTGATGAGCTTCTGCCCGCAGCTTCGCCCGCGGCGTGGCCTATGGGAAAATAATTCAACCACCCATTTCACTCTCTTAAGGGTGGAATTTCGAAAAATCCTTTCTTAGAGGATGCCTACATCATAACATCTACCTGCATGCCAAATTTCAGCCCGATCCGTCTAGTGGTTTGGGCTGTGCGTTGATAGATCACTATGTAATCAGTCACCTTTGAGTTATATATATTTAGATTGTTGGTCTTGTACATCCTAAGGCTATGAATAAACCATACCTGTCATATCCATTGCACCCATAACCCTGATGAATATAGGACGTGCATAGACGGGCAGGTCTCGCGCCAGGTCTGTGGCGAGCCTGTCCAGATCCAAGCTACCGTCCGCGTCCACGACACCGCACATCCCCGCCCGACCCTCCGTGTTGGGCACCTGGGGGCAATGGGGCATGTTGGAAACATGTATGTTTATTTATGTTAACGAATAACGTGATAAGTTAGTCGTTCACCTGATGTTAAGCGTCATGGCAGTTGTAATGAGTATATATCTATTATCTAATGTAAAGGGATTATCAATGTGGTGAGGTGTTTTAGTGTTTTTTTTTGGTAGTTTTTAGTATTAGTTATTATATCATTGTAGTATTTCGTTAAAAATAGAGGCAAAAGAACTTTAATTTTGATATTATTGTTTTTTTTTAAATATATACTGTGTGTGAACATTTTATAGAGCGCCACTATCTAGCACCAAATTAAGCATAGCTTGTAGCCATTCTATAGGATTGATAGATTTTTCCCGCTCAGTGACGTTTTAAAGGTAGGTAGTTGTTGTACCAACAACATCAAAAAAAGGGATTGATACAATATTTATAAACTTTTTGTTTGTAAATAAAATACATAATTATAATACAATATAACACTAAATAAATGTTTGTTCTGGGCGGAAATCGAAACTACAGTGGACATCCATATTGTCAACATATCAAAGTTAAAGTTTTTTGGCGGGAAAACGAAAAAGATCACGTTACCGCATTATATTATTTTCCAAAACTTGTGTTATTTTTAGTTTTAGTGCATAAAATTGGTGGCATTTTATTCGTTAAGTGCTGGATTATAAGCATGAGTGTGGGAAAGTGGTATAATGATGGTGAAACGTTTTTTTTCGTGTTGTTTTCAAAACTCCATAGACGCTTCTGGTAAAGTTGCCACCACTTTACTAGGAGTATGACTTGACTTGACTAGACTAGACTATGACTTGACTCTGACTTGACTTTGATGACTTCGACTGTGACTTGACACATTATTTACGTGAAATATCATTAACTTGCTAATTTATCAATTACTTGACACTGGCTAAATACACAAAAGTGTGGAGCCAAAACGCAAAAAAAAAAACAAAGTTGAAATTACTTAAAATTTACACATGACGGCGGCTACGTCCAGTTATAAACTCTATGCACAGCGATCGAGGACCGTAATTTACCCTGTGGTGGCATTAAATGTATTACAGTGGCAGCACCGGAAACTGTCATGGCGGCCCTACCTGTCTGGCTATATAAAGGGATCGATTGGTGTGCTAGGGATCATTCTTGTTCCAGACACGGCGCGGTGTGGACATGCTGAAGGCCTATAGTTATATAGGTTGCAACCTACCTACCTACGCAGAAACCGTTTCTGCCCACACACATAAAATAATGTTGGTAAAGTTTAACTTCTTTTGTTTAGCTCTATCTATCGGCCGATATAACGTTGCTTTGTTTAATGTTAATGTCGTTATCATTGACAGTTCCAAATTGTTATTTCATCGACCATACCAACATAATAATACACATTTTTATCTTTGTTATGTTACGTGAACCAACATCAACTTACGTTCGCTTCGCATTCACCAGCTTACTCACCAATTTAAAAGTGCGTAAAGAAATGTTACTTCAAAAATAAAAACCACGGCGTCTGGAGTATACACACGGCCTTACCTCGACACCATAGACGACGGCGTCCCTCTGCTCCGCGACGCGCGAGACGGCGGCCTCCACCTCGGTGGTGGAGACGTTCTCGCCGTGCCACCGGAACGTGTCGCCGGTGCGGTCGCGGAAGTACAGGTAGCCCAGCTCGTCCGCCACCAGGATGTCGCCTGGAGTATACACGCGGTTCACTCACATGGGAACGATAATAATATTCAGGGTTCGAAAATATCCCATATTATGATATACATCAAGTTTGATATATATCAATTTTGTATGAAAGCCATATTATTATTATATTGTATTATTTATGACTACTATTTGCATATTTGTTACATAAACATACTTTTTCACCATCACCATCATTATACCATTTTCCCATGCTCATGCCTGTAATCCAGCACTTAACGAATAAAATGTCACCAATATTATGCACTAACACTGAAAATAACACAAGTTTTGGAAAGGGATACAATACGGTGACGCGATCTTTTTCGGTTTCCCGCCAAATATCAAATATACCACTTTTTTTTTTTAATTGTTTTGGCTCCACACCTCCGTGTATTTAGCCAGTGTCAAGTAATTGATAATGTATCAAGTTAATGATACACAGTCGAAGTCATCAAGTCATAGTCTAGTCAAAGTCATACTCTTAGTAAAGTGGTGGCAACTTTACTTGAAGCTTCTTTGGAGTTTTGGAAACAACACGAAAAGAAACGTTTCACCATCATTATACCATTTTCCCACACTCACGCCTGTAATCCAGCACTTAACGAATAGAATGCCACCAATTTTATGCACTAACACTGAAAATAACACAAGTTTTGGAAAATAATACAATGCGGTGACGCAATCTTTTTCGCTTTCCCGCCAAAACTCCAAAGGAATAAGATATTTTCTACTCATCGGTTTACCAATTCTAATAATTGTATTACTTATTTACCCGACATAAAGGCTGCGTCTCCATGCTCGAATACATCTCTAACGATTTTCTTCTCGGAAGCTGATTTGTCAACGTATCCTAAGAACTGTCGCGCAGGGTTGTCCGTCTGTATTTTGCCTATAAACACGCCGGGCTCGTTCGGTTCAGCTATCTGAAATTGTGGGAAAGAATTACATGATAGGTATTATGTAGAGATGGACCGAGTAACCGAGTATATTCGGTTTTAAGTTTGTCACTTTAATTTCATACTGAGAAATACTTGGGTGATTATTACTATAATTATATATTTTTGTTCCAGTTACTCATGTTTAAAACAAAACTACTCGGTAACTCGGCCGAGTACTCGGTTTGACAAACTTAAAACGGAGTATATTCGGTAATAGTTGTACTCGGCGCATCTCTGATATAATGAAAAAGTCGCGATTTTTAAAAGTTGTGAGAAAATGACTCCCAAACTATCTTTGTCCTGTGATCTTTTATGTGATAGTAAAATCACCCATTGTCCACATCTCACCTGACATAATCCTCGTGAATCTCGCACAGGTTCCCCAGTTTCATTTACTTTTATGATCGCGATAGGATACACTTTGGGGAATATCCGAGAGACGAAACCAATGGCGCCCGGGGTTCCGTCAGTGTTAGCTGGAAATTATAACCAATTAATTAAAAAATACAATTATCAATACACATTATGAGAGAATTAAGCATAGTATCAAGCCCGGAGCAGTAATCAAAATGTATGCGAATTTGAGCACTATGATCACTACGATCTAATTCCCTCATCTTTTTTCTTTCATCGGACTACAAGACGCACAAAAACTCTGCTTCCATATATGTTTGAAATTCCTTCAACACGTACTTATCGTTTAGCTACTAACTTTTTGTGCGAAAAGCTAATGAATGGAACATTTTGCGGGTATCTTGTTATCTGGGGAGTTTTCAAGTCAAGAGTGAGGGGTGATCACGAAACTTTGATTGCAATGCAACAGGGTATATTTTCATATTAACTATGCACATAAACTGTTTATTGAATCTGTCAAATTCATACAATTTTTTGTTTCTATTGGCCTTATAGGCAAGCGTGCTTCATCTTAAACCATGTCATTACTTAACATCAGGCGAGAAAGCGATCAAATGCTTGCCTATAACAAAGTTAAAAAAAATTTTTAATGAAAATGACCAGCCCCTTTAAAATGTAACTCTTCCAAAGAGGTAAGAGGTCCCCAAATCTTCTTAACTACTAAGCGACGTGGGTTCGTTAGAAAAAGAGTTAAATTAAAACTTTTAGTCGCCTCTTTTTCTAACTCATATTCTCCTCAGCTACGCCATAGAAACGAGACTTAAAATTTTATACAGGATGTGCGATCTATTTGGTACTTTATTGCGTGGCATAAGAGTCGCTGTTAATATAAGTGTCTTTTCGGAGAATCTTCTTTATGATATAACTATTATTATATTCTGTAAAATATTCATATTTTGTAATTATCATAAATCGACATTGACATTCAGGCAAAAAAATCATTTCGCTAAGCACCTATTAATTTTGCATTTTATGAAATAATTAAAAATATCCTAATCCTTAAATTAAACATTTTTCGTATTGCAATGCATAATTATTAAAATAAGACGAGTTTAGATTTAGATACAAAAGTATATATAATTTTACTATTTTGGCATCAAAATATATTTGGTGTTGGTTTATTAGTAGACGACGCAGTATGTATTTTTTTTTGGTTTTTAATAACTAATGACACAAAATAAAACCGACCCACTTTGTTTTCTGTGTGAACTAGAGCCTGTGCAAAAAGAGAACCATCGTGGCGTTACGGTGAACTAACAATAAAAATTTTATATGGCTACCCAATCCAGCTGTCATCTGTCTCGTCACGCAACTGTCAATTGTCAACTTGGACTCGATAAATAATTGTTTGATCATTTAATCGACAATTTATAAGAATTTATTGTAAATATAAAGGAATCAGAATCCGAAGAAGAAACAGATGTGTCCGAGAGTGAATGCTCCAAAGCTAGTTCAGACATATCTGGTTTAGATTCAGACTTTGATTATGATACTAATTAAATATTTTTTTATAATTGACAAATTGTTACTGTGTATTATGATAATGTTAATATTATTATAAAATGACTCCATCTTTTATTTTTTATTATAAAGTCTGGGTGCGCAATTTAGTGCATCAGTAGGTGCTAGAGTGTGGAAAAGCCATGCTCAATGTGAGCACGTTAATCTTAAAACGTTGATAGCCATTATCTTACATGAATAATGTAGATAAAAGCCTACGACGTCTGCAAAGTATCAAATACTTTTAGTCGTACTGGCGATGACAGAGCAGTGTTGTCAGCGTAACTAAAGTAGTAAAAAAGCACACGCGCGACCTCAATTCCTACGGCGCTTCTCTTTTTGCACAGACTCTACTCCTTATATTCAAGTCAAAGCAAGTGTTAAAAAGCAGTAAATTTGTTTTTTATGTTAATGAATGACGTGACTTGTGTGACGAATAACTGTTGCAGTATCACTCGGAACTCGGAAATATGAAATTTCACAAGTCACTGCACTACTCGCGTCATCTTGGGACATCAACACCACAAAACATAGACAGCCTTATTAATAAACACGACCTAGCTTTATACTAGTTACACCATCTTTTGTTTCTTTCGATCCAGCTAAATATTCCAGTAGCAAAAAAGGACAAAAGCTGGAGTAACTAATCCGAGACTAATACCCGTTTATTAATAAGGCTGAGAGAGACTTTGTTTAGTATCGGCACAGTCTAATCAATGTACAAATCTACTTACCAATATTAGCGTTTCCTTCGGTCGCGCCGTAGAATTCCATCACTTCCTTTATGTTAAATCTAGTGACGAAATCTGTCCAAATCTGAAATAGGTGTAAAATGGAAGTAGATAAGTGATAAGTAAATTCTAGTTTATTAAAGAAGTTTGAAGAAAATTTGGATATCACTTCCGTTGACGCATTGGTTTAATTATTATTTAAGCATGTGTATTAAGAATTTAAGTAGATGTATTAAGTATTTAAGTATGTGCACGTTTGAATACATCCGCTATTATACTTATTTAGACTTTTCGACCTTTTTGACCTTTTTCGGTTACCGAACTTTTTCAACTTTGAAAAAATCAAAATGGCGGCGGGTCGAATAAACAAATGTTCCATCTTTCTCACATAGCTTCTAACATAAACAGTTTTAATATAGTCTTTCAAAACACCATGTGTCGTTGATATAATATGTACTTACATTCTATTTATTATAATATATTCATTGAAGTAAAATTTATTTACGCACGAACGGAAGTTGAAGTTGATTCTCCATGAGATCTCCATTGTCAACATAACAAAGTAAAAAATGTGGATTATTCGGTAAAATTACAACTTACAATTATTGTCAAGATGGCGACATCAACATTAAACAAAGTTATACTGGCCGATAGATGGAGCTAAACTAAAGTTTTACCTCAGTCGTGTGGTGTAAAATGCACTCGTTTTTTTACCTGCGGTCTCAATCCATTCCCATAAATGATGCGCACTTGATGATTTGTATCGGCGGGCGACGGTGGCGTAGCGAGAATGTATCGACACATCTCTCCTATGTAGTGGGCAGCCTGTCGACACATTACTGTAGATTGACAACTATTCAAAGACAGTGGAAAGCGTGGGAGGGAGACACACAGAGAAAAGGAGGGAGGTATATATACGAGTAGAGAGTAAGATATTCCTTTGAATGTAATTCAGAGTTAACGGGGTCTATAGTTACAACAGGCTATTCAACTACTATAAATTAATGATATATTATAAATAAATATTATTTTCTTAAAGTAGGTTATAAAAAAAGTAAAAATTGAAGAAGAAAAATGGGTACGTTCTTAAAGATACGAAATACAATTTTTCTGTGATATATTGTATTCTATGTATGTATTTAAAAACAAAACGTATGTATGTAAAAACAAACAAAACGTATCAGTCACTTGTTTCCATACTACAAGCTTTGCTTAGTTTGGGACTACATGGCATTGTGTGAAATGTCCACAAATATTTATTATTTATAATTATTAAAGTTTTTGGAGGGGGTATCCTCTGTCCCTCTCGCAAAACAGATCGTATGGAGCTACCTCACAGCTAGTATAAAGCCCATAATTTGTGGCGTCATATGGCATAGATTATACGTGTAGATACCATAGAGGTACCATAGCTTAGTGATGAAATACTATGAAGTAATTATTTCTGACGTCATTGCGTGTTTGGGCTGTCTCTTTCAATTCTTGTATTTGAACAATGTCATTTTTTTGAGATAATTAACTCATGTGTTCACGAATGCCAATTTTTGAAGGACAATAATTTATTTATTCAATAAAAATATATCAGTCCAATATTGTATTACTGTCCTTACCGTGGCTTTATATTTGGCGCAATCCGGGAAGTATTGTGAAGCGGAGAACTTGCTTTTAATGACGACCGTACACCCCAGTACCAGCGCTTGCCCCACACTGATCACTCCGCCAGCTGTGTGGTACAACGGCAATGGACAGTAAATCACGTCGGAGCCACGCAGGCCCAGGTAGAACATGCCCGTGGCCATGAATACAAACCTGAAAAGATAGGTTGGTTCCAAGCATAAGTGTTCGATTAACTCAAGCTCGGCCTTGCGGTTCTTATATACGAAATGAAAACGGGTGATAGCTATTCGATTATACGTATATTCAATAATAAACATACAAACAAAAATTCACACAGAATCAACCAAAACTACGTGACGCGTCGTTTTATCCCAATGTAATGTAGATTTGCCAACTTTCCGCATCGAGCGTTTTGCTGAGTCCTTCATTATGCGGGTTGCCAGTGAATGGAATTTACTCCCGGTGTTCTTGTTTCCTAATACATACAACCTGGGCCTTTTTAAGACAAGCGGTACCTCGTGAACCTGCATCCTACACTGTCGGTCCATCAGGACATAGTTAAAAGAAAGGCTCATATCTACATAAAAAATAAAAATAAAATTGTAACCATTTTTCCTAACCTACCTACAATAACTTACAATCGGAAATATATCGGCCTATAAAAGTATCTGTTAGACATTGAACTACTTACTAGATTGAAATTTTTATACCTTTATCTATCTATATATAAATAAAACGTGAGAAAAATTACACAAACACTTTTATTATTTACTCTACATTGTTAATTATTTTTCAAGCATTCCCAAGTAGCCTTGCGCATTTTAGTTCGCGACAGGGAGCGCTCCTTTTAGTTCGCAGGTCGTCGGTGAACTAGGTCGTTCTTCTAGTTCACTAGTTCGCGGCAGGACCGAGAGCGGGTAAGACGATTGCTCTCAGCGATCTCTTGCCTGGTCCCGCAAGAGCGACCTACTTAGTTCGCAACAGCCAAAGAGCTGTAGTTATATCTACTACTATGCTCTATTTTGTTTATAAATTGTTATAGCTTCTGTTGTAACAACTACTAAATAGGTACAATTGCATATTAATTTATTAATTTAATGCCATTGCATGGTATTTAAGAAAGAAACATCTTTTTTATTAGTACCTATAGGTACTCAGTCTACTTAGGTAATAATATAAAAATATTATACTAGGTAAGTACCTACTAAAAATATGATATACCTAGGTACTTAGTTTCGATGAACATATTAAGTAAGTATTTATTAAAACGATGTAGGTATTCTCAATGTTTGTTAAAGAAAAAAATACTTTAAAGTTAACCATCATTTATGTAATCAATATTTAAAATATTCTAAGTAAGAATGATATGTACGATCATCGCTCTCTCCCGCTTGCGAAACGCGCCTCGGAGCGCGGCGCGCTGGGGAGCGCGGCTCTCTCGCCGCCGCTCGCCGCAAGTCGGTCGGTCAAAGAACGAACGAACTAAAATCAGACGCAACCGACACCTAGTTTGCGTCGTTCGCTCAAAGGAGCGCTCTTTTGAACTAGGTCGTTCGCGACCTACACAAGGCTATTCCCAAGTTAACAATTTAAGAATGTTCATGTCAACTTCGTTTATCCTTGTTCTTCACATCAGTTTTGGAATGTGAACGAAAAGGACAGAACAAAAGGCAAAAGTAGAGCACGGAATAATTATTTTTGTGCTTCGATAATCGAGGCCCACACGCCGTGAAATAGTAACAAGCAATGTGAAGCAACACACACAAAAAATAGGTAAAAATTCTCGTTTTACTCAATTGGTAAGTAACTTCATAAATAATTTCTTACCTAGCATTCGATATCACAGCTGCCTTCGGCAATCCAGTAGTTCCAGATGTGTAGATGTACAAAAGTTTTCCTTGGAATCCGTCTCCGTTCGCTTTCGTCCACGCCGCGGGACTTGTGGATCGTATCAATCGGTCAATATCTTGGATTTCATCGGTATTTATCAGTTCTGAGCTGATTTTACTATTTAAAGGGCGATGGACGAATTTAAACAGCTTTGTGGAAGGATTCAGCTCGCTTCTGACGTCTTGAACGGCTGGTGGGTAAAGAAAACAGAGATACTTGATGCTTTTTATAGGTTAGGGCCTTATTTGTATCTATGCTATAAAATTATGTTTACTTCCCACTGACGAGAAAAGTAACGCGTGAAAGAGGAACAAAAATATAAAACCGATTAGCGTATCGTATCGTCCATGGTTAATAGGAAAAACTATTATCCAATCTGTGGTAATGGTGTACTTCCTGCGATAATTTTTATAAGTGCTCTTTTATGTTTTAGGTTTACGTTTACAACTATTTAGACTTGTGCTTAGCGACATTTTCTGTGTGGCTACAGTTTTTTTTTAGGTTTGAACGGGCTAATTCTATCACGTCGCCTGGGGTGCGAGCCTCGGCTTGGGCCGTTGCCGGGATAAGAGGATCGAGAAGACTACGTCCACTGGAAGAGTGGATCCTATTGAAAGTTTCGTGGTTTCCGAATCACGCAAGCTACCGAGAGAGCTCATTGCACCCTTCTTAAAATCGCAGCCTGCTAAAAAGGTGTACTGTCGATCCCTTTAGATTTCACAATAATAGCTAATGGGTACTAATCTAAATTAATTTTTTATCTGTTTAGAGTAATTGGATCAAGGCTGCAGACTTAATAAGTTACCCGTCAACAACATGAATAGTAACCAGTATAAACGATAGACAGTGGAGGATCGCCCTATAACCTTTTGACAAACTATCGGCACGTACCAAGCGCTGTAAAAAGAAATAGATCATTATGCGTAATCAAATTCGTTATTTCACGCACTGATTAACCTTGAGTATGAGTTTGCGCGTCATTACATTAACATTGTCTTTAATCACTTGCGCGATGGTTTACAAGTCGCTAATTATAACACATTTTATCCACAGTGCAAAGGTTTCTATGAACAACTATCAACTTTAATAGCCGTTCAAATGACGGCACATCGAATGACTTATACGGGACTCAGGGCGTTTCGATGATTCCACCGTAAATACCCGTTTACGCATGCACTCTTAATTTTTTAGGATTGGTATGGAATGTTGATTACGGTTGTGTAAGAAGTCTGTGCGAGTTTGGATCAGCCCGAGCGCGTGCGACTTTCAAACCGATGCATCTTGATTCGAATCCCGCTCGTCCCTGCACTAATGCTCTAAGAGAAGTTGGTACATGACACAAATACCAACTTCTCTGTGAGATCCGTGTCCCAGAAGTGAGAATGAATGAGAGAGGCTGGCGACTACGACGATGACGAATAAATCTATGTGAAATTTTCATCTAAATGAAAAGTGATAGCGTGAAAACTACAAACAAACAGACAATATATCATTTAAATACGAGGGATTAGTATATACATATTTTTTTATGTTGAGTAGTGATATGACGAGCTAGTCGTTCGCCTAGTGTTTGACGACACGGCTGCCCACATCAGTTGCAGTGCCACATTATTGGATGGATTTTAATATTCACACGAGGTTTAATGTTATCTCGTGCTCGGGTTTTTCCAAAAATCATTTTCCTGTTTCCCAAATCATCCATTGTGCAACATAGTTGACCACATTGTCACTTAAAATCAGGAGAAATGTGTTCAAACGAAAACCCATCTACAGTATAAACGCGATTAGGTTTGCACAAAGATGATTTAGTGCTTATTGTCAAATGGTTACGAAACCCCTGTTACTATAAGGCGGCCGAATGGCCAACATTATAAAAACTCAGCATAAAAAGCTACTTTACTTTTTTAACATAATTAGTTAGTGACAATTGAAGGGATGAGATCAAAAAGGGTTTAACTGATTTTTTTTTCCACAAAATGACTTATGGGTATCGTTGCATTCAGCGTGAAATTATTTACAATGATACATTCTCAAAATACCGAAATGAGGTTTAAATCTCGAGATTGTCAGTCTAAAAACGGTTTATCAGACACAGGAATACAGTTCGCTTAGCATAAAAACATTATATTTATTATATTATATTTTTACAGTAATTGTACGAATTAGTACTATAAGTTGTATTTTAAAATAGGTTTAATACATTTTCAAGCAACTGAAACTTACATAAACCTTTTCTATTACATTATAAGCACTCTCCATTATAATGAAGCCGTTGAAGTTTAAAGTCAATTTTCTCGAAACTATTCAATTTGACAGTTAAACCTTTTTTGTTCTCACCCCTTCAATTGCACTAAGACACCTTAGCAGCTATTTCATGTCGACAAGCAATAACAAGCTGGATAATACCGCTATGTGTCATACATTTCTCACAAACTTGTCAAGCAACTTCAGACGTACAATCTCGCCTTACCGGCACTCATTGTAAGTACTTATGAGGTGATCGCACGATAACGTGTAATTCGATAGAATGTACCATAATACCCTTTTGTAATGGAAGGACGAAATACCATGTTATTATCAGTCTGTGGCAGCTTTGTTTAGGTATGGTTGAATGGGAATATATCACAGACCAAGTAGAGGATACTACGTATGAAGAAATCAATATATTCTGCAGTAGTACAAAACCGCTGCAATCATTTTGAGCATTACTAGCGACAATAAAAACAAGAAAAAGAAAAATGTTTCGACACCTATCTTATACGACACTTGAATAAAAACCATCATAGAAGAGGTGGAAGAGAAGAGGCAGATCCAGAAGGCATATATGCCGTAAAGAGAATTTAAAGGATTGATTTAATATGGAAAACTATGGTGATTACTCCACAGACAAGAACTGGGTTCCAAATAAGAAGAAGAAAATGTACATTTATTAATTATAGCAGAATGACTTGCGTAGCGTAATCATCAGATCAAATCCCGATTGTGATTAATTGTTTTAAATTAAAATTAATAAATTGATTATTAAGGGCATCTAGGCAATACATATTATATTTTTTTAATACAGTCCTTTTAAAAACCCTGCAATAAACGCAACGAAATGTGATAATTTATGGATTTGCTTTATCGCAGTGTATAATTAGATATTGTTATAGCATAATAAACAGCTTCTAATCGTTATTATATCATAAATACATTATTAAACGGGTTTTTAATTAAATAGGCGCGACGTAATGTAACAACATAGTACAAATATGTAGATGATAATAATTATGAAATTAAAATAATAGGACCCAGCGCAGTACTATCATATGTTCTGTGACCCAAATAAACTCTGTCCACTGCTACTGCAGATATTGCGGCACAAATACAAATTATAATATACTTATGTCATCAACATTATCATTTACTAGGTGGTAGGACTTTTCTGCAAAGTTCGTCTAGGTAGGTACTACCGCTTTGCTAGTTATTCTGCCGCCATGCAGTACTGCGTTAGCACTACTGTCTTCCGGTTTGAAGGGCACTGTAGCTAGTGAAATCATTGGGACCAATGAGACTTTATGACCTAATCTCACAGTCTGGTAATCTTATTATTAGACTGTGCTGATGTCTCAGGATGACGTGCGCAGTGCAGTGTTACGCGAAACTCTACACTTTACGAGTCATTCCTTAACATAAAAAATCATCATCATCAATATATTCAATTATTTAGAAGCATTTTAATTATTTTTTTCATAACTATGTAGAGACGATAATGCATTTAGCGTTAATGAGTCACCCAACAAAAAAAAAAACAATAATAAGTCTCGACCTCGCAGTCACGTAACATTACAGCAACTTATAGAAACAAAAACTTGTATGAATTTGACCTTTTTAATATATGCGCATATTTATAATTGACAACTTATAAATTACGAAAAAATGCTTTTGCATTGTAATCATAGTTACATGATCACCCCCTGCTTACCTGATAGGTACTCCTCGGAGAAAATGAGATAATCACATTTAGCGACGTTGACGGAATGTATCAGTGCCTTTCCCCGCTGATTGGTGTTGATAAGTGGAGTGACCCCTCCCAGTCGGCCAGTGCCGAGCCATAAGCACGGCAACTGAGGGCAATTGTTCATGAAGATGCCCACAATGTCACCCTTCTTCACTCCTTGGGCTCTGAGCACAGCTGTCACCCGTAAGCTGTAGTCTTCCACCTAGAAACATATGGATTGAGTTTTGGCGGGAAAACGAAAAAGATCACGTTACCGCATTATATTATTTTCCACCACTTGTGTTATTTTCAGTTTTAGTGCATAAAATTTGTGGCATTTTATTCGTTAAGTGCTGGATTACAAGCATGAGTGTGGGAAAGTGGTATAATGATGGTGAAACGTTTTTTTTTTTTTTTTTCGTGTTGTTTCCAAAACTCCATAGAAGCTTCTGGTAAAGTTGCCACCACTTTACTAGGAGTATGACTTGACTAGACTAGACTATGACTTGACTCTGACTTGACCTGATGACTTCGACTGTGACCTGACACATTATTTACGTGAAATATAATTAACTATCAATTACTTGACACTGGCTAAATACACAAAAGTGTGTAGCCAAAACACAAAAAAAAAACATGGATTGATTTTTATTGTTTGATAGGCTCGCGCTTGACTACTATCGCACCTGATGGTAAGTGACGATGCGGTCTAGGATGTAACACGCTTGCCTAGAAGATACCTGTTCACTCTCGATTTGAAGACTCCAAGGTTGTAGTTTTCGGGAAAAACGGATGCCGGTAAAGCGTTCTACTCTTTGGCTGTTCGCATGATAAATGTGGAGCCAAATCTCTTTGTTCGCACATGTGGGATATTAACCATGTACCGGTGGCGCTTTTTCGTACAATTTAATTGTTTGTTCAATGCGGTCAATAGACATAGTTTCCCCTAGCCGAAAGATCAGAGGTATAAAATGAAAATACTCAAATGACAATTCTAAATGTCGAAGTGCTAAATGTTTGCCGACTTCATGCCCAGTTTCAGCTTACGTAGGTAATTATGAGAACTACATAATAGCATTTATATATATAATATTGAATAAATGATTTATATTTTATTCTTATTCTTTATAATCAACTGTAATAACATCTTTTTAGGGTTCCATACCAAAACTCCGGTGCCTGTCTGTCCAACCTATAAACAGCTGTATCTCTTGAACAGTAATAGGTAGGCTGTTTTCATAGAATATGCGTTATTATGGCAGATTACTTTAAAGGGAAAAAAAAACTTACAAGGAACTAGTTATGTTAACAATTTCTTGATTTTTTAAAATAACGGATACATACAAGTCCTAAACTTTGCATGATTATATTATAGCACACTCTGTACTAATAACAATACTAAAAACCAGCCAGTTACGTTACGTATACATTACGAGTCAGAGTTGCAATAAAAAATTTCAACCACTATTCAGGTAGCAATTTTATTTTGTCTTATCGCAAATGTAAGGAAATGTGTACAGAACCCTCGGTGCTCTTGTCCGACTCGCACTTAGCCGGTGTTTTCGACTTGTTTGCATAGCTGTTTTTTTTTGTAATTAAAGCAATGATATTCATAATGTACATATACAGAGTCAACATACTATACATATTATTAATATGAAAATTCCAGCACATTCTACAGTTAATCACCATCAAAGAACAGAACAGTTGTCGCATGTTGCCAACCTAGTTTTATAAAAGTATACAAGTATATTACGAAGTAACAATCATATTCTGTGGCTCAACCAAAAGCAAATAGCTAGTCTTACCTATGAGCCGATTACATAACCACCGGCGAGCGGGCTGAGTCGTGATAGATGTGACGTGATAGATTTGCATACACAAAACTACATACATCTTGACTACTTGTCAGTATAGTTATAGGCAGTTGAGGAAAATTTTTCCAATCCGAATCCAGAAATCTCCTAAATATTTAAAGGAGCAAACATTAGTGAATTTTTGTTGCTATCATAAATAGGTGTCACAAACAACACTGGCCTGGCCCACTGGCCCATGTACTCCAGAGGTTGCGTAGAAAAAGAAGAAACTGCAGTGCATGTACTGCTAGAGTCCACCAGCATGACTGACACTAAAATCTTTGGTCTACTGGCCAGAAGGGTTTGTGGTAGACATCAAAAAAGAAGCTCATAATCACTTAGTACATTGTTGAGTCGGATCACCGTTTATTATTGAACATGTAGCTGTTTCTAACACGTTATTTAGTTAGTCTACCAACATTGTTTGAAATGTTGTGAACTGATAAGATGCCAGATGAATGTTTGTGTGGCAGAAAGGCTGAGAAACTGGGAAAGAGTGTGAGAGTGTGTCTATGCTTAAAATGACTTGTTGGTGGCTGTGACAATATCATCTTTTCACCCCTTTTAGGGAATCTTTAGAGGGAGTGGTAAGATTACTACTCCATCTAAAATAAAGTTTAAATGGAAGGGAAACATAATGGAACACCTATATATATCTTACTTTCTGAAGTAACATGATGCAGACAGTTCTACATATTTCTCTATTGATAATTAATAGTCTATATAGCTGATGGTTTCACCATTCTATGCCTATATTAGGAACTGGCTTTATTGTGAAGTTTCCAGAACACATGGATCAAATTTAATTAATCTAAGTATATATAATAAATAAATAAATAAATATTTGTGGATATTTCACACAACGCCATGTAGTCCTAAAATAAGCAAAGCTTGTACTATGAAAACCATATAAGTGATATAACACTTATTATACCTTTTGTTTGTAAATACATACATAGAATACAATATAATACCCAGACACAGAACAAATACCTATGTTTATCACACAAACATTTGTCCTGTGTAGGAATTGAACCCACAACCTTCGTTAACATCGAGTAACTTCAACATTACTACCAACTGAGCTTGGGCCAGTCACACCATTCAGAAATATCAGACAAATAAATGCCAGTGTAGCTTTTAAAATTGTTAATAGATGTTTGACATCTATTAAAATTATAAGAATAACAGAAGAATTTAAAAAAGAAAGTCATTTAAAGCCTTAACATGTCCCACAAATTGAATTTTCTAACTAGCCAAGTTAGTGCTAGATAAATGATCTACCACCATGCACTTTATTTTGAAACCATATTATCATTAATTGGTTAATTGTAACCAACAGCAATATAAAATATACAACAAAATAATCTCAATGCAAAAAAAAACTATGACACACCTCTTGGAATGTCCAAGTTTCATCCTGGAACAAGAAGCAAGGTTTCTCTGGATGACGCTGCACCACATCATGGAATATATCTGGTATTGTCAGGTCTTGCTTGGTGAACTTCCGAGTAGTCCACAATATTTGAATGTAGCTTATCAAGGCTCTGAAATATTTACGAATGTTAGTGGTGCTTAAAATATGGATAGTCATTTCATTAAACATTTATGAGCTACTGATTCAAAAGTCCATTTGAATAAACAGTATAGCAGCCATATCAGTTCTGCAAGGCAAAGTATGTAGGCCAAACTAAATTTAAAATTTTCTGTTATCAAATTTTTAACCTGTTTCATGTGATATGCTCTTGTTATAAGTTTATCATATAAATCTTAAATTGACCAATTATTACTTTTGAAAGTAATTATATTAGACTGAAATGCAGCTGACATGGCGGTTGAGCAGGTCAGCTCATATCCTGGACGCTGGGTTCGATTCCCGTGAAAAACAAAAAATAATATTATAATATTTACAAACAATGGTTTAATATAAATAGTTAATAGGGCTCTGATTAATACATAAATAATAATAGATCCCATCCCCCCACCACTTCAAATTCACCTACTTTTGTACTTTTTTGGTACAAAGAATATAAAAAAGTTGTATATATTATCAAAAATAAATACATGTGATATCTCACTACACACTCCCTCAATCCTTGTGATGTTTTCGAAACCCCCTCCCCCATTCAAGCCTCATGTCAACAATGGACAATCCAGAACTACAGCATTATAGTCATAACTTTTACTAGAAAGTAACATCAACACAATGACTTTATCATGTCATGGTTTTGGTACAATATTGACACACTTTCAAAATGTAACATTTCTTTTCAACACTGATGATTATAATATTTTTTTTATAAGCTGATGCCACATTAGTTGCATAGAATTCGAGTAGGTAAGGGATAAAAAATTAGGACATAAACTTGCTTCATTTTTTCTTTATGTTATTCATGAAGATATGACTGTGAACTTACTTCAAATCTCTTTTAGCAGTCCGCAAAGCTATGTAGCACCATTTCGAGTGAATCACTAGTAGGTAGACTACTCCAAAGAGTATTGCAGCTCCGATGGTGCATAGGAATCCTTTATAAATCCAAACGGCAACGCAAGCAGCGACGAGAGCGAGCACGAAGAGCGTCATTACGACTGCTTTTCGCAACGAAAAGCGGCTAACTGCCGAGCGTCGACCCACCGTGTTTAACGCGAGTTCGTGACTTTGTTCGAGCCTAGAGCCGCTTTTTTTTTAGCTGCTCACAACTTCACATTCACAGTGCTGGCTGCCGAATGCTCGTACGTGCACTTGTGCCCATACCGGTGGTGCAAGGCGCAAACCTACGGCACTAGTTTATGCTAATTGGTGGTTACGTACCAACTACATAAAAAACGTGTACAGGATCAAAACCAAATAGTTAAGATAATGTAGATCGTAAATAATCAAAGTAATCAAACGTGTTACTGCAGCCAGGACCACATCTACATCACAAAGAAGACTCAGAAAATAAAGAAACCAGTGAGAAAAAAAAAATTCTTTCTGTTTCTTTCAACATATATTTACAAACGGCTAGGGGTTCGCGCCACTGAAGATGAAGTTTGAAGTGATGCGAAGTTAGATATATTTTGATTTAAAGTTATCAAATTATTTGTTTATGACCAAATCACCAACTTGATTTTATCAATTTAATTCTTTATACATATGTATGTATGTATTTTCTTTGTTGTAATAACAACGTAAGAGTCACTATATAGTACAGTTTTAGGAATGCACGACCAAATAATGCACGATCTGTATTACACCACCCAGTATTTCGATGCCATATACATGAATTCCTGGCTGTACATTCGGACCGTCCATCATCGTTTATATTTTTTTTATCGCATATATTATTAAGCCCTATAATTTTACAAAGGCAGTACTGTACGACCTGTTTTATACAGTCTGATATTTAGAAGCCATGTATACTAATTCCGAGGTGTACATTTCTGGTTGTAAAATATGTGCTGAGAAAAATCGGTACCAGACATAATACACGACCAGGAATGTACAGCCACGAATCCATGTACACCGTAAATTGAAATTACAAAGTCAACGCCCCTTTTTGCTTCGTGCGAGTAAATAACATCAATTTTTCATCTTAAGCCTAAAAATAATCTATTCTCGACTTTTAAAATCTTAATAACTGTAACGCCCAACGATCACATACATAGATCCTGGACCCTAACTAGGATTACCTGTGTCGACGGACCCAGGAACTACGAGGGACATGGTCACACAACGCAAGTGTTTGCGCTTTTTTTCTGTGCACAAATACGAGTACTTGTCCTGGCGTGAGAATCAAACCTACCCGGGCTATGAGCCGACCTTCTCAACCAACACACCACAGAGGTATAGGTCAAACTTAAATATTGTGAGAAATTCAAAATGAGCTCTTACCAGAACTTTCGCATCTAAAGGACGATGACTCGTGCACTTGACCTTCGTGAGCTCTTTTTGCCCATGATCTCCTTGAATACTTCTGACACCGCATTTTTAATTTTACACATGGTGGTGAGATAGTCCACATAATAGAATCAGGGTATTCCGACACTACAACCGAAATGAAATCGATTGATACTGAATGAATTAAAACCACATGCCTCCAACAAACGAGACGATTGACGTGGGGGTTTTGGCGAGAAAAAGAAAAAGATCGCGTCGCCGCATTGTATTATTTTCTAAAACCTGTGTTATTTTCAGTGTTAGTGCATAAAATTGGTGGCATTTTATTCTTTAAGTGCTGATTACAGGCATGAGTTGAGAAAGCGGTATAATGATGGTGAAACGTTTCTTTTCGTATTGTTTCCAAACTCCATAGAAGCTTCTGGTAAAGTTGCCGCCACTTTACTACAAGTATGACTTGACTAGACTAGACTATGACTTAACTTGATGACTTGGACTGTGACTTGACTTGAATTTATATAATAGTAATTAACTTGAGAAATTATCAATTACTTGACACTGGCTAAATACACAAAAGTGTGGATGAAAGATTTGTATATTTGAGATTCAAGCTTCGTCTATGGTTGGCTTTCACATTTCTGACCATATTTTTTCGGTACGTGTGGTTATTATGTGGTCAATATTGTACGACATGTATTGCACAGCCCGGTATTTCAAAGCCATGTGGATTCCGGGCTGTGCAATATGGTTCATACAATATCGTACCCATTTTGGTACAGGCAATAATTTACGGCCATAGCTTCCAAAAACCAAAAATGTAACGGGGACTTAAATACAGGCTTAAATGCTGGTCGTACGATACGGGCTGCATAATGTTTTGGTCGTGCAATCATGCCTTCCGTGACATTTACATCCAACTAATATGACTTTGACTATAACATAACATAACTATAATGTAATTGAGAAAATGACATTGAAATCTTCATGCATATTATGGTAAAGCCAATTATGACTTTTTTGAACTCCACACTTTTATGGATTTAGCCAGTGTCAAGAAATTGATAATTTCTCAAGCTACTGATATTCCACGCAGATATGTGCAAGTCACAGTCCAAGTCATCAAGTCAAGTCATAATCTAAAAGTTATACTCAAGTAAAGTGGTGGCAATGTTACTAGAAGTTTCTATAGAGTTTTGGAAACAACTCGAAGAGAAACGTTTGAAGGAACTATGACTTGACTTGACTTGACACTGGCTAGATACACAATGTGTGGAAACAAAAAAAAATTACTTATATGTAGGCTACTGGCCTACCCTAGGAGTAATAGTAATCTGGAGTTTTGGCGGGAAAGCGAAAAAGATTGCGTCACCTCATTGTATTATTTTCCAAAATACGTCTTATTTTCAGTGTTAGTGCATAAAATTGGTGGCATTGTATTTGTTAAGTGCTGTATTACAGGCGTGAGTGTGGGAAAATGGTATAATGATGGTGAAACGTTTCTTTTCGTGTTGTTACCAAAACTCCATAGAAGCTTCAAGTAAAGTTGCCACCACTTTACAGGAGTATGACTTTGATTAAACTATGACTTGACTTGATGACTTCGAATGTGACTTGACACATATTTGCGTGGAATATCATTAACTTGATAAATTATCAATTACTTGACACTGGCTAAATACACAAAAGTGTGGAGCCAAAATATAAAAAAATAGTAATCTGCTCTCGGTAGGAGTTAATTAATTATATGGAGTTTTGGCGGGAACGCGAAAAAAAATTGCGTCACCGCATTGTATTATTTTCCAAAACTTGTGTTATTTTCAGTGTTAGTGCATAAAATTGGTGGCATTCTATTCGTTAAGTGCTGGATTACAGGTGTGAGTGTGGGAAAGTGATATTATATAATGATGGTGAATCGTTTCTTTTCGTGTTGTTTCCAAAACTCCATAGAAGCTTCAAGTAAAGTTGCCACCACTTTACTAGGAGTATGACTTTGACTAGACTATGACTTGACTTGGTGACTTCGTCTGTGACTTGACACATATTTGCGTAAAATATCATTAACTTGATAAATTATCAATTACTTGACACTGGCTAAATACACGGAGGTGTGGAGCCAAAACATAATAAAAAAAAAAGTTAAATTCATTCTTTGGTATTTTGTGACCGCTCACCGCAACTGCTTAAATTTTATTTAAAAAATAAAACAATATTAAGGATTTAACAAATAATTAATTTTTATCATCGTTATTGTAAATTACACATTGCATTTCTTATTATTCTAGTACAAAAATTGTAGATCTAAAATATTATATATAATAGAATATTACAACACGAACAATATTTATTTTGTTGACAAAAAAACTGTCATACAATATTACTTACACTCTTCTAGGAATTACGAAAACAAAACCTAAAAAACCTAATTTAAGTTTATACTATCTATAATTATTTATGCTGCAATTTTACAAGGACGCGTATTATATAAAATAAATGAAATAATATTTTACAGAATATCAATATAAAAAAAAATGCCTTTGTCGAGTCAACTACAATAATGCTGCGGCGCCTCACACTACAATATCTACAAAAACGATGCTATAATTCACTTTAAAAATAACTTTATTGATCTATACTTACCAAGGAGCAGAATTTTCATAATTTGAGCAATAGTGAGCTATTTTTAACTAAAGAGAAGATGTTACAATAAACTTAAACTTAACTAAGGCTCATTTATAAGGCACAAACCGTTCATCACTCAGTATAAATTATGTAATAAATTTTCATAAATTATTGCAAATGTATTAAGCTTTAACAAAAATTTGCAGAAACAAAATACATTTTACCCTAATTTAGAGACCAATGTGCGTAAATGCTAACTGGATACGATACAAATGTAGAATAAATATTATTTTACCCCATTCCAATGACTTCCGAGTCTTACTATCACACACGCATCAACATAATATGAATCCATCATTATAATAATCTACTTCCTAATAAATTTAAATCACAGCCTGATTTGTCCCGATATTATTTTGTCATACTCATCTACGCCCAGAGGTACATATTTGTCTAATTTAGATTCTAGGTAGTACAGCTTGTCCTTGACTACTGATGGATTATATCCTTCTTTCTGCAAATCCACTTTCCTCAGCTTGAAAGTACCTGAAAATAGAATTTAAACTAGAAAATATTTTTTGTTTACAGATTTATTTTTGTGTAAATAAAAAATTTGATCCTCGAATGAGATTTCAGCTCGCACCAATCCGTCCCTTAAGCCTATGGCCGTAACTTGGATATCGGCCTTCTCTCACAGAGAGAAAAGTGCATACGCCGCTCTGGCCAAGTGCAAGTCGGTGAGTTTTTTAACATCTAGTTTCCTCCCGACGTTTTACTTCACAGTTGTAAGAGTGAAAGGAAGTTCCACACATAACTCTAATAGCCAAACCAACCAACCAAAAAACGGGGCTTACAACCAGGATGCGCGATTTCAAAATCGCATGAGCTACCGCTGGACCAAGCTTCAGCTCAATTATCACGCATAATATCACCTCTGGGATATTATAAACTACACACAATCAATCGTTTAGTTATCTTACACATAAGGTTTAAATCGGTGATAAATAAAGATAGCTATTTGTAAACTCATCCATCTATTGGTATAATAATTAAAAACTGACCAGTCATATCAACGCTGGTCATGAGCCTGATGAAGATTGGGCGGGCGTACTTCGGCAAGTCTTGAGACATATCCTTGATGAGCTTGTCCAGATCTAACGTGCCTTCTGCGTCTAGGATACCGCACATGCCCGCTCGACCCTCCACGTTGGGTATCTGCAAATATTATTAACTTTTATGCCACTATTTTGAAACGGATACAGTATTGCTTACAGCAAAATCCTACGTATAGAAATCAGAAAATACAAAGGAAGGAGAAGCCCATGATTCAGCGGTAACCGTTTATCAACTGGCGTCTAATGGGTACATGGGCACCCTTGTACAGCCGTGGACGTTTTTAGGCTGATGATGGCTAAGAAGATAATGATACCAGTTGACACCTAAGTGGGATAAAAATAGGCAAGATGCAGCAGGCGCCACGTGTCTTTATAATCATGCTGCTAAAGGTTTTGCTTCTATTTACAACCGACCGCCTGGTGTTGACGTCAATGATAGACGGCTTGTTGTAAATAGCCAATTACCGTTCTTCCGTACTTCCTCGGCAATTACCGCTACCATTCAGTTCATTTTTGGTCTTCTGCGTAATTTGGTGTAGTATTAGATAATATGAGATAGATATGGTGTGGTACATACATAGGTTCTTACCAACGGGCGATGGAAGTGCATCTAGCAAAGGTATTGATGATGATGATGTGAATACACACGGCCTTACCTCGACACCATAGACGACGGCGTCCCTCTGCTCCGCGACGCGCGAGACGGCGGCCTCCACCTCGGTGGTGGAGACGTTCTCGCCGTGCCACCGGAACGTGTCGCCGGTGCGGTCGCGGAAGTACAGGTAGCCCAGCTCGTCCGCCACCAGGATGTCGCCTGGAGTATACACGGCCTTACCTCGACACCATAGACGACGGCGTCCCTCTGCTCCGCGACGCGCGAGACGGCGGCCTCCACCTCGGTGGTGGAGACGTTCTCGCCGCGCCACCGGAACGTGTCGCCGGTGCGGTCGCGGAAGTACAGGTAGCCCAGCTCGTCCGCCACCAGGATGTCGCCTGGAGTATACACGGCCTTACCTCGACACCATAGACGACGGCGTCCCTCTGCTCCGCGACGCGCGAGACGGCGGCCTCCACCTCGGTGGTGGAGACGTTCTCGCCGCGCCACCGGAACGTGTCGCCGGTACGGTCGCGGAAGTACAGGTAGCCCAGCTCGTCCGCCACCAGGATGTCGCCTGGAGTATACACGCGGTTAGAACGATACTAATATTGATCCTTGATGATGATCATTTTATCCATTAACATTTACGACTTCTATGAGCGTATCCAGCCTTCTGTGAAGGGAAAGCGTAGACTATGCACGTGCACGACATAAGATGCCATAAGGGCACTTCGAGTAATGCTTGTTATTGCTAAGTAAGGGCAAACATCCACAGACCACACTTCCTTTACCTGATATAAACGCAGAATCTCCCGGAGTGAATACATCGCGGACGATTTTCTTATCGGATGCTTCCTTGTCGACGTATCCGAGGAAAGCCCGCGATGGATTATTCGGCTTTATCTTTCCTATGAACACACCTGGCTCATTCGGTTTTGCCAACTGAAACAAGGCACAATCTCCATATTAAGCTGAGCTCTATCTATTACAAGCGGCTCGTCCCGGCTTCGCAAGGGTGGACATTTATTTACTAAACATTTTGGCATAAACATTTTTTTCTTGCAATTAAAATAGCCTTCATTAATCAGTGATAATGTAGCACTCAAATGGTGAAAGAATTTTTAAAATCGGTCCAGTACTTTTTGAGCCAATTCATTACAAACATACTTACATAAAAATCTTTCCTCTTTATAATATTAGTTTAGATATAGATTGGTGCTTATATTTTTCGAGGATCTATTTAGCGTGGAACATTTTAAGACTATATAATTTATTCTTTCTCACTAGCGATGTATGAGTAATATTAAAAATGCTATTCCCTACATTAAGAATAATGTAATGACACCTTCGAAAATGAATCTACACCATTATGTTTATTGAATTACCTGACACAATCCCTTGGAATTTCTGATAGGTTCTCCAGTTTCTTGATCGACCTTCAGAATGGCAATAGGGTAGACAGCTGGAATTATTCTCGATACAAAACCAATCGCACCAGTTTTGTTGTCGATGTTCACTGAAAACAACACAAATAGTTAAATTAGAAAAACGTTAGAAACTAGAAACATACCACCTAAATATTTTTAAATGGTAAATTGTCCACAATTATTTATTTAAGTAGAATAGTAGGATACCTATGTTCGCATTTCCTTCGGTGGCACCATAGAATTCAACGACTTTCTTAATGTTGAAACGCTTTACGAAGGGGGTCCATATCTGAAAAAAAAAAACAAGTTAGGAGCTTATTATCAAGGAAGCTACATATTTGTTTGCCATTCTCTATTATATAAAAGCTGTATTTAAATAATTTGATTAAATTTTAATTGAAGATAGGTGCCCTCGAAAGAGCAGAATAATTATTGTTATTAAATTAAGTTTAAAAAGTGTGCTTTAGTTAGACCACACCACTGAAGTAAAACTTCTTCAGCTCCATCTATCGGCCGGTATAGGTAACTTTGTTTTTGCTTTGTTTAATGTTAATGTCGCCATCTTGACAATTGTAAATTGTCATTTTACCGGACATATGTAGCAACATAATAATAATAAAATTATAGATATTAAGTAATTTTTAACTTTGTTATGTTGACAAAGAAGATCTACGTGAATTAACAACTTTCAACTTTCCTTCGCCTCGTCAGCTTACTCCCCAAGTCAAGCGTGCGTAAAGAAGTTTGACTTCAATAAATAAACTTAAGAGCTGTCAGACTTTGGTGCAGACGGGCATAAGTCACTTACCGTAGGTCGCATGCCGTTACCATAGACAGTTCTGACTTTGTGTTGCCGGTCCGTGGCGGCAGGTGGCGTTGACAACACATATCTGCACATCTCGCCGATGTAGTGAGCAGCCTGCAAACGTGCATTATTATTATTCATATTAAATTATTTTTACTTAAACAGAAAATAAACTTTAAGTAGAATTTTAAAAAATTTAAGTAAGAACAAAATTATTATTTTTTAAACTTTAAACACTTCAAATAATGAGGAAGATTTCCATTCGGTATTTACATGATAGCTCAGTTGGTAATAACCCTGTCTTCTGAACTGTAGGTTGTGGGTTCGATTCTCACTCAGGACATACATTTGTGTGATGAACATCGATGTTTGTTCTGTGTCTGGGTGTTATATATTGTATTTTATGTATGTATTCACAAAACAAAAAGTAACTAAGTAAGTATTTTATCGGTTATCTGGTTCCTATAGAACAAGCTTTGATTAGTCTGGGTCTAGATGGCGCTGTGTGAAATATCCACAAATATTCACACATAATAGGTCTTTACCTATGAAATTGCCGTATTGCAGTACAGACTTTTTCAAACAAAAAAAAGTTTTGAATGGCTATGAATTCTAAATTCAAATTAATTTTGTTTTAAAAATATGACATTCTATTTACAATATAAGTCTTTAGTTTATTGATTAGCGTTGTATTTTCATTACATTTCAACATTTTTCCTCATAATGGATACCTTGAAATTTCGTGTAATTATGGAATATGAGTTCCGTCGTGGCACCAACGCGGCACAAACGACACGTAACATCAACGACGTTTACGGAGAGAACTGTACAAACGAACATACAACCCGTTATTAGTTTGCTCGGTTCCGTTCTGGGAATTTTGACTTGAAAAATGAACCTCGTGGTCGTCCGGAAACTTTGGTCAACAATGATGAATTAAAGGCGATTGTGGAAGCTGATGAATCTCAATCTACAGCTGAGCTGGCAGCAGCTTTTGACGTTAGCATCAAAACAATATTGGTCCATTTGCGACAGATTGGCAAGATAAAAAAGCTTGATAGATGGGTGCCCCACGAAATTAACGATCGCCAGCGCAACGTACGCGTCGAGACTTGCCTTGCGCTGCTTAACAGGCACAGAAATGAAGGGATTTTGAACCGAATTGTTACGTGCGACGAAAAATGGATTCTTTTTGACAATCGAAAGCGCTCAGCAAGTTGGTTAGATCCTGTTTCGGTACCAAAGCAATGTGCAAAACGAAAAATGACCCCTAGAAAGGTGATGGTCACAGTTTGGTGGTCTAGTGCTGGTGTGATTCATCATAGCTTTTTACAAAACGGTGAGAGCATTACTGCAGATGTGTACATTGAAGAACTGACCACAATGATGGCGAAACTCGCACGTCTGCAACCAGCTTTGGTCAATCGGTCGTCTCCACTGCTACTTCACGACAACGCGCGACCCCATACTGCACAACAGACCGTCTCTAAGCTGCATGAGTTGGGTTTGCAAGCTCTCCCTCATCCGCCATACTCACCAGATCTTGCGCCTACCGACTATTACTTTTTCCAAAATTTGGACAACTTTTTAGCGGGAAAAAAATTCAATTCCCGAGAGGCAGTACAAAACGCCTTTGAAGAGTTTCTTGTCTCCCGTCCTGCTGATTTTTTCAAGAAAGGCATCCATAAACTGCCACAGCGTTGGCAAAGATGCATTGATTGCAGGGGTGATTACTTTGAATAAAAGAAATAAATAAGTTCGAAAAAAAAAATACTTTAACTTTTTTCAAATAAAACGGCAATTTCATAGGTAAAGACCTAATATATTATTTAATGCCTCGGTATATCCCAAAGATGGCACACACTTCGCCCAGAAGCTAAGTCTTCTAATTCAGCGAGGTAATGCTGCCAATATTCTTGCAACCTTACCACGCGCAAGTCAACACTTGGACGTCATATTTATTTTGTAAATAAAATTTTAACTTGTGACTTTTTATAATTATTATCTAATATTCATTAAAATATTTCATCTCTGATCTCAGTTATTTTTAAGCGATTCGGAAAAAAAATTATTATATTTATGTCTACTGTCGGATTGATCCCATACAATTTTTATCAAAATCGTTTCAGTGGTTTGGTTTTTAAATCAAAATTTCTGGACAAAATACAAAGATGATGAGAATTATATCATCCAATCATTAAAGTATTTCCCAGTATGAAATTAAGGTAAGTGAAGTAGGTTCAACCACTTTCCCTTTCACAAAAAAAAATTAGTTAGACTGAGAATAGTCTAACTCGCAGTGACGTCACATTTATGTATATATTACATTTTGATATATTTTTTGCGACAAAAGTATTGGACTTTAATCTTTCCACTCCATCTTTAAAAACTTTAAGATCATATTATTAAATAAATTATTTACTGGCTTAGTTTATTCAATAAATTAACATATGTTATTTATAACCCAATTCAAGGAAATAACGTTTCCAGTTTGTTAACGATATTTCCTTTACAGTTTTTGAGAGATCTTTTACCTATAAGTTATGTTTTGTACCTGTACATAATAAAACTATTGTGAAATGATTCTCTGTGATTTGATGTAACCAAAACGAATTATCAATATAAACGTGCATTTTCTCAGTGTCCCTATCTATGATTATTGATAATCTACATATTATTATGCAAGTGGAGAATATGATAATTAAGATAATATACGAGTTCATAGTACGAGATAAGTAAAAAACACACGACATAAAGTTTTGTATTTAGTAACCTAGACAAATATTGTGAAATGTATATTTTGGTAGTTACTAGTTTCGTACAGCCATATTGATCACCCATGCCTTCCAGTCTATGGTCCACGGGTAGATATATCATAATAATAAGATTTACAATAATGTGATAAGAAATTGATTCCTGAAAAAAAAAAATAAAAAAAAATTAGTTCGTAAATCTATTTTCATCAGGCGGTTTCATTAAATATGTAATTTAAAAATATTTATCAAACAATTTTTTTATTTTTATTATTATTCTTACCTTACTAATTAATTTTTGTTTGTAAATTAATTTAATATCATATAGAAATATGAATAATAAATATGAATGCACGTCCATTGAACATCAAGTCACGTGGTTAAAATTTATTTAATTAGGCAATTAAAATGTACCTTACTAATTAATTTGAATTATGATTGATACACAAAAAGATACGATCCATATATAATAACACGTTTTTAATATATTAGACATTATGCGAACGACTAGCTCGTCAGGTCATTAACATAAGTCATGCACATAATAATGGTCTTAAGCTATAATGTATAGTTCAAAAGCGAATATTATGAAGACGTCCTTACATCACTGGCTAGTCCAGGTGATGCATGATTAATATGGGTGTTGTGGGACCATGGTCCTCGTAGTTCCTGAGTCTCTAAGACACAGGGAATCTAGAGAACAAGTGATCGTTGGGCGTTATTATTATTATACAATACAATAATACTTTATTGAACACCAACTAATACGTAACAACGCACCTTAAAAAAACGTACAAAAAATGGTAGAATAAAGGGCGGCCTTATCATATTAAGCGATTTCTTCCAGGCTACCTTAGGATGGACAAGAATTAAAGGACCAAAATTGTGGTTGGTGTTGTTACAACTTACGTACTATAAACAAAAATGTGATAACATAGGTATTATCACTTCAAATATAAAAACAATCAATACTAAACTTACAATACATACTAATACCATATATCATAAATATAATAATACAATATATGTAATATATGTATGTAATATATGTTTTCCGACCTACCTACCCACTTAGTCTACCTGTATTATTTTGCGATTTTACTGTTTACTATTAGTAGTCCTATATTTTAATGTTGAACCTAGCTAATAAGTAATATTGTTTTCTCCTTTTAGTTACCTACCTACCTCGAACCAAAAGTTTTCATGTATTTCTTTTTTATGTAATAGTTACCTCGCTTATACCTGTATATTATGTTCGAAATACAAAATGTAGATTCAAAATGGCTTAAGGGCAACATAGCAGGTACCTAACAGTTTTATAGCGGAACGGATATAATAAGCTGTGAATCTTAGATTAATAAATAAATAAATAAATACAAATATAATACATCGACAGGTATTATATTTAGTAAAGAATCAACGAACTTCTTGAACAATTGAAATTGCTTCCTATAAACGAACTGGCAATTCCATTAATCCAATACAATAACCACTATCTCCGAACGTGCGCTTTCTCTACATTAGTGTTCGTTTACGTTCCCACCTGCAACGATCTTTGGCAACTGCATCTGCGCTTTCACTGCCTTTCACTCACAGCCTGACATCTTATGAGAGATCGCATTGTTCATTGAACAATACCTTTATCTCCGAGCAAAGGTGATTGTAATGTCGCAGCCTCACATCATATGCCTATATGATGAAGTCTTGTCTATATAAAAAATAAGTTCAAGAATCACAAAATTCGAGGACATGCGTTATGCACTTGGCCGGCATGGTGGGCTATGACATACTCTCTCCTGCAGTCAGAAAAGGCTCATAATCCACCAGGAAGTGGATACCTGTATGGGCTGATGCACCGATATGCTTCCAAATAATCGAAGCTTCTACTCGTTCGATTAATTGGTACTCCTTGAACTTGATTTAATATAAGTAGCCACCGGTTCTGGCAAGCGATCTTTTCAAAATAATTACATTAGCAATGGTAATGTGATAAATAATTTAACACATGCAGCGAATGATTACCGCAATTGATCAAGAGTAAGGTCAGATCGCACGTGGTTTTTGTATCAACTTTAATGGACTTTAAAGATTCACGTGGTCCACCAGCTAGAATCAGATGCGAGGAAGGAGTTAAAATCGTTAAAACCAATACAAGTTTGGCAAGCCTAAAAGCAACGCTAAGTCAACCAGCACGATCTAGTTCTGTCGACCATTCGTGACACATTAGCAGAGCCTAGGAAAACGCACGCAAAGTGGCCCGTCAATAGAACTAACGGTAAACCTGCCCCGGAGAGACCCAAGTCCCCAAAATGCGAATTTAGCTGCTGTTATACATCACTATACTAGTTTACAACATGAGTGTATGAAAAGATTTTCTTTGTGAGTTTTTGGAAATTCGGTAGGATCAATTAGAAAGTATGCTTGTGTTAAGTTTTGCAACTAGTTGCGAGAGATCAGTTTTCCTTTTCTTGGCAACTAGTTGCGATAGAATAAATAGCTTCAATAAATGACGGAGTTCTATCTAAGGTATAAGACATAAAAAATACAACCGAATTGAGAAAAAAGTTCAATGGTTTAATTACTAGGTACAAAAGCTTTTTTTATGTTAATGAATAACGTGACGAGTTTGTCGTTCACCTGATGTTAAGCGACACGGCCGCACATAACAGTTGCAGTCACTTGAAACTCTACTCTGATGTTAAGTTTCGAATGACACTGCACTGCGCACGTCATCCTGAGACATCAGCACATTCGAGTTATAAGATTACTAGACTGTGAGATCAGATCATAAAGTGTCATTGCCTAGTACTACCTACAGTGTCCTTCAAACTGGAACACAGCGTTTGCCACTACTTCTTGGCGGCAGAGTAACTGGCAGACCTTCCTATACGAACTTTGCAGTAAAATCCTACCACGTAGTAACTGCTTTTTGCAGTTGGAGCAAAAAATCTGAATATATTGACGTGTACGTTGAACGATTTTGGCTGTTGCTTTATTCTTTGATGTTACTTCTGATTATCTTCTGCATAGAAATAGATCTTCTGCATGTATACATTATTACGAAGCGCTCTATTATTCTATCTAACAGTTAGCCAAGTTCCGCATTACGAAGTGTACCTACGTGTACATGATCATTAATAGAAGACGAGCTCCTTTTTATGACATGTAGTTTTTGCGTTCGCGCATCAACTACCTTGGTCATTTCAGATGATGCCTATCTTTTAGCTGCGAGGTCATATGTTAGGGTCTGTAATATAAAAGATCATTTGCGGACGTGGTCGCGGATACAAGTGAATGATAGGATATGCATGCATGTGCGCGTTGTTTTATAAAGTATCTATTATAAAGCTATGGTATTATATATGGGCAGAACAATGGTCGATACTACGACATAGCTAGTTGCAAGTACACAAACATGGCACGTAAAGTTTTCTAATAATTGCCTATGTTTCATTGCAGGTACTGTAATGAGGCAACGAATAATAGTTAGTTATCGATGGGGCTCTACAATGTGCGTTTGAAAATATTCCATTGTAAATTACGTAAAACTAAAAAGACGTACTTAAGTAACCATTATTAATTTACTTTTTATCACAAAATTAATTGACAATTATCATTAGTGTGACATTAATGGCACCAAAGGAACAGTAGTCTAGAACAAGCTGTTTTGTGTTAATTCTAACATTGAAGATCATTCAGAATTCAGAAACGATTTCTTTGATCTTATACAGCAGGGCTAAAATGAGGTACAAAAATAAACGTTTACGTGCTATTTATTGTTCATTGATAATCTCACCACCGGAATGGGAGGAATAAAAATTTTATTGTTACTTTTCACTACATAGATTGTTCTCGCGAACCGAACACATAATTCAAAATATAAAATGATTAAGCCCGGGGTATGTGAGGACACGCTCCAAACGCTACTCTTATGCAACTACTTTAAATTCAATCACGCGCCCTTTATATAGGTCGGCGCAGACGTACGTAAACAAACGTGTATCCCTATAAACGCATCTCTCCTTTCGAGAAAGAGTATGACCAATGAAAACGTAACGAAAGATTTATGACGTGATCCACGGAATTGTTCATTGGTTAAACGCTTTCTCGAGAGAAGAGAGAGATACGTTGATTTTAGCCCTGCAGGTATACCGTGTATTAAATGTCGTTGTCTAAACACTCTAAACAACACAAGTCCCCGACGCATGAGAGGTTTTGTTGCAGCCCCGCAGTGAAGCGGCAAGTAGGTATGGGTATGACGAAATTATATACATTGTAGAACCAATTTTGAGGAAATAATATACTTACATTGTAGAAGCAATTACGAGGAAATAATTTACATTGTAGAACCAATTTTATATGTAATTTGAATGCCTATAGCTATTAAAGTAAACAATACCAATTAGAAATAGAAAACAACTGATAGTTATTCCTAACAGACTCCTCATAGTTTTTTTTTTCGCTAATTAGAATTAAATTTTTGTCTTTAACGATTTTTATTTTATGATAAAAATAATTGCGGTTTATTGGCAGTGGTATCGAGATTGACACACCACGCAGATATTACTTAGAAAGCTGCACCTGGAGAATAGCCGTTGTACTGACTGAGCGAGCCGCCTCGTGAGGCTGTATTGACTAACGCTTGCTTGAGTAAATGTTTTTTCTTTCTTTCTTGCCACGGACGAAACACACACTGACCGAACGAGCATTTGCCTACTGAGGCAGCCTCGCGAGGTTCCTTGGTCAATCAGTACGCGTCTAATGACGAATGTTTCGTAGAGTTCACTCACCGTAGCATTATACTTGATGCAGTCGGGGAAGTAAGAGGAAGCGGAGAACTTGTTCCTAATAACGATGGTGCAGCCGAAGATCATCGCCTGTCCCATAGTGATGCAGCCACCCGCAGAGTGGTAAAGAGGCATGGGGCAGTATATGACGTCACTCTTGCGCAGGCTGCCGAGGTAATGGACGCCTGATGCCATGAACACCATCCTATGGAGGTTAATTAACGTTGGAAACTTATTTCATATGCGAGAAACTGTGACAATGGGACCACCACGTCTCTTCCCGTCGACGTCTCTCGTCTGTGGATGTGATATGTGAAAAATGCGGCTGGTACAAAAGGTTAGATACCAAATGCAATTTTCACTTGTCTAACTTATCATTTATTTTTACCTAAGATTTACAACGTTATTAAACTAATATAACTTTAACTAGTTGTTTGACGAAAGACTACAAAAACGCTTAAAAGTCGCTCCTAAAATTGTATGTTGTACAACCTTTATTGACTGTGTGACTCTAGTTTATGAGCAATAAAGATTACCTATTTTTAAATCAATCAATGGTTTTGTATTTAAATTACAAAAAAAATTATGAGTCAAAGGTATAAATGTACCTATAGTGGGTGACCATAAAATTCAATGTGACCTGTTCAACGCAACCGTGCGACAGAAAGAATCAATCTGATATCAAAGTGGCAAGCGACTAAAATAAATCCTTATTTACTTACTTGATGAATTGAAAGTGTCGGTTTGGATTTCTTTGATGCAGAAACAGAATATAGGATTAACGCTTGAACATAACAATAAAATGTTAAGAATATAATGGCCACAAGCTTTCTACATCCGCGTATTTCATAAGAGCGGCTATTCAAAACAGTTATAAAATACGAAACTTCAATTCAATGAAATGCTGAGAATCACTACATCGTAAAATGAACAGTTTTCAGTGTTTACTGTTTAGAGAGAGAAAGCCAGTACAGGAAGCTACAGAGTTAAGAATTTTCTGGTAGCGAAAACTACCTATAGTTTTAAATACTGCAATGTTTATTTTTGAAAACCGATAATAAACTGATGTGTATGATATATGGGGTTGCCATAATCATTACGCTTGGCAAGCTACTTGGTGATCGCAATAGACTATAATGCAGACTGAGGAGAACTCTGCTGCCCATTCTAAGGGTTTTTCCTTAGCCGGTTCTTACAGCACTCACGGGAATAGATAGGGTAGTCCTTACCACATGGCTACAAATAATAATAATAGCGTGTTCATACTTTTGGAGCTGACTATACCTATTAAGTAACGCACTGTTACAATTCATCAAGACAAAATAAGAGCTTTATGACGAATTAATAAAATCCTTATTAAATAAACGAATGACGTAAAGAGTTTAAAACCTTAATTTTAAAAGTTATTCAAAACAATCAGCTGGTCCCAGAAACAGGACATGTTTTTATGGTAAGTATTATACAAGTATAATATTAAACCTGTATTTGGTGGTCCTTGGACAAATAATAAAAACTAGGATACGTATATACAATAAATACACGTAACTGCATTAAAACTTTAACAAACCTACTTCTTCAGTACAGCAGTACTACTACGGCAGTACAGATTTGAGTCATAGGTAAGAACACTCGCGACTCGAAATCTTGATCAAGACACCTATAAAAAATCTAAATTGGTTCATGCATAGAAATATAAGGCTCATTCATCTGGGAGCTACGATGGCACAGACAGACACAGTTTTATAGTCAATGAAATGAAATCTCACCTAGACGAAGAAATGACAGCTGCCTTCGGTAGTCCAGTGGTTCCAGAAGTGTAAATGTACAACAGCTTGTCGTTGAAGCCACTTCCATCGGTGAGCGACCACGGCGCAGGCGCAGTAGTTTCCAGCAACGAGGTAAAGTCGTTAAGAGAATCAGCGACTTTGACGCCGTCATCCGTGCTCAGGGGACGTCGCGTGTGCACATATAGTTTGATAGACGGGTTCAGCTCTTTGGATATATTTTGGAATGCTGTAGAATAAAATAAGAAAAATATTGCTTGATCCAGTGATTTATAAGAAAATCAGCTTTTTTGCTTGTTTACGAAATATAAAATCCTACAAATTATAAATAAAATAATAAATAAATAAATATGTGTGGACATTTCACACAGCGCCATCTAGCCCCAAACTAAGCAAAGCTTGTACTATGGGAACCAGATAACTGATAAAATACTTAGATACTTTTTTTTGTAAATACATACTTAGAATACAATATAAACACCCAGACACAGAACAAACATCGATGTTCATCACACAAATGTTTGTCCTGGGTGGGAATCGAACCCACGACCTGCAGTTCAGAAGGCAGGGATACTACCAACTGAGCTATCGGGCCAGTCAAAGTCAAATTACTATAGAATTTAAATTTTATACTTAATCTACCTGCATAATATTTTTATTAGATGATGTAAGTTATAATCTGTTCCCCGCGATTCATTATAATAAATTAATTATTTAACACCTGCATTTTATTTTGTTTTGCTTTGCACGCGAGACCCCTTAATCTTTCAGGATTATAAAAACATGTTCGGTACTGCAAGCAATATGTATTCAAGTAAGCTAATTGTTATCGAAATTGGTTCGCTAGAAAAAGCTACACAAACAAACATACCTACATTAGTTAGTACATTATACCTCTTTGACATTAAATATGGCACTTACTTTACCTAATACTATTTTTGCAATAATCTTGAACGGAAATGCTAATCTATTATTTTGGTTTGTAGATTATTCGGAATACCATTCATTATAATAACCGGTACCTATAATGATATTGCAACCGTGCAAGTTCAAGCCGGTTCCCGCGGCTTCTCAAGTTTCGCCTTACATTGAAAGTGAAGGTTCGCCGTGGCATAAATAACACCAAATCATAGGTAACTAACTAATAGTGGCCCGCCCCGGCTTCGCACGGGTATCTTATATATTTCACATCTATACAACGTGTTACAAAATACCCCGTTAAATATAATTCATTATCAAAGCCAAAAATTTTGTCAACCCTAGTATGCTGTCATGTCAGGGAAACAGATTATTTAACAGAAAAGGCCTGCGTACCTATTTTACCTAATAATTATCAACATTAATCGTTTTTTTTTCATTCATAAATGTTTGCTAACTCAATACAAAGATGTCATTATACTCAAGTACTGGCTTCAAAAAATGTCAAGTTGGAAAAAAATACGTTGTCAGTTTCAAATATTTTAATCGATATCCTACAATTACTGTTTCGAGGGAGTTTTGGCGGGAAAACGAAAAGATCACGTCGCCGCATCTGATTATTTTCCAAAACTTGTGTTATTTTCAGTGTTAGTGCATAAAATTGGTGGCATTTTATTCGTTAAGTGCTGAATTACAGGCATGAGTATGGGAAAGTGGTATAATGATGGTGAAACGTTTATTTTCGTGTTGTTTCCAAAACTCCATAGAAGCTTCTGGTAAAGTTGTCACCACTTTACTAGGAGTATAACTTGACTAGACTAGACTATGACTTAATTTAATGACTTGGACTGTGATTTGACTTGACTTGACACATTGTATAATATTAATTAACTTGAGAAATTATCAATTACTTGGCACTGTATAATCTTTACTTACCAGTCTCAAACTCCTTTCCATAGATGATGGTATCGCACTTCGCGATGTTGACAGAATGCAGAAGAGTGTTGCCAGTCTGGTTCGTGTTAATGAGGGGACAGACTCCTCCAATCCTGGCAGCACCGAGCCATATCGCGGGCAGTTCTGGGCTATTGTTCATCATAATGCCAACTGTGTCTCCACGTTTGACGCCTTGTGCTTTGAGGACTGCCGATACACGCAAACTGTATTGTTCAACCTGGTAAAAAATTTAGATTTAATACATAAAGAAGCAAACAAGAATATATTTATTGCTATTTAGAAATTTATAAAAAAGCCTTGAAATATGAGGGACACGATGATAGGTTACCAATATTCAGATTAATAAATAGAACAGAAAAGAATAAAAAGAAAACTTAATCTAACCAAACACTACCAGTAGGCAACGTGCCCAATATGCTGGCAGCATTGCCACATTAAATGGCAATGCTTTAGCCGAAGTAGGGACCAGCATTTTCTTCACATGTTGCTTCAACCAGACGTTTAGAAAGATTATAAAAAATTAGGTGAGCTCTTAGTCCCCAAGGCCCTAGTGTTTCAATTTCAACTGCAAAAGGCGCAAATATAAAACAGCTATCAAGATTACTAGATTTGCGTTGCTGTTCAGCAAAATCCGCCGCCAGCCGTCAGCCCTATTTGTGACGTTTTCCAATAGGAATCGACACCAACAATAACTGAATTCGACTTAAACTATGTGCATTATATTTAAATTCTAAAACAATAAAAGTAACTGAACTATGTAAAACTTTACATTAATTATTTTACCACACTTAATTTAACAATTAGTGAACTACCTGTTTATGTACCTATTGTCACTAATCATTCTCAAGTAAAGCAATTTCGGCGTGGTGCGTACGACATGCGTCATAAACACCGTTTTTCTCATCATATATTTATAATTTTGACTTTATAATGATCATAAATCATTGTATGAAAAACTTTATACGACATACAAAAAAAATATCTACGCAAAGTTATGAACGCTTATTACTTGTAAGAATAAAAATTAAATCTTAAAAAGGACCCTTGTCTACATTTATGGATATAATACGAGTACATATAAAATGTTTTGTGAACAAATGACTGACTGACGGATCAACGCACAGCCTAAACCACTGATCGTAGAGGCCTAAAACTCGAAGAGTGTGTTCTTTTTGTGACGTAGACATCCGATAAAAAAGGATTTTCCAAAATTCCACACCTAAGGGGGTGAAAAACGGGGGCACAGATTGTATGGGACAACGTGATTCCTTGGCCTAGATTACTTCAAATTTTGCATAAACCTTTTTTAATAGACCTGACCTGATGGAAGATTTTTTCGTGTTTTATTAAAATTCACTTCTAAAGGGGTTAAAAAGGGGTAGAAAGTTATTTTGGCGGTGATTTGCTCCGAAGTTGATATCAATACTTCTTAGTGGTTTTGATTAAAATAACATTTTATTTTGACACATGTTTGAAAACTGAATCCGATTTTTACAAAATGGTCATAGATGGCGAAGAAAAGCTTGTTATTTTTTATTGTTTCCAAAATTAAAAAAGACTTTGTTGCTTAGTGACCACATCGCCCAATCGGTAATATACAAAAAAAAAACAAGTTTAAAATACGTTCTAGACCAACATTGGTCTGCGTGGCGATATATATTACTCTTTCACACTCAAACGGCTGGACCGATTTGGAATATAGATAGTGGATTAACACATAGGTTTTATTATCAGCGGGCGAAACCGTGGGGCGCAGCTAGTTAGTTTATAGATAAAATAAATAACTATCGTATCACGTACGAGTGCAACAAGAAATGACAGCAGCTTTGATTCATTTAGCGCATTTAATCACATAAAATATGATTTTGTACTTAGTAACCTTAATTAAATGAGCCATTAATCTTAAAAAATATATACAGAAAACTCGTTAAACGTAAGCACGTTTGTGAAGAGAACCGACCTGTTTTTCACGTGCCATGGTATTGTATAAACCTAATTTATGGCAAGGTCAATATTCTTCTTTTATTCTTGACTGGCCTGATAGCTCAGTTGGTAGTTTCTTTGTATTCTGTGTATGTTTTTACGAACGAAAAGTATCTAAGTATTGTATCAGTTATCTGGTACAAGCATTGCTTAGTTTGGGGCTAGATGGCGCTGTGTGAAATGTCCACATATATTTATTTATATTATTTATTCACGTACATGAATGTGGTAAGTCTTGGCGTGAATGTTTAAGCCACCCTGATACCATCCGTAAAAATTATCAATAACATCATTATAAAAATACCTGTTCGAAAGTCCAAGTCTCGTTTTCGAATAAGAAGCAAGCTTTGTCGGGATGTTTCTTCACCATTTGATGGAAAATATCCGGCATTGACCAGTTCTTGTTCGTAAATGTCCTCGTGAGCCATAGTATTTTGATGTAGCACCATAATGCTCTGTGGGAAAAAAAACAGTTATTAAAACTACCAGACGCAAAACATGCACTAGTGTTGTAGGGGAGGAAACTATATGAACGGAGAGTTAAAGGGGGTTAATTCATGGCCTATCAGGAACTTCATTGAGCGCTTTCTCCATCCCCCGTAGTGGGGCCAGTGGCGGAGAGTCGGGGGACTCTCCGCTGCACTTACATGGCCCCACACGTCTGGTGGGCAACTGAGGTGGAAGGTTGCCCACCCACTGGCGCAGAGGCCTGGAAGGGCCACCTGCCGGGGCGAGATGGTAAATGCAGTGCGTCTCCATCTCACCTCATCCCGGCGGCGGTCGGATCACGGGGGGGTTTTAGTGGGTTCGAGTCCCACATACCCCCTGCTACCACCCCCGTGGTGGCAGGGAAGTGCGAGGGCATTTCCCCCCCCCCCTCAAAAAAATAAAAAATAAATGGCCTATCAGGAAAATTATCGAACTTCAAATGTCCTTATGCCCTTATAAGGAAATAGTTTTCATTCAACACCATATCGTCTCATGTTCGATATTTTTTATAATCGGATCCCAAGACGAATACTTGATTTCATTATGAAGATGGTATTAATCATTTGAAAATCCATCGAGAACAGCATGACGAGAATGACAAAACACACATGACAAAACGTATGGTAAATGGTATCCATCCGTACTTGGCTACAGCGTGGTGGATTACGACTTACATTGTCTCCAATGACAGAATGCCCGTGTCCCATCAGCGAGGTCTGAGGGCTTATATTAAATAAATGGTGTTGCTAGGCACAACTAGAGCTAATCCAGGGTATTGGATATAATTATATTACAAATATAGATAAAGATAATTATCTTTGTATTTATGCAATATCCTCCAAATGCGATAGCGTTGAATTGGTGTCATTCTATCCAACGTCAGTAACAAAAAGATCGTTATAGGTTCTGGTGCAATTATCTAGCTGTCTTTTTTTTGAAGTCTCGAAGAAACATGTGTATAATATTCAGGTCAAGTATAAGGTTTGCGTTTGAGGTGAGTGAGTAGGTACTTAGAGGTTTATGGTATAAAAATAGATAATTACAAACTTTTTTCATTTTCATTTGTATCAATTATCTAAATATATATAACTCAAAGGTGACTGACTGATTGACTGACATATATCGTGATCTATCAACGCACAGCCCAAACCACTGGACGGATCGGGCTGAAATTTGGCATGCAGGTAGATGTTATGACGTAGGAATCCGCTTAGAAAGGATTTTTCGAAATTCCACCCTTAAGAGAGTGAAATGGGTGGTTGAACTATTTTCCCATAGGCCACGCCGCGGGTGAAGCTGCGGGCTGAAGCTCGTTACTTATAAAATTCTAATAAGTACGTTAAAATATTTTTCATTATTGCCAATTCACTGATGTGTCATACTCAAAGTTCTACTTAATATGAAAAATAGTTAAGCTGATAAAAGTCATCAAAACTACATAACTATTTAATCAATAAATATATTAACGAGTAATACATAATATGTATTAATAATATAATGTCAAAATCTTTTTTTACCTTATCTTTATTTATAACATAGCATCAAATCATATTTGGATTACGGTGTAATAATTGTACCTAATATATTATTCTATTCTACCCTATTCCATTGACAAATCGTTCACATAGAGACTTGACTTGAGAGAGAGAATTGACCCCATTTGAAATATTATCCACTGAACACTGAATTTTTTATCAATTAGTCATTCCTAATTACAAAAGATCAGAGAAAAACTTACGAAAAGTCTCGAGGGGCCGTCCTAGCAGCGATATAAAGCCACCTCCAGTAGAAAGCGATAAGGTAGACCACCAGAAAGATGACCAGCACGATGAGACTCGTCTGCCAGTCCTGGAAGACCCACGCGACTGCGCAAGCCGCTACAAGCACACCCAGAGCCAAGACCATGATGAGGATCTTACTCCAGGGGATGTCATCTGATGAGAAACCTCGGCTGCCCTTCTCCGGATCAGCGTTTTTGTGCGTGAACTAAAAAGAACGAAAAAATTTAAGTCTGAATGTTTTAGGGATCAACACGGACGATTTTTGGTATGCTAATGCCCGTATTATAATTTATTTATTTATTTACATACAATTTCAATTAAAACTCTACCACAGGCATTGTTACTTTGACTCCCCGATGTTAATTATAATGAAATAAACAATTGAATTCATTGATGTTCAGGCAAATACTGAATTGCTTTATCGGTGAATCAGAAACAAAAGATACGTTATCAAAATATTGAGTAAGGCATGGTAAGTAATGCATCAACATGGATTGTTTCAGAAAAGTATCACTTAAAATGGATTATCTTCTGTACTTATAATAAGACTAAAAGCGCTTTATTGCAATCTAGAAACTATGTAATAATGATTGTCGTGACGCACATAAATCAATAATAAGTTAGTATTGATAGCAGTTGGTCTACAGGTTAGCCTTCTGAGCTGTAGGTTATGGATTCGATTCGCACCCAGAAAAATATTTGTGTGATGAAGATAGATGTTTGTTCTGTGTCTGGGTGTTATATTGTGTATGAAGGTATTTACAAACAACAAGTAACTATGTACCTATATATCAGCTATCTGGTTCCCATAGTACAAGCTTTGCTTAGTTTGAGGCTAGATGGCGTTGTGTGAAATGTCCACGAAAATATAAATATATTGTTTCCGGGTTTGGCTGAATAACGACAGTACCTAGTCATTGAATACTGCTTAGCTTTAGCTGCCTCTTAACGGAATACAGAACAAGTGACTTGGAAATAACACAAAACAAAGGTGTTTAAGACAAAGGAAAATAAACAGACTTCGCTATATTCGTCAACGATTTTTTTATACGCAGAGATTTGTATATACATTGTACATGTACATTCATTCTACTCATTAGAATATATCTTGCCTAAATATATAGCTAATGTCGTTTATAAATTATTTTTTTTTAGAAAGGTTTAGAAAGGTCTTCACTAAATATTTCTACGAAATTGCTAGCACCTCCTTTTGACACGTACAAGTAAATTGGCTTCAGGAGAACTAAATGCAATTCTAGAAAATTTGCGTCTTGTTTGAGTATGTATGTGAAAACATATAAGAGTTCATCAATGTTTTTACCCTATTTTCACACCCGCATATAAAACTAAAGGTTATTAGTATCATGCACGAACATCATGTTTCTTAAAATGTAATGTATCTTAAAGAAAACATATTATTATCTACTTAGTAAAATCAAAAGCTTCAGTATTAATCTGCACTAAAGTTAGACAGCTCCTACGCACTACCTACCTCTGTGACATACCCAAATAAATATCATAGATTCATTGATTTATTCACCTTATAACATCGCGTTACACTGGTACGTCAATTTACAACAAATATATAAAGTCAACAAAATTTAAAATGAAATTACTAATAAAAAATATAAATATGAGTAGTGAAACGTGACTTAAAAGTAAAATTACACTATTTAATTTCTTGGTCACCAGTTATAAATGAAGATTCTGCCAGAGGCAATCTCATATATTCGTTCAAGGAATAAAATGGATGAACTTGGAAGAAATTTTTTTTTTTTTTTTTTTTTTTTTATTAGTAGGCATGTCATAGAGAGATAAGTGCAAACTTAAGAGCTGTCAAAAATTAGTACAGACGGTCATTAGACATCAAATTATAACCTCATCAAAGGTCTGCCCAGCAGACTTAAGTTTTTGAATTAACGAAGTAATAATTATTTTTCTTTACGAATAATTATCTGTTTTGTAAGAAATCATTGTGTGAAGTTTAAATCTTTGGAATACAACTTAATAAACATTTTGAATAGGTACTGACACTTATTACAGATGATCAATGTAAGTAACCATTTACTTAGTAATGACTGCAGACAAAAACACTCGACAAACTCTGACTCATTATAATTTACAACCAGCAATGCTTGAACTGTAAACCCATTTTTTTTTACTTACCTCTACGTTAAGTCCTTTGGTTTCAATCTTATTATTGTTCATGTTATTATCTACGTTCGCCTCGACATTTGACATCTCTGCACACACGTAATCTTACAGTGTTATATATCAGTAACTACTTGTTACTTTGTTATTAGAGGAAATCTAGTAGGAATTTCCCAGAAGCATCTTCAGGTAGATTACGTCATATTTCTGGAACAAAGAGATTTTTTTTATTAGTATAGTATTTTTAAAGTCATCGTTATTCTGCCCTTTGGTTTTATATCACGTGCGGTATGCACAGCACTTTCTTTTCATCTACCTACTCTCCCTTGTAAGCTGTCAACGTTTCATTCACTTTCATTCCAATCCATTCATATCTGGCTCATGCAATCCATCCAACTTTCCAAAAGCTAAACTAAAGCCACGTGTAATATTATAGCCATATACAATAATTAGTACGCTACCTCCTGGTAGTGGACTGGTGCTCCAGTCCACTACCAGTAGGTAGCGTACTAACTACTACTGGTAGTGGATAAGATACTAATTATTGTATATGGCTATAATATTTTATGTGGCTTTAGTTTTAGAAAGGTGGATGGATTGCATGAGCCGTTTAACGTTTGGACCGTCTATAATCTATATAGGTCATCGCAGCCAGTAGTTTTTTTTTTAGTAGGTAGTTAATGAGGTGACGAGCTAATCGTTCGCCTGATATTAAGCGGCAATTAATTGAGGAAAGTACCTACTATACAAACTTAATTGACCCCTATTCGAATCAAATCTAGCCTTACAATATAACGTACCTATGCAAGTATTAGCAAGTAAGTGCTAATGGACCAAAAAAACTGTCGTCTAGCCAAAAGTGATATGTCAAATATCCTTGGAGTTTGATCCAATGATAATAATTATTTTTACCGCTTTAATATACTCCTTTTATACACTGGGATTTTAAGAACAAGGATAAATTGTGAGTAAAACCGCAGTGCACTTCTAATCAATCAAAGTCTTCTTTTTTTATGTTAGAGACATCATCTTCTAGCATGCGTGTCGCTTAACATCAGGTGAACTACTAAGTTCACCTGAAATGAAGCTGAAGAAAACAGTGTCACTCGGAACTCCAAAATATAAAGTTTCGCGTGACACTGCACTGCGCACATCATCCTGAGACATCAGCACAGTCTGTTAATAAGATTACTCGACTGTGAGATCAGATCGTAAAGTCTCAATTGCCCAGTAATTTTACTAGCTACAAGTGCCCTTCAAACCGGAACACACTAGTGCTTGCACTAGTACTTGGCGGCATAATAACTGGCAAAGCGGTGGTACCTACCAATACGAACTTTGCAGAAAAGTCCTACCACCTAGTACCTTCTAGTCATAAAGTCAAAACAACAATTTATAAAATAAACCACTAAGGTATATCAAAATAAAAACCGGAATAAAAACCCACCTAAATGATCATGATGATGATTATAACAACACCTTAACTGCCGATTCGTTGCGACCATTCTGAATGGTAAAACTTAAGTAAGTCAGGGTGCTTTGAAAACATTTTATCGGAAATCTAACCCATGTTACCAAAATGTAATTATTGCAGGTTCATCAACTCACAAAAGAAACGAGTCCGTCGACCCTTTTCTCAACCAACCATCAACATGAACTGAAACTTATGTAGTTATTGACGCAAATATTTTTAAGGATACAGGCTAATACGCGTAAAACGGCTAAACTCACATCTCACACTTTAGTGTATCCCATAATTAAGGGCATGGTTGGAGTGTGTAATCAAGATACAGGTTCTAAAAACCATATGAAAGACGTAATAGATAAGAATAGAACACGGCTGCTCATATCAGTTGCAGTATCACTAAACTAAAGTACTATCATTTATTTTTATTTCAATAATCGTTAATACAAAACTAAACTAGACCTAAACACTAAACTGTACCTAAGAACTTAAAATAATTAAAAACTAAAAATTTAAAATATACCGTTGGTCGAGGGTAAGTTCCCAGAATGCTGGCAGCATTACCACGTTGAATGGCAATGCTTATTTTTTGTGTAAAGTAAAAGCCAGCATTCTGGTCACCTGATGCTTCCACCAAACGTTTGGCCAAGTTATTGGAGCACTAGATATTAATCTAATGATTCCTTCAGCGAGCAAAGAAAGGGCTAGTCGGAAAGGTCGAATAAGAAATGAGGTGATAAAACTCAAATAAAAAAGTTCAAAGAATTAGTATACTTATGAAATACCTACGAGATAGTTAGGTATCGGGAAGGCTGACGATAGACGTCATAGCGTGTGTACGGCGGTTGGTGCTGTATATCTACATAATTATTATTAAATTATTGGTCAGGCGGGCTAGAATCCATGCGGTTGGAGTGTGTGTAAGCTTGTTGGAGGATTTTTATCCGGCATGGTATTATTATTACATCTTGTTCGTGTCAGCAGCGGCGGAACATTTTCGGTCTTAAGTTGGCAATGCGCTGGCTGGCAAGGTCAGTGGCAGACTTTGAGAAAGGGCATTGAATGCAAGAAAAAAAATCAATGTCTTTAGACCACACGACTGAAGTAACAGTTCTGTAGTTTAGCTCCATCTATCAGCCGGTATAACTTTGGTTTTGCTTTATTATTAAGGTCCCATCTTGACAATTGTAAATTGTCGTTTGATTGGACATACCAACATAATAATCCAATAATTTTATATAGTCCAAATTTCTATTTTTGTTGTAGTAGTAGTAGGTAGTTTTTAGTATTATTTTACTTTGCTATGTTGACAACGGAGATCTACGTAAAACAACTTCGTGAACGCCCCGCAATCACCAACTTACGCCCCAAGTGAAGCGTGCGTAAAGAAGTTTTATTTCAATAATGCCGTAATATTTCAACATTTTCTACTAATATTTAGATTTTTATTTAGCCACTATGAAGTAAGTACAAAAGGCGCAACCTCGTCTGTCATTTAACCTTTCAAATTAACGACCTGTAACCAGGTTGCTAAATGTCTTCAGTTAAAAACACGCAAGAAAGAGCTCACGGCGGTACGGCACCCCGTTTATTATGAAAGTTCAGTCTATTCATACATATTCTATGGTACAAGTCAACGAACTCTAATGAACATGCCGAAGAAAGCGAAACCAAAAGCCATTGAATTCGTAGACCACAGAATGATTTAACTGTTAATGGCAATGAAATGGCAATGATGCATAATCAACCATATTACACATAGACAGTTATCTAAATAGGTATCTAAAATGTCTTATGATTATTTCTTACTTCATTTTTACATCCAATTGAACCATCTTAGGCTCTATTAGTTGATTTATTTGTTAGTTTCCGTAGCCGTGGTGCAGTAAATTGTAAAAGATCAAATTGACTCAAGTTACTTAACCTACTAAGACTTTCACCTGCGCTGCTGGACATATTATTGTACAGAATATTACATCTCTATTTATAGAAGTGTTAAGTCCACTGTCCAAATCTGTGTCTGGTTGTTTGAGCTTATTTTCACATCTAAGTTTAGGAGGAAATAAGGAGCAAGGCACAGCAATCAAAAACTATATTATATTAATTACAATTAATATTTATGTGTGGCTTTCACATCAAAACGGGCTATAAACAGATTTGAATTAAATATATATATCCATAGATCCTGGACCCTAACTAGGATTCCCTGTATCTAGGGACCCAGGAACTACGAGAAACATGGTCTTACAACACCCAGACACAGAACAAGTAGCTGCGCCTTTTTTTTTCTGTGCACAAATACTTGTCCTGTCACGGGAATCGAACCCGCCGCCTCAGGGCTAAGAGCCGACCTGCTCAATCACCACACCACAGAGGCTGTCAAAACATCTCAACATGATAAAAACGTCTGTATGCAAATTGCACTTCCAAATTATTTATAGTTCATATCATATATATAGTATAAAGAAACGTACGCTTATATAGGTAGTTTTAAAGAGATATAATAAAATAAATGGAAATATAATTAAAAGAGAGTTCTGAAAGGCACATTCCGCACATTTGTCAAACGTTAAATTTAATTCTCAAGTATCATCAGCCATAGAGATCTTACAAGTAGGTTGTGTCGTAAGACATAGGTACTTCACACATAGTTTCATACCAATGAAGCTTACTAATATGCTATGCTTGAATAAATTTTCAACCAATACTTACCTTTAGGCTTTGATTATAAGCCAGGATAGGTCTTACTAAATGCCCATGAGATTTGGCAACATGGCTGTCAAGGAATGTATATTTTTTTTTATATTTTGGCTCCACACTTATATGTTTTTAGCCAGTGTCAAGTAATTGATAATTTATCAAGTTAATGATAATTCACGCAAATATGTGTCAAGACTCAGTTGAAGTCATCAAGTCAAGTCATAGTCTAGTCAAAGTCATACTCATAGTAAAGTGGTGGCAACTTGAAGCTTCTATGGAGTTTTGGAAAAAACATGAAAAGAAACGTTCCCCATCATTATACAATTTTCCCACACTCGCGCCTGTAACACTGAAAATAACACAAGTTATGGAAAATAATACAATGGGGTGACGTAATCTTTTTCGCTATCCCGCCAAAACTCATGTTTATTTTTAAGAGGATGTGATGGAAACATTTGTGTGTGTACATATTAGTGATGTTTGTCTTTAGCTTAAGGTTGAGGTACTCTTGTGTGAACTGTCAACACTTCACAGGCTTGGGCCGCAATGATAAAGTACCATTGAAGAGATATGTTTATCCAATACAAAATTAACTAAATATTACATTAAATTACACAGTAAATAGCAAATTGGTGTACTGACTTTAAATAATTTAATACGCTATTTAATTTGAAAATGATAAGAAATGTGCTGTGGGATTGTGGTGTGCTTTCTAGTAATCGTTACACACAACCAATCAGTGTCTATCTGTCAGCATACTATTGAATGATCTACCTAGTACTAGTAGAAGGGTTGCTAATTTTCCGGAAACTGATAATTACATAAATAAAAAATTATTATAAAAAGATAATCAAGAACATAAGCGGGTTGTAAATTACTGAAATGATTTTCGATAAAAGGAGACTATAGGTGAAAAAAAATCTAAACTCAACATCTAATGTAACATAATGTAAATAACGTTTCTATTCTATTCTACTCTAATGAAAGTTGAAAATAAAAATTAATATCATCATCATCATCAGCCTGATGACGTCTACCGCTAGTCACAGGCCTCCCCGAAGAAGGGAGAGAGAGAGAGAGAGAGAGAGAGAGAGAGAGAGAGAGAGAGAGAGAGTGAGTGAGAGAGAGAGAGAGAGCAGAAAGAGAGCAGAGAGAGAGAGCGCCACTTTGAGCGGCTGCTAGCCTCCTGCATACAACGACTTGTTGAAGAATAAAAATGTAAATAGGTAGGTACCCATAATTACTTCATTTCAAAATAATTTTTCACACTCTACTGAGACATGGCATCAAATAAAATGTAGTTTGCTTTGGTGTGCAAACTTCCAAATAACAGAGTCATATTTATTTACATTTAATATTTACTTGCTCTGAACTGTTTGTCACGACATATAAATAGGTTTAGTTGTAACGATATGTGGTATATTATCTACTAGATGGGCCCCAATAAGGGAGGAGAGGAGCTAGCTCTCCCCTAGGAGAGCTAGATCTATCTCTATAGAGCTAGAGTGATTGTGGCCCATATCCACCGCAGGGAAATTTATGAAGAAACCTGTCTATCTAAGGTTTAAGCTTTAACAATGCCAAGGTTGATCGAAATCCGTTCAGTAATATTATATATAATAGGTTGTTGATGTGTTGTAAGGAACAGAGACCACCAAAATAATATTTTGCATCTTCTGTAAGTTTAATTACTGTAGGTTTAAGTTTTACTAGGTGGTAGGACTTTTCTGCGAAGTTCGTCTAGGTAGGTACCACCGCTTTGTCAGTTATTCTGCCGCCAAGCAGTAGTGTGCAAGCACTACTGTGTTTCGGTTTGAATTGCAATGTAGCTAGTGAAATTACTGGGCAAATGAGACTTTATGATCTGATCTCACAGTCGAGTAATCTTATTACCAGTCTGTGCTGATGTCTCAGGATGATGTGCGCAGTGCAGCAGTCATGCGAAACTTTCCATGTTGGAGTTCCGAGTGACACTGTTCTGTTATGGGCGACTAGCTCATCACATCATTCAATAACATAAAAAAAGTATATTGAATAATTTGCCAAAAACTTTACACGTTACAAGGCTATAAAGGATTCAGACGGACATGACGAACTTATATGCACTTGTTATTGATAACCTTGATTTAATTTTAAAAGACCTATTTAATGATAATCAACACGAGTAATACTACAATCTATATACAATTATGTTTTAGCGTAATTACAATATATTTTTCTATCATTCTGTATTTTATATAATAGGCCACGAAGTAATTAAATAATAATAAATAAAAGTTACTAAACTAAGAAAACTACTAAGTTACTAAACTAACTAAACTAAAAAGTTACTAACTATTAAAAACAGCTATCACCAAGCCGCCTGCCAGACGTTGTGATTATTGCCAATCCCCCCTATTCTAAGCATTTATAGGGGCCTAATATTCCTAATATTCAGTCTATTGTCTTTTGATGTGGGTTTAAATAGATTTTTCATGTCGTTAGTGGCTGATCTAATATTTTCATTGCAATAACGAAGCAATAGTAGCACAAAGTAAGTTTTCAAATAGAATAAAAAAACGTTCAACGATCACATACATATTTCCTGAGCCCTAACTAGGATTCCCTGTGTCTAAGGCCCCAGGAACTACGCGGACCATGGTCCCACAACACCCAGACATAGAACAAGAATTTCCGATATTTTTCCCTTTGCATTAATACTTGGCGTGCCATAGGAATCGAACCCACCGCTTCCGCGATGAACTGACTTGCTCAACCACCACACCACAGAGGCTGTAAAATTAACTTAAAAATGTTGATTTATGTAAATTAAGAACCAGCAATTCACATAAACTGTTAAAAGTAAAGATGTTAACTAATGATAACTAACTATACATACTACAAACACTTCTAAAGCCTAAGTAAAGTTTCAATATTTAGTTACTTAATATCACCTTAGTAATTTGCATACATTAGTAGTCATTTAAATAAGTAGGAAGCAACTGTTTTTATAGAAACGTACATGCTGTAGTATGCTGACTGTTGAATATACTAGCTATGCCCTGCGGTTTTACCCGCGTGGACAATGACGATACTATCCCACGGGAAACGCATTTTTTTTTTAAATATTAATATATCTATTAGGTATAGTTATTTGACTACGCACAAAATTTTAACAATGTTCAATAGTGTTAACAATCAATCGTAAAGACACATTAATATAAACTTATAGGGATAGGATTAATATAATTAATAATATATTAAAAATTCGGTTTTAAATGTTCACGGGTAGTTCTCAGCTTCTCTGGGTTAAGTAAGCATTTGTTAATACTTATATTTACTTATTTGTTAATATTTGTATTGGTTATTGACCTAAATTCAGACTAGCCAAAATAGAGACGTAAAATGAAATAAATTACTTACTTTTGCATACAAAAATTCGCCATTCAACTTACAACTGTACGGAAAGCACAGTGGTTGAAATCATTAAAATCACCTCTAATGTTAAGAAATCCCTATTCCAAATATAAAACGTGTGCGGATGTTTGTTTATTATATGATGATGTCCTAGCCGATTTCGGCCACAGTGAATACTAAACGACTTTAGTGTTCACCGTGCTAGAAATGGGCTCGCACCTATTTGTAAAACAGTTCCAGTACTTACCGTAATGGTACTTATAAAACAGTTCTAGTACCTACTGTAATGGTACTTATGAAACAGTTCCAGTTCCTACTGTAATGGTACTTATAAAACAGTTCCAGTACCTACTGTAATGGTACTTATAAAACAGTACCAGCACCTACTGTAATGGTACTTATAAAACAGTTCCAGCACCTACGTAATGGTACTTATAAAACAGTACCAGCACCTACTGTAATGGTACTTATAAAACAGTTCCAGCACCTACGTAATGGTACTTATAAAACAGTACCAGCACCTACTGTAATGGTACTTATAAAACAGTTCCAGCACCTACGTAATGGTACTTATAAAACAGTACCAGCACTTACTGTAATGGTACTTATAAAACAGTACCAGTACCAACTGTAATGGTGCTTATTTTTCAAATAGGTGTTGTTATAAATACATTGCGTAACTACCTTCTACATATTTTTATTGAATCGCTAGTGCCAATTGTGGATGATAAATTCATGAAATCAAAAGCACAAGTTTTGGCTGCGTGAAAGTAAATTTACTGAGAGTGAAAGTTTAGAGAGTATACCATAGTAAGGTACTTATTTACTCGTAGTAACCGAACGATTACAAGCTAAGCAATTCACAAAATAAATTAAATTAAGGTCAACCAAGATCAATGTCTCAAATGAATAATGAAATAAAATATTTCGTTAGAGATTATAGTCGCTAAAGCTACATAGGAGTTGACTTCTTTAATATTTTTTCTAATCTATGACACTTATTGAAAAATAAAGGATTAGTCACATACGGTAAGTAAGCGTTACATGATTTGTATGCAGGAGACATCTCGAGTCAAAGACATCTCCAACGGCTTTATCGGTGATAGTAATTTATGTGTCACGGACAGGGGGAGGGGTCACGTTAGGTTTTTGAACTTGCACAAAACAAAGAAAGATGTTGTAAACTTACATATTTTTACCGACTTTAACAATAGTTATTAGTTAGTAATTTAGTTTAAGCGTAATTTTTGTTAAGACTTTGAAAAAAATCCTGATAGAACATAAAAGGCCTTTAAGACCAAAGATAATAATTTAGGACCAACAAATTTTTTTATGATGTAAGGAATCAAAATGCCGTTTCTTTTTCTTAATATATTATTTCCTAGGAATAAATCCTAATAGGTAAACCAACTTAATACCAGTATTATTTATTATTTAGGATTTATAGCCAGTATTTTGGGAACCTTACCACGCGGTGGTGAGTTGGATAGCGTATTTATTTTGTAATTAATGTTTTATTAGTTGTAACTTTTTATTTATAGAGTGCATGTACATATTAATGTTTAATTGGATAAATTACTTAATACCTATAAATGAAAAAACCTGTCCTTGAGGTCCTATTATTATTGTACACCACGTTGAATAGAAGAATGTACATTATTATTAATTATTATGACATTAATCTTTAAATTGAGATAAGAAAATTACAAATAATTTTGTGTCTTACGACGCCAGTTGTAGTGGATTTAGATTTTACGTCCGTGTTACTTCCCTGATCTCACGTCATATTATCAGGAAATCAAAGGTTCTCATGTCACATCAATAAACGGGCATGTAAATTTTTCTGCTACTAATTAAAACGTTAAATATTGTGATAAGCATTCATCATTCGTCAACAAGATGCTGCGTGTGCGCATATTTTTGCTTATTATATATATGTCTGTTTCAATGTCAGAGGATTGCCTTATCTAAATTCAATTAAGAGCCAAAATTCATTTTCGATATTTGTTTAGCCCAAAAGTATTTGCTAATATATCTGCAAATATCTAAAGAGCTCTTAAATCTTCTTTAAGCTGCCGATTTGTTTTTCTTCATTAGCATTGAATTGAGTACTTATATATGTATTTATATGCGCTTGATGTGTGTTTTTGGGTACTTATTTATTTATGTAGCTAGAGTGTATTATAGATTTTTCCTACGACTCCCGGAGAATCCTCGAACCAAGAAGCGCCAATTTATTGTATTACTTAAATAGTCATCAGAATTTTTTGTTTTTCTTTTATAACAGCATTAAGAGTTAGTTTGTTGTTTGTGTAAAATGTGTGTTTAACAATACAAAAAAGCAGTTTAACACTACTTTAAGGCTTGTTTAAATCTTTAGTCCGGGTAAGGCTTGTTTTAAATTCCTTGATTATTCTGAAAATGCGGATGAACTGCCACCTGCGGAAACATCACAAATACGGAATACCTAATAAAATATTGGCCCTTTATGACGATATAACGATGTTATAAATTAATACCATTCGTTACGAGCCCTACGACTAGGAGATATTGACGTCGGTTTTTATTACCGAAATGTGGCAGAGCAGGAAGTTTCATAATAGTTTAAGTAGAGTACAGGTACTCAACGACAATTTTAATTTAGATAACCCGGTTATCCAATCAAAACCTGATATATAAAACATTAAATTAAACACATAGAGTTATACATTTTGACTGCCATATATACTTAGGAGTGTCGTTAGTGGTCGTACTAAGTACTTATGTTCTGTGTTACAGCCGCTAAGATTCCTCCACGGGATAACAAATATGTATGCCTCAAATATACACTTAAAAACACTTAAGCCTATGACTATAATAATACAAAATACTTTTTTGAATATACGATGCTTCATTAACGTTGAGATAAGTAGTAAGTATGTTTTATGATATGATTCACGTGATGGATAATCATAATTGGCCCGATAGCTCAGTTGGCCTGCCTTCTGAACTGCGGGTTGTGGGTTCGATTCCCACCCAGGACAAACATTTGTGTGATGAACATCGATGTTTGTTCTGTGTCTTTACAAACAAAAAGTATCTAAGTATTGTATCAGTTAGCTGGTTCCCATAGTACAAGCTTTGCTTAGTTTGGGGCTAGATGGCGCTGTGTGAGATGTCCACACATATTATTATTATTATTATAATCAAATTTTGTTTACAGCAATCTCGTATTTTAATATTTAACTTTAAATAGATTTACGAACAAAGCAGACAGTATATTCGCGAACCATCCCATAGGTCAAACAATCTAATCGTGTCCATAAACGTTGTTTTGAGTGTCGTGGATCGTAGGATCATAAGCGTTTTATGTACAAACATAATTTTGCTGTTGGGTGTAAGATTCGATTAGTATTTCAAGTGAAACTATTCTAGAAGATAAACCTTAATGACACATTTTATAAAAGAAATGCGTTGCAGCTTGCAACATACAATAAAACACAGGAGGTTAATTTTGAAAATTGACGTTCACTAGCAGGATTAGACTTTTGTGGAAAATTACAATAAAATAAAAAAAAACTCGCAACTTATATTACCTACCATAGTTTTTCTAGATTTCTAAAACTGGACCTGAATATCCGAGCACAAATCTCTTCTATATTGTCTCCCAAAACACAAAACGAATACCATCCATTCAAAACAATAAAACCATGTTTATTATGAAACGAGCTAGGAGTAGCGGTCTGTCGTCATGTCATTTCAAAATCCGCGAAACACCAAAGCTTATCATGAAACCGTGATCATATGTTTCGGCAACTTTTTGTGCAACAGAGCGAAGGGGCTGTGATATGTTGCCTATATACTGAATGCGTGCGACCTGCGACGTGGATGACGAAACGCGAGAAGATCCATAAAAGCCATAACCCATAGATCATAAAATAAACTACATTCAAATGATGTTCATGTTAATTTTTATTACTGTTTTAATTGCATGTGCGCTGTGATATGGAAGATTTATTGTGTTGAGACTATATCTAGTTAATATTTGTTTAAGTTTTCGTTTCCTACGTTTGCTGCATACGTGCTTGGGCTTGTAAATATTAACAGATTATATTAAGATAGACATAATAAGATTTGGAACACTTGCACTGCTTTCAGGCTGTACTATATATGTATTTAGAAAATCAAGGACATTAGATTGCGTTGCTTTATTTTTTTTTTTTAGGTAGGTACTAGGACAGTTAAAACAGTCCTTCAGAGTAAGCAAGGGTTTGGTGACGCCTCCTCCGGTGTTACAGATGTCCATAGGCTACGGTGACCACTTCCCATCACGTGAACCGTATGCTTGTTCGCTCCCTTTAACATTAAAAAAACTTACTTAAAAGCCCACACATCTACCACAGTCAAAATCGTTATTAACGAATTAAGAGAATTACCGAGTTGGGTTTAGGTATTATTTTCGCTAGCTCAATCAATTCATCGAACGCTTTAAAACATTTAACCACAGCCTATAATATACCATCCAATCAAAACAATAAAACCAACCACGGTACCCATGAAACCCAGTCACGGTAAATAATTTGAAAATATTTTTTTCGACGATGAGTTATATTAGCCGTGGTTATCCTTTGTAAACCGTTGTCATTGGTGTACAAACGTTTATAGTCGATGTAATGGACTCATCACGAACCACCGACTGTGATGCCACTTGATATGTCATTGTCAGACCCTGGCCTTGAGTTGAAGATTGTCACATTACAATTAGCCACTACTAATGCTACTCTTACTAATTATAATTGGTGTTGAAACATGATGTTAATTGTAACCACGTCGTGCCAAATTAGTAGGGAAATTATAGTTTTATTACCAGGTTTGTAATTTATGATGATTGCACAAGTCCATAGCTGACGATATAGATAGAATATAGCTGTTACATGACTGTTACCATTAATTTAGACAAGAAATCTCGATTTAATAATTTACGTCAAAAACCAATGTGAGATAGAATAACAATATTTATGCACAGAATGTGCGAAGGTGGTTTACTAGGTGATAGGACTTTGTTGCAAAGTTCATCTAGGTAGGTATCACCGCTTTGCCAGTTATTCTGCCGCCAAGCAGTAGTGTGCAAGCACTACTGTGTTCTGGTTTGAAGGGCACTGTAGATAGTGGAATAACTGGGCAATTGAGACTTTATGATCTGATCTCACAGTCGAGTAATCTTATTACCAGACTGTGCTGATGTCTCAGGATGATGTGCGCAGTTCAGTGTCGCTTGAAACTCTATGTTTTAGGGTTCCGAGTGACACTGTTCTGTTATGGGTGGCCGTGGCGCTTAACATTAGGTGAACGACTAGCTCACATCATTCAATAACATAAAAAAAAAGCCAAAATTCACACTGAAGGGGGAAAAAAAACAATATTTCATTAAATCCCAATAGAAATTCATCATCAGATGTCTTCATGTCCACTGCTGAACAGTCTCCGGGCCTCCCTCACAGAGCGCCACTTTCAGCGGCTGCTTGCATCCTGAATCCATCAGATCACGTGACCAGCTGTGACAGGAAGGTGTAAAAAATCATGAAACTCATGTGACATAATTTATGGATGGTCCCTAATACACACACGCAATAATGGGTGGATACATGTTTTTTTTTTTAGTATTTGGCTCCACACTTTTATGTATTTAGCCAGTGTCAAGTAATTGATAATTTATCAAGTTATCGATATTTCACGCAAATATGTGTCAAGTTACAGTCGAAGTCACCAATTCAAGTCATAGTCAAGTCAGTCTAGTCAAAGTCATACTCCTAGTAAAGTGGTGGCAACTTTACTTGAAGCTTCAATGGAGTTTTGGAAACAACACGAAAATAAACGTTTCAGCATCATTATACCATTTTCCCACACTCACGCCTGTAATCCAGCACTTAACGAATAAAATGCCACCAATTTTATGCACTAACACTGAAAATAACACAAGTTTTAGAAAATAATACAATACGGTGACGCAATCTTTTTCGCTTTCCCGCCAAAACTCATATGCATAGTTAAATACCTATATACTGCATCTTATTATTATTGAATATAATAATAATAATAAGATAAACAGTCTTAAGCCAGGATTCATGTGTTTCACTCGTTCTCCAACAACGCTCCTATTACAGTGCGTACGATTGATCCGTTGCTTGCATGGATTGCTTTAATACATAGGATATTTTTTAATCGCGGGTGAAACCGCGGGGCGCACCTAGTAAGTATATAAAGCCAACGTTTATCGCAACCAATCCCGTGCTTGACTTATGCATTTAATTTCCACTGATTTATTAATTATGTCTTTAGTGATCCATTAAAACCAGTATTGTCTAGTCTATTAAAATTATTATGAGTATACCTAATATTTAAATGGAATCTTTAAAGATACAATAAAATAAGATATTAAAAATAACAGCTAATCTGGTCATTGTCTTAGGTATAATTGATGATTCTATTATGTTAACCCAAAATATGCGTTAAATATATATTGTATTCAAATTCACACAATTCCGTTTAATGCAGCTCGTTGTCCTCGATTTCCGTTTTCTACCTACCTTTCGCCTAATTACAGTGAATATGGCTTTACGAGTAAGAAAAGTTTGGGATCATTAAAAAGCAGTGACGTCAATGCAATTGCAAAAAGTGACCGCAAGGTTACCTATAGGCATTTATCTGAAGTTTAGTTTTAAAATTCCTTGTCCGTGACGTACGCGTCTACCAGGAAAGGACCACTGCGTTTATTTCTGATAATATTTTTATACAGCCATGTAACTTTCCGGTTAATTGGTAGTATACAGAGGGTAAAGAGTGGCATGTTTGTTTTGTTTTTAGAAGTGACAACCCTTACCCCTTACCCCTACATTAGCTTGGGAACTTTGATTCTGATCATCTCTTTCTGGCCATGTCTAAATCGATGCTATACTAATAAAATATAAATTCAAGGATGCGAAAACTGCATCCAAAAGTAAGTAGCTGCTCTATTCCGTTGATGTTTAAAATAAATTCTTTGACTGATTGCCATTTTTTTTTTTTTTTACTTCAAACTTGTCTAGCATTTGACGCTCTCACCTGATGGGAAATGACGATAGGATCGAAGGTGTAGCATGCTAGCCAAGTAAATATCTATTCACTCTTCTCTTCAACACGCCCGGGTCATATTTCGCCGGAAACACAGACGCTGGCAGGGCATTCCATTCCTTAGCCGTTCTAATTAAGAACGTTGAGTCAAATCGCTTGGTACGAATGGGTGGTATTTCGACCACGAAAGGATGGCGCTTAGCCGAGCGTCTAGTAGTCCGGTAGTGGAATGGTGATGAGAGAATTAGATCATGCAGTTCTTGAGCGCATTCACCGTGGTGTAATCTGTAAAAAACCGACAGACCTGCCACCTTACGTCGATGTGCAAGGCTCTGGAGCCTTTCACCAACCAAAGTGTCGTCGTCAATGAGCCTTTTGGCACGCCGTTCAATCGAGTCCAGAGCCTCAAGCTGGTACTTGGCAGACCCGTCCCAAAATTAAAAAATTATAAATATCGTCAATCCAGGCATAAAACCACATGGTTGCCAATACATTAAATGTCGAATAATAAACTTAATAGTGCCAATAATAGATGGAATAAATTTCAAAGTCTATATTATGCATAAAGATCTATATAATTTAATCAATTCCTAATAAAACGGGGTGTGGTATAAGCTCTACGTGATACATACATACGTTCAGAAAAAAGTGTCCGGGAACCCAATACATTCAAGGACACTTTTTTCTAATTTTATCATTGAAAATAACATATTTAAATCGTAATTATGTGGACACACGCTATTACCTAAAATTAAATGATTGGCTACAATATTTTTTGGTGAATTCGGTAATGGTAGTTTTTGTTCAATTTTAATTTAGTTTCTGCCCACAAAATATCTAAATCGTGCGCCAATGGAAAAACCATTCTGAAGAAAGCTAGAAAACATTATTATTCGCCTTCTACTATCATATCGATATGAAATGTCTGCTCTCTTATAATAATAATAATAACGCCCAACGGTCACATACATAGATCCAGGACCCTAACTAGGATTCCCTCTGTCTAGGGACCCAGGAACTATGAGGAGTCAGTTGCTAGTAGCCCTGCCTTCTGAACTGTGGGTTGTGGGTTTGATTCCCACCCAGGACAAACATTTCTGTGATGAACACAGGTGCTTGTTCTGCGTCTGGGTATTGTATTGTATTCTATGTATGTATTTACAAACAAAAAAAAGTATCTATCAGTATTGTATCAGTTATCTGGTCCCCATAGCACGAGCTTTGCTAAGTTTGCGGCTAGATGGCGTTGTGTGAGATGTCCACACTTTAAAAAAAACTTGTCCTGCCGCGGGAATTGAACCCGCCGCCTCCGGGCTATGAGCTGACTTGCTCAACCACCACACCACAGAGGCTGTCTGTTTCGATTTCATGTCTTTAATGGCGCGTGTATTACAATACTGTCGGTGATTAACAATGATCGGATAGTATAATTATGAAGGAACACAGCTATATTAGAGGAAAACACAATTTTGTTAATAACATTGCAGTATCAATTGCTATCTTTGTGTAAATACTGTCACCATCCAGATATCGGTTGATTATATTTTTTGCGTACACATAATCTTGGTTAAACTCAATGATAATAATGAATGATGAGAATTCTTTATCACATAATAATTAATATATAATAATACCTAATGTACTTGACCGATGTGTAATGAAACAGTGTAATAATAAATTAGCAAATACAAACAAATACAAATCATTTATTGACATAAATATTTTACAACAGTTTATGTAGTGAATCCATAGACTCCTGAACTAGTGTTCACTGTGTTTCAGGAGTCAGTGGCTTCTCCTATTTAATATCTAGTTACATTTGATTTATGTCAGATCGTATGAATGTGTATGTATGTGTATGATGTGTTGGTGTATGTGTGTGTATGTGTATGTGTGTGTATGTGTATGTATGTGTGTATGTGTATGTATATGTGTTTGTGTATGTATATGTGTATGTGTATGTGCATGTATATTTATACAAAATAATTATTTATTTAATATATAAATTAATTAGTTATTGAATATATAAATTTGCCAGCATGTTTTCTATTCCATCATAATCATAATTTTTTAGCCATTTATCAATAGTTTTTTTAAATTCGTTATTGCTAGTTTTTTTAATATTATGTATATTAAGTGTTTTAATTAATTTATTGTAGATCTGTGGAACAACTACAGTAAACTGCTTTTGTGCAAATCTAGTTTTCACCCATTGTACGGGAACTCGATCAACTCTTTTGGAAGATATAGGTAGAGTTGGTACTATTGTCTTATGAAAACGTCGAAGTCCTTCGTATATAAATAGTTTCCGTACAGTTAGCACATTTGCTTTTTCATATACTGCCGAAGTAGGATGTCGGAACGGTAGGTAAAGTAGCACTTTTAAGACCGCGCGTTGAGCGCGTTCCACTGTGATTATGTGATTAGCATTATTACTAGATAATGAACACTGACGTATCATCATAAAGAAGTTATATTGTAATGGAGAATCATGCAGTTTTCTGAGGTTTGTAATAAGTACCTAACTAACTACACAAATTAGTAGTTCACTGGATAACTTCGCTAATAAATGCTTTACCTATTTGGAAATAAAAAAGCATAAAATTTTGAATACATTTTTTTCAAGCTTAGCTTTCAAAACTGAGTACACAATAATACACAAATTTAGATAGCAGGTGGTTACAACAGCTTGAGAAAGATAGTTGAAGATGAAGTTTCGATTACCACCCAAAATGCGATTTAAAAAAAGATGTAGAAATTTAAATGTCGTCACTACATCCACTATGAGCAACTACACAATTATTATAGGAACTACAACTGCCCTTCTGGCTCAGGTATCGTTTTCGACACCGGTATAGGATGCGCTGTACGCTGGTGACAAAATCAGAGACCTCCCTCGCTGGCGAGGTCGATGTACCCCCATGGTCGAACAGTCGCGACTCCATAGGGGTGCACCTTCAGTGGACGTAGTCTTCTGGATCCTCTTATCCCGGCAACGACTCATGCCAAGGCTTCGAGGTGTCCTGGACCTAATCGCTTTTTACTTTTGTCAGATGGTTGCCTTAAGCGCTGTGCGAGAAGACCAACAGCATTTGCCCGTTCAAAAATAAGAACTATGTCCAACAATGTTCATTTTTTGGATGGTACCGATTAAATAGATTTCTTTTGTGCAAGCATGTATCATCGTACGCCGCGTCGTCACTTTCCATCAGGCACATAAGACCGCGGTTAAAATCGGGCCAACTCAGTAAAAAATAAATCGAAAAACTTTCGAGATTGTTCGAGCTCATAAAAAAATATCAGATTTTTATATTCAGTATTTCTACAGTTATTGTTAAAAAACCGACCAAATGCGAATCAGACTTGTGCACCGAGGGTTCCGTACAAACCTGTAGGTATATGTAAAAGTTATGGTATTCTTATTACCAAATGAAATCCGTAACATTACAATGTGGAAAGCTGGAGGACCATAAATTTAAGACAAAGGTCTCTTTATCGTTTCAGTAATCTTTTATTTTATATATCAATTTTTTATAATATAACTGAAACACTTAGACCAGCCTTGCAATAGAATTGCAGATAAGTTCTTTTATCAAAGTTATTTACTTACAAAGTTTTTTAGAAAGTAAGTTTAAAATTATTAAAAATATATGTAACTAAACATTTATGTTCTTCGCAATTTTTCCTTTATTTGTGCTAAAAGACGTTGCTTCGTACCAAAGTTCAAGATTCTGAGTTCACGTGGAGTACCCTGTCGGTTTTGATTCCCTTGCGAGTGTCGAAAACTTGCAGTATAAGTGGCTGTAGGGGAACCGAAGGTATAACGGACCCTGTGGGTAAAACGAACCAGACTAATAACTTTCAATCTGTTAACGCCATCTATAATCATCTTGCGTCAACTTGACAGTTGCCTCTGACATAAAGTTGGTCAGTGTTCTTGAAGCGGCCATGCAGCGGCACACGTTTTTATCAAGGTAAGTTAATTTTTGCCTATTTTGATGTAAAAACAGCTAATTTTTATATTCCTTCAGTTTTATTACGTTAAAGTTATCAGGAATTTTGTGTTATTGTTTGAGATATTATTTATTTTACTTAGTTTTAACGATAAATAGGCAAGGTTCTCTCAACCTTAACCTCAAAATAATTTATTGTTCACAGGCCTATCAAAAAGGCAAAACGAAACGGGCAAAACGGACCACGTAGTCCGTTTTACCTTCAATACAGTTCGTTTTTATTATACTTCTATAATTTGATGTTTAAATATGTATTTTCATTTCAGATGGTTAACAACTATTAAAAAAAGTCAGACCGACAATCATGGAGTGAGCAAGAAACAGGTGGGGCTATTAACTTCTGCTGAGCGAGGCCAGCTTGTCACTGTTGTTTGCTGCTTTGGCCACCGGCATCTGGCCGTTCAGCCCTGACGTGTTCACAGAAGCAGACTTTTTGGCAGCAGCGGCCACTGACATTGAGATGGCAGAAGCAATGCCAAGGGATTATGGGTATGGACCATCAATGATTCGACCCGAAGAAGTGCCCCCCATTGACGAACTTGGATTATCAGTATCTGACGATCATGCAGCTAATCAAATAAATATATTGACACCACCTCTAGTCAATGAGACAATTACAGCGGAACCTGGTACATCTAGCAATTAAGGTGTCATTGAACCATTGTTATCTAACTTATAAAGATTTGAACACCATTGGACCACCGACAATACTAAGTGATCAGAGTATTTCTCAAAATAAAGATCTACCTAGCAATTATGAACCTAGCAATGAACAACAGCCATCTAAGAGTACATCCTATTCTATTGCTCCAAAGGATATCTAAAATAAGATCATCGCAAAGAATTAGAAGCTACTAAAAAGCACACGAAAAAAAACGCAAAGGTAAAACAGAATCTTTTCACTGAAAAGAAGGGGATAGAGAAACAAACAAACACACAAAAAGGAGAAGGGAAATCTACAAAGAAAAACACTCAAAAGAAAAGCAAAGACTCATCTAGCGAAGATGAAGAAGACGTAAGATGGTTTTATTGCTCTCATTTACTTTCTGAATCGACAGAAGGAGGTTCAGTGCCCTGCATGTTCTTTATGGGCACACTGTAGTTGTGCCGGTGTCGAAAACGATGATGAAGATGTTTGGTTTAATTCGTTTGCGAAAGGTGTGACGATGAATAAATAATACAGAGTTTTTTTGTTCTGTGTTGCCATAGGTCCATTTTGCCTTCATGCCTGGTTCGTTTTACCTTCACGTGTAGGCAGAATGGACCAAACCGAGGGTTTTGGAAATCATCCAATATCTTCTGTATCTGTGATTTGATTCAAGTGTTCCTTAATAATAAGCTTGATTGATAAATGTTCAATTATATAACGACAAAGAAAGAAGAATAAAGATATAATTTTTTGTGATACGTTGGTTTTTCCTTAAGTGGTCCGTATTACCTTCGTCTCCCCTATCTTTTGATTGCGTTGGCTTAGAAGTTTAAATTTTTAACAGCTCCAAAGGACAGTAGATTAATTGACTGACTGAGTATGAATTTCAGCTTGATACACGTTCTTAAGAAAAAGGGTCTTGACAGAGAGATAGACAAATGGACAACAAAGTGATCTCATAAAGTTTTTTCTTTTAAGGCACGGAACCCTAAAACCAAAATGAGGCTAAATGATAATCGGCATTAGAAACCTAATTTGTGCCAATGGTAGAAGCCATTAAACGCTTCATTTAGCCTCACTACCCAAAATTAAATATAGAACATTAAAAACGAAAAATAATACTAATACGTGTCTGTTATTTTTTCTAACTTTAATAAAACTTATAATAAATGGGGGTCAAAAATTTCAGTGTTGTCCATTAAATTCTTGTACAGGGTCAATTTATCTTATCAATGTTAAAGCGTTTGAAGCCGGAAAGCATATTACTTGTTTATCTGCAACCTGATAACGTTTTTGATATTCCTAGATTAGTATTAGCACATCGCAGTTGTTTTTATTTAAGCTAAACATCTATGTAAATTAGAGACAGCTTAATAAAAACACATAGGATATACATATATTCATTTATATATATCTAGATATATGGAGAAAGTTGTTTTTAGAAAACTAGAAGACTTGCAAATTTCTTGTTTTTTTTATGATATGACGAGCTAATCATTCGCGTGATGTTAAGCGACACCCATATCAGTTGCACTGCAATGTATGCAAAATCAAAATGCTGCTTGGTCTTGAATCCCGAATGAGTTTCACGAATTGCAGGTAATTATAAAATAATTTAATCAGGAAAAATATACTGCACTCTAAAATGCTAAACTTTAGTGCAGATGGCGATACGTCACATTATATGAAAGCCTAAATTAATTGAAGGGTTGAGAATAAAAAGGGTTTAACTGTCAAATTGATAGTGTCGAGAAAATTGACTTTAAACTTCAACGGCGTCATTTTAATGTAGAGTGCTTATAAGGTAATAGAAAAGGTTTATGTAAGTTTCCTTTTCTTGAAAATGTTTTAATTCTATTTTAAAATACTAAATATATTACTAATTCATACAATTACTGTTAAAATATAATATAATAAAATATATATAATAATGTTTTTATGCTAAGCGAACTGTATTCCTGTGACAGATAAACCGTTTTTAAAATCAAAATCTCGAGATTTAATCCTCATTTCGGTATTTTGAGAATTTATTATTGTAGATAATTTCACGCTGAACCCAACGATACCCATATGTCATTTTGTCATGTCATCAGTTAAACCCTTTTTGTTCTCACCCCTTCAATTGTTTTTTTGGTATCTGGCTAAATTACATAGCGAATTATCAACAGACAGGTCGCTGGAAATATCTGCCTCAGAAAGTCAGAACTTATGTATTCACCGTTGAATGAAGCAGTACAGTCGGAATGGAGATAGCGAAACGAAAATATGGCAATATAACCGTTTGCAACCAATAATTTACGTGTTACGCAAGGCGTGGTAAGCTGATAGCAACTGAAAGGATAGCAAAGCGAAAAATATTTCATAGATGAAGAGCTCAACGGTGTTTCTTGTGAAAGCGTTATTGTGGACTCGAATGTGAAATTGTATCAACATTTTGACTTCTCTGAATAAATTGATCGTATGACGAAAAAAACTAAACAAATATTTTATCAGATTCCATACGTATAGGTTTACACGCAGATGAATATAACGCGCCCGGCGACGCTGTAAAGGTTACTGTTAGGTTAGAGACCAAAAGCATTAGCCCGTTTAAAAAAGCATAGGTATGTATTATGTAGTATCAAGCACGGAACACTGAGTTTCGGCGGGAAAGTGAAAAAGATTCCGTCACCGCATTGTATTATTTTCCTAAACTTGTATTATTTTCAGTGTTAGTGCATAAAATTGGTGGCACTCTATTCGTTAAGTGCTAGATTACAGGCGTGAGTGTGGGAAAATAGTATAATGATGGTGAAACGTTTCTTTTCGTCTTGTTTCCAAAACTCCATAGAAGCTTCAAGTATAGTTGTCACCACTTTACTAGGAGTATGACTTTGACTAGACTATGACTTGACTTGATGACTTCAACTATGACTTGAGACATATTTGCGTGAAATATCATTAACTTGAAAATTATCAATTACTTGACACTGGCTAAATACACAAAAGTGTGGAGCCAAAACATAAAAAAAAAGCACGGAACAGGTAAAAATATCCTGTGGTACCTATCAAGTTATCAACTCTCACAAACATCTTTGAGAGTTTATATAGAGAAGCTCATGTTTGTGTTGTGATATTATACATTCCGTTTGAGAATTAGCGATTAAAAGCGAAAGTAGTAGGTATAAGTATTTGTGATCTTGTCCAAAAAGAAAATTATAAGCATTTCAATAAATCACTTTTGATTTATTATAATGATGATAACTTACATTTTTATTTCATTATTTTGTATAATTATAAAAAATAAAAATCAAATGTTTGTATACGTGTCGTCTGCTTAGAGTAGAGACAGTTTTTTTCATTTTGAGTCACGAACGGGATTTGAACCCACATCCGTCCGTCCCTAAGACTGGTCACCTGTTACAACCTTAACTTACGGGGCTCGTAGAGTTATTTTTCCTTTACATAAAAAATTAATCTGAAATAAATCAGTCAAGCAATCGAGGTCAATCTTTGGAAAGCATAATAATAAATATCTAGAACGTATACAAAAGAAAATCACTGCAAAACCTTGTAAAAAAAATAAAAAGAATTTTTTTTTGTTGCGTCTTGCCATATCGTGCGTAGCCCTTGGGGTCAAGGTGCAATGAATCGAATATATAAATACATTAATCAGACATACGCCATTTTTGAGGTCAACCTTACGAAAAGTTTATTTACCATTCGGTTATTCTTCACAAACCTTATTCATTTATTCAGGTACCTATGTAATTTAAGTCTTTCTGTAATATATTATTATTTTGTGCCAGCTGTGTCTACACATTAGATAAACACTCATTATTTTTCTTCTATAAACATCCGTAATGTAGAAAATGTAATATTTTTTAATAAAATATATTATATAATTATATATATAGCCCTTGTATATTTCTATAGAAATTAAATATTATATTAAAACAAAAACTCACCAATTAATCAATAAAAAAAAAATCACGGCTAGTGAGTATCGGAACGGAATCACCCTTTTTTTGTAATATTTTACTATTTATTTGATGCTTTTATTTATACGCGTGTTATCGCAAGTCTGCTATAGAAAGCAACGGAGGCGCGCGCTCGCGTGCTGATATTGCCGACTTCTGAGCGCACGAGCGCCGGCGGCGGAAGCGTTGCCGGTGGGGTGGCTAATAGGTGATTGTAACGATAAATTCACCTGTGATTGTCGCCGTGAGAGATACAAGCAACTCACACGCTACTATTAAAGACAGCAAAGTGATGACAAAATGAAGCTAGAAAGTATAATTAAATAAAGACGTCAATAGATTAATATCATTATTTCTCCATTAATATTGCTGTTAGATGGATCTCTCTTGATTAATTGGTGATGAATAATTTTCAATTTTCAGTCCAACAACAGTTTACTGCAACGTGATGAGAGGGAAAAAATATAACCCAGCAGCAAAATGAAGCTAGAAAGGATAATTAAATGAAGACGTCAATAGATGTATATCATTATTTCTCCATTTATATTGCTGTTTGATGGATCTCTCTTGATTAACTGTTGATGAATAATTTTCAGTCCAAGAACATTTTGCTAAGAGCTGGCTGGAGAAGAATAATTACTAAGAGGCGCGTCGATAGCTAATTTTTATCTAAGTAGTGACTGTAGATAATAAATTAATGAATAAAATTTGAATTATGGACGTTTTATACATTTTGGTTGAGCATATAAAACAGAAAAATACACGTATGGCTGGACTTTATAAGCGCTTGGGGTGAAAGCAGTTTCGAGTGACTAATTATAAATTTTAACGTGTTGTAGTGTCTGACCGATTTCTCTATCTATAAACTCGCTTAATATCCCAAGCGTGGAGTAGAGCTACCAGTAAGAACCAATCAATATGTATATGTATTATAATGCCATTACCAATGTGGTGAATGAACTATAATGATGGCGAAAATGGCAGTGAAATGCTCCGACTCATGATTCGATATTCACCATCATTGCTCGATGATAACGCAAGACCTAACCCTGCACGAAAAACCGTTGTAACTCTACAGAAGCTGCAGTTAGAAACCAAACGTCATCCTCCGTACTCACCAGATCTTGCTACAACAGTATACCATTTTTTTCAAGATTTGGACCGTTTTGTACGTGATCAAAAATTACTTCCTAGGAAGCAGTACAAAACGCTTTCACACAGTTTGTCAAATCTAGATCCTCAGAGTTCTATCGTAAAGGCACAAATGAACTTACGTTTAGATGGCAGCAATGTATCGATAATGAGGTTAAATATTTTGATTAAATAAATATGTTAGGTACATCTTAGAAAACAATGAGTTTCAATTTTTCAGTACAAATCGGCAATTTCATACTTTAACCCCTAATACAAAGTAATAGGGTCATGGGTCATGGTCATGGCTCGTATTCAGCAGGTTGAAGTTGGTATAGTAGAAGTAGAACTATGTGAACCTACTGCAATGGAACTAAGAAATTTAATGCACACGGAGAAAGAGCAGTAAATTCTATGGGTCATATAAACTGATTGTAAGCAAGCAAATAGGATGTCTCCATCCCTGAATAGAGAACTCACTAACAATTTGCTCATATTAACAAGGCAAGACCACCGCCTCATGAAACTTTTAAAGCAATTCAACTAGGAGATATTTCATTCTTCATTTTAAAATTTTCATAGTATCTATGCCATGGTCTAATTGAACTATGTACATAATCTGCCTATTGAAACTGTCAAATCCATAAAAATTGTGTTTCTATCAGCTGCTATCAAGTTACGTGATCGCCTCTGTAGCCTCAAATATGAGGTTATAGCGGGAAAACGAAAAAGATTGGGTCACCGCACCGCATTGTATTATTTTTCCAAAATTTGTAGGTATTATTTTCATTGTTATGTTAGTGCATAAAATTAAAAATGGTGGGTAAAACTTTTTTGTTTTGGTTTGGCTCCACACTTGTGTATTTAGCCAGTGTCAAGTAATTGCAAATTTCTCAATTTAATTAATAGTAATATAAGTCATAATAATAAGTCATAGTCTAGTCTAGTCAAGTCATACTTCTAGTAATGTAGTGGCAACTTTACCAGAAGCTTCTATGGAGTTTTGGAAACAACACGAAAAGAAACGTTTCACCATCATTATACCATTTTCCCACACTCACGCCTGTAATCCAGCACTTAACGAATAGAATGCCACCAATTTTATGCACTAACACTGAAAATAACACAAGTTTAGGAAAATAATACAATGCGGTGACGCAATCTTTTTCGCTTTCCCGCCAAAACTCCTTATGTACTTTTTTTGTATGTTTTGGCTCCACATTTTTGTGTATTTAGCCAGTGTCAAGTAATTGATAATTTATCAAGTTAATGATATTTCACGCAAATATGTGTCAAGTCATCAAGTCAAGTCAGTCAAGTCATAGTGTAGTGAAAGTCATACTCCTAGTAAAGTGGGCCTTATGTACTTATATCACTACTTTTAGTTTCCCACAGGCTATAAAAAAACATTCTACTCTGTGTAGTTTCTTTAAAAATATTCACTTTACCTGACTTTGACAAAATTTTGGTTATTTATCTCTCCAAAGGCCATTATTATGGTGGTCACTCAGTACATTGAAATGCTATTGCAACCCGGACGAATTAACTAGGCACCTCGCTCCCATTCGTAGGCACACACCATGTATCTAGTTTACTCGCACGGGTTGTACTAGTCACGTAGATCTCCATTGTCAACATACCAAGGCTAAAAATTACTTAAAATTTGTATTATTATGTTGTCAACGGTATATCCGGTAAAATGACAATTTACAATTGTCAAGATGGCGACATTAAAATTAAACAAATTTATACCGGCCGTTCTCTATATCTCCGCGTATATCTGTTATTATTTTATAGTTTCTACTGATTTGTGCGTCGATACTCCGTTATTATTGTGGAGTTGATTCTTCTCCTCCGATTAACGTGAACTTTCCGTCTGATGTGATACTGTTGTGTGGTTTTTGTAAAATGTGAAAATGTATTTACGAGACAGGGACTCTATTTGCAAATCATTCCATAAGTGTGTAATTTGTATGTGGCATGCATGTGACTGCAGAAGATTTTAATAAGAATGGAAATCGTCTACTGAAAACTGCTGTGCCCAAATTGAACCTACCACAGTTCTCTCTTCCACAGGAGTTATTTGTTGATTTTCCTCTAAAACTTGGATGTCAAAGAGCACAATTTCTATGAGGTGAGTAATTACAATGCTGACTCTGATGGGTCTGAATGCTTATTTGTTATTGATTTAACGTAATGATTGAACATGTAGGTACAGCCGGCATAGTAATGTTAATATGCTAATAAGTATTATTCTTCTGTTCAAGCGATCCTCGGTGATTGTACTAATGGGGTACTTTATTAAAGTATTAATCAGACCAATGAACTTCTGCTGCAGTTGAGGCTTTCTTTTGAATAATCATGTGTCATATTTAAATAAATATTTTTATAAATCATAAGTACAACTAACAAACCAGCTCATAGACAGTGTCGTCTGCCCATCTAACATACAACGAGTATACTCCCTTTAGTTCTTTATATTTTATACTTTTTATATTTCAGATTTGACAAAAAATATAGTTCAGTTCTGCAATGTGTATGGAACTGGAAAATGTGCCTACCAATTGTATCAACTTCTGTTATTGTAATAGAAAGTACGTCTAGTGTTGTTGCAACGGAAATGAAATATAATATGAAGAGAAAATTAGGTCCGTATTTGTTATATTATTATGTTTTTATATGCCAGCACCATTTCACTACATCTGATGGTAAAAATGTACCCTGTTTTTATTTTGAAAATATTTTATTTACAGGTTCACTGACTCAGAGGTTGAACCCAAATAATACACCAGTACCTCAGTAGAATTTTTGTGCATAGTGTGCGTAGTGTGCATAGCACACAAGAAATAGAAAGTCTACTGGTAAGTTTTTTTTGTATGTTTGTACCGGGCCAGAGATCCTAGAATATCACAAATTTAGTAAAGGTTATATATTGAATTAATAATCAAGTAAAATAATTCCATAATAAGCTAACCGATTTTTGTCTGTAATAAATCCTTTTTTTGTTGCAGTTGGGGAAAAGAATTAACTGGACAGAAGGAAGAAAAGCTTCTGCAGCATCTCAAGACTGTTAAAGACTCTCTGAAGACTAGCTAAAACATCGATTAATTTAAACAAATTGAGTCAAACTTTTTTAAAAACCTGCTGTCTGCTTAAAAGTATCTGCTTTCTAGCAGATACTTTTAAGAACCAGAAACGAAAGCCGCATGGGTAACGCTGGGATATTAAAAACAAAATATTGTCTTTAGCAATATTCAAACGTTCTCCGAGAAAATTTAACTTGAATTGTAACACATTCTAAATAAAGCTATAAAATTTATGTCATTTGCTTTTTATTAACACCTAAAGATATATCATATAATTATAGGTACTGTAGTATCGATATTTCGATTTTTATCGATAAATATTTTAACGTTATGTGACAACACTAGATATCGATAACATTTAGCACATCTCTTAAACTGTCAGTGTGTTTGTATATAAATGTTGGCAGCCCTTCATAATTTTTGCAACGTTGGTTTTATTATGCTACGTCACTTATAGCTACAGATAATGTTCTAAGTGCCGTCTCTTAAAACGTAGTGGTTATATGCTCTTTGTTATTATTAACCAAGAATTGACGTTGAAATATTTCTGAGTTTTTATTTTCGTTAAATTGTTAAAATAAATATGTCGCATTTTAAATTGATATCTTCCACGAAGGCATCAGATGTAATACCGGTAAACAAATACGTTTCGGAGAAAACCGGTATTACAGTGGTAATTGGAGAAGTGGAAGGGCCTATCGTAAATGGATTCTTTTGTCTCGGTAAGAATTATTAGTAAACTACCACCGGTCTAAAAAAATTAATTATAAACTCCTATTTTGCTACATATGGCGCTGCCTTTTTTGTCGCAATTAATAGAAACACTGTTTTACCTCTTAAATTTAATATATCTATGCCTAGCGGTATGCTCTTTGTTGATTATAGATAGATGAGCTTTCCCATGCTATGCCCATCCTCATAGCATAGCTCGCTAGTTATTTGCCATATGTAGGCAACGTCAACTACATAATACAGTACTATGAATTATTTGGTGGGGTATCGGCATAAATCAGTTGAATGCAAACGCAAGACGCAAGAAGGAGTGGACTAATAAATTACCTAATAATGTCCAACTGGGGCTTAGTTGGACATTCATTGAATAAGAAATAATTTTAAAACACATACCTATATAATGAAAGACTAAACTAGACTAAACATTCAACTATAAAATTACCAAAGAAATAATAATATAATGTATAATTATAACATTTCCATACAGCATGGCAATACAGCCTGCATTCTGGGCACTCTCCCCTCCACCAAAGCTCTTTTTGATGACACTATTGTTGCATATAATATGTATTGTTTCTTTCATTAATTCTTTATCTTTAGTATGAAGTACCTTTATAGTTGAATTTTTTTAGTCAATTTTAATCATTAATTAGGTATGTATTTTGAAACAACTTATGAGTTTTGGTTTTCTTATTTAAATTAGTTGAAAAATAAGATCTAACTATTTAGATGTATATTTTAGTTTTATTTTAATGTGTATACTACTAAATATCATTTCCGGTTTTCATTTGTTTATTAGCTACTGAGGCTCATGATGATGATGGCCTACCACACACCCTGGAACATCTCATCTTTCTCGGATCGGAAAGGTACCCATACAAGGGCATACTAGACTTGTTGGCTAATAGATGCATGGCCCATGGGACCAACGCATGGACAGATACAGACCACACATGCTACACTGTCTACACTGCGGGGGATGAAGGCATGCTGACTCTGCTCCCCATTTATCTAGACCATATCTTGTTTCCAACATTAACAGATCAAGGTTTTACTACTGAGGTACACCACATTGATGGAGAAGGTGAAGATGCAGGTGTGGTTTACTGTGAAATGCAAGGGAGGGAAAATTCATCTGATAGCAGGTAAGATGTTATAATATCACAAACGTTCTAGTGATTAAGCAATGATAGTCTCATGTTATATAATAAAATTGATAAAAAGAGATTAGCCTTACTAGGTGGTAGGACTTTTCTGCAAAGTTCGTCTAGGTAGGTATCACCGCTTTGCCAGTTATTCTGCCGCCAAGCAGCAGTGTGCAAGCACTGCTGTGTTCCGGTTTGAACGGCACTGTAGCTAGTGAAATTACTGGGCAAATGAGACTTTATGACCAGGGAGGTGATCACGAAACTTTGATTGCAATGCAACATAAGAAATTTTCATACTAACTATGCACATAAACTGCGTATTCAAACTGTCAAATCCATACAAATTATTGTTTCTATCGGTTACAATCGAGTTACGTGATCGCCCAGCTGATCTCACAGTCTAGTAATCTCATTATTAGATTGTGCTGATGTCTCAGGATGACGTGCGCAGTATGGGGTCACGCGGAACTTTATAATTTAGAGTTTCGAGTGAACCTGCCACTGATATGGGTAGCCGTGTCGCTTAACATCAGGCGAACGGTTAGCTCGTCACGGCATTCATTAGCATAAAAAAAAAAAAAAAAAATTTGCCATATATTCAACTGACAATAATAGTAAATGCTTTAAGCTCTAGCACAAGTATACATTCTTCTAACCAGACTTGGATGGAGCAAGGCAGCATTGAAATTACATTATGTTTTATATCCATTATGATATTTTATGTAGTTTATACATAGTTAATTATTCTGTAAGTTATCAAAATTCTAAAATTCGTTATTAAGTAGTAAATATATTAAGTCTGAATTTTTTTACTTTTATTGATTAAACATAAATATTAAATGCCTTATGCTGTTTACTTTTTCAACAACTAATGTATTTATTTTTCCAGGTGTAATATACAACTGCAAAGAGCCATGTATCCGAATAGCGGTTATTCTTCAGAAACCGGAGGTATCATGAAAAATCTTAGGGAGTCTACAGATAATGCTAAAGTGAGTGCTTATCAAGTATTTATTTATAAAAGTGTAACATAGTTTGGTTGTGTGGTTATTGACAAACCGTTAACTAAATTCAATTGACTCGAGCATGACTTTGCAGAAGTTCATCTTAAATACAAAATAATTACAAATACTTTGTGTTATTCCACTAAAAACAAAATCACTTATATTTAGCTGGTAAGTACCACACAGGACCACAAAGAATTACAGTTTTTTGAATGATGACAAACAATTAAATAATTTTGATGTAATTTTGCTCATTGATGGCTTACATTACCAGGATCAACATAGGAAACTTTCTATCCATGAAAATGAAATTTGCCACTGGAAAACGGCTAAATTGTGGGTGAAACCAGACCTTTAATATATTCATACAATAAGCATGATGTACCTACAATTTTCAGGTCAGGAATTTCCACAAAAAGTTCTACCGCCCAGAGAACCTCACAATCATTCTCACTGGGCAGATACAAGCAGAGGATGTGTTTAACGCACTGGCTGTTGTGGAAAATGACATTATTGCCAAGGTCAGTTTTAGGTTTGGAGTTAAGCTCTTGTTTATTTCAATATATAAAATTATTTTGTATGTGCGTATGTCACTGAATTTTGTATGGGCTGAGTCAGTTTTAGTGAAATTTTCTAACCAGATTTATCAGTTACATTGTATCGTGACCCTTGTCTGGGCGTTTTGAACTTGACCTAATTTGCTTGCACTATTGTACCAAACAATTCCATAATGTCAAAATCCCATGGAAAACCACTCTCAGACCCATATTACAGAACTATACTCTGTCGTCGATTGATGCTCAAGTAGAGATTTCATTCACTATTTGATCACTGTATGATTGAAATCTCGTTTTAGCAGAGATTCGCGATAGAGCGTAGTTTTACAATACGGGCCTAAAATGAAATGAATTTATGCTATTTACATTCAGAGTACAGTCATCGCGTAGGCGACAAGGTGCCTTTGAAAATGTGAGACTCATTTTCTTGTTCACTCAATGCCTGTTAATTCGCCTCCAGTCAAGGTGACATAGTTACATAATTTGGCATGGCGGGAATGAAGACTAAATATAGCACAACAAATATTACGACCTTATTAATAAGAAAGTTTCTTGGCTTTACAACACAGTTTTATTCCAAATTCTGCACTATCTATACATATATTAAATTTGATATCATACGTGCTTCTGAACGAATTCATTACGAATTACATGTAGATGTTTGCCTTATAGCGCTGAGCGTACGGAAAATATCGTAACCACGATTCAGAACTTCATACAAACTACCTCAAATTCCATAGAAACTATGCATTATCATTGACAACACTAAACAGCGCCATCTAGAAAATTTTTGGAACATTTCTGTCTGTCCCATTGTTACGCCATCACGCAAAAACTACCCGTGCGAAGCCGGGGCGGGTCAACTAGTAATACATATTCAGATAATTGCTGGAACAAACATTCTCCTATATAAATGTTGATATAATCATTTAAATTTATAAAGTGTCTCTCATTATATTTAATTTTATGTGACTTGAATACTTCTCAGTCGTCTCTGTAAATTTCAGTGAAGGTGTGGGGGCTATCTGATATATATTGTGTAAAGAGAAAATACTGTTGGTTTTACTGTGAAATGGATATATATACAATTTAAAAGAATTAACAAAAATACAAGTTTCCGTAATAAAATTTTCACTAATTGTTATTAACTGTCACCGCGAGACACTGTCAGAAAAACACTTTTCTCGGCGGCCAATAGCGCGGAGGTTGCTACTGCAGCGAGGAGGTTCACCTCGCCGCATCACTCCCCCGCCGAGACCGGATCACGGGCGAAAGTAGTTAGGGAACCGGACTCTACGACCACTCCTGGTTCTCTGTTCCGGTTCTGTCTCCACATCTCCTGGATCCGACGAACTTGCACTGGCTGTAGGAGATAGAGTATCATCCTCGGTGACTAGGAACGCTGGTTTTAATCGGTCTAAGGTCACCGTTACTTCTTTGCCCTTCACACAAATTTTATAAGTCTTCGGGCCCCTCTCTAGCACTTTATGCGGTCCGGTGTAAGGAGATTCCATTGACTTCTTTGCCGGACCCTGTCTAAGGAACACGTAGTCTGACGTCAAAATATCTGTGGGCATGTAGAACGGCTTCTTGCCATGCCATACTGGAGCTGTTGGTGACAGCTTCCTCACATGCTCACGAAGTCGCACGATGAAACTAGTGACATCAGATGAATGTTCACTAGAAGGCACGAAGAATTCGCCTGGTAAACGCAAAGGCTCTCCGTAGACCAGCTCCGCTGCAGAAGATTTAATGTCCTCCTTCCATATGCGCTCCTAATGCCCAACAAGACCAGCGGCAGCACTTCCGTCCACTGTGCATTATTGTGGCACATGATAGATGCCTTCAGTTGACGGTGAAGACGCTCCACCATACCGTTGCTGGCTGGGTGATATGCCGTTGTCGGACAATGCTTCGCTCCGAGGAGGTTGCAGACTGACTTGAAAAGCTGCGACAGGAACTGGGCTCCTCGGTCGGTTGTTATGCGTTGCGGACAACCGAAGCGAGCAAGCCAGCCAGAGATGAATGCTGAAGCGCAGGTCTCAGCTGTGATATCGGCCAAAGGGTACGCCTCAGGCCAACGGGTAAATCTGTCGACAATGGTGAAGCAGTATTTGTGACCAGATGAATATGGTAATGGCCCCACGATATCCATGTGAATGTGTGAAAAACGATCATATGGAGGTGAAAATGGGGTGAGAGGAGTGGAAATATGACGAGTGATTTTGTTGCGTTGGCAATCTGTGCATAGTTGTGCCCATTTTCTGCAGTCGCGACGAACTCCAGGCCATACAAAACGCTCTGATATAAGTTTGCTGGAGGCTGCTGGACCCGGATGACTCAAATTATGAAGGCTGTCAAAAATCGTTTTGCGAAAGCCAGGTGGTACATATGGACGTGGACTAGGCATAGACAGATCGCAATATAATGTAGCTTCAGGAGTTGTGATCTTCTCAAGCTTCATCAAAGAACCCTTCTCTAACAAGTCCCGAAGTTCAACATCTTCTTCTTGTTCTCGTCCCATAGCTTCATAATCAATAATGTTGATGCTCTCGACACGTGAAAATGCGTCTGCTACGACATTTGACTTTCCAGAAATATGGCGAATGTCCGTACAGAATTGTGAAATGTAGTCGAGGTAACGATATTGACGTGGTGAGCAGTTGTCTCTTCTGGTAGTGAAGGCGAAAGTGATAGGCTTATGGTCGGTGAAAACAATGAAAGTCCTTGCCTCGACCATGTAGCGAAAATACCGAATTCCTTCGTAAATTGCCAGTAACTCCCTGTCATATGAACTATACTTCCTCTGCGCAGGCGTCAATTTCCGCGAAAAAAATCCAAGCGGCTCCCATTCTCCGTTTCTCCTCTGCTGGAGAACTGCACCCATGGCAACATCTGACGCGTCTGTGAATAAAGCTAGCTCAGCTTGCATATCTGGATGCGAAAGTAATGTCGCCTTGGATAAGCTGGACTTACACTCATCAAAAACGTGCTGTAGTTCTGGCGTCATATCGATAGGTGTATTGCCTTTGATGTCAGGTCCAGAAAGAGCTGCGTTGAGCGGGCCTTGAATAGCTGCTGCTCCAGGCAAAAACTTCCGGTAAAAGTTGAGCATTCCAAGGAACCTTCTGAGCTCTTTTGCGGTCTTAGGTGCTGGAAAGTCCAGGATGGCTTTGACTTTCTCATCCATGGGACGAATTCCATCTGGAGAAACATGATATCCCAAGAAAGTAAGCTCGCTAACGCCCAGAACACTCTTGGCAGTGTTAATCAAAACGCCGTACTTCTTCAGCCGTCCAAACAAAATTTCCAGGTGTTCCAGATGTTGAGCTTGGTTTTTCGAGAACACTAAAATGTCATCCAAATATCCGAACGTGAAATCCAGCCCTTGCAGCACTTCGTCCACGAACCTCTGGAAAGTTTGCGCAGCATTGCGCAGTCCAAATGTCATGAACGGAAATTCAAAGAGTCCAAAAGGGGTGGTAATTGCCGTCTTCGGAACGTCCAGCTCTTCGACAGGAATTTGATTATAGGCCTTAACTAAATCAATTTTCGTGTAGACCTGTGATCCTGACAGTTGATATGCAAAGTCATGAAGATGTCTGATCGGGTACCGGTCTGGTATCGTCCGAGCATTCAACGCCCGGTAATCTCCACATGGTCGCCAGGAGTCATCCTTCTTGCGGACCAGGTGTAGAGGTGATGACCATGAACTTTCTGATCGACGAGCAGTACCATTACGCAACATGTCCTCGTATTCCTTCTTGGCAATTTGGAGACGGTCCGGTGCCAAACGACGAGGTCGAGAAGTTACAGGTGGTCCAGGTGTTGTTCGTATATGGTGCTTAGTATTATGAACCACTTCTGCTTGAGATCCTGCAGGCCTTGTAATCTCGCTAAAGCGACGCAAGAGTTCGTGGTAAGGTGAATTTCCATTAATACACTTGACAGACAGAAGTTCTTTGTCGAGTTGATGAGACTGTGGAGCTGCAACAGAAAGTGTTGTAAGGCTGTCCATTAAGCGGTGGTGACGGCAGTCGACGAGCAAACCGTAGAAGCTTAGAAAATCCACTCCGATTATAGGCTTTGAAACGTCGGCTACCACGAACTTCCACTTAAAATCTCGACGAAGTCCCAGATTCAGATTCAGGTCTATGCATCCATACGTAGCAATTTGTGTGCCGTTAGCTGCAAAAAGCTCGTACTTGGACTTGCAGCGTTTGTCCCGAAGAAGCGTCCGAGGATATGCGCAAATGTCAGAACCCGTATCAATTAAAAACTGAAGCTTAGATGTTTTATCTGTCATGAATAGGCGGCCTTTGCAGGTATTGCAGTCATCTACCGCCGTTACTGACTGCCCTTCCAGTTTTCCGGAACATAATCACAAGGCTTGGTGCATCTATTCGCCTTTGGGCCATACTTTGAGTGGTACCAGCATGTTGGAAACTTCCGGTAGTTGGACTGAGAGCGCCGGTTTGAAGATGAACGACCGCGATTTCGCTGTTGATCTTTCGATCGTGGCCTCGAGCGATCTACCTGTGACGCCAGCTTATCTACAAGTTTGGTCAACGCCGCAATCTGTTGTGCGCAGGAACTTGAACATGGGTTAACTGAAGTAGATGATACATGGTGCTGAGGTACAATATCATTCACTCTGTCAGCCAATTCCGCCAGAACATCCAACGGAGAAGTTGGCTGTGAAGCTATGATAGTCTGGATACTACTAGGGAGACGGCTCGACCAAATAGTTTTAAGAAAATCTTCAGGTACCTCACTTCCCGCAAGATGTCGCAAATGCCGAAGAAATTGCGAAGGTTTTCTATCGCCGAGCTCTTCGTGACCTAAAAGTTGCTTAACCTTCTTCTCTTTGCTAGCCGTCAGCCTCTTAATCAGTTCCATCTTCAATTTTTCATACTTCCCAGTAGCCGGAGGCGTAACTATGATATCTTCTACTTCCGCAGCTACCGAAGCGTCCAGTTGCGCGATGACGTAGTAGAATTTGGTCTCGTCAGTAGTGATGTTCGAAATCGCGAAGCTTCCTTCCACTTGGGCAAACCAAATTGCGGGTTTGTCCATCCAAAACGGTGGCATACGAACTCCGACGCGAAACAATCCAGGTGGTGCCGGATCGTCAGCGCGCGCATCGGCAAATTCCATAATTACGGTTTCACAGTAGACCTCTAATTGTCACTTGAAAAAAAAATTCACAGTAGGACTTCTTCACAAAAAAAGTTTCAGAGTAGCCCCCGTCAAACGACGGAAAATTTGAATTTACTCAGAAGAAAATGTACAGAACGAAGGTCACCAAATATATGTGGGGGCTATCTGATATATATTGTGTAAAGAGAAAATACTGTTGGTTTTACTGTGAAATGGATATATATACAATTTAAAAGAATTAACAAAAATACAAGTTTCCGTAATAAAATTTTCACTAATTGTTATTAACTGTCACCGCGAGACACTGTCAGAAAAACACTTTTCTCGGCGGCCAATAGCGCGGAGGTTGCTACTGCAGCGAGGAGGTTCACCTCGCCGCAAAGGTCGTATTTGTGTCTGCAGTTAGTCTGCACTGTTAATTTGTTAATTATTACTTTGTTAATTGTTATTAACTGTCACCGCGAGACACTGTCAGAAAAACACTTTTCTCGGCGGCCAATAGCGCGGAGGTTGCTACTGCAGCGAGGAGGTTCACCTCGCCGCAAAGGTCGTATTTGTGTCTGCAGTTAGTCTGCACTCGCAAGTAAAATAACTAAAATAAAATAAAATAGGTATTTAACTAGATCAGAGTGAATGTAAGCGACACGGAGGAAAAAGCATAAGGCCTCTTTTGGTTGCTTTTTATATTTAGTTTTTAAGAATGTTATGTTATGACACTGAGGAAAATGTCGGTTTAGTTTCATGTAATAATTTTAATATATTTTTCGCCAACTCTACCGCTTCTTTATATTTAGCACAGTATTATTTTCCGTAAACGCCTAAGCCTAGTCGTCGCCAACAGTGAGTGTATAGGAAACATCGTAAGGAAACTGGCATGTTCAAGAATCACAAAATCGAGAACATTTACCATCTATTAATTCGTACTTGACCAGCGTGATAGGTTATAATAATAATAACAACGCCCAACGATCCCTAAACTAGAATTCCTTAGTCTAGGGATCCAGGAACTAAGTACGAGGACCATGGTCCCGCATAACACCCAGACTCAGAAGTTTTTTTTTTCTGTGCACAAATACTTGTCCTGCCGCGGGAATCGAACCCGCCGATTATGACTTTGCCATTGAAATATATACAGCTCATGAAGTATGTTAATAAATTATAATTGATTTATATTTTCAGAGAGAATCAGAACCAATGGAAGAATGGGTAAAGCCATGGCAAGTTATTCCTCCATCGCCAGCTTTAGGTGATATAAAGGTCCAGTGGCCGGCAGATACTGAAGATTGTGGTCAGGTAAATCTCCATTTTCTATTTATTATTATGCTGCATTTGTTTATTTGAAAATTCCATTATGTACTATTTTAACTTTTGTTTCCTAAGAACCAAGTCCCATATATATACTAGCATAAGATTGTTATTTATTTACAATGCTTACTTTTGAAGGAGCACAACTTTATAATAAAATACCCTCACATATTAAAAAAAAAATCATTTAAATGCATTCGAGAAGCAATTGACTCAATACCTTATGATGGATCTGTTGCCGAAGTAAACGTTTTAAATTAAGGCCCATATTCTAAGACTTAACTCGAAATTTCCTCGACTCGACTTCCACTCAAACTCGACTGGAGGCGCCTCGAACATCCCTCCGAAACTTCCTCAAAATCGGTATTTTTAGTTAAGTTTTCGAGGTTCCTTTAAGTGAGTGGAGTTAATTTGGAGTCGAGGAATTACGTCACTATACGTCATCAGTTCGAGGATAATTTTATCAAACCTGAGGAACTTTTTAGTCTATGCTGGGTTTTGACAATGTAATAATATTGTAAACGTCAAAGAAATTCCATTTCGTGATATAAGTGGTTGGCACCACTTATATCACGAAATGGAATTTCTGCTGTATTAGCACTTTTTTATGGTTAAATTCTTCAATCCTAATTTTTTTTCTACTTACAATATAAAATTAAACAAAAACAAAAAATGGCGGCTTGACTTATTTACCATTTTAATATTTTTGTATCAGAATGACGTGCTTTGAAGAAACGCATCTTTGGAATATGTAAAGTGAGTTTATTGACTGGCCTGATAACTCAGTCGGTAGTATCCCTGCTTTCTTAGCTGTGGGTTGTAGTACGATTCCCACTCAGGAGAAACATTTTTGTGATGAACATCGATGTTTGTTCTGTGTCTGGGTGTTTATATTGTATTCTATGTATGTATTTACAAATAAAAAGTATTATATCAGTTATCCGGATCCTATAGTACAAGCTTTGCTTAATTTGGGGCTAGATGGCGTAGTGTGAAATTTCTGCACAAAAAAATGATAGTCATTTTCGAAAAAACCCGGGGTTGGTCACTTGCTGCTTACGGTAATTTATTTTGCCATCTCAATGGTGTAGCTCAGTGCCATAGATAATATTTTTGTCAAGTTTTCTCTTTATATGTATAATTTACAGTGTTGCACACCTTATACCTTAGCGATTTTGTCACCCGCGGCTGTCGACACGATTGTCAATTAATAACAATGGAAGCAAAATATGCACTACACTATCCTTACTGAAAGGGTGTCGTTTTTGGAATTCGAAATTGTCATATACTTCCAAAGGATTCTCTGCATCCTTAAAATATCTTCGTAATGGGTAATCAGCTTTTTCAAAAGCCATCATGATACAAATAAATACAAGACGCGACTTCGAGGAAGTTTCAAGGTAGATCGCGAGGTACCTTGAGTTGACAGGTCGTTCGCTTCCCTCACATGAGGAAAATCTCGAGTTAAATTCGAGTTGAGGTGAAGTGGAGGAAATCTTATCAACTAAAAATACCAAAACTCAAATGTAAGGTTGAGTCGAGTCGAGGAAATTTCGAGTTAAGTCTTAGAATATGGGCCTTAGAATATGGGTGTAAGTCTTGTTGAAATGTAATGTTACTTAAGCACATATTTTACATCTATGTTACTAATACCTACATTATTTAAAGTGACGACGAATGTACTTCTGTTGAATTTTTTAAGTTGCACTATGTTCTCATGGAAGTAACTTTTTGTCTTATCTAAATATATATAACTCAAAGGTGACTGACTGACTGACTGACATAGTGATCTATCAACGCACAGCCCAAACCACTGGATGGATCGGGCTGAAACTTTGCATGCAGGTAGATGTTATGACGTAGGCATCCGCTAAGAAAAGATTTTTCGAAATTCCACCTTTAAGAGGGTGAAATGGGTGGTTGAATTATTTTCCCAGAGGCCACGCCGCGGGCGAAGCTGTGGGCAGAAGCTCGTTTGAGAATAAATTTCTTTAAACATTATTAACTTATTTGGCAAACAAATTACTATTACTATACTGAGTGTTGAGACTGTTACCAGGTGTTATTCGGTTGGCGTGGTCCATTGCTCACCGAACCGGCAGCTTTAAGGGATTTGACGGCGTGTGCCATTCTGTTGCGTTATCTGTGCGAGCTTGCCGTTGCGCCGCTGCAACGATGCCTTGTGGAGAGAGAAGACGCATTGGCAGGAGATGTAAGTTTGTACCATCTGTTTGGACATCTTGACTAATTTTGTATGAATACGAACAAAGCTACGATTATGTCCATATATGATAAGGGGCCGTTCAAGTATTACATAAGCAGATTTATTACAATCATTTACCCACCATCACCCTCGTCAGCAAAAGTAAGCAAAGCTCTTACCCCCGTGCTTACGTAAACATTTTTCAATGAATATATTGTTTTTTTTAAATATTATAATTATATTGAAACATCAAGCAAAGACAATGTGAGGGTTGCTATTCGTGTAAAAAGGTAAATAACTACCGATGACGTAATCATCATCTAGACTCCCCTACCCCCCATGTCATCCAAAATAAACAAAGCAAAGACCCCCCGCCCCCCATAGTGCTTACGTAATACTTGAACGGCCCCTAATATACACAAAAAATTCTAATAAAAACTGTCCTATAATGTGCTGTAATCCAATGATATAATAATAATAATAATAACGCCCAACGATCACATAAAAAGATCCTGGACCCAAACTAGTGCTCCCTGTATCTAGGGACCCAGGATACACGAGGACCATGGTCCCATAACCCCCAGACAATATATATTTGCGTTTTTTTTCAGTGCACAGATACTTGTCCCGTCGCGGGAATCGAACCCACCGCCTCTGGGTTATGAGCCGACATGCTCAATCACCACACCACAGAGACTGTCAAAAAAGGACATTAGTTCTCTGTCTCTTTCTATTATTGTAGTTTTATTTTTTTGATATATTTAATTTTTGTTTTCAATGCTGTCTTTTTTGAGGTATATTATTTAAATATAGCAGTCAAATAACATATTGACACTCGTGTAACTGTATTTCTATTCACAGGTGTCATACAACTTAACGGAGAATTTAGCTTCGATGATCAAGATTGAAGTGGACAACGTTCCGGTCGGCAAACTGGAGGCGGCGCGGGACGAGGCTCGCCGCTGCTTGAGGAATGTACGGGAAGGGGACGAGGTATTATACTTAACGTTATTCAAAATATCTATTCTAGGTGAGCATTTTTTTATGTTAAGGAATGACGGGACTAGCTAACCGTTCACCTTATTTTAAGCGACACGGCTGCCCATATCTGCAGCAGTGTCACTCGAAACTCTAGTATAAAGTTTCGCGTGATACTGCACTGCGCACGTCATCCTGAGACATCAGCACAATCTAGTAAGTTTACTAGACTGAGATCAGGTCATAGTCTCATTTGCCCAGTAATTTCACTAGCTACAGTGCCCTTCAAACCGAAACACAGCAGTGCTTGCGCACTACTGCTTGGTGGCAGAATAACTGGCAAAGCGGTGGTACCTACCTAGACGAACTTTGCAGAAAAGTCCTACCACCTAGGCACCGAGCATGCACCATCGTAGACTGCATCATCGCCTTCCATAAGGTGAGACAGTGGTCAAATGTCAATAAATAGTAATAAAAAAGAGATATTCGTCATGGGCAAAGTGTTTGCTCTATTGTGCTACTTAATGACTTATTTGTATACAGGATTATAAACTGTTATGGTCATTCAATTTCTAAAATATTGTTTTTAGTGTTAGTAGACTTGACACAGAACCAAAATTTCGGCGACTCGAAACAAATCAATTACACGATACAAATCTCATCAGTAAATAATATTGTAGGAATATTTGTATGTATGTACAGTTCCTGCAATTAATAATTCATCTATCTATATCTTCTTTATATATAAAAATGAATCTCAATTTCCCTTATTCATTGCATCACGCGTGAACGGAAGGAAAATTTTCGCTAATTCTTTTTTTGTTGTGTTTATTACAGGAGAAGGTTCTTATGAAAGAAAAAGTTAACAAAGTATGGAAAATTTCCACCACGTGGGTGAAACCGCGGGGCACAACTAGTCTATAATATAAAAATGAATGAATCTCTATTTACCTTGGTCATCGCATCACGCGTCATCGGATGGAACATTTTTGCTGATACCTTTTTTGTTGTGTTTATTATTGTCAGGAGAAGGTTCTTATGAAAGAAAGAATTAAGAGAGCTGAGCGAAAAACTAGAATACTCAGCGGGTAAAACTGCGGGACGCAGCTAGTTAATTATAAACAAATGAGGGCGATAAATGTCCGCATTGATATTTATTTTTATATTTATAAATTTAGCCTATTACTATAGGCTAAATTTATAAATTAAAAGTTCATGTATATTTATTTATTTTATAAACATAAACATATAACAATACAGGAAGGTATACCGATATGTTCATGTCTGTTAGGAGAGATTATAGGCCATAAAGTGAAGGTCTGAAAAGATCGAAAGAATCACAAAATTTGAGTTTATGTAATCCACCAATCAACCTTGGGCAGCGTGTTTTTTTTTTTTATGTTATTGAGTGATGTGGCGAGCTAGTCGTTCACCTGATGTTAAGCGCCACGGCCGCCCATAACAGAACAGTGTCACTCGGAACCCTAAAACATAGAGTTACAAGCGACACTGCACTGCGCACATCATCGTGAGACATCAGCACAGTTTGGTAATAAGATTACTCGACTGTGAGATCAGATCATTAAGTCTCAATTGCCCAGTAATTTCACTAGCTACAGTGCCCTTCAAACCGGAACACAGTAGTGCTTGCACACTACTGCTTGGCGGCAGAATAACTGGCAAAGCGGTGGTACCTACCTAGACGATCTTTGCAACAAAGTCCTACCACCTAGTAAAATCTCAATATTTTGTGATTCTTTGGACCTTTTCAGATCTTCACTTTTATTACGACTTATGTTCCTTAACCCGACTACATAAGGTGTTTTTTTCTTAGGCTATCGACTTGGACCGCATCATTCGGCTATTGAAGAAGCAGCTTCGCGAGAGTAACTTGAGTCTCGAATCGGATCCGCACCACGTGGTCGCCTTCAGGAGCATCGGAGACGCGCTGTACAGCCAGAATGAAAGAGACGTAAGATCTACTATCTCCTACTCTAATATTTATTTAAATGAGTTAAGGTTTAGCATCTTTCGACAACTTACTCCATATTATCTCAGCTGGTATAATCCACGTCACTGATGAGCTATTTTGTCCACTGCATCGCTGTCCTAATCAATTATTTCTGCTTTTTCATGGATTTTCTTTGCCTAGTCTCTGTTCTAAATGGAACTCAGTTTGATAAAAGTTACCTATTATTTCTTTTTAGGTACAATCGGGGTCTTTTCAGGTCAAGAGTGAATTCCCATCAGGTGAAACGTTGTCAAACGTACGCCTATTTTACCATACAATATGCATCGTGAACATCTATCTATCTATCTATTTATAGCTTCATTTAATCGTACCACATCCTCAGCCGGAAGATATCTACTGGTGAACATAGGCCTCCATATAAAATAAAATGCCACTCTGGACCCTTATTTAGATTTTGCCATTTTCCCAATATTTAAATGTTACATAGTGTCCAAAATTGTAAGAAAAAAGAAAAAACTTTCCTACCGTATTGATTTTGTTAAAACAAAGATACAACAAACAAATATGTAAGTAGTATATTAAAAAAGAGCACGGACCCAGGAGTCTGTGGTAAAGCAGAATTTAAAAAAAAAGTACCGAAGAAGATGCTGCTGCCCATTCCTCGGATATTCCCTTTGCCGACTCTTGCAGCACTTAATATATTACTTTGCATATCGTTTTCCAGTTCAACTCGAGAATGAATCCTCAAGAAGATATCGTGTCGCTTATGTCCGAGCCGGCAGACTTTTGGGTTGGGAATCTGCAAAAATACTTCACTGATGACGTCATCACCATTGTTGGATCTCCTAGCATACAATTACAAGCACAGTATGTATAATTATAATATTGTATTCTTATATAATGATAAACTAAATGAATTCTATATTTGCGTATAACTATATGCTTTAAAATCATCTACTTGTACAAGGAGTTCTTCGAGAAGACGTTTTTATTTCCCCTAATCGAAATACTTACATTATTTTACGACCTTTAAAACCACATTTCGTAATATCTTTTTATTTAGAATGGCTGAAGAAGAAAAGCAGAGAATAGAAGAACAAAGAAGTAAGCTTGGCGAAACTGGATTAGCTGAAAAACAGAAACAACTACAAGAAGCGGTGGAATATAATGAGGTAAACTCACTAAACATATTTAACCACAACCGTTGGAGATAGTCATAGAATGATCAAGCAAATGTTAAAATGCCAAGGTTTCTAGCATATAATCGATCAGGAGTCAACTGGCTTATTTCTTGCATTCAGGTTTTTGCCTTTGTGCGGGAGCATATAAGCCACTCTCTGGAAACGTGTAAACTTGTAGGTGTAAGCACTATATGACATCAAATCAGTTGTCACGGTAGCGCCGCGACAACCGCCACAACCGCCGCACATGTTTACTGGAGTTTTTGATGAAATGCCTTTTAAAGTAAAAATTTTTTACGCACGATTTACTCGGTGAGTAAGCTGGTGAATGCGAGGCGAACGAAAGTTGAAGTTGGTTCACGTAGATCTCCATTGTCAACATAACGAAGTTAAAAATGTGTATTATTATGTTGGTATGTCGGGTAAAATGACTGGGTGGTAGGAATTTTCTGCTAAGTTCGTCTAGGTAGGCACCACCGCTTTGCCAGTTATTCTAACGCCAAGCAGTAGTGTGCAAGCACTACTGTGTTCCGGTTTGAAGGGCACTGTACCTAATGAAATTACTGGGCAAATGAGGCTTTATGATCTGATCTCACAGTCGAGTAATCTTATTACCAGACTGTGCTGATATCTCAGGATGATGTGCGCAGTGCAATGTCACGAAACTTTAATTATTTTAGAGTTCCGAGTGAATTCTACGGTTATGGGCAGTCGTGTCGCTTAACATCAGGTGAACGCCACATCATTCAATACCATCAAAAATTTTTTGTCAAGATGGTAAAATTAACATTAAACAAAGCAAAAACAAAGTTATACCGGCCGATAGATGGAGCTAAACTCAAGAAGTAAGCGTGGTCTAAAGCACACTCGTACACACACTTTTTCGAGTAGATTATGTAAAATGATATACTTTCTATACAGCGACCTCCACTCCCGGGCACGCTAGCCTCGGTGCCTATCCCGTCGTGTGAGAATCTCAAGTGTCACAACATATCGTCGTGGAGTACAGACGGAGAGAACTGTCCCTACTTCGACCTGAAAGAAGTACCTGTGTATGCAAGAGTGCACAGTCTCAAGACCACCTTTGTTTATGTAAGTATTACTAATAGCGCAATGGTACAATTTTACTAGGTGGTGAGACTTTGTTGCAAAGTTCGTCTAGGTAGGTACCACCGCTTTGCCAGTTATTCTGCCGCCAAGCAGTAGTGCGCAAGCACTGCTGTGTTCCAGTTTGAAGGGCACTGTAGCTAGTGAAATTTCTGGGCAAATGAGACTTTATGATATGATCTCACAGTTTAGTAATCTTATTACTAGATTGTGCTGATGTCTCTGGATGACGTGCGCAGTGCAGTGTCACGCGAACCTCTATACTTTAGAGTTCCGAGTGACACTGCAGCTGATATGGGCAGCCGTGTCGTTTAACATCAGGCGAACGGCTAGCTCATCACGTCATACTTTAACAAAAAAAAATGTATGGGTTTTATCCTTACCTCTACCCATCTTTATTTGTCTCAGGAAACTGATCTGTTCAGTTTAGACTGGTTCCGAGTCTGGGTGTTGTGGGACCATGGTCCTCATAGTTCCTGGCTCTCTAGACACGGAATCCTAGTAAGGGTCCAGTATCTATGTGTGTGATCATTGGGCGTTAGTATTATTATAATTATATATTATTACTGTACAAAATATACTGCGTCAGTACCTAGATTACTTAGGCGTCATTATCTCAAGCGCCGTCACTAGCTCAAGAGTTCGCGTCAGTCGCACGAGAGCCGTCGGCCAGAGTGGACGTATACGTACGTGTACGCGTTTTTTACATTTACAGTCAACAGACAGTCACTATTTACGTATAATAATTCTACCTAAAATTATGAAGCATATTATCTCCCACAGATCAACCTAATTTTAGATACGTCAAAAGTAGATCAATCAACCCGCAAATGGGTACCTATTCACTGCAACGCATTTGGAGAGTGTCCCGTGAGGCGCGGCGACATTGTAATCCCTCACGAAGAGGTTATAGCGGCTGCGGAAGCGTTGACAGCAAGTCTAGGAACTGAGGTCGGGTTTGGAAGACCGGGGAACTTCTCCGTTGGATCTTTTGGCAATTTCCTGCACATTGAGACGAGGGTGAGTACAATTGATGTAAACCTTGCTTTCTAATTTTTCCATCGAAGAACTCGCCATTGTGAACTACATATTGCAAAGTTTACACCGCTGTATGCTTCTTTTCTGCCTCGGACTTGTAGAATGTGGAATGACTTGCCATCGTCGGTCGTTCCTTAGGGTTACAACATGGAGTTCTTTAGAAAGGGTACCAGTAGAGATCTTTATATCTATAGTAGAGGTCGTTTCTGCGACGCAGACCTTTATCAGCGCTGCTGCTAGGCGATCATGTAACTTTGCAACCAATAGAAACAGTTTAAATACGCAGTTTATGTGCTCAGTTACATGTGAAATTTTCAACTTCGTATTAAAATTTCTCCTGTTCATTGCATTCAAAGTTCCATGATCATCCCACTGGTCTAACAAATGTCGATGAGTAAAGGTGGCCACTTACCATTACATGGGTCATCTGCTTGTTTGCCACTCAAAATAAACATGTTACATAGACAAAATTAATTTCCGATTGACATTGTTGCGACAGCAGTATATATCGTAGATGTCTTTACGAAATAAATAAAAACGTTTGATTTTTCAGTGTGAACCAGAGTACTATGAGAAAGTTGTGAACCATCTGTACGAAATTATTTATTCAGCTGAAATAACTAAGGAAAGATTGCTTGTTTTCGCACAGAGAATGATCAACGATGTAGCACCGGTAAGTTTCTAAATTATATATATACAAATCTAAAGTATTGGTAATTATTTTATTATCTCACACGAAAAGAGGCCTACAACTGAAACTAGAAATAGTGGGATTGTGATATAATCAAGACAAAGAATTGAAAGCCAGCTAGTTTGTTCATAATAAAACGGGACACACACGGTCGTGAATTCAGCATGCTTTATGAATTGACCTGCCCCGGCTTCGCACGGGTGATTTAGTAAAACGCGGTCGAACGGGATAAAAAGTATCCTATGTCCGTCTTCTGGTTCTAAGCTACCTCCCTACAAATTTTCAGCCAAATTGTTTCAGCCATTCTTGAGTTATAAATAGTCTAACTAACACGACTTTCTTTTATATGTATTATATAAGATGTTGGTCCATAGTGTATTTAAAATAATAAATACTGCATCTGTTTTCGCTAAAAACAGGCTCAAGAAACATCGAGTCTTAGGCAAAGACTTAAGCATTTCAACTCAGGTGGTTTACAAAAACTTTATAGCGATTACGATGCTATAACCCCTAAGTACAAATTTTGAAGTATCCAAATGTCACAAACTGATCATCACCACAGACAAAAATTGCTTGGTTTTTCCAGACGCGCAGAAATGGCAACAAAATGGTATACGACGCGCTTCGCGACAAACTATACAGTAAAGACACAAACATACATTGGTGTTCAGTGTTGAGACAGCAGAAGTTCCTCAAGGAGCTCATAGAAACGCTGAGCGCGGGAGGGGACTCCGCGGAAGCGGCCATTGAACAGGCGAAGGTGGCGTTCGCCAGCATCACAGAGAACTTGTGGCTTCATATAGCAACTGATTTTGATAGATACAAGCTTAGTACGCAGCCGTGGAAGAAATTCGCGAGGGAGAATGAAATCGTTCCGTCGCCGTGAGTACACTATGATATTATTGTGGTTTGCGATTCAAGGAATTTCGATGTTTTTTCTTATATTTATAAACAAAAGAGCAGGTAATTTTGCACATGAACAATTTGAATAGTTATGCTGAGAAATGAGTTGAAAATCATAGTTAATTTCAGGGGTAGCAGTATGGTATCCATATGAATTATATTAAAAGGGTTTAAATTGAATATTTATCTTTTACTCTTATTTTGTGTGGTATTAGGTCTATCGTGCCTCGTGCGGCAAAACTTCGCCTGTGGGTCGGTTTTTAAACTCGCACTCATATTTTATACTAGGACCTTTGACCATATTTACGAAAAAACAATAGCGGCGTGTAAAAATGAGACACTGGTACAGTTAATTCAAATAAGTGAGCTGAATCACTCATTTAAATTTAACGTTATGTGACTTAGATCACCATTCTTATGCGTAATTATTGTATTGAAAAACCTTCCGGGAATTTATTGTATTGGAAAACCTTCCGGGAATCGTATACTACGGCAGGATAAATTGATACATTTTGCGTAATGTTACACTATTGTTATTGTGGCAACATTATTGAAATAAAACTTCTTTATGCAACGCTTGACTTGGGGAGTAAGCTGGTGAATGTGAGGCGAATGGAAGTTGAAGTTGGTTCACGTAGATCTCCATTGTCAAAATAACACTTTTTTTTTATTATTATATTGGTATGTCCGGTAAAATTAAAATTTTCAATTGTTAAGATGGCGACATTAACGTTGAACTAAGCAAAAAAGTTATACCGGCCCATAGATGGAGCTAAACTGAAGAAGCTTTACTTCAGTCGTGTGGGGGGTAAAACACACTCGTTTTTAATTTTTTTTATAAACACATACCCGCAGTCCCCGGTTGTACTGGGACGCGGAGCAGATGTCGGGCCCCGCGCGGGGGTTCGTGCTGGGCGTGGGCGGGCTGGAGTCGTCGTTCGCGGCGCAGCTGGCCCGCGGCCCGCGCGGCCACGCGCTGCCCGACGTCGCGCCTCTACTGGTCGCGCTCCACTACTTCACGCAGCTAGAGGTAAACGAGGACCAATACCATAGAACCTCACTGAACTCGGCTTTTTGATCTATACATAAAAAATTCAAAGTCCTAACTGACTGACTGACTGACTTATATATATCAATCAACGCACAGCCTAAACCGCTGGTCAGGTGGACTTGAAATTCGAACGGTGTGTTCTTCGTAATGTATAGGTATCCACTAAAAAAGGTTTTTTCGAAATTCCACCCCTAAGAGGGTGAAATGGGTAGTTGAATTATTTTTCTATAGGCCACGCCGCGGGCGAAGCCGCAGGTAGAAGTTCGTAGATAGATAAAATTCTTTAACAAGAACAATTGACAAACACAAACTTAAAAATTACGTGTCACAATGGGTGGTGTTATCGCTTAAACTTTTTTATTACTTAAGGTAAGCAACTAAACACATAAACTAAACTTAATGCTAATTACAAAAATGACAAAATAAATATTTCAATTAAAATATATTGATACATACGTAAATCGATTGCAACCGATAGAAACACAAATTTGTATGGATTTTATGTGCATAGTTAGTATGAAAATTTCTCCTGTTGTATTGCAATCAAAGTCGGGACCCCCCACCTCCCTGATCTCAGAGTCTATAAAACTTACAGCAACTTAACTTACAGTGTCACGCGAAACTTTATAATTTAGAGTTCCTAAGTTCGCACTTATGTCTATATGACGTACCTACTGCAACGCATTTACGTCCTAGAGAGATAAATGCGAACTTAAGAGCTGTCAAACTTTATTGCAGATGGGCATAAGTCTTTCGTTTCCAGGGTCCGATGTGGCGTCTGATCCGTGGATGCGGTCTATCCTACGGCTATGGGATCCGCATGCTACAAAACCAGGGAGCACTTTTCTTCTCACTGTACCGCGCCACCAATGCTGTCGGGGCTTATACGAAAGCCAAATCTATTCTGGTGAGTTTGGTATTTACTATGAATATTTTATAGCTTCTAATTCGTGTTAGAAGAGTCAACAAGGTGACTGATTCCAATGGATAGATCATGGTTCCTTCTTTTCTCAGTTACCGCAGTTTTACTTTATCGCCCGGATTGAGAGAGAGGCTATGGTTGAGCGCATGAACCTGGCTTTGAAAGCCGTGTCCGATTGGGGCGATGCTAACTTGGTTAGGTTCAATGCTGCAAAAACACAGGCGTGTTTATTCACTGCTAAAAAGAGCCCACTCCATCTGGCTCCTTCATTCCGTGGTGTATCTGTAAGTTTAGGAAACCATCTTGAGCTTTTGGGTGTTGATCTCACGTCAAACCTAAACTTTGGATCCTACATCGAGTCCAAAGCCAAAGTAGCTTCAAAAAACTCGGCATATTGTCCAAGGTAAGGCGGTACTTCACACCTGGACAGCTTCTAAATCTGTATCAAGCACAGGTCCGATTGTGTATGGAGTACTGCTGCCACCTGTGGGACGGGTCTGCCAAGTACCAGCTTGAGGCTCTGGACTCGATTGACCGGCGTGCCAAAAGGCTCATTGACGACGACACTGGTTGGTGAAAGGCTCCAGAGCCTTGCACATCGACGTAAGGTGGCAAGTCTGTCGGTCTTTTACAGATTACACCACGGTGAATGCGCTCAAGAACTGCATGATCTAATTCTCCCATCACCATTCCACTACCGGACTACTAGACGCTCGGCTAAGCGCCATCCTTTTGTGGTCGAAATACCACCCATTCGTACCAAGCGATTTGACTCAACGTTCTTAATTAGAACGGCTAAGGAATGGAATGCCCTGCCAGCGTCTGTGTTTCCGGCGAAATATGACCCGGGCGTGTTCAAGAGAAGAGTGAATAGGTATTTACTTGGCTAGCATGCTACACCTTCGATCGCATCGTCACTTCCCATCAGGTGAGAGCGCGGTCAAATGCTAGACAAGAATGAAGTTAAAAAAAAAAATCCATATGAGTACATAAATCCAATACTAGGGGCACCTTGAAGTGTACTAAAAGGATATTAAAATATTCCACCATTTTTGAAGTAAAACTTCTTTACGCACGCTTGACTGGGGGGGTGAGCTGGTGAATGCGGAATGAGGCGAACGGAAGTTGAAAGTTGGTTGTTGTAGATCTCCATAATCAACATTACAAAGTAAACAATTACTTAAAATTTGTATTATTATGTTGGTATGTCCGGTAGGTTGTCAAGATAGCGACATTAACATTAACTAAGCTAAAGCAAAGTTCTACCGGCCGGTAGATGGAACTAAAGAAGCTTTAAATATAAAATTCTTTGTACATCTTTTATTATGACTAAAATAGCATACTATATGAGGCAGTATTTTTATGGCAGTTTAATGTACAACTGAAAGCTTCATCGTCGTCATCAATCATCATCAGCGAAAATATTTAATCACAAACGGGGTTTAGATAAATTTTAATTAATTACGCAATACAGGCTATACTGCTAAATAATATAAATCTTTGCAACGTTTTTTCATGTTCCAATTTTTTTTTTTAATTCACAGGAAGAATACCTGGCCAATCCCACTTTTGAGGAGGATCTGTTCTCGTCGGCGAAGAGCACGGCGCTATTCGAAGTGGTGGAGAATGAGAAGTGTCCCGCGGACGTCGTGAGGCAGTCGCTCATGTACTACCTGCAACGAGTCGGCCCCCACTACATGAGGTGTGTAAACGGTGAAATAACTGGTTCTTGTAATAATTGCACCTAAGGATATATATTCACACGTTCGAATTTGATTCTTAACTTGTGCTGTAAAATCTCAATTTCCAAACAAGGTTATTTATCAGTATGAGTACATATGTTTTGCCAAAGTACACGCGTGAATTTAAAAAAAACTTGGCTTTAGGGTCTGACAGATGCTGGATGAAATCCCGTTCGTGATTCTCGTTCTTATACATAAAAAAATATCTGTCGAATGCGAAAAGCAGTAAGCACATCACACATATCGAACAATTTGTAAATTTCTATAACATTGGTTAGATATCAATAATATTTACCACGTAATGTGGTTCCGAAATTTACATTTTTTAATCAGTATCTTTTTATCAGATTGAGATAGAAACGAAATTTTTACAGGAATATGATTCCGCAGATCTTCAACTTCACTGAACTAGTCTAAAGTTGACGTTTGCAATCGTCAACTTAGACTAGTTAAGTGATGAACAATAATTGCCGTCCGTTCATCCGACATTCCTTGGATTAATTACCAAATAAGGCTTTGACAGACAGAACAAAGAGCCGGGAGTATCAGTGTGAAACTGTTATAGAAATAATCGGTCTGGATTGCAAATCCAGAGTAGTGTCTTTTTCTCAAAAATCAGGTGTTCATCATTGCGTGCTCGCATTAGTGCTACTATACTGCTAGACGTGAGGACCTTTAATTGGCTTCCTAGTGCACAGTTTGTTTCTACGATGTAAGAAAAAGCTGTTGGTCTAAGGGCTTCGTTCTCTATATCCGAGTAGTCTCGATTTACTACTGTCCACATTACACTAGCCGGCGAGTAGACGTGGCAAGTTACTTGCGCGCGTTTGACAAACGAAAACGGAGTTTCGATTAACTACTCGTTGACTAACAATTTAAAGTCATCTGTGACAAGGTAAATTGTGCATTGTATTCGTTCAATTCCACGTCAGTACTGTCAGTTACGTCAAACGTCATTTTGTAAATTTTCATGTATTTGATTCAGATTGTGTAGAGTTGTTGGGTATTTGAATTTGTGTGATTTGTTTTGTTTTGGTTCACTGCATTTTTAGATAGGCGAAACCTTGCAAAAAAGTCATAATCATCCAAGTCAGAAAAATAATCAACACGTATCTTAAACACACGATTCCTCGGGATTCTCGGCCGAAAAAAATACTCTAGTTCGTCAATTTGATGATCAATGAAATCAAATAAGTCTATTTTTATTTTCATAAAAATCTGCAAATAAACAATACTCCACGCACGAGCTTATGCTGCGTTACCCGTCGATTAAACGCACTAATCGGTAGCTGATGTGGCCTGTAAGTTACGGCCTAGGTTACAGGTCGGTTAGCGCTATTCCGACATAGTGAAATTCGTTGCTACAGTTACAGGGAACTTTACGCGGTGATTAAGCAACTCGGAACTGTACTCGAATATAGAGAACGAAGCCCTAAGAATAAATAAACAAAGTGCCCCTATAACACCGCCGTAACGCAGAGAGCTGGTATGCGCCGTGTCGGCGGTGACGGCCGAGAGCGCGGCGGCGGCCGCGGCGCGCTGGTTCCCGGCGCTGCTACAGGGGGGGGGCAGCACGCTCGCGGTGGTCTGCCACCCCACCAAGGTCAACGACATGCAGGCCGCCTTTCACAAGTAAGATTGCCCCCTTATTAAATAAGCAAGCTTTTAAAACCCTTCTCAAATAAATTATTTATTTAAAAAAGATTTTAGGATATTAGACATTTTGTATTCTACCTTTTTTTATGGACAATGTTCCTTTAACACAGTTTATACTAGTACAGGGTATACGGACTCATTACTTAAGTTGGATTAGACTAGTTGTATTAATTAATCATGGAAAATGTTTTAAGTTGTATGTGATCGTTGGGCGTTATTATTATTATTATTATTCTACTTAAGAAATCATGTAACCCAAAGCTATAATGAATAAATAATTTGAAATTCATTCTCTTACGATAGTATAACTACTACTAGATGCTAGCAGCTGCACTACATACTACAAGGAACATTTGTATTGTATACTAACCGCGATGACCTGCCAATTCGATGATGAATACAATTCAACGGGGCAATGCTGCCAGCGTGTTGGGTACGTTACCTACTGGTAGTGGGCTGGAACATTTGGACTGTCTATTGCGGCCAGTATATAGTACAAATGTTTATTTTTATAGGTAGTGTTAAGTATTATTTATTTTATCATTGTAGTATATAAAATTAATAATAAATATATAATAATATATATTAGCTGAGTATCGCGGGTTTGCAATCGAAATTATATGATGAAAATGAATAATGACGCCTCATCTATATCTTAAAGATACGATCCGAGCCGGGTATATGGTCTGGTCTATATCTTAAAGATAGGTTATCAAGATACGGCAAAAAACACACAGACGCCTTGTATGAAATAAAAAGTACTAAGTGTAAGTGTGCGTGTCCTAAGTAGTACTAAGTATACTCAGCTTTGCTAAAATCTTTAAGGACCAACTCAAAATTTATCGTGATGAATGTATTCGTCATTTATCTGTTCTCGTTAACTTTATAGATAATCTTAAAAATTACAATGGAGATTATGCCTAAACTAAACTTTAAATAAGCAGACTTAGCGTCGTTATTATGCAGTTATTTTGTACTGCTATTACTCTCAGCTAATACGGATGTGTTATCTTTTCAGGGTGGGCGTCAAGTTGGATGCATTTGAGTCCATGGAAGCTTCGCATTTCAATAATTAATAAGCACAACATTAGCGTATAAGTGTAAAATTTTAAAAACTGTATATTGTGTCATTTTATAATTTTTTCTAAAGTATATTTTGTGCGCAATGTTTATATTTTAAAAGTAAACGCTGATTGGCTGTGCCTTACATGATTAGTTTGTTCAGAGATCCGATTTTATTCATGTTTATATTTGTATTAAACGCATTTACGACTGAAATACATAATTGATGAAACAATGATTTTGTATTATTTATGACAATATTTAAGAACTCATCGGTTATTCAAAAATATATCCTAAACGAGATCTATTTTTACAGACCTACAGACATGGGGTTATAAATATAAGTACAGTCACCAACAGATAGATCGAAGCGTTTAAAATAGCCAAAATCATACGCAAAAGTAAGCGTATTATTTGACATCCATGATAGTCGATATATGATACAATAATATAATACATTCAATTTTATATAAGCTAGGATGTCCATTAATGTTTATGCAAATATAATTATAGTTCAATGGCATCTATCCGACATAGTTGTCAAAGTACGTGCAATTTTAGACGCTTCATTCCAACTGACGCTACTACAATTAAAACACAAAAATATTATGTGATAATAGTTTTAATCACCGTTTAACTTAACGCTAAGTCTATACAAAAAATATAACTTAAATTTAATCAGATAATTAGTGAACATCATTATAAATCATCTCACAACCGCTGCAACGTCAACATCTGTCCTATAACTCGAACCCATTCATAGAATATTTCCAATGTTCAACATTAATGTCTCCATTTAATAACAGAAATACTGCTTTCTCTTTTAAAATAAATTTCAAATGTAGTGAGAACATCACTTAATACGATAAAATATGCTACATGATTTGTAAATAATTATTAACAGATAAAAATTGAGCTCACCATTTATCAATACTCTGCGTCCAATTGCAGTTTTCTCAACTCATTGTGAATGAGATAAAATAGTCCTGTAATATGGCCTGAATACGGCTCTTAGCATCTTCTATACAGTTTTACCAATTAAAACCGGATTCATCAGTGGATTGCGTGAAGTGTGTACAATATAAAGTACAAAAATAATGTGGCCTTTTTGGCATGAAGATGAATAAAATGTTCGCATAGGCCATTCCATCTCCTCTCCCACCACTCACAACTGGTGAGGTATATATTAAATATGTTTAACTATAAAATCATAACATTACATATTACACGCAAAGATAATATTTACAAATTATTTAACCAACTACATACAGTAGAGAAAATAAGAATATTTTTAACAATAAAATTCATGGATGCATATTTAATATGCAAATGTATGAATGTTAAAGCACCAACTTGTATATTTTGGAAATATTAGAAGCATATTTTTTTTTAAACTGGGATAAAGTATTATAACATTAACTTTGTCGCGTCTTTATATTACAAGAATGTATTGTGAACCTCTATTACAATGTCTAGTGCTTTGAAGAGAGATTTGGTAAATGTTAATAACGCATTAATTAATTGTAACATTATTATTAAGCTATAGACATCTACCAGAAGAATATAATTCCCTAATACACGAACGTCTAATGTTACTAATTAAACTACGTAATAATAAAGAGGCGGCCCCATTTACACTACCTAACATCTGTATTAATAATACACGCGACGTTTGACGGCAACACCGATCTTAACCGACGATGCGTTGTCGATATTTCGCTAAACGAACAAGAATGTACAAAATGAAATAAGTATATCTAGTGTAATTCCGCTAAATTCAGGTAATTAGATTATCTATATTGGGATAGTCGCAAAGGATTATTGTAGGTAAATTAATGAAAAAACCTGAAAAAAACCTAAAAAAAGCTGAAATTACAACAACAATTTATAAAAATTATTATTATTATGAAATTTAAAATAATAATTATTATTTTAAATTTTAATTTAATTTTGATTATTATTTTTATAAAATTAATTATTATATAATAAATAAAAACTGAAATTTAATATATAAAAAAATATACATATTATAAAATTAAATGTTATTACTACAAATAAACCTAAAATTACAATAGCCATATAGATAATCTAATTACCTGAATTTAGCGGAATTACACTAGATATTCTTGTTTCATTCTGTATCTTGATAAACTTCCGCCTGATTCTATCAATTATTATTATCATCGAACAAGAATGTATCCCAGGCACCTTTACATTAACATTATTTACAACTACATTCCAATATTCCGACGTTGATACAGCTTGCACACTGGTAATGTAAACCTGCCTCAGTCTATCACGAATAATATTTGTATACAATTTTAGGTACACATAGCTTCCACATCCAGTCTTTCATAAAAATAAAAATATCTCCTTTGGGCTAACGCCTACTTCCTCGGCGCCGTGTATATGTACTTGGGGCATTAAAATTAATATGGAATTAAATGTTATAGATTTCACCTTCATACTAGAAGAACAATATAGACGAAACGAAAGAAAAGCATTCCTTCATTGAGCCTTCAGCCAAAAAAAAAGCGAAATCGCCAATAGCATTAATCTGGAGTAGCGATGAGAAGTAATGCCTTATTAGTTTAATGTGCACACTGGTGTCGATTCTATTATACAAAAACCTAAACATTCCAAAAATAATGCTGGAAGAATTGCGATTTCACATTCCGCTTTTGGCTTGAGAATGAAGTGTCAGTGTGCCGTCCATATCACCCTTCCACTCTTTGATTTCACGACACTATAGGAGCTGTTTTCAGCTGCACGCAGAAAGTTGCCACATCAGTCTGTATTGACCTGCGAGCGTCTTGCTACCACTGGGTTTTGGGCTCACAGCATACTGGTATCGATTGTTGCGATCTGGTTGCGTAACGCCTCCCTAATGTACCCACTGATACAAGAGTCCGCGACCAGGTGGAAGAAGAAAAGATGCTCAAAGCTCTTGAGCGAGATGGAACGTAAGGCCGGCAGCCGCAGCAATAGCGACGCGAATCTACCCTCCTCTGTGCTGTGCACTCGGCGACAGTACTCGTCTAGGCAGGAGAACATCTGGAAACAGGGGAATAATACATCAGTCGGAAGATGTCCACTGTTCCGACTGGCCCGATAGTTCAGTCGGTAGTAACCCTGACTTCTGAACTGTGAGTTGTGGGTTCAATTACCACCCAGGACAAGCATTTGTGTGATAAAAATATAGGTGTTTGTTCTGTGTCTGGGTGTTATATTGTATTCTATGTATGTTTACAAACAAAAAAAGTATTTAAGTATTGTATCCGTTATCCGGTTTCCATAGTACAAGCTTTGCTTAGTTTGGGTCTAGATGGCGCAGTGTGAAATATCAACACATATTATTATTATTATATTACTGTTGAATGTAGGCCTCCTCCATTAAACGCCATCTTGGACGCTTATCATAGAGGGGTTTACCATAACCACGACGCGTGGCAGGCGGATTGGTGACCGCAGAAAATTTTATGTACAGAAAAGAATACTGATGGCTTCTCTGGTCTCTTAGCCGGTTCTTACGGCAGTCACGGGAAGAGATAATGACATAATAATAAACGTTCAACGTTCATCACGTTCAACGATCACATACATAGATCCTGGACCCTAACTAGGATTGGGACCCAGGAACTACGAGGACCATGGTCCCACAACACCCAGGCAAGAACAAGTATTTGGATTATTTCTGTGCACTAATACTTGTCCTGTCGCGGGAATCGAACCCACCGCCTCCGGGTTATGACCCGACCTGCTCAACCACTACACCACAGAGGCTGTCAAGAGATGGGTTGGTCCTATTCACACACGGCACAATAACAATACATCGCTACTATTATACAAAGGTAACTCAGCTATAGCCCGTGCAACTTACAAACCGATGCACTCTGGTTCGAATCCCGCACACCTTACATCGCTGAAGGAAAACATCGTGAGGCATGCCAACGAAGCCATGCCATAACCGGTATGTTCTAGAATTACAAAATTCGACAACATGACTGTCAAAGTCAAATAAGTAGCAGTACTTAGTTTCTGGGTCCTTAAATACAGGGAATCCTAGTTAAGGTGCAGGATCTATGTATGTGATCATTGGGCGTTATTATTATTACTTAATATACTTATATAATTTCAAAATGCACGAGCGCAATAGAATCCTGCGAAGTGATGCCTGCGATCAATGGACTAAACTAAATTACGTGTCGGTAAGTAGGAAAAAAGTAAGTTGCGTAATGCTAAGTATTATTACGCAACTTCTTGATAATCATGAGAAGTTGAATTTAATGTCACAGCATTTTGTAAGGCAAAAATGAAAAGATCATTCTGCTTATCAAATAATTGATATGATTATGGAATTTTTACAGCCCAAATCGCATATTCATACTAGTCATAGTATGAATATACTCATATTCATACATACTCGCATATTCATACTAGTCATAGTATGAATATACGATTTGGGCGATAATCATTGATCAGTGATATCATTGTCAACCAATGACAATTATTATAGTCATCGGGGCAAACAATTACTTTGCGTAAAATGAAATCTTTCTGTCCACGGAACTAGCTGATTATAATATATATACAATATAATGAATATAATAATTATATTATTATCTGAATTTTTTCGTATCAGTTACTTGGTCATTTTATTATATAACGTAAAACTTGCAATACTTTGATCTACATTAAAAAGTCGTGTTATTTACCTTTTCTCGTAGAACTTCCACTTCTTGTTTGTTTTTTAGTGACTTTACATCTGAAATTAAAAAAAATGCCATTAATTCGTGTATAAATAAATTTTGCAGCGGCCAGCAACTGCAATGAAAATGATTTATGGACGACCGTGAAAATGTGAGCCGACGAGCAGTAGGCGTAGAAAAGTTTGATTTAGGGGCATTGTACTGATACACGCTATATACGCTACTGATCTGACTGGCCATAATATATACTATGATCTGATATCACATCACTCGACTGATGCTGATGGTTCAGCATGAAGTATGCAGTGACATGGAACTTTAATTTAGATTTCTGAGTGGCACTGCAACAACGGGGCAGTCGTGATAACAAAGTCAAAAGATTTATTGCAAATAGGCTATTTTTAGCACTTTTACAATTCAAATTTTAGCAACGAGCTCGTCACATTTATTTACCTAAAAATAAATTAATAAACCATGGTTAGAACGCGTGCATTGGAATACCTTACTCAAGCCGTGTTATAGCGCCGTATATTAAATAAGCAGTTTGCACTAATCCTTGTGTTAACACGAAATTTTGAATACAAGAATCTCTCAATAGGTGACGATGCCAAAGTTGATTGAAAATTTTAAGAATTTATGACACCACTTGTCACGGTAGCTTAAATGAAATATGTCCCTTTAGGTTCGGATGGATGCGGGTTCTCGATATCCCATATAATCTTCAAATCAATGAAAACGGTAAAGATATTATACTGTGCTTATGTCCGTAGCCACCTCGAGTATGCGTGTCAAGTATGGAATCCTAATTATAATGTACTCTTTTAGGCTAGAAAGGATTTAAAAAAAAGTTAGATTAGACTACTACGCCTTCGACGTTCGACAATTTGTAAATCTTTTATTTAAGTAGTTATAATTGCATGTTAGGCTATTGCATGTTCTTCTATTTTTATAATTAGTTGTGGAGGCTTTTAATTGGCTCTTCAAAGTTATGTCATTATTTAGTTTTTTTATGATAGCTGTAAGCTTCCCAAATAAAATAAAATAAAATAAAATAAATCTATTAATTACGCTAAGCCGGCGATACTGCCATAAATCATAGTAGTGGGTACTGACCAGGGTTCAGCAGTATGATCGCCTTGAGCGCGACGTACTCGGAAGGGTCCATGCTAAGTGTTCGCATCTTGAGAGAGAGCTCCGAGAGCACGCGGTCGAAGATCTGACCCACGCCCGCTTGTTGCGCCGAATTACGATGAAGGGTCATGCCTGAAAATTTAGAAATAAACACACTTTGATTGGACATCCTTACAAAATGGAGTTTAGAAATGGGCATTTTATGTAACGTACCGAAACTCGAAAACCATTTCGAGATTATCTCGTAAAGATCTCTGATAAAAATATCAGGATTTTATATTCAGTATTTCTTAAGTTATTATTAATAAACAAGTAAGGTTTATGACGTCAGCGTGTGAAGCTTAAATTTGTAAAATGAAATAATAACAGTTATTTTAAAAGACTTAAACACCAAGGCGTTTTATTTTTTTCACTTTATGACTTCTAGCTAAAATCTTACCTTAACCTTACTTAATCTAAAATAAAACAAAAACTATAGTATTCATAAATGCATTAATAACACAGAATAAAAGAATGCGTAGTAGGTCGGGTAAATAGAGTCTTAAAAGGTAGGCAACGCATTGGCAGCGCCCCCGGTGTTGCAGGTGTCTATAGGCGACGGTAACTGCTTACCATCAGGCGGGCCGTCTGCTTGTCTGTTATAAAAAAAAAGTAGTAACCCTGCCTTCTGAACTGTGGGCTGTGGGTTCGATTTCCACCCAGGACAAACATTTGTATGATGAACATATGTGTTTGTTCTATCTGGGTGTTATATTGTATTCTATGTATGTATTTACAAAAAGTATCTAAGTATTGTATCAGTTATCTGGTTCCCATAGTACAAGCTTTGTTTAGTTTGGGGCTAGATGGCGTTGTGTGAGATGTCCACACATATTAAAATTATTATATTATTATTCAATAAAACCTAAGAGTGAAGTAGTTAAGCAAATCTTGTAAAATATAAGTTTTGTAAGAGCTGTCTATATTTGGTAATAAATAAATCGTTAATAAATTATGCTGTTCCGAGAATCCCAAGTTATTTCTGCCATCGAACAACCTTCAATTAGCCGTCACGCGTTTAGTCCGCGATATTCGTCATCTAGTAAATAAATTGACGTCCGACCGGATTCTGAGGCAGGACGCGCTTTAACTCGTAAATTACCCATTTACCAGTGTTTTAAATTGTACAGGTTAGTTAATGTTGAGTTACTACCATTACAGTTTTAATTTTAGCAACTTAACAAAATTATACAAGTAAAGATATTATGCAAAACTTTTATATGCATTTTTTTTTACCTTAGGAAATTATTATTGTACACTAGCGGTCCGCCCCGGCTTCGTATGGGTATTTTATACATATACATTCTATCGCCTATGTTCATCAGGGATTCATCAAGATTTTAATGGTGAAAGAATTTTTCAAATCAGTCCAGTAGTTTTTGAGCTGTCACTGTGAATTTTAATGCAAACGGACATCAAATTATTAGTAAATATATTTACCAGGCATAAGACACATGAGCTGCGGTGGCGAGCTGTTCCGCAAGTCGTCAGTCAAATACTGAAAAGTACAAAATAAAGCAGTTAAAAACCATCCATATCATTTGCTATACCGTTCGTTTGTCATCGGCCCAATGCGTTCCCACTGCTGGGACAAAAGCGGAGGTATAATCCACCAGGACGGTAACCATGTGGATGACGCGTGTTCTCCAATTTATTCTTGAACATGGCAGTCTTACTATGTTTCCCTGCAGTAAAAGGGATTGCAAGTCGAGTTGCGCACATCTAAAGTAATTTTTTTAACCGTCAAATTGCCTTTATTTTCAACTAAATACTACATACTGGCCGCAATGACCTATAGACAGTCCAAATGCTCCAGTCCACTACCAGTAGGTAGCGTACCCAATATACTGGCAGCGAGTTGGGTAGTCATTAGTTCAGGGCCGAGTGGAATATGAATCTGGGTGCGTCGGATCGAAAGCACACAGGCTACCGCTCATACACTCACTTTTTATACCTAATAGCATATTATGCAACTAAAATTTTATCAATAAACATCAATGTAATTGAAGGGGTGAGAACAAAAAGAGTTTAACTGATTTTTTTCACAAAATGACTTATGAGTATCTTTGGATTCAGCGTGAAATTATCTACAATAATATATTCTCAAAATACCGAAATGAGGCTTAAATCTCGAGATTTTGAGTCTAAAAACAGTTTATCTGTCAAGGGAATGCAGTTCGCTTAGCATAAAAACATTATCATATTTATTTTATTATATTATATTTTTACAGTAATTGTATGAATTAGTCATATTTAGAATTTGAAATAGAATTAAAACATTTTCAAACAACTGAAACTTACATAAACCTTTTCTATGACCTTATAAGCACTCTACATTAAAATGATGCTGTTGAAGTTTAAAGTAAATTTTCTCGAAACTATCAATTTGACAGTAAAACCCTTTTTATTCTCAATCCTTCAATTATAAGGGGAAGTATGAAGTAATGATCATTATATCGTTCAGTTAAAACTAGCCCTTCATCCCGCATCTCGCTCTAATGCCGCTCAAGACGCGTATTGTTATCACTTTCTACGCACGGCAAGTTGAGTACGTTGCTAGAAGCTATCCGTGTTACCACAAATATATAAACATAGCTTAGACAGACGTTAAACGCTTGTTTAACAATACAAAACCATAGTTTAACACTTGTTTTAAATCTTTTGTGGTTAATGTGTGTAATAACCTACCTTGGCTAGTGTTTCAGGAAAAATACAATCTGTAGTTGATAAAGTCAAGAGAGAATTAAATTGGTATTGACTAAGCTCTTAAAACAGACTCTGGCAAATGCACAAGACGTGCGACGCCATTACTCCTAATAGGAGGGAAAAAAAAAACAAGCGCGCTACACATGCGACCACATCGTCACTTCTGAAGACGACATCCACTGCTGAACACAGGACTCCGCTATAAATCGCCACTTTGGAGGCTTTTCATATTGGAGAGTTGCCATAATCACCAAGCTTTCTTGAGGCAAGCGGCTTGGTGATCGCAGACAATTTTAGCGTCTCTTACGGCACCCACAAGAAGAGCTAGTCATTGGTTTTAAATAATCGTCCTTTAAACAGATTATCACTTAATATCAAGCGTAATATGGTCAAATATGAAATCAAAACGTATAAGCATAGATCTACGATACTACGATTAAGCGATTGACCCAAAAACAAGAGGTTTTGTTAAGATTTAGAAGGGGTTTTCACCCTTACGAAATACTAAAATTTAGGTAAGGTAATCACTCACAGTCTCTATAAGGTATTTATCAGACGTAGGTACAGATTGCACATCGACGGAAATAACATTGTCAAATAACCTATTAAATATAAAATAAAATGTAATACTATACCTCCATAGACCGCCAGGCGATCGCAAATAGGAGTAGCTCGTTCCAAGAGTTCTTAATGAGCAGCACTTGGTCATCCATCTCTAGCTGGCTGAAGTGCGGGATGTCGCGCGCCCATATCACCAGGGCAGCTATCTGTTTGTTGCCTGAAATTTGTACATTACAACGATTTTTTATTGTATACTAAAATACCAGAAGTTCGTATTTTCTAATAAAGTGAAATAAGCATACGATGAAACATTTTTGGTAACAGTTCTTTTTGTTCGGCATAATATGTGACGGTTCAACGTCTAATTATCTTTAACACTATAGGGCATTAGGTCAACTGGACAGCTACACGGAAAGAGTGATTAATCACGCAATTTTTCAATCGTAATTATGATTATAGCCAGTCGGATTCCGTTGACCCTGAATTCTAACGACCAGCAAACCTCATATGATATGTGTAATGTAAAGGTTCAGCAAAGTTAAGGTTCTTCATGGATAAAAAAAATTAAGTCCACAAATCATAGGTAACCTTGCTTTGTTTCGTTCTGAATCAGAAATGATTTAAAAACAAAAAGTAATTTCCTGTCTCAGTTTCTAAAGTTATATGTATTCTACTATATTATTGTGTCGTTATATGGGTTTTTTTTTATGTTACGAAATGACATGACGAGCAAGCCGCTCGCCTGATGTTAAGCGACACGACTGCCCATATCAGTTGCAGTGACACTCTTGAAACACTAAATTATAGTTTCGCGTGACCCTGCACTGCGCACGTCATTCTGAGACAGCACAGTCTGGTAATAAGATTACAAAACTGTGAGATTAGGTCACAGTCTCATTTGCCCAGTAATTTCACTAGCTACAGTGCCCTTCAAACCGGAACACAGTAGTGCTTGCGCACTACTACTTGGCGGCAGAATAACTGGCAAAGCGGTGGTACCTACCTAGACGAACTTTGCAGAAAAGTCCTACCACCTAGTAACCATCACCTAATTAAGAGTACGCTGCATAGGTATGTGTTTTTTCGCGTATACTGTGTCAATTATATTATGAAACAGAAAATCCAAACACATTGGTTTCACAATTACTTTACCAAGACCTTCGATAATAATCAGTTTTATCAAACGCAAAATCGCAATACCTAACTACATTGTAAATACGCATTGCAGACTGTATGACCTCATTCCACTAAATGAAAAGGCAAAGCGAAGCAGATAGAAGTTCCCGGTGCATAATTTCAACTCCATTGTTTCTTGTTAGTTCTACATCTAGTAATATGAATACATGTAAATAAAATAACCGTTGTGAGCTGTAATAAAGACCTTTTGCAAACTGCGAAGTGCATTTCTGTGCTTGAGTAGTGTTGTCATGACTGTTAATTACAAATTATATAATGTATAAAGTTGGGAAACTACAAACCGCCTGCTATAATGGGAAGTGGAAAGCTTCCCATTATAGCAGGCGGTTTGTAGTATAAGCAATTAAAAGAAAAAATAATTCTTAGAAATCAATTAGATTACATTCACATAGTTCTGAATAGTATATAACTAGTCTGTGGTTTGAATGAATGAAATTTGAACAAGGTCAAATCAACTAAAAAACCTTATTTTATTAGCATCAGATACTGTCACGCTTTTATGTGGTTATTGTTTGTCCGATAAAGGACTTGCCCATGTTATTTCCTATGCTTTTGTTCTTCCTAATCACAAATTAGTAAGTGAGCCTTGTCTAGACGTGACAGAAAATGTATCCGAGAAGAAAAAGAGAACCTTGTCTTATCAGCGCCATCTATCGATCGTTGGCTGTAGAACTACGTTTCGTCGGTAAGTAATTATCAAAAAAACACAAAATATAGTCGATGTCATCCGGGACATAATAACGAATCGATAACAACACCACTTCCACGAGCAACAAAAACCACTTCATTTATCAAAATCGGACTAGTTTAGGCGCTGCGGTGGGGCATACGTAAATACAAACATACGTACATCTATACATACATATACTGTTAAAAACATAACTCATATATTTTTGACTTTGCCGTTTTCCGGTAGAAAAAATACTTTTTATTTAGTTTTATAGCGTGAGACCGACGCGGACTTTTACGCAAAACCTTGCTATAATGAATCCACAGTGTATCAATTTTCCCGTATAATTTTACATTTTATCTAAGTAAATACTAGCTGATCCGGCAAACGCTGTTTTGCCATATAAATTAAAAAATAGGGGATGATGGAAGAAGGTAGAAAATTTAGAGTTGTTTGTATTTTTAAATCCACATCATAAAAATATTGTCCGAAAATAAATTTTGGTGTAGGCCACCCTTATTACTTAATTTCATCAAAATCGGTTCAGCCGTTTAGGAAGAATATGATAACAAACACTGTGACACGAAATTTATATATAGATATAACGTACATCTACCTACATGCCATTAAAGTATTCTTGAATTATCCATTACAAACAAACTTGGAACCTTTTTTCCACGTTCAATGGCGGTTTACTACCTACCTAAAAATATGATTTAAGTTTAAAAGTAGAAAAATACCATTTTAGTAAACCAGAAGCAGTTGATCGTTTTTTTACATGACTTAACTGATTTTTTGAATGATTTTACTATTGTATGATTTGAAAACTGATGGCATAAAATAAAGATTTCATTGCAGTAAAACGCCGAAGTAAGGCTGTATTAGCCTTATTAATAAACGGGTATTAGTCTCGGATTAGTTACTTCAGCTTTTGTCTTTTTTTTGCTACTGGAATATTTAGCTGGATCGAAAGAGACAAAAGATGGTGTAACTAGTCTAAAGCTAGTTCGTGTTTATTAATAAGGCTGATATAGTTTTAAATAGTAACGCAATACGGTCGCAGAGTTTACACAAGACTCGTTGTATCACTGCTGTAGCGGGGTTCACATCTACAATAATGACGCATAGACTGAAGAACATGATATGCAGTAAACAATTAACAGCTATAGGTATTGTTAAACGGCACCTGTTCAATTCAAGTACACTTAACACGTTATCGGAATCTTACGTCGAGAGCCCTTCACAAAGGACGGTGCGAAAATCTACGAGCAAGAATACACATGTATAAAAAATAATAGCTGTGATAAGCACTACACACATAGACAATAGAAAGTGGTGTCGATTCTGTGTCGCATTCTTTAAAACTAAAGTAAACTTAAAGTATGGCGGTACTCTTCTGATAAAGGGGAAATGACAAAGACTGAAATACGTTAATTTAGTTTACCTTTAGAGTATGCGACACAGAATCGACACCAATATGTATGTATATTGTTTATGTATGTAGTGTACTACATAGTTTGTACTTATTACAAACATTATTATTATTTCACCTCATAAGCTTGGATCGATTCTATTTAGTCATTTGAAATCTGAGCGGCAAAGTGCATTTTACCTTTTAAAATTCAAAAAAAATTGTGTTTCACTCGCCAGAGAAGTTATTCTGCACCTTCGTACCTTTGAAACCTTCGCTGCGTTCAGGAACAAGTATTCGCGGCAAAACACAACTTTGCAGCTTTGCATAACAAGTAACTATTAATTCTACTAATACTATGAAACTATTTATTTATCTAGTTAATAATTAAGTCATTGATTTAAATGATTGTTAAATGAATTGTTTTTACAATTTTATTTCACTCAAAAATAGACTCTAGTATTTTCCTCTAATTTATTAGAAATACATATATTACACTAACATATTTAGTCGTTAACTTTTCATAATCGACTTTGTTTACAATCTAAATATAGGTTATCTTAAAGTCTGACCACAGATAATATAATAATACCAAATTAGTTCTAACGAAGTTTACGTCAACATGATCTTTCTCTCCCTATGTGCTGTATTAAAGTCGCTATTGCTGTCTCGTCTAAAATCTGAAGAATTCTTTATTTAAAAAACCGCGATTCTAATATAGGACTTAAAGTACGTAAAGCCAAATAACAACCTCAGAAGTCATAGTCACCTTTGTAAATATAGGGAGGCAATGAGTAAACAAGCTCTATACAAGCGGGGTATGGTTGGTTAGGGAGGGGAAGGAAAAGGGATTCTCAGTAACCGATCGATGGAAAAAACTTCACAACGAAATCATATACAAGGTTATGTTTAAAGCTGATGTTTTTACAAGAGGCACTGAATAATGTCGGATAAGATTGATAAGTTATCTTTTTAAATATACAAATACATATATAATGTATGTACTTCGTTTTTCGAACCATCACGATAAAAAAAATCGCAGTTTGACCTAATAGATAAAGAGAAAGTTCTCGAATGTTATTTCGATAACAATCACTACCAATATTTTTTTTGTATGCGTGACTTTATCACTGAAATGGTCACATTGCTTTCACTACCTTATCAAAGTATGATACTTCTCATCCCAGAAATGTAACAAAATGAGAATATTTATAAATTACGGAAGAAACCGCGGCGCGCCTCTTAGGCCCGTATTAATTCGCTGTCATAAATCTCTGCTCAAAACGAGATTTCATTCACAAAATGATCAAACAGAGAAATGAAATCTCTACTTGAGCATTAATCGACGACTGAGCATAGTTCTGCAATACGGGCCATAGTTTATAATATTACAGCCTTATTAATAAACGGGTATTAGTCTCGGATTAGTTACTTCAAATTTGTCCTTTTTTTGCTACTGGAATATTTAGCTGGATCGAAAGAGACAAAAGATGGTGTAACTAGTCTAAAGCTAGTTCGTGTTTATTAATAAGGCTGTTTGTGTCCAACATTTGTTGTACGTGATAACGTGACTAAAAAAATTAATAATAAGACGCGTTACATGTAGAGGTAGACATCGGTTGTTGCATATCTCTTGTGCAATATTAATCCATAAACATAATATAAAAACTTAATTTATTCTTATGGAAAAAAATCTCGTTTTGATGTCTTCTTTTTATTGTGATTCATTTGAAGTAGCTCTGGACTTTGATTAGTTTTAGGTAGGGCTGAATTTTTGATCAAAACATTGAGTTAAAATTCCAACTTCAACACTCAGTATGATAAACAGGTAAATCGGAATCGAGAACGTTCTTTGTTTTAAATCCATAAACAGTACTACCCTATGAAACTTTCTAGGCTTATATATATATATATATATATATATATATAATGTACAAATACAACAAAAATTACTACTCTCCGCAAAGGCGGATCCAGGAGTTATTTCTGGGGACGCAAAGGCCATATTGGGGAATCAAACATGTGCTCATAAGCTGTTTCTTATTTAGAATGGCATTCATTTCATACTGAGAAGAACTTGAATAATATTTCTATTAAGTTATTTTGATGTAAAGACCAACTACTGAACCACTTTTGATGGAATTCCTATGGGATCAAATTGAAAGTATATCATTCCAATGTTTATTTAATCCAATTTAGTGTATAAATGACGAAGTTCTGAGATAGCAAACATAAAAAAAACACGAAATAAAAACCGTCTCCTGTTTTTAATGTCGGTTAAAACAACTAAAGTAGGTACTAACGTCTGTTAAAGATATATTTTCTTTCCGCTGTTTTATAACTACAAAGATAAGAATACTAATGAATGCATATAATAACTCCGGAAAGTTTCTACAGGTTACTTTGTTCAGCGACCATGCAGACATTGTACCTTTTGTAGGTTCAGATTAAAATTGATATAAACATTTTTAACAACTCGCTATATTGTTATGACAATTTTACCTTCCGTAAAAATAATAGACTTGACAAAGTTGGCATTCGTTTGTAGGTATGTTCTGGTATATAAATACGGGTAAAGTAAAACCAGCCGTTTTAGTACCATTTCTCAGTAAGAAAACCGGACATATCTTTCAAATGTGAAGAAAGTGTCACATGAATTATGTGTGATAAAGTGTTTAAATGTATTATTAGACTGCACGAAATAGTGACGCAATTTTAAACCTGTTTTGTATTAGATATACCATATATTTAAAGTGTACTAGCTGCGTCTCGCGGTTTCACCCCGTGCTGAAAATTTTCTCATTTTCTCTCAACTTTCTTATTTTTTCTTTCATAAGAACCTTCTTCTGACAATATAAATACAATAAAAAAGATTTAACGAAAATTTTCCATCCGTTTACGCGTGATGCGATGACCAAGCGAAATATTGATAAATTTTTATATACGCATAGATTTATTTATGTACATAAATACATTTGTACCTGCCAAAGTTTTTGTGTGATGGAATTTTTGTAGAGAGGGTTTGTGACCAACTCAACAGTAGGTGCCTACCCAACCTAACGTAATACCTATTTTTATTATAATTTGAAATGTTAATGATATGACTCTTGCGTTCCCACGTGAGTATAATATCATTTATCTTTGAATAGGTATTAGGTATTTTACTAGGTGGTAGGACTTTGTTGCAAAGTTCGTCTACCACCGCTTTGCCAGTTATTCTGCCGCCAAGCAGTAGTGTGCAAGCACTACTGTGTTCCGGTTTGAAGGGCACTGTAGCTAGTGAAATTACTGAGCAATTGAGACTTTATGATCTGATCTCACAGTCGAGTAATCTTACCAGGCTGTGCTGATGTCTCAGGATGATGTGCGCAGTGCAGTGTCGCTTGTAACTCTATGTTTTAGGGTTCCGAGTGACACTATTCTGTTATGGGCGACCGTGGCGATTAACATCAGGTGAACGACTAGCTCATCACATCATTAATAACATAAAAAAAAGGTAGCGGAGTCAGTTTTGGTAAAGTTTACATTTATGTAGAAAACTCTTTAAATGCCTAAATATATATAAATTCACATCGTGATAGTTCTCTACTATTCCATTATATTCTGAACCGAGCCATTTCATTTGATTTATTGAATAGCTCAGTTCGAATATAGGTTAACTCTGATGTTCCTGTTGTAGTTACTATTATACTCAACAAGCAAAAGCAACTTTTTATAGCGAAATCGTCTTATTTACATCCAAATTAATTTCATCCAAAAACAGTACAGGTGGGCGTCTACTGTTTTCCGCCAAACCATTACTTATGTTCGTCATAATATGCACCACCAATAATCCTACTATAAAAGCGAAAGTTTGTGTGCCTTTGTTTGTTACCATTAACTACACCAATTTTGATGAAATTTGGAATTCAGATTGCTTATACGCTGGATAAACACATAGGATACTTTTTATACGCGGGTGAAACTGCGATGCGTTACTAGTAACTTATAAAACCGAATTTTAATATATTTTGCAATTATCGCCGACCAATAAAATCTGAGACACCGACCAATCCCATAAGTGCATTCTCGTTTAACTTAGCCCCAGAACGATGATTGGAGATTGTTGAGAAGCACGCATTCTAGGATGTTACGAGGTTTTTTATCTTACCTATCTGGCAGAGGCTGGAGACAGGCGCTCGGTACTTTGGAGGCACGTTGCTGTCGGGGCCCACTCGCAGGAACTGGAACTCTTCGCTAGGGTCCGCCACTAGCGACTCCATCTCGAGTAGCCTTTCGATTGACAGCTCCTGAATACGATAATTAGATACTTTCAGTTATGTTTTAAATTTTTCAAACGAAAGAAGAATTCTGACAAAGCTTTCAAGAGGAGGGCGAACAGATTTCTTCTAGGCGAGCGTGGTAAATAATCGATCGCGAAGTGGCAACTGGCAAACTTATTCGACATTTAAAAAAATAGGAATGATCTTGTTAAAAACATCGGCTCCGACCACTTGGATCCACAACTCGTCACTCCACATGTGGATCCACGCATAGCTTTATCTCCTCTTAAATCCACGTGTGAATCCACGAATACCTTTTATCTAATCACAAGTTCACATGTCATGCCATGGACACTTGATGTAATGTTTAAATAATCTTAAGACTTAAAATAATCTAAATCTAAAATCTATAACCACTACTTCACTCTTCAAAATCAAATCGCGAACTGAAAGCAATCCATCTAATTATTTGTATATTTATGTATATTATAATATGTATTATATTTGTATTATTGTGTGTATTTAATTTTGTATATTTATTATGGTGTTATTTATATTATCACCAGGTTAGATATATAATTGCACTACCGCATTAAGCCTTCCACAATATACCAAGGTTAACTGGAAGATAATGCTCCATGGCATTAAGTTCGCCTATGTACCTTCAATTGTTGTTGATTGTGCAATAAAGAATTTTCTATCTATCTACACTTCAATTTCCTCTTGAATCCACCAGGTGCTTTTATAAAAGTTTCAACTAGACAAAGACTCTCGGAAAATAATAACTCCCAATGCTTCGATTTGTAGCAGAACTTTGATAAGACAAATTAATAAGTTAGATATTTACAATCAGCGCTGTGGCAGTGCGTCATATACATTTGACAATGGTGACATCATTCAAACATCATCGTAAGAAGGCATATTTATATCCATGAATTGATTTGCATGCTTTTATACTGTAGGGTCGAAAAGAACATTACGACTAGTGTAATACATTTTTTAGATAATAACACATAGATTTCATAACTGATTTACACAGTTGACTCGAAATCTCATTACCAAAACCTAAAACCTAAACCAAAGTCAATTTTGTAAACCCATCAGTTATAAAGTAATGAGTTATTAGGTAGATTGAGTTTTGATGTAGGTTTCTAAGTAGTAAGAACTAGGTAATTTTTACTACTTAGGTACATAAAAACGATCCCAAACACTAAAAACTACGGCTATGACTATAAAGATCATTTTAGCTTAGCGATACAATCGTTTATCGTTTCGTGACTTCACAATGTCACTCGTTTAAATTATCATATCACCCTTATAGTAATCGGATAACGCGTCAGAGCAGCCATGACGGCTCAAACTAGATCGTGTTATGCGTAAAATGGTGGCTTTGGTGAGTAACTACCCGATAACCTCACGTTTAATTGAGTTTGGTATATGCTCAGCTAAACTCGCTCTTTGATGTTACGGGACAATATTTTTCATATTTATACATACATAGAAAAAATACAATTCCTTTAAGCGTAATTATTACACTAAAGCGAGTAAAAAAGAGGACTTGTTGCTAAAGCATTTCTAGCTGTATGTCTTTGCCACAAATAAATACTGTAAGAATAATAAAATGAAAAAAAATAAAAATAAAATGGAAATGTACTAATTTAAAAATAATAGGTCTTTACCTATGAAATTGCCGTATTGCAGTACAGACTTTTTCAAACAAAAAAAAGTTTTGATTGGCTATAAATTCTAAATTCAAATTACTTTTGTTTTAAAAATATGACATTCTATTTACAATATAAGTCTTTTGTTTATTGATTAGCGTTGTATTTTCATTACATTTCAACATTTTTCCTCATAATGGATACTTTGAAATTTCGTGTAATTATGGAATACGAGTTCCGTCGTGGCACCAACGCGGCACAAACAACACGTAACATCAACGACGTTTACGGAGAGAACTGTACAAACGAACGTACAACCCGTTATTGGTTTGCTCGGTTCCGTTCTGGGAATTTTGACTTGAAAAATGAACCTCGTGGTCGTCCGGAAACTTTGGTCAACAATGATGGATTAAAGGCGATTGTGGAAGCTGATGAATCTCAATCTACAGCTGAGCTGGCAGCAGCTTTTGATGTTAGCATCAAAACAATATTGGTCCATTTGCGACAGATTGGCAAGATAAAAAAGCTTGATAGATGGGTGCCCCACGAACTTAACGATCGCCAGCGCAACGTACGCGTCGAGACTTGCCTTGCGCTGCTTAACAGGCACAGAAATGAAGGAATTTTGAACCGAATTGTTACGTGCGACGAAAAATGGATTCTTTTTGACAATCGAAAGCGCTCAGCAAGTTGGTTAGATCCTGGTTCGGTACCAAAGCAATGTGCAAAACGAAAAATGATCCCTAGAATGGTGATGGTCACAGTTTGGTGGTCTAGTGCTGGTGTGATTCATCATAGCTTTTTACAAAACGGCGAGAGCATTACTGCAGATGTGTACATTGAAGAACTGACCACAATGATGGCGAAATTCGCACGTCTGCAACCAGCTTTGGTCAATCGGTCGTCTCCACTGCTACTTCACGACAACGCGCGACCCCATACTGCACAACAGACTGTCTCTAAGCTGCATGAGTTGGGTTTGGAAGCTCTTCCTCATCCGCCATACTCACCAGATCTTGCGCCTACCAACTATTACTTTTTCCAAAATTTGGACAACTTTTTAGCGGGAAAAAAATTCAATTCCCGAGAGGCAGTACAAAACGCCTTTGAAGAGTTTGTTGTCTCCCGTCCTGCTGATTTTTTCAAGAAGGGCATCCATAAACTGCCACAGCGTTGACAAAGATGCATTGATTGCAGGGGTGATTACTTTGAATAAAAGAAATAAATAAGTTCGAAAAAAAAATACTTTAACTTTTTTCAAACAAAACGGCAATTTCATAGGTAAAGACCTAATATAAATACCAGACTAAAGATTATCAGATTTAGCTGCCTGAAAACGTAAGAATAAGTTAATATTTGTTAGGCAATAAATTTTGGTCACTATAACTTCCTTTTAAATCCGAGAGTTATTGTTTGGAATGATATAAAACACATAAATTATAAGTCAACACTGAATATAAAGGTCATAGTCGTAGACTAACAAAGGAAAATGCAATAAAAAAATGCAGACGTCACGAAAGGAAAAACCATTTGTAATGTGTGATAGATGTTGATACCGTTGCTTTCATTTGCTCAGCAGAGGTTTGATACAGATACTAAGAAACTCTTTTTAAAAGCTCTAAGTACTTTCAATGCCTTGTTCACCCAACGGTTTTGAATTGGTTGTATAAATAATAACACTGTAACATTTTTTTACGATAATAATAATACGCTGTATATTTTATAACATAATGTGCATAGTGCAAATGACATCAGTAATTGTAGAAAATTTCCATAGAATTTAGCATAGTAATATCATCCGAACGTAGGTACAGTGGCCTTGATATATTTTTTCATATTGAGTCGTATTTAATGTGTCAGCAAACCAAGGACTACAAATTAACGAATTAGAAAAGCAGGTAAAGGAAATATCTAATATTGCATTGTACTCATTGCAGATGTTAAAGTAAATAACTAATATTTCATTAAAAAGCATTAATGCAGTAATAACGCCCATGATAATAAATAATAATAACGCCCATTGTCTCACTTACCCTACAATACGATTACGATTAGGCCCCGGGGAGATTGATTAAAGCTTCTTTCGGTTTCATTATTTTACTCAATATTTTTTATACAAGATAAGTTTGCGTTAGACTATATTTCAGGAATATTTTAATTCAATGTCAAATAGCAGTGAGTGTCTTTTGTCATTTCTTTTAATAGAGTGTAGCGCCACCTTTGCATAAATTAGTAACTCTTTTATAACGTAGCGAAGTTATGTAATAACCCTACCGTACTTATATCCATAACCATGCGTTATTACCTAATAAAGAAATACGCCCTTTTCACAAGAACATTTTCCAGAATTGTTCAGAGTGGTAAATAGATTTAAGGGGCAAATAAATTTTCGTGCGAAGATAGACTCGTCTCGCTCTTTATTAAATTCTGACAAGTATTTACAAAGTAAAGCAAATATCTTTTTCGAATACAAAATACGCCCGTCATCACGTTTGCCAAACAATTGAAATGAACCCAGATCGATAGGATAGGAGTCATAAACAAAGAAATCTGCTCCGAGGCGCGTCCTAAGCAACCTTATTTATAAAGTCTTTCTAGACGTAGTTTTAATTAATATTTGCCAACACCACCGCTACGAGTGACGATCGGCATTCTGCTGAGCTTAATTGAAAGGCATTCGAAACTAATCTATCGTTTAATTTAAATCCAATCGGCATAAATCTATCTCTTTAATGAGTGGGCAATCTCACGAGTTCGATTTCAGGAGTGCCTAGAGTAATACATGCACCGGACAAAACAAGATTGCACGCACGCAAGAAATCAATGTTAAATAAATGAGCAAACATTGCATCGTGAATCATTGGAACTAAAATATAGCTTTCGGTAAACTGCTTTGCATCCCGAATCTGCGAGCTTTGAATTCTTTACCAACGGCACGTGGAAAATAGAAGCGGCCTCTGAATATCCGCCAGCTATACTCATCGACTCCTCGACCGTTCATTTTACTGTAAACGGTGCCTATCTGTTCGAATGCCGAGTTTAAACCTAATTGCACGATTTGTCATCTCCACAATTGGCCGCTCGTTCCACGATTCTCGTCTGATTTGGATAATGACAGTGACAGATCACTTTGATTCAACCGCCGATTAAGGGAAGGAAAAATTTCAGCAAAAATGTCTCTAGAGCTTTCTCAGCTTGTGTAGATCGAGAAAAACAACATGTAATTTGGAAAAAAACCAACAACGATTACGGAATCTCTATTCTGATTCCTTTCAATGGAAAATCAGAAACGTATTTATGAGCAAAACAATCGTATTCAATTCAGTAAAGACTAGAAAATAATGTATATGTTTTTAAAACTTGTAGCAGCGGCTGTACAGCACTGTCCTAATCGAATTGTACGGTTTAAAATATACTTCATCATTATTAAAATAAAAAACAAGTACTTACGGCGGTCACAGAATAAATATTACGTAATTACTACGTACAGCGCAGCGGTCATGGTAAAACCATCCATGCCTTGCCCAACAATAACTATCCGATAGTGATAAAAAAAGATAAAATATACAAAAATCTAGATTACCTGTACAGAACTGCTGGGGTGTGCATCTTCAGCCCCTCGCTGCGCGCGTTGGCGCTCCTCTTGCACCGCCTCGCGTTTCATACCGCACGCAAGACATTTCTGGTAGCGGCAGTATTGACACCGATTCCGCTGCCTTTTGTCGATGATGCAGTTGCGATCTTCGCGGCACGCGTACGTCAGGTCCTTCCGAACTGTCCGCTTGAAGAACCCTTTGCAGCCTTCACAACTGCAAGTAGTTCATAAGATGAGTTTTTTAAATAGGTAAAATTAGACAGGATGGATGGATAATCGTAAACTTCATCTTTCTCCCACTATAAGAGGAACAAGTATTCAACATTGAACAATTTCAAACCCTTGTCAATGACAGTTAAATGGTTCACTGCCGTGAACTGTAATTATTGTGAAAATGACATGACAAATAGAAATCAAGACAATAGCAAATGATCACCGTCCGTGACTTAGGGTTTACATTGCTCTGCAATTTGCCGTCCCCACAACAACGACAATTTTAGACAAGAAACGTGTCGACAAGCTAATTGCTAGTGTGGACTATCATAGGACAGTATTTATCTATTAATCAGACGAGCTTGATAAATAAGTAACAAGCTTGTTGTTCTGTAATGTGATGTGTCTAATTGTGAACTAATTCTAATGTCGTGAGAGGTTTCTGATACAAATTACAGGATGGAATCCAAGCGCCTCGCTTTATCTGCGTAATGACTAATCATTTACCCGCTTACTAATAAACATTGCATAGCGGAAGAATAATTATTTAGAATTAGAAATCCAGACCCCTAATACAAAAAAGCAGTTAACACTACTAGTGCCTTCGATTTTCAGCTGTCAAGCACCGAGTAGCTGGCGATTCCACTGTTTTGCAGTGATTATTGGCAAGGCTAGATACGTACATAAAATTCACGTATAAATAATAGCTTGTCTCAAAAAAATAACTCATGTGAAAAAGCACATATAATAGTGAAATTTTCATAGACGACCGTATAAGGTAGCTAAGTACTGCTACAATTTATAATTGCAATGATAGAGATTGTTAGTAAATTACATTTTATTGTGGCGGCAAAAGAATTAAAATTCGACATACTGTCAACAAACTACGTACAATACAATTGGTACGGACTTATGTTTAACTCTCCTAAAAACAACCTACTTTATCCAATCTGTTTTTCTTATTTTTTACTAGCTGCGCCCCGCGGTGTCACCCGCGTGGGGATGAAAAACTTCCATTTTTTTCATAAGAACCTCCTGACAATAATAAACACAACAAAAAAGAAATAGGGAAAATGTTCTATCCGATCACGCGTGATGGATGACCAAGGGAAATAAAGATTCATTTTTATTCATATAGATATAATCCAAAGTAAATATAAAGCAGACTCTACATTTTTACAGCTGACGCATTTATGTATTTTATGAGCATTATCTTCTATAATACAAAGCAAAAATCTAAGTAAACCTACCCAATAATACCCAATTGTCACCCCATGTACAGTTTCGCCATAATCACGTGTTTCGCCATCTACATCATATGTTCGCAAATTTTTTACATGTTATTGAGAAATGACACTTTCACTTTTATCTCGCACGGATCCAGAACTCATGAGTCGTGACTCATATTGAACTTTTGTTTTACAGTTACGAGATTCAATGAAGAGTGTCACTTTCGATTTCATATATTCATTTTACAAGTGCGCAATCCATTATCTCCATCTCCATCTAATTTTAACTCTTCAACATTATTATGAGGCTGAGTAAAGTGACAAGTATTGCGCCTCTAGGCATGAAATATTGACACAGTAAAAAATATACAGAAGGTAAAGAAAGAACAAAAGAAAATTTAATGCCAGCATTTTTGATTAATTTATTACAACTAGCGTTCCAGCAGGATCTCTGTTGAGACGAACGAATCTTAGTCCTCGAAAAAGTAAATAATTTTTTTTTAGCATACATAGGTACTTATTTATTTATTTAATACTTTATGCACAAAACATGTACACTGGTGGACTTAATGCTAACAACATTTTCTACCAGTCAACCAAAGCATGCAAAGAAATAATTAGATTAGACATACAGGGGGAAATGAGTAAAATTGTTGAACATTATACAAAATTAAACAAAAATAATTATGTATTATTTTTCATAACAATAAATCAAGAGCTAGGAATATTACAGGACTTGGCGAAACCTTTCGTATAAGCTCTACGTCTAGACTTGTAAACACACATAAGCGTATGAATCGTCTTCTCATTATTGTTAAGTTACACTGTGGCTAGCTCCATTTACTATGCACTATCCTAATGCATAAACCCTACCTTAAATCTTGACGGTTAGAGCATTAAATCAATTGATGGAAGCAGAAGGCAATAAATTAAACAGGTACTTTTATACTATGGAATTACTGACGTTGACTCTCCGAACCACCTTTTATGGGCAATGTTATTGTTTTAAAAAGACGAATTGGAAGTCTTTGTGGAAATATTGGTCATTAACATGTCAATGACTGGCTGTAATTTTGCTTTATGAGCAATTTAACGGGCGGCAATTAAGAACATTTTATAGATATTAATTTTTAAATGTTCGGTTGCTCTCTTAAGGGATATTATTGTAATCACTGAAAGATTTGATGAAATATTAGTGAGGCGCGTCACAATTCATCGCAACAATGTCAAACATCAAATTTCATTTGTAATATTATTACGTCTTCGGAATATTAGAAAGCTGATATCGAAGAAACTTTGTTGCATTTTGCATACGTCATTAGTTCGCGGTTTTCCTGCTATTATATCCTTATGAGACGGATCAAGTTCTGTTTATTTTATTTCAAGTTTTTATTCATTCTTTACTAAGAATACTGACTGACTACTGAATACTGTCAGTTAAACAATTCTCATGTACGAAAGCTTTCGTTTCAGTAAGCGAAATAAGCTAAGCGTGTGCCTTGAAGTTCTTGACCTAGAGACATACTTTGCATTCAAGGAAAACTGGATTCTCAATTTCTCACCGAGTTAAAATGGAAAAAGTATGTAAACATTTTGAGGAAAATGTAATTTGCTTTGTCGTCTTTCACAAAAACCAATATTATATGTACTTTCTTCTACATAATTTATTTTAGCTTTAAAATGTAAACTGTCAAACCATTTCCGCCTCTCGGTAAATATTTCTACGGTGCAATGTCAGGTATCGCACACCGCAAAATATTTTCATGCATGATTCAAAATTAAGTTTATTGAACGATATAAATAAAATGGAATTTAATAGTGTTAAAGGTTGGTTGAATAGCAGGGCTTTTTAGACACATTTCATATCGGTGTTATTTTTATATTTTGAAAGGTGTCCTGCATGACTAATGGAGATCGGACTGGGCCATTTTTTTCTGACTTGCAACTATGTATGTATTTATAGACTTATACTGATACTTATGTATTTATCAACTAGCGGCGCGCCCCGGCTTCGCACGGGTATAATATAATCACGTTGGGTTACATTATCGCAGTTTTCATACGGATCCCTAACTTTTTGAAAATATTCTATGTTCATCAAGGATAATGTAGGATTCTAATGGTGAAAGAATGTTTCAAATCGGTCCAGTAATTTTAGTCTATTCAGTGCAAACTAACAATAAAATCTTTCCTCTGTATAATATTATTTTAGATTAATGTTATTATTTAATCTTGTCTTTATTCTAAACGAAATTAAGGAACGGTCCCAGATATAGGTAATAAATAAACCCATATACAATTACAGATATAGTTACTGCACATCAGTCTGTGAAGAAGGGAGTACGATCGAAGTGGCGGTAAGTATCCGCGTTCAAAAGCAACAAGGTAATGCGCAGTAGACGGCCTAGTTTGTACCCACGCCTTGTACAAGATTAGGTCATTAGAAAATCGTTGGGCAGCTAATAACCCATCCTATAATGTAATTCACAAAAAAGCTTGCGATAAAAATAGAAGCACACGCCGCGCTACGTAGGTACTGTACCTACCTACACGAGCCAGAAAACAAGTTTGCACCGTGTACATCTCATCACAAGAGAATCATTTATTTAGGTATCCGATGTGAAAATAAATAAACTTTATGTTCGGTTAAACGACGCATTACTGCACATTTAAATTGAACGCTGCTACTATAGGCTTGTTCATAACCATAGTAGGTTGTATGAGGGACCCGTTATCTTACGCATAGTATAAAATATGTATATCTAGACTGCCGATCGTTTATCGATATGATCGTATTAAAAATATTGGAAAATAAATAATAAACCACATCAAACGATCACACACATTGGTTCTGAGCTCAGCTTATTATTTCTGGTGTTATTTTTCATATACACTCAAGTACACTTGACTTATTGAATTTGTATTTATGAATACGATTCGAAATTTGCGTGATTTCATGAATTTCAAAAAGAATTATAATTCCTGAAATATACAGACCTGCCTGTCCTCGTCGACGTGATTGTCGAATCAACGTAAAAAAAATATCAAGGTAAAAAAAATATATCTCTGTAGTAAGACAATCGGCGATCGATAGAATTGTAAATTGGTTTCCATATATTTGAGCGCGAATAAAATACACACCTACTCTACTTTGCCCTTCTTGAGTCGATACCCTAATTCTGAGGGTCGTGATAAACTCTAGTCTTTAAAGACTATATCACATCAGACTTTTTGCGTCCTCTGCTGAACATAGGGCTCCCTGTTAAGGAGAGGGGAAAGGATTTGCCATAATCACCACGTCTTGGTGATCCAAGTAGATTAAATGCAGACCGCGGAGAATACTTCTGCCCATTCCCTGAATAATTTCCTTCGTTGACTCTTACACACATCGTCGTTAGAATTTATACATATTATAAACATAAAATATATTGGTTTAAAACCATTTAAGTATAAAATACCGTCCCACGCAAGAAAAGACCAATTAAATATAAAAATAATAAGAAGGTGTAAAATCTTTAATTTTGCGCATGCCATAACATAATATTCATTTCACACGCAACCAATAAACTCCGTAATAACATATTGGACTATTCGTGATCGTGAACACGTTACTAGCCAATCCATTTTCTAGGATAAACCAGTATTGACTAAGAATAATTATTATAGTAAAAAATCAAGAATTTAATAGAAACCGAAATCTACTTGGCGATCTACGTGTAGTCCCGGACTTTATTACAGAAAATCAAACAAAACTCGTGAAAGATACTCGAGCAGAGCATGTGCGCTTGTAGAATCAAACAAAAGCAATGATGGATAGGTGCATTATAATAATTATGGAGATATTTCTAGAATACTATCAGTTACCTAGTGTGTCAATAACAAGAGTTTACGTACTTTAAAATTTATAAGGATAATACTATATATACTTGACAAATACTTGACTGGCCCGATAGCTCAGTTGGTAGTAGCCCTGCCATCTGAACTGTGGGTTGTGGGTTCGATTCCCACTCAGGACAAACATTTGTGTGATGAACATAGGTGTTTGTTCTGTGTCTGGGTGTCATATTGTATTCTATGTATGTATTTACAAACAAAAAAGTATCTAAGTATTGTATCAGTTATCTGGTTCCCATAGCACAAGCTTTGCTTAGTTTGGGGCTAGATGGCGTTGTGTGAAATGTCCACACATATTTAAAAAAATTAAATAAAAACCAGTCTTGCCTGCAATCATGTTTGATAGGGTAACATTAAATGTATACAATTTAGAAGAAGGTGTACCTAGATATAGCTAGTTATAGTCTCCGTCTAGACTGCAGCCGACAGCACCGCCATCGCCACCTTGTTATAATATAATAGAGCTGTAGTAGCGAACATACAATGATTCAATTTACTTTCAATTTGTTATTTAAGTGCAAGTTGGTTAGGTATATGTAATTAGTTGTTTATCCCATTCTCTATATAAAATTGTACACGTAGAATGTAGAACCAATAATAAGGTCGATATTTTCCATTAGATTTTTTGTACCAGATAGATGTTAAAAAATAGACTCGTTTTTATCTATATATATAAGTAACACAAATCCATATGCTAATAAGTTAAAAGTACCTAAACTTTCATTAAATTATTCAAACAGACACCCTCCTGATATTCAACAAATCAATATTCTGGCGACGAGTCTAATAAAACTCGAAAGACCCGTATTATTTATAATAAAATTGTGTCAAAATATTTACAAAGGCATCTATTAATTATTCAGAGAACGTAAGCTAATTTTACAAGGAACGACATTTTTTGGTTGGTTTTTTTATCAGTTCGCTAACAACGATCCTTTTAGAAGTAGGGTCGTGTGCGTCTGACCATTTATATCTCGCACATGGAATAAGCGGGTAAAAAATGGGACAAAAAGCACACGTCTATATTTTTCAGTTTATCGGAACATCTGGCCCAAGGAATGATCCCGGGTGCGCGGGAATCACTCGAGGATCACTTCACGTTGGCAGCGTTTAATTTACGATTATGAATATATGCTCTATATAAAATCCATATGATTATCGCACTGTGAATACCGAGGACTTTGTCATAAATTACAGATACACGTTCCAGTAGCTCATAAAAGATATAAACAACATGACGTGCAGTAGTTTATGTGGATGGCATCACATTTATAAAACGCTGTAATATATTTTTGCACTGCGATATATGCAGTATTTTAAAATGCGGTGACAAGAAACAAGAATTGTCATGTGATAATGTTAACGAGCTCCTTTAGATAGGCTCGTAATGACTACTTCTGAAAATGACAACCTCCAATGGGTAATTAATATGTATAATATAGGAAGTTGTCATTAATATCTAATTGCCCATTTACTCTAAAAAACGGACTCTATATTTATATAGAGTCCGTTTTTTCAGATTAGGTACTAATCAGAGCAACAATTAATTATTATCAATCTGTGAGCATAAAGTGTAAATCCCGAGCGAAATCATCGCTTTATGTAAGGGGTCTATTTTAAATGAAAGTGATAAACATCAATTACCTGTAAACACCGTAATGTTTCCCCGACGCCCTGTCGCCACAAATAGAGCAGAGGTGTTTTGATCCGCTGAGGGGATGGTTGGGGGGGTAGTTCTTGAAAGCAGGCGGGGGCGTGGAATCGTCTCGGAGGCTGTCGAGCATTGCCGTGTCTGGCTTTAGGTCCGGCGGCGACATCGGCGACATGAACCCCGTCTCTAGCCCTGTAACAAAGGACCAATCAACGTCGACACCAATGTCAGTAAAGATAAACACTTATCTACCATACAGAGTAGTCTTGATTAATGTAGTGTCCAGATCATCTGTGGTGGCCTCTGTGATGTCGTGGTTATGGAGGTAGGCCCATAGCTTCGATTCCAGCGGCAGGACAAGTATTTGTGTACAGAAAAAAAACACAAATACTTGTTCCGAGTCTGGGTGTTCCTGGGTTTCCTAACTAGGATTTCCTAGACACAGGGAATCCTAGTTAGGGTCCAGCTTCTATGTATGTGATCGTTGGGCATTATTATTGTTATTTATTTCGAAATATGCCACACCCTTTCCGTTAATCTCTCGTCTCTCTTTCGTTCTCCTTTCCTTAAAGGAAAGAAGAAGTGTTATTATAGGAAGGAACCAAACCATCAGTTTTTAATGTAATTACAGTTTTTTTGTATGTCTTATATCACAATTTTTTAAAAATTGATTACCTATAACAAGATGGTTTGAACATAATTATGCATGTACACACATCCATATCTACATCTACTTGTGCATCTACTTCACAACAGCTTTGTTCTTAGAAATACAAAACAAACCTTGAACAATTCAAATTACGCATACAAATACATTTGAAATTGAATATTGATATCAAATTTACATGAAAAAGTAGACGACAATAAAGATTGGATGTTTGGGAACACGAGTAAAAAATATGAATGGTGGCCGTTTGAAAAACCTACGAAACCGGTCCATTAGTCTCAGGCTCAGAGCTTCAGGACCAGACACAAAATAAAACAAAATACAACCCACCCTCCTTTTGCGCATTTGAAATTTCAATAGGTAGAAAAATACTTGACTGACTACTTAACCAAACTAATAAACAAAATCTAAATTAAGTATTAAAAACTGTGTGTGCCTGCAACGCATAGTTTGTTTAAAACTCTTAGTTTTGATTAAAAGCAGTTCGAGAATGTGTATATCAAAACTATGTAATAAAACTGTATTCAAGGTTATGTTTGTACATAGTAGGTAATTCATAATTTATTATTAGTAAAATATCACATCACACTATCACACTAATATTATAAAAGCGAATTGTATGTGTGTACGTTTGTTACTCCTTCACGCTCAAACGACTGAATGGGTTTGGATGAAATTCGGTACCAAGATAGCTTATACACTGGATTAACATATAGGCTACATTTTATCCCGGAAAAGTGCGATTTTCCCGTGGGATGACCAAATAATTAAAATACTTTTTATCCGCGGGTGAAACCGCGGGGTGCAACTAGTTTTTAATATACTTACAGTTGTGTCGGTTCTGTGTCGCATACTCTAAAGCTAAACGAAATTAACATATTTCCGTCTTTGTCATTTCCCCTTTATCAGAAGAGTACCGCCATACTTTAAGTTTACTTTAGTTTTAGAGAATGCAACACAGAATCGACACCAGTATGTATTTAAAATAGTTTCGCAGTGCGAGATATTATATAAACCGTTCGGGAAGGTTCATAAAATATGTGACTATTGTTTTATAGCCTCCGGTGGTAGTTTTAAATAACACGTGATCATTAATGAACTTTGTTTAATTACAAAAAGGTAACCAAATCAAAGTGCATGATATTTTTAACAATTAAAACTATCACTCACTCACTCACTAATATATTCTTTGGAGTTCAATTAATAACATCTTTGTTTTATTATTCAAGGATTAGGTTTTAATAAAACCTAATCCGATGGGTCCATCGTATCTCCCGTAGTCACCCATTATTATGATAATATTGCACAAATATGCGAAATACTACGTAATACATCGGGGTTTTTCCTTATATTTTATTAGATACTAGCTGACATGCCCCGACTTCGCACGGATTAATTATTTTTACGCCCTAGCCCTGTTCATCGAAATAAGAAAGCAAAAGGGATGGATGAATGGATGGGCGGCGCCTGCCTCCCTTATATTGCCTCTCTTACTTCCTTATTGCTTCGTCCAACCCGCACTTGACCGATTTTAAAAACCTAAAGTATCCAAAAGTTACTCTGAAAAAAATACCCATAACCATAGCAAATTTCATTTGAAATCCGTCCAATAGTTTCAAGCGTAATGCGTGTTCAAAGGGACCGACAAAAAATTAAAAATTAATCTTTTTGCTTCTATATCGACAAAAACGTGTGAACTTAATTAAAATTTTCAAAAAATTTCAATATACAGTTTTAGCGCTGTTACAGTAGGTATGGATTGATAATATTGTTATATACGCCACACCCACTATTGATTGAATAGTGACATCAGAAACCAAGCTAGATCCTAATTAAAATGTAGGCGCAATAACTGATTTGTCGAAAGATACAAGTCACCTTAAAACATCAGACAGAACTATTACTAATAAAATACTTTACCAAATATATTGGACACTATTTTGTAAAAGATTTTTGGAAATGTTTGGGAGTAGCATTTAGAAAGGTTGAGCAAATATTTATCGAAAACATTTGGGTAGACTCTCGCGTAAACACACCTACAGGATCGCAAATGTTGAGTGCTGATGTGGAACATAATTATGAGGAATCTTCTAGAACGAGTAGCCAAATCATGAGCTACATATTTACAGTGATACGTAATCAGCTAGACATAGAAAAAAGAACCGTACCACTGCTGTACTATGGGTGAGAAATTACGTAGGTAAACTGTGTAGGACTTACATAAAAAAAACCCCCAAAATTACACCAGCTGTCCGCTGTAAAACGCATTGTGTGCTACCTAAAAATCCTTTCACTACCATGTTACCGATATACAAAAATTGAACGATGTCTGCTTTTTATGTTTGTTTGCGTGGCTTTATCGACAAAACGGGTAAACAGATTTGGATGAAAGGATTGATTATATATAATTACGGAGGATATTATAATAGGATATCTTCATCCCGGAAAATTTAGAATTCCCGTAAATCGAGCAAGTTGTCGAACTGCAGGGCGCCTCTATATAACAAAATTTATAAACATAGAAACCACACCGTGATGAGTAGTACCTGAGTACCTAAAATAAGTGCATTTTATTTATTAGTTATTATTTTTCCGAATATAAATAGCATGAAATGTTACCGAATACAAACTGGGAATAACTCTATGGATATTACTTTGGTATTATTTGGTACAATTCACGTTTCTCAAAGACCTGTAAAGTAATATAAAATTTTCTTTTGAAAAGCTATATAAGTAATGGTACGACTTCAAATGAAATAATTTCCAAGCGTATACCACGCATGCCACCCACGCTTTACATGGAATATTATTATTGAGATTGTTACACGAGGTTGGAAAGTATGATATCAAGATCAAATCATATTCCCCCTTACTAATAAACAAACAATTATTCTTCCGCTAAACAATGTATATTAGTAAGAAGCTAAGAAGGAATATGATGATGACATAAATTATTACGTGGTTTGTTTCTTGAGAAACTCTTCTTGTTGAGAAAATATATAATATAATAAATATACTATCTCATTGTAGCCTGTGGATGCAACCCATATATCAGAATGAAAAATTAACCAAGCGAGAAATCGTGAAGTTGTTTCTGCTCGCGAGGTCTAATGTTCGCAGAACTACCGAGGTCTAAGTGCAGTTAATTACCTTTACTAATATTTTATTACAAATAATAATACTGTAATATTAACATTTATTACAATTCTACGAACAAGTGTTTCAAGGTGGGTGGACTCCTTTGAAAAGGCTATTGTAAAACGAGTTATGTTGAGAATTGTTTGGTTACACTTGGAAGTGTTCTGATATTGCCAATAAGGGCAAGGTCCTTTGTGGGATTTTCCTGAAACTAATAACATTATTACCCCTTTGATGGAAGCCTACTAATTTGACTGCTGGCTTTTCTGTAAATACAATTTCAACAATAGCTTGATCTATCAATATTCTTTGTCACAGCATTATTGTACTCTTAAAATAGTTGTTTATAAAATTGCCACCAATATTTTATACTAGCTGCGCCCCGCGGCTTTACCTGCGTGATAATTTTTTTGTAAACTTTCTTATTTTTTCTTTCATAAGAACCTGACAATAAATAGTAAATACAACAGAATAAGAATTAGCGGAAATGTTCCATCCGTTCATGCGTGATGCGATGACCAAGGGAAATAGAGATCCATTTTTATATATAAGAAAAGACAAAAATTAATGTTTGTGTGTTCGTTAATGGCTTTCACGCCAGTTCTTCTGCACCGATTAACATTAAACTTTGCACATAAATCGCTTTCTCTATACTGAGGACAATAGTAAACTAATATGAGAAATATGGGAGCAGGGCAAACTGTGGCAAAAGGGGTTAAAACCGAGAGTCGGCTCTTAAGTTAGTACCTACTTAGGTAACTGTAGGCATTCAAAGTTATTAACCGTAATGAGATGGATTGAGTGTATCTTGGTTGAAATATTCAAAACAAACGAATAGGTTAGTGTTGGTTATTTTAATATTGTGATATATGTTTAATTTGGAAGCATTCGCGACAAAATTACTTACATTATAACAAAAAAAAATGGATAAGGCGATAAATATTGTTTAACAAGGGAGCAAAGAACGTGAAGGGGAGAGTTTTTCTTTGAATCCAGAGCGGAGTGAAGGATTCTAGAGTTCTTGAGTACATCATTGGAGCTTAAAATAGTGTTGCTCTCGAGGTGGGTACTACTTTTTAGCACCCTATATGAAAAAATAAGTGAAAGTTTTTTTATGTTACATTTCTAGCTTTCGACCAAATTTTTTGTTGTTTTGAGTTAATCTAATACTTTCATTGTCACTATTTTAAGAAGTCACATTGATTATTCACAAAACAAGGTAAACCCCGAATTTGCATAAACAAAGCTGGGATGAATTTTAGCGGTTTTCTTCACAACCTTTTTTATCTGTGATTAATCATACAGCCTGTTATTTGTTTATACAATGTTCGTGATCGATCTGTTTGGTGATTGGAACTTTTACCAACGATATCCACATTCCAAATTCAAATCACTTCCCTGTTTACGAAGAACAAGCTCTTTTCGAATATATGTGATAAAAATGTGTTTATTGAAGTATAATGAAGAAGCTCGATAGTTTCACAATAACAAGTTTGTCATAAATAAAAACATGAAAGTAATAGATAGCTAACTATTGAAAATAGTGCAGTATTATCTCCCTAGTTCGTAAAGTAAGACCTCGAACAACCGTTCAACATCTTAAACGATTTTTGGATGAACAACGCCAAAAAAATATCAATAATATATAAACGATCAGTAAAAAAATTTTGAAATTTTAGTACCTGTAGCAAGTTTCGTGAAGATTAATTGAAAAATACGACCAGTATGCAAGTAGCAATATTCGGACAGATAAAAAAAAATCGCGAGTTGAAGGAGACTTCGCTCACTTCATTCGCTCAGTCAATGATACTTATATTTAATTACTTTCATGCAAAATTAAATCATGGAACCTGTATTGCTAGCAAATTTCGTCAAAATTTGTTGAAAAATACGACTTGTACGCGTAGACCAACATACATCTGAACAGATAAAAGCAAATTTTGCGAGCGAAGTATGCAATAGATTGAAATAGGTTTCCTTTTTTTAATCTAACCCCAAAATAAATTTCATATTTCAAAATAAAACTTTATCTCGAGAACTTCATCCATTAGCAAGTTTCGAGTTTGGTTTAAATGTTGACGCAAATATCGTTCAAAGAGACAACAACTGATTTAAAGTTTATAATCCAGTCTTATTTCAAAGTGGTTTTCATGCGAGCAATCATAGTTTTCACTGTCGCGAAACAAACGAGATATGCGGCGCTCAATTACACGTTTATCTGCGTAATTAACTAATATTTTATACTAATATTTAATATTTTATTAAGACATTCATAGAGTAAAACCGGATCATAATCATTACATTACATTCGGGCTCGGCTTTGAAATATTTCTATACATTTGCGACGAAGACAGCGTAAAGAAGAGATGGCTATGGGATGTAAATGTAAGTAAAAAAGGAGATTAACAATAAAATTTCAAAACAATATAAACTAGAAATAGATAAAAATAGGGATAATAATAGTTACATTGTATATCCAGGTAATCGTTGCTGGGCAAATTAGATGGCGTCGGTAAGGGCATCAAGTTGTTGGTTTGCAACGGCGTCATCGGTGTCTGTGGCTGCGGCGTCGGCGGCAGCGGCCGCGCCCAATTATTAGGGTTGTTAATGAGCGCCGTCACCGCTATAGACGGCTTGTCTTTCTTCGCCACACTTGAAATCATGATCACGCACGAACATCCTCACATCACTGGCAACACTGAATTTTAACTCTGTCCGTAAAAACAGCACAAATCACTTAACTGCGCAAAGACAGTAATAGTAAAATATGAACACCGTGAATTATATGGCAATAGCTCCTGAATAATACGTGAAATGTGTACGTAAGTGAAGTGAGCCTGCGAGATATGGCGCCCAGACAAAGCGTCAGAGCTGTCGGGGACAAAGCAGACGTCGTTGTGACATTGTGATAGCGGCTGTTATTGCACTCGCAGCGATATCGCGCTACACTGCAACACGAGAACAGTGCGCCACGAGCACTGCCGATGCTTAACTAGTGACTAATGCGCACTAAACACGACAAGCTCGAAAAATTTGACAAAAAAATTGCCCGTCAACTTCCGCGCGGTTACCGGCGGCGTGAAGGTCTCACCCGGAGCGCTCAAGGTCCGCATACAATCCATACGTGAATAAATCTCATTTAAAACCAAAACTAGTCGAACATAATCACACTTTTTATCTTAAAGCTGAAAACGAATCCAAATAAAACAAGATGATTTTAAATATTTTATGGTCATATGTTAAAATGGAATCATCAAAATAATTGTAGTTGTTAGCAGTTGGCCTTCGTGACCGTGGCTGCGGCGCGTTTCTGTAATTAAGTTTTACGTCACTCATAGACCGAACTCCCTGCGATAGCCTCTACCGTACTAAAATTCGCAATGTCACTTTACGCAGTGAAGAACATTACGAATACTACCAAAACAAACGGCTGCTACGGTAACGATAAATAAAACCCCTAGCCACTGCCACCAAACAGCCACATTCGATTTTGAACAATGGGATAATAGTTATGCAGGTACATTTATTTTATACCATAATACATAGTACCATAATATGACTACTAATTCTACATACGGTTACCATCACAAGTGCAGTAGATCAAGTCAAATCCGTGTACGTGTGTACAGTGGAAGCATCATATTTAATTTTTTGCGAAACAAATCCATCAAAGAGGCCGTTAATTCCAAACACGGCCAAAAGTCTGTTTGTTTGAAGACATATGGCGCGGCCTTGGGTTCGATATGTTTTGGGGACGTTCCTTGCACGTGTCCTGTTCGTCATCCAAGCAACAAAAACACATCCGGCGTTTTAAAAATACGTATTCAATAAATATTGGATTCTCCCGCCTACTTTTAACTTTTAATTTAATTATGTATTTTCAAAGTTATAAGGGTAATTTTATATAAATTTTTGGGTTCAGTATCGTACTTAGATATGCTTACACGTCTGGTAGGTATTACTTGTTCGCTACGCATCCATTCAGTTTGACATGAGATAACAATTTTCAGAATCCGGGTATTTATAATAACAAAACATATCATTCACCAGGGACGAGATACGAGTAAATATGAGAAAATCGATAGCTGGCGACGCGGTTAATATAGCCAAAACTAGTGTGATTATTGAATTATTGTAGGACGAACTACAGGGACCAAAAGCAATTTAGTTTTATACGATAGATATAACGTATATACCGTCATCATGTCTCCGTCTCCAAGATCTACTATGGGACTTCTAAAAGTTTCAAGTAGAACAGACAATGGAGGCAAAGGAATAAAAATCCAAACGGCTCCAATTTAATTGTGTTGAGATTTTTTCTTTATTGTACTGGCATAATGTATTTTCTTTGCATATCATAAAGCTCAGACAGCTATTAAGGGATTGTAAAGAATATCTTATTTACGGCGTGGGCGTCTGGATAGTATTCACGCGCCCAATTCAAAAGAAATCATCCAACCGCAAATCCTATCATCCATATCCCTTTACGCTTGGTTTAGGGTGTTGGTACATTATGGGGCTACTCGCACAATACCAGTCAGTGTCAATCAAGCGATAACCCTGACGAGCTCGACTCTATGTAATTGATAGCCTCCCGTCAGAAGGGAATATTATTTTAGGCAGAATCCGCGTAGGTGGACTGGAAGTACTAATAAGTTAATGTAAGAAAATATGTTGAGTAAGGCAGTCAATCAAAACCGACATTTAAACATAAAAGCTTAGTCAAAGCCAAGTTTCCATCACCTTTAGACGCAGAACGAATGAATTGAGCCATTATGATATTGTTGGGATTGATGGACTGGTGCTGTACAATGGGAGTAGTTTCAACAATGACTAAGCGAACACTACTACCGGCAACACGGTTAACAAAGGACGCTATTTTATAACAAAATATGTTAAGTATACAATTAAGCTTAGTTTGACATTTGCATCGGTACGATTTTTTAAAATAAGGATCGAAGTCTATAAGGAAGAAGGAATGCTCCAACCATAACCGCAGGCAAGTATAGGGATACTTACAAATGGAAATATGATTAGCATAATGGTGACTACACTTTGGAGGTGACATTAGCAAGATTAATGCAAAATCAGATAAGCGCCAATAACGCAGTACTGTTCACCGAGACAGAAAAGGCGAGCAACTTATCACGCAATGCATCCACTTTCCTAGACTTTCTTCGGGTGGCACTGGTATGACATGCATGCATACGTGCATGTATACATGCATGATGCGCCGTGGAGATGGAGGCCAGCTGCCCCCTCTCCGCCGCCGCTATCGATCTGCGCCGACCTTGACTGACGCGCGCCCGCCAGCCGCAATTAACAATGACAATAGCGACGCGCGCGCAACACTCCATCCGACTCAATGTACACACTTTCCTTTTCATTCTGTTTAACAACATGGCTCACATTAGCTTTATGTGTCGTCGTTTTATACAATATAGGTTAGTAAATGTCACAGAGTTCCGACAGCGATCAAGTTTAGTGTCCTAGTACCGGCTGTGGTGCACCAGGGTATGAAGGGCGGGTAGCGGGTGGTCGGTGAGTCAGGGGCAGAGAGCGCGCGGGGGCGAGCGACGCGTGCATTCGCCGCCGCGAGATATGGGTAAACGGAACGCAGAGGAGCGCGCCGTCAGGGCTCACGACCTTGGCGATTCGCTGACGACTACAGGTGTTTTTTGTTTGTGCACGAGATCGTTAAGCAATGCTCGCCTTGCTGGCCACTTGACTCTAGGTTAGCCAGCGGACGCTCTGCGAGGGGAGAACAACCGGAACTCGATGCGAAACAATGCTCATTCCCGCGACCCGGTACAGATATGCGCTCATCACATTTTTGATCCTCACATTATAAATATGCAAAAATACTACGGCAACGCATAGTAATTATGGTATTAACAAAATTATAATAGCCACGTGAGAAGACTTGAAACTGGATCCAATTACAATATCGCGAAGCATACTGCAAAAATATTGTGTTGTCCGTGATCGGGATCAGCACAAATCAGCATGTTTATAATTTGGTATTAGAAATATGGTGATCTTTATAAATAGATTTAATAAATACCTGTTATGGCTAAAAAAACAAATGGAATGCATAATGGAATCTTAAAGAACCAACTGGAGTTGATGCAAATAATGTAGTCTCCAAAACAACATATTATAAGCGTCAAATGTATTCGTGTTTGAGTAAAGATAAACGATAACTTTCGTGTTTTATCACTATATTGGAGAGTTGCGTAACTGCGACCAGCGCAATGTGTCGACAAAGACCTTGGCCGTGACCACGCCAACGAGCAAGCAACACTTCTCGCGCCGAGTGACGCCCGCCAATCAGATTAGGTACGTGTACAAGCAAAACAATATGCTACTCTATAACTAAACGTGTTCCGTCTAGACCTTTAAAATATTACCGGTTCGCTGGATGAAGAACCTATAATTAAACCACAATCAATAAAATGTTTAACTACACCGACACACCTACCCGTCCAGTACTTATTAGTTTGAACTTCACTAGCCGTTAATATTGCTTCTAATCTAACAATAGGTTGAAGTTGAAACCAAACAACCTTTCTAGAATATTTCAATGTCCCACAACAAAACAAAACTTTTGGTAGAATAGTTTGAAAACCTAACAATATAATTATATATATATACTTTGTTAGTACATCCAAATGTCCTTTGAACTAGAGAAAATATAAGAAATGTTTCTATTGGTGCTAACCGGAAAGTCAAAATAGAGTTTAAAAAATAGAATTAACTCTCGTAAAAATCTTAAGAAAATCTAAGAATTGTAAAATTAGAGAAAAACCGTAATAAATATTGAATAATGTTTAAATTAATAAGCGTACATAATGAAAATGAATAATGAATAGGGAATAATATTTATTTATCAATGGTTATCAATGGTAAGGACCTAGGAAATAATATTGAAGTTGATAACAATTATTGATACACAACTACTTCTGTAAAATTAGTCTCTGAAATATAATGGCTCTAAAATGTTTAATCGAAACTTTATATGTTATTAGAAAATAATAAAACAACATTTATGTTACAATATGAAGCAGAAAGAACAGCGCACGCAGCACAGACCGCCAAAATTTTCACGCATAATAAATTAATAGCACTAGAATGGACGGTATGGATGGTCTACAAATAAAACATAACTCACTAAATTGAATCGTATAATGCCTTGTCTAATATGAAACAAAAACAAGGAAACGTGTTAACATGAATTCACATCAACAAAAAGTAAAGTAACGTATTAGTATTCTAAAAGTGAGTTAGCATGAAGGCGGCAATGAATTCTAATAGAGTAGAAGGCCTTGACAATGATACAATCGTCTTGGATAACCGACTATAAAATAATAAGCGTGTACACTAATTTAAGTCTTTGTAATAGGCGAGTAGTCCATTACAATATCTTGTTGGACTGTGTGCTTTCAGTTTTGCATCATCCGTTTTTAATTTTCGAAACAGTTATCAATGCGCATGAATAATCTTATTTTAGATCGACTGCCTCAAATACTAATCATAGAAAAGATTTTAACAATTCATAATAGCTAATTTGAATCAGGAAAAAAAAATTATACTCAAGCGTTATAATATTATCAGACACTCGCAGCATGTTTGAAATGTCAGGGATTTTTAATGAAAGCAAGTGGCGCGACGTTCAGTTTCACATAAATTAAAGAATCGATAACAATTACATATTGATAGACTTAAAAGCTGATGGATTGAAATAGACGTGAAACAATGACTAAGTGGCTTGTAAAGGGAAAGAAAATCGATACGTACAAAATGAATAATCGGTAAGCTACGACGTGGCCGGCCGGTTATTATTTAACTAAATCAATTTGAAACTTTCGATTCGGATTCAATTTGCATCACGTCCTGTATTTACCGGACTTTTCAATGAATTCTTTGATAAGTTGTGTGCCAATACAGATATAAACAATAAGTGTTAGCTTTGAATAAGCTAGGCTTCGATCAGACTAAAATCTGATGAAAAAACGAGGTTTCTATGGCATGTCTAAATTGATCGATTTTCTGAGAACGACCATATGCTATAATAGTAAGTGCAGTGTAAGTGGTTTGCATTTCAAGGAAGATTAAACTGTGATTCGGAATTGTCTTCAATGGTTTTGTGCCCCATGCGTGAGTGTGCCGAAGAACTATATCATCACAGTTTAACTTGGCACGAGTCCGTGGCTGAGTTACATCACCCTGACGTCAAACTATCAAATGAGGAAAGTTCTTATCTCGAGAGAGGGTTCCTTTGTACACGAATGGAATTACAGCTTCTAGAGCCATAGAGCACAAGATAAATTTATTCAAAACACTAGAGTCAATACACTTGCAACCTTGCGATGCTCTTTACGACTCGCGTCAGATAAAGATATAAGGGCATTAAAATATTGCTAGCTTTCAATATCGGAAAAATATTGTCTCGCGTAATATTGACTATTATTAGCATGGAAAAGTTCTACGAATAGGTAAGCCTAATCTAAAGAGCGTTACATTCTTTCCTACACTTCAATCAGCGCAGACTGCTTTTTTGATGGCGTTTCTTTATCGAAATAGACAGGTGCGAGAATGACATGATTCACAACATATGTTATTCACATTTAAGCATTTGCCAAAGATTGTGATTATGATTATTCATTTTCACTGATACTAGGTGCAGCGCATGCTTCAATTTGGTGGCCACCGTTATCATCAAATTATGCATGAAGTAATTTGAATAATTAGTAGGTATATTCTACTTAGTGTAGGTACTATAGTTCTCTTCCCTTATTACACCATGTGGCGTCCGTGTTAACGCCAGACATGAATGCAATTCTTTAAAAAATATCAATAGCAAAAATTGCATACGCATTAACAGGTTTGTCCGCACTCTCGCTGGGTAAGTTCACGTCAACTGTGGCATCCTTGATCATACAATATTCAAGGTTCGAGTAAACTTCCAGGCAGAACAGCGAAACAAGATAAAAGTAAAAGTGAAATAAATATTGTGGGATCCAAAAGCGCTCCGAAGTCGTTCAGAAGTTGACAGGAAAGTCATGGTACAGCCCTACGTCGTCGCGGGCGCGAGTGATGCATCACTATCACCAGCGACTGATGCACAAGGGGCTGAGTGACGTCACTCATAAAATGTAATTATCGGATTTACGGGTGTCGATCCGTGCTGAATGCCGGTTGCGGATCGTGCATCGATTTTCGTGTAGGTCGCGGGCGGCGCCGGTGTCGCGGCCGGTGCGGTCGGCGTCGCTGCTCTGACTGGCGCGCGGGCGACCGGCCCCGCCAACCCCGCGCGCCACCGTTTGTTTTGCTGTATTTTCGTTGTTAATCATTCTCCTTGACCTTGTGCGACGTGGAGTGGTCCACTGCACACGACTGCGCACCCCTCGCCCGGCCGCCCGCCCTCGCTGCCTGGCGCGCCACACAACATCACACGTGCTCTAGTCCTTCGAATTCGAACCGCACCATGCAATGTGACGAGCCAGACAATTCGACCTTTCTTGCACTCTACATAGACGTGGGCGAATACGTACACATTATACATAGACGATAAGCGCTTCAAGTCTACTTTTCTAAATAAGCGCCTAAACTCGCTTATGACTTTAAGCTGATTCCGTTTAAGCTATAACGATTCATTTCAAAAAATTTAACATTATATTAACATGATTGTAGAAAAGTAACCATATTTTAAAGAGATTACTAATGAAAATTAAATTTGATCATCATTTTAATATTATGCACCTAATTTACGTTCTGGTTCATATTTGTTTAGCCCAAAAGTTTTTGGTGGGTTTTTTTTACAACGCAACGACATGGCATGTTTTATTTTAACCTCGATGTTTCAGCTCAGTTAAAATAAACGGTTACGCGAACTAGTAGCTCACTTATCATCTCTATCTACAATACCACACTACCACCTCAACAGTGCCTACCTACCTGCATGTGTATAATTAAAGTAAGTTACTCTACACAACATTCAATCTGTCGGATTGAGGCGACAAATTGAATGACAGATTGAATGGTGTTGGTGTGTAGAATACTTTACGTCCTATTTCATCATTCGCTTCTATAACGTTGTTATATAACACTTTTATATATTATAACACTTATAAACACTTTTTAAACTTTCGCGACTTGAACTCATATAGTAAAGATCAGTCCCCTCGTGACCACGGCCAATGTAAGTTGGTCGAAACGTCGAGTGTAGTCAAAATAATGTTTTGATATATCGAATAGAGCCGTTTTATCTTTACAATATTCGCCTTGTTGATTGCAATTCAATTTAAAAACTTCACAGCTTTATTATATTTCAATTTTTTTCCGATCTTTGCTTTCTAAGTGATGTGTTTTTTTGTTGTTTGTCAGTGCGGAGTGCGAAGATGTAGAGCAGATATTTCAATATTAGAATCGACAACTTAATATTCTGCTCTATATTCAAAACATAATAGAGACTTATTAAATAAAATAAAACGGAAATATGGCACAAGTGAATTTTTAACGGGACTTCATCCAAAAAGAAGAGGGAAAGATTTCTATTCTATTTTCTTTTATTATTTTTCTATTTAATTGTGAGTTGGGTGTTGTTATTATTATTCATTTGATGTTTTGTAAATTTTAATATTATCATAATAAATGTTATTATATCATAATAAAATACGGGTCGTAAACCCAATTTGATCAATCTTTTTTATTCTACATATTATATTGTATAGAGTTATTGAGTATACCTGTAACTATGTAGTGGTGGCATTTGGTGAGGATTGGGGGTGATCATGGAACTTTGATTGCAATGCAACAGGTTTAATTTCATTCGTAATTCTATAGTACTCCTAATACTATACACATAAACTGGATATTGAAACTGTCAAATCCGTAAAAACTTGTATTTCTATTGGTTGCAATCAAGTTACGTGATCAACACTATTTAATTTAATTGCTTAAATTAATTTCAAGTAGTGTTGACGTGTAGAATGGCAAAAAGTCCCTGTTTATATATAAAATATTAGAGAGTTAGAGTTAGAGTTGTGTAAAATAGAAGTCAAATTATTTATTATATATAATACGTGTAGAATGGCAAAAAGTCCCTGTTTATATTAGGTCTTTACCTATGAAATTGCCGTTTTGTTTGAAAAAAGTTAAAGTATTTTTTTTCGAACTTATTTGTTTCTTTTATTCAAAGTAATCACCCCTGCAATCAATGCATCTTTGCCAACGCTGTGGCAGTTTATGGATGCCCTTCTTGAAAAAATCAGCAGGACGGGAGACAACAAACTCTTCAAAGACGTTTTGTACTGCCTCTCGGGAATTGAATTTTTTTCCCGCTAAAAAGTTGTCCAAATTTTGGAAAAAGTAATAGTCGGTAGGCGCAAGATCTGGTGAGTATGGCGGATGAGGGAGAGCTTCCAAACCCAACTCATGCAGCTTAGAGACGGTCTGTTGTGCAGTATGGGGTCGCGCGTTGTCGTGAAGTAGCAGTGGAGACGACCGATTGACCAAAGCTGGTTGCAGACGTGCGAGTTTCGCCATCATTGTGGTCAGTTCTTCAATGTACACATCTGCAGTAATGCTCTCGCCGTTTTGTAAAAAGCTATGATGAATCACACCAGCACTAGACCACCAAACTGTGACCATCACCTTTCTAGGGGTCATTTTTCGTTTTGCACATTGCTTTGGTACCGAACCAGGATCTAACCAACTTGCTGAGCGCTTTCGATTGTCAAAAAGAATCCATTTTTCGTCGCACGTAACAATTCGGTTCAAAATTCCTTCATTTCTGTGCCTGTTAAGCAGCGCAAGGCAAGTCTCGACGCGTACGTTGCGCTGGCGATCGTTAAGTTCGTGGGGCCATCTATCAAGCTTTTTTATCTTGCCAATCTGTCGCAAATGGACCAATATTGTTTTGATGCTAACATCAAAAGCTGCTGCCAGCTCAGCTGTAGATTGAGATTCATCAGCTTCCACAATCGCCTTTAATTCATCATTGTTGACCAAAGTTTCCGGACGACCACGAGGTTCATTTTTCAAGTCAAAATTCCCAGAACGGAACCGAACAAACCAATAACGGGTTGTACGTTCGTTTGTACAGTTCTCTCCGTAAATGTCGTTGATGTTACGTGTCGTTTGTGCCGCGTTGGTGCCACGACGGAACTCATATTCCATAATTACACGAAATTTCAAAGTATCCATTATGAGGAAAAATGTTGAAATGTAATGAAAATACAACGCTAATCAATAAACAAAAGACTTATATTGTAAATAGAATGTCATATTTTTAAAACAAAATTAATTTGAATTTAGAATTCATAGCCAATCAAAACTTTTTTTTGTTTGAAAAAGTCTGTACTGCAATACGGCAATTTCATAGGTAAAGACCTATTATATATTATATTAGAGAGTTAGAGTTGTGTAAAATAGAAGTAAAATTATTTATTATATATAATACGTGTAGAATGGTGTAGAACGTCTCTGTTTATATATAAACAGGGACTTTTTGCCATTCTACACGTATTATATATAATAAATAATTTGACTTCTATTTTACACAACTCTAGGACTGACGGAACAAACGCAAAAAATAATAAATCTAATATTAGAGGTTCGAATCGCATCAAAAAAATGAGAAAACAACCGAAGCGAGCACGAAAAATCAGCAGTTTTATCTGCGCTCTTTGCACAACCGTAGCGGGGTAGAGACTACCCACTCTGATTGTAGTGGAATCACCCGGCAGTTTTCGTTACCAACAAGAAACTTGATTTCCTTCTCCACAAACGCCACTACCTCTTGCATTCAATTGACACTCGAGCTGCTTCCCCATTGGTAGTTGGTTCAGCGAGCGATATGACCTACTATTTAACATTTTAGCTTGCTAATTTGGAAGTTATTTCGGTGACTTCTCGAACGCTGCCTGCGGTGACTTTTCAAATCTGTCCCAGCCGATATACTCGTAGATCAGGCAGATCAAATAATAAGCACAGATTCTTCAAAACTTTTCAGTAGTTAACTTGAACAAATGCTCACTTCCGAGTTATTTGGAACCCATGGTCTTAGGATCATAATTCTGATTCATCGTCCTAGTTATAACCTATTACTACTCCCGCCATCTAGTTACTTTTTCGTGAACTACACAGCGCCATCTATTGAAAATTGTAATAACTGTTGAGTGTAAGTAAAAATATATTAAAATTTATCTATCTATTTACATTTATATGTTAGGACATCAAAAAAATATTGTATTAGTATGTTACATACTAATATTCATAATATAAGGCTAGGTGCTCATTAATTTTAAAATATTCCATCCTTTAAAATGTCCAACATTTAACATTTCAAATAAATTAATATTTTGTGTGTGTGCATCGGTATATGCTGGTTCTGCAAGTGATGTGGCCCGTCCACTGGCATTTTAACTTGATAATTCTAAGAGCTATATTAGCCACTTTACTTCTCCTGCGGATCTCCTAATTTTGTTATGTATGTGGCTTTTATTTAAGTAGATTATCATGTGTCTTTAAAAAAAAACCCTATTTTTAATTTGTGCAAAGCAAATCATTGTAGAGATCTAATTAACACATCTTTTTAAAATTAATATTTTTATAATTTTGAATATTATTTTTTTTTAGATATTTAAGATATTTATTTTAGCAAATATTATTATTTTCAAATTTTGTAGTACTTTATATATCTTATCTTCTATCTCTAACCTTTTCAGGATCTGTTTTTTTTTAATGATAAGCCTTGTATGTAAAGCCATTAAAGGGATTTGCTTAAAATGTTAATGGTAATGTATGATATTTTCACAACAAAATGTGCACACCCATATTATTATAAATACTAGGCATGATAGATGAAGATAATCCAAGTTTCAAAATTCCTTTCAAAGTACAACCAGAGCTAAACCTCTGGATTGATAGACCTTCCAGTCAGTATATGTATACATAGATGATATTAGATTAAATGGAATAATTTTATTGTGATGGTAAAGTGTGTACTGATATCATAATCAATTTCTGATAAAGTATTTTAAATCTGGGGTTATGTTTTTATTTTAATAGACTAATGATGTGTAATATTTAGTTTTAAGCATCTTCTATAAGTTACTTTGGTTTAAAATGTTAACCATAAAACATCATGCAGATGAAATTTTAGGTGAACTAAGATACTAAGCTTTGTGAAAACCAGTGGAATATCCAGTGTTGAATAATCATCTGACAGAAAGCAGATTGCCTAATTAAAAACCTTTGATAAGAAGTTACTTTTCCACATATTTACTGTCAGTCAATATTTTGGATAATAATCTAATTAGATACAGGAAGGTTTCTAATCCTTCTTATACCAGTATATTCTAGTTAGGTTACCTCTTCACATTCGTTTCTAAAAATTATTTTATTAAGATTAATCTGCTTATATTCACACTTATTACAATGCAAGAAATGTGTCAATGGTTGTGTGATTGTGTGGGAACAATTTAGTTGTTTCCCTGAAGAAACTGAGGAAACTATAGCACAATGATAACATACAATTTAGTGTATCTTTTAGTTGCTTACATTGAATATGTCTTACCTGCTTCTCTCGAGGGTTCCATCATTTGTAGTACTTTAACTATCGTTTACGATACACCACTTTCATAGAACAGTTCAGTTGCTGGCGATGAACCTGTCAGTAACAAGGTCGTTGAACTAAATATACCTACAGATGAAACTATACACCCCTGTTTATTATAAACACAAATGCTCTGTTTGGATGCAAAACACGGATTGAAATATTGTTTAAATATAATTTTGTCAAAGATTACATTTATTTTTTAGTGAAAAGCATCAAGATTAGCAAAATTGTACGGAAATTAGAAATGAATGACAACTGATATATGACAATAAAACAACGCGTCACGTCATATTAGCGTTAGCGTTTCGTTTATGGTCTAACTAATAATTGTCGGTTCTATAATTAAATAACATATAACAAGGAGAGTATGTACGCTTGTGATAATTTTATTTACTGAATATTGATATTCTACAGTTTTAATTTATAGCATAGATACAAGATATTTTTAAAATTTATGATCCTAATCTACAAGCACAGAAAATATTACTCAACGTGTACTCAACGAGTGAATACTTTTATTGTTTTTGGTTTGGCTCTACACTTTTGTGTATTAAGCCAGTGTCAAGTAATTGATAATTTTACAAGTTAATTAATAGTATATGTGTCAAGTCAAGTCACAGTCCAAGTCGTCAAGTCAAGTTATAATCTAGTCTAGTCAAGTCATACTCCTAGTAAGTGGTGGCAACATTACCAGAAGCTTCGATGGAGTTTTAGAAAAAACAGGAAAAAAACGTTTCACCATTATTATACCACTTTCCCACACTCATGTTCATAATCGAGCACTTAACGAATTAAATGCCATTAATTTTATGCACAAACACTAAGAACAACAGAAGTTTTGGAAAATAACACAATGCAGTGACGTGATATTTTCCGTTTTCCCGCCAAAACTCCGAGTGAGTGAATACTTTTTTTTTATGTTTTGGCTCCACACTTTTGTGTAATTAGCCAGTGTCAAGTAATTGATAATTCATCAAGTTAATGATATTTCACGAAAATATGTGTCAAGTCACAGTCGAAGTCATCAAGTTAATGATATTTCACGAAAATATGTGTCAAGTCACAGTCGAAGTCATCAAGTCATAGTCTAGTCAAAGTCATACTCTTAGTAAAGTGGTGGCAACTTTACTTGAAGCTTCTTTGGAGTTTTGGAAACAACACGAAAAGAAACGTTTCACCATCATTATACCATTTTCCCACACTCACGCCTGTAATCCAGCACTTAACGAATAGAATGCCACCAATTTTATGCTGTAACACTGAAAATAACACAAGTTTAGGAAAATAATACAATACGGTGACGCAATCTTTTTCGCTTTCCCGCCAAAACTCGAACGATAATTGTACATCAATGTTTCAAAAATCTCGTTTTATCATTTTTATTCCTGAATCGACTGAATCAGTCGCACTTTGACGTCGCAGTGAAATTTTTGTTTCGTTGGCGTTTTTGGGAGCGACTGGAACGCGCCCGTACACAATTTATTTCAATGTCAATTAATGTCATGGCTGCCATCCAGTTTTCATTGTCAAAACTAGATTTTGATTTTGTATTGATAGTTTTTAAACTTTGCTATTGGTTTAATAAGGCACACTTTTCTTTTACAGCCAATCAAAAAAATGTTTTTTAATTGACCTTGTAAATTAGCCTGTTTGTTTCCTCGCGTTCACCAATAGAGAAAAAAAGTCATTTCATTGGCGTCCCTAGTTCAAGGTTAATATTTTTTTGTTGAGTATTTTTGACTTAGTTGTATTTATACATTGAATTGGATTTGTATCGAGCATTACTTGTACTTTTTTATCATTATCTTTTAACAGTAGTGCAGTAAGTTTATGTCGTATTTAAGCCCACCTCCGGCATTTCAAAGCAGACATTCACAGTAACATTTCGAAAAAGGACGTGTACGCCGCGCAAAATGGAAAATAAAACTGAATTTCAGTATCCTCATACATTTGTGCTTCTCGGAGCATCTGGGGATTTGGCGAAGAAAAAAATTTACCCTACAATTTGGTATCTTTACCGTGACAGTCTATTGCCGAAGAATACAAAGTTTGTAGGTTATGCGCGCACGAAACAGACCATAGCCGATGTCCGAGAAAAGTGCAAACAATATTTAAAAGTGCGACCTGGGGAAGAGGAGAAGCTAGAAAAATTTTGGGCAGCCAACGAGTACTTTGCTGGCTCATATGACAAGCGCGTTGACTATGAAATGGTCAACCAATCAATAAGTAGGTATGAAAAAGGACCCGTGGCTAATAGAATATTTTACTTGGCCGTGCCACCGACGGTGTTTAACGATGTTGCTTTAAATATAAGAGATGCTTGTATTTCTATCAAAGGGTATACTAGAGTTATTGTTGAGAAGCCATTTGGACGAGATGACGTGAGCTCCGAGAAGCTAAGCAAACATCTGGCTAGCCTTTTCAAAGAAGAGCAAATATACAGAATTGATCATTACCTTGGTAAGGAAATGGTGCAAAACCTAATGACAATAAGATTCGCGAATCAAATATTCAATCCATCATGGAATAGAGAAAACATTGCCTCTGTTCTCATATCATTCAAAGAGCCATTTGGCACTGAAGGTCGTGGTGGATATTTTGATGACTTTGGGATTATCCGCGATGTTATGCAAAATCACTTGCTTCAAATTTTATCTCTAGTAGCTATGGAGAAGCCAGTCACTTCTAACCCTAATGACATCCGAGATGAAAAAGTGAAAGTTTTGAGACACATAAAACCAATTGAACTTGAGGATATATTGGTGGGGCAGTACATTGGAAATCCTGAGGGACAGGGTGAAGAAAAGCTGGGCTATTTAGATGATTCTACTGTGCCTAAGGGGTCCATTACCCCAACATATGCCCTTGCAGCTCTTTGGATATCCAATGCCAGGTGGCAGGGTGTACCTTTTATTCTACGCTGTGGTAAAGCTCTCAATGAAAGAAAAGCTGAAGTTAGAATTCAGTACAAGGATGTGCCAGGTGATATTTTTAATGGTCATGCTAAAAGGAATGAGCTAGTAATTAGAGTCCAGCCTGGAGAGGCTTTGTATTTGAAAATGATGAGCAAATCCCCTGGAATGAAGTTTGATTTGGTTGAAACAGAGCTAGACCTTACATACAGTATGCGCTATAGAGGTGCTGATGTTCCTGATGCCTATGAGAGATTGATTGTTGATGTGTTCACTGGTACTCAGATGCATTTTGTCCGTGATGATGAACTTAAAGAAGCTTGGAGAATATTCACACCAATATTGAAGAAGCTGGAAGAGAAGCATGTCAAGCCTGTACCATATGTGTATGGATCAAGGGGTCCTATTGAAGCTGACAAGAAACTTGATGATTATGACTTTAAATTCTCAGGCTCTTACAAGTGGCAGAAGCCATCTGAAGAGTAAGATCTCAGGAACAACATTTAATTAAATACTGTGGTGATGGTTGCTTCTACTGTGGTGATGAATGTGTAACTTTTTGGTGCTCAGTTGTTGGAAAATAAGTATTAAGCTCACTAGATTTCATGACATTCCAAATTTTTTCCATTTGATGTAATTACATGCAAGGTCATTTTAAGGTTAAACCATTTCTATGTAAATTTATTCCATCAGCATTTCTAATTTTGTGTGTGAATACATAATCAAATGATCTTTATTTACTTTATGCATTCCTTGCAATTTATTGTATCTCTATATATTTTGTAAAAGTTGACCATAGATCTTGATAAGTTAAACGATCAGCACAAAAAAAATGTAATCATTGAGCAGTATTGTGCTCTTTTTACTCAGCAAGGACTAATGTAAACTACAAATTCTTGACAAAGGTTGTGCAAAAGTGCCTTATCCATGTTTTAGTCAAATCAGATTAAAGTATATAAGTTGACATAATAAATTTAAGAAGGAAAGCTGTGATTGTCACATGATCGATCAAAGTTTAAGTGATTATATAGAGGTCAGTTTCTATATCACCTTCTTTATCAACCTACTTTTATAGTATGTAAGCAAATTTACAGTTTTCTTCAAATATAAATATTTGAATGCATACATAGCTTGTCAGGACTTTTGGAAATTTTACAGTTTACTTGTTGAATACTTTGTATGATTTTTAGTAAGTAGGTATTTATGGATGTTTTTTGAAATAAAAAATTTACTATTTTTAATGACGTGTATTAATATAAACATTACATTAATACAAGCAGTCACAGTTTTAAACATTAAACTGTATGAAAGTAGTCTAATTAAATGATTCTACCTCTCAACTAAGTGCCTTTACAGATTTTAGGCCAACTTGTTTGGAAATGAATAATACATACTTAATATATCGCACCTTTAATAATAAAGTGAATCAAGTCAAAAAATTGGGATTCGCCGATTTTGTAGTAAAACGATTTCTATGCTCCTAAAGAATAGGTACAGTTTAACAGCCGCTGCATTCACGGCTATACGAGCGAAATAAAGGAACGTTCGTCTCTTTTTGATTGACTCGTCGCACAGTGGTCCCATTTTGAAAAAAGGTGGACTTAGGACCGAAAGTCGGAATTTCGGGCTGTTTTTTTTTTATAGAATAGGTCTTAACTATCCTAACAACATCTATTCTATAAAGAAAATCCGTAGGATGCATAGTTTTCGAGAAAAAAAATAATCTTTTTTTTCTTGTATGGAGAAAAACATACTTTATTATTTTTCTCAAGTTGGGTGAAATAGTGACGGCTTTTGTTGATATTTTATAAAAGCCCTAGTGGTATTGTATCCAGAAAAAAATAAAACCAATGCGGTCACCTGCGGCCGCGGGAATAATCAGATGTCAAAAATTGATTAATTTTTTTTGCGTATTTTGCAAACATTGTTCGTTTCTGGCCAATTATTTATGTATTTTAGGTTAGCGCTCCATACTTTAATTCGAACTATTATATAACATTTCAAAAAAATTAATCAAAATCGAGTTTTTTTTTTATAATTGATGTTTCATTCATGAAAATGCACGCATACATGGTTAATTCAAAATGCAAATCCTATATTACTCAGTATAATGTACAAAATAAACATGCACGTACCTAAAACGTAAAAAAAAAAAATTTAGTTTTTGTTTATGCTTACTAAAAGTCACCGGTAATGGTTACCGACATTACTTACCTACCACTGGCGGGCATTATCTGCATAATCGATTTCTTGCTTTGTATTTTCAAAACTGGTTTTGCGACAGCATTTTCACAACCGCGGTTATTGAATGCGAGGCAGGATATAAACAAACGAGTCACATCTGATACTAGCTATGACTGGTCGCTAGCTGGTCGCTTTGTTCCTGACAAATCCTGAAAACAGGATAACTCGTATATGCATGCAAGTAACTACCCCCTAAACATAAAAGTGATATAGCTCATCAATAATAATTGGCGTATGTTATACACCAATAATGTTTGTTATTGGTGTGTGTTTTAATCTTATGTAGTTGTGTACGTATGATTTTCTACCAGAAACATAAGATAAATGTGTAGCCTTGAAAAGGGCTGTTTTATATGTAGTTTTTTAAAGGATAAAATAAATAAAAAATTATAGCATTGGATCTGGTATATTTTCATTTTCTACTCTTCTTCCACGTATACGCACTCCGAGTCTATTTCGAGCAACTGAATTGCCTCAGGAAGCATCTCTAGATGATTAGGCTTTGAAAATTTTGGTCTAAGCCATGATATGTGGGGGTCTGAACTTATTAAAAGCCCGTGTAGTATGTCCTCGTTTGTTTGGATCCTTCCTGTCTTTCTCGTGTTCTTCTCTCTTACGTTCCGGAAGTCTTTATTACGAGCCTCGGAAGCTTCCTCCGACAAGGACCCTAAAAATAATAAAAAATATGCTATAATTATACGTTGAAGTTGACATTGAAACTATTATTTTAGTGTTTATAGATTTACAGTTAGTTAACTGCTTTATATTTCATTTGTCTTGATCTATTATTACTTACCAATAGGCAGAACTGAAAAATGACTGCAAATATCTGCTCCGTGCATCAGAAGTTTGTGGACACTAACAGGCATGTAGTACCACGGATAGAGATGCACATACAGTTCTGCTGTTTCTTTGCAATAACGTCTGAAGTTCGCAATATTGACGTTCTTTCCTGAAGATATAACTTGCAGAATGACAGAAAATCGGAGTAACAAATCTTCATCAACTCCAGTGATTCTCGATGATCTTTTATAATCTCGGAAAAAACGTCTTGCAGTGTTTCCATCGTTAGTTGTTCCAAAGCCCTGCAAAGAAGAAATTAAGTTAGTAGGGCATACAAAAACAGACGAGTATATAATATAAAGGAAGCAAATTAAAGGAAAAATTACCTGTTTTACAATATCGATGAGTATTCCAGTCTGTTCCCGAAACTCTTGTTGTGTGGCATTTTTCTTTGCTTGCTTCAATTCCTTGTGATCGCCACGAGCACTCCAGCGCTGGAAGTCCATATTATAAGATATATGAAGTAGACACTCCATACATCTTATCTTCATATGTAACGATGAAATTCCATATTGGTACAAATCCTGTCGAAGCGGTCTCGTGGCCAAAAGCTCCAAGTTATTCATTTCACTTGGTTTCGCCAAGCAAATGGGGCACGTTGCTGATGAAGGTACATCTGCAATAATATTCGCCACTTTCCCATCGATCATAGTCATGTGCAGTTCGTGGGCTATCTCCACATCACCACAATTTGTTGGTACCAATTTTGTAATTTCGCGCTGCATTTCTAAGTGTTCCCCTTTTATGAACTCCGCAGTCTCTGAAGTAAACGTGAATTTCACTGGCCGACAGTAATGTGGTGAGCAAGGATTTGGGTTTTCCCAAATAATCATTTCTCCCCCATCAACTAGTCGGAGTGGGACGATGCTGATCAATACAACAGAGGAATCGTCAAACTCAGGAGCTGAGACTTGTTTGTAATTACTCTGTGACGATGCTCCGTCAAGGCCCCATTTCCATATCAACTTCAGTCCTTCTTTGGTTGAACTTGTGATTGGTCTTAAGTCTAGCAAAATTCTTTCCACTGTGTGGTTAAGAAGTCCTTGCAACCTGAAAAATAAAATAAATTAATAAAAGTAAGCTAATGAAGCTTAAAAATTTTAAAACAACATATAGTATAATTTTATAAATACCTTATGCGAGCTCCCATTTCCGTTACTTCCACGTGTTCTTCAGATGGGTAACATCTCTTTTTAGCGTCAAGTAACTTGTGATAAGACGGAAAGGCAGCTGAACAATTTTCATCCTTCAGAAACATTCTCAAGGATAAGTATTGCCATTTGGATAGGCTAAGGGCTGTGTACAAAGCCAAAGATGTATCCTCTGCTATACTGACTACTTTTTCTTCCTTGAAAAGGAGTTTTGTTACATCTGATACAACTTCGGGAGTCTCGCACAGATATTCCACAATCTTCGCTAAAGCATATTTTCCATTTTCTTTTAACTTGGAAATAAAATAATACTGTAGTTCTTCTTCAGAGTTATCGTTAACAAAGACACTGGAACGTCTTTTCTTCTGTTTGTTGCCCAAATCGGCAAAGGGCACTCTAACTTCTTTTACAGTAGAGGTACCTGCTTCCGCAGTGCAGACAGATGGAATAACAACCGGCAGTAATTCCGGCTCTTCAACTAAGTCCTCTGGCATTCTCATTGTAGTAACAAGATCAACCGTATTGCAAGTAGGCCAATTAATATTGGTCTCTAACCACTTGCGGTTGTTTTCCCGATTCATAAATGTCTTCAAGTTTCTGCTTGCATCTTTCCACTTCTTAGTTACAAGATTGGTGAATAGCCGACAAAACTCCTTAATTGCTTGATGGTCATCTTCAGATATTTCACATGGTATTTTGGAAACTATAAATTCACACAATTTATTGTAATCCTTAAGATTTCCACTATCTTTAAGAATCAAGAACATATCAAAATATGTGCCTAAGCCAGCCATTGCAAATTCAAAATAGTAATTTTTAGTACTTCACAGTTAGCGATAAATCAATTTAAATTAACATTGCTCTGTATTTAATACGCCATAACAGATAGGTCATTAGTCACTATGTGCAAGAGCAAGGTAATAGTAAACGACCAATCACAGCCATTTATCAAAAATGACTCATTTGTTTGTATAGATAAAGTCCGCCAATGGGAGCTAAGTAACGTGTAATAAGTAATCAGGAATCTGCACAAACAAATGAGTCATTTTTTCTGGTAGAAAATCATACGTATACAGATGACAGAAAGATTAAAACACACCAATAACAAACATTATTGGTGTATAACATACGCCAATTATTATTGATGTAGCTATATCACTTTTATTTTTAGGGGGTAGTTACTTGCATGCATATACGAGTTATCCTGTTGTCAGGATTTGTCAGGAACAAAGCGACCAGCTAGCGACCAGTCACAGCTAGTATCAGATGTGACTCGTTTGTTTATATCCTGCCTCGCATTCAACAACCGCGGTTGTGAAAATGCTGTCGCAAAACCAGTTTTGAAAATACAAAGCAAGAAATCGATTATGCAGATAATGCCCGCCAGTGGTAGGTAAGTAATGTCGGTAACCATTACCGGTGACTTTTAGTAAGCATAAACGAAAAACTAAAATTTTTTTTTTTTTTACGTTTTAGGTACGTGCATGTTTATTTTGTACATTATACTGAGTAATATAGGATTTGCATTTTGAACTAACCATGTATGCGTGCAATTTCATGAGTAAAACAGCAATTATAAAAAAAAATTACTCGATTTTGATTAACTTTTTTGAAATGTTATATAATAGTTCGAATTAAAGTATGGAGCGCTAACCTAAAATACATAAATAATTGGCCAGAAACGAACAATGTTTGCAAAATACGCAAAAAAAATTAATCAATTTTTGACATCTGATTATTCCCGCGGCCGCAGGTGACCGCATTGGTTTTATTTTTTTCTGGATACAATACCACTAGGGCTTTTATAAAATATCAACAAAAGCCGTCACTATTTCACCCAACTTGAGAAAAATAATAAAGTATGTTTTTCTCCATACAAGAAAAAAAAGATTTTTTTTTTTCTCGAAAACTATGCATCCTACGGATTTTCTTTATAGAATAGATGTTGTTAGGATAGTTAAGACCTATTCTATAAAAAAAAAAACAGCCCGAAATTCCGACTTTCGGTCCTAAGTCCACCTTTTTTCAAAATGGGACCACTGTGCGTCGATCCCTTCCGAAATCACAAAACGAACCAATTAGAAATGCTCCAGCAGTGATCAAACTGAGACGTGCGCTTGAGTGGAATAATTCAAAATAAATCAATTTATCAATTTTTCTTTTTTTTTCTAAAATTTTCATTTAATGGTAAACAGCATTATATATTAAAACACCTTGTTTCAATATTATGTTTTTACTAACAAAATGCATTAAATACTAGTGATGCATTTGTTGCAATATTTTTTTTTTACATAAAGACTGTACTAATAAGTATTGTGTCATGAAGCATGATTAAAACTTGACGAAATTTTTAATCAAAAAAAGATCTGCCTGCATCACTAAAAATGTTTAATTTTTATTTCAAACCTCAATATTTTAGTAAATATTAATTATTCTAATTATTTTGAAGTCCATTTATGTCCCACCATCATTTTGACAAAACTTTAAAGACATTTTACTTTTTAAAGTGCTCCAAAAATCGAAATATTCGCTGAAACATAGTCAGCGGTAGACATGTGAAACTTTAAACGTGATTTGCCAACAATCATGAATTTTGAGTTGATTCACTTTATTTTTAAAGGTGCGATATGTTATTAATATTATTTATCAAGTGAGTACATAGGGTAAGTACCTAACTCAATAAACATACTAAAATAGTACCAAGCAAATACCTATCCATTGCAAAACTGCTTTAATCTCTTGTGTTCTGCTTTTTCATACCTACATTCATAAACCAAATCGAAGTAGGTACCTACTAAAATTTTATCAAAGTAGCAAACTACAGTGTCATGCTCATTTTAGATCTGTCTGTGATTATTGATTTAATCAATGACTCGTTATCACTTGGTGCCTACTTGAGTATGTACTACTTTATAATTTGTGGTATAAAGTTTTTAATAATCTACTATATAAAAATAAGTCGGGTTTTCCTTCCTAACGCTATAACTCCAGAACGCACGAACCGATTTCCACGGTTTTGCATTCGTTGGAAAGGTCTCGGGCTCCGTGAGCAAAGAAAATTCAGGACAAACCAACATTTTAAGTAGATGGCGCCGGTGCGTGATACATTGTTTTTCGTATATTATAAAATGTTTAATAAATAAACGTCCACCCGAGCGAAGCCGGGACGGGCCGCTAGTTAAATATATATAATATAAATGGGCGTAATAGTCACAGGAAAATATTACTCAAGAAGAAAATAAAAAATAAATAACTCACTAATAAAACTTAATTAAGCCTAGTTCAGTATGCTCCTTGAAGAGGATATGAAAAAATATATTATATACATTTTAGCAACAAAGTATAGCTCGCGCAAAACTTTATGAGCACATGCATATTATAGTTACTGTATGCCGCTTTACTCAACTGCACCATACTCAGTTTGGTACTCGGACCTAACTTCCAAGAGCTCATAAAGTTTTGCGCGAACTATATAAGGCACTTAGGTCCGTAATACAAAACGTTGTTCAGTCATTGATCGGTGCTCAAGTAGAGAACTTGAGATTTCATTCATAAAGTGATCAATATGGACCTTACTTTGCTAAAATAATAAGCGAGCGAGCACTTGAGTACATAGTGTTACGATACAAAGCTTTGTGATATACAAACTATGTATGTGTAATTGTGCATGACTAGGACTAGGACGATGAAAGACCATGGTGCATGATATTTTTGTTTGGCTCCACACTTTTGTGTATTTAGCCAGTGTCAAGTAATTGATAATATCTCAAGTTAAGTCATAATCTAGTCTACTCAAAGTCATACTCCTAGTAAAGTGATGGCAACTTTACTTGAAGCTTCTATGGAGTTTTGGAAACAACACGAAAAAAGAAAGGTTCACCATCATTACACCATTCTCCCAAACTCACGCCTGTAATCCAGCACTGCATTGTAATATTTTCCTAAACACAAGTTTAGGAAAATAATACAATGCAGTGACACAATCTTTTCCGCTTTCCCGCCAAAAAAATTATGTTTTTTTTTTGTTTCGGCTCCACACTTATGTGTATTTAGCCAGTGTCAAGTAGTAGATAATTTTATCAAGTTAATGATATTTCACGCAGACATGTGTCAAGTCAAAGTCCAAGTCATAAAGTCAAGTCATAAACTAGTCAAAGTCATACTCCTAGTAAAGTGGTGCTACTTTACTAGAAGCTACTATGGAGTTTTGGAAACAACGCGAAAAGAAACATTTACCACAATAAACCACAGTCTACACTAGTTTATTTTATTATTGATTGAAGTAAAACTTCCTTAAAGTTTATCTCCATCTATCAGCCGTTATAACTTTGTTCAATGTTAATGTTTTTTTTTGCTGGACATATTGCCAACATATTAATACAATTTTTAACTTTCTTATGTTGATAAAAGTGATCTACGTAAGCCAACTTCAACTTCTCTTCACCTCGCATTCACCAGCTTACTTCTCAAGTCAAGCTTTCGTAAAGAACTTTTACTTCAATCTTACATACCGATGAACATAGAACCTCTTCCTGTTTGGAAGTCGGTTAGAAAGAAGATTTATGCAGACTGCATAGGCATTATGTAGATTGGTTGAGAGTTGAGTTGAGAGCTTGAGTTGAGAGTGAGCAAACCCAAATCTATCTATATATTTCACAGCAGTGACAGAATATGAGTATCCCGGCGGCGAAGGCGAATATGAAGCCACTTGAACATGTGACGAAAAATAGAAACGTGATCATAATAGTTACGCAGAAGTCAGCATAATCTAAGATTAAGAGATTGTAAAGAATATACAATATATCGCACCTTTAATAATAAAGTGAATCAAGTCAAAAAATTGGGATTCGCCGATTTTGTAGTAAAACGATTCCTATGCTCCTAAAGAATAGGTACAGTTTAACAGCCGCTGCATTCACGGCTATACGAGCGAGATAAAGGAACGTTCGTCTCTTTTTGATTGACTCGTCGATCCCTTCCGAAATCACAAAACGAACCAATTAGAAATGCTCCAGCAGTGATCAAACTGAGACGTGCGCTTGAGTGGAATAATTCAAAATAAATCATTTTATCAATTTTTCTTTTTTTTTCTAAAATTTTCATTTAATGGTAAACAGCATTGTATATTAAAACACCTTGTTTCATACTATGTTTTTACTAACAAAATGCATTAAATACTAGTGATGCATTTGTTGCAATATTTTTTTACATTAAGACTGTACTAATAAGTATTGTGTCATGAAGCATGATTAAAACTTGACGAAATTTTTAATCAAATAAAGATCTGCATCACAAAAAATGTTTAATTTTTATTTCAAACCTCAATATTTTAGTAAATATTAATAATTCTAATTATTTTGAAGCCCATTTATGTCCCACCATCATTTTGACAAAACTTTAAAGACATTTTACTTTTTAAAGTGCTCCAAAAATCGAAATATTCGCTGAAACATAGTCAGCGGTAGACTTGTGAAACTTTAAACGTGATTTCCCAACAATCATGAATTTTGAGTTGATTCACTTTATTTTTAAAGGTGCGATATATTGTATAGATATGCACTGTAATCATATATGTTATGATTCTATATTTTACAAAAAATGTATACATATTTTTCTCTAGCCTGTGATCCTGTGAACCTCTACTTAGTCTGTAAGAAGTGGCTATGTTCTCCTTTGTCTGTGGTCGATTGTTACCAGATTAGGCGATTTTCCGCTTTTTAGGTTAACTTGCAAAAATAAACTTTTTGCCATATAGGCCATTTTGGAAAGTTGTTTTTACCACAAGGAATCCTTATAAGTTCGTAATGTTTGTCTCTGTCAAATTCTTTAAATTGCTAAAGCTACGTTCACGCATACGCACGAAATTTTTCACAAAGATGGTTTATATTAAGCTCTCAATTTATAAAAGATTTCAAGGTTAAAAAAATATCAATATTATTGATTTATGATTTGTCTCAGAAATTGTTTGACATATGAAAAATTGCTTCAGGCAGTAGCGAACTTTATGCTCTATTATTTTTATATTTATGCTAAATCAAATGAAGGTGCAAAAAGGAAGGTTTTGAGGATTAATTTTTTACAATAATGTGATGTTTGTGATCTTTGACCTTGAATATATAATAAGTATGCTCACACGTGACCTTATGAGACTTCTGAGACAACATGTAGAATGCCAAAATAAATGTTCCTATAAAAATTCAGCTTATTAGATTTCATTAAGAGGTGAAACCCTAACATGACTGGGCTTTGTAGATATCCGTTGAAATTCAAATGCATTACCTACTTGGCATTGCCATCGATTTTGTTTTGGCGACTTCGCTATGTTTTGGATTGGCAGCACTGACTGGTGGTTTGGATTGGAAGTGGAAATAGTAAAATTGTGTTGTGTGTATTTCTGCGTGGTTTTTGCAAATTTAATTCATGAGTTCTCTCAATATTTCCTGTAGATTATAATAATTACCTCTATATTCTTGTCATAATGCGTCCTCTGCAAGTGTGATTTAAAATCGTTCTGTTGTAGGATATGTATGTCTCGATGGATCGTTGCGTGATTACACACTGCGTAAGTACCTACTGAAATCTTTTGTTGTCAAATACTTGAAATTTTAATCAAACGTAAATTATATGTTGCTATTTATATATAACTTTTTTTCATTTTGATTCGCTTGCAGATGGATAGTCTGATAATGGTTTTGATTAAAATATGATCAAATATGTAGACTGGTTTTGACGAATACTAAGTTTTTGTAAAATGACGCTATTGTTTATTTTGTGTAATAATTACATTTCGTTCTTGATCCAAGCCATAAATAAGCTGCGAACAAGGTCTTGCTTTAGAAATAAATATCAAATACTAATTTATAGGATAAGCTGGCACATATTTTAAATTAAAAATGGTATATTTTAAATCACTGGTTGCACCATTGAGATATATATGTCTATTATAAGAGATTACAATTTTTCTCTGTACAAGTATATGAATATTCCTTCTTTTTTATGTAAGTGATTAGCCCAAAAACCAATGACTTCACTGAAAATGGCTAAAATGTAGCCTGTAAAATATTTAAATTATAAAATATAAATAAAGGCGATTTCTTTGGGGTCCTCTATTTCCAGAATCACCTCAATATGTTCTTGTTTGCTAGTACATATATACTCTATACATTGAGTGAGCTTAAACTTATTGGAAAAGAAACATAATCATAAAATAGTTTGTTGGTAGGATGCTCTAGCTTGGCCATGTAGTCCTAGCGGTGTGACCAGGACCACCCGATCTATTCCCGTGGGTGCCATAAGGGGGAATATCCAGGAAATCGATAGCAATGTTCTTGGTATATTAAAAACTTCTGCAATTAGCAAGCCACCTACCAAGTATGTTGATTATGGCACGTCCCTCACTATGATAAGCATCCAAGTGAGGACACTCTAGTGCCCATCTTTACCTGTAACATTAGGATCTAGTCTCTACAAAAATAAAATTATCACCTGTGTTTTGAAAGTTTACTTGTGATTTAGCTTGTATTTCTAGCTTAACATGCTTTCATCATTACAGTAAATACAATTGCAGCAATTGTCCACAAATATTTATTTATTATTATTTATTAATCACATTTAAGCTATCTGACACTAACAAAATATAATACGAAAATTGGACATGGCTAGTCTATGGCATCCATTACCATCATCATCATCATCATCATCATCATCATCACCATCATCACCATTATCATCATCATCATCGTCATCATCATGATTATTTGAAAAAATGGTTTTACTGTTGCAGTATCTATGGAGGGCTGTGACAGTAGTTAGTGGTAGACCATAGTCTAACCAGGAAGTTTGTTTGAGCTGTGAAAACAACACTGCCAAGATGCTGTATGTATTTCATGTTGATGCTGGTCAAATGACCACATATGACATGAGCTTGACATTACAGAAGTAAGTATTTTGGGTTGCTCGAAGAGATCGCTTTAAGTGATAAGACATTTGACACTTAGTTATAAAATTTTAGATTACTGATTTTTTCTGTAATATGGTGTTTTCAATAAAGAGTTTATCTATCTATTTGTCATACCCAAATGCATTTCAGTAGGTATGTCATAGAGGGATAATTGCGAACTTAGGAGCTTCCAAACATTAGTGCAGGCAGGCATAGATGTGGTACCACCACAGTGGAAGCGGAAGATAAAGGTAGCTTTATCACCCAATTAGATTCCTAACTGATCAGTGAATTTAAATAGCCATTTTTATTTTAGTGTGGCAAGTCTAAAATTGGCGATAGAAAGAAAGACAAAGGTGCCTTCGAACTCTTTAGTGCTCCTTGTGAGTGGTGGCGAGGTACTACAGCTGGATCACATGGTGTCTTCGTACAGCGCAGGAACAGACACTAATCCTATATACATGTTCATAAAGCCTTCAGTGAAGGAAAGCCATTTGAAGCAGTCGAGTAAGTGTTTCTTATGAAGTTTCTCCTAATAGATGAATTAAAATATTGTTTCCTCATTAATGCAAATATGCAGAAAAACATACTCTATATTATATCTACCTATAAATTGTATAGTTGGTTTATGCTTTGTTTACACCTTTGGCATTGTTTTGTTATCATATTGTTGGCTCAACTTTGCTTTGTATCATATACCTGGATACACATTCTGTACACCTATATATCATTATCTTGCTTCCACCTACTGTGACATTTTTGGTACAAACTCAGTTATTTGTTGATTTTCACAAGGACAAAACAGACTACTTTTGCACAAAGACTAGACTGTATTACACAGATTATGTAAGTACTATGATGAGGCTGACATAGGCAATTCTTCACAATACATCCTGCTTTACCTTACAATGCGATGTGTTCTCGTACCCAAGATTAGCTAGTGCAGACATTATCTGCGACAGAATCGTTGTTTATCATCAGTTGATATACATTTTATCATCAAACATTAGTCTGTATGTTAGTTAATGTTAGTCTCATGCTAATATAATAAAATGAATAAGTGTGCGAGATTTTATGAAGGTACCTCATCTGACGGTTTAATAACATAATGAAAAATATTTCACTGGTAATAGAGTTTTTGGATGGACATGGGGAACTTTTAGGGTTCCATACATCAATATACACCTGTACCAGAACACTTAGAGCGTGAGTTTTCTTATTAATATTTCGGAAAGTGTATAACTCCCACGTAAAACTGAATTACAAAATTAGTCATCATAAAACAGTAAATATAAAATAAATAAATATTTGCGGACATTTTACACAGCGCCATCAAGCCTCAAACTGAGCATAGTACTATGGGAGCCAGATAACTGATAGAATACTTAGATACTAATTAATTATACAATGTTTATTAATTTCTCATTCGATTGTAGTGTGCAGTGACCTAAGCCCAATAGTGGAGTTAAGCATTGAGTTCTCTAGCGACAAGTCAGTGGCAGAATTAAAGCAAGCAGTGGATAAGTGTTGTTCGCTGGCGGCGACCGTGCACACAGTGAAGACTTGCGCCTCGCTGGCGCAACAGTTCAGTGACCTAGCACACGAGGTGTCCAGGAGTTGTGAACAGTTAGTGCATGAGCAACATCTGCAGCATCAGGTTAGTCACTGGAAGAAATTAACAATTACTATTGATTAAAGATAACTTTAAATTAAACCCTCATGGACAATGATGAAAGTTTACTATCACATATGAACCACACAATTTTCCAGGACAAAACATGTCTTATTTGTGACTCCAGGAGCTAAAGTGTGTATTAAACACCAAATTCTATCAAAATATTCCCATTATACATATATATGTTCCATTACTTTTGTATAATTGTCAGTAGGAGTAAGACAGGATTACTGTTATTATACACAGAATAAATAATAGTACGATGGTAGCTAGTAGCGCCTAGCTTTGAAAAGTGCAAAGGATATAGGGGTTGATTAAAGAAATTTAGGAATTTTAATGGGGACTGATGGAGAAATGTGTTTTAGTTATCCCCTTTTTAGGTTCCGTACTCAGCAGGAGAAACGGAACCCTATTACTAAACCTCTGGTGTTTGTATGTCTGTCCGTACTATCAATCGAAGTATCTCTTAGGTCCGTATTATAGAACGATCAGTCACCGATCGGTGCTCAAGCAGAGATGTCATTCACTAATTGATCACTTTATGAATGAAATCTCTGCTTTAGCACCGATCGATGACTTAGCATCGTTCTGTAATACGGAACTTAAGCTGTAATAGGTAGCCATCTGAAAATTTAACAGAATATTTTACGTAATATTTATTGCGGTGGACTACCTAATAAATAATAAAAATTGGGGTACATACTATTGTTTGTACCCCAACCTCTCACCATCGAAGAAAAGTTTTTTATCGTTTTTTTTTAAATTTCTCGCCTCTCATAACGGTAATACATGCAGCCTCACTTGGTATGATTATAGTGTCATAGTATGATGCACTCTAACAACAAATACAAACAAATAAAAGCCGGCCAAGTGTGAGTTGTATTCGCGATACTACATAGGTACGTGTACGGAACCCTCGGAGCGCGATTCTGTCTCGTACTTAGCAGGTATTTTTTATATCATGCATACACGCATGTTACAAGACAAGATAAAGAAATCCATGTTTGAACAGTTTTAACTGCATAATAACGCAAAATTAAGAAATCACTTTTTTAATTTTTAGCATAGGTTTAATGCGGCAGTAAAGATGTGTGCTTACTAAAAATAGCGCCTATGGGCTAAGTGTTATTGTTAAATTATTAAATCACTACTAAATTAGAACGCTCAAACTTCTAGGGTTATCATTATCATTTATCTATCAGCTGTATTGGTGATATGAATGGCATAGTTCGATTGCAGAAGTGCAATGCACTCAAATGCCTACAAATGACTGTTTAGTGTCTTAAATACACAACTAAATTTTAATATCTATCACATTTATCTCCTGTGCTTTTGGATTTTATCATCGTATATCTAAGATTTATAATAAGAATAAAAATAAGCTGATGTTTATTGGTATTATTAATCAACATTTTTTTAAACAATAATTTTGTTAGAGTCTTTTACCTATTATGGTATGCAAGCCACGTCGTACCCCAACTTAAGATTATCAAAATTGTTGAAATGATACATTCACAAACATTAGTGTTCTCGAAATGCCCATTTGAAAACATGAACGATACGTAACTTTTTAAACAGTCAAAGTCACATAAATATTAAAAAGATTAACTGGGTAAGCTGTAAAAGATTAGCTGGGTGTACTTAAGTGCTAATTATTTTGAAGTTTTTATTTAAGCAAATTGTTTCTGTGACAACACTGAAAAAAAGTTCGTTATATATAACTAAACTTTCGTCTTTCGTCTGTAACTTAAAAAAAGAAGTTGTATCCCTTGTAAAATCGTGGGCTTATAAATTACACTAGTTTTGTCAAATCAAAACCTGTAATTAGACCTTGCCAAATTTTGGTTATAAATTAAATTACCGAAACAGTTTGGTTAAATATTTTTTTTAGTGAATGTTGGTCAAGAATCAACTACATGTAACAAGGTACAATAAGCACTACTAATGTTAATGCTATATCTCCTATTGTAGGTTTACTTACTTTTATATTTATCCGCACAGGGTTGGGCAGCGGTGGTTGCGAATTTGGAAGACATATTCAACGAATTCTGTGAACGTTCACGGAATTTCAAGGAGTCGTTTAAGAAGCACCGTCTAAAAAAGGAGGAGTACCATGAAAAGCTAAACGCGTGAGTATTTATACTAAAAAGTTATTTTTTAAAAAAGGAAGTCCGTTTCTGTGTGTAATATTATAATATATTAATAATAACGCCCAACTATCATATACATAGATCCTGGACCCTAACGAGGATCCCCTGTGCCTAGAGACCCAAGAACTACGAGCACCATGGTCCCACGACACCCAAACTCTGAACAAGTATATGCGCTTTTTTTCTGTGCACAAATACTTGTCCTGCCGCGGGAATCGAACCTGCCGCCTCCGGGGTATGAGCCGACCTACTCAACCACCACATCATAGAGGCCGTCATACTATACATACTGTAGCCATCTCTGGAATGGATCGGCAAAATACCAGCTCCAAGCCTTGGAATCCGTTCAGTGACGGGCCTAAAGGCATTGACTTGACCGGTCGTAGTATCATCTCGACCGCTTCATTATGTCGATAGTACTTTTGAACTACGACGACCATAATAGCTAAAAAGGTAATTAGTTTATATTCAACTGGAAATGTATGTCTTCGTTTTTAAATACACATAATTATGCTACTACAGCATTGTTAAATAGCAAGGTCGCTGCCGATTTGATTATCTAAATATATCATTGAAACTTGAACAAAGGGGTAAGCGTGAAGTCACACTTAATTAATATTCTTCCGGTAATTTGCGATTATGCTTCAACCTGACATCAAAGTTATACGTAGTAAAAAACACACGGATAAGTTTAGTGGATACCAGCAGATAATACTATTATTTAACTTTCTTTTTTTTTGGTTTGGCTCCACATTTTTGTGTATTTATCCAGTGTCAAGTAATTGATAATTTCTCAAATTAATTAATATATATATGTGTCCAGTCAAGTCAAGTCACAGTCCAAGTCATCAAGTCAAGTCATATTCTAGTCTAGTCAAGTCATACTCCTAGTAAAGTGGTGGCAACTTTACCAGAAGCTTCTATGGAGTTTTGGAAACAACACAAAAAAAAACGTTTCACCATCATTATACCACTTTCCCACACTCATGCCTGTAATCCAGCACTTAACGAATAAAATGCCACCAAATTTATCCACTAACACTGAAAATAACAAAAGTTTTGGAAAATAATACAATGCGGTGACGCGATCTTTTCGTTTTTCGCCAAAACTCTGTTATTTAGGCTTAATGACTGCGTAATCTACCTATGGACATTCGTAACATAATGTGTAGAGTTTTAGAAGTGAAACCGTTTAGTTTCACTGACTAAAGTTTTAAAATGAAAAATATAACATTTGCGTATACTTATTGCTTAAATATAAACAAATACGCAGGCTGTGCGTGAGAGGCCTGTTGTTGCTACGATAAAAATAGGAAATAGCTTAAACTAACAGTTAGTTTATGGTCACGCAATGTGCGCTACATTTTGTTACGCATTATTTGTATTAAATATGGCACCGCACGGTGAGCGCTATTAGAAATGACGTTGTGGCTTGCCATGCGAGCACTGTTTGCGAACAAGTTTACTATTGACCTTCTACTCTTTACTACGACTATACAATTTGTGGCAGGCATCCAGTTAAGTTAGAATTTAATCGATTACGGTTTTAAGGCCAAGAATTATTCAATTAACATTTCTCATCAGCGATATCGATCTGCGCAGTAATATATAAATCGTAACATTTTTTTTTTTCAAAATTTATTGATTTTATTTCCATCGTATGTGGCCGTAATACTATTTTCGTTACGTGGTTAGAATAATAGATAGAGTAGGGCTCACGTGTCCCTTGTCGATAGTGTGTCATAAAGCGACACAAAAAATTAATGCAGTAAGGCAACTTGCGCCGATAAATGTGATTTATTGAGGTACCAAGCGTCACCGTACGAGGCTAAAGGAGATAATTCCATGTTTCTTGCAACCTGGATGTAGACTAAGGAAAGTGTAATTTCGAGATTTTTTTTGTGTGGGCTTCATGCGAAGATCAGACTAGTTGAAAGTTACAATAGATATCCACTAACAGGGGTATTCTCTGAAACATAAGGTTCATTATCTTGTGAGTAAACATGTTTCTCACATGCATCAATAACATAGCATTGCAAGGGTCTTTTAAGTGTCTAACAAGCTGATGATGAATGAGCACTTACTTAAACCAATTGGACTAACCGGTCTAATGATAAAAACTTTGAATGTCACAGAGATTCATGTAGCTACTACGTAGTGACTATTTGAATACCCAGTACAATTTCCATGAACTTAACCTACTCGTTGTAATTTGTACGTTGAAGTAATGGCGGCCTTGACTTTGAATCCGTTTCGTCTCTGTCGTCATCGTTCAAAATTGTATATCATGTTGATAATCATATAGTAATTAGTTTCGGAATCGAATCGAATTCGAAAAGGATGTACCTAATTAGGATAAGGGATTTATTATAACTTATTTTAGACTGCCTTCATGTAACGATGACTCTCGAAAAACTTTCCTTCCTTTTGTAGGTACCTACTTTCTCTATTTCATCATCATCATCAATAGCCTGAAAACTTTAAAACGCCACTTTAAGCAGTTGCTGGCCTCTTGTACCCATTGGCTCCCCGCGGTTTTGACGTCGTTGGTCAACCTAGTGGGCGCCGACCTACGCTTCATCAGTGGTCTTGAGAACTTTCTTCCCCATCGGTTGATGGTTCTGCAAGCGCCTAGCAATGTCGCCTGCCCATTGCCATTTCAACTTGCTAATTCGCTTTGGTTTGCTATATCGATGTTCTCCATTAAATTAGATAATAACTGTTCCTTCTTAAGCAAAATTTTAATTTTTTAACGTATATTAGGCGTATAAATCGCGTTGCCCATAAACCGTGCTTTGCAAACAGAGAGCTATAATAGGTAATAAAATGTTCGCTAAGTGACTGTGCACTCAAAATTAAGGTCAAGAAACTAATACGACAGGTTCTTTATTTAAAATATGAAGTGTTGGTAGAACAGCCCCTATCTATCTCGTAATATAGTCCACCCTGTACATTTAGTCTTGCATCATTGGGCATGTATCCCGACAATCCATCGTATCGATACGTCTGTTTAGAAATAGTGAAGTGCACGTTCGTTTTAGTGCCTTGCATCAGAATACATCGTCTATTTTTATTCCAATATTTCAGTCAGTCGTCGCCACGTACGCAGCTCTTGTCATATAGTTAGGACGGTACAATAACGGTACGGTACAAAACAGTACATTATAAGCTATTAATAACTAGCTGTTCTACTATCTTATAGGGAGCACAAATTTTGCGGGATACACCTCTGTCCTTAAGTTAATGACCAAATGTTATCAAAGTCCTTTCAACCATTTCACAAACGTTTGCGGGTATTATATTAGTAATACAGTAAATTATAATAAAAAAGTAGAAATATAACTAAGAAATTAGCAGATAAGGAAGTAGGATAGGTAATTAACTACACTGTCTAGCAAGACCATGAAATATTGGTTTCCTACATTCATGAGCTAGACATAAGATATTTAATTAACCTTCTCTGTACATTACTGGCATATTGCGTTCGGGGTATCATTCGAGAATAGAGGAAATGAGCACTTAATAGTTACTATAAGCGAAACACGTGTTCAAATGTTGGCATACGCGGATATAAGTGGTAAGTTTTCAAATTCGGAATGATATTTCTTCTGTTGCATTGCAGTCAAGGTTGCGAGATCGCCTATGTGGTATATTGTACTTAATCAAAGTTACATGAAATTTTAAACTTAATTCATTGCCTACTTATTTTTAATTACTATTAATTATTATATTATAAACTCGGTATCTCTCATTGGACATGTTTTATCTCAACAATAGAAGATTACAAAAGTGTTTCTTTGATTGATTATGAATAATAAAATAATCCATTATCAACACGCAAACATCATCTGCCTGCACGCTGCGTGAATATCTGACCCTGAATGGTGACCTACTCCTATTTAGTCCACAATCCGTCTCGCAGACGCAACTGATAACGTCGATAGCTATAAAAATAAAGATTCACATTACTGACTCAAAAACAATTTTTTTTAAACACATGTTCGCGTTTCATTCCTTGAATGCTAAGTCAAGCTACGGCCGAAATAAGTGAAAAGCTTTATTGCAAACGTAGAAGTCTCATTTTCTATTGAACATGTAGCCTCTTATACAGTTAATGTTAAGGGTCATTGGCCTCTGAGATTGCACAGACTGCCGTTCTAAAGGAAAGTCTAGACAAATTCATAATATTACCTACTATAAAATGTATCGACAGGTTTCTGTAGTCGTTCTTTATTGATTCTATCACGCGAAGCATAAGCATGGAAGATCTTTATTGATTTTCAAATGTTAGTTACAGTCGTAGACGATAGGCAGCAATCATCATGCATTATTACGTGCCTTAGCAACACGTAACACGCAATGTGCCATTAAGCGGACAATATCAGTTACAAGTGCGGTAGGTTATAACCTATTGTGAGTTGAGCACCGAGCAACAGACTGTGACAGAGCGATGACAAAATTTAGTATCTTTAATCTTTGCAGTATCTTAGTTATAATAATTATCTAACTTATGATACATTTATGTTTCGATTCGAACTAGTACAGTCTATGTTGACAAACAAGTTTTTGATTATATTATTTCGCACATTTAAATATTTGATGATACATTTATCTAGGCATTGCGATAACCAGTGTGAGTAATTTAGGCAAATGAGATAAGGAGTATTATTTTCGACATAAATACACATATTAGAGTACCTTATCATAAGTAGGGCATAAGGTAAATTTTACTTTATACATCCATGTTATAGAGATGTCATTTCTAAATAGAGCTAAAAAAACAGACCTTAGTAAACCGGCCACTACGGAATACTTGAGAAAAAGGAAACACGTATTGTGACGTGAAGTGTCATAATTAATATGGGGGTTTGTGTTTGCTCGCGTCCGTAGGCTTTAACCCTAGTTTCCCTACACGTGACCCCTGGGTGGTGCCAAAAGAGCAACCAAATAACTGGTGGAAGGCCTTAGCCGCCGGCTTAGTTACCACCCATTGGACAAAACCACGATGCCAAGCGACTCGTCGTGTTCCATCGTGACGTCCAATGAAGCCGTTCTGACGAGTAGATGTGGACAGTTGTGTTGGGTATGCAGACCGGTATTGGTGATGGAGAGGCTTTCGCGTCGGAGACCTTGCTTCGGAGGGTAGCGGGATCCGAAGCACGGTGCTCTCTGCTGGCCGACCGCAAGTTGTAGGGGGCCCAAGTAGTAGTCTAGCCAACTACGAAAGGCTGCCCCGCCGCTTGTGTAAAATCCTGAGGTTGCCCACAGGGCCAGTTGGCGACTGGAAGTGAGGAACTTGTGGGTAATTTCAGGGGGGTTCGGGCGTCCCCGCAGTCTCCGCGCAAGTTCTCCATTGGCGTGGAAGCTTCTCTATTACTGAGGGTTAGCATCCCAATATCTCGTCCACTTCTAACTTGTCTACCTAACTCACCCAACCATGAAAAAGTCTAATAAAGTGAACAAGTTTAAACGGCAGATGCACGTCCTCACTCTTAAAGTGCACCTCACAAATATTCGTGGGCTGCACTCAAATCTGCAAGCGGTCCATCATCATCTGGAGACCAATAAACCACACTTGTTCTTCTTGACTGAGACGCAAATAGGATGTCCATCAGACACGGCATATCTGGACTATCCAGGATTCATCTTGGAAAACCGCTTCCTTCCACGCGCTGGTATCTGCGTTTTCGTCCGTGATGACATTTGTTGTTTGCGTCTCCGGAACCTTGAACATCCCCACTTTTCGGTGATTTGGGTGCTAGTGGACACCGGCATTGAGAAAATTCTCTATGCTGGTGTGTACAGATCACATAGCGGTGACCGGGAGACAACTCTTCTAATGGAGTATCTCAGTGAAACGGCAGATGTGGCTCAGCAACGCTATCCTTCGGCTCAGCTTGTTGTTCTAGGGGACTTCAATGCTCACCACCAGGAGTGGTTAGTCCCACACCAGATCACGGACCACGCTGGGAGAGAGACGCGTAAGCTCGCTTTGGCGCTCAATTTAACGCAGATTGTTCAAGAGCCAACGCGAGTGCCTGACATTGATAGCCACACTGCTAACTGCCTCGACCTTCTGCTCACGACTGAACCAGACCGATACTCTGTGGCGGTATCCTCACCCATTGGTAGCTCCGATCACTGTCTGGTTAAGTCCGTTTCAGTATACTCCCCGCCTGACCCAAGCCCTAAGAGCATTCGGCGTGTCTGGAGATACAATTTAGCAGACTGGGACGAGATGCGACATTTCTTCGCCTCATATCCTTGGCGGCAAACGTGTTTTTCTTCTGGAGATCCGACGGTTTGCGCGAATGCGGTTACTGAGGTAGTATGTCGGGCTATGGAATATTTTATTCCATTTTCCGATAAACCCAAGACCAGCAAAGCCAGCCCATGGTTTGGAGCCGACTGTGCACACGCTGAAGCGCAGAAACATGCGGCTTATCTGGCATGGGCTGACGCTCGAAAACGCAAGGCCTCGGACACTCGAGCTAAGAAGAAAGCCTTTAATGTTGCCGCCAAGGCCTGTAAGAAGGAATTAAGGAAGGCTCGTTTCAATCATATTGGTCGAATAGGGACTAAACTTGCTTCCTATCCAGCTGGTAGTAAGGCTTTTTGGTCCCTAGCCAAATCGGTTGAAGCGAACTTCTGTCGATCTTCACTGCCTCCATTATTAAAACCTGACGGATCGCTGGCTCACACTGCAAAAGAAAAAGCAAACTTGTTTGCCACTCTCTTTGCAGAAGCTTCGCGTTTAGATACTGCTAATGAGGTACCTCCCTGCCTTCCACATTGCGGTGCTTTCATGCCGGAAATACGCATACGTCAGAAGGAGGTACTAAAAACATTATGCAGTCTAGACGTGAACAAAGCCAGTGGTCCCGATGGTATACCAGCAATTGTACTTAAGAGCTGTGCACCTGAGTTGTCTCCCATTTTAACACGCCTATTTCGCCTCTCTCTAGACACCGGAATAGTCCCTAAGAGTTGGAAGCTAGCCAATGTACAACCTGTACCTAAGAAGGGCAGTCGTGCTGACCCTGCCAACTACCGACCCATCTCAATTACCTCCATACTCTGTAAGAGTATGGAGCGTATAATCAACAACAAGCTCTTGGCACACCTTGAAGTCAATGATCTCCTCAGTGACCGGCAATACGGATTTTGCCGAAACCGGTCAACTGGGGATCTTCTCGCATACGCCACGCACATATTGAGCGAAGCCTTGGAGATGCATGGAGAGGCACTTGCCGTATCTCTAGACGTCTCTAAGGCATTTGATCGGGTCTGGCACGACGGTCTTCTGAATAAGCTTCCATCTTACGGACTACCTGCTGGTTTGTGCACTTGGATATCAGACTTTTTGAGGGAACGATCGCTTAGAGTAGTTCTTGATGGCTGCTCTTCCGATCAATTAGCTATTAATGCTGGTGTACCTCAGGGGTCAGTTCTTTCAGCAACACTATTCTTACTCCACATCAATGATTTGCTAAAGCCCGGTACCTTTGGGTATGCAGATGATAGTACTGTTGTTGAAAGATACACATCCAGTGCCCGAGCCAGTGGTGACGACGTCCGGATTGAGAGAGAGGCTATGGTTGAGCGCATGAACCTGGCTTTGAAAGCCGTGTCCGATTGGGGCGATGCTAACTTGGTTAGGTTCAATGCTGCAAAAACACAGGCGTGTTTATTCACTGCTAAAAAGAGCCCACTCCATCTGGCTCCTTCATTCCGTGGTGTATCTGTAAGTTTAGGAAACCATCTTGAGCTTTTGGGTGTTGATCTCACGTCAAACCTAAACTTTGGATCCTACATCGAGTCCAAAGCCAAAGTAGCTTCAAAAAAACTCGGCATATTGTCCAAGGTAAGGCGGTACTTCACACCTGGACAGCTTCTAAATCTGTATCAAGCACAAGTCCGATCGTGTATGGAGTACTGCTGCCACCTGTGGGACGGGTCTGCCAAGTACCAGCTTGAGGCTCTGGACTCGATTGAACGGCGTGCCAAAAGGCTCATTGACGACGACACTTTGGTTGGTGAAAGGCTCCAGAGCCTTGCACATCGACGTAAGGTGGCAAGTCTGTCGGTCTTCTACAGATTACACCACGGTGAATGCGCTCAAGAACTGCATGATCTCATTCTCCCATCACCATTCCACTACCGGACTACTAGACGCTCGGCTAAGCGCCATCCTTTCGTGGTCGAAATACCACCCATTCGTACCAAGCGATTTGACTCAACGTTTTTAATTAGAACGGCTAAGGAATGGAATGCCCTGCCAGCGTCTGTGTTTCCGGCGAAATATGACCCGGGCGTGTTCAAGAGAAGAGTGAATAGGTATTTACTTGGCTAGCATGCTACATCTTCGATCGCATCGTCACTTCCCATCAGGTGAGAGCGCGGTCAAATGCTAGACAAGTTTGAAGTAAAAAAAAAAAAAAAAAAAAATAAATAATAGTCATATGAAAAAAATTGTAAACTAAAATCAGGAATGACCGAACAAAACTAAGTACTTACTTTAGATTTTCTTAAATAAAATCGTTGTAATGACCAAGTTCTCCAAATTTTTGAGATAACAACACATTTTTTTACACAATAAATATCCAGGCTAATCTTTTAAAGAAATAACCAGATACAAAATTTATTTGATATCCATATTTAACGTAATCTACAATAAACCCCTAACATTAACACAATTTCATGCGCGACGACCCAAATTGGCATCAATGGTCTATGATTTTCAACTTAAAACAGAGAGCCAAATAGCCGCCGCTAAAAAAAACCGGCCTTAATGTACTACAAATGGTCCTGGTAGTTTAAGCTTAGTCTAATTTACTCTTTTCTTCAATTTCAGTCTCAACGGAGTACTAGAATCTCTCGGCAGCATACCGATATTGCCCGCTCTTCAGCTCATAGCTGAGGCGCACCGGTTTTCTGCTTTTGATGTTTTCGAAGAGACCGACTTCGAAGGTCATCCGTACAGGGTCAGCCAGCCTCTTGACAGTAGCTCTGAGAAGCAAAACCAAGACTTTGGAGTTGAAGCCTTCAAGTTTTCTGAAGAGGATGGTATGTTGAGGCCTTGAGATGGTCAATCACTTTGAATATTTTTTATTTATCTATTGATTATAGACAAATCATTTGACCACCTTTTTACTTGATGGAAAGTGCCGACGCAATCTACGATGGTGCATGCTTGCCTAGAAGATACCTGTTCACTCTTGACTTTTATATTGTAGTAAGGTAGAAACAAGGACGCCGGAAAGTTATTCCACTCATTAGCTTCGCATTATAAAGTGCGTAGCTAAATGCTTAGTGCAGATTGATGGAATTTCAACCATTTTTATGTCTATACCTAGTTTATCGTCATTTGTTTTGAGTTTATAGAGGTAAGATTATCTTACCTCCATAAACTCAAAACAAATGACGTAATTGATTGTTTTCGAGAACCATATGATTGGATAAACATAATCTACGTTTAAGACATATCTTGGCGAAAATATGCTGTGTTGTTTTGATGGCCAAAACAGATAAAAATAAAAACTAACTTATAATATCCAGCGGCACATCTATCCAAAGTGTCTCCTAAATGTTTCCAGACAAGTTTAAGAGTCTGGAACTCGCGAAACACACAACCGATTATATTTATAGTTACTTATTTTTCATTTTATTTCAGTGTTTGAGCAAAAAGATGCATCAACAAGTAAAGAGACAGCGCATTCTTCGGATGCTGGGCCTCAAATCGACGACTCAGATGAAGGAGTCACGTTCAAGGCGCATTCTTATGAGGGCAAAGAGGAACCCACATTGCTGCATTGGATCCTCGCTCAAGGGAATAAAGCGTCGCTGCAGGATATATTGGATTACTGTCAGAAGGGATTGGCTCTGGTGAGGAATTCTTTTTTGACCCATCAAGCTCACTCGGTGATTTATATTAATTTATTGTGTTAGAAGGTTAAACTGTGGAATGTTTTCTTAAAGGTTTTGTAAAGATTAAATTGACCGTGCTATCACACCAACTCGTTTAGAACTTGACACTAAGTTTTAATCCTACAATTCATTTTTTTAAAGACTCCAACCGACTTGAATTCCACCTATTTGTTTATTACAAAAATGAGAACATGATCATTGTAGTGGAAGTCGAAATACACATTATTAAGGATAACTAAAAAACTACCCATCAGATCTTGATCAATTGAAATAAGACCACACGAGAAGTACCAGCTTTCAAATAAAAAATGAATCATCAAAATCGGTTCACCCAGTCTAAAGTTCTGAGGTAATAAACATAAAAAATACAGTCGAATTGAGAACCTCTTTCTTGATGTCGGTTGAAAAGTAAGTATTAATGAAGTATTGATAGAAATGATACAAAAACGGTAGAAATAATCATTTGCTATTTAATACTAGGCTTTGTAGTATGTAATAAATCAGTTTTATTCCAAAGATTTATTGTATTTGTTCTTTATCAGAAAATACATAGTCTTTATCGAAATGTGTTTTTAGGCTACAATTGCATTGCAACTGAAATATTTCCACTCGAAACAAATTAGTTGTTGGAATTTAGCGATTTTTTTGTGTTACACTTAATTAAAAATACTTTTTTGGCATTCTGCCTTTGGTCCCGCTTGTTACTTAAAGCCGTGTGGGAAGATTTTGTTTTCCGATTGTTCCGTTGTGTAATTGGGTGTTTTCAATAAAAAGTTTAAGCATCTATCTTCCTATATCCCATCACTTGCCTCTACGAAACGACGACTAAATTTAGTACTATATTATTTAATGTAATATAATATAATAATAGCAACAACTAAGTCCTGACACTGAATTAAATAATAAAATCGTCATCAATTTTCTGCCTTATATTTGGAAGATTCGCTTATTAGCGATACATACTGAAAACAGCGCCTATGGGCTATATTATTTTTAAATCATGAAATCACTACTAACTTAGAAATTTTTTTTGACAACCTCTGTGGTGTAGTGATTGAGCAGGTCGGACGTGGTGGGTTCGACTCCCGTGACAGGACAAGTGTTTGTGCACAAAAAAAGCGCAAATACTTGTTGTGGGACCATGATCCTCGTAGTTCCTGGGTCCCTATATACGTGGAATCCTAGTTCAGTAACGATGTTTGCGATCGTTGTGCGTTATTATTATTTAGCTCAAACTTTTAGGGTTATCATTATCACGTACCTATAAGCTGTATTGGTGATACGAATGGCATAGTTCGATTACATAGGTACAATGCGCATGTCTCACACATGTGACCAGCACTGACAAGTACGGGGGAGGGGTAAAAACGTGACGTAATTTATTGATAGCCCCCTAGCCTGTATTGTGGCAACCAAACACAACATAGAAATATAATTATTCCAGATCGATGCCGAGCCCTTGAAAGAGCGGGAAGCAGAGCTTTACAACATTCTAGAATACGCCAACAACCATGGATTGAAGCAGATCAAAGGAATCGAAGACCGCCTCTACGGCCTCGACCAGCTGTTGAATGACGTGAAGAAGTTAGAGCGAGATCAGCACGATCAGGCAGCTTCACTCATACAGGTAAGTTGTGACGTCATATTCGTGAATGAACGAGTGCGGTTTTGACCGAGAATGACCGAAGGACATTTTAACAAGTTTTATTATACTTCACGACGACTTTATTTGTTTGTACTTAAGTACGGTACAAATATTGGAAACGGTTTAAGGATTACTTCCAGCGGTCCGATCGAGCTGAGATGTAGTATGACTTTGTATATTCGATGATATGAGCTTTCTATGGTATTTTAAAACTGGCTGCACATCATCAGACCAGCGAAGTTGGACCCAGGATTTCAGTAACTGTTAATCTTTCGCCAAATATAAGCTTGTACCTAAAAAGTTTTTTTTTAACCGAACATGTTGGTTTCTTCATGATTTAGAATATTAATTGTCTGGATTTCTATTCATCCTAATTTAATCGTAAGTTTCTTATAAAACAGCAGCGCACTTATCTCTATGAGATGATCTACTTTTATAAACAAATGATACTCAGTTACATTTATTAATAGAAGTAGCAGTGGCCAAGCTACAGAGTGTTCGCAGAACGAACAACCGAAAAGGAAGAAAGGTTCTCGATTGATGAGGTGGACCGATGATCAGGGGCCTTACCTCGTAAGTCTGTTGGAGATGGTAATCGTGTTCTCTCTTGCTCGCGCTCGTGGACTTGTTAATTGGCGCGTGCAGGATGGCAGGCGAAGCCGATTGCCAGAAAAGTGACGCGGTTAGGGGTTCTGGTTAGAACCACGTGGAGCTTATCATTGCAAAAGGCAAGCAGCCGCTCAAAGTCGCGCTCTGTGGGGGAGGCCTATGCTCATCAGTGGACGTCATATCATGACGAATTCTCTTGTCGTCGTCGTCGCCCGAGACACGTCTTGAGCGACCCGGTTGATCCTATAACAGCCGTAGTATCGGCTGCGCTAGGATCACCGGACCAGTCTAGCCCTTCTGGCTCAGGTACCGCTTTCGGCACCGGTATAGGATACCAGCGTAACACAATCAGACACCGACCCCACCGGCGAGGTCGACGTACCCCCCGTAGGTTAGCTAGAACGGTCGCGACCTTCAATAGGGTCCACTCTTCCAGTGGACGTAGTCTTCTCTATCCTCTTATCCCGGCAACGGCCCAAGCCGAGGCTCGCACCCCAGGGGTGCCCTTGAGCTAGTTGCCTCCCACTTGACGGCTGGGCGCCTTAAGCGCCCGCCCTCCCGCCCGGTGACGCTGTAAAGGTCGTTAGAGACCAACAGAATTAGGGTCGTTAAAAAAAAAAAAAATTACGAATTCTCTTCTTCTCGTCTACGATGACGATGAATTCTCAGTATATCAAAAATTTTTTTTTTCAGTACCGCGAACGTCTAAATTCTGCGTGTGATCCATCCGTCCTACCAACCTTAGTGCAATCCCACTGGTGTCAGCTGAAGAAGCTACTCGTTGGCCATCAGAAACTGTTCGACATTAGGCGACGCATCGCAAAGTCTAAAGACGAACTCTCGCATATACTGAAAGCGAGATTAGAGTGAGTATAACACTTTTTTAACTTTTTCAACTTGAACTCATATTGTAAAGATAAGACGTCAAAATAATTGAAGGGGTGAGAACAAAAAGGGTTTAACTGATTTTTTTTTCACAAAATGATTTATGGGTATCGTTGGATTCAGCGTGAAATTATCTAAAATAATACATTCTCAAAATACCGAAAAGAGGCTTAAATCTCGAGATTGTCGATTCTCGAGAGTCTAAAAACGGTTTATCTGACACAGGAATACAGTTCGCTTAACATAAAAACATTATTATATTTATTATATTCTATTATATTTTTATAGTAATTGTACGAACTAGTACTATATTTTGTATTTTAAAATAGAATTATTACATTTTCAAGCAACTGAAACTTACATAAACCTTTTCTATTACCTACTTAATACGCACTCTACACTAAAATGAGGCCGTTGAAGTTTAAAGTCAATTTTCTCGAAACTATCAATTTGACAGTTAAACCCTTTTTATTATCAACCCTTCAATTATGTTTTTATAATTTTTGTACGCGAGTAGACCATATCACTTTTTTAAAATATGATTTAATGCTATCCATTTGATCATGGATTATCATTATATTATTCATGTAATTATTCGGGATATTTCCATGTCATATTGTCTTACATTGTGCCCGAGATAAAATCTTACATAGATGATAAAAACATCATAAAAAACTATTTTTACTGAAACATAATAAGAAACTAAAGCTGCTCTAAACTCTCGCAAGTAATTCTCTTTTTTTTTCCTTTTATACCATTGTTTTCAACAATTCTACACCAAAAGCAGTCCTAAAGTAATTGAAAATTTTTTTTATCTCTCTTGCATCACTGTCTAAAGTTTAGTGGGAGTGAGATTTAAAAGTCGAGCGTGTGTGGCTTAGCGGTAACCCGTGCGACTTTCAAATCTTCACACCCAGGTTCAAATCCCACGCGGTTTGACTTATCAAGTTATGCACATGGCCAGCACATGGTCAGCGCAGTCAATTCAATTATATTTTTAGTTATCTTTATTCATCATCAAAATACAATACTTATTGAACATTTATGTATGTGATCGTTGGGCGTTATTATTATTTCTAGTGTATGTATAAATCCAAGAAACGAAAAACATACAAAAATTATCAAGTATATCTGTTTTGCAAGCTCGGTTGCTTATACTATTAAATTATTATAACTATTAGCTGGTGACTAATGTCTTATATTATAATGTATTATTTGTCTTAGTCTTATATTATTATTTATGCTTCGCCCGCGTGGCCTATAGGAAACGAAGAAATTTTTTCATAGATAATTCAACCACCCATTAGGGGTCCTCCCTCTTAGTGGATACCTACACTTTACAAAGAACACACCCTCCAAATTTCAAGTCTCTAGGACCAGCGGTTTATATATAAGTCAGTCAGTCAGTCAGGACTTTGAATTTTATATGTATAGATTTTTAAAAACTCGATTATTATTCTAACTCCTGTCATATATTGATAAACTAGTTACGAAAGCTTTAGTACAGTTAAGTTTTTAGATATATAGCATAATGAAATGATTGTTTCCAGAGCGGTGCTAATGATAGAGAACTCGATGTCGGTGCAGGACGCGCACGCCATGCTGTCGTTCCAGTGCTTCAACCGTCTCGCGCGGTACTTCGGCATAGTCGCGCAGCTGCACGCCGCGCCCGCAGTTTACGTTAGGGCCGTCCACGAAGTGGCTAGAAGGCGGACCTTCTCACAGGCGCATCTGAAGGTCACAATAAATAAATAAGTTTTTTTTATGTTAAGGAATGACGTGACGAGCTAGCCGTTCCGTAAACGACACTGCCCATATCAGCTGCAGTGTCACTCGGAACTCTAAAGTATATAGGTTCGCGTAACACTGCACTGCGCACGTCATCCAGAGACATCAGCACAATCTAGTAATAAGATTACTCAACTGTGAGATCAGATTGTAAAGTCTCATTTGCCCAGTAATTTCACTAGCTGCAGTGCCCTTCAAACCGGAACACAGCAGTGCTTGCGCACTTCTGCTTGTCGGCAGAATAACTGGCAAAGCGGTGGTACCTACCTAGACGAACTTTGCAATAAAGTCCTACCACCTAGTAAAATAAATGTGGACATTTCACACACCACCATCTAGTTCCAAACTAAGCAACACTTGTACTATGGGAAAATTATAACTGATACAATACTTAGATAGTTTTTATTTGTAAATACATACATAGAATAAAATATAACACCCAGACAGAAAAAACATTGATGTTCATCACACAAATGTTTGTCCAGGTGTGGGAATCGAACCCACAGCTCAGAAGGCAGGGTTAGTTCTCGAAATAAAAATAACGAACGACATTAAGTTTTATTGAAAAGGTTGTTTGAAAGAATAAATAATAGATATTTATTTGACTTTTCTGTACGAGTTATAATTATGCGTTAAACCAGCAGGGTTAAGATAATTCTTAAACCTGCTGGTTTAACGCCTCAATTCAAAATTATGGTTGTGTAAAGTAACAGTCGTAAAAATGTCGTTAAAATTTTGTACAACATAATACAAAAATAATAACGAGCGGCCTTATTACATCAAGCGATAATGATAATAACCGTTTGTATTAAGAGTAAATTAAGTAGAGTAAGAGTAGATGGTTTATATAAAAAATTTGCTGGTTTTTTTTATGTATAATATTTTTTCTTATCTAGGGATCATTTTAAAGATTTGCGAACCTTTGATTGTCTACATATACGGTGGTGGTTAATAAATCCTGATTACCGTAGCTTACTGTTTCACTGGTATTGTAAGCTCCCTTTCTCTGTGAGCCGCGAGTCTGCGTTTTAAGCTACGCGCAAAGGGCTTATCACATCAAGCGATAAGGCCTCCCTTTTGTGTATAATACATTTATAAAGCGCAGCTCTGCGTCTGGGTGTTATGGGACCATGGTCTTCGTAGTTCCTGGGTCTCTGGACGCGGAGTCCTGGTTAGGGTCCAGAATCTGTGTATGTGATCATTATTGTAATTTTTTTATTATTATTTATTACCGTAGTTTTGTATCAATCTATATTTAGTTGTTATCACGTTATGTTACAGTGGGCAACCGATTTAGCAGAAAAGCTTTTAAAGTTGCACGAAGAGGAAATAAGTCGACGGCAAGATTTCAATGCACTATTCGAGGGCCATTTCCTCAAAAGCTTGTTCCCGGGAATGACGGAGGTGCCTCCTCCTTTTGCCACACAAGTGCCCCCCGTGTATGACGGGAGATTGCCGCAACTTACGGATGCGGATATCGATCTCATTGCCAAGGAGTTCTCACAACTAGCGGAAGAAGTTCCCAAGTATGACATGGAAATGACTGTCCGGTTTTTCCAACAGAGGTGCGTTCCCATTTTATGAAAATTTATTTACTGTATTGTGCATTGTTTTAGGTAACCAGATAATTTTATTGATTTCAGGATAAGCGCTTCTGAAGAAAAAGATGCAAATATTCAAGTAGATTTTGATAAGTGAGTACTTTGTTATCCAGTCGATACTCGCTACACATAAGGGTTAACTCAGCGTGTAAATACGATGAATTATTTTTGCAGAGATTTCGAATCGGAAACTGAAGCTGGTGACTTCGAAAGGTTAAGCAGGCAGAGCGGTTCGCCAAAACAAAAAGTCGACATTTCCACAATATGCGTTCCCGAAACGATGGCGGTATCGACGGTGACCGAGGTGCGAAATCTACCGGTTATATTGGAAGCGGAAAGCCCTTACGATGAATACGAGAACTCAGATCTTTACATAGAAGAGTCTCTACCATCAAGCTTGGAATGGGGCCGGGCTGAACGACAGGTGTACACCTATAATACCCTGTTAAATAAAATAACCATTTTGTAAGATCTCTGATACAGAAACATTTGAAAGGTGAAATGAATAACATTGGAGGTCTTGCCAAAATGGTCGTATATAGTATTCGTTGTTATGTTGCTCCTGTCTTCACCGGCCCCTTATAAGCTATAGTGTTTTGTTTTTGCCTCTGATTATTATTATTATGCATTTAGGTGTATCTAGAATATGCATACGCTTTCATTATATTATACTATTATTTATTTCCATTGTCTTAGGTGTTACATATATTTGACTGCATTATGTATCAAACAAATCTTAATTTTTTTTTAGGATAATATGGACACACATAGAATAAGCATAGACAATCTACAACAATTTCTTTTAAAAGTCTGTGATTTGTGTAAAGTTAACATTGCATATATAATGGAGGAGTTAGTGAGGATAAGAAACGAGGTTAACGAACAGAAAAACTTTGTAAATACTAAATGCTTAGAAATATTAAAAGAGTGGGAAAAGAGTAACGCAGAGACCGCCATTAAGTTTCGCGAGGATACCCAAAGGCTTACTGTTGACCACGAGTTAGAACTGAGCGATATGAAAGCTTCTCTTACTGAGAAAGACGACGTCATCGCAACCCTAAAAATAGAGAAGGAAAACATAATTCAAGAACATCAGAAAGAGATAGAGAAATTAAACACGGAAAACAAGGGTACAAAGGAGTTACTGGAAAAAACACGAGAGGAGATAAAAACGTTTGAAAAGAAATTGGAAGAATTGGAAATTTTAAAGCAAAAAGAGTTAAAAGACTTGCAAGAGAAAATGCACATGGATTACAAAGCTGAGATTGAGTCTATGCGATCCAGGTGAGATATACAATTTTTATTTCTCAGATGGCTTTGTACACTATTTGTTTTCTTAGATCTTCTCTCCCTTTCAAAGTATCAAAGCTTGACCCCGTTTTGACATTGGAAATGTGATGGTTCATTTAGAATAAAATTTTGTTGAACAAATGCTTTTTATATACATTTTTTATTCCATCATCTCATCTGGGGATCATTTTAAAGATTTGCAAACCTTTGTCGGGTGGTGTTAATGAATCCTAATTACCTCAGCTTACCGTGTCACTGGTATGGTAGTGTCAACCCCTTTTCTCTATAAGAAAAACCTTTAAGACCCGATAATTTGAACAGGCATACACTGTAGCTTTGTGAGCCGTGAGTCTGCCTTATCATAGCTTTCATGGCTTCGTAATAGTAAAATTTCCAAGAACGGAAATAGTAAAAAAGCTCACAAAATTTTACAAGAATCTGTTGAGAAATGCGAAATTTAGAGGAGAACAGACGGAAATCCACTGGATATACAAAATCTTTTTTGCCCAAGCAGTAACGGTTACTTAGTAAAATTAAATACAATCTTGTTCTAACTGCACATATTATTTGCATAGGTTCCGTCTAGTAGCTCTAACAAACATGGATCGTTCTCCCTCCGAATCCAGCCTTGAGAAGATAGAACGCACTGACATGATTGAAATAACGAGCCACAACGCAATAGTGATGCAAACCAAGGAAAATGCAGAAGTCGAGAAGGAAGAGGCGGTGAGGAAAGCAGTCGAGAGGTGCGAGTTGGAGTGGAGAGACAAGCTTGAAGCGGAGAGCTCATTGAAACCTAAGTTCGATATTGAAAAGCAGGTAAACTATAATAGTTATTACATGACATGAATTTTAGGTTGACCATCTGGTGCCTACGAGAACTATCGTGAAATGTAATGACAAATTGACAGCTTCTGTGGTGTGGTGGTTTAGCAGGTCGGCTCATAACCCGGAGGCGGCAGGTTCGATTTCCGTGGCGGGACAAATATTTGTGCATAGAAATTAGCGCAAATACCTGTTCTGAATCTGGGTGTTGTGGTAGCATTGTCCTTGTAATTCTTGGGTCCCTAGACACGGAATCCTAGTTAGCGTCCAGGATCTATGTATGTGATCCTTGGGCGTTATTATTATTATTATATTCACTGGTAAGATAAAATTAAAAAGGGGTTTATTTTGTAGTACTCTTTTTTGTCAATATCACGCCTTTGTCATGACTTTTGTCTTTGCAAAATATATTAAGATTACATACAAAAGTGGGATCGAACTGAAATATAATAATGGTTTATAAAAGAAAATTTATAATATGAAAAACATTTTCAGTTTAGACTGCTTTAAGTGACACACCTCCTTGATAACTAGGTAACAATGAATGACGTCACCCGCCGGTTGCTATCTGAGAAGGACCGCCAATTAGAGTTGTTGAGGGAACGCGAGCAAGCCCTGGTGCGGGAGTGTAGCAAGTACCGAGATACTATACAGCAGCTCACTGATCCCGAAACCAACGATTACGATTCGCTGCTCAAAACTCAGGTAAGTCAATTGATTTTTTTGAACAAAGAAAGAGGGAAGATAGAAGGAAAGAAGAAAGTTACAGGCTTTAAGCATTCAGATTACCGCCACGTGCCAAGTATTTGTGCACAGGAATAAAAGCCCAAATACTTGTTTTGTTTCTGAGTGTTGTGGGACCATTGTCCTTGTAGTTTTTGGGTCCCTAGATACAGGGAATCCTTCCCCCCGCAGGTTAGCTAGAACGGTCGCGACTTTCAGTAGGGTCCACTCTTCCAGTGGACGTAGTCTTCTCGATCCTCTTATCCCGGCAACGGCCCAAGCCGAGGCTCGCACCCCAGGGGTCCCCTTGAGCTAGTTGCCTCCCACATTTGACGGCTGGGCGCCTTAAGCGCCCGCCCTCCCGCTCGGTGACGCTGTAAAGGTCGATAGAGACCAACAGCATTAGCTCGTTCAAAAAAAAAAAGATACAGGGAATTCTAGTTTGGATCTCGGATCTGTGTGTATGTGATCGTTGGGCGCTATTTATTTATAATAATAATAATAATAACGCCCAACGATCACATACATAGATCCTTTAATTTAGTTTCCGATTACAGATATTGTATTGCCTCCATAGTGTACATAGATAGTGGTGGTTGGTGTTCATTTTAACTTTTTCGTGTGTATTTGAAATACTGATGTCCTTTCAGATGGCAACATTGGAAAATGAAAAGTCGTTATTGCAACAACAAGTACAAGACCTAAAGAAAGAGTTGGAGAAAAAGGAAGAGAGTGAGAAGAGTAGAGAAGATGATAGTGATGGCAGGTAAGGGATATTGATGTTCCTGTGGAATGAGCAAATAATTAAGATACTTTTTATCCGCGGGTGAAACCACTGGGCGTAACTTGTAAATAAAGGGGCAAAGACGTGGAGAAAAACGGGAATAACTTAGTTGATAATTTCCTCCAGGTCGTCGCCTAAAAAGGAAGAAGGCAGGAAGGTAAAGGCTCGATGTCACACGCCTTGTGGTCTGACGGCCGGCACCCTCAGCCTGTCGGCCTGCCTGCCCGGGCACCACGTGCTGCTGCTGTGGGACCCGGCGCATCTCAACTATACCGTCATGCAGGTATAATGCCACCATCACGATGACTCCAAACGACTGAACTTGAAGAATATCCATTACATTTATTCAGATACAAGAGCTCACAATACAATATAATAATCATTTTAAAAAGTCGGTTAAGCCTTAATAAATTAATAATTTTTCTACTCCACAATCTAGCGTCCAACTCGAATTTATAGGTCCGTATTACAGAACGATGCTCAGTCATCGATCGGTGCTCAAGCAGAGATTTCATTCACAAAGTGATCTATTAGTGAATAAAATCTCTGCTTGAGCACCGATCGATGACTGAGCATCGCTCTGTAATACGGATCATAGAACCTAACACTTACATATAAATACGTAAAAGTGAATACATTATGATTCATATAGAATAGGACCAATCTAAAAGTACTTCCTGTATAAAAAATAAATGAAATCGGTTTATAAATGACGAAATTCTGAGGTAACAAACATAAATGAAAAAATATCACCGAATATCAATTCGAATATAAATTTTTTCATCCTCCTAATTTGAAATTAGTTGAGAAGAAAAACAATTCAGATGCCATAGCTCATAACAGAAAAAAACATATTATTATAATAGATATGGAAAAAAAAACAACACGATTCACGACATGGCGTCATATTATATAATAAAAAATATAAAATAAAGGAACAAATTCATATCTACACCTCAAGTATTGTAATTAAGAAGTTATTGTTACAGGAAGCCTCGATAATGTACTTCGTGCACAGCGACTGCCTTCCAGCGCTCGATCTCAGTATACAAGCTAAGAACGAAAGCGAGCGGCGACTTTACGCCATCGCAACAGTCGAGTCCAAGGAGTATTGTTATGCTAAAAAGGTAAGGTAATCTACGATTTTACCATCGATCTTGTAAACTAATGTAATTTGATAGTCAACACTTTGGCGCTGACCAACTGTCTTGGTAGCTGCGCGAGAGCAATATTTTTGAAAGTTTAAACCCCTATATCCAACCATTCTATCGCAGCTTAGATTCACCACTGAAGTCGATAAATATGCACATTTGCCAAAAAACACTGCATAATAACGGAATAGCTACTTAGTCTTTTCACTTGTTTTATCTTTGCTCATTTCAAACGCAACAGAAAGTAACAAAACATTTAATAACTATTCCACCGCTACACAATATTTATTAGTAAAGAGGTTACTATGTCGGCGAATGTTTTTAAACTGCAGTGTTCACGTTAATAGGTACGATCTGGTAAACAGCATTACAGCAGACCCGATATCCGACCAACATGACGGTCGGTTCGATCCTTATTCGATTTAATGTGAACCAGTAATTTCCAACTAGGTGATCACAAAACTTAATTGCAACTGAATCAAACCGATATTTGTATGGATATGACAGTTTCAATACGTAGTTTATGTGCATAGCCTCATGTGACAGCCTCTGTGGTGTGGTGGTTGAGCAGGTCGGCTCATAACCTGGAGGTGGCGGGTTCGATTCCCGCGGCAGGACAAGTATTTGTGCACAGAAAAAAAAGCGCAATTACTTGTTCTGAGTCTGGGTGTTGTGGGACCATGGTCTTCGTAGTTCCTGCGTCCCTAGACACAGGGAATCCTAGTTAGGGTCCAGGATCTATGTATATGATCGTTTTATAAAAAATTGCAATCAAGGTTCCACGATCATCCCTCAGGTCTAGAAACACAAACTACAAAGCGACAACCACGAATCTGTTATGAAAACGGAGCAGGAAAATAAATTACGCTCGCGCCCCGGTAGGGGCGCATCATCAACACTTTTCATACAATTCAAGCATATCACATTTTCGAATCAAACTTGTATGGTTTACCTGCGCAGATGACATAATAATGATGGTCTTAACATTAGCGTAAGCTCTCGGCGCATATGTGTTCGGTACTAATATTATTATTACTTCCGTCTCTATCGGGGTGTGAGCGTAATTTTTTCCGGCTCTGTGGATATGAGTATAAAATTTTGGTAAAGGTGAAGTGAGAGATATTGTGTCTTTTTAGAATGGCAACCGGTACAATATGCCGCGCGGGTCGCGGTTCTACCGAGTGCGCGTTCGGCCCCCGCGTACGATCCTCGCGCACCCGCCCTGCTGCGACACTAAGCACAAGCAAGGTACAGTCTCAAAATGAACATCAAAGCGTCTATTTGCGTAAAAACATGGTTAACAGCAGGTCTTCGATTTTCTAGATTAAAATTTACCAATCAAGAAGTGGCAAATTTCCCCTTGAAACAATATGTATAGTAATCACCTCTTGACTTATTCCACCTGATGGTATTATAATAGGGATATATGATGATATTATAAAAGTTAAAAGTATGAAGGGAGATGAGAACCGAAAATATGTGTAAGAATGCGTGAGGGAGAGGAAGATACGGAATGGGGAAGGGGGAAAGGAGTGGCAAGTTTCTCACTCTCTGATTATACCACAAAAAGAGATTATTCATTCCTTAAGGCGTAAAATTATTATTATCGGCGCGTAATCGGGTTAGTTACATATTTTCGTGCATTTATTTAACCTGAAAACCCTTATATATTGGTTTATTTGCTTCTGCCTTCATTTGTCAGTTACGATATTTTGCTATCTGTGTGGTGCAATTAAACACCAATAAATATCATGCATTTTTGTTGTTGCTGATTTTGTTTGAGTTCGCTTTCCTCTATCTGTATTTATTTAGTTAGGCAGTTCGCACGCATTACTTTGTTAGTACACACAGCAATATTTATCTTTCAAATAAAATTTTGCTATGCTTTTTTTTTTAGTGTACTTTAACGTACAACCCAACGGACCATGAGAAATACCAATAGAAAACCGAGCATTAAAGTGTTTAAAGTATCCAAGTTGATTTATAATTGCGCACACGCATTGCGTTGCAGATGCAATGAGAGGCGCGGTGCTGCCCTTGCTGGCTGACCGGCCGCTCAAGAAATGGTTGACTTACGTGCATGCTCCAGGTCTTTGCTTTTTCTCTTCATAACCATACCAATTTTAGAAGTACACTACACAATTCATACTCCTTACTACATCCGTCATCTTAAATGTGTTCCCGTTTTATGTTTTCATCATATGCAATAACTTTTTAATAGTTTGCTTCCCTAATGTCACTGTCACACTATTAGTCACTAGATGTGAGTCGACTAATTTCAGGGTTATTGGGTACACACTTGTTATATTTAGATTGTAAACTCATAAAGATCATATCAATTCGAATTAGTGACTCGTGATGCCTTAGATATTGAATAACTGATTATAAGTGCCACGGTGTTTAAAATGATTGAGGCGCGGTTTTTCAATAATCAGATAAAAGCTATTCATTGGATGAATCAGAACACTGAAAATAAAAATAAATTTGTATAGAGAAAGAACACTGCAATATTACTATTTCTTACTTACTTTAGTCAGATTATAATTTGTTAGTTATATCACATTAATATCCAGCCATTGAAAAATCGCACGTTAATAGTGAAATTTAGTTTACAAACAATTTTTATTAACTATATTTGTATGCAATAGAGGACATTGAATTGATATGATTTTTAAACTACACTATCCAACTACCACCCCATAGATCCTTCACCTTTGTCCACAGACATGCAAAAGTCCATAGACACAAGTCAGTCTACCAGCTCAAACACAGATGAAGCTAGTCGAGTAGGCGAAGTCGCGACCGCTACTCTCATCAACTTAGAGTCACCAGTATCGACAAGCGATGCAGTAGATTCTACCAGTGCAACGATACAGGAAGAAAAGGGAGACGTTAAAGAGGAAGACATAGAAGAGAAGGTCGAAGAGAGAGGAGAAGATACGCTGGACTCTATAGAGGCGAGCGAGCAGTGGCAAACTTCCAAAATGCAGATGTCGACGGCCAGTGTACTGTGAGTAATATAGCGGTGTTTGCAGCGTTAGAAAATACTTTAATGATTGTCTCACGTATAAAAATATTCAAATAACGGAATGAATGTTAAATGCTATTATATAAAACAATAGATCCCAAAGCTGTCTCTATCCCAAATTTTTAATTTCATTGTAGTTTTAAAACGTACCTGAATTTTAAAACTTACCATCATTTGATGTTGATCTAATTCTAAATTATGGAATAAAATCTTGATTCTCAAATTATTAATGGTGCATAAACACAGTTTATTCAACAGATTTCCAATAATATTTCAAATGATCATGCATCATGTATTAATTCCAGCACTGATATGGAGTGCAGTGTCGGTCGATGTCCGGGCGAGCCGCTCGAGCTGACAGCAAGCTCTGTGGCAGTCCTGTCTCGAGGCTTCGCCCCTCCCGAAGAAACGGCCGAAGAAGCTTCGCCCTGACGACAGCCCCCTACAACGCTCGAGCCACTCACATAGTATTGGCCTGCGTTACCTACCGTGGAACATTTGACAGTGATAAATCTAAGCCAAGTTCGCCGAAAACGTCCGAAGCGTGAGTCGCTTTTTTTGCTATCAGTGAAGTTTCATCGGTTGATAATGCGCACGCATTTACGTACGCGCGTACGCAATTTGCACGCAATTTTTACGTCTATTAGGTAGGTACGCTGCCAGTACACATACAGTATCAATTAAAACAACGAAAACAAATATTGTGAAGTGTTGACAATGTTATCGCGTTACAAGTGATCTTTGTTGCGCTGTTGTTAAGTTTGTGAACGTGGATAATTTAGGACGATACTACTAATATCGCTTCTACGGTAGTGAAAATAAAAAACAAGGAATAACGTTAACTACATGTTGGCGGCTTTTTAGAGAGAGTTATAGTTATTATATCTTAGTAATACATCTCCCTGTATGTTTACAAAATTAATCGTATCCCCCTATTCGTTTTTATCAGATTATTGAGCGTCTAGTCGATGTCTTCCACAATTTTTTTTTATCCGTCACGCATGTAACTTTTGTACTTTTTAGAATTCGACTTATTGTCATTTGAAATTAAGAAGCATATTCATTAGCACTTAATTATAAGGCCGCACATTGACCGCTTATAATCCGATTTAGCCGACGTTTCGTCGTCCTAAAACTCTTTGTAACTTTTCTGAAAGTTACACACAAAATGTATCTAAGTTGTAACTTTCTATCATAGGACTAAAATTAGGCGTGACTGTGTCTAATATTTTGTGTGAACACAATATAACTCATATATCACCATTAATCGTGTATGTAAAGTTAAATGCATGTATTTTATCTCAAATCGAATTATTTAAATCGGACAGTGATTTCTTTATAGTACAAATTGATTTAGTCGCAATTTTAAAACAAATCTTTACATCGTTTATTTTGCGAATTTTATTTTTATCTTTTGTTATTCTTCCGTCGTGTTGTGTTATATTTTAGTACCTCGCGAAATAGTTTCAATGTTAATTATAACAATATTATTTTGTGTAGTTACTAATGGAAAGAATTAAAATGAGTGTACATTAGCCAAGGTTAAGGAAACATTACGTATTGTATAGGTAGCACAATAATTGTTATACTACCTTTACAAGTGTTACATTACCTTTTCATTTTCAATGTTTGGTCGCTACCTCGCGACAACGTTTATTTCCTGTGTAGTAGTTAGATTCTTGAATGTCTTTACATAAAGTCCCTTCGATTCGTAAGATTCTTATAAGTCTACTCTCGATAACTAAGTCATAGATATTTAGTGGGATATTAGTCCTTTTAGTGATTTCTCTCAAAAGTGTCGATATGCTTCAGCAACGATAAACGCTTCAACACTCGATCTCGCTTGAACTTCTCTTTGAATCCTAAATAGACTTGGATTTAGTTATAGTTTAGACCTCTTTGTGATCCTTTTAGATATCGCTTGGTTTTATTGTTTGATGTGATTCTGTCCCGTTTCTAGAATGCTATGAAATATTAAGGCACAGACACTTGCGTCCTGGTTATATAGCTTATCTAATAAAGTATAAAAAATATTGAAAACGAAGCGCAAAAAAGGTGTTGTATTATGGAATAAGGACAATGATTGCTTCATGATTAAATTTGTTTGTGGCCTTAATATAAGTGGCGCCGATCGTGGCGCTACGGATGTTTCCAGACATATTTCTCAGGGCAAGGCACAAGAATGCAATACTTGGAAATTTATTTGGAAACATCGAAATCGGCTTGTGCCGACAGCTGTGATAGAGCGTGCTGTGCAAACCTCAATCCCTGCCGAACGGTTTTAGAAATACAAAATAAATTTAAATTGTAATTATAATTTAAGGCCTATTTCTAAGAAGCGTAAAACTAATTCTAAAGTAGTCATTTGTATTTGTAAAACTGTTCGAAGCCTTTAAGCAATAATCAGAGTTTAATTGGCATTAATTCGGAATGTTTCAATTGTGTTGTGTGTCATATTATTATGGAACAGAATTAAATGTTTATTTAATGACTATTTGATATACGGCGTTGCATAGAAACGTTACTTATCTTTTGTCAATGCTTAAAGTGCCCTGTCTCGTTTACGCTACTGAATTTTTGCGTCAGCGCGAAATTGACAAGACATTTTATGCATTGATTAAATTTAACTAATGTTTATGAGTAAATAAAGCCACTTTGGTTAGTACTGCAGTTTCAGTTTTGTTAAAGTTAGTTTTAGTTTTTTCGGGCTTATTGACCGATTCAGTACTTTGTGATACAATTTCGTGAAAAAATAGTGGACTTGCTCTCAGTAAGTGAATTAGTAAAAGTAAAATCACTGAAGGTTGAATAGCACACAAAAAATAAAATTGATGCTTCGAGCAGACTACCAGTAAATCACGCGCTTCGGTAAATCAACTGAACATTACTTAGTGGCTTCTGCGGTAATTTTTCGCCAATGTCAAGTACTAAGATAGACCATGAAACGAAGTTTAGAATCGGTTTGTTGATTAGTTACATCAAAACTACAAGAATGGTGTCGATTCTGTTCTGCAAAATTCAAACGTAATTTGACAGTTTAAAAAAACGCTGCTCTATTCCCTTCTAATAGATCGATAGTTTTTGAACTGCCAAATTATGATTGTGCGATTGTGTAAAATAGATTCGGCACGATACAAATACAGATATGCTAAACTTGTGGGGATCCTGCTGTTTGCTATGTTTTTATTCGCTTGACGTGTCTATTTTTACTTCGAAAGTTGGTTAGCTGATTTCAATAGTCCAATCGATCTGTGGTCTGAAATAAAATCGCGGGAAGCCGGGAAGATTTGAGATCCGATTAGTGGCATATGCTTTTATTCACTAGCCGATGCGCCATCGACAAACCTTTCTATGTGAACTCATGAAGTAATTAGTAAATGTATTTAGTACTAAGTGACTTTGATCTCCAGGTTTGCAGTTCGACTAGTGAATGAAAGCGTTATCACAAACTGTTCATAAATAAATATGATTATGGGAAACGGTCGTCGGGTTCAAATAAAACAAGAAAAAGCAGTCTTTGTAAATAATTGTTTGAGGAAATGTAAGCTGAAAAAAATGACGGATTATATAAAGTATTGATTAAAGCCAATTGTATTGTGAAATCTTGTTTGCAGTAACCGAGTCATCAGTCGAGATTAGCGTGAATTGTCAGCACCTTTGCTCTTCAAGGAAATCACAATAATGACGACACTTGGACTTGTTTAAATGATGCTGAACCCTCAGTTTTGGTAACAGTTGATCTGATATTTGAAGCTGAGCACGCAGTGCAATAATGGCTGGAATCTTGGTTGTTGTAAATTTTATCGTAACATGAAATATGTAAGAAGGTAGTGGCAGTTAAAGATTCAATGAGTTACTGAGTTGTCCATTAAGATTAAGCGACGAAAAACTCTGATTTGCGCTGGACTTGTGATATGATTGCGATGATTATGGCGGACTGTGGTTGCGGGATTGGTACGTGTTTAATAATGTCACGCGGACAGTTCGTAAGAATGTTTTGCGACCGTAAATGCATAATAAATCTGCGTAAAAATCGTGCGTTTGCTTAATGGACTATTTTGTAGTGACCAATTTTATTGTTAGAAATTATAAAGTGTAAAATTGACAATTTTAATGTAATTTTTATATACAATAAATAGACGATTTTATACAAATTTAGCTTTTTTATTTTCTCACAAACCAATATTTTTCAAACATAGGAACAAAATACGTATTTACATAATAATGAGCAATATTTTTTAGAATAATAATAATCAACAAGCTTATAAATTATTTACAAAACTATGTACAGGAATTGTATTATAATAGACCGCTGAAGGCGTTGATTGGTTGATGGACGTCAAAGTACTGCTTACATTCAGACATGTCGTTAGACGTAAAAGCGCAGTCCGTATAGTTCCACGTTTGCATATTGTCTACGTTAGTTTGCGTACAGTCTTGGCCATATCTATAGAACCGCTGCTCTTGCATTTCCATTACTGGGGAGGTTCTAGTACTTTCCGTCGGATAATATTGCCCATCTTCAGGGTAGTACATCTGAGGAACGTAGGCTTGCTGCTCGCAGTACGCCTCCGCCTGCTGGTACCCATTGAACAGCTCTGGAGATGGTGTTTCACTGGATTCCGATCCGCCGCCGGGTGGCCTTTGCCAGTCTAACCAATAAGCGTCTTCTGGTCGGGAGTTTTCGTTGTTGAGGTCTGCGAATGTAGGTGGCGATTCTAGCGTGGTTTCTTCCATGGGAAAGTCTAACCGTATTGGTTGGTCGAGTTGGAATATTTCTTCAGGATGGAAAATGTCATCGGCCGGGAGCGCCGTAGGATCGTATTGTTGGGGTATTGAAGGTGTTGGTTGTATCTGCGGGGCGTATGTGGCGTAGGATTGTGCTTCCGTGGGGGACCAAGCAGCGACTCCGTAGGATTCTGCGGTGTCGGCGCGCCATCGACATGAGCACTCGAACGGTCCGCATGTGCATGTTAGGTGACCTGTGAAGATAAATCAATGGTTTCATTGAGTCATCATGTAAAAACTAGCTTATTTATTCTATAGGCTTATAAAAAGGTAAAAAAAGGACGGTCGGACATATAGATTCCTCACTAAAATCGGCCATCATATCTGTGTTTCTGCTTTTGGAACAGCAATGATGTGGTTATGTGTTGACTTAAGGAACATTTGTGTGGTTTAAAATGCTCGTATTGGTATTTTAAAATGCTATTGCCGTCGCTCTAGTGAATGTAACCTTTTAGCGTTTCGGGAGAAAATAGTTTTCACCCTTCAAATCTTAACAAAACCTTTTGTTTTTGAAGTCAATTTTTTGAATGAAATATTATCTATATAGGCCCAAAAGTTTTGAAAAGAAATATATAAACAACTACTTTTCTTCGATATAATTTGGGCGAAATAAATTCTTCAATTTAGTTGGCTATAAAGATATTGCGAAAATTCAAAATAGGAAGGCGTTCGAGCAACGTTTCGTACTGTTGTCTACACAGTACCTACGAAACTTTGCTCGAACGTATTCCTATTTTGAATTTCCGCAATATCTTTATAGCTAACTAAATTGAAGAATTTATTACATGAGTATAAAAAAATCATCAAATAGGATTACATATAGGGATACAAAAGCTAAGCTTATTTTATTGTATGCTCTCTTCTTAAGATCCATGACCGCGCGTAGGCAGACAAAATGGTTAAAGGATTGAGTTCCACCCGTGTTTCTAATATTTCCTGTCTAAATATAAGTTACAAAAGCTTGAGGGAAAATAAAATGAACTGAATCCAGTCTATTTTATGAAGTTAGACAAATCAAACTCAGTGAATATTTTAGAGATCAAGTTAGCATAATGATTACCTCTTTGGTTATCTGGAATAAGTGGTGGTGGTTGAGGATGTGGATTGATAGTTTTCTGTGGAATCTGTTTATCAGGTTTGACTGCCAGTAATTTGTCTGTTATGGACGTGTCTCTCGACAGCAGTAACGCCAACCCTCTGACCCTTCTGCCAGCGCCGAGCGACCGCCTTACTTCGCTCGCTCCTTTCGCTTCAGGCCGCGGGTGGTCGTGCGCTCCTTTCGCTTGAAAGAAGATTGCATGCTCCGTGTGTCGCCAGAAATGTGTTACTGGGTATCCGCAGTGGCCTCGGCATGGTTGGACTTCTAGACGACCGCCGTTGCAGAGTCTGTTTGGACAGGGTTTACCTATAAAAGAGTAAACTATTTAAAACCCAAAAAAAACAAGATGATTTAGAAGTAAAACTTTATTAACGCTTGACTTGGGGAGTAAGCTCGTGAATGCGAGGCAAGCGGAAATTGAAGTTGGTTCATGTAATTCTCCATTGTCAACATCAAGTTAAAAATTTGTATTATTATGTTGGTATGTCCGGTAAAATTACGATTTACATTAATTGACGAGATGGCGACATTAACATTAAACAAAGCAAAAACAAAGTTATACCGGCCGATAGATGGAGCTAAAGTAAAAAAGTTTTACTTCAGTTTTGTAGGCTAAGCACTCTTTTTTTTTTGTCAAAATATCTTAATAGATATTTTAACTGTCTCTTTAGTCGTCTCTGTCTGTCTATTAGTCTAATGACTAACATAATGTTGCGTCTTATTGAAAGAAGTGTAAAATGTTTATTTCCGGGTCTGTATGAATAGACGAGTGAAAAAGTGGATAGGTACTTGGGAGTGTGTTTGAATTGATATTCTAACGGTCGAACGGATTTCACTAAACTGTGCTCAAAGGTTTATATTAGGCATCTAGTTACATGTCAAATTACCTTGCTGCTTCTTTCGCGCCTTATCACAAATAGCTGGCCGCAAGTGTACTCTCGAGCCGTCGGGCAGGCGACATCTAGCCGAGCACACCAGCACACCCAAACAGCTTTTCTTCAGTATATGCACGTTATGGTTGTTGGTGTTCCTCATGGCCCACCCGGACGCGTGGCGGCGCGCCTCCTCGCAAGCCGGCGGGTAGACCCGGCGTACGTGGCCGTCGCACCAGTCCCCGAAAGCGTCGAAGGCTACTACCCTGGGGACCACAGCGTCGTTGATATCCCAGTCTGGTGTGGCTGCTCCGTCTGACATTTCCACGCGGCTGCTGCTGTGGGGTTGATTGGTGTTCGTTAGTTTTTATAGCTGATGGGTGTAGGGGTTTTTGTAATGCATGTATTTTATATAAGGTAGTGAAAAATTTATCTAAATACCTAATTCAAAGATTTGTAATAAAGCCACACAGGCGCGAAATTAAGTATAGGTAAGTACAACACATTTCAGTATTCTATAGAATTGTTCCAAGATTCTGAGGTTTTTCATATATATTAGGTGTTTGTTCTGTGTCTGGGTGTTATATTGTATTGAATGTATGTATTTACAAACAAAAAAGTATCTAAGTTTGTAATTGTATCAGTTATCTGGTTCCCAAAATACAACCTTTGCTTAGTTTGGGGCTAGATGGCGTTGTAGTGCGGTGTCCACACATATTATTATTATTATTTTCATATTTATAGGTACCTATTCGTCATTAGGGCAGTGTAGATATCAATAAAGGATTTGAACGTTCAGCACACAAACAAAATGTTTAAAACTATGAAAAGGCATGATGTTGGGATCATCAAAACAAAAAAATTGTAAATGCAAAAAAAGAAGTGATATTACCTATTTACTATATTTCTAAGGTCAGCTGTCACAAGCCAAGAAAATAACGGTTACAATAGGTGGGTATAGGTATCTAGCTACCTATTTGAAACAAATATCTACCTATAAATAAACAAAAAACGGTGAAAAAAGTGCGCCTAAGTTTTCATTTTTAAATAGAACTAAAAGATGAGAATCGCGGAGAAAGTTCCGTCCCCTCGTTCATTGAATCAATTGCTACAAAATTGCCGTCTGAGGGGCGGGCCCTTAATTGATTAAACAACTTTGTGTGCGCAACTAAGAGGGACTTGATTAGGTAAATAAAGGATGAGTCGTAGTTTTGAAATACTTCTATTTGGAATTTTTGCCGTTGTTCTCTCATAAGTACCTACCTACTTGATAACAACGTATGAGAATGCTCTTATTTTGAAAAAAAAATCATTGTTCTATCTAGGTAGGCACCTATGTAGGTATAGATAGGGTAGTGATTATGAACCTTGTAGGCACTAGTTATCGAAAATGATCCCCTACTTTAGGTCAAACATACCTAAGAAAGAAAGACAAATACTACATTTATTCAAAACATCACACATTACATTTTTACAAGACAATTCACACGAAAAAAAAGAGAAACTAAAAACATGTTACGTGACGTCATTATATATGTATAACTCAGCACGCAATTAAGGTTGTAAGACTGATTTTCAGTCTGAACCCACGTTTAACCTACCTACATAACTAACCGTGGTAAAGAAAAATCGCGCATCATGAGCGATAGACAGCGAGGAACGAAGAGCCAGTTTTTGTCTAAGCGATATGAGGGCGACCGCATCTTTCCCTTCCCCTTAGATCTCTGCTTTTCATTGTATCAACACAAGTTTATTATTCGATTTATAGTATAGTTCTCAAACATCCCTATTATTAGAGTTAAACGTGCCTGAATTAGCTATAATAGGTATGGTAGGTTTTCAAACTTTTCGTTATTTAGGTCCGTTTATTTTAACCTAGGAAACGTGTCAAATGTAACTAAAACACGACACTTATTGCTTTCAAGTTTAGTTAGATATTGTTCATTCATTTTAAATAAACTTTTTACGTTACAACAAGCTCATGGACAACAAATGCAATGTCACGGTTTCAATGAAGATCAATTAAATTCAATTGGTCTCCCTCCACCTTAGACAACCCTCGCTTCTTTGACCGGCTCTTTACAGCAAACAGAGTCTATTTGAGTGTTCGTAACACACAGTTTTTTATCAATTAAATACAGTTTTTTTTTATATAAAGCCTAACGATTTTTGACATAGATCCTGCACCATAACTAGAATTTCCTGTATCTATATAGGGACCTAAGAATTACAAGGACCATGTTCCCACAACACTCAGACACAGAACAAGTATTTGCGTTTTATTTCTGTGCACATATACTTGTGCTGTCGCGAAATCGAACCCGCCACCTCTGGGTTATGAGCCAACCTGCTCAACCACCATACCACAGAGGCTATCAAACATCATAGTTTATATAATATAAGACAGCGTATAGTTCTTCATCATACTATAACCATGTTAACGATAAAATAATGTGGTACCACGCTACGCCTTGATTAAGATTTTTTAATAAGTGATGTGATTGGTTAATCAAATATAAGTATAATGTTATGTTTGATTTTTTTAGCAGAGCCTAAGGAACAACCTTTAACATTAAATTAATTTTAACTAATGTTCTGTTTGGCGTTTGTCATTTGGGGAGTATTCTAAAAATGTAGGCTTTTAGACTAAGTGATTGATGGCATTATTAATATAGTTTTCATTATTAAACTTTCAAATATAGTCTCCCGTGACACTGCATTGCGCACGTCACCTATTGCTTTATGCCGAGATATCAGCCTAATAAGATTACAATACCGTGAGATCAGATCGTAAAGTTACATTTGCCCAGTAATTTCACTAGCTAGTGTCCTTCAAACCGGAACACAGTAGTGCTTGCACACTACTGCTAGGCGGCAGAATAACTGGCAAAGCGGTGGTACCTACCTAGACAAATTGTACAAAAAGTCCTGCCACCTAGTAAAAACTCGACATTTTAAATTAGGATATTTATTGATTACTAAAGCGTTATATTGTAAAATGCCTGGCCATATGAACTAGTAACGTTTAACTTAAATGTCTTTATAGTTTTATTCCTTCTATTAAGTGTATATCTATAACATTTTATTTATTACATATATATATATTTACTCGTACATTTAAACATACATATCAAGAACTAAACCCCATGTATCTTCAGGATTTCTCATAATTATCGAAAATAATAATTACTACCATAACTAAGAATAAATGTATTTTCTTTCTTCATTCTTTCCATAACAAAATTGGAGAGCTAAAAATAGCAATAATATTGAAGTAAGAATTTCATCATCATGCCCATTTACTAAAATTAGCGAACGTTCAATAATTTTAATTAGAATTTGAATCTGTAATCTTCATTAACAAAAATTATCTAAAAAAATATTTCTATCAAATATTTACCTGTATATATATTTTCTTGCTTAAATTATCAAGATATAAACATTATTGAATTATAAATACAAAATAAAACAAGTGCATACACATTTCTAAAATGATAACTAATGGTATTAGATTACGGTTTAATTTAACTAGTAGGTAGCCATAATCAGGTTCATAATATCATCATATCATTTCGTAAAACAATGAAATAAAAAGTTTTACTGTTACTTACAGGATCACCATCTCCGAAATGTCACAGTATCACAATCACAATGCAGTCTTCAGTTCCAATTAAAATACACAGTCCAAACTAACACATAAGTTCGCGTTTTGTTATACGCAGATAATCTATATCACGCAATGATATGAATTGTTATAACAACACATGCGTACGCGGCGAAAGCTCTTTGCTTACTGGATTGATCAACAAAAATAAACATGGGGATGCTTTGTCCCCACCAGGCGGTGAGGAGGGAAACTCGTTCAGCGAATCACAACGCCTCGTTAAAAAGAAGCCGCCTCCTGGCCAATCAGAGCGCATACAAGAAAGCCAATCAGGGATTGCCGATACAGTTTTATTTTTTCAGGAAAACCGTTTCGAAAAATTCGTCCATGAATTATTATTTTTTACCTTCTGTAACAACTTTGATAAACCTTACGTTAAAAGGATCTTTTTAATACTATTTACTAGACTTTACTAGTTTTTTGTTATTGGTTGTATTGTCTTTCCTGAATTGTATTTATGTTCATGTTAATAATAAGCTAAAGTTATAAATCTATACTAATATTATAAAGAGGAAAGATTTGTATGTCAATATATTTGTAACGTTATGGCTCAAAAAGAACTGGACCGATTTTAAAATTTCTTTCACCATTTGAATGCTACATTATCACTGATTAATATAGACTATTTTCATTGCAAGAAAAAAATAAGGATCATTAACACTACCTACAAAAATGTTACCCAAGGTGTAAAGAAAATAATCGTCCACCCGTGCGAAGCCAGGACGGGCCGCTAGTATAAAATAATTTAACGAAAAGCACGGACCCAGGGCTCTGTAGTAATGCAGATAGAAAAAAAAACATTACTAGAAAGTGGATGGTGTACTAAAAACGTTTTTGAAAAACTTTTTTGGGTTAGGTTGGAAAATCTGAATAATTTTACAATGTTCATCAAGTAAGCTAATTTTGATAGCTTAAGTTGAGTCACCGTAGTAGACTTTACGGCGTAGAGTGATGGTAATTTACAGAAGGGTTATAGAAAATGCGTTCTTAGTGGGAGAAGCTCGGTGAAGATTTTGAAGTAAAACTTCTTTACGCACGCTTGACTTGGGGAGTAAGCTAGTGAATGCGTGACGAGAGCGTTACGGAAATCGATCGGGCGAAGCGAACGGAAGTTGAGAGGGAGATATAAGTTAATAACTACTACTAGTACCCAGCTAATACTCACGAAATTCAGTCGAATAATGAATACTACACACGTTACAACACACACATGCTTTCGGGCTTGTAATATTAGTGTGATGTGCGGTTAGATTATTTTTTTATTCTTTACAAGAACGCCTTTTTATTAGTTTCATGAATTTGGGACGCAACTTAAGTAGGTAGGTACTACGTAAGTATGTAAATTTCATGAACATACGGAAATCATAATACTGATTCTTTATTTACAGAAATATATTCATACTAGTAGCGCCCCACGCCGCGATAAAAAGTATCATGTGTTAATCCAGGTTATAAACTATATGTGTTCCAAATTTCATCCAAATCCGTTCTGTAATATTTGCGTGAAAGAGGTTACTCTTTCACGCAAATATTACTGATTATTGAAATATTACTGATGATTACGCAATTATTACTATGTTTGTTAAACATACATCCATATTCACAAACTTTTGCATTTATAATATTAGTATGATTATCGTCTTTATTGCTCTGATTCCCAGGGAACGGTTACAGCGACACTCAAGATAGGTATTATGTAGGTCTACGTCGAATGGAGGGTGAAACATGCGGGCGATACACTGCGCGTGCGCAATGTGCTAAACAACCATTGCGAAATATTATTCAATTTGAAAGTAAGTACCTATTGAACGATTTAAATATAGAAACAAGTACGTTGACTGAACCGACCGAAAGCGCAGCGCCAATTGCATAAAAGGTTAAAAAAGTAAGTAGGTTACGGGCAACATTTATATTAGAATTACTAGACTATGTATTAAGCCAGTATATAAGCTATCTATACTCCAAATTTCATTAAAATCCGTTCAGCTATTTCAGCGTGAAGAAGTAACAAATATACACACACACAAACAAACTCGCTTTTATACCTAATACTAGCTTCTGCCCGCGGATTCGCCCGCATGGCCTATAATAATTCAACCACCCATTTCAGCCTCTTAGGGGTGGAATTTCAAAAACCTTTTCTTAGTGGATATCCATACTTTCCAAAGAAAATACCCTATAAATTTCAAGTCTAAGATTAGCGGTTTAGGCTGGGCGTTGATATATAAGTCAGACAATCAGTCAGTGAGGGCTTTGAATTTTATATGTGTAGATGATAACTGATTAACATTGTATGTAATTTTATGATCCCATTTATATTTAGCTGGTAAGTATACCCAACTAAGGAAAAAAGTAAGAAAGGACTAACTTACAACTGCACTTAACTTCTGCCGTATAGTAATCTTAATTCAATCGCAAGCAGTAGTACAGTTAATCACTTCGTGAAAACTATATTCAGGATCATCTTAAAAAGATACATCAATTGTACGTATTGTATTTAGTATGCATCAATTTCCTTCATCAGCCTATTACTAGTCCACTGCTGGACATAGGCCTTTTCCAAGGCCACTGAGCCCGGTCTTCGGCTCTACCCTTCCAGTTACTGCCATCTACCTTGCGTATATCATCGCTCCACCTTATCTCCATCTTCAGTGTCCTTACAAGTATTTACATAAGTACGAGTACTAGGTGTTAGGATTTTTCTGCAAAGTACGTCTAGGTAGGTACCACCGCTATGCCAGTTATTCTGCCGCCAAGCAGTAGTGTGCAAGCACTACCGTGTCCCGGTTTGAAGGGCACTGTAGCTAGTGAAATCACTGGGTAATTGAGAATTTGTGATCTGATCTCACAGTCGAGTAATCTTATTACCAGACTGTGCCGATGTCTCAGGATGATGTGCGCAGTGCAGTGTCACACGAATTCATTCAGTATTATATTCAGTCATTTTGGAGATCCAAGTGACACCTTTGTTATGTGCGGCCGTGTCGCTTAACATCAGGTGAACGACAAACCCTAACATAAAAAATAGCTTTTAAAATACTCGAGTTGTAAGGAGACCCCGAACACGGCACAGAATCTTGACAAGATAAGGTAAGCTAAGCAGTTCTAATTTTGTATCCACCCTTGTCGGTTTATGAAGGATACAAATATTTATATCCGTTAATCCCAAGAAACCGTACAAGGCTACGAACGCTACGATGAAGTGCAAAATAAGCTCCCATTAGTACGAAATAAGCTACCATTACATAGCTGGAACGGATTAAAACACCCTAAACACAATTGCAATTTTTTTTCAAACCTGGTTTCTGTTTTAGATGAGTTTTGAGATGTAAGCGATCAAATTTATACAGTACTATGGTTATATTCACATTTTTATTTTATTTATGTTAATGAATGATGTGACGATCTAGTCATTCACATGATATTAAGCGGCACGGCCGCCCATAACAGAACGTTAATGTCGCCATGTTGAAAATTGTACATCGTCATTTTACCGGACATACAACTAATAATACAATTTTTTAACTTTATGTTGAAAATAGAGATCTACGTGAACCAACTTCAACTTCCGTTCGCCTCGCATCCACCAGCTTACTGCCCAAGGCAAAAGTGCGTAAAGAAGTTTTACTTCAAAAACAGTGGTTAAAAGAACGGCCAAATGAAAGGATTCAGTAATCGGATAGTTGGCATTCGTTTATTTATAATCCTGGATTAAAATTGCCCCAAACAATATCTATTGGCAAATAATATTTGGGTATTTTCAGGTATTCGGATCAAAATATTTAGCGGAAGACTTCTGGGTGATTTTGAGAGATTAAAAGTCAGCAAGCTTTGCCCCGAGTTTAAGCCCGTCGGAATGGAACTGCGGCGGCAATATTAGAGTGGAATAAGGGTGAAGCTCTTAGAGAATTTAGAAAATACTACTACTATAAATGCTCGAATGTGAAGCTAGAGAAAAAAAAATGAAGCCGATAGATATATCTGCTGATTAGAAAATTCTTATTTATTGATATTAGTCATTTGAAAATTAGCCTACTTACAAGATTTTTAGTTACTGTGGCTATTAGAGTTATATAAGTATTTAATTTAAAAATAAAATTGCAACTCAGTACCTATAAAAATACAGAACCGTTTTAATCCAATTGTGAATAGTAGATACAATGTACGGCCTTTAATATAGGTATTAAAAGCGTGTCTTAGGTTTGCCATCAGCCCAATCGTTCCCACTGCTGGGACTCGGGCCTTCTCTCACATGAAAAGAAAGAAAGATAAGCCATCATCCAACACGCTGGCCAAGTGCAGGTTGGTGGATGATATTTTTTTCATGCTTGAACTTGCCTGTTTCATTAGGAGGTTTTCTGTCACCGTTGTAGGGGCGAGTATAAATTCCGCACGAAATTGAAGTCATTGGTACAGGGCCGATCAAACCTGGGTGCATCGATTCGAAAGTCGCATGTGCTACCGCTGAGCCACCAAATTCACTTCCATTCAAAGTTCAGTAACTAATTAATAATAATAGTATAATAAACGATCGTATACATAGTTCCTGGACCCTAACTAAGATTCTCTGTGTCTACGAGGACCATGGTCCCACAACACCCAGACACACAACGAGTACTTGCGATTTTTTCTGTGCACACACACAATTGAACCCTCCACCAGGTTATGAGCTAACCTGCTCAACTACTACACCACAGAGGCTGTATTAACTAATAGTATCTAATAACTATTGCAGTAGAGTAGAATTTTATAGATATGATATTCACTAAAAACTAAAAGCTTCTCCAGTGACGTGAGACCTAATTTTTTAAATGTTTTTTAGTAATTGGATTCACTAGGTGGTAGGACTTTACTGCAAAGTTCGTCTAGGTAGGTACCACCGCTTTGCCAGTTATTCTGCCGCCAAGCAGTAGTGCGCAAGCACTGCTGTGTTCCGGTTTGAAGGGCACTGTAGCTAGTGAAATTACTGGGCAAATGAGACTTTATGATCTGATCTCACAGTTTAGTAATCTTATTACTAGATTGTGCTGATGTCTCTGGATGACGTGCGCAGTGCAGTGTCACGCGAACCTCTATACTTTAAGAGTTCCGTGTGACACTGCAGCTGATATGGGCAGGCGTGTCGTTTAATATCAGGCGAACGGCTAGCTCGTCTCGTCATTCCTTAACATAAAAAAAAATAAAAAATTGGAACAATTCCAGGCTAGTTACCTATTTTCCACCCACAGCATTCAATTGTTTTTTCTGTAATCCATGCGGTATGTCACACAAAATTATAACGAAGAATATTTGAAAAGACCGTTTCGAAAGCTCAGCCGATACCATTGTATGATTGGTCCGGAGGCTCAGCCCATACCATTGCATGATTGGTCGAGAGGCTCATCCGCTGTTACCAATTCTCACCCAACAATGTCACGTACTCATTTATGTGGTACTTCAACAATTCGCACCCTTCAACCGGAAATAGACAATTCGCGAAATTGAATTCTTTTCCGGTGGAAATAAGTGGTTGTAATAGTATATATAAACAGTCCATAGTACTAACATAGATCGATCCTCGTAACTCATTGTAAATCGAGTAGAACAAGTATATAATAAGGAAGTTGTATTAAAAGACGTGGTCTATGCTTTTAATTGTTTCTTTTTTTCTATTAGCATAGTGCAAATTAGCAGATTGTCATTGCACTCTATACCTATTATTATTAATAAGAGGCATCCCGTGGCTCTACTCACGTTTTTAAATTAGTTATTATTTTACATTTAACACCCTATTTGAACCCTATATGGGTTGATTTTTAGGAAAATCCTTTCTTTGTATACCTCTACGATATAACAGAAGACACGCTCTAAATATTAGAAGTCTAGCTTTACGTACAGCGAGTTGGCTACTGGCGGGCTGTACGTTGTATGTCTGTCTGTCAGTCAGTTAGTTAGTCACTCAGAATCTTTATTCTGAGTGAGTGAGAGTGAGGAAAGCCTTTTATTAATATAAAGATTCTGAGTCACTCAGAATAAAGATTCTGAGTGACTCAGAATCTTTATATTAATAAAAGGCTTTCCTATTATTAATATAAAGATTTATTACCATAAAAACGTCACGCGGCGTTTAATCCGCAATTCGTTTAGGTACTACTCGTTTTTCTGCAGGAACACCTTAGAATAAAATAATATGCCTATCTTAGTAGTTAAAAAAGCTACCTCTTCAAAACCTAATATGTTTGCCGAAATAAAAGGTATTCTATGTTTATCTCGACAATCATATTGTGTACAAAATTTAATCGAAGTGAGGATATTTATACGAATAACATAAACAGTTGGTCTATCTACATTTTCTGCCACACAAGCCAGCTAGGTAATCATGTAGCTTGATTGCAACGGAATGAAACACCAATTTGTACGGATTTGACAGTTTCAATAAGCAGCTTATGTTCTTTTTTTTATGTTAAAGGGAGCAAACAAGCATACGGCCACCTGATGGGAAGTGGTCACCGTAGCCTATGGACATCTGTAACACCGGAGGAGGTGTCATCAATGCATTGCTTACCCTGTTCATAGTTACTTTGGAAAATTTCAAATTACGAACAAAATTTCTCCTGTTGCATTGCTATCAAAGTTCCGTGATCACCCCCTGGATTATCGCTAAATTTTACCCGTTTGATATCAATTAAGATGCAAATCAAACTGAATCAAGCACAGGTCATCTGTCCACGACACGGCGGTAACCCTTCGCAACTGATATATCTCTTCATCTCCCTGTCTCGCCCTATAAGCCTTTACACACAAGTGCACCTCAAACAAAGGATCAAATTAAACAAATCTGCTCACAATCGCGTTCCAGCACGGGCGACATGAAAGAGAGTTCATCAAACAACTACTTTCGAACTCTGAACAAATATGTAGCTCACAATGTTCAGTTGTTCACCCACGCTCATGAAGATATAGGTAAAAATGGAGACAACACTTCAAATATTTACTCGTACCAATTTAATCCAATTTCTACTATCACTATTTTACTTGGTGATGCATGCCTCTCTCTCCCTCTAAACATTTTGGAATTTGTTAATCTATCAACATCAGAAAAGTGTATTGTATTGTAAGCGAGTGTATTTTAGACCACACGACTGAAGTATAACTTCTTTAGTTTAGCTTCATCTATCAGCCGGTTTGTTGTTGCTTTGTTTAGGTTAAGGTTGCCATCTTGACAGTTTAAATTGTAATCTTACCGGACATACTAAGATAATACTACAAATTTTAAGTACTTTTTAACTTTGTTATGGTGACAATGGGGATCTACGGTAACCAATCTTTCAACTTTCAACTTCATTTCATTCACCAGCTTACTCCCCAAGTCAAGCATGCGTAAAGTAGTTTTACTTTAAAAAAGAGAGGAGTTAAATTTGACTGAATCAATCTGGCAACGAACTGAACTTAGTAGCGTTGACTCCACTTTTATTAGCTTCGTGCTCACGCCCTCGCGATTATCTGTCGTCTGTCACACACAAATGTATTTATGATTGACTCTGGGATTTTGGAATCGCAATAATTGTGCGTTTGTGCGCCGTGGATAATGCGATTGCAATGAAATGCGCAATCTTTTTGACTTTTGATGTTGGACAGCTTGGCCCGGTGTTCATTTGTGGTGAAGTGTTGTATAAGATAATTCTATAATTTCATTATTCTCATTATAGACTAAAATTTTCGTGTCACAGTATTTGTTACAATACCTACTCTTGCGAAACAGCTGAACTGATTTTGATGAAATTTTATATTCACACTTGGTAGGTCTGAGAATAGGTTGTTATCGATTTTTCATCCCCCCTAAGTAATTTTTATATTTTAAAAGATTTTTTTAAGTTGTAGCATTAAAATTACACACAACCCTAAATTTTCTGCCTACTTCCATTATCTATATCTATCCTATTTTTTAATTTATATGGCAACACAAAGCTTGCTGGGTCAGCTAGTAATTCTATAAAAAGTAGTAAAAGTAGTAATCTTATCTCGTGTCACTCAATCTACTGTAGTGTAGGTTCCGTGCCCATTTGTGCCTATTTGTCATGCCGCATGGTTATATAAATAAGTAAAAAGACGACGTCTCATTTTTATAATTAGTATAGGGAAGGGATTACATGAAATTACAGTGGTTCGACAAAATTACTTAGAATGTTTACAATGTTTGTTTACTTATTGGTACTTATTACTGAATTTCAAATATTCCAAAGGAGCTATAAAACTTTTGTATTTGTGTAAATCATTTTTGGCTATTTGAGAATACTGCACAAATACCTAAGTACCAAATTAGTGCAACGAAACTCGTAGCTTTAGTAGAAATCAATAACTTTGCATACAAAAGACATAAACGCGCGTTATCATCAAAGTTTTGCAAATTTTCTCTACAAATAAATCGATACCTTGAAGAGTTGATAAGCGGCAAGGTGAAAACTCTCATATAAAAGCGTTGTGAAAGGCAATAGGTGTGCGTTCTAATTTATGTCCGTCCGTTATCTGTGGATGCGGGTGCGCGTGCGCCGCCCTACCGTCGGTTAACATGCAGCACGCGACTTAGACAACTGTTTCTTCATGCTTTTTAATTTTTCCTTTTAATTTTTTCATATATTATTGGTTTATGTAGAGGCGAGGAAGGTTTGATAGTGGAAGACTAATATAAGATTGCGATAATTATGGGTTTATTGGATTCCAGGCTACTTCAAAAACAACCATATTCAAACGAAGTAGATACGTATTTCAGTTAATTATCGAGCAACATTTTTGAAAAAATATATGTATAAGTCAGCACAAGCTATGCTTCTGTGAGAAGTTGCTATTTCTTTGAAATTTTGATCAACAAATCATAACCTCTTGTAAATTATGGTAAGTATAGGTAGAGGAATCAAAGTCAAATATTTATTGCTAATAGGCTTTTTTAGCACTTTTATAAATTTAAATTATATTAGGTACTTAAAATTAAGTGATTGTAGTAAGCATATAGAATTACAAAGTGCTTATTGTCAAATATTATATAGCAAGCCCATTACAATACATGAGTTTGAAAAAAGAAGTTCTCCTTCTTACTACTGGTGCAAGCAATCCGACAAAATGCAGAACAGAACCAGTAAAGAAGAAGCTACAAGAAACTTTACAGTGATAAAGTGAAAAGTCAAAGAGAGCAAATAGTTTTTATTGCCAATATAATAAAGAACTGTTGTAGGTCTGTAGCACCCCACAGCAATTTGTTAATTCATTATATTGCGTAAAAAGGGATTATTTTGCATAAACAAGGGCTCATCTCGGCATTTACGAATAATTATGCCAAATAATCTATTGAAGGAATTGATTTATAGCTGAATTATACTAATTGTTTCATCTTTCAAACGTTTGTGCTATTGTCCTGTGATAGCATAAAATTGATATTTATTGCTAAGCGACTACTAACACTCTTTCAAATGAAAATATGAATAATTTTTCGACAACAAATGCTCAAACCAAAATAGAAAATTTTGCCAATCGAAACTTTATATAAGTAAAAGTTTTCCACTTACTATAAAGTCGCACAGTTTTTAAAAGTGATTGCTCATCGCCCTTTACATTTTGACGTGTTAGATTATTACAAAAGCAATTACAGCCCAGTGGTTAGCCCATTTGACGCGCACCCCAAAAACAATGGGTTGCGGGGTGGTGTGGGGAGTAATCTAATAAAGGAATAAAGATGTTGCGTGATTTGGAGATATCATAACGTGGGAACGCACCTTGATTGGTGGTATTAATTAATTAAAGCTTTAAGCTGATTCAGCGAGCGTGAGAAATCGGGAAATCGAATACCTCCTGATGAATGTGATTTTCGTAAATAAGCTATATTTAAAATGATAATTAATGCTTATATAAATCAGTTATTTATAATTTATTGCTTATTTATACGTACCTACATATCTATTGTAATTATTATTTTATATTTATTAATTTTTATTTAACTCAATTTTACTTACTTTGTTTACACCACCGACCTTTATCTCTTCAATAATTCTATCCATCCAAAGGTTGACTGGAAAAGATCGCTTTTAGCGATAAGTCCGGCCATTGTACTATAGCTTTAAATTTCATCATCTGTAACTATTTACTATGTTTACTTAATTTTTAGTTTGGTGTACAATAAATAATTTTTATATTGTCTGTTGAGTCTGGGTGTTGTGGGAGCTATACACAGGGAATCCTAGTTAGGGTCCAGGATCTATGTATGTGACCGTTGTGCTATTGGCTGTGGCATTCAGAAAAATTTGAGTGGCACAACTTTAAGAAAGAAAAGACAGATAAAATGTACAACGAATGCAGATTACATTATAATACATACAATACAATAATAATAATAACGCCCAACGATTACATACATAAATCCTGGACTCTAACTATAATTCCCTGTGTCTAGGGACCCAAGAACTACGAAGACCAATGGCCCCACAACACTCAGACTCATAACAAGGAATTGCGCTTTTTTTCTGTCTACAAATACTTGTCCTGCCGCGGGAATCAAACCCGCCGCCTCCAGGTTATGAGCTAACCTGCTCACCCATCACACCACAGAGGCTGTTAAAATGTTGCTGTGATGCAATAATCCAATAATGATTTTAAAGTACAAAGCCCGGAAATCCGATATTTCACATTCGCGCATTAGTAAGACCCAAGAATAGATCCGGTAGACCATTAAATTTTATTTCAACCCGCGAGCGGTGAAGGGTGCCAAAACGGTAGGGCGTTGGTCATAAATAATAGCGAAAATAAATAAAAAACATATTGGGATTGTTGCTTCACTCATTATGCGCAATTAGCTACGATTGTGACAGACACAGATACCATTCCATGTGAACGGATTTCATTCCGACTATCGTGTGTGGAAAATTTTCAAAGCACGCTTCATTTTCATACTACAAAATTTCAATATGATTTCTAGAAAATTTTGTATGAAGTTAGTATTATAAATATTTTAATTTTATGTCTATTTTTAGGTCTACTTTGTTATGTTGACAATTATACAATAAAACTAAATTAAATTAAAGAACTTAATAATTATGATATAGAATGTAACACATTTTTTAATATTATAAGATTAGAAAATAATAATGAAATATATAGTAGACCACTTAGGTTTAAATATATAAATCTATCTACTTATTAATATAAGCAAGAGTGTGGCTCAACGGTAGCTTTTGTCACTTTCGATCCTTCGAACCCCGTTCAGACCTGTGATAACAAAGAATAGTGTGTCGTTCTCTTTCTGTTCACGAATCACAAATACGAGGACATGTGTCATCCACCGACCAGCACTTGGCCTGCCTATACTCTATGAGAAAAAGCCCAAGTAGTAGTATTGTAATGGACTGATGAATGACAACTTATAGAAAACGGTATTAACTTGCTTAAATTAATCCTCAAACAAACGAATGTATCTATATTAAACAAAAGTAAACACAAATGAATGTACAGTAAGATAATACTTCTAATTTGTTAAACCCAAAAGGTTAAACAACGTTTAAAAGCTTTTATTTGCTGTGGTACTTATTGACCCTTTATTGGGGGAGGGTTTAGTAAAATTAGAGCGGTGGGAAAGGGTTGCCGTCTCGTGTGGCCGCGTACTTAACGTACTTAATGTTTATTGTTATTAGAACAATATTTGTACTTTCGAGATGTACGGTTATGGTTATAGCGGTTACAACTGACGTATCATATTTTTGTAGCATCTGCTAATTGACAACGTCGCGCATAAATAACTTATTTATGAGATTTGCGGTTCGTAATAAATTGTTTGTAAGACTACAATAGCGATTGATAAAATATTGAACCAAGCACTTCCTATTTCGATTTTATATCCGGATTTGTTAAAAATTAACACTATTCTTCACATTCAATGATCAATCAGGCTCCCCTGTGGTCAGTTAACATAGGAAAATATACAAATACTATTATAAATGTATTGATGTCCATTTAACTGGGCTTCAATGGTCAGAGATGGTATTTCAATGGAGGAATACGCGTGCCGTGTTCCTATTGTTAGTAGATTGATGGTATTTTAGCACATTATTTGTTTGCAATAAACAGTGTGTGGACAATAATTTTAATGTGATTATAACGAACGTTCAGAGAAAGCGTTCATAATTTCGCCGAAGGTAAAATTAAAAGGGCTTTGACTTAACATTAACTTATGGGTTGGGGTCACGTCCATACGTAGAGAATTTTATGCTGTAACGTAGTGGTAGGAAGAAATAACCGTAAAGTAGGCATAGAATTTACTATAGGCGAATTGAAAGTTAATAATTTTCACTTAAAAGCTCCGAATGTAGGATTGTTTTTTTTTTTGAACGGGCTAATACTATTTGTCTCTACCGACCTTTACAACATCACTGGGCGGATGTAGAGTTGCTCTTGCCTGTATAGCACGAGACAAACAGCAAAGTTGTTAGTGTCAACGTCAAATAAAAAAACGGCACCATTTTTAACAAAGTTCTTTAATTTACTGTTTCTATCTATTATAGTGTTATATTAGATAGAAACATAGGGGTTTCTGTAAAATTATGATAAAGGTTAAACTTTAAATTCGACAGTAAATCGTTATGACTTTCTATCCCCAACTTTTGTCGTTAGTGAAGTCTATTGATGGATCATCAGAGCATCCAATCCGAGATGGTCTCTCAGTCTCCCGCGGCTTCACGATTAGCTCCGGTGATAAAGTGCACGGGTGCCACTACGATTACTGGTTGTTCCTGGTGATGCCTCGTAAACACTCATTACATTCTATTTAAAGGGTTGGGCACGCATACTTCGGTTTTTTGAAGTAGCGTTCTATACGTATAAAACTCCTTTATATTCTATTTAACAGTGAATATTCGCAATTCGTTGTATAAGCTATACGTTAAACTTATATTCAAAAAGAAAAACTTTACAATTTCACAAAAATCAAAAGGTTTCCAGACTCGACTGTAGGGTTTGCCTTCTGAGATCTATCGTTTTGAGAATCTTCTTCTTACCAAAAACTACGCCACACAGTAAAAATATCCCAACTTAATAACGTAGATGCATTCTGTATGGGATGTGTGTAAACTATTTCCGGTTGTGGCGCTTTACGCACGCCACGCGCCACTAGGTCTACCTGTGCACGGCACGCGAGCGCGTCCAACCAAATAGGCGCACGTGGACGCGGCCACGCGCGTCTCCGCAACTCTGCCGTGCTCTACTGCTAGCTTGAAAGGTTTATCTTGTAAGTTCCGCTTATTAGTTGATGTAAGAACGATGCTAATTTTGTCAAGCATCGGTGCCAATGTCATGCTACTTGAGAGGGCATTGTAGCTTGCAGTTGAAATGAGCACGTGCCTGGGTCGGTATTCTTGAGCTCTCAGAAAGGTAGTGATGAACGCGTGATGTTTGCGGTCTGTAATTACTATTGTGGTCTACTGTGGGTTTATTAATGTTTTTATGTGGTATTGTGCATTAGCTTTGACAGGTTTGCGTTTGTATTGTAACTAGCACTGCGGGAACGATATCAAAAGATCAGAAAGTCGACGTTAATCCGCCTACTTGACGTTCGAAACATGGAAAACGTCACTCAAGTTTGTTCACACAAAGGGATGAAGCATAGATGAACAAACCCCAATATCCTAAATCTCGAAACAGGCGTCAGAGCGCCCGTGCACTTTGTTGGATATGAACTCGATGCGTTTACGTAAATATAGACCGCCTTTTATTATCTGCGAAGTTCGATTGTGGTCGAGAGCAATACTCACTATTTTCCCTTCACCCCTCCTATTCACGATGGATGATTGATCTACGGCAGATTGACAGATTTTTTTAAACCAGTCGAGGGTCGGTACGAATATTAAAGGCAATTGTTGTTTAATTTTTACATTGGAACTTTGGAAGGGCGATGCGTTTGAGTGTTGTAATAATGTTTTGATAATAGCAGTATCCGTTCAGCTCATATTTCTTATTCAGAGTGCGTGGGATCGCCACCGCTAACCGCTGGTTACCATTAACGTTCGGGTGCTCTCTTTGAATTTTAATACTATATCGTTGTGTTCGTTTTGGACACCTTGTTCCTACACAACATTACAACATATATGCAATATTAAGTATTATTTAAAGTAGTTAGGTAGGTAGGTAGTATTAATTTACGTATTTATCACCAAAAGGTTTGCCAAAAGTCCACGGTCCAAAGATAAATTTTTCAATATTTTTTTTCAACTACTGCGTTCTTTTTTTGTAAGATTTGGCTAAGCTTAGTTTAAAAACATCGCCCATTAGTTAATTTTAATCTGTCAACTATCGACAGCTCAACATATAATTCTGACCCATGACGGGTGGTTTGGATTAATTTTTTGTCCGATTTTTTGCTCCAGTTTCGGACAATTGTATATTCCATACTTCGCGCACAATGTGCCCACTGATCCTCATTGATCGCCAATTACTGGACATTAAGTACCTTAACCGCTTTTCATGTATATTATTTGTAGCAACAAATCAAATAACTAAAGAAAAAACTTACAATTGTTCGCTCAAGATCTGCATTCAATATAGTACGGAGGGTCTTTTTGTACTTTTTATAAGCTTGGTTTTCGGACATTGCAACAATAGTTTTAATGTTGAGCTTATTTCCTGTATTGAAGTGATCGGATTCCATGACACGAGAGGTTAAAAGGTATTTTTTGAACTTTGCTGTAATATGGTTTATTCAAAAAGATTAGAATAGCACCTATGCATCTTTCAAAATTAAGAAATGTTGACGATTGTTTAAATTCACGTGTTTTATGATATTTTAAGTACAGAATGAAGAATGAAATTTCGTTTTAATAAGATTTTTTTTGTAAGTGTATATTCTACACATCATGAAAATTCAACCCCTAGTAATTTCACTTTTTGAATCCAAACTGTTTTGAATATCTATGTTTTATTGATTCGTTATCTATTTCTACGTGTGTGTGTTCAGTCATCAGTATACGGTACCCGGTAGCAAGGTGTGCGGCACACGTTGGCGGCGACGGGTGCGCACGCGCCGCTGGCTCCATTGTCACGCCCGTCACGCATTGTCCCGCACCACTCTTGCGCACCCAACAACACACATTATTGCATTTTTATTGCGCATCTTCAAATTGCGCCTTCCCATTGTTACCTTCAATATTTGCTTTTTATCGATAAAAACGATGTATGCCTTCACGCTTTGATTAGTTCTTTATTAATATTTGTTACTTTTGGAAATATTTGTATGGTATTTGTTAAGAATAGAGAACAAACAATATAATTGTAGGATTTATCGGTACATAAAAGTAGGTCAATAAATGCGCAGATATACCGTAAAAATTATAAAAAGTTTTATATTTCAATAAGAATTTCGCTGTTTTAAAATATTTGTTCTTCAAAAACACTTCAAAAGATAGCCGAAAGCAAATGTTGGTGAATTTAGCCTTCCGCTGTGGAGAACTTGAGACAATAGCGGATGCCTCAAATCTGTGTTGAGACTGGAAGTTGACTCATGGTCTCATAGGAGCCGCGCTGTCTACAAGTTGCGTCTGGGCCTGAGATAGTAGAGTTAGAGTAGGTACAGTCAGTGATAGAAGTCTTTTCGTTAATCCAAGAATATCGTAAATAAGTACGACACTCGTGGGAATATATTTTAGGTACACAAGTAATAAATGCGGTACGCTGAGATAACCATAATATAGGTTCAGAATTTAGATGGTTTCTTTAGAAATAAGTGATAAGTATTTATGGTATAGGTTTATGTATGTATTTATGGTATATACGACAACGCGCTGCATAACAATGGATTTACAATAAATTTAAAGCTGTGCATACATGATGCGTGCGTCCAACAAGTCTTTAATTAATTCACAATGTGTACAGACAGAGAAAGAGATAGGAATTACTTTTGTTTTTCTATAATCTGTGCTTACTAGTAATTTTTTCTCATATTGGATCAATGTTCGAAAGAAGAAAGAAAGAAAGAAAATACATTTATTCCAAGAACACATACACAATATCACAAAACAAATAAAAATGTCATTAATAAGAAATATATACAACTGAGGCTGCAAACTACAGCCTCAGTTTTCAGTCGGAGTCTACACTGTGTTACACTGCTTGCAGATTCACACACAGGTTGGCAGGCTTACATGTTGATGATGATGTTCGTATTACAGAAAGACTCGACAACGACGCTCAGTCATCAATCTGTGTATTAATATTTCCCATGGATCTGCTTCATTAAAACATCTTTTATCTATAATCCTAATCATTTATTTCTTCAATCCTAATTTTGTATTTAAATTCTTGAAATACAATTCGAAGTCTTTTTTCATAAACCACAGACTACCTACATAGAATAGAGATAAGACATATCATACTATATATTGTCCTATTGCATTGTCCTCTCAACAAGGTGTAGATTTCATTAATAAAAAGATCAATTTGGGAATGAAATCTTGACATGAGTACCGATCGATGACTAGGCGTCTTCTATACAACCACAAACAAGATTCTATCTATTGATATGATTCAACAGCAAACACCAAGAATTTTAATCGTCGAATGTTTTCGCTACACATACACTCTAGTAAAAGTTTGGTATTATTATTTTCTCAATAACTGTACCCCATCTTTGCAGACATGCGGGCCTCTCACTAGGTCACGCCTCCGTCTGGTCACCACTCATCATTCGCCAGGGAATCGGAACATAATTGCTTTTAATGGACCCTGGCTTGGGGTAGGTAATGTCTTAATGACCGCGGCTGGACAATTTCTCATATCTTCCGTTACATGTCTATCATTGTTAATAGTTAGGAATGTTAATCATAGTAGTGTGGGTTTTAGAGAAGATTACAATTATTCGTTCTAATTATACTGAAGTATTCTTTTCTATTTACAATATATCACGTTTGATTGTAGATATGAAAACAAATCCATGGTGGAATCAGTTTTAAAGTTTAGAACATTTATTTCTCTTTAAGTAGTTACATACCTTAGTATTCAAGTCTGAAACAAATATAAAATTTTACGCAAAATTCCGTATTTCTATCAGTTTTCAACAAAATAAAAAGACAAACTATTCGGCCAAATAAAAGTATTTTTATCACTATATTAACAACGCTTAACGGTGACATACAGAGATTGCGGAACCTAACTAGGATTTTCTGTATATAGGGACCCAAGAACTAAGAGGACCATAGTTCCACAACACCCCAGACTCGGCACAAGTATGTGCGCTTTTATTTGTGCACAAATAATAGGTCTTTACCTATGAAATTGCCGTATTGCAGTACAGACTTTTTCAAACAAAAAAAAGTTTTGATTGGCTATGAATTCTAAATTCAAATTAATTTTGTTTTAAAAATATGACATTCTATTTACAATATAAGTCTTTTGTTTATTGATTAGCGTTGTATTTTTATTACATTTCAACATTTTTCCTCATAATGGATACTTTGAAATTTCGTGTAATTATGGAATATGAGTTCCGTCGTGGCACCAACGCGGCACAAACGACACGTAACATCAACGACGTTTACGGAGAGAACTATACAAACGAACGTACAACCCGTTATTGGTTTGCTCGGTTCCGTTCTGGGAATTTCGACTTGAAAAATGAACCTCGTGGTCGTCCGGAAACTTTGGTCAACAATGATGAATTAAAGGCGATTGTGGAAGCTGATGAATCTCAATCTACAGCTGAGCTGGCAGCAGCTTTTGATGTTAGCATCAAAACAATATTGGTCCATTTGCGACAGATTGGCAAGATAAAAAAGCTTGATAGATAGGTGCCCCACGAACTTAACGATCGCCATCGCAACGTACGCGTCGAGACTTGCCTTGCGCTGCTTACAGGCACAGAAATGAAGGAATTTTGAACCGAATTGTTACGTGTGACGAAAAATGGATTCTTTTTGACAATCGAAAGCGCTCAGCAAGTTGGTTAGATCCTGGTTCGGTACCAAAGCAATGTGCAAAACGAAAAATGACCCCTAGAAAGGTGATGGTCACAGTTTGGTGGTCTAGTGCTGGTGTGATTCATCATAGCTTTTTACAAAACGGCGAGAGCATTACTGCAGATGTGTACATTGAAGAACTGACCACAATGATGGCGAAACTCGCACGTCTGGAACCAACTTTGGTCAATCGGTCGTCTCCACTGCTACTTCACGACAACGCGCGACCCCATACTACACAACAGACCGTCTCTAAGCTGCATGAGTTGGGTTTGGAAGCTCTCCCTCATCCGCCATACTCACCAGATCTTGCGCCTACCGACTATTACTTTTTCCAAAATTTTGACAACTTTTTAGCGGGAAAAAAATTCAATTCCCGAGAGGCAGTACAAAACGCCTTTGAAGAGTTTGTAGTCTCCCGTCCTACTGATTTTTTCAAGAAGGGCATCCATAAACTGCCACAGCGTTGGCAAAGATGCATTGATTGCAGGGGTGATTACTTTGAATAAAAGAAATAAATAAGTTCGAAAAAAAATACTTTAACTTTTTTCAAACAAAACGGCAATTTCATAGGTAAAGACCTAATACTTGTCCTGCCAGGGAAATCGAATCCTTCCACTCGGGGCTCATAGCCCCATTTCGCCGACTGCTCAACTACCACACCACAGAGGCTGTGGTGTGGTACCTTGGTACCACCTTAAAAAAAACATGGTCAATTTATATAATTATTTATATTATTTTTTAATACAGTAATAATAATAATATGTGTGTATGACGGCGGCAACGTCAAGTTATAAACTCTATGCGCAGCGGGCAGTACCGTAATTTATCTGTGGTATCATTTAAATTTATTACAGTAGCAACATCGGCAACTGTCATCGCTGCCCCACCCATCTGGCTATATAAATGGAGCACTCGGTGTACTACGATCATTCTTGCTCCGGACACGGCCCGGTGCGCATGTTGAAGGCCTATAGTTTTATAGGTTGCAACGTACGCGCAAGCCATCCACCCTATATGTACATCTCACATAACGCCATCTAGCCACAAACTAAGCAAGACTTGTATTATGGGAACCAGACAACTGATACAATACTTAGATACTCTTTGTTTGTAAATACATACATAGAATACAATATAACACCCAGACATAGAACAAACACCTATGTTCATCACACAAATGTTTGTCCTGGGTGGAAATCGAACCCATTATCACAGTATATAAAAAGTCACAACAAATGAGTTAAGAATTATTTCTACTACAATCTAAATAGTATAGTTAGTTAGGCCCTCGATACCAAACTACTCGTCACCACTATCTATATCCTAAGCCACCCCCTCTCTCGATGATTGTGGGAAAGGGCAAAGACAATGGCGATTGTATCAGGGTTAATAGCTGGCATCAGGAAGGGGTGGCTCTTATCGGAGGGATTAGCTGGTCTGACTGAGATAGCAATATCTGCGGTCATCTGTTTGGTGAAGTGAGGCTTAGCCTGTCTAATTATAGTGAAACCTATTGGTGAGAGATTATTGAGTAAATTTTAATACCTTGATAGAATTAGTTATATCAAGATATCAATAAATATTCTCAGTTCATATATCATGCAAATTCAGGACTGAAAAAGCTACGATGCAGCCTTCTTTAATTATTCCTTGTCCTCAAGTCCTTAATTTTTTATTATGAGGTGCACCCCATAAAAAAATCTTTTATTATGACCACAATTAAAATGTTAAGTGTCTATTAGTCCAGAGCTACAGTATATCTAAAATACGCTTTTTACGACTTACATAAGTAAAAAACTACTAACGTTTGTAACGAGGCACAAAATTCTAATCTAAGTTCAACTGCACTCTAAGAGCTATGAAGACTGCACTACAAAAAAGTGTATTAAAAACGAAGAAAACTTTAGACCGCACGGATTCAAATCTGAACAATCAGTTCACATCACATAACATCAAAGAGCTTATATGGGCTAAGGTTAGTGTATTACTGGTACAATCAACTCCATAATACGCGTACAATAAGAGCTTTTTAACCATAATATCAAAGCCCATAACACAAATCACGGGGAATTTTAAACTTTAACTTTCCCGAAACAAGGCTTATTTTAGTGGAATCGTTTTGTTTGCGTAGAGCAAGGGGAGAAACATTGTGTTAATATTACAATATGGTGCTGTCAGTTAATTGGAATAGATTATGGGAATGGGGAAGAAGTCTGTTTTGCTATATGGAGTGCTCCCGAGGGATGGTGGCGGTTTTTTATCAAGTCATCGAATGACAATGGCTGTTGGTCGGATTATCACAATATTTGGCGACGGCATGCGCCCGGCGGCAACGGTAATGTGACACCGGCTATTTTGACAAAGGAAAGAAATGCTTGATCATCTGTAATAGGCGGTTTAGCAGTTAATTATTGTCACGCTTCTAATGGATAAATGATCATGTTGCTGTATCGTATGAACTGTGGTAGGTTTATTAATAGTTTGACAGGGACTGTTCAACAAAACTTAAGAACTTAAGATTTACTTTAATAACTTAAGTATAATAATTTAAAAATTCCCTAGACAGTGGTTATATATTTGCGCCTTTCGGTGTCGAGACGTTGGGGCCGTGGGGACCGAGTGCCCACAAAATTTATAAAGAACTATCAGAACGACTGATTGAGTCAACACGTGACCAAAATGCTGGGTTTTATTTAGCCCAAAGACTAAGCATTGCCATTCAACGGGGCAATGCCGCCAGCATTTTGGGAACGTTGCCTACTGGTAGTGGTTCAGATTCTAATAAATGCATAGGTTTATAAACTTAAGTATTACTCTATAACTATATAGTATAAGTATAACTTAAGTTATTAATTATCATCAACGCATGCTTCATGCTTGCTTCAACTCAATATTTCATTCTTTATAATATATTTAACTAGCTGCACTCACGGTTTCTGTATATATAAAGTAAACTATGTGTTAATCCACTATATAAGCTATCTATATTCCAAATTTCATCCAAATCCGTCCAGCCGTTTGAGCGTGAAAAAGTAACAAACATAGTAAGATTCTGAAGCACAATGCCTTTTTGTATGATCGTGTGGTCACGGCAGTGTGCGAATAGGACCTCTCCCCATCTCTTCCCGTGAGTGCCATAAAAGCCGGCTAAGGAAATATCTATAGAACTCCCCCCCCCTCACCCCACCTACAATCCCCCCTTATGATTAACGTCCAAAGTGGCGTTTTATGGGGGAGGCCGTCTTCAGCAGTGGTCATCTTCCGGCTGTAGATGTGTGTCTTCCACTTCCAACTACTAAAATAGTTTCAATAAACCTAGATATAACTATCTATTGTTTGTATTTTCTGCAGCTAGTTTGGTTTACGGATAAAAGAAAAACAGTGGAAAGAAACAAGAAGAAACAAGTGAAAAAGTGGGCTTTAGACCACACGACTGAAGTAAAACTTCTTTAGTTTAGCTCCATCTATCGACCGGTATAACTTTGTTTTAACAATTGTAATTGTCATTTTACCGGATATGCCAACGTAATATTTTTTTTTTCTTTGTTATGTTGACAATGGAGATCTACGTTAGCCAACAACTTTCAACTTCCGTTCGCCTAGCCATCTTACTCCCCAAGTCAAACGTTCGTAAAGAATTTTACTTCAAAAGCAGCAAGTGACCAAATGTACTGCAAATGTACTGGTTTCCTATAAACCGCAGGTATCGATATAATCAATATCGATTTTAACTAGTATCGATGTACGTATCGTAATGAGTGACGTTCTCAGGAGTCAGCGGGGTGTTCGGGGGTGACTTATCATCGTGTGAGATCTAACAGTTCTATGAACTTTTGTAAGTGGCAGTATAACAATCGGTAGCAAATTGTTTATGGTATTTGGTTTAATAGTCAATGTCGCGTGGTTGTTTGTTGTTACTAATACTTATATCCGATTTTAATAAACTTTACTCGTTTCTTCGAGATGGTTGCTACTTTAACTGAGGCGCAAAATATGTCGTCCAATATACTAATAAACTCTTCCAGCAGTAAGTAGGTATTTAGTACGCGTAATAGTAGTTCTCTAGTATTTTATACTTCATAAATTTATGGTCCATGGCATCAGAACAATAAATCAGACATAATAATGTAAAAGACTTTAGAAATATCTGATTCAAAAGTACTTATTTCGATAAAAATCATGAAGGAGAGGCAAAAACTGAATAACGTATTACGAAAATTTGGTTGATAAAACCTGCAAAAATAATTAATAATTTATATCCTTAATACTTTATTACTATAATAAAAAAAAATTAAATGGGTGTTTTATTGTATGTTTGTTTGTTTGTGTAGCTTTCACACCAAAATGGCGGAACTGGAATTTTGCAAACAGATTGCTGATACTACCGAGATCAATATACGGTATGGTAATATGTAAAAGTGCTAAAAATAGCCTATAAATCTTTTGACTTTGACTTTGGGTGCATTTTATCAGGGAAAACTAAATCTACAAGAGTTCTTGCGGGAAAACACGTAAATTGTGGATTAAACCGTGGAACGTTTTCATTGTAAAATAATAAGTAATAAGTACAAATAGTAATGTAATTTTAATTTTTAATTACACACGGAAAACTCTGAAAGTGGGAAATTCTAAAAAAATCTTTTCAAACTTTATAAAACTAAACAACAAGGAAAAGATACGCTGATTGGAAATTAGACAGCTGTTGGTTTGTTACGTTTTTCCTAACATGTTTACAGAAACAATAGGTATAGGCTTTTCAGTGCTATAGGGTCAAAAACTAAGTAGTACCAGGAAAACGGCAATCTGATGCAACTCCATCGTCTGCAATGAAAGGGCGCAGGTGGTCGCAACTCGATATCCCATTGATCGCGCAGGCTCCTCCGATTGTCTCCGCTCAATAGAATTCCTCGCAGACAACGGGCGTCCCCGCTACTAATTAAATGATGCCAAAGTCTAACTAATAAAATGTTATAAATAATCATCTAAAATGCCTACTCAATTATCTAACAATAAATAGTCCTTCAAATGTATGGGGTTTGTATTTGTGTGGGGATCTACGACAGAAACAGGCAGTTGAAAAAAGATCAGCTCAAAGTCCGTAACAGGAATTTATCAGACTTCGTTCTAATTTCAATTCAATTTAATAAATAGCGGTAATGCTGCCAGCATTCTGGGAACTTTCCCCTCCACCAACAAGTTATTTTAAATTTATATTTATTAAAAAAAAAATATATATTATTTAGTTTTTAGGGTCTAGTTTAGTTTAGTATTAACGATTATATAATGATTTTTTTTTCATAATCACTTTTTTTCTAAATCACGCCAGGTTTTTAAAAATAACTAGAAATAATCCAAGTACTTTCCTTTTTTAATACTTCTAGGCTATTTAATTTTAAAAAACTGTCGAATTTTTACGAGAATCTCTCTCTCTTAAAAAAATCTCGCTCTTGTTAAAAAAATAAAACTTCCATATAATCAAGACGTAATAATTAAACTAAAGACCATTACCAATATGAATATCAAAAAGTAACGGTACCAAATACAAGAACAGTACCGAGTTTTGTTTTGCATCAATATAGAAAAATACCCGGCTTCGGCGCGACGTAAGTAGATACGCACACACACAAACACACGGAGCGCTTCTGTCTACAAAGAAACACCAGAATTTAAGCGGCGTCCACAATGAGAGAATGTGCAGCTTGCTCTAAACACATCAGTATTTCCGAAATCTTGGGATGTACAAAATGTCAGGGGAAATTTCATTATGCATGTGTGAACATAAATAAAGAATTTTATTCTGCAAACATACAAGATCTAGAACGAAAATGGGTGTGTCCAGAGTGCAGTGCCCTGAACACTCGTCGTGTTAAGAATGATGATACTCCTGTTCGTGCTCTTAATAAACAAATATTTGAGAACACTGACATGTCTATTGACGAACACATACAAAACGACTATTCTATTTTTGGTGATACTCGAATTTCTGAGACCACATTTAACTCATGTAAACAGTCAACAAATATTACTTTGGAGCAAATCAGTGCATTATTAGACCAAAAACTAGAGCGAAACACCGAACAGATTTTACATAAAATAACAGAAATGAAATCATCAATACAAAAAGAAATAAATACAGCAGTAAACAAATTAGAACAAGAATTTATAACTCATAAACATGAATGCGCTGCACATAAAAAATATGTGAACGCAGAACAAAAGAAAACACAAGAAGAAATCGAAAAAATAAATAACAGTATAATGATGCTACAAAAAGAAAACGATGATCTTAAGCAGCACATGTTTGAATTAAGCCTTAATAAAAATATTGAGATATGCCAAACTCAAAATATAAAACAGAATAATAATGATAATAGTAAAAAAATTGTCCTATATGGACTTGAAGAATACGTAGAAAATGAAAATGACTTACATGACCGCGTCATAATGGTCTTCCGTGATATACTAAATGTCAACCTTATGGGTTATATAGAAGAATTAAGTAGAATGGGTCGAAGAGGTTACAAAAGACCGCTTATGGTAGAAATTATCAGTAAAAGAATGACACAATATTTATTGAGAAACGCTTCCAACACTTCCGTGGGTCCGGCTTAGCTATATCGGAATATTTAAACGACAATGACTTACAGGAAAGGAAAAAGCTTAGAGATATATTAATAACAGAAAGAAAAAGCGGGAAGTATGCCGTGATTCGTAATGGCAAATTATATGTGGACGGAAAAGAATACTTTAATGCACGTGCCACGGATAAACAAGAGATTCTGAGCACCACTAGCAACCAACAGCCACCAATGATCACAAATGAAACTAGCACTACACAGCCAAACTCTAGACCTGGACCTTCGAGGAGTTTGACATTTCGCTAATAATTTCAAACTAATATTCCAAAATATACAAAGCTTAAAAAATAAAACTCACATCTTAGAAACAGCACTTGAAGAGAATGGCCCAATCCAAGCGGTTTGCCTGTCAGAGACTTGGATTACTGAAGAACAGGCAAACTTGATAAATATACATGGTTATAAAGCTGCTGCATCTTACCATAGAAAAATGCGAAGAGGTGGCGGAGTTACGATTCTACTACAGGAAGACATAGAGTTTAAGGAACGCCGAGAGCTAGCTGAACTATCCGTTGAATACGTCGTGGAATCTTGCGCTGTGGAAATACCTAAGGAAAACCTATTACTTATCAATATATATCGTGCTGATCGTGAGACTGAGACGTTTTTTGACTTTTTGGACAAACTACTAACGAAAATTAAACTGATAGGCTTAAGCAAACATGTAGTTATAGGAGGAGATTTTAATTTAGACAAAATTAAAATGTCAAAAGACTACCAAAAATTACAAAATACTATGTTTGAATACAATTTATATCAAAAAGTAACGGACCCCACTAGAGAAACCAATAAAACGTCAACATGTATAGATTTGCTGTTTACCAATTATAAAAATGATTGTATAACAGCTGTTACGGACTACGGCATGTCTGATCACAAAGCACTTTGCTACCAATTTGAAACTCGTACACACAGGGAAACCTTTAAAACACCAGTAATCGGCGTTAACAAAAGATTGTTCTCAATTAACAATATAAATAACTTTAAAAATGCCCTTGTTCAAATAAACTGGAATAATATATTAGAAATCAATAATAACATAAACGAAAACTATAATAATTTTAACGAAACAATTTGCAATTTATTAAATCAATACATACCATATAAAAAAATTACTATAAAATCGAAAACTAAAAATTATTGGATAACCACAGGCCTTAGAAAATCATGTCATCATAAAAGAATACTAAGAACTCTGATCAATTACACAAACAATAAGACATTGAAAGTATATTATAAAAATTACCAAAAAATATTAAAAAAGACCGTAAAAACTTCAAAAAAACTACACAACATAAAGAAAATGAATAAATCAGAAAATAAAACGAAAACAATGTGGCAAATAATTAAAGATACAACAAATAAAAATCCTTATCAAAAAAATCACAATCAAAACATAAAATTAAAAGTTAACGACACCATTGTGGACGCGCCCTTAGCGGTAGCAAACACGTTCAACAAGTATTTTGCTTCGGTCGGTGAATCTTCGCGCTCAACGCGTGTTGTGGGTACAACGTGCAACTCGCGTAAGCGAGAGCCTGACCGTGTACCCTCAAATTCAATGTATCTTTCTCCTGTTACGGAAAGTGAGGTCTATAAAATCATAAAAAGATTTCCCAATAAATATAGCTGCGGAGTGGATGATATACCTCCGAGATTAATCAAAAGTTGCATTATGGAACTAACATCGCCTCTAACCAATTTAATAAATCAATCGATCGGAGAAGAATGTTTCCCAGACCAACTAAAAATAGCAAAGGTAAGACCGATTTTAAAAAAGAACGGTAAATCCATGGACATTGGTCAGTACAGACCTATTGCGTTACTACCTACCATGTCAAAGATATTTGAGCGGGTAATATCTAACCGTATATATAAATATCTTGAAAAATACAAATTACTTGATGAAAATCAGTACGGTTTCCGTAAAAATTCTTCGACCACCCTTGCAATTTATAAGTATACCCAGCATATTTATAATTTTATAAAAGATAAGCAGTACCCCGTAGGCATATTACTGGATATGACTAAAGCATATGATAAAGTCTCGCATCATATACTTTTAAACAAACTAAATAAAATAGGCATTAGAGGTAAGCCCTTAAACTGGTTACGATCGTACTTAGAAAATAGAAAACAATTAGTCCAAATTGAATACTTTTCCCACGATGTGGCATTAAAACAAACAATACAATCAGATGTACTTACCTTGAACTGGTCCATTCCCCAAGGAAGTGTTTTAGGTTGCATCCTATTTTTAATCTACGTGAACGACCTACCCGACGTGCTGGATTCGCCATGTACGTTGTTTGCTGATGATGTGTCGCTATTATTCAAATGTTCAACTGACTCCAGCTCATTAGACTACGTGAAAACCTCTTTTTTAAATATAAACTCTTGGATAGAATCACACCATCTCGAAATAAATATAAATAAATCAAAAATAATGCAATTTCATCCTTACCAAAAGAAACCCTTAAACCTAGCTGCAACTACAAAATCTTTAAAAATAGAGGAAGTAAAAAACTTTACTCTTTTAGGCATAAATATCGACACGCACCTAAATTGGAAGGGCCACGTAGAAAAAATCAAAGTAAAATTATCACAGTTCGTCTATGCATTATCCGTATTAAAAGCAAATACCAACTTAAAAACGGCAATGACTGCCTATTATGCGTATGCCTATGCCTGGTTAAAATACGGGGTTGTAATATGGGGTAACAGCACTGACATAAACGACTTGTTTATTAAGCAAAAGAAATGCCTACGCATCTTGGCGAACATCCGACAACGCGACAGTTGTAAACCCTACTTCATACAATACAAAATGCTAACACTACCTTGCATATATATTCTTGAAGCGGCAATGTTCATAAAAAAGCACCCGAATTTATTTACATTCGATATAAATCCACGACGACAAAACCAAATCATAGCACCGCAACCTAAACTAGAAATATTCAAAAGAGGCCCCCATTATGTGCTCATAAAAATTTACAATAAATTACCGGTTCACATAAGAAGCGAAAACAAAGTAACGTCATTTAAAAATAACCTCAAACTTTTTTTATCTCAAAAATGCTACTATACTGTACAAGAATACTTAGTAGACAAATACGTAGCAAGCTCACGATGATGACACATACTGAGTTACTATATATGAGTATGATATATTTCTACTTACATTTATTCTTCGGGATTTCCATAGTCAACATTTTATTATTGTGTAAACTTAGTTAGTACTTTCTTTTCTTTATTTGCTATGCCCTAGCAGGGTTGTGTAACTAGTGTGTTAAATGTATCTCCTTGTTACATAATGCAATAAATAAATAAATAAATAAATAAATAAATAAATAAATAAATAAATAAATTTCATAGAAGTGGCTTTAAGATAATATAGAAATTAATAGTATATCTTAACTATAAATACATATCGTAATAATAATATTTATTATAAGTTGTAACATCGCATTGGATATTTGTCTGTAATGATGCTACAATTATGTTGATGAATAAATAAGAACAAATAATAAAAAATAAAAAAATAATATTAACTGAGTAATAAAAATATTTACTGAGTACCTCTTTAATCATAAAATGTATAGAAAAAGTTTTAGTTGCAGAATGACTGTTTGATGAAACGTTTGACTTATGTTATTTGAAATGTCTGGATAAAACGAATGGCTTCATTGAATTAAGAAATAGTCAAAACTATAAAACTAAAATAAAAATAATAAAAAATAAAAGTAGCAGTTTGGCATTACAATTCAGATCGTTTTATGACAAAATAAAACTTGTCATATCTGTACCTTAATTCCACATCGCTAGTTATCGTGCGTCATCTTGCGTGTGCGCACAGAATGCGCGTTCGAACGAAATGAAAAGCGTTTTGTGGTATTCTACATTGAGAGCGCATGTGCGAATACAAAAAGCTTTGCAGTGTTGGCATTGATTTACTTGGATGACGTCTGCTGATTTCAATTTCAAAATTGATAAATAAATATTTGCACTAAATTTTTGCAATCATCCTATCCATAAAAATAACTACCGAGTTTTGGCGGGAAAACGAAACAGATCGTGTCTCCGCATTGTATTATTTTCCAAAACTTGTGTTATTTTCAGTTTTAGTGCATAAAATTGGTGGCATTTTATTTGTTAAGTGCTGGATTACAGGCATGAGTGTGGGAAAGTGGTATAATGATGGTGAAACGTTTCTTTTCGTGTTGTTTCCAAAACTCCATAGAAGCTTCTGGTAAAGTTGCCACCACTTTACTAGGAGTATGACTTGACTTGATGACTTGGACTGTGACTTGACTTGACACATACAACATACTCGTACATATGTGAAATATGAATTAACTTGAAAAATTTATTACTTGACACTGGCTAAATACACAAAAGTGTGGAGCCAAAACCAAAACAAAAAAAAATAACTACCATATACCACGGTCATTGTTAAGAAATATAGCTATACAAAATAATACTAACTTACAATGCTTACTAAAAGTGGGTGTATTTTGCTTCTCTTTGTTAATTGCTTTGCTCTATCCATAGGCGTTCTTTAAGGACATAAATCAGCGCCTCTGTAAAGCTGTAAAAAATTCAATGATACTGTGGCCATTAATTTGTGGCCGATGGTTATAGTACCAACAGGCTTTGAATCTAACTGTTTCGCGTGACACTGCACTGCGCACATCATCCTGAGACATCAGCACAGTCTGGTATTATTATTATTCTTCGTCTGAGAGATCAGTTCATAAAGTCTCAAGTAATTTAACTAGCTACAGCCCTTAAAACCGGAATACAATAGTGCTCGCATACTATTGCTTGGCGGCAGAATAACTGGCAAAGCGGTGGTACCTACCTATACGAACTTTGCAGAAAACCCTACTTTTTTTTATGTTATTGAATGATGTGACGAGCTAGTCGTTCACCTGATGTTAAGCGCCACGGCCACCCATAACAGAACAGTGACACTCGGAACCCTAAAATATAGAGTTTCAAGCGACACTGCACTGCGCACATCATCCTGAGACATCAGCACAGTGGTAATAAGATTACTCGACTGTGAGATCAGATAATAAAGTCTCAATTGCCCAGTAATTTCACTAGCTACAGTGCCCTTCAAACCGGAACACAGTAGTGCTTGCACACTACTGCTTGGCGGCAGAATAACTGGCAAAGCGGTGGTACCCACCTAGACGAACTTTGCAACAAAGTTCTACCACCTAGTAAAATAATACTAAAATAATACTACTACCTAGTAATCGTAATTTAATTACTTTAATTACTAAAAGGAAATGTATATATGTTTATTGATGTAATAAATAACCGGCAACATCCTTAGGTGCTTGCCTGACAGGACACGTGCTACCGCCCGTATCTTTGCCAACCGGCGAAAACGTAAGACATACGCACGTATACTTAGTAATTGCCAACTGACTACTGACCAAACACCAGCGTATTACCATTTTGTCATTAGCTATCGTCTATTAATGCTTAGATTATGAAGTGTGCATAGGGGCTTGCAATTTTCCCACCAGCTGCTGTGTATCAGTGCAAAAACTTTTCTTTATGGAAACGCACCTGCGTATTTGTTTCTAATCAAGACCAAGTTTGATGGTCTCATTATAAAATGCGTTTCTGGTATGATTTATGTATGTGTTGTAAAACTATTTGCTTTGTACAGTGGAGTGTTAATAGGAAAGTGCATTATTATCAAAGCTGATTATCAAATCATTAGACAGGTTTTGTTGCCTTGGTGTCAATAAAGAGTTTATCTATCTATCTATCTATTTTGAGAGTTGGTTCTAAAATTCAGTACAAATACATTTACCGTGATTTTGTATAAATCTGGAAGGATTTGATGTTTATCTTAAAAAACGCTAGAACAACAGTTATTTTGTGTTTTGTTTCAATCTATCAAATTGAAAATAGGCAAAAATAAAACAAGAATACACTGAGTATTTTTTAATTTTTATTAGTAAGGCTACGAGCTATGATACCTACATTAAATTAAAATCTTTGTAATTATGTAAATAACTTTGATAAAATTTTAATTGACAATCAACAATATTGTTTTTATTTCTATAAATTTCAATTAGCTATAGCGCTTAAAAGTTCTAAGTTACGTTTGTTTTATTTTAGGCTCCACATTATCATAATAGCGTAAATAGTTTTTACTGATATCCTTGTACGGGTAAAACGATTATCACATCGGTAGTCATTATATGATGTCCACTCTATAAAATCGCGACAACTTGCTTAGCCTGTTAACTTGAGACTGTGAGAAGTTCAGGGCTGGTCCTTATTTCGTTTCAACTAAGTATCAGTTATCTATAAATAATAAATAGGAAAGAACTTTACTTTGTAATGCTTAAAATGCCCTATCTCCTTTTCGCTAGTGAAATTTCATGTGAACGAGAAGTTGACACGATATTTTGAGATGCCTCTTGGTTTTTGAGCAACGCTTATAAGTAAGGTTGTAACTATATGTTCATTTAAAAAAAAATGAAAAATAGTTTCATTATAGGCAAACTGTGTTTATCTACTGTTGAACATGTCTATGTTCATACTGTTCAACATGTTGAACAGTGGATAAGTATGTTCAACAGTGGATAAGCATGTTCAACAGTGGAGAAACACGAAGATTACCTTACAACGATTACCTGTGCTTATCCACTGTTGAACAAACAGTGGATAAGCACAAGTAATCTTTATTTCCACATCAACGTTTAAAGACTTAAACGTGGTTGTGGAAAAAAAATTCAAATTCTGAGAATTTATTTATTACTTATTTATTAATTATATTGAATTTTAAATATACAGATTAAAAGTTATGATATACTCAAAATCATATTTTCGTTATTATTTATCGGCTTTGTGTTTGCCTATAAAACTTCCTGCACCACTTTGAGACAGCCCTAGACAGCCACGTGGATTGCAACATCACCTGTTAGCTAAATATACATACTAGTGCAATCATCCGAACCATCTGCCGAGATACTATTGCATTACGCAATAACTCTGAGCTCAGTAAATTGTCCTTCTACCAGATGGCCAGTGCAGCGAACTTGAGATTTTATAATTAGTATTTTTTCTTGCCAACTTCATTTGTTTGTGTGGACTGAGAAGATCGTTTTAAATGAAAACTGGTTGCGTTCATGTATAGGTTTATACCTAGCGATATGTATGTGTGGATTTGTGGCGCAACAAACTTCAAAGTTTTGTTGGTAGGTAGTAGTGTATCCACCAGCTCAACCCATCACTAGCGGGATGAAGAGGAACTATTTCCACCCCCCATTATATGCAGAACATGAAACAGATATATATATATATACAGATGTGGTTAACAATTATTCTACTTTATTTTCTGTAGTAGTAACAATTTTTTTTTCAGTTATCAGTAGTTTTAAATGTTCCTTATATCTATTTAAATCAGTCATAAACTTTCAATAAGCCAAATAAAACTACATAATGTTTATCACAAAGTATAATATATATCATAAAAAAGTTCTTAAATAGGTAGATACATTAAATAGATTAGTGAAAGAAATTTCAAAATTCTACAAATATCTTAACTTACAAACAAACCGTCCAAATATTAGGTCTTTACCTATGAAATTGCCGTTTTGTTTGAAAAAAGTTAAAGTATTTTTTTTTTAACTTATTTATTTCTTTTATTCAAAGTAATCACCCCTGCAATCAATGCATCTTTGCCAACGCTGTGGCAGTTTATGGATGCCCTTCTTGAAAAAATCAGCAGGACGGGAGACAACAAACTCTTCAAAGGCGTTTTGTACTGCCTATCGGGAATTGAATTTTTTTCCCGCTAAAAATTTGTCCAAATTTTGGAAAAAGTAATAGTCGGTAGGCGCAAAATCTGGTGAGTATGGCGGTTGAGGGAGAGCTTCCAAACCCAACTCATGCAGCTTAGAGACGGTCTGTTGTGCAGTATGGGGTCGCGCGTTGTCGTGAAGTAGCAGTGGAGACGACCGATTGACCAAAGCTGGTTGCAGACGTGCGAGTTTCGCCATCATTGTGGTCAGTTCTTCAATGTACACATCTGCAGTAATGCTCTCGCCGTTTTGTAAAAAGCTATGATGAATCACACCAGCACTAGACCACCAAACTGTGACCATCACCTTTCTAGGGGTCATTTTTCGTTTTGCACACTGCTTTGGTACCGAACCAGGATCTAACCAACTTGCTGAGCGCTTTCGATTGGCAAAAAGAATCCATTTTTCGTCGCACGTAACAATTCGGTTCAAAATTCCTTCATTTCTGTGCCTGTTAAGCAGCGCAAGGCAAGTCTCGACGCGTACGTTGCGCTGGCGATCGTTAAGTTCGTGGGGCACCCATCTATCAAGCATTTTTATCTTGCCAATCTGTCGCAAATGGACCAATATTGTTTTGATGCTAACATCAAAAGCTGCTACCAGCTCAGCTGTAGATTGAGATTCATCAGCTTCCACAATCGCCTTTAATTCATCATTGTTGACCAAAGTTTCCGGACGACCACGAGGTTCATTTTTCAAGTCAAAATTCCCAGAACGGAACCTAGCAAACCAATAACGGGTTGTACGTTCGTTTGTACAGTTCTCTCCGTAAACGTCGTTGATGTTACGTGTCGTTTGTGCCGCGTTGGTGCCACGACGGAACTCATATTCCATAATTACACGAAATTTCAAAGTATCCATTATGAGGAAAAATGTTGAAATGTAATGAAAATACAATGCTAATCAATAAACAAAAGACTTATATTGTAAATAGAATGTCATATTTTTAAAACAAAATTAATTTGAATTTAGAATTCATAGCCAATCAAGACTTTTTTTGTTTGAAAAAGTCTGTACTGCAATACGGCAATTTCATAGGTAAAGACCTATTATTAGGTGAAAATAAATTAAAAGGAAAAAACAATAGAAATAGAAAAGAAAACTTAATCTAACAAACCACTACCAGCTCGTGGGCAACGAGCCCAATATGCCGGCAGCACTGCCAGTTGAATGGCAATGCTCAATCTATGGCCGAAGTAGAGGCCAGCATTTTACAAATATTTGTAATGATATAGTGCAACAAGGTAGTTAACCTGTCACCAGATGCTTCAGAGCGTTGGACTTGATCTTGTACAACACTCATTCGTAACGATAGAAGAAAAAATCTAGCGGATATACTGGTGTATTAATCGTACAGTACAGGCCAGTTTTATACCTAAAGAGTAAAGAAGCGAGATGAAACGCTTGTAAATCATCAATTGGTTGTATTCAAACTATTAGCTTTGATTTATTTAAATTGTGAAATTGTGGACTTACATTATAATTTTAACATAACATCTACCTGCATGCCAAATTTCAGCCCGATCCATCCAGTGGTTTGGGCTGTGCGTTGATAGATCACTATGTCAGTCAGTCAGTCAGGCACCTTTGAGTTGTATAATAGGTCTTTACCTATGAAATTGCCGTATTGCAGTACAGACTTTTTCAAATAAAAAAAAGTTTTGATTGGCTATGAATTCTAAATTCAAATTAATTTAGTTTTAAAAATATGACATTCTATTTACGATATAAGTCTTTTGTTTATTGATTAGCATTGTATTTTCATTACATTTCAACATTTTTCCTCATAATGGATACTTTGAAATTTCGTGTAATTATGGAATATGAGTTCCGTCGTGGCACCAACGCGGCACAAACGACACGTAACATCAACGACGTTTACGGAGAGAACTGTACAAACGAACGTACAACCCGTTATTGGTTTACTCGGTTCCGTTCTGGGAATTTTGACTTGAAAAATGAACCTCGTGGTCGTCCGGAAACTTTGGTCAACAATGATGAATTAAAGGCGATTGTGGAAGCTGATGAATCTCAATCTACAGCTGAGCTGGCAGCAGCTTTTGATGTTAGCATCAAAACAATATTGGTCCATTTGCGACAGATTGGCAAGATAAAAAAGCTTGATAGATGGGTGCCACACGAACTTAACGATCGCCAGCGCAACGTACGCGTCGAGACTTGCCTTGCGCTGCTTAACAGGCACAGAAATGAAGGAATTTTGAACCAAATTGTTACGTGCGACGAAAAATGGATTCTTTTTGACAATCGAAAGCGCTCAGCAAGTTGGTTAGATCCTGGTTCGGTACCAAAGCAATGTGCAAAACGAAAAATGACCCCTAGAAAGGTGATGGTCACAGTTTGGTGGTCTAGTGCTGGTGTGATTCATCATAGATTTTTACAAAACGGCGAGAGCATTACTGCAGATGTGTACATTGAAGAACTGACCACAATGATGGCGAAACTTGCACGTCTGCAACCAGCTTTGGTCAATCGGTCGTCTCCACTGCTACTTCACGACAACGCGCGACCCCATACTGCATAACAGACCGTCTCTAAGCTGCATGAGTTGGGTTTGGAAGCTCTCCCTCATCCGCCATACTCACCAGATCTTGCGCCCACCGACTATTACTTTTTCCAAAATTTGGACAACTTTTTAGCGGGAAAAAAATTCAATTCCCTAGGGGCAGTACAAAACGCCTTTGAAGTGTTTGTTGTCTCCCGTCCTGCTGATTTTTTCAAGAAGGGCATCCATAAACTGCCACAGCGTTGGCAAAGATGCATTGATTGCAGGGGTGATTACTTTGAATAAAAGAAATAAATAAGTTCGAAAAAAAAATACTTTAACTTATTTCAAACAAAACGGCAATTTCATAGGTAAAGACCTATATATTTAAGGATCCAATAAAAGTTTTAGATCGAATGCATAAATATCTTAACTATCTGGTTTTATTTTGATCAGTGTGAAATTAGCTAGCATTGCCTACATTCTAATTTAATTCTCGGTACCTATATAGTTGCTCTTTACGCCGCTCATATCAGCTTATTTTGTCTAAATGGATAATCAGCCTATGACAAGAAACTCTAGCTTTCAATAACACCAGATGTTAAGTGCGGGGACCTAAAGATTTAATTGTAGATATCGTTGTTTATACTGATGAGCTAATTGCATACAAATAATCTATGACTAGAACAAGTTGAGTAGATACACAGGTGCGCGAAACGTCTCTTATGTCCATCTGTACTAATGTTTGACAGCTTATAAGTTCGCACTTATGGATATAAGTGCTATGGATATAGCTCGTGTCAAATCAATATGCCAAGTACTGTACGTTCATTGGTTGAGACAGCGAATGATCAACAGGCAACCAATGAGCGCTCAGTATTTGGTCTGCCAAGATAACTCAAATTTAAAAAATATATACAGGAACCCGGGGGAAAGTGCTGCTTAGCTAATTTGTATTTTAATATACTTGAGATACAGACGGCCATAATGTGATCGCAAAAACTGGCAAACGGTGGCACAGGAAGCTCTGCTACTAACACTTAGATGGAGTGTCTGGTAAAGACTGGATCTGGAAAGTCATGGTAAGTGACGTACTGTGAGAGAGGCCTATATGCTCAATAGTGAACAAACTGTCAAAACTAGATTGAAACGCTGGCTTATCGAGCAAACTTTCTACAGTTTTGACGAGTTTATGACAATAAAATAATAATAATAACAAATTTAATTCATAATTTATAATATATACCATTCTCTAATGTAATTATTTTTATTAAAACAACTTTCATATTTTATTTAATTTTTCAATTTATATGACTCAAAGTAGTTACTTATAGTTATTCGTTTTTATACAATATGTACGATATTTTTTATACTGGGTACCTAATGACTTGTAAAATTAGTTTACCAATAAATGAGTATTTGAGTATTTGAACTAGAATGGGCTGGACTCTCATGGGTTGGTCATCAATGATGATAACTATGCTTAGAAAAGGTACGTATCAATGCAACTTAAGCATCTAGTGACTTTTTTTTAAATGTCTGTCTTTTATTTTTATTTAACTAACTACTACAGCAATATAACAACTACAAATAAAAGTATTTGGACTATATACTAGCCGTGATGATGTACAAACGCTCCAGCCCACTACCAGTAGGTAGCGTACCCAACATGCTGGCAGCGTTGCTCCGTTCAATTACAATAATTGTGCCAGCATTTTAATCACGCGTTACTTCGATCAGGTAGACCGGACGACCGGTAGGTATTTGTAAGGTGGCTGAAAAGTACCTACACGAACTGTATATAGTATAATTAATTAATCAATATATTATCTATTATCACAAAACAGTTAAGTACTAACTACTTACATAATCATTTTACGTTTATGCCCTCAATGGCTTCGCGGATCATATTTAAGAACCAAATGTTAAAACACCCAGTTTAAATTGGTTTGTAAACCAGAGATATTCATCTCATATTACGGATAAGTCTTCATAATCCAAAGCGCATATTACGTTTAAAGTGTGGACAAAAGTAAAAAATGTAAGAAACGCAACTAAATATCAACTTAGACGTGCGGCAATAAGTAAGGCAATTTGTCAATTAAGTAATTTAGCTCCTGTGCAACTATTCAATACTCCCATTGAATAGTTGCAATCTAATTAGGCAGATGTATCGCGTACACCACATTATAGTAAGTTAGTGCTAGTACCATGTCAGTATCCGTTTTAAAAATGTTTATACAATTATTCTTCTTGAAATGGTAGAAGATTCTTTATACTTACTTTGCCAAGGTGTTAAAATGTTATCTAGTGTTGGGTCGAGACTGAAAATGGTCTCAGGCTGTCATTTGGGTGATCCTTTTATCTTTGTAAATGGTGTACAACCTAATAGCGTTATTAAACAGTAGTTTGAGCGTTTAGCTAAATGTTTTCTCCTTTCTTAGTATTATAAATAAAAAGTCTTAAAGAAATACAAGTTTGCTGAGAGGTAAAAAAATTTTGCAAGTGCAAGCTAGTGCCTATAGGTTCTATAAAATGATGAATATGGTCAGTCCATAACACTGGAAATGCGTATTTATTTACAGGGAGAGAGTGTAGACCATAATCTACGATACTGGCCAAGTGCCCGTTAAGGGATGCCACATATCTTTACATTTTGCGATTCTTAAATTAGGCGGATCCAGTGATAACAAGTGCTGAGACGAAATTTCATACAGATCTTGTAGGTCAGTGTTGAGGCATGGTGGATGGTAGTTGAACCACGTTGCGTGGGATTCAGTTGCACGAGTATCCTCTAAGCCACACTCGATCTACTACAAAATAATTATAGAATAAAAAATAAGAAAGATGACATATCAATGCATCTTAAAAACGGATGAGTATACTTACTATAAAAATACTAAATAATATCCAAATCTAAAATGATTATTAAGATTAGACAAATCTAATTTTACGTTAAAAATACTGCCAAAATTCACATAGCTGCATTGAATAATGCGACGGGCTAGTCGTTCACCTGATGTTAAGCGACACGGCCGCCCATAACAGAACAGTTCCACTCGGAACTCTAAAACATAAAGTTTCGTGTGACGCTGAACTGCGCACTTCTGAGACATCAGCACAGTCTGGTATATATATATAATATATATAATAAGATTACCCGACTGAGATCAGATCATAAATTCTCAATTGCCCAGTAATTTTACTAGATACAATGCCCTTCAAACCGAAACACAGTAGTGCTTGCACACTGCTACTTGGCGGCAGAATAACTGGCAAAGCGGTGGAACCTACCAAGACGAACTTTGCAGACAAGTCCTACCACCTAGTAAAGAACTCGTCACGGAAAGGGCCACAACTGACAATCAGCGCACTATGTCAATGGCATATTATGTTGAGTTATGACCTTTTTATAACCACAAGAACTATTAAATATCCTATGAAAATATACCTAATCAATGATGACCATAAATAAACGTTTTCGGTTCCATTTCAGTGTTTGCAAGATTTTCCCAGCAAGCCACGTGTGCCCAATTGTAGGCCCGCATCCACTGATTGACGCCGGACTTAGCACAATACCGTTACACTTCCACTCACCCCACTGTAATGCAATAATTATTAGGGTATTAGGTTATTTCTTTTACTCTTTACTAACCCTCTTTGGTAAAGAATAAAAAAATTAACCTTGTATACCTTTTTGACTGGACCAAAAGCTCAGTTGGTAGTAAGTTACTACCAACTGAGCTTTAACTACCAACTGAGCTTTTGGGCCAGTCAAAAAGGTATAAAAGTTAATTTTTCATTCTAGTAATCCTGCCTTCTGAGCTGTAGATTTTGGGTTCGATTCTCACTCAGGATAAACGTTTGTGTGATGCACATCGATGTTTGTTCTGTGTCTGGGCGTTGTATTGTAGTATATGTATATATTTACAAACAAAAAGTATCTAAGTATTCTATTCTAAGTATCAGTTATATGGTTCCCATAATAGTACAAGCTTTGCTTAATGTGGCACTGTGTGGAGTGTTCACAAATATTATTATTATTACTATTATAATAAAAAGTTACAACTAATAAAACATTATTTACAAATTAAATATGCTATCCAACTCACCACCGCGCGGTAAGGTTCCCAGAATACTATTATAATTAGCTAGTCAGTTTTTCTCAAATTCTTTTGGGTATAGCTTTTCTGCTAAGTTAGTCTACTAGGTAGTACAGTTATGCTGTCGCCAAGCAGTAGTGTGTAAGCACTAATATGTTCTGGTTTGAAGGACATTGTAGCTAGTGAAATTACTGGAAAAATAAGACTTTATGATTTTTTTTACTAGACTGTCTGTAGTCTCGTAGTATGACGTGCGCAGTGCAGTTTCACGCGAAACTTTATAATAGAATCCCAAGTTGCACTGCAATCTGTTACGGGCAGCCGTGACGCTTAACATCAAGTAAACGACTAGTTCGTTACGTCATTCGCTTACATCAGAAATAAAATTAAGAAGCTATTACTTAACAATATTATACTTTTACGTGGTTAACAAAAAAAACCTACATTCACATAAATGACAAATCCTCTGCAGATGTCCAATTAAATCATAAATTAGAGATCTAAGTTGGCGATGGTCACAAAAAGGTGCGCGTGCGCCGTCCCTGCCCAGGTGGTCTGTACGAAGCGCCACCCGGCCTCATCTCAAACCCTACATGGACACTGATGCATTGTCGACGAGCGCGATCTTTGAACCTGATGCTGCTGGCGTCATACCTTAGCATAAAAACTGCTCTACAACAGTTTTGTGGTAATACGTACTAACTTTTCATATGGAGTGGTGTAGCATTATAAAGATAGCATCAACCATAAGCCCTTATGTTTTTTTTTTTTTTTTGTTTATTTTTAAGGATCAATGAACAGTATCACATACATTATTTAAGTTATCGGTATAAATAAAAAGTTTAACAGATGTGCTACCAGCATTATTGACCACAAATTACTAAATAAAAACATTAGATACCTACTTATATTGAGACAAGATACTATACTTACAATTATACAGTAAAGAGAAAGAGAAAGAGAACGGCCAATGCAAACAAATTATTACTCTTAGTGTAACCTAACGTAAGCATTTAAACATTTATTATAGGATTTTACAGCTAGGTAATCACGTACCCCGATTGCAAAAGCTAGAAACACAAATTTGTATGATTTGACATTTTAAATACACAGCTTATATGCATAGTTACTATAGAAATTTTTAAATTCATGATTACACCACAGATCAGTGGGATGCAGTAAGGTACAGTGCAACCCCCTACTATGATTGACCGCTGCCAAACCCACAACGCTCACCAAGCAGGTCTATCACTGATCGCTTAAAACATCCCACCCGATCGTTAAATATATCTAAACAATTGAAATTATCATTATACGTTTTAGTCATGCGGTAAAGAGGTGATCGGTGACCGGAGTTGGTACGACAGGTAGCCGTGGAAAAGGTTTTATGACTAATTGTATCACGCGGATGAGATCTAAATGGTACTTTTAGGCGAATCCTGTTGACCAGGTCCGGGCAGTCGTATCGATTGTGACATATGTCAAACAATAGCATAACATCAAGTTGTTGTCTCCTAGATTTCAAATCTAAAAGTTTATATTTTACTAATAAGTCTTCATAAGGTATAGTATAACGGCAACACCTGAAATGTACACAGCGCAAAAATTTCTTTTGTACTCTTTCAATATCCTTATTATAACAATTATAAAGTGGACTCCACACTGACACGGCATATTCTAATTGTGAACGAATTAATGACTTGTATAATAGTTGATACGTTTGCTCATTCTTGAAATTACAGGACGACCTAATAACAAAATTGTACATTTTAAAACCACGAGATATTATATTTTGGACGTGAATATCTAGGGTTAGCTTGTTATCTAAAGTAATGCCGAGATCCTTTATTACTTTAACTTTATCAAGATTAGTATCGCAAAGAGAATAGGTAAAATTACTTATGTTTCTCTTGCGTGTAAAAATTATAGATTTACATTTATTTAGACTCAATGCTAGTTTATTTTTTATACAGTAAGCAGAGAATCGATCCAAATCAGACTGAAAGTTTGCATGATCTTGATATGTGTTAATAACTTGATAAATTTTTAAATTATCAATTATGTTATAGTATTTTACTGAAGGAACCCCTTTGGATTAACTACGTCGCGTTTGGGATATGATACCAAAAAAGTATCTAGGTATTATTACCATTCCAGCAAGCAGTTACAATATTCGGCTAAAACCCTGTCACTAAAAACAACACTTTACTATTAAGGCTTTATTAATATATAAATAAATATTTGTGGTCATTTCACACAGCGCTATCTAGCCCCAAGCCAAGTAAAGCTTGTACTATGGGTACCAGATAACTGATAGAATACCTTTTTTCGTTTATAAATACGTACCATACATAGAATACAATATAATACTCAGACACAAAACAAACACTTATGTTCATGACAGAAATGTTTGCCTTGGATGGGAATTCAGTTCTATAGTTCAGAAGGCAGAGCTATTGCCAACTGAGTATAATGAACTAAACTGATGTATAAGTCCAGTCTATTGAAACAAAAATAGAAATTTTAGCATTTAATCTTTGCTACAATTTCGTTTTCCATTAGAATAATGGCACTCTTTTAACAACAGTTTTAAAATTACATTCTAGTGTTTAGTTCGAGACAATGTGGTCTTAGCTGTAACGTTAGAACATTTGCTAAGTATTGAAATGCTCCCATACATTTCTTTATGCACCACATGGAGACATAAAAGCTCATATTGTGGTCAAAAACTCGTAAACTGTACACCTTTCTTTCGTCTAAAACAATTCCATTGTCTATCTTTATGGGGCTTAAAATTTCACTTTCTATTGTCAAAATCATGGTTTAACTTTGTCTTTGAGGTTGAATAAAATTACCACTTTAGTTTGAAACCATGTGCCAAAATTAATTGATATTTGCTAATTTATTGACAGTTTAAGAAAACTCCTATTGTCTTACGAGATACGAATCTTTGTAATTGAGCTTGCTCACTTACAAAGCTTCATCCAACATTTAATCGTCCCTAATCTACGTTCTCTAATTGCCAACACAGAGCACACACGGTATCTACGCATGAAAAGTCGCTAGTGCTTACCGTATCTGGAAAAGGCTTTCCCTAATTACTTGGGGTGTGTTTTGTTTGGTGCTATCAGCGGGCAACGAGGCGCAAATGGGTCGTCGACGATCGTGCGATCATGCGGGCCGCCCGCCCTGCGCCCGCCCCCCGCTTGCGTGCGTCAAAGGCCTTTGTACGTGGATGTGGTGTGGTTACAGTGGCAAGCTTAGCGTTTATACTTTAGCAGCCTTATTAATAAACGGGTATTAGTCTCGGATTAGTTACTTCAACTTTTGTCCTTTTTTGCTACTTTTATATTTGGCTGGATCGAAAGAGACAAAAGATGGTGTAACTAGTCTAAAGCTAGTTCGTGTTTATTAATAAGGCTGTAGTTGTTTTCTATATTCAAATTTACACTCATAATAGCTAACACTAGAAAAAACAAAACAAAATCAATTCTACCGTCTACCATAGTTATAACTACCATACCACAGTGGTAGACACACCCGTTAAACTAACAACATAATATATAAAATAACCTCAAAATGGGAGAAAAGTTATGAAAAATTCTTTCATTTTCGAAATCAAAAATTCTTCAGAAAAAGCTCAGATGTGACAAATAAATGGTGCTAGAGCGGATCGTGGTGATGGCGATACTTTGTCCCGAGCAAAACCGGCAACAACCAATTGTCATTTTGTTAGACCATGACGTCAGACATAATGACACCAAGAGATCGATCGCTTACAATTCACCTGGAAAGACGTATTTTGCTTTTAAATAACAAAGTCATTGTAATAATATCTAAAATTAAAATATTAATCATATATCTTAAACAAAAACATTGAGTCTTTTCCATTTCATTGCATCCGCTGTCGCTTATACCACCTCGTCACCTCTCACCCACCACTCACCCTTTACAGATAAGCGCGGCAGTGGCGGAATCTGCTCTATCCTTGTAAATGAGTTTATCTCATACGCGCTGCAATTAGCTCCGAATCTGGTACAAGGATCCAGAGGTGAACGTGAGCTCTTTGTATTTCCTTACATATGTGTTAAAGATTGTAAATTAACACTCGTATGTAGCTTAATGCTTATAAGTTGATCTTTACTTTACCACAGTCACTTAAGAGAATAAGCTTATAAGCTTGAAGTATTAAATTAGGTATTACGTATTTTAATTTTAACAATTAAACAATTTGACCAATGAACTTAAATCTTTAGAAGGAAATATATTTAAAAAACTTTTTAGGGAAATGTTTCTATAGTGTCAAGGAATATGTAACATGTAATCACAAATATGAATGTTACAAAAATATTATTTAATATTTGCACGCTTGCTTGCAGGCTGAATGCACGTATGTATCTACTATTTAATATGTGAGCTTGTACCAAAATCAATAGTGTATTCTTGCAAATAAAAAAATGATTTGATTTGATTTAATAATACATGGCAAATCTAATTTACATAGTTTTCATTAAACTCCATTGTAAATGAGAAAAAAAAAATAGCGTTAAACAATTTTGCTATAATTATTGTATCTACTTCCTAACGTACAGCTATACAGCTATACCCCATGCGTAACTAAATTACCTTGTTTATCATTTCCCATTTTATTCTAGGTCCATAGCTACATTCTAGACAATATCTACCTACTGGCTTGCCATTGGTTGGCCTGGAAAATCAATACTGACTCGTGAGAGATTGGTTGTTGGCGGAAAAAACCATTCAACCTAAGTATTCTACCTGTTATCTAAGCTATGTTAAAAATATAGTGCATGTTTTTATGCAGTCATTGGATTTTACCAGATAATATAATGGAAAGTCCGTTATATTATGCTTCGGGGAATCAAAAAACTTAAATATAGAGAAGGCAAGTTTTGTTGGAAACGGCTGGTATTTTGAAGGAATTGTGCACGACTTGATTTTTAATATGACAAGGTTTTCAATTCGGAATTGGTTCCAACAATAGACTATAAATTTTGAGAAAATTTAAAATATTTTGATACAATCAAAGAATTAATAATTAAACGGCCGAGTTTTAGCATACCTAATCAATAAATAAACCGAAATGCTAATCCATACCAAACAAACGCACGAAGTTCACGTTTTAAAAACAATGTTGGTAAATTTCACCATATAGGTAGAAAATAATTACAGTCTAATAATTGCACCTTCTGGAAATAAAACACAATTCGGTTACAAATCCTTTTTTTATCACATCTATTCGAAAAAAGCTAATACATTTCGCGCGTTTTGTTCCAATCACCAAAGAGATCCAACTAGACTACGAGTTAACTTGATGACTTGGACTGTGACTTGACTTGACTTGAGACATTATATGATATTAATTAACTTGAGATATTATCAATTACTAGACACTGGCTAAATACACAAACGTGTGGAGCCAACATCAAAAAGTCCTAGGCTGTAGTCTGGGCGGGAAAAAGAAAAAGATCGCGTCACCGCATTGTATTATTTTCCAAAACTTGTGTTATTTTCAGTGTTAGTGCATAAAATTGGTGGTATTCTATTCGTTAAGTGCTGGACTACATGAGTGTGAAAAAGTGATATAATGATGGTGAAACGATTTTTTTCGTGTTGTTTCCAAAACTCCATAGAAGCTTCTGGTAAAGTTGCTACCACTTTACTATAAGTATGACTTGACTAGACTAGACTACGACTTAACTGATGACTTGGACTGTGACTTGACTTTACTTATATAAATATAGGTATATATTATTTAACTCGAGAATTTATCAAGTACTTGACACTGGCTAAATACACAAAAGTGTGGAGCCATAACAAAACAAAAAAAGTTGACGTTACTTGAGAACGCTTTCCCTTCCTATAAGATAAAGTCGGCAATGTCTAAAGACATTTTTTGTAAAGAGAAAATCATGCTAAAATTAAAAACTGTGTATTAGCAAAACTTAATCCAAGAAAGTAATCAAGATAATTATATCTGTCATATATACATATATTTTTTTTTGATATTTTGGCTCCACACTTTTGTGTATTTAGCCAGTGTCAAGTAATTGATCATTTATAAAGTTAATGATATTTCACGCAAATATGTGACAAGCAAGTCACAGTCGAAGTCATCAAGTCAAGTCATAGTCTAGTCAAAGTCATACTTCTAGTAAAGTCGTGGCAACTTTACTTGAAGCTTCTATGGAGTTTTGGAAACAACAGAAAAGAAACGTTGCATCATTATACCATTTTCCCACACTCACGCCTGTAATCCAGCACTTAACGAATAGAATGCCACCAATTTTATGCACTAACACTGAAAATAACACAAGTTTTGGAAAATAATACAATGCGGTGACGCAATCTTTTTCGTTTTCCCGCCAAAACTCCCAGATATAATTATCTTGATTATTTTGATAGAATCCAGATTAACGCTTAGTTCGCTAATGGGCTCATTGAAGTCTATGGAAATTCATTTAGACTTTCTAAATTAGACATTTTATACCATCTATAAATTACAATATTCATACAGTACTCATTGACACAATTATGTAAATGTTATGGATGCAATATGGTCTGTGAACTGCCGCCTTATCTTCTACCATCGACACGCGACGATTCAGTTTAATTGTACTCCATTGTTATTTTAAACTGTGTAATTTGATGATTTTTAATGGTGTGTTTCTATGATAGATTAAAAATGCTATAATTAGAATTTCTTTCTTTCATATGTTCTTAATTTTAGGTACAGCTGGAAGTATTACCTATCTATACGCCTTCATTGTTTGTTCGATTCATCTTTAAGACCCTTTTAGACATACTTTCAGTTTCTTGGTGCAACGTAGCCGAGATATTGAGATTGGACCTTTATAACGACAATTTTTTTATGTTATTGAATGATGTCACGAGCTAGTCGTTCACCTGATGTTAAGTGACACGGCCGCCCATAACAGAACAGTGTCACTCGGAACTCCAACATGTAAAGTTTCGCATGACTGCTGCAATGCGCACATCATCCTGAGACATCAACACAGTCTGGTAATAAGATTACACGACTGTGAGATCAGATCATAAAGTCTCATTTGCCCAGTAATTTCACTAGCTACATTGCCCTTCAAACCGGAACACAGTACTGCTTGCACACGACTGCTTGGCGGCAGAATAACTGGCAAAGCGGTGGTACCTACCTAGACGAACTTTGCAGTAAAGTCCTACCACCTAGTGTTTAAGGATCATGTTGCTTGAATTTGCTGGGTCCCTAAATACAGGGATTCAGATTCAGCCCTTGTTTTCTTAGTAGTTTCCGACAGCTTATTTGCGTGCCAACGCGCTTTGTGTGTTGAGGAGTTGCGGATGACCACAACAGGGCCTTGAGAGTTCAAGAAGTCTACCACTTTCTCAAGGGTCCTTGCTCCTGATTTACGGCCTCCGAAACCGCAGGAGCCCGATGTGCCTTTGTGCCAGAACCTTTTATTGAATAATAAAACTTCTACGCAAAATGGAACAACTTTATAGGTCATAATTTTAACTGCTGTTGTTTATGTTACCGAAGTGATTTTTTTTTCTATTTTGTTTTTTAAGTAAAAGTTATTGTTTTTACTTAGAACTTTGTTAGACGTCTGTTTTGTAACAAATAGATATTTTAGTTTATAAAATTTTAAAAATGCGGTCGAATTGTCTGTCCGAGTGGATGACTGTGCCGTATAAACGCAATATGCATGTGCATCGATTTATGCGTCCCGTGATGATAAGGTTCATTTCAGAAGAAAGTAAAATTAGAGCAAACAATGATGTCGATTCTGTGTCGCATACTCTAAAGCTAAACGAAATTAACATGTTTCCGTCTTTTTCATTTCCCCTTTATCAGAAGAGTACCGCCATACTTTAAGTTTATTTTAGTTTTAGAGAATGCGACACAGAATCGACATCATTGTTACATATTAAAAAGTGAACTAGCTTGCCCGGGTAAGAGGAAGAGGAAAGTGAGATGGAAAAAGATAAGGGAAGAGGATGAATGGATAGAGCGGCAATGGAAGGGATGCTGGCGACGTCATCCATGGATCCTTTTCTCTTATGTTTGCCCTCTTTCTTTTTCTTTCTCTTTTTCATACCAGTAGCTATTGAACAGTGCCTACACTTTTCAATAGCTAATGGTAATTTAAGTTACCTTTAGCTATTATTAGTAAATTAAATTACCTAGTGTTAACAATAAGTAGCTATTGAACAGTGCCTAGACTTTTCAATAGCTAATGGTAATTTAAGATACCTTTAGCTATTATTAGTTAGTAAATTAAATTACCTAGTGTTAAAAATAAGTAGCTATTGAACAGTGCCTAGACTCCTAAATAGCTAATGGTAATTTAAGTTACCTTTAGCTATTATTAGTAAATTAAATTACCTAGTGTTAAAAATAAATAACTATTGAACAGTGCCTAGACTCTTCAATAGCTAATGGTAACTTAAGTTACCTTTAGCTATTATTAGTTAGTAAATTAAATTACCTAGTGTTAAAAATAAGTAGCTATTGAACAGTACCTAGACTTTTCAATAGCTAATGGTAATTTAAGTTACCTTTAGCTATTATTAGTAAATTAAAGTACCTAGTGTTAAAACTAACAAATAGGTACAATGATTAAAAATACCAAGTCATCGGTAAGCTCTCTAAATTAGTGGAGTGACGATAAAAGCATAAAGGTAAAACACATTCGTGCATAAGATAACATCGTACGAACACGAGATAACGACTCGATGAATAATAATGAGTTTTGTAAGTGTGAATCACCAAATATATTTAAATTGTTATCAATTAAAAGCAATATAATAGCGATTTGAGTCGCGTACGCCTTAGCCATATGGCGCGGCGCACGGGAGCTTCTTTTGTGGCCACGAAACGAGCTTTTATAAAGTTACTGTTAAGTGAGATTGTGGCCACGAAACGAGCTTTTATAAAGTTACTATCAAGTGAGATAGTGGTGAAGTGTAATGTAATAAAACAGTAAAAAAGTTATCATTACAAAAAAGACAGCGTCGTCATATGAATTTAAAAAAAAGATTTTTTTATTTTTATTGGTATATATGAACAGCCGCAAGAGCCCACTGCTGCACTGCTCACTGCACAAGCCTCTCCCATATAACGTCACTGCTTATCATATTGAATGCTGCTTTATTTAATGAATATTTCCTTAGGCGGCTCTTGCGGGAAGTGTTAAATTGATGAGTAAATAAAATGTAATGTAAAGTGCGTTTAGTTTTTTTTAAGCTAATATATATCTTTTAGATAGATAGATAAACTCTTTATTGTATACACCAAATAATAAAAAATACAAAGAAAAATAATTATTTATATTAAGTGTAACAATGGGTGACCTTATTGCTAAAAACGATCCAGGCAACCTTTGGATGGATAGAATTTGACGAAGTGGTAAAGGACGGGTTGTACATAATTATTTAGTTCATATCAAGGGTATAAAAATTATAATAGGTACTTCTTAACTTCTTAAAATATAGAAAAAAATACACACTCTAAATAAATAAAATCATAAATAAGAATAAAGTATCTACCGTTCTAAAGATAGTCACCTTAAATAGGGTTGTCTGGAAGAGATCGCTTTAAGCGAAAAGACCGCCCATTGTGACACTTAATTTTTAAGTTAGTGCTTGTCAATTGTTCCTGTAATTTGGCGTTTCAATTAAAAAAAAAAACAAAATATCTATTGAATTTCTTCTTCCAAAAATTATTCTATAAAAAATCATAAAAAGCTTATACAGTTTCTAGAATTTCACACTATTATTATTATGCGTTGCTGGAAATTCGCTCCCGCTATCTACTTTCTTTTCTACCCGCATGTTTCATGGCCCTATTGTACATGTAAATTTGTCGGGCTCAATTGAAGTTAATAGGAACAGGGAGGGTTTGAGTCGCCAGCTGACGGAGGTGTGAGGGAATGTGGCCCTCCCTGCTGGACTAACAATTGATGGTAAATAAAAAAGGCACGGAGGGAGTTCGTGATGATCGCCTTGGTGACAGAGTTAATAATATAGTTTTTTTTACAATATTTTCTACTTTGTTTCATTTAAAAGCACTTTATTCATTAATTAGATAGTTCACATCATTCAGCTTGCGATCTCAGGACAAAATATACCGCTTTATATACGACAATCTATTGAGTTTTGGCGGGAAAACGAAAAAGATTTCGTCACCGCATTGTATTTTTTTTTGGTTTTGGTATGGCTTCACACTTTTGTGTATTTAGCCAGTTCAAGTAATTTATTATTTCTCAAGTTAAGTAATATATATGTATATATGTCAATTCAAGTCACAGTCCAAGTCATCAAGTCAAGTCGTAGTCTATTCTAGTCAAGTCATACTCCTAGTATAGCAGTGGCAACTTTACCAGAAGCTTCTATGGAGTTTTGGAAACAACACGAAAAGAAACGTTTCACTATCATTATACCACTTTCTCACACTCATGTCTATAGTCCAGCACTTAATGAATAAAATGCCACCAATTTTATGCATTAACACTGAAAATAACACAATGCGGCGACGTGATCTTTTTTGTTTTCCCGCCAAAACTCTCTATTATTACGTTGTTATGTCCGGTAAAATGACAATTTACAATTGTCAAGATGGCGACATTAACATTAAACAAAGCAAAATAGGTTTTGGCGGGAAAGCGAAAAAGATTGCGTCACCGCATTGTATTATTTTTCAAAACTTGTGTTAATTTCAGTGTTAGTACATAAAATTGGTGGCATTCTATTCGTTAAGTGCTGGATTACAGGCGTGAGTGTGGGAAAATGGTATAATGATCGTGAAACGTTTCTTTTCGTGTTGTTTCCAAAACTCCATAGAAGCTTCAAGTAAAGTTGCCACCACTTTACTAGGAGTATGACTTTGACTGGACTATGACTTGACTTGATGACTTCGACTATGACTTGACACATATTTAAGTGAAATATCATTAACTTGATAAATTATCAATTACTTGACACTGGCTAAATACACAAAAGTCAGGAGCCAAAACATAAAAAAAACAAAGCAAAATCAAAGTTATACCAGCCGATAGATGGAGCTGAACTAAAGAAGTATTACTTCAGTCGTGTGGTCTAAAGCACGCTTATTTTTTAATTTAGTGTTATTCCATCCATCAAACATTTGGCCGGAATAAAAACATTTTGTAATGTTTGTTGCAGTGCAGCCAGTAGGTTGTGGTTATAATTTAATTCTTAATAAAATTAATAAATTTTAGACCATATTTGATTTTTATAACATATATAATTGTAGGAAAACAGAAAGATCATGAAAAAAAAATCAATTTTCAATTTATTTATCTATAATCTATCTATACTGTACAAATATTATTAATAAAATATACTAATCAAGTTTCCATAATAATATTTCATTATTTCAGTTTATTATTATTGGTTTATGGCAGGTACTAAGACTACTAACAGTTTATGGCTTACCTGAACGCGTGGCGTATAACCAGCTGGCAACGATAACAATCTTGTCCTGTCTATCGGCCCACCGCACGTGGAGGAACTAGGAAGTGGCTAAATGGCTGCACCCCACACGTGTCACCGGCCAGTAAAAAAAAATCAGTAGAAAAAAATAATTACCCTTTTTTGATTCGGGTTCGGGAAATGAATCATACCTATCATTTGATTATTTATCTAATACTTAAATGTGAAAAAAAAATAGACGTTCCAAATTCATAAAAGAAGCGCGAAATTGTAGTTTTACCTTAATATGAAAAAAAAATAACGTTCCGAATCCAAAAAAGTAGCGGGAAATTGTGATTATCATTATTGTGGGAATTTAAAGAGCTAAGAGGTGTAAAATATTATACTTATTAAGTTTTCATTTTGTTATACGTACTTAATTTATACGTAGATCCACTTAAAGATTATTACAAAGTGCTGGTAAATGGGTAAGTACTTTTTACAGAATTAACCATTTAAAAAATGTCTTATTGACATTGCAAATAAACATCAAGAAAATTCCACTCATTTCTTTGACACCAATTTAATCATGTCTGCAGTCCATTTACGACTTGCATCGATTATAAAAATAGCATAGAATTAAATTAAATGGCCTAGATATAATAACCATAGCTTATACTGAGTAGGGTTTGTTTGCTTTCGTGCTAGGATATAATTATTTGTTATTTATTAACCGGTATTTGTTAGTTTTGTCGTGTAACTTTTTTTTGTTTATGTTAAGGAATGACGTGACGAGCTAGCCGTTCGCCTGATGTTAAACGACACGGCTGCCCATATCAGCTGCAGTGTCACTCGGAACTCTAAAGTATAGAGACATCAGCATAATCTAGTAATAAGATTACTAAACTGTGAGATCAGATCATAAAGTCTCATTTGCCCAGTAATTTCACTAGCTACAGTGCCCTTCAAACCGGAACACAGCAGTGCTTGCGCACTACTGCTTGGCGGCAGAATAACTGGCAAAGCGGTGGTACCTACCCTAGACGAACTTTGCAATAAAGTCCTACCACCTAGTAAATACCTAGCCACTAGCCAAACAATCTTTGTTGACAAACTTAAAAAAGAAGTAAGTTATTAATTACCTTTTGTTTTGTTTTGTTTTGGCTCCACTTTTTTATGTATTTAGCCAGTATCAAGTAATTGATAATTTCTCAAGATAATTAATATTATGTATCAAGTCAAGTCACAGTCCAAGTCATCAAGTTAAGTCATAGTCTAGTCTAGTCAAGTCATACTTCTAGTAAAGTGGTGGCAACTTTACCAGAAGCTTCTATGTAGTTTTGGAAATAACACGAAAATAAACATTACACCATCATTATACCACTTTCCCACACTCATGCCTGTAATCCAGCACTTAACGAACAAAATGCCACATTTATGCACTAACACTGAAAATAACAACAATAGTTTATTTTTAATTTTTTTTAAATTGTTTGTTAGGCTCGCGTTTTACCACTGTTGTTTAATTGTATTTTATCTTTTGTGTGTGTGTGTGTTTTGTATTCAGTGGCGGATTTACACATTTGCCGCCCGTAAGCTATTCGAATTTTGCCATCTAATTAACCTCTGCAATTCAATACCGTCACAATAAAATTAAAATTTAAAATTACAGTATTATTATACTCTATCGCCATACAAAATATAATAATTTTCGAGACTTCTTTTCTCCGTGTATTTTTTCTTATGTTTTATGTTTTATTTTCAACCGACTTAAAAAAAGGACGAGGTTCTCAATTCGACTGTATTTTTTTGTATGTTACCTAGAACTTTCAACTGGGTGAACAGATTTTGATGATTCTTTTTAATTTGAAAGCTGGTGCTTTTGTGTTCTTTTGTTCCATTTCAATTTGATCAAGACTGATGGTTTTTGAGTTATGCTTATTAATGTGTATTTCGACTTTAACTACATTGATGATACTCTCATTTTTGATTGATGATTGATTTTATATATGACTACTTGCGCCCCGCGGTTTCACCCGCGGATAAAAAATATTTTAATTATTTGCTCATCCCACGAGAAAATTTCACTTTACCGGGATAAAATGTAGCCTATATATTTATCCAGTATATAAGCTATCTTGGTGCTGAATGTCATCCAAATCTATTTAGCCGTTTGAGCGTGAAAGAGTAACAAACATACACACAAACCCACATACAAACTTTCGCCTTCATAATATTAGTGTGATGATTTTATATTTTTCATTTCATTTCATTTTCATTTCATATATAAAAGTTACATTTATGGAAATAAATCAGGATTGACATCGATCCTGCTGTTTTCTAATTCTTTTATTTATACTTCCTTTGTTTTTATTAATTTATTGTAAGTACTCTTTTAAACTCAATTTTGTCATTGATTAGTGATAAATGATCACAGAACATGAGCGCAACCGAAGAACCACAAATGTGTATGGATTTACAGTTTCAATACGTAATATATGTACATAGCTACTATGTAAATTGTATGTGTATTGTAAATGCCACAAGAGAAACTACATTTCTACTACATTTGTATCTTTTTGTTTATAGATACATATTGCAATACAATATAACACCCAGACACTGACCAAACGTCAATGTACTCGTACATCACACAAAAGTTTATCCTAGGATGAGGAGTCGAACTCACAAGTTCACAACCTTTTGTATAGAAGACGGAGCTACTAACAACCGAGCTTTAAGGCCATATCATAAACAGCTGAAGCGAATCCTTAGTTAGAAATGGACACAGATAGTCATGCGTTCTTTTATTACCTATAATAGGTAGAGGACAAGCTTCTAGGTTTCTATCGTCTAGATTTAACTCCAGCGTGCGTGTGAATGCAGCTGTCGTGCCACCTGCTGGGTGACTCTTGCACTGAATCTCTAATGACGTTAGAAATATCTAGTGTATCGTCAGCGTTATTGCTATTAAATCAAGATTTAATTAAAAGTAAAATAAATACGGAAAGTAAACTATACCATAAGCGTGAAAATTGTTATCTGCCTTAATCCAATTAATCCAATTAATATTGACACCTAGTTTACTAATAAGTAGTAGATATATATTAGGGCGTTTAAAAAAAAAAAAAGCTCAAAAGTTTCGTTTAGATGCCACAATAGGCCTCTATAAATCTCTAAAAATATGAGCCCTTAATATTAATATTAAGGTGTTCCGCATCGCACTTTTCGATTTCCCATAAGAATAACACAGAAAAAGATTTTTTTTTCTGATTTTTTTAACTACTGAACCATAAATTTTTCTGCAAATCCCATTGAATATTTTTGTAGAGAATTGAACGCTCTACAAAAAAGTACTGATATCATTTTTCGAAAAATCAACTCATTCAAAAGTTATTCGAGGTCTAAGTTGAAATTATTATCAATTTAGCGGTTTTCTTCATAATTCCCGAAATTTATTAATTTAATGGTTTTAAAACGAATTGAAAGTTTATTTGTAAACTCTTAAAGTTTATAAAAATAAAACTACGTACGTATATATAATAAAATAATGATACGTAATAAATTCGTTTTTTTTTACCTAAAATGATTTTACAAATTTACATGAAATTGATCTTGCTGAAGAGTTGTCTTATTGTAATTAGGATAACTTAATTACTTAATTGTGATTTAACTTTGACCTCTTTGATATGAGTGGTTGAATTATTTTCCCATAGGCCACGCCGCGGGCCAAACTGCGGGCAGAAGCTCGTTATTACATATACTTACCACAAAATAATTATTTTATGTTATGCAATGTTATGTACATCAAATAACCATGTAAACTGCGTACCCCCGTCTGCTTCACCTGTCTCCCTGGTGATCAGCATCTAGACATAGGTACTTATTTGTTTTTAAAGTAATGACCACTCTAGATTATAACAGATAAAGAATCGACATAAAATGTGTGTAAATGGTATGCTTAGATATTTTTAACATTTAGGTTATTTCTAAGCTCAGGTGGTCCGCTTTAGATACTAATATAGTTAGCTTCTGTCAGTCACTTTTTTATCAGACACGTGCTCACTGTTATACGGTAGAAGAAAAAAATAAAAATAAATCATAGGATCCCATCTAAAGAGCAAAATAAAGGTCAACTTACTGTTTATTTTTTGTAAAACTATTCAATAAAATATATTTTTAATTGCAAAGGATTATGAGAACTTATTCTATTAATTACCCTCCAAATGAGCAATGCGTTTCATCGCCGTTACGTTTGGTAGACAAAGGGTTGAATGCACTCGAGTTGCATTGTTTTTTCGGCTATAAATCTGTTGGATTGTATAATTACAACGTTTGATATGTGACAGCCGCTTTGTGTATGCAAATGCAGAGTGGAGTGGGGTGGGAACGCAGCGGCGACAATATTGGGACGCGACGGGATGCCGCCCCACGTCCGTACGGCCATTCAATTGTTTTTATAAACTTTGCTCGCGTTGATAGTTTATACCCATCTGTATTTTAATACCAACCTTATTATCACAAAATTATGCGTCTAGACCAACCTTATGTTAAGTACCGACCTATAGGTACATATAGGAACAATGATTTGTGCCAATTGAACGAGAGCATTCTAACAATACTGTAAACGGTATTGAAATAAATATCTACGAGTACGTTTTTTTGCTTTACCATCATTTTGTTATGAACTGTGATCGCTTACAGCCGCAACAATGAATTAAGCGATCATTATAATACGCCCCTAGTAATTCCGCTCTTTTACAATACTGCAGAGGTATTCCTATAATATAATATTCCTTAGCGGTCGTTATTGTTTTGTTCACAAAGGTAAGTATTAGTAAGTAGCCACTCGAATGTGAGAAACATTTGTCGTTCAGCAGGTCGTGGTGGGAAATATGGGTTTCGTTACATTGATGCTCTACAAGTATTTGTAGATTTCTTTTGTTTTTATTTTATTTGGTAAAAGAAAACGTTTTTGTAATGCTTTGGGTTGGTTGGTTAATTAATATTAGTTGGTTGATGTAGACCTATACGTAGATTAAGGTACTCATTAATCTACGTATAGTTGAGGTCCATACAAATATTTAGGTAAAGGTACCTATTGTATTTCGGAACTCTACACATCTGATGTATGCAACCTACCAAACAAAATTCAAAAATCCGTTATCATTGTCATGTAATAGAGCATCAACAAGCAACTGAAATTCGATTTTATTTTGAGCACTCATAGAAAAAGCATATGTCTATTGGACTAACATATGCTGTATTTATGATAAATAAAAAAATCTTTAAATTGTAGTGTCCCTTTTTCATTCACTTAGTCAAGGAAGCTAATAAAATCGCCAATTTCTTACAAAACTGCAATGATAACATCTCCGATACCCTCAATCAATGGACCTAAGCAACGAATATTCAATAATGTTGCATTAAAATAACGTTTGAGCAGTCAATTAGGCGGCAAGGTCCATCGAGATAGCGCGATGGTGGTCCATTGTGGGCCGGCACCCTGTGGCGATCGCGGCTCTGCACAATATAATAACACTGTTTCCTATTTGAAGTTGTTGCGTTTAGTGACGCCTCGCTGACCATTCGAGAGGTTGATATTGTGGGAAGCTGCTGATTTAAAAATATTAGAGGAAAACCATTCTTGGATTTGGACGGAAGCGATACATTTTTACGAAACAAGTTTACGCTAAATTTTATTTTGTACAAGTAGGCACAGCTGTACTTGTAACATCTTACAAACGGTTTACTATTGCATATTTATTAAAATGTCATCAATATAATTATAAATCTTTCAATATGCCACCATTTGCTATAAATTTCTTACCAATCTGATAAAACAACCCTTGATTTCTTTATCAAGTTAAAGCTCGTTAAATACTTCCTACAAGTTGTAAATTGTAAAGGAACCAACCTTATCAGTTCGCTTTGAATCAGAAAGATCGTGACAAAAATAATGGCAAAGGGACCTCCCCACGGCGGTTCCTAGGATTGTTGCTTCACACCGTCATCCAAGACTTCAAAGAGCTGGGTCGTAGATTGAGGGATGAGATAAGTGGTTTCTCACCTCCCCGCGGTCGCGGAGTTGCGAAAGGGTTCGCAGGGTGCGCGGAATAATTGCAACAATCAATTTGGAGGAGCTATCGAGTGATTTGTATGGTATTTGTGCGGGCTGTCACCCGCTGATGCTATCGCCGCGCTTCGGGGTGCCGATGCCGGCCGGCGGCAATGGGAACTCTTTTAGATGGTTACTTCTCACACCTCAAGTGTTTCATTTGCGTGTTTGATGCTACAAGTGGCATACAGGTAATTTTGAGAGTAATTATAAAACTATTACGAGGTGGTAGGACTTTTTTGCAAAGTTCATCTAGGTAGGTACCATTGGTTTGACAGTTATTCTGCCGCCAAGCAGTAGTGTGTTTCGGTTTGAAGGGCACTGTAGCTAGTAAATTACTGGGAAAATGAGACTTTATGATCTGATCTCACAGTCGAGTAGTCTTATTACCAGACTGTGCTAATGTCTAAGGATGATGTGCGCAATGCAGTGTCGCGTGAAACTTTATATTTTAGAGTTCCGAGTGACACTATTCTCTTATGGGCAGCCGTGTTGCTTAACATCAGGTGAACGAGTAGCTCGTCATATCATTCACTAACATAAAAAAAAACATAAAACGTTCCGTTATTTTCTTTGATATTATAGCAGAACAAGGCATGGCATAATGTTTACTGTTTAGAGTTCAAGTAAAAAGTTAATAGATTTTAACCACAGTTTATCATTTCCAAAAGCAAATCTCAGTGGTTGGTTTACCAAGAACTCCGGAGCTAAACCATAACTCATCTCAAAGACCATAATAAGACATAAACATCAGCTCGTTGCAATATGTCACGAATAACAAAGCGCTGTGGTAACGGTCCGCATCATTTGTCAGCTCTAACCCTGTTATTTATGGTCTCCTGCCCAAGAAGAAGGACAAAAACGGGGCTGCTGTTAAATATTTGCCCTGAGACAAGAGGGGGCGATAATTCGAGGCTATTATGACGTCATTTCACGCCCTTTGTGAGGTCGTCACGCCGTGTCATCTGCTCCTTCAGACGCCTTCCTCAACTATCTCTCGATTAAATCTATTGTGTCATTTTTTCAGTGAGCGCGAGTCGGATGCGCCACCGACGATGATTCGGTCCCGTTCTCTTGTTCGCTCGACTTCGCTATAAAAACTCTCCAAGGAGCTCTCCCATTGTCTCGTGGCCCTTTTATGAGCTCCGTTTTGTAAAGCTGTTATTGTTTGCGGTTGATAAACATCTCGCCACTAGGTAGGTACGGATCATCATCACTTTTGCCGGTGGTTTATTGAGATCCATCGGTCTGTTTATCAATTATTGCCGTTTTGAAAGGTTTATAAAGATTGTTTTTTGTAGGATGGATTTAATGGATAAGCATTTATTTAAGCTGTCAAAAGACTTAGCTTTGAATCCAGAGTCAGCATTCAAGCAGGATCCAAAGCTAGTGACGGCAATTGATAAACTCTTTAGACAACAAGTCACTAGTCTAAATGCAAAGAATGGAGGACTTGTTTTGCCCGAACGTAAATTAGACTTTATTCAAGTGCAAAAACTCTTGAAACAGGCAACACATGTCAGTAAAGGTAAACGAAGAATTACCTAGTGATTCATCTCTATAATATCATACAAGCTCATTGATGTTTGATTTAAGTTCCAGATAAGCCGCCAGAAACACTGCTAAAAGAAGCGAATGACGCTAGAAAAATCCTTATCAAAAAAATAGAAGACATTCTAGGCGACATAAACAAAAGCGCTGAAACCGGCGACACACCAAAACTGTTAATTAGAAACCAAAGATTATGGAGTAACTGCATTTATGACTTAGACCGGTAACTTTGACAAGATTTGTCTCGTTTAATTATTCACAATATCTTTACTTCTAAGACCTTAATCTTTTTTAGGGTGACGTTAAAATCCTTTAACTTAGCAAAGAAGACGACTCTAATCTATTCCAGTAGCGAAGATAAAACAAGATTTAATACAATTGTTTTTGTGCTTACCAAAGTACACGAATTGCTTTCTAAGAATTTAACGGTTACTCGAAGGTGAAAACATAAATATTATTACCGGTTTGCAACAACAATATTTATAGGTTTATTTTTATTCCCGCAAGGTTTTAGAAAAAAGACAAAGGCATTTTGGAGTTTTCCGCTGTAGGCTTTGCTCGAAGGTAATTTATATTTAAAAGGTAAGTATAGCTATGTGCATTCCGTGATTGTTTACTAATGCAAATATGAAACCTTTAAATAAAGCAGCCTATGGAAAGATTGCACACATTAAACCTTTTAAAATCTGTTATACAAGGTGGAATTTAATTCGTTTTTTTTCCTTTAATGTATGTATTCAGTCCATGCTATAGGACGCTCCCATATAACTAAATAAAAAAGTACTTACGAAATAAAACTTGAATTTAGGTATTATCAAATTACTGCAAACTTAAATTCTAAAGAAAAGCCTTGCGAAGTTAAACAAAACAGGTGTTTTATTGCCTACGAAACATTTACAAAGCAGTCAGCCGGTGCCCGCGCTGTGTGTAGCATAAAATAGACATTTCGGCTGTCATGCAGTTATTTTAATAGGCACTAAATACTAAAACAAAACCATTTTTTTAGATTAGACCTTGTACGAATATTCTATAGCACGGTCTGAGTACATACATTTAAGGAAAAGAGCGAATTCAATTCCACTGTGTATATTTTCCTAGAGAGCTTTTCTACCAAAACGTCGTTCGTCTTCGAAATCAAAGTAACCTTGACGTAGCAGTGAGAGATGTGTGCTGTCTCCTTGACACGCCACCTTGGAGCCTGGGTATTGTGGCCACTGCTAAAGGACTGATAGCTGGACCGCTGACGATGCACCTTAGAGACGGAACCTGCATTGATTGTATGACTTCAGGGGGTAAGATTGGAGAATCTTAAATAACTATTTGACTGGCCCGATAGCTCAGTTGGTAATAACCCTTCTGAACTGTGGGCTGTGGGTTCGATTCCCACCCAGGACAAACATTTGTGTGATGAACATAGGTGTTTGCTCTTGTGTCTGGGTGTTATATTATATTCTATGTATGTACAAACAAAAAGTATCTAAGTATTCTATCAGTTATCTGGTTCCCATAATACAAAGCTTAGTTTGGTGCTAGATGGCGTTGTGTGAGATGTCAACACATTTTTTTTTTTAAATATCAGAATGTGTTCAAAAACAATGAAAATATATAAATTTTGTATGTAGGAGTTTTAATACCGCAACACATCGATGGAATAAAGGAATTCAAGTCAACAGCCAAGTACATACTGGTGGTGGAGAAAGATGCTATCTTTCAGAAGTTGCTGGATGAAGGAGCTTTAGTTCGATTGGCTCCCGTCATTATAATCACGGTAAATTTTTAAGCTAGTTTGCTGTATGAGTTGATGCGCATAGTAACAAACTATATCTTCTTAATATATATAAATCTCGTGTCACAATGTTTGTCCTCAATGGACTCCTAAACCACTTAACCGATTATAATAAAATTCGCACACCATGTGCAGTTCGATCCAACTTGAGAGATACGATAGTTTAAATCTCAAATTATAGTCGCAATTTTAATTTATTGCTAATTATTTGTCTGTTATTATTTGACAGTCGCAATTATCCGTTAACTCCAAATGATTCTAACAGATGTCGATACCTTTCGACTGGGTTGAGTAAGTAATCAATAGATGGCGCTGCTATGGTAAATCTACGAACGTGTCATATAAGCTACATTTTAACAGCATAATTACCACGTGTTGTTGATAAACCAACATTTTAAGTAGATGGCGCCGGTGCGTGATACATTGTTTTTCGTATATTATAAAATGTTTAATAAATAAACGTCCACCCGAGCGAAGCCGGGACGGGCCGCTAGTATATTATAGGAATGGCTACAAGGAGTTGTCCCTGTCCGGTATGCTATAAGGGTCGGTAGACTCCAACAGCGTTAGCCCGATCAAAAGAAACTGAAGAGTTGATGGTAACGGTTTCTACTAGGTTTTTTGAACCATTTAGATAATTTTGGCATCACGCAGTAGGGAAGATGCTATTGCTGTCGTATGGAAATGGATGATATTTTTATTTTTTTTGGACGTAACTGGAGTTAATGGACGTGTCCAAATTGTGCGGAAATGATGCCTATAGTGTATTTTTATCTCTTTCTGATAACGAGGGTTTATTTATCAGTACATCAAATTCCAATATCAGGCCAATATAAACGCTCTATGCCTACTTAATGATTGTAGGGCAAAGGATATCCAGATGTCTGCACTCGCCAGTTGCTCTGCCGCCTATGCAATGAACTGAAATTGCGAGCTTTAGCTCTTGTCGATGCAGACCCACATGGATACGAAATATTCCTTACTTACAAATACGGATCTTTGGTAAGTCAACATAATATTGCGTGGATTACAAGATAGATTCAAAGAAGTTCAGAAACGAACATATCATACCTATTCTACGACTGGCACAGAAGTATTTTCTATAACTAATATAGGTTCGTAATTTCTACTTGACTTTGGAACGCTTGATCAAACGTGAAGTCAAGAGATTGCTATTCTTAAAATAACTATGTTAGGTACCTACTTCCTATATAAAGTACCGGAGAACCATCAATAGCTGTAGGTATAATTTATTTTACATTTTAAACCATCTACTTATGTATCTCGTCATCACACACTACCGAATCAAACGATCGTGTCAACTTGCACCTTATATGTGTGACGTGTGGAATACTAATATAATAGTGTGAAAATATAAAATTAAACTCCACATTGTTGTGTAAAAACATTTATTGCGGGTTTGCATCCGTTACATTATATATATATAAGATAGATAGATAAATAAAACTCTTTATTGAAACACCACATTGTGGGAACAATTTACAGTCACAAACTTAAGAATTAAGTGTCATAAAGATATATATATGTAATAAGATTTCTCGACTGTGAGGTCAAATCATAAAGTCTCAATTGCCCAGTAATTTCACTAGCTACAATGCCTTTCCAACCGGAACACAGTAATGCTTGTGCTTGGTGGCAAAATAGCTGGCAAAGCGGTGGTACCTATATGAACTTTGCAGAAAAGTCTTACCACTTACCAATATAATTTTCAGGCTCAATCTCATCTCTCATCATCGCTCGCTTGCAGTGCGGTGGTGTTACTTGGTGGACGTCACAACGACGTCTTGACACTAGCTCCGAACGAGGCTCGCCTTCCACTCACCGATTTGGATAAAAGGAAGCTAGCGTCTTTGATTCGACGTCCTTATTTGGACAATGCTATTGGTATTCATTTGTCTACGTTTCTCTAAAACTACATATAAATTGCTTAAAATAATTTTAAAACTTAGCTACTACTACTATTTAGAAACGATATTATGATAACCAATTAATCTTTGGAAGAATTTAAAGCTATGAACGAGCTGCATGATAAAAATAATAAATTACTTTCGCACTAAATAGATGGCAATAACGTATATATCACACTAATATTATAAAGGCGAAAGTTTGTATGTGTGTATGTTTGTTACTCCTTCACGCTCAAAGGGCTGAATGGATTTGGATGAAATTCGGTACCAAGACAGCTTATACACTGGATTAACATATAGGCTACATTTTATCCCGGAAAAGTGAAATTTTCCCGTGGGATGAGCAAATACTTAAAATACTTTAAATCCGACACAACTAGTAATGATATAAATCTATGCAATATGGTCCATATTTTTTTATCTCTGCGTCTTTAGTAATTTGTTTTGTGTGATAACGTAAGTACTGTACCTTTTGGAATTTTTGATCGTTTAAGGCTGATTGGTACTACCTAATGGAGTAGGCATATAGGTACTCTAGCTTTAGGTAAATATAATATACGTTGCAATCATGACTTCATGTGATCTGATAATTTTTATATCTTGCAGGCTCCCGTATCAAACAAGAGCTCAATGCAATGCTATCAAGCGGAGTAAAGGCGGAGATAGAAGCTTTGGCTCCAACCGCGGCTGCATTATGCGACGCGTACTTACCCGCTAAAATCATACACGCAGACTATTTAGGCTAAAATTTGGATAGTTATTTGATTAGAAATTAAGTCTTCTTAACAGTATTAAACGTTTTCCTAAAATATATTAAGTGTTCATATGTATAATTTCATATCCTTTGGTACTGGTTCTGCCATCTAGTGACTATTTGAAACAACTCATTTTTTTACACCCTGCATGTGGTACAACTACAGCACGACGAGATATTTAACAAGCGACACTGCATAGTAGCGTGAAGCCCGCAGGTAGCAGTTGGTTTGTGTGTAAATTACTAGAGGGCGTACTAAATGATTTAATATTTCAAAGATTTTAAAACAGTAGCCAAATTCTTTAGATGATTCAAAAAGAGTTATTCATTGCGGTATGCGGCGCTGATAATTAGCTGTAAAAGCACAAATAGACCAAAGAAAATAGCTTCTTCTTCTCTTCGTTTAATGGCTTTCTATGCTTTTTAGCGATAATTCTGCCAATGTCAAGTAAGGAAATTTTGTACGGTTAAATAATGTCGAAGTCTTATTTCATCAGTCAAAATGCCTCAGTTAAATGATGGATGTTTTACTGAAGGCTCTAGCAAGCCTTGAATAGAAAACGAAAAGGCGTCGTTTAAAAACTTGGAAATTAAAAATTGATGATAATAATAATAATAAAAATCAGATTTTTTTCAAAGACCTCTAGATCGAGCTTTTTCTTCTCTTCGTTTAATGGCCTGCTATCGCTTTTTAGCGATAATTTTAGATCGAGCTTCATATAAAATTAAAAATTACAGTCAACTATTTGACTGTTATCTTTTGTATAACGTCAGTGTCAAAGTGGTTAAGTAGTGGTTATATACCCTTTGAGAGTATATATGTTCTTTGAACAGAACCACAGACCAACTAGAGGATACAACAGAACGGCAGAAAATGAGAACGTGAACACTAAATTATTTTATAGAGACTATTTTGCAATGTAAAATCACAAGTCAAGTCAACATGAATAGCAGTGAAGACGCTGAAAAGAAAATGAACAAAGCTAAGTCTTTCATCAGCACGCCAAAGATGAAAACTGAGGCTGCTAAAAGGAAGTCATTCGACGTAAATGACGCAGTAAAGCCCTTGGATCTGGCTTTAGTCAGATTGAAAAAGAGTAAATTGGTGAATGGAGAGTGCGTTACATCTTCAAGTTTACCAACAAGTCCCACAAGGGGTGGGTTTCCTGAAATGTTAATGGACGGTTCTTCAAACTCTACAAAAGATAACGCTTCATTGATGTCTATGAACTTCTCCCATTACGAGTTAGTTAGGAATTTGTCCAATTCACTTTGTAACTCAGACGAAGGGATAAGAAGCACTGCTCGCATCGAGTCCCCCGACACCAACATCAAGAACGAACACTTGGAAAGGTATTTCAGAAGCGTTGAAATGTGGTCCCAAAAATACAGAGACGGGGGTCCCAGTAATTTACATCTCCAAAGACCCAAATAGGTTTATCTCCGAATAAAACTACACTATGAACGATTATGTAAATTTCAAAATTTTATTTATTCAAAGAAACTTTACAATAATAACAGAATAATTTCAGAATTTACAAATGAAACATATCGATCTATACAACACTGCAATTCTTAAACGAGACGATAAGATTTAACACTGAATAACAATAACGTAGAATTTAAGTTGAACTTTTTTCTAGGGCCATCAAACGATGCGTTACTGAATACCTACAACGGCTTACAATTTTCGGTAACTCAGGTATAATAAAGTTGAAAACGTATTGCATTATTTGTAAAACAAATACCAGAATTGTACCATTTCATCCTACAATTAAAGCTCAATATACACTTCTCAGAATTAGATACGTTTTTTACAAGATTTCAAAATAATATTAAATTAATTATTGTGTTCATGTCATAGGGTTGCAGTATTCAGTTTCGCACTCATGCGCATTCGCATCTAACCACTAAGGGAGCAATCCGCAACACTAGAGTTACGAAGGCCGTACACTACACTGCATCCCACCTGCACTGGACGTAGACATGATAATTTGTGGCCACTTTATTCACGCAGGCATGGTGAAGATTACACAAGCGTAAATATCTTCTCACATTTAATTCCAAAGCCAAATCTTTTAGCGTCATACGCCTCCATTTTGACTACGTCCAATGCAACGTAGCTAAACTTGTAGGGATCCTAAGAACACAGGGTTACTGGTTCACATTTAATTTACCACATTCATAGAACCAGGACAAACTAGGACCACGATCTAAACTTAGATTAGATAATTTCTAAGAGGACACTAGAAGAAACAAACCAAAACAAACATAGCTGATCAGAGTCGGAATTATGAAATAATTGACATAGTCATCACATAGTTCCTACTTTCCTGCTTCAAGAATAAGATCAAGGTGTGAAAGCTTCGCAGCAATGGAAGACTAAATACTAAGAGTACTTTCAAAACGAGTTAAAGTTAGGAGAGAAGCGAAGTGCAAACAATTTTCCTAAAAACACCGTCGTGTTAATATTTAATAACAACCCGGCATATCGTTTCTTTATTTAAAATTTACTAATATATCATTATGATTTAAATTGGTGTTATCCGCAGATTTCACGTTAGCTTACATTGAATTTTTCATTGGATTTATTATTACGTGACTACAAACTAGCGTTTGCTTTGCACGTCGCACTCGGCACGGTTTGGTAAATAATGCCAAGTGCAAGGTTGCGTCGCGTTGACACTACCCACAATATGTTGTATAACTAGAGAACAATCGCTAATGAAATCAATACACCGTACATAAACATGATGTACCTACAATTTAAAGCACCCGGTTTCCGAACTCTCTCGTATTTTAATCTAACTATAAAATCTCAGTTGTGTGTGGGTACACGTAGCCCGTCATTATATTGTCTGTTTGTTTCATTTCTTCGGAGAACAAAGCAGTTATCATTATTATTACAATGGAAGAATTTCAAAATATCTAAATTAACGTTAACCTTACAATTATTTTTAATAATTACAACGAATTCGATTTCACTAGGCCCTACGTAATATTAGATGGAGACATTATAATTATTTATTACGTTAATATCGTTAAAATTATGCAATAGAAGAATCACAGCATCCTTATAAGACCATAACGGCAATTGAAATTAATCTCATCGACATATCGTAGGTTTTTAATTATTACAATGATTGTAAAATTTAGACCAAATTGGCAGTCTTCACAAACATGGAATGTACGATATGCGTCTATGCAGGTATCCGTTAACACTTAACATATATCGGCAAACGTTTATATTCTATACAACAACAATGAATTTATCTACGTTTATTATTTAAGTACTTCGAAATTAACAACAACAGTATAATAATTTATAATCTGTATAATTTACCTAGCGTGCCGCATATCGGCCTCCTTGTAGCTATGTAACTTAAGCTTGATGATATTTTACTTTACATTGTTACTAGTTCAGCGTTTGTAGCTAACTAATCAAGTAGTAATATTATGTACAGCTGTTTACATCGGTATACAATACAAAATCACTGCATCTGTGAACTGTTGGGAAATAAAAAAAATAAACGTCTAGCTCACTCTATCCTATGTTTAGGTATAATTAATAATGGCAATGAAATTAATAATTACCGGGGATAGTTTACTATTGTTTGATTCTAATAAACAATGATAGGATAGGTATACTTATATTATTTTTCTCGAGTTTGAACAATAAAGTTCAAATAACAATGCTGTTTTCTAAAACGAATTATATCTGTTTTAGTTTACCAAAATCTTTCATATTCATGTAACTCTATTGGTGTATGATATTATGTTCTAAGTAGGTACTTGTTATTTAATTATTGGTTATATAGATGAATTCATTAAAAGATTACGCCTAAAGGATTTAGAAGATTAATTATTTAAATGATGGGATGGAGCCAAAGCAGCTTTAGATTTGGGGATGATCAAGGTCACTTCAATCCTAAACATTAAAGTACTCTATAAAATAAGTCATTACATAATTTACAAATTACTGTAAGTAATATTTACATCGTTATATATGAGGTAATTTTAACAACTCTATGTTTTCGTTTATTTAACTTATTTTTAATAAAATAAACTTCAAAAGGTCTATTTTAAATTTCCCTAAACGATAAGCTCCTCATTATAAAGGTTTCAAATATCAAATAACAAACAACAAAGAGAAAGCAAGTCCATAATAGTTATTGCCTAATTCTATTACAGTAACGTCTCTCGATATTTGTCCTGTGTAAATGTAGTTTGAATTATCTCATTTTAATAATAAAACGTCTTGCAGGATACTCATAATTCTACCTAAAGGCGGGTTATAAACATCTATTTCATTACAGTGACTTAAAACTGTTCACAGATGTGTATATCTAACTTTGTTACTTACGCTAACGTCGGTCACATTATGTCTTTCATTTTCATTTTGCTTATCAAGTAGAGATAGGATAGAAAAGCTTGATAGTAAAGGCGCAGTAGAAAACATTTAAGCCTAAGTGAACAAGCTCGAAAGTCTAAGTAACATGATCACAATCATCTCGACAGATAGTTTTAATAGAGATAAGTTACCAAATACTACAAAATCTGACTAATACTAGATCAACGTCTTGAATTTATTTCCTATCTAAGATTAGGTAGCTGATAGTCAAGCCGAATGGTGCCGAAGCGAAGTCGCATGGATTCAATGAGGATAACATTAATTCGAAGTTTAAACGTTGCCTTTTATATCCGATATAAAATTAATCACTATATTTTGAATTCATGCAATACACGTAACGTCATAACAACCGTCTCATAATCTAGCTAATATAACAATCAGCATCACACACTCGTCTCAGACGTAAGTTCGGAACGACACGCGGGAACACATTTTATTATAGTATTCTGATGTACATATTTACAAAAACAATGGGTGGATATATAATTAGAGTAACACTTTCACTGGCCGAGTTTTATCTGTCGGGCGGAGGCAGCTTGGTGTCCTCGGGATCGAGGGAGAGGCACTCGCGGAGGTAATCCTCCATGGAACGGTACACGTGTTCGATCACACCTTTCAGGTCGTGACCTTCGTCAGCATATGCCTGGAAGATACGGAAAGGATGAACCGAGATTATTTTGGCAAGATTCATGATGAGGACCATCCTGAATTTGAAAGAAGAAACCACGACTGTTTCTAACGAACACATTTCTTCTTTGAAAAAATAATGTGGTAGTTCACTGAGACAGCACCCCAAAATCAAAGTGCTCTAGGCAGCTGTGTGGGGGAAAATATCGTGCACTCATGTGCACCACCGTATACGAAATGAATTTATTTATTTTCGTTACCTGATAATGCAAGTCATACATCTATATCAGTTGGCTCTCTATAGAGAGCTAACTGATACGCATGTGGGTACGGTACACTTATGTCCGCCATACAGTATACAAAGTAGCTCTAATAGTTACAGTAATAAAGATGATATTATTAGGTACCACACGCCAGCGTCAGTCAGCGCTCTAGCTATCTGAAGTGTACGTGGGCACGGTGCACTCATGTCCGTCATGTCGTGTACTCAGTAGCCCTTATGGTAACAATAATAAAGGATACAACTGGTATTACCTGGTACCGAAACAGCACGCTATATCCACTGTACCGTATTTTGTATACGGTATAGTGGATATGAGTGCAAAGTACCCACCTACACATAGACAGAGCATTAACGTATTTTGTATTCGGTATAGTGGATATGTAGACCTTATATTTACAGTAATAAAGATGATATTACGAACATCGCCCCAGCATCAGTCAACGCTCTAGCTAGCTGAAGCGCATGTGGGTACGGTGCACTCACGTCTGCCATGTCGTGTATTAGGTAGCCTTTATTCATTATAAATAAATAATAAAGGCAATATTACCTGGTACCGGAATAGCACGCCAGCATCAGTCAACGCTCGAGCTAGCTGAAGCGCATGTGGGTACGGTGCACTCATATCCGCCATGCCGTGTACTAGGTACAGTGCATGCGGCGGCACATGGTGCGCTCGTTGTGACGCGTCCGCTTCTACGTAGCCCTTATAGTTTACAGAAGGCTGGCCGAGGATGCGTTCCGTGAACGCTGCATCTGAAATAGTAAGAAAGTATTTTTTGGAAAATGTTATTTTGGATGATTCTATTACTCTCGACTGGTACAAAATACGCAGTTTTTATAGACTCCGTGTAGTGGTTGAGCAGGTTGGCTCATAACTGCTGGCGGCGGGTTCGATACCCACGACAGGGCTAGTATTTGTGCACAGGAAAAAAGCGAAGTACTTGTTCTATGTCTGGATGTTGTGGAATCATGGCCCTTATAGTTCATGGGTTCCTATCCTATATAGGTACAGGGCATCCTATGTATGTAATCCATAAGCGTTGTTTAATAATTTTTAGGTACTTATAGATTTTGTGGTGAAAAAATTTGACTAATTTTAGGATACTCCTCCGAAATTTTATGGTATCCTTTGTCAACTTTTTTGTCTATGCTATGCACGCTTACAAGACAGGAAAATATCTTTGTCGTATAACAACGTTTCTATCACATTTTTAGAGACTTCCGGAACCTAAAACTTACTATAATAAAGCCAATCGGTGATCGGAGATACAGCAATCCCACATTTGAGCGTGGACTGCTGTGATCCTAGCAACATCGAAGTGACGTAACCGCCATAGCCCCAGCCCCAAACCGCCACCCGGGTGACATCCAGGTATTTGAAGGTATCTAATAAATATCTGGAACCAAATAAGTACGCAATCATCACATTAACCAAATATAAATAATAATAATTTTCATCAATCATCAATTATAATTGATGAAAATTATTTTTTGTTTTGTATTTTATAATGAATCTGTTTTTACGACAATGATGTGACAATGAAAAACAGATGTTTTTCTATTTCTCTAACGCATATCATTGTCGAACATATTCAATTTATATACATATATATATATTATTTAGTTATATGGGAGCATTCTATAGCTTGGACTGAATACATACATTAAAGGAATAGAACGAATTAAATTCCACCTTGTATGTATTATTAGGCTGTCCCTATAAAACGCCACGTTGGATGCTTGGTATAGGGAGGGTTTGTCACAATCACAGTGCTTAGAAAGTGGCTTGTTCGCAGAAGACCACATGGAACCTTATAGCTAAATGAATAGACGTAAATGATATACATTATAATAATAAAATATAATAATATGTGCGGACATCTCACACAACGCCATCTAGCCCCAAACTAAGCAAAGCTCGCATTATGGGTACCAGATAACTGATACAATACTTAAATACTTTTTGTTTGTAAATATATACATATAATACAACTAGCGGCCCGCCCCGGCTTCGCACGGGTATTTAATATATATCTATTATAGATTGAGATATAAACTATCCTATCTCTCAAGTTGGATCGAACTGCACATGGTGTGCGAATTTTATTATAATCGGTTAAGTGGTTTAGAAGTCCATTGAGGACAAACATTGTGACACGAGATTTATATATATTAAGATATAACACCCAGACACAGAACAAACACCTATGTTCATCACACAAATGTTTGTCCTGGGTGGGAATCGAACCCACAACCCACAGTTCAGAAGGCAGGGTTACTACCAACTGAGCTATCGGGCCAGTCAATTACCTAATAACAGCAAGCTGGTCCGCGACTTCGACCCCGCCGAGCCGGCCCCGCAGCAAGGCCCGCGGCAGCCCGCGCGCGCCCGCCACGTCTAGCTTCACATACACCACGTCGTTCCGGGACGACATGTATGAGCCCCAGTCTACCAGAAACTCCTCCGTCACTTGCTGGCTGCCCGGACGACCGTCTCTGGAATTACGTTTACGCTTATGCTAACATTTTTTTGAGGCACGGACCTGCACGGGCAAGCTGTATTTTGAAATATGAATAATATTAACAATAATAAAATAAATAATAATTAAGTGAGTTGAATATAATAATAATAATAAATGTGGCTCCTATATAAAGACACCGGTGGCTGGGTTTCCACTTGCAAGAAAATATCTTACTTCTGAAGTGTCCGACCGTCTATCAAACAGCAGCTTTTATATTTTTACAAATTACATGAGTTTAACTGTCAAGCTATGATCGGACACATCTTGCAAAAGTTTTCTTGCAGGTGGAATCCGGCCTTAACAGACATTACAGTGCGAGCTAATCTAAAGCTTTGTTGTACTAAAATATAACTGCCGAGGTTGACAGTTAGTTTTTTTGTATGTTTTGGCTCCACACTTTTGTGCATTTAGCCAGTGTCAAGTAATTGATAATTTATCAAGTTAATGATATTTAACGCAGATATGTGTGAAGTCAAGTCAAGTAGGTACAAGACATAGTTTAGTCAAGTAGGTACAAGACATAGTCTAGTCTAAGTCATACTCTAGTTAAGTGTTGGCAACTTTACTTTTCTATGGAATTTTTGAAAAAACACGAACAGAAACTTATCACCGTCATTGTACCACTTTCCCACACTCATGCCTGTAATCCAGCACTTAACGAATAAAACACCATCAATTTTGTGCACTTACACTGAAAATAACACATGTTTTGGAAAATAATACAATGTGGTGAAGCGATCTTTCTCGTTTTCCCGCCAAAACTCGTTGGAATATTTTTATTTCACGTTGGCTCTAATTTTGGATATGGTATTTTTGTGCCAGAGGTACATTTAAAATTGCTTATAGGCTCTGATTCGTTAGGCTTGGTTGTGATGTTGTATACAAAGGGAAACAAGAATATCTAGTGTAATTCCGCTAAAAGCAAAAAAAAATGTTTATCAATTATCTATATTGGTGCACATGTAAATGGATTGTTGTAAGTACTTGTATGTAAAAGTGACAAGAAAAATATTTGTTACAATATAATATTATTCATATTGATACTGCACGTCAGAAAAATTACAGTATAAGGCATTGCGCAGCAGTACAAGCCTGAATAGTCAATTGCTCTATAGTCAATTGCCTGAAACTGAAATATACATCAAAAATTAACGCAATAAAAATTGGCACGCACGCAAATGGTAACCTTAAAGTTTAGGCTAATACCGAAACAACACTGGTGCCAGAAAAGGAGATTTAAAAGTTGGCAGACTGCGTTGTAGATTATGTTATTACCCATATACGGATTCAACTTACGTAATCCTTGGCAAACCTAAATCTATACATATGAAATTAAAAGTCCTGACTGACTTATATATCAACGCACAGCTTAAACTGCTTGTCCTAGAGACTTGAAATTTGGAGGGTGTGTTCTTTGTAAAGTGTAGGTATCCACTAAGAAAGGATTTTTCGAAATTCCACCCTTGAGTGGGTAAGTGGGTGGTTTAATTATCTATGAAAAAATTTCTTCTTCGTTTCCACGCGGGCGAAGCTGCTGGCAGAAGCAATTCAAATATTCTCTAACAAAATATATTAGGCTCCTAATTTAACAGCCTGGTGATGGCTCATTGAGTAATGCCTATGTTATTTAGCTTAGCAGTGTAGCATAGTGCAAATTTAAAAGCCATTATAGTTAAGTAAAATAAATTTACTAACACACCTGCTTGTCTTGTAGTAGACATAGGTCGGTTTAGTCTTCAAATTAAACCCGTTTAGAGTACTAAATTACTTGTATTTTTATATTTTAAGACGAGAATACAGTTTTACGTGTTTCTTGTTGGTTAGATGAAAATGGTGTCGTTTTTATGAACTACCTCTCATAAAACAATGAACGCCTACTAAAATATATTAGCAAGCTATTGTTGTAATGTTAAATAATTATCATAGGCGTGAACACTGCTACCTGTATATAATTCTTCCGAGGTACTACCAAGATTAGGAGCTACCTAACCATATAATTGCAATCTTACTTACTCTTAAAACAAAACCGGTAAACTGATGACCGTTTTAAAATGTTTTAGAAATCTACAAGTTAAGCAGGCTTAACTATTTCAAAAATGGTCATTCCAAAAACGTGACAGATGCTTACACATGAACAAGGACTGGAAACGCGGCGTCTCTCAGTTCCTCGCGCCAGGAAGGCGGCAGCAGCAACTGGACCCGCGCCTTGGACCCGCTGCCCAGTTGCACGTCAAACGACCGGCGAGTCGGTAACGCCAACTCACGTAATCGTACTGATCTGGAAAAAACATCAGTACATATTCGTTGTATGTAGCGATCCTTGGATGTGTGAATAAACATATAAACCAGCTCTTTCGAAGGGTTTAAAGCTGTGATAAAACTTACCTATAAGGCCTCGTGTCATACAATATTCTCTCTAGCTTATGCGTCCTGGCATCGTGCAGCCCAGCCAAAGGAGGTCCAGGGCCACCGCATTCCAGAACATAGTGCGTTATGCCAACTCTCAGTTTAGCGGGAGGGAATCTCGCGCTCCAAAACGAGCAGTTGGCATAATGCAAGCGAGCCGGCCACACAGCCAGCTCGCAGGTAAGGCACCGAGGCTCTTCCCTCTCGGCCCTCGCTCTGACGGAGTTGCTTCCTCCTCCGTAGTTGGGGTCTCGCACAACATAAACGTGCCTCTGTCCTGGTCTATCCGCACTACCTGTTTCAATTAAAAGCGTTGCGTCAGCACGTTTCACCAAACACAAATCCTAGGAAAAAAAACCAAATATTTCACACTACTTGATGACTACAAAATGCAACACACAATTAAAAAATCAACATGCCCTCCAAAAGAGAATAATGATGAAACGTTTAGTATGACTAGAACATTTTGGTTAGGTAGTAAATTCCATATTCAGAAAATCACTCAACTGCAATCAATCTAAATACTTAATTTGATTGGCTTCCTTGACCATATTATCAGGATGGAGCGTAGGCATGTAAAGATTGCCGTCGTTTAACCCTTTAATAAAAAAAAAAACTACGGTTATCGTCGTTAGTGAACAATAAGCAGGTGTTAAGGAATAAGCTCACCTAAATAATAAACTAAATGGTTTTCCTGGTCCCACGCCAAGATTTCTGCAACTTCAACCTTCCCGTGTGATAGGACGGCCATTCGTTGGCGCAGTACATCCACATGTTTGATATGGGTATAGTACTGGCCTCCACCCTCTTGGACTGCAGCTAGTAGAAGGAACGCGCTGCCATCTTCTGAGTAGACTGGCTGCTGGTGCACTTCAAGCCATGGCTCATCGGTAGCTTTTTCCGAATGAGTCTGCAAGAGATTACAATGAAAATCAAGTGCGCTTTTGTTCAACAAATGTAGTCAAGGCAGAAATGTACCTCTTCTGTAAATACCTCTGTACAGGTCCAATTAGGGGCGTAACAACTGCTGTATACTGTTAAATTCTGTGCACGATTCATCCATACTACACCTACATGAGAATTTTCTTTGCCCACCCATTGGGCTGATATGACATAATATTCCCTGAAAGATAAACGGAACCTTAGAATTTTGTTCATAATCCTGAACATTAGGAACACCGTTTGCAGGAACTTACATTCCATCTAAAGTACTAGGAGGCTTTACTTCCCATCGCGGCGGTGAGGTGGAGTTTTGGACTGCCACTATCCATAACCATACTTTTGGTATCGAACTACCAGGCTGTAAATAGAAACGAAGACAAAAAATTAATAGGCAGAGAGTTATTCTAAAGCTCAGACCACTAAGGCCTTTGAAGCTGAAGATTAGTTTGGTGTATATATACCATTATATAACGACTTTCATTTTCGGTTTTTGGTCATATCATTACAGTATTTGACAATATCTATCTATTGACATAAAGCACGGAACCCTGCCTAAATTAAAAAAAAAGCAGTTTGATGCTGAACAAATGGACGCAGTTACGCATTTGCATATTTTATCACTACCAAACAAACTCGATCGCACTGAATCTCGATCCAAGATATGGGAGCAACTAGGAATCTGTGTTCCTTTTGGCTGTTATTTCAAAGCGATGGAAGTCATTACTTCTAGGTAGACGGACTTATGTAGCATAGGTACCTATGCTACCCAATTGTGGTATGTCATCCAACATACTTTTTTGCTAAACGTGTATTAAAAAGAACACCAATATGATTTTTATCTTACCGTGGGATATCTAATTGTGATGTGGTCCGGGAACACCGTGTGCGTGGAATGGTTGTACGCGGGCATGAGGAAGCCGGTGCGTGCGGCGCCCGTGCCCCCTATACCCTCGGAGATGCGCGGGAACTTCAGCTCGGAGACGGCGCTATCGTCGTACTGCACGTACATAACAAGGCTGCCATCCATCGAGCCCCAGATCGCCGACGATGTTTTCGTCACCTCCTCTGGAAATAGCATCTCAGTATTACAGACGAGATAAAAATTTCCCTAACTGATGGCAGACTGATGGTGGTATGGTAACGGTATTGGCGATGGTGATGGTGATGATAATGGTTTTCCGATTAATCCAGGTTTTTTTTTAATCAAGCAGGTATACCTTAAGTTTTAATAGCTTCATTTGCGTATTAGTAATGTATACCTGTTGGTTGTTGCTCAATAAACAAAAATCAAAGGTTCCAATGAAAAAAAATCATACCAAATTGAAGTCGGTTCATCTACTCGGGAACTATTAGTATCAGATATAGATAAACATAGACGTCAAACTTATGAAACTCTTCATTTTTCCATGATGGGAAATAAAAATACGGATCACCAGCGAAGTATCCTAGTAAAATCAAAAATAATTCAAGCTCAAGAAACCATTCAAGAAAACCAATGGGGCATAACGGTATTAAAAACATTTGTCTTTAAATACCAGATCCAATTATTACTTCGAATTTTTATAGCTTTTTTTAGTGACGATTAAAGTAATACTTAGGACCCTAAATTGAATATTTGGACGTCTACACCACCCAAAAAGGTCTGTGTACAACTTCATTCTATTTTTTAACGATGTTTATTACTGATGAGTATTTAAGTATTATAATTGCAAATGTGTTGTGTGTGTATAATAAATGAATGGTCATGTGCCATATCGTGCTTTGAAGTCCAAAATATTGTAAAACTCACCTTGGTACAACCAGTCCGACACTCCGTTATACACGCGGCCAGGGATGCCGTCGTTCGTGAGCTGCAGCAGCGGGGCCCTCCTGGCTGGGGGCCCCGGGCGTGCCAGCACCTCGTTGTCTGCCGCCAATAGCAGTGACCCGTCTGACCCGAGCCAAGCCGCGTGCTGCCACTCCCAGGTTCTCTGACCCTCGCCAAAGAGGGGTACGTGGTGGCTGGTTACAACAAATAAACACCTGGGCTCAGATATGGTCAAACTATTCAAGAACGAAAGTATTCTTTCATGCTTACAAAGGCAGTTTTTTATATTACATGGACAAATAAGCTAATGGCCCATCTGATGGTGAGCAGTTACCGTCACCTATGGACATCTACAACACCAAAGGCACCATAATGTGTTGCCTTCCCTTACTCTGGGATCATTATAGTATTTATCATTATACCTCAGGATGGCTGTAAAATGATCCTGGTAACTCGCTAACGAGAAATGTAAAGACGAGACAAACGAATATAAAGGTGAAAAGCAATAAAATAATTATTCTACATTAATATACATTATAGATAAGTATATTGCATATAGTTATATAATTATAGCCATAGTAACATGATAAGCTCATCGATCATTTATGATTACTACTAAGAGGGTTCATCTCGATATATGGACCCATGTAAAGTAATTACCTAGGCGCACCTCTATACGTCGTCTATTAAATAGACGCAAAGGTGGGTCTGGGTAGATCGTAATCTAAGTTTCGCCTTAAGTTTTGGATATTGCCCAATTCCGTACCCGTACCCGCCACAGCAAAGTAGCCAGTCAAAAAGTTGTTTTACATTATAGAACTAATTACTAAGTTCAAGTAGTTGTACGTCTCCATGGAGCAGTGTGTTTCGCTTTACATTCGGTCGCCAGAGTAAAGAAAGGTCTACATAGATACCGGTTTGCCTCTCTGGACCGTCTCTCGACGCATTAAAATTCAAGTCACCAAATTTGTAATAAATTGGAAATCGTATTCACGTACCTATCGTCAAATCGACTTTCTTCGCCCACGAGACGACTTTAGAAGAAACCTAAGATATGATTCAACTGAGAAAACACATGCACCGGGAACCAAATGACTCTTTGAAATTGCTTTTTAAATTTTTATTTCCTCCGGAGATACGCTGTTAAAACTCTTTGTACAAAATTGTTTCAATACGAAAAGTATAAAATTTATCTGTAAGTGTACGTGAGAGAAGCAAAATGTTTCAAGAAAATAATAGGAAACGCTTGAAAATGTGCATCAATTTGTTTAAGAATGCCAAATCATGAGCAGACTTGTCAAGAAATTCAAACCTTTCAATATTCATTATCAAAACGATGCAGATGATATCAAAATTTTCTCGGAAAGCAATAAATGTGTAAGGGAAACGAATTGAGATCGTGCAGATATTTTATATTTCGCCAAGGAGGGAACCGGAATCATGCCCATCCGTACGCTGCCGACATTTATTATACCGATCGACAGATCGACTACAATTTAGTTTCCAGTACCAAACGCTACACGTCCCCGTGAAAACTCGAGTGAAAGATTTGCTTTAATAGGTAAAATTCATGGATGATAGCATCCATGAATGATTTTTCAAAGTAATTTTATCATGGACGTCTATAAGAGACCGTCTTTGATATTACCCAAAATCGCTCTTGTTGGCGACGTTTTGGCAAAAGTGCGGTGAGTGAAAACCAATTTGGGAGCAAGAAATTCAATTCACAGTAGGAAATGTAATTACGAAAGCCTTGCGCCTTTTACTTCGACATTTACGACGTTCAAGCGTCAAATATCAAAAGCGACTTACTCATTTGTGACGTCATAAACGGTGTAGTGTGCCGTAAACGTTCGCTGATAGACCTGTGAAATAATAAAAGTTATATTTAACACTGTCCGAGAAGGCCAACTTTCTAACGATCCGCATATTTTGGAAAAATCCAATTAAAAGTTTTACGGTAGATGGGTGTACGTACCTCCTTGATGTTGTGTTGAAAGAGCACATAACGCAAGTTCGGCGAGCACTGGTAGCCTCGAACATTGAGCTGCCTCTGTAATAAAATATTTTGGTAGGTACAGTTTAACTTTTCTTACTTCTTTTACATTGATACTCAAGAAACTTTGTCCTGACTCCTAGCGTTGCTGATCAGGCAACAGTGAAAAGTTTCATACTTCCTTAATTAAGGTTTTGCGAATAGGAAGAAAAAGCTCGTTTCTCTTTAAACTTTTACTATGTCTGCAACAAAGATTAAGCGGCGAGCTGCAGCTACCGAGTTGCGGAATTTGTTATTTAACGGAGCTTTGCAAGAAAATAAAATGTGGTTAGAGGTTGAGGAAATGATTTAGCCATGAAAGATTCATACTTTATTCAACTGAAATATGTCCATTTGGGTTTCATTTCCGCTCATCGTAGAATCGGAAGATATTTTAAAGTCGGCGCTTTCAAATTTTCATCTTCTATAGCCCGCTGCCGCCTGCATAATAATGCCATTATGGAGAATCTGGGATGTCCCTATAAATTTTATAGTAAAGAGCGCCGACGTAAAAGCTACCGCACTTGCGAGCAGCACACGTAACGCCTTCGTTACACGTGGGCTCATGTGGTAAGTCCTATTCTTTAGAAACTAGGCTGCGAACCTATAAAATACTCTAAATATAAAAGCAAAGAATTGCATGCATATATATTGCAGTATTTTATCTAAAGCTTCCAATTTGTTTTGAGATAACACGTGAAGCTGCAATGCATGAATTTCTCAATAAATTGTAGTCTACATAGAAAATCTTTCGATAAATGTATGCATTAAAAACAGAGGTTTATTTTCCCTTTGTACATAAAATTTTGATATGCCAATAAAGAATGCTTAATCAAATCATCGCAAGTCACTTTAATAACTACTTGCTGATTAGACCAAGTGGTAGATTTTTGGCAAAATGGCCCTCTGTAGAGCCAGACCTAATTGAAAAATCTAATTGAATTGTTAAAGCTTACGAGTTTTTAAGCACGATTTCGCACGATATGCAAGATGACTTTCCTAATTTGACAGTATAGTTATGCACAAATTATTTCTATATAGTATATACTACGTCTGGTAGGCAGACAACTTGGCTAACTTATGAAGATTATTTTACGAGAAAAAGTAGAACAAACTCACTAGTGTGTGATTGGTGACTATCACAGAGAGTGTGTTGTTGAAGGTGTCGAACGCCAGCAGTCCGCCGTCGTCGGCCTGGTACACGAGCTGGTGCGAGCTGACCCACGTCGTCGGGAGTCTCTCGCCCGTGAGGTCCCCTCGAAGGAACTCGTCTAAGCGCATACGACGCCCTGACCAGTACAGCAACTCGTCCACATATCTGAGGAATTATGAAGAGTTGTGCTAATAAATTACTAGTCAAATTACTGGGCAAATGGGACTTTATAACCTAATCTCACAGTCTAGTAATCTTATTGCTAGACTGTGCTGTTTTAGAATGACGTGCGAAGTGCAATGTCACACGAAACCATACCTTAGTTTCAAGTGTCACTGCAACTGGTATGGGCAGTCGTATCGCTTAACATCAGGCGAGCGACTAGCTCGTCATGTCATTTCATAACATAAAAAAAATAAAGCAAAGAAAATAATTGAAAAAGAGTACCAGGCAACGAAAGCCTTGGTGCATTTCGTTGGTCATTTTCTCTATAATGAAGTACTTAGTAGCTAGGATAATATGAAGACTGTCTTATTTAGAAATGACACCGCTTAAGTTTGGTACTGATTGAAAATAATCTGAGCCTAATTTTTATACCTTTAGTAGGCTTGCATTTGATTACTGTCTCACTAGATGGTAAGTGACGACGATGGAACATGCTTGCCCAAACGATACCGGTTTACTCTTGCCTTGAAAATTCCCACATAATATTTTTCAGGGAACAAACACCCTGGCAATTCATTCCTTTCCTTTACCGTTTGGGCAATAAACAACGAAGCGAAACGCTTTGTGCAGATTAGAGGAATGCGCACCATGTACGGATGACGTATTTAATAATCATAATCATTATCACCAACAGCCCGTAATTGACCAATGCTGAGCTACTTTAGTATTTAGTCAACCAACAAATATATGCATGTAGCTGCACTGAAATATCGAGATGTCAGAATTATTCTTTCCAATCACAGCAAAGACTAAAAAAGACTAAGTACAAACAATTTAATATTTTTTACCCCTTTTTATTCAATTTGCATATTTTTTACCCATTGCACCTATCTTACTATGTAATTTTCTTTTCTACATGTTTATTTTAGGTGTTTTTTTTTTTTTTTACTTCGAACTTGTCTAGCATTTGACCGCGCTCTCACCTGATGGGAAGTGACGATGTTTATGGAGGTTTTAAGCGTTTTGTACTGTATTGTATAGTATTTTTTAAGCGTTTCACTTACCCTAATAAATAAATTGCTATGACAATTCCAGCTATCACAAAACTGATGACCATCAACGAAAATATAATGCTCCTCCAATTGTGGCCATCCTGGCCGTAGAGATCCTGAAAAAAATATCTCGAGCTTTATATTTGCCCACGTGGCACTTCATATTTTACTAGTGCTTAGTCAGAGACTCGTAAAGTTGTGTGGCTGCGATAGTGATTCAAGGGAACCCATATTTTAATGACAGACCAGCAGATATTATAAAGCAAAATTCAGAGGGTAAAAATGTATTGCCTCCATAACTAAAAGTACGGTGTTCAAGTTGCACACCATCTCTGGAGTCTATGGTTAAATAAATTGACTGTTGTTAACCACGTAACAATGAACAACAAAAAGCATGGATTTAACAATTAATCCAACACGTCACGACATAATAAACTTAGGTAAATATTATCATTAAGAAATATCTTCTTTTATATCTGACTGTTTTTTGAGGCGGCAAATGCCCTCACTCTTCCCGGCGGTGATGGCAGGTGGTGGGACTCGAACCTATATGTCATCTTATCATTATTAACCGCTTATTCCACGGTAGTGTATAAGCCTCTACTCTCTATACACATTCATGTCTTTATTGACTCTGATCTTTCCTGCAAAAGCTGTTATAATAAGTAAAGATATGGTCTAAGATGCCGACAAGCCTACACTTGAATTGATAACTGGATGCATTGTTGGTCCTATCAGATCAGAAAAATGTGTGGTAAGGTCTTACGTCCTCCTTGGCGGACTTGGGGTCGGCGACCTGTAGCGTCTCGTCGGGCGGGAGGCGCCAGGAGCCGCCGCCGCCGCCGCCGCCCGAGCGGTCCGTGTGGCCGGTGGCGTGCATGCGCCGCCGCCGCTCCCGCCGCCGCGCGCGCACCCGCCACCGCGCCGCGCTACGCTGCCGCTCGAGCGTGTGCCGGCGACGACGCCGACGCTGCCGCCGCTCTGCGCCTCACGCGCACCTTACACTCCATGCCTGCTGAACAATAACAAATACACATTTTACATAGATAGACATAGCAGTTTTTATTTATTGTTTGATAGGCTTGCGTTTGACCACTATCGCACCTTATGGTAAGTAACGATGCGGTCTAGGCTGTAACACGCTTGCCTAGAAGATACCTGTTCACTCTCGATTTGAAGACTCCAAGGTGTAGTTATCGGGAAATTCAAAACAACAACATTAGTTGGTACACAGGCAAACTTGCTATAGAGAATTATCTTCAAATTAATCCCGGTGTATTTGTGGAAAGTTTAATGAGGTAGCGCAATATTGTCGGTGAATAAAAAATAAATGGTTTGTTTTGATGGTTTGGGTTTCAACATTTAGCTAAATTTTATCTAATCAAAGTTAAAGTCTTAGTCAAAATAATTTATTTCAAATAGGCTATTTTTAGCACTTTTATAAGTCAATATTATATTAGGTACTTAAAATTAAGTTATTATACTAAGCATATAGAACTACAAAGTGCTTTATCTGCGCTAACATTCTTAAGACGCACTTACATTTGGAAGTGAGAAAACGTGTCGTGGTTATATACCCCGCGGTTACACTGTAATTTACCTGTTACCCCGCGGTAACTATTTATGAGGACATAAACGCGCTTTGTCATTTTAGTAATGTAAATAATCAGTGTGAAAATCGTCATACTTATTGGTGCATTATTATAAAAGTATACTCGTCACAAAGAAAGATCACCTGTGTCAAATGGGCAAGCAAATGTACAGTTTAAGAAACTCAAGCAAGTTCATATAAAATTCAATTGCAAAAAGGTGGACCCTTTTATACCTACCTTACCTTACCTACTAATATATAATCTACACACGAACCAGTGCAAACGTAATAATAACCCGATATATTATATTATTCCTATCCATAGACCTATGTACATATAGGGCGAATTCTGTGTTCCTACCATTTGGAATCACGGCACGTGAACCAACTGAACGCCTTCAAACTCTACTCTTAAATAATGCAGGTAGCAACATAAAATAGTTAAAACCTGCGTAAAGTAAACTTGGAACTAAATTTTCGATTGTATGCAGAACTGTGGGATGCGGAACAAAACATAGCAGCATAGTACGTGACGGTCGTCGGCTACACTCCCTACAATACTGATTCAACCGCAGTATTCTGGCTTACTGGAACAGTAGGTATGTACTCGCTGAATTTTAACACAGAAAAGGTGGTTGATTTTGAGAACATTTTCCAGCACTTTTCGCAATAGGCTATTTGACTACTATATTTTTATTACATACATAAATAATATACCTCAAAAAATAGACAACTGTGAAAACAAAACTTGAATATCTCAAAAAATGATTAAGTTACAGGCATTTTAAAATACAGAAATAGAAAGAGACAACTCAACCACGCAGTGACGTCAGTTACCAGTCCTCACAGTAACTCATTACTAAGCTGTGGTAGCTCTACATACAATCTTTTTGGCATGTGACGTCACAAGCCATGCCTTCATAGTAGCTGTGAGGAAGCTCAACACGATCTCTGTTTTGCGAGAAAGGGACAGGCGATGAAACTTTAAAAGCGTACTACTCCGTGATTACTTTACCGATTTTACTTATTTTTACAATGATTACATTCATTTTAACCTACTTTATGATACTTGTTCATTTTTAATAGTAGTCAAATAGCCTATTCTTTACGTTCCGATTCTACTCCGATTAAATACAATTACATATTGGACAAAAGTAAAAATTTATGTTATTTACATTACTAATAGCCGAATGCGCCCAGTCGAATGGAGGGACAGATTAATTTGTTAATTGTTTTAGCTGACGTGTTGTTTCGATGCGGGAAGTTTTGTTGGAGGGTGGCCAACGCTAGCGCAGTCTCACGCTAGCTTATATCTACAATCGACGCCAACTTTACGACTACGTAAATTTATTCCAACTGCTCTCCACTGTGATTCTTCATATTGATGCGATTTTTATTACAAGATTATTCACATGGTCAGCCATCATTCTTGATCGAAGACGTTGATCAAATAAAAATATCTAAACACATAATAGTATGAATAATAACTGTAATGTTGTACTCGTAATTGTGTTGTTGTAATGTTGATGTTATTGTATTGTATTTGTTGTTATATTATTTTTGTATTGTTGTTGTGCTATTTTTTAATGGTAATGAATTATGTGACGAGCTAGTCATTCACCTGATGTTAAGCAACATGGCCGCCCATAACAGAACAGTGTCACTCGGAACTCTAAAATATAAAGTTTTGCGCGACACCGCACTGCACACATTATCCTGAGACATCGGCACAGTCTGGTAATAAGATTACTCAACTGTGAGATCAGATAGTAAAGTTTCAATTGCCCAGTAATTTCACTAATAATTTCACAAGCACTGCTGTGTTCCTTTTAAATGGCACTGGCCATTTAAATGGTGCTTGCGCACTACTGCTTGGCGGCAGGATACCTACCTAGACGAACTTTGCAGAAAGGTCCTACCACCTAGTAACTGTTATTTAAGTGTATTCGTGTTAAGTAAATTTTCCGTTTAATGTTATGTATCGGTAATAAAGGTACGCATACCAGTCTTTGGTGTGCCTGCTACTCGAAACATAAAAGAACCTGCAGCCATTTCTCTTTTTTTGCAAGCATGCGAACTAGAGCGAAGTGTTAATTGTAGCCTGCTACTGGCGTTCGGGAATATCCAACGATTCCAAGCTTTTTTATCATCCCCGTGAATTGCGGTTCTGGTAAAATGACGCCTGAATGAAACACCCGCCGTGGCGTTATAGGAAAGAACTCAACATAGTTTTTAGTCGCTTTTACAATTCAGAAACACCTTGATGTGCTCTTATTGTCAAAAGGTTTAAATGTCGGTTTAAAATGTTACTGCAAACTTTTAGCAGAAGGCTGGAAGTTGTTGCAGCGGGCTTAGATTAATAGCTTACGCTGAAAGCCGAGCAGTGGGCGCCGTCAATTCGGGCACCAACCACGTTTCTTATAATTACCTCCAAACTCACACTGTTTTATATTCTTAACAGCAAGGACGCAACTGGGGTGTTAAATATATAGCTGGCTAGCTGCATTGCAGATGTGGTGGACTCTATTCATCATTACGATGAATGTGTTGGTATTAGGTGTTTATGTAAATGAGCTCGTAATCTAATATTCTAAAAGTGAAATCATGGAAATGGAACAACACCACACAATGTTAGTAGAATGCCGCGCATCGGTTTTGCATTGGATGGTCGGTAACTATAACCTTATCTACGTCTGGGACTGCGGCATTTCCACCTGAAGAGCTGGAGCTAGACTGAGCAAAGATTTATTGCATTAATTAACCGAGCAGGATTAATGGCCACCTCACTGAGGCGGGATTCGACAACTTTGTCGCTATCGAATGACTGGTTTAAACTAAATAATGGTTATGGGAAGCACACTAATTAGTTAAGTATACAGTTGTTAGCATACGTGTCTGCGTTGAAGTATTAATAACACTTTTTAAGCTTTCGCGACTTGAATTCTTATTGCAAAGATGAAACGGGTCTTTTCGCGTACAAAAATGATCAAAACATTATTTTGACTAACCTCGACGTTTCGATCAAGTTACATTGGCCGTGGTCACGAGGGTTTGAAGTGTTAATGTTAAAGTTTTAGCAGCAGTCATGGCGCAAGCGTCGCTTCTAATAGGTCCTTTCTTATAGGGTTGACAACCCTTTGTTGAACATTTTTATAGGCCGTGAATTCTGGCTGGCGCAAGGCCAGGCTCTAATTCAATTTGTTTTGCCTAGGGCTGTTTGTTTCATGGGATTAATCGTTGAATATTTTTACGAGGCAGTAAAACCGATTAAAACAGGTTACGTTAATACATTTTTGTTTTAGCGCCATCCATTAAAACTACGATACAGTTTTATGAGTAATTCGCCGTACGCATATTGAAGGAACTGGCGAACTTAAAAAGAAGTATTTAGTTTTTATTTTGTAAAGTTAGACAATGTTTAAACTAAATGAGAAGCATGCAGAGGAGCTTTCATTTAACTTTCATCACCTTTGAAAGAGTCAACGAAGTTTTATAGGGCTGGTATGCAAAGCCAAATTTCAACCTATTCCATTTTGCAAGTGAAATTAGGGATAAGAGAATCGAGCTATAAGGCGTCCTACACTAAATATCTACACTGAAGCGTTTCGGCTAATGAATTGAACTTTAAATCAAAATCGCCTAATTGATAATGAACCGGACGTAAAAAACCGTTTGTATAAATAAGTTTGTTTTTGTAATATTTTGAGAAATAAATTCTTAAACTGTAATAAATAACACCCAACGAACACATACACAGATCCTGGATCCTAATTCCCTCGATATAGGGACCTAGGAACTACGAGGGCCATGTTTGCACAACACTACAGGCTATTTTTAAAGCAAATTTCGATTTTATCTTCCACTTATTTGTAGCTGCTGCATGGATTTTCGAGTGTGCTCTGTTTGACGCATGGTTCGTCATACGAGTATCTTTTCCCATACTGTTAGCGAGAAAGAAATAAGAAAATAAATTAGCGGCAAATTGGTTTTATTTCTTTAAACTTATAATTATTAGAAAATTACAGCCAATCGTGGTGCACAGGAGACTTGAAGAGGAAGATGTCACATCGTAGACTATGGATATAAGAAATGTTGCGTTTACACGTAAACAAACACAATAAATAAATCCATGTTATTCGTATAAGTATTTCCTTTCACACTATTATTTGCTAACGGCACATTTTCGGAAGTTAGCGTAAATTCTACTTGGCGGGCTATTTATCGTACGCTGATGCGATCATCGATCTCGTTCAATTTGCGAAAGAGCCAAGTTCAGTCCAACCCGTTATCGATTGTCGATACCCACTTCAATATATATTTAAAGGAAAAATATGTGTGTATGTGCACAATTTTCATAGCGCTAGCTAGAAATAAATATCTATTTTGAATTAATTTTTAAACGAGAATAGCATAGCAATTGCTTTGTTGTACAGAACCGGGCACTTTTTGAGATAACTGCATATTACCAAGTGTCATACAGTAAATTATGACTTCAGTGCAGTTGGCAAAAACTGGAAACCAATTTATAAATGTATTTTTTTACGCTTTGGTACTTATTCAATAAGCACCGATATACAAATGATATAAATTTTTATTTAATAACCCACCGTGTGGCTGGATACCGCAGCGGGAACCGTGAATATATAAACGAACTGGTGGAAATGTGTTGCTAAATCCTTTTATAAGGAGTCTATTATCCACCACCACTCATATCCATTACTTTTTCTACAATCTACTATATTTTCCCTTTTATATATAAATCGTCACAGCGCAAGTCTGGTGAAATTGTGTGCGCATTGAGACTCAATTTGGGAGGGACAGTACTACCTAAGTATTTCAACGTGGTCGTAAGCCGGGTGTCTCGTTGCTTTGCTCTCTTATTTAGTTGCGACACTGAAGCATACTTTATCTTTTTACTAGTTTATAGCTAATACACACAAAAAATATATATTGGTGATTAAAACAATATATCTGTGGACATTTCACACAGAGCCATCTAGCCTCAAACTAAGCAAAGCTTGTACTATGGGAACTAGATAACTGATACAATTCTTAGATACGTTTTGTTTGTAAATACACACATCATACATAGAACACAATATCAGCCAGATATAGAACAAACATTGATGCTCATCACACAAATGTTTGGTCTGGGTGGGAATCGAACCCACAACCTGCAGTTCAGAAGGCAGGGATACTACCAAATGAGCTATCGGGCCAGTCAAAAAACAAACTGTAACTTTGTTAAGCAAATATTCTTCGTTGTCAAAATTATGTTCAAATGGAAATCCAAATAGTACCTTTATAATTATTCTGATAGAATGTATGGAAGTTGATTAAATAGAACCAAATACGCAAAATTTTAGGCACAACGTATTAATACAAATGACTAAAGTCGTTTGAATAACGAACACTGGACCTTTTGTTCATATTCATATTCATATCAATTTATGAAATGAAGTACTGAAACGTATTTAGGTACCATTATTAACAAAGTGATGTATTTATTTAAAAAAACGTTACTAAATAACGATTATTTGACATCGATAGGTACTTTTTATCTACATCCTTTAAGAATATTTGTAAAGCATCTTTCTGAAATAGAAAACAATAACAAAGCTGGGATGCATCAGAGTAAATCCCGGAAAGCGCGCCAGACGGGTCTCTCCGGGAAAATGGACCGCCCACGCTCTCACCTCGAGTTGATATTGATATAGTCTAAAGCCATTTCATGATCTATATTAGGTTTACATTTGAGGGCTTGTAATGGCATAGATTGAAAAAGGTTCAGACTGTACATTCAGATACAAAGTAGCTTGAACGAACTAACCGTATTATTTTTTTAAGCCTAACAGATTTCAATTTCAATTTTCAATTTCAATTTTTATTTGCATTCCACAATGTTGTACAGGTGTAGGTAGTTTTTTTTAAATAACAGTTCATCGTGGACCCTGTCGGGCACGCAAAATTAGAAGAGAGGAAGACAAAATTAAATATTATTAGATTAGAAAGAGGTTACTTATTTTATACTAAAGTTAAATGAATTATTATTTTTACATTATATGCTTAAATTTTATCATTTAGATATTCATTTATAGTATAATAGCTTTTATTTATTAGAAAATGCTTTAATTGTTTTATAAAGATTACATTATTTGATTCCTTTTTCATTGCTTCTGGAAGCTTGTTATATATATTAATAGACATAACAAGTGTACCAGAAGCATGCAGCTTAAGCCGGGAAGAAGGTAGTACCAATCGGTTTCCGTGGCGAACTGAACGGTTTACGTTTCTCGGTAGGTTTTCCCGTTTTATATATAGGTTCGGATTATTTCGTACAAATTTACATATTTCTAAAATGTATATGCCTGTAAGAGTTAAAATTTTGTGTTTTTTAAAATATGGTTTGCAACTGTCTCTTTGCTTGATATTCATTACTATTCTTATCAGTTTCTTTTGAAGAATAAATAGGGTAGACGCAGCGGTGCTGTTGCCCCATAGAATAACACCGTAACTTAGCCATGCATGCGCATAAGAATAATAGGTTATCAAGGCAGTTTTTACATCAGTAGTTTTCTTAGTTTCTCGGAGTGCATACGTGAATGACGAAAGTTTAGATCTAATTTTTTTAATGTGCGACTCCCAATTAACATGCTTATCAATAACTAGTCCAAGCAACGTGAATTCACTAACTGTTTCTATGGAAATGCCGTGATAATTGAAGTTAAAGTTTAGTGGTGCTTTTTGATATGGGTGGAAATTTAATAATTTAGTTTTAGTGAAGTTTATTTCAAGATTGTGTTCATTCATCCATTTAATGGTTTTATCGAGAATTGAGGTAAGTTTTTCGTTTAAATTATTGCTACTTTGACATGAGGTGAGCAAAGAGATATCATCAGCGAACAATACACATGGTTCCTCCATGACTTTAGGAAGGTCGTTAATATAAATCAAAAATAAAAGGCATCCAACAACGCTTCCTTGGGGTATCGAACTATTTATTATTCTACCTTCTGACCGACAGTTACATATTAGTTTGGCGCGATTGTCAAAATAATCAATCTCCACAAACTGTTCTCTGTCTTTTAAGTATGAGGCAAACCATTCATGGGCTAAACCGCGAATACCTACACCATATAATTTGCTTAAAAGAATATGAAACTGAACTTTGTCATAGGCTTTCGTCATGTCTAGTAAAATACCTATCCCGTGTTTCCTTTTATTTAAGATATTTAACACTTCCTGCATATACTTAAAGACTGCCATAGTAGTTGATCTATTCTTTCGAAATCCATTTTGGCTTTCGTCGAATACTTTGTATTTTTCGCAAAACCCATATACGCGATCGCTCATTGCTTTCTCAAAAACTTTTGAGGCCGCGGGCAACAGGGCAATGGGGCGGTAATTACTGGGGTCCATTTTTGAGCTTTTTTTGTGGATAGGTTTTATTACGGCTTTTTTTAATAATTCTGGAAATACTCCTTCATTGAACGACTGATTAATTAGCAAACAAAAAGGTAAAGTTAATTCATCAACACAATGTTTAAGCAATATCGGTGGAAGATCGTCAATCCCATAGCTGTACTTATTTTTGAGGTTATTTAATAGTCTTCTGATTTCTCGGAGGGTTACTGGGGCTAGGAACATACTATTTTCGGTAGGATTTAAAACCGGCAGGCCTTGCGGGGGCCTGTTGCCACCCAAGCCGTGCAGCGGTGAGGGGCCTGAAACAGGCCCCGACGGACTTTCCCCAATAGATATCTAATGCTTAATACTGTTGTAAGGCACAAACTAAAAAATGGGTTTGCAATTTAGTCCATAGTCAGGAAAAACTACTCTGTAAGCCCAAAATATATATGGTCACAGATAAAAATGGTTTTAAGCCAGTGTTTTCTATCGGCTATGGACGCCTTTCCATTGGTGTACGACAAAATTCTTCCATTTTGCGCAAACGTGGCTTTATGACTAAGTTTATGGCAGAGACCTCAACTCTCTTTGTTCTGTGATCGATTGTCCGATGTTGCAGAGCCACTAAATGGTTTTTCGAAAATATTAGTTTCCAAAAAAATTGCATTCAGCACGAATTGAAGCCACGCTTTCCCAACTCACCGGACTCTATACCAACTACGCTATACTAAATATAATATCTAACAGCCTTATTAATAAACACGAACTAGCTTTAGACTAGTTACACCATCTTTTGTCTCTTTCGATCCAGCTAAATATTCCAGTAGCAAAAAAAGGACAAAAGTTGAAGTAACTAATCCGAGACTAATACCCGTTTATTAATAAGGCTGCTTGTGTGGTATTATTATGATTTAGGCAATCTAAATTCTATGTTTTATTGGTGTCGATTTTGTGTCGCATACTCTAAAGCTAAACGAAATTAACATATTTCCGTCTTTTCATTCCCCTTTATCAGAAGAGTACCGCCATACTTTAAGTTTACTTTAGTTTTAGAGATTGCGACACAGAATCGACACCAATCTCTTTTTACTTGCTTTTTTTTATTTAGGACTTTATTATTTTTTTATAAATATTTATCTGTTGCAAAATTAAATAGTATGTCTTACACTTAGAAAATGATTCCTTGATTGAAATATTTTCAATGCTTTTATATTTACAGCAGTCAGGTAAAATAATGCATAACGTGTTACGCAAATTGTTTTTTCGTTTTATCCGGGTCAGTCACATTCTGTTATGACAATGTTCTTGTCTTTTTTTTATATTAGCTTGTGAAACCGGAAAACCTAAGAGTGTGATAGAGTGCTGTCATAAATTTCCGAAAACATTCGTTCCTTCTTAGATATTTCCTTCTTTGTACAGTACGATACCTTTCCTGATCCATCACTTAGTAGCCAACCACTTAGGTGCACTAGTTTATAAGATTGAAGGACTTTTTACATCGAGCAAGCTTAAAGTAAGCCAAGGCAATTTATTTTCACAGACTAGGTAGAGATATTACGTATTTATTTCCGTTCTCGTAAAGTAGATAGGGGAGTTTTGGCGGGAAAGTTAAAAAGATTGCGTCACCGCATTGTATTATTTTCCTAAACTTGTGTTATTTTCAGTGTTAGTGCATAAAATTGGTGGCATTCTATTCGTTAAGTGCTGGATTACAGCCGTGAGTGTAGGAAAATGGTATAATGATGGTGAAACGTTTCTTTTCGTGTTGTTTCCAAAACTCCATTGAAGCTTCAAGTAAAGTTGCCACCACTTTACTAGGAGTATGAGTTTGACTAGACTATGACTTGACTTGATGACTTCGACTGTGACTTGACACATATTTGCGTGAAATATCATTAACTTGATAAATTATCAATTACTTGACACTAGCTAAATACACAAAAGTGTGGAGCCAAAACATTTAAAAAAAAAGTAGATAGGGTGCCTGAAAATAATTTTTTCAATCTGCTACATAAATTTGTATTAACGTTCTTATATATTTCTATCCATATTTTCTTTAATTTAGAAATATAATGAAAGATATCACATTTTCGATATCTAGTAGGAAGTGTTCGACGAGATGACTGTGTATGCATACCTTTCAAAAGAGGTTCAACCCACTTCAATGCCTTAATTTCATACTAAGAAATACTTGAGATTTTTTTTTTCAGTTATTTTGATTTACAAAACCAAACTACGAAACTCATTTTGATAAAATTACTATGGGATTAATCAATTATATCAATTTAAATAAATAAAAAATGTTGTTTTATAAATGACGGCAATGTAAAATAGTAAACATAAAAAAGAAGAAAAGAACAGAAAAATCTTTTCCTCTTTAAAGTCGGTTGAAAAAGCGGAGCCACTTGAAGTTGATAACAATACAATAAATAATATTCTGTAACTCTACTAACAAATTAAAACAAGCGTAAAATAACACTTATAAAATAATTATGTAGGTTAGAATGTTTCTTGAGGTCGAGACAAGAATCGGGCGTGCAACATCACAAGAGAACATCGGATTACACTATAATAGCCTAAGGTAAATTGAAACCCGGACCAAGTGTCCAAGATTTATGTCGTAACAACCCGGGACCAACTATGAATTGTTCACAGCGAACTGTATCGGATATTAAATGTCGTAATTCATCAGTGAGACTTATTGGAACAGTTTTGGCAAGACTTGGCTGTTTTTTAACAAATCAACTGTGAGTTTTTATTTTGGAATAATAATAATAATATCGCCTAACGATCACATACATAGATCCTGGATCCTAACTAGGATTCCCTGTATCTAGGGATCCAGGAACTACAAGGACCATGGTCGCACAACACCCAGACTCAGAACAAGTATTTGCGCTTTTTTTTCAGTGCACAAATACTTGTCCTGCCGCGGGAATCGAACGCACTGCCTCTGGGTTATGAGCCGACCTGCTCAACCACCACACCACAGAGGCCGTGAATAAGTAAGAAAAGGAGATTTAGAAAAATTAGTTTATATATTCTCAAGTGCTATCAGTGTCCGAACTGCGGTACTCAATTTATATTTAAAAGCGAGACTTCATAAAATAAATTACAATTTAAACCGATATGCGACATTAAAATGGTACAAACAATATTAACTTAGGTCTAAATCAAATAAAATAAGCCCTAAATACATTGATATTCATAAATAAATAAATAAAAGATTTATTATTACAAAGCTACAGACTAATAGTCGATAGAAATAATTTTTAGAATAGAATAGAATACGAAGCATTTTTACTGGCAAAATTTGCGATGAGGTTGTGGATTTCTACTAGCTAAAACCACAGAACACAGATGGAATATAAATTTTAAGGGATTTAGGCGTAAAATTAATTAACCCGTGCGAAGTCGGGGCGGGCCAGCTAGTTTTAAATATAATAATATCAATACCACTTTATGTCAACAAATATTCAAATTGTTCGGTGTCTGAAAGTCAAATATGACTTTATTGAAATGTTTAAAACTTTTCCCAAGACTTCAAGATTGAGTTGATACCCTTCGTTCGTTTGTCGATAATTTTCTTTCATTTGTTCCGCGACGCTGCGCAGTTTGATGTTGTTATCTATAAGAGCTGTGGTTTTGGCATTCATTTTGATGTAGGAATATTACATTATTTTGCTTGTTTTGAAAATGACCATTGTGCTGATTTTTGCTTAATTCAAGTTATCTGTGATTTTAATAACTGTTTGTTCGAGTAATTTGGATTCTATACCTGCTGAGTATTAGAGCAGATTTTTTCATGTTAATGAATGACGTGACGTTAGTCGTTTATTGATATTAAGTGCACGGCCGCCCATAACAGTTGCAGTGTCAGTCGGAACTCTATTCTAATGTAAAGTTTCGCGTGACCTATATTTCTGCTGGTTCACATCAATGTCAATAAAATAAAACTACTAAAATATTTTCAATACCTCTAAGATAATTCCCTAACAAATATGTTTCTCGACAATATAATTAAAGTGAATTGAATAATCTTCTCCTCTTTCAATTCACCTCTATCCAATCAATAGTCCCGATTAGCATGCGTTCAGTGATTTTAATAATGAACTGGCGCCCGAGGCAATCTATGCTGTTATGGTAATCTAGTACACGGATTTCTGCTGGCGCCCCTGATTCTACTCTATGGATGTACTATTGTGTTGTGAGAAACTTGAACGGGGTCGCGGAGACTATGCAGATGCAGATTTCATTTATCATCTTCATCCTTATCAGAAACTGTTCATCTAATGATGCGCTTTACCAGTAGATCAACGCGCTCCTGTTCTAAAAGGTATTGACGCTAGCTTCATGAATATGCAACCCATTTTATTCTGAATGGCTAAGTTTAAGATGCAGCTGCAGGTGAAATTCTTACCTACGTACTGAAAGAACGCAATCAAAAAGCAAAAGTTAAGTTGAAACAACTGCTCGGGTAGCGTCCGCTGCAACGAGTTTTATTATGCTACAAGGAAATAAAGCAAGATAACACGAAAAACAATAAGTTACTTCAACCGCCAGGAAGGAATACGGTTATTTAATGCAATGGTAATCCTGGATACGGAAATCTGAGTATACCTACACACTGCCTCTAAATCATCGCTTTGCTTCCCTTTGCTCTAATTTCGGGCATTGTGTGAATTGTGACCTTATTTATGTAACCTTTATATATTCTGGCACAAAATTTATGTAACAAGCTGTGGTTCGCTTTTTGCTGGCGGTTATACATTCTGTTGGAATTAGGTTCCTACAACTCGAGGTGTATTATACCGTGGAGATTATATTTTTATGCTTTGATGAAAACTCAAATAATATCCCGTCTGTGTAATTCCTGGTTGAAACTTAAACATGCCGCACCACGGGGACGAAATGAGTTTTGTTTAGTAACATTATTTATTCAGGAGTGTATTACTTTTTTTTCACGTGGCATTTGTAGCAATGTTTTACAGCAAATTAAAGGTAGTATAAAATATACTTCGTCCCAATGGCTATTTAATAAATCTACTAGTTCTCTATTTTTATGTCAGTTCGGCATTCCAATGACACACGGCTTTAAAAATTCTGGGAGACGATACATTTTGACTAAAGTTATCATACTTATAAAAACTGTCCAGTTATATTTTTGCCGCTTGTGGATAAAACGTACAAAAATATGTTATGAAACAAGAACACGAAGAGATTAAAAGGCAGCTTATTCGCGTTCACTCTATAATTCTGAGATCGAACACGCAAACTAACACACTTTCTACCCGCAAAGGGCTTTGCGAGGGGAAAACTGGCGGCGACGCGCCAATAACAAACGTCAGCTGCATGATAGCCTCAACGATAGCATAGCATGCAGATTGTGTTGCGGTTGCTGGCTCTGTCACGTGTCAGGTCAGGTGTCAATGTCACTCGTCACCGCGCGCTGCACCGTAGACTCGCAGTCAAAACGATGCTATATTTATGACTGATGAGTTTGAGCAAATCAACCACTTATACGTCCAAGCTGATGTGCTGTTATATAGTCTTGAGATTCTTACATGACTATATAGTTAACTGAAACGTCTATATAAGTACAAACTAGAGCGACAAATATGGTTTTTATAGTATTTGATAATTTTTTTCTCTGGTATAAAAGTAAACCAATGATGAAAACCAATAACAAAAAAGACGTAAATATCATGATAAATGAAATACATAAATATTAGTTACAAATGTTCTGTACCTGCTAAGAAATATTGAGATTCCTACCGCCAATATTTGCGATTCGTCATCTTAAAGCAGTAAGCACCATTTTATTAATTCCCAAAAATTTATCTATTCTATATTTGATAATATTCTATTTCTATAATAAATGGGAGGTTGGAAAAATTGCTATTAGTACGTGGTCCTAACGCCACAATAGTCTAATTTAGTGCGACGAAGTTCCTTATATTTTTTTTCTTCGAAAAAAATTGCACCTGCTCGTAAACGGAGACAATAATTCTGTTTTGGTATTTCGCTATTGCATGTTTGACTTCACGTCTCACCGACTCTGTAATGTCAAGTAAAATACACTCTCACTATTGCAGTTGAGCCTCTTTGGTCAAACTGGGTAATACACACTCTAATTAATTATTGCAGTTGAGTCTCTTTGGTAAAACTGAGTAAAACACACTATAATTACTGCAGTTAAGCTTCTTTAGTAAAACCGAGTAAAACACATTTTATTCCTCTCACGCCTCTGCAACATGTAAATATTAGGCTACGTTTAGGAAACAGCTCGATGCTAAGGTATTGGCTTAAGTTCCATTGCAGTAGCCTCTGGCTTAAAGTGTCACGTGTCCTGCTCCAAGACATCGTTGATTTTGGTTTGCACTTTAGTTCAGTGTAAATTGTACTATGCGTTGTCAATGTATTTTTTAGTCACTAGCATACTCGAATTTAACCCAAAAATAAAGTAGGTAACTGTATACATAAAATAATTGATTTTACTAATAAAATGTACGTATTTTATTAAAAAAAAGATATTCAAACATTTTGACTAGTCTTGACGAATGTTTTAGTCATGCTTTAAATTTATGAAAAGACTGACAATCTTTATTAAAAATATTATTATTATCCATCACAGCCAAACTACTCGGTTTCAGCTATAATATTGAGAAATCCACCTATAAGCGAGATTGTAACTAGATAATACGAAGTTGACGTAACGCTGAAGGCGGCATAATATCATTAATGTTTTATGAATGTAACTTGCCGACGTCGTCGCTCACTTCACTGGGCACCCTGTTCAATGTTCATGTCATAATATGGCTCATAGGCTGATATGGTATTACCTTCAAGCAAGAATCAATCAGCAAATACTTATTACACAAACACTTATTATAAATAATAGATAAATATAATTGACTGACCCGATAGTTCAGCAGGTAGTAGGTCCTGCCATCTGAAGTGTAGGTTGTAGGTTCGATTCCCACCCAGGACAAAAAATTGTGTGATGATTTGTTTTGCGTCTGGGGTGTTATATTGTATTCTATGTATGTATTTACAAACTCAAAAGTATATAGGTATTCTATCAGTTATCTGGTTCCCATTGGTTTTATTTAGCAAGGCTTTGCTTAGTTTGGGGTTATGGCGCTGTGTGAAATGTCCACAAATAATTATAATAATCATACATACATTTAATTTTATGGAATATCAAGTTACACAATGATCCAAGACTCAACTTAAATTGGCTAAACAAAGAGATTTCCTGTTAGATATTTATTAATTTATCAGGCAATGAAACGTGTGGATGAATCGGGTCGCTTATTTCCGCTTGAAATTATCCAATTTACGCAGCCCAGTCTGAAGATAATCCACTGTCTTACGCAAAGTCTCTGCCTTTACCGGAAATTGGAATTTCTCCCTCTTACACCAAAGAGTTCTAGTGAATGTTTATAATACTTTCCAAGTTTTATGAATCTGCATCTAATTCCAGCCGTTAACAAAGTAGTTCTTTGGATGGTGTATTCATTTTACTGCGAACAGATGTTGGCGTGGATGTTAACGAGGAAGTATTCTGAATTTTGAACACGATTAAAAAGTTTTGATCGCAAATATCCGAGAATCTTGAACCATCCAGCGTATGATATTGAGACACGCTTTGAAATAATATACGACGTATTAAGTGTGTATGTGCAAGTCATCTGAACGTCTCAAGTGCGGCTAGACGCATCAGAGACTGCAACAATCTCGGTTCATTACCCTGAGCAGGGCTGATCTGCTTGTTCCCAGCTCCCGCAGTAACAAGCTCGTTAAGTCTGTCTGAATGCCATCTCGAACTTTATCTCCTACATCCATTGTAATAACATTCCAAGCACAGCACTGATTAACTGAGGAGCTGAGCTCTATGCGCTAAACTATCTTGTCTATAAGGAGGTGCACTTGATTGCTCAGGTCAATTCCAAGTCATTAGTGCCGAACTACTCAACAACTGGAGTAAGTTAGGTATATACACGGGTGACGTAACCGATGCAATAGAGCACAGGTGGCCCGGTGGGTCTCGTCAATTCAATTTGCGCTATTTACGTTGCTACTCGAGTTATACGTGATGGACCGTTTGTGAAAGACGCTTCGCAAATGTTGGCAGCTCTAACTCAACGCCTCATTTCACTATGTATATTTGAATTGCAGCATTTGAATTTATGTGAACTTATTTCTTTACAGCAAAAATATTCCAGCTTTAAAAAGAGCACGATTGGAAGTACCATAATGCACTGTATTACAGGTTAGGTTAGTGTAGTAGAGACGGGAACTGCTGAGCTAACTCAATCTGCCCGCGATCATTAGCCACGCCGGCTTACCCCTGAGCACCTGCACTTGCACATAATGGCCATACATGTGAAGCAAATTACGTTAATGACTGCTTTTAACTCAGCAGTTTCAGAATCTTATATATTATATATGACAATATGAGGTAATTCAACACTAAAAAGTATACGAGATTTATCGTGGATAGAGATATTTTAGGGTTGAAAATACCTTGATAGTTCAAGTCATTAAATTGCAATACAACAAATAACATGATGGTGAATTTCCACCATGAAGTGTAACTTGTTAGATGTTACAGAGAGAAACGGAAAGTTGATACCTATTTCATTCGAGCAGAGTCAATATTTACCGGCTATCATTGTTTTGGGTGAAACTCAATTACTTTCAGTTCATTTGCAATGTAAATTCCAGCCTTTTTATTCGCATTTGAGTATTTTCCGGGATAATGTACTTTCATGGCAGCGAAAATATTTCAGTATGTTAAAATTATTTATCGTATTTATTATTTAACGTTTGGTGTTGAGATCCTGGGTCCGTGGGGACCGAGGGTTCATCGCGTTATCCAAAGTTTGTCAGAGCGCCTGGTCGATGTGACGCGTGACCAAAATGCTTAAGGAATGAGATGACGAGCTGGTCGTTCGCCTGATGCTAAGCGACACGTCTGCCCATAACAGTTGCAGTGTCACTTGAAACTCTAAAATATAGTTTCACGTGACATTGCACTGCACAGGTCTTCCTGAGACAATAAATAGCACAGTCTAGTAATTTACATTTTAGATAACAGTTTGAGAAAGTTTCATTTGCACAGTGATTTCACTAGCTACAGTGCCTTTCCAACCAGAACACAAGTAGTGCTTACACACTACTGCTTGGCGGCAGAATAACTGGCAAAGCGGTGGCACCTACTTAGAAGAACTTTGCATAAAAGTATTACCACTTTACTGGCATTTGTTTGGCACAACAAATAAGCATTGCAATTCAACAAGGCAATGCTGCCAGTATGTTGGTACACTACCTAGTGGTAGTGAGGGCCTTTGGACTATCTATAGATCATAGCGGCTAGTATATAGTATAAATGTGTTTTTTTGTAGTATTTAGTGTAACTAGTATTTAGTAGTGGTTGTTATATTATTGTTGTAGTTCGTTAAAAGAATAAAAGCACTTTGTCTGTTTATTGTAACATTGGATACTAACGTCGACATTAAAATGTTGTCTCTATGGAAGCAAAACTAATGTTTATCGATAAATAATAAAGTGAAATACAGTGAGCTGATGAAGATGTGTATATTCTGGCTATAAAACGAGTTTTTACGGTGCCATTCCGGTTTTTATAACCAAGTTTATTTTGTCGGAAAAATCGTGAGGTAATTAAAGTGAAGTACCTCCAAATTGCTACTGTGGCTGATCGTGGTGTATAAGCGTAGCCATAACCGGATAACTAAAGTGAATAGTCATTATTATTTGATTAGTCTTTATATTTACATAGTCAGTGACTAGCTGCTATCTTCAAGTAGAATCCGTCAATGCGTCGTTTGAGACTGTGTTCCGTAGTCAACTTGAGGTTTTGTTCTTGAATAAATGTATTTTATTTCTTCTTTCTTTCTTTCTTTAGGTTAGTTCCTTAGCCAGGAGTGGCAAGTTGCGTCCTTCGGTTGTATTGTCCGTGCCAAGTAAAGAACTGCCTAAAGACAAAGAAAAACGCTACTCTACATAATATCTCTACAAAAACATTGTCTGTTGTAATGTAAATTTGTTTATCGTATTTAAAGCACAAAATTTAATTAATATTATTTTCGTATGCAATTATTTTCGAATATAACTTTAATTTCTTTGTATAGCTTAAGCCTTCCATAGCAAAGCGCAAATTTCAATTTTCCAACACTTCCAACTCGAATGCTGTTTTACAGTTTAATTAGAGAAAGTTGAATGCACTAACGTTTTCAGCAAAATGTAGAGGTCATCCTATATGAGTGTCTAACTGAATATAAAATACCATTTACATATAAATATGATGATGTAAAAAACACTAACATATAAAGTACCAAATATGCTGTACAAATGCGGTATTATTGAATTTAATATATGTACATGGACTATTTACATATTTCCTCGTATATTCTGTGAAATATCGGAGTTTTGTGTAGATTTTATTGAAGTATCTCATTTATTCACTAAGTTTTTTTTTTTTTATTATTATTTATTAAGTTCAAAAACCTTTTATTTTGCTGAAATTTCTTTATATTTCACAACGCCAATACATATTCTTATTAATTCAGCTCAAAACAAGTGCATTGCACACTCGAAGAAATTGAGTGAAAAATTTATGATGCACTTCAAACATAGCAGAAAGAAAAGAAGTAAACCTTAGGACCATAGAAAACTTTGATAATCTCAATTATATGTATTATTGCTTGTTACAATTACAGTGCTTTTAAATAGATGCAGTAAAATCCGATGTCGCCAATGATGATATTGGAATCCGAAGTGTGCTTAGAGAGATAACCAATCAATATGTGACACATTATGATTGTTTTCTTGAACCTTTAATTTTGGCATTTTTATTAGTTCTGGTGGATTTTTAAGCTTTGTGACACATCATTTTCCATGTTTTAAACATTGAAATAGACTGAAGAAGTTGACTGCTGAATAGGCCTGCTCCTATAGAGTGCCAATTTAAGCGACTGCTTTGCCTCTTGCATCCAAAGGTTTTCCGCGGTTTGACTAGGTGATCACGGAACTTAGATGGTAATGCAACAAGAGAACCATACCTAATTTGAAAATTTCCATAGTATCTACATAGATATGAAAAATTTCTTCTTTTTTTCCTATAGGCCACGTGGGCGAAGCCGCGAGCAGAAACTAGTAAAACACATTTTTTAACTAATTAATTTGAAGAAGGACCTTTAAACTATGTTCCATTCATCCAAATTATAGAAAGTTGGAAAACTATTTACCACCGCTAAATAGCAGGAATTAATTTTGAAGCATTTTAAACGAGGCTGGCAACTCAAACCAACTTGTTGAGCTCCTGATAGAATCAACATTGTAGAATTTTAATGTATAGTTCACTCATTCAGACCTTATAATAGGTCTTTACCTATGAAATTGCCGTATTGCAGTACAGACTTTTTCAAACAAAAAAAAGTTTTGATTGGCTATGAATTCTAAATTCAAATTAATTTTGTTTTAAAAATATGACATTCTATTTACAATATAAGTCTTTTGTTTATTGATTAGCGTTGTATTTTCATTACATTTCAACATTTTTCCTCATGATGGATACTTTGAAATTTCGTGTAATTATGGGATATGAGTTCCGTCGTGGCACCAACGCGGCACAAATGACACGTAACATCAACGACGTTTACGGAGAGAACTGTACAAACGAACGTACAACCCGTTATTGGTTTCCTCGGTTCCGTTCTGGGAATTTTGACTTGAAAAATGAACCTCGTGGTCGTCCGGAAACTTTGGTCAACAATGATGAATTAAAGGCGATTGTGGAAGCTGATGAATCTCAATCTACAGCTGAGCTGGCAGCATCTTTTGATGTTAGCATCAAAACAATATTGGTCCATTTGCGACAGATTGGCAAGATAAAAAAGCTTGATAGATGGGTGCCCCACGAACTTAACGATCGCCAGCGCAACGTACGCGTCGAGACTTGCCTTGCGCTGCTTAACAGGCACAGAAATGAAGGAATTTTGAACCGAATTGTTACGTGCGACGAAAAATGGATTGTTTTTGACAATCGAAAGCGCTCAGCAAGTTGGTTAGATCCTGGTTCGGTACCAAAGCAATGTGCAAAACGAAAAATGACCCCTAGAAAGGTGATGGTCACAGTTTGGTGGTCTAGTGCTGGTGTGATTCATCATAGCTTTTTAGAAAACGGCGAGAGCATTACTGCAGATGTGTACATTGAAGAACTGACCACAATGATGGCGAAACTCGCACGTCTGCAACCAGCTTTGGTCAATCGGTCGTCTCCACTGCTACTTCACGACAACGCGCGACCCCATACTGCACAACAGACCGTCTCTAAGCTGCATGAGTTGGGTTTGGAAGCTCTCCCTCATCCGCCATACTCACCAGATCTTGCGCCTACCGACTATTACTTTTTCCAAAATTTGGACAACTTTTTAGTGGGAAAAAAATTCAATTCCCGAGAGGCAGTACAAAACGCCTTTGAAGAGTTTGTTGTCTCCCGTCCTGCTGATTTTTTCAAGAAGGGCATCCATAAATTGCCACAGCGTTGGCAAAGATGCATTGATTGCAGGGGTAATTACTTTGAATAAAAGAAATAAATAAGTTAGAAAAAAAAATACTTTAACTTTTTTCAAACAAAACGGCAATTTCATAGGTAAAGACCTAAATTATGAGTTTATCGTACAAAATACATATACAAATATGCGCTATAGGGGGCAACTATATGTTTCCGGAACTGGCCACTTACATAAACAATATTTAAAAAGTGATTTCAATTATCTGTCGGTCTTAATCTATTTACATTAATGCTTCCGTATCCACTCGCAAGGTTTGCGACGTGAGACGTACGAATGCGCTCAGTTGTAAATTTCACTTAGCGGCCACCCATCTAAGTAGTGACCGCGGCAACTTTGCGAGTCAAGTTACACGATGAGGCTGATGAATACCCTTCATGCAGGTAGAGTGTGTAATATATTGATATCACACTCACAAAGCTTCATGCGTTTTGTTATACATACCACAAGGGGTCAGCGAAGGAAACCGATAACCTGATGTAACACCATGTTTCAATTCCCATGTAAATCTATCAAATCCTTCAGAGATTATAGCCAAACCCTTTTCAATTTTCAAGAAAGATATCTTACTCTCTCTACTTACATAAGAAATATAGCTGTGGAGATTGCCTTATATAAGAGGGATAACGAAAGTTTAATTTACAATTTAAGACGATAGGTTTTTACCATATAGAAATATGTCAAGATAATCTTAGTACTAAATATATTTTATAAAACAAACGTAATAACTTAGTATTCCTTTGCGTATTTTGTCTGATAGAATATCAAAGATATGGCTTAGAGCGAGTCTGATGAGAAATTGTGGCGCAGTAGCACATGCCATTTTCGATGCACACAGGTTCAAATCCAACATAATCCTGCACCATTCATCCACTTTCCATTTTAAGAACGAGTGCAAATCCTACACATAACTTAAAAAGTCATTGATGACTTTTTAAGTTATGTGTAGTTCTTAAAATGGAAGGAAAACATCGTAAAGAAACTGGTATATTCATAAACTACAATATTCTAGAACATGTGACATCCAAATCGCGCTGGGCAGCGTTGTGGGTACCTATATATTCTTTATGTGAAAGAACGTCCTTGTCCAATCAGTAGGCGTATTGAACTGATGTCGAACTTCGACTTTTTTTACTGACCGTATAAATATTTCTTTGTTTATTCTTATCTGATACAAAGCTCAAAAACTGTTTTCGCTGGCCGTACCTACGCAAAGCAAACTTGGTAGATCTCAAGCCCTCTTCAAAGTCAGCATTGACAATCAATCGACCACTTTATTCCCGCACCATAAAATACACACGGGTCCATCGGCAGCCTGTCGCCATAACAATAAAATAAAGCCACCGCGGACCCGTCGGAAGATTCCTAAAAACAAGATCGCACCGTGTAGCGGGTGTGCCTAATGGTCCGTCGCACCCGGGACCGGGACAAACAGGGGCCTTACCGCGTAAGTCTGGTGTAGATGGTAATCGTATTCTCTCTTGTTTGCACTCGTGGATTTGGTGATTGGCGCGTGCAGGATGGCAGGCGAAGCCGATTCCCAGAACAGTTACGCGATAGGGGTGTTCTCAGACTAGGGTTGTTCACTCGTTTGACAGATCAATTGCTGTCAATTTATGACCAATTTTTATCAGCTTATTGTCTTTTTAATGCACTGAGTTAGTATTTAGAAGCATCTCCCCAAAGATTAAAGTATAAAAACAGTTCCATCTTTTATTTTCTTGTCTTTATCAGTACCGAAATTTAGATGAGCGCTCGAAATTTTCAATATTTTTTCTGAGTTACCAGCTTTTAATGGAAATTTGTCTTTCCACCCTTTGTTTATTATTAGAGAATGTTTGCTCTAGAGCCAGTACATCTTCCTTCCTTTTTTGTGAATATGTCTTATTGCCTTCAACTTTTGCCAGCGTTATTTAGTTACTTACAGCCTTATTAATAAACTGGTATTAGTCTCGGATTAGTTACTTCAGCTTTTGTCCTTTTTTTTGCTACTGGAATATTAGCTAGCTGGATCGAAAGAGATAAAAGATGGTGTAACTAGTTTAAAGCTAGTTCGTGTTTATTAATAAGGCTGCTTCTGTCTGTAATATTTTCTTGCTATATACTAATTAGCCGAAATTGTGGTAAAATTGCCGCAGAAGCCACTAACTAAGATATTCAAGTATAATTCATATGTCAATACTTCACTGAATTTACATCGGGTAATTCTTTGAAAAAAATATTTAGGTGAGTGTGACGAATTATTTTTACTTTTCCACTGATTTAAATTTATAATATTGTGATATCCGGCAAAAGCTGAACATACTGCAGCTCTGTATCACAGACGGATCTCGATTTATCACTTAAGCTCGACTCTCGCTCAGGGGCTATAAAATATACCTATGCCTACCTAGCTACCCATCCTGTAGACGCAAAAGGGCTAGTATTTGTTTGAAAGCCACGTTGATGCTGTTTTTTTTATTGAATTTGAAAGTAGAAATAACAGTTCTCGATTCAGTCAGTCGAGTTTCGTAAACGAGTTATGCATCTTTGCAATCCTATCAAAACAATAGCCCGCCTTCGAAAAATAAAAAGCTAAAGGCGCTACGAGATGAAGTGGGAAGTACGATATATTGAAACATCCTATTTATTTATTTATTCACATACACAAAAAGCTTACAGTATAAAAGCCAAACGCTTCTTTCCTGTATTATATATAATTTCATGTCATCATTTATATTTAATTTCATCATTAAAAATAATCTAACAAAAAGCACGGACCCAGGTGTCTGTGGAAATGCAGATTTAAAAAAAAAGCCAGACGCTTTTGGGCCTATATGTAACTCACACGGAAATTACGCTAGAGTGTGTATATATATCGGCATTGTTAACCATGCACGAATCTGACTGGCACATAGAAGTACACCAACTGCGACAAAACAAGAACTGGACTCGGCGTTTTTCAAACATCCGACTGCATCACCATCACCACAAAAGTTTCTAAAGTTGGAAATATAAAAAAGCGTAAGGCAAGGTTAAATAAAGTGTTTCTACATAGTAAGTATAATGTATGTTGGCGAATAATATCGAGAAAACATTTCGTAGTAACCTGTTTTTCTCTGACATGTGACGCCGTTACGTGTAAAACGATGGCGCTCGTTTTATTTCATTTACATTGCGCCGTCTGTTGTGTTATGGTTTGATTCCATAGTTTGATTCTATTCACCTCCGTTAGTTGGTCTTGCTGCTCGCGTAGGCTTTATAAAGATTAATGCTTCTTAGGTCCGTATTACAGAACGATGCTCATTCATCGATTTTGACTGGCCCGATAGCTCAGTTGGTAGTAGCCCTGCCTTCTGAACTGTGGGTTGTGGGTTCGATTCTCACTCAGGACAAACATTTGTGTGATGAACATAGGTGTTTGTTCTGTGTCTGGGTGTCATATTGTATTCTATGTATGTATTTACAAACAAAAAAGGATCTAAGTATTGTATCAGTTATCTGGTTCCCATAGCACAAGCTTTGCTTAGTTTGGGGCTAGATGGCGTTGTGTGAGATGTCCACACATATTATTATTATTATATTATCGATCGGTGCTCAAGCAGAGATTTCATTCACTAATTGATCACTTTATGAATGAAATCTTTGCTTGAGCACCGATCGATGACTGAGTATTGTTCTGTAATACGGACCTTAAAGCTCTAAAACTTGCTGGTGGCGATTTCACATTTGAAGAGGTTGTGTGCGCAAACAAATGTGCTGTAGAATAAATTTATGTATATTAACACATATATGATTGTTGGAGGCGGTTGCTGTGGTACAGAATATGGAGTACAGAGGTGTACGTGTTCGTCTTGTCAGAGACCGCATGCATTAGACGGCAGATACAGTTAATTATGGCGCGAGTGACAGCAAACCTTAGCCTCTCCACGTGGACATTTTTATTAGAAAAACAACTATACTATAGTGCTTATGTATATTTATATAAACTAGATGTATTATAATTGAAGGGGTGAGAATAAAAAGGGTTTAACTGATTTTTTTCATAATGACTTATGGGTATCGTTGGATTCAGCGTGCAATTATCTACAATAATACATTCTGAAAATACCGAAATGAGGCTTAAATCTCGAGATTTTGAGTCTAAAAACGGTTTATCTCTCACAAGAATACAGTTCGCTTAGCATAAAAACATTATTATAAATATTTTATTACATTATATTTTTACAGTATGGATTAGTACTATATTTAGTATTTTAAAATAGAATTAAAACATTTTCAGCTTGAAAAAACTTCAACGGCGTCATTTTAATGTAGAGTACTCTACATTAAAATGACGCCGTTGAAGTTTAAAGTCAATTTTCTCGAAACTATCAATTTGACAGTTAAGCCCTATTTATCCTCAACCTTTCAATTAAGTTTTTAATTTTATATAGCAGACACTAAAAGCTGAACCGAAGGACACTACATTCGGGATAGCAATATTAATACCTATATCCAATTTATCAACTAAAACTAAAAACTACCTACTACAAAAAAAAGAAACATTTGGACTATATATTGACCGCGATGACCTATAGACAGTCCAAATGCTCCAGCCCACTACCAGAAGGTAGCGTACCCAACATGCTGGCAGCATTGCCCCGTTGAATTGCAATGCTTATACCTTCTGGTAGTGGGCTGGAGCATTTGGACTGTCTATAGGTCATCGCGGCCAGTATATAGTCCAAATGTTTCTTTTTTTTGTAGTAGGTAGTTTTTAGTATTAGTTATTAATTCATTGTAGTATTTAGAAAATAATGACAATTTGCCGTGTTAAAAAAAATTTATCAACTCTATATTTCGATGTGTATTGGAAATTCATGTCAAAGCAATAATGTATTAAAAAACCGCAAACTCTTCAATACAAATGAATGAAATAGATCATAATAGAAAACGCTCATAGGTACTATTTTCAGGGACCACTAGTCCGTGAAATAAAGCTGCTGTTTAAATGGAACGAAGCGGTTCGCCTATTTTTTTTTGCTGTTTTTGCCGTGCTCTATTATTTATCGCGAGCGGGATGAATCGGTCTAATGAGAACAGATTTAACTACTATATTTTACTCGCTGTTATTTGTTAAAAGTTGTTGATGGATAAATATGAAAGCATATAAAAGCGTGATTTGCTGGTGCAGTAAATATTTTTAAATTGAAGAGCTAGAAACCGCCGCGGAGTGCAATCTACAAACGTTTTTCGTTTGCGATTTTATATCTAATGCCAAAGTATTAGAATTCATTGAAGAACGAATGTAACTTTTATTATTTTTGCTTCAACATAATATGAACTTAAGTGACAAACTGGCAAATGTCCAGTTCTAATGGTAGTGGCTATAGCAATAGAGTTCGGAACATTTTAGAGTTATTTACACGTAAGATGAGAAGTCGTGTATTGTGGACAAGTGCGGTGGAATACTTGGATGCAACTGAACAACTAAACTTAGTGGTACATATAAATGGCAGCCAGCCAGAAAAATCACGTACGATAGTTTCACTTTAAAATAAGTCTCAAAATACAACTCTTCTTAACAGTCCATGCAAAAAGCTACATTGACAACCTCTGTGGTATAGTGGTTAAGCAGGTGAGCTCATAATCCGGAGGCAGTGGGTTCGATTCTCAGACACGACAAGTATTTGTGCACAGGAAAAAAAGCGCAAATACTTGTTTTGAGTATGGCTGTTGTGGAACCATGGCTGTGTTAGTTCCTGGGTTCCTAGATACAGGGAGTCCTAGTTACGGTCCAGAATCTATGTATGTGATCGTTGGATGTTATTTTTTTTTATGTTAGTCAATGTTGTGACGAGCTAGTCGTTCACCTGATGTTAAGCGACACGGCTGCCCATAACAGAACAGTGTTACTCGGAACTCCAAAATATAAAGTTTCGCGTGACACTGCACAGCGCACATCATCCTGAGATATCAGCAGAGTCTGGTAATAATACTACTCGACTGTGAGATTAGATCATAAAGTCTCATTTGCGCAGTAATTTCACTAGCTGCAATGCCCTTCAAACCGGAACACAGTAGTGCTTGCACACTACTGTTTGGCGGCAGAATAACTGGCAAAGCGGTGGTACCTACCTAGACGAACTTTGCAGAAAAGTCCTACCACCTAGTAAAATTATTTTAATTTATTAGGGACCATGACGGAAAGACAACGTAAAGCCCAAACCACTGGACTTGGCAACTTGATATTTATCAGTCATCGCGTGGATGTGTACTAAAAAAGAATATTTAACACACAAGTCACACCGCGGGCAGTCTTTAATATAATTACTAAGGTTCATCATCATCATCAGCCTGAAGGCGTCTACTACTGAACATAGACCTTCACAATGGAGCCATTTTGATCATTTCGTGCCTCTTGCATCTAGCAACTCCCTGCGGTTTTGACCAGAGGGTCTAGTCAAGTTGACGATCGATGATCGCTAACGCTAGAGAAAACGTTTACTATGTATGAGAATCACAGATCTTTATACCTGTGAGGGACTATGCTTAAGTACTTAATATTAAACGCTCACATAAACTGATACTTATATCCAGAGTTTCAGAAAATATCTACAAATGAAAAAAGTGGTTGTTTTGTTGAAGTTGATATACAATCTATATATAAATAAAAATTAATCTCTACATCCCTTGGTCGTCGCATCACGCTTGAACGGATGGTGCATTTTCGATAATTCTTTTTTTGTTTTATTTATTATTGTCAGGAGAAGGTTCTTATGATAGAAATAATTTGAAATTGAAAGTTCAAAAAATATTAAAATCTTGATTATAACTGAATGTCAAAGAGTCAAAGTCAAATGAATTATTGCAAATAGGCTATTTTTAGTACTGATGTACAATAACTTAGTTTAAAGTAAAAGTAGCAGTAGTAAGCTTCCACGCTTCCTTAGTATTTTGCAAAGAAAAACCATGTAATTGACTGGATGGCTTGACATTGCGGACTAAGGAGTGATTTAATCGAAGGTGATGTGGGTAAGTGAATTGGACTTATCTACTAGTAGTAGAATAATCTCGATGTCTTGACTATATTTTCGTCCAACACTATCATTAATCTATCCAGAATGTAAGTGATTTCGAGGTTGGAACCAGTGAATGCTTGTGTGGAAGGTAGGTATCCTTTCCATAGTTCTAGGGTGTGGCCAAGAGATCCCACTTAGCCCACCGAGTGAGTCAGCGGGACGGCCTTATGCGAAAATAACCATTACCGCGATAAATGCGAGCCACTTTGTTTGAACGGTCATTAGCTACTGACAAGACCTATTTATAGGCTTGCCTGTTTGTCTAATTTTAACTAAGTATTTTGCATTTCGCCGCCTTTTTAACATGTTTCTAAGGTGTTGACTTTTTTAAAGCACTTACCGAGTTCTAATAGCTTTTATTGAACACTGAAACATTAAAGTAGTACAAGGATCTTTTATATCGTACAACGTACCAATCTATGGACAGTTTTAAACGATATTTGCAATGGGCATGAAAGAAAAACATGTCACATTTTTGATCTCCAGTTTTAATGAGTTTTATTTAAGGTAGTTAAAAGTGTTCTAAATATTTATTAAATTTTGATTTAAGTGAGGCTAAATGGAATGAAGGAAAAAATTCAACGCCTTTGTTTTAAAGCTTTCATGGCATTGTCAAAAATTTGGCGTCACACGTCAATTAATATCATTAACCTCACTTTGTGTTTTAACAATAACTTAAGAAGTACAAAATTGAAAATGTCTGATATAGTTATATTCGCTTTTTTAAAGGTAGTCTCGAAGTGGATTTCGGTAATTTCCAAAACTTTAAATGTAATAATTAAACAGCTTTCCATTTCACCGCTGGTAATTGCATGCACTTTATAGCCCTGTGGCCTGTTGATGGCAGAATAAAATGTAATTCACCCATTAATATTCATTTGTGTAAATTGCAACAGTATGTTTAACGCTACCTGACACTTGTAATTATGTTTGCACATATGGTGGCGATATTAAAGATATAAATGAATAAGGTATTAATAAATCTAAATATATATAACTCAAAGGTGACTGGCTGATTAACTGACTGACATAGTGATCTATCAACGCACAGCCCAAACCACTGGACGGATCGGGCTGAAATTTGGCATGCAGGTAGATGTTATGTAGATGTTATGATGCCTACGCATCCGTTAAGAAAGGATTTTTCGAAATTCCACCCTTAAGAGGGTGAAATGGGTGGTTGAATTATTTTCCCATAGGTCACGCCACGGGCGAAGCTGCAGGCAGAAGCTCGTTAATAAATAAAGTATAAATTAATGTGTATCGGAATCATTAAATGAACATCCCTTTAAATATCAAGTCTCAGGTCAGCTGTTTCGGTGTACGCTGTCTGTACGCCGAAACCACTGACCAGACACTTGTCAGTCCTATAGTCCATCAGTCAGCCTGTCAGTCAGTCAGTCACTCAAGGCAAAGTCGAAAATTAAAGCATAAACAGTATCTCCTTAGGTTTAATCTGAAGAGTTGCACACAAAAACTTATAAGTAATAAAGAATATAACCAAGAGATTTCAGGGCATATCTTGTGTTATTTGAAACGCCGATAAACTATTTGAAATTCCAGTTAAAACTTGTTCACATGCTTCCGGATCTCCGAACTCTTTGGAATAGTTTGTGGATAACCTAAATATGCAGCAGGCTCGAGTTCGACATCGTGTACATATGATGAGAGTACTTTGAAACTTTCTCTCAATATATTTTACATGTATATATTTATACAAGATTATTTTATAATCGCGTAGGCATTCAGGCCTAAGCTATAGAAGTGCATGAGATTTTTACGGGTATTGGAAGATCGTTCATCTTTTCCTGCCATTATATATTTCTGAAAATTTACAATGATTCAGTTTTATTATACAGATAAGGGAATTGAAAACATCCGGACATATCTCTTCTTCTATCTATATATATAAAAGAAAGTCGTGTTAGTTACACTATTTATAACTCAAGAACGGCTGAACCGATTTGGCTGTAAATTTATGGAGAGGTAGCTTAAAAGTAGGAGACGGACATAGGATACTTTTTATCCCGTTGGACTACGTTTTAAGAATTCACCCGTGCGAAGCCGGGGCGGGTCAACTAGTACACATATTTAACAAAAAAAACTATTTTCAATTAGCTTGTCAAAGTCTGGACATTTTAGAGCTCATCTTTAAAATTAGTAGAACCTATTGATTATGATTATATATATGATTAGATATATGATAAGATATATGATTAGATATATGATAAGATATATGATTAGATATATGATAAGATATATGATTAGATATATGATAAGATATATGATTAGATATATGATAAGATATATGATTAGATATATGATTAAAAGACAGGACGATAAGTAAATCGGCGGAAGAAGTCTGTCACGTAACTTACCTTTTCCAGATTGCTAGATCATGAGCAGATGAATAAAAGATTGCATACTGTGCATCATCACTGGCTGAACAAATATTTGTTCAAACTGCCAAATAATTTGCAAGCATTTGACCGAAGTTTGTTATTGCTGTTAAAGTTTCAAGAGATAGCCGAACTGGAAGTGTTTGCAGAATAAATTAGAGAAATTTCGGATCGTTAATTACGTCAGTTGCGCTTTATGAATTACAAAGTTGTGCTATATTTTCTTTAACCTCGCTTTGCTCGTCGTCGCATATACAAGATAGACTATATATAAAACTTTGACAAAAAAAATTGAATTAAATTCATGGTTGATTATAATGAAATTTATGAGAAATAAAAACTTATAATGGAATAATTATAGAGTTTTTTAACAATAACAATTATAACATAAAAGATGAAATCTAGCCCTTATTTAATAAATAGTATATGAAAAAACCAACATTAAAACTATTATGAACATTATTTTTTATTAATAGTCACCATTATAGATTTGATCATTACAAAAAATGAAATTTGTGATTTTTTTTTCATATTTTCATTTAAAATATTAAACAATTAGAAAAATTATATAAATATAAATAATACATAAATATTTGTGGAAATAACTGATACAATACTTAGGTCCTTTTTGTTTGTAAATATATACATAGCATACAGACACAGAACAAACATCGATGTTTATCAAACAAATGTTTGTCCTGGGTGGGAATCGAGCCCACAACCTAAAGTTCAGAAGTCAGGGTTAATACCAACTGAGCTATCAGGCCAATATAATTTACCTAATACGCGGAGAGTAAACGTACTTATCTATATATAAAGGTGAGGAGAATGGCTGTAATTATAGTGTATCGATTAATGAAATATTTATTGAATATTACGTGGCCTGAAATAAACCCAATCATAAACGGTAACAAAGGGGTGGCAAGAATGGGCACGGTTTGGCAATAAATCTTTAGCTTCAGTCCGACGTTCCGATTGAGTGATTCGTTAAAATTGGAGGATATAATCGAACCATGCTGGTCTGTTCCATCGTCGGGTGAATATCGGACGGATATCTGATTCTGATATTAATTGGTTAAGTATCAGCTAAGCGATCACGTAACTTGATGACAAACGATAGAATCACATAAATGTATAGATTTGAAAGTTTCAATACGCAGTTTATGTGCATAGTTAATATAGACATTTTCAAATTCGGAATGGTACTGGTTGGAGTATTTGGACCGTCTATTAGCGGCTAGGTTTTGTGGAGATGGCGTGATTGTAGTAGATAATTTGAAGAATTAAGGCAATACTTTATACAAATCTGATAAGAGTAGATAATAATAAATAGAGTGCCTGTAATGTTTCTGTTGAATAAATTTTACATTTACAATAAAAAAAAAAAAAATCTGATAAGCCCATTAATATCAGAATCATGGAAAAGTGTGCAGAGAAATTTGTTTATTTTTAATAACATTTTTTGGTGTTCTTGTTTCAAGGTGAACGTGATATGGACGCAGAACAATGACTTGCCAAATAAATGCAAAACGGTACCGTCACGTAGTTTGAACTAAACGAGGTTTTATTTTTAGAAATGTGTATTTTTACAATACAATACAATACAAAAATTCTTTATTGTACACCAGAAGAAAAACAGTTACAGATGAAGAAACTTAAAGCTATAGTACAATGGGCGGACTTATCGCTAAAAGCGATCTCTTCCAGTCAACCTTTGGATGGAAAGAATTGTTAGAGAGATAGAGGTCGGTGATGTAAACGTGTAATTGAGTGAAATTGCAAAACAATGAAATTTATAAAAAATAAAAATAAATAAAGATAATACTGATATAATTTTTATTACAATAGATTCAGTATTTTAATGTAAATGTTATCTCTATAAATATTCCGCGCGTTTTCCGCAGAAAGAAAACTATTAAGAATGTAATTTTGCTCGACACTGTCGAATATATTGGCAATTCGCAGTGCATATATTTTGTAGGATCAGACGACAGTTGCCGCGAGGTTCCCCCGAGGCCGTGTTTTGTAGGATCAGACGACAGTTGCCGCGAGGTTCCCCCGAGGCCGTGTTTTGTAGGATCAGACGACAGTTGCCGCGAGGTTCCCCCGAGGCCGTGTTTTGTAGGATCAGACGACAGTTGCCGCGAGGTTCCCCCGAGGCCGTGTTATCAGCCACCAGTGGATACTGGGTAGTACTCAGTAAATAGCTTTACATACGAAAGCAGGTTTTCATTTCTTGCCAGAAAAAATATTATATATGTATTAACTTTTAAAGTTATCTATTTTAGAAATGAAAAATTAAATGAAAATGAAAAAAATGAAATATTATTTATTTGCTGCATAAAAACTTATAAATTAAACATACTTATACACTTTATTTCACTGTTTCCTAGGATTTATGCAGAAGGATTATTTATCAGATACCCAAAGTTATCTAATGACCCCCACACTAGGCTCAGCCTGTATCGTGGGTATGAATTGACAAGGAGATATAACCTCAGGTGACAAACAATACCATATAAATATATAGATGAGAAATATATATAGACAATATACATTAATTTAGTAAAATGGATTAATAAAAGTCTAAATATGGTGAAAGCAGGTAACTTTTGACACAAGTATAATTTTTTTGTTAATCTTTTTTCTTTTTATAAAGGTACTTAGAGTAGTTTATATTAATGCATTGAGAACTATTACTTTTTATTACCCGTCTCTGCCGGAGAGAAAACGAAACTAAGCGGCACTTGGATACAATTTTTCAAGCAATGAATTTCCTGTTCGAAGCATTTTCTCAAAGCTCTCAACCAGTTCAAAGGAGTTGTTCCGTAATGAAAATTTATCTTGGTGGTGCAATAAACGATACGGCTTTGTTTTACCCGGTGGAGCAGAATGGCGAGGGCTGACGAGTGAGTAGTTGTTGGAAAAATGTATATTTGCCAAACTGTCACCTGCGCCCAGTCGTAGCGAGTTGCCTGGGCGATCATAAATGTAACTTGATTGCAACCAATAGAAACAAAAGTTTGTATGGATTTGACAGTTTGTATACGCAGTTTATGTGCATAGTTAGTATGGAAATTTCTCGTGTTGCATTGTAATCAAAGTTTCGTGATCACCAAACTGCTGCTGGACGATTATGTAACAAGATTGCAACCAATAGAAACAAAAGTTTGCATGCATTTGACAGTTTGAATACGCAGTTTATGTGCATAGTTAGTATGGAAATTTCTCCTGTTGCATTGCAATCAATCGCACTCACGAGTGATGGCTTCTTTTGCCCCAAACAATAGGGCGCTCGGATTTTCTGCAATGCTTTAAGATTACAACGGAATGCTTTATCGTGGCTTTGTGATATATCACCGCTGCATCGGATACGAAACCTTTTAGCCCCAACTTAATGTTGTGACGCTAGAGAAACGGTGCTTGGAAAGAGATAGAAATAAAGTCCGTGTCAACGTAGAGGGCAGAGGCTGCAGTGGCTCGTAATTTAATTAGGCGGCAGTTTGAGCGGGCGCCGCCACCGCCGGTACGCGGACGTGCGCCGAATGCGGCGTCGTTCGACCAATTTCATTACACAGCGTTGTTGTATGCACGCGGTGGTGGCGCCCGTCACAAACAGACGCCGATGAAGGCTAAGACGCTAATGGTCGGAGCACTTCCCTCGTTACAATGATACGCTCGGCAGCGCTATGAAAATTTCATCTCAATTTTGCCCGGAGCGACCCGCCATTCTAACAAATACCAACTCGAGTTTATCGCTTTGAAAATAAACTTGATAAGACGACAGTGCCTCGTGAATAATCGAAACTGGCAAATTGAACACGGCAGTGGCTAAGTGATTGATTAAACCATACCATTTTGTCGAGGTTTACTATCAGTAAGTAAGGAGCGAAAAGATATAAGCGTCATAAATCAGAGCGATAAAAAGTAGGACACTCGAGCGAAACACTGGCTAGTCGCGAGTGGCGGGTAGAGATAACTTAGCGCTTTAGTAGCCAACACAAACCTTTTCATGGGAACATTGACTCGCTATTCCTGAAGGGTTCATCGTATTCATTAGTTTAATTCGTAGATAAGCCAGCCAAGCAGATAACAGATTATTTGCAATTCAAATGTGGAGCTTTTTTTTACATTTAGATAAGTTTTTAATTAATGTTAAATGTTGTTTTCTAGACAGAGAACGAAGGTCACCGACAGTTTATAATTGATAAAAAAATGGCGGTGGACTAGTCATACTATAGACGCAGAACTGGCGGTTCATGGAGTAATAATATTAACGCCCAACGATCACATATATAGATCCTGGACACTAACCAGGATTCCCATGTCTAGGGACCCAGGAACTACGAAGACCATGGTCCCACAACACCCAAATTCAGAACAAGTATTTGCGCTTTTTTTTCTGTGTATAAACACTTATCCTGCCACGGGAATCGAACCCGCCGCCTCCGGGTTATGAGCTGACCTGCTCAATCACCACACCACAGAGGCTGTCAAGTTGAGGCGAAGTAGACGTATAATGTAATCTTGAGCTCGTCGTTTAATTAGGTGGAGCGACGATTTGCGTCGAGTGGCTGGTAGTAAGTAGTTGGATAGCCGACGATCAGGCTCAGTGCTCGATTTTGGGAGAGGCACATGTCCAATGAACTAAATACAGGCTGATTGATGGTGATTATTCCCATTTCACATTTTTTTAGTGTGGTTAACCATTCGTCATACAACGTATTTAACTTTATTCTAACTTTATTTTAATAAATTTTGTTTTTTTACCACTTTCGTTTTATTATACTTACTTTTGTAACTGCTTTTGTAAATGCTCTATGACTAACTTTTTCACAAATTGCCAATAAAACGAACTTAATAATCCTGAAAAACGATGAATGAACTGATCAATCGAAAATACGGAATCGGTACGTCGAGTAGAAAACACGTTTCCTCTTACGTAATTCGAAAGAAAAGAGGGTAAGGAAAATATTCCATCAAAGAGAATTTGAAATATTGCCAAGTAGTTACACGCGTCGCCACTGGAATTGATTTCGCCGGCTTTGTGACCCCGCAAAGATGTTCCGTAGCTATACAACCTATCTTGCATTAGTGTTGCACACCTTTCATATTATATATGAAACGATTCCGCTACAATTTCCTTCTTGTGAATTTGACTGCTGAGCTATGCCAATTTTTTTTTGGTATTTTAACAGATCAAACCAAGTTTATTACTATCACCAGTTTTTCCTCATAACTCATCTACCTATATAGTTATATGGTTATTGCTCGTATACTGTAAAGATATTTTACGGTTTTCGACAGTTTTGAGAACAATAAGCTAGTGTTAACGCGGCAGCTAAGCATTATAACTAAGAACATTTCTGAATGCTGTAGGATGGCTGGTGAAATTTGAGGATATGATGACTAACCTGGTCTCCTAGTGGCATAACGTTCGACAAGCTACGATTACCTTAGTATGGGCTCCGATCCTGTAGCTAGTATCCAGGTTGACAGTTTTAGGCTTGCAGTACTTCTTGGCTTCTTTAAATGTGTCACACAAGTGGCCTTCAACATTCAAGCAATTCGAAAATAGACTGTATTTAGCTCGGTATGATAGAAGCTCTTTGTATGTAGCTCCTTCAGATGATTAGCCCATAGGATGGTCAACCAAGGAATACTCCGAGTACAGAGCGAGTCGCGGCAGCCGCGATAAACGAGAGACGGTCGCATACTGCTTGTACAATGATAGCAATTGTCTCGTGCATTCGCAAAGTAGGTGACAGAGATGGTCAACGAAAGATTAATTTTGAGAGGATAGAAACATAATAAGCGCAGTTATTACAAGAATGCTGTTATAACACCCTTATATAACCACAAGCAAAGTTAATTGCTTAATTTAATTATAATTATTTTACAGAATATATTTTCAATATACTAAAACTTTTGAATGCATTCATTTTCTTAACAAAACGGCTTCGTAAAGTATCCCCGAGACGAAATAGAAAATTCATAGTACGAAAAGAAAGGAAAAGTTACTTTTTTACTCTCGGGTCAGGCGAATGAAGATATTTTTATATGTATGAAGTTAAGCTTTTTCACTCGAGTTAGCAGTAGTTATCTGTATTTTAAAGACTTGATACCTGTTGCTCAACTTTTCATTACAAAAATGCATGTACCTACCCTATTTTGCTCGCGGCGGTAGCGACATGCTTTGCCCTGCCTTTATGCAAATCGCAAATAGATAACATTTATTTGTTGCATGCGCACATTTTCATGTTTCACAACTGTAACTTGCATCGTGACTGGGAAAAGTAATTAATTTAATAATGGGCTTCATTAAAACATAGTGTAAGAAGAAACTTGCTTTGGATATAATTTGTTTACCAAGTACATTTCTTTCTATAGTAGACATAACTGAAAGTTAAATTTACATGCCCGAAGTAGGAAAAAAAATTGCTTGAAAGACGAGCTCGTAGCAGGCATAGTACAGTCGCTAAAATCTAAATGAATCCAATAAAATGCTCGGTAAGTCGGTATTAGGTACGTTTTTATTCGTAACATTCAAAGAGGCTGTAAACTTTTGATCGTCTGTTTGTTTCAGTAAACAGTAGTTACCCTTTCGAAACATCAATTGGTTCCATTAAAGCGCTGTTTAAATAAAATTGGATACTGTGAGAATGTTAATTCCATCGTGGTATTGAATTAAATCCGCCATTTGGCAAGCGGGCTCGGGAAAACAATCAGCGGTGCTGGTCGCGGTGTCCGTTTGTGTTAGACTACCTATATATACGGCTGGATAAAAATTAATTTCAGCGGTTCAATTTGATAAAATTCAGATTTACGTGAAGAAGAGCAAATTTTGGCTATATAAATCAGTGCATCCTCATACATAAAACTAGTCTTTACAATATGAAGTTCTTGGGGGGTTTTTAATTGATTTCATTTGTATTTCGCGAGCTATGTTTAAAAGATCTTATTGTGAACGATATTTGTGTGTATTTTGCTGGTCAATATATTATTATTTAAAGGCGAAAGTTTATGTATGTGTGTGTATGTTTCTTACTACTTCACGCTGAAACGGCTTTGGATGAAATTTGGATCGATAGCTTATTATACTGGATTAACACAAGGGCTATTTTTCATCCGCGAGTCGCAGCTAGTTTCTAATATAAACACACGCAATAATAATAATAATATAATAATAATAATGCCCAACGATCACATACATAGATCCCTATTCCTAACTAGGATTCCCTGTATCTAGGGACTATATCCAGGAACTACGAGGACCATGGTCCCATAACATAAACCAATGTTCATGGATGTTGCGGGCGCTGTTTTTATTCATTGTGACAAGAGAAAAGCCTGTCGTAGCCCAGTACCTATATAGTAATACCACTACCAACCAAGAAAAGTTGCTGCAATGTGAGCGTGCATTTTCGTGTTTTCCTTTTTGACCATCGCAAGGCGAGCACGTCATTTAGACGCTGCAAGCCGCGATAATGTCCTCCGCATTTGCACCGTACCTACTTTTGGAGGTTAAAATATGAACGTCATTAGCGCTTGGAATATTATAAGAATAGCAAATTCGTGCTAACGCTCCGATAGTAAGCTTATAACATTAATTTTAAATTCACGTTTCCTCTACGTGGCAAAGCGTTAGGTATTAAATAATAATAATAGATATTTATGGACATTTCACAAAGCGCTATCTAGCCCCAAACTAAGGAAAGCTTGTACTATAGGAACCATATAACTGATAGAATACTTAGATACTTTTCGTTTAAATACAAGCATAGAAAACAGTATAACACCCAGACACAGAACAAACATCGATATTCATCACACAAATGTTTGTCCTGGATGGGAATCGGACCCACAACCTATAAGCTCAGAAGGCAGGATTACTACAAACTAAGTTATTGGGCCCGTCAAAGTGGAAAGTATTGTTAAATATCCTCCCGTCTCTTTATAGACATTACTATTTCTTTCTTACGATTAAGGACGGCTCATTTCATAATCACTATAATACTAGGTGGTCAGTCTTTATGCAAAGTTCGTCTAGGCTATTCTTCGGCAGTTATTCTGCCTCCGAGCGCAGTGTGTAAACACTACTCTGTTCCGGTTTCAAGGGCACTGTAGCCAGTGAAATCACTGGGCAAATGAAACTTTATGATCAGAGGGCCGATCACGGAACTTTGGTTGCACAGCAACAAGAGAAACTTTATTCCTAATTTGAAAATTTCCATAGAAACTATGCACGTAAACATAATTGCAAGTGATACTTTCCATATGTTACAATCAAGTTACGTGTTCGCCCTGCTGATGTCTCAGGACGACGTGCGCAGTGCGGTGTTACGCGAAACTTTACATTCGAATAAAGTTCCGAGTGATACTGCTGTTATGAGCGGTCTGTCGCCAGGTGAACGATTAGCTCGTCCCGTCATTCATTAACGTAACGAAAAATTACGAGTTATCCACCATTAATAAGATTGATAATGCATGTACGCTTTAACTTTAAAGAATGTTAAAAAAAATCTTAACAGTTTCGTCGTCTTTGTTGCTAATTTGCTATTGATTCCAATTTACCTACCTACAGTATTTATAAGGAGCACCGCCATTGCCGGCAAACTTGCCAGTGTTTGTATATTGACGATATAAACTGCGGTTTGTTTCATTATGCTATTTAGCTTTCCTCGTAAATTTTATCTTTTCTGATACGGCGTTGTTGGTAATAAAATCACGTTCAACTGCTGGGAAGCGATCATATAATGTTGTTGATCATTCCACCGATTGAGCAACCTACAACGAACAATGATTGATCAAGCTACAAGAGTTACGAGCAAATTGCTCAATTAGTTTACATGGCAACATTGTAGAGCAGTAAAAGTGTGTTATGATCAATTCGTGTATTTCTGGAACGTAAAACGGGTAAACATTTTATAAACGGTCGTTAGTTTACAGTCTAGTGGTCTGTAGAACAGTTATTGACATATTATATCGAAGCAGTGTCTGTCTGAGTCGACACCGTGAATTTTAGGAATGTGAGACACACGAAAACAGTTCATAGAACTGTTAGAATGCATAAAAACTTTTAAACATTCAACTAAATTTATATTTGGTTGAATGGTTGAAATGTTGCGTTGGTGTGATTTTTTTTTGGGAGACTCGGGTATTGAAATTTCCGGAGTTATATTTTTTATAAGTATATAGGCTTGCATTTGACCAAATTTCTCTCCTGGTGTTAAGTGACAATCTGGTCAAAAATGTAGCACACTCGTCTATAAGAAACCTGTTCACTTTCCCCTTAATATCATCCAGATTATAGCTATTTGGAAATACAGACGCTGGTGATATGTTCCACTCCTTAGCCGTTGACATTATAAAGGTCGAATCAAAAAATGTTGAGGATAGAGAAGGAATATATGATGGAGGAATCAAATCATGCAATTCCCTTTTACACTTACCAAAATGTAATCAACTAGTATCAACTCAGCAGAACCATCCCACCAAAACAACCAGAGAACTACTCGATACACAACTTGAGATCGATACAGGTTAAGAAGATATTCCGATTTCAAGTACGGATCTGAAAGACACTCTCTTAGAAAAATCAAATTTTCTCAAAGATGCGCTACAGGTAGGTATAACGTAATTTTAAGCGTTGGTTTTAATTAACTCGCCACGGTTACATACTGCGTGCCCGTTCAACCGCTGTTATGGAAACGTCCCCGCTTCCCCGATAATCCCCCATTTTACCTTCGCCAACCTTAATCTACCTACCACACCCACATGGCCCTGAAACATATAGGTCGTATCAAAAGTACATAAGGTGTAAAATCAAACGGAGCCTAACTTATTAAGCGCAGTGAAGGCTGGCACATTTCACTTAGTTGAATACCCTGAAAGCAGGTTCATTAGTGCTCGCTAGGACAGCCCGTTTTGTAGTTGGAAGCAAAAGAAAAATTAAAATTGGCATGTATTGGTGTTCAATAAGAAATTCTAAAGGATTCGTAAAATTGCATTTGTTGGTTTAATTTTGAGATGTATATACAAGTAGGTAAAATATACTCAAAGATCAAACATTAAGGAATTTCAACTGTTTACTCTAGTCAAAAATTTATTGTGTTACCAATTCTCATAGAATATTGTAGATTTCATAATGTATTTTTTTAAATTCCACAGTATTTTCAATAATCAATTCAGGTAACAGAAGTTCATTACTTTATAATTTGAGGTTAGGGGTTAATTGTGGTGGAACGTTGGAGCTTCCAGTTGCAACAAGTTGCACCACCGCATTCCAACTTGTTCGAGTAGTTGGATCATGTCGTACAGAATTAAACGCCATATCTTCACTTAGTAAGTTTGTATGCGAATTCGTTGTACGTACAAAATGGTATTTATAGGATCAAAAACTGATGCATAGATACTGGAAGCCCTCACGGATAGGTATAACATTTTTAAATTAATGCAAGTGGGCGTAGCGAAAGGTAAATAGTAAATAAGACATTATTTTTTTATAGAAGCAATACTAGCATCTCTATTTTAAAGTTGCTAGAGCAGCAGCGTAATGGATTCTTGATTGAATTCTTTAAATTTTTTTTTTATTACAAGATCATAAGTACCTACACTTATACAATATCATTTGTTCCGAGTTATGCCCTTACACTTTATTTATTTATTTATTTATTTATTTATTTAATACTTTATGCACATAAAAAGTACAAAGGAGGACTTAATGCTAACAGCATTTTCTACCAGTCAACCAAGGCGTGCAGAGAAACAATTTGATTAGGCGTGCATATAAGGAAATGAGCACACTTTGTGGGCCTTATTCTACTAGTTCTATTGAAAATTCATTTAAGATTCATTCTTTTCTTGAATTGGAGCCCAGTATCAATGTCTTACAAATTGAGAGAACTAAAATTGTGTCACTGAACCCTCCTGATGACGTTACTTAACGAGAAGGGAAAACAAAGAAGACAATTTAATTTATCGCGGGGACATCGGGGGCGATGGGTGTCTATAAATAAAACCTGCTAGGCGATCATGAAACTTGATTGCAACAAATAGAAACACGTAAATGTATGAATTTGACACTTTAATACGCAGTTTATGTGCATAGTTACAATGTAAATTTTCGAATACGGAATAAAATTTGTTGCATTGCAATCAAAGTTCCGTGATCATCCTGCTGGTATTTTGTTTTCTAAATAAAGTAACGAATACTTATATTACGTCTTCCTTTGTAACAGAGCAAGTAGATGATTATTGGTAATTTCAAAACACACTTCAATACCCTAAACAGATTTTCCATACCATTCGGTATAATAATTGTTCGGAGGAATTTCCTCCTCTATCATTTTCTCTTTCGCTTCTCTCTTACCATGAACAGGATTAGGCGTAAAACTAAATTAGCCCGTGTGATTCCGGGTGGGTCAACTAATCACACTATCACACTAATATTATAAAGGTGAAAGTTTGTATGTGTGTTTGTGTGTATGCGTGTATGTTTGTTGCTCCTTCACGCTCAAACGGCTGAATGGATTTGGATGAAATTCGGTACCAAGATAGCTTATACACTGGATTAACATATAGGCTACATTTTATCCCGATAAAGTGAAATGTTCCCATGGGATGAGCAAATAATTAAAAAACTTTTTATCCGTGGGTGAAACCGCGGGGCACAACTAGTATAATATAACACTAAATCAAGTGGTTATTTCTGAGTAAACGTGCTCCACCTTCGAAATCATCATCACTTACCATCAGGTCACATATGCTCAAACGCAAACCCGTCATCGAAAGTAAAAAGCATAGTAGTATACAAAACAAAACAAAAACAAACTCTACCTTCCTCAGTGCAAGCTAGAACTGTACAGAAGGAATGCTTATATAAACGCTATCAGAGTGTACAATAACTTACCTGACATTTACAAGAATTTGCCTCTAATTACTTTTAAGACAAAATTGACTCAATGGCTCTTAGATAAATGTTTTTACGATTTAAATGAATATATGACTTATAAAGTATGATAATATACCAACAATTGTATGGCTAGTAATTAATAAATGTAAGGAACTTATGACATTGCACACCACTGTCGTGGTAGAATGTACGAGCGTTTTAATTGTAATACCAACTATTTATGTACTACATTCTGCAATAAATGATATTCTATTCTATAAATTGAATTGAGTCTTTTTTTTTATGTTTTGGCTCCACACTATGGAGTTTTGGAAACAACACGAAAAGGAACGTTTCACCATCATTATACCACTTTCCCACACTCACGCCTGTAATCCAGCACTTAACGAATAAAATTCCACCAATTTTATGCACTAACACTGAAAATAACACAAGTTTTGAAAAAATAATACAATGCGGTGACGCGATCTTTTTCGTTTTCCCGCCAAAACTGAATTGAGTCATTCATCAACTACTCTATCAACTAATCAACTACAGCCCAAAATCAGCACCCGCCCCTGTCCTTATTCCCCGCTCTTTTATTCTCTTGTTGTCTCTTTCTCGGATACCTGTCATAGCTCCTCTTTTGTTTTCCTTTCGTTTTGTTCGCTACTTCGGTCGATAAAATAACGGCAAACAAACCAAAGTTTGTCTTCCACGATTTTAGATAAAGTTTTGATTTTTATCTATGAACCTTTTTGTTGAGTAATATTAGTTTTTAAATTGTTTGGAGGGGAAACTGTTTTTGTAACAGCTTTTTTCATGAGATTTGCAAGTTAAAGTCTTAGCTAGAATGGGATCATGAAAAGAAGACTATATAGGAGTACCTTCTAGATAAATTGGTTTCAGAGTAAAGGATTTCTAGAATTCTTTTACTCGCAGCTTCATAGGGCGTAGTTCGCAGTAAGGTACCATAATTACAATGTGTGTGTAAATTCAATAAAGAATGCATTTGTGCTTTCAATAAATATACCTAGTGTAAATTCTATGAATATACTTATCTATATTCCAAAATATACACCAATATGCCATTGCGTCACTTGATCTGCATTATGGTTAATTAATTGTAAAGATTTAAAACAACTACAAGGTGATCTACCAAAACAATCGGAATTCAGCAAACGAAATATTGAACGCAAATATACAATGACGTTTGTTCATTTTTACAAACCAAGTAAAATATTCGACGTCCATTTATCGATGAAAACAAAGCTTTAGCATCAAGTTGCAGTGCCCGTCAATGGTTATAAAGTGTGCAGACACGCCATATCGCAGATTGATGGATGCGACACCGTGCACCGGCGCGCGTGGGATGTAGTCGACAGATATGACGTTTATCGCGAGCTATCCGTTGTAATGTCACATTGGATACCATGGTCGTAGGATCATGATACTACGACCTTGTTGGATACAGTCCGTGAAAACCTAAATCTATTTTTTTTTTGTTTTGTTTTGGCTCCACACTTTGGTGTATTTAGCCAGTGTCAAGTAATTGATAATTTCTCAAGTTAATTACTACTATGCTAAGTCAAGTCATATTCCAAGTCATCAAGTCGAGTCATAGTCTAGTCTAGTCAAGTCATACTCCTATATAGTAAAGTGGTGGCAACTTTACCAGAAGCTTCTATGGAAACAACACGAAAAGAAACTTTTCACCATCATTATACCACTTTCCCACACTCATACCTACCTGTAATTCAGCACTTAACGAATAAAATGCCACCAATTTAATGCACTAACACTGAAAATAAAACAAGTTTTAGAAAATAATACCATGCGGCGACGCGATCTTTTTCATGTTCCCGCCGAAACTCCAATCTTTTTATTATTTTCATTCGAAAATAATTTAGTTGCCAAATCGTGACTGATGAGATGGGTCTCATTACTCTTCAAAATTAAGAGGTGTATTAATTATAATTTAAAAAAAAGGCACAGATAGGGCTATTCAATAATGAACCCAACTGCACGCCAACGAATACAATTCGTCATTGAGTGTACTCTTTGGTGTGATTTGCATTTGCATTGCCAATGTTTTCTTTGGCGCTTTTCTTGCAGTTATTATATTGGCGTAGAAAAAAGCCTTGTTCAAATACTGTAGATACTGAAATGAGTCTTTTTATGTATCCTGATAAGTAAGGCTGGAAATTCAATGCCTAGCTAGGCAGGTGTACGTTTTAAAACTATTAAACTACATGACTGGAATTAAAAATGCGTATTTTTTTTTCTTTTTTTATGAACATACTTAGACCCTGAACCCTAACTAGGATTACCTGTGTCTAGGGACCTAAGTAATTGCGCTTTTTTTCTGTGCACAAAGGCTTGTCTTGCCCCAGGAATCGAACACGCCGCCTCCGTGCTATGAGCCGACCTGCTCAAGTACCACACCACAGAGGCTGATGTAATTAGGCATTTTTATTATTATCATTGCAGGTTATAGAATCACACTAATATTATAAAGGCGAAAGCTTGTATGTGTGTATGTGTGTATGTTTGTTACTCCTTTACGCTCAAACGGCTGAATGGATTTGGATGAAATTTGGTACCAATATAGCTCATACACTAGATTAACATATAGGCTACATTTTATCCCGGGAAAGTGAAATGTTCCCGGAGGATGAGCAAATAATGAAAATACGTTTTATCCGCGGGTGAAACCGCGGGGCGCAACTAGTGCATTCATAAATGGCATTCCATCATAATATAAACTTTTCATAATTCCCAGCGTGGTTACTGAGTTTATGCGGTGATAATTTCTGCCTTCTGATCTCTCATGCGGTTTTTCATTTAGATTGGTGACTATTTAGCTGCAGCCTGCGGTGTAAATGTCCGCATTAGCGAATTAAATCAAATTAGTTAATCATGTATAATCTCAATATAAAGTCTATATTTGTTTGAATAGAATTTAAATTTCAATTACCTAACGACCAAGTTATGGCCGTTGTTACACGTTCAGGATCATAATATGCAAAATAGGCTTCTTCGAGAATTGTACGAGTTGTCTCGTAAATTTTACGAACACTAAAAGAAACGCGAGTAAATTATATACTTACGGGAAAATGCCCTTTATGAATTTTACACTGATGGAGTGGAAAATTGAAATGCCATGGCGCAGTTTTGAGACTGTAGTACGAGTATATGAAAATGTAATAGGATACGTATTAGTACAAGTAGGGAAGGATAAGTCAGAAAAAACAATAATATCAGACTGCACTAAAATTTGATAGATTGGAATAAGTTCGCACTTATCCCTCTTTGATGCACCCATTTTTGAGGGGGAAACACCCTCCCACTGCCATCACCCCCGTGGAAGGGTATTACCCTGGTGTGTGTGGGACTCGAACCAAGTAAACCCGATAATAACAACGGCTTAATAGCTTAACGGCTAGATAATAACACTTTATTGCTAGCTTTATGAATCAGATTTTATTAATGTGATATTTCGCTTAATTTAAAAAACCCGCAAAATAACTCAGTTTCAAGTGCAAACCCAGCTTGATATCAATTAATAAGGTTTGCGATTTTCAATATTTAACAAAGCTCGTCTCAAAAATAAAAGTTGTGCTATAACTCCACCTTAAGAGCAAAAACAAAACAAAGCCACATTATCACAGATTTCACGATTCAATATGAAAAAAGAACGAGGGTTTATATGAAAAAGTTATCGTTAGAACATAAGTTACTCTATTTTAATCATTTGTGTAATAGCTTAATTATTTAGCTGACTCGGTAGCAAGGTCCGGCCTTCGTCGTTGAACGTGATAAATCTGCATTTCCATCGCCGTGATAACAGCCATTAATCATGGCAAGGCGAATGCTGCAGCGCTGAATTATGTGCCGATGCATTAATTTAGGTCGGCAAAGGAAAATTAAATCAGACTATCACACTAATATTATAAAGGTGAAAGTTTGTATGTGTGTATGTTTGTTACTTCTTCACGCTCAAACGGCTGAAATGATTTGGATGAAATTCGGTACCAAGATAGCTTATACACTGGTTTAACATATAGGCTACATCTTATCCCGGAAAAGTGAAATTTTCCCATGGGATGAGCAATTAATTAAAATACTTTTTAACCACGGGTGAAATCGCGAGGCGCAACGAGTCATAAATATGTGGTAAAATACGTATGTCTTTTGTTACAGTAATTTAAATGGTAACCTAATGTTAGCATTTTCTTAAAAATGATCATAATAACCGCAAAAAATGGGTTCCTAAATGGATTTATATACTTCTTAATATCAATCTTATATCTTAATAGTGGACCCGCCTCGGCTTTGCACGGGCGAATTAGTAAAACGCGATCGAACGGGATAAAAGTATCCTTTGTCCGTCTCCTGGTTCTAAGCTACATCCCCACCAATTTTCAGCCAAATCGGCTCAGCAGTTCTTGAGTTATAAATAGTGAAACTAACACGACTTTATTTTATATAATAAAACTAGTTGCGCCCCGCGGTTTCACCCGCGGATAAAAAGTATTTTAATTATTTGCTCATCCTACGGGAAAATTTCTCTTTTCCGGGATAAAATGTAGCCTATTTTTTACCGCCGCCGGGATGGGATGAGATGGAGACGCACTGCATTAACCATCTCGCCCCCAAAATGTAGCCTATATGTTAACCCAGTGTATAAGCTATTTGGTACCGAATTTCATCCAAATTCATTCAACCGTTTGAGCGTGAAGGAGTAACAAACATACACACATACAAACTTTCGCCTTTATAATATTAGTGTGAAGTGTGATAGTGTGCTATATAGATTAATTAACTTATACCTATTACATCGAATATCTCAACATCGTTCTCAGATCGGTTATTAAAGGGCCTTAATTAACAAAACGATACATAGCTCCGCTGAAGAGATGGGTTCTAAAAAAACCACTCGCTGGTAGATATTTAATGCATATAGCTGTACCTATACCTGGGTTTTTAGTAGCTACTGTGTAGTGTTCTGTAGCAGAGAGTTGAAGACTGAACGTAAATGCATACAGTTATCGTAGGTTGATAATAATAGGTCTTTACCTATGAAACTGCCGTATTGCAGTACAGACTTTTTCAAACAAAAAAAAATTTTGATTGGCTATGAATTCTAAATTCAAATTAATTTTGTTTTAAAAATATGACATTCTATTTACAATATAAGTCTTTTGTTTATTGATTAGCGTTGTATTTTCATTACATTTCAACATTTTTCCTCATAATGGATACTTTGAAATTTCGTGTAATTATGGAATATGAGTTCCGTCGTGGCACCAACGCGGCACAAACGACACGTAACATCAACGACGTTTACGGAGAGAACTGTACAAACGAACGTACAACCCGTTATTGGTTTGCTCGGTTCCGTTCTGGGAATTTTGACTTGAAAAATGAACCTCGTGGTCGTCCGGAAACTTTGGTCAACAATGATGAATTAAAGGCGATTGTGGAAGCTGATGAATCTCAATCTACAGCTGAGCTGGCAGCAGCTTTTGATGTTAGCATCAAAACAATATTGGTCCATTTGCGACAGATTGGCAAGATAAAAAGCTTGATAGATGGGTGCCCCACGAACTTAACGATCGCCAGCGCAACGTACGCGTCGAGACTTGCCTTGCGCTGCTTAACAGGCACAGAAATGAAGGAATTTTGAACCGAATTGTTACGTGCGACGAAAAATGGATTCTTTTTGACAATCGAAAGCGCTCAGCAAGTTGGTTAGATCCTGGTTCGGTACCAAAGCAATGTGCAAAACGAAAAATGACCCCTAGAAAGGTGATGGTCACAGTTTGGTGGTCTAGTGCTGGTGTAATTCATCATAGCTGTTTACAAAACGGCGAGAGCATTACTGCAGATGTGTACATTGAAGAACTGACCACAATGATGGCGAAACTCGCACGTCTGCAACCAGCTTTGGTCAATCGGTCGTCTCCATTGCTACTTCACGACAACGCGCGACCCCTTACTGCACAACAGACCGTCTCTAAGCTGCATGAGTTGGGTTTGGAAGCTCTCCCTCATCCGCCATACTCACCAGATCTGGCGCCTACCGACTATTACTTTTTCCAAAATTTGGACAACTTTTTAGCGGGAAAAAAATTCGATTCCCGAGAGGCAGTACAAAACGCCTTTGAAGAGTTTGTTGTCTCCCGTCCTGCTGATTTTTTCAAGAAGGGCATCCATAAACTGCCACAGCGTTGGCAAAGATGCATTGATTACAGGGGTGATTACTTTGAATAAAAGAAATAAATAAGTTCGAAAATAAAATACTTTAACTTTTTTCAAACAAAACGGCAATTTCATAGGTAAAGACCTAATATTATAAAAACGTAAAGTAAATTTCTAATTTTTTATTTATGGAGTGCCTGTACATATGAATGTTTCTGTTGAATAAACACTTTTCCTTATAAAATATAAAACTCACAAAATACAATATAACACCCAGACACAGAACAAACATCGATATTTATCACATAAATGTTTGTCCGGGATGGGAACGAACCTTAAAAAAATAACGTAAAGTAAAGGAGCGTAGAAAGTACTAAGTTCTCAATAACAGTTTGGGTGAAAATGGCGAATAATAGACGCGTAGCGTAAAACAGCGCCAGTGTATACCATTAAATTAGCACCCGCTGCGAGGCGCATAGTTCGCGTGCGCCATCCGTTTCGCAGGCCCGGAAATGGCATTTGGCGCCAGGGTCAGACTGGAACCTTCGCCTGTTTATAGTAATCTGTCCGGAATGATAGCTGACGTGATGTGGCGACCTATATAAGAGACTAGAATCTACACTTGTAATATTTTTGAAGCAAATCTTATTTTCGACCACATGACTTGGGGAGTAAGCTGGTGAATGCGTAAAGATGCGAAAGAAAGTTGAAAGTTGTTGGTTCACGTGGATCTCTATTGACAATATAACAAAGATGAAAATTACTTGAAATTTGTATTATTATGTTGGTATGTCCGGTAAAATTGTTCGTTCACTCCATTGTCAACATAACAAAAATAAAAGTTACTTATCATTTGTATTATTATGTTGATATGTATATTTTACTAGGTGGTAGGACTTTACTGCAAAGTTCATCTAGGTAGGTACCACCGCTATGCCAGTTATTCTGCCGCCAAGCAGTAGTGCGCAAGCACTGTTGTGTTCCGGTTTGAAGGGCACTGTAGCTACTGAAATTACTGGGCAAATGAGACTTTATGATCCGATCTCACAATTTAGTAATCTTATTACTAGATTGTGCTGATGTCTCAGGTTGACGTGCGCAGTGCAGTGTCACGCGAAACTCTATACTTTAGAGTTCCGAGTGACACTGCAGCTGATATGGGCAGCCGTGTCGTTTAACATCAGGCGAACGGCTAGCTCGTCACGTCATTCCTTAACATAAAAAAAAAAGTCCGGTAAATTCACAATTTCAAATTATCAAGATGGCGACATTCACATTAAACAAAGCAAAAACAAAGTTATACCGGCCGATAGATGGCCTCACTTTTGTGTATTTAGCCAGTGTCAAGTTATTGATAATTTCTCAAGTTAATTAACATATATATCTGTCAAGTCACAGTCCAAGTCATCAGGTCAAGTCATACATAGTGTAGTCTAGTCAAGTCATACTCCTAGTAAAGTGGTGGCAACTTTACCAGAAGCTTCTATGGAGTTTTGGAAACAACACGAAAAGAAACGTTTCACCATCATTATACCACACTCATGCTTGTAATCCAGCACTTAACGAATAAAATGCCACCAATTTTATGCACTAACACAGAAAATAACACAAGTTTTGGAAAGTAATACAATGCGGCGACGCGATCTTTTTCGTTTTCCCGCCGAAACTCCAAACTTTTTATTATTTTCATTCGAAAATAATTTAGTTGCCAAATCGTGCCTGATGAGATGGGTTTTCGTTTTCCCGCCACAAATACAAAAGTTGTAATTTAGTCGTGTGGTCTAAAGCACACTCGTTTTGTTTCTGCGATCTATTGGCATCTTAAAGGCCAAATAAATACTAATGCTGGGACCTGATTATCAGAAGAATGTCGCATTGTAAGATGACAGTCATGTAACCATGTAGTGATCAGCATCACCAGATAAGTAAGATCAGTAGACTATCATCGTTTTATCATCTCATACGCAACGTTCTTGTGAGAATGAAATCCGCTTGCTTGTTTGAATTTGTTTTTGGTATTTCTCTGGTGAGTATAAAGAAATAAATAGGAGTAAGCAATTATTTATGTCTGATTATTATTAATGGTATACGGTAAAGCTTCTTATGACTGTAAAGTATTTTAAGCCTATTTATAAAACTACTACCAAGATCTTTCAAAGGCAAAATATTATAGGCAAAATAAAAAAAAACATTACAAACAACAAAAAAACAAACAAAAAAGAAATTATAAATAAATATATAAAAAATTAAATAACTATAATATATTTTATTTTTATGTTTAGAAATGACGTGACGAGCTAACCGTTCGCCTGATGTTAAGCGATACGGCTGCCCATATCAGTAACAGTGTCACTCGGAACTCTAAAATATAGAGTTTCACATGACACTGCACTGCGCACGTCATCCTGAGATATCAGCACAATCTAGTAATAAGATTACCAAACTGCGAGATCAGGTCATAAAGTCTCATTTACCCAGTAATTTCACTAGCTACAGTGCCCTTCAAACCGGAACACAGCAGTGCTTGCGCACTACCGCTTGGCGGCAGAATAACTGGCAAAGCGGTGGTCTAGACTAGAACTTTGCAGAAAAGTCCTACCACCTAATATAATATATTATTAGTAATATATTATTTTTTATATAATATTATATTACTCACACCGTCTGCTGAAGTTCGGAACAAAACTCTACTTTGTAGGGTTTACATGATTGAACGCAATATTTCAACTATGTTAAGTTAACTTTTAAAATTACAGGGCTTGGTGTTTCATTGCTCACGATAAGAATATTTTACAACTCTGAATAATTTCAGCTGGAATTTGTATTAAGGAATAAATGTCGACAGGATATATAAGGGTAAATTTACCTGGATCCTGTGGAATAGAATGCTTGAGATTCCACCTGAGGTTGATGCTATTATTACCTGAAAATAAAGAAATAAGACTAAGATTAAAACAATATTATGTTAATCAATCAATCAACAATGCAAGTTTTCCACAAAAAAAAAACACTTTTCCAAGTGTAAAGATTTCTGTTTTGTAAAGTTTGCGTTATTATATGATTTAATAGCAGCTAATTGTGTAACTCATTACGTGCTGTTACAAAAGCAATAGCGCTGATTAGAGCTTAATTAATGTACAGGGTTAATTTATGGCCTAATTGAGCTTTGATTTAATCAATTTATTTGTTTGTACTAGGTGTTCACACTGCTTTCGATAAATGATAGCGTGCAGTGATTGAAATCTAGAAATGTTTACTATCACACTATCACACTTCACGCTATCACACTAATATTATAAAGGCGAAAGTTTGTATGTGTGTTTGTGTGTATGTTTGTTACTCCTTCACGCTCAGACGGCTGAATGGATTTGGATGACATTCGGTACCAAGATTAATATATTAGTATTGATATAGGCTACATTTTATCCCGGAAAAGTGAAATTTTCCCGTGGGATGAGCAAATAATTAAAATACTTATTATCCGCGGGTGAAACTGTGGGGCGCAACTAGTTTGACATATCGTAAAAAAAGTTACTAAAAATATGTAGCTAGCTGGGTTGGCTGGAATAGATCGCGTTAAGCAATACTAAAGCATTGGACGGAGCTTGCTTGTGTTCCCGACGCATCGAAATGCCAAATAATTTATGTTGAAGATTTTAATATAGATTTATTATGAATTAATTGATAATTTGTGACGTACTTGACATGTATAGTAATTAATAATAATTATGATTCTACTAATATAGCTGTAAGTCTTATTGTTACTAAAAAATTGGATTGAAATATCTGTAATTAAATGAAATTTATTATATATTAATAACATTGTGACATTTAGTTATAAGATTGTGATTACCGATTGTTCCTGTAAGAGCATGTAACAGTAAAAATAAATAGTAATAGTAAAAGCAAAAATGTCAGGTCATGTTTTTTAGAATAAAAAAAAAAATTAATATAATTATTAATTATTATAATTACCAACTGTATAAATAAAAACATAAAGTCCATTTTAGGGATACAATAATCATCACCATAATTTGCTTAACATTCTTGATGGATTGTTTAAATAAATGTGAAATTGGGAAAGTTTTACTGCGATAACATTAGTCAATTATGAGTCCTACCGGCCCTGAACACAATACCTTCATTAGAAATGGTAATGCCACCTTCCTTCGGATTCATATCTGTCGGACATTAGGGTTGTTGCCGATTTAATTATCCAAAAAGATTGCGTGTCGGGTTGCCCTTTTAAATTCACCGCGGGAACAATGGAAACATGCAGCAAGGCCGGAAGCCTGCCAACTCGATTAGAATTGCTAAACATATACGGCTGGGCTGAAGAAAAAGATACGCTGCGACAAAACGCCGCGTTACCGTTCACTCATCCGACAATACCCAAAGTTTGAACAAGACGACAGTAAATATCATGCGATAGCTTTTTGTTTCTGTTACAGAGATAAAATAATTGGTAATGTTTTGATTATCTACAAATTATACACTTGCCTTGTAACATACGTGTCCAAGAGTTTTGGGGGTTTTGGCGGGAACGCAAAAAAGATTGCGTCACCGCATCGTATTATTTTCCAAAACTTGTGTTATTTTCAGTGTTAGTGCATAAAATTGGTGGCATTCTATTCGTTAAGTGCTGGATTACAGGCGTGAGTGTGGGAAAATGGTATAATGATGGTGAAACGTTTCTTTTCGTGTTGTTTCCAAAACTCCATAGAAGCTTCAAGTAAAGTTGTAGGAGTATGACTTTGACTAGACTATGACTTGACTTGATGACTTCGACTGTGATTTGACACATATTTGCGTGAAATATCATTAACTTGATAAATTATCAATTACTTGACACTGGCTAAATACACTGAAGTGTGGAGCCAAACCATAAAAAAAAAAGTTTTGAAAATGACACATAGATGTTCCTTTCTATAAGTAAACTGTTCCTTGAACATGACCTGCAGTGCGAAAAGAAGATGAAGCTTATGTGCGTGGGTCAAAATACAAGATCATCATACTTAAGTATAACAGTATTAAGAAAGTAACAATCAAGATTACCGCGATTTTGTCGTAGTTTGTTTCTTTGCTTTTCAATTAATTTAGGCCTGGTTTTCGCAATTAACGCAACAAATCCGCGTGAGACACCCTTCCACAATCCTCAGCTGTAAATTCTATATATTGACGCTTCCAAATTGTTGCTATTTTTAGATACAAACTATTTTCTTCCCCTTACCCCATCTTGATAGGCGCTTTCGTCGGAAATTTTACGAGTTTAGGAAATGACGGGAACATCGCTACGAAGCAAATGCAGGGGTAGCTTTCGAGAATTAATTTTGTAAGGATTTTATGAATAAGGATTTTTATGTAATGCCGATCGTAAAAATTGGCATGATGCTGCGTTTTTTTTGTTTTTACAGCATTTATTTCTATAGGAAACCGAGGCTTTGTCGTTACTACTTATGATAATAGTGTTTTTCTCATATGATGCTAATATGAATCGCGAAAGCTTTGTTATACGTATTCCAGTAGCTTCTAGAGCAAAACACATATTGAATAATCCATTGTTTTACATTTCACTGTTTGAAGTGGTTTTTGGGAAGTCGACAAATATAGATTCGCAATCGCGCCTGTTGATACATCCATGTAAATTACCACAATAGCAACATATCCATAAATTTGACTTTAACTACTTGCATACACAATGGTAATTATACAATTATATATATCGCTGTGTAATTTTATTATTAAAGGTATCGCTATTCGTTATGCTTGATTGTAACAAAAGTCAGAAGTTGGTGGTTGAAGTAAACGCCGGCCATCGATCACGGCGGACGTCTCGTGATGAATAGCGACCGATGGACGTCTGATAAACCCGCTCCCTCAACCATTATTTTAGTTGTATATAGGTGTATCCATTGTACGCGTAAAGCACTCGAAGGTTTATCCTATATTTATCTTACCATTATCTGGTACATATTACAAATCAAGAAGTAAACAAAAGAGGGAAGATGAAGTTATGTTTTTATGAAACTCTCGTGCGAATGAAAGAGATATCAATACGCGTTTTGAGTAAAGTAGGAAAAGATACAGGGACAGATTTTCATGGCGCATTTTAAATCTACATATTATCTATCTACATATTTTACTAGGTGGTAGGACTTTACTGCAAAGTTCGTCTAGGTAGGTACCACCGCTTTGCCAGTTATTCTGCCGCCAAGTAGTAGTGCGCAAGCACTGCTGTGTTCCGGTTTGAAGGGCACTGTAGCTAGTGAAATTACTGGGCAAATGAGACTTTATGATCTGATCTCACAGTTTAGTAATCTTATTACTAGATTGTGCTGATGTCTCTGGATGACGTGCGCAGTGCAGTGTCACGCGAACCTCTATACTTTAGAGTTCCGAGTGACACTGCAGCTGATATGGGCAGCCGTGTCGTTTAAAAAAAAAAAACTTAAAAAAAAAAAAAAATATTAACGAAAAAAATTGTGTTGTATGTTTTTTCTGAGATGATATGTGCAGTCTGTACATGCAAATATTCTTCGAAATCGGCTCATTCTTTTCGGAGTTAAATCCACACAAACAAGCGTACAAACTAAGAACGTTTCACTCCTAATTTTGTAAAGATACGAAATATATTTTTAAAATATTATTTATTATATATAGGGAGTACACGCCACGGCCCCTTATGTTGTAAATACTTTTAGATAAGATAGTTAATAATACGTATAGGTTGCTTGTTCCAGTATCTGGTACATCACTATGGCTCGGGGCGCGTCACTAGCTCTCACCAAAACGCGCGTACGCTCCCCGTGCCAGTAAACGTTTTGCTCTCGTAACGTGCGCTGCACGTTATATATATTAAATATTATATTTTGAGAATAGAATAGAATAGACAAATATACACAAAATAAAATAACAAAATATTAATTGAATTAAATAAATAATTATAAAACTAACAAAAACTGGACTTCTGCAAAAACAATTACGTAAAGAAGTTTATAAACGTGATGAATTAGCGATGAATTTTAATATTCTATCATCTCCTAGGATGGTCTCTACTAAAAGTAACTTCTTCACTTTAAGTTGCATCCAAAGTGGATATTAATTACTTAAGACGGCTACCAACTGAAACTGTTCATCGTCCCTGATATTTTAATCAAGATTACTTCATATTGACGGCGTATCAAGAATGTAAAATTGCAAAGGCAAATAAATAGTTAAAAATGATGCGTTCCGAGTGCACAGTTTTCATTCATAAATCTATATGTAACGCGTCGATATTTGACTGGTTTACTGAATCTGAGTCTATTGAACGGAGATTATTAACGATTTTTGTGCAAGTTGTTTCCCATAAAAGCACTGATGTTTTTTAGTTTATGTAGTTATAATGTTTCTTTTCTGCATTTGATCATTCAAGCTACTATCACGCCGGCAGAAGTAGGGGGGAGTAACAAAACAGTGGATATATGTGAGAACAAAAATCGTATATGTTTTTTACAAAATACAAATACGATTTTTGTTCAAAATTGTTCCTATAAAAGTACTGATGTATTTTTTAGTTTATGTAGTTATAATGTTCCTTTTCAGCATTTGATCATTCAAGCTACTATAACGCCGGCAGAAGTAGGGGGGAGTAACAAAACAGTGGATATATGTGAGAACAAAATACATATACGATTTTACGATTTACGATTAGTTTTTATTTATTTTAAGTTCTTAGGTATAGTTTAGTTTTTTAGGTCTAGTTTAGTTTAGTTATTGTTAATTCATTTGATAAAGTCAATAAATTTTACCTCAATATTCAAAATAGATAATATACGATTTTTGTTCAAAATTATTCCCATAAAAGCACTGATGTATTTATTAGTTTATGTAGTTTTAATATTTCTTAACAGAATTTGATTATTCAAAGTTTGGATTTAAAACTACAATCGCGCCGCCACAAGTAGGGGGTGTAACAAAACAGTAAATATATATCAGCTTACATACTTACCAAAAACAAATATTATACCCTAGGCCCTAGACAGTCGAATATTGGAGCCGTGGGGACTAAGTGCACACAAAATTTATAAAGATCTTTCGGAACGACTAATTGAGTCAACATGTGTCCAAAATGATGATCTTTATTTTGCCCAAAGGTTCTACATTGCCATTCAACGGGGAAATGCCGCCAGCATTTTGAGCACGTTGCCTACTGGTAGCGGTTTCTTAGATTAAGTTTTTCTACTGTATTGCTTTTAATTTTAATTTTAAACTGTTATCTTAATATATACTTATGTTCCAAAAACATAATCAATTCACTATTATTATATTCATTCTTATTGTGTATTTTGACATGAACAGTTTATATTTGTTGTATTTTTTGTATATTTATATAATTATTCTAGCCTTAAGCATACCTATTTTCATTTAAACCACAGGTTCTTGTTTTAAACTATTGCTTGCTTGCGTGTAATGTCGCATTTTTATCCATTTGTAACTGCTAACAAAACATTTAATTAAACTATTCATAATGTTTACAATCTTTTAGACTAATTTCATTCAACATGCCAGCTTTCATTTCTGTTATTCCGTTATTAAATAAAATTTCCGAAACAATCAACGCAGATATTATCTGTGGGTTTATTACATTACATATAAAATATAGCAGCAATAAAGTTACGCACAAATAAACTTTAAACACAAAGTTCAAACGGAACTGCTTATTTGATCGAAACAAGTCTAATAAAAAACTTTGACAGCATGAATACCTAATATCCGCATTTTTTTTTTAATACGGCAAATTGCCTTTATTTTCTAAATACTACAATGGTTTAATAACTAATACTAAAAACTACCTACTACTACTACAAAAAAAATGGACTATATAAAACATTTGGACTATATACTGGCCGCGATGACCTATAGACAGTCCAAATGCTCCAGCCCACTACCAGAAGGTAGCGTACCCAACATGCTGGCAGCATTGCACCGTTGAATTGCAATACTTATTCGTTGTGCTAAATAAGTGCCAGCATTTTGGTCACGCGTCGTGTCGACCAGACGCTCTGATATATATCCGTATTTTTGAGCAGTGAGTCGGCCTAATAATACCCCACTGTTCAACACTGTGCTGGGCAAACGTCACACACGGAATTCGTGATTATGATGTGCGAATTTCCTCGAGTCTCTGTCACATATATCTCTTTTATGGGACATGCGAAAATAGAACGGCTTTCTGTTTACTACCATATTTTATTAACTCATTGAGAATACTTTGAAAGTTAATGAGTTTTAGTATAGTTGGCTATTTGTAGAAACTTATTTGTGAATTGAAACATGTTTACTCCTCAAAACGTCGTCAGAAACTTGGTCTATAAGTAAATAGTTTTAATACCTACTTTCCGCAAACAAACTCGTGACGTTTATCATAAAAATAAAGCAATCTTAGATGTTACATGATTTCTGTGAGAATGTAACAAAATGCTATTATCGCAAATATATGCATTTTATTTCATTATTTTAGCATTTTGTTGTTTTATCCATTAATAATATTTAAAAAAACATTGTTGTAATCTGTATATGTATGTACATATATAAAATAAAGTCATTTTAGTTACACTATTTATAACTCAAGAACGGCTGAACCGATTTGGCTGAAAATTGGTGGGAAGGTAGAACTAGGAAACGGACGTAGGATACTTTTATACCGTCTGACTGTTTTTTACTAATTCACCCGTGCGAAGCCAGGGCGGGTCAACTAGTATCTTATAAATACATCGCAAGCCTAATGGCTAATTCTCTAGGATGTCTACTTTAGTTTGGTAATAGTATCGACAAAATGGTTGTTTCAGGATTCATGTTTTCAGCGTATTCACAATGCGGTAACAGTTAACAAGGTACCCGATATTAATAAATAGCCTACCGTTGTTTTTGTACCGACATTATTTCCCCTGCGTAATAATTTATCGGAATTGTTCCAAATGGAGTTATGATTTATTTTATTCTGTGTGTTACGCTTTTATCCTTACCCGCAAATTTGTTTTCTTTTTTCTGAAAAGTGTTGCAGTGTTGTATATTTTATCCAACACAATAATAACTACCAAGATAACATTATGCACGCCTTCAAAATGAACTTTATGCAAATTCAATGTAAATCAGATTATCAACTCTATAGTGAAATTGTGTTTGTATAAACTTGCGAACGGAAAAGTAGTTAAAAGTTTAGTCACGAACCGCGACCGCCTCTGGCCGGGCGATATTTTCACCCGTCGATTTCACATAAGTCTGTTATAATTTAAACAATTTTCTGAACTACAGTAAAAGAAACGACTTTCAGAGAGCGGACGCTTTAATTTATTAAAATTTCGCCTGTAAGTTTGGAAGTTCGATTTCGAGTGAGACGTTCTCGCTAAAAAGTATCCACTTTGAAATTCGACCGGTTTACGATTTAGCCCCAAAATGCCAATTTTTACGAGAAAACTTTTTCAGATGTAGTATCCCAAACGCTACGGTCGCTTGGAGCGATGTGATTATATACAGAATTTACATTTGCACAAACAGAGATATCTCGTAAACGCCAGAAATAGATTTAATCTGCTTTTATGGCAATCATAAAGTTGTCCCACCGAATGGGATTGCATAGCTATGCGACAGCGCCGTCACAGCGCAGATGTTAGATGAGGTTATCTTTGATCGTGTTAGTTGAATTACGACTGGTTTACGGACAATCTCAAGGAACTAGTAATCTTAACAGCTATCCAATCAACATTATGTAATGGGACTAAGGTATTGTGGTGTCCGTATGCCGTAACCGGAGACGGTGAGAGGTATTATGTCCTTGCGCGGGGATAGACCGCAACATTGTTGAGTAATTGGGCGTTGTGCTCAAACATGACACGTGGTTGTCTGAACATCGCAAATTACTACCTTATGAATTAATCATCTTCGGAGGCAATATTTTACCGGCTACGGAAATGTTACCCTATTTCAATGCACGTGAGTTGCTATGCTAGTTACTTTTCTATATCTGGGTGTTTATATTGTATTCTATGTCAGTCTAAGGTCCGTATTATAGAACGATGCTCAGTCATCGATCGGTGCTCAAACAGAGATTTCATTCATAAAGTGATCAATTAGTGAATGAAATCTCTACTTGAGCACTGATGGATGACTGAGCATCGTTCTATAATACGGACCTAAAAGAGCGTGGGTTCGTATCCCACCGCTATCACCATGAAATGAAATGACAAGATGGCGAACACAAACTGCCCTTTAAACTTAATTTTAAATATACAACATGTATATACAAACAAAAGGTATAAAGTATTGTATCAGTTATTTGGTTCCCATAGTACAAGCTTTGCTTAGTTTGGGGCTAGATGGCGCTGTGTGAAATGTCCCACACACACACATACATATTTTATATTCTGGAATATTTGGTGAGGACGAAATATTATTGTAGGTGATATTATTATTCTGAAAGTGTTTGTGGTTTTACCTGTAGGTAAAATTGTTTGTGTTATTTATCAGAGAGTAATAAGAATTTACGATTGTAGTTTTAATTTTTTTTTTTTATTAATCTGCATTTCCACAGACACCTGGGTCCGTGCTTTTTGTTAGATAATTTTTTATATTTATGAATTAAGCCTATTATTAACATGAACTTATATATAATAATGTAGTTTTAATTTATATATCCGAGAAAAAGGCTTGGAAAGAAAAAAAGGTTAAGGCAATATCTTATCAAGGTATACATTTCTATCTACACCTTTTTAGAGAATTTCCTCCAAAATAAAAATCTAAAGTTTGAAAAGAATTGCTCTAACGAGAATGGCCCACTGATTGCGGCTCAAGGTGTCGACAAAGGGTTCTACTAGGTGGTAGGACTTTTCTGCCAAGTTCGTCTAGGTAGGTACCACCGGTTTGCCAGTTATTCTGCCGCCAAGCAGTGGTGTGCAAGCACTACTGTATTCCGGTTTGAAGGGCACTGTAGCTAGTGAAATTACTGGACAATTGAGACTTTATGATTTGATCTCACTGTCAAGTAATCTCATTACTAGACTGTGCTGATGTCTCATGATGATGTGCGCAGTGCAGTGTCACACGAAACTATATATTTTGGAGATCCGAATGATACTCTTCTGTTATGGGTGGTGGTATCGCTTAACATCAGATTAACGAGTAGCTTGTCACATCAATCACTAACATCCCTGCTTCATTAACAAAAAACCTGCCTCTCTGTACTTTATAAAATGAATATGTTTGATCAGGACTAAAAAAACTCAGGTATTGTAATTGTGCTGCATTAATGCGTCCATATTAAGATGACTGTTAATTAAACCTTTTTTTTTTAGGGGGGGAAATGCCCTCGCACTTGTGTGGGTATGTGGGACTCGAACCCACTAAAACCCCCCCGTGAGCCCTCGTCCGCCGTACCGGGGCGAGAAGGGGTCGCGACTGCAGTCCAGCCAACTCGCCCCCGACTGTTAATTAAACCTAAGAAAACCCTATGAATATCTTTTCATGTCCCCCTGTCTAGCTCTCATTACTCTTTTTTGCTTTAATTCACATTTAGGTGAGAATTTAATTAATTCCTACGGCTGAAGCTCGCCTATTCGTCCTGTGGAGTGAACCGTATAACCTAATGGACTTTCGCTGTCTAGAGGCCCGTAATTTCATGCGGGACCTTTCTGGGTCCTGCGAATTGCATTATTATATACCTCTCACAAAGTATATTTGGCTAGTTGGCTTTTGAACGTATAAATGTGAATATTATATGACTGGCCCGATAGCTCAGTTGGTAGTATCCCTGCCTTCTGAACTGCTGGTCGTGGGTTCGATTCCCACCCAGGACAAACATTTGTGTGATGAACATCGATGTTTTTTCTGTGTCTGGGTGTTTATATTGTATTCTATGTATGTATTTACAAACAAAAAGTATCTAAGTATTGTATCAGTTTTCTGGTTCCCATAGTATAAGCTTTGCTTAGTTTGGGGCTAGATGGCGCTGTGTGAAATGTCCACACATATTTATTTATTTATTTTATTATTTATTTATATATTATATATAAAAGAAACTGGTGTTAGTTACATTATTTATAACTCAAGAACGGCTCAACCGGTTTGGCTGAAAATTGGTGAGGAGGTAGCTGAGAACTAGGAGATGGACATAGGACTTTTAATCCGGACCGAGTTTTACTAAGTCACTCATGCAAAGCCGGGGCGGGTCAACTAGAAAAATATATTTAGTAAGTCTCTTTGAGAATCTTACGTTTGGTTCTCTCAAATCCACTGCTGAAGGACGCCCGCTGCTGAACGCAGACCTCATAAAATACCATTTTGGATGATTCTCATAGAGGGTAGCCCCCTAGGGTTTGAAATAATCCTCATGCTTGGTAGCTCGGTGATCGTAGAAGATTTTAATCTACCCAGGAAAGAGAATTTCGTTTCTGTACTGTATAGTATTTAAATAAATAAATAAATAATATGTGTGGACATCTCACACAACGCCATCTAGCCCCAAACTAAGCAAAGCTTGTACTATGGGAACCAGATAACTGATACAATATTTATATACTTTTTGTTTGTAAATACATACATAGAATACAATATAACACGCAGACACAGAACAAACATCGATGTTCATCACACAAATGTTTGTCCTGGGTGGGAATCGAACCCACAACCCGTAGTTCAGAAGGCAGGGTCACTACCAACTGAGCTATCGGGCCAGTTTTTCTGTGTAATAGGATATTTATACTTTTAAAATTGAAGATAGACCACTGTAATTAAATCTACTGATGTAATTATGATTGATACTCGAGTGAAAGTAAAAATTAAATCAAATCGCTGCCATTCTCTAACATCTTTCTTAGAAAATGGTCAACGCCGCAACCTGAGTCAAAATTTATTCAATGTAGTAATTTCTATTCAAAAAAGTCAAGTGAATCTTCAGTAACTATTATGAAAACACAGTATAGAAACACTCCGCAATGCAATTCATGCATTCCGGATTCAATCAATCAATCAATCAAATAATCATTTATTAACATAAAACCTTGGATTCACCTACACAAATCTTTTAACGATTCGCGTAGTTCTAAAAAGACGAATTATTTCTGAACAAACGGACAAATTGAATATGCACGTACGTTAATCTCCTTGAGCTACTTCAGACCACTTTTACAGTGCTCTCACTGCTACTGAAGCTGTGACAAAGACTAACGTACCTTTAGATGTATACTTACCTACAGTTGAGCACAATCCCCCGGGAGACGTCTTTTGAAATTTAAATAGGGTTACGTCGGGACCAAACACCGACGGTACTAAACATATTCTATTATAGGTAGCAAACATTTCTGAAAGCTTGGTGACCCTGCGCGCGGAACTGCGAAACTAGCTGTTGTTTTCTATCGTGATTTTGCGAAACTCGTAAAAATGTTGCTAGAAGCTACATCTGAAATACTGTTTCTTGATATTTTAAGAATGATTTTGCTGCTTATATACTCATACTAGAGGAAGACCACGACCTAACCTGCATTTATTCTTAGGTCCGTATTACAGAACAATGCTCAGTCATCGATCAGTGCTCAAGCAGAGATTTCATTCATAAATTGATCAATTGGTGAATGAAATCTCTGCTTGAAAACCAATCGATGGATGCAAAGTTCGTCTAGGTAGGTACCACCGCTTTGCCAGTTATTCTGCCACCAAGCAGTAGTGGGCAAGCACTACTGTGTTCCGGTTTGAAGGGCACTGTAGCTAGTAAAATTACTGGGCAAATGAGACTTTATGACCTAACCTCACAGTTTTGTAATCTTATTACCAGACTGTGCTGATGTCTCAGAATGACGTGCGCAGTGCAGTGTCACGCGAAACTATATTTTAGTGTTTCAAGTGTCACTGCAACTGATATGAGCAGTCGTGTCGCTTAACATCAGGCGAGCGGCTTGCTCGTCATGTCATTTCGTAACATAAAAAAAAACATCCCATTATATCTGCATAACTGTTGAATTTTCAAAAATATAATTTTAGTACACTATTAAAGAAAAAGACATCCTCGAACTATCAAGTATCTATCAAAGTTCGAGAGGTTTGGGCTGTAGGTACCCCTATACGCTATCAGTCTAGTCAGTAAAATCCGTCAGTCATTCAGTCACACAAAACAAAGCTTTTTATTTATATAATTAACTGGCCCGTTAGCTCAGTTGGTGTAACCCTGCCTTCTGAGCTGTACGTTGTGGGTTCGATCCCTACTCAGGACAAATATTTGTGTGATGAACATCGATGTTTGTTCTGTGTCTGAGTGTTATATTGTATTCCAAATATATATTCATTATTAAAAAAGTATGTAAGTATAGTATCAGTTATCTGGTTCCTATAGTACAAGTTTTGCTTCGTTTCAGGCTAGATGGCTCTGTGTGTAATGTAAATTTTTTTTTTTAGTTTGGCTCCTCACTTTTGTGTATTTAGCCAGTGTCAAGTAATTGATAATATCTCAAGTTAATTAATATCATATAATGTGTCAAATAAAGTCAAGTCACAGTCCAAGTCATAGTCTAGTCTAGTCGAGTCATACTACTAGTAAAGTGGTGGCAACTTTACTAGAAGCTTATATGGAGTTTTGGAAACAACACGAAAAGAAACGTTTCTTTATCATTATACCATTTTCCCACACTCACGCCTGTAATCCAGCACTTCACGAATAGAATGCCACTAATTTTATGCACTAACACTGAAAATAACACAAGTTTTGGAAAATCATACAATGCGGTGACGCTATCTTTTTTGCTTTCCCCCCAAAACTCCACAAATATTTATATACTTAGTATAAAAAAGACTTTAGACACACGCACACGTAAAATCTGCAAGTAAACCTATAACTACAAAAACTGCGTCTCATCTCTACTGTTACTAATATAAACGTCATCGCTTATCTCTCTCTACAAACATACTCCACGACAAGTGGAAGTGGGTAAGGCTATATAATAAATCAAGTTATCGAACAGCCTAAAGCATGTGATGCCATTCATTGCGCAACATCGTATTACGGAAGTTATACGAAATTGTATTCGCTGTTATGTGACGTGGACTTCATAAACTCAGTAAATAGGCTCGCGTGAGATACCGCAGTTTCGACTGGATATAAACGCATTCATTGTTTTTGTTTACAGCAACATGTTTAATACGTTCTAACTTTTATAATGGATTAAAAAACTTTCTCAATGGAGAGGGTAAACTTTCCGCGAGAGGTTGTAAGTGAAACACGCAAACCATTGCAAAAATATGTTTACCTAGAGCGCCCGAGCTTGTTACAGGCACACGTGGCTTGTAGCTCGGTTGCTATAATAATAATAACAATCATATACATAGATCCTGGACTCTAACTAGGATTCCCTGTGTCTAGAGACCCAGAGACTACGAAGACCATGGTCCCACAGCACCCAGACTCAGAACAAGTATTTGAGCTTATTTTTTTCTGAGCACAAATACTTATCCAGCCGCGGGAATCGAACCAGCCGCCTCCGAGTTATGAGCCAACCTGCTCAACCACCACACCGCAGAGGCTGTCGAATGGTATATTTGCTTTTATGCAACATAAGATACTGTTTTACAAGATTGCATTGTTTTAACACTTTCTGTACTTTCGGGTTTTTAAATATTCACAAGCAAAGCTCACAGGGTAAGTAAATTGCATAAAAAATATAAAATAATTAAATAAAAATAAATAATTACACATAAAATATTCTCAAACACATTGAATGAGTTTTGGTTAGCTACGCTCATTACAGCAATGCAATAGCATCAATTTCAACCGCAGAACACGACGAGGAAGTAAAATTAAGAACCATGCATAAAATTAAACCAAAATATGTGCATGAATAACTCTAACTTATAAAGTTTTCTAGTTTTACATGTCGCTACTGAAACTAAAGTAACACAGTTGCAACTTCCACCAGTTCGTGAATATTTACGATATTGTAGCATTGTCGCGTGAAGAATATTTGCCTGTTTTTATTAACATTTCGTGCACTATTTTGACAACAGCACATAGTATAATAAGAGTTATTATCTATTTGGCGTGAATGGTTCTACGTCGCGATGCTACGATACCCATATTTTATTATGTCAGGATGTTACCTTTAAAGTGGTTTAGTAAATAAAGTACGAAAAATGTGAATAGAGCTATTATAATTTATATTTAAAACGCTTTAAATCTTAATATGTATAAGCTATCTTGGTACCAAATTTAATCCATTCAGCCGTTTGAGCGTGAATTAGTAAACAAACATAGGTACACACATACACACAAAACCCATACAAACTTTCGCCTTTATATTCACTGTATATAAATGTATATATCCGAATATATATCGGTCTTAAAAAAAATATATATAAATGTCGCCGCGAGCATAATTGACCATTTAATTTAAATCAAAAGTTTCTTTACCTATCTAATTGATTATGTGTAAAATTAGTAATTTCAAATTATGTGAATTGATTTGAGATCAGGTGCATTAATGTCGTTGTAAATAAGTAAATATGAAATTAATAAGGTTGATTTAAATTAGAAACAGATTCTATACTCAAACGAGTTCCTTTAAAAATATTCAAATAAATCTCTTTAGCTTTGTTTATCCTATGTTAGTTGTCGAATTCATTATTTGTATGTAAAACTCTCATGCCTAATTATTACGGATGTATTTGGAATCAAGTGAAGTTAAAAGTGTTGTAAGCGTTAATATTCTGTTGGATTTTTAATAGCCTACACCAGCGCGTTGCGATGGTGTTCAAGTAAGTTTCCGTTTAACTTCCTACGAAGTACTTTGGCTTTTGATTATTAGTAAATTAATTTCCCCAATATTATTAAGGATTTTAAATAAGCTTTATAAGTAATTACTAGTCGATTGTATTTATCTAAAACCATGGTACTGTCAGATTCATAACACATTCCAAGCGTTCGCAGCGCCGCCTATCGACGTTTATACAAACTAAAATGACATTTGGTTATGGCGCGCAAGATGGCGGCGACCGAACGGTGGGAGTGTAAAAATGAACTGACAGGAGCGCAGTCTGTTGGGGATTTTCGAGCGAAAAACATTGTAAGTGAACTCTGTAGACTTTTAATAAATTAATGATTTAAATTCAGTGTTTTTAAAGTGATTTCCTTTAAGTTAATTTGAGTAGGCTACAACTACTGCTTGAGATATCATGCTTAGCTTGGATTAAGATTTAATAGTGGTTTTATTATGTTGAGTGGCAGAACCAAACGGCCATAAGGTCGGTGGTTCTGCATATTTTTAAAAAGCTACTTTTATTCGTCACTTCGTTATCAGAAGTGGGATCGCATTCCACAACAGCGATCCCTTTACTGCTGGTCATAAATAATTTCAGATTTCCTGACTACCTACATCAGTGCATCGAAGGACAAGCCATGAATCCGCCAGAGCCGAATGCGTCAACGCCGTGCGCATCGACACCGAGCGCGAGCATCACGCACCAACCTGATGGAGCAGGAGCACCAACGCGGTCGCCGCTGAGCGAGCCCTCTACAAGCGCAGCCACGGGCTTGCCACCGCTGCCAGTACAGGCGGGTAACGTACCACCTGAATTTTTCTTACATATGATGACTATGATGCAAAACATGAGTGATCGACTAATTCAGCAACAGCAATTGGGCGATAAGATTAAAATTACTGAAGTGTTTCTGCCTTCTTATGACCCGGATGGTACCGTTGGGGTTCGTGAGTGGTGTGATCACATTTCTACTGCTAAGAACACTTATCAGCTAAGTGACTATGATATGCGCATGAAAGTAACTAGCTTATTGAAAGGTCGTGCCAAGATGTGGGCTGATAACTGGCTAGTAACGACTTCCACATGGGAAGAGCTTCGTCAAAATATCATCACCACATTTGAACCCGAAAGTCGATACTCGCGAGACATCTTAAGGTTTAGAGAACATTCTTACGATCCTTCGAAAGACATAGCAGAGTTCTTATCTCAATCGTGGATATTATGGAGGCGTGTGACCAAGGACAAGCTTGACAACAGCGATGCTGTTGAAGCGGTGATAGGAACTGTGGGTGACGAACGCCTCAGAATCGAATTAATGAACGCCAGAGCTACCTCAGTGCCCGAATTAATCTCTGTTGCCTCTTCAATTCGCGTTAAGCGTCAAGCTCAACGTAACCCCAGTCATCCACCTCTGAAACGTTCAAAGTTTTCCGTTGATAACCGAAATACCCCGTTTTGTAATTTCTGTAAGAAAGTTGGCCATGTTTACAGCAATTGTCGCAGTAGACATGACCAAAATTTACAGCCTACATCTGCCGAAAAAGGATCCTCGTCCACTGCTTTGCCTAGGGCTACTGATAAGTTTTGTTCATTTTACTCGAAACCCGGTCACACTTTTGACGCCTGTTTTCGCCGAGAAAAACAGATCACTTCGAACGTAAATTTCGTGTCAAGCAACAAATCGACTTTGAACACCATGCGAATTAGTGTCAATGATCAAGTGATCAACACTGTTTTCGATAGCGGTGCAGAATGTTCCGTAATGCGTGAATCGATCGCAAATAAATTACCCGGGTGTAGGAGACAAGTGGTCAATTACTTACGTGGAATAGGTCCCTTCCCAGTAGTGTCGACAAGTACTTTGACAGCAGTTTGCGTTATTGACAACATCAATGTTGAGATTGTGTTCCATGTCTTACCTGACTATGAAATGACGTCAGATGTTTTAATCGGTTCAAATTTGCTGCAGGAAACCGGTCTAAGTGTAATTGTTACGCAAAATAGCGCGACTTTGCTATCTCAACCCCGTGTTATGCACATACGGTCTAGCAGTCCCATGTTTGAAAACCTCAATCATGACTTGACAGACGAATCTGAAGTTGATCAATTGCTAATTTTGCTTAACAAATATCTCGACATTTTTATTCGTGGTTTTGCAAAATCGCGGGTAAATACAGGTGAACTAGAAATTCGCTTAAAAAATCCCGATAAATATGTCGAACGTAGGCCCTATAGACTGAGTCCGGTCGAGCGTCAGAAGGTTAGGGATATTGTTAGCGAACTGGTAGATAACAATATTATCCGAGAGAGTAGATCTCCATATTCCAGCCCGATTATATTAGTTAAAAAGAAAAACGGTGACGACCGCATGTGTGTAGATTATAGAGAACTGAATGCTAACACGGTTCGTGACCACTATCCTCTTCCACTGATTGCGGATCAGATTGACTGACCAATTAGCAGGCGGCCTATACTACACGAGCCTTGACATGGCTTCTGGTTTCCACCAAATCCCTATTTCCGCTGACTCCGTCGAGAAAACTGCCTTCGTCACGCCAGACGGGCTGTACGAATATCTCACAATGCCATTTGGACTGTGTAATGCCCCGTCCGTCTATCAGAGATGTATAAACCGCGCTCTGGGACCCCTCCTAAACCAAGGTAGTGCTGATAACGGTTATCACGATAGCGTGGCTCAAGTCTACATTGATGATGTCATAAGTAAATGTAGAGATTTCGCTAGCGGACTCGCATTTTTAGAGAAGATCCTTGTTGCTTTACGCGAATCAGGTTTTTCAATAAATATTGACAAATGCTTGTTCTTCAAACGTTCTATTGAGTACCTCGGTAATGTAGTGGAGAATGGTCAGGTCCGTCCAAGTCCCAAAAAGGTAGAAGCACTTGTAAAAGCTCCCGTACCTACCACTGTCAAGCAAGTGCGTCAATTCAACGGTCTTGCGGGCTATTTTCGGCGCTTTATTCCCGACTTCGCGCGAACCATGGTCCCTTTATATGATCTAACTAAGCAGGGCGTTAGGTGGCAATGGACTCATGTTCATGAAGAGGCACGTCAAAAGATTATCCATCACCTTACATCCACGCCTGTGCTCACGATATTCCTAGAGGGTGAACCTATCGAACTGTTTACCGACGCGAGCAGTGTCGGATTTGGCGCTATACTCGTCCAGATTATTAACGGCCGACAGCACGTAGTAGCCTACTTCAGCATGCGCACCACTGACATAGAAAGCCGGTATCACAGCTACGAACTCGAGACGCTGGCAGTAGTTCGGGCAATCAAACACTTTCGCCATTTCCTCTATGGACGCAAGTTTAAAGTGATTACCGACTGTAACGCACTAAAAGCCTCAAAGCATAAACAAGACCTGCTACCTCGCATACACAGATGGTGGGCCTATCTTCAAAATTTCGATTTTGACATAGAGTACAGGAAGGGCGAGCGAATGCAACATGCAGATTTTTTGAGCAGAAATCCAGATCCTCTGACAGTAAACGTCCTGTCCAATAACTTAGAGTGGATCAACATAGAACAACGACGCGATAGCCAGCTTAGGCCTATGATCGATACTCTGCACAGTGGTGACGATGTCCCTGGATATGTCCTTGAAAACAATGTGCTTAAACACGTTAAGAGAGACCCAATTCTAGGCACACAGAAACTAATTGTAGCGCCAAAGTCCTTTCAATGGAGTCTTATAAATACGTACCACACAGCCCTTAAGCACCCAGGATGGGAAAAGACACTCCACAAGATCAGAGAGACTTACTATTTTGATAAGATGTCTACCATCGTGCGTGAGTTTGTAGACAACTGCGTGGTGTGCAGGACATCGAAACAAACATCTGGAGCGACGCAAGTACAGCTACATCCAATACCAAAGCCTACGGTACCGTTTGAGGTTATCCACATGGACATAACCGGCAAACTTGGCACAGCGAACGAGCAAGAGTATGTAATCGTTACAATAGACGCATTTACAAAGTATGTACTTTTCCGCTACACTAATGACAAGAGCCAGCACAGTACTCTCGCAGCCTTGAAGCAGGTCATTCATCTCTTTGGTGCACCGAGAAAAATTATTGTGGACGGTGGCCGTGAGTTTCTTGGTGAGTATAGGAACTATTGTGACAGCTTTGGCATTGAAATTCACGCTATAGCCTCCGGGGTGAGTAGAGCTAACGGACAAGTCGAGCGCGTTATGGCCACCCTGAAGAACGGTCTCATCATGATCAAAAATTATGATACCCCAGACTGGCATACAGCACTAGAAGGACTACAACTTGCTCTTAACTGTACCGTTCACAGGGCTGCAGGTGCGGCTCCGCTCACATTGCTGACTAGACGTCAGAACTGCGTGCCACCAGAGTTACTAAACTTGGTAAACCTAGATAACACGTCCATCGACATTGAAGCTCTAGAACGACATGTACACCTAAGAATGACCGAAATGTCTTCAAAGGATAAAGAGAGGTTTAATAAAGGGCGTGCTAAAATTCATTATTTCCAACGAGGCGATTTCGTTCTGATTAAAAATAATCCTAGAAACCAGACTTCTCTCGATCTTAAGTTTAGCGTGCCTTACGAAGTTCACAGAGTACTCGAAAACGACCGGTACCTCGTTAAAAAGGTCATTGGTCACCATGGGCGTCCCCGCAAGGTGGCGCACGATCAACTACGGCGCGCCCCGCAACCTGGAGCCGTCACCCAGCCGGCCGTGTCGCCGCGAGACGACCAGCAAGCTGGAACATCGGGTGCGCCAGCGCAACCCCAAGCGAACGAGTCTACAGATTAAGCAATCATCTGCGTGTCATATGGAAGTTATTCTTGGTGAGAAGCTTTCATATTATTTTTTTTATTTGTGCTTAACATTCTATTTCTATTGGCTCGTGGAGTTGTCCAATAATTATCATTATTAAAAAAAATTAAAAAAAAAAAAAAAAAATAATAAAAAAAAAAAAAAAATAAATTAAAAAACAAAAATACAAAAAAAACTAAAAAAAAAAAAAATTTAAAAAAAAAAAAAAAAAAAAAAACTAACCCGGCTCTATTGGCGCGTGGAGTAGTCCAATAGTCAAAACAAATTACAGCCTTACAAGGTTCTATTAGCACCTTTGGTGTCTAATAGTCAAAACTGTCATAGCCTTGTAAGGTTCTATTGGCGCGTGGAGTAGTCCAATAGTCAAAACATTTATGAAAATGTCCTATCCTGAAAGAATAATATAGCCCCTGTGTACCACGGCGTACAGGACCGCCCAGAGCACAGCATCGACCCTTCCTACTATCCCTTAGAGCCTCTGTTTTATACAGCATCGACCTCTCCCCGACCTATCCTTACCTTTACTAACCATCATTTTACTATTTGCATGTGATATGAGCAGTATTACAAAACAATGTTCTACAATTATTCTGTTGTCATGTGGAATGAGCAGATATTGTCACAATTTAAATAAATATTTCTACAATCTGTTGTCATGTGGAATGAGCAGACGTAGTCAAATTACAATGTCATCTAAATCATAGGTTTAGGTTTACTGTGGAAGTACCTAGCCTCAAAATATTCATTTATTTATTTCAGGAAAATCTTGGAGCGATGCAGAGCACGCATCGCACGTCAGAATGGCCGTGTCGCCGCGAGCATAATTGACCATTTAATTTAAATCAAAAGTTTCTTTACCTATCTAATTGATTATGTGTAAAATTAGTAATTTCAAATTATGTGAATTGATTTGAGATCAGGTGCATTAATGTCGTTGTAAATAAGTAAATATGAAATTAATAAGGTTGATTCAAATTAGAAACAGATTCTATACTCAAACGAGTTCCTTTAAAAATATTCAAATAAATCTCTTTAGCTTTGTTTATCCTATGTTAGTTGTCGAATTCATTATTTGTATGTAAAACTCTCATGCCTAATTATTACGGATGTATTTGGAATCAAGTGAAGTTAAAAGTGTTGTAAGCGTTAATATTCTGTTGGATTTTTAATAGCCTACACCAGCGCGTTGCGATGGTGTTCAAGTAAGTTTCCGTTTAACTTCCTACGAAGTACTTTGGCTTTTGATTATTAGTAAATTAATTTCCCCAATATTATTAAGGATTTTAAATAAGCTTTATAAGTAATTACTAGTCGATTGTATTTATCTAAAACCATGGTACTGTCAGATTCATAACACATTCCAAGCGTTCGCAGCGCCGCCTATCGACGTTTATACAAACTAAAATGACATTTGGTTATGGCGCGCAAGATGGCGGCGACCGAATGGTAGGAGTGTAAAAATGAACTGACAGGAGCGCAGTCTGTTGGGGATTTTCGAGCGAAAAACATTGTAAGTGAACTCTGTAGACTTTTAATAAATTAATGATTTAAATTCAGTGTTTTTAAAGTGATTTCCTTTAAGTTAATTTGAGTAGGCTACAACTACTGCTTGAGATATCATGCTTAGCTTGGATTAAGATTTAATAGTGGTTTTATTATGTTGAGTGGCAGAACCAAACGGCCATAAGGTCGGTGGTTCTGCATATTTTTAAAAAGCTACTTTTATTCGTCACTTCGTTATATATATATATATATTGTTGGAAATCCTAAGTGGTTTTAGTTTTAAAAAAAAGTAACTTTACAATCAACATACAAATATTTATTAAGATTTTACTAAGAACCGACAATAATTAATAGCGTGATTTTATAAAACGTCCGTCGCCTCTGAGCGCTGCCCGAAAAGTGAGCCCGAGCCTTCTCCGTCGCTCGTATATATACTACGCCGCTTGCATCAGCTCCCGAAGTGAAGTATTTTGTAACACGGCCGTTCCTGCTTGCGTGTTGTCCTCAACAGCTGCTTCATCTTCAAGCGGCACATTGTCGTCGACCTCGGCCGTTGTGTCTTCTTCTATAACACAACAAAACATGATTTTAGGACCCGATGTACAGGCATAACGTTGGTAACTGAAACCATTTCAAAATTAAAATGAAGCTGTTGCTCAATTCAAAGAAATTTCAATTTAGAGAAATTCAACAGGTACTTGTAATAAACATTGAAAACGGAGACTGCAAAACAACTGTGTTAGAAGCACAAGCGTGCACTCAAGTACAACCAACGCAGTTTTCATAACAATTTTATGAAAAGATGTAAGAAGAAGTAATGGTTATAGGCGCATGTTAGCATTGTAAATAAAGAAAAATAAATGTATTGCGAATTTCAGAATTCCGGACTTCTAAACTTCGCCACACATTGTAATAGAAAACGGCAACTGTATGATATGACACTCATTAACACGTCATACATTTCAACAACGGTAACTGTATGACATGGCACTCACAAACCACGTCACACATTGCAAAAATGGCAACTGTATGACGTGACACTCACAAATCACGTCATACATTGCAAAAACGGAAACTGTATGACATAACACTCACAAATAACGTAATACATTGAAAAAAGGGCAACTGTATGACATGGCACTCACAAACCACGTCACACATTGCAAAAACGGCAACTGTATAATGTAATACTCACAAATCACGTCATAAATAGCATAAACGGCAACTGTATGACATGGCACTCACAAACCACGTCACACATTGCAAAAACGGTAACTGTATAATGTAATACTCACAAATCACGTCATAAATAGCATAAACGGCAACTGTATGACATGGCACTCACAAACCACGTCACACATTGCAGAAACGGCAACTGTATAATGTAATACTCACAAATCACGTCATAAATAGCATAAACGGCAACTGTATGACATGGCACTCACAAACCACGTCACACATTGCAAAAACGGTAACTGTATAATGTAATACTCACAAATCACGTCATAAACAGCATAAACGGCAACTGTATGACATGGCACTCACAAACCACGTCATACATTGCAAAAACGGCAACTATGTGGAGAGAATAATCTCGTCACATATTGCAAAAGGCAACTGCATGAAGAGGCATAGGCCACCTCACACATTGCAAATAGAGAGAAGGCAACTGTGCGAAATGATCACACATTGCAAACGACGCCACACAAAGTGCAGTCATCGCTGAGTCACATTGGTGAGACAGATATCCGCAGTGGCGAACGCAGAACAAGCCTCCAGCGTCCATTCGCCCCGCCAAAACACCATGTGATCGGCGGCCGCTTGCGTTGTCTTGCCATAAGACCCGCCGCGAAGTTTCGAGCTACAGCGGTGGGTGGCAGCACATGCAGGACCTTGTAGGGCCCCCGCATGCCAGAGTTCGGCTTTCCCGTAGATTGTGATGACCTGTTCACGAACACAAAATCGCCAACGGTGAAGGTTTGTGACTGCTGACGACCCTTGTTGACATAAGCGTCTTGGAGTTGCTGGTCAGCGTCAGGTAGTGTGGACGCAGTATTATTCGTCACCGCATCTTAACGGTACACCATTGCGAGTTTTGTTTTGAATGAATAACCGGGGATGTACCGTCTAAAGTATCAAAAACTAACTTAGTAGCATTAAAAATGTCTAACCTCTTTAGGCATTGCTTGGCACTTACGTGTTAACAGAAGCTTCTACCTTATACTCGCTCGGTCTCACCTGACCATTAGTAATCATTTGACCTTAGTAATCTATTTCAGTTGTAATAAATTCACATTTCTCAACGCTGATGGAAAATCCTGCCTCAGTCAAAGTCTTTAGAATCACTATACTCGCGTTTTCGCTTGTTTTGTTGAACATAACCTTTGCGAAAACACCACGAGCTCGAACGGGTGTAATCTGATGAGGTTTCACATAAATGGGCAAAAAACTCACTAAATTCATAGCAGCTGCGCGAATTTGAGGATCAGTAACACCAGAGTGTAACTATCGCTACAATGAACTCATTCATCACTCAAATCGTTAACAATGCGTAACGTAACAACAAACGTTCAACAAATTCTGCATACGTGGGGTAGTTATCAGAATCAGTTTTCATAGCATCAAATAAAATGTTCGCGATATTTACTCGTATAGGGCACAATGCCTTAAATTCACCCTTGAAATTTGGCCAACTACGATCATTACTAACCCAATCGTATAGCCACGACCTCGCGTCACCTTCAGACAATTACCTATACGTGCTAAACACTCACTGTCGTCCCATCTATTTAGTTTGCGCACATGATCAATTTGACCACACAACGAATCAAAATCATGCAAAGACAGATCGAAATTTGACATAAATACATGGTTCGATCTTACCGGCATGGCATCATAGCATTAACGAGCTTTTCGGCTACTTATAACCATATCCGCGGTGGGCGGAGGCGTGCTTGTACACGGCACGGGCAGGTCCAGACTTGCAGGGTACGACTCGGCGCTCGACGGCGCAGTCAGCGGGCAGACGGCTCGCACGACGCGGCTGGCGTGCCGGAGCATCCGGTGTAGGCGCCGACATGGCGCGCGATGTACTCGCAACTGCGTGTCCTGGAATCTTTCAAAACACCTAAGCGGCTTACGAAAGTTTGAAGCTGGGCTTCTAAACCAGGAATAGACGTTCGATCTCGGTTACGACTTTTACGTTTACTAGTCTCAGCCGTAGCTACCAAAAATTTAAGCGGAAATTCTTTAAAATCACAACAGCAAAATCAAAGCAATATTTGAAATCAGAATAACCAAGTCAGAATTGAGTTAGATCCCGCTTCTGATGTTGGAAATCCTAAGTGGTTTTAGTTTTAAAAAAAAGTAACTTTACAATCAACATACAAATATTTATTAAGATTTTACTAAGAACCGACAATAATTAATAGCGTGATTTTATAAAACGTCCGTCGCCTCTGAGCGCTGCCCGAAAAGTGAGCCCGAGCCTTCTCCGTCGCTCGTATATATACTACGCCGCTTGCATCAGCTCCCGAAGTGAAGTATTTTGTAACAATATATTTTTTATTTTATATATATATATATTTTTAAGACCGATATATATTTATATATTCGGATATAAATTACAGATGTAATCTACGATGCAACATGCACAATGCTGTGTGTGTGATGTGATAAGCATTATGCATCCGTAATTTCCATCACTTAAGAGCTTATATTATTTGGTTAAAACAAGTTCAGACAAATCACGAATAGTCCATGCAAAATCTATTAAAACTCATGGCAAATTAATTTTTATTTTCCATACAAACGCATTTTATATTTTTAAAGATCCATACTGTTTGTATATTTCTGGAAAATAATGCGTGTCGCGTGCCCAATCTCAATATTGGTTCCATGTTGGTTGCTCGTAAACGTCATCTGTACTCATAATCAGCGGTTCCGTGAGGCTTCCAGTCGTTTTACAGCATAACGGTGCCTCTTCACGCCTCATACGTGTTCTCATACACAGGCAATGCGTGAATTACGATGTTTACTTTTGGCCATGATATATCACGAATAGAATAGATCACGAATAAGTTTTTTTTACCGGCAAAGTGCTTTTGTTTTTTCAACTAAATACTACAATGATATAATAACCAGTACTAAACACTACCTACTACAAAAAAAAAACATTTGAGCTACTGGCCGCGATGACCTATAGACAGTCCAAAAGGCTCACTACCAGTAGGTAGAGTACCCAACATGCTGGCAGCATTGCCCCGTTGAATTGCAATGAAACAATTACTGTGCTGACCTATATGCTGACACATAGTATAGTATGTGCGTAATTTAACATTCTCCAAATGTATACGAGTAATACATTTGGCGAATGCTAAATTACTCCTGGGATTATCCCCTGAAATTCCCACTGGTCTATCCCTACCAGCAGGGATATTGGGAATTTTCAAATCAATATTTTCGTTTTCCCTATTTCGAACTTAACACAGATTCCGTGGGAATAACAAAGCTTAATAACACGATAAATCAATTCAATTCAATTCAATTTATTTATTTGCCAATAAGTAAATAACAATCTTATGCTAGTGGCTTATAATTATTAGGTATATATAGTTATTAACTAAATATCATATAAATAAAAGGAAAACATCTTTAAAAAAGCAGTTGGTAACTATTTAAACATAGGTAGGTAAGATACAAACATAAGATATCTAAGCACTTTAGCATCCGTACTAGGTTACCCTGTGTTACGTTTGCTAAGCTTCCGAAAAATTTTTTAGTAACAATATTATAACTGAGTAGTAATAAAAACTAACTAACATCAAATTATTTATATAAACAAATTATTCATAGGAAGTAGGGAGTGATCACGGAACTTTGATTGCAAGGCAACTAGAGAAGTTTCGATCCTAATTTAAAGAAAAAAAATCATAAACGTAAATAAACTGAGTATTCCAACTGTCAAATCCATACAAATTTAAGTTTCTATCAAGTTCCATGATAGCTACATAGCATACAGCTAACAATAATACCCTAATATGCGTATTTATAGCATAGATACCTAGTCCAGAGAACAATAAGTATGAACTTTTAAAATTGGAGGTAGTTTGTTTAGCACACAATCACAGCGAGCGCGAGCCGCTTCCGCACACAGGCGTGTAATAATCGACCACAGTAATAACAAGGTACTGTGATTGTGGTGCTTTAATATGTATACGGAGTTTAGTAAAGCGAAGAAGTAGGTTTATTATTAAATACTAAAAATAATTTTCTATATTCGGCACCGGCGGCCGGTAGTATACAATCACAGATGACGAGTCGAGCGATACCTTGAGTGCGATCGCAGCACGAACTCGTTGCCACAGAGCGTGACCCGGTACAAAAATTGAGGAGACACAATTTTTATAATTATTAAGAATTTAGAAAAAAATAATTATATCATAAATAACGGTACATTTTAGGTTTTAATAACGGTACATTTTAGGTTTTAAGTGAATCTATTGATATTTTACGTTCTAATGTATTGAAATGTGTTTTATTTAAATATTATTATACAAATTTATTAAAATTTTAATGTGTGCTCCGTGACCAAAATTTTATTTTATTTTATTGGAAGTTAATACATGTCGTATAATTTTAGGTGTTGTGTGGTTTCCGTAGGTGTATTTATAGAATAAGAAATAATGAAATAATTTGATGTGACTAAATTAATTTAAAGAAATATAATGAAAGACAAAAATTTTGTGTATGAGTGTGTCTGCACCATAGACTACATAGAAGGTGACTTAGGAGTGAAACAGTAGATTAGTGGACGTATCATATGTGTGTTGAAGTGAATTGGTGTGGGGGAGTGCTGTGTGGTGTGAGTGTTGTGTGGGATGAGTTTTGTGTGGAGTGAGTGTTGTGTGGAGTGAATGTTGTGTGGGGTGAGTGCTGTGTTGGGTGAGTGTGGTATGGAATGGGTGGTGTGGCTTGAGTGTAGTGAGAGGTGACTGAGTATGTGATGTGGTATGTGAATGAAGTATAATTACAATTATAAAAGTTAAGTTCGATGTCTATTATTAAGATCTTCTTCCTTGAATCACATGATCCGTAGCAAAAGGTTTTCAGTCTCCTCATAATTGAGACTGATAAGATATTTACTTACAACTAATTTACATTTAAAAAGCGTTAGTGAGAAAATGTTTAAATATTTATTAATTTTTTTGTAAATAAAGGGTCCCAAAAACACATTTGTCTTTGTGCAAAAGCTGATGAAAATTTAGTTGATACAATGTTCCTATCCTTTCTTCTGTTTTCTGTGTGACTATCCCTGTCATAAGGTATAGTAGCATGAATTTTGAGCACGGTTTTTAGGATATAAAGTTGTCTAACGGTTGGAACTTTGGTTTCTGAGTAAAGCTCCTTCGTTGGATATCTGAAGTGTTTTGAGAGCATTGTTTTTAAAATTGCTCGTTGAGCCCTTTCGATCCGAATCATGTAAGTTTTACAGGTTCCGCCCCACATGGTAATACAGTAAGCTAGAAGGGAGTGACAAAGGGCAAAGTATATTGATTTAAAGAGAGCGATATCGGATAAATGTCTGAGACGTTTGAAAACTCTGATTAACTTTCGTACCCTACCTGTGAGAACCTTAATATGCTCATGCCAGTTAAGGAGTTGGTCTATGATCACTCCCAAGTACTTGATAGAATTTGCTCGCTGAAGAGTCAAGCAGCTACATGTGGTTGAACATCGGTGGTCGCAGATGTGAGCTCGAACTTGAATCACGTTAGCTCGCGGTTGAGTCGACATAGTTTTCGAGAAGGTCAAGAATTTGGTTTTACTAATATTGAGCGTTAGGAGATTATTTCTAAGCCAAGACATAACTTCTTTAAGACCTATTTCTGCTAATTCTGAGACTTCATTCCAAGTAGGAGCTGCGAATAAAAGTACTGTATCATCAGCGAATATAATGGTTTTACCCCCAATGAGATTAATACCGCAGAGATCATTAACGTATATCAAGAACAGAGTAGGCCCCAGTATACTGCCTTGGGGGACTCCATAGTTTATAGTAGCTTCATCACTTACTAAATCTCCAATTTTTACTTTTTGGGTTCTGTTTGTAAGATAGTTTTTAAAAAGCCGAAGAGCGACATCTCTTATTCCCAAGTGTTCCATCTTATTTAAGAGTATTTAAGTGTTCCATCTTATTAATCAACAACTTGCTTTCTTTATTTTATTAATATTTTTGAAACAAATCACAAACGCTCATACAACATGATACAGATGGATTTTAAAATCTTTGTTGTTGTCAGAACTTGACAACCTAATTTAATATCTCTAATGCATGTAAAACACTACACAGTACGAGTACCTTCGTTTCGCCGATGATATAGTCATAAAGGTGGAGTCGCTCGAGGACCTTAGCACCATGCTTTACGACCTTGAGGTCGTAGACTCTACTCTTAGACTCTACTGATAGAGTCAGGTTGGTCTTAAGATGAAGACAGAAGGCGAAGGAAGGGAAGGGAAAGGGCTGATGCCCATATTCCATCTTATACCGGTAATCGTTGGGAACGATATGTCGACTAATTTGGATATCTAGACTGTCCAATTAGATAGGTCCAGCTTCGACAAAGAGGTAGCACAAAAACTCCAACTCGGCTGGGCAGCGTTCTTCGAAACTGCGGAGAAATCTCCAAATGATTTATTTCCAAATAACCATAAAAAGTTACTATAAAATGTAAATTACCCGTTTTGTTACAGATTTTTCAAATTCGACTCTTTATCAGGCAAAAAATTATTTGTTATTAAATAAAAGGTGAGGTGGCGCATGTGGACATTACCATGTACTAATCTTTTGATTCATGTGACACGTGTATCTCAGTGTTTGATCATTGCATATAGCATTGCTGCGTTGACTGATGTTTTCTCAAGGTAGTCAGTATAAAATGAGGATCTTCAATAGTATGACAGTATAGAATGCATTACCTATAGGATTTCCTTGTGTTTTCTATAATAAATAAATAATAAAATAAAATGTCTTTATTTCAGGCAAGATAACCCATATTGTGCTTAAATTACAAAAATACAAAAAAAAATTACTAAAAATATAAGTTATAATTGAGCTATAGTTTGAATAAGGAGTTATTTCAGAGGCTTATTTTTCATGCCTTAAATATACCCCCGGTCCCAGCTACACTACACTAATGAGAAGCAAGCCGCAATCTGGCAATCACTGGAATCAATGCCCGCAATTAATTTACGGCGACAGGTTTGTATGTTTAATGGTTTTGGTTGCATAAACATTACTTTATTACAGGGTAGGGGTTGTTTGCTTCACCGTTTAGCTACGATATTATTGGTAAATGCGTTTGTTTCCAGTTATACATGTAGAATACATATGTTCCAGAAACTAAAGGGAAAGAGAGAAAGCGTCTTGGCAGTAATAAACATATGTAAACTGAAAATTACATTTAGTAAACCATAATTTTGGTGAGCTTTAATTTCAGTTAATTTCAGTAGTTTCAAAAATCTAAAATAATTTTATTGGAATCCACTGAAAATAACCGTATTTATATTTAGGCTACGAGATCAGGTCATAAAGTCTCATTTGCCCAGTAATTTCACTAGCTATAGTACCCATCAAACCGGAACACAGTAGTGCTTGCGCACTACCGCTGACGCAAGAATAACTAGCGAAGCGGTGGTACCTACCTAGACGAACTTTGCAAAAAGTCCTACCACCTAGTAAATACGAGTATGCTATATACAATAAATTACACTCGAACCCCCAAGCAACATATAAGTTAGTAATTAAGTAGTGCCTATTTTATAAATCACGAACTTTCTCATTTGGCAACCCTGAGGGTGTTACAAGAAAAACAGAACATCTTTAATTAACGTCAAAAGACAATAAATAAGCCATTCAAAACGTCGCATCGAGGAGAGGGTGGAGTGGGATAGGAATCTGATATAGGTGGCTCCACAACGTCCGGCCAAATCACGGAGATATCGTATTTAATTTAATTCTGTTTTTTTTTTAATTCATTTTACTACTAGCTACATTCAGCAGGTTTGTCCGCAGTTTAAATAAAATAGTAACGCCCAACCATGACATTTTTTATATTTTTATGTTAATGAATGACGTGACGAGCTAGTCGTTCACCTAATATTAAGCAACGTTGCCCATAACAAAACAGTGTCACTTGGAACTCGAATATATAGGTTCGCGCGACACAACTGCGCACGTCATCCTGAGACATCAGCACAGTCTGGTAATAAGATTACTTGACCGCGAGGTCAGATCATAAAGTCTCAATGACCTTCAAACCGGTACGCAGAAGTGCTTGCACCTTACTGCTTGGATATGCACGTTCTAGACCCTAACTAGAATTCCCTGTATCTAAGGATCCAAGAATAACGAAGACCATGGTCCCACAACACCCAGACTTGTCCTCAAATACTTGTCCTCGCGGGAATCGAACCCACCGCCTCCGGGCTATGAGCCGACCTACTCCACCACACCACAGAGGATATATAAAAACTTCAGGATATTTATTCAAGTTTAAAGTTTTTTTAATTGGAATAATGACTTCACATTTATTTTCAAAAACTCGTAATCTTTCCTTTTTTATAATATTTTTAGTATCATGGTTTTAATTGACCCATAGACGATTTCATTTGTTTAAAAATTACATTAAATTACTGTACTTGTATAAGCAGACAGCTATGAATCCAAATACATTATCGTTGCCGCACAGCACGTAGACCGCAGCGCAGCGCGTAGCAGTGTAGCGCGTTAGCGCAGCATACACTGGCCAAGTTTATCCAGTTGCAAAAAGCTGCATTGCTACGATATGATACGCTAAGCTGCACTTAACAGTATCGTTTATTATCGTAAATTTGACAAATAAGACGAATTAAGTATTTCATTTAGTTTAAAGGTGATTTAAACATAGAAGTCAGTATATTTGTAGTGTAATACCATTTTGTAAGATGAATTACGGCTAAACTCACGTCAATTAAAAGTCGAAATTAGTAGTTTCGGACATATCCGATGTCCTTCTTCTAGCCGTTATTCATCTTACAAAATTTCACGATAGTTTTCTAAGTATAAAACCACTTCATTGATTCATCTTACAAATGTCCATCCGGCAATCTGAGTTTGCCGGCAAACTCGTTACATCCCTATTATCTTGAACAGAAAAGTTTTTGGATCGGTTGCTGCGCAAAACGTCTTCATTCGACTTTTGAAAGCAACTTTGGAAGTCTTTCGGCGTTTTCGTTCGGGAGGTATCGTTAGAGAGTTCCGAAGGGAAACTTGAGGCTTATCAATCTTTTAAAATGTTAGTGACAAGGTTGATCGATGGGTGATTCTACTGATAATCATTTTGAGCTTTGGTAGTAAACTAAATGATTGTACGTACTTCAGCTAGTATTATTAAAATATAGCGGTTACGTTCATAAATAAATATTCAAGATAAGTAAAACTTTAAGAAACGGGAAAACACTAACGTACCACTGATACAATAAATAATACAAACGTATAACACAACAACGAAACTCAACGTATACAAGTTTACCGATTGTAATCTTCTAAATATATATAACTCAAAGGTGACTGACTGACTGACATAGTGATCCATCAACACACAGCCCAAACCACTGGACGGATCGGGCTGAAATTTGGCATGCAGGTAGATTTTATGACGTAGACATCCGCTAAGAAAGGATTTCTCGAAATTCCACCCTTAAGAGGGTGAAATGGGTGATTGAATTTTCCCATAAGCCATGCCGCGGGCGAAGCTGCGGGCAGAAGCTCGTTAACAAATGTCATAAAAATGTAATATTTATTACTCATATCGCTGAAATTATCATATCTGGGGTACTGACTTGAACACGTCAATAATAAAGTGTCGTTCGATGATGTATTGAATTTACGCCTTCGTACTTAAGTTAAACACTACAAACACTATTATAAACTATACACACTATTATATTTTACGAACACTATAATACACTTTTAAATAGATTCAAATTTTCAATCTTTTCAAGTCTCTTTTATCCTTTCATCGGACAACAGATAAAGTAAAAGCATTACACCACCAGCAGAATGTATACTACTACAATAAGAATACAAACATTACGTTTTATAAAAGCTACCTGTCATTACAATTATTGGCGCTTTAAAGACTGCATGTGAAGTGGATTGACTGGCCCGATAGCTCAGTCGGTAGTGACCCTGCCTTCTGAACTGCGGGTTGTGGGTTCGATTCCCACCCAGGACAAACATTTGTGTGATGAACATCGATGTTTGTTCTGTGTCTGGGTGTTATATTGTATTCTATGTATGTATTTACAAACAAAAAGTATCTAAGTGTTGTATCAGTTATCTGGTTCCGATAGTACAAGCTTTGCTTAGTTTGGGTCTAGATGACGTTGTGTGAGATGTCCACACATATTATTATTTTTTTTTTTTTTATTAGCGAGTACAAATTTATATATTATATACAATAATATATTAATTTTATAGATTATGTAAAAAATATATATAAAATTAAAAGAGTGATAGTTAAAATAGATATAAATTTCTTGAAAAAGAAATATGTACATTTCACACAGAGCCATCTAGCCCCAAACTAAGTAAAGCTTGTACTATGGGAACCAGCTTTCAAATTTTATCAAAATTTATTTATTTAATCAAATTTTATGCATGTATTTACTATATATGCATAAAATTTGATTAAATTAAATTATACATGAAATAAAATAGATTAAAATGTTAATTATACTCGTAATATGCCTACTATGGACTATGAACTTAACTGACATGAGAAATCCAAATGCATTGTTTATAAATAAGGATAACAACAATTTGCAATATCAAATCGTTATGTAAACGTGTAACCAGTAACCCATGTTTACCCAAACCGCGGTTTCTGCACTAACTAGCCATGGATAGCTCAGTTGTTTTAAATTTGTGGTTGGGTGTGGGAAAATGTGGATTAAAGTTGAAAGACTTTTTTTTGTTGAGGAATGACTTTAAGGAATGACGTGACGAGCTAGCCGTTCGCCTGATGTTACACGACACGGCTGCCCATATCAGCTGCAGTGTCACTCGGAACTCTAAAGATTAGAGTTTCGCGTGTCACTGCACTGCGCACGTCATCCTGAGACATCAGCACAATCTAGTAATAAGATTACTAAACTGTGAGATCAGATCATAAAGTTTCATTTGCCCAGTAATTTCACTAGCTACAATGCCCTTCAAACCGGAACACAGCAGTGCTTACACACTACTGCTTGGCGGCAGAATAACTGGCAAAGCGGTGGTACCTACCTAGACGAACTTTGCAGTAAAGTCCTACCACCTAGTAAAAAAAACTAGTTTTTCTTTAAAATATTATGTTTAATGATTTAAAATGACAGCTACATAGAACTTGGTGCTACCACTTACACAGTGAGATCTACAGAGGAACCCTTACTGAAATTAGGTAAACCCATTTGAAAGAAGCTGTGCCACTGTTTATGTTACTTCCGCCGTGATCAACTGCTCAATGTCTCTAGGACGGAAGTTTTCTGGCACATTTTGCCGGTACCTCGCAGTTTTATGACGCGAACTAGATATGACGTGTTTTTATGATCCTCTCCCCACGTGCCATGTCCTTCACCTTATATTTTAGTGTACGAATGATGTGTAGGCCCTAAAACTGTTATTTCTGTTTATATTATTGTTATTCCGGTTTTATAGTGAACGTAATAACAATTTTACGGCGTTTGCAATGCACTTAATGTAATTGACTATTGAGATAAGCTATTTATATTTTTCAGCCTGTGGTGTGGTGGTTGAGCATGTCGGCTCATAATCCGGAGGTGGCGGGTTCGATTCCCGCGGCAGGACAAGTATTTGTGCACAGAAAACAAAGCGCAAATATTTGTTCTGAGTCTATATGTTGTGGAACCATGGTTCTCGTAGTTCCTGGGTCCCTAGACAGGGAATCCTAGTTAGGGTCCATGATCTATGTTTGTGATCGTTGGGCGTTATTATTATTATTATACTCATAAATTAATAATTAATAAATTAATAATTAATAAATATTTGTGGAGATATCACACAGCGCCATCCAGCCCCAAACTAAGTAAAGCTTGTACTATGGGAAGTAGACAGAAATGTAATTATGTGAGACTCAAAAAAAATCAAAATTAGTCCAGTAGTGTAATTAATAACTGATAAATTATATAAAGCGAATGAAGTAGTTTTTTTCACCCTTTTTGAAAGAATATTAGTTATAGATTATAGATATTAGTTTGACAGTTTGAGCCTTGATCTTGATACCTATTAAAGTAAACGCTCTAGGTGGCGCCGCTCATCAATCCTGATCCTCAGCTCCACCGCGCTGATGAATATTTACTCATGTTAACGAGCTCCAAGCACATTAGTTATTACTGAATACCGACTGCTAACCGGATTCTGAATAAGGAAATGCGTTAAGTGGTGCTATTTTCAGCCTGTAAGGGGTTGTAATTGCGTAGTTGGTGTATTAATTGGCTGCTTTGAAATCTGCTTTAGTAAACCCGCTTTAGTAAAAGTGTATTAACATACACATACACCCACTCACACACACATACACACTTTTTTGTTTCGATATATTGTTAAACCCTATGTAATTAAAAGAACCGGCATTCTCTTCATCAAAACATCTGATGATCTGGAAATGCCTGACCAGATATTCTTCAATTAAAGCTTTAAGTAAACGATTGATCGAGTCAAATAAAACAAAAGAAAAACTAAAATTGGTTCATCTGTTTGAGATGTATGCTATAGATTGATACATAGATACATACGTTAAAATAGATACATTAATTAGTATATACATATAATTATATCAAAGTAATCTAGCAGAAAAATCATATATGTTGCCCAGTAATTTCACTGGCTATATTGCCTTTCAAGCCGGAATGCAGTAGTGCTTGCATACTACTGCTTGACGACAGAATAACTGGCAAAGCGGTAGTACTTACCTGAACAAACTTTTAGACAAGTCCTACCACCTAGTAAGATATACTTTACGATGTCAAAAATAAGGTAGGTTACAGCGTCGTTTTCACATTAATGAGAAACTGATAAAATATACTCTACTGTATGCTGCACATATCCCATTTCCTATAAAAAATCACCTGTAATAAGGTACTTATTAACATTGCGTGCAAGGCCAAGCTTAAATAAAATTATAAACAAGCTAATCTTTGCGACCTTATACTGCACATAATGCACTGTTTCATTCATCGCGATAGCACCAAGGCCGGGCCCTATTAATTAATGTAACGTTAACAGCCCCTTGGAAATTGCAAAGGTAGTCTAATAACCCTGTGCAGTGTTTAATGGGTTTGAGCCACGGAATATCAGAATAAAATAGCGCTATCTCTGAATTTGTGATTGCTTTTCTCACTCAAAACCCTACTACTTCGTCTGTAAGCAAATAAAGTTGCAATACCTAGATTGACTTTTTATTATACTCGCAAAATAATGTCTAATGTCGAATGTGGGTTCGATTCCCATCCACCAACTTGCAGTTCAAAGGCAGGGATATCTGAACTATCGGGTCAGTCAATAAAGAAAGAGATGGTTATTTAAAACTTAGCTAGTTAGGGTCGCACCAACTGTCAAAAGCTCTTTTTCTTTACGTTTGACAGGCTTGCATTGGACCACTGTCTTACCTGATGCTAAGTGACGGTGCGGTCGACGATGGTACATACTTGCCAAAAGATACCGGTTTACTCTTGCCTTGTAAACTCCCAAATTATATTTGCCTAACCATGAACTTCGAGGATACTGCGGAATTTCTTAACGACAAGCAGCGCATTGTTATATCAACTCATTTTGACAAATATATCAGATGCGCCTTTTTTCCTGATGACGGCAGTGTACTACAAATACTTACTCCTTCCTAAATCCCACTGTAGGTTAGCTTTAGTTTTTTATATTAGCTTATAATTACTTATTATTGACAGCCTCTGTGGTGTGGTGGTTGAGTAGGTCGGCCCATACCCGGAGGTGGCGAGTTCGATTCCCGCGGCTGGACAAGTGTTTAAGCAGAAAAAAAAGCGCTAATACTTGTTTTGTGTCTAGGTGTTATGGGACGATGGTCCTTGTAGTTCCTAGGTCCATCCAGGAGGTAAACACCAACAATAAAAAAATATCGTGATAACCGTCAGACATGAACTAAAAGAAACATTTCATTCATAATGATTTGTGGTTTATTAATTAAATAGGTATCTAGTTATATATTTTAATGGTCCAGCATCTATGTATGTGGTCGTTAGGCGTTATTATTATTATTATTTTTGTTATAATATTCTATTTCCATTATGCAATCAAGTGCAACCAATTTCATATGAAAGAACAATGAAAAGATTGGGTTTGTGTAGATAAACTCCCTGTATCTACAAGATCGCGTAAAGCTATTTAGATGCAATCTAAAAGCGTAGAGCGTTTTATTAACGGTGCACGCAAGAACGGGTAGCGCCTTAAAGGTGCATTATCGCATTTCCGGTGCCGCGAGGTGCTTGGTTAATGATGTGATCCTTGATATTCTAGATTGTGCTTTTTTCAAGGCTTTGGCTAGTTTATTGTTGCAACAACGGTCAGTTTTATGGTTCGTACAGGATACGAATGTGGTTGATAAATTAACAAAATATACTAAAGAATTAAATAGATATGTATGTAGGATTGAGCGGCGTGCCAAGAGGCTTATCAACGATAAAAGACTAGTTAAAGGGAGAATTCAAAGCCTTGAACACAGACGCAAGGTCGCCGGTCTGTCGGTCTTCTATCGGCTACATTTTGGAGAGTGTGCGCATGCCCTTCATCAACTCATTCCTTCATCCCCTTTCCATCATAGAACTACAAGACTTGGTGATTATTCACATCCTTACGTAGTTAGTGTACCCTAAGCCCACACTACGCGTTTTGCTAGGTCATTTATAGTCCGAACGGCCAAAGAATTTCCATTCTTTGGCCGTTCGGATGCTTCTCCAACAACATTGTTTCCTCCTGAGTATAACGTGGGTCTTTTTAAGTCAAGAGTGAATGGGCATTTCATGGGCAAGTGCGCTCCACCTTAGACAACTTCGTTACTTACCATCATGTGAGTTGTTGTCAAACGCATGCCCATTTTACAGTTTTAAAAATGTGCTAATCTTGACTGCCTACGAATTAAACTACACTGGATATAAACACAACTTTTAAACTTTTTTAAGTCTGTAAAATTGAAATCGTAATGTATATCATTATATAGAAAACCATATCTGTTATTTTGTTGGGTTGTCCCTGTCTATCTCCACGTCCGGTCCCCGCGAGGGGTCAAACAGGAATAAAATTCCTGTCAGTTCCCGCATTAACTTTTGCCAACTGTCTATATGCAAATAGCTTTTACCAAGAATTATGACAACCTGTGTTGTCGATTCCAGTTTCTTCTAGTCTTGTTCAAAAACATCTTGCTAGTTAAATTTCCTAGAAAAAGAAATACGTTTTAATCTGAAAATTATATTAGATGTAGTCTAGTCTCTCCTAAATGGTTTGTGATTGTATTATATCGTTGTGTATGGAGAGTGCTGCACAAAGAAGTTCCTGTCTGTGAAATATGAATCTCACCGGGACCCGGGATGATGCGCAAATTATTTTTCTATTTTTTTGAAACGGATGTTTCCGATGAAATTTATTTTACTTTGAGCTCGTAATAACATTCAATATAAATAAATGATAATAATCCATAGATTCACTGGATCTGAAGAAAAAAATAAATGTTATTAACTGAATCTGATTCAATTAATGACATTAAATTATTTCTTTACCCAAACTTACATTTAAAAAATCTGAACAATGTTTAGGACCATGTATTCATTGTGCTATAAGTTCGCCGTGTATCGTTACTTCCCAAAATTTGATCCTTATTTACGACTAGGTGGTAGGACTTTACTGCAAAGTTCGTCTAGGTAGGTACCACCGCTTTGCCAGTTATTCTGCCGCCAAGCAGTAGTGTGCAAGCACTGCTGTGTTCCGGTTTGAAGGGCACTGTAGCTAGTGAAATTACTGGGCAAATGAGACTTTATGATCTAATCTCACTGTTTAGTAATCTTATTACTAGATTGTGCTGATGTCTCAGGATGACGTGCGCAATGCAGTGTCACGCGAATCTCTATACTTAGTTCCGAGTGACACTGCAGCTGGTATGGGCAGCCGTGTCATTTAACATCAGGCGAAACATAAAAAAAAACAAAAAAAAAACGACACTATCGAATAATACGGCGTGTTTATTTCAAAATTCAAAGGAATTTTTTTTCTTTAGTTTTTCAAAAATCCATTTTGCATTAATGGTTTAGTTTTTATCAAAATCGAGAAAGAAACTCCTTTGAATACTTTTTGCTTATCTTCATAGTTTCACTGGTCACTTGAAATATTTCAACCTGTATATAAGTATAATAGTGGACTGGAGCGTTTGGATTGTGTATATATAGGTCATCGCGGCTGGTATATAGTTAAAAAATTTTAAATTGTGTATAGTACTAGCCTAATTTGTACTTGTTTTATCTATTGTTATATTAGTTAGTTAAAGGAATAAAAGCAATATGCCCATTGAAAAAAAGGTCAAAAATATTTTTTTATGTAAAATAAATTATTGTTAGATGCTTCTTTAGATATTAATTTAATCACTGACTATTTTATAGCAGTCTTTCCATTGCATCACGTTATATTAACGGTTCTATAGATATACTCCTCAATAAAGTAATTTTACAACAACTTCAAATGAAGTCGTAAAATATGCTTTTCGTTCATCGTAAAGTTCAAATTTCAAAAGTTTACATCAAACTTTAATAAAACGGTCGTAGGTACCTACAAATTAAAAAATATCAGTCGACTATACTAAAGATATGACACTTGGAACTAGCTATAAACAGCACATGATTACTTACTGCTTTTCTCGTTCTAATATCAAGAGGAAATGACTTGAATAATGGATTTACGTACAACGAAACATTTCATAGTTTCTCTTCACCGGCCCAAGTTGGGAATTTATGGCGAGTGCTTGCAACCACACATACTTGTATGGAACCACGCGGAATATCAAAGGCGGAATTACTCACCTCCTTTAGCCTTAACTAAAGCCTAAAACCTTAAGGAATGACATAACGAGCTAGTCGTTCGCCTGATGTTAAACGACACGGCTGTCTAAATCAGTTGCAGTGTCACTCGGAACCCTAAAGTATATAAAGTGTCGTGTGACACTGCACTGTGCACGTTATCCTGAGACATCAGAACAGTCTAATAATACAATTATTGGACTGTGAGATTGGGTCATAGTCTCATTTGCCCAGTAGTTTCACTAGCACTAACCTACATAAGGCATTCACAAATTAAATTAATACAGCAAAAAGAGAATGATTACTACTGTTCTTATTCTATAACTGCTACGTGAGATACATAAATATATAGATTTTACATAATAATTCAAGGGTTGAGAATAAAAAGAGTTTAACTGTCAAATTGACAGTTTCGAGAAAATTGACTTTAAACTTCAACGGCGTCATTTTAATGTAGAGTGCTTATAAGGTAATAGAAAAGGTTCATATAAGTTTCAGTTGCTTGAAAATGTTTTAATTCTATTTTAAAATACTAAATATAGTACTAATTCATACAATTACTGGAAAAATATAATAAAATAAATATAATAATGTTTTTATGTTAAGCGATCTGTATTCCTGTGACAGATAAACCGTTTTTAGACTCAAAATATCGACATTTAAGCCTCATTTCGGTATTATGAGAATGTATTATTGTTGATAATTTCACGCTAAATCCAACGATACTCATAAGTAATTTTGTGAAAAAAAAAACAGTTAAAACCTTTTTATTCTCATCCCTTCAATTGGTATCATGGATTGAGCTTACTGATTTGTTTGACAAACGAACAAACTTAAGCTCATCGATCTAATTGTTTAAAAGTATAAATTAATATGTATCAAGAAACGAGAAGAAAGTCGCGAGCAGCAACTAGTCAGCTACATATTATCTACGTAGAGCAAACTAAAATTACAGACAAACTCTCTCTGATAAAGCGTCCAAACTGAACTCATTTAAATAGTTTTTAGTTGAGAACTGAGGACATATGGTTCAGTTTGCTCTGCAAAATAGCAAATGATAGTAATTTTCTTTTGTTCTTGTTTCTGTATTTTAACAGCCGTGTGTGCGGATAAATGTTCCGCTAACGTACAAGAATAAGTTGCACCTTAATTGCACACTAAGAAATATAAGAATTTCTAACTGCCAAAAATAAAATCGTAGGCAATCAATACAAATTCAGGCTGAGAGGTGCTAAGAATGGTGCATAGGTCGTCTTCTCACGTTTTAGAAAGATTTCGGTTTGAGATCCGAACAAATCGGATTTGCGTTAAATTTTCCTAGACTTTCGGAAGCTTTCCAAATTCTAGCAAAACCCGACCCAAAATACGTAGAGAAAATTCCACAATTCCCGGCTCGCACTCGTAACTTAGAATTTGAAGGATTTAAATCTTTGCTGACTCGCAGAGATTGACCTGAATCGGTCCCCAACTTTGCCTTATTTTTTCGACTTAAAAAGTTATATAACTTAAGATGGATATTCATGATTCCGAGGGGATCAATTAAATGTTTTCATGCAGCATCTTCAACAATCTCAGGTAACAATAAAACTCTTTAGGGCAATCGTAAAATAGGGTTATTTGTCACATTTGTAGATGGCGCTTTTGTATTTTGGGTAGACAGGATAGGACGTGCTCGAGGTATTCAGGGACAGGAAGGAAGGAGTCGCGCAGGTAGATGTCACCTGGCTCGGCGACCGAGGCACACGCGGAGCTCCCGCGAGCATTTGTTACCTTTATGGCCAGCATTTATTATCGCTCACCGGCGCTCGGGGCTCGGGACGCGAGTCTCGGCAAATATACAGGGAGTAACAAAAACCCTGTTAAATAAATGAAGTATGTGTACAGATCATTACAAGTAGTCATATAAAAATGTCTAACAATACCTAAGTTATACGTATCTGAAGTTACACGCAGTATCTAAACACAAAAAAATAATACCATTTCCCAAAAATGTTTATGACACAAGCCGTGCCTATTTTTAATTTGAGTTTGAGCAAACGCGGAACCGACAAACGGGGGCCGCCTTTGTCGGCTCTTTTGTAGGATGCCGCTCCTGCACCTGTGTGCCTACGGGGAAATGGGGTGCGCGGGCGGCGCGGCATCACTCGGCATAGGTGCGGCGCGGCCCGCGGCTTACACTCAGTCGCACGTGCTCTCTCATGCTATTTAGTCGTTTCCAGTTTGATCGTCGCGAATTTAGTGTCGAGTGTGATGTCGTATTCTAACGACGAATACTACAATATGTTAATGTGCCTTGGTAGAAGCATTTGTGTGATGTGTTTTTGAAAGCTCTTTTAAGAGCTAAAAATGATGTACCTATCTTGTTTCTTAACAATACAAAATCACACGTGAATTCGATTGTTTAGCCTTTGCTTGACGTAAAATGATTAGAATATGTCAGTGCGGCAGAACGGCACGCAGCACTCGTGTGCTTACCACTATTGGTCAAAGAGACCTTTTACGTCATTAAGTTACGGTCTCGCAATCCTACAACGTTGTGGTATGTGGTATAGGGCACATAAACGTATGGAAAACGCATAAGAAGTAATCTGTGGAATGGCCTCTAGTTCCGTCGCAGTAGGTATGCGCGGTGACTTAGCGTAGCATGGCGGGTGGTGCGGGGTGCGGGCAACAGGCAGCAGGCTGCGTCGGTGCAAGTACCTATGTTGTCAATATCTGAGGTCGTAAACATTTTTAGTAACGGCATAAAAGGTATTAATAAAAAGCACACGTAAGTTTTGTATGTCTCGTATTTAAATAGAACTAGTATTACTACAACCTTGAGTTGACACTGGATACGCAGCTCGCGGATATAACAGGGTTTTTGTTACACCCTGTACTTAATTAAAATTACCGCACCGGGCTCGAGAGGGGATTCGCAGCCGAACGCGAAGACGCGTTATGAGATAAAACTTTTGTCGGGAGCTTTTTCAATTAGCGTCACATGTAGGTATATGTATGTAGTATGTTGTGATTCCTTGACATGACAATGTATAAAAATTATGTAGTAGTTTTAAAAATTAGGCGTGGATCATGCTATATGTAAATTTAACGTTAGTAATACGTAATTTCGTTAGCGTAACGTTACTTACGTTACGCTTACTTGCGTAAATATTTCAATGACTTGTATATGCACGCGAATTAAAGTTGGCAACGTATAAAGCAATACCAATAAGTCGCGACCCCTTCTCGCTCCGGTACGGCGGACGAGGGCTCACGGGGGGTTTTAGTGGGTTCGAGTCCCACATACCCCCTGCAGAAGTGCGAGGGCATTTCCCCCCCCTCAAAAAAAAATACCAATATTACTAGCTCGCTTCTTAGTACCTTTTTTATATATACTAGGATGTGTATAGCAACTGAGTAGCAAGCTTATATTTTGCGCAGAATAATTTGATAAGTTAGGGTGTGTTAATATAATAAGAGCTCACCTGTTTTAAAATAATGGTAAACCCGACTACTTTCCATAAAAAGTCTGAAAACTTTACGAGCTCGCATGCACTCCGCTGAAACTGAGGAAAGGTATAAAATACTAAATACTGCGCGGCTTTAACATATAACATTATCTCAGTGCATTTGGCTCGAAAATTTCGTGCACTCTAAAAAGTTAGATGCCATAAAAGTTATTGCTTTTTTAGAGTAAGCAGCAACGTGGTGTTCCGAAGATTTATGCGAACGAATACGATGATAAACTAAAATAAAAAACCACGAAAGTCACGAGAATCATGTTTGTATTTAGCTTTGCAATTTAGATATTCTGTTTCCATAGTTCCCATTTAAGGCGACGTTTGATCACAAAATCAACAAAAATCAATATTAGCCTAGTGCGACGTGACGTAGCAAAATAATCAGATGAAAAAATTGTGTAGGTATACCGAAAATAGGAAAGTGACCGAATATAATCCAACTAAATATTAGGGTTGTTCCATAGATCCGAAAAAAATATAGAGTCAAGACCCGAAAAAACTTTATCAACATACTCGTAGCTGTAAAAGATTCAAGTGTGAGCTGCCTACAATAGCGCTCCAGATTTTCAGTGATATGAACACTTATTATTAAGAATTATATAGTCAGAATGGTGGACACATCACCGGTTAATTTTTGATTTGATATGTCTATCTCACTTAATCCACCAAAAATTCACAAAATTAACGCAGTCCCAGTTTGACATCAAATTTGATCTGCAATTTTCAACTTTAAGCAAAGACACCAGCACAACTTTTATTTATGTGAGGGATAAATAAAGTTTGTGCTTGGTTGGACCCCGGCTTAAAAGAGCATTTTCTGCAAGTTCGTTTATCTTGTCCAAAGCTAAATCTAAAATATCTCGGCTCTTTTTTGTGGTTTTTTATTAAAAGTTGACTTCGAATTTCTTTGTTTTTCTCTTCGGCTCGTTAATACATATCCCACTATTAATACGCGGGTGACACCGTGGGGCGTATTTACCTACTTACAAATAAATTGTTCATATAAAATGTTATTTTTTTTATGTGAAGGTTTGGTACATATCAGGTCATAATTGAAGGGTTCAGAATAAAAAGGGTTTAACTGTCAAATTGATAGTATAGTATATTGTAATATAGTACTAATTCATACAATTACTGTAAAAATATAATATAATAAAATAATTATAATAATGTTTTTATGCTAAGCGAAATGTATTCCTGTGACAGATAAACCGTTTTTAGACTCAAAATCTCAAGATTTAAGCCTCATTTCGGTATTTTGAGAATGTATTACTGTAGATAATTTCACGCTGAATCCAAAGATACCCATAAGTCATTTTGTGAAAAAAATCAGTTAAACCCTTTTTGTTCTCACCCTTTCAATTATTATTGTGGAATACAGAAAGCTAGATAGTTGAGGTTATAAACCACGAATGGGTTAAAACAGCTTTTTGGACGGTAAAGTTTCAACAGATCCCAATTTCCACTTATCCTAAAAGCTCAAGTGGGTAGATACATAACCACTCCAATAGACCGGTGCACTCAAAAACCAACCGGGATTATACTAGGATCAGGATGACAGATTGCTATATTGGAGAGGCAATTAATTATGAAAGTGTTGCCATTAATTTCCGATAGGATCCAGGTGTAGCGACACAGGTGCGTTTCACACACCTCTGCCCTTGTTTGTATATTATTTTGATATATGATAGCGCGAAAATTGGATTGAGGGATCCTCTGGGCTTTCTAATCCTTTATGCTGACAAGCAATTTTATATTATTTATTAGTTTTGTAATTGTGTTGCTTCTTACAAAACAAATTAGGCTATTAAACTAAAGCTTCGGCAGAGGGTTTTTTTTTTGTCATCACGATTATTTAATAAAAATAATTAAAAATAATAAATATTTGTCATCTAGCCCCAAACTAAGCAAAGCTTGTACTATGGGAACCACATAACTGATACAAAACTTAGATACGTTGTGTTTTTTATTTTTTTATTAATCTGCATTTCCACAGACACCTGATTCCGTGCTTTTTGTTATTTTTTTTTTATATTTATGAATTAAGCCTATTATTAACATGAACATATATATAATACAGAAAGGACAATACAATAGATACGTTGTGTTTGTAAATATATACATAGAATACAAAATAACACCCTGACACAGAACAAGCATCAATGTTCATCACACAAATGTTTGTCCTGGGTGGGAATCGAACCCACAACCACTCAGACGGCAGGGTTACTACGAACTCGCTATCTAGCCAATGAAATGAAATGAAGTTAGCTCAAGATAGTTGTAGTTAAAGAAAAACTCGATGTCAATAATATTATACAATAGAGACAAGTTTAGTATCGCAATTTTCATATGTATTGTAAACAAAACTATCCAAGTAGCTTCGATAAAGAGAGCTTAAAACTTCTGAGCGTATTCAATTTTATATCACATGCTTATCTGTTCAATACTTTTATCCTTGCGAACTTTCTGCGCGTTTCGAAAGGCTTCTGCTGAGTGCCAAGAGGGTCCGAATCCTCATTTTGTAGGCCGTTTACAAACCTTGATACTGTGTGACGTAACATGGACTATTTTATGAATTCTCTATACAGAACATCTTATATAAGAAAATTGCAATTTTCATGATCAGTCAATTTTGTAGTCAAGTAATTATTTAAAAATGGGCCCATTTGATTAATTAAAATTTAGAGTGCGGTAAAACATTATCCAAAGTTTATTTCTGAAAAAAAGAAAAATTGAAAAAATTGCCATTTGACGGGGCAATGCCGCCAGCATTTTGGGCACGTTGCCTGTTGGTAGCGGCTTCTTAGATTAAGTTTTGCTGATGCATTGTTTATAATTTTAGTTTTAATATATTGAATATAATACTCATCATCTTATTAATTACACTAATATTATAAGGGCGAAAGTTTGTATTTGTGTATGTTTGTTACTCCTTCACGCTCAAATGGATTTGGATGAAATTCAGTACCAAGAAACCTTATACACTGGATTAACATATAGGCTACATTTTATCCCGGAAAAGTGAAATGTTCCCGTGGGATGAGCAAATAATTAAAATACCTTTTATCCACGGGTGAAATCGCGGGGCGCAACTAGTACCTACATATCTTCCTAGATGGTTTAGATAACCCGATCAAAACCAGGGCGAGCTATGTAATACTACGCAAAATAAGCACAGCCAACGTTTCACAAATCAATTTAGAGATCTTAGAAGATTCTCACGTGCGTATATAAAATTGTGAATCACACTTAGTGAATGCGCGTCACTACACAGGATACATTCTGAATCTGAAACATGCTTTGGTGTATATCAAACTGAATTGGTCTCTGTTAAACGCCTAGACAGTGTTAATATGTTCGCCGGTAAAACGTGGGCGTGCGACGAACTCTTTATGATGTGTAGAAATAAATTTCCGAGCCATCATCTGTTTATAAAGTTTAATGCCGGATTACAATAATTCGTTTGTTTTGTCTGCGCTTATAGAACAACGAGCCTCTGCCCGCAGCTTCGCCCGCGGCGCGGCCTATGGGAAAATAATTCAACTACCCATTTCACCCTCTTAAGGGTGGAATTTCGAAAAATCCTTTCTTAGGGGATACCTACGTCATAACATCTACCTGCCTGCCAAATTTCAGCCTGATCCGTCCAGTGGTTTAGGCTGTGCGTTGATAGATCACTATGTCAGTCAGTCAGTCACCTTTGAGTTATATATTTAGATTGGGCGTTTATGAATGTTGTTAGTATTTTAAAGCAGCATAAATTGACAACGTGATTCGAGTTATAATTCAATTGGCGTGAGCGTCTAGCGTTGATTTGTAGATGAACTTCCTCGAGATCACGCTTGAGTCAATCAAATTACTTACTTTATTTAAATTAATTACTTGTAAAACATAGTAGAAAAATAAATTATACAAAAAAGACTTCATTGTGAAGTTTGTTGTAGCTTCTTTACAGGTGTAATCGAAGCTTCGGGTCGGAGTTTTCTGTTCTGCATGCTGTGCCGGACTGCTTGCACTAATAGTGGGAAAGAGAACTTCTTTTTTTTTCAAGCTCGTTATTAATAATTATAGTTAATTTTACCATAATTAAGTATATATTGGTTGTAGTAAATATTAGACAAAAAATATGTATTTTAAGTACCTAATCTAATTTTGACTTGTAAAAATGCTAAAAATAGCCTTGTTCCAATAAAATCCTTTGACTTTCATTATGATACTTTTCATAGATAACCAAAAATTATTGTATTACAAATAAACATTAGGTAAATTGAATTTTGAAACACAGGGCGTAAAAGATGTCTACTAAGTTTTTTTTATGTGGGTGATTGACGTGATGAGTTCCTCGAGTTTTCTTTTGCATAACAGTTGCAGTGAACTTTAAATTTTCAAATCTTGCTTGTCAGCTTGAGATCAATCTGGCAGCTTTTACGCCTAATACTTTGAACAACCTAGTAAAATGAAAGTAAAAAGTTTGAAAACTATCGTGAGTATGATACATTTTTTGAAAATAGCTCACTCACTTTTATGTTCTGATGCTAGCGAAAGCCACCGCAGCTTGCGTTAGATAACTGGCTCCCACATCCAGTATGTCCAAAACTTGGCCCGAGTAATTTCGAATTTTCAATTGACGTAAATTTAGCCGTTATAAATTTTTCAAAAAGTAAAAAGTAATATGTCTTATAAGTACCCAATAGTTATAAAAATACACACACAAAATAACACTGTATATATAGGTAGCTAATTCAATGAAAACGGGGTAATTTTAACACAAACTCAATTAGTTTGCAAAATAAAGTAATAATCAGTTTCAGGAAACAAAAGAAATGGTTATTTTGCGTGTCAAGTTTTAATGGGACCATTCAATTCAGTAGTTAAATATACACCATCCTTTCGTATGCAGATTTAAATACTTTTATAAAGGGTTTGCCATAATAGAATCGTTAAAGTTGCGTTTGTTTGTTAAAAGGGCTACGTGAGAATTACATTAAAAACCGACCGCCCCAATCAAATAATATTCATATTTATACTCATTTATTTGCATTCATGTACAATTTATATATTATGTTAGGTTTAACAACTAGTTTAGTAGGTACTTACAAGTACCCTGTACCCTGTACGGGCGCTTGCAATTGAGTGCGTTCAAAAAGTTATTGATTTTATGTACCGTCAAAAATGTAATAATATAGATTTTTCAAGCATTTAATTATTTACTTATAAATAATACTAAAGTTTAAGAATAGGTTACGGCCACGGAGTAAGTAATTTAGTTATAAGAAAATATTTCTGTTCATGATTCGTTTTCAATAGTTTTTGCGTGATGAATTTTCATACAAACAGCCCAACAATTTTTTTAGTAAATTAATAAAGAAAAATTTCGGCTGTCATGCAGTTATTTTAGGAGGCACTAAATACTAAAACAAAATCTTTTTTTTTTAATTGGCCCTTATTCGAACATTCTATAGCATTGTCTGAGTACATACATTTAAGGAAAAGAGTGAATTACATTCCACCGTTTATATAGGGGTAATAATATTTTTTGCAAATTACAGCCTAATATTTATGCCAACGGGCACTGCTACAAAATCTGGAATTCAGAAGCAAGATAGTTCTTGAAAAATTACCACTGTTGTACACTGTGACACCAAAAACGTATTGCAAATAACAAATATCAAGCCAAGATTCTCAGCATCGTATACATTTATACTGACATTGTATACTTTATATTCGCGCTATTTCGCTGAGTAATGGATATTGCTTGCATTCTGTGCACGGTAGGGCGCGAATGGCCTCTTTGCTTGATTGGATTCTGACTTAATATTCCGTCAGGGCATTAAAGAAACTTCATTAAAGACGATTGTTTTGTGGTAAACTTGTTATCACAGTTCTTGAAATCTTTAGTTATATAAAAAAAAACGCAAGTTTTTGTTCTGAGTCTGGGTGTTGTGGGACCATGGTCCTAGTTCCCGGGTCCCCAGACACAGGGAATCTTAGTTAGGGCCCAGGATATATGTATGTGATCGTTGGGCGTTATTATTATTATTTTAATGTGTCGTGGTACATCTACATTAAGACCTCGGTTTGATACATAAATATATTTAGAAACAACAGACCTTCCTTAACTTAATTAAATACGAAATATAAATGGCTTTTGTAACCTAATTTTATTATCCTCTTTTGAAAGGACCTCGACCCTATGGTAGCCGTAGCTATCCGCTACGCCGTGGCCTGTAGCTCCGTAACCAGAAGTGACGACACGAGTGACGTAACTACCGCTACCCGCCCGACCGCGTGCGTCACGCACCCCCCTTGCCGCGAATCATTGGCGAAAATCAACAATGTTTCCTTATTGTTGGTTGGTTGTTTTGAGAGGATCTTAAATAAATGATTGACCAGCCAGGTTTACTTTACTTGACTGCTACAATTTTGGTCTACTATTCATTTACGATTTATAACAGAAAACCGTTTTTAGAGAAGGATGGATGCGGGGTTTAAATCCTGATTCAAAATTTTTCTTTACATATTTTTTTTCCCTATTGCGTAGAAAATTGGGAACTTTATTAAGCATTGCCAATAGGTAATTTTTGAACGTTTAAAATAAGAGGCTGTATTTATTTCCTTGTCTTATTCATTCTTAGTTGCTGTAACACAGGGCACCTTACTCGTAGTATGGCCACTAACGACACTTCTAAGTATGATTGTTAAAATGTAGATATTTATTTAGTGGTATTTAACTATGTATTAATAGCTAAGGTTAAGAATGTTTTGTATGTATAGTATGTAAAATAAATAATAAATAAATTTATTATTAATACATTTTATTATTCTTTTTAGCTTATTAACTTTTCTTACATTTTTGTCGACAAATTATGATATGGTTAGTGAGAGATCCATTGTAGTCAGCTTGTAAGAATATTTCAGCCAAATTATTTCTCAGTAGATTAAATTGACTCGTATGGTGAGCTCTGCACTTCGCTTTAACATGGCTATAACAACATTTCATGAGGTGTCCACGGCGAGCTGACAGCGTCGCTGGAACAATCGGGATAATTTCCGGAGCCACGTCTACTCTGTTATAGGGTGGGCTGTAGTGGGTCGCGTTCAACCGAGACCGTAAATAAATAACTACATACATACACATACAACCACAGTTAATTATAAAAATTACGTTTGGTAACTTATACATACTTAGATTAATTTTTGGTACTTAAGTGTGTAAATTGTAATATTTTTATCATGCTTTTGTTGTATCAAAACAGTAACGTTTTAAATTCTGTACAAAAAAGTTACCATTACACATGAGTACGCTTGCAAATGGAAGTTAACAAGAATGTTTTATTAATAATCTGTTTATAGTTTTCACAGCTCTTAAGTCAAGGTAGTGGTACATAAAACGATGGACAGGAAGTTAATAGTCCTATGTTGATTCCATTTTATTTATTTATGTTTACTCCATGGAAACCCTTAGGGATTATTCTATGGCAACCCTTAGGGGTTATTCCATTGCAACCCTTAAGGGTTAATTTAAACCTTAAAAACAATGAAGGGTTAACAGGCGTGTAATTTCATTATTTCATTTATTTGTGTTTATATTTAATTTGAGTAATATTTTTTAAATTATTAATCACTTACGTAACACCATACATTGCAAGTTATTGTAAACTATCCAAATTAGACTGTTCCGATTTGTTTATAATTCAGCATAAGATTGATGCCAAGGCATATAACATTAGTTTTTTTTTCAGGGCCAATATTTTTATAGATCTTAAAATCTGCCATTCTGGTTGTTAAATTATAATTAATTTCAGTCTATCAAAAGACGATGCCTGTAATGCATCAAATGTCAATCTTTAGAACTGTTTTTGCAAATACAAAAATTAAGTGGTTTAAAATGTTTGAAAACTGAATCTAAAACGCGTTTAAACCAACATAGTAATTGACAAAAGCACCTCAAAAAACCAGAGCTTGAAAACAGCTCTCCTAATGGCGGATAACAGACTCCAGTATCAACAAAAGTACCTCGCTACAAGCGGTATTGTTTGCACATTGTGCTGCGCTACTTTTAGTGGGGAATTATTTACTCAGACACTCCAATATCTTGCACTTCTGCGATCATAGAGGTAAATATTGCGGAAGCACGCTTTGATACTGAAATAATGCAAATAAGTTTAATAATAATGAACATAACTAGAATATTAACCTTGGTATGCTCGGGGGTTAGGCATGGTGGGAAAACTATAGAGGCTTTCAGCATGCGCACCGGTCCATGTCTGGAGCAAGAATGATCCGTAGTACACTGAGCGCTCCCTTTTTATAGCCAGGTGGGTGGGGAAGCGATGACAGCTACCGGTGTTGCCACTGTGATAAATTTAAATACTACCACAGGGTAAAATACGGTACTGCCCGCTGCGCATAGAGTTTTCAACTAGACGTTGCCGCCGTCATATACATAAATAGAAAAATAGAAATAATATTAAAATCTATGCATTAGCAAAACTTAATCTAAATAGCCGCTACCAGCAGGCCATGTGCCCAAAATGCTGGCGGCATTGCCCTATTGACTGGCAAGCAGAATGGCCAGCATTTTAGTCACGTGTAAAATATATATTTTTTATATAGCTAGATACCTATTTAATTAATAAACCACAACCCATTATATGAAATGCTTCTTTTAGATCATGTCTGACATAACATCATTTTTCAAAGAAGAGCTCCAATGCGTCTTTTTTTTTCAAGTATAATAAAATCATTAAGAGAATACGGAACCACGGTACGGTTATCGCGATATGTTTTTATTGTTGGTGTTTACCTCCTGGATGGACCTACCTAGGATTCCCTGTGTCTAGGGAACCAGGATCTACGAGGATTATGATCCCACAACACCTAGACCCAGAAGAAGTATTTGCACTTTTTTTCTGTGCAAAAATATTTGCCTTGCCGCGGTAATTGAACCCGCCGCCTCCGGATTAAGAGCCGACCTGCTCAACCACCACACCACAGTGGCTGTCTGTGTGTCTTTATTTTATTCATTTGTTATTTAGTTTACTGTTCAGTTTGTGATATTTATTGTTATTGCGATTCTACTAACATAGTTGCGAATCTGATGCCTATCTGCATTAAAGTCTATTAAAATACAACTTAGCTAAGCAATACTTTCCCCCGAGTTCTGGTATACGTTTGTTAAATTCGTGTTTACTTGGCACACCAAATGTTGAACGCTCATTGGTTGTTTGTTGATCATCGGCTGTCTCAACCAATTAGCGTACAATATTAGGCATGTGTTTCACAAACGTACGAGAAACTGGGGCTAGGGAGATATAGTGCAAACTTAGGAGCTGTCGAACGTTAGTAGAGATGGAAATAAGTGTTATTAACAATTTGGATTAAATAATCTTGCATAGGTAAATAAAATTGAAAAAGACTATTTTCGTTTGTCGCAATAAAAGATATTGTCTGATTCGAAATTTTAAAAAAATCTAGTGTTCCCAAGAAAACACAACTGAAGTAAAACTTATTTAGCTCCATCTATCGGCTGGTATAACTTAGGTCGTCATCTTGACATTAAAATTGTAAATTAACATTTTACCAACATAATAATACAATACTTAAGACTTCCGTTCGCCTCGTCAGCTTACTACCCAAGTCAAGCGCTTAAAGAAGTTTTACTCTAAAACTGATTACGTATCTAACACCTAATATAGTTGCAAGCGAATTGGAAAAAGCTCAACTGCTTTCTTTTCTTTATGTAGCCGTCACTACACAAAAATAGATTCGTAGCTTCATAGAAATAGATAGAAATTATATACATTATTAATATTTATGTTATATATGATATGTAGTGTATACACACACATATATATATATATGTGTGTGTATATATAGCTATATAATTAAGTAGCTATGTATGTGAATAGGGATACAAGAAAATTAAATGTATGTTAGTATTTTTATATGTTATCTAGACAATCTATATTTAAGGTTCGTTGCACTGCCCTGCAAAAATTTCCATGTTACACCCAGGTTAACTGGAAGATAATGCTCTCTAGCATTAAGTTCGCCTTTGTACCTACATTTGTTATTTGTGCAATAAAGCATTTTCTATCTATCTATCGAATCTATATGAGACTGCTCTAGCACAGTAGTATAGCATGAATCCGTCATATTCCCACAGGCACGTTACACCGATTGTTATTGTGCAGGCCTGCAGCGCACTGCGCCACCATTGCGAGATATTTACTGAGACAGAAACCATACCGGTTCTCTTACATCACGTAGGAGCGCATCCAACACTAGAGTTTTTCGTTTTATTGATGCAGATTTTCGAACAAGCACCTGTACCTACTCTTATATTCATGTATTATTCATGGAAGTTGTGAAAGTTGCGCATTAGTATGAACTTGACGATTTACTTACTATTTTTACCATTTCATAGACCTAGATGGCGTTGTGTGAGATGTCCACACATATTATTATTATAATTATTGTAATTTATTCCATAGTGCACTTTAGAATAGTGCATCACGATAACCGCAGCCAAATGCTTAACTTTACTGATTGGTTAAAATCAGATAGTTAAGTGTCGCTATGAGCGCTACAATTATTATAAAAAGGTGTCAGTAATTTGTTTTTGTCATAGTAGCTAATTCAATTTAGTAGAGAGTAAAGTTTACGTAGCCAAGTAGGTACTTATAAATAATATAATATATAATGATAACAATAATATTAACACCTCACGATCACATACAAAATTTCCGGACCTTAACTAGGATTTCCTGTGTTTAGGGACCTAGGAACTACGAGGACCATGGTCCCACAACACCCAGACTCAGAACAAGTATTTGGGCTTTTTTATGTGCACACAAATACTTGTCCTGCCGCGGGAATCGAACCCGCCACCTCCCGCTTATGAGCCGACTTGCTCAACCACCACACCACAGATCTAATAAATAAAAATATTTTATCAAGCAAACCGTAATGTGACAAGTCCTTTTGTCCAACAATGCGCTTAGGTTTTATTATGACAGCTCTGCCGAGAGGTATTACCAGGGTGCGCACTCTCGGGACTGAATGGGACGAGCAGACGCGAAGCGGGACGAAAATGGGACGACCGGGACACGGAACTATGCAGAGAAAAGCCGATGTAATTCTGTACTCAAATAACGTAGCTACACCGGAAATTGGACGACGAGGTTGTGTAATTATTATTTATGAAAGTGTTTTTCATTAACATAGTGTATCCTTTCAACCAGACTGACACTGTCATTACGAGAACGCAACAGGCTCTCGACAAATTAATATTGCCGTCCATATTTACAGAGCAAACACTGTCGATTTATGTAAATATAATATAAAAGCAAATAAAATAGAACGTATTTTGCTGAATTTGCGCAATACAAACCCATGCCAAGAATTGCCCGCAGACTCGTTCACAAACACGGCTCTGTGAGACCGCACCGAGTGCATCGATGTAATCGAACAGCCGTCTTTGAAAACACCCTCTTTGTTCTGACTGCAGTGGTATTGTTATGCGGTTTCGTTCAAACTTTCGTAGGGATAGAGGGAAAGGAATTTTGTGTCCGCGTTCTTGCGGAGAACAAATCGTTATATGATGATCGTTATATTATTATAATAGTTAAAGTTCGTCTAGGTAGGTACCACCGCTTTGCCAGTTATTCTACCGCCAAGCAGTAGTGCGCAAGCACTACGGTGTTCCGGTTTGAAGGGCACTGTAGCTAGTGAAATTACTGGGCAATTGAGACTTTATGATCTGATCTCACAGTCGAATAATCTTATTACCAGACTGTGCTGATGTCTCAGGATGATGTGCGCAGTGCAGTGTTGCTCGAAACTCTATTTTGGGGTTCCGATTGACACTATTCTGTTATGGGCAGCCGTGGCGCTTAATATCAGGTGAACGGCTAGCTCGTCAAATCATTCAGTTAAAAAAAAAATAGTTTCGCTATTTCGGAATATTTGTAAAGCACAAAACGGAAGCAGTACTTTTGTCCGAAGAATTAACTCTTTGTGAACATGGTACGTTCAGGTAGTCTAATGGAAATTACGTTCCATTTCCGTGCCTTGATTGAAGTCTACAGCCGAGCCCACGCCGTAAGGCTAGCTTACAGAGTCGTAACATTTATATGTTCAGGGAACACTACACATTGTAATAGGAAATTACTGTGTGATTGATCGTAGTAATTTAAATTTTCCTTGAGCGTTTCATTATAGAATAGTTATGATGTTTGTGAAAAGGTTGAGTATCATAAGCAATTTCATCGTCAAATAACTTACATGGCATTTGGAAGTGGTTGTAAAAAAAGTTTTTTTTTTTTTTATGTTAATGAATGATGTGACGAGTAAGTAATTCAACTAATGTTAGCGATACGGCCGCCCATAACAGAACAGTGTCGTTCAGAACTCCAAAATATAAAGTTTCGCGTGACACTGCACTGCGCACAACATCCTGAGACATCAGCACAGTCTTGTAATAAGATTACTCGACTGTGAGATCAAATCATAAAGTCTCATTTGCCTAGTAATTTCACTAGCTACAGTGCCCTTCAAACCGGAATACAGTAGTGCTTGCACACTGCTACTTGGCGGCAGAATAACTGGCAAAGCGGTGGTACCTACCTAGACGAACTTTGCAGAAAAGTCCTACCACCTAGTAAAACTGTTGTAAAGTGGAAAGGGATTGTAGTGACTTTCAGCCTTACTTAAACGTTATTTAATTTTAACCAGTCCTCAAATGCCTTGTAGACTTCTCAGTGACGTTAAATGTCATGAATGACAATGAGACAGCATTTAGAATATTGATTAAATTTAACTTATAAAAGGCCCCTACATTGTATACGTAATATGGAGATACCGCGTCGGTCTTGAGACGCTACTGGTTACGACGTCATATAAGCAATAACGATTTAAAGAAGACGCATTAACCGTCGAGGAGACGAATATTAGTAACTTTCTTTATACTAGACAGCCTCTGTGGTGTGTTGGCTCGTAATCCAGAGGCAGCAGGTTCGATTCCCGCAACAGGACACGTATTTGTGCACAGAAAAAAAAGGGGTGTTGTGTGACTTGTTCTGAGTCGTAGTGTTGTGTGACCACGGTCCTGGTAGTTCCTGGGTTCCTAGACACAGGGTATGCTAGTTAAGGGCTCGGGATCTATGTATGTGGTCGTTGGGCGTTATTATTAAATTATTATTATTTATGGTGGTATGAAGATGGTCTAATTTCTTTAACTAATAAGCTTAAACCTGATTATCAATATAGTTGACACGCATTTTCAAATAGGCAGCAACTAAACAATCTGATTTTTTTTTTAAGTTTGTCGGAGTTATATTAAAGGTAATTTTTTAAAATTAGTTGATTAATCTCGTAGCTGTAGTAACTACGCGTTTGTTGTCGTCATACTTTGATAACGACGTAATTTTCCTACTATAAATTACCATTTTTAATCATCCAAAATATATCCATTTGTATACTTTTTAATGCGTTTTGGTTGGCCTCAATACGAATAATGCTTACATCGGCCAAAATAAAAATATAAAACTTTTCTCGACTTGGCAAAGTCATTTGTGTAACGACAGTCTCTAAGGAAAGCTTCATTCTAATCCACAGATCCGCAGACCATTCAGAGACAAATGGTGGGTCTTAGAGGCCGCAGGTGGCCGCTAGCCGTTGATGACCAAAACTGGCCTTTGTCCCCTCTGAAATTGGCCTATTGTCTATGCTATTGCGAGGCTGACAACCGCAATGTATTAGAGAGATCTGTTGGGATGAGAAAATGACATAAGGAAACATAAAAGAGAAAAGAAAGATATGGTTATCTTTGTTAAGTTTAAATGTGGCGCAAAGTAAATTAAGACCATGATAAATATACAGTTTCTCTACAAAGTCCAAAGTAAAAAATCTAGAGTATATACTAAAGCAACTCGCATTACTGCCTGTTCTCGTACTTCTACTGTATCTTCCTTTTAGGGAGCGTGCTCTTTTGTTTCGCCATCTACCCGCGTTTGCATTATAAACGACGAGAAAATGTAATAGCGTTTCATTAGAACTGACAAGAGGTAAACCGGAAGCTAATTACCTGGGTAATATCATATAATCACAGCTCTTAGCTATATTTAGTTTATATTAAAATAATTAACCTTCATAAGGCCACGTTGAGTGTCGCGGTAGCTGGAGCGTCGCCAAAGTAATAATAGGTAAGCACTACCTACTCGATCTGATTCCATTATAGATAGTACGATTACATTTTAAAACTGAAGAAAATGCTCTGGATCTGAGGCTTGAAAAGCAAACAATTTTGTTACTTTTTACGTGCGAAACAGGTGTTTGAAGTAATTTAAAACCACTTTTTTTATTTCAACCGTATGATGCTAGAGAGGTCATTCGCCTTCTAACACTAATTCATTGTCACATTTGTTATTATCAAAATATTAATCATTAATAATAATAATAACGCCCGATGATCTCATACATAGATCCTGAACCCTGACTAGGATTACCCATATCTAGATCTAGGAACTACGAGGACCATGGTCCCACAACACCCAGACATCCAAGTATTTACGTTTTTATTTTCAGTGCACAAATACTTGTTCTGTTGCGGGAATCCAACCCACCACTTCCAGGCTATGAGCCGACCTACTCAACCACTACACCATAAAGGCTGTTAACTTATTAAAAATATCATAGGTAATTAGAGCTTACTCTACATATCGTCACTATTAATAAAAGTTGTCCTGAATGACTGACTGATAGGCAACATACAGCCCAAGGAGCTAGACGAATGGATTTTTTTGAACAAATAAAAGACATGTAAAATTAAGAGAATAAATCTTCACAAAGGTTTAACGATGGGCGGTCATATCGCTCAGAGCGACCTCTTCGACACAAGCTTGCACGGAAAGAAATAACGCAAGAGCAAGATTGTGGCTTTCATAAAACACTGAGTACTACACATACATAAATTACTTATGTAAGTATAAAATATATTATCATCAATAGCTGATTCTAATTGTATGACTTGATACCTATTTTAAGTGTGTCTCTCTGTCTTGGCATAGCACAATTGTAACCCTATGAAAGAGTATCCCTATATAAGTTTGTATGGAGAAACGCGGATGACACTGCGGACTGCCTCTAGTATGACTATAAAACAAAAAGTAGAAACAAAGCAGTCGGTATTTGAGGATGTTGTTGCCAATAAATGCTTCTCATAGTAAACAGAGTAGTGACCCAGTTTTTATTTTCGAGCAAATAGAACGCCTATTGCTTTATTTGATGTCGCAGGAAATGAAAATAAGCTTTAGCAAAAATATTTTGATTACCAGCTTTCTATCATACAGTAAGTAAATCTGGTATTTACCTACAACGTTTAAGGTTGAAATTTCCCCTGCAATATCAAAAGTATTTAAGTGACAGTATTTCATAGCCTCTGTGGTGTGGTGGCAGGTCGGCTCAATACTGGTATTTGTGAACAGAAAAAAAAGCTCAAATACTTGTTCTGAGTCTGGGTGTTGTGGGAGCGTTCATCGTAGTTCCTAGGTTCCTAGATGCAGGGAATCCTAGTTAAGGTCCAATATCTATGTATTTGATCGTTGGGCGTTATTAATTATTTATTTATTGATATTGATACCAAAAAAAAACTAATTATTTAAATTAAAAGTACACTTACCTTTAAATCATGGTTGAAGAGTTTTGCAACTTTTCTTGATACAACAAATATCATCCACTATAATAAAATAAAAACTAAGCACGAAAATATGAATACACTATAAAATCAGTTCAATCGGCAGTCCGTGTGTCTGTCTAGTTATACAATTATTCGCATGTAGGCACTTGAATAGTTCAATGAATGAATTGCGATATCTACGTCTATGTAAATTTATAAAGTTGTCCGTAACTCGGGTACACCTGAAACAATGAAAAATTCAATGTTAATTTAAAAGGAAATTATTAAGTTCAATCAAAGTTAAAAGAAAACGCTATCGCTTTTCTCAGGTATCATTATTAATATCAAACCGCTGATCGGCATAAGCCATCTATGAAATCTTTACTTTTCCCATTTCTACTGATAGAATCCGTGACCGTGATGGGTGGTTTCCATCAGAAATCTACCCGAGCTATGCAATCACAATCAAGTATTCATCTGCAGTCTCATCCTTACTACAAAAGCTTACGTAAGAGCTACAGATCAACATCCCAAAGAAATCTTGCAAGTTTCTCATCAATCATCCGCCTGCAAAAAGTCGGCAGGACTATCTTGATTCATCCATTTGAATATTAGCTCACCGCGATGACGGAAAGTGGGTCACATTTAAATATTTCTACATTTCGAGGGGATTCCTGGGAAGATCTTTCACCGTTCACTACTGAACTTATCTTTCACTGTTCATCACATAACTTTATATTATTGTTTTTGTGGAATGGCAGTTAAAATTTTAATGTAGTAAAAAAAATTATAGCTTTCGTATCACTTTCAGGCAGTTTATTAAATCATGAAAAAAAACTCAATTTATTAATCGATCCACGAAGTCTTACAAATTATATGGAGAATTTTCAGTATAAATATTTTACTTTACTCATTTCAATTACGAGATGATGTCGACTGAACGAGACACTGAATGAGAACCAAGTACTTATACAGACGTACGCATTAGCATTAATTGAATTGCCATTCAACCGGAATAACGAAATTATTCTTTATACGATTTAGATAAAATAAGGCTTTAGGAAGCCCGAGTACGAGGTACAGACTGAGCGGACGAAGTCTACTTAAGCTGCTTAAGTCTTGTAGCAAGCACACTAGGTGTTAAGCTGAAATACTGACGCAGGAAAGTCGTAATGTCTAAGATGACTCACTAAGAGTATTAACGTACTCTTCAATCCTAATTGTAAATATTACACGACAATAAAACTATTTATAAATTTAAAAATAATGAGTGTTTTTATACCAGGCGACTAAAGTATAACTTCTTTAGTTTAGCTCCATCTATCGGCCGGTATAACTTCGTTTTTGCTTTGCTTAATGTTTATGTCGCCATCTTGACAATTGCAAATTGTAATTTTACCGGACATACCAACATTAAAATACAAATTTTAACTTTGTGATGTTGAAAATGAAGATCATTCACCAGCTTACTCTCCAAGTCAAGCGTGCGGAAAGAAGTTTAACTTCCAAAATAAACCTGTTGAAGCTGTTTCAATTTCAAGCATTTTACAAAACAACGTATAGAAAGCAGCGGTAAATGACGCACATCCAGCTAAAGAGGGAGATAATCAGCTAGTTTCGTAGAGCGCCGTCTCGGTCACACGTAGCACTAGAGCGTCAAAACGTCACATAATGTACTAAACCTAAGAATTTCCTTCAAAACCTTCTTTATTCTAAATAACAGAGACTACCACGCTTTACGAAGCCTTCACTAGCCAATTATCTCCCTCTGAGTGACAGAGACGACGCTCTAGGAAGCCTTCACTAGCCGATTATCTCCCTCTGAGTGTCATAGACGACGCTCTACGATGCCTTCACTAGTCAATTATCTCCCTCTGAGTGACAGAGACGATACTCTTCGAAGCCTTCACTAGCCAACTATCTCCTTCTGAGTGACATAGATGACGCTTTGCGAAGCCTTCACTAGCCGATTATGTCCCTCTGAGTGACATAACGATGCTCTACGAAACCATCGCTAGTCGATTATCTCCCTCTGAGTGACAGAGACGACGCTCTAGGAAGCGTTCACTAGCCGATTATCTCCCTCTGGGTGATAGAGATGACGCTCTACGAAACCTTCACTAGCTGATTATCTCCCTCCGAGTGACATAACGACGCTCTACGAAGCCTTCACTAGCCAATTATCTCCCTCTGAGTGACAGAGACGACGCTCTACGAAGCCTTCACTAGCCGGTTATCTCCCTCTGAGTGACAGAGACGACGCTCTACAAAGTCTTCACTAGCCGATTATCTCCCTCTGAGTGACAGAGACGACGCTCTACAAAGTCTTCACTAGCGGATTATCTCCCTTTGAGTGACAGAGACGACGCTCTACAAGGTCTTCACTAGCCGATTATCTCCCTCTGAGTGACAGAGACGACGCTCTACAAAGTCTTCACTAGCCGGTTATCTCCCTCTCAGTGACAGAGACGACGCTTTACGAAGCCTTCACCAGCTGACTATCTCCCTCGTTAGTTTGATGTGCATTTTTATTTTCTGTTCTTTATATAAATAATGAATGATTTGAATCAATTAATGAATGATTTATTATAAGTATTTACAAACATCTTTTTACAATAATAAGGTAATATTTTTGACAAACAAATGTAAGTACAAGTTACTTTCAATTGCATTTAGGAGCGTTACATAAGTAGGTTTTTTAAATACAGCCTTATACATCAGTTAGCCATCGATCGTTATTGCTTTATCAAGGAATAATACCATAGTCTGTAAAGAAAGTTATTAATGAATTCAACTACCACAAATCAAATCGAAGTCGATCTAATCACGTAAAACCGGAAATTTCGGCAACATGCAACTTCAGTGCGACAATAATTGTCCGGGTCTCGACGCAAGTGGACCGACAGTTGTCCAACTAACTCTGTAGGGGAGCAATTAGGCAGAAGGGGGAAATTGCATCCCTTGGAGATAGCTCACAAATTGCCCCAACCGTCAGCGTCTCTCCAAGTAAAATGACAATTTGCCAAGGACTGTTTCGGTGAAATTCGCTTACAGCGCAATTCAGTTACAGCTTCCTGTAGAAGGAAATAAACTTTTAAGACTGGCCCTCGTCTTAGATATACCATTGATTTCTTTTTTTTTATTACGGTTACCAATATAATACACAATGCTGCCAAATTTGATAATACAATTAGAATAGAATAAAAAGACATTTATTCAATACTTGCCTAAAATTAAAGTACAAAAACAAGTTATATTAATACATAATATTATGTACATAACGAACAAAAACCAAGTATCGAATGGGCGTCGGCTCGACATATTGCTGGTCATCAAATTAAAAAGGAAACATTGCTAAGGGTCGTCACAGTTACAGGTAAACTGGATACATAAGAGTTAATAGTAATAGCTATTCAAAGAATCAATAGAACACTAGGAATACATAATTCTAGGATTTATTCTAACCAATAATAAAAGATGATTCAAATCCCGTACGTGTTAAAAGAAATCTATACATTTAAATTAATCTGCTGATCACCCTAAAGTCCTGCTATAAGTTTAATATAATCTGGGCGTTTTCAAAGCAAGTGTGAACGAGTATCTTCTAGCATCTAACAAGCATGGTCGATCGTCAACCGCGTTTTCACTCACAGGTGAGACAGTGGTCAAATGCAAGCCTATTAAAAGGTTAAAAAAACTGCGCCCCGTATGAGACGGTCAAAATCAGGCGAATGACTAGCTCGTCACGTTATTCATATACATAAAATAATTCGTTTCATTTACAACGTATATTCAATTAAACAAATATTATTGGTAATATATTTAAGTATGTTGGCAATTGTTGATACAATCGTTGCAATTAATTTTGTTTCGGGCAGAGTGCGTATTATTTTATGTCAGAGTTGCCCAAATAGCAGCAGTGCTTGTGGGAGTTATATGTATATTTATCTTCCTACTTAACAGTCGATAACTTGTATATAGCAAAATGTTTTGAAAAATTTATTTGTTAGAGATATTGTCCGAATGTGTAATGAATTGTCTTGGGTATACTTGAATGAGTATTAGAGACATCAGTCAGTTGCACAGAAATAATTTGCCTTACATACCTATGTAAATTATGTAATGTTTTCGTATAAAACACGTATAATGCAACCAATAATAATAATAATAATAATAATAATAATATGTGTGGACATTTCACACAGCGCCATCTACCCCCAAACTAAGCAAAGCTTGTCCTATAGGAACCAGATAACTGATACAATACTTAGATACATTTTGTTTGTAAAAACATACATAGAATACTATATAAACACCCAGACACAGAACAAACACCTATGTTCATCACACAAATGTTTGTCCTGGGTGGGAATCGAACCCACAACCCATAGTTCAGAAGGCAGGGTTACTACCAACTGAGCTATCGGGCCAGTCAAACCAATAAAAAAAGAAGATCAGAAAAGGTTAACATAAAATAAAATATCTATGTAAGTACTTAAATAAAAGTGAAAAAACTGTTCATTGGTAAGCGCATCACTAAGCGAACGGCTAGACGTTTTTTTTAAATTTAAAAATCTAGGTTTTTATAGAAAGAAATGATTCGGAACATTTTCTCGGGAAAAACTAAATATTTTCTATAAAATCAATACAGTCATATTAAAAATCAATACAGTTAAAAAAGTAAGGTTGCACAACGTAGGAAAAATTAGTTGGAATTGAAAAGGAGCGGCGTGTGGTCACAGTTTGTCATTATTAAAATGATCAATTCTACATGTATCAGTGATCATAAAATATTTTCCATTAACACCCTGAATCAAGTATCATTGCTATCAGTTCCCGTCTTTCCATATACAAGTCTCCCGTCAGTTTATATCCACCAATCTGCCTTAAACCGAACAATAGGGGAATACATTTGGAGCAATTTCAAGAGAAATATTGGACCTTTATTCTATTCCGTATTTATTCTTGATTTATTGAGATGCTACCTAAGCATAAGAACTAACCTAAGCATTAGTGACTACACAGGGTCCCAGGGTCCTTCTTTTTGTTTTTCACAAAACAATCTGTTCGCACTTGATTCGTCCAAAGTTAGCAACTCTGCCTACTTCTATAAAGCCAATTTGAAATGAAATGTGCCTTTACTCTCCAAAACTAACGGTCCATACCTACTCACATACTAAGATCCACTAAAAGCTTTAAAAAGCTATACTCATAATTAAAAGCTTAAAAGCTATGATTAAAAGCTTTCAGTACCCAAAATATTATTAAAGTCATAGTCGCAGTAATTTTTTGGCAACAAATTAATAACATGTCAAAAATAATGTATGCATAAATGTATCTTAATAATAATTAATGCAGTAAAATCAAATGTCAAATATATATACCATCACATGGTATAAAACTATGGACGGAATAATTTTATCCTTGTTTATTCTAAGTTGACTAAAAAAAATATTTACGACTGAAAACTATTCAATGAATAATGTATACGCAATTTGATACTTACGCAATAGCCACGTGAATATGGTGTCAAAATGGCTGAATTAAGCTCTAAGACTCAACAACGAAATCAACTTTAAAAATAATGTCTACGCCAAAACCCGACATACTTGTGCTGAAGTAGGCGGCTGTACCTACCCGCTGAAAATCTGTTGCTTTTTCAGTGAAAACATGTGTCGCACAGTTCTCAGTGTTGACTAATCTAATTATATTATTATCAGAATGTCTTATATTTCTAAAATATTTTGTACTGAAAGATGTGTGCCACGGTCGGCATTTGGCATGAGGCCAGTGCTTTTGCTCTTTTCTTCATCATGACAACTTCCATGAGATAAAATGCGACGCAGTCATAGCGTCTAGAAAATATTACAACAATAATGTATTTTAATGCCCTTTGTTATTTTTTGTGAAAGCTATCTTTAATACATGTAAGTTGATTACCAATTTTATTACATGTTTTGAAGATCTCTCATCTTTTTATCTACCATTAACACGGCTTACGAACATCTGTTTTAACTCCAATGTTACAACGCGAAATCAATTTTACTAAATAATTCCTTACCGGTTTTATTTAAAACTGCTTGAGCTTTACATCGATGGTGCAGAAAAACGAGGAAAACAATTTGCGAATCGCGTAATTACGGGAAAGTTCGCAAGGTCCGGGCCCGGGCAATAACGAAGCGGAAAACTGCTAGGGGATGAATGAAAACCGCACGCGTTGGCCACCGGCATGTGCAACGAGCGATGTGGCGACGTGTCACGTGCCAGGACGCGAGTTCGCGAGCGCAACGTTGCAGCGGTGCACCGAGAGAGCGCAGGGTGACGCGAGCCGCCCGCCTGTCTCCGAGCGACTGCCGCTGCCGCCCGGGCCGCGCCGCGCCCGCCCCGCCCGCGCCACGCGCCCGCACCACGCACCCTGCACCGGCAGCACGCACACGCCTCGCGCCTCGTTGCGAGCCTCGCTCGGCCGCGCGCGCTGTGCCGATATGCCGCCTCACGCACCGCGCGAATATCGATGTGCGGGAGATTTGCCGGAGGGTGGCCAAGGGGACGCGAGCACGCACCGCGGCGCGGGGGGTGATCCTGCGCGCTGCGTCACGCATCTGTCTCGCCGGCTCCTTGCGTGCTCCCGCAGCCCGCCATCTGCAGAGTCGTGATCGCGCCTCGCGCCGTACCCGCGCTGTCTCCCGACTCCCGCCCCGTATGACGCTACGACGGTGTGAATGCCCTTTCGAAGAGCTTTTTCGCATTACCTCTGAAGAGCTCGCCGACGCGAATGTCACGTTATTTCCCGTTTCATGACCATTTAAGGAACATTCATCTCAACTTATTAAATTCTTCGCGATAATGAGAAAAGTCTAACTACGGTTATAAATAGCGTTAGGTAATTAAATCGTGAGAGCTTTTCTGCAATAAGCCTTCAGATCTCTCTGTCACTCTTAATGATAGATGAATATGATTGGCATTCGCTCAATTTGCCTATTGATTTGTCGAACACAAAATTAAAATGTTCTACATCGGCTTGATCTGAAAGCCTTCCGATTCTTGGCGAGTAGCTGACATCAATCACGGTATACAATCAATTCGCAGGAATCGAATACATTTGGATGGGAAGTTATCGGTCCATTATTATTGAAGATTGAAGGACTGCGGACTGCGAGAATGGGGTTAAGGACTATCCTTTTCCTATTTTATAGAGTTAAGTAGGCATTTGCATTTATTTCCTATCTGCAAATCGCATAAACAAACATCCTATGAAATGTATATTAGGTAGCTACGCAAATGTACATTTTATAGCATGTTTGTTGCGCATACATGATTGAATTGAATTTAAAAAAAGTTAAGCTTCCAACAATAGTTAGTAATACATTTGGTACAACGTGCTCTTTGTGCTCTTTACAATCTATTACTAAAATTAATTAGATTCAGCAAAATGTTCACATAATTATAATATTTTTAATTTGGTTGTAGGACTTTTTTGAAAAGTTCGTCTAGGTAGGTACCACCGCTTTGTCAGTTATTCTGCCACCAAGCGGTAGTGTGCAACTACTGTGTTCCGGTTTGAAGGGCACTGTAGCTAGTGAAATTACTGGGCAATTGAGACTTTATGATCTGATCTCACAGTAGAGTTATCTTATTACCAGACTGTTCTGATGTCTCAGGATGATGTGCGCAGTGCAGTGTCGCTTGAAACTCTATGGTTTGGGGTTCCGAGTGACACGGTTCTGTTATGGGCGGCCGTGGCGCTTAACATCAGGTGAACGACTAGCTCGTCACATCATTCACTAACACAAAACAATAATTAAATAATAAACTTTCCCTTTGTGGTTCCGTCATAAAGGTATAGGACCATCTCATGTCTTTCCGTGGGTGCTGTAAGAGTCGGCTAAAGGAATATCCAGGGGTAATCTACTGCGATCGCCAAGACGCCTGCCAAGCGTTGTGATTCAGGCACCCCTCCCTTATGGGGGAGGTCTATGTTAAGCGGTGGACGAAAAATGCTACGAAAATGTTATTTATGTGTGCGATGTGCATATTAGAAACCCGCTTAAACTTTGAACAACCTTCCCTCACACATCGCTTGTAATGAGCAAAGACAACTCCTAATAAAGACGATCTGACGTATTATTAAAACAAATATACCGTTTAGTTTTTTGATCTGAAAAATGACTGCGGAGAAAGCCTTACGTATACAGCCTCCTAGCGGCTTGCCCCTAATTGAGTTACAGGCGCAAGAAATCTAGTTATTTCTGTAGACCGTAACCCGGGAAAGGGAAGGAAATTCTGTTAATACCTAGGTAGCTAGGAAGGCTTTACATAGTTGAATCATTTGGTAGTAAGCAAGTTAGTTATTATACAATGTATGACGGAGATATAAACTTGATGATATTTTTTATTTTTTTTTAATAAAGAAGTAAATCGATTAGCAATATGGTAATATGTTTATCCTGAAGCACAAGACCGTTTTTCCTTAGAACAAGCTGAAATATATCGCATGAATTAATATGAATATGAATATGAATATTATGATATATTATATATGATTATAATTTGGTAAAACACAAAGAGGGAAGAGCCAGCTAGGGCAAGAGAGCTAGGGAGAGCCGTAAATCTAAAAGATTTTTCGAGTTCAAACTTTATGTAAAGCCGTTTTGCAGCTCAAATTAAAACATCGCACAATTATTCCGTTTTTGTACAAAGGAGAACCTGGAATTTTACATTAATCCAAAGAGTATCGGATGAACGGACGCCTGTAGGTAGTTTATAATTGATCAATTGTCATCAAACCTTTCAATATTGGTATTTACCAGTGCACAATAACTTCTTTTTTATGTTAAGAAATGACATGACGAGCTAGTCATTTGATTGATGTTAAGCGACACGGCTGCCCATATCAGTTGAAATGTCACTTGGAACTCTAGTATACAGTTTCGCGTGACACTGCACTGCGCACGTCATCCTGAGACATCAGCACAGTCCAGTAATAAAATTACTAAGCAGAGTTATAAGATTACTAGACTGTGAGATTAGGTCATAAAGTCTCATTTGCCCTATAATTTCACTAGCTACAGTAATTGCACACTACTGCTTCGCGGCAAAATAACTAGTAAGGTGGCGGTACCTAGACGAACTTCGCAGGAAAGTCCTTCCACCTAGTAAAACTGTGTTGGTTTGTGATAAGGCGCTATTCGCTGAATACGGTAAAACGGTCTTAGGTTTCCCTTCGCCAATTATTATAACTTGGTTACGTACTTTCAAGGTCTGCGTTCAATTATTTATAAAACTTTTATAGGTACACACGAGTGTATATTTTCGGCATCACAATAAAGATTCGGGATTGCGGGGGCCGAAAACGGCAGTCATGAGGGGAGTAGGACGAAATTTATTCAACCGGACTAATCCGTGGAATTTATTCTGGTCGTTGCGGCCGCGGTGGACAACCGTTACTCGAAGGCCAGGAAACTTACAAACAACCAGATCAATTTAAACCACAGTTAAGCTAGAGATACAAGGACTAAGCTTAGAACCAGGCCTAAAATGAGTCTAGTGAGTTCTTAATTGAGCCTAAATATAGAGTTAACCCAAAACGTTAGTAAAACGCTCTTCACTCGACCGGACTGGTAGAGTGACCGCTAGCCGTTATATCTTTTAGGGATAACAAACACTCACACACGAATACACACACATACTCAAAAGACACACACAAGCCCACCGGAAGAAATGAGTTGGTCCACCACTGGGACCAATGTTATATGTATATAGTATGGGTTGACGTCAGATTTTACGGTCTTATACCTCAACTACCTCTTGATAAATTTTGCTCATATTTGAAAAACTTGTATAGAATCGAAATTGGCTGATAATTGGGGTCGCAGCAAGCTTCCCCTTTTTTTGGGAAAAATGCACATTGTATCAAAAATTGCCGACGACAGAAAAAATCCGTGAACCCGTAAAATCTTCATACTAATTTTCTTCAAGATATATTGAAAAATACTTTACAATAATGAGCCAATGTCCAATCCGAAGTGGATTAAACATGGTTTGAAAGTCAATAAAATAATTTATACATATAAAATTCAAAGTCCTGACTGACTGAATGACTGACTTATATATCAACGCACAGCCTAAACCACTGGTTCTAGAGACTTGAAATATAGAGGGTATGTTCTTTGTAAAGTGTAGGTATCCACTAAGAAATAGTTTTTCGAAATTCCACCCCCAAAAGGGTAAAATGGGTGGTTGGATTATTTTACTTTAGGCCACGCGGATAAAGCCGCGGGCAGAAGCTAGTCATACAAAAACACTAAAAATGACTAGGTATTGTATTTAGCTTTCTTGTACGAATACATTCAGTTGCTAATAAAGTCGTATTATTAAATTTGTCGGCTACAACTCCACGCAGCTATTACGTCTGGGCTCAAATAGAAAGCCTCTGGTAATAAAGGGACATAATCCTATTTTGTCGAGATATTATAAAACCCAAAGGTACGGTCTAAATGTAAAGGTTTCATTGTAAACGTGGATTCACGAAAGGGTATTCTACACTCTAATTCAGAAAGGGTATATTTAGTTCAAGGTGCGGTGGCTAAAATCATATTATTATTTACAAAACGAATGTTACGGTACTTATATTTATTCTAGTCTTTCAATGAATATTGTGATTTTATTAGAGTACATTCAGCGCGGAGCTATACAAGAATACAGTCATCCTAATTTAACTTGACAATAGGCGTAGCTGGCATAGTTTTGTAAGTTGTTGATTCGATAATAGTTTTATTACAGATCACTAAATATGTTACTAGTCTTATGATATTTGGTATTACTTTAGAATTTCAGAAATATAGCTAGGTACTATTGCGGTTGTAACTGAAAACGGATCGAGAGCAGTTCACCGTACTTAATAGATTTTTTTCAAAAACCAACGTTATTTTATATGGCTACTACATACCTTCGTTTTCTACGCTAGCTATAAGCAACAGACGCGAAGTACCTACAGGTGCTAATCAAACCACTGGTCCTGAATTGGACCAAGCGATAGTGAAACTGGCACAAAACAAAACAAAAACAACCAATGTTACCAGTTTGTTGCAGTGAGATAACATAGAGGGTGCCGCCATGACGTGGATGAGGATGCAACATTTTAGTTACAAACTATGTGAATCTACGCGAGCCGCAAAGTTACATATATCACTTTAGTTTCGCGAACAAGAGTCGGGGCTGAAATAATAAGCAACATAATAAAGCTTGCCTTATATTTTATTAAAAACAATTTATAAATGACATTTGTAAATAAAAATCCAAAATAACAGAAACTAAATCGTTTTACTTGTTAGATTTAAGTTTCTTTTTTATTCTCTTTTTAGTATTTTCTGGCAAACAATCAAGGTCGAATGGCAATGGAGGTCCTTCATGCTGAAGAGTCAGATTTACTACGCGTTCTGCTTCTCTCACTCCGCTAAGCCTCGCACCGGAAACAGTTGCAAAGTGGCCAGGCACCGTGGCTTCCCCAGCAAACAAAAGAATAGGTGGAATAGACTCATTTGGCCCAGGCAAAGGACATGCCAGCGCTCTTTGTGCTTGTCCATCAGTACAGGTATAATCATACGAATATGCGCCACAGAAAAAGGGATCTGAAGTCCAGTGAGATCTTAGAATAGTCATAGGATATGGTATACAGTTGTTTCCGGTCACCATTCTTAGCACGTCGGTAATTCCTTCTGCCACATCTTTATCGCAGAGCCCTTCCATCATCACAGCTTCAGGTCCAACGACCCAGGCGCACACCACGTGCTTGCTGTTCGGCACCGCTTCTATGGCAGTAATTCCACGTGTCCAATCACACCTGCCACATAGCTCATTACAACAGAACCTAAAATTCAAGTTACTATTATGCCAGAACCAGAAAGGGCGGCAATACTCCAAGTAAATTTTATTACAAAATCCAAATCCTAAACAACGCATTGCGTCTATTTTTGAAGACGGCAACGCAGGACAAAATAGCCTATTTGCATTACAACATAAAACACCAAGAGACACAGTTATAATGACGTAATCAGCGGGGTATTCTTCGCCATCGTTCGTGTAAACCATAGCTCTATGACCAGACTTCTGTGATGTTCCCCAATAGATGCAATTTACAGGTTTACAATATTGAATTGCTCCCTCTGGTATTTGGCGTAGTATAGGCGCTAATACACCAACTAATCCCAAAGGAACCCTAACTTCGCCGCCGGGCATATTCATGAAACAGCCGAAGTGATCGGCGCAAAGCATCGCCGTGTCATCGCCACATCGCGCATTGAGCATGTGACATAGGCCAAACATTATTCTTGCTGCGTCATGTTGCTGATCTTCTGGATACTCGTGTAGCTCTTGTTGAATTCTCAGACTCATGAAATTGATAAGTGAGCCTTGTTGTTTACTCCCTCCGAGGCAATATATTTTTGCCGCTTCCTCTTCGATTTGACGAAATTTATGGTAGGCCGTTACGGTGGGCGGGAATGCCATTTTGCCAGTTACAATTCTATTAAAAAGGCCTCTAGCATGTTCGGAGCCGGGAACGCCTGGGCGCGGTGGATCCTCACTAGCTGACATTAGGTAAATTGGATGAGTACAGCAGTTTTCATCTGGCTTCCAATGTGACCCAAGCTCAGCAACAATGTCACCAAGCCAGCAAGAGTGAATTCGCCCTCCTGGTCTGTAAATATTGTAAAACTGGATTCCAAAAACACGTTAATAGAGTTTAACTCAGTTAATTAGCTGAGATACTTACCTTTCGTAAGCTTCAAGAACAACGATATTATTTATGCCCTTCTGTGACAGTCTGGCTGCAGCAGATAGGCCTGCCATTCCAGCTCCAATGATGACGACACGTGGCTCTTCAAAACATTTGTCTGAATCGCAAGGGTCCAATGAGCAAAGGCCTCTGTCTTCCAAATCTACACCGCATTCTATAGTTGACGGTGGAGTTTCTGAAACCCTAAGAATATTATATAAATACAATTTATGGCTGCCTATAAATTACGGCATATGTAGGCACTTTGGCGCGACATACCATCTTTTCAGTGTCCTTGGCCATGTTTCTAGAAGTTTTCGGAATACCGCACGGTTTAAGTTGTTCATTTGTACATTTAAGTAGTACTTACTACACAAAAGATTTGTTTAAAAAGTAAATTATTTTTATTCTAACATCACCGTTTCTAGATTTTAAACAATTTTGAAACTTATCTTTTGTAATGGAAGATTTTGATGTACTTAAATAATTTTGACAATTTCATCTCATAGATTCTATGGATTCAAGAAGGTTATATATTCTCAATATTTTTAAGCCTTATCTAAGACGATAACTAAAGCAAAAACTTTTTTTAACCTAAGGTAAATTTTTATGAATAAAAATACGCAAGAATGATAACCCAGCAAATAGGATTTTTATATAAAACGTATGTTATACATTAGATGCTATACTCTTCATCTCCGTATTAGTCCGATGTAAGCTCTATCCATCTATCTATTATTTAATTTTACGACAATTTTTTACGCAGGCGTTAGCCGCTCCGTGGTATTTTCAGATAGAGCAATCAAATTATCCTGCAAACATGATTGCAGTGGTATGCAGCGAATATATAAAAAACAAACCCTCCATTCTTCGAAAGCTAGACCGTGCGAGAGCAGATAAAAACCTAAATGTTTTACTTGGCATGTAGAACGGCAGCGGAGGGATTTGGCGCCGCTGGGATTTTTTCGTTTTGCGGTACTGTTATTTTATATCCTAATGGCCATTCAATTTGGGTTCAGTATTCAGTATTATTTTAAATTAATATATCCCCGACTATTACTCACGAATTGTATGTCTGAGTTACCGCCGCCGTTACATACAATTCGTGAGTAATAGTCGGGGATATATTAATTTAAAATTAACCACACTCATGAAAATTTTAATACTAATTCAGTATTATATTGAAATTCTTAACTTTATCATTTATCTATGACAAAAAAATAACAATGCTTATGTCACAAGCTCAGACAAGTAGTTTCATATCAAAAAATTTTTGAGTTGTTCAGTATTTTCACCCATGCGACTTTCCTTATAAAGGTTTGTTTCAAAGGTAGGGAATGTGCGTTTTCATAGGCTATAAGTACTCGTTTGGTTTTATGTAATTGATCTTTAAACAAGATTCAATGAAGTCATCTATCATTAGACCCTATTCCTTTGGACGTAAGGCGATATAAGCGTGAACTTTGGGCAAAAATTATCAATCTTGGGTTTTTTAAAGGTACTAAAAAAGAAATCCACTTCAATCTCACCAATTTAATAAATTACAATCTATGCTTTAGCTTAAATATAATATTGGTATATTCTCGGTAACTTGACAGTAAGACAATTATTAAAAATAAGAAAAATTTAAAACATTATTACGCTTTGAATTCTGAGAAGGTATATACTACCTACTTGCTAATGCTAAATAGAAGCGTAACCTAACTTTGCAAATATTTTTTTTGTAGAATTGCGTAAATAATATTAAGCTAAGCCCCTCTAAACACACTATGAAACTAGTAACAGTTCAATGAGTCTTATGTGTGTAGCATGTAAGATTCTCCCATTCGACACTTCCGGTCATGCGATCGTTCTTTCAAATGACAGTAGCGCATTTGTAGCATTGAATATAATGTTACCTACAAACAAGCTACGTTGCTAGTACATTCAGTATCAACTAATTTCATAATGTTTGTAGGACGTAGATTGTTTAATTTTACTAATTAATACTGTTTAAGCACTAAGTATGTAGAAGGTACATAGTACTTCTCCAGTAATCTTTGCTCTACTAATGTATCTGAGCATTACTTTGTATTTTTTATTAGACTTAAAAAGATTTCTTCCATCAATAGGTTTTTTACAGTAAAGCTTAGTATAACTTTTAGTAAGAGTATATATACATATATTTATTTATTTAGGTAAATAGACCACGGACGGTGCACGGAAGGGATTATACGTCTAGTACAATAATAATAATAACGGCCAATGATCACATACATAGATCCTGGACCCTAACTAGGATTCCCTGTATCTAGGAACCCAGAAACTACGAGGACCATGGTCCCACAACACTTAGGCTTCATAAGTATTTGTGCTTTTTTTCTGTGCACAATTAATACTTGTCCTGCCGCGGGAATTGAGCCCGCCGCCTCCGGGTTATGAGCCGACCTGCTCAACCACCACATCACAGAGGCTGTGTGTGCACAGCGCAACAGTTACATTAATTTTCACGCATATGCAGAAATATTGGTTGCAGTTTCAACCTCCGCCCGTGGTTCTGCTTTATCCTAATGAATTACAATTTAAATAAAGATCAGTACACCTGAATATAAAATTGACGAATGACATTACCCATAATTAAGGTAATTTTTCACGACTTATGCACGTTACCCAGCATGATCATCGTTAGAAATCACAACCAAAAAATACATCCATTGCTGGCTACAGACTTCTGCACATATTTCAGCAAAACTGTGAGGAATCTATGTGTTGTCAAGCTGTGTTCCGGTAGCCTCACTTGAGAGCTAGTTCCAATCCAGCAGGGCTAGTCTGAGCTAGAATAATCGATATATATATCTTCTCTCCATAAAGAGATTGACCAATGAAAACGCTAGAAAAGTTTATGACGTGATCGGCGTGATCGTTCATTGGTCAAACGCATTCTCGAGAGAAGAGATATGTCGAATTTTATAGCTAAGGCTAGCCCTAGCATGACTTCATCTTCAACTACTTAACATCAGGGATGATCACGAAACTTTGATCGCAATGCAACAGGAGAAATTTCCATACTAACTATGCACATAAACTATTCAAACTGTCAAATCCATACAAATTTGTGTTTCTATTGGTTGCAATTGAGCTACGTGATCGCCCGGCAGGTGTGATACCATATTTGATTAAAAAATCCTAATCATTTATATTTTACATTGACAATTTATAATACCTTGTAATAGAGCTCATATTGGATACAGAATTTAATATCATTCAACGCGTACCGAGTCGGACCAAATCGTAGTTATAAATGTTATGTAGGTTGTTGAACATCACGTAGTAACTTTGTGACATGACGCCAATCAGTAACAGATGTTCGGGTAAACCGCATATTTGGTTACAATCAATATTCTCGCTTTAGACTGTTTATAATTTCTATTTCTACTGCCTTGATTTAATCTTCGTAGTACTATTGATTGAAAAAGTAGTGGAGTTTTGTATACTTGCTCATACATCTTACAAGGTCAGTTGACACTCTAACACAAAAAACATTGTCTAGATTACAGTTTTACAGTTATTGTATTTATTTGAAACATTGCGTCCAAAATCTATCCAATGCGTGGTAAAAGTGTAGGCTAACTCCTAATAGTGAGTGATTCTCATCGGTGTAGCTCTGAAAACAAAGAAATAATATTGTTATTAAAAAATTGAGGCATCGAAGGATGGCGGAAACGCAATTAGATGGTGTCAGCAAATAATAGCTGTGGATTCAGAGGTAGATTACGGCAAAAAAGTTGGAATTTAATTCTATAGAAAGATTTGCAACTTTTTGCAGACCTTACATCATAAGACGTACATTCAACGAAAAAAAAAGTGAAATTATGTGTGAGTGATTTAAAAATTAAGACATAAGTACCTATACCTAACATTAAATGTATAAGTACATTTAAGCTTAAGTATTTTCGCTTTAGCCTTTATGTTGAGACGTTCTATAAAACAAAATGTTTTTATCATCCTCTGAAATGGTGATTGTCTACACATTTTTATGAAGCACTGAATACAATAAATTTGTTTATGATTTAACTACATTTAAATTATCCCCTTGACAAAGTTATAAAAAAAAACATGGGTACCTACATTATCACAAGTTTATAGTCATGCCGATATGCAAAATGATTTAAAAATTCTTAACTTCAAAACATTTTTTCTTATCATAAATGCATGATTAAATAATAATCATCATCAAAATTACGATTTCGGATCGAAATTCAATTTGCATTAATATGCGATGCAGTCGTTAACATGTTGAAATATTGGGTTCGAAATTTCGGATTCAATTCATACAAAATTCTAAATAAATATTAATTGTACTTAAACGTTCTAAAATATGGTGTCAAAAGATGAAGCCAGATAATAAGGTTCTCCATAAAGAGTTGCGCTGTCAATACCAATCAGTTCTTCAATCGCGTAATTACTATTACACTACAAATTGATATTTCAAGAAACTATTTCATATTCTTTATTAATGGTATTAAAAACATAAGATAAAATGACTCTGTTGTAAATTTTGCTCTATTATTTAGGAGTGTAAGATCTATAATGAGCTGGGTTCGTTCTTTGAATGTCTAACATTGACAATGTCTTATTACATTTCATTCAAAGAACGATTTCAGAATATCAACTGCTCACTCCGCTTATAACTTTGTTCCCCTCACTAGCACACTGAAACGAAAACTTCTATTTATTTATGACTAGTTGCGCCACGCGGTTTCACCCGCGGACAAAAGTATTGTAATTATTTGCGTATCCCACGGGAAAATTTCACTTTTGCGGAATAAAATGTAGTCTATATGTTAATCCAGTGTATAAGCTATCTTGGTATCGAATTTCATACAAATCCATTCAGCCGTTTGAGCGTGAAGGAGTAACAACATACACACAAACACACATACAAACTTTTTTATAAGTAGGTCAGTAGTCAGTGTAATTACGCGTAAATCACATACCATCTGCTCAAAAGCAATGTCCTGATGCTGCAACTGCTTAGCAAGTTGTACACTATGCTGGTAGTGCACGTTGTCATCTCCAGTTCCGTGGACTAGAAAGTACTTCTTGCCGCGAAGTTTGTTAGCCAAAAAGGTGAGATCTGAATTTTTGTAGCCATCTGGGTTGTCTTGAGGCGTGTCCATATAACGCTCAGTGTATATTGAATCTGGGAAGGAAAATAAAAATCTTATCACCATATCAGCTGTGAGTTTTAATCTGTCACAGAGTATTTGAGCTCAGCATTCGCGTATTTTTATTAAACCCTAACAATGAAAAAGTTACTCTATGAACGCTGGGTTTTTTGTACAATAGAACTTCATTTAATTTTAATTAAAATAAGTTATATCTTTGTTCTGAATTCCTATATATGACTCCAATTAAAGATTCCAGTTACATAATGAAGCCGTTTTAAAAGTTTGTTAAAAAGCAATGTAAGTAATCTATTAGGATTATAGATTCATTTCAAACATTCCTTTATTTTTACAATTATTATTCAGTCTTGCGATAAAAATAATCTCATGACTAATGAGTTATATAACTATTACAATTCACTCGTGCATCTAAAAATAAAATTAAATTCGATGGAGTGAATTTTTTATACTTTTGATATTTTATTCCATCACTACTGATGTAGGTAGTGTGTAAGCAAAAATGTGTCTAGTTAAGTAACTAATTAGAATGGCACACTCGCTTCGGTTGCGCACGAAATCGTACCCGTAACCGTTTCGTAACCAGATGCGATCGATAACTTTTTACAGTTAAATGGAATCTAAGAAAATACAATACGATTGTAGATGCATTACAGTGAGTTTAATACAAAAATTGTAACATTCCATTTCACATCGTTTGAAGTTGAACTTTAAAACATGTAGTTCCTTCTACCAAGTTTAATAAGCTGACAAAATGAATACAATGTTCTACTATATAAGTTTTTTTATGGGCTGGTCTTTATTCATAACCCAACGGCTAATATTAAACCTACTACTACTAAACTAAACCGTGGATAGATTAGCTTATTGAAGACGGCCGTATAATAATAATAATATATGTGGATATCTCACACAACGCCATCTAGCCCCAAACTAAGCAAAGCTTGTGCTATGGGAACCAGATAACTGATACAATACTTAGATACCTTTTTTTTGTAAATACATACATAGAATACAATATAACACCCAGACACAGAAAAAACACCTATGTTAATCACACAAATGTTTGTCCTGGGTGGGAATCGAACCCACAACCCATAGTTCAGAAGGCAGGGTTACTACCACCTGAGCTATCGGGCCAGTCAATCAGTCAAAGAGAATGCATTGATATTGCTGATGTGACGCGGGCCTTAAGGTACGGTACGCCAAAATCCACAACGTTGACTGAAGTGCACTATGATGGATGACATATATCCTCTAATATTGTGATTCTTGAACCTGCTGGTTTCTTCATAATTTTTTCTTTCACCGTTGTAAAGGTCCACCTATCTTTTATATATCCATCTAAATATATAGGTAGGTAGGTAATTATCTAATTTCGCATTATCTTTTTGTTACTTTAACACGGTAACCTTCAACACAGTAACGGCAGTGCGGCCGCGGAATGTATCGCTGATGCTAAGTAAATATCAATAAGGTATGAATAATTCATCGAAGCGTTCAAAGAGCATCTCGGAAGCTGTTCTTAAGTATATCGAGGCCGCAATTTTAAACAGTTTTTCTCGTTTTATTTCGATCTTCATTGCGTATGTTTGGGTATGACCGTAGGATGTTTTTGGCGACTTTAGCTCAGATGCACTAGCTACCTTGTGACCGGAATGAGGCTGCCAAATAAAAGTTAAAAAATAGTTAAAACGTAGTCACTGCCACTTCATAGGTATGATAATTATCGTGAACACTGCTTTACCTATTTTTGAAAAAAGAAGAGCATCCTATTTATTATTATGGTGACACATTGTAATTGACGTACCACAATACCTACAGCCAAACTGATAGATAATTCTCTAATTCTAGACAGCCTCTGTGGTGTGGTGGTTGAGTAGGTCGGCTCATAACCCGGAGGTGGTGCGTTTGATTCCAGCGGCAGGACAAGTATTTGTGCACATAAAAAACATAAAAAAGCAAAAATACTTGTTCTGAGTCTGGGTGTTGTGGGACCATGGTCCTCGTAGTTTCTGGGTCCCTAGACACATGGTATTCTATTTAGGGTCAAGAACCTATATATGTGATCGTTGGGCGTTATTATTATTACTATTATATATTCTGTATTATCATCATCAATATGTCAAAAGACATTGTCTTATTCCGCAGTAGCCGTAACAAGTACCTATCGTTGTTATGAAGTGAAGATATTACCACATACCGTAGTAAAGCCATGAGGTAACAGGCGCGATGGCAGCGCCACATGCCACCGTATTGAGATCATCCTGTATCATCATCATGGTTATCGCAAATCCGCCGTAACTCCAGCCCCACACTCCGATGCGGTCTGGGTCGATAAACGAGTATAGGCTCACTAAACTCCTGCAAAAATTAGGACGATTCGACTGAGTAAATATTATTTTTATCACCTATCCAACAACTGACCTGACTATCCATATCTAGTTATATGATTGTATGTTATACCTAAGGATGGAACACAGACTTAGAAGCATTGAGTTAGCTATAGAATCATAATTGAAGGGGTGAGAACAAAAAGGGTTTAACTGTCAAATTGACAGTTTCGATAAAATTTACTTTAAACGTCAACGGCTTCATTTTAATGTAGAGTGTTTATAAGGTAATAGAACAGGTTTATGCAAGTTTCAGTTGCTTAAAAATGTATGATTTCTATTTTAAAATATAAAATGTAGACCTAATTCTTAAAATTACTGTTAAAATATAATATGATAAAATAAATATAATAATGTTTTTACGCTAAGCGAACTGTATTCCTGTGACAGATAAACCGTTTTTAGACTCAAAATCTCGATATTTAAGCCTCATTTCAGTAGTTTGAGATTGTATTATTGTGGATAATTTCACGCTGAATCCAATGATACACATAAGTAATTTTGTGAAAAAAATCAGTTAAACCCTTTTTGTTCTCACATATACTGTAACATTTTCAGATGGACATGCGGTAAGGCTGGTTGCTCTTCTTATGTTTTATAGGTAATCGCTTTTTTTTAGTTTGATTCCTTGCATTTAGCGTGTTCAGCCAGTGTCAAGTTTACATTAAAATTATTCAAATTGAATTCAAATATTTAAAGTCGCGTCAAAGTCACATCCAAGTTTAGCCTAGTCACGGTAAATTCAAAGTCAAGCTCCAGTTAAACGGTGTGAATACTTTACTGAATGCTTATATCTTTATATTATATATTTTGGAGAGAATACCAATAAGTAGTCGCGTTTTTCATCTTTATATATTTATTTACTTTACCCTTGTACGTACATGTTCACGAACAGTTAACGGCTAGTAATCCCCATTAGGCATAACACACCAAATTTCACAAGTTTTGGTTAATAATACTAAGGCAACAACGGAACATTTGTACGTTCCCGCCAAAACTCTTTATTATGACCCGACAAGCGTTAAATTTGATAATTTTGATAAAAAAAAGATATCGTCCATCACGCGTTGAAAACCGTTAAAATCCATAGTAGGAGCTAATTTCATCCGACCTTTTTCAATACTTAGATTCTGCTAATTCTCTTATTCTTACATAGATAGATATTTTTAGACATGCATAACATAGATACCTAATAGTAGCCAGTGTATCGCTGACTTCAACAGTTCCCAAGGCGCCGTTGACAGCATGCAAGGCGTCTACGCCTAACAATCCCGACCCTCGCACGTCTATCGAGGCCACTATATAACTCCTGTTCGCAGCCAAGTAAGAGTTGTAGTATTCTGGAACGAAGAAATACATTAGCCAAAGGCTTTTTTAATCTTAGAAATCTGTACCTTTAAAAGTGTATAATTATTTGATTACCTAATGAGGGACCAAGATCCTCGTAGTTCCCGGGGTCCCTAGATACAGGGCATCCTAGTCAGCGTACGCATGTGCGTTGGATATTATTTACACATTATATTATCACACAAAAAAATTGCCGCGTACTCTTTCTATTACATTAAAACAACATTTATCATTACTATACAAAACTGATAATAGTGAAAAATATGGTGCTTACCTAAATCGAAGCTATCCTTAACCCTATAAGTGCCAGGTCCAGCATACACCCTCACAACCATCGGATACTGTATCCCATGCTGTAATCCCGGTGGCAGCAGCATTTTCGTGTTAGCCACGAGATCGTCTCCAAGCGACAACACATTATACAGAGTCATCGGCAACCGGTACTGCTGCAACTTCTCACTTAACCTCGCATTGTCGTTGATCAAATGGAAGGTATCCTGCTCACTGTTGTATATGAACAATTTGGGAGGGATATTGCAAGCACCGCAAGTGACTACTCCATATTTCGCTCCGGGAGAAAACGTAGCTGTAGCGTAGCGACATGACGGCTCCTTACAACTGATACATCTGACAACACCTCCCGAAGTAGCCCAAATCTGCCTTAACCACGGAATCGTCCCCGGTGCAACAGCGTAGTATACCGTATCTGTTTCTTGATTCCATCCCAATATTTCTTGCACGGTGGAGTTGCCAGGACTTAGATCTTCAGTCGTCAGAGTATCGAAATTAAATCGCGCTGCGTGTGGAAACCTCTCCTCGCCGTGGTATAAAGGTTCAATCTCAACCATTTTAGTTCCAGTCGAGTCGAAGTACGGATCAGCTATATCTATCCAGCCGTTAGTTTCTGTGTGCTCTTTGACCATACTGCATTTGTCCTTTGTCAAATTGCAGTTGACTAGGATGCTGATGTTCTGGCGTCTGTTTAGCCAGAGGACCACGACGTTTTCTTCTGAAGCCCAGCTGACTCTGCCTAATATGTGGTCGAGTCCTACGACGTCTACCGGTGCCGGGATGCTCCATGGTTCACCGTGAGGATTATCGACTTTGTAGACTCGTAGCCCTACCTTGGGATTAGTGCGACCTGCCTGACAAAAAAATTATGTCGTCAAGTTAAGAATCATGGTATATCTTTGAGATGGTTTAGATAGTCAATATCGTCAACAACGGCTTTAATTAATTGTTTAAAACAATAGCCAGATTTATCGATAAATAGGCTGCCAAAATCTTTTGTATTATTGTTACTTACCTAAAAGCAATAATGTGAGTTTCAGAATTGACCGTTCAAATGCCATCTCAATAATGACGTTGAGAATTTTCTGTAATTTAAAGTTCAGTGCTAACCTTTGGGTACTTAAATTGAACCATCTTAGGGTACTGATTGTTGATATCACTCGGGTCTCCATAGTAGGGAAAAACGGCCGACTCTACTTCGGTGTCGTTAAATAATGCAACCGCAAGATAAGTTCCTTCGGGTGAGAACCACATCGCCTCCGCAGCGTTGAAAACCTCCTCTGAAACCAAGAAAACATAAATTAACAAATTTTCTGTAAATTACATAAAAGGAACGACTATGTAACATTATTCATCAACGTTATTGCTTATATCTTGCTTTCAATTCTTGATGTTCATAACATTGAAAAACCTTTTTGGTATAATAAAATACATAGACTAAATTAATATAGCTGTAACAGGTTAAAGCAAATAGTAATAATATAATTTAGAACAACAAATTAAACTATCTCAACCATAAATATGTTGTTTTGTTGCGTTATTCACATTTAACAATAGATTGAAATTGAATCGGGCATTAAATGTACGCGTTCATTTACGACCGTAACACATGTGGAACAAAATATAAAGAAAAACACTATTACAAAAGGCTGCAAAGAAGTTATAGTTGCTTTTATGATGTACATTGTCAGACATATTTGGAATAAGTGCCTATTTTGCAATTTGAACTATGAAAACCGTTAAAGCATGACAAGTAAATTTGAATGGCTAAAATTATGCTATTCTCTTGCAAAATTACTAATTACAATGGCTAATGAGCAACATACGAATGTTATATGATAATATATGTAGGTATTATACGTAATCTTTGTTTATTTGTTTTGTAGTCAATACAGCTGTCCTCATACTGCAAACGTTACAACCAAAATTTATATACGTTTGATGCTATGTATTTAAGGGTCGTTCAATAGCAGCACTTATAATTAAACTGGTTTATGAAGTATATTTCCACCATAAATATAATAATTATATAGATATGTATCAAGTCCATTGAATATAAAGTATGTGATTTAGGTTTCAACGAACGCTGCTACCGTTCAAGGTAAGATATTCATTGAATAAAGTATTTTCAAAATGGATCCTACAAACAGTGACCGTGTGTCACCGGCAGTGATTACTGCCGAAATATTTTACTTTTCGATTGATGACAATCATTATCATTATTCATTACTAATAAACATTGTGTAGCGGAAGAAAAGTTATTTTGTGTTTTGTTTCTCTCTATAAAATTTGAAATAGGCAAAGATAAAACAAGAGAAAACTTTGAAGTTATTCCACTTGAAGTGTTACGAAAGTTATGAAGTGTTTATTAGCAAGGGGTAAATTTATACATATTTTGAAAAGAAATCTCTACAATTTTTTTGGGGGCTTTTTTTTCAATTATACTGCTGAACGGAATATCTACCTACTGTGAAAGGATTCTTGGGTCCTGGATAGTTTTAGTTTCTGTATGTATGAAATAAATAGATATAATTATTTTAAGTGATTGCTAACTCCCTAACGCGAAAGAAAATTATTTATGTCTGCCAATACGAACCGTATTAAAACATTCTGTACGACAAGACATTTATGCCCGTCTGTATGCTTAAGTCTATTAAAATACAATTTGGCCAAACAGGACTTTCCCCGGGTTCTCGTATATCTGTTAAATTCCTATCAACTTACAAATGTACGGATCGTAGAAAAGAATCTTAAAATGGCGGTTGTAAATTTTGAATATTTTTCCATTACCCCGTGTATTTTTGAATTTTAATGTGTAATAAGGGTGGATTATTAAGGGTGGTTCGCGAACGTGCACGAGTGTTGGCAAAATAGTTCCAAGTTTTAAAAGCATGCCTTTTCGTTTTCCCTTCAAGGCTTCCTAGAGCCTTCAGTAAAATATCCACCATTTTACTGTGGCATTTTGACTGACAAACTAAGACTTTGACATGACGTAACCGTACAATAATTCCTTTCTTAACATCGCCAGAATTATCGCTTACAAGTGATAGCAGGCCATTAAACGAAGAGAAGAAGAAGACAAATGTACGAGAAACTGGGGACTAATGATATACCTAAGTGCGAACTTAGGAGCTGTTAAAAGTTTGAACAGGCTGGCATTAATGTTTTAAAAAGTCTATATTTCTATGTCTTACCCTCATAGATCCAGTCGGCAGCTCCATAATATACCTCCCCAGGCACTCCGTCCTCAGTGAGTTTGTGGAATTCGCTGCGTTTGACGTCTGGTATATAGTACACGTTGTTGTTCTTCACATACGCCAATGACCCTGGTTTACCCCAAAGCACGACCTGTAGAAGACCCGAAGCTATGTCCCGAATCTCCCTGTGGAGAAATTTTACTTCTTAGTTTTGCTTGTTTATTTGGTGGTTGGTAAGGAGAAAAAAGGACGCGTATTGCCAAATACACCAAGAAATAGGAGTCAAATATTAGATCTAATTACAAGGTTTTTATTCAAGGTAGCATCTCTCGTGTCAATGATTCATTAATTATTATTCATATAATATCCGTGCAAAAATAATTTAGAAATCCTAGCGAATTTAAATCAAACCCAATCTATTAATCAAGATATTTAAATTTCCATGTATATAAGAAATAATCAAGACATCCGATTTAATTGCATCCCGGAACTAACTTTCACAATAATAATAATAACGCCCAACGATCACATAATAGATCCTGGACCTTAACTAGGATACCCTGGGTCTAGGACCCAAGAACTAACAGGACCATGGTCCCACAACACCCAGACTCAGCACAAGTATTTGCGCTTTTTTTCTGTACACAAATACTTGTTCTGCCGCGGAAATCGAACCCGCCGCCTCCGGGCTATGAGCTGACCTGTTCAACCACCACACCACAATAGCTGGCCACAATATTTACAGAATAATAATAATAATTTTTAATGCCACATTAACTTTTTCATCAAAGTAAATTCGATCAAGCAAGCGTGAAAATTGCGTGGTCGCTAAGTGCTAACTAACTACGCGCAACCAAAGTAAGCGTTATCTGCTGATATATAGTTTAGAAAAAGAAATCACTCGTTGCACATACGCAAATTCCTTCACGATTCTTTAGATTTCTATTTTCATTTCTTAGCGCGTAACATCGCTATATAGTCTGGAAAAGATTAAGTCATTTTTGAACATCATATTAGTTAATTACTTAAGTCTGCTACCCGTTTAGTTACCTTTATGTTACCGTTCCTACTCGCATTTAAAAATGTTATTTTGTATTTTCACTTGCAAGTGAATATGATTCTTTTAGTGAAAATAAATGTCTTAAACCTAAAAAAAAGAAATACAACTCTACCCATTAAAAATATCAATTGATTTACATTAAAGAACCACAAAGTTAGCTAGTGAAATTACTGGGCAATTGAGACTTTATGATCTGATCTCACAGTCGAGTAATCTTATTACCAACCTGTGCTGATGTCTCAGGATGATGTGCGCAGTGCAGTGTCGCTCGAAACTCTATGTTTTGGGGTTCCGAGTGACACTGTTCTGTTATGGGTTGCCGTGTCGCTTAACATCAGGTAAACAACTATCATAAAAAAGGTAATGTGCATATGAACATAAATATACGAGTAAAAAAAAAGGGGTAAACGAGATTTACCATGATTATAAAATCTAGGTTTTTACTCGTCTTAATCACGTTATCAACATAAAAGATATAAATACGTGCTTAATTGATTATGTGCATTAGATTACTACTATCGACACGTGCGCTACTTAAGTTTGAATATTGATTAGAAGAGGTCTTGTATAATAATGACTACTGTAGGTACCAATATTACCTGTTTGGCCAATCTTGTGACGTGAAGAGCAATTTCATTGACACGATGTATGTACGCTAAATTTACCGTGCCATCATGAATGAAATAGAGCGCCTGGTCGACGTTACGCGTGACCATAATGCTGGCACTTATTTGGCACAACGAATAAGCATTGCAATTCAACGGGACAATGCTGCCAGCATGTTGGGTACGCTACCTTCTGGTAGTGGGCTGGAGCTTTTGGACTGTCTATAGGTCATCGCGGCCAGTATATAGTCCAAATATTTTTTTTGTAGTAGTAGTAGGTAGTTTTTAGTATTAGTTATTAAATCATTGTAGTATTAAAAAATAAAGGCAATTTGCCGTGTTAAAAAAAATTTAATAGCTATTCTGCATTTGTATGTGTCTGGGTGTTGTATTCTAATATGTATATATTCATAAGCAAAAAGTATCTATCAGTTATCTGGTTCCCATAGTACAAGCTTTTTTAGTATGTGGCTAGATGGCGCTGTTTGAAACGTCTACAAATGTTTATTTATTTTTTTATATTTACGAGCTTCTGCCCGCAGCTTCGCCCGTGGCGTGGTCTATGGGAAAATAATTCAACCACCCATTTAAGAGTGGAATTTCGAAAAATCCTTTCTTAGCGGATGCCTACGTCATAACATCTACCTGCATGCCAAATTTCAGCCCGATCCGTCCAGTGGTTTGGGCTGTGCGTTGATAGATCACTATGTCAGTCAGTCACCTTTGAGTTATATATATTTAGATGTATGGTACCCAAAACATTTAAATCCTGATCGGATCCGCTTATAAGATACCTTTGATACCTACGTTCAAACCCCTTCACTTAGGTAACTGCTGGATAAGTAATTGTCTATACCTGTTTTCAATGTCGTAGACGTAGTATTCCGCAGTACTCGAATACCGGTACACCTGAAAGTTGTAATAAAGTTGAACCACTTCGTGTAGGTTTACATAAACTCTTGACATTTGAAGGAATTATAGCAGATATTAAAATCACAAAAAAAAAACAACCACAGGAACTTGTGTAACTACAATTCTGCGTTACTAAGTGGATTTGTTTGTGACAGCTTAGTGAATTCTTATTGATACTATTTAGATACATACAATTATGAATATGTAATGCAGTTTTTATAATACGAAAGGAATTCATAACAGTGTCAATATCAGCGAAGCATAGCTTTAGTTATTTAAAATTCGAATATTTTTTTAATGATACTATTATTTAAGCTGTGGTCTATATTAGGTACCCCTATTATTAGATATAGACTAATTTAATTTGCATGTTGATTAAATCAATCCAGAGCATTCAAGTTGCATTAGTATAGTAGGTGCGTTAGATTTATACAAAACAATGACATAAAGTCAGATGCTGTAATGACTATATTACCATATTTTCCGTGCAATATTTTCGTAATTTCAACTAATATCACGCAAATTGATAAAATTTACGATACTGTTATGTCTCGTGTTCCTTGACCTAACAATTAAGATATGTTACATGCGTCTGTAATGGCAAACCAGTCACTAGAATAAAATACAATGTATTTAGATCTACACCAACCTCTATAATACAGAAAACATGCTCTGTAAATAATGTAAAACATTGAACACAAACTATTACGATAGGTACATACGAGTATATACAAGATTTCTATCGTGATTGGAATTTTCCGAGTCCCCGATAAATAGGCACAATTAAATTGACAAATTGACATGAAGGTGTTTACACAGAAGGGAAAGTTTATATAAATACATTGATTTATTTACTATGACATGTATAATAGATTGGAACCAACTATTTTCTTTAATTTGCATACTTGCCTCACGAAACGCGGAGCTCTAGTCACACTACGCCAACATAAATATACTTAACCGGAAACATTTTCATATTATGTCGTATAAACTCTTAGAGAATGAACCACAATAGCGGAGATTTGAATTCTTATTTTCTGAGGATGGAATTTGGAATGGTAAATAAGCGCCCAATGCTCATTGAGGATGTGAAAGTGAAAGGCAGAATCCGGCGTGTGGTTACACGCACCCTTTTCCTTATACTTTTTGGGATTTTGGGAAGTTTTTATCGACACTTATGGTTTGGAGGAAATTGTTTTTAAAGATTAAGCCGACATTGCATTGTTTCAGTTTGATGTTCTACTGGACTTATCACAAATCCAATTTTTTCAAGTACCTCTATTTCTTTAAATGACATTGATACACTGGTTAGGGTTATAATGTTTAAAAATCATAAAAATTGTAACAAATTTATAACGCACCTTTTTCTTATTCCTCGTCAGTAAAGCAAACCGCCCATCATCGGAGAATGTCGAAATCGAGTAGTTCAAGCTGTACTGCAAGTAAAATTAATAACCCTAAGTGATTATTTCTTTACAAAGTTTTGCATAAAACAACACAATACAAACCGTTTTATTTACAAATCATCATCATTGGCGATGGCACTGTGTATAATGTCCACAATAATAATTGTATTTATTTATTTTATTATCATTATCAAGCCCAAAGACATCCAATGTTGAATGTAGACCTTATAGAACACACCCTTTAATAGCTACTTGTGTCTTACATCCATCGGGTCCCCCCGATATTTAAGTGGGTAATATTTGGCCGCCAGAAGTCCGTAGATTTTCAAAAATTTAATTGAGTGTTTGGCTCAATTGCATCACCCAAAAACTTTGTGCATGTGTTACAAGTTAAATTTATAAAATTGTTATTTTGTTGTTGTTATTTATCTGTGATAATGTGAATACGACTAACATTTATTCAGTTTAACTATATTCGTTACAAATTTCGTTACAACATTCAATAAAAAAATTCTACCAATGGATAGAAAGTAAACAGTCGCGATGAACGTAGAGATATCTATCACATGTAGTAATGTATACGAAATTCAGCCAATCGCTTACCACATATCCATCGCTCAGAATGGTATCATAAATATCCCTGGAGGCGTCATATTTCCTTATTCCGCCCGCATCTCTGAATATGTATGCTGAGTCTGAAATACGAAATACTAAATTTTAATTTGGAGTCTTCGAACGGTGCCCTGACTTATATAGTAAGAAATGAGATAAAATACCAAAATGTCATCCGATCAAAAAAATATGGAATTGGTATTGGTTTTGGATTTTACCTCATCTACATATATAGACTATATAATTTTATACATTTAAACACACATTTCAGTTCTAATAACGCAGGCTGATTGTTTCACCAACAATTAAAAACTAATTTTTAATCTATGATTAAAACCATTTAAAGTTGATTTTTATGATTTTCCTGAACCATTCTCGTTTTAATTGGAATATTTGATTAGATTATTTTTGATTATTGGAATATTTTATTTTTACTAGGTGGTAGGACTTTACTGCAAAGTTCGTCTAGGTAGGTACCACCGCTTTGCCAGTTATTCTGCCGCCAAGCAGTAGTGCACAAGCACGGCTGTGTTCCGGTTTGAAAGGCACTGTAGCTAGTGAAATTACTGGGCAAATGAGACTTTATGATCTGATCTCACAGTTTAGTAATCTTATTACTAGATTGTGCTGATGTCTCAGGATGACGTGCGCAGTGCAGTGTCACGCGAAACTCTATACTTTAGAGTTCCGACTAACACTGCAGCTGATATGGGCAGCCGTGTCGTTTAACATCAGGCGAACGGCTAGCTCGTCACGTCATTCCTTAACATAAAAAAAGAGATTAGGTTATTAAAACCAAACCATGTTACATTTAATCATATTACAGGTATAATATTGGTAATGGGTATCCATATCGTATATATACTATACTATATAATATTGTATATAAAGTAAATCTACAAGAGTGGAGAAAAGAAGAGAAAGAGATAAATAAGATAGGAAAAGCAAGATAATTTTAAGGTACCCGAAATCCACTGTACGTTTAGTCGTTCAGGGTAGAACTCTGGTTTCAAAGGCACTATCTCTTCAAGCTTGAAGGTCTGGAGTCCATTGAACAGGTAAGGCGAGGATTCCGAGTGGCAGCTCAGCAGTGCCAACAAACCGATGATGATATGGAAATCCTAAAAAAAATATATATATATTAAGTGATATTGACGTAAATATTTAATTTGATTTGAGTGGTCTGGATACTGATGATAAAATAATAATTTAATATTAATATTCTGGGCACTTTCCCCTCTACCAACGGGTTATTTTAAATTTTTAGTTTTTATTTATTTTAAGTTCTTAGGTATAATTTAGTGTTTTAGGTCTAGTTTAGTTTAGTTATTTATATGTTGTATGTTTCAAAATAAAATAAACCACGTTAGCAAAACCTAAAAAAAAATTATATTAAAATAATAATAATAACACCCAACGATCACATACATAGATCCTGGACCCCTAACTAGGATTCCCTGTGTCTTGGGACCCAGGAACTACGAGGACCATGGTCCCACAACACCCAGACAAAGAACAAGTATTAGCGCTTTTTTTTCTGTGCACAAGTACTTCTCCTGCCGCGGGAATCGAACCCGCCGCCTCAGGGTTAAGAGCCGACCTGCTCAACCTTGCTGGCAGCATTACCCCGTTGAATTAATACAACAGGAAGGTAGGCAGTTAGTTAATTATAAATTATGGCAACTAGCCACATGGGTTTACTTGCGTGGACAATGATCACACAACTTATTCCGGGATTAAAGGAAGTTACTCCAAGACATAAATTTGAACCAATTGGACCCTAAATCATATCTGCCTACAAAATTTCATAAAAATCCGTTCAGCCGTTTCAGCGCTGAATATCACTAAACATAAATTAAATATATATTGTCACCTCTTGCGAATCTTGCATTCTTACGAAAATGAGCTAATTTGGGCAAATAGCTTAAAATCCGGTGCACTGTGGCAAATTATAGGTATACACGCAAAGTTTCATATTTATAAGCATCATTTGTTAGCATCATTTATAAGCATAATTTGTTAGCATCATTTGTAAGCATCATTTATCCTGGCCATAGAGGTATTTATCATATTAATCCATAAAATGTTGGACGAACAGACGATCAATTGTTATGCAAAACGTCAACATTCAACCGGTTAAGTAGGATTGTCTATCTACAAACAGTGACCTCATTCGTTAACGCCTGAAATTGGTGTGAAATATTTATGTATTACCATAAGAAGACCAAACGATTTAAATGCGATTTTTTTTTTTAAGTAATATGTCTGTATCTCAACTGGATAGAGTGTTGAATTGAACGTTCATTTTCGAAAGGATATTCTTGATTTATAAATTGACTTTCTCGATAGTATTTGGAGACAAAAATATTTGTCAGTTAACCGTGCCTTTGTCGTCCGTAACCTCAATTAGGAAGGACATTTTGAAACATGGTATATCTGTATAGTATTTCAGTATGTCTGTGGTTGTGCTTAATTAGCGATTGTGAACGACATTTTATGCTCACGCGCTCTCGTAATATGAGAACAATGTTGAGAGAAAAGAGACAAGTTACTGAAACTCGCGTTTTGTAAATTAAAATTTAACGTAGTATATTTTTGTATCTGTGGATTTAAACCCATATTTATTGATTTACACAGTGCTTAACTAATACACGGTCAATGCAACTTGGTGAAAGCATCGAGGTGTATTATAAAAATAATAATAATAATATATTATTATTGATTATATTATTATTATTATTATAAAAATAGGTTTTCATTTGCCGCTACTTAGATAAATTAAAACTTTTTTTAAAAATTAAATTTTATCATTTTAATAAATTTGGTATCTGCCTGTATACATGTAGCATTTGTAATTAGCTTGATTAAGTCCTGTGTAAACAAATAACTATTACAAGATCTGGAATTTATACCTTTTAACCAGAATTTACTCCATATTTGTAAACGTCTTTTTACTCAATTAATATAATATATGAACTAAGTACTTAAGACGACGACACCACCCAGTCCGAGCATGTTTATTACAGCAGTCGAACATATAACTTAAACTATATTTATAAGATCACATTTTGCGTAGCAAAAATATATCAATGTTACGATGCGCGTCGGTTTTTACATTTTGAGGTACAAAGAATTCATTACATAATATAATATATAATAATAGTATAATAATATAGTTAAATTATCAGATGTCATATGTATTTTAATAAAAACATTTTAACATATTTAGGTACTCCATATTTAAAAAAAAACTTTTTACTTAATTAATACAATATATGAACCACAAACAAAAAACTAACTTGAATGTAATTCTCTCAAAATGTATATCATTTACAGAATTGAAAAAATACATTTTGGTCATAATATCTTCTTACCGACTACGAAAATCACGGGAAAAATCCATAAAAAGCATAAAGATCCTCTAAAAAATGCTAACAAAGTGTTACTTTATATAAAGACACCCCATTTAAATAAATCATAGTGATCAGTTATACTTCAATGAATCCAATTAGAAAGAAATTAAGGTTTCTTAATACTTGTATATTTCATGGGTGGGATGATAAAGAGTTCTTTATTACACGTTATACCTTTGATTTCTATTGTATTCCAAGAATGTGGTGTAAGTTAATTCTAAGTAAGTTGGTGTTCAAATTAATGTTCAAAAGTATTATTGTATTGTATGTGTTTACAAACAAAAAGTATCTAAGTATTTTATCAGTTACCTGGTTCCCATAAATATTTATTTACTTATTACTACCTATAGCTGACTCGCCCCGGCTATGCACGGGTTAATAGTTTTACACCCTACCTAACCCTGTCTACGAGAATGCTTTTTGAAGCAAAATCAGCTAAATCGGCCCAGCTGTTCTCGAGTGTTTGCGAGACAAACGAACAGCAATCGCAAAATATATATATATATACATATAGAGTGCAAATACCGCACATACCTTGAAAGTCGTTGATGCAGGACCGGGCGGGATTGCACCAAATCGCGAGGCGGGAAGCGACCCCTGCCTGCCATGAGTGTGGGGCGCTGGAGGATACAGCGCCCCACACACTGCAAGTGTGTGCCGTTTGGGACCCGCAGCGGCACACACTTTTCTTGGCAGTAGGCCATGATCTCTCGCTGCCAAGCGTGGTGAGAGCCATGCTCGACAGCGAGATATCGTGGCAGGCGCAGAAGGAGACCGCGGAGCGGGTCAGAGAGGAGGCCGCTGGAGCTGACCCGCTCCGGCGCAGACGAGTGGGAGGCGTTACGCGCACCTCCTCCGTCCCCCGTAGTGGGGCCACTGGTGGAGAGTCGGGGGACTCTCCGCCGGCTTGCACGGCCCCACACGTCTGGTGGGTGACCTTGGTGAGCAAGGTCACCCATCCATTGGCGCGGAGAGGCCCGAAAGGGCCTGCCGCCGGGGGCGAGTTGGCTGGACTGCAGTCGCGACCCCTTCTCGCCCCGGTACGGCGGACGAGGGCTCACGGGGGGGTTTTAGTGGGTTCGAGTCCCACATACCCCCTGCCACCACCCCCGTGGTGGCAGGGAAGTGTGAGAGCATTTCCCCCCCTTAAAAAAAAAAGGACCGGGCGGGATTCGAACCAGTCGTAAGTCGCTTGGGCTACCGCCGAACCTCACTCTATAACCTACTTGACACGCTTATAATAATATCACAAATCACAATGCCTACCTACAACAAACCAAATACGCTGTTTTTAAATATAACTTACGTGGGTAACTATAACTAATATGGAGCATTTTGTTACATGATGTTTGCAACAACATTTGTTAAAAATATTTTTGGTGGTTAAGCATCTATTAAACACGCGTTTGACATCTGTTAAGCCTTGTTTATGTATTTGTGTTAACACGGTTAGACACTAGATACTTAGACATTGCTACGAAATTGTAGATTTAGCAATCAGCTATATGTTCATTATTTAAAATATGTAAAACGATAACGCAAAATGTTAACTAACCATAAATAGGTTTAAATAAACTGAAGTCCGAGGAAAATCAATTAAAGTTCACGTCTGTCGTATCGAAAATAATGAAAATTTGTTTAAGAACACAATTTGTTCCGATATTGGCGACTTCAGAAAATCTGTGAATTGTACACATACTATGTATATCTAATAATATAACTAAATATGTATACATATATTATTAGTCATGGCCCCTATGCATACATTTTAATGTCATTATGTACGCCAATACTTGTACCAATATACTTGGATATAATTGTTATTGTTTACTAAAACATCATTATTACTTAAGTACCATAAGTACATAATTCTTTCATATTATAATAGCACTTTTATACGGTTTCGATTGTTGAAAAATTACAATGATATGTAATAATTCATTTTCTCTGACATACGCGTCACATAATAAATATTTATAAATGCTAAAGCAGACGTGTCTTTTAAAATGTAAAAAGTTAATCTATTTTACATAATATTTTCCTTATCAAAGATCTTGAATGCAATCGAGTACCCATTCAGATGTGCGTAGGTACATGGACGATATTGGATCATTTGGCATAGCAACTCACTGAGTTTAATATATAATAGTATTTCCTCCAATTTCCAGTATATTTAGTTACAAGCTTCTGCCCGTGGCCTATAAGAAACGAAGAAGTTTTTTTTAATAGATAATTCAACCACCCATTGCACCCTCTGAGGGGTGGAATTTCGAAAAACCCTTTCTAAATGGATACCTACACTTCACAAAGATCACACCCTCCAAATTTCAAGTCTCTAGGACCAGCGGTTTAGGCTGTGCGTTGATATATAAGTCAGACAGTCAGTCAGGACTTTGAATTTTATATGTACCTATAGATGATACCTAATTTAGTATAATAGTAATATATTATTAGGATTATATTACTGTCTATACTTTTTGACAGCAATAGCTTAGGTGGGTTGCCAAGGTTGATGATTAAATGAGTGAAATTAGAGAGTAAAGTTTGTATCAAAAACTCTTTCATTTCGAAGTCACATTCGTAAAACCGGTAACTATTAGAAATTATGTTGAAAGTTCTTGCAGGGAAACGGGTAAACCGCGGGGCGCTTTCTAGTATTTTAATATAATTTTAAAGCAACAACCTTCCACAGATTTATGAAAGGAACGCAAGAGACTAGATCCTGCGCGACACAGGTACGCTTAGTGTGGGATCTAGGGCTCCGTAAAATGTAATATAATTATATGATTATATGTATATAATTATGTATCTTGTATGTGCGCTTGTAAATAAAAATTATACATACATAATCGCAGATAAGCTTATTATATTAATTACCTATCCTAAACAGGTTTGTTTATAAAAATGTAACACCTATATACATATTTGGAGACTTAGGTATTAACGTACGTACCCGAGGTTCCAAAAAAATAACTATATTGTTATAAACCATTACAAAACATTATAACTATATAAAATTTAAATAATTACTTTACAACACCTTTTCTATGTTCCACGAGGGCAAGATAACGTTTAAGAATATTGTATGTTTCCTCATTACCTGTACGTATTTAATTACAATCAGGCGTCTAATAACAAACGTGGAAATATTTTACATCATTTTTTGTGAAGCATATATACAAAAACTCACGCAAACTACAAAAACGTCTCGTCTTACGTCAAATAAAAAGTAAACATCAAAAAATACATACCAACCTACGTTTAAGCATCGATAAAAACTGCATAAAATGTAGGCACACATGCTCTCAGTAATTTTATGGGTAAGCATACAATAGTTATCAAACTAATCACACTAATATTATAAAGGTGAAAGTGTGTTTGTGTATGTTTGTTACTCCTTCACGCTCAAACGGCTGAATGGATTTCGATGAAATTCGGTACCAAGATAGCTTATACACTGTATTAAGATATAGTTTACCTTTTATCCCGGAAAAGTGAAATTTTCCCGTGAGATGAGCAAACAATTTAAATATTTTTTATCCGCAGGTGAAACCGCGGGGCGCCACTAGTAGGTATATAATAATCATAACATACCATCATTGATCTATCTTACATAATGTATATTAATTATCACCTGTATCAACATTAACATCAATAAACAAAACAACAAGTTTAAGTTAAAAAAGAACAGAGACAGTACTCGAACAAATATAAAAGTAAATGTCACTTACCATCTCCCACGGACAAGGCAGGGCACGAATCCGATTAGTAAAGTGGTCCGAATGGTACAATCATCACGGCACTAACACACACGTTCGCTCTACACCTCGCGCGGCCACCGACTGTACGATACCACGGTACTTCGTACCAAGCGTACAGCTCCCTAACATTTGTAGAAACTTGTTTAGACCTCGGGAAAGTAACAGGAAAAGGGCGGATGTTATTGAAATGCGGGTGTTTTCAATCTTCTACTTTGGTTACAAAGCGTTTCAGCGCGCTTGATAAAGGAAAAACGGTAAAAGTGGTGTCTCCTGAAGGCTTACTTGGGAAACGCGTCCACAGCCTAATTGATTGTTATTAGAAATTTTTCATAAACCCGTATAAAATGGATGCATAATTAATAGCGATGTAAATTGTACTAAATTGCAGAACAAAAGACATCAACGGCAGAAATGCATTGTTATATATAACGTGGCTATATGTATTTGAACACTTACGTAGGTATAGGTAAGTAATAATTCAATGGATTGATTTATTTATACAATTTTTATTAAAGTCTTACAGCAGTTGGATGCTATTATTTTACTTTAGTGAAAAATAAGAAATCACAAGAAATGTACTTAGGCACTAAAAGGGTTTTTACGTGAGAATGTAGGTAAGCTATAGTATAGGTATACATTAGAAAGACGCTAACTTAAACAAAAAATTACCAAATAAAATAACACTTTATGTTAGGTCGAGGTATTTATTAATAAATCTTTGTCTTATCTGCATTCTAAATATTGAACCAATTTCTTTAACACTTAATAATGAATATCTAATAGCGGCCCGTGTTGCTACCTACCTATATAAAAAAATACCTATTTATAAAGCAAGGCCATTTTAGCAAATTCCATAGATTACCGCAGTACATAATATGTTAGGTATGTCAATGGCAAGTTCTCAAATATTTGCCCATGTCACTGGAATTACCAATTTTATTATTCTGTGAAATTTACTACTTATTGTCCAAAGAACATAGTTTGTCTGAGCTGTGTTTCACGTCGGATCACTAAACTCTGCTCCAATGGATTTAAAAAATAATTAGTATATCGTAGGTACTTATTCTACTTTATGGTGACAGCTTAAAATCATAATACGAATAAGTACGATTTATAGAGGTATTGATAATGGAAAAACATTCCGCAAAGCATATAAGTTTGTCAAATCGTAACTTAACAGCGTAAATTGCTTATTTAGGATTTTTGTTACATATTTTGCTTCCCTAAAAGGTTTGATATTGATACAAATGACCCATCCATTTAAAAGAATTTCAAAAGGTGCATTTTATTTTATTTTATGCGGCATAACTGTACACCCTACAAGTTATCACGGATCGCGACCGCAAAAATGACCGTTCTTATGAATAAGAGGATTTTGTTTGCCTTTCATCCGAGGGGAAAAAACAGAAAGTAAAGTCATCGAACTCGGACAACCTTAACGCCTGGTCAATAAAAAGCAATTTCCGAAGCCTCATTAAAGTTTAAGAGCATGTTACATAATCCTAATACAATTTGTACTACAGTTGGACGTGACGCAACGCAACCTAACTTATCGTGCGTCACATCGGATGCAGTTACGCGGCAGTTAGATATTACCGGTTATACTCCAACCGTCATATGTCATAACTTAAAACTGCCCCGTACCTACTTGGTCTCGTTGCAATTTGGCATTACGTATGTAAATCATAAGAAACGCTTGATCATGCACCACTGCTGTCACAGGATAAGTAAATGTATAAAGATCAGTCGCGATAGCTATATATTACGCAGTGATTACACGGCCATTACACAAGAGTCAAGATCTTTTCCAATCTATTAAATATAAAAAATATTTAACGCAAAGGTAGCTGACTGACTGACTGACATGGTGATCTATCAACGCACAGCCCAAAACACTGGACGGATCGGGCTGAAATTTGGCATGCGGGTAGATGTTATGACGTAGGCCGCTAAGAAAGGATTTTTCGAAATTCCACCCTTAAGAGGGTGAAATAGGTGGTTGAATTTTTTCCCATAGGCCAAGCCGCGAGCGAAGCTGCGGGCAGAAGCTCGTATACTCTATATAACCAAACAAAACAACAAACACAACATGACCTAGTTGTCTAGTGAAACCTCTACCAAAACATGATCAAGAAATGAAATCAGAAAAGCAATATCCGCGCCAACTAGCAAGTATATATTTGATTTTATAGCTAATGGAAGATGACGTAAGGAGTTATGAGTTATCACACGTTAAGAAATTCTCTAAACACTGTAGATATAATAAGAAACCCAAAATAATACCTCTTAAATTTAATGAACTCCTAATATTGCTAGTTTTGCCAGAACTATTAACTATTTATCTATCATGCAATGCATATAATTGCCATGCCGATTATAATTTCAGTATTTCCCCGACTCAGTACTCAGTACTCCCCAACTCGATGTTTCGCAATTGAAATCTCGTATTATACCTTCATAACAATTGTAGTGCCATGAATAGTGTCAGACCGTCTTACAAGTGGTTCTCATTATGCAGCCGAGTCTCAAAACGAATTACCGTTCTTTCCCTGCATTAAATTCCGTTTTTTTTTTTAACGGGTTAATGCTCTTGGTCTCTACCGACCTTTACAGCGCTACTGGGTGGGAGGGCAGGCTCTTAAGGCACCCAGCCGCAAAAGTGGGAGGCAACTAGCTCAAGGGCACCCCTGGAGTGCGAGCCTCGGCTTGACCTGTTGCCGGGATAAGAGGATCGAGAAGACTACATCCACTGGAAAAGTGGACCCTACTGAAAGTCGCGACCGTTCTAGCTAGCCTACGGGAGGTACGTTGACCTCACCGGCGGGGTCGGTGTCTGATTGTGTTACGCTGGTATCCTACCGGTGCCGAAAGCGGTACCTGAGCCAGAAGGGCTAGACTAGTCCGGTGATCCTAGCGCAGCCGATACTACGGCTGCTATACGATCATCCGGGTCGCTCAAGACGTGTCTCGGGTGGTGACGACGGGGTGATTAAAATCCGTCTGCTCTGGTCTACCTTGGGCCAAATTTATAGTGTATAGAGTATACTTAAACTGACATTAATGGGTTAAAAAATCCCAAAATTAATGTCAGTATTAAACAGGACTTCAGGATTTGCTGTTGACGTATGAAAATAACGACTTATAGTAAAGATTATCGTTTTATATTACAATAAAATATTACCGATTGAACCACCTGGTTTTGTTTGTTATATGTTGGACTATTCCAAGATAGCACCCAGCTAGCTATCACATATAAAGTATTATTCAGGAAAGTAAGTATCCTATATATGCCTGTAAGTATTGTTACACTGTTAAAACAATGAAATGAAAATAAAAAATGAATAACATTTAATTATAGCATTTAATTTAATTGATAAAGGCAAAAATACATAATGGTGGAGGTTAGAACTCCTGGCTCTCACACTAGGATGGAAACACTTTAGTGTGTGTGGTGTGTGTTAGTGTATGTGGTGTGTGTTGGTATATGGGGTATGCGTTAGTGTAGTATTTATGTAGAGACATCTCAGTGTTAAAACATTGTTTTAGTAAAAGGAAGTATTGTAATTGAAATTCATATTGTTATGTCTAGGTTGCATACACTGTGCAATGTAAAATTTACAATATTATGTCACCCATTTTGCAGTGTTTTATAATCGCAGATGGCAGCAGGTCATCTCAGTTCCTTTCACTTTCATCGGCCGTCATTCTAGGACAAGCGAAGGCCGTTGGTTGAACTAGCGGCTACCTCTCTGTCACAAAATTATAATGATTTGCAACTAAAAACTAGTTTACATTTTTACAAGCTTAGTTTCTATAAAAATCTGAAAAATTGCTCCTTTAATGAAGATGATTGGGTACATGGTTTTGTAAGCAATGCATTTTTTAAATCAGGTTGCATGTTCATGAAAATTCATCATTGTTTTATTTAACTATTTAATTGTGTATTGTTTGGAAAACCAAGAACTTAAATACATTAATTATTATTTAAACGCCCAAAACCTGTTATCAAATTAACCTTAACTGTTTTCACCGGTAGGTACAAGTATTATCACAGTTAATTGAGTCCAATTACGTTGACTGCCGTTTAGTTCAAAATATGTTATGTATACCTACAGGTAATTTCTAAGTAGAAAATAGGTACAAATATGCACTATTTAAGAGATACTGATCAATGACTACACTCTACTATACCCATGCCAGGGCAAGTGAACTCGACGCCACTTCCGTCGGTTGTTATTCGTAAGAAGATTGATCATGCCTAATATAGGTACCAAGATATGGCCGTATAAAATATTATCCTTCAGAATGTATTAGGTAGGTACTAAAGTCAATAGTCCCTGCGCTACTACTATTTATTCTGTCACCCTACAAATGCATGAATTGAACTTATCATAATAATAAAGGAGCGGATATTGACATTGAGTTCTATTCAATTTGAACAGATTATATTCTATTATAGGCATTTGCTTATTCATTATATCTACAGCCGGACGACGTCCACTGCTTATCATAGGCCTCCCCTATGAAACGCCAGTTTATAGCTTATTCATAACTTCGTTGTTGGTTGGTCATCTATGGTCTTTTTCGTAGGTAGGTAATAATAATAGTTGCAAGATACCAACCTATATTTGCTACCTATCAATAAAATATGTCAGCCTTTTTCTAACGCTGGGTTTCAAACAAACCACAAGAAGGAATCTTTTAAGACAGATCAGAATGACTTCATAATTAGTAGGCAATTCATTATTATTATATGCAAACTTATACACAAAGTATATTTAGTGGGAAGGTACCTACGCTAAATTTCATTGAACATCTATCTACTCATGACTAGAATTACAACAAAGACAGAAAAACTTAACATGTAGTTACGTTTTTCTGTCTTTTTTGTACTTTTAGTTTATGTTCTACAGATTTTTGGTTTTTACGTCGTAATAATATTATTAACTCTGTAATAAAGATGCGGACGGAACTATGATAGCATAGATGATATGATATAAACATTGATCATAAAATAAATGATAGATAAATAGAATAATTGGTTGAAGGCCAAGAGGGCACAAAAGGTCAGCAAGCAAAGTGCCGACAACGGCCGGATGAGCCGATGATATCGTCCGCCACCAGGGTCGCGTCGAAGCAGATTTAGCACGAGGTCTGACTTAAAACAAATGAATAAAAATCTCAGTTTATTATGTGGACTAACACGCAATTGCTAACATTGGACCTATTCAAGAAATTCTTTAGGTACCCCTAATATTAAAATCTTTATAAAATAACCAGCAAAATTACCGCTCCATAAGAGCGATTTCCGATTCGTTCTGATCTGTCCAGCGTGCGTAATAGATCATTGGATTAAATCGGAAACAACAACACTCATTGCTCATTCCCTTCAACCATGAGGAAGCTTGCAAAAACTATACCAGAGCATGATATTCATACCAGTGGCATTTAAGTCTGCTCAGCGGAAGCATGCCCTTTATTGAGCATGGTCCTTCCTCAAACTAGCTTCTTCTATTAGTATTTGCCACAGTGACTAAGGTTATGACAAAATTTGGGAATACATGAAGGTTAAATCGATTGGTACCGAGGATCTATCTTTCGTTGATCCACTTATCAATTTGCACCCTGTAATATAAATTAGGTGATTACTTATTTGAGGAAAGAGTCATTGATTCCCTCTGACATCGTACCGCTTATTCCCAATTACCAAAAAATGATTTTGCCATCTCGTGACCGCTGCCGACTGGGTGAGCTGGTGTATTTGGACTATCCATTAGCAAGCAGCAATCTATAAGATCAATTGTATAGATAGGTGTGTTGGTTTGCTTATACAAGTAATATATTTATAGTTAAGTACTAACACTTATGCAGGCATACCTGCCTGCATAAGTGTTAGTACTGTGGCGTGCTGGCCCACGAAAAAGTTTCAATACCATTCTAATAGAGAACTTTTCCAGCTCGTTGCTAGGGGCAACGAATGTTGTTGATATAGACTACATATGAGAGAAAATTTTATTTTCCGCATTTTGGTTTTTGTAAATATCTTTTTAATTAATATATCTTATACAAAGTCAATCGGCATATCATTAATTCAGCAAACCTATGGACCTCCTTCTATTACAACAAAAGCGTATCTAACTTCGCTTTACTGGTGACCTGTTTTGAACCGAAAGTCCACGTTTGCAGTAAATGTGTGTGATTTTGATTTTGTTGCTGATTGCGATAATTCTGATACTGATTCACATAAAAATGTCGCTCTCAACCGATAAGAACGAAGATGTTTGTCGTGTGGGCGTGCGAATTCCGCCGTTTTGGCCTGAAAAGCCGGCCATTTGGTTCGCGCAGATTGAGGGCCAATTCGCGATATCGAACATTACTACGGACAATACGAAGTTTTTCTACGTTATCGGCCAACTAGACCCGCAGTATGCTTCTGAGGTGGAAGATATAATCATCAACCCGCCCGACACCAACAGGTATGAAAAATTGAAGTCGGAACTTATCAAACGACTGTCCGCGTCACGAGAAAAGAAGGTCAAGCAATTACTTATGCACGCAGAACTTGGAGACCGTAAGCCATCTCAGTTTCTAAGACATTTGCAACATTTGGCTGGACCTGGAGTTCCCGAAGATTTTCTACGTACTATCTGGACCAGTCGCCTACCAAGTAGCACGCAAACGATAATCGCTTCGCAGATGACGTCTTCACTGGAAGCGCTCGCAGATCTCGCTGACCGCATCCATGACGTTGTTTCGCCTACAGCGCACGTAGCATCAACATCAAGTGTCATACCAGGAAGCTCTTTAGAAGCCATGAACCAACAGATTGCTGAACTTACCAAACAAGTGCAAGCTCTAACTGCGCAGGTGAACCGGCATTCACGTGCACCGAATCGTTCAAACAAGAAAACGCGCGGTCGTTCTAGCTCCACACGATCACAGTCGAACTATAGAAAATTTCCTGTGTGCTGGTATCATAGTAAGTTCGGCAATGAAGCAAGTAAGTGCGTAAAACCATGCGACTACCATGCGGGAAACGCGAACAGCAGTCGGTAATGGCGACGACCGATTGCCAAACTTCCGGTCGCCTATTTGTCACGGACGGCGCTACGAAGATGCAGTTTCTCATCGATACTGGCAGTGACGTATGTGTCTTCCCCCGATCGGCACTCAAGGAACGTCGTGAGAAAACAAATTATGAGCTGTGTGCGGCAAACGGTACACCCATTTCTACTTACGGCTACGCTCATTTAGTGCTGAACCTAGGCTTGCGTCGTGACTTTACTTGGCGATTCATCGTAGCGGACGTTACAAAGGCCATAATAGGTGTAGATTTTTTATCATTTTACAACCTCATCGTGGATTGTCGAAATCAACGTTTAATCGACAACACTACAAGCCTTACGTCCCCAGCTTCACCTGCACAGTCAACTGGGAACATTTCATCGGTAAAAGTTATTTCTGGAAATTCCGTATATCATAACATACTAAGCGAATACCCTGAAATTACTCGACCTTCCGGTGTCCACCGTGTTCCGAAGCATAATACCATGCATCATATACAGACTACTGCAGGACCGCCAATTAGCAGCACACCACGAAGACTAGCACCGGATAAATTAAAAATCGCAAAAGACGAATTTGCAGATATGTTGAGGAACGGAACAGCCAGACCTTCAAAGTCACCATGGTCATCACCACTTCATCTTGCGCCTAAAAAAGATAACGGCTGGCGTCCATGCGGTGACTACAGAATGCTCAACGCTAGAACCGTACCAGACAGCTATCCCATTCGGCACATACATGACTTTGCACATTGTCTCTCCGGCTGTCAAGTATACTCGGTTATTGATCTCGTAAAAGCGTATAATCAAATTCCTGTCTGCCCTGATGATATTCCAAAGACCGCAATCACGACGCCGTTTGGTTTATACGAATTCCCGTTCATGACGTTCGGACTACGTAATGCCGGCCAAACGTTTCAACGATTTGTGGACGAGATGCTTAGGGGCCTTGAGGAGTTCTGCTTCCCGTTTCTGGACGATTTTTTGATCTTCTCACCTGATCAGGAATCACACAAGAAGCACCTTCATCTGCTCTTCAACAGACTCAAGGAATACGGCATGGTAATCAACACGAACAAGTGCATATTCGGTGTATCAGAGGTAACGTTTTTAGGACACAGCATCTCAGCAGCTGGGACTAAACCATTACCATCGAAGGTAGAAGCGGTTGCGAATTACCCACCACCGAAAACCGTCAGAGAACTGCGAAGATTCCTAGGAATGGTGAACTTTTACAGAAGGTTTATTCATGATGCAGCGCGGCATCAAGCGCCTCTGAATGCACTGCTCACAGGATCAGTTAAAGGTTCACATCCCGTGCATTTATCAGAAGAAGCTACTAAAGCATTCATCACCTGCAAGGAAAGTCTCTGCCAAGCAGCACTACTCGCTCATCCAGACTGCCAAGCGAAGCTCGCTATAGTCACCGATGCTTCAGACACAGCAATGGGCGCAGCTTTACAACAGCATAAAGACGGCATGTGGGAACCTTTAGCATTTTTCTCTCGAAAACTTTCGCCATGTCAACAGAAATACTCGCCTTATGACAGGGAACTTCTCGCCATCTACGAAGCAATAAAATACTTTCGTCACATGGTGGAGGCGAGAGCCTTTATTATTTACACTGACCATAAGCCCATAACTTTCGCATTTCATTCACGAAAAGAAAAGTGCTCACCAAGACAGTTCAGACATCTGGATTTTATTTCACAGTTTTCTACAGATATCAGGCATATTTCAGGAAAGGATAACGTTGTGGCTGACAGTTTATCACGCATCGAAGAGATTACTCAGCCCATCGATCTATCCAAGCTTGCTCAAGCACAAAGCACAGATCCTGAACTAGAACAACTTTTGGATAGCGATACTTCTCTGCGCTTGACAAAAATCAAACTGCCTGGATCTCACACAGAAATCTATTGTGACAAGAGCAGCAATGTGGCCAGACCTTATGTGACCAAAGACATGCGACGGCAAGTGTTCGAAAACTTGCATTCTTTTAGCCACCCTGGCATAAATGCGACGATGAAACTAATATCGGAACGCTATGTATGGCCTAGTATGCGAAAAGATTGTAGAGAGTGGACTCGTTCCTGCCTAGCATGCCAACGATCAAAAATAACACGTCATGTCTCATCTCCGTTAGCATCATTCAGCTTACCTCGAGCCAGATTCATGAAAATCCACATAGATTTGATCGGACCTTTACCTCTCTCACAAGGGTATCGTTACTGTCTCACATGTGTAGATCGCTTCACACGATGGCCCGAGGCTATACCATTACAGGAGATAACAGCTGAAACAGTGGCAAAAGCTTTAGTTCACGGATGGATATCCAGATTCGGCTGCCCTGAAGATATCGTCACTGATCGTGGTCGACAGTTTGAATCAGAACTTTTTAAGCATCTGTCCCACATCATCGGATTTCAACGCAGACGAACTACAGCCTACCATCCAGCATGCAATGGACTTGTCGAAAGATTCCACAGACAGCTTAAAGCCGCTATTACATGTCATGCGACCAGCAGCTGGCTTGAAACACTTCCACTTGTACTACTGGGAATCCGGGCGGCATTTAAGGAAGACTTACAAGCGACTCCAGCTGAACTCGTATATGGAGAGACACTACGACTCCCAGGTGACATTTTTTGTCAATCGGCTGATGGCACAGAGGACTTGACAGTATACACTGAAAGACTGCGCACATTCGCCAAAAATTTGTTGCCATTACCAACTTCTCATCATGGGAATAACCGCTCTATATTCATTTTCAAAGATTTAGCAACAGCATCCCACGTCTTTCTAAGAGATGACACCTCGCACCCATCTTTTCAAGCAGCTTATACAGGCCCGCATGAGGTGATAGAACGAGGGGATAAAGTTTTCAAGCTCCGCATAAAAGGCAAAGAAGTCACTGTATCAGTCGACCGCATTAAGCCTGCCTACATACTTCGTGAGTTGGACCATTCTCCCGCCGTGGCAGCACCTGAGACCCGAGACGCTCCAGTGACCACCACTCGATCAGGACGAACAGTGCGTTTTCCAGAATATTATCGCCCGTAGGACGGTCTCTGGAGGGGGGTGATGTGGCGTGCTGGCCCACGAAAAAGTTTCAATACCATTCTAATAGAGAACTTTTCCAGCTCGTTGCTAGGGGCAACGAATGTTGTTGATATAGACTACATATGAGAGAAAATTTTATTTTCCGCATTTTGGTTTTTGTAAATATCTTTTTAATTAATATATCTTATACAAAGTCAATCGGCATATCATTAATTCAGCAAACCTATGGACCTCCTTCTATTACAACAAAAGCGTATCTAACTTCGCTTTAGTACTAATTGTTTGATTTCACTATCTCGTGCGTACTGCAACGCATTTTGGGTACTCCTAGAGATAAATGCTAACTTAAACTTATAAGAACTATTAAACTTTAGTTCAGACGGGAAATAGCGTATCATGCGTAGTGATATATGATTATATAGACAGTGACATATAATATGATTTAATGAATGCATGTAAAAACCAACACGCAATGTTTGCAAGGTTATTCTTATAACAGGTATTATCTATAGCCACAAGATAAACTGGACTTCATAACTATTACGTTGAAGTCGGCATGAGGAAGTCATTTAGGACAACTCTCGCTTACTAGTTCTTTGGTAATCAAAAAACGAATATTAATCAATCTCCGAGTCTTATTTTAATTGTACAATTAATTTCTGTATATGGATAAATACGGTCACCTTAATTTCATACTCAGAAATACTTGGATGATATTATTATCTATATTTTTTAGACATTTATTTCACTGAATCGATTTTGATAAGAGTTGAATTCTGAAAATATATCTATTCAAATAAAAGAGGTTACCAAATCGGTTCCTAAATGACGGATATCTGATGTATGAAACGTTTAAAAATACAACCTAATTTGGCTCTTTTTAAGTCGGCTGAAAAGAGACTACACAGATTATAAATTACTAGCTTCTGCCCGCGGCTTCACCCGCGTGGCCTATAGGAAAATAATTCAACCACTCTTAGGGGTGGAATTTCGAAAAACCCTTTCTTAATAGATACTTACACAATACAAAGAACACACCCTCCAAATTTCAACTCTAGGACCAGCGGTTTAGGCTGTGCGTTGATATATAAGTCAGTCATTCATTCAGTCAGGAATTTTATATGTACCTATAGATAGAAAATAAAACATACTAAGTATTTATTATAGAAATAATATTGTTTATTCAATTATTTCTTACATTACTTCAATAGTACAAAAGGCTTAACTAATAGGTAGTTTAATCCTTATTATCCTAGGCAACCGAAAATCCTTGTTCTTGGTTGGCTGAGTGAACGCACGTTTTTCCGACCAACGTGCGTGGTATGTTCGGATAGTGCTCTAGTTGGCCGGCTCTCGCGTTGGCTAGGGTGCTATATACATACATAATTATTATTAAATACGGTAGGGTGGGCTAGAATCCATACGGTTGGAGTGTGTGTAGGCTTGTTAGAGGATCTTTATCCGGCATGGTATTATTATTACATTTAGTCGGTATCAGCAGCGGACGAAATGTCTGGTACGGTCTTGAGTTTAGAAAACGTATAGATATGTGTAGCTTAGAATATGGTAGTGTTTTGATGGATAATGTGTTTGGGAATCTAAAGCTTTAAGCATCGGGTCCAGTAGCGATCCATCGCGTTGTATCGATGCATGTTCACTCCGACCAGACTGTGAGCTTCATCTGGGTATGACTGTAGAAGAAATTTTTAAATAAATAAATAGTTTTATACCGACGCAATTTTGTATATTAATAAGGAAACTACATACAATAAAAAAGAGCAGGAAATCGAATAGGTCAGCCTGAACGACACAATTTTCCAATATCAATATCAACTAACATATCAAAAATAATAAAATATTATCACAATACCATATCAATTAGCATCAGAGCTTATTTGGTATTAACTCTGCCTTCTGTGCTGTAATTAGTGGGTTCGACTTCCAGGACAAATATTTGTGTGATGAAAATCGATGTTTTTTCTGTGTCTGTGTGTTACATTGTATTATTTAAACAATCAGTTATCTGGTTCACATAGCATACAAGCTTTTGAAATAAAACTTCTTTGACTTGGAGACGCCTTGAATGCGAGGCGTGAGCTGACGTGTCGTGAGCTGGTGAGGCGTGAAAAGAGAAGAGAACAAAAGTTACAGTTGGTCCACCACGTACATCTCCATTGTCAACATAAAAGTTATTTTTTTTATTATTATGTTGGTATGTCCGGCAAAATTATAATTTACAATTATAAAGATGGCGACATTAACATTGAACAAAACAAAAACAAACCGGCCGATAGATGCAGCTAAACTAAAGAAATTTCACTTCAGTCGTGTGGTCTAAAGCACACTCGTTTTTTGTGTACGAATAAGCCAACGTTTGACTGTATTGGACCTTACCTAATGTGACACGACAATGCAGTCGAAGGTCTAGCACGTTGGCCTATTGGGAACCTAGTCACTTTGGTCTTAAAGCAAGTTGTATTTGTCAGGAAACAAGGAAACTGGGAGTGAGCTTTGCTTAGTTCAGGGCTAGATGGCGTTGTGTGAAATGTCCACACATACTTCTTTCCGCATCTAGATCGTTCAGCGTGCTTTGGTGTAAATGTGTGTGCCTTGCGCTGACAAGAAAATCGGGTATGAAAAATGTGAACAAGAATAAAAATTTAACATTTTCTTACCATCTGTTCAAAAGGTATATTCATTTGCTGTAACGCCGTCATCAACTTAGCAGCATTCTGGTAATGCACGTTGTCATCGGCGTTCCCATGCATGATGTAGAAGTCATGCCCCCTCAGCTTCTCGGCGAGCAACGTGACGTCACCAGCCTCGTACCCAGACAGATTGTCTTCAGCAGTGGGCAAGCCCATGTATCGCTCGGTATACATCGTATCTATGGAGAAATGTTATATTAAGACTTCTCGTGTAGGAAAGTGGTGAAACGGTATCAGAATATTTGGGCCGCCTTTTTATTATTATTTTTTTATCTTAGTGAATGATGGGACGAGCTAGTCGTTCACATGATGTTAAGTGACATGGCCGCCCATAACAGAACAGGGTCACTCGGAACTCCAAAATATAAAGCGCGACACCGCACTGCTCACATCACCCTGAGACAGCAGTCTGGTAATAACATTACGCGACTGTGAGATCAAATGATAAAGTCTCAATTGCCCAGTAATTTCACTAGCTGCAGTGCCCTTCAAACTAGAAGCAGTAGTGCTTGCACACCACTGCTTCTTCTGCACTTGGCAGAATAACTGGCAAAGCGGTGGTACCTACATAGTCGAACTTTGCAGAAAAGTCCTATCACCTAGTAAGTATGTAGTAGTAACTCAAGGCTTGGCTTAACTACGGCTGTTTTACAACGACAGCCGTGCGGGACGAACCCGAAGCATGGTGGCGCTCAGTTGTAATTGTAATAAACTCGGCATATTGTCCAAGGTAAGGCGGTACTTCACACCTGGACAGCTTCTAAATCTGTATCAAGCACAGGTCCGATCGTGTATGGAGTACTGCTGCCACCTGTGGGACGGGTCTGCCAAGTACCAGCTTGAGGCTCTGGACTCGATTGAACGGCGTGCCAAAAGGCTCATTGACGACGACACTGGTTGGTGAAAGGCTCCAGAGCCTTGCACATCGACGTAAGGTGGCAAGTCTGTCGGTCTTCTACAGATTACACCACGGTGAATGCGCTCAAGAACTGCATGATCTCATTCTCCCATCACCATTCCACTACCGGACTACTAGACGCTCGGCTAAGCGCCATCCTTTCGTGGTCGAAATACCACCCATTCGTACCAAGCGATTTGACTCAACGTTTTTAATTAGAACGGCTAAGGAATGGAATGCTCTGCCAGCGTCTGTGTTTCCGGCGAAATATGACCCGGGCGTGTTCAAGAGAAGAGTGAATAGGTATTTACTTGGCTAGCATGCTACATCTTCGATCGCATCGTCACTTCCCATCAGGTGAGAGCGCGGTCAAACGCTAGACAAGTTTGAAGTAAAAAAAAAAAAAAAAAAAAAAAAAAAAAAAAAAAAAAAAAAAAAAAAAAAAAAATACCACTTATTGTAACGGTCACCCATCCAAGTAATGACCGTAACGAACATTGCTTAACATGCTGATCAACTACATTCTGATATTCACTTCAAACCATGGTTTGATAAATATCAACGTTAATAGGTACAATAGTTAGCGAAGGAAAATTCCTTCGCTAAATATTGTACCTATTAACATACCTGTGCATTTCACTTCATCAACGATCCGGACCGACCGGAATATAGTACTTACTAGATGAGTAGTTTCTACTAAATATGGATTTTTGGTCATTTATGTGATATGTGGTGAAAACAGAGTAGTTCTCCGAGCGCTGTGACCTCTCCACTGCCACTTCAACTTGCTAATTCTATTAATAGATATTTATAACATTGGGCATTATTACTCTAATAACATAACGTCGGCGTCTTTAAAAATAGTAGCATAATCAGCATAGAAATCTGATTTTTCAAGCGACCTTGGCATTCTTACAGATGTTACTATAAAACTGGATTTCACATGAATTATAGCATGGAGATGATAATAACGATCTAAATCCAGCATATTTCTGCTACTTATTTAAATTTTACTTGAAATTTCATATAATTTTACCATTCTTTAAATTACACATATCGTAATTGAATAAACTTCATATAAAACTAGACAGTCCGGGTAAATAGCGATATTATTAAATTTTTTTTTATTTTTTTTTGTTTTATTTTTTGTGAGGACATTTCACACAGCGCCATCTAGCCCCAAACTAAGCAAAGCTTGTACTATGGGAACCAGATAACTGATACAATACTTAGATACTTTTTGTTTGTAAATACATACATAGAATACTATATAAACACCCAGACACAGAACAAACATCGATGTTCATCACACAAATGTTTGTCCTGGGTGGGAATCGAACCCACGACCTGCAGTTCAGAAGGCAGGGATACTACCAACTGAGCTATCGGGCCAGTCATAATATAAGTGGACATATGATAAGATTATAATTTTATAATATTTCCATACTAGTTGACCCGTCCTGGCTTCGCACAGGTGAATCAGTAAAGAACGGGATAAAAAGTAACCTATTTCCATCTCCTGGTTCTAAGCTACGAGTACCTCCGCATCAATTTTCAGCCAAATTAGTTCAGCCGTTCTTGAGTTATAAATAGTGTAACACAACTTTCTTTTATACAGATACTAGTTGCGCCCCGCGATTTCACCCGCGGATAAAAGGTATTTTAATTATTTGCTCATCCCACGGGAAAATTTCACTATTTCGGGATAAAATGTAGCCTATATGTTAATCCAGTGTATAAGCTATCTTGGTACCTTGGTAATACATTAGCCGTTTGACCGTGAAGGAGTAACAAACATACACACATACACAATTAGAGACATACGAAATTTTGCCTTTTAAATATTAGTGTGATAAATACATACAGCTCAAACACAGAAACTCTTTTTGAATCGGGTAAAAGGTGTTTCCGTGTCCGAGAAAGTTACTAAAAAGAATGATTAGGCAAGCTAATTTATTAGACTCTCGTGGTCGTAGTATAATTTGCATAATTAAGAATTCATATGGATATATCTACGTACGCATTTACTTTCTATAAAAAAAGACATCACTACATTTATATGATTTAATTTAATTGTTTAGAAATCTAATATTTTGTTGTTTATTTATTTTTTTAATTTTACTAGGTGGAAGGCTTTTCTGCAAAGTTCGTCTATGTAGGTACCACCGCTTTGCCAATTGTCAATATCGCCTAGCAGTAGTGTGCAAGTACTACAGTGTTCCAGTTTGAAGGGCACTGTAGCTAGTGAAATCACTGGACAATTGAAACTTTTTGATCTGATCTCAGTCGAGTAATCTTATTACAAGACTGTGCACAGTGCACAGAACAGTGTCACTCGGAACTCAAAAATATAAAGTTTCGCGTGACTCTGCACTGCGCAGTGCACTGCAGTGAGCAGTGTTATAGGACAGTGTGTATTATAGGCGGCCGCGGCCGATGTTAAGCGTAACATCAGGTGAACGACTAGCTCGTTACATCATTCATTATCATAAAAAATAAAAATAAGTAAATTACAAAAAGTGCGTTAAAATGTTTTCTGCATTAGAATAAAATATCTATCTACTGATATGAGAAGCTCAGGTATCCATAAAATCAGCAACTTTCGCTGCTTCTTGAATAGTTGGCCACTAACGAAAAGTACAATTCAAAACTGAGCGCTATCGTGCTTCAGACGACGCTTTAAGCCATCGGTCCTAGCTGCCGCAAGAACAGTCGTTAAGCCAAAGCCAGAATACTACGGGTGGCTTACAAATTCTAACACCAGAGCTGACCACTGGCCTCCACGAGAAAGGAAAGGAATGCCTATTTAAACATACCACAGATAATATAATGTGCATGTTAACTTACTATAGTACAGCCAGGAAGTGACCGGCGCTCCGGAGACTCCGCACTGGAACATATGCTCGTCATCGTGTAGTAGCGTCAGCAGAGTAGCGTACCCTCCATAACTGTGACCCCACATGCCGACCTTCTCCCGGTCCATGAACCCGTAGCGATCCAGCACTTGCCTGCAATTTTGTGCTATGATTTGGTTTGGTTGGTTGGCTTTAAACGGTGCTTCAAATGTGATCGATCATTGAAAGAGGTCGACGTCCAGGAGTAAATTTTAGGTTGTTGGCCTCTCCACATCCGCATAGATACTGCTCCTAAATAACATGCCCCTGTATCTATAGGGGAGTCATAAAATAATTGTAATAATAATAATAATAACGCCCAACGATCACATACATAGATCCTGGACCCTAACTAGGATTCCCTGTGTGATTTCTAGAACTACGAGGACCATGGTCCCACAACACCCAGACTCAGAACAAGTATTTGTGCTTTTTTTGTGCACATATACTTGTCCTGCCGGGGGAATAGAACCCGCCGTTATGAGTTATTAGCCGACCTGCTCAACCACAACACCACAGAGGCTGTCATTGTAAAGTATAAACTGTGTTCCGGCCTCACGCAAGTCATCTTCAGCCATGGACACTGACATCATTAAGAATTGGCATGACTTTTGGTCAAATCAAGACCAAAGTAGTCTTTTAGTATTCTTCAATTGCCGTACGACACTATATTTAATATGGAATAGAACGGTCATCAAAATATTTGGTGTGGACGTGTGGTTCCGGCGTAAGAATATGATCACCACATCTCTTCCCACGAGTACCGTTAGAATCAGCTAAAGGAAAGGGAATGGGCAGAAGAATTTTCGTCTATCTGTATTATAATCTACGCGATCGCAGCGTGGTGGTTATGGCAAACTCCCTAATAGGTGAAAGCCTATGTTTACCCGTGGACACAAAATGGCTGAGAACGGTCGAATCAAGAGTATCAAGAGCCGACATTACATTTTCGTATCTGTTAGAGTAACTATGAAAAGTAGTTCACGTAGCTAAAATAGCCGACTCTTTATATTTCGATATTCAATAAATTCATTCAAGGTTACCGGTGAAACGCTAAATAATTTACAATACAAAACAGCTGGCTCATTATCATAACTAGGTATATAGAAGTCTGTTTAATTAAAGTCACATGAGCACAAATAGTTCAGTCAGCAAACACTGCTTAGATATGGGATCAATAAACGCACGCATAATTAAATAACCATCCATATCCACTTATAACAACTAATGAAATGAAATTGTGTATGGAGATAATTTGAACCTTGGGATTGGAGCATTATCACGATCTGCTACAGTCCACGCATGGGAAGCTGCATACTGCAGCTGGTTGGTGAATATACCAACAGCTATTTTGACAAATAAGTAAGAAGAATTCACTCATATGTCAACGTCCGAGGATTTGATTGAAACTATCTGCGCCCCGCGGTTTCACCCGCGTGTAGATGAAAAACTTTCTACAAAATTTCTTTCATAAGAACCTTCTACTGACAATAATAAACACAACCAAAACAGTTTATCGAAAACGTACCATCCGTTCACGCGTGATACGATAACCAAGGAAAACAGAAATTAATTTTTATATATTTAGGCAATTTTTAGCACTTTTTACAAGTCAAAATGAGATTAGGTGCTTATAATTAATTTATTGTACTGAGCATAGTAAATTACTAAGTGGTTAATGTCAAATATTATATAGCAAGCTTATTACGTACAATATGTGAGTTTGAAAAAAAGCAGTTCTCTTTCCCACTACTGGTGCAAGCAATCCGGCACAATGCAGAACGGAAAACTCCGATCCTAAACTTCTATTACACCTGTAAAGAAGAAGCTACAAGAAACTTTAGAGTGATGCCTTTTATTTCTATGTTTTTGTGTATTTAGAAAATAATTTTCTGAGCAGATTTTGAGTCTTAATAGTAACTACGTTAAGGCGGTATTTCTTTGATCTGAACGTGTATGGAATATGTTTATTGGGTTCGGTAGAGTTCAATATCAGTTCAAGTGATGTAATCTAAAGGCAATGCCCAAACATGACCCTTACCGTTATTAAGTTTACCTTTTTTTTTTGTTTAGGGACTATATATCACAAGCTTGCAACCTTCTTCGAAGTGAAATTTTTCATTAAATGATTCACCACTTCCAAATTTTAAACGGTTTTACATTTCACAATGTTATTATAATAAGCATATCGAATAGGTAGAAGTATGAGTTATTTCATTTTAAAATAATGACGTAATCTTTTTGTATTCAAAACAGATGTTGTCCGGTAACAAATTGGCACTATAATACACTCGCAGAATACCGAGCTTATGTATACATTATCTTACAATTTAGAAATTTTATTTAATTACTATATAAACTAGTGCGTCTTATAATTTTGTTTTGTATTTCTGGGTAGGCAGACAATAAGAACCTAAGGTTATAAGAACCTGATTGTTGTATGATTACACATCTAACCTAGATGGCTAATGAGTTAGTTAAAACTAAGTTCGATTCCCGGCGTTGTTCTGGGAGAACTATTTTATCGATAAAGGGTTTTTTCTACAACAAACCATCGAACCCGAGTATTTGCGCGAACTGTCTCATCGGAATCAGATTCTTACATGAAACCAATCGTCGATGATTAACGTCGAATTTGAAAAAATAATCGGCGACAGAAGTTTTTGTATGCGGAACGTTACATTAGTAACCTTGATGTATTTTCTATTTAAGATGAATATTCGTAAGGTCACGCGACTATCGAATTTCAAAGGTCAATAACCTTTATGCTTCATTCTGTGGTCTATACACTTACAAATTATAAACAACGCATGTCATTGAAAAACGATTTTTACGAAAGCAAAAAATATTGTTTTTCAATTCTACTAATATTACTAATTGCAGTTAGAGTGAGACAAGAATAAAAATATATTTTAATTAAAACACGTTATTATTATGAATTTGATGTGTTAACTGTGTATTTTCTTTATTGCTTCCAAATTATATGGCAAGATATGGGATTTAGACATTTTGCTTTTAGAAATTTAACAAATTAATATCTCCGATTAGGATGCATTACAGTTAATTTTTTCTCTATATGGTTCTTACTTCAATTCTAGCACCAATACAATACCTAGCGCAACAACTTGGGTACTGAATAGTCGTTGACCTAGCGTCACTTTATAGATAGACGAACTTCTGCCCGCAGCTTCGCCCGCGGCGTGTCCTATAGGAAAATAATTCAACCACCCATTTCACCCTCTTAAGGGTGGAATTTCGAAAAATCCTTTCTTAGCGGATGCCTACGTCATAACATCTACCTGCATGCCAAATTTCAGCCCGATCCGTCCAGTGGTTTGGGCTGTGCGTTGATAGATCACTATGTCAGACAGTCACCTTTGAGTTATATATATTTAGATAGATAGATAGTTAGATAGATAGATAGATAGAAAATGCTTTATTGCACACACAACAAATGCTAGAATGCTTAATGCTAGATAGCATTATCTTCCAGTTAACCTGGATTTTTGTGAAGCAGTGAAAGTAGCTTATACATAGATTGTCTAAATAAAAATATAAAAAGACTAATATAACTTTAACTATCATCAGTTAATCTGGAAAATATTGTCTAAAAATAATCATAATAACAACACTTATGTACCTCAAAATAACGAAATGGTCCTCGATTTCAACAGTTCCAAGGGCGTTGTTGAGCGAGTACAGAATCTCCTGTCCTTTGAGTCCCGAGCCGCGACCGTCCGCCATCATGTAGATTATGTTACGGCTGGTAGTCAGGTACGAGTGGTATCCTAGTAACCAATCATAAGAGTTTAAAATAGCATGATGGTTTTTTTTTTTTATTATGTTATTGAATGATGTGACGAGCTAGTCGTTCACCTGATGTTAAGCGCCACGGCCGCCCATAACAGAACAGTGTCACTCGGAACCCTAAAACATAGAGTTTCAAGCGACACTGCACTGCGCACATCATCCTGAGACATCAGCACAGTCTGGTAATAAGATTACTCGACTGTGAGATCAGATCATAAAGTCTCAATTGCCCAGTAATTTCACTAGCTACAGTGCCCTTCAAACCGGAACACAGTAGTGCTTGCACACTACTGCTTGGCGGCAGAATAACTGGCAAAGCGGTGGTACCCACCTAGACGAACTTTGCAACAAAGTCCTACCACCTAGTGAGGTGGGGGGAGGTGGGGCATTTATCCGTATAAATTAGAAAAATATTGTTTTGCTCTTGTTATTCGGTACTAAAATATAGTCCTAAGTATTTTCGCAGCCACTAGGCGTTGGAAGAGCGTCCAATTAGGTAAGTTGGAAAGCGCGAGTTTGCTTCCCGCTGGTTGCTAAAGTTTTTAGGAACTATGATATCTTTGTAGTTCTGGACTTCTAGACTAGTTCTAGACATAAAGTCAAGACTGAACAGGTATCTTCTAGGTAAGCATGCATTGTGCTTTAGACTACATGACTGAAGTAAAATTTCTTTAGTTTATCTCCATCTATCGGCCGGTAGAACTTTGTTTTTGCTTTTTGTAATGTTCATGTCACTATCTTGACAATTGTAAATTGTCATCTAACCGGACATAGGTACCAACATTATAATACAAATTTTATGGCAATGGAGATCTACGTTGCCAACCACTTTTAAATTCCGTTCGCTTCACGAGCTTACTCCCCAAGCGTTCCTAAAGAACTTTTACTTAAATAATGTGTTCATTCCATAAATGTTTGTCCCGAATAGGAATCGAACACAGCTTACAGTTCAGAAGACAGCTACTACTAACTGAGCTATCAGGCCAATCAAATAACAAATTAATTTAAAACATAGCAAAAAAAATACTTACCCACAGTAAAAGTATCAAACACATTATTGGTGTTAGGTCCGGAATACACGTAGAACACGACGGGGTATTTCGTCGAGTTATCATTCACGTTCAGCCCGGGTGGAAGGAACAGACGCACCGGGGCGGGGAATCCGTTCTCTAGCGGCACGGTTGTGATGATGCTGCCGGGACGAGACTTGCCCACTAAACGCTGGCGGACTATAGCGTTGTCTTCCCAAAGGTATAAAGTTTCACCGCTCTGTGAGAATATTTAAAAAATGACATTCACTCCTGAATACCACATTTATACCCACCCATTGTACCGATGGTTTGAGCACATAAATGATTTGATTAAGGAGTCTTTTGGTATCTTTGTTTACAAACATATGGAAATGGCACGATGCTGTCGTAATTTTAACGGAAAAATTAGGTTAAAGACTTTGTCCAGTAAGTTCTATAAGAAAACACAGAAAACGAAACTCGTCACATAATATGTTGTTTAAATCTTTACATTGTATTTCCATTCATGATCTCTCTGCAGCACGCTGACGGTATATGGGAGATTAATATGAAATCAATAATCAACCGGTTGATTTTTGATTTCATATTAGTCTCCTAGTCTCTCATAGTCATTCCATAGTCTCTCAGTAAGTCTAGGACATACCCGCCGAATCAAAAACCTTATGGTACTCACCTTAGCGTCGATAATATAGGTAGCAGAAGGTTCATTAGGCGAGGAGCAGGTGATGGTAAGGTAAGAAGCTCCTCGACTGGCTGTGGCGGTGGCCCAGGCGCAAGGACCGCCATCCGGAAGTACGAGATCGCAACTCAGACAAGTTTGGTTGGTGCCGGCCACGTGGACTTGTGTCCGCCACGGCTGGTCGACCACTGTGCGAGTATAGTAACTGGAATATATTTGTAAGCTTTTATGGTTTGTAAGAATTTGTAGACATTTGTTCGATCGCTCAGTCAATAAACGATCTAAGGAAAGACACGGATACATAAAAAGTTAGACTAAAAGTTTAGTTTAGTATGCAATTGCCGGATTTCTAGCACCAGTAGTGAGAAAGAGAACATTTTTTCAAACTCATATTGTAACTATTTCAGTCCGCGGCTTCGCCCGCGTGGCCTATAGGAAACGAAGAAAAATTTTTCATAGACAATTCATTTATTTTTTTTTTATTTTTTTTTATGTTATTGATTGATGTGACGAGCTAGTCGTTCACCTGATGTTAAGTGACACGGCCGCCCATAACAGAACAGTGTCACTCGGAACTCCAACATGTAAAGTTTCGCATGACTGCTGCATTGCGCACATCATCCTGAGACATCAACACAGTCTGGTAATAAGTTTACTCGACTGTGAGATCAGATCATAAGTCTCATTTGCCCAGTAATTTCACTAGCTACATTGCCCTTCAAACCGGAACACAGTAGTGCTTGCACACTACTGCTTGGCGGCAGAATAACTGGCAAAGCGGTGGTACCTACCTAGACGAACTTTGCAGAAAAGTCCTACCACCTAGTAAAACCCAATACACCCAATTTACCCTCTTAGGGGTGGAATTTCGATAAACCCTTCTTTAGTGGATACCTACAATGTACAAAGAACACACCCCCTCAAGTTTCAAGTCTCTAGGACCAGCGGTTTATGCTGTGCGTTGACATATAAGTCAGTCAGTCAGGACTTTGAATTTTATATGTATAGATGTGCTCACTATATAATATTTGACGATACGCACTTTGTAATTCTATATGCTTAATACAATAACTTAATTTTAAATACCTAATATAATTTTGCTTGTAAAAGTGCTAAAAATAGCCTATTTGCAATAAAATCCTTTGACTTTGACAATACTTACAATAGCTCATTAATTTCATCCATGCCGACGAAGTTGTTAACAGTAAAGGCTCCAGGAGTGATCGAACTCGAAGAAATAGTTCCATTCACACGCAAACTAAAAAACAAGTGTTGCCAGATATTCCCGTCCACTTGCTCTTCAGACCAACGGGTGGATACGAAGTAGGAGCCGTCCGAACTGAAGCGAGGTAAGGCTATGGGCACCCAGCCGTTGGGCTGCCCTCGGTGCTCTTCCTATACAAAATACATTACAAAATACATTCTTATTAGGTACCTAGAAAACATCATCAACTGGAAGACTGGGTAATTACTAGGCAAATGAGACTTTATATGACCTGTTGGGCGATCACGTAACTTATCACCTATTATAATCACGGTATTTTTCTTGCACCGGTGTGACGTGGTGGTTATTTTTGTAACATATTCATTATCTCAACTGTAATGAATTATATACATTGTAAAAGACAGTAGAAAGAAGACAAAAACATCACTGTAAAGTTTCTTGTAGCTTCTTCTTTACAGTTGTAATCGAAGCTTCGGATCAAAGTTTTCAATTCTGCATTGTGCCGGATTGCTTGCACCAGTAGTGAGAAAGAGAACTGCTTTTTTTTTCAAACTCATATATTGTAATGGGCTTGCTATATTATTTGACAATAAGCACTTTGTAATTTTATATGCTTAGTGAAATAACTTAATTTTAAGTACCTAGTATAATTTTGACTTGTAAAAGTGCTAAAATTAGCCTATTTGCAATAAATCTTTTGACTTTGACTTTGACTTTAGTTGCAACCGATAGAACACGAATTTGTATGGATTTGACAGTTCTCATACGCAGTTTATGTGCATTTTTTTTTTTATGTTAAGGAATGACGTGACGAGCTAGTCGTTCGCCTGATGTTAAACGACACGGCTGCCCATATCAGCTGCAGTGTCACTCGGAACTCTAAAGTATAGAGGTTCGCGTGACACTGCACTGCGCACGTCATCCAGAGACATCAGCACAATCTAGTAATAAGATTAGTAAACTGTGAGATCAGATCATAAAGTCTCATTTGCCCAGTAATTTCACTAGCTACAGTGCCCTTCAAACCGGAACACAGCAGTGCTTGCGCACTACTGCTTGGCGGCAGAATAACTGGCAAAGCGGTGGTACCTACCTAGACGAACTTTGCAATAAAGTCCTACCACCTAGGTACCTAGAAAACATCATCAACTGGAAGACTGGGTAATTACTAGGCAAATGAGACTTTATATGACTTGTTGGGCGATGACGTAACTTAGTTGCAACCGATAGAACACGAATTTGTATGGATTTGACAGTTCTCATACACAGTTTATGTGCATAGTTATTATAGAAACTTCTCCTGTTGCATTGCTATCAAAGTTTCGTGATCACCCCCCTGATCTCACATTGCAATAATCTTATTACAGTATATACTTAGACCTTAAACAAATATATTCTTTAATATACACACGTTATAATAAAAAAAAAATACAAAAACACAATTTTCGACAAAGTGTAACAATAGGCGACCTTATCGCTAAAAGCGAACTCTGTCAGGCAACCTTTGGAGAGATCTCGAATGTATAGTTCTTAATAAATAAATAGATGAAAAGACAAACATTTCTATTTGTTATAAATTTCTTTTGCTTTCACGCCAAAACGGCTAAACGCATTTGGATGAAATGCAGACAGATAGCTTATTAGCAATTTCAGTAGTATTCTACCGAGATCAACAAAGGATACTTTTTATCCAGGGAAATAAGAGTTCCTGCAAGAAAGTGGGTAAAAAACGGGCATCTCTATTTTATAATAGGTAATGTATGTATTTACTTGTAATTGTAATCATGATAGGCATTGAATATCAATTGAATATGTAATATAAGTAAGGTGTTCGTATAACACGTCAGCTAAGCTAATTACAAGCTTTTAAAAAAAGAATACTAAAAAAATAAACGCTATGGTATAGGTCCACGGGTAGTAGCTAACAATAATAGTATTTTTTTGGAATACTCAAGCCATAAAAGTTCTGAAAATAGCGTAAATTACTATAATTGCTCCCACTGCATGACTGCACTTTTGACTGAGTGGTGAAGAAGACGGCAATATTATTCTTAAGATTCAAATGTTTACTAACCTCGCAGAATCCTGTGACAACATTACAGATCCTAAGCACGGTGTAGTTCTGCCTTCTGTTCAGCCAGTGGGCGGCCATTTCGTTGGCAGTGAGCCACGTGACCCCGCCAAGGATGTGGTCAGCAGTGACCGCCTCTGGAGGCTCCACGACAGTGATGTCGGGGTTGGTAGGATTACTGGCGATATCAGTCAGGTTCACTACTCGGAGTATAACGTTTGGGTTGGTGCGGCCAACCTGACAGGAGAGAAAGTATAGTAATGAGTTTTTTGGCGAGAAAACGAAAAAAATCGCGTCACCGCATTGTATTATTTTCCAAAACTTGTGTTATTTTCAGTGTTAGTGCATACATTTGGTGGCATTTTATTCGTTAAGAGCTGGATTACATGCATGAGCATGGGAAAGTGACATAATGATGGTGAAACGTTTAATTTTGTGTTGTTTCCGAAACTCCATAGAGGCTTCTAGTAAAGTTGCCACCACTTTACTAGGAGTATGACTTGACGAGACTAGACTAGATTATGACTTGACTTAATGACTTGGACTGTGACTTGACTTGACATATATACATTAATTAACTTGAAAAATTATCAATTACTTGACACTGGTTAAATACACAAAAGTGTGGAGCCAAACCGAAAAAAATCATAGTAATTAAATAAAACCAGTGAATATGTTTTGGGTATATAAATATTAAAGTAATTAATAATGAATATAGAGCTTGGAACTGTAAGATTATATACAGAAAAAACGAATTAATAATGTGTCGCCACGAATTGGTAGCCTTAGGAACTGTTTAGCTTTTTTGTGGCTTGCTAGAACAAATTAACTAAACTAGAACTAAAAGTAACAGTTTTTTTTTTAATTATCCAAAAAAAGAAAAAAATGGATTTATGAAAATGATGTAGACATTCTGTCAAATATTACAAGCTACTTCTTATGGTTCAAATGCAGGTACATTATAAAGGTACCTATATAAATCGCACTGTCTACTTAGGCCAGTTATGTAATAGAGGGAAAAACGTATATCTGGAGGCCAATTCTCTGATACATATTGTAATATATTGATACAAAACTAAATTATCACTCGAGATTCGACTATATTGGCATTTAGCATTCTAATGAAGACCCGTAGTAACATATTTAGTAATCCATGATTATGACTAGGTCAAGAGCACGCTTTTAAATTGCGCCAAACGTTATAACACACGAATCAACGCATTACAGAAAATGGCATTTTAGGGAACGGAGGTATATTTTGGGAAAGAGATATTTGTACTAAACGACGTATTTTCCTTACCTTGGGGTATTTCAGATCGACAAGCTCAGGGTACAAATCGTCAGGGTCGGATTTGTCGACGAAGTAATAGTAAGAGTAGCTTTCGACATCAGTGTCATTGAAAGTCGCGAACGAAAGGTAGGAACCGTCGGTCGAGAACCATGTCGCTTGTCCGGTGTACATCACATCCTCTGCGGGAATAATGTTTATTTGAAATAATAGCTATAATATATTCATAGATAGATAGATAGAATTGAAACACCGCATAACAAGAACAATTGACAATCACAAACTCAAAAAAATAAGTGTCACAATATTATTGCTTAAAGCGATCTCTTCCAGTCAACTCAAAAATATATGACTGAGGACTAAAAAGAGGATGTTAGTTTTCGGTTACAGGAAAAGCTATAGGTATAAGTATACATGGGGTATGGGCAACTATCATAAACTAAACTTCAATAAATTACAACAATAACAAAAATAAATCAAAATATATAAATAGATATGACGGCGGCAATGTCCAGTTGTTAACTCAATGCGCAGCGGGCAGTACCGTAATTTACCTTGTGGTAGCATTTAAATTTATTACAGTGGCAACACCGGTAACTGTCATCGCTCCCCCACCCATCTGGCTATAAAAAGGGAGCGCTCGGTGTACTTCGGATCATTCTTGCTCCGGACACGGCCCGGTGCGCATGCTGAAGACCTATAGTTCTATAGTTTGCAACCCATGCATAACCCTCAGCCTATACATACATAAATATATACATGGATATATACAAAACTACATACATAAATGTAAAAAAAGCATTTATAAACTATTAGTGGAAATAGATTTACATAATTATAAGTAATAATAAAATGTAGCCTTTCTTGTTCCAGGATCATATTAATCACTACCTATATTACCTAATACACATCTACTTCGATACGTTAAAACCGTCATGAGCTTTTCCACTGCCCAACAAATAACCGCGTTTGCCTACAGTCATCCATGATTTTAACCAAATTTAACCTATAGGTATATCTAATTTCAACAGGCATATTTGTCTCCAACGCATGTGTCACATCTGTTAGTGATTCCCTCATCTTCTCAACTTCGTTCATATTCCCCATTCCATTTTCCCTATCGCACGACTAGGAATACCGACGTCCCCCAGTCCACACTAAAGCACTTTGCTTATACATTTTATCTTATGTTTTATGTTAAGGAATGACGTGACGAGCTAGCCGTTTGCCTGATGTTAAACGACACCGCTACCCATATCAGCTACAGTGTCACTCGGAACTCTAAAGTATAGAGGTTCGCGTGACACTGCACTGCGCACGTCATCCAGAGACATCACCACAATCTAGTAATAAGATTACTAAACTGTGAGATCAGATCATAAAGTCTCATTTGCCCAGTAATTACACTAGCTACAGTGCCCTTCAAACCGGAACACAGCAGTGCTTGCGCACTACTGCTTGGCGGCAGAATAACTGGCAAAGCGGTGGTACCTACCTAGACGAACTTTGCAGTAAAGTCCTACCACCTAGAATATGTTTCATTTTCACTTTTGCTCTGGGAATCTTTAATTTTTAAGAACGCATTTCTTTTTCACAAGACGTAATTGTGATCCTTGGGTCCAATAAATTAATAGAAACCTCACTATCTAATTATTTGTATTTATAATTTACCTTCATAAACCCAATCAGTGTGGCCGTTGTAAAACACTCCGGGGATACCGTCAAAGGTGAGTTGGATGGGCTGTAGGTTGAAGTCGGGTAAGTAGTACACGTTATTGTCCATCACGTAGGCCAAGGAATGGCCCCCACCGAAGATGCACAGCTGAAGCCGCTCGTGATTAGCAATGTAAGTCACATTGCTGCAAAAAAAAAAAAAAAAAAACCCAACGATGACATACATAAATCCTAGACCCCTAACTAGGATTCCCTGTATCTAGGAACCCAGGAACTACGAAGACCCACAACACCCAGACACAGAACAAGTATTTGCGCCTTTTTTTCATGAAAAAATACGTGTCCTGTCGTGGGAATCGAACCCGCCGCCTCCGGATTATGAACCGACCTGCTTATCCACCACACCACAGGCTGTCGAATATAAAATGAATTATAGTATTTTCACCATTAGCTTTCACGTAAGAACTCTTACAAGAATCTACTGGTTAGTTAAGATATACCAAAAATACCCACCCTGTTGCGATTTCGTAGAGAGCGTATCTCGCAGTCGTAGAGTATCGGTAGACCTGAAAATTCGTTCATATTTAAATACCTGAAGCGTGCTACAAGACTCTTGCATTATTGTTGCCTACCGATAAGCTATGTATTGTGCTTACAATTACATTAGGATTAGGAAGATTAATTTTATCGCCGCGATAAGCACTTTAGGTAGGTACGAAATGTAGTCGCCAACAAAACTGACACCATCGCGAACATTTTATTGCAGCTCATGTATTTTAAAGAAACTTACGCTTTGCACTTCACTGGGTGCTAAAATGAACGCTCTATCCGTGGATAGAATCGGGTTTGAAGTGTTCAGGAACGCCTGCAAAATAGAAACGTATTTTTTTAAATTCGCTAGCTTCAAAGGAAGACACGCATGACATGACTGGAGGCAAAGCGACCACAGCATATGGAAATAATAAGAAGAAACCTATCTAATTGACTAGTTTTAACGACATCACATATCCTGACATAAAACTAGGCTAATGAGGGTTTTCTAATTCGTACCTAAATCTAATTTAAAAAAACTTATAGATATTATCTGGAAACGATGGTTCCTCAGTGGTACTATAAGTAGGTACCTAGTGAATACGACTACTGCGTGGCGTGGGTTACGGATTCTAACACTGGTGCAATGAACTTAAGCTATTCGGTGACGGAAAACATTTGGTGTCATCATTTGTGATGAAATGTTTTTCATTTTGAGTACACACAAGAGCCTTTTATGAATTTGTCGTCAATGCAGTCCTTCAAACAAAGTACCAAGAGTACCTGGTAGGTACTTAAAGGTCGACAACGCATCGTCCCTGGTGTTGCACATGTCCATAAGCGACGATGATCACCTACCATCATGTGGGCCGTCTGCTGACCCTCATAGTATTAATAAAGTGTTCCCGCAATATCGCTAATATGATAGCCAGTTTCGAAACCAGGCGTAGCGTGACCTTCAGCCATTATTATCATTTATCATGAGGTGTTGTGATATTTTTGACCAAATATGACCAAATAACGCTTTAAAACCTTTTATTTTTTATGATAGTGAACTGAATGATTTTTAGTGATAGAGTCACTTACCATAAGCTCTCCAGAAACCAAAACACTGCTGTTGAGAGTGGTTGCGTCAAACATGTTGATGCCGGATTGGCCAGGGATGACGAAAGTGAATTCAGTGTCTGAAATTAGTCAGTAACTTTATTAATTAACTCAGGCTCAACTCAAAATATCTAGTGTAACTGCAAAAAAAATGTTATAATTGCCCCAATATAGGTACGTCACTTTTTGGTTATATTTAGCACAGCAACACTAGATACCTATGCTAGAATTTATTATAAGTAGCAGGAGGAACGCCTCTCCTCTAATGATAAATATTTCTCAGTTGTATTAATAAAATGCAACCAATAGTTTCGGAGAGCACGGTAAGTTTTTAAATTCAGACACCGCCAGGCCGGCCTTAAAAACACTACACAGAGGAAATGTTAAAACTCTAAGGGGATTAGAACATAATTGTTTCTAACGTTCAAGCTGAATTAGCGAGTGTGGTTAAGCCGTAGCTCTACCGCTCGTGAGGCTTTAAAACCGACGCGCCCTGGATCGAATCCTGCTCGGCCCCAATCACCGTAACTAATCGAATCAAAGGAAAACGGTTTTATGAACCACATACACCAACACAGCATGGCCACATTTGTGGGTTATGGCCTACATCTCTGTGAGAAAAGGCGCATGACTTACCGTAAAAATATGGGATATGAGTAGGGAGGTAAGTTATAAATAAGTATTTCAAGTAACTCTCCAGCCTCACCTACTACTTCCTGATACGGACTGGTAGCTATTACCGTCTGGATAGTACTGTCATTGATAATTATCACTTATACTTATTATTACTTAAGTTTGTAGGTAAATAGCCCGAGTTTTTTATGTTAATGAATGATGTGACGAGCTACTAGTTAAAGTGGAAAGGTAAAACAAAGATAACTTGCCCGATATCCATGTTCCAGTAAATCCTCTCTGGCTGAACTGTCCCGTGACAAACTCTTCCATCGTGAAAGGATTCTGCGCTGCTGCTACTGCTACCAGCACCGCAAAAACGCACCACGACTCTCGTACCTTTTATCATCGGTCAACTTAATACCTCAATACTTCGTAATGGATTCAATGAATCCAAGTAGGAGAAGCAATTCTGAATCCCGATTCACAGTCTGAGAAGTCTCAATAGATAGTGAATCAGGCTACATAATTTTCTGTCAGTATAGGTCAGGGGTCGGCAACATGCGGCTCTTTAATTCCATACGCAAAAATTATTTATTTTATTATTAAAACATTTATGCAATTACTATTTATTGCTGGCGAGAAAAAAAATTGTGGGTCTTTAAAAACTTTAAAATTTTGTAGATTATAATATTTGACTCTTCCGACTCAAAAGGTTACCGACTCCTGGTCTAGGCATATATACAGTCTTATAATTGTTTCTTCGTAGTATAATGTCGGTAAAATTTGAATGTTTTAGAAAAATTAAGTTACTGCTGATTATTGACGCCCATTACTTAACGTTATTTTGTCCTTCGGCAGTATGGTGGAGTAGTGGACACTTGCTCCGCCAGGCGATAGAAGACTTGACAAGGGTCATCTTCAACGGAAATCGTAATTTTTCGTGCTCTTTTCTTTTCTATCGCTCATAGGATCGTCGTTTCCTGGACCGAGGGATAACGCGAGTGCTATCGCGCGCGGCAGCGTTAGCAATGCGAATGCACTCACGCCAACTTTTTCGGTCTAGAAAGCGGCAATCCTGAGCGATATAAAAGAAAGGATAATAGAAGTTCGATTCCGTTATGTGTAAATGTGGTTCAAACCTAAAGCGCACTTTCGAAATAGTAATGTGTAAACTTGTAAATCCCCAAATACTGTCTCGTCCATACTGCAACTTGATCAATGTTTGCTACAAGAATGGTTATACTAAACTATGGTACAGTATTACAGTAGTAGTACAGTATTAAGCTTAGGTATATTTACTCACCATTTTCTCTCCTTATTCCAAATACGACAATTTACATATCCAGCGGTCGGCGATCGCGACTCGCCAACACGACTGCTTTAATATTATCTAACTGAATTACAATTCTTATCCTTGATAACAAACGTATCTGCAGATAAAGATAATTGACCGAATATTTGAGATAGTTTTAATAGGTCGATTATATTCTTAACTGATTTGTATCATCAATAAACCTAAAGGGAATTTATTTACTAACTGAATAAAAATACACGGCAATGTAGGAAAGTATTTATTGAACATTACGTGAAAGGTTTTTACAGTTCTGAAAAAAACAGACAATATGACGAAAACCCGACTACATGTTATATACTTCCATTCTAAAGTTTAGTGTCCGATGATGGCTCTTGCCCAATATCATTCACTTTTATTAACTATTATATACCCGGATATTCCGCAAGACAATCAGAGTTCATAATAAAATGGCGTGGTATACTTCATAATAATGTCTCCGATTCTGATGTAACGCCGTAGCGTAGTCAAAATCTCTTCAAGAGTTCTCCACGTGGTAAAAGTGCTTTGGGTATGCTTTTGCGCTCGTGCGTTGTCCATTAGCGAAAATGTTCTTGGCGTCAGAATTGTGGCGTTATTTTTTGTGAGTGTCGCCAAACGTGCGTTAAGGGGGCACGTTTGTACGTTTTTACGACATTTGGTGCGCAGGCGCACAGTACAGCCGCGAGCCAACATTGAGCGGTGCGTAGATGGCACCACTGACATCGACGTCAATAGCAGCTCATCCCCAGAAGTTGCACCACCCCAGCTCGTGATCAACCGACCGGCTTACTCCGACGACGAATTTTAATCAAGGGATTTCCTCCGCGTGTGCTATTCTATAACATTTTGCATAAAATAAATCACCATATCTTCTTCAGAAATAAATCCTTTTTACAATCTTGAATGTCATCTTAAAACCTAGGTAACTAATAGTAATCTAAATAAATCCTTTGAAGAGTATTGCCTCGGAGGACAATCTAGTGCTACCTGAAAAAAAAGTCGCTAAGCGAGAGAATTGATTAATATGTAGATGTTAGTGTGTGTTTCTGTATGATGTGTGTATGTATGATATTTATGTATGATATTTGTGTATGATGTGTGTGTATGATGTGTGTGTATGTTGTGTGTGTATGATGTGTGTGTATGATGAATGTGTATGAATGTTTAGGACGGACCATGCTAGTGTCGGCGATGGGTGCGACGCTGCTCTTGCATGCGTCGCTCGTGCTCGGCCATGTGCTGACGACGCTGTTCCTCCTTTACTGCGATCTGGGGAAACATACAATATTGGAATCTCAATGAAAACTATACAGTACATACATCAATATCCAAATCAACAGTAAAAAGCTTGGAGCCTTAACCTCTTCGCAAGTTACTACTAATACTACAAAAGTTATATGGAGTGTGCAAGTACATAGATATTGGTGTCGATTCTGTGTCGCATACTCTAAAGCTAAACGAAATTAACATGTTTCCGCCTTTTTCATTTCCCCTTTATCAGAAGAGTACCGCCCTACTTTAAGTTTACTTTAGTTTTAGAGAATGCGACACCATTATATTGCTAAGAAAATGAGTATCACTGTATAGTATACTATGCTGTCAATTTTTGTGATAGATATTCCATAAAGATATATAAACGGAAACTACAAGAAATTTATAAAAACAATCGATCATATTAAATTAAAAAAATAAACCTTGATAACCATACACCCCAACCACAACTAAAATCGAAGCAAAATAAATGACATAAAAATGTGATAAATTCGAGAGACACCTTTGAACTAACCGTTTCGGCAGAGAGTGGCAACCAATAAATGCATGGTGTTGTCTTTGTCTTCTTGAACAAATCATCCAACAGCTTAGCTGGAGCTTCCTCCTCTTTCTTCTTAAATTTTCTTGCTGAAATCATAATTATAAACATTTAGTCACACAATGTCCAATACATGTTCCCCCCTTTTTTTGTTTTTGTATTGTCTCCACACTTTTGTGTATTTAGCCAGTGTCAAGTATTTAATAATCTCTTAAGTCAAAAGTCAAGTCATAGTCCAAGTCATCAAGCTAAGGCATAGTCTAGTCTAGTCAAGTCATACTCCTAGTAAAATGGTGACAATTTTACTAGAAGCTTCTTAGTCTATTGAAATGTTACAATTTAAGGACCGAATATTGCATTTATTAGAGGACGCAATTTTATTTTTGGGACATGTGTGGGGGGTCAATCGAAGCTAAACCTCAAGTTTGTGGGATCGCCACCCTTGTCCCCCGGCCGCCATCTTGGAAAAAGGGGTGAAAACACTTTTTTCGCGAAATCTCAGAAACTGCATCTCACAAAAAATTTGTTAATAGTGACATAATTTGTAGCAAATTGTTTTGCCTGTAAATATGCTTATATAACTTTTTGCCCTAAATTAAAAATTAAAGAATTTATAAGCAAAAGTGAGAATTTTTTATAAAAATTTTATTTTTTGCTCTATAACTTTTTTTAATACGGTTTACATTTCGTTTCGACCGGATTCTTATGAGCATTGACGAACCCGGTCAACTTTGGAGCGCTGTAACAGCGTTTTAAATAAATGAAATTAAAAAATATATAGGGAAAAAGTTTCCTCAATAGATCATCTACAAGATTGGTCTGAGGTAAGTTTTTTGTAAAATGTATTGTAAAAAAGTTATAACACTAACACTGAAAATAACACTAGTTTTGGAAAATAATAGAATGCGGTGACACGATATTTTTTCGTTTTCCCGCCAAAACTCCATGTTCCCCTTACTAATAAGTATTGTGTAGCAGAGTCATAGTTATTATGTTGCTTTTTTTCTAGTCTTATCAAGTTCGAAATAGGAAAAGATAAATAAATAATAACGCCCAACAATCACATACATAGATCCTGGGCCCTAACTAGGATTCCGTGTCTAGGGACCCAGGAACCATGACCTGACATGACATGACCATGACATGGAGTCACCATGGTCCCGCAACACCCAGACTAAAAAAAAGCGCGTGATAGGCTTCTGTTTGCCCACTGTCTCAACTGATGGTAAGTGACTGCAATCTTGGGTGTAGTAGCAACACGAATGTTTACAAGCTAACAAATATTACCAGGTTCAGGGCTTCGTTCCGGCGTGCGGTGCCTCCGCTTGTCAAGCGGCGGACGCTCGTCGCGACGCACGCGCTCCTTTTCCTTGTCCTTCTCATTTTTGCCGAGGTCCCACTCTCGGGTCGCCATCTTCCTCTCCCAAGGCTTCTCCTATTAAAAACATATCAAAAGTTAGATTAAACACCCTGGTTTCGCCTATATAGTATGTAAGTCTCATATATTAGATTTGTAAGTATAATAATAACAAATTTTCAGCACCTTATAATCAATGGTAACTAATATTCAACCTGTAGTTGCTGCGCCGAAAGAAAAATTTATATTATAATATGTAGGAATATAGTTCACCGTTTCTGTATAACCTTCACTTGCAAATTTATTGAGAAAATATTTTTTCTGCATGAATGCCAAAAAAATTGTTAAGAATATAACCTGCTTTCACAAAACCTTCACTCAGAATTCAACACATTTGAATTAAGACTACCTCCACTACAAAAGAAATAAAAACAAATATTTTTAAATTTTTTACCATTTCCCCTCGTTCTCTTTTCATGTCTTGCTCCCGAAGCCAATCCTCCACTGTTCCAGGTATAGTAGAAACTTGGGCATTATCTGAATCTTCATTGGTCTTAGCCTTGTCAAATGCTTCTTGAGTTGAGAAATCAACTTGCAGAGTCTTAGGATTCGATACAGGCCATGTAACTCCATGTAAGGCATGCCTTGTTTCTACAGCTTGACTGAAACAAGGAATAAATAATGTAATACAAATTTACAAGTAAAGATATATAAAATTGGAACCAAGGTTAGTAATGTACTTACTCTTCTGATTCATAGATGACATAGCATTTGGACTTGATTCTATCTATCCAAAATCCATTCTCTATGATACGGCCCGTTCTTTGAAGCAAGTTCTTCAGCTGAGGCAATGTAAATGGTCTGACAAGATTTGTAATATACAAGATATTGGACTGTTTGTGTCTAGGAGGACTCGGTGGTCTTGTAATTATGCTGTCAGTGTCTTTGATGATAGAAATCTTTCTACTGGATACCATGTCTCTAACTTTAACTATGTCCTTGTCATCATGGTCTTTTCTACTGCGTTCCTGCTCTGCTCGTTGAACATTTTCAGAGTTATCAATAATAATCTTGGGTAAGACAGGTCGTTCAATTTTTTCTGTGACTACTCGTTTATGCTTTTTGTCCTCTATAACCTCTTCAAATTCTACAGGTTTTACATCAGGAATAATATCTTTAAGGATATCTGTAGATATAGTAATAGAGTTTTGTTTCGTTATCTGGGATGGTCTGGATCCCCAACGCCGTTTCCGACTGACTATGATTGGAGCTGCCTGCCCATTATGAAGGGTTTCCTCATGGTTGGACTGAGTAGAATCAGACCTCTCAAATGACTTACTATTATCATCTTCACAGCTAGATTTTTCATTTACATTTTCTGCATCTTGGTCCTTTCCAGAATCGGTTGACATATTTCTTGATTTCTTTTCACTCTTAGAACTCTCTACAACACCAGTATTATTAGTGGATTTATCATTATCTGACTTTGGCACCTCAATGGGTATTTGTGGGTCTTGTGTATTACTTACCTTATTTTCTTCCATGGGCTTCTCTGGAGACTTCTTGTGATTACCTTTAGATTTGTCAGCCTCAATGTCTGATTCAACTTTAGTATCCTCAGGGTGTAACTCAAGTATTTCTGACTTGTCAACAGATGCGCTTCTCCTTCGCGTTGGACTCTCAGGTTCACAAGTTTTATCTTCAGCTTGACTTTCCAGAGTTTCAGTTTTAGTTGGACTTGTTGGTTCAGGAGCTGCCGATACAACTGTTGTTTCAGCTTCAGGTGAAACAACAGTTGTATCTGCATCTGAAGCTTTGTCATCCTTCTCAGATTTATCTGATTTACTTTCATCGTTTTTTGGAGCATCTTCCGTGGAATCTACATTTGCCTTTTCATCACTCTTGCCTTCCTCATTACTTGTTGATATTGTGTCAGATGAATCAACTTTATCTTCTACTTCACTCTGTGTAACCTCACTGCTACATTTTTCTGGTTCCTGACTCGATTTAGTATCTGATTCAGGCTCATCTTGACTATCTTGTGCCTTTTCACATTCATCTTTTGATCCTCTGTGTGAACGCTTGGTACGATGCTTAGCCTTACGTTTGTCTTCAGGAGCTTCCACACTGGGAGTATCACTCGAGCTTGTGGCTCGCGAATGTTTCCTTTTGCTGCGAGGAGATCTATCGACTCTCTCTGGTGTTGTTGGTGGGCGAGTTAAGCATATCTTCAGTTTTTGTATCTCACCAGTGTCCCCAGAACCTTCTGCCGCCTTTACCCGCCACACTTGGTCTTGTGCCTCTTCCGGACTGACTTCTTTGACGGGCGTTTTTGGTGTGGTTTCCACGATAACTGGAGTGGCCACCACTTCATGGACCGGGCTAGCTTCTTCGGCAGATTCGTTTTCAGATGACGTCGACTGCTTTTTACGCCGGGAACGCGTACGTTTTACTTTCTCAACCTTTTTCTCTGGCGATGCCTTACCTTTCTTAGCAGCGGTACGATCACTTTTGCGTCGCATTGCTTTCTAAAATGAAAAGAAAATACCATCAGGTTCACATAAATCTGTCTACTAAACCAGTGTACACGCTAATCTATAAATTGTTCACCTATTTTAAATTCGAAAATTATAAAACAATCAAGCAGCATGCACTTTTTCACACACAAGCCAAAAGTACGCCATATTTATATTTTTGTTACAGAGTTACCATTTGAAAAAAAAAATATTGGCATTTTTTTTGGCTCCACACTTTTGTGTATTTAGCCAGTGCAAGTTAATTAACATGAAATGTGTCAAGTCAAGTCACAGTCCAAGTCACCAAGTCAAGTCATAATCTAGTCTAATCTAGTCAAGTCAATTCATACTCCTAGTAAAGTGGTGGCAACTTTACTAGAAGCTTTCATAAAGTTTTGGAAGCAACACAAAAAGAAACGTTTCACCATCATTATACCACTTTCTTACACTCATGCCTGTAATTCAGCACTTAACAAATAAAATGCCACCAATTTATGCACTAACACTGAAAATAACACAAGTTTTGGAAAATAATACAATGCGGCGATGCGATTTTTTCGTTCAAAATCCATTTTGGCATTTTAGTGGCGGCTAAGGCGCGTTTTATATCCAAGAAAGTTCCATAGTTCTACTATGTTCTACACTAACTGGAAAAAGTATTTTGCCGGAAATGCGGCCCAAAGGAGTTAGCAGCACAAGAGCCCTTTGTCCTTGTCAGTATAGTGATTGTATAATAACAGTTATTTGAGAAATCATTATTTTATGAGTCTCAAGTTGTGAATGAGTTTAAAATGTGATTTGTGATATGGTAAACTAGCCGTACCTCGCGGTTTCATCCCTTCAATCCTATAAATACCGTGCTTGAGAATCCTTGGTTACCATATTTTTTATTTACTGTTCAGTATAAGTACGTGCGCTTCTCCGTTCTTAATTATCTCTTACCAGTCTTACCACTCCAATATGTCTCTCTACGATAAGCATCGTATGATACGTCAATCAAGGTACGAGTATATATTATGTACCCATCAACTTACTTTACTACCCAATAGGAACGCATGCTGCTATTTTTAATAATATGAGTCAAGCTCTATCTTAAATATTAAATAATTAGGTTACTTTAAGTGTATACTTAAGCACCAAATATATTTCAGCCAGAAATAAATAAATAATATATTATATATTGTATATATATAATATATTATTTATTTAAGTAATTGTATGAATTAGTACTATATTTAGTAATTTTAAACAGAATTAAATTTTGAGCTCCATGGACATGTGACATGTCTAGGTGTTAAATCAATATTATGATTAATAGTCGAGGGATGAATCAAATGTAAGCCAATGCTGGGCAGCGGATCACAAAGGCTGCCTTAGCGTTAAGTCTTGCGTTTTTACCGTTTTAGTTTTGGTATAATATTATAATTGTTATTATTATTATAATATCATTATTGTAATACCATGAGCCTATTTTTGAACATCTGTAATGTCAAATTAGTCAATCGTAAAAAGGTTACTCTGGAGCTAGACCAATGGAAACAGCATTGTTTTGATCATTTATCGTGGAAAGTGTTATAGTTGTTTTGTTATGATATAATTTATTTTAACAAAAGTAAAACTTCTTCACGCACGCTTGACTTGGGGAGTAAGCTGGTGAGTGCGTTACGAGAGCGTTACGAAAATTGAGCAGGTGAAGTGAATGAAAGTTTAGAGAGAGATATAAGTAAGTTAGTGAAGGTAGCAAGAGAGAGTTATGTTTCGTACAGACTACAGAAGTTTTAATTCAGTCGTGTGGTGCTTTAGCACACTCATTTTTTTACGTCTAATAACTTTTCAAACATCTAAAAACGAAGCCATATTATTCAATGTACTCTGTGAACGAAGCTTCAACTTTTATGGCTTCCATAAAAGTTGAAGCTTTGAGTTGAAGAGAAGAAAGATGAACATTTAAGAAAAAATATAAGCACAAGTATAACATACATAGATATTTAAATAAGTCTATTTATTTTCTTTTGCGATTTACGACGTAACCTGTGGTTAGTCTGTCTGTCGGTGGCTGTCAAAAATTAAAATTATCCTCCTTAAGTTTTGGCGGGAAAACGAAAAAGAACGTATCACCGCATTATATTATTTTCCAAAACTTGTGTTATTTTCAGTGTTAGTGCATAAAATTGGTGGCATTTTGGTGAAACGTTTATTTTCGTGTTGTTTCCAAAACTTCATAGAAGCTTCTGGTAAAGTTGCCACCGCTTTACTAGGAGTTTTTTTTTTTTTTTACTTCAAACTTGTCTAGCATTTGACCACGCTCTCACCTGATGGGAAGTGACGATGTGATCGAAGGTGTAGCATGCTAGTCAAGTAAATACCTATTCACTCTTCTCCTGAACACGCCTGGGTCATATTTCGCCGGAAACACAGACGCTGGCAAGGCATTCCATTCCTTAGCCGTTCTAATTAAGAACGTGGAATCAAATCGCTTGGTACGAATGGGTGGTATTTCAACCACGAAAGGATGGCGCTTAGCCGAGCGTCTAGTATTGGAAGTCCGGTATTGGAATGGTGATGGGAGAATGAGATCATGCAGTTCTTGAGCGCATTCGCCGTGGTGTAATCTGTAATGGAGTATGACTTGACTTGATGACTTGGACTGTGACTTGACTTGACATGTATACATATTATATTAATTAACTCGAGAAATTATCAATTACTTGACACTGGCTAAATACACAAATTTGTGGAGCCATAACAAAACAAAAAAAAAGTATCCTTTGCTTAGTCTGTGGTCTGAAAATAATATGATTTTTATTCGTGCTTGCTCCAAATTTTTCCAGCAAAATGAGTCCTGTATTGTGTATTAATTTAAAAAACCGGCCTTGATAAGGTATGATTCCCTGCGTTTAAAATATTTTACCATCATGCTTAACTCCCTTCATGATGTGAATCAAGTTTTTAACTAATGGAATATTCATAACATGCCTTTTGTTTTAGATGATATGGGCCTTTTATGTCTTTCTCCTATATCGGCACACAATTTACGTAAGTTTAAGCGTGAAGTGGTGCCTTTAGAATGATAACGAGTTATATATAGTACCCTCACATGAGCTAGAACGATGGGTAACCAGAACAGTTGCTGTTGTTACCGCAGTCCTTCGCCGATAAGGAAAGACATAGTTAAGCTAGAAGATTACCTCCCAGAAGGTGAAGTAAGCTCCAATAACATCCAACACATCAGTGAAAGGGAGCCCGACGATGGCGATATTGATCCATCCCAAGACCCCATAGCTGGGACTATTTTCATGGAAAGATCCAAAGCATCAATTGAAAATGGCATGACTAGAAAGCGTAGTCAACACCAAATTGCAGAAAATAAGCTCAAAAAAAGCAGTTCCTGTTCTACAATTTATTTAGATGATAGCACAGTCTCTCAGCCCAATTTGAAAAATACTGTCAAGTGTGTTGCTCTGGCCATCTATTACCACATAGAAAATAGAACATCAGAGCGGCAATTAGACATATTTGATGAGAAACTTCACCCTTTGAGTAAGGATAGAGTGTGTGAAGACTATGATAGACATAATCCAGAGCATAAGCAGATTTATAAATTTGTGCGAACATTATTCAACGCTGCTCAATTAACAGCAGAGTGTGCTATCATCACTTTGGTGTACCTGGAGCGTCTGCTGATTTGTGCTGAGTTAGATATTGCTCCATCAAACTGGAAGAGAATAGTTCTCGGTGCTATATTACTGGCTAGTAAAGTATGGGATGATCAGGCAGTCTGGAATGTAGATTATTGCCAAATTTTAAAAGACATCACTGTTGAAGACATGAATGAGCTTGAGAGGCAATTTTTGGAAATGTTACAGTTTAACATAAATGTACCATCTAGTGTGTATGCCAAGTATTACTTTGATCTGCGAACTCTTGCAGAGGCTAATGACTTAGCATTCCCCAGTGAGCCTTTGAGTAAAGAGAGGGCTCAAAAACTGGAGGCAATGTCTAGGGTTATGGAGGACAAAATTGCTGCAGAGGTTGTCAAAAATGGAATCAAGAAATGGTCAAGCTTGGACAATGTCAATTCAGGTGCTGGAGTGCGGCGAAGTGTAGCCATTCTATCATAATTAGTCAAGAGCCAAAATTAATATCCAAAAATCACAAATACAAAATATTTGTGTATTTTTTAAGAATGTATTGTATTTAGAATATGCACCAGATGGAGAGAGATTAATTTTATTACTTGATGATAATTTGCTTCAATTTTTATCAATGGAGGATAATAATACTGCCACATAAATGGCTTGAATCTGCTAGAGCTCTAGCAATCATGGTATGTTGTACCATGTAAGATAGTATTTAAGTCCTACACTAAGCTTGTAATCATTAAATTTGTATTTAACAAGTGCACAAAAATTTGGATTGGCAAGCCACCTTTAATTTTACAACCTAGTCTTTATTACAAAAAAAAATGAAAGACATTATGTGGTCCAATTTTTATTTCGTAACCTACCAGTGCATATTATAATTTAATGAAATTTCTGTATATTTATTGGCTTCCACTTCATTTTATTTTAATCCTAGTTATTAATTTCATTAAAAATAATATTAGGTTGCTTCCAAAACTACGCTACTTAGAACTATTGGGAGTACAATTGCAATTTGACTGAATTAAGAATCTTGTAATTGTGGTATGAATGTATTAGTCAGTGTTATTTTATTACATTGTCATTTACTGCATTTATAAATTCTGATATAATTTTAAATATTGCTAATTTGTTATTTTGTATATCAAATTATGAGCAGTATAACAAAATAATATGTATTATTCCAATACTGCGATTTTTTTAATGTAACAGTATCAAGCAATATTATGAAGAGGTTACAGTTACTTCCATGATGTGAATTGTGATTAAATTATACAATCCATACTTATATGTATCCTTATTGTAATTAAGCAAAATAAACATTTTATATGAGACTTTCACAAGACTTTTAATTTTACTAGTAATTTACTGACTAACTTTAATAACAAATCCTACAAAATATGACTAATACAATATAATATTTAAGTACCAATATGTAGCATGTATTTATCAAATACTTTCAACCATTACTCATGATAATGGTTTTAAGTCTTTCAAGAAAGAAGCATAGCTTTCAAAGACATCTACAACATCATCCTTTTTCTTGGTCTGTTCATCATATTCTGGTCCAACTGACCAAAGTGTTTCTAGATCATACACAGCTCTTGCTTTATCTGAGAATATGTGTAATGCTATATTTCCTGTAAAAAACAAAATGGATTATGAATATTAATTAATTGTTAAATAGTGAGCAAGGTTTATTAAATTCCTTTTCTTCTCTACTTGGTATATACAATATCTGTTGTAGGTATTGTACTCTAGAGAGAAGGATGAAAAGTATTAAAAATCAATGATACCTAGATCTAAAGCCATCCATTCATCAGAGTCCTTTCCTTCAATTTTAGGTATTGGATCATTTTTGTGGCATTTTTTCTTGTAAACTCTCCTGACAAACTCTGCTAAAGCTCCGATGTGCCGCTTGCTTCTAGCGCTAACAATACAAATGTAATCAACATAGCGTATTTCCTGAGGTACAGAAGCTACAAATATGTCTTTTGAGTTTTCTCTCTGAAGTACCTCTACTAAGTCTTCTATCTCATACACTCCTGTTCTTCCACCTAGAATAATGTATAAAGCTTTTAAATTAAGTATACAAACCAAGATGTCCTAAAAAGGTATCAGTTTTAATTTGTAAAAATGTTGATTACAGTTTTCATTCTCTATTTAAAAAAAACCAAGTTCAGCTTAGGCAAATTAGATTGATATTGTGTGTTATTGAACTTACGTTGCAGATTGATGCCATCAAACTCATCACTGAGTATTGGATACTGTGGTTTCTCACTGTGAATTTCATCCGCCGTGTTCTCAATTATGGGAGAGTTATCATCTGTTATCACCTGAAACTTGCTAGCAAAGGCTGGGGATGTCTCACTATTTGTTTTAGAACTTTGCCTTGGATTTCTTAAGCAAATCCCGCAGTGTATTTGTCTGTTGACCCTAACGTTATCAAATGAATACAAAGGAGCCATGAGTTGCGGCTTAGGTAATGTGTTTAGCACACGTAGTAGGCAATTGCGGTACATGATTTACAATAATCAAATACTTGTTGGTAATTAAAATTATACTTTTATGACTAGTTAAATCTGCCGAAACGTCGAACCTTGAAAAAATACGGTATTTAAGTCAAATAAAAACAATTTTAATTCGCAATAAATTAAATGAAAAATACTATTGAAAATAACACATAATTATTATAATTACATATGACACATAAATTAATCTTACTTTTTGTAAACTAAAAAAACTTCTTTATTAAACTTCAACTCTTTGTAAATGGCCTTTGTGGAGAGGTTACCACAATTTTGCCAATATCACGTAGAAAGATAGCACATCAAACGAAGATTTTTCAGTGAGAAATTTTGGTATATGTGGAGAATGAGGTCAACTATGAAAGTACTAGATGAATCTAAAATGCTGAAACAAAACAAAAGAATACTATATTTACAACAAGTAATAATATTGATAATGAAATAATAAATAATCTAAAACTAATATTTAAGTACACAATATAACATAAATACTTACACAATTTCTAAAATAACTACCTACTTACAACTTAATTTTATTCACTTTAATAAATTTACATAAAATACCTATAAACGGAGAAAATACCAGACATAATAAACACTTGAGGGAAGTGGGACGAGGGATATTGTTTGGAATAACATCATACAATGAAAACTGTAATTTGGAACAACTGAAAAATATATGGTCCACATTTCCTTGATCTAAACCACATTCACAGAGAGAATTATCCCTAATCCTAAGTTTATTTAGGAAAACCGGAGTACAAGAGTGATTCAAGCGTAAACGACAAACAACTGAAGTGGTCAATTTGTCTGCCTTTTTAAATTTAGAGAACCAGGGTTTATGAGGAATCTCAGGCTGAACATCACCAAAAAATTTACCTTTAATAGATTTAGAATTTTGCCATGCACTAGACCATGTCTTGAATAAAGCCGGTTCAAAGGTGGTACATAAATCATGAAAATATATTTGAGAATGGTCAAGAGATCCTGTATGAACAGCTGACCTAGCACAAGAATCAGCTGACTCATTACCGAGGATACCTGAATGGCCAGGAATCCAAGCTAAAACAACATTAATACCTAATCTGTTACATTGAAATAGAAGCTCTCTAATTTTAAGGATTACAGGGAACCTGGTTTTTGAACGGAACTGATTAGAGAGAATGGACTGAAGACAACTTTTAGAATCAGAAAAAATAATAGATTTATTAATGTTGTGCGATTTTACGAATTTAATGGCTTCTAGAATGGCGACAGATTCCCCTGTAAAAACTGAATAAACTGAAGGGCACTTGTAAGCTAAAATAATTCTAGTAGATGGAACCCAAACTGCAGCACCAACAGAGCTATCAGCAGATTTGGAAGCATCCGTGTATAAAGTGAACCAATCCTTGAAATCAGTATGTAATATGTGGGAGAAGGACCAATTGGCGTCCACTGAGCCCTTATTGATTCCAAAGTCTAAGATAATGTTGGGTTTGAAAATTAACGCATCATAAGGAGTACAGTATAACGGCATTAATTGACTTTGAAAAAGTGGGTTAGGGAGACGAATAAACTGTCGATAACTATGTACAAGACCACAAATCTTTTCCGGTTGCTGGTGACCAAGAGAATCATAAAGAGAAGATAATTGGGCTAACTTACCAAGAAGAGGATGACCGGAATTTTGCACTAGTTTGAAGAAAAATCTGTTGGAAAGAAACTGTCTGCGAAGATGGAGAGGGGGATCCACACACTCCACTTGCATGGCATTGATGGGGGAAGATTTCATAGCACCAAGAATGATGCGCAGACATTTTGACTGAATCTTATCAATTTTCTTAAGACCGGATTTGTTACAAGGGTCTAGAAGAAAAGATCCATAGTCCATATGAGAACGAACTATGGCATTATAAAGTAATTTTTGGGTGTATGGGTGTGCACCCCACCAAACTCCAGACAAAGAACGAAGAATATTGATATTCTTTTCACATTTTTGAGACACAAAATTAAAATGATCTAGACCTGATAGTTTGTTGTCAAGCCACACCCCCAGAAATTTCACCTTGTTGTCTTGTGGAACAATTTCACTGTCAACTGAGATATTAACCAGAGGAACATGTCTTTTTCTAGAAAACACCACTACACTACTTTTGGCAGTCGATAGGGATAGACCATGCTGTACAAGCCAATCAGATAAATAACCAAGAGCGGAAGTTAAACGATTAGAAGCCGTTGTCAAATTTTTGTCAGATATGTAAAGGGCTATATCATCAGCATACTGTAAAATTTGACAAAAAGATTGTACCGAAAGTTCCAGATCACAAGTGTACAAGCTGTAGAGTATAGGACTGAGTACAGACCCTTGAGGCAAGCCTTTCCAAACAACCCTTGGGGAAAGAATAGAATACTGGCTTTTAATAGATATAGTTCTTTCTGTTAGCATGTTAAATATAAAACGAACCAATTTCTCAGGAATACCCAAAAAGGAGAGTTTATCCCTGAGAACAGGAAGTAAAACATTGTCATATGCCGAGGCAATATCTAAGAAAACTCCTACTAAATATTCTTTCTGTAAAAGGGAGATGCGAATATCAGATACCAATATGCTTAAGCTGTCCATAGTGCTCATTCCTTTTCTGAACCCAAACTGGGTTTTAGCCAACAAATTTTTACTCTCTACAAACCATTCAATCCTATGTTTAATCATGTGCTCTGAGACTTTGGCTAAAACCGATGACAGAGCTATGGGTCTATAGCTATTCGAATCGGAGGGATTCTTCCCAGGTTTAGCAATAGGGATGATTATTTGGTTTTTCCATTGCTGAGGAATAAATCCCCAATTTAAAAAGTTATTGATTAAGTCTAGATAATACTGTTTACTGTTATCAGATGAATTTTTTAAAAATGAGTATGGGATACCGTCAGCCCCAGGAGATGAATCTATAAGACCGTCAAGCGCCAACTGAAGTTCATGAAATGAGAATGAAGAATCAAAGCTATTAACTGATGGTATAAAACATGGAGCGGAAGGGAAAGCGTCCACACTTGGAACAAAGGGAGGAGACATCTTATCAGAAAAGCCCTCAATCCATGAAAAAGGGTCATTGATGGAAATATCATTGATATTGTAGGCACCCCTGAACCGTCTTATTTGCATCCAAACTAAAGACGAAGGAGTACGCGGGGACAGATTTTCACAATAAATAAACCAACCATCTCTTTTCTTTTTATTTAAGAGTTTTTTTGCTTTGGCAGCAATCCTTTGATATTTAATAAAGTTGTTTAAAGACATGACTGCATTATATTCTTGTTCAGCCTGCTTTCTTTCTCTAACAACCTCTGAACAATCAGCATCCCACCAGGGAGTTGAAACAATAAAATTGTACGGTTTTTTTAATGGAAAATGCTCTTCAGCACTGGAAATAATGCATTCAACAAATTTAGAATATGATTCAGAGAGGGTAAAAAGGTCAGAGCTGTTAGAAATAGCAAGAGCACTCAATTTATTATCCAAAGTGGAAGAATAAGAAGACCATTTATCTTTAGATAAACCAGATAATCGGAATTTAAGAGAAGGACAAAAGTTCCGTGCAGGAGTTACTCTATCTGGGATAGACATAACTATGGGAAAATGGTCACTGCCATAGGAAAGGTCTAGGACCTTCCATGAAATGACAGATGCCAGAACAGGAGAACAAACTGTAATATCAACAGCACTTCTAGGGTTCTGTGACGGATACACCCTACGAGTGGGCGAACCATCATTTATGATACAAAGATTCGCATCATCAAACATTTCTAAGAGGGCAAGGCCAAAAGCATCGTTGTGGCTAGAGCCCCATGACATATGGTGGGCGTTGAAATCCCCCATTAAAATAATGGGAGAGGATACTGAAGATATAGCAGAAGATATATCAGGGATCATATTTGAATGAGGATGGGGGATGTAAACAGACAAAAATGTGATGTTGAACATTTTTACAGCTATAATGTTAATGTCAGGTGAAATAGGAGGGAAAGGAACTAGTGAAAATGGAAATGAGCGCCTTACTAGTAAGGCGCAACCAGCATACCCGTCAGCCCTGTCATCTCGGAGACAGGAGTACCCTGGAACCCTAAAACGGGATCCAGGTACCAACCATGTCTCCGAGATGGCAATCACTGACGGGTGAAATTTATTAATGAGGTGAAGCAATTCAGGCTTCCTGCGCCGAATGCTTTTCGTGTTCCACTGGAGAATGGACACTTGATCCATGATTGTTAAGTAATGAGATGACTTGTGAAAGTTTATGGGCAACGTTGGACGGTAGATTTGTATTTGTTTGGGAAATGATGCTGATGACAATGGACAACAGCATGGAAATGTTATCAAACTGAGATGAAGGGGAACATGATTGTTGGGAAGACAATAATGCATGACCATTGGGGAGAGATGATGGATAATGTGCAACTATGGCGTCATGAGCGGCTTTGTCATATGATTTACCTAATGGAGATTTGGGGCTAGGGGAAGAATACACAGTTTTTCTATATGAAACTTGTGGGGAACAAACAGACTGACTAGTCTGAGAAGAAGATATGTTAACACCTTTAACTACTTCTGCATAAGGTCTGATGGTTTTCGGGTACTGGAAAGCAGCCTCTTCATACGACAAATTTTCTTGTGACATGACAAGCTTAATTGATTTTTGCCTAGCCTGTTCGGGACAAAACCTGCTATTCGCATAATGTTGCCCGGAACAGTGGAGACATGAAGCTTTTGTGGAGTCCACGTCGCAGGAATCACCTGAATGTGGTTGAGCACATTTGAAACACCTGGCCTTCGACCTACATTGTGCCTTTATATGACCAAAGCGACAACAGTTGTTGCACTGTACTGTTGGGAATTGATACAATTCAACAGGTAGGGAGGTGTGAAAGGAAAATATTTTAGTTGGAAGGGTTTGCCCTTGAAATGTGACAACAACTGTTTGAGTTGGGACCCATGTTGCCTTGCCCTCATCTAAAACCTTGCGGTTGAGCCTACGAGCCTTTAATATTGAACCACATCCATTGGGGAGAACTACAGAATCCACAAATTCATTCATGGACATGTCCACGGGAACATGTCGAACCACACCCATTTTGGTGATGTTATAAGATGGAATTCGCACTTCGTATTTGAATTTTTCTAAAAGAGGATTCAATAAAAATTTGTTAGCATCATCTGCGGTCTTAAATTCTACACAAATTTTATTTCTACCAACTTTTTTGACGCCGTCAGGACATATGTTAGAAATTTTGTGTTGGCATAAGAATTGTCCAAATTTAATGGGTCTAATTGATGTTCCTGCAGCGGGATCTGGTTCGGAACGTGAAACGTGGACCATAAATGGACCTTTGTCGGTTTCAGTATAGGCTTTTATGCCTATAACTAGGCTGGGATGAACGTAAATATTTTGGATGGAGGCAACAGTCATATCTCTAGATAAAATAGATTTTTTTGGCCTTCCACTCTCATCACTTAAAATTTCAAATAATCTCCGTTTAGAAGCATGCACCGGGCGATCGGGGGGATCGGGAGGGTCAGGGGGATCAGGCACCATTGGGTCAAGCCACAAATCCTTCTCCATTTTCAACAAATCTCAACTACTTACCTATTTTATGACGAAACACTAAAATTAAACTACACTAACGCAATGAAAACACAAATTTTGCCGAAATCGAACGGAAAAATAAAATAAATTTAAATAATTTTATCGAAAAAACTCAACTGAACTCTTCACGTGTGACAGCTGTCCCTGAAATTATATATTATCCTTCTTCTTTATTAAATTGAGCTTTGAAGCATTTCCATTTTGTTATTATTGATAGTTGACAATTGACACTGACAGTAACATTTTGTGAGTGACCAATTTTTTTTGTTTTGGCGCCACACTTTTGTGTATTTAGCCAGTGTCAAGTAATTGATAATTTCCCAAGTTAATTAATATTATATAGTGTCAAGACAAGTCATAGTCCAAGTCATCAAGTCAAGTCATAGTCTAATCTAGTCAAGTCATACTTCTAGTAAAGTGGTGGCAACTTTACCAGAAGCTTCTATGGAGTTTTGGAAACAACACGAAAAGAAACGTTTCGCCAACATTATACCACTTTCCCACACTCGTACCTGTAATACAGCACTTCACGAATAAAATTCCACCAATTTTATGCACTAACACTGAAAATAACACAAGTTTTGGAAAATAATACAATGCGATGACACGATCTTTTTCGTTTTCCCGCAAAAACTCCCAGTGAACAATTTATTCCATAGCTATTATTAACTAGTGATGATCTGAATCATTCAATCGATATAATGAAATCGAGGTTTTGTTATTTGTCTCTGTAGGCCGTAACCAAGAAGTTTACATTTTTGGCCGTAACGATGAATCTAACAGATCTTTTGTGCGCCAATCAACTATTTTTAAAATAAATTTGTCTGTTTTTAACACATGCAAGGAATTTTAATATCTAGTATATTCTATACTATGTATACCATCGAATTTCCTTGGTCACATGTTTGCATGTTTGTCATACTCATACTAAAAACAAACATTATATTAGTTATATATTTATAGTTATGAACTGGAAGAAAATGTTACCTAACTTAAACTAATTAAATATAATAACTAAGTCCTTGCTTTATTAGAATAAACTAAATACTTTACTGCACTAGAGTGCAGTAAAGTATTTTATCTAAGTATCTAGATATCTATATCTATTATTAGCGTAAAGTGAAGGCTGTAAATAAAAATGAAAATATTTCACATATTATATCGGTATTAGAAGGGTAGACGTTACCTATCTATATTAGGCTAATCTTGGGTTGATCGAGGTTTAGGTAATGTTCCTTTTTCTCGGCACTGACACGGTCTAAGTATCTATCCTGCCCAGTTTTGGCCACCAAAGTGATGACGAATAAGGGCAGGATACTGATTGGCTGGAACTCGGCACGAGCAGTGGCACCTGAATGCACGTCCCATACGCTGTTTTAAGTGCATGGGCTTTGTGCACACCCGTAGCCAATGCCCATCGTCAGTCGAAAGAGGTAAAAGAATACCTAGGTCCCCACCTAGGTATTCTTTTACTGTGGAGGCACAGGTCGAAGAGAAGCTGGTTGCCAGAAGACCGAAACATGCAATATGCGCTGATTCATGGAGGTCCTTAGGGTACTTAATGGTAGTTGCATGCCCCCGGAGATGGGGGGGATGAGGTCGCTCGGAGTTCCCAGGCCGCCCCTGGGACTGCACAACCGTCGTACCCAAGGTGTCTGTGATATCTGATGAATATAATTCCTTCCTACCTATTGCCTATCTATCTATGTATATGTATCTACCTGTACTTAGTATAACCTAGGTATATATAGTTAGCATATGTACCTAATGTATTTAAATACAAAACTACGGTCTATCTAACTACCTATCTAAACTAAACTAGGTTTAATGTGTTATTCTAATAAAAAGTTCCTACTTCGGTTATCTTTCTGACTCAACCCTATCTTATCATCCTTATCAATGGGCGTCGTCGCTAAAAAATAGCACGATTAGTTTCTATAACCATTTATAAAGAACAAAACAACGTTGTGTTCACAAAAAAGTAATACATTTGAAAAGTTATCATGAATTCACTAAAATATCATCGACTAGGTAAATAGGTACAAGTAAAATTTATAAACAGTAATATTATGGTGGTAACAAACAATTGAAGTTCAGTGAATTAAAATTTGTCATGATATTTATAAATCCAACATTAATACAATGTTTGAAATAATACAACACGTTAAGTAGATATAAATGATTTCTCTACATAATTAAGTAATAAATTTTTAAACATAAACATAATTCAATACAATGATTTATTTGTAAGTCTTTAAAGACTATAGTGCCTTGACAATGGTGACCTGTGATTTGGACAAGGAAGTTTCCGGCGAGGTCCTCGGATGGAAGCTGCCGGCATGGAAAGCGTTGCTGTTGCATCGAGTAATGCCAGCCTGCGGCGGCCTTCTTGTTTACCTCACCCTCATTTGTTTTGATTTCGCTTTGGTGATCGAGCATTTCAAGGGTGGTGATGATGGGTAAGATAAATAACTACCTAAACCTACGTGAATGCTATTGCCCGTTCTATAGATATTCCCTTAGCCGGTTCTTATGTCACCCACGGGAAGAGGTAGGGCAAAGGTCTGATTCTTACGCCGCTGGGACCACAAAATTATTGATTGACTTATTATTGACTAGTTGCGCCCCGCAGTTTCACCCGCGGATAAAAAGTATTTTAATTATTTGGTCATCCCACGAGAACATTTCACTTTTCCGGGATAAAATGTAGCCTATATGTTAATCCAGTGTATAAGCTATCTTGGTACCGAATTTCATCCAAATCACTCAGCCGTTTGAGCGTGAAGGAGTAACAAACATACACACATACACACATACAAAATTTCGCCTTTATAATATTAGTGTGAAGTGTGATTAGTGTGATGTGATATGACGGCCGTACTCAATAAAAGAAATCACAGAACTCCGCGTGTACCACCACAGAATAAATACCAGTAAGTACTAGTATCACAGATGTTGAACAAATTATAAATTTCTATTACAGATTAGCGTCGTTCTGCCTCATTCTAATGACGCTACCTTCTCTGGTGTCCCTAATATTCACGCTCGCAGCGCCCCCTCCCGGGCTTCAGACGGAACTCTCTGCTTATGCAGTTAGCTTAGAGAAGAGTGACGTCAAATGGATCGTGATGCAAGTTCTTAACGCTGTATTCTTCCCCATTGCTGCTATCGGCAGGTATTAATAATAATAATAATAATTACGCCCAACGATCACATACATATATACTGGATCCTAACTAAGATTCCCTGTATCTAGGGATCTGGGTACCTAGGGTAACACCCAGACATAGTATAAGTACTTACGCTTTTTTTTCTGTGCACAAGTACTTGTCCTGTTGCGGGAATCACATACCCATTTTAATAGCACCAAAAGTATTTCAATAGCAACTAAACAAAAAAAAACTGAATGGTGATTTTTTATAGGTCCGACGTTATTGTTGGAAACCATACTTGCACGATGATGAAGAATGACCTTTTCAAAGTAAACAACGTAAAGGAAGATCTCTTTAAAGAGATAACCACTTGATTGGTTTGCAAAATTAATTATGCAATCCTTATTATTTCACAGGTACGTATTTCAAATATTCTGGTGGGTGGAGGTAATTTGTGCGGTCCGTTATGAAGACGAAGAACGCACTAAGGAAGCCCTACAGGAAGCCCGGAGTCCCTCACCGGTAGAGCTGTATCTGTTTCTGCAAGCATTTCTTCACTCTGCCCCTTTCGCTATCATCAACATATTGGATCTTATGTCTATAAGGTTCACAGAAACGACGTTCGACAAAGGTACATTCTGGTCTTTAATCCATAGTTATAGATAATTTGCAATGTGTGTGTGTTCTAATTTTAAAGAGATCAGTGGCTTGATTTTCGAAGAATTATCGAATTAAAAACTTTAATTTTATATTCTCGCATCTTCGGGCTGATGATGAATAAGGCGGTTATCACTCGGCAACGCGCGCCGCCGCGGTTGGCGGAGGCGGTTAAGCGGGTTTTGTAGCGGTGCGCCGCGCGGATGGACATGAAATCCATTTTTTTTTCTTATTGTAGCATGTCCTTCTCCCTTAATGTCTGGGTGTCATATTGTATTCTATGTGTTACAAATAAAAGGTATCTAAGTATTGTATCAGTTATCTGGTTTCCATAGTACAAGCTTTGCTTCGTTTGGGTTTAGATGACGCTGTGTGAAATGTGTACAAATAAATACAAATACAAATGCAAATGTTCCGCGCGGTTACGCGGCACCCCGTGTGTGAAGCACCGCCCCTCCGCGCGGACGGCCGCGAGGAGGGGAGGTGGCGGCGATGCACCGCTCGAACTCGCGGTCGGGCGGTGTACGTGTGTTAAACATCAATGGATTACTAAGGTACGTATTATAGAACGATGCTCAGTCATCGATCGGTGCTCAAGCAGAGATTTCATTCACTAATAATGATCATTTTATGAATGAAATCTCTGCTTGAGCACCGATTGATGACTGAGCATCGTTCTGTAATACGAACCTATGAGACCAGTGTAACGTGAAATCCGCCTCACCGCCTGCCGCGGCGGTGCGCGGTGCCGTGTGATAAACGCCTAAATGTTCGGATACATATTCACTGTTTGTCAGGAAGCAGCATTTTTATATCGTTTCGAGTATGATATTTTTACTATGGTCGATCACACAGTCGACCACATAAGAATACCCATAACTATCTAATTATTTTCAGTTTCAGTACAATCAATAAGCATAATCGCTTCATCTCTCCGTATGGCTGACACAGTTTCAACCTATCGCAGATTTGAGAGGGAAAAGCTATGTGGAAGGAGCTACCCTTGGAACAAAAATAACAAGGCGGCTGACGTCCTCATCACGAACAAAGTACTCAGCTTATCAGAAAAGAAAGATCTGGACAATATCTACGAACCGATTTCTAAACGCCAATCTACTGTTACAGAAACTTCATACGATAAAACTCGAATGAACAGCGATTTAATTCAGTTTTCTCCAAGAAACACCGCCGTGAATGAAACGATGAACGATAATATGAGGCTAAACAGTGATCTCATCCAATTTTCCCCAAGGACTACAGTGGGGTCTTCTACATTCTATGACCAATACTCTGATGTTGAGTCAGATACGAGTTCTGATTATATGCCCCCGACCACACCAAAGAAAGATTCGTTAAAGTCATCAGGATTCGACAGCGACGATGAGTATATCCGACCGGTTTCGATCATAGATAAGGTGGCGCCAAGACGAAGGGATACGGAATACATGATCGAAAAAGTGAATATCACGCCACCGCCTGTAATGCCTGCACCTCGACCGGGGTCCATAGCTGTATGGGCGGAGAAGTTAGTAGAAAACGCTGAAGCTATCCCTTCATGGCTCTCAGCTCCAACGAGACGTAAATACTGCGATGAAGTAGTCCAAGATGAACCAGACTTACCAAGAAGGGTGCCACGGTCGTATATTAGAGGGCTCGAGCCTCAAGATGCCACAGCAACTTTCATGCATGGTATGGGATGGTACATGTTCTTTATAGCAAGACTGACATCCATAGCTTGCTTTATAAACTTCTTTCCTTTCGTCGCGATTATCATCTTATTTTCGCACTATCAAGTGATGCTGTTGTTTTTGATAGTACCTCAGGCGAGTACAGTGAGAAGATCATTTTACATATTCCTGGCATTCATTTACTTGTTCTGCTTGATGGAGTTCAAGATTCGCTTCCGGCATGTCCGAGTATGGCATGTGTTTTGGATCATAGTCTGTACTATAGAGATCATTGTCTTCACGTCTCTCTGGGCGGCTATAGACAACAATCTGGACGACTGGTGGCGACTTTTCATAGTCAAGATCGTTATGGGTAGCTTGACACTTAGCTATTCCTGTTTTTTAGTTTACTTTGTACTGCTAAAGCCAAGAGAAACAATTGTTTACTTCAAAAATAAAAACGATAGTACGCAGTAAAAGATCGACTAAAAATCATATTGATTCAATGAAACCATCATTTCTTTTATAGGAAGTTATTTATAACCCCACGATGGGCACCAGCTGGTCACATCCGTATTCATTTAGAATAAAAACAAATATGCTTTGGGGAATTGATAATAATGATTGTATTGTCGAGTTTATGTTCCCATACGTTGTACGACTTGGTAGATGCGAGAGGATACTAACATATACAAAACCAGAATCTTTAAAAGCACGGATGTAAATATCAACAGGTTCACGCGATCTACGAACATTTTCGCTCAAATAGAAAAGCTCTAGAGTGACGAAACGATATTATTTTTACTACGGCAAGATCATTCTTTAGAATTAGTTTCACTGAACCATATGGAACGCGTTAACCTATTCCTCTGAGCTGATTTCCCGTATGAGGACTGGTGTAATTCAACCAGCGTCAATAAACACTTTCTTATGTCTTACTTCAAAGGAAAAATGCCTTTGTTTCAAGTGAGTTCCTTGAGTGAGGTGTTCCTTTTGGTCCTCTGAAAACGGAGGCCTCTGTTTGCTTGAGTTTAATTAACATTGAGGACGATCTTTTATACTGATGTTCTAGACTTTCAAGTATCGTCAAAACCCAGCCATTTTAGCGACATCAAATAAGTGTAGATACATGTACATTTGTACGTAGGTAATATACTAGTACTAGTAGTTGTGATTATGAAGGTGCCCACACAGTATAAATTGGTGGGTGGGAGAGATCCGGAATCAGTGACCCAAAATAAAGATGTGTTTATAATTTCATCATCAATAAACATAGGGTTTAGAAATAAGTACTTCGCCTCCAATAAATCACAAAACAATCGGAGAATAGTAAACGGAGAAACACGCTGCACGTAGGCGTCGTAGTTTTCATAGAATGTATTTTTAACTGTGATAAAAATTATTGGATTGGATAGGATATTGAATTTTTATACCATGTAAGTATAAGTAGTTATAATTCTGTAGTAGTGTTAATTCTGTGGTAGGTATTAGTTTGCAAAATATTGTAGCTTCAACCTACTGGCATAGATTAAATAATAGTAGTAACTGAAAATCATATCGAAATCCCTCCTCTACTAATTCACATTAGTATTATAAGTAACATACAACATAATTATTTAATAAACATAAAACAATAAAAAGGGAACTTAATCAAACAAACCACTACCAGTAGGCAACGTGCCCATTATGCTGGCAGCATTGCCACGTTGAATGGCAATGCTCAATCTTTGGCCGAAGTAGAGGCCAGCATTTTGGTCACGTGTGGCTTCAACCAGACGTTTCGTAGTTTGTTTTTGTAAATTAAATTACCATAATTTTTTTTTTTAGTTTTTGTCGTTTTACCATTAGTATTATGTTAATTTAAAAGCCTATCCCGATTTGTTTCACAAAATTTTCGTCTTGATGCAATTTGTAATGTATGACTTCCTTGAGGAAGGACATAGGCACAAAAATTGCTCTAGGTTTTCGATAAACTATAGCCCCCCGGCTATAGTTTATAAGCAGCAACATAAAAGTGAAACGAATGTGTTTGCAAGCTTATTTGTTTCAGCTAAATAAATAAGCTTGTAAACATCTTTTAAAATGCTTACTACCACCGAGATCTAAATATGATGAATATTCATCTCTGAAAATATTCATGTACATATTAATTTATTCTGTTTCCACGTGTGTATATAGTTTAAATTAAGAGTTCTTGCGGTAGAAAGTAAATTGTGCTTGAAAACGCAATGCATCTTTTAAATAAGTTTGTAATTCCCAAATTCCTCATTCCATTCATCATTAATAATTTTAAATATGTCAAAGATAAATTGAAAAGGCTGAGTAGAATAAATAGTTATAATAATCCTTAACTATTTATCTTCAACCAATACGATCCATCATTGTTATTGAAACAAACATGCGTCTTACACGAGATAATCCTGCTACATCGAGATATCCATGCTATGCTGCGTAGCGTAGATAATCTCACATGAAAAATTGCGCGTGCGCCGGCCGACTACGCTTGCATCGCGCGGCATCTACCAAAGGACTTCCGAGACACGTACCATCTTGTAGCTGCTATTAATCTGCGGTTGGCTGTGTTCAATGATTATTTTTTGCTAATTTACCGTACTCTTGAGCTCCGGAGATGAGTGCGCCAGTAATTGCTATCATGAGAAAGAAAGGTACATCTATAACGTCGGGCGTGCGTAAGAGATGTTATTCGATCCTTTTGATTAATGATACTGGAAGCAATCTGTTTTTTTAGAGTTCTATGGATCTGTTTTTGTTATTTGGAAATAGATAAAATCTTGACAAATATTAGCCTTTATTATTATTTATATTTATTATACTATGATTGCCTTACACAAACCTTTATACCTAGATGTCTAGGTATAAAGGTTTGTGAGAGACATCGCGAAGGTAGAATGTGTCAGTGCGGTGTTATAGTACCTCACTACCTGCCAATTATCTTGTAAGTATTGTGTATCTTTAAGTTAGATCTTGCATAATTAAAAAAAAAAATAACCACACAATTTTATCCACCACCAATCGATGTCTGCTACAATACAATCCTTATACCTACAGTAGGTACAGAGGGTACATAAAGGACATCGAGAAGGTATTACATAATAATAGTAATAAAATAACGCACAACGATCACATACATAGATCCTGGACCCTTACTAGGATTCCCTGTGTCTAGGCTAGGGACCCAGGAACTACGAGGACCATGGTCCCACAACACCAAGACTAAGAACAAGTGTTTGCGCCTTTTTTCTGTGCACAAATAATTTTCCTGCCGCGGAAATCGAACCCGCAGCCTCCGGGTATGAGCCGACCTGTTCAACCACCACACCACAGAGACTGTATATATAGGTAGTATAGGTATGGGTACCTACGCTGCGTGCCGCCTTCTCATATTAATTGTAGTATTATTTAAGTTATGCAAGATCTATGCACACTCCCGACTGGCCCGATAGCTCAGTTGGTAGTAACCCTGCCTTCTGGACTGTGGGTTGTGGGTTCGATCCCCACTCAGGACAAACATTTGTGTGATGAACATAGGTGTTTGTTCTGTGTCTGGGTGTTATATTGTATTCTATGTATGTATTTACAAACAAAAAGTATCTAAGTATTGTATCAGTTATCTGGTTCCCATAATACAAGCTTTGCTTAGTTTGGGGCTAGATGGCGCTGTGTGAAATGTCCACAGATATTTATTTATTTTATTTTATTTTACCCCGGACGTGGATGTGAAGCAAAAACAACGTATGTATTTTAGTTTTCTACCATTATTTTCACAGAATCGATTACCTATATAAACGATACGTAAACGTCTGTTCGACAAGGCGCTATATATGAACAATTTACTTGGAATGTGCTACTGATTTGTTGTCTCCTATCTCTTTTAACCAGTAATTATTCTGTTTGAAATATTGTAGCAGAAATAAATATTCAACTCAAGGGTCGGAGCTCTCGACCGGCGGCCGGCGGTGTTCGCAACCCGACACCTCTTGTATTCAATCTTCTACTAATTTGCAGACCCCCATATAACAGGGTTGCCGCAATAAGCTGTTGCGGAAAAACAATATTCATATATTAAACAAGTACCTATTAATAGAGTATTATGATTGTAGTGTTATTGTAGCAATTATTGAAGTAAAACTTCTTTACGCACGCTAGACTTGAAGAGTAAGCTGGTGAATGCGTAACGAAGTGAAGTTGAAAGTTGTTGGTTCATGTAAATCTCCATTGTCAACATAAGAAAGTTAGAAATTACTTAAAATTTGTATTATTATGTTGGTATGTCCGCTAAACTGTCAGTTTAATAATTTTTAAGATGGCGAAATTAACATTAACTAAGCAAAAAAAAGTTTTACTGGCCGATAGATGGAGCTAAAGAAGTTTCACTTCAGTCGTGTGGGCACACTCGTTTTTTTAAAGTAATATATTGTATTGTTTTATTAAACAGGTAGTATAGAAAAAAATATTTATTACTAATCTAAAAAAATTTGAGCAAACAACCAAACCCTCAGTTATTATGTCATACATTAAATGCAGGTAGACAAATATTTACCTACATATATAGAAATATGCCGTAGTAATTATGGAAAATTTTATTATAGTTATATTTTTCAGTTTAACGGGTATCCAGGCAATTATGTTTAAAACATAATATTTCAAAAGCCTAGGATCCTACCTAGTCCGAAGTTTAATTAAGCGATATCGGAATTTCACAAATTGCCACGCATTGCTTCGAAACAAAGCGTGCAGCAGAGTGATAAAGTACAGTCATATCAAGGCAATCGTATAACTGCTGTGCGATACAACTGTCAATAAGATTTTATAGTTCAGCCAACGAGTTCGTTAGCAGTGATATTGCGTGGAGATAGCCCTGCGGACTGCAGAGTCCAGCTAAAGAGGCGGAACCATCGCACAACGGACCGCCTTGTGCCTTGTCCAGCGATAAATTGAATTTCGCGACGACCGACGACACTGAACCAGCACTCAAGATCGACAACCGCGATTTGTGAACTTACGATTATATTCTAAGAACCTTGCAGTCGCAGCCCCATACCTGATGCAGTACCTACACAATTTGTTGAACAATACATTCTGCCTGCGGGCTGGTTAGTCCAGCTCTCACTTCGTAAATTCTCAAGCTTATAAATAGAAAGCCGTATGTTAGGATTTATCAATTAAGTATTCCTATTTCTGTTGCCGTTAGAATTTATACCTACATCTGTATACAGATTCCAGTGGGTAACTATACCTATTTCGAACCAAATAAAAAGCGGAGTTATAATCACACTAATATTATAAAGGCGAAAGTTTGTATGCGTGTATGTTTGTTATTCCTTCACGCTCAAGATGGGTTTGGGTGAAATTTGGAATAATGATAACTCATACAACTGGATTAAAAAATTGTTTATTTACTTTTTATCGCGTTCTCGTGGTAAAAAATTATAAACTCAGCTTTATAAACGCTCAACGAATTTAGATGAAATTAAGTAAAATTAGAGACTGTAGCATGTACGAAAATAGTCCATCCCAAAAAAAATATTGTTGGAAAACACTATCACCTAATATCGTAATTATTCAATGAAAGATCGAATATAATGAACGATCACGCAGAGCACATCATAAACCCTATTATTACGTTTTCATTGGTCAAACGTTTTCTCGAGGGAAGAAATATGTCGATTTTTGAAGCTCATGCTAGCCTGAGTTTCTCTGATTTAATTCACCTAGAAATCTTTCGGCTCACTCGATCAATCATTCGAGGTCATTGTTATTACAATGAATGGTTTTTTTAAATAGGTAGTCATTTATTTTTATTTCAATAATCGTTAATACAAAACTAAACTAGACCTAAAAAACTAAACTATACCTGAGAACTTAAAATAAATGAAAACTAAAAATTTAAAATAAATCGTTGGTCGAGGGAAAGTTCCCAGAATGCTGGCAGCATTACCACGTTGAATAGCAATGCTTATTTTTTGTGCAAAATAAAAACCAGTATTTTGGTCACCTGATGCTTCCACCAAACGTTTGGCCAAGTCCATATATGTTGCCATGGCAGCCGGCCCCCATGGACCCATTGTATGGTTTTATATGATTAAATTAAATTAATGCATGTAGGTACCTATAACCCTAAGTATATAGATAGCTTTGATACTTGGAAGCTAGAAGCTTTTAAGCATCACTCAGAAACTGTATGGCTGCGAGTTTAAAGATGGAATTGTTTACACGTATTTCAAGAATGTTTATTGATTGCGGTCACACAGACAATGGTTGGCACGCCGATAAGACGGTCCCCGTTGTGTGCTTGTGAGTGCATCCATTTCTCCGAGACACGCATCTATGCGTGATAAGGTAATGACTTTCTTGACTCATGCCTACTCGTGCTGTATTGTGTGTAAACAACGGGGATACCTAAAGTTGTTGAACTTCTATGAACTATGGATACGAGGAGATACTAATTTATGTCACGTTTTATCGTACGGGAGTGAATTTTGTAATGACGTTTTCCGGAGCCATTAGCGAGGTCATAGAGAAGATTGATGTTGAACATCGGTACAATAATTAGTTAGGTAAGTATAGGTATATTTAGAATCATCTCATCTGTTTTTCAGACAAACTGTGTACACCTATACCATTGTTTGCGAGAAACATAAATAAAATAGTTTAAATAGCAACATTAGGTTTATTGCTTTAAACTTATATTTATTACAAAATTTACAGAATTTCGTTGCGCACATGTGAGTCGAAGAGACAGAGAGAAACATATCAAGTCACAGACTATGAACATGATATCAATGACACAGACTAAAATAAATATAACTACTGATATTAGACAATCTGTAAGAGATGTTGCGTTTACACAACAACCATCAGCATGTAAGTAAAATTATTATTTTTCGCTTTTTTATGTTTACGTTAAAGATATACAGCCTTAAATAATTAAATTAGCCAGCCAGTCTATCAGCCTTAAATTAATAAACGGGTATTAGTCTCGGATTAGTTACTTCAGCTTTTGTCTTTTTTTTGCTACTGGAATATTTAGCTGGATCGAAAGAGACAAAAGATGGTGTAACTAGTCTAAAGCTAGTTCGTGTTTATTAATAAGGCTGATAGAGTCCGAGGATTATATTATTCAAATTATAAGTAAACGACAAAAAATGCTGTTCATGAGTATGAAAGGCTGCGAACAGTATACCACCACCAGTATACCAGCAAGTAGATATAGATAGGTACCTCTAATTTTGTCATCGTTTTTAATTCCAAACTCCCACTACTCTTCTATCTTCTACGTCAAAGGAATCTTCGTGGGTGGCCATACAACTAATTTTCTACAACAAATAAGCTTTCCAAATATGGTCAGATGATGATTTTGTCGTGATTTGCGTCACAGTGCCTAAACTGTAGTCAGATACGTGAGTGTATTACTGTAGATAGTTAAAGGCTATATAATAATATATATATATATAAATTCCTGTGATGAACAGATTTAAATTCACTTTACAGTCCCGCCAAGGTACATTCGTCCTTTCCACCTTTTTATCTTTTTCCCGGCCTCTTCCCGTGCCATTTCCCCGTCATCCTCATACCCACTTCCTTCCATCCTCTTGTGGGTACTGAAATATTGTTATTAATGATAAAATATCGATGCGTCCACATAATAATAATTATTGATATATTACCAAGTACTATTATTTACTCTGTGCTAATACTTCAATTCAAGGCGAAGGGTAAATAAGGCTTAAGGAAAACAAAGTAATTTCAGGCACGTTTTAGGCAAAAATACAGCATGTAGAGCTTTGAATTGAATATTATCAGCGTTATATTTCTATGTTACGCAATTCATATTTTAAAGTTATTTGTGAGGTTCAATTATACAAGATAAAGTAATTTGGTTTAATACAAAAAAATCGCAAATTATCCTAAAATAATTTCAATTAGCCAATATAGCTATTACATATATACTATTAGTACCTATGTATATTTTTATGTATTTTTAAATATTTTATATATATATATATTTTACTTATTATTGTAGGACAACTTTTTGTAATTCTTAGTTTTATGTCATTCTGATTTACCTGTACACTGAAGCCCAAAACTCTAAGCTACAGATTCCTCCAATATAAAGGTTATCTAGAAGAGATTGCCTTAAGTTATAAGACCACCAATTATACTAGTATTAGTTAATTATGTAGGTTTTTCTTTTTGTAAAATTGTTTTTTTTTTACGGTGTACAATAAAGTGTTTATCTATCTATCTATCTATTACTCAGTTTCAATCGAAAAAAATACATATTGTAAACACAGCAAACATTCAAATATTGTAATCTTTAAATTTAAGCTTAAATATTAATTTAAAACCATAAAAATCAGGCATTGGGCGTTTCTTCGAACCAGATTTGAGCATTTAAAATTTTGATAGTTTTTCTATCACTTGGCAGTTAATGTGTTAACTAAGTTACTTTATTTGAAAATAGTTTAGCAAAAAGCTTTTTACAAGTTTTGCTACGTGTATTTCTTCATATGAGTAAGTATTTATTTTAGTAAATATAAAATAAAGCACTGCAGAGTAGAGTCTTGTTTTCTACACTTTTTGAGTTCAGTTTATCGGACCTGTTTCCGATTTCCGTTGTGATAGCATTCGAAACCACTAAACTCCAATAAACAACTAAATGTTTATTAGTTCACTCGTGAATGTGGCAGAATTAGGTTTTGTTTGTGAGCAGAAATCAATCCCACATGCGGTGAGTGGCTGAAATTTAGTGTGACCTAAATCTTTTACAAAGAGGGTCTATGATATCAACAGCCGGTACCGACTATTTGTAATAATATGTTCTATCCACTTCAATACCATTCCAGAGATACAATTGTATTATATCATCTACCGGCATGAATGCTGAGTTAAGCCCTTTTCGACACCACTGCTTCCGTGCCGTATATCTAATAATAATAATATAATATCTGTGGACAATTCACACATCGTCATCTAGCCCCAAACTAAGCAAAGCTGGTACCATAGGGACCAGATAAATGATACAATACTTAGATACTTACTTTTTGTTTGTAAATACTCGTACATAGAATATAACACCCAGACACAGAACAAACAACAATGTTGAGCACACATATGTATGTCCTGGGTGGGAATCGAACTCACAACCCACAATTCAGAAGGTACTTACTACCAACTGAGCTATCGGGCCAGTCAAAGTACCTTATACCTTATGTATATATTTTCTCTATTTTCTTATTATATACTCTTAACTATGTACTGTTTATATTTCTTGTATTCTCTTGTTGTTTGTATATTCTACGTATATTCTTGTAATTTTTATTTTATTTTTGTAATTGAGTGTTGAATGAATGTTTTTCCTTCTTTCTTTACCTATTTATCACTGATTGTTTCCCCTCGGGCCTCGGGATGTAAATCTTCAAGTTTCATAATTCTCCGAGAATAGGCATTGTGCTAATTATCTCAGAATTTCAGGTAATTTGAAAACCTTTTCATCTAAAACTCTCTATACACTTTCAACTTTGATATTTTTTCTCTCAATTACCAATTAATAAAGTGAGGTGTAGGTATTTTATCTCATTTTAATTAATATTACTTGTGCGTATAAATGAGGCGTCGCTTCTGAGTAACGCTGATTTATTTTATTGATTACACATTTGAACAATAGAGAAACAGTAACTCAATTACTGGTAGGTAAACGTGAGTACGGCTATAGAATACTAATTCGAAGCAGCGCTTGTGTATAATATACAATTTAAACACGTCAATCCATTGCTAAACTAAAGAACTAACCTTTTTATGGTAAACAACTAGGTGGTAGGACTTTACTGCAAAGTTCGTCTAGGTAGGTACCACCGCATTGCCAGTTATTCTGCCGCCAAGCAGTAGTGCGCAAGCACTGCTGTGTTCCAGTTTGAAGGGCTCTGTAGCTAGTGAAATTACTGGGCAAATGAGATTTTATGATCTGATCTCACAGTTTAGTAATCTTATTACTAGATTGTGCTGATGTCTCTGGATGACGTGCGCAGTGCAGTGTCACGCGAACCTCTATACTTTAGAGTTCCGAGTGACACTGCAGCTGATATGGGCAGCCGTGTCGTTTAACATCAGGCGAACGGCTAGCTCGCCACGTCATTCCTTAACACAAAAAAAAAAACTAATAATAAAGGTTATTCTATTACACTGTTATACATTAATAAATTGTGTAGAGGCTCAAAACAGTAAAACCATAACCAGTAAGTCGATGTATGATGTATAATGCTCGATAACTCAGTTTTTACATAGTTACCTGCCTTCTGAGCTGTAGGTTGTGTGGGTTCGATTCCCACCCAAGCATTTGTGTGATGTACATCGATGTTTGTTGTTTGGGTGCTATATTGTATTGTATGTATTATTTACAAACTAAAAGTATCTAAGTATTCTATCGGTTGTCTGGTTCCCATCATCGGCTTTGCTTAGTTTAGGGCTAGATTGTGCTGTGTGAAATATCCACAAACATTTATTAATTTATTATTATAATAATAATAGTTGTTTGTAGGCATTCATACTCACAACTTACCTTTATTTAAGAGTATAGAAAAATCTTTTAAGCTTTACTCTCCTTCTCTTGAAAATTTCCAGATTAATAGCTATTCGCAAAGACAGACGCTCTGGTAAAGCCGTTGCTATTTTAAAGGTCGAATTAAAACACTTGATATGGATGATGTTATCTGTACCTATATTAATTCATGGTTCTCGTCATGCTAAAGCAATAGATGTTCGAAAGGTAGGCAAAGGCAGGAAATCTGAGAAAGAGGTTGCCAAAGAATAAAAAATATAGACCTCATTCTCATATAATGTTAGCATAACATTGATAATTAATAACAATAATAACGCCCAATGATCACATACATAGATCCTGGACCCTAGCTAGGATTTCCTGTGTCTAGGGAATTAGGAACTACAAGGACCATGGTCCCAGAACACCCAGACTCAGAACAAGTATTTGCGCTTTTTTTGTGCACAAATACTTGTCCTGTCGCGAGAATTGGACCCGCCGCCTCCGGGTTATGAGCTGACCTGCTCAACCACCACACCACAGAGGTTGTCAAATAATTGAATAGCATTAGTAACTGTTTTTTTTTTTTTACTTCAAACTTGTCTAGCATTTGATCGCGCTCTCACCTGATGGGAAGTGACGATGCGATCGAAGGTGTAGCATGCTAGCCAAGTAAATACCTATTCACTCTTCTCTTGAACACGCCCCGGTCATATTTCGCCAGAAACACAGACGCTGGCAAGGCATTCCATTCCTTAGCCGTTCTAATTAAGAACGTTGAGTCAAATCGCTTGGTACGAATGGGTGGTATTTCGACCACGAAAGGATGGCGCTTAGCCGAGCGCTAGTAGTCCGGTAGTGGAATGGTGTTTTCATAATCATATTAGGCAGTCCCTACTTTGTACGTTCACTCATATTACTTAGCTAACGGATCAGAATCCGGACTTCCATAATCCAAGCCATATCCGTTCATTAACATTCATTAGCGCACTTCTAATTTTATCACGAACATAAACCTTGTTCGTTACTCATTGATCTTGTCGTTTTTTCCAATTATGTAGATCAAGTTCATTTCACCGATATTTAGCCACGTGTAAACGGAATCTTTTGTCTGCCTTTCACAGGCCGGTACCAAACTGATTAAAAAAAAAATTTAGCCATTTTTTGCACTAAAATAAAATTATATTTTCTCTATTTTATTCTTTATTTCTTGATGCCTTGAAATAATAACGAAAAATCATACGCACTATGCATTTTTCTTATTTAAGCAGATCTAAGTACTATGTATATAAATCGTGAAATATCATGATCGTGAATTTATAATAAAAAAAGACAGCCTAATTCCCCCATCTCCTTTCTTTCATCCATTATACGATTGAAATTCCCTCTACCCGCACGAAGCATTTCGCTACGAACTTTATAGTACAAGCAGCTAAAGAATAGAACAGCTGGCCGGCGTCCTTGCTTCCAGTTATCTTAAGCCTGGAAGTTCAAAGTAAACAGCTATCATCGAGGCAAGCATGCCTCATTTTAGACCACGTCGTTGCTTCATATCAGGCTAGGCAGTCGTCGAATGGTTTTTTTTGTTTGGTTTTGGCTCCACACTTTTGTGTATTTAGCCAGTGTCAAGTAATTGATAATATCTCAAGTTAATTAATATCATATAATGTGTCAAGTCAAGTCACAGTCCAAGTCATCAAGTTAAGTCATAGTCTAGTCTAGTCAAGTCATACTCCTAGTAAAGTGGTGGCAACTTTACCAGAAGCTTCTGTGGAGTTTTGGAAAGAACACGAAAAGAAACGTTTCACCATCATTATACCACTTTCCCACACTCATGCCTGTAATTCACCACTTAACGAATAAAATGCCACCATTTTTATGCACTAACACTGAAAATAACACAAGTTTTGGAAAATAATACAATGCGGCGACGTGATCTTTTTCGTTTTCCCGCCAACACTCGTCAAATGCTTTGCCTATAACCAATAAAAAAGACAGTTGAATTTGTTGGGCTTCTTACTGAAAAATGACTCACTTCAACTAGGTACTAAACAAAATCCAGGCGATAAAAATTCACCGCAGCGTATGAGATAAAGATGGCAGCTAAGTAAAGCACGTGCGTGACGGTGCCGACCTATATTATCACGCTGGCCAAATGCGAGCGACACTTGTCTATTCAACAAGTGGATAATAGGAATCTAATTAGCATTATTTACCTGATGCTGTGACGACCCACTGCGTCCCGAGTTCATTGTTAGCAGAAGAATACCAGTCAATCCATGACAAGCATTTTCAAACAAAGTTTAAAGACACCGTCATGCTATATCGGGACAACCTGTCGAAACCTAGTCGAGAAATTTCAATACATATTTGTACTTCTCGACTAGGTTTCCTATTTTTATATAATAATAATAATAATGCCCACCGATACATAGAACCTGGACCCTAACTAGAATTCCCTGTGTCTAGGAACTACGAGGACCATGGTCCCACAACACCCAGACTCAGAACAAGTATTTGCACCTTTTTTTTCTGTGCACAAATACTTGTCCTGCCGCGGGAATCGAACCCGCCACCTCCGAGTTATAAGCCAACCTGCTCAACCACCACGCCACAGAGGCTTTCATATTTACATATTTGTATATGTATTTTATTTCTCGACTAGGTTTTGAATAGTTTCTCAGTCTTTTCTTGAAAGCTTGAAAAGTAACTACCAGATTTGCTGCTCATGTAAATTTTAAGCAAAAGTAGTACCTACCTGCAATAATTTATTTTAAGTTACCTCTTGCTGTGTTAACAGGGAACCATTATGTCAGCGGGAGCACAACAGTAGAATTCAGGATAGATAATGTAAATATAGATTTCGTTCTATGAATTTTAGTGCAATTGATGTTTGAGAAATCTGTGATATTGACGATCCATCTTATAAATTTACTCAGTCAAGATATTGCGAATGGATAATCATAAACTTTATCGTGCTGCACTCGATTGCTTCATCTCAAACGTTTACATTGTTACTTCGGCAGATTTTACGGTTTAACATTCAGAAATAGTTAAAGTCCTTTGTCTGCTCCAACGTCTAGCGAATGGGTGCAGCTAATAATGTTCATTTGTAATCCGCGTACTTACTTTCCTGTTACGTATTGGCTACGGGCCCTCTCATAAATCACATTGAGTGATTGCCGAAAGCTGGCGTTGCTCAAATGTACTTGTTTAGAATTTCACTATGCACTGCACCGCATACTTAACAAAATGCACCGTAATATTTTAATTTGTGACACGATGCATGGTGTCTTGTGGGAATCGAGCTGAACTGTCCGTCACGACGCGTTGAACTAGCCATGTAAAGTGGCTTCTAAAGAATCCAATTAAAGTTAAAGGAGCCATGCTCTATAGACTTAACAGAGCTTATGCTGTCAAAGTTATTCAATCTCAATGAATATGCAAACGCTAAGATGAAATGATTATCCAGGACGCCAATAGCGATGCGAGCTTTCTGCGCGTAGCATCCATATCTCGTTATCTAAATGAGCTTTGATACTAAAACAGAGAGTTTAATCATGAAGGAATTATTTTTAATTTCTATTAGGATTTCAATTAAGTATACACAGAGCCTTTATTTATTGATGTCATTTATTACAACTTTAAGCTGTCTGATACATTTATTATAAACATAACTCATCATTATGATGATAAATTAATAAATACCTGACCATTCGCAGTCATTGGCAGTCGAGGTTCGGACGTAATGATGTAGTTGCGATCGCGCCTGTCCTGTGCTGGTGGCCACGATTCAACCGATTTATAGCCAAATTGTGTTCAATTGAACACCACATTCGGCCAACTAATTCTAACTAATGACAGCCGCCTGTCCGCTGAGGCGCTTGATTATCTATTTTATCTATAAGGTAAAGAAAGGAATTACTTAGCCATTCAATTTTGCCATCAATAGAGCTAACGTTGACGTGTTGGCGCAATGTATTAGGAGGCTAGATGGAGCGCAGTCTCCTAATAAGGCTGACGACACATACGCACTGCTACTGGTTTTATTGCTACTAAATTTTAAAGCCATATTATTTACGGTGCAAATTCCTATGATGCAACAGCTGATAGATCCCGTGACAGGAGCTTGAGAGATGATCTTTTGACTCAAGGCTTTGGTTGGTGTAGTGTTAATTTGATTTAATCGTTTGGAAAATAAATGCAAATTAAATCTTGCCGTTGTAGACTCATTCCTTAAACAAACTCTGGCAAGCAGAATAATAGTATCCAGTACCTGTGCTGTAGATTTTATTGATAATATTAATATTGCAAAGATGCAAAGAAAATAAGTAGGTACTTGATTAATTAAGTAATTTTACTCATAGCAATATATAGAGTAAGGGCTTCGTTCTCTATATTCGAGTAAAGTTCCGAGTTGCTTAATCACCGCGTAAAGTTCCCTGTAACTGTAGCAACGAATTTCACTATGTCGGAGTAGCGCTAACCGACCTGTAACCTAGGCCGTAACTTACAGGCCACATCAGCTACCGATTAGTGCGTTTAATCGACGGGTAACGCAGCATAAGCTCGTGCGTGGAGTATTATTTGCAGATTTTTATGAAAATAATAATGGACTTATTTGATTTCATTGATCATCAAATTGACGAACTAGAGTATTTTTTCGGCCGAGAATCCCGAGGAATCGTGTGTTTAAGATAAGTGTTGATTATTTTTCTGACTTGGATGATTATGACTTTTTGCAAGGTTTCGCCTATCCAAAAATGCAGTGAACCAGGTACATAACCAAATAATGCAGAAAGTAACGTCTATAACACAAAGGTGAGTGATACAAAATAATAAATAATGTCATTATGAGTTAGTAGTATTTGCTCCACCACCCGTACGGTACAGTTCCGAGCGTAAAACATGTTTGTATTTTTGTAATATCGTACCTAGTATGTCACGCTCTTGTGTGCTAAAATTTATACTTCGATCTCTTTTAGCTTTGTCCATGATGAATCGTAAATAAAATCACTAAAGAAGAAAACAAATCACACAAATTCAAATACCCAACAACTCTACACAATCTGAATCAAATTTACAAAATGACGTTTGACGTAACTGACAGTATTGACGTGGAATTGAACGAATACAATGCACAATTTACCTTGTCACAGATGACTACAAATTGTTAGTCAACGAGTAGTTAATCGAAACTCCGTTTTCGTTTGTGAAACGCGCGCAAGTTACTTGCCACGTCTACTCGCCGGCTAGTGTTATGTGGACGGTAGTAAATCGACACTTTACTCGGATATAGAGAACGAAGCCCTAAGAGTCTCGTACCTACTCGTAAGTTCGTAAGCTTGCATATTACCGCTACGTGCAGTAAATGATTATAATTATATAACGCAATTGTTTACTCATTATTTATTTTTTGTAGGTCTTAATCCTGTGCTGTTGCTATGTAGTCATATCAAAGATTATTTGAAGCGAAAATTCTAAACGTATTTACACTGTAAAGTTAAAAGCCTTTTCTTCATTCATCATGAAATGTCAGCTTAGCTATCATTTGTTTCGTCAAGACTTGCCCAGTCATTTTCTATCACTCAGTAAATTGACATAGAGACTTAATTAATATCTACTGTAAATATTTACTTAAGTCCAGCCTATGGTTGGGTTTCTCAATAAGCACATTCTACTAATGGAAATCTAACATTAACGGTCATAACTACAGTAATATGTCGAAGTAATGTCAAAGTTTGCATTCAATTTGTAAGGTAAATAAATATAAAGTGAGTTTACTAAAAGTACGGTCGATTTGTATTCAGCGCTGATGCGTAGAGACATTTATTGTAATACTGCCTTGAAATCATGTAGCTTACTAGTAGTACTCAGCAGCTCTGAAAGTGTCTATTTTCCTTTCAAGTTTGATGCAAGTAATCTATAAAATATTAATAAATAAATAAATATCTGTGGACATTTCACACAGCGCCATCTAGCCCCAAACTAAGCAAAGCTTGTACTATGGGAACCAGATAACTGATACAATACTTATATACTTTTTGTTTGTAAATACATACATAGAATACAATATAACACCCACAAATGTTTGTCCTGGGTGGGGTCGAACCCACAACCCACAGTCCAGAAGGCAAGGTTACTACCAACTGAGCTATCGGGCCAGTCATATATTGATTATGACTTGGCCTCATCCACCTCGGTAACGCTTGCACAGAGACAGTTCACAAGGAAGTTCCACCGTCATTCGGAGAATCGAATGTTTATTGTATAGCTGTGAAACAATACTTCAGCTGTATAAATATAGGTTATACAATATAGGGTATACATTATACAATAACCTATGAAATTGCCGCTTTCGCCATTTCAAACCAAAATATTTTTTTTTTGGCTAAGAATCGTAAATTCAAATTAATTTTTTATTAGACATGGTTTTGTTTTTCAATATTAGGTTTTGTTTATTGATTAGCATTATATAATAAATAATAATAATAATATGTGTGGACATCAGACAACAGAATTTAGATCACCTTCTGCGGGAAGCATACCCAAAAAGCTGCCAACATAGGGAATGTTGCCAGCTTTTTGGGTTGAATAGCTAGGCTAATTCGTTGGCCGAGGTATGTCCATATATATAATATTGTATATTATATTTTCTCCAATAATTAAATATAGTTTAGTTTTCATTAAAATATTGTATATATAAATTAGCATTACGTTTTCATCACATTTGAATCTTTTTCATGATGAATACGTTAAAAATTCGTAATTCGAGTAATTAAAGAATGAGTACCACCGTGGCAGTAACACGGCACAAGCGGCACCCAACACCAATGAGGTTGTTGTGGTGTTCCCGCTTCCGTTGTGGAAATTCCGCCCTGAAAAATGACCCCGCGGTCGTTCGAAAATTTTGGCTGACAATGACGAATCAAAGGCGATTGTGGAAGCCGATAGTACTCAGTCTACGGCTGAATGAATAGTAGCTTTCATCGTTAGCATCAAAACAATATTGGTTCATTTGCGTCAAACTGGCAAGGTAAGAAAACTTGAAAAATAGGTGCCCTACAAACTTGATGATCGCCAGCGTGAAGTACTCGTCGAAACGTTAACTAGAACCGCATTTTTACCTGCCGCGAAAAATGGTTCCATTTGACAATCGCATGTGCTCAGCAACTGTTGGGGCTGTAAGCTCCCCGTCATTTGTTCAATTTGAATATCTTAAATTCTGGAAAAACTTAAAAATTTAAATACTCGAGATAATACATAATGTGCCATTGAAGAATTTGTTGCCTCCTCATCCAGCTGAATTCTTCAAAAAGGGCATCAATAAATTGCCACTGCGTTGGTAAACATGCATGGGTGATTACATTAATTAATAGAAAAAGAATGTTTCGAAAAATAACGTATTTAATAAAAATTGCAAAATCATAGGTAAAGACCGAGCTTTTTCATCCAGTATAGCTTAGTTATAATGGTATCACATAAACTTTGTGTAGGACTCCTTGCGGCAAGATGAAGCGGTGGCATAGGTATGCAGGGTAACTGGGAATCTGAAAGAGTAGAACCAAAAACTGGCCTCAGTGGCATGCCTTGGGAGTCTAGAGTCCAGAAAATTCCCTAAACCTTTGTAGCACCTACCATTCTTGTTTATAGCATAAGCTGCTTAAGTAAGCAGCCGACTTAACCCAAATTAGCATGTAAACACGTTACTTGACGACCCTATTAAGTTAAAAGCGCTTTTATAGAACCAATTCTGGACCAACAAAGTTGTACCTACTGATATCATAGTCACATTACATTGATAAGAAATACAAATATTGCTTCGATATGCAATAATCTTCTCAATACCCAATTAGTATGCGTAAACATGTAAGTGCAAATACTTAAGAAAACAATTAAGTAGTCGTCCACACTCCATATTATGTAGCACTAGCTGCAACACGTGGTTTTACCCGCGTAGGCAAGTAAAGCCAAAAGATACAAAAATACGGTGAAAAGCCATGATAAAACCAGCGTAAACACATGTGTGAATTTGGTATAGTCCTGTGAGGTAATTTGAAAAAGTTTACTTCTTGAAACACCGGTAATTGAGTGAAAAGCTTTGAGAACACGTAACGTGTTCCTATGATCTGTATCTATTGATCGACTGCCAATGTAACCCATACTAAAGGCTTTAAACACAATTTTAGAGCACAAAATTTTATTTACGATGACCAAGAAAACAGAAAAATTATACCTATTTCTCTACCTCAAATATCTCTTTATATTACATCACAGAAGTGTGATATAATATAAGCACAGCACACAGCACGCTTGAAGTTGCCTGATCAGAGGGCGGAAAGCAGTACTTTTCGTCCCTGTAAAATTATTTTCTCTGCTGTCAAATTCAAAACAGTCAATAGTAGGTTTTTTTGTTAGTGAATGATGTTACGAGCTAGTCATTCACCTGATGTTAAGCAACACGGCCGCCCTTAACAGAACAGCGTCACTCGGAACTCCAAAACATAAAGTTACGCGTGATACTGCATTGCACACATCATCCTGAGACATCAGCACAGTCTGGTAATAATATTATTTATTAGTAGATTGTTGACGGAGGGAAAGAAGTGAGCGAAAGTCTTTGCTTCAACTTGCGAAATTTGGCGGACTTGTCCGGATGCGTATACTCGCGTACAAGTCGCATTTTTCAACGAATCTTGACGAAACGTATGCAGGTTCTTCGCGTTCATGAAAATATTCTAACAGAACAGAGAAAACAGAACTACTATAGTTATTACAAGGGATGACAGGGAGCTATTCAGAGATCGGTGCACTTGCGTAAGGGCGCCAATAGTTCGAATGCCTAAATAGGCCTTTCACACGAGGTATAAACTCTGGTTTTCATTTCTAATTTACGTAAAATTAAATATTGTTCACATTTTATTAAAATATTAAAAACTATAACTATATTGATAAGATAATATCGATTACAATGAATGCTTAACTATTTTGACATTAAGCACACGCGCCCAAACGTAATAAATCTAAAAATCAACACAAAGAAACATACAGTCGAATTGAGAAGTTCTTCCTTATTTGAAGTCGGTTAAAAAGCAATGACCCTTGAATAGTTTGTATGTGCGTACCGAATTATACCAATGAAATAAAGATTATTTACCCATCATCAAGAAACTTAATTAACAGCCTCTGTAGTGTAGTGGTTAAGTGGGTTAGCTCATAACCCGAAGGTGGTGGGTTCAGTTCCCGTGACAGGACAAGTATTTGCACAGAAAAAAGCTCAAACATTAGTTCTGTCTTTGGGTGTTGTAGGGAAAATTTAGTTAGGGTCCAGGATCTATGTATGTGATCGTTGGAAGTTATTATTATTAATAATAACTAAATCAATTTTCAAGTATGTAGGTACTAACTGTGGCTTTAGAAAAAAAAGCTTGTATATTTAAAGGTACTTAAGGTTTCTAGTATCTATGTAGAGCGGAAAATAACAAGACTTAAAATGTTGAAATAATTATCAATTAGGCTATATTTAAAACTTTACGCACAGTACATACATAATGCCTTCGTATTTCTTATCAATTATTATATTAGTACCAAAAACTACTTAATGTTTTGTTTACTCTGTGAGGGCGCGGGCGTGGGTCGCGGGACGCGTAGCGCCGCCGGGAGGCGGGAGCTAGGATGCCACTCTACGCCAGTTTCGGATCGCAGCGCGACGCCTACCGTGGTACCGCACTACGGCCACGAGCATCACGCGCGGGAATAGCTACGCGCCTTTTTGGAAGATTGAACATTACTTTTAAAAACTTTTTTAAAATCTCTAATGCAACCAAAAAGGATTTTACCTCGTGTTTGTGAACGAACAATTTTATCAGACAGAAAATGACCGTGAAAAGCACAGTGTTTAGTGATATTCTGGATTTTGCAATGATAGTCCACGGATAATAAGCTCGCGATGAGGAAAAAACACCATAGCCAATCCACGGAATTTCCGAAAGGAAAGAAGAGGGTAAGTCTTCGAACTGGGAAGGGTCGTTGACCAATATTTTTATCTCTACCCTTTAGCGCAGCGTAATTAAATGGGGTATCTCTGCCTGCCCCTGCGTCGACCGCAATGTACCTAATTAATATTGATAGGTATAACCTCTGTGTCACGTCGTATATAATAATGCTAAAATAAGTCTTATCTATAAATTATCACTTAAAATATTCGTGAAATCACTTTGTAAAAAGCTTTTGTATTCAAGCTTGGCTTTTTTCTTATTGTTTTTACAGGAATTGGTAATATGTAGAAGTCAGCTCATGAGTTCCTTAGCATCATCAAAAAAAAAAAACCTAAATTATCTTTTAAAACTTTTTTTTTCGTGAACTTGCCACAACGCGCTTTCATACGTTTATTACACCTACATAGATGAAAACTTAAAAAAAAAATTTAAAAAAATCCTGGATAAAAATATCCTTGTAATTTTATTCTAGGCTTTCAGAAATATGAGAAAGTTAGAATACAAAACGGAAGGAACTTTGTACAATCATTCGACATTTGAAACTACTCAATTTCGACATTTTGCTGCGAATTGGCTTACAGTTCAAAACCTAAATGTATTTTCCATGTATTTTGCACCACACCAAAAGAGATGGTCTCTCCATACAATGTTAGCCTGATCAGGAAATATTTCCTACGACGTCGTCCCTTTTATTTATTTATTTATTTTTAGTTAAGTACACAAAACAAATTGCAATCATTGACTTATTCCACATAGACACGCTTATAAATTATGATCTGGATTATAACTTAAGACTATGTGTACACAGAAAAATGAAATTATAAAGTGACTATCGAAATAAATATTAAGCCATCAAATTATATTTGTACCTAAGTTGACCAAATTCATTAAGCTATTTAAGCGACGAGTAGTCTTAAACATAAACATGTGTAAACAATAGGACACAAATGGTAGGTGTAGGATAATAATGTTGTGTGACCACAACAGTAACGACTTAAGGTCCCACAGCCGTTGCTCGGGCCGTCGCGTTTAGCGTACCTAATACCTTTTCCATGAGCAGTGCCAAGTTACATTATAACCATAGCCGCGGCGGCTTGCGTTAGTAACTGGCTCCCAGAAGAAGGACATCGAATATGTCCGAAACCTGGTCGGAGTAATTTCGACTTTTTAATTGACCTGAGTTTATCTTACAAAAATGTGTCATACTCACAATAGTTTTCTAACTAAAATAACCATTCTAGTAAAATAATTATTCAAGTTTTTACTTACCTAATTATTCTAGGTGGTAGGACTTTTCTGCAAATTTCGTACATTAAAGGTATTAAGGTATTAAACTGCGGTACTACCGCTTTGCCAGTTACCTATCCTGCCGCCAAGCAGTAGTATGCAAGCATTCCTGTGTTCCGATTTGAACAGCACTGTTATTCGTAAAATTACTGTGCAACTTAACTTCATCTTTATTGCTAGACTGTGCTGATGTCTCAGGATATCCTGTGTAGTGCAGTGTTTCGCGAAGATTTAGTTATATTATTTAGATTTCCAAGCGGCACTGCGATTTTTATGGGTACTACAAGCTCATTACATTCATCACCATAAACAATATTTAGTCGGGTAAAAGTCCCATACAAGTGTTAGTCTAGTCGCAGTCACGTCAAGTGAAAATTTGGCTCCAGTAAAGCGGTGAATGCTTTCCTCAATGCTTCTATGGAGTTCTATAGAGAAATCCAAAAATCACGTTTTAGTCTCTAACGGCTATCCATAAATTACGTCACAATAATTTCATGAATTTTTGACCTCTCCCGCGTCCTTGTTGCAGCTGGTCACATTTGGACCCTCCTCCCCCTACCTAGTGTGATGTCATATGTGACATCACACTTTGCAATTTTACATTAAGAAATTTGAAATTAAAAATTTAGTATTGTAATACATAGATATGAAATATTACATTTTGAAATAAATTGATTTCACAAAATTTGGGACCTCTTCCCGTCTCTTGTCACATAATATCAGACTCCGTCGATGCCCCCCTAACGTGTGATGTAATTTATTGATAGTCCCAGTGAAAAGCAAATCATAAGCAGATTATGATTTGCTTGTCACTTACTTAGACTCGTACACGAAAACTTTACGGTTCATTTAACTCAAACAACTTTACCATTCAAATTATAATAAAATATAAAACAAATACAGCCTTTATCGTATAACATATACATTAGGTAATTGCTTCGTGAAGCACTAACCCACCTATATTGGCGAAAGTGTCGTTATGGTTACAACACACTGGCGTGGCTTTACTTGATCATAAAATAAATCAATTCATTATTATTTATGATTTAATAGCTGCGGCTGACGAAACAAAGCCACTGCACGCTTACCGTGCCCGCCCCATATACACGAGCTAGGATTACCTACACATTATCTACTAATAAGTTTATCATAAAATACACTACATAGTGACTTAAAATACGTTTTAAAAGAATGCAATAAAGACTACAATGAGAAGAGCGAAATAATAGAAAGAGAATTAAATGTAGTTACCACGCAAAGGAATTCCAATATTATTTTACGGTAGAACAAGGAGATAAAAAATATTAACTGGTTTACATCTACCTAATGCAATTAAAAGCAGTCACTACTCTACACTTACAAAAAAAACTCAATAGTTATGTACACCTGCCATACAACTAGTAAACTTTATAATTAAATTAACGTATCTAATAAAACATGTGTGCAAATAAAGTCAGTGGGTAACCTACATAAATAGCCTCATAAATGGATCCTCCAGACGTTTTCCATAATTTATGTGTTTTTGATATCGAACATCCTTCGGAATGAATAAAAGTAGAAAGTGGTGAAGCAGCATTTTGCACCTAAATGAAAGGTATGCATGTGCACTTCCACATGCTTTTGCTTAACTTTAAAGTTCTATGAATTAAACTTTTGGTCATATACTTAGATTGTTCTGTTACCCCCAATTTTTGAAAAAAATCACGGTTGTATCAATTTACAAACATCGTATTTTACAGATTTTATGGATACCATAAGCACGCTATTTATTTGTAAAAAAAACAGTTTTTTTTAATTATGTTTCCAGTAGAATTTGTACTCTAATTTTTTTGTAATTAAGTACCTATTTTCTTGTGACAAAGACATAATTATGGTGAGCTGAGACCTCGGAAGCTCATTCAAGGGTAATAATCGAAGCGTCCTAGCTAACATACCTATGTCTAGTTATTGCAACAAAAATCAAAATTCTTAAGCATTAAAATGTCTTGATATCCTATAATTAATAATAATGCAGAAATCGTGACCTTTCATCCAGTATTTTACAGGACCGAATATTAAAGTAAAACTGCGTTACGAGCGCTACGACAATATTTAGGACGATTAACCACCACTTATGTAAGTTGCAGGAACAACTACATAGACGAAAGTCCCGTCTTTTTTTAACTTCACAAAAACTTAATCCACGGTTCACATGTATTTAGTAAATATGTAGTTGGTTATTGGTCTTTTCTGCGTTTGAGTTTGTGCAAACGTGTACCAACCCATCCATCTAAGAGTAAAATCCCATCGGTAAGTTATTTACTCTGTGGATCCACCTACACTTCCATTTAATAAAATTATAACACGATCTTCGGGCAATAACTACGTGTACTTATAAGAACGAAAGCTTGCAGTGTCGCATGAATAAAGCTGTTAAATAAATACAAACATTTTAAAAATCGATATCGTATACCAGCGCATTGTATTTTCCAACCCATACCACGAATACAACCGTGTAACTTATAGTGAACATTGTGTTCTACCGTATGTTGTAACTTGTAAATTATGAAGATGCTTTTGTAAATGTAAGCCGAGTCGTAATAAAACCTTTAAATTCTCCATAACGCGAACTGCGTGCTGCAACTAACACGTTCAATATAAAATTTCACGTCCATAACTTGGTGATTTTATTACACGTCGCCGCAATTTAAGTTAAATAAACATGATAAAAATGTATTTTGGCAATTGTTCCGTTAGTTCTCTCTTAGTAACTCATTATTGGTAGGTAGATAATGATTTTATATGTTAATGTAAGTGATAATTAAGAACAATAAAGTTAAACTGTCCATAAGCCTAATTATCTATAACAATATCATAAATAAGGATGCAAATACTTTAACCAAGCATGATTATAATACTTAATGTATTTTTAAACCAATCTGTGACGTCAATATAATTGCTAAAGGAAGGCTACTTAGCTCATTTCGCTCGTATTAAGTTTCTCCATCTGTTGAGGAAGGCATTGCCTTCACATTGAGTCTGAGTGGATTTTATATCTTGGATTATGTTATTAGGTTCAAATAAGCTCGCATTGTCTGTCAGTTAAAAAATATGATGCGGATGAATGCAAATAACTTATTCTATCTAAATATATATAACTCAAAGGTGACTGACTGATTGACTGACTGACATAGTGATCTATCAACGCACAGCCCAAACCACTGGACGGGTCGGGCTGAAATTTGGCATGCAGGTAGATGTTATGACGTATCCGCTAAGAAAGGATTTTTCGAAATTCCACCCTTAAGAGGGTGAAATGGGTGGTTGAATTATTTTCCCATAGGCCACGCCGCGGGCGAAGCTGCGGGCAGAAGCTCGTTAATAATAAATAAATATCGGTGGACATTTCACACAGCGCCATTTAGTCCCAAACTAAGCAAAGCTTGTACTATGGAAACTAGATAACTGATACAATACATATTAGATACGTTTTTGTTTTGTAAATACACACATAGAATACAATGTATTAACACCCAGACAAAGAACAAATATCGATGTTCATCACACAAATGTTTGTCCTGGGTGGGGATAGAACCCACAACCCACAGTTCAGAAGACAGGGTTACTACCAACTGAGCTATCGAGCCAGTCAAATAAATACTAAATAATAATAATATTATATATTAAATACTCATTTGACAAGACACACATTATGTGTAGGTATAAATAAGTACGTAAGTTAGTTGTTAATTTCGTATCTATGTTTTAATAGACCTTGCATGGACGAAAACTGTATTAAAACATTTTACACTCAAGTTTTAGACCATAAACGACGTTTACAATTAATTTACCTATTTTAGTTTTAGTTCTGAATAAACAAGCTTTTAATTATTTTAAAATTTTCTTACCAAACTAAATTGAAATAACTTGATAATAAATCTGTACCACGTAGTAATTTTAAAATCGAATATGTGGAGTAGGTATAGGTACATTTATCATGTACTTGAGTAAATAAATAAAAAAAGCATTTATGGACCTTTCAATAACAACAATTTATGCTAATTGCAAAAAAAAATTTATTAAGTACTTGTAAATAATTATAAGTAGACGATTAATTTTTTTTAAAGTGGTGGTAACTTTACCAGAAGCTTCAATGGAGTTTTGGAAACAACACGAAACAAAACGTTTCACCATCATTATACCACTTTCCCACACTCATGCTTGTAATCCAGCACTTAACGAATAAAATGCCACCAGTTTTATGCACTAACACTGAAAATAACACAAGTTTTGGAAAATAATATAATGCGGTAACGCGATCTTTTTCGTTTTCCCGCCAAAAAAAAAACGATGTTTAATGTAATTAAGTTGTTTAAGGGAAATTCTAGGCGGTACGACTTTTCTGCAAAGTTCGTCTAAGATAGGGACCACCGCTTTGTCAGTTATTCAGCCGTCAAGAAGTAGTGCGCAAGCACAACACTGTAGCTAGTGAGTATTTATTACTGCCCAGTCATAGTAATAGTCTCATTGCCCAATGAGACTATGACCTAATCTCACAATCTCATTACTAGACTGTGCTGATGTGTCAAGATGACGTGCGCAGTGCAGTTGTCACGTGAAACAATATACCTTAGAGTTTGTTTTATTTTGGTGTGGCTCCACACTTTTGTGTATTTAGCCAGTGTCAAGTAATTGATAATTTTTCAAGTTAAGTAATATATATGTATGTCAAGTCAAGTCAAGTCACAGTCCAAGTCATCAAGTTAAGTCATAGTCTAGTCTAGTCAAGTCATACTCCTAGTAAAGTGGTGGCCACTTTACCAGAAGTTTCTATGGAGTTTTGGAAACAACACGAAAAGATACGTTTCACCATCACTATACCACTTTCCCACACTCATGCCTGTAATCCAGCACTTAACGAATAAAATGCCACCAATTTTATGCACTAACACTGAAAATAACACAAGTTTTGAAAAATAATACAATGCGGTGACACGATCTTTTGCGTTTTCCCGCCAAAAACTCTACCTTAGAGTTCCGAGTGACACTGCAACTGACATAGCCGTATCGCTTAACATAAGGCGAATGATAACCTCGTCATGTTATTACTTAATATTAAAAATTGACATAACGTGAGGCTAGATCTAGATCTAAAAGGACTAAAGTCAACCATTGCGTTAAACCCAACATATTCGTTTACGAGTGTAGTATATTAAGATAATATCGTTAGGTAATTAAATTTAGATAAGTAATGAGGAAATAAATACATTATATTCTCAGAACTTTTACCAAGAAGCGATAGCACTAAAACCCCACAATCATTAATAAACGCACTAAACATATTGTACCTATGTTATTGTGTAATTCTCTTTTCTACATGTTTATTTTGGTGTCAACAAAGCGTTTTTCATTGTATTGTATTGTAAATATGATAATTATAGGTACCAACTACTAGTAGGTTTTTGGCGGGAACGCAAAAAAGATTGCGTCACCGCATTGTATTATTTTCCAAAACTTGTGTTATTTTCAGTGTTAGTGCATAAAATTGGTGTCATTCTATTCGTTAAGTGCTGGATTACAGGCGTGAGTGTGGGAAAATGGTATAATGATGGTGAAACGTTTCTTTTCGTGTTGTTTCCTCCATAGAATGCTTCAAGTAAAGTTGCCACCACTTTACTAGGAGTATTACTTTGACTAGACTATGACTTGATTTGATGACATCGACTGTGAATTGACACATACTTGAGTAAAATATCATTAACTTGATAAATTATCAATTACTTGACACTGGCTAAATACACGGAGGTGTGGAGCCAAAACATGAAATAAAAAAAAAAAAAACTACTAGTATGTACCAGCCAAAAGCCGTTCACACACAGAAGTCCCCATAAAACGCAACTTTGGACGCTTGGGGTTTATCACCATCACCACGCTTGGTGATCATATAGTACATATTGTGGTATAATTACAACTCTACAACATTTAACTATTTACAACTGATTAGTTAATTACCGTGCTACAGAACGAATTGTCCCTGGTTGTTGTTGTAACACAAATAATAGGTCTTTACCTATGAAATTGCCGTATTGCAGTACAGACTTTTTCAAACAAAAAAAAGTTTTGATTGGCTATGATTCTAAATTCAAATTAATTTTGTTTTAAAAATATGACATTCTATTTACAATATAAGTCTTTTGTTTATTGATTAGCGTTGTATTTTCATTACATTTCAACATTTTTCCTCATAATGGATACTTTGAAATTTCGTGTAATTATGGAATATGAGTTCCGTCGTGGCACCAACGCGGCACAAACGACACGTAACATCAACGACGTTTACGGAGAGAACTGTACAAACGAACGTACAACCCGTTATTGGTTTGCTCGGTTCCGTTCTGGGAATTTTGACTTAAAAAATGAACCTCGTGGTCGTCCGGAAACTTTGGTCAACAATGATGAATTAAAGGCGATTGTGGAAGCTGATGAATCTCAATCTACAGCTGAGCTGGCAGCAGCTTTTGATGTTAGCATCAAAACAATATTGGTCCATTTGCGACAGATTGGCAAGATAAAAAAGCTTGATAGATGGGTGCCCCACGAACTTAACGATCGCCAGCGCAACGTACGCGTCGAGACTTGCCTTGCGCTGCTTAACAGGCACAGGAATGAAGGAATTTTGAACCGAATTGTGACGTGCGACGAAAAATGGATTCTTTTTGACAATCGAAAGCGCTCAGCAAGTTGGTTAGATCCTGGTTCGGTACCAAAGCAATGTGCAAAACGAAAAATGACCCCTAGAAAGGTGATGGTCACAGTTTGGTGGTCTAGTGCTGGTGTGATTCATCATAGCTTTTTACAAAACGGCGAGAGCATTACTGCAGATGTGTACATTGAAGAACTGACCACAATGATGGTGAAACTCGCACGTCTGCAACCAGCTTTGGTCAATCGGTCGTCTCCACTGCTACTTCACGACAACGCGCGACCCCATACTGCACAACAGACCGTCTCTAAGCTGCATGAGTTGGGTTTGGAAGCTCTCCCTCATTCGCCATACTCACCAGATCTTGCGCCTACCGACTACTACTTTTTCCAAAATTTGGACAACTTTTTAGCGGGAAAAAAATTCAATTCCCGAGAGGCAGTACAAAACGCTTTTGAAGAGTTTGTTGTCTCCCGTCCTGCTTAATTTTTTCAAGAAGGGCATCCATAAACTGCCACAGCGTTGGCAAAGATGCATTGATTGCAGGGGTGATTACTTTGAATAAAAGAAATAAATAAGTTCGAAAAAAAAATACTTTAACTTTTTTCAAACAAAACGGCAATTTCATAGGTAAAGACCTAATAGTTGTTAGGCCTGAAAATTCTGACTCCTGAGATAACTACTTTTCTACATGATAGGTTGTCACGTCTATAGTGTCATGTGTCTCCGGAGAAACAATGTTCCCTCAACTCACCGGGTCCTATGATATAAAGGCTCTACATACAAATTCAGATTTATCTTTGAAATTTTATACAAACTGATTATATTATTTAAGTACTTATTGTTACGTACAGCTACGGAATCAGTGCTGCGTAATTACAGCATACAAATATTAATTTAAATTCCATAAGCTTAGCAATAATCTATATAATAAGCCTTTTATTATAGGTACCTAAGCAATGTTCCAATATAAATTAACTTCCTAGGTAAATTGAAAATTTTTATAAGCGCAATTTCGATTTTATAGCACGTTTTCAACCGACTTAAAAAAATCAACTTTAAAAAAAATAATTGTTACATCAGAGCTTTCGACTGGGAGAACCGATTTTGATGATTCTGTTTTATTTGAGAGCTGGTGCTTCTCGTGTGGTCCTATTTGAATTTGATAAAGATCTGACGAGCAGTTTTTGAGTTATCTTTAGCAAAGCGAATTTCGATTTCGACTACATTAATAATGTTCTCACTGGGATTGAAGTCTGTTAAAACCGTTTTTTTAAAGGAATTATGTCATATTAATTTAAGTATGTATTTATAAGTACAACTATTAATGCCCATCTGTACTAAAGCTTAAAAGTCTCTAAGTTTGCACTTATCCCTCTATGAGTTACCTGCAATGCATTTGGGTATGTTACAGAGGAATGAGTGTAAACTTAGGAGTTGTCTGACTTTAGTACTGACGACCTTAACAACCTTATTAATAAACACGAACTAGCTTTAGACTAGTTACACCATCTTTTGTCTCATTCGATCCAGCTAAATATTCCAGTGGCAAAAAAAGGACAAAAGCTGAAGTAACTAATCCGAGACTAATACCCGTTTATTAATAAGGCTGTAAGTGTTTTAATCATATCGTAGAACATTATACTCATTTATAGCGCTCTTCATTCAAGTTTGTTACATTAAATAACAATATTGTCGACCTTTGCCTTTAGATAAAGATAAGTAACGAATTCTACGATATATTAGAAGCATGCAACACCAATATGACGTAATTTTACGCGTTCAAAGACTGCCGACTCTACCATACAATAAAAACATTGTTCGTTGCGCTCTAAATATCATCTGGTCTCAATTTTTTGTAGCTTTTTGATCTGGGTATAATCATTATATATACAATATATTATCAATCAAAAAATATATATACTTTTGTATTTTTACCTTCATGAATGAGAAAAGAGCTGATAATCTTCAGATGGCTGCGCTTTCGTGAACTAAATAACTAAAATTTCATAAAAAGAAAAATCTAAATCAGTTCACCCGTTTGGGACAAGCACGTTAAACTCATTTTCCCTTACTAATAAATATTGCATAACAGTGGAATAGCTACTCAGTGTTGTCTCTCGTTTTATCTTTGCTTATTTCAAACTTGATGGAGAGAAACAAAACACAAAATAACTATTCTTCCACTACACGCATTTTTTTTCAGCTCTTATAGGTTCCTTCTGCTATCCGGTCGGGAGATGTCACTGTGAATTTCGGTAAATTTCTTCCTGCGGGATATAAGATACGGAACAAAATAAAAATAAAAACAACAAGTTTCTGGCCCCTTGGCTAGGTAGACCTGTGCGTGCGCGGGACCTCTTCCCCCCTTAACTTATTTTTGTATTATGTCCGGTGTCACCGTGCCATTTCGCAGTCAGTTCATTTATTTTTAGAGCAGTTCCTGTCACTATATTTAGAATTAGATATAATAGACCTGCATACCTTAATTATCAAGCTGAAGAACATACTTATATTGGATTTTTTTTAGTTTGTTTTCAGCAGTTCCTTTGGATTACTAACATTATCCATCAGTTCTTACCGGTGCTAAAGAAAATATTGAGACGAAAAATTCTTATTTGTTCCTTCAACAGTGAAAAATTTACAAAGGTTTTTCTGTCGTAGTTCCTTCACAAGAGAGGAACTGCTGAGTCTACCAATTTCAGCCAGCAGAGAAGCGGAAAACTGGAAAAAAAAATTCAAGAAGTCAGAAGGTATACAGTAGATTTTTTTACCATAGATAGTCTAGGGTTAGCCATGAAACGTAGTAGTAAACGTAGCACGCTTGTCCACCAATTAGTAAATGTGAGTAAATTATACCTATGTATTCACACTCTCAACCTCGGGCAATACCTATTTCATAAAAACTGATTCACCTCTTGGGAAAAAGTAGGCTTACACAGGCTTAGACATGACATGCCTAATAGAACAAAACTTCTGGAATTTAATGAAGAGGAACAAGACTGACTCAGTCCATTTAAGCCGTGTCACTAAGTCGTTGGAATTTCTATCGATTCCTCCTTAGGGGTCTTCGTGCACGTACACTTTTTTTTATTATATTCGCACCTAAAATCAATACCATTAAGGCAAACTCAAATTAAAATAACTTGACTTTTCAATTGGAAAGCTTTGTTGATCGCAGCATTTCGTTATTTGTGCGATATTAATAACATCCTGTATAAATCGAATATATCCTACGGTCAATCGTGTGAACCGCTTATCTGTTGATCAATTAATAACCACGGATGAGGTGGTCCGAGGCGTAATAAACAATCGTACGACAGATCGCTTTTCTAAATTAATGGTTGGCGTTGTTGGTCGGCAATCGGCATCGGCAACTCTGCTATAGTTGTTATTTGTTTTGCGTCTTGAAGAATTCTCCGAGAGATGGGCGGTGAGCCCGCTGCCCCGTTGATAGCGGGGTCACGTTCCCGAGATAACGTGTTGATAAAGTCCACGGCTTCAGTACTCGATTGTCTCTGCCCCACGTCTCGACACGCCACTATCGATGTATTTGGAACTATTTTTTGTGGCGAAACTCGTTGACAATAAGGAAGCATCCATGATGATAAAATGAACGGTTTGGTCTTTAGGTACACGAATTTTTAGTGGTTCTTTTGTGATTAATTAGATGATGATTCTGTCTACTCATATCCTACACATTTGCAGAGGTGGCGTATTCTATTTCCGCGACAGGTCAAACGTTTGAACACGGGAAAAATTGGCTGTTACTTATTCTGTGTTTGGGTGTCGTGGGTCCTCGTAGTTCCTTAGTCCCTAGATACAGTTAATCCTAGTTGGGGACGTATTTAATCGTTGGGCATTAATATAATATATTTTGATTATTATAATATTGTTTTCAAAATAATCCCGTTTTCTTATCTTACATATTGTAATGTCATAAAGTTAAAGTCAAGAAAACTGTACTTGTACGAGTCAAAGATTTCCAACGTTTCCTCAAACAAACCAATCAAGTATAGCTGAATTATCTAAAGGGTGTATTATATATTATACTATCCCTACCTATATACGCGTGAACCTAAACTTAAAACTTTCAAAAGCTTTACTAAGTTTGTTTTCAAGACAAAGAGATATATGAGTGAAACAATATTAATGCTGCTGCTTTATTGGTTGTACACCTTTGGTCCCTTACATGAATTTCCATAGGCCTATACCGTATGTATGTTTTGTGCTTGAACAGAACTATAACTTCTAAAATATACTGTAATTTGTGCTAGTTCGTCAAACGCTTTATCTTTATAGGTAACCTACACGTGACCGTTGTAAATGCAACATTATAATTCGTTCAACCTACGCAAACACGCTGTAAAATATAATATTGAGTAGATTTCATCTCGTGGTAGATAAAGTTAGTATCAAATGTCACATGAAAGCGCCAATTATGGACTGTTAATTCATGGTTCTCCATTTGCTGGCCTTCATCGGTATGCCGTTATGTAATTTATATCCGATTTTATTGCATCAAAATGGAAATAAATGCATTTCTTCGCATAAATTTTGCTTTTCCGTTGGACACCCTACTGTTTGCCTAAAGGTAAATTAATCTATTTTTATCATGAAAAGGCTTTGTTCTGAGTGAAGCTGCCTGATAGACAAAAAATCTAGCCCAAACAACTGCGCAAAGAGTCTTGTAATTCGGAGTGTATCTTCTATTTATAGCGTAGGGATGTACTAAAGCATTTGAAATACAACCTCTACATACTATTTTGTAAGATAAATAACGGCTAAAACTCACGTCAATTAAAAGTCGAAATTACTCCGACCAGGTTTCGGACATATTCGATGTCCTTCTTCTGGGAGTCAGTAACTAACGCACACTCTACATACTAGCACACGCTAGCTCATACTTAGATCGTATGAAGAAGTGCAGGTGAATACAAAATGAAATTAGAATATATAGTGTGATTCTTATTTTATATTGTATTTAAGATGAACTTCCGCGAAGTCACGCCTGATTCTATCAATTATCTTAAGTGCAGGTGAAACCGCGGTCTGTTTCTAGTATAGACAGGAGGCAATTAAGTGTGGTATTTGTATGTCAAGTATTTTTAATGAACAAAAAAGCTCACATACAAGGTAAGTAGAACTTAATGAGCTATACGTAGCGACCATTTATAAAACTTGACAAAAACTGGCTGAGACTTATATTGATTAAACTAAAGTACAATATACAACGAGTTAAATTGGTTGATTTTTTTATTTGTGTTGCAACAAAGTGACTTGGTGGTTTACAACGTTTAACACGACACATATAAGTTTTAAATAAATAGCACTTTTTTTAAACCAAGCCAAGTGCTTTTATTTTTTAAACACATTCTTTAGATCCTGGGCCCTAACTGTGGAATTTTTCTGTATCTATTAGGAGTTGCGAAGACCATGGTCCCACCCAGACACAAATCAAATATTTCTACGTTTTTCTGTGCACAAATATTGAATTGTATTGTTGCGGGAATCGAACTCGCTATTAATTACTTACCTTACGTAAATGAATAAACGTGAAACGTTGCCTCAAATTTTGGACACAGATTGCTTTCAGTAGCGTTTGTATAGATATTATAATGGTGCTGAGATCAACATAGTAGGTGTCTTTTATGATGGAGCTAAGAGTTAAAAATTCGCAAAAAACGGTTAAATTGTAGGTGACAACGCGCCCATACAGTTCGAAATTAATCGACACGATTAAACATTCGTGCTGTCGATTTTACCTACAGTAACATAGCATTTTTTATTCTTCATTAAAACCTACTTAATAGCCTTAATTTATCAAATAAACGATATGTGAAGACGTATTCCCGTTTTTTCAAATGTGGAGACAACTATCGGATCATTTTGACCTCAGGGTCGATATTATTTATTGATATGCTCTGAGGTCAGACAAAAAATGGAATTGATGATTATAGTGCGTGCAAATGGATGAAATAAATTTGGTTAGTTAATTTTATTGAAATTAGAAGGGTATTTGGAGAAAGAGGCGTACTACCGAAGAAAATGTACTCTGGCGTGATCTCGCGGAAGTTCATCATAAATACAAAATTAAACAAGAATAACTAGTTGGTAACTTATAAATATTTTTGCTTCATTTCGTACTCTGCGTACATTGGAAAACAATGTTGGCCTAGAGTCACGTGCCTATTCCCAAATGAGTTCTCCCGGGATTTTGAATTTGCGGCCCAAAAGAAATATGAAAGTAAAAGTCTCAAAATCACCTTTAGTGTACAGTAAGTATAAATAAAGATTTGTGGAAATTTTACACAGCGCCATATAGCCCCAAACTAAGCAAAGCTTGTGCTATGGGAACCAGATAACTGATACAATACTTATAAAGGTACTTTTTGTTAGTAAATACATACATAGAATGCAATATAACACCCACACACGTAGCAACACAAATGTTTGTCCTGGGTGGGAATCGAACCCACAACTCATTTGTGAGTTACTACCGACATATTTATAGAGTAAATAAGACGAATAAAGTAAAATCTTTGAGACACTGTCGTTAATATTCACTTCCATACATTTTTGTAGTGACTGTACCTATACAATAATTATATAGCAAGAATTGATACCATCAAAAAGTGAGATTTATTAACACCAAAGCACATCCACTAGTCCAATCATTACCTGCTGCATATTTGATTAAAGTTATTTATTGCCATTCGCCAAGACAGTGACATTTTATAGCTTGCTATATAGTGTGAATAAAAATAGATTTGGGTTGACTATACGATACTTAGATCCGTATTACAGAACGATGATCAGTCATCGATCGGTGCTCAAGCAGAGATTTCACTCACTAATTGATCATTTTATGAATGAAATCTCTGCTTGAGCACCGATCGATGATTGAGCATCATTCTGTAATACTGATCTTAATATGGTACCTACCTGATATTTTGCTACATTCAGTAAGAAAAACATGCTCCAAAACGCGGAACTTTTTTTTAAAATTAAATTTTAAATAGTTGCATACCTAAATCATAAAGTTATATAAAGTTTTATGCTTCTTAGGTATAAGTACCTACTTTTTCACGGTAGCTTATCCACTTTTGAAACAGTGTGTTGCTAACTTTTCTTATTTACGTATATAGGTACAGCTAAAGGTTTATTTGATACCTACTTACAATTTAAGGCGTTTATTTACGAAGAAGTGTAGTGGCATTTTCATTATATTATCTAAAGATTTACACAAAAAATACGAGTACTACTTATCAACTATCTACGTGTCTCAACTTACTTTGCAGTACACAACACAAGTTGATATAAGACGACAAAACTTGAGGGTTCCGGTAATTCCTTTTATAACTTCTTGTGTTCTAGACTTGTATGATAAATTGTACAGAGAAATTACCCAACCAACTTACTTTTACGGCCTTTTTCATAAAATTGTATGTAGATGATACAAAATTCATTTATGCCTAATTTTAAGGTTTATGACAATAAAAATGTAGTTTATCAGTGTTTGATGGAGAGCTAAATGTTTCTACTAAAGAACAAGATTTTCAATCGCATCTCATTATAGCATTGAGACACTGAGTTAGAAACTTGATTTTTTACAGGATTAATATTAACGCCATGAACATTAAAACCTGGGATTAATTCCAACACTGAACCCTAAATACAACCTTGACGTCAAGATGTCAGTTTCGCAACAGATAAATTGTTTTATTAGACTTTCCTTTTTTAGCAATCATTAAAATCAAGCAGCTGTGACTGATTTATAGCACTACTCTATTAGTCAAGCTAGGTTGTAAAGGAAGCGAGGTGCCTTTTGCAATTATAAAACTTGATATCAGCTGGAGCTCATGGGATAGCGAGAGGTTATATTTATAAGTAAGCATTTCGCTTCTACATTTGTTGCGTGAACGGCAAAGGAAGTCATAAGAACTTACTAGCGTCTCTGTTATATAATCTGGCCTGAATAATGTAATCTGGGAGTTTTAAGGCAAGAGTGAACCAGTATCTTCTAGGCAAGCAAGCTCCGTCGTTACACACAAAGAGCATATAACCACTACGTTTTAACTACACACGCACCATCAGGTGAGACAGTAGTCAAATGCAAGTCTGTCAAAGGTAAATAAAAAAAGTATATAGGTAAATACTAATTTACATCTGAGCTTTATTATATTATTATAAAGACCAAATGTTTTTTTTTTTGTAGTAGTATAGTAGTAGTAGTAGGTAGTTTTTAGTATTAGTTATTAAATCATTGTAGTATTTAGAAAATAAAGGCTATTTGCCGTGTTTTATATATTTATTTATACTTACCTATTTTCAGTGGAGTTTTGCAATAAAGAGAGAAACTATCAACACGATGTTTTTGTTTACTTATACATAACATGGATTATTTATCGTAATCACAGAATATTTAATAGTACTGCCGTAATCAGATATACTAGCACTTCTTACAAAAATGTGCAATTACAAAAACCATGAAATTGAAAACTGGTCGCAGGTATATTACATTACGCGTCTGAATAAATGTGGAGTTTTGAATGAAAGAAAAAATTAAATGTTTGAGTTTGAAAGGCATTATTAACGGCAAAGCTCCAGCTGTGGGACGCCATAGACCATGATGCGTGGATGATGGATGAACGGCAATCAAAACTCAGTACCCTAAATATACCTAAAAAAATATGAATCATTAGTACGTAAGTAGCATTTTTAGCACAATGATATTTCCAACTTTTCTTTCAAATTATAATTAAGTAAAGGTACTCCGTGAGTACAAATAAGTGTGTTCGAAGGAAGAATGCGAAATTTAGGGAAACTATGTGACAGCTTTGCCAAACTTTTGGACAGAAAAAAGATACAAAAACATTTATTTACTCGGTTACATTAGGAACATTTTGTAAGCAAACATAAAACGAGCAGTTATTTTACTGCGTGCATATTTTTCCAGTGTTGTATCGTTCAAAAATAGCGATTATCGACGCCAGCACTAAGTGCTAGACGACAGTAGGATAAACACGGCTCAAGGGCAATTTTGTATCCAGTGCAATAAAAAATCTATCTCAACATTGACACCTACACGTAAACATCACAAAAAGTAACAAATGAAGTCGATAACGACTAATAAATTAATCAAATCACTTATCGAGAGTAAATAATATTAGTATGTACATGATTATTTAAGAGCTTACTGATGGTCTAATGCATTGAGAACCACTTAGCCTTGGTTTCGCTTTTCCTCAGTAACTAATAAGCACAATGATCAATAGCTCATACACGACAAAGACACTTTTTGGATTTAAAATAATCTATGAAATCCCTACTTCTTAAGATCATTTACTAGGTGGTAGGACTTTTCTGCAAAGTTCGTCTAGGTAGGTACCACCGCTTTGCTAGTTATTGTGCCGCCAAGCAGTAGTGTGCAAGCGCTACTGTGTTCCGGTTTGAAAGGCACTGTTGCTAGTGAAATCTCTGGGCAATTGAGACTTTATGATCTGATCACACAGTCGAGTAATCTTGTTACCAAACTGTGCTGATGTCTCAGGATGATTTGCGCAGTGTAGTGTCGCTCGAAACTCTATGTTTTGGGGTTCCGAGTGACACTGTTCTGTTATAGGCAGCCGTGTCGTTTAACATCAGGTGAACGACTAGATCGTCACATCATTCAATAAACTAAAAAAAAATCATAGCAAAATAGAACAGACCATCCGAGAAACTCATAACAAATTTGTTCTCCTGGAAAAATAAGTAGGTACGTATATAATATTACCTATCAAGAATATTTGGTGATAGAATCTGTTTCGAGTATTTAAGACATACATACATGCTATATCATCGAATCAGTTCACGTAAAATATTATAAAACGTTCAAGTAATCATTAATCAATCGAATGGAATATATTATAACAACCAAGCGATTTTGATCTGAATAAATAAAATATTTTCTCAAACGTTTTATTAAAAACGTTTCATATTTTTCAAGAAACAAGAAATTGGTAGTTAAGATCCAAGACTACGTTATCTATATTCAAAAGAATTTTCAAATCCCATTTGAGGTGTATCAGAAAATAAAATGAAAAACGAAAGCACCTCCTTAATTGCTTTGTTTCAAGAAAAAAGTTATTGTTTTACAAACAAATGATATTATTAACCCGATCTGAACTTAATTTAGAGCTGCAAATTTAAGTTTTACGTTCAAAGTATCCATTCTTTATTTAATCAAACCGATGGCGTACGAATGCTTGCTACGTCTGCAGTTATAGTACGGACACTACCTACACCTTCCTATATTTTCCATTTAGCTTTACACGGGCTTTTCCAGGTAGCTACATTATAATGTTCAGAATCTTCCTGTACATCACACTAATACCATAAAAACGCGCCGGTGTGTTTGTGCGTGCGTGTATCTGTGTGTGTGTTTTTGCGTGCATGCGTGCGTGCGTGTGTGTGTGTGTGTGTGTGTGTGTGTGTGTGTGTGTGTGTGTGTGTGTGTGTGTGTGTATTTGGCTACTATCAGCTGAATGGATTTCAATGATACTTGGAATGACAATAGCTTATACACTGAAATAGCACATATTGGATACTTTTTAACTGCGAGTGAAACCACAGATACAGGTAATAGAAGATAATATAGGTGAAACATTTTTGTATGTATATTGAAGCCTATTGAAAAACATATTCAAATGACAGACAAAATCTCATAAAATCAAAATAGGTGCCCCAAGAAAAAATTACTTGAGTAATTCCTTTTAAGTAAACTAAATTGAATTGAGGAAGAAAAATACCAAGAACTCGTAGAGCCCTCTACAGCAAGTGTATTTTTTTTTTCAATTTACTTACAAAATAATTACTTAAGTATGTACCTGTGTGTCATATAATTTAAATTTGACATAAATAAATATTTGTTTGACATTTCACACAGTACCATGCCGCTATCCAGCCCCAGACTAAGGAAAGCTTGTACTATAGGAACCAAGTAACTGATCGAATATTTATATACTTTTTTGTTTGTAAATACAGTCATAGTTATAATACAATAAAACACCCAGACCCAGAATAAACATCGATGTTAATCACACAAATGTTGGTCCTGAGTGGGAATCAAACCCACAACCTACAGTTCAGACGACAGGGTTACTACGAACTGAGCTATCGGATCAATCGAGATGTTTTGTAGAAACCCTATATAAATATATTATGTAGAAAATTTCGAAGTTTTTTTTGTATTACTATTTCTATCGGAATCTAAAGTGTCACAGCGCTTTCTAGTTTCAGATAAGAACTTAGATACGCTTACCTGTTTTCATTATTCTATCGACATTCTACTGTCTACGATCGGACTTTCCATTGATTTAGAAACTTGTATGCAAATGCGAGTGCATCTAAATCCAACAAAGCATTGCGTAAACGATGCATGCGCCATTACCACTCGGTACGTCTAATTAAAGGATCATGATTACTCAGTATGTGTGCCAGGTCGCTCTCGGAAGTAGGGTTGGGATATACGCTTACATTTGCAAAGGAAAATAAAGCGTGTTTATACTCTGACTTTCTGCATACAAATTGCAACCCTTGCCAAGCTTAATCTACTTTCACTAACCAATATTCAGTAGCAAGATTTCCACTGTATTCTTTTTGTTTTTTCTCAAATTACTACACACATTTGACTGGTCTTATAGCTCAATTTGTAGTGGTTTGTTGTTAATAATAATTGTGTCTGTTTTCTACTGGATGAATTTTATATATAACAATGTATAGTGATGCCTGAATATGTATTTATAAGCTGAGGGTTTATGCATGGCAGGCAAACTATAAGACTATAGGCCTTCAGCATGCGCACCGGCCCGTGTCCGAAGCAAGAATGATTTGTAGTACACCGAGCGCTCCGTTTTTATAGCCAGATGGGTGGGGGAGCGATGACAGCTACCAGTGTTGCCACTGTAATCAATTGAAATGCTACGACAGGGTAAATTACAGTACTACCCGCTGTGCATAGAGTTTACAATTCGGCGTTGCCGCCGTCATATTTATAAATAATAATATTGTATATGGATAAGACTAGGTGTTAGTGTACTAAATAATATGTAGTGTAATATATTAATGTGTGAATGTGTTTGTGGGAGTAGCCCACAGTATTAACCCTGCCTTTGAACTGTAGGTTGTGGGTTCGATTCCCATTCAAGACAAATATTTGTGTGATGAACATCGATGATTGTTCGTTATATTGTATTCTATGTATGTATTCACAAACAAAAATCTAATAATCTAAAATAAAAATATCTGGTTCTCATATTATTTGCTTTGCTTAGTTTGGAGCTCGATGGTGGTATGTGCCATGTCCACAAATATCTGTACACATAAAATTCAAAGTCCTGACTGAATGACTTTTTATATCAACGTATTTTCCTATAGGCCACGCGGGCGAAGTTGCGGCCAGAAGCTAGTTTATTTTTAATACTCATAGATTTTAATGAGTATAGTGATATGATAAAAGAGTTGGACTTGAACATGTTCGTAGTGATAAGAGAACAACTGTTTTCTTTTTGGATTAAAAGAATTCATAATACTACAACCCTATTCCCAAGTGGGGCGTTCGGAACTGCGAGTGGCGCGGCGCCCGCGGCCAACAATCCGCGCGGCCCGAATGAGTATTTCCGCATTAGGACCCCGATGTGAAGGACAGGAGACAGGTCTACGTCATCAGTGACGGTTCCAAACTGGTAACCGAAAATAGATGTATTAACAAGTAGAAAATTCTATAATATTGTTGAGTAGAACCATAGAAGTTAGAATGAGCATTGCTTTAATGTAGAACTTTAGGCATTACTTACGTTTCTTTTATGAGGCTATCACCGCAATTTCTAGGTTTAAAAAAAAGTAATTTATTAATTTGTCATGATGTACCACTAAGCACTTTGCAATGCTATATGCTTAGTAACTTAGTAACTTAAACTATTTTTGTGGAACTATTTTGCTATTGATTATTAATAATAAAGATATAATAACGCCCAACGATCACATACGTATTAGATCGTGGATTCTAACTAGGATTTCCTGTATCTAGGGCCCCTGGAACTCCGGGTTATAAGCCGACCTGTTTAATCACCACGCTACCGCCACCAAAATTATTTATTTATTTATTAGTATTAATTATGAAAGGATTATATCGGATATAATATACGGAAAGTCAGGACGCATTTAAGTGTATCTTAGTATATTTAAAACTTAATAGAATATGAATAAAAAACACTAATTATTCATTGACTACAAAATGTTTATTAGTAAGGAGGTATACGTTTACTTAGGAACCGATAAAATATAATAATTAAACGGACACTATAGCAGAAGACTAAGAATACGGGTTTTCGAAACTGAAGAAAATTCTCTATTGCATGCGAAAGCCTTTGCAGATGGTACGTAATAGGCAGTTAGGCATGTAACGTGGGCACTGCGCAACAAAATCTCGTTAATGTAAGTGCTTCGTATTTTCAAAATTTCGCTTCTTGATTTATTTATTTATTTTTGGGAAGACCAACAGCTTTTCTTACATTGTAGAAACATGTTACACATTTGGAAGCCAATTAAAGGTCCTCACGTCTAGCGGTATAGTAGCACTAAAGCTTGAGCACGCAATAATGAACACCTGATTTTACAAATAATAATTAAACTTTGACAAAGATCGGAAAACATCGGATTTGTGCTATTCTGAATAAGTAAGTACTACGCATAATATATATAATAAGAAAAATGAATAAAACATGTAACAATCTAGTCAACAAAGAAGTCTCTGCACAGTAATATAAATAAAATAAAAATAAAATAAAGTTAGATAGAAAATTTTCATTTTTATTTACAATTTAATATGTTTCAACAAGGTTTGGATGTTAATAAATTACTGAACTGACTAATTGGCATCAATGTAAGTGATGGCGTGGTCGACGATGGAGAATGCTTGCCATAAGGTTCTCTTAATACTTAATAATGTAACTTTACGAATTACTTACTTCACTTAGAATAAGTATCTATTTATTCGTAGCCCTGGGCATGTTCCTCCTTCAAAGTTTACAAATCCGTTAAGCGATTTTATCTAATTCGTCCAATAGTTGTGTCTAATTGGAAAATATAGTGATATTAGAGTGTTTCAAGTAATGAATAAGGCGTTTGTATATGTACATATTAGTTACGCCATTTCACGAAATACATCCTTGCATTAGTGAGATTTCAAATGCGAATTAAAAATTAAACTGTTAAAAAAGCCACAAGTGTGTACAGCAACGTTTTATTGAAACATAAAACGATTTGGCAAACCATAATTACACATTACTGTTTCCAATAAGCAGGAATTGTATCAAGTAGGATTCAAATCAGCGGATCAAAGACCGAGGCGGACTTCGCGGAAGATTTATTAAAAACAAACACGTGCTCAGACTTAAGCGTTTTACGGGTTGATGACTAAATAAAAAGTGCCTCATTTTGACACGAATCTGGAGTTTATTATATGGGACAAATGTGACCTGACGGCCGTAACCTGACACCGTGCCGTCTGTCGACCGACACTCGTCTTGTTTGATCTACTGAGAGCTTTTTAAACTTTTTATGTCTCACTTTAGTGCGTTTTAGGCGCCTTAACTGCTGAGTAAACATGCAGGATTATCTCAAGCTGCCGCAATGAGAAGACACGCACGCGCTAGCAAACTTTATGTTTTGACACTTTCATTTGTTTTATGAAAACACTGTCTCGTCAGCGTTGCTTTATGGATAATGTAAGCCGCTTGTGAAGTTCAAGCTACTTTAGCAGTAGGTACCTATGTTATATTTTATTACCTTAGGTATCGTATCTTTTTGTTGAAACTAATTAATTTAATATTATTGTACCTACGTTCAGTCATTCATTGATGCGTTGTTGCTGCTGTTTCGCAGAAGAGCTTTTGTTTTGTTAAAAGTACCCGAGAACTACTCGCGAAGTGGTGGAACGCTCAGTAAATAGACAAAGTATTTATGCAGAAGGTAGACAACATTAACAAAATATTTGTAAGTATAAAAAAAAAATACATAAAATATTTACTTACATGACTTAGGTATTTTAAACCTTAATAACTTTCAATTTGAGCCCAAACTATAAGCAACACTTGACCTGAGCATTAGCGAAAAGGTTAGAAGCCCTGTGCCGGGGCCTACGCAAACTCAACTGACAGTCCCTACAAATATTTATCATCATTATAGCTTTGCTAGCGAAACACACAACTTTTCACTATTAAATTATATTTTTCATGCAGTTCATGCTCACCAGTGCCATTATTCTAAAACTAGAGACTAAACTAGAACAGCAGTTGTATTTTATTTCAATGGCTCTGTATCAAAATCAAGAAAAAAAAGAGGTTAGCTAACTAACAAGTAATAAGTATTAATGCATTTTCAGTGGATAGGTGGTATAAAAAAATATTAGAAAGATTCGAATTTTAAAAACTCCACGTTAGCGGATAAATTGCGGTTTTGCACTCAGATTTTGAATAGCAAATAGAATCTTTCCAAGCTTGTGTGGTGAAAATAATATTACTTACAAGTAATTAGATAGCTCCTATATAGAGTTCTTATATATTCTATTTAAATTTTTTCATCAATTTTTTTTCAATAAGTAATGATGTATTTTTATACATTTAAGGCTATTACAAAAGTAATAACGTATTAGAGTTTCGATATAAATGATAGTTCACTCTTGCCGAACGCTTTTAGGGCGTTAAGCGGTCGGATTTTTAAATAAACATTTTTAATGATCGGCCCGCGTTCGCACCAGGTGCACCCATACGGTTGTTCGGCCCTCTCTCCCCACTCTTCCTTTCCCCGTACTACCCTAATCTTACTACGCTTTTGTTCCAAAAACAGTAACCTATTTATTTTGTAAGTAATCGAGCCCTTTCTTTTATAGACGTTGATAGTAAGCGGGAGGAAGGAAACACAATATTGGTCAGGAAATCCGTAACCGGTACTCTGAAGCCCCGGCCGCACAGTGGTCCCATTTTGAAAAAAGGTGGACTTAGGACCGAAAGTCGGAATTTCGGGCTGTTTTTTTTTTATAGAATAGGTCTTAACTATCCTAACAACATCTATTCTATAAAGAAAATCCGTAGGATGCATAGTTTTCGAGAAAAAAAATAATCTTTTTTTTCTTGTATGGAGAAAAACATACTTTATTATTTTTCTCAAGTTGGGTGAAATAGTGACGGCTTTTGTTGATATTTTATGAAAGCCCTAGTGGTATTGTATCCAGAAAAAAATAAAACCAATGCGGTCACCTGCGGCCGCGGGAATAATCAGATGTCAAAAATTGATTAATTTTATTTGCGTATTTTGCAAACATTGTTCGTTTCTGGCCAATTATTTATGTATATTAGGTTAGCGCTCCATACTTTAATTCGAACTATTATATAACATTTCAAAAAAATTAATCAAAATCGAGTTATTTTTTTTTATAATTGCTGTTTTATTCATGAAAATGCACGCATACATGGTTAATTCAAAATGCAAATCCTATATTACTCAGTATAATGTACAAAATAAACATGCACGTACCTAAAACGTAAAAAAAAATATTTTAGTTTTTCGTTTATGCTTACTAAAAGTCACCGGTGATGGTTACCGACATTACTTACCTACCACTGGCGGGCATTATCTGCATAATCGATTTCTTGCTTTGTATTTTCAAAACTGGTTTTGCGACAGCATTTTCACAACCGCGGTTGTTGAATGCGAGGCAGGATATAAACAAACGAGTCACATCTGATACTAGCTATGACTGGTCGCTAGCTGGTCGCTTTGTTCCTGACAAATCCTGACAACAGGATAACTCGTATATGCATGCAAGTAACTACCCCCTAAACATAAAAGTGATATAGCTCATCAATAATAATTGGCGTATGTTATACACCAATAATGTTTGTTATTGGTGTGTGTTTTAATCTTATGTAGTTGTGTACGTATGATTTTCTACCAGAAACATAAGATAAATGTGTAGCCTTGAAAAGGGCTGTTTTATATGTAGTTTTTTAAAGGATAAAATAAATAAAAAATTATAGCATTGGATCTGGTATATTTTCATTTTCTACTCTTCTTCCACGTATACGCACTCCGAGTCTATTTCGAGCAACTGAATTGCCTCAGGAAGCATCTCTAGATGATTAGGCTTTGAAAATTTTGGTCTAAGCCATGATATGTGGGGGTCTGAACTTATTAAAAGCCCGTGTAGTATGTCCTCGTTTGTTTGGATCCTTCCTGTCTTTCTCGTGTTCTTCTCTCTTACGTTCCGGAAGTCTTTATTACGAGCCTCGGAAGCTTCCTCCGACAAGGACCCTAAAAATAATAAAAAATATGCTATAATTATACGTTGAAGTTGACATTGAAACTATTATTTTAGTGTTTATAGATTTACAGTTAGTTAACTGCTTTATATTTCATTTGTCTTGATCTATTATTACTTACCAATAGGCAGAACTGAAAAATGACTGTAAATATCTGCTCCGTGCATCAGAAGTTTGTGGACACTAACAGGCATGTAGTACCACGGATAGAAATGCACATACAGTTCTGCTGTTTCTTTGCAATAACGTCTAAAGTTCGCAATATTGACGTTCTTTCCTGAAGATATAACTTGCAGAATGACAGAAAATCGGGGTAACAAATCTTCATCAACTCCAGTGATTCTCGATGATCTTTTATAATCTCGGAAAAAACGTCTTGCAGTGTTTCCATCGTTAGTTGTTCCAAAGCCCTGCAAAGAAGAAATTAAGTTAGTAGGGCATACAAAAACAGACGAGTATATAATATAAAGGAAGCAAATTAAAGGAAAAATTACCTGTTTTACAATATCGATGAGTATTCCAGTCTGTTCCCGAAACTCTTGTTGTGTGGCATTTTTCTTTGCTTGCTTCAATTCCTTGTGATCGCCACGAGCACTCCAGCGCTGGAAGTCCATATTATAAGATATATGAAGTAGACACTCCATACATCTTATCTTCATATGTAACGATGAAATTCCATATTGGTACAAATCCTGTCGAAGCGGTCTCGTGGCCAAAAGCTCCAAGTTATTCATTTCACTTGGTTTCGCCAAGCAAATGGGGCACGTTGCTGATGAAGGTACATCTGCAATAATATTCGCCACTTTCCCATCGATCATAGTCATGTGCAGTTCGTGGGCTATCTCCACATCACCACAATTTGTTGGTACCAATTTTGTAATTTGGCGCTGCATTTCTAAGTGTTCCCCTTTTATGAACTCCGCAGTCTCTGAAGTAAACGTGAATTTCACTGGCCGACAGTAATGTGGTGAGCAAGGATTTGGGTTTTCCCAAATAATCATTTCTCCCCCATCAACTAGTCGGAGTGGGACGATGCTGATCAATACAACAGAGGAATCGTCAAACTCAGGAGCTGAGACTTGTTTGTAATTACTCTGTTACGATGCTCCGTCAAGGCCCCATTTCCATATCAACTTTAGTCCTTCGTTGGTTGAACTTGTGATTGGTCTTAAGTCTAGCAAAATTCTTTCCACTGTGTGGTTAAGAAGTCCTTGCAACCTGAAAAATAAAATAAATTAATAAAAGTAAGCTAATGAAGCTTAAAAATTTTAAAACAACATATAGGATAATTTTATAAATACCTTATGCGAGCTCCCATTTCCGTTACTTCCACGTGTTCTTCAGATGGGTAACATCTCTTTTTAGCGTCAAGTAACTTGTGATAAGACGGAAAGGCAGCTGAACAATTTTCATCCTTCAGAAACATTCTCAAGGATAAGTATTGCCATTTGGATAGGCTAAGGGCTGTGTACAAAGCCAAAGATGTATCCTCTGCTATACTGACTACTTTTTCTTCCTTGAAAAGGAGTTTTGTTACATCTGATACAACTTCGGGAGTCTCGCACAGATATTCCACAATCTTCGCTAAAGCATATTTTCCATTTTCTTTTAACTTGGAAATAAAATAATACTGTAGTTCTTCTTCAGAGTTATCGTTAACAAAGACGCTGGAACGTCTTTTCTTCTGTTTGTTGCCCAAATCGGCAAAGGGCACTCTAACTTCTTTTACAGTAGAGGTACCTGCTTCCGCAGTGCAGACAGATGGAATAGCAACCGGCAGTAATTCCGGCTCTTCAACTAAGTCCTCTGGCATTCTCATTGTAGTAACAAGATCAACCGTATTGCAAGTAGGCCAATTAATATTGGTCTCTAACCACTTGCGGTTGTTTTCCCGATTCATAAATGTCTTCAAGTTTCTGCTTGCATCTTTCCACTTCTTAGTTACAAGATTGGTGAATAGCCGACAAAACTCCTTAATTGTTTGATGGTCATCTTCAGATATTTCACATGGTATTTTGGAAACTATAAATTCACACAATTTATTGTAATCCTTAAGATTTCCACTATCTTTAAGAATCAAGAACATATCAAAATATGTGCCTAAGCCAGCCATTGCAAATTCAAAATAGTAATTTTTAGTACTTCACAGTTAGCGATGAATCAATTTAAATTAACATTGCTCTGTATTTAATACGCCATAACAGATAGGTCATTAGTCACTATGTGCAAGAGCAAGGTAATAGTAAACGACCAATCACAGCCATTTATCAAAAATGACTCATTTGTTTGTATAGATAAAGTCCGCCAATGGGAGCTAAGTAACGTGTAATAAGTAATCAGGAATCTGCACAAACAAATGAGTCATTTTTTCTGGTAGAAAATCATACGTATACAGATGACAGAAAGATTAAAACACACCAATAACAAACATTATTGGTGTATAACATACGCCAATTATTATTGATGTAGCTATATCACTTTTATTTTTAGGGGGTAGTTACTTGCATGCATATACGAGTTATCCTGTTGTCAGGATTTGTCAGGAACAAAGCGACCAGCTAGCGACCAGTCACAGCTAGTATCAGATGTGACTCGTTTGTTTATATCCTGCCTCGCATTCAACAACCGCGGTTGTGAAAATGCTGTCGCAAAACCAGTTTTGAAAATACAAAGCAAGAAATCGGTTATGCAGATAATGCCCGCCAGTGGTAGGTAAGTAATGTCGGTAACCATTACCGGTGACTTTTAGTAAGCATAAACGAAAAACTAAAATATTTTTTTTTTACGTTTTAGGTACGTGCATGTTTATTTTGTACATTATACTGAGTAATATAGTATTTGCATTTTGAATTAACCATGTATGCGTGCAATTTCATGAGTAAAACAGCAATTATAAAAAAAATTACTCGATTTTGATTAACTTTTTTGAAATGTTATATAATAGTTCGAATTAAAGTATGGAGCGCTAACCTAAAATACATAAATAATTGGCCAGAAACGAACAATGTTTGCAAAATACGCAAAAAAAATTAATCAATTTTTGACATCTGATTATTCCCGCGGCCGCAGGTGACCGCATTGGTTTTATTTTTTTCTAGATACAATACCACTAGGGCTTTCATAAAATATCAACAAAAGCCGTCACTATTTCACCCAACTTGAGAAAAATAATAAAGTATGTTTTTCTCCATACAAGAAAAAAAAGATTATTTTTTTTCTCGAAAACTATGCATCCTACGGATTTTCTTTATAGAATAGATGTTGTTAGGATAGTTAAGACCTATTCTATAAAAAAAAAACAGCCCGAAATTCCGACTTTCGGTCCTAAGTCCACCTTTTTTCAAAATGGGACCACTGTGGGCCGGCTTGATTGAAGTCGTTTCAAACACGTATTATGATATCAATTACGCTGAGTAAAAAAAATGAAAGTACAAGTATCATAAATGAAAATGGAGAAAAACAAAATATGAAGGTAGTTTGTAAAGTGTTGCATAACAAATAGTTTACAAGCTCACAATGACTTGTCTTAATTTAAAGCGTTTGTTCTTCGGGCTATCACATCACAGCGTAGGCCGCGTAGGCGCAGCTAACTATGCTTTGTTCTGTGGCAGTGATGCAAGAGCTTTAACAATAGCTTCGATATTATGTGTTATTGTTTTGCCATCACCGAGGCAGGTTGAGAACGTGTCATGTCCCCGGGCTACAGCTTGTCGACGATTATTTATGAAGTAATTTGTTAGCGAAAATGTCACGTGGGTGCTACAAGTAAGCTGGAGGGTCTCTACTCCTTGAAACGGCGTACTCTGGTTCTCTGGTTTACTTGTAAGCGCTAACAGGCTTATTAATAAACGGGTATTAGTCTCGGATTATTTACTTCAGCTTTTGTCCTTTTTTTGCTACTGGAATATTTAGTTGGATCGAAAGAGACAAAAGATGGTGTAACTAGTCTAAAGCTAGTTCGTGTTTATTAATAAGGCTGTAACAGGCTTATTAATAAGCGGGTATTAGTCTCGGATTAGTTACTTCAGCTTTTGTCCTTTTTTTGCTACTGGAATATTTAGCTGGATCGATAAAGACAAAAGATGGTTTATTAATAAGGCTGTAAGAGTATAAGACCGATCACCAATTAGAGAAAAATTCTAAAGATTTCGTGCCAATGCCTTTTTTTAATTTCTTCTGTACACAGTAATAAGTTGCTCTACTTATTGTTATTCTACTTATAAATAAATAATTTTTCGTTTCCATAGGTTCGTTAGTAACAGGCAAAAAAAATTTACTCCCTAGAAGATAAATGCAAATGCAACTTTATCCCCAGCTCTGGCACGAAAACATTATTATGTAGAGGACTGTATTTCAATATTTTTTATCAGATTGTGCCTCGTGGCTATATTAAACTAAACAACGATTATCGACTAGAGGCACCCTCACTGGAAATTTTCACGCAGAAAGTTAATTTTTTTAGGATGAAAAATCTTATAATTGTTCCGGCATTAAAAGCAGCCTGTGTGCAAAATGTCATGGCGTGACAACCGTAAACAAAACAACCTCGGTGCTATCACGTGCGGCGACCAAGCACAAATTATTGACACAATGATTTTGAGAGGGTTTTACAGTTAAAAAACGCAGTTCATATTTGATGCAGTTTAACATAAAACTGTGTGCGCTTGAAATTATGTGAGCTTTTTTGTGGGTTAAGTGAATAGGCAAATAAAAAAATAAAGATTTATTTATAACATTAGTCTGGCTATTCAATTAATGCGTAAAAAAATGTAGTCACTGAAAATTTAGAGCACTACGTTGACAAAGGGTTTTATTTAGAAAAAACAAACTAATTGTTACACAGATTTCGTGATCGTTCTTCTTCGTTTTATTTCCTACTAGTTGCGCCCCGCGGTTTCACCCGGTTTAATTACTTACTCATCCCACGGGAAAATTTCACATTTCCGGAATAAAATGTAGCCTATATGTTAATCCAAGATAAGTCTTAATCTTAAATTTTAGTATAAGCTATCTTGCTACCGAATTTCATGCAAATCCATTCAGCCGTTTGAGCGTGAACAAACATGCACTCAAACACACATACAAACTTTCGCCTTTATAATATTAGTGTGAAGTGTGATGTGATTTACACTATTTTTATTCATGTGATAATTTTATGTGACGAAACACGTTGCATTTGGTGTTCAAAAATGTTGCTTTTTGTTGATTTTGTGATCAGACTTACGCTTTAAGTAGGAAAGGGATTTAGGAAACGTTGTCTTTGATTTAATTTACCAGGCTTTTATAGCAGGATTGTTAAATTCTAATAGATAAAATGCTTATCCTTGTGTAATTCAGGTAGATACTATTTTTAATTGTAAAAGTAAAGATGGATAAATGGTAGATACACTTATATTTATATAGACAAATAGGAAACTGAACAAAAAATACTTTCAGCAGACTGCTTTCATATCTTATTTTGTGATCGAAATCTTTTATGTTCGAAGACCAAAAGTAATCCCCTGAACCAGACCCTATACGGTCTCGTTTACTGGGTGTAATGTAATTGATATTGTCGTGGCATTTGTGGTCACACGGAATACTTGATCTTGTGCAAAATATTTATTCTTATAAGTACCAGTCAATAGGTACACTGGAATTCAAAAAGGTACATTTTTTTCGATTTTGATTGGTATCATCTCATCTCATATCTGTGGAGACATTCAATTTCTGCATAAATCATTGTTCAACGTACAATAATTTAATATCTGCTGATAAAAATAGCGATAGATACGAAAAACGGTGCTAAATAAAACTATTTCAAGTCGAATCTAAAAAATAGATCAGAATATTTACTATAAAATAAACAACTCTTGCAAATAAACTAAGAAAACAAATTAAGTCCTGTTTATTAGCAAATTAAAATAATTTCCTCTAAAAAGGCTTTTCTTATTATTTGCTAAGGAATACTTAAATAGAAAAAAGTCTGACGCAAATTTGAAATTACCATTTTTATAATTTGTGTTGTTTAATTATATATTAATATAAAATCTAAATCTAGTATGTAAGGTAGATAAGGTAAGGTCTAGTAGGTAGTACGTAAATTGATCATTTATTTATAAATGTTGTTTACTTATATACTTTTTAAATCACTATATTGTTCTATATGTGATATAAATTGTAGATAACTACAATAAGTAAGTATACTGCGAATTTGACATATAACAAACTGCTATCAGGAAATAAATGATAAGAATGGTAAATACACGAAAACAAGATGCGAGCTAGCCGTGTATTCACCATTATGAATCATACGGACGTTATTAAGTCCATGAATATATAGTTTTCATATACAAGTACGATTAGTTGTTGGTTATCCCACTGTCCAATTTATAGGGACCTATCAGTAAACCGATAATGACTAAGATATTACAAAATCAGAACTTTTTAAGTGAAGCTTTGATAAAGTGAAATTGAGACGATCGAAGTTGCCTTGACCCCTTTTTCCAAAAAGGATACCATAATTCATTATGATAAGTTTAGATTTATTTATTTCTTCCTCAATAAACACTAATTAAAGTACTTATTTTACACGACGTAGGTACCTATTTAGTTAACACGCTTATAAAATTAAACATGGTTAGAATGACAATAGACTCCATTAGAGCGAGGTTAACGGAAAGATACTACCAGCATTTTTATTGCTCTTAACGATAATAGTGGTGTTAAATCTGACACAAAATTTCTTCTAATTAGGCCCGTTAAAACCATTCATTGTTATGCCCTACCCATTTGTGAGGAGTGAAGATATGTGAGATTGATCCTCTGTTTGTCAAAACAATCCAGCGACCGAAATAAGCGATGGCTGACTGAATATTCTCACGCACACGATTAAAGAACTCTGACTTAGAAGAGAAATAAAGATGACACTCTCAGAACCAGAAAGTTAAGCAAATAGAAGGGTGTAGTTAGTTCAAAAATTATTCTTCCCATAGAAAGTCTGCTTAATCCACGATCAAAGCATATTAACTTCGCTACTCTATTTTGGACTATAGTTTAGAAATAACACGCAGAGTAAGAATGTCCTATTTTTGTGGAGATCTAAAGTAATTTCACAATCTAGATCGCAAGTTCGATCACAATCTCGAATCTAGATCTGTGATCTATAATCATAATTAATAATCTCTCTGTAGCAGATCTCCGTAAGGAATTTATCTATTACTTTTTGGTACCCGACACAATTTCTACTTACGCTTAGTAGGTAAACTGGTTAAAAATAAATTGATAAATATCATTTCATTTTGATCCTAAAAAACGTTTAGGTTAAGTTTCGTCCCCTTGCCAAATATCTAATAGTCTGACAAGACTAAATACTAAACTGTCATGACAAGAGTTAGAATATCAAATTGAAAAAATGTCCAAAGTTCATTCTTTTATTCCAGTATAAGTTCTATGTTTTTTCAAATTTTGTTTCGTATTCTCTAGGATATTCTGATTTGATGGGATCCGCAGTAAGGAGAATGTGGTAAACAATACGGTAGATGTAATACAGTGAAGTGTGAAGTAAAGATAAGCGTGAATAGGTATTTACTTGGCTAGCATGCTACACCTTCGATCGCATCGTCACTACCCATCAGGTGAGAGCGCGGTCAAATGCTAGGCAATTTTGAAGTAAAAAAAAAAAAAACTTTTCAAATGTAAATAGCTCAAGAGGTAAAATGGGTTGATTTACCAGGCATTGTTATTATGCCTCGTAAGTATAAAACAACTATAGATTTTCAATAGCAATATCTGAATGATTTCCGTTAGATAGAACGGTTCATTGATTGTGCAATACGACCGAGATCCGAGTAAATGGATATCATTACAGGCCCTTTATAAAACTCACACTCGATCGTAAATTCTTATTATCATAACTCCAATGCGATATACAAACCAATAAGTGTTTAGTTTAAATATATCTCTGGAACAGTGGCATATTATTACCGTAGCAACTATCGTTTAATCTGTGTATTTACTGCAGCTTGTGAAAGAGAAGGAAGCTTCTTCTCTACTGTTATTGTAACCGAGTTTTAAAGATTGCTAATGTAACTTGTATTTTGTTGTAAATTCTAAAAGCATTCAAATTATGAAGCCATTGATAATAAAGATGTGAGACAGCTGGACAACAATGCTTTGCATAGAAAATCACTTCAAAATCTACATAAATTATTTACTACCGTAATTTGTTTTTTCATGTTTGAATATTTTTGTCTAGTTTTTTTTACTTCAAACTTGTCTAGCATTTGACCGCGATCTCACCTGATGGGAAGTGACGATGCGATCGAAGATGTAGCATGCTAGCCAAGTAAACATACCTAGTCGTAGTTTGTCAAGCATACCTAGGTATCTTCTTTTACCATAACTCGATAGCGTGGCCAAGCGGTTTCACCCGCAATTTAACAATTTTCCCGCAATAACTCTTAATTTTCCAGAGTAAAAGTTGTACGGTTAGCCTATCTCAAATGCAGTTTATAGAAATCTTCTTACTAGGCTACGCTGATGTTTTAGAAAGTCGTTCGCAGTGCAATGTCAGAAAAAACTAAATAATTAAAAATATCCAATAGCACCACTACTCTTAACCTACCCTATATTAATCACGGAGCTATAAACAATATGTGTGCAAAGATTCATCCAAATCGATTCAGCAGTTTTGTCGTAAATAACAACAATAAAAACAAACAAACATTTCACAACAGAATTAATGATATCAAAACCTTAATTTTATTACCTATTATATGAGTAGGATGGGGCCCACTTTAATATTACAAAAAATACTATCTAGTTTTTATTTTCATTTCATGAAAAACGAATTTCAAATAAGTATTATTTAGTTTAGATTTAAATAGTTTTAATCATTATATTTTGTTTATTCACATAAAAAAATAAGTATTAGGTTATTAATTACCTTAGTAAGGTATTATATCTATTCGTTTCTTACCTATTAAGTATACTTACCGACTGGCCCGATAGCTCAGTTGGTAGTATCCCTGCCTTCTGAATTGCAGGTCGTGGGTTCAATTCCCGCCCAGGACAAACATTTGTGTGATGAACATTGATGTTTGTTCTGTGTCTGGGTGTTATATTGTATTCTATGTATGTATTTACAAAAAAAAGTATCTAAGTATTGTATCAGTTATCTGGTTCCCATAATACAAGCTTTGCTTAGTGTGGGGCTAGATGGTGCTGTGTGAAATGTCCACACATATTTATTTATTTATTTATTTACTTACTTTTTCTTATATGTCCTAGTTCTTTACTTCGAATCTTGTAATGTACATTATACACATGATGGGTGGACAAAGTGCAGTAATGATTATGATTGACAATGCAAATTGGGTCAAGCACGTGCAGGGAACAATCTAAACGTGAGCTCATTTTCTAAAAGCTTAGTAAGGCCCGTACCGTGTAGTAGATATATTGAAAATGGAGTTTTGGCGGGAACGCGAAAAAGATTGCGTCACCGCATTGTATTATTTTCCAAAACTTGTGTTATTTTCAGTGTTAGTGCATAAAATTGGTGGCATTTTATACGTTAAGTGCTGGATCACAGGCGTGAGTGTGGGAAAATGGTATAATGATGGTGAAACGTTTCTTTTCGTTTTGTTTCCAAAACTCCATAGAAGCTTCAGGTAAAGTTGCCACCACTTTACTAGGAATATGGCTTTGACTAGACTATGACTTGGCTATGACTTGACTTGATGACTTCGACTGTGACTTGACACATATTTGCGTGAAATATAATTAACTTGATAAATTAGCCTTGATATTAGCCAGTGTCAAGTAATTGATAATTTATCAAGTTTTATAAAGTGTGGAGCCAAATGTAAAAAAAAAAAATATATTGAAAATGCCAGAAAACGAATCATTTTCGCTATCTCCATCAGAAACAAATGGAATTCGTTAAGCAACTAATCATGACTAGTACAATATGTTTGTGTTTAGATTTCCATGATAACCTTACCTCACCACTCATTTCATTCGTAGATAATTTTCCAGTGCGTAAATCGAATCGAGAGACTGTTATTCCTATAAAGTAGGAATATGCATGATAGTAGGATCGCAAACACAATCAACTGAAACTCTTCAAATTCAGGATTGATTCTGCGAAACTCTCCAGTTGGTTTACAAAAGCAGATTGGTTGGACACGTGTTGCACTGCTGCAGTTTGACGGCCAAATCAATTATTAATGCAATATGAAATGAACAATAATTTTCAATAGGCGGATTTTGATGTTATCGATCTGATGTGGGGCATCAGATCTAAGGCTGGGGTAGCTAGACAAAATAAGAATACCTACCTACTTACTATATACTTATTTTGTGTTATTCCTTTCTGTACAACGTTGTCTGCATGAGATCGCTTCGAGTGATAAGACGGCCCATTACACTTCATTTCGTTTTTAATTATTAGTGATGTGGTGTTTCTATAAAGCGTTTATCTATCTTCTACTTTACTCATATTGGGCATGGGCATAAAAATATGCATCCTGAAAGCTTTTTTAACTTTATTCTATTATAAGATGCCTTGTTCATGTAAATACGCAAATAGGGGTTTTGGCGGGAAAACGAAAAAGACCGCGTCGCCGTATTGTATTATTTTCCAGTGCTGAATTACAGGCATGAGTGTAGGAAAGTGGTATGATGATGGTGAAACGTTCCTTTTCGTGTTGTTTCCAAAACTCCATAGAAGCTTCTGGTAAAGTTGCCGCCACTTTACTAGGAGTATGACTTGACTAGACTAGACCATGTCTTAACTTGATGACTTGGACTGTGACTTGACTTGACACATTATATGATATTAATTAACTTGAGATATTATCAATTACTTGACACTGGCTAAATACACAAAAGTGTGGAGCCAAAACAACAAAAAAAAAACGCAAATAAGATAAAATAATAGTTTATTACGTTTGGAATAGCCATTAACGCTTGATTGAATAATTTATCCGAAATAATCAATATAATATGAAGTAAAAATTAGGGTTAATTTACAAACAGAATCAAAACATTGATAAAATATAACAAGTATTAATGTGGATTGCATACGAAATTCATCGTTGGCTTGGCCGCGGCAGAGTGCGCCACTCTCTACGATAACGTGGCCAAAATAACTCCATGCTGGGCATCTCAAACGTTCAACAGATAACGCAACGCTTCCAAACTTATTTTTATTTTATTACAATACCTACCTACTTACTATATATGCCGTAACGTGCAAAACGCCCGTAAATCGTAACAGCACTCGAGTTCTACAATTACATATGGGTGGTATTTGCGGATGCAGAGAGTAGACAAGTTGATCCATCAGTGGAGACAACACGGTCGTGTCTCTATTACAATTGGTAAAGAACTCGAATATAATTATATGGTAAAGTGCTAATGTGACGTTATTCATTCCATGCGTTGGACAATTAACGTGAAAACGTATTCTAATTTGCTTTAATTACCTGCTTATAGCCTGTTTGACATGGATAACTGGTCGTTAAACACTGTTTGTAGCTTTTGTCCTCGCATTTTATATGCACTTGTGTAGCTACTTGACAAAACCAATGCACATCATGTATGCTAGTAAAGTCACGGAATTGCCCTTAATTGCCTGTTTGCCAACTATTGGTATATTATGACCACAAACCTAGAATATTTTCGTTACATTATGACAATGATTTGACTTACATTACGTTTTAGTGGTTTGAGATTATAATAGTTAAGTAGTAATCGAAATTTTATCCGGGTTTCTTACACTCACGGCTTTTGATTGATTTTTTCTTTGGCGACAAGAAAGTATCAGTTTCAAATTTTCATATCATAAAACTGATTGATCCAATCCATATGAATATATGTATTGATTGATAGTAATTATTCATATGAAAAAGGGTATAAATCATAATACTACCTACGCAGAGAAAGTTTTGATACGAAATTGTGATTTTACGAAATATACTCTAATTAAATAAATTATAGACGTGAAAATAAATCAAAGTATAAATGTGAAGAATGTAAATTAAACCAACTAAATGACAATTATTGAACGAACGATATGGTTTTAAATATGTTAATGGTTTAAGTATGTATAATATAAGACCAAACTCAACATTTACTCCGAATTTGACGGAAGTAAAGCATTTAATTTTATGGTGGCGAGTTTATCATTTCCGCGTTACTAATTCTCAGTTCTAAGGTATTTGATGGCAGAACAGCTGCAAAAGTTTATATCAAAAAAGTCATAGATAAAGGAACAAAGTGGACAGAAAGGTGCAAAAAGATCCATCAATGAATCTTTACAATAGATTTTATTTTATTTATTTATTTATTTATTTCTTCAAAAATAGAATTGTAGCATCATTCATTAATTTCACAGACCAATTAGTAATAGTGGTTTTAGTGGATCGAGGAGATCTACTAATAAAGATTTAAGCTAATTAGGTTCAAAGTGTGGTCCAATTGTGTAACTGGCCCAATTGGGCCGTACGCCACCCGACCGATCTATATCTCTGTCTATTAATGTTTATCAATTAAAAAATGTATTATCATTATTATTATTTATTATTTCAGAAGCTGCGAGACAACGCAGAGAAGCTAGCACGGGTCCCCCGGGAAGAAGCGCGACCGGAGCAAAATGAGCAAGCAAGTAGGACACATTCCTTATCTTTACCACCTACTCAGCTCATCTGTTATTTTTGTAGATAAGCTTGTTTGTAGAATGCTTGACAAAAATTATGACAAGGCGCGGATAAGCGGGGTAACGAATAAAACTTACTGATCATGTTATCTATGCTAACGAAATTTTCTTAATCAGTGTTTTTATTAGTTAGGTATTACGTAACGTAATACTGATATCTACTTATACTTAATAATTATATAGAATTGAATAGAAGATTGCGATATTACACACCAAATCAAATAACACACGAAGACACATTTACCTTCTATAAAGCAATGCAAAAGTGTATTTTTTTTTGTAAAAGTATGCAAATAGCCTCTGGTCTAAGTTTTAAAATAAGAATGAACCCCGCGGTGCCCCTCTAGTTACATTATAATACCAAGGACTACAAGGAGGCCAATATTCTTTTAAATAATACCTTTTTTCCAGCCCTGTACTTCGCAGAACAATGTACGGCTCAATCGTGCGACAAGGAGCAGGCATGCATGTCGATCAACGCGACGCACAACTACTGCCGCTGCACCTCTAACGGACTCCCTGCCCAACGGGGTTTCCCGTGCCCTCGGAGCATCGGTAAGGAGATCATGAGGGGCGTGCCATACCTCTCTCAGCTAGTTAATGAACCCACCAAAGTTCCTGACTGCGATAGACATACCCCTTCTCTGCTCGATCTTCTACTGAGTTCAAAACCAGATCTGTATCGTGTCGGATGTGGCGCTACTTCGCTCTTTCTATCTGTATTTATGCTCATTCGTTCCGCATGACCAACGTCCATAACATACTAGAAGGCGAAAATTTTGGCATTATCGGTCAGCTGACGGGGAGATTTACGCTGCCTATTAAAATTAGAATTAGTAACCCAAAATAGTGGTCAAAATGATCATGAGTTACTACTTGGGTACGCGTTGAAATACACACTCGCAGATGATTTGCAGTTTTCAAACATTACCTACTAACTGTCGCAAACCCTATTACTATACTAATGTATAAAAGTGAAATGTCTGTTCTTTTGTTTGTATGTGTGACTTTGACGCCATAATGGCTGAAATATTGTATACAGATTGCTGACACAACCGAGATTAACATTTGATTACTTTTCATCCTAGGAAATGGGAAATTAAGAGATCCCTATTTTACTAGGTGGTAGGACTTTGTTGCAAAGTTCGTCTAGGTAGGTACCACCGCTTTGCCAGTAATTCTGCCGCCAAGCAGTAGTGCAAGCACTACTGTATTCCGGTTTGAAGGGCACTGTAGCTAGTGAAATTACTGTAGCAATTGAGACTTTATGATCTGATCTCACAGTCGAGTAATCTTATTACCAGACTGTGCTGATGTCTCAGGATGATGTGCGCAGTGCAGTGTCGCTTGAAACTCTATGTTTTAGGGTTCCGAGTGACACTGTTCTGTTATGGGCGGCCGTGGCGCTTAACATCAGGTGAACGACTAGCTCGTCACATCATTCAATAACATAAAAAAACCCTTGGGAAATTGCGGTGTGCCTCTAGTTAAATTGTCAAGGTCTACAAGGAGGCTGAATTTCTTTAAAAAAATCCTTTTTTTTCAGCTCTGTACTTCGCAGAACGATGTACGGCTCAATCATGCGACAAGGAGCAGGCATGCATGGCGATCAACGCTACCCACAACTACTGCCGCTGTACCTCTAACGGACTCCCTGCCCAACGGGGTTTCCCGTGCCCTCGGAGCATCGGTAAACCGATTTTATTATAATTGATAAATCAATCAGTATTTCAAAACGGGCTCATTTGAGTTGCATAATATGGATTTCGGTTCAAAGCCAATACTTATAGTTTATAGTAACATAATTTTGAAATTGCTATGAGATTAGCAGGTTTTTCTTAACGTATGCTATTACATTTACGTCGTAATTTTGTACCTCTATGTACAGTACAAGTCTATTCTAATGTACGTTACTGTAACTTTAACTTTGTCCAGTATCTTGTCCTGCCGCGGGAATCCGCCGCCTCCGGGCTATGAGCGGGATACTAAAATCCATTGTAGAGATCCATTGGCGTTGTACTGGATTTCATACAAATTAAATATTTGTATAAAATCCAGTACAACGCCAATGGATCTCTACAATGGATTTTAGTATCCCGCTCATAGCCCGGAGGCGGCGGATTCCCGCGGCAGGACAAGTATATGTGTGTGTTTGAGAAAAAAAGCGCAAATACTTGTTCTGTGCCTGGGTGCTATGGGTACATGGTATCTCGTAGTTCCTGGGTCCCTAGACACGGAATCCTAGTTAGATCTAAGTATGGGATCGTTGGGTGCTATTATTATTATTATAGTACCACAACCTATGTACCTATAAGGATAACTGTTTTTATTTGAATAGATTAATATTTTCAGATTTTCATCAAAATCGGTTAAAAGATTTAGTTTGGTTTTTAAATCTAAATAATTGGAAAAAATATATAAATAGATGATAAATCATCATCCAAGTATTTATTAGGTTACACAAATAATTGGTGTACTTAATGCAATCAAGCTTAAACATAAACTAATATATAATAAAAAGGTTAATTGAACGGGTTGTGAACATAATTCTAGGCTTCAGGTGAATAAGCATTAGGTAATAATAAGATTATGTTTATTTAAGTAGGTACGCTACTCAAATTTCACCTGTAATACCTACTTGTCATGGGCGATATCTATAAATTGTAAGCTATTACAATAAATATAGGTAGCAAGCTAATAACTGTTTGTAATATTATATTATGACGAGCTTCTGCCCACAGCTTCGCCCGCGGCGTGGCCTTTAGGAAAATAATTCAACTACCCATTTCACCCTCTTAAGGGTGGAATTTCGAAAAATACTTTCGTCATAACATCTGCCTGCATGCCAAATTTCAGCCCGATCCGTCCAGTAGTTTGGGCTGTGCGTTGATAGATCACTATGTCACCTTTGAGTTATATATTTAGATGACCATCGAAATTTTGATTCAGAGAATAGTATTTATTCAAGTAACAACTATTACCTTAATATGGGTATACCTCCTAGTCAACTTTTCTATGTAAAGTGTATTGATTGCTTTTTATTCGTTTTAATTTTTATTAGGAACTAAAATCAACAACAAACAACAATCGTTGAACTCCAAGCAAACTTATACACTAATATATTATGTACTAGTCCATGTAATATCACAGTTAACATTATTCCAGTTCCGGGTTTCATTCCGAAGCCGATCCGCGGTGTGATCCCACCCCAGCGATCGTCGAATGCCTTCGATAGATACGCGCCGTCAACGCCCACGGGACAGGTACACCCATTCATCTTAATTAAACTTTTATCTCCTTATCTATGTTGGCCTACAAGCATGTCAGATCTGATGAGAAAACCGCTGATTAGAAAATTTAGGACACAGACACATAATGGAATATATACGCTTAAAAATTCATAGCAAACGACCAACACCTCATTTTATGTAGTAGGATACTGAAGCAGTTCACTTCCAGTTAGGATGTTTAAACTTCAATAACGAAAGTGCTTTGACCAGACGACTGAAGTAAACCTTTTTTAGTTTAGCTCCATCTATCGGCCGGTATAATTTTCTTTTTGCTTTGTTTAATATTATTGTCGCCATCTTGACAATTGTAAATTGTCATTTTACCGGATATACCAATATAATAATATAAATTTTTAACTTTGTTATGCTGGCAATGGAGATATACTCACGTAGATCTCCATTGTGGATCAACTTCCGTTCGCCTCCCTACGCATTCACCAGCTTACTCCCCAAGTGAAGCGTGCGTAAAGAAATTACAAAGGCCTCAAACTTCGAGTGTATAGATCACATTATACATCATATCATACTATATATATATATATAGTCTACAGAACGCTTACGTAGTAACCGTGATATTTAGTTGATAAATCCGGGCTTAGGTTTTATTAGCATAACTTTTCTAATTAAGAGCATTGTAATAATGGGATGATTTTATTTATCTAGGCCCTCAAATACTATACGCTTACGTTTACATTGGTACTTGCCGTCAGTGGGTGCCAAAAACTGGTCATAATATAATAGGGGGAATGGAGGCATACTTTTTCGATATCTAAAAGATGGAATTTCTATAATACTATTGATATTTCAAGCATAATACTCGTAAATATTACTGGGGTTCCTACTAACTCATTAAACTTTACATGAGAAAAGTTAGATTTTCATTTGGAGGCAAATACATCGGGGTTATTGCGAGTCATACTATTTGTACTGTTATTTATTCTGTGGTTGTACTAAAACTACTTTGTATTGCAGGTTTCAAAATCACTAGTCAGTGGCGAGATCTTCGCAGAAGCTACGGCAGGGACTGACACGCATGTTCGTACAGCTGGAGTGGACTCCAGCACAGGGCTACTGTTCATAGCTTTGGCTGGAATTGTAGCTCTGCTTATCATAGTCGTCCCAACTGTAGTCTGGTACCTCAGAAGACGTATTTGCAAAGTAAATGGCAAAACTCAGCCGGTGAGAAATTATCATTCATTCTACATTTGTTACGCTTTATTACGTTCCGATTTATCTTCTTCGGCTCTTATTTACCCATTGACCTTGATGTTTTGTGTTTTAGCGTGTACGACCAGGAGAACCACTTCTGGCTGATCGGTATATCACAAATCCTCAGTATGGGGTTTATGGATCAAATCCGACACCAACACCCGTTGACGACACCAATGAACCACAGGTGCCGCTCTTGGATAGGCACGCTCTCACATTCCTTGAAGAGGTAGGAGAAGGATGCTTCGGAAAAGTCCACAAAGGTAAGCTAATTAGATTTGTTCTCGAATAAAAAAGCATACCTACCTAGTTTAGCTTGTAAAAATCCTATTTCATGTAAGTAGGTTAAATTCTTCATCAAGTATATGCTGCTTTTTTATACTCTACTCGAACCTCCGCATATATTGATAATGCGAGCTGGATGTTTCCTATTCTATAAAAAAAAATGTTTTACGAAACCAACCTAAACTCTCCATTTTGGGTTTCAGGAATGCTACGTGCCAGTAGTGGTGAACAAGTGGTGGCCATTAAAGTACTAAAAGAAAGTGCAAGTCGTAGCGCAGAAGAAGACTTTGTGCGGGAAGTGTCTATAATGTCAGCATTCCGGCACGATAACATTCTGACCCTTGTAGGAGTCGTATACAGAGGTAAGGTTAAAAATATAATAAATGTAGCCTACATAATAGTGTAGGTAATTTGTATTGTTATGAAGGTACTAACTGGTTTTTCATATTTTCAGATGACATTAGCGCGAGCCCATGGATGGTATTCGAGTATATGGAATGGGGTGATTTAGCGGGCGTGCTCCGAGGGTCTCGTGGTGGCGGACGACCAGGACCCAACTTGGATGAGCCGGCTCTCCTTCACGTTGCTTTGCAAGTCGCAAAAGGCATGCAATATCTTGCAACGCGAAGATTCGTACATCGGGACCTCGCAGCAAGAAATTGTCTAGTCGGAGCCAATCTCGCCGTTAAAATCGCAGACTTCGGCATGTCCCGAGATGTTTACACCTGCGATTATTACAAAATGGGCGGTGAACGCCCCATGCCCGTACGATGGATGTCACCGGAGAGTATAGTATACGCCCGCTTTACACACGAATCGGACGTTTGGTCGTACGGTGTGGTTCTTTGGGAGATCTACAGTCGTGGGAAGCAACCTTTCTACGGACACAACAACGATGGTGCGACCAGGTTGATTTTACAGGGTATTTTGCTAATCCCCCCGGAGGAATGTCCGCGATTCGCTTGCGAGTTAATGCGGGCGTGCTGGCAGTCAGACCCCCGCGATAGGATAAGCTTCGACGAGATATGTGGGAAATTGGAGGTGGCAGCGGGAGGAGAAGTACAGAGCGCGCCGACGGGTTTACCAAGGCCTCCGGTGACACCGACTCCCCAAGACTCAGCCGGGTACTTGATTCCCGCTCGGCAGACGCCGGTGGATTACCTGACGCTGTCTCTGCCGGAGCCCGACGCGGAGGACTCGTCAGAGTCGAGCGAGGAGGAGGAGGACGAAGACTACACCTGACAACTAGCGCCGGCACTGACAGCGACCTCGCAGTACGTGCCGGTGCCTGCACCGCAAGCCACCACCGCCTCTGTTGCTCTCACCCACACATTCCTGCCAAGCTCTGCTCACACAGCACAGCTTAGGTTTTGAAAGGACAAATTAATGATGACGCTAAGACCTAGGTGATTTCTCGATTTGTCTGTTTTGTAAATTTCTTTTCTTCTTCTATTCTTCAATTACAGAAACAACAATACTCATCTTAACCTATCTATGCATAATAAGTGTGATATTTTTAAAACAACGATAATTATATACCTAATTAAGAAAAGCATTGATTAAATAATGAAATATCAATGGATATGTAATTATTTTTAAGTGTTGTACCTATGCCAAATATAATAATGGTGAGACTATTCCCAGAACTATCGACATTAGTAAAATACATTTTAATTATTTACATACCTATGAATAAAGCTTGTGTTTATCATTGTGAAGTTTATACGCCTACCTGCATTTTTAACTTAATATGTTACGGTCCATTGTGCAAAATGTAAGACGAAATATTTATCAGATATTTCTATCTATACATACAACATCTATAAAAAAGCTAGGACTGAGTTTGTATTTAATTGATTTATGATTGTATTTATTTAACGTAAGTAAATGTGTAAATAAACTTTCTAGGTTAGTATAAATAGGTACCAATTATTGTTCAAGAGGGATAATTAAGTGAGATGTACCTAAGTACCTAGATATATACCTAACATAAATTGTTTGTAATTGAACAATGATAGTAAAATGGGTTTTTAATTTTGAATCTTTTAAAATTATATCAAATTATTTAGATAGGTGAATAATCAAAGATTTGAATGTTCGTTGTTCAACTCCAATAAATTAAAACAGTTTTTAAAATTCTTTGTTTACTATTTATTTATTCAACAAATGAAGATGCGCTCTTCTAAATCTAAAATAAGGCCCGCATATCTTATTTAATGTAAATAGGGCGAATTTTGTGGTTTTGTGCATAATAGGTACACAGAATTCGTCCTATTTACATAATACTAGATGCGTTCTTGGCTCTTTTTACTGGTGGTAGATCTGCGAAGTTCGTCTAGGTAGATACCACCGCTTTGCCAGTTATTCTGCCGCTAAGCAGAAGTGTGCAAGCACTACTGTGTTCCGGTTTGAAGGACACTGTAGCTAGTGAAATTACTGGGCAATTGAGACTATGATCTGATCTCACAGTCGAGTAATCTTATTACCAGACTCTGCTGATGTCTAATGATGATGTGCGCAGTGCAGTGTCACGCGGAACTTTATATTTTGGAGTTCCAAGTGACACTGTTCTGTTATGGGCGGCCGTGTCGCTTAACATCAGATGAACGACTATTTCGTCACATCATTCCTAGGACGATGATTATGATCCTAAGACCAAGCATCATTCACTAATTTAAAAAAAAAACGAAGTATCTCTCCTTGGTCTGTGATTGAGTAATATTAATATCTAATAATGATGATAAAACTTTTCTTTTCGTGTTGTTTCCAGAACTACATAGAAGCTTCTAGTAAAGTTGCCACAAAGTTGCCAAGTTTATAATATTTTTGTGGTCAGTGGATGCATTACTAATATAATTATCGGTTCCGAACTTAGGTCCGTATTACAGAACGATTCTCAGTCATCGGTGCTCAAGCAGTGATTTCATTCATAAAGTGATCAATCTATAGATATAAAATTCAAATTCCTGACTGACTGACTGACTTATATATCAACGCACAGCCTAAAACCGCTGGTCCTAGAACTTGTAAAGTGTAGGTATCCACAAAGAAAGGGTTTTTCGAAATTCCACCTTTAAGAGGGTGAAATGGGTGGTAGAATTAGCCATGAAAAAAAATCTTCGTTTCCTATAGGCCACGCGGCCGAAGCCGCGGGCAGAAACTAGTTAGTTAATGAAATCTCTGCTTGAGCACTGATCGATGACTGAGCATCGTTCTGTAATACGGGCCATAAACGTGACACCGCTGCCAGCCCAGCACTGTACCTATATTTATCTTGGAGAGTTTTTTGGCGGGAATGCGAAAAAGATTGCGTCACCGCATTGTATTATTTTTCAAAACTTGTGTTATTTTCAGTGTTAGTGCATAAAATTGGTGGCATTCTATTCGTTAAGTGCTGAATTACAGGCGTGAGTGTGGGAAAATGGTATAATGATGGTGAAACGTTTCTTTTCGTGTTGTTTCCAAAACTCCATAGAAGCTTCAAGTAAAGTTGCCACCACTTTACTAGAAGTATGACTAGACTATGACTTGACTTGATGACTTCGACTGTGACTTGACACATGTGTGCGTGAAATATCATTAACTTGATAAATTATTAATTACTTGACACTGGCTAAATACACAATAGTGTGGAGCCAAAAAATTATATTTAAAAAAAAATTATCTTGCTGTCAGTATCAGGGCTGGCTGTCACTGTCAGTCTGTCATTAAAAATTCAAAATCTTTACGATTTCATTTTCTTTCTGCCATCCCATCCGGGTGTCCGTATCGTTGTTGTTGCGGTTTTCGGCGTTTTCTATTTGTGATTTAGATCGATTTCCTCAAGATGTAAAATGAACCTTTAATAATCTTAACATATAAAGCTTCTGCTGCGTTTTGTGATTCTAAATATATCAGTATGCCTCCAGTCAACTCAAAGGTAAAGAAAAGTGGCGCAGAATATGAGGTAAGGAAATATCATGTATTATTGTTAGTGTGATTTTGTTTTTAAATTTCTGAAGAAAAAATACATTTAACGGACCATTTTCTAAGATCCATCCATTTATGAATTCTATTTTAAAAACTCTGTAGTAATCTACGCAGTACTCGGATAAAAGCATGTTTTGATCTACAATAAAGTAAGTACAACGATACATTACGAAAATAGGTCGATTCATCTATTCCGAAATAGATTTTATAACTACTTTCAAATTGAAACTGTTAAATAGTACCCATGTGGTCCAGTTGCTGGGTAGAAGTAGTATGTAATACTAAATATTATCATATAATTCGTCGTTGTCAGCCTTCATGAAATGACGTATTTACATAACACAGACAGGTAACATAGCTGCATAGATGTAAACATAGCTCTAACAGTGTTAATTATTTAATTTATTCTGTACCTGCTGATTAGTACAATTTATTTGAAACCAATATTTGGGATGCCTGCCTTATAGTGGTGGTCTCTGAACAACCCTTCTTAAATATAAGAATTCTCTTTTATAACAAGTTGCCTGACGATATCGAACAATTGTCAATGTGCAAATTTAAATCATTCATAAAGTCAAACTTAATGAAAAAAGCCTATTACACAATAAATGATTATGTGTCGGACAAAAAAGCTTGGCCTGAATATCCCAAGCTTAATGGTATGAAATCTTAGGTACTTTGCCTATTGCCTGTTCCTATCTACAATCAGTCAGTTTCTATTTGTAATGTTTATTAAGATAATCACATTATTTTTCTTGTACCGGTGTGACATGGTGGTTTGGTGATTACTTTTGTGACATATTCACTATCTCAACTGTAATAAATTATATACATTGTAAAAGACAGTAGAAAGAAGAAAAAAAATACATCACTGTAAAGTTTCTTATAGCTTTTTCTTTACAGTTGTATTCGAAGCTTTGGATTTCTTTCTTTCTTTCTGCATTATGCCGGATTGCTTGCACCAGTAGTGAGAAAGAGAACTGCTTTTTTTTTCAAACTCATATATTGTAATGGGCTTGCTATATATTATTAGACAATAAGCACTTTGTAATTTTATATGCTTAGAGAAATAACTTAATTTTAAGTACCTAATATAATTTTGACTTGTAAATGCTAAAATTAGCCTATTTGCCATAAATCTGTTGACTTTGACTTTGAATGTCTATTACAAAAAGAATCATGAGCATCTGAACATAGAATTCTGGGTCCTTATAAGCGATATTTTTGTATAGTTTCAGTTGCCATATTTTGTTTTTATGTGATTAAAAATTTATCAACTTCTCATCAAATTTAATGTTGTCTTAAACTATTACTGTATGCTTATTAGTATAAATCAAAATATTTGTTGGTTTATTAGTATTCCATATTGTGTAATTTGTAACTTGAATGTAGGAATAACTTTAAATCTTTTAATTATAGAACATCATTGCTCAAAAATGCACTGCCCTGGATTTTGAGCAGTACATTCAGGACAACAAGACTATTTTGTTGAATGATCCACTACGGGACATCCTTCTATACCCAACCGATGATGTTTCAGTAAGTTATCTTAATCTATTTGGGTGTACTGTTTCAGCTCAATTTTTATTTATTTAGTATCTAACAAAACAGACCATTTTTCTATACATTTTCATTAGCAGGTAATATGCTTCATTATGCTATATCTTTCATAACCAATATCACTGTCAGTTGTTGTTTCCTGGAATTCTGGAGATTTCCCAGAAATAAATTGTGCTAATGGTGCAATCTGGTTGTGTGCCACCCTACCGGCTTCAATGATTCCTTAAACTATATTCCCTTCTAGTTTTACAGCTGACCATAGGGTATGGTGGCCACTTCCCTTCGGGCTGTATGCTTGTTTCCTAACATTAACAAAATAACATTTCAACCTATTATTAAGTATCACAATATTACAAAGTGATGCTACCAACCTAGACAAGTGCAAGTAGAAAAGTTTCTTTTAATTTTAACTCTAATCTAATCTAAATTATGTGTTTGGAAAGCATACATTGCCCTAGTTAATAAAACAGTGTTTGTACTTACAGCCAAGATAATAAAATACTAACCTATGGTTTCATTAATGTGTTTTACTATCTTTAAAGTCCAGCAGCTGTTAAGCAAATGAATTTGACAGCTCTACAATATTATTGTCAATAGGTAATGAAAATCATAAGATTTGATGAATTTTGCTGATTTTTTTTTACTGAAGATTACAATAGGTGGTGGCTGATTAAAATGTTTTTATTTACTTTTTACAATGTAATTGTAGCTGTCAAAACTCATTCTCTCTGCAGCCGGGCATTTTTAGGGCAATGTCATTACACTTATGTTCTAATAAAAATATCAACTTAATTTTTTAAAGTAATTATAATTACCGAATTACCAGGTAATGTTACTCACTTGGAAATGGATAATCACAAATTGTCATCTTAATATATATAAATCTCGTGTCACAATGTTTGTCCTCAATGGACTCCTAAACCACTTAACCGATTATAATAAAATTCGCACACCATGTGCAGTTCGATCCAACTTGAGAGATAGGATAGTTTATATCTCAATCTATAATAGATATATATTAAATACCCGTGCGAAGTCGGGGCGGGCCGCTAGTTATTACATATATATCAGTCATGGTGACTGCACCCAGGTTTATAATCATTCAAGAGGAAATAGCTTGGTATTTCTTTTTTTTTTATTTTAATATGTTTTGTTTATTCTGAACTCATCTCTGTTTGATGAGTTCTCTGATGTAGGTGGGATGTAGTTGTGTGCATAAATAAGATTTATGTTTAATTTGAGAAACACATTGAATAAATATATAAAATTGCCTCGGATGCATCAATTACCAACTTTTATTTCCCAAGTTTTACAAAATATATGCAGCATTTAAGTGACCTCTGCATATTTTGCAATATGTTTTTGCAGAACTGGTATTTAAATTAACCACTTCTACTAATCTTTTGCATTGACACAAAACTAAAAGAAACAATCATTTTTTAGTTATAACTATATAACTATTTATTATTATGTCTACTCTACTATAATAAAAGCATAAATTAGATAATGGAAGGAAGTGTTGTGGTCATGTATTCGACTTTCAGGATAAACATAACTGTTAATATCATAGACCAAGCATGGTCCAATTGACAGGATAGAAAGAATTAAGACATAATAGATATTTCTCATAAGAATTCACATATTCACTTACAGAGAAATGTAATTTTAAATTGGATATATCCAGTATAATTATATTTTACCGATTAGTGTGTACCTAAAAACATTGAAGGTGACTCGCAATATTCTCGTGTTCCCGCGGGAACTCTTGTTTTCCTTTATAAAAAGTCCTATATTGATCTTGGTATTTTAAGCAATTCCTGTGCATAATTTTATCCAGCCGTTTTGGCGTGAAATCTAAACAAACATACACACAACATTTCATTTTTGTATTATAGTAGGGACCAATGACTTGACTCTAAATAAACAGATTGATTTGTAGGTATAACACAGCTATTTTTAATTCGTCGGTTGTTTATCTCTATCCAGAGTGTGGTACTTCCCCGTCGCTGGCGGACAGTCACCACGGCCGTGCCCGACGTCAGGACCGCGGCCTCGTGCCCCTTGCTCACTAGACAAGCCTTGCTCAGCTATGCTTCCAGTTGGAACCTAATCCATTTTAAGTACAGCAACTATTCCGGTACCTACCTAAACTTACCGAGGTAAGTACATTCCAAGAAGAGTTCGAGGCCTAAATGCAGCGATACAGGTGCAGAGGCTTGCTAACGGAATATTTAGCTGCGTGACGTCACATGTCAACTATTCGTCTTGCTCGAATTCCTTTCTTATTTATAACTGGGATTTTCCAATATTAGATGCTGTTAGATTATCTCAATAATTAATAATAGGATACTTTATTAGTAGTACCCGCGACTCGTTTCCTGTCGTTTATGTTACTGGATAATAGTAAGGTCATCCTCTTCCTTTTGTCATTATTATGGCAAATATGTTGTTTAATAGGCGTAAAATCTGCGGCATGATATTTTTCTTTCGACCATTAATATGCAATGAATTCAAATTAGCTTTACTTTCAAATCAGAGGCACTTTGGCAACGCTATGATTTTATTATGACGCTACATTTATAGCGGCAAATACGTAGCAGTATTATTAATACCACAGAATACTTAATAGTCTAGTTATTAATACGTAATGTACATTAATGATTCATTATCTATATAGAAATGCATTTTCCAACTATAGTTATAATGAACTACATGTTATAAATGCGATAGAAGGTTGTGTGAAATGTATAAAAATCATTTCGAACTCATTAACATTCTAATTAACATTGTTAACATAGCCATGATGTATGCATGAGCCATAGAAATCTCTGATACAATTTTGCCAAGGTCGCAGTGCCGTGCCAGCATTTCCTATGTTCTGATTCATATTTACATGTTGTGTAATATTGCGGAGGACGAAAGGATAATAAAACGTGCATAAATGTTTATTAATATTACGCGAAAGCGAAGATTTTAGCTTTCCCTCAGAGCTCTTTGAACAGGTTTATAATTTGAGGCCAAGGCTAAATTAGCTGCGAAAAGTCTAGGTAATCTAGGAAGGTGCGACAGTATTTCACATTGGGACAGCTCCTAAATTTGTAGCACAAGTCCGGTCCTGTGTAGAATACTGTAGCCATCTCTGGGATGGTGCGGGTAAATCCAAGCTCGAAGCGTTGGATTCCATTCAGAAACGAACCAAAAGACTCATTGGTAATGATGCATTGGTGAAGTTTCACAGCTTAAAGCATCGACGTAAAGTTGCCAGCTTATTGGTTTTTTATAGATTGCATTTTGGAGCGTATGCGAAGGAATTACATCAAATCAATCAATCTTATTTCTACATCTTCCTTCTTCACTGCATATCAAGGGCACAAAAACATGGCACCCATATAATTATAGTTGAAATTCTACCAACCCGTACTAAACGTTTCACTACGCACTTTATAGTGCGAACAGCCAATGAGTGGAATAACTTGCCGGCGTCCTTGTTACCACTTAACTACAATCGGGGATTCTTAAGTCAAGAGTAAACCGGTATATTCTGGGCAAGCGTGCACTATCGTAGACTGCGTCGTCACTTTCCATAAGGTGAGACAGCGGTCAAATGCTTTATCTATAAACAATCAAAATATATATAACTCAAAGGTGACTGACTGACTGACATAGTGATCTATCAACGCACAGCCCAAACCACTGGACGGATCGGGCTGAAATTTGGCATGCAGGTAGATGTTATGACTTAGGCATCCGTTAAGAAAGGATTTTTCGAAATTCCACCCTTAAGAGGGTGAAATGGGTGAAATTATTTTCCCATAGGCCACGCCGCGGGTGAAGTTGCGGGCAGAAGCTCGTTTTAAATAAAACATTGATTGTTGAATTGTTGTTAAAGTGTTGCAAACGTGTTGTTCATATCCTTTACTGTTTCCCTATTTATCATTTATATTGATAAGACGAATATCTCTCCATTCCGTCACCGTTTCATAGAATTTGATGAACAAACACATGCATTACGTGTATTTGCAGACCTGTCGAAAACAAGTTTCCTGTGGAAGTGTACGATATAGATGCGGAAACAGAAAGTGATAATGAGACCCAAGCTAAAGTGGACCATGGTACCAAAGAGGGTTACCTCCTCAAAGGGCCAGAAATTGGCTCCGATAGAATATTCAGCAACCTCGCTTCTAAATCGTTCAAAAAACGATATTGCTCAATGGTCAGAGAAGCGGACGGGACGTATATTCTAGAAGTGTACAAAGATGAAAAGAAGGCGGACACAAAACTCACTATAGTAATGGATTTTTGTTCGGATGTTGTCAGAGTAAGTATGAGCATTCATTAAATTTGTGAACGCTTATTAAGGTCAGGGCAAAGAATATGTAGCTCAAATTTTTTTGTGGTTGCATCCTACGTATGCCTTGCCTAGGTTAAAACAATCGACCTTCTTACCAATTAACCTTTACCTGCTCTAAATGGCACTACAGACGTGAATTTTAGGTGTTTCCTCAATAGTTCGTTTTCCTTAGAATCCAAAACGTGGGAAATACAGTTTCGAACTGCGAATGTCTGGTGGCAAAGGATACACGTTTTCAACTGAGAATGAAGATGAGATGAATGATTGGATAAACGCGTTCAATGCGGCTTTGAAGAAGAACCACGACAGCCAAGACAACAACCAAAATGATGAGGCGTTAGACAAAGGTATATTTTTATTAATCTATGACAATCGATACTGCATAGTGCATGTCTAATTACACCACATAAAATCTATACGTCTATTATGTATTTTATGACTCGCTGTTTTCATACAAGCGAATCTAATGTACGCCATCATCGCATGTTTCTTTCTACTTTATTACCTTCTGTCTTTCGTAATTTGAACATAATAATACTAGTTTTACAATTTTGTATTACAATATATGGTACCTGACCATACTTTCCATATTTAAAGCATGCAATATATTATGGACTTATCCATTAAAAAAATGAGACCTATAGCAACTCTTATCAATAACTCTAATTAACGCCGACCTTCCGGCATGAACGATTTGTTATGGTGTTCTATTTATAACGGATCGCTCTGAACAAAGCGAGCAATGAAACTTCACATAAAAGAGGGCAACAAAGGGGCATCAAATGCCAAGCTGTCATTAGATCCAAGTTCAACGGACACCAGCAATCTCGCTACGTTCGTATCGAAATGTATGAGTGCTACATAGTTGTATGAAACAAACTCTTTTATGGCCATTTCCAAGGAAATAAATAAGACACTAACTCATTATGCATGTTGATAATAAGATGATATTCCTCCGCAATACGCATGTCGTCGTGGTTTCTGTGTGTAGAGGCACTACGCGCCACAAGATTAGAGAATAATATGACATTGGTTGTACTAATTTGCAATAGAAAATCTTATTTGTATCCCTAAAGAAAACATTTTGACAGTCGGCACTGAATATATAATAGTTCTACGTACAAAGTTCATTCCGCAAAATCATTTAAATAAATAGCGACTCATGGTTTGACATAATAAAGTGCAATTCAGCTAGGCGATCACGGAACTTGATGGCAACCAATAGAAACACAAATTTGTATGGATTTGACAGTTTCCAATACATAGTTTACTTGCAAACTTTCTATGGAAGTTATGAAAAGTTAAACTGCAGAGTGAGACCCTGGTTATAACTGGGGTAAACAAAAGTTGAGCTTTACCTAGTCAATACTGACTTGTCCATTTATAAAAACCCATATTAATGTCAACTATATGCAAGTCTCATTTGGACTCAACTTGTTTCCCCTTTATTGTATCATAGAATACTTCAATGTAAACGTCATTTCCAGACGCAGATGTGTCCCTAACGGCCGAGCCGCCGCCTCCAACGTACGGCACCCTCAAAGGTCTCGAGCACAGCATGAATCCGCTCCTCATGCGGTACTCCCGAGAGACGGACATGTCTATAGCAGCTGCTAGGAACGAGTGCCGATACAACGTTTTCAACTTGCCTTACAAACGGGCGCCCTCGCCTGAACCCCAGTTGGAACCATTCAAGTATGTGCATTTCCCAGTTATTGATAAAGGGTCTTTAAAAACTGTTGCATGGAATAAATACTTCGTTAGCTGATGGTCCAATGCTAGATAAGTCAGATGTAAAGAAAAATAAGAATCGGTACGCTTTTCAATTCCACTAATGTATATGTAATGTAGGTACACATTTACTGCATTTATACTGAAATTTTGAACAATCTAGTTTGGCGGACGTTTGTTTATTTTGCTGGCAACTGTCGATAGATGTTGAAACGGCCCATTTTTTTCCATCGTCGATAAAAAGATGAAAGGAATTACAATTATCGCGAATTTGTATTAGCGAAACATCACCCCACAAAAAATCCAATGTTTACCTCACGGTATACCCGCTTGTTTTATTTTTATTTTTATAGTTTTGTGGTAATTCGATAACTTTTCTGTTTCAGAGAACACTTTGGCCAAAGAATTTTGCTCAAATGCGATAGCTTGAAGTTTAGATTACAAGCGCCGATAGACGGCGATAAAGAACTACTATGTCAAGTAGAGCCGTACTATACATACCTGGCTCTGTATGACGCGAGGAGTGGTAGGAAACTTACGGAGAATTTCCATTTTGATCTGAACCATGATGCCGTGAAAGATCTAGTCAATGAAACGGAGTGTGTGAAGTCATTAGTAGAGAATTTTAGTTACGATGTTAAGTTAGACGTTAAACAGATACCGGAGGAGTGGTTTAAATCGAAGAAACAAGTAAGTCTCATAGTTTATAGCTACATGAATTTTCATTTTCATCCTGATTTATAGCTACATGAATATTGACTTTTCATAGAATTTATGACATTGGTGAATTTTATAATTTTCCAGGTAGTATTATCAGTGAACAATCCACATCCAGACTTGTTCGTAGTAGTGAAAATTGATAAAATACTGCAAGGACACGTGAGCCAAGTGCTGGAGCCATATTTGAAAGCCACGAAGGACCCGCGGCTAGGACTGAAAGTCCACAAGACTGTGCAAGCATATGCCAATCGAATTGGTACTTATAGAATGCCTTTTGCTTGGGCGGCCAAACCTTTGTACAAGTAAGTTATATCCTGATCAGTGACAAGCATCAAGTTGAGAAAAATCCTAAACTACATATTAATTGACAGTTCTAAAAATGTTTCTGTCCCTATCATCATGGTCGAAATGACAAAGAGCAATAGTTTTAGGACTGTGAAATTAAGTTTAGTTTTTTGCAACCAATGTTGAACATTGGAGAGATACTACACAATACAGGGTAGATTATGGCCATATTAGTAGCTAGGGAATAGTGGAAAACTCAAATTAACTTATATGTGTTTTCACAATTTTAACACGATTGTAATTACTTATAACTGAATACTATAAATACACCACTAAAAAGATGGCATAATTGCTTATTGTATTATGATAATACTAACCTCCTGGAATAGGACTGAAATTGGTATGACGTTTGTACGAGATTCATTGGCTTATTATTATTTTGAGCTCTTATTAGCTCTATGCACGCGCACATTTTACCAACAATTGTAAAATGTAATTTTGTCGCCGCATGGCCAAATGAACATATGGCAACGCGCCCTATGTAATTGCATTACATATTCAACCATATGCTCTTTGGATAACACTAAAAATTAGTATTTTATTGTGTTTGTTTATAATAAATAGTTTTTAATAGTAAAACAATCTTTCAGAATGTACAGTAACGATTTAGACACGGCACCAGAATTCCCGGCCATTTACCGCCAAGAACCAAGCAAGCTATCCGATGACGATCTGGTAAAGATACTGTCGGACTTCCGCAAGCCGGAGAAATTAGCGAAACTAACCGTAATTCCCGGCTGGCTTTCTATCAACATTCATCAAAGCAACGAACCAATCCCCAGTGAGTAATTTATATCTATTATTCATGGTTTAGAACAGTACAGAAAAAACAAACAAAAGGACTTGATGAAGTGTGTATGTGCTGTCACATTTGCGTGTGGGTTTTTGTGTCATGGACTACATTTACCAGAGCGAATCGTTTGTTTGTGCTAACATAATAGAGTTCATAATAATGCCTAACTGATGGTGTTACATTGATTTTAAAAATTATTTAAAGATTTAATGGTGAACTTGGATACAATAATCAGACTAGAAAGAGAGTAATTTTTTTTCGTTACAAGTTCTTTTTATTGAAGGATATATCAAACGTTTTGAATAACAAATTAATTTAGAAAAATTCACATCGGTTAATGATTGGTTCAGGCGCCATATTGTGGAAGTTCAAAATACCAACCAACACAACAACAATCAGCTGTAATTGGTATATCTTTACACCAGATATTCTTGTTTTTCTTTTTTTTTTAAGTGAAGAGGATTGAGAGAAAAACTTTTAACTTTATCTTTGCGCTCTTAGTTTATTCCTTAGTCCAGTAATCTCTATCAGAAATTTGATAGTTTGGTTATGGTACTGCCATACTTGGTCTTTTTTTATCATAGTCGTTAATGTTAATTTGACCATGGTCTCATTTGATGGTAAGTGACGACGCGGTCGACCATGGAGCATGCTTGCCTAGAAGATCCCTGTTCACTTTAGCTTTCAAACACCCAGATTGTATTTGTCAGGAAACCTGATGCTGGTAAGGTGCTCTACTATTACTGTGTTGTCCGAACTATAAATGAGGAATTAAACGATTTTTACGAATTCCGAGTAATTTTCACCATATTCGGATGCCGTATTTCCGTGCGGCTAGTTGTACGATAGTAAAAGGGGGATGGGGGAATGAAGTTGAGAAATTGTAACGCCCACTCTCTGAAATGAAGCTTGTAAAAAGCTGCACTTCGATAGGCTGACACCTTACGTCAGAGTTTAAGGTTTTGCGAGTTTAACCTTTACTAATTTCTCGTCAAGTTTGAACGTCATTTTTGCATTGAGTCAAGGCTTCGAGCTGATACTTAGTCGAACCATCTCAGAGATGGCTGCAGTATTCCACACATAGCTGAACTTGAGCTTAATAAAGATATAAGATCTGTCCTGTTGTACTGTCTAGCCTTCCCAAGGATGCCCGGCTTCTTTTACCCAAACAAACCCATAGGGTCAGTCCTCCATTCCCGACTTCTGTTAGAGGATCGGGAGCTAGCATATGTGTTTCTTGAGTGGCTTTATCTTTACAGATTGCATGACAAGCGCCTATGCGGCATTAAAACCGTTTCCCCTCCCGCCTACCTCGCCTCTCACGCTAGAACTAGCCACATTGAACGTGGAGCCTGAACAACCGTACGCTGCATACATACATCACTTGTACGTACGTCCGTTGTCGCTCAACTTCGAGTCGCAGAAAGTGTTTACACGAGCGAGGAATATCGCCTGTTCTGTGGAACTCAGAGATAGTGATACGGGAGATAATAAACCTTTGCAGGTAAGGCGGTAATAGGGTAGCCTTGGTGGGATATCACGTGACTGGCGTAGTGCATGATATCTACGCATTTTTGAAACTGCGCTGATCACATGGTGCTTTGCCATCCACTTTACCATAACAAGCTTTAAGTTAATTGAGCTATTAGTCTCGTGCTTTTTCATTTTAAATGTTAAGCTGCGGGCAAAGCTTCGTATAACTATGTAGGTACTCTTTATACAATAACTTTTTTCCTCAAAGTAAACTTGCTTTTTGTTAATTTTCATTGAAACCAAGGTTAAAAAGTTTAGTTTTTTTACATGGTATAGTGAGGATTTTCCAAATTAATTATCACTTCTACCGAGACCGAAGTGGTGTCTTTTATTATCGGAGGCCAAAACTTGCTTTGAGCTGTTGCTAATGCTAGTTAGCTTTTTGAACTCCGAGGAAAAGATCACAAAGTGTATGTATGTGTAAGTAAAATGGGTAATTTTTTTTTATACAGACCCAAGAGTAAGCAACGATAGATAGCTTGGCCAAGCGGGAAGCTTCACTGAAACGTCAATAATTATTAAAAACATTTTTTATATTATATGCGATAATGACAGCATTGTCACCTAGAAATTCTTTTCATTTCGAGCCTAAGATCGATACCATTTGGGACTAATCCCAATTCTTGTTCTTTGATTAGTTATGGCATCATCTTCAACTTTCCACAATATCTCATTTCCAGGTGGTGTACGGTCGTGGTGGTATGACCACGCAGTACCGATGTTCAGTTCTCCATCACAACGCGAGCCCGACGTGGTGCGACGAGGCCAAGATCCGTCTCCCAGCCACCGTCACGCCACAACACCATCTGCTGTTCACTTTCCACCACATATCGTGTGATCTAGCGAAAAAAAACGATACGAATGTCGAAACTTGTATAGGGTGAGTTTAAAGGTTAACGCACATAGCGAAGCATGACTAGCCGTTGCTAACCGATCGGTAAAGTTAAGCAACGGTTACTACTTGTACTTTGCCAATACAATCTATCCCACCTCAAATAAAATTTAGTAACTACTTAAGTAAAAGCTCAAAAAGTTACAATTTTTCTGGTATAAATGAATTTTAGATTTATACTCGATTTTTACACTGAGTTAGCAAAAGCACAAGGAAAAACTATAGATTTTCGGCGTGATCTTTCTTACTCAACTGATAGTGTGAGTGTAAAGAAAAATATAATTTTACAGATACGCATGGGCGCCACTTTTAAAAAACGACAAACTAATCGACGAGTTTATAAACCTGCCGATCGCGACCCACCTACCGTCAGGCTACTTATCCATTCAACCACTCGGCCTCGGTAAAGGCAACACCGGCCCAGAAGTGGTGTGGGTAGAAGGAGAAAAACAGCTTTTCCGATGCCAACTAGTCCTCGACTCAACAGTCGCGACTCGAGACATACATTTACAAAATTTGTTTGGACAAGCGGAGAAGTTGATAAAATCTAACTCTCCCCCCACTTCCCCTTCCCCGCCGCCTTGGAATGACGTCTGTAACGCGTTGAAAGCGGCGCATGCAATTAAACTGTGCTCTCTAATAGGCTTTTTGCCTACGATTTTCAACCAGCTGTTTGAGTTGATGGTGAGTTATTTTATTATGATAATAGTTTTAAACTGCACTGAACCGTTGGATGCAAGAATCAAATAAGAAGCCGCATTAAGTGGCGCTCTATGGGACCTATGTCTAAGTTTGATCGGGAATAGTTTGAAGGTAGTGCTTAGAAAGATTTTTTTGACCACCTGCTATGCTGTGCTGCTGCATAATAGCGAAAACGACAGGTTCGTTTTTCATTATGAAGCTTGACAAATATTTCTGACCATATAATACATTTGTTGGTATCTTCTTTTGTTTTTTAATAACAGTGCACGTTATTTCTCTTTTCTTTTATTAGACCATTTCGTTTGCAGACCGTCGAGAAAAGCTATACACATGAAATGGGTTACCAAATAGTGAAGTTGATAGTACACTTTGTCCATTTGATACACGATTACGGACGTAAAGATCTGCTGGACAGCTATGTGAAGGTACAATCTTGATACTTGAAACATAGATACACCAACTTAACAATGTCTGTAAATAATATAATAATAATAATAATAATAATATGTGCGGACATCTCACACAAAGCCATCTAGCCCCAAACTAAGCAAAGCTTGTATTATGGGTACCAGATAACTGATACAATACTTAAATACTTTTTGTTTGTAAATATATACATATAATACAATATAACACCCAGACACAGAACAAACACCTATGTTCATCACACAAATGTTTGTCCTGGGTGGGAATCGAACCCACAACCCACAGTTCAGAAGGCAGGGTTACTACCAACTGAGCTATCGGGCCAGTAAATGTGTTATTCTTACTTTTTTCAGTATGTGTTCAGCTGTGTTGAATTCAAATTGCACATAGTGTTGACAGCTCCACTCCACATGTTTGTGGATTCGAATCAGCAGGACTTTCTGCTCGGACACAAGTTCATGCAGTACTCTGGGTTCTTCTTTGATATTATCATCAAAAGCATGGCTCAGTACTTAATCAACACGGGAAGGATAAAGGTATTATAAAAGAAGAACCTACTACATACAGAAGATTACAACTACAGTGTTCCTTTTTTTTATAATATACTGTTTTTACGGCTTTTCAGATGTCCAGAAATGAAAGGTTTCACTGCGACCTTCTAGAAAACATCGATAAGCTTGTAACAGCAGTCGAACCTTCATACATTCTTCAGCAGCCGATGCAAACGCATATATTCAACAAGAATCTCGCTTTGTTCCTCAAAGTAAGATGCACTCTATCTCTCTTACTATAAAGATTTTATTCAAATTTCAATGTTTTTAATTTTCATCGTACTTTCAGTCGTGCTTATCCTTCATGGATAGAGGCTTCGTGTTTCGCCAAATAAAAAAGTACCTGGATAAATTCAAGGCGTGCGATCCTAAAGCACTTTTCGATTTTAAATTCACATTCCTACAAACGATCTGTTCTCACGAACATTTCGTCGCCTTCAACTTGCCTCTTCATGCAAATAAAGTAGCGAAAGGTTCAGACGAAGGTACGTAACAATAGTTTTCTTAGTTATGTTGCCTGTTTTTAACATCATTGTTAAATAATTCATTATCTTCACACAGATCCCGCAAAACTGCGACTCACTGAAGACTTCATTATGAGACATTTTCTTGCTGGAATCTTACTAAAACAAGTAACAATTATTTGCTTTATTATTTTAAAATGTTATAAGGTGGTGAAGGGACTCGCATGGGAGCTAAACTGTAAATACAATACTGATATTGAATCATTATTAAGTAACCGCCCATCTCATAAATATCTCGTGTGTATTATGTGTGTGTGTTATTTTGGTTTAAATTAAGCTGCAAACCAATTACCGAATAAACGAAAAAAAATATGTTGTTTATAAAGGTGGAACTGTCCCTTCGAGAAGCGCCACAAAAGCGGCGGACGGCTCTGAGCGTCTTGAGAGCGTTGTTGACCAAACACGAGCATGATGACAGATATCGTTCGAGACAGTGTCGCGCACGACTTGCGCATTTGTACTCGCCTTGGTTGACCATCGTTACAGGTGAGTTATAGAAAATATCACAGAAATAAAGATTAAACCTTGAATAGATGCCACTGCCTGCCATTTCACTTCTCTTCTTAAAAGAACCAAAAAAGAAAAAAAAGTGGCGCTTGCGGTGTTAACCAATATATTATATACCGTATTAATATAGAGAAACTATTTAGTTCTACGATACTTTATGTGGTGATCAGATGCTGTTACAAATAATTCGCTCGTGACATTCAAATTATAAAGTAAAATATTCGCTTTTATAACAAGCTACTAAAAGCTAAGATCAGAACTTCATGTATTTCAAAACATGAGAATTTAAAATGTAGGAATTTTCATTTGACAGAAAACGCTCACCGTCTTGTCACCAAAACCCTCCCCACTCCTACAATGGAAAATGGATACGACAAACTCGATGGCGATGCTACAGCGAATCCTGTTCTTAACAACGCGCAAAAGGACGCCGTCTCAGCAAATAGCACGCCGAGACGGAACCGACTCACTTTACACTTCGACAACACGCCAATCAGGAATTCCACTCACTTCAAAGAACCTCCCATACTACAACCGAATCATATGTACGGGAAAGGTTTGTATAGATTTTGTAATTTTGGGTTATTTGTTTTACTGTGTCTGTCAATTGTTTATGTCCTTTTTTATTCACTGTAAGTTTGACTTTTTGTGTAAAATCGTGATGCATTTTGTACACTTCATTATCGAAATTTCCCATAAGCGGAATTCTTTTTATTTGATGGTCCAAATTCTCACCACAGCTTTTCAATATCATTTATCAATCTACCCTCGCAATAGTTCAGTTTTTTACACTGGCACTTGTTGTTTATAGATCACGCAAACAATATGTCGCAAAGTTCCCTAGAGTCCGTTTCAACGATGTCTGGCGGCGATTCTCTTCCCAGAAACGCAGGGAGACTAGACTTGAGCGAAATTGGTGATCAAGTCAATAGGTAGGTAATAATCACAGTCAAATAATTCCGTATTGTCACACAACAAACGGCATTAACTCTCAATATTCCACAGGAATTTATTAATATGTCAAAAAATTCAAAATTGTATTGGCTAAGTATTTATAAAACTCTGAAATTAAAAAGCTTGTCTCATTCAAAAAGACTAAAGTATCGTTGTAAGGTGATAAGAATTTACTGTAATAGAAAACAAACAAATTTTAGTCAACTATGTCTCTTATGGTATATTTAAAGGTCAAATACACTAAAGTCGGTTTTTGTGAATCCAGATTCGGTGTGATGTCCCCTGAAGAGGTGCGCGATGTGCTTTTGTGTTTCCTGTTTGTGTTGAAATATTTGGATGACGAGAGGCTTGTGGAATGGTGGCGGACGCAGTCGCAGGCGCAGCAGCACTCTTTCTTTAATGTATTGGAGTAAGTTATTGTGCCTATGTGGGTAGTGTGTAAGAATTGACATAACCATTAACAATCCTTTTAATATTAAGCTGATATGGTGGTGTCCGCGTAACAAGCTAGAGATAGTACTATCCTCAGTGGTGCCCTGCAAGATAAGATCCGAAATGAGGAGATCCGCAAGAGAGCTAAAGTGACGGATATAGCTCTTAGAATTAGCAAGTTGAAATGGCAATGAATGACCTCACATCGCTCGCAACTCACAACTGATGGGAAAGAAAGGTTCTCGATTGGCGATCACGAAATGGAAGACGCAGCATAGGATCCCCCACTGGATGGACCGATGATCTGGGGGGTGATCACGAAACTTTAACTGCAATGCAACAAGAGAAATTTCTATACTATGCACATAAACTGCGTATTCAAACTGTCAAATCCATACAAATTCGTTTCTCTATTGGTTGCAATCGAGTTACGTGATCGCCCAGCTGGTCAAAACCACGGGGAACCGATGGATACAAGAGTCAAGCAGCTACTCAAAGTGGCGCTCTTTATAGAAGGTCTATGTTTAGCAGTAGACGTTTTCAGGCTGTTGATAATGGAAGATATGGAAAAATGTATACTTACTATACCTAAGTCATAGACCTTATTTAGTTCCAACGTAATTAAATAACTCTTTGTCCTGATTTGTTTTTCTTTTTCAGAATATGTGCAGAACAGTTCCAATACCTAGGACGGAAAAGAATTCTCTCTGACATAAAGATAGTTACGCCAGATTGCAATGGAAAGCCGAAGCCAATGAAAGCCAGGACGTTGCCGGCTAGGATGAGTCCCCCAGATTTCTCTAAAGAACCTCCCATTATTGTGGAGAAGAACAACACTGTTAACAGAGAAAATCTTATCAATACTACAGTTACTACCGGTAAGCGAAATAAATGAAGTTTGAATGTCAATAAGATATATGGAAACATCTATTATCGTTATTTCTCTCTCTCTCTCTCTCTCTCTCTCTCTCTCTCTCTCTCTCTCTCTCTCTCTTTATCTCTCACTTTTTCTCTCACTTTTTCTCTTTGTCTTCTGCCATTATCTTTATTTAATTTTTTTTTATTGTTAGATAGGCTTGCGTTGGACCACTATCGCACCTGATGGTAAGTAACGATGCGGTCTAGGATGTAGTAGATGTATCTGGACTCATATCTCGTCAGGCCTTTTTTGAAAGTGTATTTAAACTATGTGATCGATCTTACTTGATAGCGATCTGAGCTTCTAAAATGCTGACACTATTCAAATAGTTTTTATTTTATACGGATTTTAATTTTACATTTATAGGTATCCAAATAAACAACAATATTTCACTCCCATTACAGAACTAGAAGCAATGGCTGAGCACACTGTTAACTCGGCCAGCTGCCTAGCAACAGAAATGGGTCTCACCATAATAGATCGAGCGTGTCTCTTCATGAAAAACTTGGGAGCAGCCGACGGCGCCGCTGCCAAACCTTACATAAAGCTACTGCAGTACCCGCAGAGCGAGACGATGTATAAGCACTTGTTTGCGGCCCTGAGGGCTTATATCAACCAGTTCTCTGAAACGCTGTTTGAAGGTTAGTATTCGATAAATTTTTTTTTTTTAGTTTGGCATGAGTCGTTGTTGATCGCGGTAAGCGATTGACCTCCAAGGAATTTAAAATTACATCACTGAATTTATAACCATGTCTAGTTTTTTATATGCGAAATTAAGAGGTAATTTTATTTCAAAATCGTTGATTGGCATTCTACTCGTAGAGATTTAGTTATTATATTCGCATAATTATAATGATTATTCTCAATTAAAATGGTTATAAAATGTTTGGACATTAGTTTGGCTAACTGACACTAAAATGTGTAATGTAGGTAACTATAATATTTACATTAATTATTAAAAAAGAGAATGAGTTGTTTTACCAATATTCTTAGAGTGTAGTTAAACGATTGTTAGAACATTCACAAAAATAATGGAACAATTTCGAACATAACAAACATAGACGTAAATTAAACGATAGTTAAGACACGTCCTCGCATAACATCAAACCCCGATCCTGCGCCCCGCTCTTGTAGCTCAAGGCTATAAGTTTTCAAGACTATAAGACTAGAAATTTTGATGACATACTTTTTCCACTTTTTTGATTTAAAAAACCAAGCTACTTGGTTCAGCAAAATAAGTTGATTTTGATAAAGTTTCTCTAGAACCAATCTTAAAGCAAATCGTTTCAAATAGGAAAAGACTTTTTTTATGTTAAGAAATGACGACGAGCTAACCTTTCGCCTGATGTTAAGCGACACGGCTGCCCATATCAGCTGCAGTGTCACTTGGAATTCTTAAGTATAAAGTCGCGTGACACTGCACTGCGCACGTCATCCTGAGACATCAGCACAATCTAGTAATAAGATTACTAGACTGAAATCACGTTATAAAGTCTAATTTCACTAGCTACAGTGCCCTTCAAACCGGATAAACTTTGCAGAAAAGTCCTACCACCTAGTTAAAAAAATTCCATATCGGTTTATAAATGACGGAGTCCTGGTGTGACAAATGTATAAAATACAATCGAATTAAGAACCATTTCCTTTTTGAACTTAAATACAACCGAATTGAGAACCTTCCACTTTTTGAAGTTGTTTGATTAACAAAAAATAATATTCAGGTGGCAGTACAGTATGTGCGGGCGTGGTCGGCGCTGTGGTCAAGTTATGCGAAGCCCGCGCAGCAGGCGTGAGGCGAGAAGCGGCTGCCGCCTTGTATCTGCTAATGAGGGCTAACTTCCAACACGCGGCCGGCGGCAACTTGACCAGAGTTCATTTACAGGTGTGTACACTAATTAGTGTGGACAAAACGTATCTCTAGATTTACGTGCTCCATCTTCGGCACATCATCAGGCGAGTTAGTGAGTCTAGCGTAAATCTATTACAGCTAATTAAAAAGAACATATTTTGTCAATCTTGTTTTAGTCTTATGAAACACACATTTGTGTATACAATTGAAAACACAAACGGATTTTTTTTTAGTAGGAAATGATATTAGTATGTGACAAAAATTGCCTTTCAGCTCTTGGTGCTTATTACGAGTATGTTTGAAAACCTATAATCTGTGTAAGAAATTACTGGTGCACCGTAGTTTTGTTTACATCTGTATATTTTTTTTTATCCTTACGATTCAAAATCTAACCGCGGTGGATCCAAGTGAAATTATTAGGGGAACAAACGGAAGTTTCATTTGGAAAATTAATAGCAGTTGATCGTTTTTGGGTATCATACCGGAACAGAGATGTCGACGCGCATCTAACATCTGAAACGCGCAGTAAACGCACTGACGGTATCGATACAATCAAAAACATTCTGCTTGTGCTATGACTAGGAAACCGAGCATTTTGTTTTGTATGTTTCTACGCAATAGGTTTATATATATATATTACATTTTATAGGTTATAATGGCAGTTTCGAAACTACTCGACAACTCGACGGCGCTCAACTGCAAACGGTTCCAAGAATCTCTGTCTGTGATAAACTGTTTCGCGACTGGTGACAAAGCAATGAAAGGGACAGGTAAATATTCATCTAAATAACGTGTTAATTTATATTCCATCACAGATTTAAAATCGGCTATTTTCTTTAGAAACAATATTAATAATATTTTTTTGAGAAACAATATATTAAGTTTTGACCATTTATAGGTTTTTTTTTTCATATTAATAATGCCAAGTAATGTTATAAGTAAAAAAATACAAAGTGCAATATCAAAATATAGCAAATCTATAATAATGAGTATGAGTTTGGAAAAAGTTCTCTTTTTTACTACTGATGCAAGCAATCCAGCACAACACAGAAAAAAACTTATATGATAACTGAATATTTGTATATACAGGGTTGTCAAGTGAGGTTGCAGAGTTGATGCGCCGCGTGCGCACCGTCGTCGGCGCCCGGGCGCGGCTGGCGGGCGTCGGCGGCGCGGGGGCTTCAGGTGACGATGGCTCCTAGTCAAACTAAAAGCTTAAGGAATACGGAATCTGATCACAAATCCAATAAAAAGGAGTATATTTTAAAGCTCAGTGCAAATTGACGAAAAGAAATAATCAGATAAACAAATATAATGTAAATAGGAATTAAATCGAAGAAGAAAGGTGACCGAATAGAATTTAATTAATCAGTTGTGTTTTTCCAAAATAAACTCTTAGCCTGACCCCCAAAAAATATTTTGTCAACGTAGTGCTCCAAGTTTTCAGCGATAACAATTAATACATTTTTACGAATTAAATAGCCAGTTTAGTGTTTTAAATATATCACCTGTAAATTTTTTTTATATACCTATTTCGCTTTATCCACAAAAAGCCGCAAAATTAACAGTCACATTTTGACATCGGTATTATCTGCGTTTTTCAACATTAAACAAAGTCCTCTAGATCCCTCAATAAATATTGAAAAGTTTTTTTTTATTGTTAGATAGGCTTGCGTTTGACCACTATCGCACCTGATGGTAAGTAACGATGCGGTCTAGGATGTAGCACGCGTGCCTAGAAGATACCTGTTCACTCTCGATTTGAAGACTCCAAGGTTGTAGTTATCGGGAAATACGGACGTAGAAGTACTTAGATGCACATTTTTCCAGTTATTTTGTTTTTAAAACCAAAGTACTGAATCAGTTTATTTAATTAGACAATGGGAATCAGACCAATCAGAAAATATGTTGTTTAATATAAAAAATAATTTTTCATTTCGGTTTATAAATGACTGAGATCTTGAAGAGACAAAGTAAAAAAATCATCCAAATTGAGCACCACCTCCTTTTTTTGTGAAGTCTTAAAAATCTAGTTCAATAAAATTCATAAACTTCAATCAGGATCATTGCGATTCAAGGCAAAAGAAACAATTGCTGTCAATCGGTTTGTATGATTTTATTGGGTGATTCAATAAACAACCATTGGATAGAAACTTTCCATAGATTTAAATGTGGCGCTGATGATTTGCCGTTTTTTCTTGCGGCAATTTATATGATTTGAACCTGCTAACAAAATAGCTAGCTTGCGCGGATCTTTCAAAAAGTGACCGTAACTCTTAGGTACAAGACACATAAAGTTTTAACGTCTCTTTGTCTATTTTTGCAGTTAGCTCTACACGCTTGCTAAAAATCATCACCTGATAGTCAAATGGCCAAACGATTCATCTTTTCGTACATAATCGCTTTGCTTTCGTTTGATGTTTTTTTTTTTCAATACTGTAGGTGCAGGCAGCGTCCATCTAGCAGAGTTGCAACATTCGTTGGCTGCGTCATGTCGCGCGACGCCGCGCCTGCGACATGCCTGGCTTGCGACATTGGCTGAACATAACGCACGACAGGGCGATCATGATGAGGTAACATGAAATTTCTGTATGGGTATATTCTAAGTTAAAGCATGTACTTGATGTACTCGCATCTTATCTAATATTCGCTGTCATTCGCCAACTAAAGTTACTGACATATCTCAGCAAATTAGCAAGCTGAAGTAGCAATAGGCTTGTCATATCTGCCGAAGACCGCGAATTGGCAGACGTAGTGTAGGACGCCCTGCGCCAAGATGGAGCGATGACGTACGCAAGGTAGCTGGCAGTAACTGGAAGAATAGAGCCGAAGACTGCGCTCAGTGGCGTGTCTTGAGAGAGGCCTATGTCCAGCAGTGGACTAGTGTAGGCTGATGATGATGATCTACATTCAATAATAATTCGATTCACACTGTCGCAACTAAGTTCTTTGCATCTCTCACGTATTATTCACTTTATTATACTTTTTATTATTTTACTAGGTGGTAGGACTTTACTGCAAAGTTCGTCTAGGTAGGTACCACCGCTTTGCCAGTTATTCTGCCGCCAAGCAGTAGTGCAGTTCCGGTTTGAAGGGCACTGTAGCTAGTGAAATTACTGGGCAAATGAGACTTTATGATCTGATCTCACAGTTTAGTAATCTTATTACTAGATTTTGCTGATGTCTCTGGATGACGTGCGCAGTGCAGTGTCACGCGAACCTCTATACTTTAGAGTTCCAAGTTACACTGCAGCTGATATGGGCAGCCGTGTCGTTTAATATCAGGCGAACGGTTAGCTCGTCACGTCATTCCTTAACATAAAAAAAAATTATATTCCGTATCCAATTTGTCTCACCAAATGATTTTACGAATTTTTCTTCTTTTGACAGGCTATGTGCTGTCAGTTGCATATAGCAGCTCTAATCGCCGAATATCTAAAGCTGCGGGGAACATTAACATGGGGCGCAGATGAATTCACAGAAATATCTAAGAACATTCCACGGGACGAGACGGGTCTCAAAATCGACGAAGGTAAGTAAAAATAAATTTTAATATTTTACAAATGTGAGTCTTATTTAGATTATAATATGATGCATTTTGTTAACATTTACACAGCCGGTTCAAATGTTTTAGACACTATAGTTTTTGATGTTATAGGAATTAATAACTCACTTCACGTATTTGGCGTTTGATACACGATAAAAACCATTACTTTTTAACAACCACACATATTTACAGTTAGTAATATTTAACTTAGTTTATGTAGACACAATTTTGCAGTCTTCTTTGTAGTTATGCGATACGATGTATTTGGTAAGCTCCTTAAAGGTTTCAATAGGACAGAAAGCGTTACAGCCTGGCACCTCCATTAGACGGGGCTCCGCTGAATCATCGTCCCAGTAATATATCTGGAAAAGGCAAAAGAAGAGATAAGTCTCCGTACTGGCCTTTTTCCAACTTCTACCATTACTACTGTTCAGATTACGTCATATATAGCTCTAATAACTGTTCTTTCCTTAGAATGCTTATCCGCCTTAACGATATACATGCGGAGCTATTGCATAAAGTTAAAACGTTTGATAAACAAATTTTCGCATAGTATGTCTCGGGATATGTTGTAGTTTGAGCTTTAGAAAAGTTTCGACGTAACAAGAAAGAAAGTCTTTGAGTAAAAAGTAGTCATTTGTTTTTTCCTGTTTATATTTTTCTTTGTATAGTTGCACAATGACATTTGGGCTTATTAATAATATTCAATGATCCCAGCCTATTAAACTTGTATTAGGTTTCGTTTATCTGTTATAGGTACTTTATTTTTCAATCCGAACTGTAAATTGATGCTGGTTATAACAGTATTCAACGGACTCACTTTAAATCCAAATCGCACTGCCTCTGGCACAACAGTTTGTTCTTTCTTCGAGTGCGGTTGCGGTAACCGCTCGTGTAACTCGAACAGCAATGCGGCGCCAGGATCAGGCAATCGCGGTGGCGGTGCCACACACGCGGATAATAATGCTGCTACAGACACGGGCGTGCCTGTGCGAACTATCACACGCAATTTGGACGTCTCCTCTATGTTGGACATGGCCTCGTTTATTATTTGCTGTAGTAGCGCCCCTGGAAATAAAGAAATTATGATTTGTGGGGTTTCAATTATCAAGCTATGTACCTTCACATCCAAACGTTTATAGAATATTTTAGTGCCTAGCTTACTGCATTAGTCGCCCAAGCAATGCTAAGCTCGTAGTTACAATCCGTATTATTGTAGTTCCAGATTATGTCTTGTACTAACAAATTTATTCTCATACTATGTTTATGTTTCATAAGATGTGTTATAAATTTGTAAGAACTTAATAAAAAGTTATGAAGTCCAACAACCCACCACCGCTAAGTTTCCTCAGAAGATTGTTATGGAACATCATGGAATACTCCAACTTAGCTACATCCATTAATTTTCTCTTCACGTGTTTCGCCCACTTCGGATTCGGTACTTTAATATCATCCTGTAAGAAACATAATTTGTGTTAGACTTGTTCAACTGGTTATTTTCGAATAACTGTACAAACAGGAAAGTGCATGTCGAGATCTACAAAAAATTCACTTAATTTTAATAGTATATTATGGAAATTTGTTGGCGCTCTGCTCTAGCGCTTGAAACCACAAAATGCTAAAACAATTTAAATGTTCAAGTTTTGATATTGAAATAAAGTACCAAGACGTTTACATAGTTGTATCTACGTAACCTGTATGAGGAATAAATTATTTAAATAATACGCTTCTTGAGGCGTACTGAAGTTAGTGTTTGTCATTTGTGCGATCTTGTGGAAAAGATCTCTGTAGGGCACCAGCAGACCTTCCTCAGTAAACGCTTTCAAAAGTCTCTGTTTCTCTTGTAGGAAGCGTGGACAGTTTTCTTCATATAAAAGCTGAAACAATCGAAATTCCTGCTTCATATTATACACACAGCTATTATAAACGTTTGCATAAATCTACTTTTGTAGTCTGAAAAAATCCGCGATTAAATAAGCGACGCTACCATCTTATGTACAAACGAAGCCTACATACGTATTATGGAGGATCGACTCACAAAGTCATCGTCGATGGCAGGATACGTATATGGTACTGGCTGCCACATGATAGTCTCATTCCATAACTGTTCTTCTGGAGGCGGCCACAGCCCTGCTGATATTAACAGCGCAGTCATCTTACTAAGATCCGTATCAGAAACAATCACAATACTGCTTTCTAAAAATAAAAGTGAAACTTCATTAATCCGTCTATTTTATCAAACCTGCGATAACAATCAGAACGTATAGCAACCTGCATCGTAGATAGGTCTTAAAAAGTCGTTATATCTCTTCCTAAGTAATGCGCCCATTTCATAAGTCAACATCTTCCCTTCCTGAAATAGAAATTTCATTGATTTACGGATTTACATCGTAGTAGAAAAAGCATGAATGAAATCATTCTTCTTGCTTGAATGCCTTTCTATTGCTCCTGTTAAGTGTTGAATGACGTGCCTCAAGCTATTAATCATTATTAGCTGGTGACAGCAATCTGCGTGCGCGCAGACACTTCGTTCCCGTTTAGCCACAGCTCGCGACCTTCTAGGACCCCCTCCCGCAAGCGGACAGGGAAGTCAACGCTTCGTTAAAAAGTCATTCGTCCTGGCTGGTCCTTCTAAATAGACCCTACAGTTCCGCAAGTTCAATGTCACGTGTTTGTACAACTGTTACTGTCACGTAACCAAGTCGTTAATCGTTAGTTTAGATACTGAAAGTCAATAGAAAAACACTATGATATTTATAAATACATGGCATAATGTAGCGCATCACGTATGTAGATAAGCACTTTAGATTGGTACAGGTGACGTATCAAGGACAAGAATTGTGCAGGTACGGGATAAAGGAGCGCCGGCTTATGAATGAATCGTTATTTATGTGCAGTGACGTGAGAATTTTCCGATGTTACCATTCTGTGTATGTCAGATGTCATTTGTTACGGACAGCTGACGCTGGGTTTCATCAATTGAGGAACTACGCCAAAAGGCTTTATTGTTAGAAAATATGTCTCATGTGGTTCCCATGAAATTCAATGGCATTGAAAATTTAAAATTTCATTGACTGCTTTTGGAATGTTAAGTATCTTATAAACTATTTGCATGAAATGAGTATAGCATTATCTGAATAAGATGGATTTGTGTGATAATAACTGAAATAAATTATCAGTAGGTAGTCATATTATGACGTGACTGGGAAATATATTTTTGAAGTTGAAAGTGGTTTGTTCGCCCAAAGTTTACCGCGGGACAATGTAACGGGCGTCAATCCAAGTCAATGTTGCTGAACTTACATTCGTCATAGCTCCAGCGCCGTATGGTGAGAAGACATGGTCTGGTGGTGGCGCTCCGAGCATCTCCAACTCTAGCTCGCTCGGAGTGCGCTCGCCATGAGACATCAGCTGCAAAGAGTACATATCTTGATATGAAATAGACATTTAGTTTACCTTGTGTAAAAATGTACTTTTCCTTATTAATTAAATTTAAAAGTACTACGAATGGGAATCAATTGGAAAATTTATCTGTTTTTATTACTCACCACATGAACTTGTCGGAGTATAGTGACTTCTACAGTGCTGTCCTTCATTAAGATAACTGCTACGAGGGCTGGAATAATAAAATCAAATATATTGATATGTTGAGTATATCCTGTCATAAGCTAATTTTGGGTCATTCTATCATTTTTGCAACTATGTTAGAATGCGTAGTGCCTGTTCTCTGCTGAAAGTACAGCTAAGTTTGAATTTGTAATTGCTACACAACTGGAAATATTGTATTAAATAACCCATTCAATGAAGGCGTAACCCTCGACCATTCCTATCCACCGTTAAATGTGACTTCTATATAAGTTCAGTAACGAAATCTTCAGTTGTTTCACAAATACTATCTAGATGCCCACCAACAAGCTGATATAGCAGTAGGTAAGAGAGACTTGTGAACATGCCAGTTACAAAATTACCAACAAATGAAAGGTACCAACAGCCGGCTCCTGCAGGTGGTATTATGGTACCTACTCTTGGGTACTACATTATTCATCATTAGACGTTCCTGTCGTTTTCTTTCAAAGAGCTCATGTTAAAACTCACCGGCGATGAGCGAGATGCCAACCAACACGCCGAGACAGCAGCATGTGTGCTCTATCCTCACGCCCGGTGATTCCGTCGAAGCTGCCGGCGCCGCCGCATTGGCCGGCTCCTCCTCGCGACCCTCCTTCCTGCAACACCATGATATTGCTCTGATTTATGTACGACACATCTGATCACACTCCCTGACCCCAAATACAACCTGTCCTAGCAAATCAAACTTACTATTTGAATGTGATCCAATTACATTGAAGTTTTTACCCTCAACTCGAGTCTGAAAGCAATCAACAAATACAGATCCCTTATAAGTGTTCAAGAACGATGAAACCACGTGTGGAACAGCCTTCCCATCTCCTTAATTACCACAGCTATTGTACAAGAATCCTAGTGGACTCTGTTATTCTTAGGTACGTTTTTCTGGTTAGCACTGATTTACATACCTATTTCCAGGATGAACTTACACCCTTGGTACATGCGCACTTAAAATAGGATTCACTAAATATGTTTGCTATATCCGAAATCTTGGAGGACATCATTATTTACCGTCCTATTTGCATAAAGCACGTGTTAATAAGATAATTTATTCGCTCATTTTAAAACACAGGCCCGCATAGCTAATTGTCACTTTACCTGACATCATCTTCGTACATTTACAAAATGGAATTGTTTTGCCACTCACATTTTCCTCTGCCGAGTCGGCAGCTCTACATTTTAATCCGATCGTAATTTTGTGTGTTCACTTTAGTGAGCGCATGGTTGGATAATTTAAGCATTAAATCATTAAGAACCGATACCTAATGCACTAGATTTCGATTAGTATTTGTATGGTATGGTAATGATAGGAAGTGCACGACGCGCGAGGCGGGTTCTCACTGAGATCCGCACGGGACGCGCTTCAGATTCACGGTCGCCGCGACCTGTGCCCGTTTGGATGATTGACTGTGCCCAATCGATTGTGCCTACCTATTTACACATACGTCCCCGCGTCGTCCGACATTGCCATTTGTATCATTGCCATCAGTGGCGTCCACATCTCTAACCTTGTATACTTGAATGGGAAATTCTGATTAATTACGCCGTATCACAACATCAACCTAATAGCTTACTGGACCAAAGTGGATTAAAATTTGCATTTAGAAAAAGATAAACTCCTTGCATGTTTTACAACAAAAGAGGAAAACAGCCAGAACAATGCTTTTGCAAGAGGGTGCGATGATTCGCCTGATAAAAGCGTGAATTAGAAGATTGGTGAGACGGGCGCCGCGCGCGATTTGCTTTCCGCTCGCCCTAGTCTATATAGAGCCAGCATGAGGTCCCCCTCAAATCTATTGCCAACGATGTATTCTGAAACGTTTGTGTCCTCCATGTTATTCTATCATTATAATAATTACTTGGAATGGAGGCTGTTCAATCATTTAAAACTATAGAAGCCGGTAAAATTACCTAGAATACTAAACGAGATGTCACCGCAACGATTGCAAATACTACAATTGACGTCAGCAACTTTTCTATACATAATATTTATTCATATGATCTCTAAAACGATCCACAATTAGATGTTCTATTTATGGTTTATACTGAACTGATAGAATAAAGACTTGTTAATTTATGCAGTTGGGATTCCTAGTTATAGGATAGGATCTACCTATGTGGTCGTTGGGTCTTTCATTGTTTACTCTAAATGCGTTCTATGATACGATCTAATAATTGCACACTGCAACCATTAACAATAGTCATGTACTTACTTGACGCAAATTATACTCGTTAAATGCACCATTTTCACTAACAGGCGAAATATATTTTAAATACACATTTTTTTTACATCGCGCTTTGTTTGAATCACTTAACATTAGCACAAGTCTATTTGAGATACATTCGTCTGTTCCGTGTCAGAAAGACAATGTGTTTCATTATATCTAATCAAATTGTAATTAAATCATAAACTAGCTAGTACCTATGTCATGCCTCTGGTAACAAAGGCTACCCTGAGATATATTTTACCTACGGCTTAAGTACATATTCAAATATTTTAAATCAGATCTCATAAAAATTCCAATGTGTCTTTTTTAAGTGCACGTTGTTTTTTATCGTGGAAAAACAAGTTTAACGTGGTCTTGTTGGATTAATGATGATTTACGCTTTATCCTTATATCATTGTGCTGCTATTCAGAGAACATCCTCATTCAGAGAGACTCGAGGATTATTTCCATGATTATATTTAAGTAACTGTATTTAACCATGTAGATTTTAGTATCAATAAATATTTTTTTAATGCTGCTTTACCATAGTCTTCTGGGTCCGTGCTCTTTTTTAATATACAACTTACATATTGTTAGTTGTGTTATTATATAAAGGAGGGACTTATTTACACTTTCTTTTTTCTATTTTCTTAAATTTATGGACACTATATAAATATTGGGAACATCAATTACTTTATTTCTATTTGCGTATTTGCGTATACACCACGAGCAGACCAGCTCCCGCAAGCAGCGCCCGTTCACGAGCTTGACGCATGTGCCAGCCATCGCCCTCCTCGACCATATTTGAGGGAAAAGGACGATCCGACACACGACGCCGCCGCAAGAAGAAGCTTTTTAGTGAGCGTGAATGCTTTAAATGTACACACAACATTAAATCTAATCATAATCAATAAAAAATCTAATTTATTTTAGCCGGTATAGGTATTTTTATTTTATATTAGTGAATTATGTGACGAGCTAGTCGTTTACGTGAGGTTAAGCGAGGCGGCCGCCCATAACTGAACAGTGTCACTCAGGATTCCAAAATGTAAAGTTTCGTGTGACACTGCACTGCGCACATCATCCTGAGACTCCAACACAGTCTGGTAATGCGATTACTCGACTGTGAGATCATATCATAAAATATCAATTGTCCAGTAATTACACTATCTACAGTGCCCTTCAAACTGTAGTGCTTGTACACTACTGCTTGGCGGCAGTATAACTGGCAAAGCGGTGACACCTACCTAGACAAACTTTGCAAAAAAGTCCTACCATCTAATTTAGGTATAGGTAAAAAAATGATTTATTTTTACGTATTATTATCTTTATTTCCGCAAAGTAACGTCAATTCAATTACTACATTTTTTGAGACATTACATTACTAAAGGAACCTATACATTTTAGCTGTAGTTTTTTAAACATATTAACAACAAAACATAATTCTGTATAAATGTGTATAATACTAGACTATTATTATTTTTGAACGGGCCAATGCTGCTGTTTACTACCGACCTTTACAGCGTCAGACTGAATCAACAAAACGGTGAGACGCATGGGGTGAGGTTATGTGAAGGTTTATTTTTTTCAATTCAAGGAACAATTATTAGAATGTATTCTACCCTTATTTATAAGTACCAAAGAGTCAGTATAACTTATTCACGGTAATTTTTTTATTTTGTTTTTACATATCTATTGTTTATTCTAGTAACGCGTTACTCACAGCCATTTATGACAATTACAACACAGTTTTTTATATTATACTCATTGACATAAAAAATGCACGTCGATTATCAACGACAAAAATATAGGTACAAACTTAAAACATACACGTTATAAATGATAATCTCCTAACCAGATTTCTACTCTATCGATGATTTTTAAAAACATTTATAATATATTATGTTAATTGTGTGCAGTTTAAAATTTAATATTATCTATTAACCTAAACTGTGACTATAACGACGCTAAAACTATCAAACCCATGTAAAATAAAAGAAAGAAGGAAGGTGTGTTAAACATATTTCAAGCAATTACATAAATTATTAGACTTTATTATCTTCTTCATGAAAATGTAGTTAAATATTTACAAAATAAATATGTATTTAGAACTCGACCAGCCCTTATTTATTTTATTATTATTATCTAGTCGGCACAATTCCACACTCGTGGTAATACTCTTCCTTTGGCCACGCGTACTCTTTGACTAGACTGACGAACTGTTCGTAATTACATAGTGCGCCTCCCCCGCACCCTTCCACAGGAAGGATCTTCGCCAGGCCTCCAGCGTTTTTGGAATACACCGCCTGTAAAATAAAAGTACTTAATAAGTATCAATTTCTAAACATGTCACTATATGAATGTTTAATTCAGCCATAAGAAATATTCACTGATTACTAAGCAAGTGTAAGGAACCAAAAATACAAGTTGAGTTTTTTCTCCTCAACCATTGACTGACGTCTCGGTCTAGACAGACTGCTGATATAACTTATTTAACTAAGTTAGTTTATATTACAAAGTTCCAACGAATGTAGTTTCACACAAGACAGACTACAATTTGGATCTGATCACCATATTTTTTTTTTTTTTTTTTTTTTTTATGATATAATGGGCATGCGTTTGACAACAACTCACCTGATGGTAAGCGACGAAGTTGTCTAAGGTGGAGCACGCTTGCCCATGAGATGCCTATTCACTCTTGACTTAAAAAGACCTAGGTTATATCCTGAAGGAAACACTGTTTTTGGGAGAGCATTCCATTCCTTGGCCGTTCGGACTATAAATGAGTCAGCAAAACGCTTAGTGCGGACTTGGGGTACACTAACAACGTAAGGGTGTGACGAATCACCAAGTCTTGTAGTTCTATGATGGAAAGGAGATGAAGGAATGAGTTGATGAAGGGCATGCGCACACTCTCCAAAATGTAGCCTATAGAAGACTGACAGACCGGCGACCTTGCGTCTATGCTCAAGGCTTTGAACTTTCCCTTTAATTAGTGTCTCATCGTTGATAAGCCTCTTAGCACGCCGCTCAATTGTGTCCAAAGTCGCAAGCTGGTATCGGGCCGAGCCATCCCACAGATGGCTACAGTACTCCATGCAGGCCCTGACCTGAGCTTGGTAAAGGTGAAGCAGCTGATTTGACGAAAAAAACTGCTTAACCTTAGATAAAACACCAAGCTTCTTTGCAGCTATCTTGGCTCTGGACTCAATAAAGCGACCGAAGTTTAGGGTAGATGAGATTTGGACACCAAGGAGCTCAAAATGATCGCTAAAAGGTACTGTTAAACCCTCAAAAAGCGGAGTGGTAGAAAGAGGTGTCTTTTTAGCAGAGAACACACAGGCCTGTGTTTTGGAAGCATTGAACTTAACCAAATTAGCAGCACCCCAATGGGATACTGCTTCAAGGATTAAGTTCATTCTTTTTAGCATCTCCTCCCTTTGTGCCTGTGTGGCACTTGCTCCAGCACGCGCGTCAGACAGGTATCTCTCCACAACAGTGCTATCATCTGCATAACCCAAAATTCCTGGCAAAAACAGGTCGTTGATATGCAGGAGAAACAATGTTGCAGAGAGAACCGAGCCCTGAGGAACACCGGCATTAATAGGCTTGAGATCTGACGAGCAGCCATCTACCACTACACGTATAAATCTCTCCGACAAAAAGTCGGAGATCCACGAGCATAAGCCAGGAGGGATGCCGTAAGCAGGAAGCTTACTCAAAAGACTCGCATGCCACACTCTGTCGAAAGCTTTTGATATATCAAGTGAGACAGCAACTGCCTCACCATGGTGCTCGATAGCTTCACCCCAAAAGTGCGTAGCGTAGGCCAGGAGATCCCCAGTCGAACGATTCCGGCGAAAGCCATATTGTTGGTCGCTGAGGATCTCATTGTCTTCCAGAAAGTTAAGAAGCCTAGCATTAAGGACACGCTCCATAACCTTACAGAAAATGGAGGTAATAGCTATTGGTCTGTAGTTGCTAGGCTCAGCTCGGCTTCCTTTCTTGGGGACAGGCTGGACATTAGCAAGCTTCCAAGCTTTAGGCACAATACCGGTTAAGAGCGAGAGACGATATAGGCGAGTCAAAACGGGAGAAAGCTCAGGTGCGCAGCTTTTTAAAACCACCGCTGGAATACCATCGGGGCCACTGGCCTTGTTGACATCCAGGCCACGAAGAACTTTAAGAACCTCCACCTGCCTAACTGAAATATCAGGCATTACAGAGCCGTGATGGGGCAGGGTAGGTGGAACCTCAAGACCCGGGTCCAGACGCGAGTTTTCAGCAAACAAGGCAGCAAAAAGATTAGCTTTATCAACCGCTGAGTGGGCCAACGACCCGTCAGATTTAACCAAAGGTGGCAGCGTAGGACGACAAAAGTTACCCTATATAGACTTGGCAAGAGACCAAAAAGCCTTACTGCCCGATGGCGAAGCAGCTAATTTATCTCTTATACGGCCAATTCTATCAAGACGGGCACTCCGCATGGCTCGCTTACATGCCTTGGCAGCACGGTTAAAAACTTTTTTCTTGTCCGACAGTTGAGGATCCTTGCAAGCGCGTGCTCGAGCCCACTCTTGGTATGCGCTTTGTTTTTGTTGCTCAGCCAAAGCGCAGTCACCATTGAACCATGGACGAGCCCTAACGCCAACTGGTACATCAGAAAATGGGATAAAATATTCCATTCCCTGACGCACCACCTCGACTATTGCATCAGCGCAGATGGAAGGATCGTCAGTCTGAAAACATACCTGCTGCCATGGGTATGAAGCAAAGAAGTGACGCATTTCGTCCCAATCCGCAGATTTATAACGCCACACCCGCCTATTACCTCTTGGGCTACAGTCAGGTGGTGAGAAACAGGAAATAGCCTTAATTAAGCAATGATCCGAGGTTCCAAGCGGAGACGTCACCGACACAGAGTACTTGTCAGGCTCCGACGCAAGGACAAGGTCTAAACAGTAAGCAGTGTGCCCGACTACATCAGGAATTCTGGTTGGCTGGTCAACCAACTGGGATAGGTTTGACGACAAGGCAAATCTACGAGCCTCTCTTCCTGCATGATCGGTATCTCGGTATGGGCACAACCACTCTTGGTGGTGAGCATTAAAGTCCCCCAAGAACACGATTTGAGCACGAGGATACTTATGCTGGACGATATCCGCGGTGTCACTCAAGTAATCGAAAAGCCTTGTGGTTTCCTGGTCACCAGTGTGAGAGCGGTACACTCCAGCGTAGATAACTTGATCTATTCCAGTATCCACCAAAGTCCACAATACAGAATACTTCGACCTTTCAAAATTACGAAGACGTTTCACACATATGTCGTCGCGAACATATACACACACGCCAGCCCGTGGCTTAAAATTGTGCTCAAGCGTAAAGCCAGGGTAGTCTAAATAGGCTACGTCAGATGGACAACGTATTTGGGTCTCAGTCAGGAAGAGCAAATGAGGCCTCTCAGTCTCGAGATGGTGGTGGACAGCGTTGAGATTTGAGTGCAAGCCTCTAATATTTGTGAGATGCACTTTTAGAGAGAGGACGTGCTTCTGCTGTGAAAACTTATTCCTTTTAATGTACTTTTTCATGATAAGAGTGAAATGGGCGAACGAGTTGACGGAGACCAGGTGCTAAGCAGTTAACCCATGGAAAAAATAGAATGCAGGTTACGTTAGCGGAGGACTTGCGCGGAGACTGCGGGGACGCCCGAACCCCCCTAGAAGTGGCCATCGGTTCCTCTCCTCCGGTCGCCAGTCGGCCCGATGGAGCACCCTAGGATTTTTCACAGGCGGTGGGGCAGCCTTTCGTTGTTGGCTAATCAATTACTTGGGCCCCCTACAACCTGCGGTCGGCCAGCAGAGAACCGTTTCTTCGGATCCCGCTACCCTCCGAAACAAGGCCTCCAACGCAAACGCACGCTAAATCCAAAACCGGTCTACACACTCAGCACAACAATCACCATCAACCCATCCAACGGCTTCCCTAGACAACACAGTGGAACACGACGAATCGCTTGGCACTGTGGCTTAGTCCAGGGGGTGGTAACTAAGCCGGCGGCCGAAGCCTTCCACCAGTTATTCGGTTGCTCCTTTGGCACCACCCAGGGGTCACGTGTAGGACAGCAAGGGCGAAATCCTACGGACGCGAGCAAACTTGGACCCCCAAAATATATAGCATACTAATTAGCCACTACTATAACAAAATACTTTTCCATAGCAAAAATCAAGGCCAATGACTTTTTTCAATTAAATCCCAATCCTTTTCAATTTGCCGGTTCAGTAATCAAACTGATGATCTTTATATATTTCTAAGTAATATACACGCTGTATTCAGGGAATTGACGACAAGCCTTTAGAAGTTTTTAGATGAAATCAGTTTGTGAAATATATTCATTATTTATTTGTCCAATATCATGCCAAAATATTAAAATTACTTTAATTATTTCATCCTGTTTTTTACTAATCTTATTCTATACTGTCTTAATTTCAAAATCTAATTGCTATATTCTAAACCCAATAGGAAGGTTTTGATTCGAATTTTGCACTCTCTGTATAATTGCCAATGTTCTGTATTTAAGTAATAACCTATTGAGAAGGCGGGAACCTTAAATATAAAATAAACCCAGCAGAAATAGTATATCCAAGTGGTTTAACTTACTGCAATATAATACGCGCCGTCCGACCCCGCCTTCCTGAGCTCCAGCGAAAAGGTAGCGCCATAGCTCGGCTGGTGGGGCTCGAAGACCCGAGATGCAGCGAGGAGTGCCGCCACGTTGTTCTCGTGAGCAGAATACAACCGCAATTTAGGTTGTTCTGAGTCACCGGCGATGAAGGAACTAGTGTAGTTCAAGATATCGTTCATAAGGGTTCCTGAAAATAACCCTGTATTAGCTCAATTACCAGTAAATATAAAAGACCTTAGCCACTAATTAAGTTACCAATTAACAATCGTAATATTTATCAAAACCAGTTTTAAAATGTCTAAAACATTACCTGAAGGTTTGTATTACCTGAAGCTAATCTTATCAGTTCGGGAGTGTAAAATTCAGCGGCATATTCAATTTTGGTTACTGCCTTTATTCGAGGCCAAACATCGGATGCCCATTGAGGTGGATTCACCCCGACGTTTTTCTGAAAGAATAATGAGATGTTCATTAAATCGTCTATAATAATGGAAATATCGCTTATTAAATTTTAATAACTTAAAAGTAAAAAAAAGGGTTAATCTCTTAACTCAAAAAAATTGAGTAGGTCCATACCAAAGTTTGCAATAAGTTGTCAAAATAAAACACGTCCTCGGCGGTTGTAATGTTGGTGCCAGTCTTATTACGGAGGTAGATTATGAGGTCTTGGTAAGGTTTCAGCCATTCAATGATCTCGGGTTCCTGGTAGGCCGCGTTCCTTAGCTTGATGTAACGTGGGCAGGTATACCAGTACATAAACTAAAAGTAATATGTTAAAATAAATAAATGGTGTTTATAGTAAATCGTCAACGTCATTGCGGAGTCTTCTGATAAAAGAATATACATAGAGCCAATATTAAAGTCAAAGTCAAAGTCAAAAGATTTATTGCAAATAGGCTAATTTTAGCACTTTTACAAGTCAAAATTATATAAGGCACTTAAAATTAAGTTATTTCACTAAGCATATAAAATTACAAAGTGCTTATTGTCAAATAATATAGCAAGCCCATTTAGTCTTGCTTAGATTTTCCTTATGAATTAGTCCTTATGAAGGTCCGCCTTATTAAATAAGTATAAGAATTAAGAATGGGTATTGTTCTGAAACGAATTTATTTCAATTAATAAGTAATAATATATAGGTATAGAAAATTTACGTCCCATTTTTTGGGTTTATATAAAACCGAAAAATGAGACATACTTACATCATCAATTTCATATTTTTCCGTATCATAAGGCACTGGCTGCCAATCCAGTGCAGGGTTCCACTTCTGGGCAGGTGGTGGAGGATACAACGCTGCTAAAGCAGTAAGAGCAGTCATCTTAGTGCGGGCGTAGGATGTAGTCCTCACGTTAATTTCATCAGGAAGATAGAGTTCGGAAATCAGGCTGTCGTAGCGCTTTCTTAAGTATTTTCCGACGGCGAAACCACGCTGCTTTCCTTTCTGTGGAAAACGTAAAATATTAATAATCTAATTGTATACTTTTTCTCTTGTGATATTTGTGTCATTCACCAATCCGCACTTGGCCAACATAGCTGTTTAGGTTTTTTCCTGTCTCAAATTTTAAGCATATATGTAGCTGCTACTTACATTAGTCAATGCTTTCATTCCATATGGGAAGAATATATCCTTGTTAATTATTTTATCTTCAGCGGGGAATAAAATTAGCTCTTCTTCGTCCGGTGTTCGATCGCCATGGCGGAATATCTGTGGAAATTTGTTATTTTTAAGGATACTGAATTAAACCTTGTATTATTGATTGGTTAACCGTGTGTTTGCCTGTCAAGGTTTTTTCATTGATCGGCTACAGGTATTAAGATAAAACCGATTTTTTTATAGAATCCGCTCAGATCTAAAAATCCTGTAAAAAGTGAAGCTATTAACCTATTCAATTAAAAGATATCTCATGTTGACTGAATCTCATAACTAACATCAAATAGGACAATGCTATGTCCACAGACTAAATCTCATATTTAATCATTAAAGAATCATCATCATAATATGAGAACCTACGTTGATTAAAATAAACTATTTAAAAAAAATAGTTTTTTCAATCTGGTTTCTTAAGAAGATAAGTAATAAGAAAGGGTATATATTATCACGATACTCAATAGCATCGCGAACAAATATTCACAATGGATAAGGATGTAATCAACAAAAGGGGATCGGCGAATCATCGAATTGGTTTGCACGGCCGGCCGACGTGATTGTCGCCAATTTCAAGCCGTTCTGACGTACCACGAAAGCTTGTACTATCTGTGTGGTCGAAACGTCCACTTGCTGCTCCACTGCGCTCCTTGCTGTTGCCGTGCTAGCCGAACTCGCCTCTTTGCAAACAATGACCACAAAAATACCCACTGCACACAATACTCCCATTTTAAATTTAATTCAATATATCTAATCTACGTCCACATAACGTACGCGCGTTCGCGGGCACTTTTCGACTGCAATATACGGAGCCTCTGCTCCATTTATATACAGATACATAGAATGGTACACAAGATCGTCGAGACAGAGTCATTGCGCTCCGCGAATTTTTCACGAATCGTACACTAAACCTGGTTTATTGGACACTTGTTAGATTAATTACTAATAGTGATCGAATAACAAAATTGTCATCAATAAAATCATAATGACAAAGTTTTGCCGTCAATTTAGTCGTTATCTGTGCGTAGCTAATTTTAATTGTAATCATCTTATCGCTGAGTAAATATACCATAATTTTAAGGCTCTTTCGATTATGTGATGCATTTAAAAGTTACAGCAATTATTGTCAATATTAAAATATTCTGATTCCTTGTCACCAGGTCAATGCTTCGCTATCTTGATAAATCTTAGAAATAAATAAACTTGTTTTCACAACCTGTCTTTGTGTAATTCGACTAGCCAAAAATCTAGTAAAATATATTAGCATTTGTATTTTAAGCTGGAGGCGCCGTGGTTTTACTCCCTATTTGCGTTTTCCCGCCGAAACTCCTAATTTTCCGGTATAAATGTGTTGATATCTGCAGTGCCTACATATTATAGTAATTTGGTGTGCAACATTTTATACAAATCGGTTTTGCCGTATTATTTTTAATATATTCAACGATAAGGATTCAATTAATGTGATCAAGGGGATAGGGATCGACTTAATTCAATTAAATGAATTGTCACAATAATAAATTAGAGTTTATTACCTAGTCACTGTCTCAGCAGTGGGAATGTGGCAATCAAGAACGCACCTGAAACTAAAAAACCAGGCTTAGACGCCTGGTTTTTTCTAGAACTAAAGAGGCTACTAGTAGGTAATAAAGAAAGGACAAATACACCTTTATCATTCCATTGCACAGTTATCGGATAAAACTATTTTTTCCATAGAACAGCATAAAACCGCAGTTCCAAAGGTCAGCATATTAACACTGCGTTTAGTCTCATAAATATGCAGGATCAATGAAGTGACTTAGACGAAACACTAATATTTTTCATTGACGTAAATTCATATTCCGAACGGCCAAGGAATGGTATGCTCGTCCAGCATCAGTATTTCCTCCTAGGTATGACGTGAGTCTTTTCAAGTCTTATAATTCCCGGTTGCAGTGCTGGATGAATATAGGCCTAATATTATATGATCCTTCGGAGCTACGGAACTCCTATCCATCATTGATAGAACCAATTTATTTATGTTCCAGGTATGACCGACTTACAATATAACGAGCAAGCTCTCCTAGATCAGCTGATGATATGTACCGAGTACATTGATAGAGCGGAGAGATACGAACTTCTGGGTCCGCTCTACAGGCTAATCATACCCATATACGAACGGCGAAAAGACTACCAAGCGCTCTTGACTTGCTACCAACACCTTACAAAAGCCTACGCTAAAGTCATCGAAGTAACCAATTCGGGGAAAAGGTTGCTTGGAAGGTTCTATCGTGTCGCATTCTTTGGGAAGGCTCATTTTGGCAGTGATGAAGAAGGGGTCGAGTTTATCTACAAGGAGCCTAAATTGACGTCACTCAGCGAGATATCGGAGAAGCTACAGAATTTCTACGAACAGAAGTTTGGACCTGGGCACGTCAAGATGATCATGGATTCGGCACCGGTTAGTAACATAAACCTTATTATTTTTTTACACGCCATACCTCAAGTATGTTACGCAAGTGATAGTTTGACATTTGATTGGGTCTTGGTTGTAAAGCATTAATTTTAATATTGTATGATAATAGGTCTTTACCTATGAAATTGCCGTGTTGCAGTACAGACTTTTTCAAAGAAAAAAAGTTTTGATTGGCTATGAATTCTAAATTCAAATTAATTTTGTTTTAAAAATATGACATTCTATTTACAATATAAGTCTTTTGTTTATTGATTAGCGTTGTATTTTCATTACATTTCAACATTTTTCCTCATAATGGATACTTTGAAATTTCGTGTAATTATGGAATATGAGTTCCGTCGTGGCACCAACGCGGCACAAACGACACGTAACATCAACGACGTTTACGGAGAGAACTGTACAAACGAACGTACAACCCGTTATTGGTTTGCTCGGTTCCGTTCTGGGAATTTTGACTTGAAAAATGAACCTCGTGGTCGTCCGGAAACTTGGTCAACAATGATGAATTAAAGGCGATTGTGGAAGCTGATGAATCTCAATCTACAGCTGAGCTGGCAGCAGCTTTTGATGTTAGCATCAAAACAATATTGGTCCATTTGCGACAGGTTGGCAAGATAAAAAAGCTTGATAGATGGGTGCCCCACGAACTTAACGATCGCCAGCGCAACGTACGCGTTGAGACTTGCCTTGCGCTGCTTAACAGGCACAGAAATGAAGGAATTTTGAACCGAATTGTTACGTGCGACGAAAAATGGATTCTTTTTGACAATCGAAAGCGCTCAGCAAGTTGGTTAGATCCTGGTTCGGTACCAAAGCAATGTGCAAAACGAAAAATGACCCCTAGAAAGGTGATGGTCATAGTTTGGTGGTCTAGTGCTGGTGTGATTCATCATAGCTTTTTACAAAACGGCGAGAGCATTACTGCAGATGTGTACATTGAAGAACTGACCACAATGATGGCGAAACTCGCACGTCTGCAACCAGCTTTGGTCAATCGGTCGTCTCCACTGCTACTTCACGACAACGCGCGACCCCATACTGCACAACAGACCGTCTCTAAGCTGCATGAGTGGGGTTTGGAAGCTCTCCCTCATCCGCCATACTCATCAGATCTTGCGCCTACCGACTATTACTTTTTCCAAAATTTGGACAACTTTTTAGCGGGAAAAAAAATCAATTCCCGAGAGGCAGTACAAAACGCCTTTGAAGAGTTTGTTGTCTCCCGTCCTGCTGATTTTTTCAAGAAGGGCATCCATAAACTGCCACAGCGTTGGCAAAGATGCATTGATTGCAGGGGTGATTACTTTGAATAAAAGAAATAAATAAGTTCGAAAAAAATACTTTAACTTTTTTCAAACAAAACGGCAATTTCATAGGTAAAGACCTAATATAATATGATAGAAATCATATCGTTGGCATCATTTAATTTAAATACAGGTTTTAGAAGTAAAACATTTTATGAGGTTTGTAAAAGCTGTTTCACCCGCGCGGCTTGAAATTTTAGGTACAAAAAGTATCTTTATTCTAGAGCTAAAATTCATAATTTACAGGAAAAATCATCGAGATATTTTCAGAAGTTTCAGTGTTGAGTTTACAGCGTACAATACGTGCTAAGTTTTGCATTTATGTATAAGTAGGATGAAATAGAAACATGCAGTCAATTTTATTGATATTTTTTATATCATGGTTTAACTGTCGTTGTTTTTGTTTGGATTTATAAGTCGTGATTTAAAAAAGTAATGAGTCAAGTAATATATTATGTGCTATTACTAACGATCTAAAGCGTTTGTGTTTCAAAAATAAAACGGGAAAAGAAAAATTATTTTAAAATAGCGTGACCAAGACGTGACTTATTCTAAGCATAACACGTGCGAAACTTCTAAAAACATCTATGTGTTCACCACGGCCGGCATACGAGCTTGACAAATCGATTTACTCAGATAATGCAAAGAAAACGACAATGGTATTGGTGGTGGTAATGGTGACAATGTTAAGGTCAACGCTCATTTAAACTAGTCGCCTGAACTCGAGTGAATTAATTTGAAGTAAATTCATGGTACCTTGGTACCCTATATTTTTCACTCCGCCTAAAGTCGTCTAGTTCACTACTACCAAACTACATAAATTAACCCAGCATTATATTGTCTTAGCAAAACTGTAGATATGATTAAATTTCATCATCAATCTCCTTGATTTGAGTTGTTGGGTGACTTTAAGATTTACTTGTTTTATTTTTCAAGAACACTTTATTTGCGATCGCTACACGTTAAATTTTAATCGCCTGTACGCGTTTATTTATGCGTTATTTGTAGTAAGTACCTCCTGCCCATTCTTTAAATTTCTCGCGTCCCAAATACTTATCAGACCATGGTCATAGAAAGAAAATGTACTAATATATATACCTACGTGCCTTGAGGCAGCCCGCGGTGCCACCCGCGTTTCTCTATACATGCTTTAGTACTTTACCTTACAAGTTGACATAGTTGGGTTACATTTCCACAAACCTTCAGTAAATCCCTATAGCACATTAAGAAGACACTCTTAAAGTCTCTTGGTCCAGTGGTTTGGGCTGTCCGTTGTTTGTCAGTCAGTCACTCAGGACAAAACATTTTATTAATATAGATTAAAACCCTTGTTTAGATAATTTTTTACTAAGTATGTTGATAGTGGTATAAAAATGCGAAGGTTCTTCATGTTTTGTTGTAGATACTAGATGGTAAAAGGCAGTTGAAGTTTCATAAATAAAAGAGCCGTAGTTAAATAAAATTATTTTTAGTTTAATCTTGGTTTTTTCCTGTTCACGATTTTTCCTTCTCTTCCGAAGGTTTTTTGTTTTTACGTAAAGCTAAGGTCGCTATTTGAATTAGGTACATAATACATTATGTCTAGTTTAGGCTATAGCCAGCATTGGAACGACGAACGAGAACAGCAACGAGCGCTGGTGGAAAAGTATACACTTCCTTAACGACAAATCGTTATGTCAAACCCATTGTTATTGGTTTTAGTAGGTCTTTAACATTTTAAATTAAAACATTTTTTGTTTGGCTAAGAATTCTAATTTCCAATTAATTTTATTTTAAAAAGATGGACTTTTCAATATTAGTCATTGCATTTGAATATTTTTCGTCATCATTAATACGTTAAAAGCTTGAGTAATTATGGAATAGGAGTACCGTAGTGGCAGCAACGCGGCACAAGCGGCACGCTGTGCGCTGAAATGTCGGCATCTAAGAAATTGGAATCATTTCTTCCCAAGATATAAAGTTAAAGATTCCGTAAATACTATTTAAAAGTTATTGAACAACCGTGAACGAGGACAGTGTGAAGTTGGAAGATGAACGTTACCTAGTATTTATCAATCATCATCACCAGCCAGAAGACGTCCGCTCCTGAATATATGACTCTAGTATGACGCCACTTTAAATCTAAAATATATTACGCTTAAGGTGCAAGCTTATAGCAGGCGTCTTGGTGATCACAGTAGATTATAATACAGAGTGAGGAGAATACCTATTCCATGGATATTCCCTTAGACGGCTCTTAAAGTACCCACAAGAAACAGATGAGGTAGTCTTATTCTCAGGCCGCTCTGGAGCACACAGTAGGTGCCTAGTCTAACAAAATTTTCAACGGACGATTTCAAGGCACTTCCAACCTTCAAAAATAGTCTAGTGTGAACAGGTGCTATTATGGTATTATTAAAGGATAAGTGGTGGATGCACCACTTCCGATGAGAAGCGCCCCAGATATTGCATGTGTCCATAAGTGACGGCAACGGCTTACTATCCGGCAAGGCGTCAACATCTATCTAAGTCACATGTAATAATTTACCGTAAATTACTAATATTGCTTAGCTGATGTCATTTGTTCGGATAGTAACCTATAATAAATTAGATCGTTCATTTATTGCTAGTAAATCTATCTTGTTTGGTGTTCGTGTTTGGTCTGCTTCACCCTACTTCCTATACGGTTATAGGTTTTTTACGTACAATTTCCTTTCGTTTACACTTCACAGGTGAATCGTAACGAGCTTGACAGTCAGCTAGCGTATATCCAAGTAACTTGGGTGAAGGCAGCTCCCGAAGGCCTGGCCGCCACTAGCTCAGGGACCGAGGGGTCTTTCGAAAGGGCGCACAATGTAAGGCGTTTTGTGTTCGAGACGCCTTTCACGAGGGATGGCGCTGCGAGGGGACCCGTGCATCATCAGAGGCTAAGGCTTACGCATCTCACTGGTAAATAATTTTAACAAAAACGAATGAATGAAATACGATTAATGTTGAAAACTAAGACTAATGTTTGGTTTCACTAAAGATTTGGTAGACAGGATACAACTTCAAAAATGTCCTAAACTTACCCATAAAACCAACTTTATATTGCCGCTTTAGATTAGTAAAAAAGTAAATTTGTTTATTCTCACATGCATCGATGCAACCAGGCGCATTTAAATATGTTTTAATCTAATATAAATGTTGGATAAAAACCCATTTATTTGTATAATTTGTAGCTGAAAACTGGTTCCCGTACGTGAAACGCCGCGTGCCCGTTGTCGACACGCAAGTTGAGGAGAAGAGCCCCATAGAGGTCGCTGTCTCGGAAATGGAAAGCCAGGTCAACGAATTAGCTGAGATCGTCAATGCGAAGGCACCTGATATCAAGAAACTACATCTCAGGTGATATAAAACAAGGGTTTCTAACAAATACACTTTCAAAACGTGGGTTGGCGGAAAAAACGCCATCTTACTTTAGCTTTATTTGCCATTGTAAGGAGTTTTAGGTCGTGCAAATAAAGTAGTTTAGGTACTTTATAGGACCGTATTGAGATTCCTAAACTTAATTAATGCAACGCTAAATAAACCTGTATGAGCTCTCCAATACACTTTTGAGATAAATAAAATACCAATCCAATTAGCATTTTTTTTTATATTTGGCCCCAAATGATAGCTGGCTAAATAGCCAGTGTAGTTTTTTATTTAGATTTGTTTTATTGGCTATAGGCAAAGCATTTTAACACTGTCTCGCCTGATTTTGAGAAATGACGGGGCATGCTTGCCTAGAAGATACACCCCACTCACTCTCTTACTCTCTCACTTCACTCTTGACTTGAAAATTCCTAGGTTATCGTACACCGGTAAGCTGTTCGCACTATAAAGTTATTAGCGAAACGCTTACGTGAGAGTAAGTTTACATTATATTTTAGTTAGAAGCTATTCAAAGTAGGGTCAGTGTCACGCTCAAGCCAATGCATACACGTTTATGACACTACAGCTTTATCTGCGAATATTGTGATTTTGAACATGACGGTTTTCTCACGTTTTATTTTACCGTTGGAAGAAACATTGCGAATTTAGCACCTAATTTAGAAAGATAAGAGTGAACCGGTATCTACTATGCAAGCATCTTCCATCGTCGCCCGCGTCATCCCTTACCTTCGTGAGACAGTGGTCAAATGCAGGCCTATCTTAGTTTGTGTTGTGCTTAGGGATTTAAAGGTACAAAATAGAGTCACACTCGCTCTAACAACAACTCTACTGTATTGCAGGCTACAAGGCAGCGTGTGTGTACAAGTGAACGCTGGTCCGCTCGCGTACGCAAACGCGTTCCTGGACCCGACGCTTGCACCCATGTACCCGGACGAAACTGTCGACAAGCTAAAATCTATATTCAAGTAAGCTTAAATTTTTCTTTAAACTCTTCTTCGTTATTATTTAGTATTTTTCTTTGGTTTTTTTTTTTATACATTTGGATTCTTTTTTGCAGTCATTTTTGCTGTTAATTTGAGATTTAAGACGTTTTGTCATTAGTCCATTTATAGTAGAAGCAAAGAAATTTACCCTTCTTATTTTTATGTTGTTAGCTTGACTGAAAATTCGTCCACAATTGATTCTCGGATAGGGCAATTATAAAACTTGTGAGTTTGTGAAAACCTTTAGAATTTGCCACAGGATTATTTATATATTTATTCAATACTTTTTAATACTGCTAACAACATTTTTTACCAGTCAACCAGCAAGGCTTGCAGCCGTGCAACTGTTCCCAGGTTACTTGTTTGCCCATTCCCTTGCTGTACCTACTTACGATAGTTGTATTATCTTCCAGAGAGTTCCTGACAATATGCCATTCAGCACTTCAACTCAACACGAAACTTATCAGCGCTGACCAAGTATCGTATCACGAGGCCCTCGAGACTAACTACTACAAACTTAGCGATTCCCTTGCGAAGATACTGGGGGAGCCACTCCATGACATACTTGTTAATGGAAACCTTAGCACCACTGTCACCGGGGTGGAAATGGATTCTAGCAACGCTTGAAGCTTTAAAGGAAAGTACCTAGTGTTTATAATTAAACCATTCTCGAATAGTGTTGAATTTGATTGCAGTTCGATTAAATATGTTAGCAGGAAGCATTTGAGTCGATCGAAATCCATGCACGCAATTTAGTAAGTTAAAAAACGAAAAATAATCTTTATTCGTTTTCATTGTATTGTCAAATTAAAACATGACATGATTCGAGAAGTTACATCTTCGATTAGCTATCAGAAATGCAATTTGATGTCGTTGGTGTAAAATTTCTTGAAGATCTATATAATCTAAACCTTGTATGTAATAAATACACTTAAATTAGGTACTCTGAATACACAATTTTAGTCATAAAAACAATATTATGGAGCAAATCTAACGCCATTTGGCCCGGAGATGACCATTTTGGTAACTTATGTAACAAATCAATAATACCTACTGTGGATTCTACGGGAATAACAGTCAATGAATATCCAATATTTTACGGGTTTTGTATATTTTACGCAATTGTTATATAGTAAAATAAGAACTTTATTATAGCTTACATCACAAACAATAACCAATTCAAGACTGAAGTCCAATGAAGTAGTTTATCAGCCGCCTTAACCCTACTATAAGTAGAAAATTAGATCAAAGTCAATTACGACTTCCATCCTTTCTTGACTCCTAACGGAACATGATCTGAAGAAAAATCAATGATACCCAGTGCCATGTCTCTCTTTTCTAAATGTATATCAAGATAATGTAAAAAAAATCACTTGTATGGGGGACTTTGTAGAAAATTTCGAAGACGAGTGACATGCGACTGATATTAATTAAAAAAGATATGGCTACAATACATTTTTAATTAATGTATAAACAGTACGCAATTATATAAGTCACATTTGCCGTTCAATATAGCTCAAAGAAGAGTTAGTCTAATCAATACTATAATGCGTTAAAGCGGCATAATTTTTCCACTGTAAAGTTTTAATCACAATCATTGTGAACTTGCCACCTTTTGGATTTTATCTCAACGATTATTGAGATTTGGAAAGTCGGAGCCCTCCAATAGGAAAACAATTCCAATACTAAACTATAAGCGAAATTCCACTTAGATAGTATTTGTAATTTAATCAATGGTGCTGATTCTGGTGTGCGACCAGCGACAGCATAGTCTGTATCGCGATCATATTGCGACTGCATCGCTGCAAAAAACCTCTAACCCGGCTAGTATGCACACCACGACTTAATTTTCTTGATACTTTTTCTCGTGAGAGACCGTGACAAGACTATGGTAGCGCCTAAGTGCGTCTCACTCTAACAGCGACGACAAGTTTTCTCGCGGTGCGCATGCCAGGCTACTAGGTTTAGAATTTTCTACACCAGAATCGACACCACTGTTAAAAAACCTATTCCTACTTTTCTATGGGTAATCTATCACCTAAGTTGTTTGTCCCTATTTTCCTAAGATGTCTCTAAGGAACCGATGACATATTCAAAAAAAATTGTCATCGGGTGTTTTATGGCAAATGTATCGCTGTAGAAGTCGGCGATGTTCACTAACAATAGATTCCTGGTTAGAAAAAATGTTTAGACAAAAATTGAAAATGTATATAACTACATACATATTTAAATATTTGTTTATTATTTATGTAACTGAACAGTGTTTTGCAGGGAATAGCTGTTGTTGAGAACGCCATTTATAGTTCCTTATCTCAAACTAAAACACAAAATTCAACGCTCAGAACTAGAAAGTGAAGCCAAGAAAAGAAAATACGAAATCCTAAAACATACCATTCCACGCGAATTTTTTGAACAGCGTTGAGAAACTACGTCTAAATGTAAATCAAAAATAAACGGGTGTAATGGTATTATTTTCATATTCCTTTTTATTTGCTCTAGTTCCGAATTGTGAATGCATGCTACTGTTTTACTTGCCAGTTCTACTTTCCTTATTTGTTTTAAAATTTGCAGTCTATATCGAGATCGTTGGTACTGCTAACAGAAACGAAAAGAAATATAGCGAACTGCTCAATTTTTAAACAAATACTTTCCTTTTATTGAATACTTAGTTACTACACTATTTATTAAATAAGTAAGAAACACTAATTGTAGACATTCAAGCTTATCACTAAATTTACAAACGTAAAAATGGTGTAAAGAAACGCTCAAACATTATAATTCAGTATTTATTCATTTTAATTTTAAACAGTATTTGGGACCTGAAACACTTCGCCACATATTTACTTAACATATAACTTTCTTCGTATTCACTGCAGAGTAAAATAAGTGGGTACTTACCTATCAAAAGTGAACTCGTTTGTTTTGCAGCGAGTAACAGTAAATGGTTCATTTATTACACAAGGCAACATTGACAACTAGCGCGACACGTACTAAACTTAGATCGTCCGTTTTATCTATTTCCGAGAAATGAAGTGGATAAAATGGATGAATAATTTCTTTGTTCCCACTCCCTAGTCCGTACCAGGACAGAAAACCTGCGAAATATTGTTTGCGAACCATAAGGGGGTGATAACGGAACTTTGATTGCAATGCAACATGAGAAATTTCATTCCTAATTCGAAAATTTCCTTGGAGTAACTATGCACATAAACTGCGTATTAAGTGTCAAATCTAAACAAATTTGTGTTTCTATCTGTTGCAATCAAATTACATGATCGCCTAGCAGATAATTCCTTCTTCAGTATGCAATATGTTATATGAATATGGGGCGATACAACCTATTCCAATATTATTTTAATTAATTTCGTATTTAACTGAAAATAATAATTGTTATCTATATAGGTCTTGTTTAATGCACAGAAGCTCAGAATTTGTGTGCATTATTTTTTTAATCAAAGTTTATTTGAAATTCTATGCTTGTTTAATTTATTATGTTGTTTATTGTACTTAAAGACCAGTAATTAAATGAACAGAATATAAAAACATGTTACTTTAATATAATAATTTGAGGAGCACTTTGAATGCGCCTAAATTATTCTCTCTTGTAGATAACAATAGTAGGTTAATTTTAACTGTATCTTTTTCAAGAGTATCGCACAATAGACAAATATGAATGTTACAAAAGAAATTTTAGTATGTGTAAACGGTAAATCTATTGATCTAATGCATGAAACGATAATACTCCATATATTCCACAATAATTTATTTCTTATAATAATTATAGTATTTGAAATACGCTTTTTCTTATTTATTATAGATAAAAATTCTATAACCACTAAAATATTAAAATTAAAATATCAATAACTATTTATTGAATATTGAAATTTTGGAATACCGATCTTTTGTTGTGGTACCTAATTAATTAAATAAGATTAAAACGTATTTATGTGAAGTGTTTGATTCATCGTTTACATCCGTTACAATTGTATTTAAGTATACTTAACAAATGGGGGAAGTCCCACTAGATAAGTCAACCAAGTGGGAATACACAAATTATAATAGATATTGTTGTAATATCCCTTCATGTTCAGGTTTAATAGGAGTAATAATTTGCTAAAATCATTAAACTCTTATCTTATAATTATCCTAGGCTGTGTTAAATAACAAAATTCTTATTGACCGTTTCACGAGTTATTTCATCTATAACCTCTAGTTGTATTTTGCATGAAGAAGCAAGACTTATTGTACTTATCCAAACTGTATTCTAAATTTCACGGTTTTAATACATTTTATAAAAACATTTTGTGTTTTATTTTTTAAACGGCCATTAGTAATATTATCCGTGAACTAGGTAGTGACAAATCGATGGCTTATTCCCATAATCCTCCAGGTGGTTATTTAGGATGTCCGCTTTGAAAAATAGTGATATGGATTATTCCTAGTGTAATATTATACTAATTATATTACTAGTCGTTGCAGGCTCTACGTTCAAGATGTGCTCGTGTTGTACCCCGCCACTATACTTCACAATTTGTGACCAGCACCTGCACAAGTGACGAACTCGATACCGCCACAGACGACGGAATAAAGGAGGCACAGTTCAACTTCAAGTTTTGTGGCTTTTCCGGGTTACCACAATTTCGCCAATGCCGGTAGAATAAAAACTAGCGACGAAGATTTTTCTCGGTTAAAATAACGTTGTGTATATTCCTGCTAGAATTTCATCTAAGTGTACGCGTGTCAGCGAAGGAAGATATTACTTGTGATATTTATTTTAAACTGAATACGCACAATTAGTGTTTTTATATTTGTGTAGATATTTTTGTATTTGTTTCAATGTAAAAGTCATCATAAAAAAGATTTTATTTGGTCAAATTTTTTAAATTGCCGATCGTTTGGTGGTCAATCTTTGAAATTTCCGGAGAAGCCACTAAGATTCAAATTGACCGAACATTACGGTGAAACTGCTGCAGAAGCCACTAACAATTAACATTCAATTCAATATGTACAAACGTTGACTTATGCTAACAGCATTTTCTACTAGTCTACCAAGGCGTGCAGAATAAGAAGTATATTAGGTGAGCTCTCCGACTTCGACTTCGGTTCCGATACTTTCTTAAGTTATATTGGAGGTTGAAGTACGGCGATGGAAATGATTTACTAACAAATTAGAATTTCAAGAGCCTCATTAATCTTTGTAATATTATATTTTATCAGACCTGCCCTTAACTAGCACCTATTTCTCCCGCGTCCGCCTCCGCCTCCGCCTCCGACTTCGATAAAACCACCTCCGTTACATCCCTGGTTATATAAAATAAAATAATATGCTGTCGTGTTGGTAAGCTATATAATATACCATACAAGGTATATATAATATACCTTGAGGATAGCTAGAACAATTTTATCTATACACGGTGGAATTCAATTCACTCTTTTCCTTAAATGTATGTACTCGGACCATGCTCCTGAATGTACGTACAAGGGCCAATTAAAAACAAAATCGGTTTTGTTTTAGTATATTTAGTGCCTCCTAAAATAAGTGCATGACAGCCGAAATGTCTATTTAACGGTACACACATCACGGGCACCAGCTGAGTGCTTTGTAAATGTTTCGTAGGCAATAACACCTGATTTCTTCAATGTCGCAAGGCTTTTCTTAGAATTTAAATTTGATAATACCTAGATTTAAGTTTTATTTCATAAGTACATTTTTTATTTAGTTATATGGGTGCATTCTATAGCATGGACTGAATACGTACATTAAAGGAAAAGAATGAATTAAACTCCACCTTGTATATTATAACTAAGCGAAACCATTTAGCAGATATTACTTGTAAATATTGTGGTATGTACACTATCGATATATATATTTTATTTTATTTTAAGATTTTTTTTAAAACGTGTTCTTATTTAGGAGAAATAATTAATTGATCGGACAGAGCGAAGGCAGGCAGGCAGAATGGAAAGAAAAAGATAGTGGAAAAGAATGAATGAATTCTGAAGATATGGTAAAATATAAAGACTTATTGGCTGCTATTTTTGGATTTGGGAAGCAGATTTTCAATCAGAAATCATAAAATGAATCCAAGACTCCTCGTCGCTTATCTTCTTCAATTGCACCCTACATAGAATAACAGCGTAACTATTCTTCTTTGCGTGGTTACTCGAGGCACATCCGTTTTAATTTCATCTTCAAAACTGGAATAACTCATATTTGATGAGCTTCTTAGGTTTTAACTTTCCATCGACTTCAATGAAAACAGTCTTTTCTTCAATCTGTAATTCCTCACTTTAAGTTTTCTAATCATTATTTCTTGTTCTTGTATTTTAGCCTGCATCAGTTCTATTATCTGTTTGTCTTCTTCGTGTGTTCGTGGGTAAACTGAATTGAGTGTCTCGTTTGGTAAACCATTCTTTATTGTTTTTACAAAAACGTTATTTTCCGGAATTACTTCGACCTCGATTGAAGTTACGCGATTATTGGTCCCTTTGGTTTCTGATGAATTTAAACCAACCTGAAAAATAAACGAGTGACAGGTGGGATTAAAACGGTACATAGCAGTATCGGCAAACCTCTTTAAAATGGTACATGGCAGTATGGTCAAACCTCTTTAAAATGGTACATGGCAGTATGGTCAAACCTCTTTAAAATGGTACATGGCAGTATGGGCAAACCTCTTTAAAATGGTACATGGCAGTATGGTCAAACCTCTTTAAAATGGTACATGGCAGTATGGGCAAACCTCTCGTCAATAAGCTAACAAACATTCAACCTTCTTTCTACTTGTACCAACATATAAACCTGGTCACCATTCCAGGAAGAATAAAGCATCTCAACATTATTCCAGTATTGCAGTCGGGGTCGCACCACTTGTACCCCTTAGCACAGGCAGTGCAGTAATTAGTTTGACCCTTCATTTATTCATCCATCATCATTCTGTCCATCCAAAGGTTGTCTGTAGTTTCTGGACAAATAGGGATTCCGTGTTGAGGGCTAGTTGCTGGGTGGTAGGTACCTACCTACCTACTTAGAACAATAATAATTACTTGTACAACATGAATCCGAAATTCCGAACTGAATTTTTATGGCAAGGGGAATCCCCACGGCAGACAACCCATTGTAATACTAGTTTATAAGTTTTTCTTGATATTCATTGATGGAACAATAAAGATTTCTCTATCTCTAGATAGAGAACTCTTTATTATTCCACCAATGGTTGTTGTTGAACAAATAAATAAAAAAACAAAAAAAAAAGAAAAACTTATAAACTAGTATTACAATGGGTGGTCTTATCGCTGACAGCGATTTCTTCCAGACAACCTTTGGATGGACAGAATGATGATGGATGAATAAATAAAGGGTCAAACTAATTACTGCACTGCCCGTGCTAAGGGGTACAAGTGGTGCGAGCCTGACTGGAATACTGGAATTATGTTGAGATGCTTTATTCTTCCTGGAATGGCGACCAGGTTGATATTTTGATACCACTCCACCATCTATGCTAGGTACATATTTAGATAGGTATTAGATACACACAAGGAATAGCAACCCCACAGCGAGATTGGCACCTTGGCAACCCTAGTGTGAGATCTGAAACTGGAATCCCCACGGCGGCGCGGGCGCATCACGTTGACATTTCGTGCGTTCGGATATACACTAGTGCGGAAATACACGTTTGATGTATTCACTTTCACAATGCAATTTTTTGTTATTATTTATCTATGACGGCGGCTACGTCCAGTTATAAACTCTATGTGCAGCGGGCAGTACCGTAATTTACCCTATGGTGGCATTTAAATTTATTACAGTGGCAACATCGGCAACTATCATTGCTCCCCCAAACATCTGGCTATAAAAAGGGACCGCAGGTGTACTACGGATCATTCTTGCTCCAGACACGGCGCGGTGTGGACATGCTGAAGGCCTATAGTTGTATAGGTTGCAACCTATGCACGACCCGTTTTGCCTACATCAATAATTATCCACCTGTAGTTATCAAGAGAATCATCATATTAATTATACTTGATAATTATCCCTCCGAACCCTGCTACCACTTAGTATGCTTTAATATAATCTTGATAATTCCTTCTTAGTGAGCAGCTATTTCTTAGAATTCTATAGATTTTCAAGGATTCAGTTGTATTATTGGCCCAATTAAGCAGTGCACCACCCTTTTAATTAGGTAGATAGATAAAAAATACAAAAACAGCAGTTAAACAATAAATGGCATCCGTAAATCTACAATTATTATCCAAAACCAACATTGGTAATTTTCTTACGTTTTTCTGGCTTGCAACTAAATTGTAGAAAGGTATAGCTTTAGAATTAAGGTAATGTCTTCCACCATCTTTTATGACAAAATCTTTCGATTCAAAATGTACTGAACATATTGTGGAGGTTTTTCCTGGAATCCAGTTTTGCCTTCCAGTTGCTAAAATCCATTCTGATTTTATATTTGGGTCGTTTGGAAATCTGAAATAAAAAACTATGCTTACCTACCATATCTTATTGAGTAAAAAGGTTATTATTCACTTGCGGAATTTAGCCACGAGAATAGATATTTAATTGCATACTTAATATGCACATATTAATTAACATTTGACTTGTATTATTATTTTATCAATGAATTTTTGTATCTATATCATTAATATGCCTATAATACTAACTACTTTTTATCTAAAAGTCCCCTAAATAAAACAAAATGTTTTTTTCTTCATACAGGTGATATTAATCATAGAAGGTAGGTATCAGCTCAGCTATAAGCTTACCGGTGATATGATACACCCCCACGGCTGAGATTTTGTGACGAACTTTTATTCCTACACACTGAAACTGCACAACGAGGCATTATTGATAACTTTTAGTCATGACTCTATTAGACGAATCCCTGCTGCAAAAGTTTATTCTCGTATAATGCAACGATCTCCATGAACTTGATTACATTATAAATAAACAATTGCATGATATTGATAAACAACAAACGAACAAACTGGTTCACAGATTATAAACACAGACCAAGTAGAGGATATTATAAAATACTAAGTATAGACTAAAGAGTACATCACTTGCTATAGGGACAATAGGGAGTAATAGTATTCTGTGCTATAGACTGTATAATTTGGCAACATCAAAGAACATAGACTAAGGAGAGATACTTAGGCACAGACTAAAGCTTAGGTCTGTATTATAGAACGATGCTCAGTCATCGATCGGCGCTCAAGTAGAGATTTCATTCATAAGTGTCAATTAGTGAAAAAAAATGTCGTGTCGATGTTCTGTAATACGGACCTTAGAGTCGGTCTAATGAGATACTTCGTACGCAATGAGTAAAGTAACTAGTAGTATTCTTCTAGTAGTAACTTGAGTTTTGGAAGGATTTTTAAATTTTTTGATAGTTCATACTTAAGTACGCCTCCTGTGCTATGCGCTAGTGCATGTAGCGATTCGGTATGCTCTTTGGAGTTTGTGTTCATTTCTTTCATATGTTAGTCTCAGTGGTCTGTGGGGTCAGTGCATCAGTGTGCTCCAAGTGGTCTGTGTCAAAGAGCATATACCACTACGTTTTAGCTGTGTGTGACCGTAAGGATAATAGTGTTCCGTGGTGTGTGTATACAAAAAATAAATTTGCAAAAAGTGTATTTATTTAACGTGATTTATTGCAAATCCTTTTATCGTAAAAATAAACATAACTCAAGGACATGGAAGACGAATTAGAGGATAGAGTTTTGCACCAAACATATCTGTCTTTCATGAAATTGTTGTCACGTTTCTCGAGCAGTGCTCCACTTGATGCTCCCGTGAGCTATTTATGGAAGATGGTACGACTTTATTTGTTACGGCCAGAAGTGTTAGTGTTTACGCTGGGTATTATTTTATTGTATATGTACCTGCAAACGATAGAGCTATGGAGTCGCACAATGTTAAGCAGGTTGTCGCAAGCGATGAGCCCCTTAAGCGCAGTTCAACGGATGAAACTGTTAGAAGGATCAGACGCGGATAAGCAAAGCTGGGAGCTGAAAGGAACATCGAGTGCGGCATATGCTATCAAAGGCAGAAGGATGCACATGGAGGATCGATTTATTATCAATGAAAACATCCACAATACTGGTGTCTCCCTGTTTGCCATATTCGACGGCCACGGAGGAGAGTTTGCTGCTAATTACGCCAAAGATCACCTAATCCAAAACTTGTTTAACAAGATAATTGAGCTGAATGCATTCAAAGATGGCAAAATCATCAGCAACCCTCAGCCTGAAACACCAGAAGAATCAAATCCTAAGGAAGAAAATAAGGTGACAGTAGAAAAGAAAAACAGTTTTAAAAAGTCTGCGAGTACAGCTGATGATTCTTCTAAAAAAGAAATAACTGATCCTATGTTATTAGCTCAATTGTCAAAATCAAGACCTATTACACGGGAAGTGCGGGCAACTGCAGTACCATATAAAAATGTTAATATACCCCTGTCCAGTTACATAGATAAAGGAAGGATAAACTACGGGAAGCTGCTGACAGATGAGGTGCTTGCTGCAGATAGATTGCTTGTAGAAGCAGCTAAGCGTTCAATGAATGTTGCTGGCACTACTGCCCTCATAGCTGTGATGGAAAGCAATCATCTGTTTGTTGCCAATGTTGGAGACTCCAGGGGTGTTATGTGTGATTCCCGAGGCAATGCCATCCCAGTATCTTTTGACCACAAGCCACAGCAGGTAATTATATGTGTAAATTTTATGGCTTCATCCTGCCAATACATCATTCACATTGATGTTTAATGTATGGTGTGTTTTATATTGTAGGTCCGAGAACAGAAGAGAATTGAAGCTGCAGGTGGTTATATTGCTTTTAATGGAGTGTGGAGAGTAGCAGGCATCTTAGCCACATCTCGTGCTATGGGTGACTACCCACTCAAAGACAAAAAGTTTGTGATTGCTGACCCAGACATTCTCACCTTTCACCTTGATGACCACAAACCAATGTTTGTAGTGCTCGCCTCTGATGGTTTGTGGGATACATTTACCAATGAAGAAGCAGTCAAATTCATCAAAGAAAGATTAGATGAGCCAGACTTTGGTGCTAAAAGTTTAACTTTACAAGCATACTACAGGGGCTCCGTGGATAACATCACGGTTTTAGTAATAAATTTTCTTATCAATCGAATCTCATCAGCATCATCAACTTCATTTTAAGATTAAAAAGTAAATATTACTGACAATTCAATGGTTTTTGATGAATTTATAAAACAAAATTACTTACCCTACCTGTTTATTAAAAAGAATTTAATATCACATTATTAAATTACGCAAATCATTCATTAATAAATAACTACATGAATGGCATGTTAGTGTTATCAATCATCATCATATTGTAACAAAAGAAAATTGGAGAAACGATAAATATAATATTTTTGCAATTGAATTTACTAATGTTTTTAATACGACTTATACATTTAAATTGTATTTTAACTTGCTGAGAAAATGTGAAGAGTGTGTCAGTTTGATTCACCATTGCATGTGGCTTGTCCAGAGTAAATAAATGTTGATTATTTTAATGTTAAATGTTGAGAGGTAAACATTTTTTAAGTGATAAGTGACTTTTAGTTTATATCACTAAGGTACCTAAATATTGAAACTGATATAACCACCATTGCAATAACAAGAGTTACAGTTCAGTTGTGTGTGAAACAAAGCTTAACAGAACAACAAGCAAGTGTAGTTAAGTAAGCTTGAATACTAAAAATCAACTAAATGTGAAAGATGTATTTCAAAAATGTCTGAAAAATAAAATTCCCCATAGCTGTGTATTGTGAACAGAAGTAAACCCTAAGGTAAACAACAGAGTCATATTACAAGCTATGAATGTTTAATTAATGCAACTATGCAAAATTCTTCACAGGATGACTGATCAAGTGCAAATTCAATTAGTTTAATAGGCTGCACAATCTACAATTGATTACACTGAATATCATGCTAAAGTAATAATAACATTCTAATTATGTGTTTTTGTAATGTGTTTATGTGTAATTATGTAAAAGAATATTAATAAACTCCGGCCATAGTGATTTTTTTAATATAAAATGTTATATCCAGTAAACATAATTATGCTTTGATAAAAAATGACTTATACTGTATACTTTTTAATATTGATATGTATAGTTGCGTAAGAATTTTAAATTCTAAATTTCTGAATTATGCATGGTTGTGATGTGAACAGTTGTTCATAGAATGGTTATATATAATGGTTGGTTTTTATCGAAACATTTTTAGTTTCTGTTGAGTCTATTAGCGACTCAATAATTATTTACTTGATGTGCATTAAGGTGGTAGAGATTGTCATTATTATATATTAGATGTGATTACCTTTAACATGTGTATTTAAACATATTGTCCTTGGTGTGATATTGATAGATTATATTAATATAGATTTAACTAATATTCCTTGAAACATTTATGTAGTAGAAGTAACAGATATTTGTATAAAAAAATTAAATTAGGTATGGTGTGGTCTTACGATTTCTATGGAAATCATAGCAGTGGCATTTTATTTAATTTAAGCTTTTACCATAGCTTTATTCACTCACAAAGTATCTATTCTTTGCCTCTGGTGCTAGTCATAGAGTAGTTAATAAAATATATTTTACATTTGTCATTCATTATTTTTTAAATATTTGTTTATTCAGCGTTGGGTCTGCACTGTAGATATACCTTCAAATAAATACAATATCTGTAAAGTACATGAAAGGCCTATTAAATAAGCATCTTTATTCTCTGTTTGGGGCCAAAATAACTGATAACCTATGTATCTAATCTATAATGAACCAAACAAATCGTATGAAACTACAAGCCAAAAAAACTACTTATTCTTTGATCAACGGCCTAGCCTGTTGCTTTATATTCTAAAATATCTTGTAGAGTGCCAAATGTTTTTGTTCAATGTATCTAAGTAAAATAACAGCATCGCAAATTATTTTTTAGCGTCAGCCGCCATCGATCATGTTCGAGATTTGTTATCAATGACGAGTATTTACGCCCGGCCTACCCCAATATGAAAAGCGACTAGAATTTTAAAAGCCCTACTAATAAAATACATAAGTTAACATAAACTTTAATGCTAAGAAAATAATAATAATCAAGGTCGGGCGAAACCGCTATAAATCAAATCTTATTTATAATTACCTAAACATGTAATCATTTTTCACTTTAGTTATGTTAGTTCTTTGTTGCACAAATTCACAACACAACTTTCCCTCACTATAAGATCCTTGGAAGTACCTAGAAAAATTTCATTTTAGTTCCATGAGTGGAACAATTGCGTACGATCTAAGCTGCGAAACGGACACACGATTCTGTGTCGCATTCTCTAAAACTAAAGTAAACTATGGCGGTACTCTTCTTATAAAGGGGAAATGACAAAGACGGAAATATGTTAATTTCGTTTAGCTTTAGAGTAAGCGACACCATTATCATCATAACGCATTTTTTGAATAATATCAAATGTTGTAATGATAATGTAGCTTCTCTTCTTTCTGTTACCGTTTTTACTATAAATTATAATTTGCTTGTTGAAGAATTATTAAACGTAACATTTTTATTCTGTATGTGTACATGTTCGTCAAAATAAATGGTTCTGTGAAAACTACTTCAGTTTCATTTGTAGCTATGGTTTGTTAGTTGCCTTAGTTCGTAAAAGGGAATCCATCTATCTACTAGGTATAAAAAAATAACGTTTCAAGTGTTGTTAATTCTTGATAATTACTTTGGCTATATATTGTTTTAAATTTAATGTATGTAATATTAATACTACTAAATATGTTACTACGTAAGTAATAGTCGGAATTAGGTTTTAGGGGGGAAATATGGAAAAGGGAGTTCAATCAATTATGACCAGCGACTGCTACGCGAACGAAGTCGCGGGGCAATGGCTAGTAAGAAATAAATAAAACTTTCCATTATAGTTTTATTAAAAAAATGCTTGCATCTTTGGCAGTTCTATCCAAATTTTGTTTACAATTATACAAATGCCTATTATGTACAATAGCTAAAACGTACATACCATTTTAAGACGAACGACAATTACGTAATGTTAAAAATTATAGATCGCTATTAAACGTTGTTGCTAACAACAAAGTGACGTGGAAAGAAACGATTAAAAAATAAGTATGTTCCACCTAACTCTCCAACCTAGACTGAGTATAAACTAATTATTAATTTAACACAATTTGTGATTCTCAAGAAACTTAAACCACTAAATTACATTCATTGGGGTAGTTTAGGTCGGTACGCAAACATTTCCTATTGCGTAACATGGAAAGCGAATGCGTGTATGTGTTAGTATGGAAAATAATTATCCATTCAATTTTGATAAATAATTGTATGTTGAAAGCGAAACAAACGCAGGATGTTTCCATTATATTCAAAATACTCACCTCAAGGCTATTGCAATTAATAAAAAAGCAAATAAGTCTATTTATTAACATGACTAGAAACTAAAATAAAGCAATTAAATAAGAAAACAGATAAATACAATAAGGAGGAATGTAATAAAAAATAAAGCCTTTGTTATATTGCCCATATATAAGGAACACTAAAGATTTCACCTATTTTATAAATAACATAAGGCACTGCTAATACAATTTTATTAGCATTTGTTTAAATTTCTTGTCAAACCTTTCTTTTACCTGTTTATGAAAATAGCTGGGTGTTTGTTTAAAAGATAACTATAAGTGGATACAAATATGCATTTTTATCATTCAAATAGTAATATCATAATTCATTGATGCCCGTGACTTCGCACGCGTGCACTACAGTTAATCGCGATAACTATCCTTCTTTCCCCCTTTTTCCCTAGGGTTTGAGGGTTCAAACTATCTCTGCAAATTTAATTAAGTATAATAAGTTGGTTAATTGATTGTTAACTTATAATTACCAAAAAGTGTGATCTCAACGTTTGCAGTTCATATGAAATAATGCTTTCAAACGAAAGCGGTCGAGATATAACGAGTACATATACCATTATAAAAAAAACAATACTAGGGGGAATTGTAGATAATTAATCTTTTATTGAATATCTATTCTTCTTTGATAATGATAACTGAATGCTAGCTATCCTGTCTCAATAGAAAATATTTGAATGCTCAATAAATAAAAAATATAATTTCAATGTAAAACCCACGCCCATGTTAAAAAGGCACAGCCGGCACAGCTATAATAATTTTCAATAATATCCATGTACATAGGTACAAGCATTAATATAACTAAATTATAATTATGTGTTTACATTCAATAATAATGTACATAGTAGGTAGCAGCTCTTATAGTATTTCGAATTCGTCGTCTGAATCGTCGAACTGTCTATCAACTTCTTCAAACTCTGTAACAAATAGAAATGCACAATCATTATTTTGTTGTATCACAGAAAATGTAATCGTACTTATATACAAGTGCTCCACTCCACAAAGACATTTAAATAAATAACGACTTATGCTGCAACGTAATAAAGTTTAATTCAGCTCGCACAATACGGTTATAAATATATTTGAGTTGAACATCATCATGAATCGTATTTTTCGTGCTTTATTATAGCTCTCACCCACGTCTTTTTCGCTCTGAGCTGAGCGATAAAAAGAGATAGAGCATGAAGAAATGTCATTCCGTGCTGACAGATGAGGTTTGACAACAAGTCGCCTTTCTTTTTATTGCACACTAGCGGTCCGCCCCAGCATCACACGGGTATTGAATTAAATTTAAAAAAATATAAATTTTAACACACACCCTTCTCGTCGGGGGTTACTAAGAAGTAGTACAATATAAAGTATTTTTCATGATAATAAAAGGCTATTGTACCTGCCATTGAATTGTAGTACCTACATCCACTTTGGTCTATTGTCAATAATTTCCGCAGCGAACGCGATATAACGATTTTTTGGTATTTTCTTCATACGTTGGGTTACATTATCGAAGTTTTCATGCGGATCCCTTTTTTTTTAATATGCTATCGCCTATGTTCATCAGGGATAATGTAGGATTCAGAGCATATTCAATGCAAAAAAAAATAAAAATTTTCCTGTTTATAATATTAGTTTAGATGTCTTATTAAATAACTTCTGACTCGGGAAATGGCCCGCCGATCTCGTAGCTTTCCATCTAAATTGCAGAAGTGGTCTAGAGAGGTGTTAATTATCAAGTCTTTACGTCCAGCTGTTTGGGCTGTACGATGTCTGTCAGACAGACATGACGAAGCCTTTTATATACATATGTGCTTACCTGTAAACAAGTTAGTGTACTGTAAATCAATATCGCTATTGAGGGGCCCCCAGTGCGAAGGGCGCTGTTCGCAAATTTCGAACAAAGCTTGAGTTTCCTTCATTAGATTTGTTTCTATTGTAGCGCAGAGCTCCTCGAAATCGTTTTTAGTTCGGCAGAGAAAACACTGAAATTAAAAATATATATATATCGACTTAATTATAAGGTTAGGTTAGGTTAGGTTAGGTTGTGGCAGGGAAGTGCGAGGGCATTTCCCCCCCTCAAAAAAAAAAAAAAAAAAAAAAAAAGCTTAGGTTAGGTAAGAGCTTGTGGAGAGCCCCCAGCGTGGGGGGAGGTCAAGCGCCTGCGAAAGCAGGCGCGGGCCGCCTTGTTGCGGCGGTGGACGGAGGACCTGGCTCCACCGGTCCCTGGACAGAGGACGGTGGAGGCCATCCGCCCGGACCTCCGGGAGTGGGTACGGCGGCCCTTCGGGTCGCTGACGTTTCGTTTGGTGCAGGTGCTTTCCGGACATGGATGTTTCGGAAAGTACCTGCATCAAATCGCGAGACGAGAGGCGACCCCGGCCTGCCACGAATGTGGGGCGCCAGAGGACACGGCGCCCCACACGCTGGAGGTGTGCGCTGCTTGGGACTCCGAGCGGCGCACACTTTCAGCGGTCGTTGGCCGGGACCTCTCGCTGCCGAGCGTGGTGAAAGCCATGCTCGGCAGCGAGAGTGCGTGGCAGGCCACGGTCTCCTTCTGCGAGGGGGTGATGACGCAGAAGGAGGCCGCGGAGCGGGTCAGGGAGGATAATGCCAACTCTGACCCCCTCCGGCGCAGACGGGTGGGGAGACGGAGAAGGCGCTTCATTGAGCGCTTTCTCCATCCCCCGTAGTGGGGCCAGTGGCGGAGAGTCGGGGGACTCTCCGCTGCACTTACATGGCCCCACACGTCTGGTGGGCAACTGAGGTGAAAGGTTGCCCACCCACTGGCGCAGAGGCCCGGAAGGGCCTACCGCCGGGGCGAGATGGTTAATGCAGTGCGTCTCCATCTCGCCCCATCCCGGCGGCGGTCGGATCACGGGGGGGTTTTAGTGGGTTCGAGTCCCACATACCCCCTGCCACCACCCCCGTGGTGGCAGGGAAGTGCGAGGGCATTTCCCCCCCTCAAAAAAAAAGGTTAGGTAAGAGCTTAAAATAAAAAATAATAAATTATATATAGATAAAGTAAAGATTTAGTTGATTTACTTTTAACTAAGTATTTTTCGTTTATTTAGTTGGGTACACTATTTTTCACGATAGAAGATTTCACTATCCTGTTGTCCTTTATGGTAGTATTTTTTTTTTATGTTAAGGATTGACGTGACGAGCTAGCCGTTCGCCTGATGTTAAACGACACGGCTGCCCATATCAGCTGCAGTGTCACTCGGAACTCTAAAGTATAGAGGTTCGCGTGACACTGCACTGCGCACTCATCCAGAGACATCAGCACAATCTAGTAATAAGATTACTAAACTGTGAGATCAGATCATAAAGTCTCATTTGCCCAGTAATTTCACTAGCTACAGTGCCCTTCAAACCGGAACACAGCAGTGCTTGCGCACTACTGCTTGGCGGCAGAATAACTGGCAAAGCGGTGGACGAACTAGACGAACTTTGCAGTTAAGTCCTACCACCTAGTAACTAGTAATTCGGGTGGAATATTTTATTCGACTTGGTTTAGCAGTTTGACGTCATAGATACGCAAACGAAAATCTAACAATTTTTTTATATGAAAGACTGAATTTCATCGCTTTGCACAGGAATAACGAAGCCCATTCCACACAAATCATATATCTGTATTTTTTTTTTCAAATTACATATCTTTTTAAATTTTGTTAAATCCCGTAACAAAAAATGTACTTAAGTAATTCCACTCAAACTAATAAAAAAAATTACTAATAATAAGCTGGGAGGTTACCACACAGAATTACTCAGAACCACCTAGAATCACTCAGAATCACATAGAAAAATAAAATAAATAAAATAAAATAAAATGAAATAAAATAAAAAATAAAATAAATGAAATATGTTTTTAAGTTGGAAGTTTTAGGTCATACATACCACAGCAACTGAGGGATCCATGGCCAATATTGGTATCCGTGAAGCATATTTGCAGTGATATGTGCAGTCCATTTCTTTTTGTTCGTCAGTCATTTTATTCTGAAAAGAATTGCAGAAACACGATTATTAACCTTTATTATTAACTAGAGGTGCTCCGCGGTTTCACGCGTTTTCCCAAGTGAATTTAATTTTCCGGGAAAAGAATCCTTCGTTGATTTCGGAAATATCAGCAAGATGTGTAGAAAAATATCATCGCGTTTCGCGCCGACTTCACATCCGCCATTAAGTTTCACACTACCAGGGAAATGGTGATGGACCAACCTCAATTAGTCCAGATCTTTGAGTCGTGTGCGGATCTAAATAGATGACTTCGTCTTCTACGCATCCTATCAGGTACAGAGCTTGGTTGGGCTTCCCGCCGATCACTCCAATGGATTGCGGCGATTGGAAGCACGTCTGAAAACAGATTAAAAAATGCTAAACATTTTAAATGTAGGAGACGAATCAAGCAGACGCCTTCATGGTGCCGAGCCGATCTGAATCTTTTTTTTTTTACTTCAAACTTGTCTAGCATTTGACCACGCTCTCACCTGATGGGAAGTGACGATGTGATCGAAGGTGTAGCATGCTAGCCAAGTAAATACCTATTCACTCTTCTCTTGAACACGCCCGGGTCATATTTCGCCGGAAACACAGACGCTGGCAAGGCATTCCATTCCTTAGCCGTTCTAATTAAGAACGTGGAATCAAATAGCTTGGTACGAATGGGTGGTATTTCGACCACGAAAGGATGGCGAATCAAATATTGCGCACGGTTTGCTTATATTACCGAGGACCTAAGAAACCTGTATAGGTACTTTTAGTAATTAACACTTCATGTCAGTGGAATATAGCTTTCAGTGTTTTCTTGTTTGACCACTTCTGTGGTGTGGTGGTTGAGCAGGTCGGCTCATAGCTCGAAGGCGGCGAGTTCGATTCCCGTGACAGGACAAGTATTTGTACAAAAAAAGCGCAAATATTTGTTCTGTGCATGGGTGTCCTCGTAGTTCCTGATGGGTCCCTAGACACAAAGAATCTTAGTTAGGGTCCATGTATGTGATCGTTGGCGTTATTTATTTATTTTATCTTTGCCCATTTCATGTTGGGAACCAAAACACAAAAAACTAAATAAACTTCCGTTCGAAACATTCATGACTGCACCCCGCAGTTTCACTCGAGGACAAAAATTATTCTGTGTGTTAATCCAGTGGATAAGGATAAGCTATCTCCATTCCAAACATTTAAATCCGTTCAGTTTTGCGGCGCTAAAGGGAAAAAAACAAACAACACACAATGAATGGTCATAAATAACGGGCGAAAATTGCGATAAAACAACCATTGTGAAAATGTGAAGTAGTTGTGTAATGCAATTAGCTCACAAGAACATTGTGCCATAATTGAATTAACAAAGATTTTTTAATGCATGCAATGATTACATTTCGCAATCTCCTAATTATAATCATCACAAATTGAAATGCCGAGATATTGAGTCTCACCATATTAGATTTGCACTTGACCACAATCGTACATGCCAAGGTTAATCCACAATTCCACATGCATTCATTTGTGTGTATGGACAGCAACAAAAGTGTCTAACCATTATGTTATTTATGCATACCAGTACATGCATAATTTTATTTCCAAATATTTTGCTTCAAGAAAACAACCAAGCTCAACAATTACGTAGTTTAAAATATATAGTTGAATTTTTCAGCAACTTTATATCGGATTGATGAAATAATAATAATATGTGCGCACATCTCACACAACGCCATCTAGCCCCAAACTAAGCAAAGCTCGTATTATGGGAACCAGATAACTGATACAATACTTAAATACTTTTTGTTTGTAAATATATACATATAATACAATATAACACCCAGACACAGAACAAACACCTAAGATCATCACACAAATGTTTGTCCTGGGTGGGAATCGAACCCACAACCCACAGTTCAGAAGGCAAGGTTACTACCAACTAAGCTATCGGGCCAGTCGAATAATAAATAATGTGATCTTGTTTGTAAATACAATAGGTACAGGCTAACATGTTGGTAGATAATGCACATCTTAACTCGATGGAGGGAGACAACCGGTTGGTGTCGGTTTCGTAGAACATCGTCTCTGTCACACGGAGAACGTCACATTATGTACTGAGTGAGTTGAGTGACAGGGACAACGCTACGAGGTCGAAACTAGCCGATTTATCTTTCTCTGTAGGTTTATGTGCATTGTATACCGTCCTTAATTGTGGCCATGTGTTTAGTTCGTGAAGATGGTTTACAGTTATAATAAAACCAATTCAGAAAGCATTAAATGGGTTAAAAAACTAGCTAGATAAAAAACTTGAGAGTGCATTAACGGATTCTCTTTTGCGATGAGAGTTATGTAGTATTTTACGTATGATTACTACATACTATTTGTTAGTATTAGAATTTTGCATTGGCGCAATACTGTGCCACACTTAGGCCAAGAAAAAAATTGTATTATCTTAAGTTAGCCAACACAGCATAGCATTTATTTTATTTATAGCATTAAAATTTAATTTCTTACATATGTATTGATTTGTCCCACTAAACTTAATACTATTATGTATTCTAATCTACTACATATAAAGAATTATAATTCAGATGTATTATACATTATACATCTTAGATTTCATATTTTTCTATGATTTTAATTTGTTTTATGGATAAATAATTAAATGAATAAGCAGCATCTGTGGTGTGACAACAGGCTGGCTCATAATCTGGATGTAGAGGGTTTGATTCCCGCGACAGGACGAGTATTTGTGCACAGAAAAAAAAAGCTAAATTACTTGTTATGACTCTGGGTGCTCGTCCTCGTAGTTCCTGGGTCTTTAGATACAGGAAATACTAGTTAGGGTCCAGGATCTGTGTATGTGATTGTTGGGCGTTATTATTACCTTCAGTCCATCAATATAAACAGGATTTATTTCGCTGAGTCCAAGTCTAAGAGGCACTATAAGTAGAAGCGGCATCCAGTCGGTTACAACACTTTCTGACGCTGATGATGAATCTCCTCTGTCGTTATTCACAATGCACTGTTTCACTAAAAGTCAAATGAAAATTAGATACTTCAATTGACAATACTGCAAGTGCAAACCACTGACTGATCACACATTTTTGATCATTATAAAAAAGACAGAATTTTAAAAATTATCATTATCATCTGTTAACTGATAATCAGCCATTATAAGTTGGTGAAATCCATCTTTAATATTTCAGATACTATTTGGATTTTTTCTAAATTAAATGGAATTCCACTCACTGAAAAAAAATTAATATATGCCTATCTTTATATACATAAATTATATAAAGGTAGGTAACACATTGTCAGCGCCTCTGTTATTGCAGATTTCTATAGGCGACTGTAACTGCTTACCATCAGGCGGCCGTCTGCTTGTTTGTCTATATATGTTATAAAAAAAAACATGGATCTTCAAAGTCAAAGTCACAAGATTTATTACAAATAGGCTAATTTTAGCACTTTTACAAGATGATCTTATCTTGGTTGAAACATGTATTTTATTTTAGTGAACAAATGTCGTGATGAGAGTCCTACACCTGGTATTAAGCATCATGGCTACCCATAACAGTTGCAGTGCCACTCAGAACTCTATATCACAGATGTCTTAAATGGCACTGCACTGCGCACATCCTGAGCACATCAGCACATTCTAGTAAATTATTAGAAATCACATTACTAGACTGTTAGATGTCACAAAATCTCATAGGCCTAGTATTTTTAGAAATAAGTACTTAATTAGAAATATATATTGTAACTTTATTGCAAATCAAAGCTAAATACCATAGGGCTGCTTGCCAATAATTTTATCATATCATATCATTAGACCTCTGTCTCACATGGTGGTAAGTGACAAAACAATCTACATTGTAGCATGCTTGCCTAGAACATAGCGGTTCAGACTAGCTTTAAAAAGTCTCAAATTATATTTAATAAGGTAGTGTATGTAATAATGTGGATAGTCTCAAGAAAATTTATACTTACAGATATCCTCCTTTACAATAGTATTATCTAACGCTACATGTATGACCAATGAACTCCATTTATCATAAACCACTAGCTTCCTGTAACAATAACACATGAAAGCCAATTACAATTTGAATTAACCAATAACAATTTTTTTTTAATTGCAAGTTTTTCTGTAATTAGGAGTTCTGACTTGATTCTACTTTTAAAGTGTATATAAACCAGGAAACTTAATGACTTGACTCTTACTATTTTATTCTTATACCTAGAGCTAGAGGCAATAGAATCCCGTGTTTCATCTGCTTTTCTTCATACAATCTATATTACCCTGTTTCACCCCCTTAGGAGTTGAATTTCTAGAAAAAAGATTTCTAAGTCTAAGAATTTGAAGATTACTAGAAAACATTTTATAATGGTATTAGATTGGGTTTTAAGATTAACAGATGAAAACACTAGTAAGTCCTGTGGAAAAAACGTAAATTAAAAGACAAATAAGAGACAGAAGGTACAGGTACAAAATATTGACCCTGCAAAACATTTAAATTGGAACCTTACTACAATACAATAAATTTCAATATACTAGTTGCCTCTTTTTCTTATTAACCCCTGGACCAGGCTACTGTACTTATAGCTTTGTAGCTCATTGTAGTACAGAGTGTGCTATTTACAACCATAAATATGACTAATAAAACTCAAAGTGGAAGAACTTACCTCAAAACTTGTGCCACAGTATTAGGCCCAAACCATTGACCAACCTCTTTTCCTTCGGAAGCACCCATCAGGGCCACTTGATGGATAGAGTATGGAGCTTGCTTTCTCTCTTCAAACCTTTGTATGATTTTGAGGTAAGTGGGATCTCTGTATGTAAATTTGAAAAATTTATATTATTTCTAACTTTAGGATGAAATTTCGCCCACTAAGCAATCTCTACTTATATACCATCAAGACTAAAGAATACATACCTACTTTTTATTATTTTAAAAATCTAGTTATAAACCTAACAGTTTATTTATAAAATAGTTGGTTTCTAAGCAACAGGCCATACTTTTCACAGATATGGTGATAATCCTATCTAAGCCCAAAATATTAAATTTAAAAAATTTGAAACACTTGTTGCATATAACAAAGAAAATTATATTATAACAATGTTTATTGCATTCCCAACTATAAAACAAACAAGTCCTTCTATATTTAATCATCAAACAAAAGGCCTTCAAATACAGACAAGTCATATTTTACCTATAAATAAAATATATTAATAGCATTATTATCATGTGCATTGTTTTATTTACCTTGTCTCCTGTGTCCACACCCAGTCTTCCGAGAGGTGTACTCTGCAGAGAGCCACGCCGAGAACCATCTGACCACAACGCAGCATGCAACCCCATCCTTTATCAGACGTAAAGAGACCTTCATCTCCGATCGGTACGAAGCCTTTGCGATACGTACACCAGATGATCGACGTTATGTCGCGTCTGATACGATCTAGATCTATATGAACGAGAATTCTAGTGAGTATAGAATGAAAGTAGACGTCATTAAATAAATATTTATACGAAGAAATTGAACATACCCTGGATAGGGCTGTATTTTTTACCCAAAACCCAAACGTTTTCCTTTGTCTTCGGAATATCATCTGGCTCGGCATTATTACCGTCCGCTGATAGGTAGCATATATCAAATACGGCATCCATATTCACACATAGTTTGCGATCAACTTAAGAAAAAATTAACAGGGGAAAATAATATATATTACAGAAAAACGTAAAAACAATAAACACGCATCGAACCAAGACAAAACACAAATCAGCTGTCACCCATTTCAGTATGTCACTGTCAATCAGAACTGTCAAATAAATATGCTGGCGCCACACATCTGCAATTGATACGATTATTGAAATAAAAATAAATGTATTGAGACAGAATTTGTCAATACCTTCGAGCATTATTGCTCGATATGTGGCACTAGCATATTTATTTGACAGTTCTGTCTCAATTTTATTTTGTTTTGTTTTGGCTCCACACTTTTGTGTATTTAGCCAGTGTCAAGTAATTCATAATTTCTCAAGTTAATCACTATCGTATATATTCAGCACTTAACGAATAAAATGCCATCAATTTTATGCACTAGCACTGAAAATAACACAAGTTTTGTAAAATGCGGCGTGACGCGATCTTTTTCATTTTCCCGCCACCACTCAAAAATTATGCAATTTCTATTACAGAACAATTTTCTGTTTTTTTTTCACACAATGATATCATCGGTGTTCGGGGTGTACATTATCGATATATATTTTTTTTATGTTAGAGAATTATGTTACGAGCTAGTCGTTCACCTGATGTTAAGTGACACGGCCGCCCATAACAGAACAGTGTCACTTGGAACTCCAATATATTTTGGCGTGACACTGCGCACATCATCCTAATTCCTGCCTTAGTGTGCTGCCAGACTGTGCTGATGTCTAAACATCAGCACAGTCTGGTAATAAGATTATTCGACTGTGAGATCAGATCATAAAGTCTCAATTGCCCAGTAATTTCACTAGCTACAGTGCCCTTCAAACCGAAACACAGTAGTGCTTGCACACTACTGATTGGCGGCAGAATAACTGGCAAAGCGGTGGTACCTACCTAGACGAACTTAGCAGAAAAGTCCTACCTAGTAAAATGTTATTAATAAAATGTTGTCTGTCATTGACAGTTCCAATGTATGTTAATGTCATTTTCATCAAGGTTGTCAACTCTGGGCACTTGGACAGTCAACGTAACTGTCAAAAATTGAAATATATATTCAAAGGCCATTTACAAAGAGTTGAAGTTGAAATATATATAATTATATTTATTCAAAACAAAATGATTGTGTGTGTGTGAAATTATCATAGAAGCCACCAAGATTTAATCCAATTCAAAATATACATTAAATTGTATTCTCAAACGCATTAATTTTCCGACTTTTTCTTGTCTGCTATTCCTGGACTTGGAAATAATGGAGTCCAGTGCCTTGGATTATGTTGCTCAAGCCTGCTTGGATCTTACTGATGCCATGAGTGCTGCCGATGCAGACCGCGACACTATTCTTGCAAACCACATAAAAAAAGTTTCCAATACCGTCTCCCCAGTTGAGGACTTTAGGAAAAGTAAGTAGACCTTATTTTATGATGTACTTAAGCTACGCAGTATTTGGATTTAACATGCAGGTGGAAAGAGCAATAATAATTTTATTATGAATGATGTGGCTATCTGCACTATCTGCATCGTCTGGCTTTTGCGGCAATTTTACCACAATTACACCAATGTCATGTACTAAGATAGACCGTCAAATAAGGAGATATCTATTATTATTATTATTTTCAGATTTAGACTGGGTCAATGTATCGGAACCGCTGTCACTCGCACAACATTGTATGGAGAAAGTTGTTGTGTTAGATTTCTGGACTTATTGTTGCATTAACTGCTATCATGTTCTACCTGACCTGGCATACATAGAGAAGTTGTATAGAGTTGAAAATGGATTGGTTGTGGTATGTTATGCAGCTCCTATCATTACATTAATTTTTATTTTTAATTGTTAAGCTAGAAAACCAATATTAGAGAGAACACTTAGAACTAGAAAGAGAAGATAGAAAAAGACCAACTCATATCAATGTCATTTTCATCATTTAATTCTAAGTAAATAAATAAAGAAAAGAGAATAGAGATAGAAGACATAGCAGCTGAATTGGACTAGAAATTTAACTGTTTAAACAGCATAGTCAGAAACAAAAATGTGAAAGCTATTAAATATAAACATTAAAAATTAAATTGTGAAAATTAAAACCTATGTAATTAGAATGCTAATGATCATGAAAACAAAATATGCATGCAATAGTCTACATCATTTTTATCTTTAAGATTTTTCCCTTTTCTGGTACAGAGGATGAATAGATAGAGAGAGAGGATTAAAAGATTAAATATTGCTCTAAAACTGTAGATCCAACCTGTTGGATGCTACATAATACAAACATAAACAATGTCAAAAATAATATAAACAATGTTGATAATACAAATTAATGGCATCCAACAGCTATAATCCAATAATAGATAAACAGTGATGGTATAAATTACAGCTGATGTCTTATTCTTTGTACTTATAACATGTGTTGGGCATTTTCTCATAAGTAAATGACTTGCTCATCTTTTTACAAACTGCTCTACCCTACATGTTACTGAGTTTCTAATACCCTACTGTTGTAAGTTTAACAGCTCCTAAATTCGCACATATCCATCTATGACATACCTACTGCAAAGCATTTGGGTATGTCACAGAGGAATAAGTTCTAACATAGAAGCTGTTTAACTTTAGTACAGATGAGGCACAAGTCTACTTAAACACTATTAGTACTTATGCACTTCTAAACGCCCACATTTGAACTTCCTGGAACAGAAAAATAATTTTTCTCAGATTGGAGTACACTGTGCCAAATTCTTAAATGAGAAGGACTCTACAAATGTCCATGCTGCTGTACAAAGGTATAACATACACCATCCTGTGGTGAATGATGCGGATAGCGTCATGTGGGATGCACTTGGGATCAGATGTTGGCCTACGTTACTCATATTAGGTAAACTCTTTTATTCACAGCACTTTTATAAGTTTAATTAATACATTTACTTTAAACTAGGAAAAAAGCAACAGGCTTATGTTAAGTTAATCTATTTTAAAGGTATCCTTTTGTTCTTATTTTACTTGGACTCTGCATTATGCATTATGCAGGATCCAAGTATATATTTATTTTTTATAACTCACATAAAATTGTTCTATGTGTCAGTGGAACCAACCAAAGCTATTTTGATGAAAGCTAGAAAATAAATGGTTTCGAAAGTTTAGTGGGAGTAAAACAGCAAATATAACAATTGCTATTTTCAGATTTTTAGTCATAATTTTGCAGGTTTTTCAGAATCTGAAATATACAGTTTTAATTATTGTGGGATCTTTACCATGATGGCAAATGAACTTTGCACATACTATTAAAAATGAAAGGTTTATAACCTAATATTACGTTATAATTTTTCATGTACTCATTTTCAACTCGCTCTCAGGGCCAGGCAACAAACCGTTATTTGTACTAACTGGAGAGGGTCACAGGGATGAGCTGGAGATGTATGTTGGAGCAGTTCTCAAGTACCATGTGAATAAAATCAGCAATGCCCCTCTGCCACTAGCCACTACGAAGCTTCTGCTGTCAAAATCGGAATCTATCTTGAGTTTTCCTAGTAAGGTTTGTACTATTATCTATGAATTGGAGTCTCGACATTTCGGCACAGTTACATGCACCATGTTCCCGTATAGACTGAATATGCATGTGTATGATACAAAAATTTAGTGAAAATAACGGTGAAATTTTAAAACAGCATGAACATATTATTTTGTCAGATCACAGCAAACCCGTACTACCGCGGGCGATCCGATGAGCCCTTCCTCGCTATATCCGACACGGGGCACCATCGGGTGCTGCTCACGGATTGCTCTGGAATTGTGTTACGAGTCATCGGTGGCCCAGAACCGGGGTTTAAAGATGGGAGTAAGTTTTTAATTTATTTCATAGATGTAAAAAGACAGCAACATCAACATTAAACAAAGCAAACACCAAGTTACAGGCTGATATAAATGGAGCTAAACTAAAGAAGTCTTACTTCAGTCATGTGGTCTAAAGTACACTCGTTTTTAAGTACATATATGGTACTAATTTGAGTCCCATACAACCTTATTAATAAACGGGTATTGGTCTCGGATTAGTTACTTCAGCTTTTGTCTTTTTTTGCTACTGGAATATTTTGCTGGATCGAAAGAGACAAAAGATGGTGTAACTAGTCTAAAGCTAGTTCGTGTTTATTAATAAGGCTGCTAGTGACCACGGCCAATGTAACTTGGTCGTGGTTAGTCAAAATAATGTTTTGATAATTTTTGTACGCGAATAGACCCGTTATATCTTTACAATATGAGTTCAAGTCGCGAAATTTAAAAAGTGTTCCATATATGGTGTTACAATAATATGTCTAATATTTTGTTTGTCTAATTTTAACAGAGCTATCGGAAGCCCAGTTCAACTCTCCCCAAGGCTTGTGTTGGTTGTCAAGCAACGTGATCGCTGTATGCGATACGAACAACCACGCCGTGCGCGCCATACATTTGGATGAAGGCACCGTAGAGGTTTTAGCCGGGACTGGAAAACAAGCGGAACACAAGGATTTGGGTTAGTATCTTCTTGATCGTCGGCCGAATATTTTTTTGGTATATGAATTTTTATGGTAATTAATGATGAACGATGTGACGAGCTAGTCTTTCGCCCATAACAGATGCAGTGTCACTCGGAACTGCAAAATATAAAGTTACACGTGACACTGCACTGCGCACGTCATCCTGAGACATCAGCACAGTCTAGTAATAAGATTACTTGACTGTGAGATTAGTTGATAGTCTCATTTGCCCACTAATTTCACTAGCTACAATGCTATTGAAACAGGAACTCAGTAGAGCTTGCACACTATTGCTTGGCGGCAGCGCTGGGATCACCGGACTCGTTTAGCCCTTCTGGCCCTTCTGGAAAGGTACCGCTTTCGGCACCGATATAGGATACCAGCGTAACATAATCGAACACCGACTCCGCCGGCGAGGTCGACGTACCACCTGCAGGTTAGCTAGAATAGGCATGACGAAAGATTTTGAAATCCTCTTCCGTAATGTGGGTATACATTTACTATTTACGAAAAAACCTTTATTTCGGTAATAAACTTAATTTTAACTAAGATTAAAGCCATTTTCATAATATTTTTTAAATGCGGCGCGAAAACAGCTCGAGGTGTCATGGCGTCGGCTCTGACGTCACTCCTAGGTGTTTACCTACACAATGACATGTTTATGTCATTGTGTCTACGCGTAGCGAAGAAAGTAAATAACAAAATCAATCCAAATGCGTATATTCACAACAGCAAAAATCTACGTGTGACGTCATGCGCTGTGATTGGCGTTTCAGTCAAAATGGCCGATCGCAGTATTTTAATGTTTTATTTTATTGAAAATCTAAGTAATCTCAATATTTTTAATAAAACTAAACCAGTGTTTCAACGTTATTTAATATAAATTTTACCCTAAAAACATTAAATCGACCATTTTTTGATACTGTCGTCATGCCTATTGTCGCGACTTTCAATAGGGTCCACTTTTCCAGTGGACGTAGTCTTCTCGATCCTCTTATGTTGGCAACGGCCCATGCTGAGGCTCGCACTCCAGGGATGCCCTTGAGCTAGTTACCTCCTACTTTTGACGGCTGGGCACCTTAAGCGCCTGCGCTCCCGCACAGTGACGCAGCGCTGTAAAGGTCGGTAGAAAGCAACAGCATTAGTTCTATAAAAAAGACGACTTAAATGTTTCATAGAAATCCCATGAAAATATCTTTACCTATGAAATTGCCGTTTTGTTTGAAAAAAGTTAAAGTATTTTTTTTTCGAACTTATTTATTTCTTTTATTCAAAGTAATCACCCCTGCAATCAATGCATCTTTGCCAACGCTGTGGCAGTTTATGGATGCCCTTCTTGAAAAAATCAGCAGGGCGGGAGACAACAAACTCTTCAAAGGCGTTTTGTACTGCCTCTCGGGAATTGAATTTTTTTCCCGCTAAAAAGTTGTCCAAATTTTGGAAAAAGTAATAGTCGGTAGGCGCAAGATCTGGTGAGTATGGCGGATGAGGGAGAGCTTCCAAACCTAACTCATGCAGCTTAGAGACGGTCTGTTGTGCAGTATGGGGTCGCGCGTTGTCGTGAAGTAGCAGTGGAGACGAACGATTGACCAAAGCTGGTTGCAGACGTGCGAGTTTCGCCATCATTATGGTCAGTTCTTCAATGTACACATCTGCAGTAATGCTCTCGCCGTTTTGTAAAAAGCTATGATGCATCACACCAGCACTAGACCACCAAACTGTGACCATCACCTTTCTAGGGGACATTTTTCGTTTTGCACATTGCTTTGGTACCGAACCAGGATCTAACCAACTTGCTGAGCGCTTTCGATTGTCAAAAAGAATCCATTTTTCATCGCACGTAACAATTCGGTTCAAAATTCCTTCATTTCTGTGCCTGTTAAGCAGCGCAAGGCAAGTCTCGACGCGTACGTTGCGCTGGCGATCGTTAAGTTCGTGGGGCACCCATCTATCAAGCTTTTTTATCTTGCCAATCTGTCGCAAATGGACCAATATTGTTTTGATGCTAACATCAAAAGCTGCTGCCAGCTCAGCTGTAGATTGAGATTCATCAGCTTCCACAATCGCCTTTAATTCATCATTGTTGACCAAAGTTTCCGGACGAACACGAGGTTCATTTTTCAAGTCAAAATTCCCAGAACGGAACCGAGCAAACCAATAACGGGTTGTACGTTCGTTTGTACAGTTCTCTCCGTAAACGTCGTTGATGTTACGTGTCGTTTGTGCCGCGTTGGTGCCACGACGGAACTCATATTCCATAATTACACGAAATTTCATAGTATCCATTATGAGGAAAAATGTTGAAATGTAATGAAAATACAACGCTAATCAATAAACAAAAGACTTATATTGTAAATAGAATGTCGTATTTTTAAAACAAAATTAATTTGAATTTAGAATTCATAGCCAATCAAAACTTTTTTTTGTTTGAAAAAGTCTGTACTGCAATACGGCAATTTCATAGGTAAAGACCTATTATGAAAAATATAATTTATTATTTCTACAATTCAGTTACAATTTTTATGATATGTTCTTGTATTTTTTTTTATTGGTGTATAAGTACAATTAAAAGTATCCTCTATCTTTATTATGCACTAACTGCGACCTGTGGTTTTACGCACGTGGTAAAAAAATCCATGCCTTCTTAACTTTTTCTTTCACATGAACCTTCTCCTGACAAATAATAATCACAACAAAAAAGAATTCGCGAAAATGTTCCATCTGTTTACGCGACTGATGACCAAGGGAAATAGAGATTCATTTTTATAAGATTCATTATAGTATTTATCAAGTTGTTTCAAATCATATAATTGACTAACTTCTGCCGGCGGCTTCACCCGCGGGTCCTATAGGAAACGAAGAAGAAAATTTTTCATACATAATTCAACCACCCGTTTCACCCTCTTAGGGGTGGAATTTCGAAAAGCCCTTTCATAGTGAATACCCATACTTTACAAAGAACACAACCTCCAAATTTCAAGTCTCTAGGACCAGTGGTTTAGGCTGTACGTTGATATATAAGTCAGTCAGTCAGGACTTTAAATTTTATCTGTATTACCACAAATACATAAACAAGGCTTAGACAGATGTCAAACGCGTGATAAATAATACAAAACAGTATATAAACAGTTGTTTAAGGTTTGTTTAAATCTTTTGTACTTAAGTCGTATATGTATAGACGAGCTTCTGCCCGGAGCTTCGTCCGCGGCGTGGCCTATGGGAAAATAATTCAACCACCCTATTTCATCCTCTTAAGGGTGGAATTTCGAAAAATCTTTTCTTAGCGGATGCCTACATCATAACATCTACCTGCATGCCAAATTTCAGAACGTTCCGTCCAGTGGTTTGGGCTGTGCGTAAATAGATCACTATGTGAGTCAGTCAATCGATCAGTCACCTTTGAGTTATTATATATTTAGATAGATAGTATGAGTGTTCAATATAGGTGTTGTATGTTGTAGGTGGCAAATGTCTGGGGCTCCAAGCGCTGTCGTCTCCGTGGGACATCCTTCTGTTCACGACTCCCGACATGGACATGTCGGTGCGGCCGCTGCCGCCGCCAGTAAACCTAGACACTGATAAAGACAAGGAAAATGTCGATGCCAACGGTAATAGTAAATAAAATCGTGTGTTGACTAAATATTCATCATCATCGTATCATTAGACAGCCTCTGTGGTGTGGTGGAGCAGGTTGGCTCGTAACTTGGAGGCGGGTTCGATTCCTGCGGCAGGACAAGTATTTGTGCACAGAAAAAAGGCGCAAATACTTGTTCTGTGTCTGGGTGTTGTGGGACCATGGTCCTCGTAGTTCCTGGATACCTAGACAGGGAATCCTAGTTAGGGTCCAGGATCTATGTATGTGATCGTTGGGTGTTATTATTATTATTATTATTTGTGTTCAATAATAATAATATGTGTGGATATCTCACACAATGCTATCTAGCCCCAAACTAAGCAAATTTAATGGGAACCAGAGAACTGATACAATATTTAGATACTTTTTTTGTTTGTAATACATACATAGAATACAATACCCAGACAGAACAAACACCTATGTTCATCACACAAATGTTTGTCCTGGATGAGAATCGAACCCCAGTTCAGAAAGCAGGATTACTACCAACTGAGCTATCAGGCAAGTCAATACAATAATTGTAAAGATTTTCAACTGACTTTAAAAAAGCAGGAGGTGATCAGTTCAGTGTAATTTTTTTATATTTGTTACCTCAGAAGTGAGAACTCCGTTTTTTTTCTTTTTCTTACTATTTATAGAACGATATGGATAATATGTAACGATATATCTCTTAAGCACCGATCGACGATTGAGCTTTCGTTCTGTAATACCGGCCCAAGGGCTCAAATCACAAATTTATTTTTTAAGTAAAACCTCTTTACTCACTCTTGACTAGGGGAGAAAGCTGATGTATGCGAGGCAAACAGAAGTTGAAGTGGTTCACGTAAATCTCCATTGTCAACATAACAAAGTTAAAAAATTGTATTATTATGTTGGTATGTTCGGTAAAATGATAATTTAAAAATTGTCAAGATGGCGACATTAACATTAAACAAAGCAAAAACAAAGTTATACTGGCCGATAGATGGAGCTAAACTAAAGAAGTTTTACTTACAGTCGTATGGTCTAAAGCAAACTCGTTTTTTTATAATTTGTATCGATATATCTCTTCTTAAGCACCAATCGACGACTGAGTGTCATTCTGTAATACGGCCTAAGGGCTCAAGTTCTTCAAGCTCACATTTTCATTATTATATATTTTTACTATTCATTACATATTTTGAGTGTTATAGTTTTTTGTAAGATAAATAACGGCTAAAACTCACGTCAATTAAAAGTCGAAATTACTCCGACCAGGTTTCGGACATATTTCATATTCAGGTGCTGACGCTCGCGAAAGCCGCCGCGGCTTGCGTTAGTAACTGGCTCCCAGGAGAAGGACATCGAATATGTCCGAAACCTGGTCGGAGCAATTTCGACTTTCGACTAATTGACGTGAGTTTTAGCCGTTATTTATCTTACAAAATGTGTCATACTCACGATAGTTAAAACTGGTATAGCTTTATAAAATTTTCTTGTTTTAGAGAAGGACAAGGACGAAAAGCGGCGAGTACTCCTGATCGCGTGCGCCGGCTCGCACCAAATATGGGCGCTATTCCTCGACACCACTATCTGGTGGAAATACAAAACTTACACAGAAGGTGCAAACTACATCATTATAAAATGATTTTTATCTATCAAATTACCCAAATAATATATAATAATATTATAATATGTGTGGGACATTTCACACAGCGCCATCTAGCCCCAAACTACGCCCAGGGGGTTCAAATCCTGTTTGTGATTCAAATTTTTCCTTGACATTATTTTTTTCTTTTTATATTGTTTGATAGGTTTCTGTTTGACCACTTGATGGTATGTGACGATGCGGTCTAGGATGTAACGCGCTTGTCTAGAAAATTTTTGTTCACTCTCGACTTGAAGACTCAAAGGTCTACAGTTTCCGAATATTACGGACGAGGGTAAAGCGTTCGACTCGTTAGCTGTTCGCATGAACAACTCGGAGGCTAATCGGTTTGTTCGCAAATGTGGGATATTAACAACAAATGTGGGGTTTTTTCGTACATCTGGGGGGTGATCACGAAACTTTGATTGCAATGAAACGAGAGAAATTTCCATACTATGTACATAAACTCACTCGTATTCAAACTGTCAAATCCATACAAATTTGTGTTTCTATCATTTGCAATCGAGTTACGTGATCGCCCAGCTGGTTGTCTTGTAACATCTTGTTTATACAAGGTGGAATTTAATTCGTTATTTTCCTTTCATTTATGTATGTATTCAGTCCATGCTATAGAACGCTCGCATATAACTAAATTAAAAAAGTACTTATGAAATAAAACTTAAATCTAGGTATTATCAAATTACTGCAAATTTAAATTCTAAAAAAAGCCTTGCGACATTGAACAAAACAGGTGTTTTATTGCCTACGAAACATTTATAAAGCACTCAGCTGCTGCCCGCGCTGTGTGTACCGTTAAATAGACATTTTGGCCGTCATGCAGTTATTTTAGAAGGCACTAAATACTAACACAAAACCTTTTTTTTTAATTGGACCTTGTACGAATATTCTATAGCATGGTCTGAGTACATACATTGAAAGAAAAGAGTGAATTAAATTCCATCGTGTATAAGTTATCAAGTCTATCATCGTCCGCAGGCACATGCGTATGCATAGCCGGTTCAGGAGCAGAAGCTGCTCGCAACAGTTCGTATCCGCACACGGCCGCCTTCGCACAACCATCCGGGCTCACGCTCCGGACAGGTAACTTTTGAACTAAAACTTCTTGAAGCAAGCTTGACATGGGGAGTTGGTAAATGCGAGGCGAGCGGTAGTTGAAGCATATTCACGTAGATCTTCATTGTCGACATAATAAAGTAATAAATTAAAATACTGAGTGCCCACAAAATTTACAAAGATCTTTCAGAACGACTGATCGAGGCAACACGTGACCAAAATGCTGGTTTTTATTTAGCCCAAAGACTAAGCATTGTCATTCAACGGGGCAATGCCGCCAGCATTTTGGGCACGTTCAAAACTGGTAGCGGCTTCTTAGATTAAGTTTTGCTAATGCATAGTTTTTAATTTTCATTTAATCTATTTCAACCTATTTTAACCTGTATTGCCAATGATGACGTTTATACTATTATATTATATTTTTACAGTAATTGTACAAATTAGTACTATTAAGTAAAAAAACTGTATATATAGGACATATAGTGATATGTCCGGTGAAATGACAATTTGATGAAGATGGCGACATGAACATTAAACAAAGCAAAAACAAAGTTATACCGGCCGATAGATAGAGCTGAACCAAAGAAATTTTACTTCAGTCGAGTGGCACACTCATTTTTTTTTTCATAGAATAGAATAATGTTTATTAATCTTCCACAATCTATTTTACACGACAAAAACAAAACAAAAAAAAATGTGTATGTAAAAGAAAATTAACTAACGTAATGTCATTGTACTATATTTATTTAAAAAAAATCGTTTTAAAGCTGATATGGTCGCTCACAAATGTATGTCCAGTATCATAGATACAAGATGATGGTTTTTAGCTGAAACACCGCGGGTGGGTAAAGCCCGTTTGTACTAAAGTGTGATAGCTCCTAAGTTCGCAATTATTCCTCTGTGACATACCCAAATACATTGCAGTAGGTATATCATGAGTAACTATCTAAACACTTGGGACATTGAGGATTTATGGCCAAGACTTATAATGTATGGAAATATATTTATTTTATGACAATGCACATTGTTTTTATATTTGCGTTTAAAATACCTCATTGTTTTTTATGAAACAATAAAATTTTAATAAAAATACAAATGAATAAATAACGTCCAACAATCACATACATAGATCCTGCCAGGATAATCAAGGATAAGGAATCCTAATTAGGATTCCTTGTATCTAGAAAACCAGGAACTACGAGGACCATGGCCCCACAACATCCAGTCATAGTTCATATACTAAGATAAAACGGGTCTATTCGCGCACAAAGTTTATCAAAACGTAATTTTGACTAACCTCGACGTTTCGACCAAGTTACATTGGCCGTGGTCACGAGGTGACTATCATATGAGTTCAAGTCGCAAATGTTTAAAAAACCCAATCACAGATTAAGCATTTGCCTTTTTTGTCTGTGCACAAATATTTCCCCTATCTCGGGAATCGAACCCGCCGCCTGATTATGAGCCGACCTGCTCAACCACTACCACACAGGTATAATTTTTTTTTATTATTTCAACCAGGTACAAGTCCAGAGTTGTTCATCGCTGATTCTGAGAGTTCTTCCATCAGGAAACTGGCTCTTACTTCTGGTCAGGTCTCCACACTTTGCGGCGGAGATAAAAATCCTTTGGTAAGTGCTTTATAAACGCTACTTGAGGGATTGCAGTTATAGTTAATTAGCAAAATTAGGTAATAGTCATGTCTTCTCAAGTTTATCTAAATTTCGAATTCAAATACTAAAACATGACCTGGGCGTGTTCAAGAGAAGAGTGAATAGGTATTTACTTGGCTAGCATGCTACACCTTCGATCGCATCGTCACTTCCCATCAGGTGAGAGTGTGGTCAAAGGCTAGACAAGTTTGAAGAAAAAAAAAAACAAATCTTTGAATTCGAAATTTAAGTCTTAGCTCAAGGAAACCTCTTTCTGTATCCGAAATTAATAAGATAAGTCATTGACTTAACTAATGACTCGTCAACCTTTTGTGAAGTTCACGCAGACAAAGTCGTAGCTAGTATTAGAATCTATGATCGAATATGAGTATTTCATGATGAAGGAAGTGTTTGAGATAGCTAAATAATCAGTCCATTATTTTTTACTTCAAATCATTTTATTTTTTATTTTTAGAACCTCTTCGCGTATGGGGATTTAGATGAAATCGGCACAGAGGCGAAGTTGCAACATCCGCTCGCTGTCATCTATTCAGAGAGCAACAAAGCACTCTACATCGCCGATACGTACAACCACAAAATTAAAAAAGTTGACATCAGCACTCAAAAAGTCACCACCCTGACCGTTGTTCTCATAGAGTCTACGGACCTCGCAAAGTTCAATGAACCTTCAGGACTAACACTAAGCAACGACGGAAAGTATCTTTACATTGCAGACACAAATAGCCACAGCATCAAGATTATAAACAGTTCCAAAAACACTTGTCAACACTTCAACGTACGACTACCCGACCCGAAATTCGTGGAACCAGATAATTTGATTCTATACAAAAACGATTTGTTCGTTAACAGAAAATGTGGAAACCTTATCATTTATTTTAATGTGAATTTAGACGCGGAAACGAAAAATGTTAAATTTACTCCTGGCGCGCCTCAAAATTGGAGCGTTTGTATCAGAGACGACAATAGTAAAGATGTAACGGACATAGACTTTGATTTCTTAAACTGCAATCGGAAAGGCTCAAAGCTACCCGGTCGAGTCGAAATGAAGCTTAAGCATAAGAGTGATAAGACTCACTATCGTTTGTATTTGAGTTTCCACACTGCCTTATGTGATTCCGCCGTTTGCTTCTCGCATACATTTACTATTAGATCGACGATTTTAGTCCGAGATTCTGTGAAGATGGTCGAGTCGTACAAAATCACGTGCAAAGTGAACCCTGTCAATCGACCGCAGGACCAAAATAAAGACAAATGAATGAATGAAATGAATCGCGTAGAACTTTATGTGAACAAATGGGAACATATGCTTTTTAAGTTGTTTTAAGTTATCGTGATTGATTTTAAGTGTAAGCGTTATGTAATGTTGATTTAATATTTTATCTATTTTGTTGTTAACTTAGATCGGCTAGATACTCTACAAACGTACAATAAACGCTGAATATATTTTGTAACAAACGGTTTAGTTTTTATTTTTTTCAAAGTTAACCAAAATCATCTTTACTTACTTACCCTTTTCTTGTTCTTCCATAGTATGCAGATAATATACCCGGCCCGTAATAAATAACGACGCTAAGTTGCGAATCAGTCTAGTCAAGATTTCATTTTCCTCTGAACCACACCATATAAATTAGATGGTTAAAGTTAATCATCACAATAGTGTCGATTCTGTGTCGCATACTCTAAAGCTAAACGAAGTTAACATATTTCCGTCCTTGTCATTTCCCCTTTATCAGAAGAGTACCGCTATACTTTAAGTTTACTTTAGTTTTAGAAAATGTGACACAGAATCGACACTATTATTGTATTTAGTCGGAGTTAAATATATTGCTGTAATGCCCGTCTGTGCTAAAGTTTTAAAGCTCCTAAGTTACGAAAATTTGTATGGATGTTTGTTACTCTTTCACGCTCAAACATCTGGATAGATTTAGATGAAATTTGAATTATAGATAGCTTATATAGTGGATTAACACATAGGCTACTATCCGCGGGTGAAACGGTGGGGCGCAGCTAGTATACTAATAAATATAGTTCGCGTCAATGAAAGTACGGTGTGAAGTAAGGTGAATATTATAGTTTAATCATCCCAACTGACATTTAACCGTATCAAAAAATATTTGGTCCATGTTCCTTGGCGTTTGAAACATTGGCAAGACAAATCCGATAGACCAAAAAGTAATGCAGTAACAGATGCCCCGAAAAACAGCATGTTGCCCTTGAAAATTGAATCTATTTCAAACAAGGATATGATATCGGCAAGTTCAATATTTGTATCTATAGGTATGTACGTTCTATAAAGTAATTATAGATAATATAATTATATATAATAATAATATTAATAATTATATATAGATAATAATAATAATAATATTAATACGTCTAGTAATTAATGAACATGCACAAGAATATAAAATAATCTGTATTTATAACATGAAAGAGTACTTTACCTATATTTGGAAGTTATCATTTTTTTTAAGTCGTTACTTTGCTGTTTGTTTACTGTGGTCGCGTAAAAAGTTTTTGGAAAAAAAATACTGACAAAGACCGAATGTTTAAGATTTTAAATAGATACGAATAAACGCGGGTAAAACCGTGGGCTATTTATATACATTATTTTATCCAAACCAAATCCGCTCAAAACGAGATTATATATTTTCATGAATTGATCGTTTGTGAATGAAATCTGAAGCACCAGCTTTCATCAAGCCATCCACCAAGCCATCTAGAGCACCAATTGACTGAGCATCATTCCAAAAGTCGGAGTGACTTATGACTTAAAATATAACGACTCGGTATTCCATAATCGATAAATTAGATCATTAAATCATAACATACCGAATTTTTGATCAAACATTAGAGCTGATGCTGATATAATTCCAAGGAAAGTGTCCCTGACATTTGTATGTCACGAGGAAGCTTCGACCTAATAAAATCAATTTGTTTTTATCGCTCATGACTCGAGCGACCTCGTGCAAGGGCAGTCGTCAATTGCGCTGAGAATATCAAATAACGGATGGAAAACACTACTTTTGTAAATCCTGTGGGTTCAATCTATTTAAACTGTATTTGATGGTCACAAATTATTTGACTTGAAGTTCGCAAAGTAGATAAACACCCTAGGAGACATTCAAACAAGGAAAAGTTTTTGTAATGGATTGTCATGTATATTGTTCATTATAAAGCTAGATAAAAACTTTAGAAGAAATCTTCCGTAGAAATGGAAGTTCAAAGCGATCCTGTGGAGAACTTCTTAGTTTAACTAATTAGTCATTTAAATTCAAAATGGCGTTATATTTATTTATCAATTCTTAGATTTCAGCTAGATTTTAGACCCTACATCCCTAGATTTTGCTACGGTAAAATCAGTAAATCGTTGTATCAGAGTCGCGAAATAAACAATTCATGATCTCTATTTTATGCCAAAACCCTACTTAATATTCGACAGAACCCAATGACCACATCGTATCGTTTCGTTCAATTCAAGTAGGTATGATTGGAGTACCAATAGCATTATAACTTAATGCCCCTAAACATTATAACTTTTTTTTTGTTTTTGTTTTGGCTCCACATTTTTGTGTATTTAGCCAGTGTCAAGTATTTAATAATTTCTTAAGTCAAGTCAAGTCCAAGTCATCAAGCTAAGTCATCTGCCCTGCACTTAGCATCAGCGTTATGTACCGCGCATCGGCTGTAGAATTACCAAAGCTTTTAGAAATAAATAAGTTTTGTGGAGCCAACTAATAATAATAATAATTTATTTGACCAAAAAATAATACAGTGGATAAAATTGGTACATCGAAGGTTTATACAGTATAAGAGGGTATGATAAATATGAAACTATATCCCACACTAGGGCAACCTGTGTCGTGGGATTTAGCGTCTTCCACTGTTAATGGTTTTATAATAAAGAGTAAACAAGTACACGTTAACAAGACGCTAGACGCTAACGAACTTATAGGAAAGACCAAAGATTGTCAAAGCTTATAAGGGGTATATAGCACATTGGGAGTTGGACATTAACCTTTCCATCAATAGCTGCTGTGGCTTTAAGGTTTTGTTGAACTACCATTACGTTGTTGTTTAAAGTTGAAATGGCATGGTCTTGGTAATGCCATATCTCTCGCGACAACCGACGCCGACAACCGATGAGAAAGATAGGTTATTGAGTGGCGACCACGACCCCGAAGACGCAGTGTAGGCCAATCCTCCTCTAGGTAGACCAACAATACCTCGAGGAGGGGTTGGGTGCAAGAGGATAGTAGCCGGTCAAATTTTCGCTGTAAGTGGGAAGCCTATGTTCAGCTGTGAACGTCTTTCGGCTGATAAGTACAATATTTACCTATTGACATTATAGGTGGACTAATTAATGATCATGTCCGGCGAAAAATTGTCGGATAGCAACACTATTCTGATCACTCCACCCAGGGTTACAACGTGCGCGTCTTGAGGCTTCATCTCATTTGCATTAGCAAGTGCTTCAAAGTAGAACGGCCTTACTATCTAACGCCGACATAATTAGTCGACTCGACGGTTATTCATATGCATCCAGATTAATTTTAACTGCGTATTAGACATAATCCGTTATTCTTGTGACCTTATAATTAATGATTTTAGAGACGGGTCATGTGTGTTGCTTGTTATTTATTAGGTTTTGTTGCTCATAATTAGGTAAGATCCATTTTTAGTTATTAGACTACCCACTACAATTACACTACACACTACACCCCTATTGTAGTACCCACTACAATTTTTGTCTAATTTTAAAAGTGATAATATGGTAGAATTACCTACGGGTTGCAAATTAACAATTTTAAAATAGTTACTCAAGTAGATAGATATATTTAAGTAAGTAGACACTTATACAGATTTCGGTAACCACTGTAGTCAAACTGTGTCGTGGTGTTCTGATTGTAGCGTGGCGCTCCTTCAACTGTTCAGATGCCATTGTAGCTGACCAGATGTGGTGGTTACCACAGGCCAACTGCTTGGATCGATTGACATTCGTATAAATAAGAAAAATATGTAACAAGCTAGGCTATAAAAGGTTGTCTGGCTGGCTGAAATCGATTCGACCATATAGTATATAGACAAACGCCATAAATTTGCAAAGCTCAGCTTAAACCTAAACCGCAAATTGTTCTCAAAGCAATCAGAATCAACAACTGAAGGATAAACAATATTGTCTTCTAACTTCTAGGCCTTTTTTACAACGTTCCAAGGAGGCTAAGGTCATAGCCATCATTACCGCATTAGTTCGTCAGCCCAAAACAATCGCGTCGTGGGCTGCCAATTAGACCTCGAGTGTCGTCCAATGTTTGTTTGCAATTTTGTATAATATCCGCTGGAATATAGGTAGCACCGAGACTAGGCTTTTTTAAACTATATATGTCAAAAAGAACACATTAGTCAATGAGCTACGACTAGACTGCGATAAAATCGGAAGGTTTCTAGAAAACCCAAGTTCTTTATGAGATTTATGCCCTTCTGTACTAAATGTTGACAGTTCGTTAAGTTCGCACTTATTTGCAAGTTCGAATACCTATGCGAACTTGCGAATAATGATATACCATACCTGCATTGTGGTAGGTACTACAATGTAGCGTAGCGTTACATACTCTTTGCCACAATGCAGTTAGGTATATCATAGAGGAATAAATGCGAACTTAGGAGCTGTGAAACAGACGAGCAATATTTTTTTTAAAGATGATTTTTTTTTATTGGAATCGGCTTCAACTTCATACAAATATTTTAATGAACAATTTGCGCATTGGATAATGTAATGATTCAAAGACAATGTCAAAGAAGCGTGTATAAGTATTTAATAGCGCAATTTATATAATTTGCCCTTAAACTTTACGTTTTAATAACGAAAGTTAATAGCTATCTATTTCATAGCCACACTACAATAATGTATATATATGATTGGTGTGATGTTATTTCTCAATATTGTCCATCACCAGTCGTCATCGTCCTCGTCAACGTATTTTACATTTAATCGATTCACGTTATCTTGACGATGACGGAATGAAGAGCTCTCAGTATGCATGATTAATTAAATATACAGAGATATGCTGTTGCTAAAGCATCGGACGTACGAAACAATGTATTCTACACGCATTACGGTGCGCATAATATGAAACATCAAGGGCGATTTTTTCTTTAATATTGAAAAGTTGGCATTCATGGCGCGCATCTGTTCACCAACATCGCAATGCGACGGACATGATATCAAGTAAATATATGAAACGGTATTTCTTTAGTTTCGTAATACATTGGCCCTGGTATTTTATAGAAAGAACATCTCAAACGGAACCTTTAGTTTGTTCACGTGATTGAGCTGGAAGGGGGTTTTGGCCCGAGTCGTGACTCCCAGACCGCAGCGACTTTATAATTACGATAATCGTAATATTAGAGAAACCTACTGTTTAGTTTCGGGTGTTAGGTGATTCATAAATCATGCAATATAAACAATGCAACATCCTATCCGCAAGAAATATTTGAATGTAGGATGAGGTACAAATGCACAAACGTATGCAGTAGATCTTATATCGTAGGTATACTACTAAAGATATTTTGAAAAGGATAGGCGCCTAGGTTTTTTTCTAGGCTCGCTTTAAAACAATGATAATGAAACGTTCTAATCGGAGAATCATAATTATGAATGTACCTAAGAGTAATTTTTAATAGCGCGTTTGAAAATACTATATGGTATTTATATGTATAGGCGTAATACCCTGATCCATCCAAAGTAGCATATAAATAGGTCTTATAGTTAAATCATTGCCTGAAACTTCTTTTATAGTATTGTGGTTAAACAAACACGCTTAGTTACGATGAACTCATCATTTAATCTGAATAAATACATCTCCAGGGTCTCAATGCACACAACTTGACATCTAAATAATTGTTAGTTACCATCTGGTCGGTAAATATCATATTTTGTTATTCAAATGTAGGTTTAACATCATGTGATTGTGAAGGCTAAAATAATCGTCACAAGTTAGATGAACTAAATATATAGGATGAATTTGAGACCTTGGATATCGATATATGACTGGTGCTGCTAAAATCTACCATCAGAGACGTTTTGCTGACAGGAGGGTCGTATGAATAATTTTATAAATTACGGAGCGGAACACGTGAGAAATGGTTGATCTTCGATGACTACAGTCTTATTATTCTTCTTATTTTTTAGTATTAGTTTTTATCATTGTAGTATTTAGAAAATAAAGGCACTTTGCCGTGACAAAAAAATAAAAATAAAATAAACAGTAGGTAATTTTTAAACATTATAACAACAAAATTAACTACCTACTCTATCATTTACATATAAACACAATACTAAACTAAACTAGACCTACAAAACTTAGGGTAGGTACTATTTTTACACGGCTCTTGTTCTGTCTTGGTCTGATCATACTCGAACTAGAAAGCGAGTTTCCTCAATTAAGCAAAATGAAAAGTTATTATATACCTACCCGTACAAAATAACTCGGTCCTTCGTGCGTACGATCTAATAAGTCGTTTATCTCGTTAATATTCTGCCGTCGATTTAGCATGACTTATTGTTTCGAGTACGAGTAGCTTATTCCGCGGTGCATAATATTTGCGATTGCAAACAATACGTTTCTCACGACGCGCTATTTTTTAAATGCATTTAACACAATGCCCTATGTTTGGCAATTGTTTGGTGCAAATAAGTACGTGGAGATGTTGATCTGATCGTTTAATTGTACTCACTTTATTAGCTTCCTCCAACATTTTTCGTTTATAGCATAAACGGTACAAGGTTCATAACGCCACAATAGCACCAGAAGTCAATTTCAGGTGCGGTTGTCGAACCCAAACCGCATTAACTATTATCTGATCTGTGCTCAAACCTTTACGCAGATAAATCTGCAAGCAGCTACAATATACAGGAGGTGTATTCATTTCTACTAGACATAATGCATGGTAATGCCGTCATAACTTGGCAAAGATTATGAGAATTAAAATATTCAGTCGGTCAAATGGCTGGCAGGCGCAGGTCATGTGTGTCTAGCAGCATTTTCCCTATATTTGTACGCATTAGTATTACAGAATGCTTCTATTCACCGCCACGGTTTTGGATGTGGAAGGCAACGAACTGCATAGCATATTGGAGCTCATTAACATTTAGATACTTATAGAGGTGCTTCGCGGTTTCGCCCGCTATTGACATCAGGTATTCCTTAAAGACTTCTTAATTTTTTCGGCCTAAAGAATTCTACGTTGATCTTGGTAGTATATAGCTGTTTGTGTGCGAATTGGCTGAGTCGTTTTAGCGTGAAAGTTACACAAGAGTTTCTTTTATATTATTAGTAGGGAGTTAGGGATAGAGATTGCAGACTAGGCTCTGCTTAGTCACGTATATGCTCTTGACACATAGCTTCTGGAATTCCAGAATAGTGGTTTTAAATCTGAGGCACGCGTATATGAGTATAGTATGTCTTTGCTACTAAGTAATTTTCAGTAAGTAGGGAGTTGGTTTTTTTTGAACGTGCTAATGCTGTTAGTGTCTGCCGAACTTTACAGCGTCACCCGCCCCCAAGTAATAAAGAGTTATATGTAAACCAACCTGATGTTTTTATTCATTATTAAAATTATTGCTTTGTTTGCTATTTTTCCTATTCTACCGATCGCTTTCAAAAGCAATACAGTAAATTGGTTATTCATCGCCGCCGCAATTAAAACTTCATGTAAGTGGAATTAACGTCAGGTTAGTTGCGAAAGAATCCATGAGAAAATTTACAAATGAGCTAATATGTTCGGTGTCTAAGCTATAGATGGTGTCACAGATAGGCCGTGCGATTGAGAAAAATCGTTTTCTATCTCAATGGTTATGTACACCTACCTTAGATGTTGGTATATGGAACCTTATTTGCGAGTAATCCCAAAGTCGCGTAACGACCCATGAAGAAAGCTCCTCCGGGTTTCTTTGTGTGAAGTTGAAATGGCAATGGGCAAGCCACATCACTCACAGAACCGACAACTGATGGGACAAAAAAGTTTTCGAGTGGCGACCACGAACCGGATAACGCACCGTACGCCAGCCCCGCTCTAGCTGGACCGAAGACCTTGTCAAAACCACGGGAAGCCGTTGGATGCAACAAGTAAGCAGCCGGTCAAAGTGGTGCTCTGTGGGGGAGGCATGTTCAAAAGTAGAGTGGAGGTCTTTAGGCTGATGATGTCAGTTTATGCAACAATTATATGTAGCATACGAAACAATAAATAAATCGAGGTATAGAAAACGATTCAGTCAAATGAAAAGTAGCCCGATTCAATAGCTTCGGAATGTTTCCTATTCAATATTATACTTCTCGTCTCTTTCGTAAGTACTGAATGTAGATACGAACGGCTGAATACGCTAAATACCATTTATCAAAGATATTATTTCTGTGAATTTCATGCCTTGGGTATTGTTGCCGATGATGACTATAGAGGTGTTTGTATATTTGTATATATGTAGATATCAAAACAGCGGGTAACGCGGCAAAAATCAAAAACAAAACTTTTTTTAATAAAAACTAAACAGATTTTGTTCTTTTTCAAAATCTAATTTTCTATAAGACAGCTAAAAGTGCAACCAAAATGAGGCCACAAACTTCAACCTCCGTGTAGCTTACAGGTATGAACGAGATAGTGATACAGAAAAAAACGGGTCTTAAGTATCTTAGTATTATTGTTGCTATGAAGGACCAAAACATAAAAAGTGTATTACTAATGAATATAATTACTAAATATAAATAGGTACGTTGTTACATCCTTGCTATCACATGACTTCGTGAAGCCGGAGATCCGCAATTCGCTTCACGACATTAATCGAGCGATGATCTCGCATCATCAATGTCATGTCAGCGCGTTGCTAACGGATTATATATAGAGCTTAGAATAACTGACATGTAAGTTGTAAGGTTAAATTTGTGTATTATTTCCTATATCAATGTTTATAAGGCTTTGTCTTGACTGACTGACTGATCGAGAACGACAGCTCAAACCGCTGGACGTCGACTTGATATTTGGTTACTCTGTTTCATACCATACAAATAAAACTGATATTTTATGAGATTTTTTATCTACGATACCTTTTGTTCTATAATTCTTAGTACATTTACTACCTACAGTACATTTTTTTTCAGTACAGGCAGTTTAAATTGGGCGAAATATACATTTTGAATACTTAGTTGGGCAAAAAGTGATATTTTCTTCCAAAGTGGAGCAGTTTGCTTCACATTTTAGGCAATAATTTATAGAAACATTATTCAATATATTACACAATTTAAAATAAATAAAGATTTGAAGGTACGGGACAAAAGACCATCACAGGCATTTTCTCGAGCTTTTTTAAATGCCTATAACTTTATAAATAAATACCTTTTTTTACATATTTTTGATAACTACGAGTATTATGACTGTATATAACATATAAGGATTGAAAAAAGAGAGAGTATGCAGAAAACGGGAGTGAAACAGCGGGGTACTTCTAGTTACTTTTTATTTCTATTTCAGTGGACCCTACAGTAAATTAACGCTGCGTGCTATTGTGTATTCAGTGGTACCAGTAATGCGCATAGCATAGCTATTCGCCGTCCTTGGTAATGCTTACTCTATGATACCCAGACTCTACAATAATGGTGCAGAGCATTCTTACATATATTTTTTATTTATTTATATATTAGGAATGATAAACAGCTGTACATTAGAATATAAAGTAACAAGGCGTAATGTAAGTGGTATTATTAAATATTCAGCCAACCATATACTACTTTTTTTTTTGAGGGGAGAAATTCCCTCGCACTTCCCTACCACCACGGTATGTGGGACTCGAACCCACTAAAATCCCCCCTGAGCACCTCGTCCGCCGTACCGGGGGCGAGAAGGGGTTGCGACTGCAGTCCAGCCAACTCGCCCCCCGAACCATATACTACCTAGCCTAGCCATAGCCCACAAATAAATTTGTCTGTCATAATATAATAATTATGTACAAGGTACGAGCACATATTAAAGACCGCCAATGTGCCTAAAAGCTACCAGTGATGTCATGTAATGTGGTCAAATTGGTGTACGATATAATTTTTGCTTGTAAGGTTGTATCCATCATTACTCATCAATAAATTTTTATTCAACCTTTCTTGTGTACGCATAATAAAAGTGGATATAAGCTCCTAATATGGTATCCTTTATTTTCAAATTAAATACTACAATGATATAATAACTAATACTAAACACTATCTACTACTACAAAAAAAAAATTGGACTCTATACTGGCCGCGATAACCTATAAACAGTCCAAATGCTCCAGCCCACTACCAGTAGGTAGCGCACCCAACATGCATGCTGGCAGCATTGCCCCGTTGAATTGCAATGATTATTCGTTGTGCCAAATAAGTGCCAGCATTTTGGTGACGCGTAGCATCGACCAGGCGTTCTGATAAACTTTTGAAAACGCGATGAGCTCCCGACTCTCACGGACCCAGGGTCTGAACACCAAACGGCTCAAATATGTAACCGCTACCGAGATTACTATATTTGCGCCGTTGTAGCTGCTCAGCCGAATTAGCCGCGGTGCCGGCCCTAACGTGTGTCTCGGGATGATGTGACGGCGTGATAGTGTCGATGCAAGTAGCATTTAATCGATTCCTAATACCTAACTATCTACAAACTCACTATCACGGCACGTTCCAGGGCGTTCCTCTTACCACCTCGGTGAAACTCGGGATCTTAGGTGTCGACATTTCTAGCGAAGTCCAGTTTAGGAGTCACCTCGAAAGTAAAGCTGGTCTTGCTTCTAAGAAGCTGGGTGTACTCAACAGAGCCAAGCGGTACTTCACGCCGGGCCAACGGCTTCTGCTTTACAAAGCGCAAGTCAGGCCCCATAAGGAGTACTGCTCTCATCTCTGGAACGGTGCGCCAAAGTACCAGCTTCAGCCCCTTGACTCCTTACAGCGACGAGCCATTAGACCCACCGACGATCCTGAGCTCACCAAAGATTTAGAACCACTGAGTTTACGCCGAGATATCGGCTCCCTCTGTGTGTTCTACAAAATCTTTAACGGGGAATGCTCTGAAGAACTGTTTAACTTAGTACCTGCGTCGCGGTTTTATAATCGCACAGCTCGTCACCGTGAGAAAGCTCATCCACACCTTGTAGACCCGTGGAAATCTCGCACAGTCCGGTTTTCGAGATCGTTTCTACCACACACCTGCAAGTTGTGGAATGAGCTACCATCTGAGGTATTCCCGCTGAGCTACAACATGGGGCACTTCAAACGTCGGGTTAATAGAGTCTTGAAAGGTAGGCAACGCACTGGCAGCGCCCCCGGTGTTGCAGGTGTCTATAGGCGACGGTAACTGCTTACCATCAGGCGGGCCGTATGCTTGTTTGTCAATGTTAATGTCAACCATGGGGACAACCGATAATATCGTCAGCAGTCAACCCCCTTATACAGCTCACAGCTGGGATACGGGTCTTCATTCGCATGGAAAGAGCGTAGGCTACCACTACGCTAGCCAAGCGCGTGTTAATGAATCCATTTTCTCAAATTTTGTTAGTGTCGAGTTCCTCACGATGGAAATCCCCGTTGCAAGAGCGATTGCATATTCCGCACATAACTCGACTAGTCATTGGTGCAGGGCCGACTGGAATTTGAACCTGGGTGCGTCGGTTTAAAAGTCGCACGGGTTACCGCTAAGCCATACTCGCTCTTTAACAAAATACTTAGGTATAATTTTTATTATCTAAGAAATAAAAGACTTTTATTTTAAATTTACTCAAACTATTATTTTAATCTTTTTTTAGCTGTTATAGATTTACGTTTGATCACCAACTTGCTTGATCTGAATCGTTTTTAAACTGACAACCGTATCATTATAGTACCTATGTCTATACCACAAAGGTCGTCAATTATGCGGTGTATATTGAACACAACATTAACCAAGAAAATTGCGTTTACAATATTGCAATAGTACATTCGTCTTACATTGCCACTTAAAATCGAAATAATATATGTGTATCTTCATAAGTACCACTAATTATGAAATTATAACAAGGTTTCGGATACAAAATGCTTCATGCCAAGAAGCATATTTTAAAATTTTATTATCGTCACGGAAATTGTTCCGATATAAAGTACTTTAAGTTTAAGTACCCGATAGCTCAGTTGGTATCTGAACTGTAGTTTGTGGGTTCGATTCCCACCCAGGACAAACATTTGTGTGAAGAACATCAACGTTTGTTCTATGTCTGGGTGTCATATGACAGCCTCTGTGGTGTGGTGGTTGAGTAAGTCAGGTCATAGCCCGGAGGCGGCGGGTTCGATTCCCGCGGCAGGACAAGTATTTGTGCACAGATAATATAACGCAAATAGTTGTTCCGAGTCTGGGTGTTATGGGACCATGGTCCTCGTAGTTCCTGGGTCCCTAGACGCAGGGAATCCTAGTTAGGGTCCAGGATCTATGTGTGTGATCTTTGGGCGTTATTATTATTATTGTCATTATATTGTATTCTATGCATGTCTTTTTTTTAAGTATCTAAGGTCCGTATTACAGAACGATGCTCAGTCATCGATCGCTGCTCAAGCAGAGATTTCATTCACTAATTGATAACTTTATGAATGAAATCTCTGCTTGAGCACCGATCGATGACTGAGCATCGTTCTGTAATACGAGCATAAGTATTGTATCATTCATGTGGTTTCGATAGCTTTACTTAGTTTGGGACTAGAGCCCTGTGAAAGTGTGAAGTAGTGCTATGTAAAATGTCTACAAATAGTCATTTTATTTATTTACCTTACCTTAATATCCTATCAGCATTTAATCGATGGATTTCATTTCATATTTGTATCACGTAAACTATGACGATCATCATCATCATCATCAGCCTACACTAGTCCACTGCTGGTCATAGGCCTGTCCCATGGCACGCCACTGAGCCCGGTCTTCGGCTCTACTCTTCCAGTTATTGCCAGCTACCTTGCGTATATCATCACTCCATCTTGCCGCAGGGCCACGTCTATATGTTTGATACTTAACTAATAATATACAAATAATACTACTACATTAAAATTCATTATCTGTACATATTTACATTTACCAATAGTTTTAACGGGTATGATATTGATAAGTTGATTCCTAGTTTAATTATAAAGGCGTAGTCTGAACACAAATCAACGAAAGCTCACTATTTTTTAAAGCTTAGTCCTCAATGTTCATCACAAAAATGTTTTTCCTAGGTGGGAATCGAACCCACAACCTACAGTTCAGAAGGCATGGCTACTACCAACTGAGCTGTCGGGTCAGTCAAGTAAGTAAGTATTGTATTGTTGGTTATTGTGATAATTAATGATAATAATATATAAACTTTTTTAAATGATAGATATAAATGGAGAGTACACAATTCCGTTTCTCTTTCATTACATTCTTATATCTATGCATATTTGGCGCAGATGCTCTTTATTTGCTAAAGGCCAAAAATATAACAGTGTATTGTTTGAACCTCCCTGAACTTACAATCTCTTCCTTACAAATTCGCATTATACTTACTTGCCTATTGTACTGCACAGAACTTAAGTACTTTACGGAAACCTTCAGTGCTAATGGAAATAGACACAGAAATGTTAATGACCTGTTTATGGGGTCAAGTTATTTTTAAAGTCACAGTTTCCGGACGAAATGTTTGATTTTGAACTTTAATATTCTTAGTAGGGAAAAAGAGAAAACAAGGAAAACATTGATTTTCAATAAAGTTTTGAATGTCCGGCAGCGAGATGAGTCAGCACCGGGTGTTAAAATAAAACAGCGCGATTCATAATCCATTTGAAATCTATCTCCGTCTCTATCATCCTGAAAGTAGATGAAAGAAACGAAGACTGTAGATTTCAAATCAAAATCTGTTTTATGTCCGGGCTAGAGATAGGTACTTACACCTACATATAAATGTTATGACAATAATTGTGCAACATAACTTTACCAAAGTTTCCTAAACATCTTTTTACTCTGCACTTTATTTTAGACTAAGGCCCAACTATCTAAAACATGTTCATTATTTTAAATATATATATAAGTATTTATTACAACAGCTAAGTTTCATATCTTTATAAAAATTGTAGGAAGATAATTTTTCAAATTGACCATTTCAAACAATTCATTCATAAAAGCATTTGTTTGTGATCTTGACACAGTACGACCAGCAATATAATAGTCGTAATTTTATTTGAAAAATACGTATTAATTGTGCATAATTTGGACCTCGTGACCCGCGACCTGTGACTTTGTTAGTATGACTGACTCACCATGCATAAGGTCACATATTGTAAAATTGCGATGAAAATATTATGAGCTAGCACATAACTCCACACATTATAAATTGTCCATAAATACTTCCATTACCTATTCTTAGAATATCATAAGGATTTTATGTATGTAGATAATATGTATGTATTTATAATTAGTGTCTTAGGCAATACTAAATTTGTTATATAAATTGTATAGTTGGTAATTTAATCACATTGTTATGATAAAAACAACAAAAAGCCTGTAAACCTCAAACACTGTCAATAAAATAATTTCCGCATCTACATTCCAATATTAAGGAAGCTGACGAGCAAACAAGGGTGCATCGTTAATCAGTATTCACCAACCGCTGCTCTTGTCTACCTTAATGACCGCAACTTGAAATACTCGGCAGATTATGCGTATATTTGCACACCTACTTTGTGCTAAAATAAATATTTGCGTCACTAATGATCACATGGCATCTTGAAAATTAGGAAGAGCAATAATGCTGCGAGATGTTTTGAACTGTAGGAGTGAAGATTGTGGAGGAACAGTTGTGGTGGCTGGAGGCGCAGGAGTTGTTCTGCGGAGCAGGCGCGCCGAGCGGCGCGGCCCCCCGGTCGACTCGCGCATCCCCGCTACGTCGACTATAAAAGACGTCGCCCAAACCAGCGACGCGCTATTACAACAGTGCCTCTGTGATTTTTCCCGCCGCCGTATTTATTTTATTCATCAAATAAAGGTAAGTGAACTTGACTTAGGAACGCAGAGGGATGAACGGGACTACCACCCCAAATAATTTTAAAAGTGATTGTGAAACGTTTTACAGTGACATTTGAATAGTGATGCAGCATTTTAGAGTAATTTGAGGATCAATTGTGAAGCTTAATTAGAATTATTAGTTGAATAAAGAATTGCCTATGAGGTGTCAATTTGATACGTAACTTGCGCAAATTCGTCCATTGAGCCGTGATTGCTTGTCAAACTTGACACAAAAATTGCTAAGTCGGTGTTGTCCTTCCAATTTGTACGCACTGTGCCTGGTGTGGATCATCGAGCTCTCAGTATGTATGTCAAGCTGTGGTTGCAACAGCCTGCTGATGCTGAGATTATGACTGAGAGCCCTTTCTATGGGGCTGTTTCAACACTTAGCCGCTTCGGCTGACCTAGTGGGTGATGTTTACTTTAACTTAAAGACTCATTACTAGCTCATAATGTTTTTTTAAATATATAAACATCAAGAAGTATGTGTTTGCACTAAAATCTTCAATAGTAATTAATAATTAGGCACTAAACTCATACCCATACATTGCAAAACAGCGGTATAAAATCATTTAATTTACATTGTAGAGTACTAGAGCCCTTTACCGCTGGCGAAATAATCGAAAGCGGGTAGTATTAACAATAAATTAAAATAGTGCATCAATCATTTTTGACCCATAGTGTTGTAATTTATATCACGCAATAAGGAATGAAATAAAATTTGATTCATAAAGTTTCGGAATAAAATGTAGATAAATAACTAATTGATAATATTAATATAGTATTTCATAACGTAGCATTAATGAAGGTCGTCGGTCAACTGAAAGATGTGGACTTTCAAATATTTTCTGTGACATAAAAATAACTCAGTTAAAACAAGATAAGTGGTTTGATGTCAATGGAACCTGTTTTTGATTTACGAACTTGTAATGTATCTCTCAATACTCGTCTCGGGTGTGCTTGCGCAACTTCAACAATAAATAAATAATAAAGAAATATTTTTCGAAAAACAATTTCTTCGTGTATTTTTAGAAAGTCTTAAGTAATAAGGTGTGAGTAAAAGATAAAGCTGGCCACGGCAAGTTGTAAAAGTTTATGGACGTATTATGTGGGTAGGCTCTGTGATAATAAGCCAAGGTAGGTGTTTTGAAATATTCTGTGCATATATTGGTCATATGACGATTGCATTTTAATCTGTATCACCGTGAGTTGTGCCTGAGTACACAGACAGGCCCATGTTTTAAGCTTACGTTAATTTACCTCTTATTAGTATAGTCTAATAAGCCTATGCTTATATTTTTTATCATTATCATTACACTAATTTACATGTACATCATTCTTGGGTTTGATTCTTATGACGATAAAAAATTTTTTTTCATAATAATTGAACCGACGTCAAAACCTAAAATAGGCACTCAAAAGCGAAAAGTAAAAGATTATTATATATTATAATTATTATAAGCGTTACCCACTCATCTATTTGAAATCGGTCCTTTTTGGAAGTCCGTTAAAAATAATAATAAGAACGCCAATGACCACATACCCTGGACCCTAACTGGGATTCCTCTATCTAGGGACCAGGGAAACTACGAGGACCATGGCTTATCATAAATTTTAGTAATAATTAAAAATTATAATTTAAAAAAAATCAAGGCATAAAGAATAAATATTTTACACATTACATTACTATTTCAATGAAAAAATGTAACCTTAGCTTAGTTGCTACTGAGTCACATTTTTTACAAATAAAAATACAATATCAAATTTATTAAAAAGTGATCCACTGAAAAAAACTGAAAATAAATGAAATATATCTAAATACCTAGGTAGAACTTATCCTGGTTTACCTACGGTCTCATCTATTTATTTTTGTAAAATAATTTTGTAATTAAATTACTATAAAATTCCGTTATATTTATGGCAGCGTAATGTGCCTATTAGAAGAACATTTTGACTTATATTGGCAGTTAGAATTAATAAAATAACTTCACATATGCTAATGCTATGGGAACGGAATGTAAAATCTGTATATTACGATATGACAGTTAGTAAATGGTGCTAATTAAAAGTAAAAGTATTTTGTTTGTTGATTTATAGCTATTTCTTACTTCAATATTCTCGAACATGTATACGAGATGTTTGTTTAATGTAATTATTTAAGATGTACGAGTGTTTATTGTATGTTAGAATTACATTAATTCATTTCAAACGTCATATTTTTATATCAGCTAAATTTAAATCGTTTTGTTATTTTAGTATGATCATTAGGAATTATTCTATTAATTTTCTTTCATTATGTATTAAAAAATAATTAGATCATTATCAGAAAGCTTAAATATTTACTTAAACTCAAGAAAAGTTACATACTCTACTTTTAAAACTGAAAAATATTCTTAACCTAAAAGGTACATACGTCATTTAAATATTAACTAATTAATTTAACGAGTATTTGGATACAGCTATCGAAGTTCAGCGTCCAGAATATCGTTATTAAAATCTCTGGCAAGTTCCTGTTATGGTAGTTACAAAACTGTTCCATAAACAGACCTTTTATGATACATAATAAGATACATGTGGTATATTCATATTCCGTTTTGCGAATAAGACCAGCCCACCTCTTCTGCGATCACCAAGCCACTTGTCGAGATTGCTAATTATGGCTTATGTTCAGCTGTGGTCGTCTTCCAGCTGATGAAAGTATTCCATTAATCGGTATTAGTAACCTGAAATAGCCTGGCATCTATTAGATGCGCGATTCAATTGCATTTTTATAAATTGATTCCATAATATAAACATAGATGGAAAAGTTAATTGTGTAAAACTTTAAAAGGCCCATGGGAAGAGCTGGGGTGGTACTATTTTACCGCTGGGGCCACACTGCTAACACAGCCACAGGTAGGAGGTATAAGAAAAAGGGACCCGAAAAAGAGAATTATTTTTTTATTGATTTGGTGCCCCGCAACATACCTATTTTTCTGTGAGATGTGGATAAAATGTATCCCGTATTAATATAAAAGTATAGTAGTATAAGTGTGTGAAAAATTTCATTCAAATCAGTTAAGCCGTTTTGGCGTAATATCATAAAAACAAACATACAGACAGTATGGAAAATTGATATTATAACCACGTGTTAGCTTAACTTTGATGACTTCCGCGACCTTTATGTATTGAGTATAATATGGGCCAGTTGAGCGCTAGTAACGCACTTCGTACCTACAGTACGTAACATAAATCTGCGTTTTCTCTTTGAAGTTTTGCTTTGGTTTTCGCTTATTTGCCAGCAAGTCTACAAACAACCATTTAGATACGGTTATCCGGACCCGGCGAAACTTGTGTTTCATCTATTGTTCTACAAAGCAGTTTTGCGAAAATGCTATTATGAATGTATGTCAAATATTTACGCATTGAACGCTTTCATTTCTGTTATTACAACTATTACTTTACCTTAGAATTTGTAGTATTGTTTAGCCACACATATATTGTTCTTTTATGTGAAGTAACACTGCGGCTTAACCACACTACAGCTGCTAAGTTATATCAAAGAGATTATTTTGGGTCAGTTATTTTATAAAATCATTTTGCAATTTTATTGAAAACACTTGTTTCAATCAGTAGCTTGCCATTGTTTACTAAGAAAATTACGTATGAATTTGTTTATTTTTATCATAACACAATGAAATTATTTGAAACTCACGTTTAATAATATCAGTTTGATTACTACTCAACTATATAGATGCCTTGAACTCTGCGTCGCGCAGTGTCTATGTTCAAAGAATGTTAAAAATAATAAATTAAATACCAACAAAAGCAATAAATGTGCGAACTTGAAAAACGTCCTTGGTACAGTCGTAGACTTGACCCTTGCTCGCACATGAGAATGTTTCATTACATTTATTTTTACGTTTCGTTACTAGGCAGGTTTTTTAAGCTTCACCAATTACATAGTGGTTGAGACAGGATTTGAGTAACCGCCTACGTTTTATATTTCTAATAATAATTCTAATTCACTGTGATCACAACTATGTTTATTAGCAAACACACTCGTGCTTTCAATAACTCATCGCATGCAAATAGCAAAAAACTTTAAAGAAATTTGCGTGATATCGTCTCATTAAATTAAATATTTGTGAACAAAAAGGTGTCTCACGGGTTGACACAATCACACCGGTACTTATTTGTCACACAAACCTACACAGCCACTCATACGAAGGACGTCTTGAGTAACTTGAATTAACTGGTTGAAATATTTGACGATACGATATTATCTTAGCAAATTATTGATGGCTTATCTAAAGCATTATACCTGTCGTAACAGCTAATCGAACGGCACTTGACAGTAACTCAATTCGAAAGGAGCACGCTACTATGGCGATGTATGGACAACGATGTTCGTGGTAGGACAAAATGTCGAGAGTTGCGCAACGGTTCAAGGCTACTATGGATGTTTTATAGGCAAAACGACATTCTGGCTATTAAATATTCACGACTATCATTATGTTTTTTACCGATAATCACACGAAACAGGAACCGCGGTTAAGTCGCGTAGTTTCGCGTGTCGCGAGATCTTGCCGCATTCAATTAGCAAAATGAGTATTGTAATTTCCTCATTTGTGGTAATAACATAATACACTAGGATTTCACACTATGAGAAGATCTCTGATTAAAGAATTCTTAATTTGAATAACCAAAGCTTCGTGTTTACGGAGAGGCGCGCGCGTTTAAGTCTTTTGTATGGCGTTACTTGGGACCTACGCACACTTTTATTTTATCAGTTGAATCATTTTGGCGGAAGTTACTTTAAACAGTAGTGTGCACATGTATTGAAATGTTTTACCTGAACCCGTATGTTTAACGTTAATTTCATTTTATGTGGCACCTGATTTTAATTTAATGGTGCGGCATATAAATGTAGTCCTTTTACGTGGAGCACCTAATAAAAAATCGTTAGGCAAACAAGCGGATCATTTTGCGCAGGCCATATAACTTGGAGCTCTTTTTTCACACATAAAAGCCTCAACCAATTGCCCTCATTATGCGATGTGAAAACATCATGCACATGAAGGAAAAATTTAGTTTTGGTTTTCTTTAGAAGTTTAAAATTGAAAATCGTATCAACAATTTGTATATTTAAACACTTATATTTAAATTGTAAGTTCTTTGAAGAGGTATAAGTTTTATGTAAAATAGTAAAAAGAGGAACAAGTATTTTAAGGTTTCAAAGGTTTCACACTGATTCAGTGTGTTTGTATTTTGCATAAACGTTAACATGCTAAAAATAACAACACAACGTGTAAGACCACACAACAATTACCTACTGATTCATATAGATAAATGACTTTAATTTAAATAAATAAAAAAATAGTTAAACAGTAGTCGGGTCGCATCTCGTTCCGTTGATCAAAGAGTATAAAACGTTCTGCCGTTGATTTTCTTCATAAGTTTGGTCAACCCACATAAATTACGTGTCAATTATTATGAATGATCATAATATGACTATGTCAATTGCAAGAACTTTCAAGTTTGACTCATGTCAATTACGACCACGTTGTTTACATTTGCGTGGCGTGGCTGACCAGCTCGCCAGACGTTACGTAGACGGCAAAAGGCCAAAAAGTTTCACTTACGAATGAAGAATTCAGAAGCGATCATAATGATAGCCATGGGACACCCCGTGCATACAAATGATTATAACCAAGCTTTCGCTTTGACAGTTGTGTATCAGTAATAAATTCTTTTTTCTTGCTAAAATTTAGTGCGTGTTGAGTTTTAAACAGGTTATAAATGACGTAGATATTTAATTATTTTGTTAAAGAACAAGTTTTCTCTTGTTTGAGTCATAAAAGCAAAATAATTCAAAGATTGACAGTAATGAGTTGTGTTTTTGAAAGCACCTACGTGACTTATGTTCGGTTCATTAATCAAGCTTAAGTAAAAACAATAGCTCATTACCGCGGTGAGTGGAGGGCGCTGCGCATCATAATGTTTAGCAAGGTGCGAGCTGGAACAGCCGAACTCGGTGCACGATGCTGCAGGATCGTGACCGAGTAGGACGGACGGTCGGCCTCGGGCGTCTTGCGAAATCTCGAGGATACAATGTAGACGAGGCTCGTACTAAATTTGCGATTGGGACACAAATTTGCGAAGAATACCATTTAACTCTCACATAGAGAGGCATTGTTTAACACCAAAGAACTAATGCTTCGCTGTTCTGTTATTTATTGGCCATTGTAACTGCATCGGCAATAGCGACGAGTCCAGTAGAATACGGCCTTGCATGTTCATTCGTAAACATAGTCTTTAGAGTTAGAACAAGTCATTAAAAGTTAACCGTAATCGACTTGTATTAACTGTGTAGTATTGCATTGAAATTATTCATTTGATCGGAACAAATACATTTATATGAGCCATAAAGCTATATTAGGCTAAGGAAGTTAATTAAAAACAGCCCTGAAATCGCACGACGGCGACGTCTCATCTTGCCGGTGGTCGTAAGCGTGATGCTATATCTACTTTATTGATGAGGTCACAATTACAGCGTACGGTCGCCGCGGCAGGAATAGCTTTACATGACAAGGCTTCCTCGTACATGGATATACCATCTACGATCCTCGCTTGACAACACCGCGCTTCCGGGTACATAACATTACATCCACACGACACTGTTTGTTCAAGTTTTTGCTTCACTGAGCATTGCCAACGGTGACGTCTGATTCTTTATAAATCCTAAGAAATCATATTTGCTTATACGCTGTTCATGATTTGGCCATATGCATAATGGGTTCTCGTAAGCGGATTGTGTTTGCACAAAACATGAGGCATTGATAAACTACAAACTGTTAAAAAGTCACGTTTATTAAATTTCAGTTTAATGCAAGTTGTACCATTTGTTGTACATAATATACGAGCCATAAAAATGTCATAAACTGTAGACCTAATTAAAGTACATTAAACTATAACGTGCAGTACATTCGCCCGTAGTTTCGCCAAAGTTAAAGCTCAGATGGGGCTCCTTTTCGTCTTTTTTTGTCGTTTGTTTTGTCTTCGTGTATTTAGCCAGTGTCAAGTAATTGATAATTTATCAAGTTATCAAGTTAATGATATTTCACGCAGAGATATGTGTCAAGTCAAAGTCCAAGTCATCAAGTCAAGTCATAGTCTAGTCAAAGTCATACTCCTAGTAAAGTGGTGGCAACTTTATTAGAAGCTTCTATGGAGTTTTGTAAACAACACGAAAATAAACGTCTTTTTTTTTTTTTTTTTTACTTCAAACTTGTCTAGCATTTGACCACGCTCTCACCTGATGACGTTTCACCATCATTATACCATTTTCCCAAACTCATGCTTGAAATCCAGCACATAACGAATAAAACGCCACCAAGTTTATGCACTAACACTGAAAGTAACATAAGTTTTGGAAAATAATACAATGCGGTGAAGCGATCTTTCTCGTTTTCTCGCCAAAAAACCCTTTTCGTCTTTCGTTTGCTAGTTTATGAAAAATCAAATTGGTGTAAGCGTGTACGCTGACGGGGTGTTGTCAGTCGGCGGTGGCGGTCGAACAGTCATCGATATACTCGTGTTTACGTAATCTGTACTCCGGCGCCAGTTGACCAACACTACAGCGTTAATACCGACCGCTTTAAACAATCAGACCGTTTATTTTCGGTTGCTAGATACCGGTCGTCAATGACATCATGATATGCAAATGTTTATCCACTTTAATCAGCATTCCATTATAAAAAAATAGTATATGCTTACGATTTTATCACTTCAATAATATCTCAACGGCAACGGAGTTCACAAGAAAACCTTTGGGCAATATGGCACAAGAGATATGAAAATTGATGCATGAGACAACGTTGGTGGTTGGTGGTGGTGTAAAGTGTAAAGTGTAGAATCATGCCAAATCTTACCCCAGTCCAGCGATTTACTAAACCCATACGTCACACTTTCTTACCGATAGTGAGAATATTTCCTTCGCACCTATATATATTTTTGTTCAAATATTTTTAAAGGGGAATCATTTTCGGAGAAATTAAAATTTTGTTTTCTACCTATAAGCTTCTATATGCTACGCTGCTACCTATATGATTATTATACCTATCTATGTTGTTGTTCTCTATCGAGTTGGGAGGGGGACAAGATTAAAACTTTTCTTTTTATTACACGTTAAAATAACTATTCTAGGTCATTTCATGCCTTAAATTTTATTGGGTGAGTATAAATAAAAAATATTTTTGTAGATATTTCACACAGCGCCGTCTAGTCCCAAATTAAGCAAAGGTTGTACCTACTATGGGACCCAGATAACCGACATAATACTTAGACACTTTTTGTTTGTAAATAATAAATATACATAGAATACATTATATATATAACACCCAGACAAAGAACAAACATTAATATTTATCACACAAATGTTTGTTCAGGGTGGGTATCGAACCAACAACCTACAGCTTAGAAGGCAAGAGCTGCTACCAACTGAGCTTTTGGGGCAGTCCTATGAGTGTTGTATTAATATTCTAAATTATAACTTTAAATTCATAGCATAATTCTTAAAATGGTCTTTGTATGATATGAGTACAAACTTTAAGTCTTTTTACACTGCGCTATGATATTTTCTTTACCAATTAGACAATACTATGTTTATGTATTTCTGTTTTTCCGAGATTCTCTGCTATAGATAGGTATTAACTGAGCTTTGCCCTACTATGACAAGATATGACAAGGATTAACGAGTTATCCAACACTGCTCAAAGTGGGTTACTGACCGGTTAGTACTCTACCATCTTGTTCATGACACATTAGGCAAGCCTTGCGTTCAATACAGGGCTCGTTGGATTTTTAAATATTGTTGCTCCAGCTAATTACTTTTAATTTATTAACACACGTAATCCGAGTGTATTATAATAGAATAGACTATCAGATGAGAACTTAACTTGTAGATTACATTGTTTAGTAATTCTTACAATACTACGTTGTGTCGCGTTTATTATGTTGCACAAGGGCGATATTTTAGATATTATTATAAAGCTCTCATATATGTACTTATGAACATTCAACCTTCCTTTAAAGTATCGTTTAAAATATAGCCGTGTTACCACAAATACATAAACAAGTTTTTTTTGGCTTGTTTAAATTTGTGTTTGTTATAACAAATTTAAGTTTGTGGTTAAGCCAAAAAATGTATAAAATACCACATCATGTATAAAATATCATAATAATCTAGAATTCTAAAATATTGCAGCTTCTAACTGACTGAGCCTAAAAAAATTACAACTAAGTAACAAGAAATTGGTGTTTTACTGGATAGATATTAAAATAATAAAGACGCATACGTCATAATAAACTTAAATATTATAGACGGTACCTATGAATTATTTCAAAAAACGGAAAATTTTACGACCGTCCCAGCTTAATTACGTCTCACGCGATTTCAACATATGAAGCTACGAACACAAGTACATACTCGCGTGGAGTCAATCGTGAGAGTCGTTCGATTGCATACTACTCATCATCCTAAGTACCTACAAGCATCTTAATTTAGTACCCTATCGCTATTATATTTCCTAATCACTCTGCTCGTATAACATCAGAAACATACATTTTCTTTACTAAGACAAAGTAATCCTTAAGTTGTACCATATTTACGTGATGTTTAAAATGTCATTAGATGAAAACCCGATGATTATCAAGCATCGTTGCGCGATATTTTGAATAAATTAACCGCTTGCATCTAGAAAGACGCTGCGGTTAATAGAATCGATTTAAATGTAAATGTATTTCGTACAACGTATACAATAGTCACCTAAATATACTTTTTGTTCTATAGATGTATAATTTAAGATAATTTTTGGAATATTACAGTCCTTTTGAAAGGTTAATAACTACTTTTTTATATTAACTATGTTTTACATATATAGCCAGATGATAATGTAAAATAGCAAGTTTTTTTAACGTAAAGCTATATCCGTTTCATAAATACAGTTTTATCCGATTACAAAGCTAATAAATCTATACATATAAAATTCAGAGTCCTGACTGACTGACTTATATATCAACGCAAAGCCTAAACCGCTGGTCCTAGAGATTTGAAATTTGGAGGGCGTATTCTTTGTAAAGTTTAGGTATAAAATATTATTCGAAATTCCACCCCTAAGAGGGTGAAATGGGTGGTTGAATTACCTAATAAGAATTATTCTTCGTTTCCATTAAGCCACGTGGGCGAAGCCGCGGGCAGAAGCTAGTTCAATATATTTTACTAAAATATTGAAGTGACCTGATAGCTCAGTTGGTAGTGGCTCTTTTCTGAACTGTAGGTTGTGGGCTCGATTCCCGCCCAGAACAAACGTTTGTGTGATGAACATAGGTGTTTGTTCTGTGTCTAGGTGTTATATTGTATTCTGTGTATGTATTTACTAACAAAAAGTATCTATGTATTCTATCAGTTACCTGTTTTCTATAGTACAAACTTTATTTAGTTAGGGACTATAATGCGTTGTGTGAAATGTCCACAAATATCTATTTATTTATTTATTTAGTGATGACAACGGAAAACTGGTGCTATAAAGATCTATCATTTATAGCAGTATTTCCGGCGTAGCGTGGTCAACAAATTAATTTTTAATTAAAATTTGAATCACGAAAGAGCGAAAGAGATTTGAACCGTCATATAATTTATTCTTAAGCCGAAGCATGCTTTTCTTAAGCTACAGTCACAAGTGATCTCGTGTCTCATGTACTTATATTCTTGCTTTTACATACGATCCTTCCATGCGGTATCATTAATATCACTTAGAAGTGATATTAATGATACCGTGTTTGTGTGTTTTAATGTGTGGAGGTTGAGCAGGTCAGCTCATAACTCTGGTGGTGGCGGTGGCGGATCCCGCGACAGGACAAGTATTAGTGCATAGAAAAAAGCATAAATACTTGTTCTGTGTCTGGGTGTTATGGGACCATGGTCCTCGTAGTTTCTGGGTCTCTAGATACAGGGAATCTTAGTTAGGATCCAGGATGTATGTATGTATATGTATAATATCATTATATTGATATATTACTTGTTGCATACCGCGGTTTCACCCGCGGATAAAAAGTATTTTAATTATTGCTCATCCCACAGGAAAATTTCACTTTTCCGGGATAAAATGTAACCTATATGTTAATAATTATATTTTATTGCTTCATGCTCATTAGTTGCCTATCAAAGGGATGACGACATGAATGCCAAAGCAGTTATTTTATTTGTGCATGGCTAAAGAACAAATTGCAGTGCAACTCCTTTGAGAGGCCCTTTGCTAATTCATCAGCATGCTTAGGTAAGATTACATTGATTTATCATAAACCCTAATCATTATTAAGAGGTCAAGTGTCTCCCATCTGTCATCACAATTTTTGAAGTGAAAACTTCTTTAGGCGCTATTAGTACTTTTTGGGTGAAAAATATAAATCGGATAAACTTTAACTCGCTCGGCCCTGTTACACTCGACCGTAGGATATAATGTGCTATCTAACTACTTCTTTGAATGACATCTCGCATCATTTCGTGCCTGCTTACCTACTTATTGTTGAAGTGGAAAAGTATAATTATGTTGGATAACTCCCAACTATGTATACTTACATGTATTTGTCGTGGCTTATAAATCATGTATATACTATAAATATTTAAAACTAATAATGATCCAATATTGACAATTAACCTAAAAATTTAAGTGACAGTAATCATAATTTCCTTCGACCTGAATATTATTGTAATGTGACGAGGGTTAGGCAATGTATGCTCTAAAGTGCAACGCCCTCACAGGGCTCATACAATGTAATATTGAGAACTAAGTACTGTATAGATTAGTTAGACTAAGTAATGACATTGTATGAAGGCATGTAATAATAAATAAAATACTATTAATTATTTAATCTAATCTAAACTAATGTTATAAAGAGGAAAGATTTGATTGTGTGTTTGTATTGCATAGGCTCTGAAACTACTGAACAGATTTAAAAAAATATTTTTTCAAATCCTACATTATCTCCGATGAACATAGGCGACAGAACATAGAAAATATTTTAATAATGTCTATTATAAGAATAAAATATCTAACGTTAGCTTTATTTCTTATAGATGCAGCTGTGGTTGGTGGTAGCGTGTTTGGCCGCGCTCGCAACCCTGGTCGTCGGGCAGAAGCCTGGCAGGTTCTTGTCACTTCCAGTGGCACAGAAATGCGCTAACAGTAAGTACTATCTATCTATTATTAAGCGTATATCACTCCTCTCGTATTCATTGATACTAAATGTTGCCTACACCAGGTCAAGTGCATTTTAGGTACGAATTTACAAATACATGAGACCAGCCCCGACTACTGGGCGGTTTCGTTACGTGTAACGCATCAGAAGAGCAGAGAATAATAATAAGAGGTGATAGAAAAAACATACCTGTATAGTTAGTGGGTTCGAGTCCCACATACCCCCACCACGGGGGTGGTGGCAGGGAAGTGCGAGGGCATTTCCCCCCCTCAAAAAAAAGGGTTTACAGTGCAAGCGTGTTATTGTAGCAAGATCCACAATTATTTAAGTGACTTCGCGGAGTAAAGTTCCTGAACCTATCGTGCTTACAACCAAAGTATGTGAACGGGGCGCAACTAGTAGGTTATGTTTTATTGTTTATGTTAAGTAGTGGTCTGGGTCGAGGAATAGAATGCATGTCTGTGAAATGGCAGAGAATTTATAAATTAACAGTCAACAGCATCATGTCTTGCAATGTCGTAAGCAATTTATAGCAGGTATTAAGAATGAAAAGTTCTGTGTAACACTGGAGTTAAGAATACTGACACAAGAGCAAGACTATACGGCTATGGGCACTTGCCATATGTTGGAAGTCTTGATTGGTTTATCGCTCAAGCATTAAAAAAACTACATATGATATGTTGTAAAGCTCCGAAAGCGGACTGCATAATACTTTGATCAGTGTATAATGTATGCATAGTAACAGTAAAGTCAAACTATAATAAATAATGTTTTACTATTACTAAACTCAAGATTTGTTGAAAATATTACCCAAATAGATTTAAATAATCGTAGCAACTTACACATATTTCGTAAAGAGTTGTAGCATTGCCCTCGTAGCACGTAGCGTATTTCGTAGCACTCATCGATAAAATTAATAAATCAGTCAAAATACTTTAATAACATAGCACATAAATTATAAATACTCAGATAAAATCATACAGCATTTAAATAATCTGGTTATAAAAAGCAGCTACGGTGAGAAAAACTAAAAAACCATTCAAGTTTTGAGCTCGCTAAATTGGTTATTCTACAAAAGAAGCCATTAAAAGAAGTCACAATTTATTATTTTCGCAGTCCGACGGTACATACTTATTTATATTTTTGAATTTATTAATTTAAATACATTTTAGGCGAATCCGAGCGCCGCCATAATAAGCACCATTAATTAATGACTTATTATAAAACAGGTTATACTGCCACAGGATTTTTATTACTCCTATTTCTATATAGCTCAAAACTAGTCCCACCTAAAACGTTGCGAATAATCCTATAAAAACCTCATTGATTAAACATATTACATAAATTAATCAAAAATCTTAAATTACGTTTTTGTTTTTCTAACATTATCACTGTTTAAAACTCCAGATAGCCCAGGAAACAATATGGCTGACCTTTAACTTTATGTAATTTATTTACACGAATATTATCATATTTTTGAGCGGTTTTCTATGTATGTGGCTAAATAGAACGAGTATAATGAATTCTGCGAATCTAAATGGTCTAGCAAAAAATAGAGAGCCAAAGAGCTCTTAATGGGTGTCGCCAAGCAAGGTGACTTTAGTACTTCGGCAGGAATCTTGACGATTAATTAATTGTGTTTAGTACGTTTAAAAACATTCGTAATTGTATTTAAGTTGAGAATATACCACTATACAATTAGCACCAACTTTTTTTACCCCTAAATAAATAGTGATTGTAATAAATAGTAATACTAATTTCAATGTTTAAAAAAAATATAATATCTACACGGATAAAATCTATGTTATACTATAGTGTTTTTCCTGCGATTCTCTTAACTATGACAATATGATACATACGTTTTTCATTACATAAAACTAACTTTTGTACCGACAGAAAAGTTTATTTAAACGATTTTGCAAAACTTTTCAATGTTATGACTACGAAAAATTATAAAATAAAACTGTAAAATCAAATCAAAAAAGAATTCATCTTCTTATTCTGATAAAGTTGTCGTTGATGTAAATACCTAACCTAAATAGATTCAGACGTTTTGATATAAAACTAATGTGCGAAAAGAGACACCCATTAGAAAGGATAGGCTTGAATTTATTAAAGTCTTTAACGTTCCTGCTACTAGGATACAGGCCTTCTTCAACAAGAAGATAATGTATGTCATAATACCATCATCCGCAGGCCAAGTGTAGTTTAGTAGATGGTAAGTGACAGTATAGATAGAGATAATATGTATAAATGATAAGTGACAGTATGGATAGAAAAATATTTTAGAGATAAATATAGCTACAATGGCGTGGTGCTGATATATACAGCACACGTTAATAGCGTAGCGTGTTCCGCTTTACTATTCAGAACGACAATTTTAATTCCTCTTCTTCTCTCGTGTTGGCAAGTAGTAAGCTCGGGGGTGATCGTAGAAATTAAATTGCAACAGAAGAAAATGTTTTCTTAATTTTATAATTTTCACAGAAAATCTATACATACAAAATGTCAAATTCAAAGTCCTGACTGACTTATCAAATCAGATCTCATATCAAAGCACAGCTTACACCGCTGGTCCTATAGACTTGAAATTTGGAGGGTGTGTTCTTTGTAAAGTGTAGGTATCCACAAAGAAAAGGTTTTTCGAAATTCCACCCCTAAATGTATGAAATGAGTGGTTGAATTATTTATGAAAAAAGTTCTTCTTAATTTCCTATAGGCCATGTGGGCGAAGCCGCGGGTAGAAGCTAGTATGCTCATAAACTACATATTGAAACTGCCAAATCAATACAAATTTGTGTTTCTATTGGTTACAATCAAGTTCCGTGATCGCCTAGCTGGCAGAAGATTTAGGCCTTCCACAACAGCCGAGACCAACGACTTAACGTGTCTTCCGAAGCACAGCAACGCTCATTTGTAAATAACTACCACTTGTAAAAATCCATCAAAGTATTGACCGCAGCAAACGTGCTTAATCGTTAAGAACTATTCGTGTTCCGAGCTTCGCTATGAGCGCTACAAATTTATATGCTATCTGACACAATAAAACCATCTTTACAGCTGCAAGCCATAATATTATTGTAACTGGTCTAATATCTGAGTCTATATAGCCACTGATACATTTTAAAGACGGCTACTTTGTTTTATGGCATGGATTACGAATAAATTACCCATAAGCATACATTAAGAAAGTAAAAGCATCTATTACATAAGTGGTTTTGGGGCACGTTACCGAACGAGAGTAACGGGTCATGTATTTATATGTGAGAAAGTAACCGGGTTACGGACACAAGCCGACTGAGAAGAAAGTGAGTTTCCGCATGCCGTTGACCTGACAAGGTCGGTCTCGAGGACGACTGGTAATTGCCTCGCTTAGCATTGAATAGGTGGTTTAGTGCGGAATGTGATAATGTAGGTAGTTTTTAATTTTGAGAAGCTCTTGATCTTGAGGCTTGGTATCTCTTCTCTTTGTCTCTTTTGTGTCGATTTGCTAATACTTCCTTCTCGTGTATATAAGCTAGTCCTGGTGTCAGAATTTTAATTAAAAGTAACACACATATATCACACTAATATTATAAAGGCGAAAGTTTGTATGTGTGTATGTTTGTTACTTCTTCACGCTCAAACGGCTGAATGGATTTGGATGAAATACGATACCAAGATAGCTTATACACTGGATTAGCATATAGGCTACATTTTATCCCGGAAAAGCGAAATGTTCCCGTGGGATGAGCAAATAATTAAAATACTTTTTACCTGCGGGTGAAACCGCGGGGCGCAACTAGTATCACACATGCTATTCGTAAAGCTAAACCTACTTTTTTGTTTTTACTAAAATTTAGGCGGACTCTCGAAAAGGTGCACAGTGCTTTTATCTTCACTCTATCGTATAAGTAGCCAAGCGAGTTTTACTCCGAAATTATCAAACTAAAACTTACTCATCCATCGAACGTATTCTTGGATAATAAATGTAAGTTGTAACAGAAGATGTTAAATAAAATCTTAGTGAAAACTTTAATAAATGTATTATTTCATAGAACTAACGATTACAATAGCCGTTTGAAATTCTCGACATTTTTCTGAGAATCGACATGCTTTGAGTTGAGGCATGTTCCGAGACTAGCTACCTACTATATCGGTACTTCTGTTTATAGACAAGTTTAGTGTAAGTCTGGTAAGTCAGTGTGCCTCATCTCGTAACAAAACAAATGAATATGTATAGTTTTCAACACTTCATGTCATGTGACATAATCCAGTTGGTACTATATTGTTCCCTTACCGCAAACAATGAAAGTGAAAACCGGAAATGCAAAACATGAGCTTAGTACAAATACCTACCTCAAATATTATCTATTATAGTAAAACAAATAAACTATCTGAAGGTATCAAAAAATTATATTTATTGATTCCTAACGCATAATCAAATGGTTATGCTATGAAGTTGGTAAAAAAGTAATAGGAGACTAGAAGTGCCCCGTGTTTTCTTCTACGCAAATTTCTGAGAGAGTCAAGTAATTTTCCGACAAAAAAAGTAATAGATTAGAATAATATATGGCATTGAATGTAAAAACGATCTACATCCTGGACTTGAATTGCATTTTTTGAGGCAATTTTTTCACAACCGCTGTATCGTGATTTTATAATGATGGTAACGGATTCAAAGGCGAATGACTCATGTATATATTTACGCAGGTACCTACACTTATTTTTGATAGTTAAGATGAGTTTTCAACTGCCTGCGCGATGGTCTGGCTATAATAAACTAATTTTAAACTTCGTTCAAAATAAAAACAAAACTTCCTGGAACAGACAACAAAAAGCTTTTCAATAATCAATAATAAATTTGGAATAACACCTATAGCTAATAGTATAATTAGGTATTATAGCCATCTCTTCTTTGGCTTTAACGTTAACAAAAATAAAACAATCAAGGGTATACGCGTGTGTGGATAATTGAATAGAATAAAAATTCCACAAACATCACCAATTTATTCTTAAGGTCTACAGCGGCCTACTATACCGGTCTTTGCATTCATAACATGCATATCTGTTAGATAATTGTAAGGCAAATGCATCCACCTAAGTGCATTTGTAAACATGCCATGAACTCAAGTCATTATTTATCTTGCAATTTTGCAATACCGCCTTGACAAAATAAGACAGCAATGCTACTTTACGGTGGATTTGTATAGTCTTAATGAGAAGTCGTTAAGTTTAAATTAATAAGTTTTGTGATGTATGGGTTATCATTATAACAGGACCTCTTCTCTTTAAGCTCAGGGCCATCTTGTCATCGTTGGTCATGGAACGTTGACGTCTGTTCGCATAATATTCAATAAGCTTGCTACTCCTTTACTAAGTAATTACTTACTTATTTATAATTACCTTATAAATATGCTAAATAAAGGAACAATAATTGAATACTGAGAAGATATTTTCAACTACGAACTGATTTACTAAGTTCGATTTATAATTAGATCCCTCAGCATTTCCAACGCTAATCTATTACATTCTACTCTATGCTCGAATAACTAAGGCACAAGTTCTTTCAGTCTTTATTTTTATATAGGTACAAGTTATGGTACCTAGATCATCAATTACGAGAAGATATATTAAATAATACCTACATTAAACAACTGAATTTAGCAATTTAGCCTTCGAACGAACAACTCAACCTTTCCACTTCACCAACCGATAGATGGTTGCTATTAAATTTTTATTAAAATGTAAGTTATTGGTAGCTTCAATGATTTCAATTTAGATAGGCGTGAAAACCTTGACGGTTGGAGCAAGGCGATCATGATAACCGTTTGTTTTGTTTGCCTTATGAACTGAAGCATCAGGCCTCACAGAACATAATTATAAACGTTGGAATATAATAGGAAAGTAAATTTCTGTCTGATATCAATACAAATTCTAAATTAAAATATTATTTTGTGCACGACACTTATGTACAAAATTTTGTTAGAGTCCCAAGCGTCGATTCGATCCCAGATCTCATATCTAACATATTTAAACGAATACAGTATATAATGCCAGGGTAACAATGTAAAAACATTCCAATATTTCGCCCAGCAGTGTGAATGAATGTTCTCATTTAAAAAGAACAGATGTACCTACTTTGGAATGCCATTCTGTTATTAAATGATCACAAGGGATTTATATTTTGGAGCAAGTACTGTCTACGAGATACGATTATGCTAACACTACCAAGCTAAATGGTGGCATATCGAGAACAATCGCACATTCGTCAGTGTCTCACTCCGCAAGGTCTATCCGATAATTGTACGCAGCCGTGTGAACCTTAACACATTCACGTCGTAATCAAGTCTCATTACTAATCTTTAGAATTGCCTGTAATTTATTACCTATTGCGCAAAAACTAACAGCGCATTCCAAAGGTAACCTCAGAAATAATAGCAATGTCTTAACGACAACGGTGCAATAGGAATTTCTGAAGCTATCAGAAAAACCATTTACTTGGAGCTTATAAACGAGTAGGTACTGTTTAGCAACAGAAGTTTCCTACTACCACTGATAAGTTCCGAGTTAGAAGATTCTAAAACAAATCTGTGTAGACTTAACAACATGGAAACTTATTCGTGCGGCGGCTCCTATAAATAGCTGCATGCTCATGGTCCACTGCAGGTTCCTTCTGTTAAGCAAATTAATAAATAAATGTTTCAAGTGTTAAACAAAGTTTTCTAGTATTATTAACGGGGTTGTAAGTTAACAATGGAGCGAATTTGCTGGTCGAGCATCCGATGGGTCATCCTTGGCCCAGTTGGCGTGCGCGTGACCGAAGCATCTGCTCGGGCCGACCGGCGCCGGCGCAGGCGTCGCCGCAAACACCGGCAGCGTTGCAACACCCACTGCCAAAACCATTCCGCGCATACCTAATATAGGTTTAGCCAAGTAAATAATGTATGACAATGCAAATGTTTGATGCAAAACATTTGCATTTGAAGGTACGACTACAATAGAGTTGTAACATTTCTGTCTGCGGTTCTCTGCGGCTAGGAATGTTGCACAAGCCAACAAAAAGCCCCATGTTTGGGTAATGTGGTCCTGCGTAGGCGTGGACAGATTTATGTTGATTTTGGTGACATTTCACGCCGGACAAGTCTTGAAAAATGTGGTCCACATTATTTACGAGGAAAGGTCGCCGGTGCGTGGGCCGGCGATGTTATCGTTATGTAATATTGTAGCTGTATCTTCCATTGCGCCACCCGGCACACAGCCTTACAGTATTTTATCACTATTGTTTTGTATGGGGACGTCAATGTCATGACCGTGGCAACTTCGGTAGGTGCACGACCTATGATGGTTGTTGGTTGTCAACTATTATTATCGACGCGTTAACTTCAAGTGTACGTATTACGACGTGGTAATTATTATTATTCGTGATGTACCTACGGTCGTTACGTGAGGTCAAACACTACAAGTTTTACCTTCAGTGCTTACAAATGCTTATGAATGTTTGTTTTGTTTGCTTCTAGGACCAAAGGAGTTCTTTTACAGAGGACACAATTACTTCTACAGCGGGCATGTTCCCACCCTAGCCAATAAGAAATTCGATTGGTTGGATGGTCGCAACATCTGCCGCGAGTACTGCATGGACCTCGTCTCGATGGAGACTCAGGAAGAAAATAATCTGATCTTCAAGCTTATCCAGCAAAGTAAGTACCTATAAAATGTACCCATGTAACAAATTTACGCCTTCTAGAAGCATCTAGCAAACAACATTCTGGAATGCGATGTAGGTTTAATTATGATTTAATTTAGTAATTGTTTACAATGATTCGTTATTTTCGTTTAAAGTATATAAGTAGGTGCCTAAGGTCTAGCAAGTAAGGTAAAGTAGTAAGGGCCTAAGGGTAGCAAAATAATATCTAGCTACCAACAAGTAAATAAATAAATAGCGCCGAATGATCACATAACTATGTATGTGATCAAAACCATCCACCACCATCCAGCATCAGAACAAAATAGATGTGGGTCCAGGGTATAGATCCTAACTAGGATACCCTGTACCCTAGCGACCCAGGAATTACGAAGACCATGGTCCCACAACACCCAGACACAGAAAATTAAACCTAGCCACAAAAGTCTCTTGATGTAGGTAAAGTCCTGGTACAGGATGTTCAAAGTTATATTATGCGAACAAGTGAGAGGCTTTAGGTACCTGATTGCCACATTACCGAAATATAGGTACCTACATAATAGGTATTATTTTTATAGGTACTTATTTTTAATTTTTACAGATGATGTGCCTTACATCTGGACCTCTGGCCGTCTCTGTGACTTCAAGGGCTGCGAATCCCGCAAGGATCTCGAGCCTAAGAACATCCTCGGATGGTTCTGGTCTGCTAACCGTGAAAAGATTTCGCCAACCAACCAGGTATATATGGTGTTATTATAAAATGTGTATTTAAGTCAGCAGTATAGTGGCTGTTAAATTGATGAAACAAAATGAAGGTTTATCCAGGGAAACATTAATTATACCAATTTTTTTTTTCTATCTACACTACCACATGCACCTGGGACCGAGCTTTTTGTTAAATTATTTTAAATTATTACTTAGCTTATTATTTAATGATCATGATCATTGCAATTATACCTACTTCTTTAGAATTTATTCCTCTCGGTGGAAGATAGAGCAAATGCTCTACGGAATAAAATCTTGCAAAAGGGCATGTCGAAAGCGTAAAATAACATACCTACTATTTTATGCATCTCAGCTAATCATAAAACTACCGACCAAGTTACAGTAACCACTAGCACAATTTCCAGTTGCTTTGTCCGTTACAAAATGACAAAGCGTGAAAGTAAGATTTACATCTGAATAGGAAGTTTAGAATTAGTATTCTAAAAACAAGTTATGAGATAGATTAAAAAGTTTGTGGTTAACATAGCGGAAAACAAAGGGCGATAACGATTGCGGTTTTGCAGCTCTATTGAAATTATTTATTCGCTAACGTAATCGCAAGCATGCGACACCAACGCATTAAAATGCATGAAATTGCTTGAAATCATTCATAAAAACGTGTAAGCTTGCGTTAGCTCAGAGTATAAACTACATAAACCAGTCGCGAACTAGATTGACAAGAAAGTGTCATGTTTTTAAGATACTTACACCGCCATGTTTTGTCGCAGATTCCCAACGGCTGGGGCTACAACCCATGGTCGCAAACCGGTCACAAGAAGCAGCGTCAGCCTGACAACGCAGAGTTCGACATCAACAGTACCTCTGAATCATGTCTTAGCGTTCTCAACAATGTTTACAACGACGGCATCGCGTGGCATGACGTCGCCTGCTACCACGAGAAGCCAGTGGTCTGCGAGGACTCGGAGGAACTTCTGAACTACGTAGCGAGCAATAACCCCGGCCTCCGTCTGTGATCGCTCACACGCAACTTAGTCTAAGTTTCCAAAAACATCCTTGAATTACCGTCATTAAAATTTCAGTGTCTCATCATTTTGCATCATCACTAAATTCGTATTTATTTAACTGCTGGAGTTTTGGTCGACTCGCCACAGCTTCGATCGTTTGGGATCTCTTCACTGCCGTCAATCCGTCGTACAAATTGACTTGTACAAAATAATTTAAGATTTTATTATGTTAGTTTAATTAAATAACCTAAGGGAAGAATTTATATTTGTATATAAATAAAATAAATAAATAAATATGAAAATATTTTTGACTCTTTTTATTTCAAATCAACACTGTAACAACATAACTCTCAAAAATTATTAGAGAGAGGTATATAAAAATGCTTTTAATTCGCAAGTATTTTGTTAATAGACACATTTCCTGAACTTATAAGATATGAATTACCATCGATTCTCAGATTCTATTTCTCAGATACATCTGAACTGCAATACTGCAAATGCAGCTATCTTTCTCGGTTTAAACCAATAAGTACGATAAATGATTAACGTAAATCCACCCGAAAGATTTTTTATTTATAAAAAGCTAAGAATATTACGATATTGATAAAAGATTTTTTTTCAGTCTTGAATCTCACATTCGTGGATAATTATCAATAATCATAACACTAATAACGCAGAAAAATATAACTATTATGTAAATTACGTTACTGGCATATGGCACTATGCTTCACCTAAAAATCTGACATGTTAACAACATCAATACAAATATACAGTATAGTACTTATTTCTTAAAGAATAATCAGCACCCTAAGCCACAGCGCATATCTCGATTGTATCACAATAAAAAATCACTGTTAGTATATCATTATATTCTTAATTACTTACTTATAGGAACAATAGAAAACTACCTTGTATTACTTTCAGTACTCTAATTACGTACTTTAGATATAGGCTAATACATGCTTAACAGGATTCCCTTCTTTGCTTTGCACAGTCGGTTATGAAAAACTAGTGAATAAAAAAATATTAACTAACATATAAACGGTGCTGCCATCAAAAAATAAAGTATTAATTATGTAATAATACTTAATTATTGTGTCCATAATGAAACACCTAAGAACACATAAAAGTAAATACTTTAAAGCTTTACTTAAAAGCACAGATAGAGTAGTTTAAGTACGTAAACAATATGTAACCCGTAACAAGTCTATGTATAATAATAGCCATAGAAACCTAACATACTCTTATAATTAATCAAAAAGCAAAAACAAGTCTTCTTACAAAACAGGAATTACAACCAAAAGACCCGTTTGTTCGCGCAGACGCACCAGAAAAACAAAAAGTTCGTTTGTACCCATGAAGCTTAAGCAGATACTTATTTTCTCTATATCCATCCCCAATAGTAATGAACTAATTGCTAATTCCCAATCGCAATAAACCTAAATAAGCTAGTAACTGTTTGAATGCCAGCGCATATGCAAAAGGGGCATTTTTTGACGTAGTAAAAAAACCTGATCACGTTTACACAAAGCATTTGTGTAATATCGTAAAAAGTAAAGTTTAATATTATTTTAATGTAAGCCGTTCTAGGTATCATTGCATTAAAATTACAATGGTATTTATAGAGGGAGTAATAACATAAAAAAGTATAACCGTGATGCCATTAATTTAAGCTTTTAGTAATTAAGTTAATAACGAGTGCAAACAGCTAATGAATGGAACAACTAGCCGGCGTCCTTGTTTCGAGTTAACAATGCACGTAACTTACACAACAAACTATTAAAAAAGTCGCTAAATCGGGTTTTCCACGGGTGCTCTACTTAAGGTCTTTCGGTAAAAACTACTCCCGTGACACTGTATCTATATATATAAAAAAGTCGTGTTAGTTACACTATTTATAACTCAAGAACTGCTGAACCGATTTGGCTGGAAATTGGTAGGAGATAGCTTAGAACCAGGAGACCGACATAGGATACTTTTTATCCGGTTCGACCGCGTTTTACTAATTCACCCGTACGAAGCCGGGGCGGGTCAAATAGTTTTAGAAAAAGAAACAAAAATCCAACTTGCAAGTAAAGCTTAAAACTAATAATTCGAATTAATCATCTGCTTCTTATATCCTAAGTCGGCAAACATGTATAAGCTGTGTGGCTAATATTAAGCATTATCCATAGAATACTGTTCGTCTGGTACGTCTGCGCCTAGTCTATACCCTTACTCAATTATACAACATACTTAAATCTAAAAAATAAACGCAAATAAACATATTGACTTAGATCAGCTCTCAGCTTGTAAAGATTAAAAAAGGTGGATAAGTTATCTAGGTATTAAACTACTGACTATACAACACAAGATTCACTGATTCAACAAAAGAACTGCACTGGTCGACATCTAGTCATCACCTTCAGGGCTTCTCACCCTGGATGACCTGGAAGTGGCTCTGCCAACAGATTTCAGGTCCTTAAACATTTCGCACATGTACAAATCCCGTGCTTTATTCAACAGAACATTCAAAACATTGTATTCTCTGCCCGATACGGTAATATAAATATTGGCATACTTCTCGATTTCCATTGGAGTTAGTTTGAAGGCATTTCGGTCTATGGGACATACGCTTTCCATGTATGTGATGGTGCTGCCCTCTTCGTCACTATCAACGCCTTCAGATAGCTCTAGTTCCGGCGCTTCGGCACAGATGGCGGTATATTCATCCAGAGTTGTTTGAAGTGTCATTGTGGACAAATCAATATGTGGAAATTCCGGCTTTACATGCGAGGCGCGATGCTGTCGCCGATATATGTAGAACTTCGCTAGTTCTAAATTAAATAAAAAAAATACATATTATTGTCTAAAATCGTTAATAATAATAGTGAATAGTTATCTATTAGTTTGCTTGTTAGTGTGGCTTTTACGGCAAAACGGCTCAACGAATTTGGACCAAATTTTGCATATGGATTGCTTACACTGCCGAGATCAATATGGGATAATTATATATACCTTAGAAAATTAAGAGTTTCCGCGAGGGAACGAATAATTACGAGCTTAGCGAGCTAAATAAGATTTTGATAGAAGAGTCTTCATCTATGACATTAACAAGTGTTTAGCCCAATTATAAACCTAGTTTTATTTGTATAAGAATAAAATATGGTAAGTGGATAATTCAGGTTGCGGGTGGAATTGTGGGCCCGACTATTACATGTTTACAAAATAGTGAACAAGATAAAAAATCGTGTTTTCTTACTGTCAATGTAGATATTGGGATCTTTCTTCAAAAACACTGGCCATTCCTCCAGTTCATCTATCAAATTGACCATCCCTTTGCCTTTTAACCTCAGATACAGGTCTCCAACAGCCTGAAATGTTAACATATTAAATGAAACTACCTATATACACGAAAATAGTAGGAACCCCTATAATGGTAGATTAGGAAGATAAAACATATCTACTTAGGACCCAAACCTGGGCTGCTTTAATAAATATTTAAATAAATAAATAACAACAAACATCAAAAATTATTAATATCTTTCTCATAAACGAAAATATTTTTTAATTAAATATTTTCAAACTGCAATTTTGAAGAAAAACTACTTTACGCATGCTTGGGAAGTAAGCTGGTGAGGCGAACGAAAGTTGCAAGTTGTTAGTTAGCGTAGATTTCCATTGTCAACATAACAAGGTAAAACATTTATATTACTATGTTGGTATTTCCGGTAAGAAGACAATTTACAATTGTCAAGATTTTAGTTTGAAAACTATCGTGAGTATGACACATTTTGTAAGATAAATAACAGCTAAAACTCACGTCAATTAAAAGTCGAAATTACTCCGACCAGGTATCGGACATATTCGATGTACTTCTGGGAGCCAGTTACTAACGCAAGCCGCGGCGGCTTTCGCGAGCGTCAGCACGTAACGTGAGAAGACTTTTAATTGACGTGAGTTTTAGCCGTTATTTATCTTACAAAATTGTCAAGATGGCGACATTAACATTAAACATAGCAAAAACAAATTTATACCGGCCGATAGATGGAGCTGAACTAGTTTTACTTCAGTTGTGTGGTGTAAAGCACACTCGATTTTTATTATATTTCTTTTTTTTCCCTAATCTGCACGGTTGATTTCGCTAGGTAATTGGTGGAAGACAGAAATCTATTCCATATTTTACAGCTGTCATCAGGAGGGTAATCACGGAACTTTAACTGGGGGATAACAGGAGAAATTTCATTCCTCATTTGAAAATTTCTACAGAAAATATGCACATAGACTGCATATTGAAACTGTCAAATCCATAAATTTGTGTTTCTAGTTGTTGCAATCAAGTTATGTGATCGCCTAGCAGATAAAGAACTTATTTAATGGCACTCAACACAATTGGTAAAACAGTACATTTTAAGATTATTACCATTAGGGCTGCCATCTTCACCGCCATGGTTAAATGTTTGTGAGTATACTTACAACATCATTGTTTTTAATGGACAGCATTGCTATTGGAGCAAAGTAGATTTTAACAGCTTCTGCTATCAGCTCCTGAGCTTTTTCTATAGCTCCGCTGCTCCATGTCATTGCCACTTCATTTTTTATTTCACACATTTCACTCAACACCTGGAAAAACCATTTTACTGATTATTTTTATTATCTTGTCAGTATTTAAATTTAATTTGACAGCCTCTGTGGTGTGGTTGTTGAGCAGGTCGGCTCATAACCCAGAGATGGTGGGTTCGATTCCAGTGGCATGAGAAGTATTTCTGCACAGAAAAAAAATGCAAATACTTGTTCTGAGTGTAGGTGTTGTGACCATGGTCTTCATAGTTCCTGGGTCCCTAGACACAGTGAATCCTAGTTAGGGTCCATACATAGATCCTGGGATCTATGTATTATTATGTTATTAATTTTATAGCAGCCTCACCTAAGATTATAAAATAATGTTACCCAATACCTACTATATAATATAGTATCAGCTTCATAATACTAATAAACACACTGCCAAATTATATAGTAATTTGTTATTTACTTTGATTGGGTTGGGGTTGCATGGAGCCAAGTCACACACTCTCAGGCAATCTACCTAAACTAATGAGATGCCATGTGATCATACAGAAATTTGTTATCATGAAATCTAAATTGGTAACCCATATCACAAAATGATTGGTGCTTAAGTCTTGACTTTATTGACAAATTGATCATTTTGTAAATGTCTTGAGCATTACTTTTATTCTATTCTATACATATTTATCTAAGTAAATGGAAAATAATGAAAATGTATTAATCCATAATTTGGATATGTTAGTGAATTAATTCTTAATGAGGAATATAAGTCTATAAGCAGAATAATTTACCTTCTCAACTGGTGTTACTCCATGAATGCTCGCTTCGATAACTTTTGTGGGGAGCTTTTTGTCTTCTGGAGGTAAATTAACATACACAGTTTTTTCATTGGGACGTAAATAAAATCCATAATCCACAAGCCAAATTTGAAACTGTGTCTCTAATGTAATGATCCCACGAGCCCAGTTATTATTCCAGAGGACAGCAACATACTACAAAACAGGGTTAATTAGATAAGTGCTTACATATCATTTGGAAACCACTTTGAACAACAGCAATGACACTGAGCAACATAGCTACACTTTTTTTAAACTATGGGTAGGTATATCAACTTCAACATACATGTATACAATAAAGTTAACAAATTATACAAATGTTATTGGTATATAGCTTTTACAATTAGTAAGTTGAAGTGGCAGTGGGTAGGACACATTGCTCACAGAACTATAGCGACTATGAAACGGAAATGAATTTTAAAAATTGTAACAAAAACATTGGCATTTAATTTATTTTAGGAAGGTATTAGAAGATAAATTGATTTTTCTGTAAAAATAAATAACCATAAATTATGATTGTTAATAATATTGACACTAAATTCTGAATTATTCACATTTTTAACTGTAATATTGACATGCGTTTTAGGTTATTTTAGTTTTGTGATTTGTTATTGACGTTTTAGCTTATTTTATCGAGTTTTATTTTTGTGATGGTAGTTTCATGCTGACTAGGGTCAGTATAAGATTTGCATGCTGTGATAGCAAAAAACATGTACGGAATACATTATTTAAATACTTACCATCTGTATGAATCTTCGACAACCATGTTTTATTTGCAAATAAACGATTTGAAGTTGAAGTTGAATTTGAAGTTGAAGTGAAAATGTAGCTTAGGCCGGCCCCAGCTGTATCAAATACCTGGTGAGCAGCCGCTCAAAGTGGCGCTCTATGGGGGACACCTATGAGAGCAGTGGACATCTTCAGGCTGATGATGATTATGATTATATCAACACCAATCCTGTACCTACAGTAGTCATGGATTCCTGTTCAGATATTTGCCTTAAAGCCTACAAGCCTAACCTAAAATTATGTATATCTTTATACTTACTTGACCATGAACTACCCCTGATAAATCAAATTTATTCGACAATAATCCACAATTGTTTTCAGGTAAATCTATATTTTGAACATAAGCTACGGCGTTTTCACGAACACAAAAGAAAGAAAATGGATTTCGGAAATATGTTACTTTTACTTCCATTTTTCTAAAGTATAGGATGGATACTTCTCGTTTGATTATGTTATGTTTACCATTGATTTATTTATTCTAAGGTATACTCTCTACCGTCTATTTAGCTATTTACCGTTATTATTACAAAATATAACACAACAACAAAATAAATTTACACAAGACAGATACAAATAGACCACCACAGAATACTATTACTTCTCCACAGATTATGAGATTAGTAATAATTATGTATTTATATTTAAGTGGTAGAAACTTTACCAGAAGCTTATATGTAATTTTGGAAACAACACTTTTCACCATCATTATACTACTTCCCACACCCATGCCTGTAGGAGTATGACTTGACTTGATAACTTGGACTGTGTCTTGACTTGACACATATATTATATTGTGTATAATTAACTTGAGAAATTATGAAATACTTGTTACTGGCTAAATACACAAAAGTGTGGAGCCAATAAAAAAAATACGCGTACCAACTTCAACTTCCGTTCGCCTCGCATTTACCAGCTTATTCCCCAGGTCAAGCGTACGTAAAGAAGTTTTACTTCAAAAACCAACGTGCTTGCTTAGTTAAATATTTAGTTGTTGTCAGTCATAGTTAGTTACCTTTCTTCTAAGTAATGTTTCCTATGTACCTAATATAATATATATAATTTTAGATGGTCACGTCGCACTGGGCTTTCGAAAATAGTGCATTTTGTTGATTTAGTGATCAGACTCTTACTTGTTGACTTAAATACATGAAATTTGAAGGGTCGTTGAAAAGAATCCGAAAATGGCGGTTGTGAATAGATAGATAGATAGATAAACACTTTATTGTACACCGTAAAAAAGAAAACAATTTACAAATGAAAAACTTACATAATAAACTAGTACTAGTACAACAGGCGGTCTTATCGCTTAGAGCGATCTCTTCCAGACAACCTTTGAATCGGAGGAATCTGTAGCTTAGAATTGAATGAATTTTGAACTTTTTTCGATTACCCGTGTATTTTTGAATTTTAATGTCTAATAATGGTGGATTATTAACCGTTAAGTGTTCGTGGACGTGCACGAGTGTTGACAAATGGTTCCAAATTTTAAAACTTCGTTTTCTCTTCAAGGCTTTCTAGAGCCTTCAGTAAAATATGCACCAATTTACTGTGGCATTTTGACTGTTAAAATAAGACTTGACATGACATAAACGTACAAAATTCCTCACTTGACATTGGCATTATCTCTAAAAAGCGATAGCAAGCCATTAAACGAAGAGAAGAACATGAAATTTTGTGTAGTTCTTCAATTCGTCACAATCAACTTACGATAATTTTCACCAATCGCCTTAGCTGAAAAAGGGGCCAAATTCGGTACCTATCGTTCTTAGCATTTTTACTTCAAGTGGAACGGGGGTGAAAACCACAGAAAACTATTATTACTTGGTGAAAACTGCCAAAAATGATGACAGTGATCACTTTTACTCCGAGTGGAGCACGTCATTATAGATAGGTAGGTACCCACTTGTCCGACTGTAGCACGGTAAAGGAGAGGTGTTCAAAAATTACCTGTAAAATACCTCAGGCAGGGGTCAGCAGGGAAAAAATGTATCACTCGCTATTTTTCCCTAGCTATTTGTGTATGATATGTTATTTATTTTATGAATATCGCAGCGTACTTGTGTGTTTACACAAACGACCTCATCATTTTGCGTTATTCCTTTCCGCGCATGGTGGTCTGAAAGAGATCGCGATTTGAAGCGATAACACCGCCCATTGTTACAGCTTAGTTACAAGTATTTTTACTGTTTGTTATATTCATTTTTAATGATTCGTGATGTGTTTCTACAAAGAGTTTCTATCTATTTAATATAGATAGATAGATAGATGATAACTCTTTATTGTCTCACCAACGAAATTCATACAATACAGGAATGATTAAATCTTACGTAGTAGTGCAACAATGGGCGGTCTTATCGCTATAGAAAGTATGTTGAAATCATCGACGTATAGAATGATGTATATACGATGTATATACCATTGGCTGAAATTGATATAAAACCTTATACAGTAAATGAAAAAATATCTTGAAGTTTTTGACCATTTTGTCAATAAAGTCTATAGGCAGTGTAGGATCTATAAATTCCGTTGACCAATAGCAAAAAAAAATTAAAAATACCAGAAAATTAAGTTCAGTTCATCGAGATATAATTATAAACTTGTAGTTTGACACTATAATAATAATAATGCCCAACGATCACATACATAGATCCTGGACCCTAAACTAGGATTACCTGTGTACCAGGAACTATGAGGACCATTGTCTCACAACACCCAGACTCAGTACAAGTGTTTGCGCTTTTCTTTCTGTGCACAAATACTTCTCCTGCCGCGGGAATCGAACCCGCCGCCTCCGGATTATGAGCCGACTTGCTCAGCCACCACACCACAGTGGCTGTCAAATAGATAAATACATAAATTAATATTGGCTTTCCCTCACAGAGATAATGTGTAGGCCACAGTCCACCAGCGTTGTGGACTCTGCTCTACATCTTGTTAACCAGTGGAGTGCAAATTCTGAAACTTGAATATTCCTAGCGGGATTCAAACCAGTATGCGTCGGCTTGAAAGTCGATACCGCTGAGCCACCACTCCGCTCTCTTGTAAGTATTACTTATATAAGAAATTAACTTTGTCGGAAAATTTCCTCACTCTATGGGATATTGACCGGGCAAAGCTATACTTACACTATACACACATAGACAGGATCTCACACACATATACGTTGTACAGGAGCCCTCGGGAAAGTTTTACTTTTTAAAGTAAAACTTCTTTACACACGCTTGACTTGGGGAGTAAGCTGGTGAATGCGAGGCGAACGGAAGTTGAAGTTGGTACGCGTTGATTTCCACTGTCAACATAACAAAGTTAAAAATTTGTACTATTATGTTGGCATCGTCCGGTAAAATGACAATTTACAATCGTCAAGGTGGCGAGGGCTAGATGGCGCTGTATGAAATGTCCACAAATATTTATTTATTTACTCTCTTGTTTTATCTTTGCATATTTCAAAGATAAAGAAAAACAAAACAAAAATAACTATTCTTCCACTGCACGATGTTTATTAGTACACAATTAGTACATAGATAGACTTGCAAGTAAAACTATTATTTATTTTGTAGTGGTCCATGCACTTACTTATTTATGCAGCTGACTGTACATTATTAGCTACTTACTCCTACTGAAAACTGATACTGATAAGTACCTTATTTATTACAAATTTGTGAAACAGTGCAAGAGAAACGATTGTTTTATGTATAAGTATACTACAAGATACTAATTCAAATATGAAATCCTATCATCCACCTCAACCCCATTCCATCAAGCAAGGGCCGATTTTTGGAAGTTAGACTTTTTCTCGAGATTTTCGACATTTTTTCGGATATCTGTAACACTAATAAATAATTGAATTCATCTTCTCCTATAGTAGTAGTAAGAAATTTCCTGATTTTGTTTAAAATGTAAAGCTTTATATTATTCATTTTGTGTATTTTAACTTTAAGTTCTAGTGTCGGTGCATTAATGGAAACTACATTTAGTTCCTTATATTATTATAACATAATATCTATTGTACGTCCGAAATGGACAAAACTGTTGGAACATAGTATTTAGCACCATACGATCATCTTGTACAGTTTAACAATAAAAAATATTCTATTCTATAACCTCATTATAACACCTACATACGTAGCACCTAACTACCTATTTCTAAGACGTCACCGCCACCGATTTGCGTTGTTTATGACTAGGCGTATAGACAGCAATAAGGTAGGGATAAAAGTAAGTAAAACGAAATAATTGTACTTAGGTCCGTATTACAGAACGATGCTCAGTCATCGATCGGTGCTCAAGCAGAGATTTCATTCAATAACTGATCACATTATGAATAAAATCTCTGCTTGAGCACCGATCGATGACTGAGCATCGTTCTGTAATACGGACCTTAGATCCGGGGGGTGATCACGGAACTGCAATGCAACAGGAGAAATTTCCACAGTAACTACTACATAATCTACGTATTCAAACTGTCAAATCCATACAAATAACTATTTTCATCGGTTGCAATCAAGTTTCATGATCGCCTATCCGTGGGTACAGTACCTACCTATGTCGTGCAGAAAAGCAGGCGCGAGGTCGGTGGTGCGGGTGTGCAGCGCACACGAGGGTCACGCAAAGGTGACAGGCGGCGTGCGTGCGAGATAATATGGGGAGGCGTCAAGCGACGGCGTCGCTGGCTGATGTCAGTGGAAGCGGCGGACGGCTCTCCCGACGGCGGCGGCGGGCGCACGCACGGAATGCAGCGGAGAGGCGCGGGGCGCGGGCGGCGGCCGCTGCTGCCGCGGCGACTGCTGCCCGCGCCCGTCCGCCAGTTTACCGCGCGCCACCGACACGAGTGTTGTTCGAGCCGCGCGAGTCGACCTCTCCTCTGCCGCACGCAGGTATGTACACAACTCACCCAACCTTCCGCCCGACTTGTTTCCCGAGGAGGAGCACCGCCGCGCCGGCCGGCGACCGGTTATATCCGCCCCTTCCTGGGGCCGTCCGACCAGAAATAGCGGGTGGCCACCACCGGCGACATCCACTTACCTGGCGGCCTCGAAGCGGCGCCGCGCGCTCGATGGTCCGTCGTGTTTGCCAAATGAGAATCCCTAAATACTTGCCGGTCATCGCTTCTGCGGCTTTTATCAGTGTTACATATTTATTATTTGCCGGCGTGCGGTGAGGTCAGCGGGCGGTCGCAGAGAAGTGCGCCTTATCGCGTGGGCCGTAGGGTCGCGGCAGCGGCACCGACGCCCGCGCGCTCGACCTCGGGCTCTGCACTCTGTCTGTGCTATGCTCTTGCGTCGTTCCATCTAACTAGTAAACATACCTATAACGTTGACGTTACGTACAACAAACCGCGATTGCGATGCAAACCAATTTAATGACACAGTCGCACTTTTATTGTGACTACTCTCACTCTATCAAAACTAGAGTCGCAAAATTTTTGCGATATCACTAAAGGTTTTATAAATGCTTACGCTTTGTCGCAAAACAATACAAAACGTACTGTAACAAAAAAATTATCATTATACATAATCCATTCAATAAGTAATTTTAGTAGGTAATATATTATATATACTTGGATATACTTATTTTAGATATATAAATACGTAACTGTGCAGCTGACTGTATCTACAAGTTAGGTATGTGTTTGTTAGGAGTAGTTACATAGTAAAATAAAACATAATTATCAGCTACCCACCCACGGCAGTATAAACACAATCACGGACTTAGATTTGGTATTCCAGCTTCACTAGAGATAGTATCTACCTACCTACTCGCTAATTAGGTACATGCGAAAGCTGGGTCTTAGGACGACGCCGCCAAACTTAACTCATGACTATTTCTAGTTTTGATTTCCATGATCGATATCATTCATAAAGTATTTCCTTATCAATCAGTCATTCACGCGAGAAAAAACGAAATATTTCATTGTTTATGACGTCACGGTCCGCGGCTCTCTTGAAGCCGAGGCGGTAGAACATGCATAAGATTGTTTTCAGTTGAAAAGATCTGTAGAAATGGCAACGGAAATTATCCGTAAGATCTTGTTATTGTTGTATTGTTTCGCTATACACAGCTAAGAGACATGTAGAGTTGACGTACCGCTGGGCGTGCACGCATCTGTTGCCGAGCGAAGCTGATAACATAAACGCAAAGTCAAAGCGTATCGTTAGCAAAGGTGGATTCCTAAATTCTCTAATCATCGAATCGGTCGCTGTGGAATATTCGTGAAATGTGCGCGGGTTGCTCGGCGACGAGGTATCCGGTGCTCGTCCGGTGTTGTCTTCAGCAGGCAGCACACTGTGCGTGTAATAGTTTCCCACGCACGCAAACTTCGCCTCTACCCATCATACCACACGCCCTAATATTCCGTGATGCCATGTCAACACTTACTACACCCTAGACGCATCGTTGAAAATGTTCTCGACCTCGTGCCTTTTTTTGTTCGTGCTGTTCAAACCTCTAAAGTAGCGCAACATTAGAAGCGAAACCCGATGCGACGCGTTTGGCGCTTGAGATCTTTCGTGACCGTAGGAGGGTAGAGATCCCCGACGCACAAGAGTGAAATTTAGGGAGGTGGGCGAGTGCCAGGGGTGGCGGCGCTCCCTGCTGGAGTAGTCGACCCGGACTTCCAACAAGGATTTGCTAAATCTGCTGCTTTTAACACAGGTTGTCCAAAAAGCCAAATTCGTTTTGGATCGATGTTTATTGCGACTCATTAGACCACCTTGCGTTATCGTATTCTTAGTCCAATCCCTCATTATCTTTAACATCGTTATTATAGATTTTAATCTACTTGTTTCGATCACAGAGTAAATAAACAGTACATGTACCATAAATACCTTAAAGAATATAGTTATGCTAATTGCATCCATCTATATAATTATGTGTAGTATTCTCTAATGTCATGATGATGCCCCTAATTAAAACTTTAAGGCCTAGGTATCACATCCTCGAACCCAATCACACTATCACACTTCACATCACACTAATATTATAAAGGCGAAAGTTGTATGTGTGTTTGTGTGTATGTTTGTTACTCCTTTACGCTCAAACGGCTGAATGGATTTGGATGAAATACGGTTACAAGATAGCTTATACACTGGATTAACATATAGGCTACATTTTATCCCGTAAAAGTGAAATTTTCCCGTGGGATGAGCAAATAAATAAAATACTTTTTATCCGCGGGAGAAACCGCGGGGCGCAACTAGTTACCCATAAGTACGTAAACATAACTTTTGAAATAGAGACAAATCCAATAAAACTTGTTGATGTCCATAGCTCATACTAAGTCTTAATTCAATTAGCCACACTTATCAGTGGTAAATAACCAATTTCTTTCTTTATGAAAATTAGCTTTTTAATTCATTAGTTATATACATAATATACGTTTTTGGTTTGTGCCCTGCAGATTCCTACCTACAAACTTATAGAATAGAACTGCTTTATTACCCAATTTACTCGAAGAAGTTGTAGGATGAGAGCCATATAATTATACTAACACCAAACCCAATATGTATCTAGAAATCGCTGACTAGTGGCGGTTATCAATGAAAGACGAAAGTTGAAGTCAGGTAGGCGACTGCGTCATAAAAATATTAATATTAAAACTACCAGCAAAATGACACTGGAAAATTACACTGGATGGAGACGTCACGTTGCACCGACCTAACTTGGGTAAACAAGGATAGACGGTTCAGTTTATAAAGAGCTTTCGCACTGTCCTACGCATTCTAACGAAAGCAAAAACATATTTGCAGAAAATAATAATTATTAAAAATGTCTAAAAGATTGCGTTAGATGTCACGACTAAAAAGCTTGAATGTAATCTTACACACAAATCTCACACTCCCGAGATCAACATTAAATATATATGTAGGTATTTATATATACTTACTTATTGTACGTAAATTAAATCATTTTATCTTGGATAATATAGAGTTTCCGCGGGAAAACGGATGTAAGAGCTACGTGCAGTTTTGCTTAACCATAGATACTCGGATAAATGTTTAGCTGAATAGGCGGTATCGGACGCCCGAGCGGCAACCCTGTAACATTTATATTTTATAAGTTACTTGACCATAAACAGTCGCTCCGACAACATCGCTTAACCTATTTTTTATGGCTAAATGGGCATGCGTTTGACAACAACTCACCTGATGGTAAGTGACGAAGTTTTCTAAGGTGGAGCACGCTTGCCCATGAGATGCCCATTCACTCTTGACTTAAAAAGACCCAGGTTGTACCCAGGATGAAACACTGTTGTTGGAAGAGCATTCCATTCCTTCCTTCCCAACATTTAATTACGTGACTTCATAACAATTAACAACAACGTCGGTGGTATCTCCTCACATACAAAAGCGCCCCCAACAACGGATGAACTGCGGGTGAAACCGTGAAGTGGAACTTCCAGTAGCTATCATAATACCATGGCGTATTGACAATGACAATAAGATTTATTTACAGCAAACAATAGCAACGAAAGCAATATCATCTTTATGAATTAATCAAAGCAAAGTCATAAATGATGTACTTACCTTTACTTGGTCACGTGTTGCCTCGTTACGAAAGATCAAATAACATTTTATTTTATTGTAATAAAATTAACCCTTCGTGAAAATTTAAACGCTTTTAGCGGTACGTCATCATCGTCATCAGCGGAAGTCACCTGCTGAACATAAGCTTCCAACGTGCACCGCATGTACATGTATGTATGTACATGTATGTGCATGTACTATGGTTGCGTCCATGTTGCGTCACATAATGAATTTGCAGCGCCTGTACTCTATATGACATGCACAACTGGCAATAACTACCTACTTATAATCGTTTCATATTCAGCCTATCTAGGTTTTCTTCATGTAACGCCCGGATTTGTATATTTATAGATATCTCACTAACTTTTTTAGTAAAATCGGTTTATTTGTAGGTGTCGAAAGCCCCGTATTACAGAACTAAGTGTTAGGACTTTTCTGCAAATTTCGTCTAGGTAGGTACCACCGCTTTGCCGATTATTCAACCGCCGTGTTCCTGTTTGGGGCATTGTAGCTGTAGTGAATTACTGGGCAAATGAAACTTTACGACCTAATCTCACAGTCTAGTAATCTTATTACTAGACTGTTTCGATGTCTCAGGATGACGTGCACAGTGCAGTGTCACACGAAACTCTGTGCTTTAGAGTTCCGAGTGAAACTGCAAATAATATAGGCAGCAGTGTTGCTTAACATCAGGCGTCGATTGATTCTCAAGTAGAGATTTCATTTTCTATTTGATCATTTTGTGAATGAAATCTCGTATTGAGCAGAGATTCACGACTGACCGTTCTGTAATACGGGCCTTATATCAGCTCAGTCGTCGATCGGTGCTCATGTCAAGATTTCATTCACGAATTGATCATTTTGTGAATGCAATCTCGTCTTGAGCATCGACTTATAGTCAAAGACGAAGTCAAAAGATTTATTGCAAATAGGCTAATTTTAGCACTTTTACAAGTCAAAATTATATTAGGTACATAAAATTGTTATCTAAGTATAACTGAGCGTTAGTTTGTTATGCCTAACCCACTATAGGATGGGCCTAACTTAGCGGATAGAAATTTCATATCGTACTGTACTTTTTTTGACATCTTCCAACCATTATGGATTTCTCTCGTGAAAAGTCGGTCAAGTACGAATAAAACACGTGCCAGAACACTATTATTCCAGAAAATTAAGAGTTCTCGTGTGGAAACTGGTAAATAGCGAGTGAAACGGTGCGCCTTTGGTCAAAACATACAAACAGACAATGTCATACGTAATTATATGACACATATTTATATGATAAAGTTCACGATATTATGTAAAGAAAGTGTGTTGATGACCAATGAGAAATAATAAAGAAAATAATAGAGGAAATCAATGAGAGTATAATGTGAATTATTGTCACTCCAATGAAATATACCTGCAGGAATAAAATAAATCTTACGAACTAGTGTAACAATGGATGTCTTATCGCTGACAGCGATCTCTTCCAGACAACCTTTGGATAGACCGTAGGAGAATACCTATTCAGCTGTGGCATAAAATTACATACAGATGAATAAAAACTATTAAATTCATATAGCATGGGATATTCAATAAAAGTTTTAACTCATTAAGATTCGTGTAATTTAAAGCACTGCATTGGTTGAAAATTGTTAAATGCAAAGCTGGCAAGTGCCGCACCTGCATTAGACGGCTGAATAATTCTCTGATGCCGACATAGAGCGCTGCGCCAGCCGGCTCTGGCCGCCAGCCCGACCGTCCGCGGCAGCTGCGGCACATCTGCTGTGCGCCACTAAAGTACCTACTCTACACACTACTCAATCTGCCGTACGATTTATCAACTCAACCAGTCAAATCGCATCTGTACGAAGACGTATTGCATCCCATCAAGCTTTACCGGCGTCCGTATTTCCCGATAACTACAACCTTGGAGTTTTCAAATCGAGAGTGAACAGGCAATCTTCTAGGCAAACGTGTTACATCTTAGACCGCATCGTTAATTACAGGTGCGATAGTGGTCAAACGCAAGCCAACAATAAAAAAGAGAAAAAAAATTGCATCTCGTCTCCGCTCAGATTAAGGCGACAAATTGAGTGACCGATTGCATGGTTTGTAGAGCCCTTCACTCGTTTTCTTTTTACCACATATACAGCATCCTAAATTTGACTATAGGAACCGTAGGTAGAGTTGCGGATGCATGATAGTCTCCCGCGTTTATGTCAAGATTCATGTCACAGGTCAGACTTTAAAAGTGTAAATACCGATAAATTATGTTAGCGTATTGTAAAATATAATTACATACAAGACCTATCTATAAATAATATTAATGCTATTTTGCTTTGCTACTACACATATATCTATATCGCATCACTAGAGCCAACCCGTGGTTTCACCTGCGTTTCTTCATAACAATGTTTTATACCCTCATATGGGTTGATACGCCATTATAAAAAAGAGACGCCCTCTATTCTACTGTCCTCTAAGTTCGTAGGTTAGGTATTGGTTGGTCTCTCAGAAGCTTTTTATCAGTGTAAGGTTATGCGTATTGTTACTTGATGTCGAATTTAGTTACTTTACGATTCACGTCTTAGCTAAGGGCTCAACATGCATTATAAGTTCAAAAAGTGGCTTTTAGTTATTTCCAATGAATTGGAATGTTTTTGGTTATTGGGTGCATCTCACAATAATTATAGGGGTGAAGGCCGCGTCACAGTAAGTTTTTTCCGACGGAGTCTCTATAGCGTCCTGCTTAAAATTGAAAATCGCAGATCATAATATGATGTCTAACTGGGCCTGCGTATGTAAATCTGTTGATTTTGCGGGTTTTTTTTTTAATTACGTGAAATATGGATGTCAAATATTTTAATATTTTAATTCGGAACGCCAGTATGACTATCCCTTTCTTAATTTTTTTCACGAATTTATAAAATGTATTTTGATATCGAAATCAATTATAAATCTGATATAGCTCGCACTTGTTTGAGTACAATATTGCACGAATTTGACGTCTGGCTTGGGCCTGAAGCTCTTGCATAAAATCATAGTAGTTATTATAACTTTATATGTAAGATAGATAGCCATAAAACAATAGATTGAGATTGAGATAACTTTTCATACGTGGGATGTATAGAGTCGGCACTGCAAACGCGGTTGGGATACGGACAAGCGCTTGTTCGCCTTTTCGTATTTAATTACATATATGTATAACTGACTGACTGTACCTACTACCACAATATCAAAAGTTTCTTATTTGGGATAGTACCATACGATTGTTCTATGATGCAAATGCTGAGAGACTTTGCCATTAGAATCATGGAAAAAAAAATCTAGTTTCATTAATTAAATGAATAGGTATTCATTACCCACAGCACTTACGGAGCTGCACTACAATAATTAGTGTCGAAGGGAACTGAATTGATATATTGTAAGGAATAAATATTTGTAGACATTTCACATAGCGCCATCCAGCCCCCTAAACTAAGCAAAGCTTGTACTATGGGAACCAGATAACTGATACAATACTTAGATATTTCTTGTTTGTAAATATATATATAGAAAACAATATAACACCCAGACAGAACAAACACTGATGATCATCACAAATTTTTGTCCTGGGTGGGAATCGAACCCACAACCTACAGTTCAGAAAACGGGTTACTACCAAGTGAGCTATCGAGACAGTCATTCAAACAAGTATCAAATAATATATGAGAATCAAAGTCTTGATTGACTCACTGATAGACAACGCACAGCCTAAACCGCTGATCGTAGAGCCTTGAGGAGGGTGTAAGATCTTCTGTTACGCTGGTTTTTATATCCTTCACTGTAACAGCAAATGCAAATTCAATCATACGGCCCACCTGATGGGAAGTGGTCACCGTAGCCTATGGACATCTGTAACACCGGAGGAGGTGTCACCAATGCATTGCTTACCCTGTAGGACTTTAATCCTTAACTTATAACTAAAAAAAATATTTAAGCAGAGAGGAATGGGGTTCGAACCAGGGTCGGTCTGAAGTCGGGCAATCAATCAACTCAATTAGCCACATTCGATATTGGCAGGATGAAATTGGGCAAAATCATCAAAAGCGGGACGTAATCGGGAATGCGCGATAATCGCTGTAGCGAATTCTACGCGGACATATTCGCGGGCAACAGCTAGTATAAATATATTATAGTACCATATCACGGTCATAGCGTTTCCACAAATTCAGAGCTGTTTTATCTTCCTTTATTCTAAAGTCATTAGGTACCTAAGTTTGTTTAAAATGCTTTCTAATGTTACCAAAACCAGTCGGTTATGATGACTTATATATTCCACCAAACTACACAAACAGTAAGTACCACAGAACTTTGATTCGTTTTGAGTTAATATTGTATTTGATTTAGATTCGAATGCTAACACAGAATACTCAGTAGTACATACTACCAAAGAATCGATGCGATGACTATGCCCAGCAAGACCTAAGACGCAGACCTTGAGAATATTGAGATGACGTAGATGCCTTCATACTGAGTCACGAGAATCGCGATCATAGAAAATCTTTGTGGAAATCTTCTAGTATTTGTACCGTACCAACACTTTGATGTCTGATGGAAACGCGCTTACAGCTCCGTGGGAGAGGTTTCTTATGTAAGTGTAGCCATGTAGGTAGGTATGGATGTAGTTGTAGAGGCTCGGATGGTCGAATACGCCGAGGTCGGGCGCCTCCCGTCGGTCGGTCCCCGCAGACTCCTCTTGGTAGGGGGCGACCGTAGTTTTTTCTTATGCTTGTGTTGTAGAAGCTATAAGTCGTCCTTGGCACAGGCTCAGCCCTATTACGTCTTTTGTTATTTATCTAACAGTACCTATTGTTTATGAGATTTGACGGTATTATAGTTGCATAGGCACTCGTTGTCTTCTAACAATCTTGTATTTTAAACTTAACTCTAACAAGTGTGCTTAACAACTTATTGAAAACCAGGGGGTGATCACGAAACTGATTGCAATGCAACAGATACATTTCCATACTAACTATACACATAAACTGCGTATTCAAACTGTCAAATCCATACAAAGTTGGATAGAGTTACGTGATCGCCCAGCAGGTATGGTATTCCATGATTAGTTGGACTTGCCCGATAGCTCAGTCGGTAGTAGCCCTGCCTTCTGAACTGTGGGTTGTGGGTTCGATTCCCACTCAGGACAAACATTTGTGTGATGAACATAAGTGTTTGTTCTGTGTCTGGGTGTTATATTGTATTGTATTCTATGTATGTATTTACAAACAAAAAGTATCTAAATATTGTATCAGTTATCTGGTTCCCATAATACAAGCTTTGCTTAGTTTGGGGCTAGATGGCGCTCTGTGAGATGTCCACACATATTATTATTATTATTATAGTTAAAGCACACTTTTTGTCATATTTAAATACGCTGAACAAATTTGATTACAATGGAATACATTTATTTCATGTCTTGATAAACCTACTGAAAAATTTGTTCTACAGATTCAGAAAAATTTGCATTATTTACGCTAGGCAATAGTTTAACGTCGGTCGTAGCTTTGTTTTTCCCTCTATAATATTCTTTCTGAAAAGTGATGTTTCATAGCAAGTTTCACTGTTTCCTCCGCTCGGTTAGCCACTTTAGCCGCTGCAACTGGCGCGCTTGTCGACTTCGCAGTGCTCCATCGAGATAACACTATCAGCGATAGCCTTGCTGAGGATTCTGTGAAGCCAACCACACTAGTTTAGCTATGTGTTTTATATGATACGTATACCTTATCATATATATACTATACTTTTGACTGGCCCGATAGCTCAGTTGGTAGTAGCCCTGCCTTCTGAACTGTGGGTTGTGGGTTCGATTCCCACCCAGGACAAACATTTGTGTGACGAACATAGATGTTTGTCTCGTGTCTGGGTGTTATATTGTATTCTATGTATGTATTTACAAACAAAAAGTATTTAAGTGTTATATCAGTTATCTGGTTCCTATAGTACAAGCTTTGCTTAGTTTGGGGCTAGATGGCGCTGTGTGAAATGTCCACAGATATTTTTTTTTTTTACCTATGTACATAAGATAATGTGATATAAAATTTAATAGAAAATGTATTACAGCAGCGTTAGCAACACGGAATATCTGTCTCAGTTCTTCTTGGCATTTGAAACAGCATTTTAATAATGTTTCAATACGTAGAATCATTTGAATGTAATTGCGTAGAAATAATTTTTGCTATCGTGGTTTATTTGGGATCAAAGCTATGTTTTTCTTGCGGTGGAGGGTGAATGTATATAATATAAATGTATATAATGTACCCATTTCCATTCCGACATTTATGTTGTTTTCAAAACCCAAAGAGAAAGAAAGTTATTCGTTTGAAATCTGAATAGAGAAATGGTAAATCCACCTGAAAATGCTTTCGTCAAGCTCGTTATTTAAGTAGCAGATGATACTTTGGTGGTACGTAGATATAGTAGTGTCTCGTAGGTATATTTATCCCTCTGGAGCGCCACTTTCGCGAAGTCACTGAAACGAAAAGAGGTCGTTCGTGTCCGCGTCAGCCAACGTGGATCCAGCCGACAATGCGAAGCGTAGCGCGACGCTCGCTCTTGCCAGCGTTAATGTGGTTTTAGGTACATACGAGTATGGTATGACTGTGCTATATTGAACACAGTACCTACTCTACTGGCTCGCGCAATGAACGCAGATAGGCAGCCGACGCCGCCGCTGCGGATTGCTTGTAGGCGGCACGTAATGTATGCGTGCTCGCTCGGCTTGACTCCATTCCATATAGCCGTGTTGGTCGTCTTTTCGAGACGCGAAGCACTTTGACGGACGTCGCACTCGCCTCACATTTGCGGTGACCTCACTGCCTCGCTGCGCAGACGGACGGCTACCACACCAAACCATCTAAATAATGTGAAAAGAGCTCGATCAAACAATTTTATTTTAAGCCGTCCTGCTATAAGACATTCCCAACCTACTTGTATTTTTTATAGTGAACAATAACAAGCTTGGTACATACGCCTCCGTTACAGTCCATTGCAAACACAATAGCTATACTTTTGCGTTGCGCTTATAGACAGAGCACAGTCATTGTCGCTCGTGTCAGTTTGAGAATAGCATTCATGGTATTTTGGTATTTTAAACCTTGTTATCCTTAACCTTTAGATGACTTCAGTAAAGACCATAAGTACCTACTATTCCAAAATACTGTCCCTAACTTTGATTATGTTTGTTAATTATTACGTGCATCAACAAATAAAGTACTTAGTGGATGTTAGTGGGTAGCAGTTGTCGCCTCCATTAACAATCGTGCCGGCACCTAATTGACTTCGTTCTACCTTAATTATTGTTGGCATGTGATCGTCACGAGGCATTGCAACTGAAACACGAGGTGGTGGTAAATAGGTAGGTATTTAGTTCTTATGTTCGTGCGAGGTCGCGCACCACCTGACACGAGAGCAGCTGGCAGCCGGCTGCCTGCGCTTGTGCACATCGAAACTTGTTTCCAAGCAGACGCCTCAATATGGCGGACCACCGAGGCACCCACCATGTTGCGATGTAGTCGCGATGACTAACGACTATCTAAGCGAAAAATGTAATAGGGACAATCGCGTCGCCTCTGCACTTCTAACGAGGCGCGGTGTCGAAATTCGTAACTGATATGCGATATTACCTATATGGACGTGTGCAACCTATAGTAAAACAATAAATAAAGTTCTCGTGGTCCTACGGCTCGATTCTGGGAAGTTCCGTCGCTTACTGTATCGGCTTTGTTGTAAGATCGCATTGTGAAGCGGCTGTCTTTTGCTCTGGCGCGTGATCATATTTTTCCGCGTTGTTGTGAGCAGACAGCGAGAGCGGTGCGACGGGCGTCGTCGTCCCCTCGCTGCACTCGAGTAGATATATATGTAGCCAGTGTAGACGTGGTGTAATGTAGCTATAGATAGGCAGACTGGCAGCGGCGACGTCGCCGGCGCTCGGCCCTGATAATTTGCTGCGCTTAAGTTACTTCAACGGCTTCTTGCGACACGTTACCGCTGTTTCACCGGGTTTCATACTTCCTTCAACACATACACGTGTCAACAGGGCGAGTTGCTCAAACGATTTTAAAATTTTGGCAATACGTTATTTATACGCCATGATAATATTGGGTGGGTGGTAAGGCAATGTGGCAACTGTTATGGTATTCGGATTCGGTATTTTTACCAAAAAAATATTCTAAACACTCCCACGCTCATATGTACCTATGTACATTTGATAATCGTATACATTTGATACTTCTAATAATTTGTAGTCCATATTAAAACGTAGTGATTACTTAATCTATGATCCGTATCCCTACTTGAAAAGTAGTGCTCATCGGAAGATATCTTGAGAAAACTAACATTCTGTTTTTTGAGCTTTATACCCTTGACATAAGGTTAAAAGTTTGTGTTTTTGACGAAACTACATTTTTGTATTTACCAAGCTTTCTTAAAACAGATGTAGATGTTGTATTTTTTTAGAATCGACTTTAAAAGTCTAGCTTTTACACAGGCTTAATAGGTGTCGAAGTATCTAGGTACATACTTTTTTAGTTTCCGGTAGTTAACTAGATTTTTGGGTACCTATATAAGGCTCTTATTACGTCATGTCATTCCTTTTCGTTCTTACACACAACTGAGACCTTTGATAAAATCAGGTAAAAGGAATATGGTCCTTATTATTCCACGCGATGCGATGAATTTGGCAATACCACGCATTTTATTACCACAGATTATATAATAGTACTGTGTATTAGTACCAAAATATAGGCAAGTATGCATTTAGCACGGGTATGGTCTTGACAGTAATACATTTGGCGTTGTTGTCTCAAGTTGTGCAGCAATGCAGCGTAACCGCATCAGAGCTATAGATATCCTAGCTAGGTAGGTAGGTAATAGTATTAGTACTTCTCTATACTTATACTTACTTATAGATACTACTAATGCGTCGCAATAACGTTCTTCGCAATTACGTTGGAACCCCAGCCTTTAAAGTCTAAACTCGTATACGTACCTACTAAAGGTAATCTTGTTTGTGAAGAAGGCACGCAAACAGTTATAGACACCAGCTATATCGGATGTTTGCTATTGGAAACCGTAGGTAGTCAAGCTGTTATTGACTCGTTATGAGTAAATCGCTAAAGCAGCACTAACAAGTTGACTGTGTTCGTGTACGAGCCAGGCGCTGACGTCTCGGCCGGCCGGAGCGCGGTGTCCGTGACACGTAAATGAGCTCGCAGCACCTTTGCTATCTTGTGGTTAGATAAGACGCATTATCAGCGGGCCTCGTCGCGGGAGGACCGGCACGAGAGCGGCTGCGGCCGGCCGAGTGTTGAGTCGCAGTTGGCAGGGCAGGGCAGCGCCAGCCGCCGCACATGTGGCGGAACGTGGAGCCGCGGGGTGCGGGGACCGCCGCCAGGGACACCGGCACGCCGGCACGCACACACCCGCGCCTGCCAACACGACGCCCGCCGACGCCCGCGCCCGAGGAACGTCACTGCGCCTTATCGCACCCATCTGTAAACGAGCGCAGCGCACGCCATCCGCCACTCGGTACGAATTCCGTTTGAGACCACTGTTGCCGCAATGGCCATCGATGTAGCTGCACTCCTTTCATTGTGCGCAACGTAAGCACTGCTTCACTTGTCGACTCCCGAGCGGTACCAAGGTCATGTTAATTGGGTACCAGTCGAACCACGCACGTTTACAACGCACCGCCCGTTCGTAACATGTATCTTTGTTTTCATATGTAGGGGAGTCAATTGTTTTTATTCAGTTGAGGTTCTCAAGAGAACGCGACGACAGAAACACCGACTAATTAGCATACTAATGCAGCACAAATCGCATCAATATTATTCCCAAAGGCTTGCCAATGTATGGTAGAACGTAAGCGATACCTTACAACACATGGCAGTTGCCGCATCCTATAAACGTCGACATGCTTAGGAGCGCCTAGCCTACGCTACGGTATACATCTCGTAGAGTAGGTAGAGCAGGCAGGGTGTTCTTGCGGCGACCATCTGTATCGATCCCGGGAGGGTGGTGTGGGTCGACATCCCGTCGCCTCTGCGTCTCTGCGGAGCGGCGGCTCTGGCAAAGCTTCCGTAAAATCCAGGCTAGAGGCTGTCGGGTGGGTGATAAAGGAAAACTGCCTACGTAGCCGGCCCCTGGCGGGTGTTCGGTGTGGCGTGTTGTCGCGCATCTATATATAGCGCGTGTTGAAGCCGGTGCGACCGCGCCCGCCACCGCCGCCGCCGCACTCCGACGACGATGTCCGACGAAAGGTCAATTGGCGCGCAAATTATTTACGTCGCAAAATCCGCAACACCACAGTCGCTGCACCATCATCGCTATAAGATCACTAATAACTATCTTCGGCTATACTATAAGCTATAATTCAGCGTAAGTAACGTAACGCGACTAACATAATGGCGAATCTATCTGTCGATTTATTTAGCTGGCTTACCATCGTTTCGGTACTAAGCACCTACCTAGCCTTCATTCAACGCGGTGCGCATTCTTATCAAACTCATAATGCGCGACGTTTTTGTCTATTCATTTGATATATGTACCTACTTTTAGTAGGTAGACACATATCAGTTTCATTTTTGTACTTATTCTGCGTAAGTACATACTGACCGAACATATGTGATAATTGGTAAGCAGTTGTGGTTCAGGCGATCTTTGGGCCTACAGAGGCGGAAGTACTATATACTATATAGGACTAATAGTCTTACATACCTACCCAGTGAGTTATACAATATGCGCCTTCTCACTATTGGTCACATTCACCATGCATTAGATAATTTATCTAATTAGCTACAACAAAGTGATCCCTTCTGATTATTAATGTAAGGCCTTGCAGAATCACCATCAGACCTCTGTATATTCCGGACACTGTCCTACTTTTATAAACATCTGGGGACATCCACAGGGGAGTTTGCTGAAACGAGGTTGTCTCGGATGTGGAGATGGGGTTTTACGCAAATAAACCTGTACAACTTAAAGGTAACACTCTTAAACATATTTAAGGTATTACAGAGCAGTGGTTATAGAGTGCATAAATATTATGGTCCTACATAGGGAAGTGTTTAAATACAAAATATTACATTATCCATTCCTTCTCGTCTACGTCGAAAGATAACATATACGTTTATATGCTACTCAGGCACCGAAGCCAACATCTAAACATAGTCTTCTAACCTTAAATTAGGTAGGCGTTCCAAGTACACGCTCATGGCGTTTGCGTCTTGCTCGCCCTCGCCTCATCAGCCGATCAAAATCGATGAGTTGAGTTGAATAGATATGTTGATCTATTTCGTGCTTGGAACAGCTACATATAAGGACAAGAACGGGTTTGAATTCAAGAAGTGGTCAGTAAGTGTGGAGGCCGCGCCGCACAGTGGTCCCATTTTGAAAAAAGGTGGACTTAGGACCGAAAGTCGGAATTTCGGGCTGTTTTTTTTTTATAGAATAGGTCTTAACTATCCTAACAACATCTATTCTATAAAGAAAATCCGTAGGATGCATAGTTTTCGAGAAAAAAAATAATCTTTTTTTTCTTGTATGGAGAAAAACATACTTTATTATTTTTCTCAAGTTGGGTGAAATAGTGACGGCTTTTGTTGATATTTTATGAAAGCCCTAGTGGTATTGTATCCAGAAAAAAATAAAACCAATGCGGTCACCTGCGGCCGCGGGAATAATCAGATGTCAAAAATTGATTAATTTTTTTTGCGTATTTTGCAAACATTGTTCGTTTCTGGCCAATTATTTATGTATTTTAGGTTAGCGCTCCATACTTTAATTCGAACTATTATATAACATTTCAAAAAAATTAATCAAAATCGAGTTTTTTTTTTATAATTGCTGTTTCATTCATGAAAATGCACGCATACATGGTTAATTCAAAATGCAAATCCTATATTACTCAGTATAATGTACAAAATAAACATGCACGTACCTAAAACGTAAAAAAAAAAAAAATTTAGTTTTTCGTTTATGCTTACTAAAAGTCACTGGTAATGGTTACCGACATTACTTACCTACCACTGGCGGGCATTATCTGCATAATCGATTTCTTGCTTTGTATTTTCAAAACTGGTTTTGCGACAGCATTTTCACAACCGCGGTTGTTGAATGCGAGGCAGGATATAAACAAACGAGTCACATCTGATACTAGCTATGACTGGTCGCTTTGTTCCTGACAAATCCTGACAACAGGATAACTCGTATATGCATGCAAGTAACTACCCCCTAAACATAAAAGTGATATAGCTCATCAATAATAATTGGCGTATGTTATACACCAATAATGTTTGTTATTGGTGTGTGTTTTAATCTTATGTAGTTGTGTACGTATGATTTTCTACCAGAAACATAGATAAATGTGTAGCCTTGAAAAGGGCTGTTTTATATGTAGTTTTTTAAAGGATAAAATAAATAAAAAATTATAGCATTGGATCTGGTATATTTTCATTTTCTACTCTTCTTCCACGTATACGCACTCCGAGTCTATTTCGAGCAACTGAATTGCCTCAGGAAGCATCTCTAGATGATTAGGCTTTGAAAATTTTGGTCTAAGCCATGATATGTGGGGGTCTGAACTTATTAAAAGCCCGTGTAGTATGTCCTCGTTTGTTTGGATCCTTCCTGTCTTTCTCGTGTTCTTCTCTCTTACGTTCCGGAAGTCTTTATTACGAGCCTCGGAAGCTTCCTCCGACAAGGACCCTAAAAATAATAAAAAATATGCTATAATTATACGTTGAAGTTGACATTGAAACTATTATTTTAGTGTTTATAGATTTACAGTTAGTTAACTGCTTTATATTTCATTTGTCTTGATCTATTATTACTTACCAATAGGCAGAACTGAAAAATGACTGCAAATATCTGCTCCGTGCATCAGAAGTTTGTGGACACTAACAGGCATGTAGTACCACGGATAGAGATGCACATACAGTTCTGCTGTTTCTTTGCAATAACGTCTGAAGTTCGCAATATTGACGTTCTTTCCTGAAGATATAACTTGCAGAATGACAGAAAATCGGAGTAACAAATCTTCATCAACTCCAGTGATTCTCGATGATCTTTTATAATCTCGGAAAAAACGTCTTGCAGTGTTTCCATCGTTAGTTGTTCCAAAGCCCTGCAAAGAAGAAATTAAGTTAGTAGAGCATACAAAAACAGACGAGTATATAATATAAAGGAAGCAAATTAAAGGAAAAATTACCTGTTTTACAATATCGATGAGTATTCCAGTCTGTTCCCGAAACTCTTGTTGTGTGGCATTTTTCTTTGCTTGCTTCAATTCCTTGTGATCGCCACGAGCACTCCAGCGCTGGAAGTCCATATTATAAGATATATGAAGTAGACACTCCATACATCTTATCTTCATATGTAACGATGAAATTCCATATTGGTACAAATCCTGTCGAAGCGGTCTCGTGGCCAAAAGCTCCAAGTTATTCATTTCACTTGGTTTCGCCAAGCAAATGGGGCACGTTGCTGATGAAGGTACATCTGCAATAATATTCGCCACTTTCCCATCGATCATAGTCATGTGCAGTTCGTGGGCTATCTCCACATCACCACAATTTGTTGGTACCAATTTTGTAATTTCGCGCTGCATTTCTAAGTGTTCCCCTTTTATGAACTCCGCAGTCTCTGAAGTAAACGTGAATTTCACTGGCCGACAGTAATGTGGTGAGCAAGGATTTGGGTTTTCCCAAATAATCATTTCTCCCCCATCAACTAGTCGGAGTGGGACGATGCTGATCAATACAACAGAGGAATCGTCAAACTCAGGAGCTGAGACTTGTTTGTAATTACTCTGTGACGATGCTCCGTCAAGGCCCCATTTCCATATCAACTTCAGTCCTTCTTTGGTTGAACTTGTGATTGGTCTTAAGTCTAGCAAAATTATTTCCACTGTGTGGTTAAGAAGTCCTTGCAACCTGAAAAATAAAATAAATTAATAAAAGTAAGCTAATGAAGCTTAAAAATTTTAAAACAACATATAGTATAATTTTATAAATACCTTATGCGAGCTCCCATTTCCGTTACTTCCACGTGTTCTTCAGATGGGTAACATCTCTTTTTAGCGTCAAGTAACTTGTGATAAGACGGAAAGGCAGCTGAACAATTTTCATCCTTCAGAAACATTCTCAAGGATAAGTATTGCCATTTGGATAGGCTAAGGGCTGTGTACAAAGCCAAAGATGTATCCTCTGCTATACTGACTACTTTTTCTTCCTTGAAAAGGAGTTTTGTTACATCTGATACAACTTCGGGAGTCTCGCACAGATATTCCACAATCTTCGCTAAAGCATATTTTCCATTTTCTTTTAACTTGGAAATAAAATAATACTGTAGTTCTTCTTCAGAGTTATCGTTAACAAAGACACTGGAACGTCTTTTCTTTTGTTTGTTGCCCAAATCGGCAAAGGGCACTCTAACTTCTTTTACAGTAGAGGTACCTGCTTCCGCAGTGCAGACAGATGGAATAGCAACCGGCAGTAATTCCGGCTCTTCAACTAAGTCCTCTGGCATTCTCATTGTAGTAACAAGATCAACCGTATTGCAAGTAGGCCAATTAATATTGGTCTCTAACCACTTGCGGTTGTTTTCCCGATTCATAAATGTCTTCAAGTTTCTGCTTGCATCTTTCCACTTCTTAGTTACAAGATTGGTGAATAGCCGACAAAACTCCTTAATTGTTTGATGGTCATCTTCAGATATTTCACATGGTATTTTGGAAACTATAAATTCACACAATTTATTGTAATCCTTAAGATTTCCACTATCTTTAAGAATCAAGAACATATCAAAATATGTGCCTAAGCCAGCCATTGCAAATTCAAAATAGTAATTTTTAGTACTTCACAGTTAGCGATGAATCAATTTAAATTAACATTGCTCTGTATTTAATACGCCATAACAGATAGGTCATTAGTCACTATGTGCAAGAGCAAGGTAATAGTAAACGACCAATCACAGCCATTTATCAAAAATGACTCATTTGTTTGTATAGATAAAGTCCGCCAATGGGAGCTAAGTAACGTGTAATAAGTAATCAGGAATCTGCACAAACAAATGAGTCATTTTTTCTGGTAGAAAATCATACGTATACAGATGACAGAAAGATTAAAACACACCAATAACAAACATTATTGGTGTATAACATACGCCAATTATTATTGATGTAGCTATATCACTTTTATTTTTAGGGGGTAGTTACTTGCATGCATATACGAGTTATCCTGTTGTCAGGATTTGTCAGGAACAAAGCGACCAGCTAGCGACCAGTCACAGCTAGTATCAGATGTGACTCGTTTGTTTATATCCTGCCTCGCATTCAACAACCGCGGTTGTGAAAATGCTGTCGCAAAACCAGTTTTGAAAATACAAAGCAAGAAATCGATTATGCAGATAATGCCCGCCAGTGGTAGGTAAGTAATGTCGGTAACCATTACCGGTGACTTTTAGTAAGCATAAACGAAAAACTAAAATATTTTTTTTTTTTTTTTTACGTTTTAGATACGTGCATGTTTATTTTGTACATTATACTGAGTAATATAGGATTTGCATTTTGAACTAACCATGTATGCGTGCAATTTCATGAGTAAAACAGCAATTATAAAAAAAAATTACTCGATTTTGATTAACTTTTTTGAAATGTTATATAATAGTTCGAATTAAAGTATGGAGCGCTAACCTAAAATACATAAATAATTGGCCAGAAACGAACAATGTTTGCAAAATACGCAAAAAAAATTAATCAATTTTTGACATCTGATTATTCCCGCGGCCGCAGGTGACCGCATTGGTTTTATTTTTTTCTGGATACAATACCACTAGGGCTTTCATAAAATATCAACAAAAGCCGTCACTATTTCACCCAACTTGAGAAAAATAATAAAGTATGTTTTTCTCCATACAAGAAAAAAAAGATTATTTTTTTTCTCGAAAACTATGCATCCTACGGATTTTCTTTATAGAATAGATGTTGTTAGGATAGTTAAGACCTATTCTATAAAAAAAAAACAGCCCGAAATTCCGACTTTCGGTCCTAAGTCCACCTTTTTTCAAAATGGGACCACTGTGCGCCGAGGTGAGCGCTTGCGGTTAGTCACGCTTGGAATGCCTACGCTGCCATCGACTCAGCGCGACTCCTACAAGAACGTTGCAAACAAATGACGAAACAGGCCACCGCGAGCCACTACAACTGTATGCGATACGCTTGCACACATTTTGTGTAGCTATAAACATGTAGCAGACCAAAAGCGGTTTCAGTACATGTAGGTATACATACCTACTTACTTGCGGTTAAGTGCTGTTCAGAATACAAGGGACCAGCGGGAGGCGCCAGACGCTAGCTATACGTACAATGTACTTATAATTCATAGTATACGTTAATAGACAGATGTCTAAACGATACATGGTTTTAGTTGTATGTACTTAGTCACCGTATTAAAATAAGTTCTAAAGCAAGCATAAAGTGTGATTGGATTATCAGGGGCCTTAAGATCATTCATTTCAAACATTTTGGCCCCAAGATTTTGTCTTTAACGTTTGTAAGTAGGTCATAAAAACAAATAATGAAATCTGATATTTTTAATTTTGATTATATTATGACTGTCAACTACTTACCTTTATTACCAGTACATTCACTAAAAATGCCACGACTTCAAATAATAAATATATAATAATAATTGTGACAGCCTTTATGTATGGTGTTTGAGGACGGCTCATAACCCGGAGGCGGCGGGTTCGAGTCCCGCGGCAGGACAAGTATTTGATCACAGAAAAAAAGCGCAAATAATTCTGAGTCTGGGTGTTGTGGGACTCCTAGTTATGGTCCAGGCAACAAGACATCACATCCATCGTTGGGCGTTATTTTTATTATTATTATGATACGAAAAATAAAGTGCACATACATAATCATTAATGTAGTATGATGCAGTTGGTGCCTTTCCTCATCAGCAATGATTTATTTATCTATATTCTCAAATCTCGTCCTTAATCGCGAGCGGTGGATCAGTTGATTTTATAAGGCACTCAATTAATCTGCAGTTTCATGGCAGGGGGTGTCGCGTTGTTATCCAGTTCCCTGCTCGCACCTGGCCTCAGGCCATTTTATTGGTAGACACAAAAGTACGCTAAAGAATATTTTTATATGAATATTATGAATATTGATAGAAAGTGGATCATTGTTGCTAACATTTCTTTGACAAACTATCTAATAATTTATGAGCTTCATTTATTCATCTATCATAATAGTAGGTACTTGATACAAGTTTCATAATCGTCGTCTGGTGAAACATGCACGCTCAAATTATTTATGACTTGTATGAATTAAGACAACAGTATTTTCGACCATAATACATGGTGTAATAAAAGCAATTCGTTTTGAAGGTTTTTACATATTTTAAATGTGTAATAAACAGTAAAAATTAAGCTTCGAAAACGAATGTTTAAATAGATAAAAAAAATACTGGCTTAACGTCCAATCGGTGACCATTAAACGAAAGCAAAAGTGTCCTCGATCACTTCAAATGACTCGTTGATCTCGGGAATTCAAGTCGAACGAATGAGAGTGAAAGGAATAAGGTTTTATTTACATACAATCACATACAATATTTATAAAAAAAATATCATTAGTCGGATCGAATTAATTGCAATCTCTCGGATACCTACATATAATACGTCCGCATAGAGATATCTAAAAGTAAGTAGTAAGGTATACATACACCGTAGTACTTACTTATATTGTCTCAGAGTGAGGCATGATTATATTTTGTAGCCATATTAGTACATCGGCACATTACACGGTATGCAGTTATGCACCAAGCACTAGCAGGATGCCTAACGAGTGCGAGCTATTTTTGTGTTCATTGTGACAAATAAACGGGCCGGGCGTCAGGCACCGCAACGGGCGCGTCGATGAAAGCCGGCGAGTGCGCGTGTATCGCATAGGTACGTAGATGTTGTCGACCATGGTAGGCATCCCTGCATCCCCGGCGATGCCGCGCTATAAATACACAGCAGGTGTGGTAAGCGCGGGGCGGCGGCGGGGCGCGCGGGGCAAGGGGCATCCGCCTCTGCAGCGCTCCAACCGCTCACAGCGACCAGCGGACCTTAGCGACGGTAAATCGATTGCGAGGGCTCCCCCTGCGGCGCGCGGCCTCCATTGTGCTCCGGTTGGGATGCCTTCTCCGAACGTTTCCTGCGGCCCTGTCGAGTTGTCTGCCGGCTGCGGCCCTCGCCCCGCGCCCCCGCCCCGCGGACTCCTGGACGCGTCCGGCAGCTGCCTCCATCCAACCTACTTAAAGTGCTTCACATGGCGTACTTTTTGATCTTCTTATTACAAGGCCTTCACACATACGGCCCGCTGTAATTACCCGGTTAAAAGTTATTTTCAATCGTTCTTAGGGCTGGTTGATGTTCATATCACACTTCACACTATCACACTAATATTATAAAGGCGAAAGTTTGTATGTGTGTATGTTTGTTACTCCTTCACGCTGAAACGGCTGAGTGGATTTGGATGAATTTCGGTACCAAGATAGCTTATACACTGGATTAACATATAGGCTATATTTTATCCCGGAAAAGTGTAATTTTCCCATGGGATAAGCAAATAATTAAAATACTTTTCATCCACGGGTAGAACCGCGAGGCGCAACTAGTAAAATATAAATATAAAATATTTTACAGAAAGTCACATTATTGGAACAATTAATTACCGCCTGCAAGAGCTTTTGCAAATAAATGACCATCATAGACTTACACGAAATCGAAACATGCAAATCTCAAAATATGTACCTGATGATAACTTACTCGCACTAATTAATATTTTGACAATGGATTTGAATATATTTCTCTGATAAACATATCATAAAACGTCATGGCACGAATCATACAGATGTTCATTCACTTTTCCTATAAAGCTCGACGTATTGCTCGATGTATTGCTCGCCTCGGCTCGACTCTACTATTGTATCATAATGAGCTCTACCGTCCCTTTTACGAAAAGAAATCAGGATGACGTATGTGAAATGTAGAAAATTATGTAGGGCAACTTAAATTAGATCTTATAATGGTTTAGATATTGGCGTATAACTATTATTGTTATGATGGAATAAATTAGTAATAAAATAACATTTTGTGGCGGTCAAGTCTACGACTTATCTATTCACGGTCGCATAAAAGCTTATTTTTGTTTTCCTATAAAAGACTTCAACGCATGTAATGTAGAGATTACTAAGATATTTTGAAATATCCGTATATACTTAATCGAGTTTTTGTTCTTTTTTGTATAAGTAATAAAGTAATCTTCAGAATTATGAAAATGGTATTTTTATCGTTATTTAGAATACGAGTACTGTGAAAGTTGGTAATGAATTGAGTGAAAGTTCAGAAAACTTACTTAAGCAACCTAAACCTTACCTTTTTTTGATATTTTTACTTGAACAATGTTAGGGTACCTACCTGCATTTCCATATTCAGAAATATAACTGTATTAACAACACACAACCATGTTGCGTGGTATTACGTCAATCAAGTTTTTAAATTAGCATAGGACATCTTCCATGAATAAATCGTTTATTTATTAGAATCTATTGCATTATTTTCGAGCTATGACTCATCTTTTCTCCTATCTTTGGCCTATTATTCCGAGTAGGTACCTAACTAACATAATACTATTATTCTTTGCTTCCTAAATATGCAAATGCTTGAACCCACAAATATCACACAGATGCATACATAACGCTCATTATCTATAATCGAGGTCACGTGCACAAAATAATGACGTGATAACAGCGAAGAGCACAGGCTCATTAGTTCGGCGAGCGGAGGTCGTCCGGCGTCTCCCCTAGGCCCGTCGAGGAGGACGTGACGGCAGTGGCGCGGCGGCCGACCGGAGCGGCGACGACCCTCCGCTGACCGGCCGCGCCCACGCGCCCTCGGGCTGCCGTCACCGCCGCGCCGCTTCTCTTGCCTGCCTGCCGAATGCCGCGGTACAGCGGCTCTACCGCGGCCACGGTGCCGCCGCCTGCCTGCCTGCCTCATTCAGCCGGCGACGCTCTCGCGCACCGCACACGTGCCGTTCTGCAGCGCGCCGCGCGTCCCGTACTACGCGCGACCCTTCGCGCCCTCCCCGACGTTTAACCGACACCGAGTATTGTTTTGTTGCAGCGGACTATGCTACAGCAGATGTCCTCGTCGCTGAGCGTGCAAGTCGGCGAGGTCATAGCTAACGCGCGTCCACACGAAGGCCGCCACTGTGTGGACGTCCTCTCGGAGGCCTCTTCCGACGCGGCTGAAGATTTTGAATTGCCGCATTGCAAGATAAGAAGGAACTATAGCTGTACGAAGTGCACGTTCTATACCCAGAACCCGCGCGCTTATCTCTTGCATACGCGCGACGTTCACTTTGGAAGATTTAAGATATACGAGTGTCAACATTGTTTGTATGCCTCGAGACACCACCAGAAGCTCCTGAGACATATGAAGATGGTACATACAGGATTACCCATGCCCTCGGCTTCGGCCACCAAAAGCGATGCAGAACCTCTTGTAAAAGCAGAGATAGAACCACCACCGCAAGCCCCTGCTAGTCCGGCTGATAGCATCGAGCGGATGGAAGACTTGCTAGAAGAAATAGAAGAATGCGAAGAAATACAGATAGACGACGAGGGCGAGGATCAATCCGAACGAATGGAAGACATTGATCCTAGAACTAATTTGTCCTCAGGAACCAAAAGAAACAAATTTTTCTCTTGTGACAAATGCAACTACGTTACCCATTTAAAGGCGAGATTCACGAAGCACGTCAAGTACCACTCGATGCCGATGATCAAGTGTACAATGTGCGACTTCCGCACTCCATACAAATGGAATTTAGATCGCCACATGAAAAATCACGGTGGGACCGGAATCTTCGTTTGTTCAAAGTGCACCTTCACTGCTGACATCAAGCAGAGTCTGACCGTACATGAAATGAATCATCACACACCGCCGGTGGGGCACTCCGTCGCAAGCCGGCGGCGCAACCGGGTGGGCGCTAGTGACTTGACGGCCGCCGACCCGATGGGCGCGCTGCTCCCCAAGGAGGAGGAAGGGAGCGGCGACTCGCACTCCTCACACTCGGCTTTGGTGAGTTTCAGTTGGAGCGCGCCCGCGTGTGGGCCGCGCCCGGCGCCGCCGCCGCCGCCGCCGCTCCGCGTGACGTCACGCGCTTGTATCTGTTATCATTATCACTAACCACTCCATGGCATGATTGCACTCAGCTTAGCTTCTCATACCCTCTTGCGTCATATCTATCAGCATGTCGTGTTTATACAATCATTCGTAGATTTTGGCATATCATACCGTCTTATATGCATGCTAATGTTGTTAAAATATCTCGTTTTTTTGCCACACGGTCGGGAAGTTAATACATAAAAAAAAATATATACTTATATATAATAGGCTTGGAACTATGGTTTATGGTTTATCGTTTGATCATGACGATGCACTTGGACGGTTATATTCAATTTACTTGGATTAACAGTTCTGTTGCAGGAACAGAGTTCTGTTCCTGCAGTCAACTTACTCAGTATATTTTTATTTTACAGTCGACTTCCAAAAGGAACATTCCTTTTCCTTAATTCGGTTGTATCATTTTTCATTAATCAATATTGTGACAGATCAGCTGTTCATCGATTCTTTTTAGCACATAAAAGGACAATAAAACAAAAATAAAAATTAATGATTTGGTATACATTGTGTAGACAAATCTTACGCATGATAATGTCGTCAAAAACTAGAGCCATATAACTATCTATATCTATAACAATGTTTTCGTAAATCAAGGTCGCTGAGGTACCTACTTATGTATTTTTGAAACGACTGGGGTAACGTACTAAAAGTGCCTACCCAATAATAAAATATAATATTGTAGTAATTTTAGAATGTAGATTGTATTTGTCTCTAATGTTGTTATGATACGCGGGGCGCCAACACCAGAATGAATGAAAAAAATTGTCATAAACGGTCGAAAATTAACTTATTGTTTCTCAAAATTAGCGTAAATGCAAAAATTTCCAAAATAGGTTTTTTCGCATGGAAATGTATACGAATAAACCAATTTTGAAAACTTAAAAAAAATGTACGAGACTAAGAGTAACTTTGCTGCCGAGCGATACACACAACTTTTCACCTCACTATAGTGAGGCAAATGCTATGTGCAATGTAAGAAAAATAGCTTATATATTGTATTAAATTATGTTTTTCATGCAGTCGTGGTGTTGGCCTTTGCGATTATTTTAAAAATGAGGTTACTAACTTACTACACTAGAATAACAATTGTATTATTTTTTTATTATTTCGACTGAAGGATTCTGTGTCTCTGCATTTTCAGTGGATCCACCGAGAGCACAGCTTTTCACACCCAAGTGTGTGTGTAGGTGTGTTTGTATTTGACTCTTGCCTATACCTAAAGAGCCCGAATCTCATGTTCGGCTTATTTGTTTCGATCATATGAGGCACAGCGTCGGTGTTTTTGTTGTCCACAACGGTAAACGGGCGACCATTACGAAATTCATCATTGATATTGGCACGACCGCGTTTGAATTCTGCAAACCAACTATAAATAGTCGTCTTGCATGGCGCTTCATTGCCAAAAGCAGTTTGAAACAGAGAAAAGCTCTGCTGAGCTGTCAAATAACGCTTAAAATCATAGAAAATCATACTACAAAAATTTACACGATTTAAATCCATGGTGATGTAGACGCGCAATTTATAAAATGACGCCATAATGTAAAGACAAGTGACAGTCGGATGAAACAAACTGTATTCTACAGCCAAAGAGTTCCAAATGTAATTACTTTTTCAATATTCTTTATGCAAACGGAGTTTTTTTTTTCTTGAACTTTGAACTGGGAGTTCTAATTATAGTTCCAGTGAAACCAATAAAATGGACGTTCCATAAACTTAATGACAATTTAATATTTTGGTGCTGTTTCGGGAAATTCATAGTAAAGAACCACAGACCAAGTAGAGGATACTATGGTAAAGAACCAAAACGTCGTGCCATCGAGACAATTAGTGCTGTTGGATAAGGATTAGAATGAGTCCACCCGAAACAAAAATAACAACTTTTTCTCCTTCGTAAACTCGAATATCTGAATCTGCTTACTTGTTTAAACTTTTTGGGAAAGTCATAAAATACTCTTCTACTACAGGTAGAGTAATAGTAGGGACTAAAGATCTTATGTTATATCTTACGACGTCGTTCAAAAAGTCTCATGATCGAACGCAATAATTTTAGAGACCAAGACCGAAGTCCGGCCAAGAATACCCTAGCTTATGACGTATTTTAAACTTAACTTATATATTTTTTATAAGAGGCTGTTTAATATCCAATACCTTGCTTTATTTATTATCTATAATTTTGAGTTTCACTAAAATTATGAAATGAAATAAGAATTGGAAATCATGCAAATGCACAAGCGTGTGCATTACCTATATATCCTACAAAAATGCGAATTATTTGGTTAAGATTTTATGTTCAGGCAAGAGGAACGCTACGGGTAGCACAGCTGTTACCTGTTACTCAACCCTTATCCTGATGTACAAAAATGAGACTTGTCAGTTTGTTGATATGGCCTTCGCGTCAAAACTGCTGAGCTTGTTTGGATGAATTTTGGACAAAGTATTTAGATTACCGAGACTAACATTGGATACTTACTTTTTATCAACAGAAAACGCGTATCCACGGGTGGGTTTGTTTAGCGTCTATCTAATTATTGCATGGATGCATTATAGGGCGATAAGTGTGCTAATATATATCTACAAGCTTTATATAATTAGCCGCAAAATTACCGGGAATATTATCTATTTTAAAGTCTATTTAGATGGTTTGAGTAAACTTGGGTACTATTCAAAATAGACACTATCTCTGAATTAAATATACGAAAGAATATATTTTTTTAAAGCATGTGTAAATAATTTAGTAATTACTTAAATGTTAATTATTGTTTTTTTTAAATCGGTGGTTTATCTTTACACATTCATTAAAATGTACCTACACTTCAAAGTAACTGTGGCTCTAGACCAATTTTTTAAAAGGCAACCTATACTTCAAATAGTAGGTAGTAGGTATAATTTGGTGACATTTGACGATTTTATTTAAATAAATATTTTTCATATTATGTGTGGGTGATACTATGGATACGCATTATAAATTCAAAAGTAATTCAGTCTGTCTTTTTCTGTCTGTTACCTTTTCACTACTAAACGGCTGATTCGATTTTGATGTAATTAAAATAAATTGTGCTCTGGGGAAAATATGGAATAATTTTTTATTTTGATAAGCCGGTCATGCGTAGAATTGCTATATTATAAGTATTACTTATGCCGACAATATTTAGTAAAAAAATTCTAATGATAGTAATAACAACGGCAACTTTTAAATATTTTTGTGAAATATAAAAGGAACTGTAGCGTAGGGGGTGTGTAGTGTAGCCTTTATTATTAAATAATTTAGCATTTAACATTTCATCAATTTAGAAACTTACAAAGTACTTTTCTTTAATTTCAGGACATCATGGGGTTACAATACGCCGAAAGAGACGTAGTCAGCTGCACCAGCGATTCTAATGATGCGAGTTCGTCGCACGCTGATACAAACAGAGACGGGTCCCACGACGCGCCCGGCCAACATTCGCCTAACTCATCGACCGACGACCCAAAGTCACAAAAACAAAGCAGGAAGGCCCCCCGGCCGATACCGCAACTCATCCCACTGAACGCATCAACTCCTAATCAAAAAACATCCGGCGAACCGCCGGCAAAGAAATTCAAAGAATCCACGAGCACAGAAGTTTTCGGGAAAATCGAAAACTTACCGGAAGACATAACTTTAATTCCCGTTAACAATATTCCAGCCAAAGAAACGATAGCGCGTAAGAAAAATAATTCATTTTTCGACAAGCTGAAAGAAAGGCTTTTAACTGAAACAGGTGAAGAAGGATCGTTAAAGTGCAAAAGCTGTGGTTTCGAAAGCAAATGTCTGTCGGAACATTCCGTACATGAGAAAAATTGCACTAATCAGTCCAACCGCATTTCGATGAACACGGCGCTTCCAAGCATGGGATCCACTCGTTGCCAAAACTGTAGACATAGATGTAAATCGAGCGCAGATTTATATGTGCATTTGCAGTCTTGTAAAAGGAAAGATAATGTCGCAAATGAACCCGCCTCAGATTCTAAATATAACAATCAAGCATCGACATCGCAGCTTGAAAAAGAAGCAGAACCACATCCTATGGAAAACGTTGTTTTTGTCTGGAATAACATCAATCAAGAATCCAACAAATTCGACAGACCTTTAGACATAAACATTAACGATGATTCAACTACTGCGGACCCGAATAGACATTATGACACTGAAATAGTTGATGACAATGAGAGCATGAATTTGTCACCGAACGGTTTAACGTATGGCAAGAGCGTTTATAAATGTCCAGATTGTAAATTCTGGGCAAGCACCGCATCGAGATTTCACGTACACATCGTTGGTCACTTGAATAAAAAACCATTTGAATGTTCACTATGCAAATATAAATCAAATTGGCGGTGGGATATCACCAAACACATAAAGTTGAAATCTGCTAGAGACCCGGAACACAACGACGCTAAGGTTCTAATGACAGATGAAACCGGCAGAAGAAACTACAGCAAGTACAACAAGTTTCTTGCAGTACCGGTTCCGGTTGAAGTAAACGAGACAGAGTTTCAATACATAGATCCGAATGCAGCGGCCGATTCGTCAATGGAAGTAGATGAACCATTCGGAAATGAGTCATCCGACATTTTGCACGTATCGTATGAGATGCAACCGCTGAACCTGCAGACTCAGCCTATTGATAACTATAACATAGACAGCAGGAATCAAGATGTTAAAAAACCTAAGAAAACATTGTGGAAATGCAAAAAATGCAATTACAAGTAAGTTTGTTCCACATAGCTTTTAGTTTTTCATTAAGCGACAGTTCGAACGAACTAACTATAAGCTGCAGGTAACAGTACCTTAGAAAAACTAAACTAAAAGCCTACTCCAGGCTTTGCCGTAATACCTAGATGTTTGACCAAAATAACGAATCTATCATTTACTGGCACGTTACTGCATGGCGACAGGGTTTCAAAACATAAATAAAACTATTTCGCATCAATCAAGTCAAGACGACATCGACATGATGGTCTCACACAGACTCCGTGGTAGAGTAGTATGTTTTTTTATCTGTGCTCACCGCAAAAGTCCAAGATTACAAGAGGAGGAGGCCAATGTTTAGCAATTGATGTGTAGACTTTAGGTTAATGATGTTGAAATGATGACACGTCGAATGATGCATACACATAGACATCACGTTATGTTTTGTTTTCAGAGATCCATCAAAAGAAGCATTGCTGGAGCACGTCAGACAACACTCAAAGGAAGGCGGAGCGGAAGACCTGCCTCATAGTAACAACAAGAAACTCGAGAACGCTCCCGATCCCGCAGACCTGGCATACCGCTGCGGACATTGCAACCAGCTTTCGAACTGGAAACATGTTATACAGGTAATCACTTGGACAAATAATCTGCAATAATTAATCTTAGTGATTATTTAGACATCCTCTGTGGTGTGATGGTTGACAGGTGGGCTCATAACCCGGAGGCGGTGGGTTCGATTCCCGCGACAGGACAAGTATTTGTGCACAGAAAAAAAAGTTGTTTTTTTACTTTTTCTGTGTCTGGGTGTTGTGGGACCATGGTCCTCGTAGTTCCTGGGCCCCTAGACACAGATAATCCTAGCTAGGGTCCAGGGTCTATGTATGTGACTGTTGGGCGTTATTATTATTATTTACTATGGAAATATACTTACGAAAATAATATAATTTATTTTTTTAATTTTCAGAGACACTGCCGCTTGAAGCATGACGGCATCATCAAAGTCATCACTACAGTGAAGATTAAACCGGATCCGAGTCTTGTGCCAGGCAGTGAAGGATCATACAGCGATCTTTGTACTAAGTGTCCATATAAAGCCAATGATAAAAAGCAGCTCCAGGAACATTTGCAACAGCATCAACCGTCGCCAGATTCTATATTCAAGTGCTACTTTTGTCCTTACTTTGTTAGAGATGAACAGGATTTGATACAGCATCTTCTGTTACATGGAATAACCGACCCCGAAGATTATATTTCTAAAGCCATGGGTTGTAGGTCACCATTACCGGACCGAATTTTGACCAACGCAGAAATACCGCCCCCATCCAGTAGTGCGACAAAGCGTCACAAGTGTACTGAATGCCCTTACGAAACAAACAGCAAATCTCAATTCATGTATCACGAACAATTCCACCGGCTTCCGGCAGATACTCCATACAAATGTCCAGAATGTAATTATAGCGTTTCGAAGAGACATTTGCTTCACCAGCATCTGAGAGTACATGGAATTCATCCCTCAACCGATCGCAAGAAACATGAGTCGGAAGCAGACCTGGAAGCCAATACGCCGGATCAAAACAAACCAGACTATAAATCAGACGTTCCTGACGAAATACCATTTGTATGGGTTTCAGCGAGAAATGAATTCCACAAAATGTACAAGTGTCGCTTTTGCTCTTATGTAAACTCTCAAAAATGTAAACTACCTAACCATGAAAAAATCCATTGTCTTGAGTTTGAGAACAGCGACGTTATCATTTACAAATGTTTAGAGTGTAAATTCACCTGTGATGACCCAGAAAAAGGGGCAGAACATTCCAAAAAGCATGGCCTGTTGTACGGTCGCATCTACAGTTATGTGGAAAATGATATTCCAGACGAAGAACAAATCTCTAAATTACGTAGAGTGATTGAACAAGAAAAGGCTTTGGAAGAATCTACAAAGGAGGACGGCGCCATAGCTGATCTACTATCTGAAAGTAAAATTATGTACTATTGCCAGAAATGTCCTGCCAATTATTTCAATGAAAGTGAAATTAAAGTACATGAAAAGTTCCATGATCTTGCTTTGGAATATAAATGTGGAATCTGTAAATTCTCGGTTTCGGAAGAAAATGAGCTGACTGCTCACTCGGTTATGCATTCAGATGATTACCATATTAGAACAAACATGTATAAATTTTTACACAACTACCACTCCCTTTACAAACCACCTCGCCTGGAATGTAGCCGCGATCCGGATTCTTCGGAAATTACGTGGATAGCAATAGCAAACAAACCCATCGAACACACTGAGCCAGTACAGAAAAAAACAGAATATAAACACACACCAAAGCAATATCACTGCAAAGAATGTCCTGCCAAATTCTTCAAGAGTTCTGCACTCTCATATCACATGGGGTTACATGGCGGTGAAGGGGAACATAAATGTAAAAAATGTACATATGCTGTCAAAAATGTTGGTAATTTAGCCAAACATGAAATATTGCACGAAATTGAAAATAAACCGACCGGTTGTGATTATGACTCGGGTGAAGATTTGGATTACAAAAATATTCCACTGTCTGGTACAGATTTGTTCCAAAGAAAGACTGAAGCTCTGAAAAGGGTACTGATTGACAAAGATAAGTTAGTCAAACCAAATGATCACTTTCCGCCTGTCCTACAAGCCGATCCGCAGTTTGGGTACCTTATGCATGGTAATCCAGAATTTATCTACCCAACATACTTGAAAAATGGGCGTCAAAAGGAGAAACGGTACAAATGCCACAAGTGCCCGTCCGCTTTCGAAAAGAGAGAACAGTATAAGATCCATTTATCACTTCACGGCTCTAAACAAAGATATAAGTGCGAGCTGTGCGATTACTCTGTTAAGTATTACGCAAATTACGTTCAGCATATGAGGAAACACCAAATGAATGATGAAGCTCTAGCTGAGAGGAAGAAAGGCAGTAATGACATTGCTGAACCTGATAGTCAGGATGTAAAACTAGACGATAGCGGGGATAACATCAAATTAGCCATCAAAACGATGCCCAAAGGCGCGCCTAAGACCGATTTTCAACAATTTTCAATTAGAGACCAGCAGACTCTGAGGCTTTTGCAGCGGAGAAGATCTATGAACGCTGGTGGAAAGGACGCCTGCTCCACTGAAGCTTCGCCAGCGAAAGAACGCAAGTTACACATGTGTCTACTCTGCCCGTACACCAACCAGCGACAAGACGCTCTGAACAATCACTACAGGAGACACGATGCCGGCGATATAGTCAATATTGGAAACCATAAATGCTCCTACTGCGATTTAGTCGTCGTTCAATCACATTTTCTACGTGACCATTTGAAATCTCATTTCAGTTATCACAAAACTCTGACTCCTGAATGTTTCGTAGCTAATGAAAACGTGACTTTCACTATCAGTAAACTGGACGAAGAAAGCGAACCTCTCGATCTCAAATTGGACGTGAAAAGCAAAATTGTGTTTGATGAAGAAAGAATATTTGTAAATATTAAAACTGGCGAATTAATAGTAGAATAGATTAGGTTTAGCAGAATATAATTTTAAGATATCTTACTTTATACAGTATATTTTAGAATTTTTTCAATGCTTGTTAAATATAGTTTTATGCCAAAAAGATATATATTGATATGTATACTTACATGAGATATACCAAAGCATAGCTTGCCATATTAGATTATATAGTAGAGATTTGGCCATTTTGTGTTATGAAAGCAATTATAGGTACAAACTCAGACTCGACAAATTGTTTAAAAAATGTAGCAGCAAGCTTAAAACCGTTTTGGTAATGTGTAGTAAAGCTAGTCGAAATTATTGATATTTCAGGCAATTGCTAATGATACTGAATGGTGGCAACATTGACATATATTATTACTATTTGTATAGGTATTATTACTAGTTGTAAAAAATTTTAAACTTAATTTGACAAATCTAAAGTTTAGTTATTTTGATCTCTTATTTCTCTTTTACATTTAATTTTTTAGATCTGTCAAATTATATTTAGTATTTTCACAGGTAGGTATTATTTGGTTTTAGTGGTATATAACTAACTGTATATTACCTTGGTATCCAAAAAGCCTGTCTTGTTGATTTAAAATTTTTCAAACAAATTGTGTTTATTAATGGACCTTCTAATACTGATTAGAAAGTGTTCATATCACATTAATTATGATTATTAACAGCTGAAACCAAAATCAATAATTGAATACATACCTGGAACACACTTATGTGTTCACAAAAACATGACAATCATCATTCTAACATGAGAATCTTGCCTCTATTGAATATGCAGCCAAAATAATAGTTGATCAGTATAGGCATGGACAAGAGTTATTCTCACTAATTAATAAATTATGATTGTGGCTACATTATTTGTTTTCCAAATAGTAACCTGACAATAACTGCAACAAATTGATGGAATGCTTACCTATATTTAATATTGTATTATTGTTTTATCTATGTGCCAGTTGTACAAGTCCTAAGGACACATTCCCATTTTTTTTAACAACTAGATAAGAAATAATAAAAAAATTGCAATTACACTGATGTTTTAATCATAACTTTCTTAATAAAGAAGTAAACTGATGTTACAATAAAACTTACAATATTGTGATAAAATAAAACTTAAATACATTCCCTTACAAAGCAGATAATTTAAGTTCTAAGTCACCTTATCTACTTAACATGATTCTACTTATTTGCCATTAATAGGTAGAAAGTTTAGTATGTCAAATCGCAAAAACAAACAGTTCATTACAAATAAAAGTTTATGGTAAAATTTAATATGTAAGACAAGCATCATACCGCAAAAGGTAAACTAACATACTAAGGTATATTAATAGCAGTCTTAACAGAACTTCCAGCGGTTGCCACACTCATTGCAGAGCACAAAAGTGGTCATTGGCTCATCAGAACTTCTAGTCTGCAGTTGGTTATATGTGCAGTTCTTCTTTTTGCACTTGCCACACTTAAGCATTTCAGTCTTTGTTCCCTGAACTGTAGCAAGCTGAGCATCATCAATCGCCTCTTTAATAAATTTCTCTCTTATCTTCTTCATTTCATCTGACGCCATCTCTTCAGGGGTCATTTTAGCAAGACGGGAAGCAGAAATAGCCCCACTCAAAAAATTTGTTCTCAGAGTAGGATTCTTCACATCTTTTAAATTAGCAACTCTTGACCTCACTCGATTCTTATACCTCATATCAGTATTTTTAAATTCAGCATAAATGCATTCCTCTAACTCCTCAGCCAACTCTTCAGGAGTTCCACAGGCATTGGGATTTTCTCCATCGACTTTCATTGCTTGAGTAAGAAGTTCCCGGCACTTGAGTCTGACTGCATCAGTGGTGTTTGACTGTGGTGGAAACGATGCCGGTAGTTTTTTATCTTTTTCCTTCTCATCTTTCTTATCCTTGTCCTTGCCATCTTTCTTAGACTTAGATGAACTGCCATTATCTTTTGATGGAGTACCTGGAGTAGACAAAAATTTTTTCCAATTTTTAATGAGAGTTTTGCACAGTGATATTACTTCTTCATCCTTGCTGGACTTTCGTAGAGCATTGACAGTCATGCCTATTCTTGTTTTTGTCAGTACATCCAGGTTTATAGCCATCGTTTGCAGAGATTTTAATAACTCCAGAGCTTCTTCTTGACCCTGGAATAAAACAATTAATTACATTATTGAGCTTGCAGCAATCTCATGGGTTTTATATCTGATATCAGAAAAACTATTCGATTGACGTTGAACGTTGGACTACATTATAGTAGTATGATTACTGATAGTAGATAGTATTGAAAGGCGTATTGCTCGTTAAAATTGAGAAGTACAGAAATAATGAAAGATGCTGCTTTCGGCATCCTAGCTTGCATCCAATTTGATTCGTTCTCTTTTACGTACCGTGCCATCATCCGACGTCATTTTGGTTAATTTCTTTTGAATTTTCATTACATCCTCTTCAACGCTCATTTTTGCCGTAATTTCCAGGAAACTCCGGGTTCCCGCTTAAAATCGTAAAACAACACCAGAAAATTGGTAAATCGACCACCGCATCGAAAAAACGATACTGAACCATCCATAGACAAACAAAGCAGACAGTACCTTCTGTCAGTTCTAATTTTGATTTCTTTTTGGCTCCACACTTTGTGTATTTAGCCAGTGTCAAGTATTTGATAATTTCTCAAGTTAAGTCAAAAGTCAAGTCAAGTCACAGTTCAAGTCATCAAGCTAAGTATGTTTATTTTGACATATGTTCCACCGTAGCGCCTGAACTTACTTATCCAAAATTATGAATTGAATTTTTGTTCGTTGGTAATTATTAAGAACTGGGAAAACGCGTTCCGGTTTGTGAGCCTGTCTAATATTTATACACATCACAACAAAACATCCTTATACCCACTATAATTATAAACGCTTAGGTGTGGTTTGTTTGTTAGTTTATTATTGGTTTGTTTTCGTCTCTTTCACGCTGCAAATAATCAATGTAACGACGTGATTTTTATACATAGAGATAGTTTCAGGGCCTTAGAGTATACATAGGATCCTTCAGCAAGGTTTTTATAGGTTTAAAATGATGAAACCACAGGGCACAGCATGTTTACTATATTATTACAAACCATATTTATTTACTAACTTTAATTGCAAACTCATTCGCAACTTGAGGCACATATTTTTGTTTGAAGAATATCGTAAGTATGACACATTCTGTAAAATATATAACGGAGTTACGTGATGACGCTCGCGAAAGCCGGCAGCGGCTTGCGTTAGTAACTGGCTCCCAGAAGAAGGACATCCGGAATATTTCCGAAACCTGGCCGGCTGGCTAATTTCGACTTTTTAATTGACTTTGAGACACATAAAATAAAAAGAAGCTTATTTTATGGTCACTCTACTGACAAGGACATAATGCTTCTGTATAGCTATCGCCCTCGGGCCACGTTTCTGTCGGAAGTGCTTTGTCTAATTAATATTGAATATACAATAAGCCTTTCTTGAACCGTTCCAAAATAGTTCCACACGTTAGAAAAAAAAAATTACTCTGTGCATGGTGTAACCCAAGAAGCTTATATAAAACATTGGAGAATGCATAGAGATGTCAAGGCCAACGCTTTGAAGCAAATAATAGTAACTCTATCTAGTTTATGCAAATAATGTAGCCATGAATGAAGTTTATTTTTTTTCTCATTCTTAAAAAATTGTTACTGTAAAAAAGAGACGTAAAATATAAGAAACGCATTCAAGGTCACATTTCCTTGCTTCTAAGCTTATATTCTGTAATCTGTGGTTTTAACGTGGGCTATTTTTATTAAGCTTCTCGCATTATCTTATTTTGCCAGTGGAGTATCAAAAAGTACTCGCGCTTTTCACAATTTCAAACTACTACTACTACTACTACAAACTACTAATCTTGACGAAGCTTGGATGATTTTTGATTAATAGTTTTTTTTTTATTAGGAAGTTTCCTACACAACATTATTTAAAGGACTTTGATGATATCCTACCGAACTCCTCAACAATACTCATCTTATGTAAATGATCATAATAAAAGCACTTTTATAATAAAAGCAATTTTCTTGACGTTGTTTGACATGGATCACTTATCACAGTAATGTCCCGGGCTGAGAGAATGATGCATGCGGGTTCAAATCCGGTTTGTAGTTCAAATTTTTCGATTGCTTATATAAATTAATCAATGGAAATAGCCATTTAAGGTACAGGTGCAAGTCAGTTAATAAAACAAAAATATATATATATATAGCCCGGCTTCATAGTCGACAAAAATATAGACCTATGAAAATCGTAGTTATTTAAAATTATTTCTATAAATGCTCGTAGTGTAATTAATAATAATTAATATAATTTATACGTTTAAGAAACTTACTTTGCTCTTACTTACCTATGCAAGTACCCAAGTAAGGTACAGGTACATATACTTAGTTGAACTAATCCAAAAAAATAAATATATAATAAAGCCTAGCTTCTCTGATGGGGAGGCCTGAATGGGAAGCATCGGGGAGGATGTACAAATGTTCAGTAGTGGACGTATAAAAGAAGCTAATGGAATTAATAACAGTTAAACTCACGTCAAATAAAAATCCAGGCTTCTGACATACCTATTCGATGTCCTGGGAGCTATAAGTTGGTTTTTGGCGGGAATGCGAAAAAGATTGCGTCACCGCATTGTATTCTTTTCCAAAACTTGTGTTATTTTCAGTGTTAGTGCATAAAATTGGTGGCATTCTATTCGTTAAGTGCTGGATTACAGGCGTGAGTGTTGGAAAATGGTATAATGATGGTGAAACGTTTCTTTTCGTGTTGTTTCCAAAACTCCAGTATCTTGAATTAAATGCTTAATTATTTCCCACCAAGATTGGCGCTAGATGATACATACTATGAAAAATATTCACCAATATTAATTACCTACCAATAATTTGGCCCGATCATTCAGGACCTGTAAAAAATCTTCATAGCTATATGGGATCATGTTAAAATAGGTTTCCAAGTCCAAAGCTGCTTTACAGACAGCTTTTCTTTTGCCGCAATCAGAAGGCAAACTTCTAGTCCATTTTAGTGTAACGTTTTAGAAGTAAATACCTATTATAAAACCAATACAGAACAGTGAGCTACCTAGCTATAATTTATTGTAGGTACAGATAATATAGGTTTGAACGATGGTTGAGAACAATGAGATGAAATTCTATTAGAAACAGCGATCATGGTGTCGTTAATATAATTAAAAGCAGGTAGGTTGGGACTACTGACAGAAAACAGAAGTGATATAATATGTACCTACCTATCTACAAAAAAAAACACCTACTTATACTTGACTTGGTATGACTTATGAGGTGTAAAAGCAAACCAGATTGTTCAAAGTATCACTTTCATAGGATCCTCTTAATCATCTTCACGGCCATGGCCAAGTCCTCTCACATCACCCCAAATGAAGCTAGATTTAACGAAACGATAAACAATCGATAGCAGCGATTAGGTGCACGAAACAAGGATCCAACATCATAGCTTCTATCATTATATGATGATATATGGATACATAAAACTAACATAAAAACAGTGTAGCTTCCGTACTTATCTGTTCCCCATTAAGTTGCAAAAGCCTAATTTAAATAACAAATGAAATACAAGCAATTTATATATAAGTAATATACATGAATACATTTTTAAGGTAAATTAATAATATTTTTTAGATCAAGAACATAGAAAGATTATTATTATATATAAAAAGTGTATTTTTTGGGATTCAGTTAAGCTACAGGCACATATCACACAGATTATTGAGATTTTACGTAGGCAATGGAGCAATTTAAACTTAACTGAGGTCTCGTTACAGAACGATGCTTAGTCGTAAATAGGTGCTCAAGCAAAGACTGTTCAAGTCATGATTACATTCGTAAAATGATCATTATTGATCATTGATGCAATCTCGACTTATGTAATACAGGTCTGAAAGTTGTTCTGTAATACAGGCCTGAAAGCGCAGTGAATTTAGACAGCAATTTTTGTCACTGACACAAAGCTAAGCTATTATATCACTATTATTTATATCACTAAGCTATTTGGATCAATCATTTGAACCCGCATAATCTCATTAAAACCTTTACGTTATCCTCATCTCAAACTTACGACTTATTATTTTATTTATTGCCTCAATTTTCCTGGATCGCATTTTCCACGGGGGGAAATACCGCGCCTTGCCTACTAATAATACCTACTCTACCGGGAAAGTACGAGCAGCTGATATGATCCAGTTTCTTGGCTTATGAATTACTCATTCCGTGAGTCGAGTACTGATGCGTTTTCCTTTGTGTCCACTGAAAACATCCTCAGCTGTATCCACCACTAGCAAAAAATTATATATAATAGGTCTTTACCTATGAAATTGCCGTATTGCAGTACAGACTTTTTCAAACAAAAAAAAGTTTTGATTGGCTATGAATTCTAAATTCAAATTAATTTTGTTTTAAAAATATGACATTCTATTTACAATATAAGTCTTTTGTTTATTGATTAGCGTTGTATTTTCATTACATTTCAACATTTTTCCTCATAATGAATACTTTGAAATTTCGTGTAATTATGGAATATGAGTTCCGTCGTGTCACCAACGCGGCACAAACGACACGTAACATCAACGACGTTTACGGAGAGAACTGTACAAACGAACGTACAACCCGTTATTGGTTTGCTCGGTTCCGTTCTGGGAATTTTGACTTGAAAAATGAACCTCGTGGTCGTCCGGAAACTTTGGTCAACAATGATGAATTAAAGGCGATTGTGGAAGCTGATGATGGTGATGATGGTGTGATTCATCATAGCTTTTTACAAAACGGCGAGAGCATTACTGCAGATGTGTACATTGAAGAACTGACCACAATGATGGCGAAACTCGCACGTCTGCAACCAGCTTTGGTCAATCGGTCGTCTCCACTGCTACTTCACGACAACGCGCGACCCCATACTGCACAACAGACCGTCTCTAAGCTGCATGAGTTGGGTTTGGAAGCTCTCCCTCATCCGCCATACTCACCAGATCTTGCGCCTACCGACTATTACTTTTTCCAAAATTTGGACAACTTTTTAGCAGGAAAAAAATTCAATTCCCTAGAGGCAGTACAAAACGCCTTTGAAGAGTTTGTTGTCTCCCGTCCTGCTGATTTTTTCAAGAAGGGCATCCATAAACTGCCACAGCGTTGGCAAAGATGCATTGATTGCAGGGGTGATTACTTTGAATAAAAGAAATAAATAAGTTCGAAAAAAAAAATACTTTAACTTTTTTCAAACAAAACGGCAATTTCATAGGTAAAGACCTAATATTTTTTCATGCAAAAAAAAACTTGCACAATATGAATATCTTGATTGTTACAGACAAATTTTGGCACCATTTTTTTAATGTTACGAAATGACAGCTAGTCGCTCATCTGATGTTAAGCGACACGACTGCCCTTATAAGTTGCAGTGACACTTGATACTCTAAGGTTAGTTTCGCGTGACACTGCACTGCGCACCTCATTCTGAGACATCAACACAGTCTAGCAATAAAATTACTAGACTGTGAGATTAGGTGATAAAGTCTCATTTGCCCAGTAATTTCACTAGCTACAGTGTCATTCAAACCTTAACACAGTAGTGTTTACGCACTACTGCTTGGCGACAGAATAACTGGCAAAGCGGTGGTAACTACCTAGACGAACTTTGCAGAAAAGTCCTACTAACTAGTAAAAAAAAAATAAGTCGGGCATAACAGCACTAAGCTTAATGGACAAAGCATTTCCTAGTTGTTACTTTGACAGCTGGAAGACGTCCACTGCTAAACATAGGCCTACCCCATAAAACGTCAATTTGCCAAAACCATGCATGGCAGGCGGCTCAATGATAGCAGAATATTTTAAAGTAGGTATTGAGGAGAATGCTGCAGCCCATTCTCTGGTTATTCCTTTAGCCAGCTCTTAGGGCACCTACGTGAGCGATGGATTGGTCCGTCTCATTCCACTGGGACTACACAGCCTACTTTATGTACGTACATCCGGTATGTTTGAAATTTCCACTCTGCAAACTGAATAATAATTTTTTGCCAAACTTGACAGAACTGGATGAAAAAAAAGTTTTTTTGAACAGCTGTGGCTTTAAGCTAACTTTGGATTACCTACTAATTTCGCTACTTATTATTTGACTGTAGCTCTATTATCTTAATTAAAACTATAAGACATAGGAGATATCTTCGAGAGTACGACAAAAATTCTGTTGACCTAGAAAAATTTTACAGCTAAAACCTGGTTATTTCTTTTGACGCTGGTGACTGTCTACTGCAGGAAATATAGCCTCTCCCAAAGCATGCAGTGTGCCCTGCAGTCACTGACTTTAATTAAAGTGACGCAGAATTCGCAATTAGAAGCATCGCTAAGACAAAAAATGAAAAATAAACATCGTTGAATAAAAAGATGCTAAATAGTGATTTTTAAAGTCATCTCATGACTGTGATGTTAACGAGATCCATGAGCATCCAAAAGTTCTAAAACTGGTCATCGAAGACTTAAAGGATCATGACTAAACAGACCAAATTGAATGAGATGACAATGAATGATGTTTTCAATTTTATAAAAAATTTACATAATAATTATTATGATGAGATTTTCAAACAGTGACTTGGCCTTCTGCCCTTCCAAGCGGTGCGGTTGCGTTATAAAGCTTGGCCGCGCGGGCTCGAGAGTTTCAATCAGTTCCACTGCCACAAACGCCGGTTGTGTGTGCCTTCTTACTTACGCATTCATCTGAACGGTAGGTTTTATTAAAAATAACATTATTTTAAGTAAATACAAATACTGAGATGATTCGTGAGTGGATGTATAATCAATTTTGAATCAATCTATACAGCTAAATCAGCAACTGTGTGATACTTATTGTTAAATGAAAATCTGCTAAGATGCTATTCAAAATCTACATAGTTTTTTTACTAACGATATGATTGAATATAAAAAATAATACCTAAGTATATAATTTTATAGTGATCAGTAGAACGTCTCGTCGCGCTACATAACAATGGACTTATAAATAAAACAGTTTGAAATTTTGTTTTTAAATTAGGTGTAATATATTATATGAAACTTACTTCCATCATATATTATTGTACCATTAGTTATCATATTTTATATACTTACTTACATTATCGTACCTAACTGGGTTTGTTAACATGATCACCATTAGTTCATTTTTTATTTTTTCAATAAAGCGTCCCTAAAAATAATCATAAAGTAAGAAAAAACGTCGTAACCAAGCACAAACATGTAAATTCGATTTTATTTTGTTGATTGTAAGGTTTCAATGCATTTATGAACGAATACTTTTCGAATCATTTCACCTACGTGTAATTTGAATCATAATAATAAAAATCACTAATATTTCAATCCAGGTTTTCAAATTTCAAATTACCTACCTAGTTTTCACAGCTGGCTTATCGCAGTACAAAGCCAGTTTATAGTAATTTCAACATCGACTGGCGGAGGGGCGTCCTTTTCCGTCGTACGGCCGTAGGTCACCGGCTTAGGCCGCTATTCTCTAATTGGATATCTATGCATTTATTACTAAAGATCACGGTCGCACTCAATTCCATTATGTTTATAATTCTATCCCATCAAAATTCAAGATTTTTTGGTCTCATTTTGAGTTTGTTTATTTAACATATTTGCGTAATAATGGTTGGTAGTTACGCCACTTCATGGTTGGAACCTGTCCACGAGTGGCTTAAATGCTTTAGATCTGAAGAACAGAAAAAACCTTGACCTGCATTCGGTAGCTTTACGTATTATAATATACAATTACGTACTTATATATATTTAATGGAAATATTATAAGAACTTATCATTATCGGTGATAACATTACCAAATTTATAAACCTTATTAGTTACTTACCAACACTCAAAGGGTAATTGGAAATTTCAAAACTCTATAATAACTATAATACCTAATAATAACGTTCAACGATCACATACATAGATGCTCGACGAGGATTCCGTGGCTAGGGACCCAGGAACAACGAGGACCATGGTCCCACAACACGCAGACTCAGTACAAGTATTTGCGACTTTTTTCTGTGCAAAAATACTTGCCATGCCGCGGTAATCGAACCCGCTGCCTCCAGGTTATGAGCCGACCTGCTCAACCACACCATCACAGTGGCTGTCATCTATAAACGTAGCCGTCACTAAATTAAAATGTTTTGAAAGAGATATTTAATTTACCTAATATTTGTGATGAATAATGTTGCATACTCCGCTGAAATAGTGATCATCTCCCTTTACAGACTCTCAAGATGTTCAAGCTGGTACTCATCACCGTCGCTCTGGCAGCCTCCGCCAACGCCTACTCCTCTGGTGCTCCGGAAAGTGCTTGTAAGGACATGGTCCCCAAGCATCCCGTCGCAGCTCAATCAGTTCCTGCTCCCTACAGAATTACTACGAGCACTAAGGCAAGTCGTATATCATTTTATATCCTAGTGTTTGCCTTATTTTGATAAATAGGTACTGTTAGTGTTATTTAAAATATATAATTCTTTAGGTGTTTTACCGAATTCATCCCATAAAAAATTAAAACACATTTGTACCAAGTACCTAGCTATACTTGGTACACATGGGATGTGGAGGTAGGTATATCACGATTGGAGTAGGAGTAAAAGATACTTAGTACATACCTATTAACGCGTAAGGAGAGCATATTGATATATAAAAAATGTGTTACCATTTTACCACGGAGATACAGTCATATAACGCTCAGAGATATAATTTCTCCCAAAAACACTATCAATGTACGCGTAAGCGGCACATCAGACACGCAACAAACGTACAAAAAATGTTGCAAGTTAATGTCATTTTCCCAAAAAGTAGCGAAATTGGAACTATGTGTTGTCTACAGTAAACAATGAACGTTTCTCTTGTCTTGTTTGTTTTCTTCTACCTTAGCATTATTTAGTGTCTACACACTAAATAATGCTAAAGATGAGATGAATGCTGAGATCTTAACCTAGCAGATACCTACGTATCTGCTAGGTTAAGATCGAACCTAGCAGATACCTACGTATCTGCTAGGTTAAGATCTCAGAGTAGCGTGGGTAAGGTAGCTATTACTAAAAGTAACAGTTCCACTGAGAGTCAATATAGTCACTAACAAAGCATTAAAAAACATTTGATCGCTAATTTGTAAATACTGTCTATGTAATACCCATCGGCAATAAAGTTTGACAGCTCCTAAATTCATAGAGGGATCGTCATAGAGGGATAACTGTAACTGTACTAAAAAAAACTAGGTAACCTGTAAAGGTACTCAAATGCGTTAGTAGTACCTACTGCAACGCATTTGAGTACCTACGACTTATATAGAGATAAGTGCGAACTTAAGAGTTGTCTCACTAAGTGCAGATGGGCATCAGTCTAACATAATCTAAATACCTAAACAAATCTATGGACGGATTAGTTACAGAATCTGAAAAACAGTGTGTACGGTGTTAATCGATAAAAAATCAAACAAACTAGCAATTTAAAAATGTATTTACCATCTACCAGGTTGCCAAGGCCGGCACTCCCATGGAGGTGGTGATCAGCGGCAACACCCCTGCCGATAAGATCCGCGGTCTACTGCTGCAGGCCAGGGAAGGAGATAAGCCCGTCGGCAAGTTCACTCTGGCCGCCAACGACAAATTCGCACAGCTCATGAACTGTGGAGAGCCTGGCGTAAGTATCCGGAGCTATATAATATTTGTAGTAAAACTTCTTTACGCACGCTTGACTTGGGGAGTAAGCTGGCGAGGCGAATGGAAGTTGAAAGTTATTAGTTAACGTAGATCTCCACTGTCAACTTAACAAAATTAACTACTACTACTACAAAAAAAAAAACATTTGGACTATATACTGGCCGCGATGACCTATAGACTTGGACAGTCCAAATGCTCCAGCCCACTACCAGTAGGTAGCGTACCCAACACGCTGGCAGCATTGGCCCGTTGAATTGCAATGCTTATTCGTTGTGCCAAATAAGTGCCAGCGTTTTGGTCACGCGTCGCGTCGACCAGATTAAAATTAATAATTTGTATTATTATGTTGATATGTCTGGTAAAATAACAATTTACAACAATAATTGTCAAGATGGCAATTTATTAAACAAAGCAAAAACGAAAGTTAAACCGGCCGATAGATGGAGCTAAAGTAAAAAAAGTATTGCTTCAATCGTGTGGTCTAAAGAAAACTCGTTTTTTTTAATTTATTGTCAATTGACTTCAAAAAGTAGGCAGGTTCTCAATTTATTAGTTTTTTATAGAATCGATTTGAAAAATTATTTTATTGTTTAAAAGGATGTAATTAGTTTTGTAAATCAAATTAACTGTCAAAATTTGTATGATAGTAGATCATCAAAGTCTTTCCCAATTGAAAATGGAATTAAGCTAGTTAAGGCGATCGATATTTGACATTTGTAATTTTTGTGAACAATTACTTAATTTTAAGTACGTACCTAATCTCATTTAGACTTATGAAAGTGCTAAAAATAGCCTATTTGCAATAAAAACCTTTGACCTTGCCTTAGAAGTTGGTATAAATCCTTTTTTTACGGAATTAGGTATATTATCTCATAAAGTAGGTACAGGGCAGCGTTAGATAACATACATGAATTTTTTTAAATGAAATATGGGGCACATCTTTTTTTTATCTTGTATACATATATTCTATTGAAATAATTCATCTCACTTAGAGCTCGTGCATGATTCTAGGAACTAAGCAACACTTCCTTAAGTTAGGCCACCATTGTCGTTACAAATAAGGTAGTAAAAAACTTTTATTGACTGTAAGGCCTTCGCGATTTAATAGACTTTTTTCTTATTGTTGGTAGGATGAGGAAGTTCAAATTTTGTCGCACCGTATATACGTTGAATATATTACCTCTATTAAGCCTCATTTCAATAGGACTGGGCCCCAAGTCTACTATTTCCATTGTGTCACAATTGTTCATGAATTGCACCATAATGACCGATTTTGACACTATTGGTAGTCTACAAACAATAATGGCTCGAGAATGGTTTTTCAATAGTACCATCATGACACCAATGATAAACCATTTAAAATCGGATTCAAATGGGTCTAAATAAAAATAGATATTTTTATATTTTTTACTCAGTTATTTACTAGTATGTACCTATGCATATTTACTGATATTTATACTATAAAGTTCTTGTATATTTATTTATACTTACTAGATATCACGCCGACGAAGCCGCTTTAGACTTTTAGGCCATACTATAGAGCTAACAAGGAGTTATTTGTACAGTGTTAAATGCAAGGACATGATGCAGTGCATTGCCCCTTCACTCAGACGAATATTACTAACTCACTAACCACTTTTTATAGCGACAAATTGTGATTCACGTGAATACGTTAGATACCTGAAAAAAATACAGAACCAACTTTTTACGTAGTATATACAAGTAGTTTTACTAAATTTACATATTATCTTATCGAGTACATAAACAGGATCTCATATGGATCGGAAGTCCAGAGACTGGAATACCCAAATCACGTCATGTACTATGGATAGTTCCAGGATTTTATACTATAGTTTAGACCTGAATTTTAGGCAAACTCCTGATTTTCGTTAAACTTAGGTAATCACTGAATGGCAACACAATTAAGATAATTAGTACTCCAATAGTGTACCTTTTAAAAATATCATTATCATCCTAACGCTACTCATAGCTCCGTAAAAATCGGACAATTAAAATTGTATGATGGGAGATAATTTGAAGGGCATTATCTAAAATACAGAATACCTGATGTTTATTACTTCTATATTTTTTAAATAAATTATTACATTATGCTTAGTCTATAATGGCAACACTTTGAAAATTGTTTTATTTATATTTCCGTAGATATTTTCGTATCGATATTCTATGTAGTTACACTTAATAAAAAAATAATAAATAATAAGTACGTAGGTATATGTATAAGAAAGAAAAATATCAAATGGATTATCTAAACAACATAACAAAATAGTACCCAACTGTAACCAAGCAAATTCGCAGGAAAAGCTAATTATTGGAACAAGGACTGACATGGCATTGTGAAGCCTTATACCTAATATCCTTTACACCTTGTGTCATGGGCGTAGCGAGGTACGGGTGGAGGGGGCAAGTACCCCGGCCAGTCCGTGCACTCCCGAAATGAGGAGTAAATAACTCTAAGTAACGTCACAGTAAAAGTATTATAAATAATAATATTTACTATACTACAATTGTATCTTCTCTTGATCTTTCGTTCTTAGATCTGAAACCAACATATCACCTAAATGACAGTCACACCAAGCTCGACCTTATCCTCACGCGAAAATCTGATCTGGTCTCAACATTTGGTCAATTTCCTGCTCCAGGTTTTTCACATCACGATCTCATATACGCCTCTTACAAAATAAAGGCTCCTAGATGCAAGCCCAAGATTATAAATCAGCGAAATCTAGCTGCTGTGGATTGGGAAAAACTCTGTACTGTAGCTAGCGCATTGGATTGGGATTTAGTAGTCAAAGCCACTGATATAAATCAAAAGGTACAGGTGTTTACTTCTTTTATCAACGACATCTATGACGCTCAGGCACCTAAAAAACCTGTTCGCATGAAAAGGCCGCCCGCGCCATGGCTTACAGACGAGATCAAGAAATTAATGGCTAGGCGGGATTATCTCTATCGCAAATATAGGAAAAATAAAAGTGACGAAAATCTACACTACTTTAAAAAAGCTAGAAATCGCTGCAATCAGGCAGTTAGAAATGCAAAACGTCGTCATATATTTAGTGCCATTAATAACAGCTCCGCTAATAATATCTGGAAAGTTCTTCGCAATCTAGGATTTGGCAAAAGTAAACATCTCATAACTCCATCAGTAGATGTTAATGCATTAAATAAACATTTTTCAGTAGTACCATGCCGTGTCCAGGCAGATACCAAAGTTCAATCTATTGCACAACTAAATAATATGTCTCCTTGCGCGAGTTCTGAAAGTCTCTGCTTCAAAACAGTAGACGAAAACGAAGTGCATCGTATTGTCAATAGCATTTCTAGTAAGGCTGTTGGACATGATGGCATTGGACGTGAACTAATAATTCCCCTGCTTCCAGTTATTCTCCCTTACATCACGCATATTATTAACTTTTCCATTATTTCCAATAGTTTTCCTAATGCATGGAAGTACGCTCATATAATTCCAATTCCTAAAAAAGCTGCCTCTCCCGATCTAAAAGACTATCGTCCGATATCAATTCTCCCTTTTCTTTCTAAGGTTCTGGAACGAGTTATACATCGTCAGCTTTCACAATATCTCCAAACGTATAACCTACTTACCCCATATCAGTCAGGTTTCCGTACAGCTCACAGTACCTGCACTGCTCTAATAAAAATAACTGATGATATAAGATCAAGTATCGATCAACGTAAACTTACTTTACTGCTTCTACTAGATTTTAGCAACGCTTTTAACTGTGTGGACCATGACATTCTTTTAGCTGTCATGCGCTCTCAAAATTTATCAGAATCTGCTTTGGAATGGTTTCTTTCGTATCTCGGTGGACGGCAGCAGCGCATACAAGTAGATGACGTGTTCTCTGATTGGAGTAATGTTGATGCTGGCGTACCACAGGGTGGCGTACTCTCACCTCTTCTCTTCTCGATTTTTATAAACACCTTAGTCTCCCATTTACGTTATTCCTCCTTCCATCTATATGCTGACGATGTCCAACTCTATCTTTCCTTTAGACCTGATAACATTGCAGAAGCCATTGACGAGCTTAATAAAGATCTTAAAGCTGTGTTTGCTTGGACGCAGAAGTATGGTCTGCTCATAAATGCCAGTAAAACGCAGGTCACGATAGTTGGTAGTAGTAGTCTCCTATCTAAGATAGATCTTCGGTCTATTCCCACCGCCAAATACAATGGTATATCCCTTGAATATTGTAAGGAAGTTAAAGATCTTGGTCTTATTATCCCACATAATCTTTCCTGGGACAAACATATCACAGAGATTAGCAGGAAGATGTATGGATCTTTACACGGTTTGAAGCGGTTAAAGAATTTTCTACCACAACATGCCAGGGTAGCTCTTGTCACTGCTTTGCTACTCCCTTTTCTTGATTATGCTGATGTGTGCTACACTGATGCTACTGAAGAACAACTCAACAAGCTGGAACGTCTTCTTAATTTGTGCATCCGCTACATTTATGATCTGCGCAAGTATGATCATGTGTCTGAGTTTAGATTTGAACTCAAATGGCTAAACATCCGCTATAGACGTAATGCCCATACAGTATGTCTTCTATATAATATTCTTTTTCATCCGCTAGCCCCAAATTATCTTAAAGAACGTTTTACTTTCTCTTCTTCACGTGGTCGGCCGCAGCGTTCCTTTCATCATCTTGAACTCATAATTCCACAACACAAATCTGCATGTTACTCAGATTCATTCACTGTTACAGCTATACGTCTATGGAATAGCCTTCCTCCTGAAATTCGTCAGGCATCGTCATTGAGTGTATTTAAAAATAAGGTATATAACCATTATCTTGCACTCCAAAATAATAACAGTAAATGAGCAATTATATTGGTTCGATTAAAATATAAGTACGCATATTGTAGATATTAATATATAAATTATATACATTATTAATATTTATGTTATATATAATGTGTAGTGTATACAAATATATATATATATATATATACATATAATATATAAAACTCCTAGTTTATACGTGTTAAATTAGTAGTTATTAAGTAGCTATGTATGTGAATAGGGGATACAGGATAATTTAATTTATGTTAGTTTTTTTTTTTTTTTATATGTTATTTAGGCAATCTATATTTAAGTTGCGTTGCACTGCCCTGCAAAAATTTCCATATTACACCCAGGTTAACTGGAAGATAATGCTCTCTAGCATTAAGTTCGCCTTTGTACCTACATTTGTTATTTGTGCAATAAAGCATTTTCTATCTATCTATCTATCTACTATAAGCACTACAAACGTTAAACTTAATTTCGTATTCGTATCTGGTATGCCACGAAAGCAAGAGAAACATCGTGCGAATATAGTCTTTATATTATATTCTTCGAGCCAACGGCTATACTGATTGTAATACATATATTTTTTAAGTCAGTAAAAATTGCAAATCATTTGACGAGACAGTATCCAAGATTTATTTAAAGACTACAGAATTTTTCGCGGCTGGGTGGCATCCTTTATTAGCCCATGGTGATTTACAAAAACACTAATGAGCCAGGACACCATGAGCACTAATGTTGTAGAAATATTTTTTGCAAGTGGTTAAGAATTAATTAATCTATTAACGTGCATTGAGTTACTTTTCTTTAGCCTTCCCTTCCCTTCCCCCAAACAAAATCCTGGCTACGCCCATGCACTGTGTTTACTTTCAAGCCACCATAGAAGGGCGCCTTGACCAGTTACTGTCATGTTATTTTGTACAATATTTTGGGTGTGATGATCGCAGTACATAATAGTTTACCATACCATGGTTCCATGGTTCTCGTAGTTTCTGGGTCCCTAAACACAGACTTAGTTAGGGTCCAGGATCTTTGTGTATGAGGAGTTTGTGATTAATATAAAAATAAAAAGTTACTGAAAATTCAGGCTTCTAGTTCTATCCACTACGAAGTTTAAGGGGGTCAGAAATGGCCTGAACTGCTTTGGTACGGCCGTGACGCATCTTTGCTCGACTTGGCGATGGCAGATTAAACATTACATTTTGTTTGCAGAACGCCATCACCCACAAGAAGCACGACGCTCAGTTTGACAAGCAGACCGTTGCTTTCACATGGACCCCTCCTGCCGGTTTCAACGGCGAAATCAAGTTCAGGTAATTTATACTTTTCTGTCCTAAAATAACTAGGCACTAACGAAAAGAATAGGAGGTATGTACCTCCTATTTTCCTGTAATGACTTATGGTACAGTAAGGAGCATAAGGAAACTTTACTTCTGAGTTGCCTAGGTCTTAAAAACATTTCCTATTGCAAACCTCAGGATTACTAAGCAGTTACTACTCAAGAAACTGAGTAAGCGGGAAATAACTGCAAAGTTATCCTGTTTATAATTACATGTACACACTTCGAGTAATCATTTCATAACCGCACAGCTCAGCTCGCCAATTTCCTTAAAAACCTTAGGTACTACCAGACTCCCACCTACCCTTTTTCTTTTTTTTTGGTTCAGCTCCACACTTTTGTGTATTTAGCCAGTGTCAAGTATTTGATAATTTCTCAATTTAATTAATACTTGTCACAGTCCAAGTCATCAAGTCAAGTCATAGTCAAGTCATACTTCTAGTAAAGCGGTAGCAACTTTACCAGAAGCGTCTATGGAATTTTGGAAACAACGTGAAAAGAAACGTATCACCATCATTATACCACTTTCCCACACTCATGCATGTAATCCAGCACTTAACGAATAAAATGCCACCAATTTTATGCACTAACACAGAAAAATAACACAAGTTTTGGAAAATAATTCAATGCGATGATGCGATCTTTTACGTTTCCCGCCAAAACTTCCACCTAACCTTTGGTTGTCAGTATCAACTATTCGTTAGTGCTTTGGTTTGGTTAGGTATCTGAGACCCGTATTACAGAACGATGCTCAGTAGAGATTTCATTCATAAAGTGAACAATTTGTGAATGAAATCTCATATTGTTTAGTACGGATTCACGACTGAGCGTAGTTCTGAAATACGGGTCTATAATAGTACATTGTACCTTAGGAATGAAAGTACCTAACTTATTTAGTTCCGAGACTATTTGGAGGACTAAATATAACTATTTAACCCGAGGTAAACACTTATACTTTTCATTACAAATATAAGGAAAGTGAAAATAAAAAAAATAATTAGCTAAAGAAAAATGAGTGAATACAAATTTCTGCTATACTTCAAAACTCTTACACTTGACACATATTTGCGTGAAATATCATTAACTTGATAAATTATCAATTACTTGACACTGGCTAAATACACAAAAGTGTGGAGCCAAAACATAAAAAAAACAATACAAACACCATATTACTTTATATACATATATGTATACATTGTTTGTGAGTATGTTTCAGAGTAGGTACGTTTTACGACACAGTAACACTGCATTGAGTTAGTGTACGAGATTGTGAAAGAACCAGCTTCATAGGCCTTCGCATGTAATCAATTGAGAACGCAAACAAAGGAGTGTTGGATGTGTGGTTCTTCCTTCCATATTTTTTTAAATATCGTAGTTATTGTGCTTGCACCTAATTATGGACCTAATTTGAATAATAGATATATTGGCCTTTGTGGTGGTCGGCTCATAGCCCGGAGGCGGCGGGTTCAATTCCCACGGCAGGACAAGAAAAAAAAGCCCAAATACTTGTTCTGAGTCTGGGTGTTATGGGACCATGGTCCTCGTAGTTTTTGGGTCCCTAGACACAGGGAATCTTAGGGTCCAGGATCTATGTATGTGAACGTTGTTATTTTATTATTATTAGTATCTAGTTGCGCCCGCGGTTTCACCCGCGGATAAAAGTATTTTAATTATTTGCTCATCCCACGGGAACATTTGACTTTTCCGGGATAAAATGTAGCCTATATGTTAATCCAGTGTATAAGCTATCTTGGTACCGAATTTCATCCAAATCCATTCAGCCGTTTGAGCGTGAAGGAGTAACAAACATACACACATACAAACTTTCGCCTTTATAATATTCGTGTGATTATATACATTAATTATTACAATGATTAAAGGTAAATAAACTTTCCTTGGATATACATATATCTACATACCAGCCGAACGTTGCTATGCGATGTCTTGCTTGATGTGTCCGACATTGTGTTGACTCAGCAGCCAATAAAGTTATTTATTTATTCATCATATATATATAGTATAGGTCATCAAAACCGAATTTTGATGACCTATACTTACTAAATATCACGGTGCGACATGCTACATACATGGACGCTGGCTATTTGATGATTGCATATCAAAAAAAATCATGAATGCTAATGAATTTAAAAAAAATCTTTTTTTAATATTATTGGTATAATTATTGTTATTAGATTTCTTTTTAAATTGTCATACACCACCGTCTACTCTTTTGCATTTGATACTGTCCAGCCAAAGGTTCTCTGGAAGAGATCGCTTTCAGCGCATATTGTAACACTAGTTTATAAGGTTTTTACTTTTATATTTCATTGGTGGAACAATAAAGAGTTCTCTATCTATCTATAAAATGCATTAATTTTTTTTTTTAATGCTAAGGAATGACGTGACGAGCTAGCCGTTCGCCTGATGTTAAACGACACGGCTGCCCAAATCAGCTGCAGTGTCACTCGGAACTTTAAAGTATAGAGGTTTGCGTGACACTGCACTGCGCACGTCATCCAGAGACATCAGCACAATCTAGTAATAAGATTACTAAACTATGAGATCGGATCATAAAGTCTCATTTGCCCAGTAATTTCACTAGCTACAGTGCCCTTCAAACCGGAACACAGCAGTGCTTGCGCACTACTACTTGGCGGCAGAATAACTGGCAAAGCGGTGGTACCTACCTAGACGAACTTTGCAGTAAAGTCCTACCACCTAGTAAAATGCATATATGCATAATGCATAATATTTTGCAATTCGATATGACATAAATTCACATGCCACTGCGAACAGCGTTTTGAATTGTTTGTCTGAACATGAAGCAGCATTGTATTAATAACACTTTTACTTTTCCAGAGCCACCGTTGCCCTCAACGGCGCAGTTTTCTGGGTGGGAGTTGAGTCTGCGCCAGTCAAAGTTACCAACTAAGCACTTCTGTTTTATAGTTAATATTTCTAGTACCTAGTATATCTAAGTGATAATAATTTATACGACCTTCTAACTTAAGATAAATTCCCATAGATTTTTTAATTTTTCATTGCATAATTTCAATTTGGTAGAATAAATATATTTTCATATTATTTGTTTTTTTATTTTTATTGACTACATTTATTCACACGTTTTTATTGACATTTTATTTGAGCCTTTGTATTTCGTGAGAGGTTTAATTAAATGAGTTTAATTAATGTAAATTAGGGTATTTACGTCATATAATTTAAACCAATAAATCAAAGTTACAAAATACTTTATTCGAACGTAGCACCTAGAAATTTGTCCTCGAGATCCATTTTACAAAATTCAAGTCTTGATAGAATACGGAATACAAACGGTCGTCCGCAACTACAGATAAGTCAGTTTTAAAATATGATTTTATACATAGCCAAAACTTTACGGATAATATCACAAAGTTAAAACTAATAAAAAGGCAAGAAAATTCAATAAAATAAGGAATGTTATCGGTAATCACTGACTTACAACTGTAGTTACTAGCGAAATACGGTTCCAAAGACTTAAAATTGATTTTCCATAATATTACGGATGGTAGTAACAAGTAATACTCGTAGCTGCGTATTCACTGACCGGGCAAACTCATGAGTCAGTACGCGGCTATTGAGTTAATCACAGATATACTGTGATATTCAAAATTTAAAACAGTAGAGGCAATCCTCAGTGGGAAATTGAAAATTCCAACTTAAATTTCTATCACCAAGAGAAGTAAGAATATAGAATATATTTTACGGATATGTCCATAAAGTACTTCATATCCTTTCTTACCTTAGGACAACAGCCAGACCGAAACATTTTCACGCGTAACTATCACTATGTCGTTGAATTTGAATTGTAAGTCTTTGTCACTCCATCAAAAGCTCGAATCTGCTAGTCACATGAAGCAATTCCAAATGCAATTCTACACATTTCAATACTAGAACATCAACTTCGTAATATCTATCATTAAATTCACAACTCTTTCAAGTCTCGGTTGTGCAAAAGATTATTAATAAAAGCGCTCGGTCGGATTTTTGGATTATGAAACCTACCATATTTTGAATCGATATTTACCTCGCCATTTATATAAATGAATCAAATATAATAATGTAATTAACTAATGGGTGCAGTAAAATGAAATTATGGACATTATAGCTTGATACAGCTCGATCGAGCTGTAAAATATACATGTGTTGAAATTTTCGGCCACTGATTTAAAAATTGTGCAAATGGTTACTTATTACATTTAGATCTAGATTTATTACAGGCAACATCTACATATATTAACGGCCTTTTAAATTAGATTTAAAAGATGATATTGGTAATGCATTTTCAAAACGTACGACAAATGACCAAAAATTATTTCAACACTTTCTTTACAATATATACCATAAATATTGAAGGAATAATAATAAATATTTATCTATTGTGAACAGAGACTTGAAAGCTTACTACAAAGTCTTTTAAGGTCTGCCGAGAAAAAATGTCATAGAATAAAAATTACTGTATTAATTAGCTTGGAAGCGACGTCTGCGACTGCTAAAAATAAAAGTAGATACCTAATATAACTATCGCGAAGAGAAACTTTTATATAGGTACTTTTTTGTTCCTCCGAGTTACACTTCATTAGTGACCTTTTCTTGAACGAGCCCATAAAAGACTTTGCTATGTACTTTAACAATAACAACCTATCTACAACCTACTTCAGTACAATAACTACCGAATATGGAAGATGGGTCAGCATGTAGATACTATTACATTTTAATTTTAAATATCAGTGAGCATAAATATATCCATAAAATTTAACTATCACGTTATGTTATTGAGGAAAGTATTACGAAACTATGCTCAGTCGTCGATTGATGTCTCAAGTAGATTTAATTCTCAATTTGACAATTTTCTTAATCTGAAATCTCGTCTTAAGCACAGATTCACGATTGAGAGTAGTCCTGTAATGCGAACGTAAGAAATAAAATATGTTCGAAGTACTAGATGGGATGAATAATCTATTGTGACCGATCAAAGCGCCCTCGAGATTTTTATTGAGCAGAATTCAAAGATCACGCAAGCCTTAACTATTTTATGAGTACAAGGGTCCAAATATTCAGAAAACTGTCGAGGTCAGGACGTACAAATGTGAACTGACGTTTATTCCTAAAGTTATTGTATAACCGTTTTCATTGAACATTTCCCCGACAATCGGGCCTACCGCAACTTCGTACATTCGACTGCTCTTCTGGTTCGTTTAAAACAATACCAACTAAATGGATAAAAGTTTAAGCAGAACTAGCCGGAGCCCTATTCGGATCCCCGCTTCGTTTACGCTGAAGGTGGTAATGTTTTATAGGTTTAGTTGTCCATACATAAATGCCATAGAAGTTATGTCACTAACCATTTCCTTTCCCTCGAACCCAGAAGAGTTTACTTGACAATGATAGTTTACTATGAACATCTAAAACTGCAATAACTTGTAATAATAGAAAGTAGCATCTTGATTCTTTTGATGCGGCCTATACGATAATATAATTCTAACAACCATGAAATTTAAATTAGCTACATGGAAATATGGATATATGATGCTTTGTTTTATTTTACGACAATGTACAGTGCTATTTACCGTAAAGTATTACACTGCAGCGTAAAATTGATAGGTAATGAACAATGATATGCACAATATTTATTAAAAAATATATCAAATCCTGTGTCTTAAATAAATCTATTATGTAGCCTCATTATTAGATACTGTGGTAGGCAAACACATGCACAAATAACTTTTTTTTAAAGAGAGATAATTTTGAAATGTTTGCATGACGTGTGAAGCTTTAAATATTCTAGTTCAGACTTCTAGTGGGGACTTTGTCATACTGCACCATTCTTGTAAACATTTAAAACAACAGAGTCTTCAAATTATTATAATAGAGCCTTTTTCAATAATTTTGTAAGCATCAGTTAGCATACTTTGTTCTGTGTAGTTTTCAGATTGGCAAGACAAGGCCGAGCATTATGTCTTATCCTACACAAGTATGTTTATAATACAAAGGTAGTTTACGTGATACCATGATAACTATTAACAATAACATGTTAACTAGTATAATGTGAGTTTTAGCGGGAATACGAAAAAGATCGCGTCGCCGCATTGTATTATTTTCCAAAACTTGTGTTATTTTCAATGTTAGTGCATAAAATTGGTGGCATTTTATTCGTTAAGTGCTGAATTACAGGCATGAGTGTGGGAAAGTGATATAATGATGGTGAAACGTTTCTTTTCGTGTTGTTTCCAAAACTCCATAGAAGCTTCTGGTAAAGTTGCCACCACTTTACTAGGAGTATGACTTTGACTAGACTATGACTTGGCTATGACTTGACGACTTCGACTGTGACTTGACACATATTTGCGTTAAATATCATTAACTTGATAAATTATCAAGTACTTGACACTGGCTAAATACACAAAAGTGTGGAGCCAAAACATAAAAAAAAAAAAAAAAAAAACTAGTGTAATGTTGTAGTTACAGTTGGTTTATAATGGGATAGCTTTTTTTGTTTCCATTCATTTATAATGTTTAGGAAAGTAATTTTTGGTAATACATGCCTCTATAAAATACAATTAAATAACAAGAAAGGTAAGGACCAAAAATCTTCATATTAGGCTGTACTCCAATAATGCATTGTGTCTACACCTTTGGTCCTCGCAGAGCATACATGAAGAATAATATCAATATAATTTATGTTACATAAATAATATACTTAAACCATATATATACACTTAAGATGATAATTTCCAAGTTCAAAACTAAATCATTGGTAAATTAAATGCACTCAAATTTAAGATCTTAAACACCTAAATACAAAACATCACAGTTAATACTGAATAAGTAGTAAATAAATACATTTAAATAACGAGTCCGTTCAGATAGGCCATCATTGGTTTTGTATGAAATAACTTTGCCGCTTGAGCTGTCTATAAAGTGATATATACTTCCCTGCGGCTGAAGTCCTAGGAACTACATATTGTTTACAGAATAGTTTAGGGTCTTGAGCCTTATCAGACAGTTCCCCACAGTCCAGAGCTCGCAAAAAAGCAAGCACAAAGGTGAAGCAGTTGTGCCTGTCTTCATGGTAGCGCTCTCGCTCCCACAATGGGCTGGAACTAATCTGAAAATAATTATAATATAAGAATTACATTTATTTTAAATTGTATAATTTTTTTTTTAAATTCATAACTTCTTAAGGGCAATATTTGAAAATTTTGAAGTCAGCCATGTAGGATATTATTGTTGGTTCAATCAACAGGGCTATATTATTAGTCATAGAATGCCTTCTATGTGCAATGAAATTCATATTGGGTTTTCAGAAATGATATGTGTTACTTAGAAAAATATTTTTACTCATGTACCAATTTTCAATTTAAATTTACTTAAGCAAGCCATCTTAATTGCACAATTTTATACTTGGGTAATAGTAATGACTTACACAAATATAATTATCACATAAAATTGTTATTCTGTAACGATTATTGTATCGGTCTTTGTACAGACTGGTACACAATGTAACAAATTTCGTTCACTGTGTATTATACCATTTTTTAACTATGGGGCTGACATAGTCATTGGACGACTCAAAGTCCCTAAAAAAATTATTTATTTATTAATTTGGTTCACCAACAGTTGATACATAGTTTCTATAACAATAATAAAGCTTAAAAATATTCTCTATATGCACAACCAATTATAGGCAAACACAGCATGCACAATTTTCAAAAATGTTAATAAAGAAAAGAAATAACATTAATTAACAGAGAAATGATTACCTTCATAAGCACTCCATCCCAAATTTCATTCCAAAGCTCATCAAATTGCTCCAAAAGCAGGCACTGGTCCCAGTCTGGGCTAGATTCACCGTTGCTCCACTTCTTTGTCATTATGTCCACCCCTCGAATGCCCTCTTCATTGAACTCCACCACACAACCTTGAGAGTTTGTCACCCCTATGTGCAAGTCTTTCGAATTGTAGTAGTCACTGTAACATTAAGAAAAGGCGAACGTGAGTGCAGTGACATACCCACCTACATGTCTGTTTTATTGATAAGAGTTGACTCACAAAACATTATTCCAACATAAGAATATACTTACTTGAGAAAGTCTCCGTGAGTCGGCTTCATCACTATAGCGCGGGGGTGTTGCGACGCTTTCACGAAAGGATAAGGAACCCTGAAACAAATATAATATAGGGCACTTAGCAACAACCTTCAGTCGTTGTTCAGTCGTAACGGCCACTTTTCGAGTTGTGCAAACGTTTTTACCTGAATGGCAAGAGATTGTAGTCGTATCTGTCCAACTTTTGATCGCATACCGGGCATTGTTCGGGAATTATGGTACAGAAAACTTTGTGGTCGCAATGGTGGAAACAAAGGATACCCGGATCCATTTTTGCACTAAGATTATCGTTGTATTTTCAATGGAAGCTATATCTCTTACTACGTGAAGCTAATCGTTGATATTTCGGGAATCCTTAAGCAAAATATAAGGATGAGATGTAGCCAAATAACGTATTGACCAAGCAAAAGCGCTATAAAATCACTAAAGCTATTGTTCACCTTTCACATCTTGTGAAATCGGATCGCGAAATCTGAAATCTTTCTTTTGACAAATGACAATTGACTAAACTACGTTCAAAAATTTGCAAATTTCTACTCTCTCTTCTATCAGAACTATATTATAGCCACACAAAAACTTATTCCACGTCAACAACAACCACAAGAATTATATTGCTTGATGAAAAAAATCAACTTTAACATAGGCTTAACTATATAAAGGTCTTAAAATTCTTTAGTTATAATAATTAATGCTTTGGTCGAAAAATTAAATTCATGTTCATTTATTTAGCACGTAGTAACTTTCGAACGAGTCGAACCATTTCCCTACAATTGGCTGTAACATCAGCTATAAACAGATGACTCAACATCTCCTACACTATTGGCTACGCTATAGTAAGCTTAATTTTGATTGGCCGAAAAATTTGTGACGTAAGGGTTAAGTTACAGCGGGAAGTTTTAAAAATTTCCTTTCAAAGTTGAAGAAAAGTATGAAAGAGGGCTAGTGACTAAGAGCAGCAGTTACACGTTATTTAAAATTTTTAAAAACTCTCCTCCCGCTTACTTTTAAGAACTTCTAGAACAATGAATGTGGACCTTTAGAAAACGAAATATGTATGTTCCTACCATAGAACCTAACAGTAAGCATGAGTAATTATTCATTAATGTATGTTTCCCAAATAAATAAAAAGTCTCACCTACATCTAGAAGACAAACACCATTTAAAATTACATATTACCCTCAGCCAGGTGGTAGGTACGTAACATATTACTTACAAGTTGCGCCCCGCGGTTTCACCCGCAGATAAAAAGTTTTTTAATTATTTGCTCATCCCACGGGAAAATTTCACTTTTCCGGGATATAATGTAGCCTATATATTAATCCAGTATATAAGCTATCTTGGTACCGAATTTCATCAAAATCCATTCAGCCGTTTGAGCGTGAAGGAGTAACAAACATACACACAAACACACATACAAACTTACGCCTTTATAATATTAGTGTGATCAGTAATACGTATTATTATGTCTCATGATTTATGTTGCCAATACGCGCTTATACGTTTCTTACTCATTAGCTTTGTCAAAAATAAATTCTATGTACTTCATAATTTAAGTAAGTTATTCTGTCTGATTTTGGAAATATTACATACTACCTACAAAATTAATAATCGACTATAGTCCTGAATGTCAGTGAATGATTTAATATCGATGAGTGAGGCGTGGCGATGGCGTGCACATGAGCCGCTTTGATGTTCAAATGGATAGCGATGGTGTTGGAATTTTATCAATAATTTGTCCCTCATCGCATACTGTGTATTTAACGGTTGCTATGGTGACGAGCTGTGGCGGTAAAGTACACCACACCTATTCAGATTCGGACCCAGTTTTTCGTTCCACTGAACTGGCTGTTGACTCGCCTTTTCATCGAACTCTTTTGTTAAGCTTCGTAGTTTGTTAGATTCTTTATAAACGCTATTTATAAGAATCGAGCGTGCTACTAAACTTACGTTAAAATTAATAATATATCTTAATTGTTTTTTTGTATTAATACACCATTATTATCTTAATTTGTAGATACATTGCATCAGATAGACGTAATAAATTATAATTTGTTGCTAAGTGACCGGTTTGTTAAAATTCTATGTTAAGCCTAAGTAAATCGATTGTCAAATAATGCTAACGTGTTACGATATTATGTGTGAACAATCCCTTGAAACGTAAAGTGGAAGAACTAAAACCTGAATACTAAAGAGAGACCCACCATTTAACCATGAAAATACTTTAAACGAGAAGAGAAACAAGCTATGATGAATATTGAGGAGAGGAAGGTGCTCCATGTGGTTTTGTGGTTGCTGACTGTGTTGAAGGTGGTATCAACTGGAATATCGTGCCTGAGCAACCCTTGTTTCCACGGGATTTGCATTGATGATATAAATAGGTAAGTTTACTAATCATTAGCACATTTCTAGGTAACAGTGGTGGAGTTGATGACACGATCACAGATTACTAAATATATATATATATATGTTACTAACACGATGTACTACAAAGTTTGTTGTATATCGATGTTTGTTGTTGAACAAACAGTTACTGATTGTCGTATAAACACACATACACAAAACCCATCCACATTCACACGCACACGCACACTCACACACATGTACACACACCGACACATGCACACACATCGACACACACATGCAAACACACCGACACACACACATACACACAACACACTCACAGGTACCTATAGGTATAATAGGTACTGAGTAGTAAGTATTTCAACATATTTAACACAGTTGCTCAGCGTAGCGTCGCGTGACGTAGCGTTACTAATCTCACAGTTTATGGGATCAAACCAAAGTGATGCCAGCTCTACAGGTTCAAGCCGTTTAAGGAAATTATGCTAATAAATAGATAATATATCCGATAGATTCTTTTCATATTTTTATGGCGTAAGTAGGTACCTGCGCATTTAAATGATGACAAGTCACGAAAGTATTATAAATAATGGAGAATAACGGAGTAAAGATTTTCGTGAATTTCGCAATACTAAAGACATCACAATTTTCATTAGGTACTTAAAATGATTTAATAGAAAATAAAATTTGTTAATTTCCTTACATTATTTTCTGGTTACATAGTATGTGAATAATTATAAACGTAATGGGATTTAAACCCACATCCATCCGTCCCTAAAGCCTAATAAAAATATTAACTCAACCATGCGAAGCCGGCGCGAGTCAGCATAAATTCTAAGATAGGATAGTAGGTACTAATGATAAGGTATATAGTATAGGTACTGACGATAGGTAGGTAGCTAAGGAAGGACTTATTATACAATTTTGTAGGTTCCTATTAGGTACTACCTAAGTCTATTTATATGTATCTTACGAGTAGGTCGTACCTAGTAAATTTCCTATCATTATGTTAACTAATATTATAAACGCGCCTCTATATCTACTTAAGTATTTGAAGCATACATTTAGAATTTGAAGTTTGATCTTTCGCAGAAGATCACACCACCAGAATCAGATTATGCACTTGCAGCCTTATTAATAAACTGGTATTAGTCTCGGATTAGTTACTTCAGCTTTTGTTTTTTTTTGCTACTGGAATATTTGGCTGGGTCGAAAGAGACAAAAGATCACCATCTTTTGTCTCTTTCGACCCAGCCAAATTTAGACTAGTTACACCTAACTAGTCTAAAGCTAGTTCGTGTTTATGAATAAAGCTGTTAAGGTCCAACAGCCACCTCAAAAATTTTTGCCTTTGCCACCTGCGAAATTTAAAAACTGACAAAATAAAATGTATAGTATTATAAAAAATAAATAAAAGTACTTACGCCTTGTAACGAGACAAGTCTCTAAGTATATGGAACATAATTATAGGTAGATCTCTAAAGGAATCCATATATATACTTTCGTAGAACCTAGTCATGCTTTGCTACCTACCATTACTCATAGCCAAGCTATTATACCAATCTATTTATTTTTTATGTTAATGAATGACGTGACGAGCTAACCGTTCGCCTGATGTTAACCGACATGGTTGCCCATATCAGTTGCAGTGTCACTCGGAACTCTAAAGTATAGTTTCGCGTGACGCTGTATCAGCAAAATCTAGTAAGATTACTAAACTGTGAGATCAGGTCATAAAGTCTCATTTGCAAGTAATTTCACTAGCTACAGTGCCCTTCAAACCGGAACACAGCAGTGCTTGCGCATTACTGCTTGGGGGCAGAATAACTGGCAAAGCGGTGGTACCTACCTAGACGAACTTTGCAGTAAAGCCTTGCCACCTAGTATAGTCTATTCGGCCAATTTCTTTTTTCTTTCTTTCTTTCTAAGTTTCTAATGTATAGAGCCATAGAATGGGGTTTTATTGGTGGTCTACTTGTTTCAGTACGTATTCATGCTACTGCGTCGATGGCTACACTGGCGTGCAGTGCCAGACCAACTGGGATGAGTGCTGGTCCGGCCCTTGTCAGAACGGAGGAACCTGTATCGACGGCATAGCTTCATACAACTGCTCGTGCCCTGAGGGGTTCATAGGTATGCAATGCCACAAAACTTGATTTTCTATTGTTAACTGGTTTCGTACAAGGACAAAATGTCTTCGATCAACTTCGAAGGTCACAAAGATCCGGTTTGGTACGGTCGTAGTATACAGTCCACATAAGTACATGCACCTGCATTTATACTCGTCTGTATTAAAGTTCGACATCTCCTCAGTTCGCACTTATCTCCTTAGCTTGTTCCTCGTACGTTTGTCAAACTCGTCTCAAGTGACAAGTCAATACTGTACGCTTATTGGTTGAGACAGCCTGATCATCATCAACAGGCAACTAACGAGCGTGTTTGGTCTGTCAAGTCTGGCAAGAATTTTTCAAACGTTTACGAGAACCCTGGGGAAAGTATTGCTTAGCTAAGTTGTATTTTAATAGACTTTAGTAAAGACGGGCGTTGTTGTACAGTGTAGTACGTATTAACTATAGCTATTATTAATGTTACTATTAAGGATACGCTCCACAGATTCACCGGTGCTATAATAATAATAGACAATAATCGTTTAACACCCCGTACCCTTAATTACCTTTTACCTTAAATTACAAATACACTGTTTTAGTAGCCATGCACCATAAATGAATAGAAATAAATAAAAACTCAAAATTTCACGTTTCTAGATGTAACGGTGGTCCTGCTTTGATTATATTGACTTGACCGGTCAGTATTATTATGTAATTATATAGATAAGACTAGCTGACCCGCCCCGCTTCGCACGGGCTATCTAAACCACCCACTCGAACACTCACGATAAATTGGCCCAGCCGTTCAGGGGCTTAGAGGCATACATACCTACACGCGTACAGAAAAAATATGTATCAATATGATAATTCCAGGCGAAAACTGCGAGACAAACTACAACGAATGCGAATCCAACCCTTGCCTCAACAACGGTACTTGCATAGATATGACCAACGGCTACGTGTGCTCTTGCGTGCCCGGCTTCTCTGGCCAGCATTGCGAACTAGACATAGCTGTCTGCAATACTACCGGAGAAATCAGGTGTTACAATGGCGGCCAGTGTATAGAAGGACCAGGGTTTAAATTTTACTGCAAGTGCTTACCAGGTATACAATAATGATTTATCCTCATAACACTGCACCGAATGACGTTCGGTTAATTCTTCTTTGTGCTTTGCAGGGTGGACAGGTCAAAAGTGCGATGATCAAATCGATGAATGCGAATCCAACCCATGCCAAAATGGTGGAGCTTGCATCGATGTTCATGCAGATTATATGTGCGCTTGTTCATTTGGTAAGGAGACTTTACATATTTTATCTTGTTGTTTTTCTTTATTTCTGTTAAAATGTTGAAGTTTTATTTTAAGCCAAGAAGGCTTTCAACTTCAGAGAAATTTGTATTTGACTAAATGGAGAGAAAACATAAAATATCAAACGTTCACAGGATTCACGGGCAAAAGCTGCGAGGTTCAAATCGAGTTCTGCGACGAGAACTCGTGTAGTAACAACGCGTTGTGTGTGGTGGAAGACGGAGTACGAGTGTGTTACTGCGTGCCAGACTTTCATGGCGAGCGGTGTGAGCTGCAGTACGATGAGTGTCTCCTCGGACCAAGGTACCTCAGGAGCTTAGTGTATTTAGCCACTGACTTTTTCATGGCATGTAGGTACTAAGTTAGATAGGTCTACAAAAAAGTCCATATAAAAGGCTGCCTGATGTAAATCAGAAATGCCAATAAACTACCACAGGGATACAGAACCCTGCATGTCTAATGAGTATACCGTCCATCATCATCATCATCAGCCTGTATCAGTCCACTGCTGGACATAGGCCTCTCCTAAAGAACGCCACTGGGCTCGGTCTTCAGCTCTTCCCATCCAATTACTGCCTGCAGCTTTTCGCAGGTCATCATAGCAGTATACCGTCCAATTAGTAAAAATACCAGCAGATCTCTGTTAACGAGAATTTTGATTCTGAATAAAAATGTGTCTGGCAAAGAGTAATTAAGCTAGAGATTGAAGAAACAAAAATTAGTAAGGGTACATCAATAAGCCTTCTGCATACAATTCAATTTTACAATACCTTTCCAGGTGCATGAATGGAGGCACGTGTATAGATGGAGTTGATAACTTCACCTGTTCCTGCCCTCCTAAGCTAACTGGCCCTCTATGTGAATGTCTAATACTGGACGATGTTAGTTACGATTGCGAATATGTCAGCCCCACTCCAGGTTCAACACAATCCGTCTTCACTACGATCTTATTTGAAGGATCGACAGATTTCATGTCTAATATCAGCAGCTATAACGAGAGTAAAGGCAAAACTGTGCTAACAACAGAAATCAATACCTTAACATCATTTGCAATGGTTACTACAGAAAACGAACCTGAAACTACAACTGACAATGCAATGACATCTGCAGGAGCCAATATTGAACCAGTAATAGTTGATACCACAACAGATACGGTTGTCACGGAAGAACTTACAAAACTACCTACGGATTCAGATGTTGGAACTGAGATAGCAACTGAATTGTCTTCTGGTACATTACCACTAGGTTCAACAATAACACTCGATACAACTACGGAAAGTGTAACTCTTAAAACCACAAAAGATTCTGTAACGGCAGCTACGTTGACGGACATTCCTGCGGAAATCACATCAACTCCGAGGACGGATTCTACAGACAAAATGTTCACAGATACTCCAACAGAACACGCAACAGATCTGGTGACTCCTCCAACTTTTTCGACGACAGAATCGATGGAGGCTTCTACAGGGGTCGATACTGGAACCCATGTGTACACGACCATACAATCAGAATGTACTGAATCAATTTGTAATAACCATGGAACTTGTAATAATTCTCCACATGGAATCCGAGTTAGTTTTTTTGTTCTTTTACGGCATTTTGTATTTATTTTATGGTTGTTTATACTGATTTCTATATTTTACAGTGTCACTGCATCTTTAACTACAGAGGTCGATTCTGCGATGAAAAGATTACAATAACATCAGCGGCTTTCGGTGGAAACTCATTTATAGCTCATAAGCTACAGAACACAACGTCAATAGAAATAGGATTCAACGCAAAAACACTTCTGTCAGAAGGACAGATAATGCACGTAGATATAGCTACAGGGGTATACATGCAGCTTTTTATAAGTCACGGACTGTTGAAGTTCAAGTTCTCGTGTGGGTACCAAACGATGCTTCTTAGTGAGTTAAAGACATTTGTCAATAAAGGGTACTCAATGCGCATTGAGACAAGGTAAGACACACAGGGTTGATTTCAAATAAGCTTGGTGCAGTGTTATTTTAGTAAACCAAGAGGTAATTTACTATTGCACATATTTTAGGCTTGACTTGTTCCCCAATGATCACCACTGCAACGCTACCCTTCGACTCAATGACACAGTTGCCATGAGTGGCGGCCAGATTGCCAACATCAGTGCTCTCGACCACAATACGACTCTATACTTGGGAAATTCGCCTGATATACAGGACTCAGAAGCCAAACCATTCATTGGATGCATCAAAGATTTGACAGTAAATATATATGTATCACTCGCTGTTCGTACATAATAATAATATGACAATTTTTTTTCAGTAAGGAAAGGAAGCGTGGTGGTCGAAAGGAAAATCATTGGCTAATTTTTGAGTGGACCCTTGTGACTCAGATATTTAACTTTTTTATAAAATAAAAGATCACATAATAGTTATTCAGAAAATAGGTTTATGACCCCCTACTCCCCAATTATATAAATAGCAGACGAAATGCGAAATGCTAAAAGCCAACGGTTTTTTTACACTAAACTCTAAATCACTCAGGTAAACGGAGAAGACCGCGAAGTTTTCGGTGGCGCGATCGAGGCGGGTGAAGTGTCGGAGTGCGTGTCTCTGGCATGCCTCTCCACGCCTTGTCTCAACGGAGGCAGCTGCACCGAGCGACGGGGCACTTACACCTGCTCTTGTGCTAATGGGTAACTTAATGTTATAGTTTCATTGGTTGACAGCTAATAAATGTAGTATATAGTAGTATAGTAAATGGCCCGACGACGACGACTGTACAAACTAGAAGGGAAAGTGTAGTGCCAACCATTAAGTCTCGTTCATCGTCCTCAGTTAGCAGAAAACATCTACTTTATAGCAATAATATTACCGGTCATCCAATTTTCTGGGTACCTACCTAATGATATTTAGGTAAACGAGTCCATGTTCCGACAGCTATATTTCAAGTGTTAAATTCTTATGTCCGTTTCAGTTGGACCGGAGTACATTGCAACCAGTCTGTATGCGAGCACAACCCGTGCCAGTCGGGAGGCAGTTGCGTTAAGCATCCCGGCAGTGGATTCCTATGCCTCTGTCCGTATGGAAAACATGGCATCTTTTGTGAATACAGTACGTATTATATAATAGTTTTTTTTTTTTTTCTCACACAACGCCATCTAGCCCCAAACTAAGCAAAGCTTGTGCTATGGGAACCAGATAACTGATACAATACTTAGATACTTTTTTGTTTGTAAATACATACATAGAATACAATATGACACCCAGACACAGAACAAACACTTATGTTCATCACACAAATGTTTGTCCTGAGTGGGAATCGAACCCACAACCCACAGTTCAGAAGGCAGGGCTACTACCAACTGAGCTATCGGGCCAGTCAATATTATATATTAGGTCTTTACCTATGAAATTGCCGTTTTGTTTGAAAAAAGTTAGAGTATTTTTTTTTCGAACTTATTTATTTCTTTTATTCAAAGTAATCACCCCTGCAATCAATGCATCTTTGCCAACGCTGTGGCAGTTTATGGATGCCCTTCTTGAAAAAATCAGCAGGACGGGAGACAACAAACTCTTCAAAGGCGTTTTGTACTGTCTCTCGGGAATTGAATTTTTTTCCCGCTAAAAAGTTGTCCAAATTTTGGAAAAAGTAATAGTCGGTAGGCGCAAGATCTGGTGAGTATGGCGGATGAGGGAGAGCTTCCAAACCCAACTCATGCAGCTTAGAGACGGTCTGTTGTGCAGTATGGGGTCGCGCGTTGTCGTGAAGTAGCAGTGGAGACGACCGATTGACCAAAGCTGGTTGCAGACGTGCGAGTTTCGCCATCATTGTGGTCAGTTCTTCAATGTACACATCTGCAGTAATGTTCTCGCCGTTTTGTAAAAAGCTATGATGAATCACACCAGCACTAGACCACCAAACTGTGACCATCACCTTTCTAGGGGTCATTTTTCGTTTTGCACATTGCTTTGGTACCGAACCAGGATCTAACCAACTTGCTGAGTGCTTTCGATTGTCAAAAAGAATCCATTTTTCGTCGCACGTAACAATTCGGTTCAAAATTCCTTCATTTCTGTGCCTGTTAAGCAGCGCAAGGCAAGTCTCGACGCGTACGTTGCGCTGGCGATCGTTAAGTTCGTAGGGCACCCATCTATCAAGCTTTTTTATCTTGCCAATCTGTCGCAAATGGACCAATATTGTTTTGATGCTAACATCAAAAGCTGCTGCCAGCTCAGCTGTAGATTGAGATTCATCAGCTTCCACAATCGCCTTTAATTCATCATTGTTGACCAAAGTTTCCGGACGACCACGAGGTTCATTTTTCAAGTCAAAATTCCCAGAACGGAACCGAGAAAACCAATAACGGGTTGTACGTTCGTTTGTACAGTTCTCTCCGTAAACGTCGTTGATGTTACGTGTCGTTTGTGCCGCGTTGGTGCCACGACGGAACTCATATTCCATAATTACACGAAATTTCAATGTATCCATTATGAGGAAAAATGTTGAAATGTAATGAAAATACAACGCTAATCAATAAACAAAATACTTATATTGTAAATAGAATGTCATATTTTTAAAACAAAATTAATTTGAATTTAGAATTCATAGCCAATCAAAACTTTTTTTTGTTTGAAAAAGTCTGTACTGCAATACGGCAATTTCATAGGTAAAGACCTATTATATACATTTTCAGATGGCAATCCCATCATTTTAACACTAAATTCCATGTACGAAGGATCATACCTAATCTTTCATTGTTACAGACGTAGAAATAACCCGGCCATCTCTCTCTCCAATCAGCACGGGCATATCTTCCTACCTGATGTATCCTCTATCACCTGCTGCCATGAACTCCGACCGGTTCGACCTTCGACTCCGGTTCCAAACTGCTGATATGGATCAGATATCTCTGCTTGCTTTTGTGGGACAGAACGGGAGGCACGATCCTCGGAGCCAACATCTGGCTCTGACGTTTGTGAAAGGGTATATTATGCTGACTTGGAATATGGGCAACGGTAAGAAGCCAATAACTAATCGAGGATATGCGGGTGTTTTATTGCAATATCAAATCTAAATTCAATACACTTTATTGTGTCTAAAATAATGTAATACCTTTTTACAACAAGAGAAACGAACTTAAGTAGTACCTTTCACTAGTTCCGCTTTTTCCTTAACACTTTTGCAAACGACGGTGCCATTTTCATCAACATCAAAAAGGTTCTCCTAGGACCTAGATTACAACTTCAGCAGGCGATTAAGTGCTGATAAAACTACTTTCGACTATTAGGTCCCCGACGCATTTTCACGTCGCGTGCGCTGAGCGGCCGGCGCGGTGGGCACGCCGTGCGAGTGTGGCGCCGCGGCCGCAGTGCCGGGCTCAATGTCGACGGGCGACAGAATGTCACTGGAAATGCGCCTGCTTCTGACACGAAAGTTACTCTCATGCCTTATCTGTACATAGGTAAGTAGGTATTTAGCCGTTTACGGCCCTATTTAAATGCGTATAAAGACAAATTGCCAGTTTTCACTATGACATTCACTATGGTTTTGCTACGTTTTACTGGCTATTGCGCTAAAGACATGTGATTGAACGTCCCTAGAAATGAGTGCTATAGCCGTTTACAATGGCTTCCGAGATTTTTCCGATCACTATATATTTGTATATCTGCAAAGATATTATAAATTCTAAACATTCACGAAAAATAAAGAAGAATAAGAAGAAGGAATGTCTCGTGTCTTTTTGTCTCTCAATGCCCATTATTGGCTTGGAGCAGGATCAGGTCAGGACACTCAGGGCGTAAAACTAATATGTGCGAAGTCGGTGTGGGTCTGGTCAAGTTAATTTAATCAAAGCAGAACCACCACTAAGCCTAATGGAATTAACACATCTCAGTTTTCCTGGGGTAAAACCTTCATGTAATAAATAATAAAATACAAAATGTTAAGGAAACTCTAATACTTATTCAACCGCACAAACCACTTAAACGCGGATTTTCCTTAATGTTGATTTACATTTCGGTGACAAAACAAGTTCTAATGATTCAACTGTTCCCTTATATAAAACACGGAGAGCGACGACAGCGAAAACAGTTGAAGTTCGTGTGTCTTAACTGAAACATCTGCTCTTCTTCATTTGAATTGAATTCATAATCATAAAAATGGTGAAAAATTACCGCTCCATGTTGCTGTTGGTCTGCGTCACCTTTCTGGTGATCATTTCCTCTCCACAAAATGCCGTTCAAGCCGACGTCCACATCGGCAGCTGCGTGTGGGGCGCTGTTAACTACACTTCAAATTGCAACGATGAGTGCAAAAGACGTGGTTACAAAGGAGGACATTGTGGAAGCTTTGCTAATGTCAATTGCTGGTGCGAAACATAGAGTATAATTATGAGGGGGTAAATCAAGCTTTATTTACTTGATATTATATACCCGAAATATGTTATACTCAATACATAAATATGAATTGACAATAAATATACTTATAATAAAGTCAAGTATTGAATACCGTTAAGAAAACGCGTGGTCAAATGAAATCAACTAAAATAAAATTCAAGAGAATATGCGCTGCACAACGAAAACATTACAGCCTCAAAACAAATTTTTGATATGCTTATAAACACGGAAATATGGTTTGCGCAATGCAGAATCGGCGATGAGATTGGTTTGAATTGGTTGTAGTTTAAAGCTCAATCTCTGCGTTTACCTGTAACCAAACTAATCAATGATTTACTCTTCGATCGAAGATGAAGAATGAAGACGCATCATTTTCTTTACTACACGACTTTTGTGCACACACATTTCCATAATGACTGAACCAATTTAGTTGTGGTTTTCAATTATATTTTTAGATAAACTGGTAGTAATTACCATTTTATTTAGGTATATTGGCTTCCAAACATAAGTGGTATGACAATTTGTTCATTGTTTTTATTGTTATTTTATTATTATTATTATTGATTTTGGCTTATTATTTTATTGGTGTTCAATAAAGTATTTTTATTGTATTACATTGCATTGTACTTCTTTGTAAGCACAGCTTACGTTTAACTAGTGTTTATTTTTTAACTCTGAATTCTTATGATATAGGTACCATCAATCACACAACTTAATAGCCCGTCATCTAAAATAATTTTCCAAGAGAAATAATAATATATTATATTATATAAATTATGTAATTAATTTACTATATTATTGTATCGCATAATATAAACTTAGGGTCCCGTAGATACACAGGTATTTAGCTTGAATTATAAACGAGAAACCCATTAGGTATATTATTTAAATATTTTGATAATTACCTTAGAGATAGGCCAATAACCTCAGAAGTAGGACTTTAGGAAAGTAGGACTTCAAAAGAACTATTCAATGACACGAGCGAAATTATTTTTTTATCTTCACATCAGATTGTATCGTAGGCACCTTTTAAATATATATTATAAAATGACGTTTATTTATTCTCGTACAATTTAAAACTTTAAATTACCCACATATTCATCGACACCCCACATGTTGAGCACCGGAGAAAAAAAACATGTTTTTTTCTCCTTTCTACCTATTAAACCCCAAAAACAACTATAATTTCTAAAAATTTCTTTATTTTGATTCTTCAAAACAGCTTCGTTTCGCCAGCGACACCAGCCAGTTATTAAATAGTTACCTACTTAGGTAATTACTTGCTTAGCTACCTATAATTTTATATTTTTTAACCTTGAGAAATCTCAAGGTTAAAAAAACTACATAAATTATCCTTATCCAAAATGTCTTGCATTATATTTAAACCTTAGATTAGAAGTTATATATATATATAGTTATAATGAGGCTGTAAAATATAAATAATGATAGAAGATCATGTATGAAAACTAGTGATGGTAGTGAAGGTGATTTCAATGGCCCTTGATGTCTTCTTACTCCAAATTCGGATCGATCCATACTTCTGCATCTTGGGACGCCTGAACGTAAAAGCGAAATACCACTTCGATATCCTGAAAACTACTAAGACCTACGAAGCTAAAAAAAGGTACGCGTATTCTTCTTGGGCACATAGACGCCCGTAATGTCTTGCCTTTAGAGATGGCCAAACTACTCATTCTTATTCCATCTGAGCTCCATTATTGAAATAACTTTTGAAACACAACTACATTAATAAATTTAATAGAAATTTTACCAGTTTGTATGTGTGATGTTCCCAGGAGGACACCCGTCCGAGGGCTTCCGCTCGCTGCCACACGACTTGCCGCTGCATAGCGGTTGGCGCGGGTGTATTTGGGAGGTGGGAGGACAGACGGTGGGTGCGGGGCGCGCGGTAGGGGGCCGGGGGGTGGGGCAGTGCGCCGTGCAGCAGTGCACAGCGCGCTCGTGCCACGCGCCGCGTGGGGTCTGCATACACTCGCCTGCTACCTATGGGTAAATGTCATTTGTTTATCAAAAACTGATAGCTGAGCAGAGAGTTGGCATTTGTTTTTATTTTGGTGTACTTTTTAGATAAAGGATAGCTAGCCAGTTTTGACAGCCTCTGTGGTGTGGTGGTTGAGAAAGTTGGCTCATAACCCGGGGGCGGCGGATTCGATTCCCACGACAGGACAAGTATTTGTGCACAAAAAAGGGCTAATGTATTCTTGCGCTAACTGGTTCTGTGTCTGGGTGCTGTGACATCATGGTCCTCGTAGTTCCTGGGTCCTTAGATACAGGGAATCCTAGTTAGTGTTCAGAATCTACGTATGCGTGTTGGGCGTTGTTATTATAATCTTAAAACTTAATAAGACGGCTTAAGTCAAGACAACTTCCGTTCTTCTTCCAGGTGTATTTGTAACGAAGGTTTCTTCGGGCCAACATGCTCCCACTATCAGAACCCATGCGACCGCAACGTCACCAAATGTCGTGGGCAGTGCATCGTGACCGCTGACAGTGAAGCCCAATGTGACTGTCCGTACGGGAAGACAGGAAGGGATTGTGATCAAGGTTAGTCTTCCACTGGTGTAAATGTCACATTTTTCAGAATACACTAATTTATGCAAAAAAAAATTCCATCTCCAGAAAATTTCTTTACATAAATAACGATTTCAGGTTTTACTATTACAGAAAATTACGGTGTTTTCAGCTAAACCACGACAACACCTGTTTTTCAGATTTACTTCCAACCGATGTCCTCTTCACGGGTCTTCGTTCATACCTTCTCCTGCATCCACGTACTATCTCCAGCATTAGTTTATCACTGGAAGCCGAAATCAAACCAGCAAAGGCACGGGGACTAGTGCTTTTTGTGGAGACGCCGCACTTTTACACGGCCTTGTCGCTCCAAGGGGGACTGTTGGAGTATCGGTGGACAGGTAACGTGGACCAACTGAATACATCATAGATGGATAAATAGTAGGAAATTTCTCTATAGGTGAAAAGTGTTTCCTCTTTGCAACGCTGCGTGCTGTTGTCGCAGATATTTGATCCCTTTTATTGCATTCGGCCTCTCATCTCAAACTATAGTGACATTTAAAAAATATTAGAAAAAAATAGATAAGGAAATGGTAAAATTTATAAGGACTAATTTATAAGCCTTCAAATTGTGGAAACTTAGTACCCATCATTATTTTTATCCAACAACGGCAAAACTAAAAGAAAGTGTTATGCTTTAGCAGTCCATGTATGCGTGTTTATATTTATGTTTGTTTTCTTTTACGGTCAAGCCATTCGTTATTATGGTTATGCAATATGCAATACCTATGTTACACACATCGGCACATTCAGCTGCCTGTTTTTTTTTTTGTTTTGATAGATTGTTTTTTCATTATAATTATCGTAGTCAGATTTTAATTTTCCAATTTTATCTTGTTTGTGTATAAGCTACCTTTATTACCAGACCGCGTGTCAGGTGTGACGTCTCTGGTCCGAAGTGGCGTGGTACTGTCGATGTCACAGTGGCATAGCGTGAAAGCTGGTCGCTACGGCAGCCGGCTCTATGTTTGGGTGGATGCGGCGCTTAGCACAGAAGCCATGTTAGCACACGCCTATCCTCATACTAGCAACAACGCTACCATTTACCTTGGTGAGTAGAATAACATTCAGACAGATGATCGAATTTATGCTTTTTTATATGTTAAGGAATGCCGTAATAGCTAACCGTTCGCCTGATGTTAAGCGATACGGCTGCCCATATCAGTGGCAGGCTCACTCGCACTCACTCACAGGGAACTCTAAATTATTAAGATTCGCGTGACCCCGCACTGCACACGTAATCCTGAGACATCAGCTCTCACAATCTAGTATAAGAATACTAGATTGTGAGATCAGGTCATAAAGTCATTCATCCAGTATCCACCATCATTTGCCCAGTAATTTTACTAGCTACAGTGCCCTTCAGTCCGGTCCTTACAGTGCTTACACACTACGGCTTGGCGGCAGAATAACTCGCAAAGCGATGGTACCTACCTAGACGAACTTTGAACACTACCACACAAATAAGATAATAAGAAAAAAAAGTTCAGAAAAAGTCCATTAAAAAGGAAATGTAATCTTCGGGACTTTTGTTCCATATTTCAGGAGGTGCTAAAGATTTGTCGACGCTTCCCTTTGACGCCATGTTTGGACCTCCAGAGTCTTACACTGGCTGCATTAGAAATCTTCACGTGAACAATATCCTGATTGTATTGGAACAGCAGAATATACAAGGTAAGTGTATGCGGAGGAGGTTTTCCTTTTGAAATGGTAGTATTCTTCCGGTTAATGGAAGGGTTAATAGGGTAGTTTTTGACTCTCACAGGATTCTGACAAAATGTGCTTTGTGAAGTGCGAAAGAGCCCACTATATAGAGAGGGTTACAGTGAGTGGAAATCTCGCATATTCCAGCTGCATCGCCATTGCAGCCGGATATCTTTGAAAGATTTATCCCTTGTCAGCAAAATATGTGTGGGGCAGTCTTTGGGGACTGCCGATAGAACTAAGTAACTTGTGGCATATTGCTCATATATGGGAAGCGTGCGGTGACGCTGATGCAAGTTTCACGTTTTTTGTTCAGCCAAAATGTGCACAAATGTATATTTGTGTACTTTTTTGTGTATACAGTATACATTAGCACATGGAAAGCGTTTGGTGATGATGACGTGGTTCCATGCTTTTTGTTCACCCAAAAAGTTCTCAAAGCGCCTAAAGAAGTTTTCACTTCAAAAACTTTAGCCCTGATCGATGATAACATTGATATCTCATCCCAATATTGCTTGACAGAGGGTCAGAACTTGGGAGACTGCGACGGCACCCCGTGTGGCGGCGAGGCTTGTGGCGGCGGCGTGTGTGTTATAGAAGCGGGGAGGGCTCGCTGTTCATGCAGCGGTTTGGGCGGGGGCAGCACCCGCTGTCGGCGCCATGCGGCTTGCTCACCCGCGCTGTGCAGTGCGCCGCGCGGGCATTGCGCCGCCGGCGGCTGCGTCTGCGCCTCTGGATACACCGGGTTCCACTGTGAACATAGTAAGCAAAACGGAACAAGCCTAACGAGATCAACGGAAAACTCTTTACTGCTTAACTCTAATTAGTATATAGAGTGTGCCAAAATAATGAGTCCTTAAGGATGTGTTATTATATTTAACATACCCTTAAGGTCTCCATCGACCCAATATTTAGATGATATTTATTTAAAAATTTAATTGTTTCGCTTTAACTAAAATATTTATATACTTACATTTTTAAACTGAATATTATTTATTTATATATATTCGTGATAATCACTTAATCACCTAGCCTAAGAAGAGCCACGAAAAGAGCGGATGCCTATTTCTATTGCTGTCTTACTCTCACTATTATTAATCAACAATCATTTATAAATTGCTTTCAGTTTAACTGCTTGTCCATTGGTAGAAACTGCTCGGCGCCACACTCCTATACTTAAAGGAGCTGGGATGATTATGTGGCGCCGAGCAGCTAGCACAGCTGTTTCAGTGGCGCCGATGATGGGTGTTGTTCCTTATTGTGAGGTATATTTGTTCCAGAGATCAACATAACAATCCCCCAGTTCGACGGCAGCGCCCTGCTGTCCCCGTGGCGCGCGGGGGCGCGGCGCGCCGGCGCGCAGCGGGCGCCGCGCTCGCGCCCGCACTACCTTGCGCTTAACTTCACTACACCGGAACCGGACGGACTGCTGCTGTGGGCTGATATGGTAACACATAACACAGATTCTAGATTAACACACGTTTGACAGCCTCTGTACGTGGAGCAGGTCGGCTCATGACCCGGAGGCGGTGGTTACGATTCCCGCTCCAGGATTAGCATTTGTGCACAAAAAAAGCGCAATTCCTTGTTTTGAGTCTGCTGAGTGTTATGGGACCATGGGCCTCGGTCCCTAGTTCCTGGGTCCCTAGTCACAGGGAATCCTAGATAGGATCCAGGTTCTATGCATGTGATCGTAGGGCGTTATTATTATATTATTTATTCGCATCCATTCTCGTTTTATTCAGATCACCCTATTGACTAGGACTATGTAGAGTTCGTATTATAGAACAAGGCGCTGTCGTCAAGTCTGTGTTCGAGTACATATAAATTCCATATTTATAAAATGAACAATTTATTAAAGAATAATTTGCTTAACGTATCAACGCCTAATTTCCACCTAAAGGAAATTGTCACTCACTCTAGTCTTTCACTCATAACCACCATTACTTATTTACAGGACAAAGACTACATTGGCATGGGTCTTGAAAACGGGTACCTCAGATTAGTGTGGTCGCTCCGTCACAACACCACACTGCAGGAGCTATCATCTCCAAGAGAGAACCACAGAGCTAGGGTTCTTTCAAGACTGGTTCCGACGGCTGGATACTTAGCTGATGGCGAATGGCATACTCTGGCCTTGAGGGTCGAGAGGAACAATATTAGTTTGGTGGTGGATACTGTGGTTTCTTATGTCGAGGAACCTGGGCTGGACGCTGTGTCGCAATATGACGATGTTGAGCTGTATATTGGTAAGATATCAATATTGAAAATTACATTTAATCCTGGTTCCTTTATTGGTAGAGAACGGCTTTACGCGTAATGAAATGGTTTTAACTTTATCTTAAACAATTTCAAATAGAGATGTTCTCGTTTTACTACAATTTTGGTTTACAATTATTGTAAAGTATGTGGCGGTTAGTATTCTGGAATTATTAGTGCGGTTCTTTTTATATGGTCTCGCTATAGAGTAGATCAAAACATTTTTTAAAGAAACTTTAAAAAAAAAATTTACAGTATCGACTACTTAACGTTAATCTACAGAGTAATTTTAATGTAAAATATATTTTTGACAGCCTCTGTAGTGTACCTAGTAGTTGAGCAGCTCGGGTCATAACGGGTTCAAATCTCGTTTATGATTCTTTTTATTCTTTAAGTACTTTACTTTTTCTTCTTGATTTATATATTTTTTAATTAATATTTATGTGGTTATGAAACGGCTGCTTCGAATTAATTACGCAGGACGAATGTTTAGGGCGCGTGTTAGATCTTTTGTTGAAATATCGTCTATTTTTAATGTAAGCATTTTATTTATAGGTGGCATAGCTGATGCAAGTGCGACAGCCAAGAAAATGTTCCCCCACAAGTTCAAGGGCTGCATCGATCAAATATCAACGAAGGAAAAGAGCTTCATAAGTAACTATACCGAGGTGTACAGTGAAAACATAAAGTCGTGTCAACTATTTCCCCCAACTTAGGTAACAAAATAAGCAAAAAAAATATAAATGTATTGCATTTTTGAATGGTAGATCGTATTTAACTAAAAATTAGATAATTTTTATACTTATTGGTCGCCTTAGGTTTCCAGACTTATTTTACCGAATTTATAAAGATTTTATGCTTTTCCTGTAGTAATTAGTCCAAACATTTGTGGTAATGTGTTCTTCATTAGTTAGGTTATAAAACTTCCAAGTATTTGACGTCTAGTATCAAAAGTTACTTAATCCAAAATCATACCGTTACTAAGAATTTGTAATTTTTTCAAGTATAGGTTTTTACTGAATGTTTCCGCAACCTTATTTTAACCATTAATAATTAAGCCGGGTGCAATACTATTAGTTATTCTGTGGTGGAAGTTACCGTTTTGACCACTATTTACCCACGTGTTCGATAGATAGAATACAATAATTTTAGTAGGTAAATGTGTTGATAATCATGTATTGTGTAAATGTCTCGTGTATTACGAATACGTGTCACGTGAAAATACTCATAGTACAAATGATTTCTAGTCTCTTTTTATAGGACCAAATGTCAGTATTAATTAGATAAATGTCTTACTAAATTAGGTTTTTTAAGTACTAATGTAGTCTTGTAATTAAATAATTATGTTTAATTCATGCCCGTCTTATGTTCTTATTTCTCCAGACTCCTTTTTTATTCCACCCTCTCATCTGCAAGCGTAGTAAGCTGTCCCTTAGAAATAAGGTGACGCTTTACAAAACTTGCGTTCGCCCCATTATGACCTACGCATCTGTCGCGTTTGCTCATACTCCCTCAGTACATCTGGATCGACTTCAGGTGATCCAGAACCGCTTTGTCCGCAAGGTGGTCGGGGCTCGCTGGTACCAGCGAAACTCCGACCTCCACTGCGATCTCGAACTCCCATCCATCCGTCAATTTATGAAGGATGCATCCCGCCGCTATTTTGATGCGGCACCTCATCACCCCAACCCTCTCGTAGTCAGAGCTTCAAACTACTGTACAGACACGACAGACTCGCCATCCCGTCGTCGCCGCCCGAGACACGTCTTGAGCGACCCGGATGATCCTATAGCAGCCGTAGTATCGGCTGCGCTAGGATCACCGGACCAGTCTAGCTCTTCTGGCTCAGGTACCGCTTTCGGCACCGGTATAGGATACCAGCGTAACACAATCAGACACCGACCCCGCCGGCGAGGTCGACGTACCCCCCGTAGGTTAGCTAGAACGGTCGCGACTTTCAATAGGGTCCACTCTTCCAGTGGACGTAGTCTTCTCGATCCTCTTATCCCGGCAACGGCCCAAGCCGAGGCTCGCACCCCAGGGGTGCCCTTGAGCTAGTTGCCTCCCACTTTTGACGGCTGGGCGCCCTAAGCGCCCGCCCTCCCGCCCGGTGACGCTGTAAAGGTCGATAGAGACCAACAGCATTAGCTCGTTCAAAAAAAAAAAAAAAAAAAAAAATCCTTTTTTATATCTTTCTTAAATAGGTATTATGAATAGTGGTGTAATTTTCACGTTTGTAAAAAGAAACATTCAATATACACAAAATATAGTTTTATTGATATATTCATGTTTAATAAATTGTATACATAATAACATCATCAAATATTATATTATAAACATATACATTTCGTTATACGTACTTATTTCAAACACAAATACAATATGAGATGTTATCCCCATTAAACATATCTCATTAGTCTATCGTTTAGTCAACAATGTGTAATATATTCAATTGGCATACATGTTCAGTTGCTAAACATGTCCTTACAAGAAGCTCGTGAACATCAGATTTATTTACATTTCAATATTAAAAGCGATGTACATTCACAAAGTCGTAGAATTCATTAGGCCTATTTACAAGTGGAATTAACTTGGAATGCTTGGCTGCAGTACAAAATTCAGCTTGCTTGTAGTGTTGTACAACATGTAAAAACTTAGGAACATCGATTCCCTCATTGACACTATTCAGATATATTTTCTAAAAATAAATATTATATTAAGCGATAAAGAATAAATAAATTGTTAATTGCACGTCGTTATTATAAAATTTTCAAAAAATTAAATAGTCCCTTTATAAGTGGGCGAGCTGTGCTCACGTGAGAAGATGCCGCGGTCAGTTCAGGCACCAAGTGATTCTCTTCTACGATATATATCTTAATAACAAATTTAAAGATCTTGATATAGAAAAAGTAACACGTATCCATTACCCTAGGAATGTTTCTGACAACAATAATAAACAATATAGAAAGAAAAGAATAAGCTAATCACAGAAGAGGTAAATATCATATATTTACGAAATATAATTATGTTTGTTGGTGCCTCGCGTAATCTCATTTATAAAACATTAACACCTAATGATACTGACGGAAGGAAGTTATAGGTCGATTGCATTAAGGCCTACGTAAATATGACAATAACATTCATATCATTTAATATGCATTATTGATGACATCAATTAGATCCACGAAACAACATTTAATTGTAGATAATAATTGATACTAAGAAACATCAATGTTTAAATGTATAATAATAATAATACCCCATACACGTATTTAATCTAATATACTGAATAAAGAATAATAATTAAATTCATTTTACTTATCTACAATGAAATTCGTTTAAAATTATTTTATAGAATAAAATTTAATCGGTTAACAATTTCGCTAATAATGTTATCAAAATAAAAAAAACGAACACCGAATAATATGATAGTCCCATTTTTGGATATACATTTTTGGATCGTAATAAATTAGCGAGAATTTCACAATTCCTTACTTTTATAACCGGGTGGTAACAATCTCGAAAATTCGTAGCGTCTAAAATTAAAACAAATTAATCTAAGTAACATAATTTTCATCGATAAAAGTCACGTTCTATTTAATAAAAACATTGTATGTAGTTTATCGACGATGCATTATATTAGGTACATTGAAATGATCAAATAAGCATTCGGAGTATAGCTGCGTACCATCGCACGCGGAGTGCGCCCGCGGCGCCGCACTGGGTCACCGCGCGAACGGAAGCTTCGAATCATCTCTACAAACAAAGCTTTACTTGTAAAATCAGTCTCATTCGCATAAGGAAGTGATCACAGCACGCACACTGGAAACTCGTTGCAGAGCGAGGAGCCACGTCCCTCCTAACGAAACTATAATAGAGCACCTCGTTCGCTAACCTCTTACTATTAAAAACTGAGAGAAAGTGATTAAAACATGCAACAGACAATTCGATTACATAAAACTATTAAACAAAGCACCGGGCCGCGGATAGACCGAAACATCGGAAGTACGTTCGATATCACTAAACGAATTTTTCAACCTCGCGCCAGATTGAGGCGCTCGAACAAAAATTTCATTCCAACGAAATTAAAGGCGGAGACTAGATTACGAAAAACTGTAAGTTTAGATCGAACACGCGAGAGTCGACACACGCGAAGGTTTCATCGCTGCAGTAACGTATGGCCTCACCCCGGGGGCCGCGAGTACAGGAGCAACCGTGGAGGGGCTAGAGGCAGGCGAGGGCGCGGGGGCGCGCCGCCGCCAGCGCGCGTCAGGGCTGCTGGTCCACGAGGAGGCGCTCGAGGAGGACGGCGACCAGCACGGCGAGGAGGACGAAGCCAGCGGCCAGCAGCAGCGCGAGGTGGCGCGGCTGCAGGGCACGCGGGGGGCGCGGCGCGCGGCGCGCGCGGGGCGCGGCGGCGGCGGCGGCGGGCACGGCGAGGCGCGCGGGGGCGGACCACGCGCCCGCCAGCCCGCCGCGCACGGCGCACACGCGCACCAGGTACTCCGCGCCCGCCTCCAGCTCCTCCAGCGCGCACGCCGGCTCCGCGCCCGCGTACACCTGCGCGCACGCACACGGCTCGTCAACTAATTCATTTGTTCCTGTTTTTGTGCAGTTTGATTTTGTTGGCAACACTGACTGGCGTGCATATATTGGACGAGGTGAGTGAGGCAGTAGAACAGGAAAAACAATCGGTCTCGGGGGCTAGTGTGCATGTAGACAACGTCATTGACTAGTGGGTAAAACTGCGTACTGCTGAATGATTAACTAAACAGTTGCAAGTCAAGCTTGAATTTTCGTGTTATAACGACGGGAACATTCACTAAGCGTAGTGTATAGCAAAATATAAAATAAAATTAATAAAATACTGTGACTAATGATGTGTGATACTGTGAATAATGATGTAAATAAAATGGATAAAAAGTCTCACAAAGTGGGAACAAAAGAAAAATTAGGCAAATTAATTTGTACCTGTTTGAAAACGGCGTCCTTGAGTCGGGCGCACTGCAGCACGTACTCTGCATCCTCTATGGCATCCCAGGCGGCCTCCGCGCGGCGCGGCGCGGGCAACGAGAGGGCGGGGGCGCGCGGCGCGGGGGGCGGGGCGGCCAGCGTGCGCGCGCTCGTCGCGTCCGCCCACGCGCCGCGCCCGCCGCGCTCGTCGCTCGCGCGGATCCGGAACTGGTACTCCGTGTTCTCGCGCAGCTTCTTCACCTTGCAGCTGCGCGCCGAGCCGCGGTACACGGGCCGGAACTCGCGCGCGTCCGCCGCCCGCATCTCCACGCAGTACTGCGCGCCCTCGCCGCCGCTCGCCTCCCACTCGAGCCGCACGTGGTTGTGCGCAGGCGCGGAGACGCGCAGTTGCGGCGGCGCAGGCGGTGGCGGCCGCGTGGCCGCTCGCGCCTCTTCCGACCACTCGCCCAGTCCCAGTTCGTTGAGGGCAGCCACGCGCACGCGGTACACCGTGTCGGGCTCCAGCCCCTCCACCAGCCGCTCGGCTGCCGGGCCCTCCGTCTCGAACGCGGCGTCATCCACCTGTACGCGGTACCGCAACACGTCCGCGCCGTGCGCTGCCGGTGCGCGCCACTGCAGCCGTAGCGACGCCGCCGTGGCCTCGTGCCGCAGCGCGTACGGCGCGGCGGGCGGCGCGCGCGGGGTTAGTAGGTCGCGCACGCCGGAGAAAGCACCGCGGCCGGCCGCATTGCGCGCGCACACTCGGAAGAAGTACGGCGAGAAGGGCGTCAGGTCGCCGACCACACAGGTGGTGTCGGCGCCGCGATATACCTCCGCATAAGCATCGTCCACGCTCGAGCTCATCTCGAGCCGGTAATCCAGCACGGGCGCGCCGTTGTCCGCGGGCGGCGACCACTCTAGCGTTGCGGAGCGCGGTGATGTGGCGCTGGCGGTTGGAGGAGCGGGTGCGTCGGGCGGCGCCGGCGGGGTGGAAAACGCGAGCGCGGGCGAGGCGGGTCCGGCACCGACCGCGTTGACCGCGATCACCCACAGGCGGTACTCGCGGCCGGGCAGCAGGTCGCGCACGGCGCACTCGGCGGCGGCGCCGGAGTACGCGAGCCGCACCGCGCCTGCGCCCGCCGCGTCCGCCACCTCCACGCGGTACTCGGCGAGCGGCGCGCCGCCGGAGCACTCGGGCGCCCGCCACCGCACGGCGAGCTGCGTGGCGCGCGGCGGCCCGGCCGGCTCGGGGACGCCGCACGCGCCCGGCGCCGCGGTCTCGGTGGCGACGCGCTCGGCCGGCGACCAGTCACTCTCGCCAGCCACGTTGGCGCAGCGCACGCGCGCGAGGTACGCGAGCCCGGGCCGCAGACGGTCACAGTGCGCCTCGCGTTCGGGCCCGCGGTACGCCTGCCGGTAGCCCTCGCCCGCGTCCAGCTCTAGTGTGTAGTCCTCGACGGCGGCACCGCCGTCCTCCGCGGGTGGCTCCCAGCGCAGGCGGAAGGCGCGCGAGTGGATCTTGCCGCGAGGCGCGGGCCGACCTGGCGCGGCAGGCCGCTCAGGCAGCGTGCGGTACGCCACCTCAGCGGACCAGGCGCCCTGCCCGTCCGCGGTCTCGCACCGCAGCCGGAACCGGTAGTCGGTGGCGCGGCGCAGGCCGGTGCACACGTGCGCGGCGTCCGCGCCCGCGTACACGGGTAGGAAGCCGTGGCCTCGCGCCGCGTCGTCCATCTGCAGCGTGAACTCCTCGTCGGCGCGGCGGTCCCACGCGAGCGCGAGCGAGTCGCTGGTGGCGACGGCGAGGCGCGGCGGCTCGGGCGCGGGCGGCGGCGAGCCCGCGGTCCACACGACCGTCTCCTCGCTCCACTCGCCGCGGCCGCACTCGTTGACGGCGGCGACGCGAAACCGGTACCGGGTCTGCGGGCGCAGGCCGCTCGCCGTGTGCTGCTTGGTGCGCGGCCGCGTGAGCTCGGCGAACCCCTCGCCCTCGTCCATCTCGAGCGTGTAGTGCGAGATGCGCGCGCCGTTGTCCGCGGCGGCGCCCCAGCGCAGCAGTACGGAGGAGCGCAGGCGCTGCGCGACTCGCGGGGCGGGCGGCGCGGCGGGCGGGGCGGGGGGCGCCCGGAAGGTGGCCACCTCGCTCGCCGGCCCGGTGGTCTCGCCCGCGCGGACCTGCAGGCACACCGAGTACTGGCACCCGGGACGCAGGTCGCGCACCCTGCACAATACCAAACGGTCTAGTTAGTAATTGCCGACTGCACTGCGGGTCGGAGGTGTATCGTCGGGCGAAGGTGGGATACTTGCCGGCATGAGAGCGAGGACCCGCTGTAGATGGCCTTGTACCGCCCCCGGTCGCCCAGGAGCAGTTCGTATGTAAGCTCGATGTTGGGAAGCGCCACGCCGTCCGGCAGAGGGGAGTTCCATTGTACTAGCGCACTCGTCGGAGTGATGTCACTAACCTGAACAATGGACATCACACGGTTAATTTAAATGGCTAAGAGAAACAAAATAACAGGACAGTATTAAATATATGTTGATAATTGAAGCAAACTAAATGGCTAATTTAGGTGGAAATGCGAAAACAATCCTTTTATAGTTTGGTATTAATTATTTATCAAACATTAAATTATTTTGATTGTTAATACGTCATAATGGCAATTATTAACAGTAAAGTGATACTGAATGAGTCAAAAGCAATCAGACTTTGATTCTACCTTATTTATATTATTTATAAAAGTAGAATATAGATTGTAACATGACACTGGCTAAATACAACAAACTCGCCGAGCGAAACATAAAGCTAAACAGCTACAGAAGTGAAGGAGGACTCACTTGCGGCGTCCTGGTGGCGGCGAGCAAGTCCAGCTGCGCCTGCGTGTCGTCGTCGTCTCCGTGCACGGAGGCGCCGGCCGAGGAGCCTTCGCCTTCGGACCACGCGCCCGAAGAGGCACCGCCACTGCCACCGCCGCGGCCATTCACCTCTTTGCGCGGCGACAGTGACGGCGTACTCGCACCGGAATTCGTTTCTGGAAGTAATCATTTGTAAGAATAAGCCTACAAATAAGAAAAAGTCTTTTAATTTTTTATAGTCACAGCATTTGACCACTTTCCCATCTCATGGAAATTGATGATGCAGTCTGTGATGGTGCATGCTTGCCTAGAAGTTACCTGTTTACTCTTTACTTAAAGACTCCTTTTTAATTTTTCATAGTCACAGCATTTGACCACTTTCCCATCTCATGGAAATTGATGATGCAGTCTGTGATGGTGCATGCTTGCCTAGAAGTTACCTGTTTACTCTTTACTTAAAGACTCCTATTGTACTGTAACTAATTGCTCTGGAAATCTTGAAATGGAAATTTGCCTACGCATGGAACACTTTGCCGGCATCCTTGTTTCCAGCTAACTATATATGCTACTCTAGTATAATTCTTAAATCAAACGAGTGATCATCTGTACCAATGTTAGGGAGTATTTATCTTCATATTCTGTGATTTTATTAATAAATTTATATTAAAAAACGGATATTGTAGTATACAAATATATATAAATATGGGTGGACATTTCACACAACACACTAACTATATATATACAGCTAGATATATATATATATATATATATATAACAAAGCAAAGCTTGTACTATGGGAACCAGATACCTGATAGAATTTCTTATACTTTTTTTTCGTAAATATATACGTATGTTACAATATAAAACCCAAACACAAAACAAACATTGATGTTCATCACACAAATGTTTCTCCTGGGTGGAAATCGAACCCATAACCCACAGTTCAGAAGGCAGGGACCCTACCAACTGAGCTATCAGGGCAGTCAAATAATAGCTAGAATAATAGCCTGATAAAAAAAACAAGTCAAATAATAGTTAAAAAGCATGACGGCGGCTACGTCCAGTTATAAACTCTATGCACAGCGATCGAGCACCGTAATTTACCCTGTGGCATTAAATTTATTACAGTGGCAGCACCGGCAACTGTCATGGCGCCCCTACCTGTCTGGCTATATAAAGGGATCGATTGGTGTGCTACGGATCATTCTTGTTCCAGACACGGCGCGGTGTGGACGTGCTGAAGGCCTATAGTTATATAGGTTGCAACCAACCTACCCACAACACGTTCCTGCCCACATCAGAAGTGGGATTGCCCAATGCTCATTTCTACATCACTCTTCAAGCAACGCGAAACGTGACGTGACGTGACGTGAATGATGACGTGACGGCGGGTGATACTAATATCAAATTTAGTTGCAGGGTTAACCCAAACCAGTGAAAAAAAAAAAATGGAAAAAAAGTAACGATTCGTTTTTTTCGAGAAAAAAAAGAGAATGTAAAAATGATGACAAGAAAAATGTGTCTGAATGCTAAAGGGATATCTATCCGGCCTAGCACTAATTGGTCCATTAAAAAAAATGTAGGAATGATGATTTTTGGTTGCTAAAGGGATATCTATCCGGTTAGCATTACTCGGTCCATTTTTTTATAAATGAAGGTATACTAATGGTCCTGAAGGGTTAACCCTGACGATGACTGGAAGGTTAAAATACTTTTGACTAATCAAATTGAAAACTAATGTTTTGACTTTGACTTAGACTCCAAGTTTAACTCCATTTAATTGTCAGGATGAACGAGCAATTACACTGATACTTATGTCCCTCACCAGGTACAAAGTGAAGCTAAGCGTACGAGGACGTACGCACGTCAGTATGGCCGTGACGGCGGCTACGTCCAGTTATAAACTCTATGCACAGCGATCGAGCACCGTAATTTACCCTGTGGCATTAAATTTATTACAGTGGCAGCACCGGCAACTGTCATGGCGCCCCTACCTGTCTGGCTATATAAAGGGATCGATTGGTGTGCTACGGATCATTCTTGTTCCAGACACGGCGCGGTGTGGACGTGCTGAAGGCCTATAGTTATATAGGTTGCAACCAACCTACCCACAACACGTTCCTGCCCACATATATATGTCGGCGGCAACCCATCTGGCTATAAAAAGGGACCGCTCGGTGTACTACGAACATTCTTGTTCCGGACACGGCGCTGTGTGGACAAGCTGAAGGCCTATAGTTATATAGGTTGCAACCTACGCACAACCCGGCTGCCCACAAGCATATAAAATTGTCCCCAGTTTGTGGTGGGTTTCTTTGTAAGCTTGTGAACTACCAATATGATGTAAAAAATAGTAATAATTACCAATTCCATTATTCCTAGTGGTATGCTGTTTCCTTTCCAGCTTCTGCTTAAGTTTTGAATAAACGCGTTGTGTGCGCTCATCCTTTTGATACACAGGGGGAGGTGGGGAATGTTGCATATGGTGTTGTGGCACGTGGAAATGGGGGTACCCGCCGCCGTAGTAATGCTGCGGCCCACCTGCACCATTAGTTGGTGCCTGAGGAATAAAATTATAAATAAATAAGTGTAGTGTAGGTATTAAATACTCACAAGGATACATTAATTGAATGTGCACAATCACTCTGGCCAGGTTGACAGCTCCAGGCTAACCGTTTATCAATGTACCCTCACATAGGTACATAACATGCCTTCCCTTTGAGATAGGTCCACAACACTTTCACATAATATGTCTATTTACTTTTATTGCATATAAATCAGACAGGCACTGGTGGTAGACAAAATTGCCTTTTCCCTGTTTTACCCACTACAAGTAGAGTAAACTGGGAAAAGACAATTATGTTTACTGCCCGTGCTGCCAACGCTAGTGGATGCTACAGTTACTCACATAATTTCCAAAAATTACCCTAATATATATAATATATATATTTGTTTATTATTATTGTTATTCTTTACATCAATCTTGTCTAGCATTTTACCACACTCACCTGATGGGAAGTGACGATGCGATCGAAGGTGTAGCATGCTAGCCAAGAAAATTAAATATTGGTGGAAATGAAAGACCTTAAATAAAAGATACTTATTCTTATTCTATGTGGGGATGGTCAGGCCCACACTAACATCCTGCTTGGAGCCCCCTGCCAATATCTACATTGAATATATGGACAAATGAAATTGGACAATAAATATATAAATAGGTTTTATACCTTCAATAGAACATTTTCGCTAATTCTATTTTTATTATTTATTATTGTCAGGAAAAGGTTTTAATGAAAGAAAAAATTTAAAAGGATGAGCGGTAAATTAGAAACTCTCACCACGCAGGTGAAATCGCGGGGCACAGCTAGTACAGTATAAATAAAACAATGATCAAAAAGGGTGGCTTCAGCATTGTGCAGAAAGCCACTTTCATTTATATAATTTGGTTTTATTAAGAACTACCAAATTTATATTTATCAGAGGCCAGGCAAAAACATTTGGAGATAACAAAGACAATATTGAATTCAAACATGAACACACAATAATTATAAACAAATGTAGGTAGTTATTACCTATATATAAAAGTGAAACCTGTACCAGCAGAACATATTCACCTTTTCATTTCCTTTTTGAAGGGGATTATCTCCATTACCATGCTCAAAATTGCTCATTTTAGTTTTTCAGTGTGGATTTCGCGATTTCAAGTAACGTCACTGCTACCGTGCCACGTACAAGCTAAAGCCAACTGCTCGTTTCTGATAACGCAACCAACAATCACACACCGCATGTGGCAGGTATATAATGTCGCCACGATCAGATTACCAATACACAAGTAAAAAAGCTATTCGCCAAATAGCTCACTCAATATAGTAGGATTATCCAAAATTACACGTGCAAGCCGACGATCGACGAAGTATGCGTTTATATAAAACAAGAAAACGATCAATACTAAATACTTAAACGTAGTATTTGTACAGACGGTGGGCTGGAATCGAACACAGGCCGCCGACGTCTAAACTTGTTTACACCAAATATTCAATAAAGCGGTCATGGAACAAAGATATAAAGTGTAGTAAGTTTGGCTCAACATATTAAGATTAACTTCTTTCCTTTTATTTTAACGAAGATGAATAATCAGTTAAACTGAATTTTAGCTAGTGGCTTCCATAATTTGTGGTGGCTTCTACGGCAATTTTTCACCACAACGAGCACGTTTTAAGTTTACCTTGATTTGTGTTGTTTTAATAATTATGAAAAAACAATGAGTATGTACGTAATACGTGTGTATTTGAAAGCGGTTATTTGTGTATTTGTTTATAATTTATATATTTTATTTGATAATCTTTTTTTTTTTTTACTAGTATTGATTTTAAGCGCTGTTTGGCGTTATCTGTCATTGTCGAATGCTCGGTACAAAATGAAAATGTAATACATACGTTTAGATTATAATTATGTGGATCTTTATATCTTTGAGTTATTTAGATTATTTATTAGAAGTCTGAATAATATTGGACTATAAAAATATTTATATAATCGCAGTGTTATGTATTTTTTTTTTTTTTTCATGTCGATCACATAAATTGACATTTAATTTAAGGTTTGTTTGAGAATGTCAATTTTTTTTTAATTTAGGGTTTAATAAAGTAACTAGCATTTAGTAATATTAAAATAATCTATTCTAGACCAAAGATTAGGATTAAATTTTAACATCTTATCAAAACATCTAACTTATAAAACATCCCAATACTAACTACTTCTCACAAATTAGAATACAGTAGGATTATAGTATAGGCCCGTGAATTGCCGCACACTCGGAATGCAAGAATGGTAGTGACCACGCCAATGGGAGGTTACATGAGCCTACATAAATATCTACGAAAATATTTTATTTGTATGCACGAGCCATGTACTTCACATGTCCAGCCAGACCAGAGCCTATAAGATTTCTTTAAGGCAGTTAATCAATACTTAGGTACTATTCACCTCTACACTTTGAAGACTACAATGAAATGTTTTACGCAGGCTTTTCACCCATCATCAGCATTATTATCATCAATCATCATCAGCATTATTATAAGCACGTCCACTGCTCAACATAGGCCTCCCCCATAGAGCGTCACTTTGAGCGGCTGCTTGCCTCCTGCATCAAACTGCTCCACGCAGTTTTGACCAGCACCCCTACTGCGTAACCATTCTGGGAATCGGCTTCGCCTGCCATCCTGCATGCGCCAATTAACAAGTCCACGAGTGCGAGCAAGAGAGAACACGATTACGATCTCCACCAGACTTACGCGGTAAGGCCCCAGATCGTCAGTCCACCTAGCAAGGGGCCGGCTTACGCTGCGGCTTATCACCCGCTGATAGTAAAAGTATGTTTAAGCAAAACACCACTTACGTAATGGTGAGGCGGCTGATGGTGCGGCGGTGGTTGGTGGTGCGGCGGCGGCTGGTGGTGCGGCTGGTGATGGGGCCCGTGGTGCGGGTGCGGCTGCGCGTGCTGGTGCACCAGGTAGTGCCGCATATTGTCGTCCATCACTGGGGGCATCATGGGCGGCATCATCGTGGCGGACGTCACTACTGGCATGCCTCCTGAAAAAATATGAGAACATACTCTGAATACCAAAGAATATAATTACTCTCTAAATACCTATTATAAGATTTACAGTATACTTTTTTTTTGTTTTTGTTTTGACTCCACACTTTTGTGTATTTAACCAGTGTCAAGTAATTAATAATTTCTCAAGTAAATTAATATTATACATATGTGTCAAGTCAAGTCACAGTCCAAGTCAACAAGTCAAGTCATAGTCTGGTCAAGTCATTCTAGTAAAATGGTGGCAACTTTACTAGAAGCTTCTATGGAGTTTTGGAAACAACACGAAAAGAAACGCTTCACCATCATTATACCACTTTCCCACACTCATGCCTGTATTCCAGGACTTAACGAATAAAATGCCGCCAATTTTATGCACTAACACTGAAAATAACACAAATTTTGGAAAATATTACAATGCGGTGACACGATCTTTTTTTCCCGCTGAAACTCTACAGTATACTTGGAATTGAATATCTAATACGTATTATAGTATACAGTATTATTTTAGTTAGGTCACGGAATATGACAGTAGGTACCACCGAAGGTACCACCAGGGTTAGATAAAAAGGTGGCCATTTTGTTGGTCTTATATTGACTGGCCTGATAGCTCAGTTGGTAATAGCTCTGCCTTCTGAACTATAGGTAGTGGGTTCGATGCCCACCCAGAACAAAGATTTGTGTGATGAACATCGATGTTTATTCTGTGTCTGGGTGTTATATTCTATTCTATGTATGTATTTACAAACAAAAAGTATCTAAGTATCGTATCAGTTATCTCTTGCCTTTGTGTTTCTATCAGTCGCAATCGAGATTATTTAATATTGTTAACACATTTAAACATGACAGATCAGACCCAATGCGTTACATTTTATCACTAATTAGGACCTAACAATAGGTAAGGATATCTAGAAAATAATTTATTTAAGTAGATATTTATGTCAATTATATCAATCAATCAATCCTATCTTTATTTCGTAATAGATTATGTGAATAAACTACCTAAGTACCTACAAGATAATTATAGGTACTCGAAAACTGCGAATAAATAGGTATTCAACAACATAATTCTCATACCTCGAATTTATGTCATATAACATAGTTTACCTAAATGAGTTAGGTAAGAGTAATTATATAAGTACTTATTATGTATCTCAAAGCTTACGGGCACTAAGTATATAATTTATGTACCTTCTTAACTAGGTGTAAACCCCGTGAACACGTATATAAGTATTAGACAAACCTATACTTAACTGTTGTTGCACAAAAATTATTCAGATTTGACTCTACCGAACGCCTTATATCAGGCAGGCTCATCCCTTTTTAGCATAGGTTAAACTATATTTTCTAAATTGTATTACTATACCTACCTATATACTTAATACAAGTAACTAAAAAAGTACCTACAACATTGTTAAAGCCGGTCTTAGTTGCCGGATTAGCTGTTATGAGATTTAACTTGCGAAAAAGAACATTGAAAGAACGTGCCTTATTATGTTTGTTTACATTTTAAATTCTTCATAATTATGATAACACAATATCAGAAGAAAAATAACAACTAGCATAAATATACATATAATTTACCTACCTACATTTAGTGAATGAGACAATCAACTGATAATGATTAGAGATAATGAATCCCATTCAGAAGATTGTGGAGCAGTTGGTTTTTATTAAATTAAATTTGAATTTAAATTGATCTTTATAGATAAAGATGTTGCTGTCGCATCAGGTTATTTGCAGGTTATTTGTTTCACAGGCACCTATTCTTAACAGAAAACAATTCCTTAAGCCTAAAATACACTTTAATTGGTTTTCTCTAACTCTCCTCGACTAACGCCAGAGAATTTTCCTCTATGAATGGGGTACCCGAACATTACAGCGCTACTCACAGCCTGGGCAGGAGCGCCGTTTGTTCCGCTACGTAACTTTGCACTTGTGTTGAATGAACGTGTTTTGATTATTCGTAGAAATCCCGCTTTCGGGATCATCCGTTTTTGTAGACGTAAGCAAAGCGCTGGCTGCCGGCGGAAACGTGCCGTACAGTTTGAACTCGCAACGCAACCGACCGCAGCCTCTTGAGCAACATGCGCTACGAATCCCACGAGAGCCTTGAAGTTCTTTGTTTCGAGTAAAAGGGATTTTCCCTGTTTTAATTCGCTTTGATTACTTAACTTTCTGCCACAACCACTAATTTTACGCGGTTTGCTCTGCTTTTATGTTTGGGCAATAAGTTTTAATATCTGAGACTGGAGCGCTACAATATAGGCCATAGTTATTATGTTACCTACAAAAGCTAAGAATTCTGCCGTTCTGCGTCATCCCATCAATCCAATGTTTCCATTGCTGCGACACTTCTCTCACAGGGAGAGATTATTATGCCATAATCACAAAATAAGTAATAGTAATAGCACAAGTCCTCGAATTTTAGTCCTTAAACATACCGATTTCTTTACAATGTTTTCTCTTAACCGTTGTAAGAGTGAGTGCATAATTTTGCAATTTCACGGGTAACAAACAATTCGCTTTACACATAAACATATCATAGCAAGTTTTGTAATACTTAAAATTTGTCTAGTGTTGATAAATGACGTGCCTTGGCTAGTCGTTCGCCGCGATTCATAAATATAGTTTTAATAACTTAAGCAACTACTCAAAATGTAATTATTGCTTAAGATTCTTGTTTTCGCTTATGATATTCACGTCAGCGAGATGCTGACAGTACGTTTATTAATTTTAAACATTTATTACAGTGTTATAGAGGTGGTTCCTCGTAACTTGGGTTGTGATACTAGTGTATTTTAAATAAAACCACTGAATAATACACACAAATATATTTTGTTTGCTAACTTACACCTATGTAAAAATGCGTCAAACGATAGCGTGCGCCTTAAGCGACATCTAGTAAGACAGCGTTGAACTTTTTAAAACAAAATCAAAGTGATTCCTCAACAACAGTTTTATAATGTTTATAAGTAAAGTCAATAGCGACTAATGTCATATAACTCGTTATAAAGGTTGTAAAGTGTTTTGTGCACTAGGCACTAGCGGTAGTGTCGGCTGTACAACTGGAATTGCGGCGATAACTAGTAATTTGTTTCTGACGAGTTGCGACCGAGGAATGATAGTGTGGCTCCAGTTTTATTTACGAGCAAAATTACTGAGCTATTTGCTATAATCGTAAACTTAACAAAAGTAGAACATAAAGTTTACATTCCAAGAACTACCTAGTATTTAGTTATGTGCACTAAAACTTCATTAACCCATAAACCGTCGAAGTTTTTTAAATTGTTCGATAATTGCATTGAGGAAAAAGACTACAAAGCCTACAAAGCGAAACAATTTGTGTAGTTATTTTCCACAAAGAGTTTTATTTTCCTTTTCTTATCGAAATAACAATTATACACGCTTGTAAGCAGCCGTGGTTAATTGAAGCCAATTTCCGGATGCATGAGAACTGTGAATTAATTCCTCAATATACCAAGTCGACAGAAAATAGAACAGTATTATACCAAAAATGCACCACTCCTTCATTTTTCCATCCCATTGAGTACGTAAAGTATGTTATTAAAAAAAAACGAGTGTACTTTAGACCACACGACTGAAGTAAAACTTCTTTAGCTCCATCTATCGGCCGGTATAACTTTGTTTTTGCTTTTTTTAATGTTAATGTTTCATCTTGACAATTGTAAATTGTCATTTCATTGGACATACCAACATAACTATACAATTTTTTTACCTTGTTATATTAACAATGGCGTGACTGCGTGAACTAACTTCAACTTCCGTTTGCCTCGCATTCACCAACTTACTCCCGAAGTCAGCGTGCGTAAAGAAATTTCACTTCAAAAACATCCAAGCTGTAACCCATGAACATGCGCCAGGCTGGCCAGTACGGGTATTCTTATGAATACTTTATCGGTGGGAACATAAGTGATGGATTAAACCTGGAAAAACAGTTACCGTATTCAGGCAGCTGCACGGTGCACATGTGCGCGTGCTGTGGATGCTGCTGCGGGTGCGGGCACATCTCCTGCGGGACGTAGTACTGCTCGGGCGGGTAGTACTCGCCGTAATAGGGGTCTGCGCCGCCGCCGCCACCGCCCTCTGCGACGCCCACGCCCACCATGGCGGGGTCTAGCAGCGCATGGCCTGGAGCCAGCGCCGCCTCCGACCGTACAGCTCCTCAACTCAGTCTGGAACAATGGAAATATTTTTATTAGCGTTATTGTTCGGTGACCTTCCAGCCAAGCCCAAGTGACTGACTGAACCAATAAATACTACGTGAGACGAGGTGCACGATATTTTTTTGGTTAGGCCAGGTCGCAGATTATACTAGTAGCTAGGATCTATAGTAGATAGGAGTACAGACTGCGGTTAATCGGGAATTGGGTGGATAGAAAGATAAGGAACGGCAAAGAAAATTATAACTATTCGGAAATAGTTTTGGTTAAATAAATATATCAAACACGTATAGGTCTGTGTTGCTAGACAAAATCGTGTAGTCTAGATAGCCAATTCTAAGAAGTGGATACATTAGTAGCTTGTTGCACAAGACTCATCACGGCGATACCACATCCGCGTGAGGCGTCGTGACCGTATTTGCCTTTTAAATGGGGGGTACTGTCGGCCTCCTCACGAGTCTGCGTGGATGCGCTCGCGTCGCCTATAACTGTGTCAGAGATTGTACAAGCGCTCCTTGAACTGCTCATGTCTGGTTGCGAAAGCAGGATTTTTGAAAGTTAAGCAAATTTATAAAATAAATATTAATAATATCTATAGCATTTTTGTAACAGGCGTTTGAGATTACTAATCATTACATAAAAATCAGTCAAGCTTTTTTATACTACTAGACATACTTAATAAATAAAAATTTCATTACAAAATATTCAATCGCCTTGGCGCGCTTCGCTACTTCGCGCGGAATTTCATCTTAAATACAGTATGATATAGAAATATCCGCTGAAAATAATGAACAAAATCACATTACTTTGCTAGTAAGCACAGTTCCAGCGAAAATACACTAGGTGTTTCCATATCATTTTGTATTTTTAATCGGGGGAAAAAGGAGGAGGTACTAGGTTGCTTTTTTCCTTTTTTATTGACGGGATATACTTCCAGATTGGTCCCATAGAAATTTAATCAAAATCGGTTCAGTAGTCAGGTTTTTAAATTAAAACCACTGGAATATACACAAAATACATATTATTGTTTTTATAGGACTCGGAGTATGACCATATTTAATTTGAATTCGGACTATCCAATTCATACGTTGGCGTAATCAAAAACGAAGGCTGGGTAATTGTATTACTTTATTCATACCAGTTAATGAGTCAATGTATCTTTTAACCGATACCGATACCATCTGCAAACACAACAATGCAAAACTTTACTTGGAATGTAATGCACACTACAACAATCAGCCAACGACGCGACACCGAGCAACGTGGCGTCGGGCAACGTATGAATGAATAATTTGTCAAATCTGACTCACGCGTCGTATCAACAATGGGCGAGCCACATTGCGGTCACAAAGACGGCCTTTGACCATCTATTCACATATTTTACTTGCCCAGCTTACCCTGCGTGACATTATTAACGTTTTTTAACGTATTCCAGATTGTTAATACTAGAAGAGTTGATATCAATAATTTCTAAAAAGGAGGTAGGTATACCATAGTAGCTAAGGTGAATTTTAAAGCTTTACAATTATCAAGCTGAAATGGCAATGGTTGAGCCACATCGCTTGCAGAACCGATCGGCCACTGTGACAATATTGTCGATCTGGAGACTCTAATTCTCTATATTAATAATACCTTTCCTTTCGTTTAATTTCTATGGCAAAAGTGAAGGTCTTCTTTTTTACTTTACAAACACGCATTATATAAACACATTATACGCATCATCGTTCGGTAACTTAAGGGCTACAGGATTACAGAATTATAATAATAATAATCGTGCGAAGTCAGGGCAAGTCAAGTAAACTATATTATTTTCTTGTCGTGTAGGCAAATGGTGCAGCAGTTTTTTCACTGTTTTACACGCCGTGAAGAAATATAGAGGAAAGACATTTTTAGGTGCTAGGAACACCCAAAGGCTTATTGTATGGCTTACCATACAACAACAACCGGAACCCAGAGATTATACAATAATTTGTCCTCCGAATCACGGTAGCGCTAAGGTAATACCTAACCGTCTCTGTAGTGCTCACACATGAGAACTATGAGCTGTGGCGTAGCTACCAGAGGGCTAGACGGAGTAGTGCCCCGGGGCCCCCAAGATCAGGGGGCCCTTCGGACTCTGACTTAAACTAGAAATTGAACTAGTAAACATTTCTCCCACAATCGGAATATAAATAAACTTTGGAGTATGACGAATCTGGATTACGACAAATCTGGAGTACGTTGAATTCAGAACATGACGAATACAGAACAAACGATTTTAAATAGCTTAGTTGGAGCCCTTGTTTATGTTTTGCCCAGGGCTTTAGGTCACCTAGCTACACCACTGACTATTAGGTAGCATACAACATTATGATGCTTCCAATCAAAGTAAGCTGTAAATATTATCCCGAGGATGTGATACAAAGGCGGATGCAAATGATTATTCGATAAGAAACATTTTATTTTTTATTGCAGGCACCGACTACATGCAATGGAACAGCTATATAAGCGTAATAATAGCAGCCTATTTCCGGCGTAGTTTGAACCTAAATTGTAGAGCTAGATCTAAAAAATTGACACATTCAACGTTTTCAAAACATTGATAGATACTAATTTACTTGTTTTTGAACATGAAATATGAGTTTGTACATAGGTATTTCAAGTACCAATTTGACAGAGCGAAATGAGCGAAGGCTCTGCTTCAACTCAAAATTTGCTACACAAGTCGTATTTTTCAACATATCTTGAAGAAACTTGGTATACAGGTTCTACAAGTTCATAGAATTTTTGATTGGCAGTGTATTTCCCCCAAAAAGAGGGAAAGTTTGCTGCGGCGCTATTTACCAACCAATTTTGATAAGATCTGGCAGAAGTATTGGTTGTTACTCAATTCTAAACAAACATTTCAAATATGAGCAAGAGGTTGTCAAGTTATAAATAAGGTCGTGACGTTTGAGTTCGGGAGGTGAGCACTATTGTTGCAAAAGCGTGTGTTCTCCCGAGGTCTGCCTGGTCTACCGTTTGCAGAACTACTAAGGACATCGAATATGTCCGAAACCTGGTCGGAATAATTTCGACTTTTTAATTGACGTGAGTTTAGCCGTACAGCCTTACAAAATGTGTCATACTCACGAGGTCAGCTGCGAGGAGTTGGAGAAAAAAACTTGTAGTCAAATTCCAAAATGCACCATCTACTTTCATTTACACAGTAAAATCTATTAATTAATATAAATTCTTAACTTTATTGCGCCGATATGGACATTAGAGCTTCAATATAAACAAATAATATATAAATACAAATACAATCAGAAGTTGAAGATGATAGTTTTCAAACTAGAACTACTAATATATTTAATTTCAGGTTCTTCATTCGTATGTTCTGTTAATCTGTTATCCCAAAATGAGGGTGATTGGGCATAGGCTATTTCACTACTATTAAAAGTGATCATATAAATATTATTTACAAAATTGAGTTTAAAACTGAATGTAATAATTGAAAAAATAAATAAAATTGGTTAATAAATAACAGAGTAGTAAGCCTTTAAAGTTTCTGGAGAGAGATCGCCTGTTTCTTTCTTGCAAAACAGAGATCGTGTAAAGCTACCGAAGCTTACTAGTGAGTTAATGTGAGGATTGGTTACTGACGTCACTATTTTTGAGCTATCTCTTTCTATAACAGTATTTTAAAATGCCCGTAGCTAAGTCATTTTTTTGAGATACTTAATTTTTCTTTTCACGAATATTTATTATTTGAGGTATATTATTTATTTATGGCATGGATATTTAGCAGTCAAATAGCCTATTGTCCACAAGCAGCGAGAACCTTTCTTTGAAATAGGATTGTCGTACGTAATTACGAATTTCCATAGACAAAATAATAAATCCACGTAGCAACGATAAACCTAGGTATAACATGATTTTATAAACCGCATTTTACGTAAAAAAGGTTATTGCTTACTGTTATATGAATGAGTCAGATTATATTGAAATATGATCACCTATATGTTACAATATGCATAAAAACAGAACGCCAACTCATCACGTAGGACATGAACGGCTTATAGCTCATTTGTAATCTCTAATATTTACTTTCCCAGTAACATGCTTCATCATTATTAATGGGGGATTTCCCTTTGTAAAGGTATATCATTAGGTGTATATTATATGTAGGTTGGTACAGGTAAGGTACGAACCACCTAGGTGCTTTGTTACTTAGTACTATTATTAAGTTTGTGGTCTGGTAAAGTGCGTAGATCTTCCTTCAAAAATGTATAGCTAATCAGCTACTAAAGTTTAATAGGTATTTACCTATGAAATGGCAGTTTTTGATAAGTTGCCGTAATTTATTTTCTATTTTTTATAACATTCGTGTGATGAACATCGATGTTTGTTCTGTGTCTGGGTGTTTTTTTTAAGGGATGACGCGACGAGCTAACTGTTCGCCTGATGTTAAGCGACACGGCTGCCCATATCAGTTGCAGTGTCACTCAGAACTCTAAAGTATAGAGTTTCGCGTGACACTGCACTGCGCACGTCATCCTATGACATCAACACAATCTAGTAACAAGATTACTAGACTGTGAGATCAGGTCATAAAGTCTCATTTGCCCAGTAATTTCACTAGCTACAGTGCCCTTCAAACGGAACACAGTAGTGCTTGCGCTCTACTGCTTGGCGGCAGAATAACTGGCAAAGCGGTGGTACCTACCTACTACCTAGACGAACTTTGCAGAAAAGTCCTACCACCTAGTAGTTATATTGTATTCTATATATGTATTTACAAACAAAAAGTATCTAAGTATTGTATCAGTTATCTGGTTCCCATAGTACAAGCTTTGCTTAGATTGGGGCTAGAAGGCGTTGTGTGAGATGTCCACATAAAAAAAAATGTTTTATTTCCATTAAGTTAAAAGTTATCATCCATGCAATCGATGCATCTTTGCCAACGCAGTGGCAGTTAATCGATACTTTTCGTAAAGAAATCAGCTGGACGGAGGCAACAAATTCTTCAAAGGTACATTATGTACTGCATGTCGCGTAATGAATGTTTTCCCTGCAAGAAGCTATCCAAATTCTAGAAAAAGTAGATGTCTGTAAGTGCAAGGTCTGGTGAGTACGGCGGATGATCGACAGAGCTTCCAACCCCAGTTCTTGTAACTTGGAGACCGTCTGCTGTGCAGTATGAGGTCGGGCGTAGTCGTGCAGGAGCAGCGGAGACGACCGATTGACCAAAGCTGGTTGGAGACGTGCGAGCGTCTCCATCATTATGTCCACTTCTTCACAGTACACATCTGCAGTAATGCTCATCCCGTTTGGTAAGAAGTTATGATCATCACTTTTCTAGAGGTGTAATCTATAGAAAATAGATAGACTAGCAACTTTGTCTATGTTCGAGGATTTGCAGTCTCGTTTTAACCACCGCATAATTCATTATAACTATACGTATAAAATACATAACATTTGCAATTTAAAAAATAAATGCAACGACCTTGAAGGACGGTTACTGTGGTCTGTGCCACACACAGCGCCACATTATCTCTTGAGTACATTCAATATGAGCTAGAATCATAACTATTCATAATCCGAATTGTCCCAAATGTGACCTTGTCTTGTTTCATATTAGATTCCTACGCTGGCAGACTGTAGGGCTCGATGTCTAGTCACAGACGGCAAGTGATTGAAAGCGAAAGACAAATTATAAAAATGTCAATTTGTCAGTGCTCGAATGCAACAATGTAGGTTTGATTAAAGTATGAGGTATCTGATCGTTAACTGCGCACTGCGCAGTGAGTTGAATGACTTCAAATAAGTACTTTTGTACATAGTTGTACTATTAATATATACAATAAATTATACTATTATTTATTCTGTGCCTCTGCTTTCGGATCAAGTAACAGCGTGCGTAATATATCATAATTATATAAATAGATAGGTACGTATAAATACAAAGTTAAATGCTTGCTCGTCATTTAGATTTCTCCGAAATGCAATATATAGAGGAATATCTAAATCTATACCGCATTTTGTACGGTGAAGTTTGTTTAATAACGCCATTCTCTACAATACTCGTAAATGAATTGAACAGTTGTCTGGCTATCGCGGCCAAACGGCTGAACCGATTTGGATTACTTATTTTGCATACGGGTGTATGTATCATCGGAGTCAACATAGGATATACTTTTTATCTGTGAAGTTTCGTAACGTGCAGGTGGACCTGCGGGGTTGGATATAATATCTAGAGTATATTCGTTTTGAGGCTCATTAATATCTACTTATAGAAAAGAAACGACTACTATTATTAAAAAACGAGTGTGCTTTAGACCATTCGACTGTAGTAAAACTTCTTTATTTTAGCTCCATCCATCGGCCGGTATAACATTGTATTTGCTTCGTTAAAAGGTAATGTCGCCATCTTGACAAATGTAAATTGTCATTTTACCGGTCATAATAAGAACATAATAATACGAATTGGAGTTTTGGCGGGAAAACGAAAAAGATTGCGTCGCACATTGTATTATTTTTCAAAACTTGTGTTATTTTCAGTGTTAGTGCATAAAATTGGTGACATTTTATTCGTTAAGTGCTGAATTACAGGCATGAGTGTGGGAAAGTGGTATAATGATGGTGAAACGTTTCTTTTCGTGTTGTTTCCAAAAGTCCATAGAAGCTTCTGGTAAAATTGCCACCACTTTACTAGAAGTATGTCTTGACTAGACTAGACTATGACTTGATGACTTTGACTGTGACTTAACTGACACACACACACACAAACATATAATATTAATTAACATGAGATATTATCAATTACTAGATACTGGCTAAATACACAAAAGTGTGGTGCCAAAACAAAACAAAAAAAAATAATACTACGAATTTTTAACTTTATGTTGACAATGGAGATCTACGTGAAACTCAACTTCCGTTCGCCTCGCATTCATCAGCTGATTCCCCAAGTCAAGCGTGCGTAAAGAAGTTTTACTTCAATAAATGTGATTATTATAAAAAAGAACATTGTCTGTGAGCCTTAAATTCCTTAGGCCATTTATCCATTGATCTCGATCTGGCTCAATTGAATAAACGCTTCTAAGAGGAATGATGGCGATCGCGATTACAGCTCCCGCGCTGTTATGTAAATAGGGCCAAGTCGCAGGCAGCGCTTGCCACTTACAAATTACATTATTTACATTCTACTACACTCCTCGGGCGCGCAGGGTCACGGCCGAACGTACGCCCGCTGCCCCAGCCCTCGCTCATTAGCTAACTACACATCCTAAATCCTTAATCCGACAAAGTAATTGCTGGGTGTTCGAAACTTCGCGACTTTATTGGAACCGACAATACCAGAATCACGCTAATTTGGAATTGGCATCACAGCGTCACTTAACACACAGATTATTATATTTATGTAAAAATTAAAATGAAACTGATATGAAGGTATCGGTACAAAAGGTTAATTGGCTTGGTAATATCAAAACCGCAACAGTCACCGCAAACAGTATCTAAGTATAGGTAAGTATATAATAGTTATGTGACTATACATAGGTACTGATTAATGATTCCAACGTAGTTTTTTTTTGTTTGCTCTACACTTTTGTGTATTTAGCCAGTGTCAAGTAATTGGTAATTTCTCGAGTTAATTAATATATATGCATATATGTCAAGTCAAGTCACAGTCCAAATCATCAAGTCAAGTCATAGTCTAGTCTAGTCAAGTCCTACTAAAGTGTACTAGTAGTACTACTCCTAGTAAAGTGGTGGCAACTTTACCAGAAGCTTCTATGGAGTTTTGGAAACAACACGAAAAGAAACGTTTCACCATCATTATACCACTTTGACACACTCATGCCTGTAATCCAGCACTTAACAAATAAAATGCCACCAATTTTATGCACTAACACTGAAAATAACACAAGTTTTGGAAAATAATACAATGTGGTGACGCGATCTTTTTCGTTTTCCCGCCAAAACTCCTATGTAGATTATTTATTATTGTAACCTACAATTCACCGGTGCCTGTTGTAGGGGTGTTCAATAATGTGCAAAAATATCGATAATATACTCAAGCTCGATATTCGATTAAAGTAGGTAGGTATCGATATTTTATAATCGCATGGTAAGCCTATCCGGTATTGGTAAACGTAATCATTGGTTTTACCAAACCCATCATCATTTGGTTCGGTAAAACCAATCATTAGGTTTACCAATACTGGAGTATCATAAAAATATCGATATCGCACATATTTATTAGGTACAACATCAATAATTTGGCTCCTCTTATAGTGTATAGGTAGTTACTATTTACCTACATTGATGATTATCGAATATTCATAAATATCGAACATCTCTGCCCATTGATTTTGCGTTAGATCATGCGCTAATTTACGAACATATTTTATGATTTTCCTATCGGTGGCTGTGGGCGAGAAGTTAGACCTATTATAATCGAAACCAGACGTAGGTAGTTTATCTTATATGTACAAAATATAATATGAAAGTAAATAAATTCGAACTCTGACGCACGCTCGCGTGTAGCTACTCTACACGTCATCCATCCTCTATGTAATCGAAAACAATTATAATTTACGATTACAATAAAAAACGAACTAATACAAAACCCGAGCTGAACCAATTTCATGTTGTGACTTCACGCTTGGGCTATACTAGGCAGTTTACCAGTTGCGAGTGTTGCTTAAGGATAGTTTTGATTTTTTTCCATTTTCAAGTTTAAGGTGTTGTCACCCGCCGCGTCGAAGCCAAGTCTAATCAAGTCTAACTACCGTCTTAGGCGTGGTAAATCTACACTCAATAACTTTATTATATAGCCACCACGGACATCAATATAGGCTGTGTTAGTGACTAACGACACCTACCTACTTCCCCATTTGTTTTTTTATGTGCATAATGTTTCGGGTTTCCCACACGTCGGATATCGCAAAAGGAAGAATCTGAACTGGCGAGACGTTCCGAGAACTCATTTACATGAGACTGCAGTCGCGATGTGGACGGTAGGTAGTTCTAGAGACGTCACAACAACCGGTTTTAAAGATACGTTCGAAATAATATCATTTCACTGAACGTTGACAAGGAAAAATTATTTTCTATTATTTATATTCACTTCAATTTACGGAGTTACTGATAAGATAAACGTATATTTACGTGGATGATGATTACGATTGGACCTACAGTTTTTGTTTTATTTAACAGGACACTAACCGCAACATATTGCAGTTGATATGTCATAGAGGGATAAGCGCGAACTTAGGAGCTGTCAAACTTTAGTACAAGTGGGTATTAGTGACCTTTGGTGGCGTGCCTATAATAATCACACACAGCAGGACTCAACTCTTATGAGAGACGAATGAGGCGTAAAAAAATATTTAAAAACCGCGCAAAGCCGAAAGCGGTGCCCCTAATAAAATATATGAAATGACCTTTATCATGTCAGTTATTTAGCTTCATAAGTTCAAAATTAATTTAAATGTACTTTTATACTGCAACTTAGTACTAGAAAAGCTATTATCTTCATTGATTTCACATTTATTATATCTTCATTGATATACATTGAGGATTATTCAGCATATATATAAATGACATAAATGCATAACGAAACGGTGTATTGTAGAGGGAGTTTATTTGCCGATTCTAGATATAATTTTCATTGACGGTTTATAAGTAGGTAGCAGTGCGTCAATGCGTGGGCGCCATCCAGTTTACCGCCCGCCGTCCGCCGCGCCGCCCGCCCGAGGCCCAGTGGGCGGGCGGCACCGGGCGTCTACATCCGAGGGTAGAGGCTATGCTTTTCAGGTTAACGCACCCCACGCTTACAACCTATTTTTACACCGATAGCCTTTTAGTCCCTATGTATTGTGTTTTTTGGCAGATTGAAGCTTTTTGGAATATATAACACATCTACGAAAGTTACATTTTTATGGTATAAATTATTAATTGATTATGTACATATATAGGTTTTGACATGGACGATGTTAGTTATTTTATAGGCAACCTAAATGCCACTGCAATGATTAGTAGTTATATTCTTTGGTAGGGTTAAAAGATTAGATAATATTACACCCAAACAGAACAAACATCGATGTTCATCACACAAATGTTTGTCCTGGGTGGGTATCGAACCCACATATAGCTACATTGTGAATTGCACTCAAGTTCGCTCACGTTTACTCTCAGCCTTCTAGTTAGTAGCTAATTATACTACCGTGGGGCAATGCATCAGCTTACAGTAAAGTTAGGGCTGTGATATCTATTACAATTGCTGCTCCGAACCCAGTGGAGCGTGAAATTATACACCGGAAATGTAGTACACTTGAACTGCATGTACTATTTCTGGATCGGGGCCAAAGCTCCTCGTATAGCGATCGTTACGGATTCATTGTGTCTTGACAGTCGACCGACACACTCAAATCCCAATCTATAAAAGAAGTAAGCTAACGAATATTTTCTTATACTCGATTTAAAAACTAATAATCATACCTGAATGATTCGGGCGAAAAGAAACACTATCTACATTACATCTGTATAGTGATTGTGTATAGGTATTAAGTAGGTACAATCAGAGGATTTATTTTTATTTTTTATTTAATGTGCTTTGTCGCTGAGGGACTAAGTCGCCCATTTGAAAGAAATCTCAATATTTACTACAATTTTAGACCTAATTCTACTAGTCTAATTATACAACAGTATGTCCTTTTTGATTATGGGATAACATATTGTAGTATCCGACATCAAATTCTTTTTACTAACCCGATCTTCGATACGTCTCATTCCGCACACACTCCATTAACAGGTGTTGTTGGGACATCCTTAATGACTCCACACTCAACACAATTGCAAACTTCTTTGATGGAATATATAACCTGTTCTTAAGATCATGCTCTGGAGTTATGGCGGGAAAACGAGAAAGATAGCTTCACTGCATTGTATTATTTTCCAAAACTTGTGTTATTTTCAGTGTTAGTGCATAAAATTGGTGGTATTTTATTCGTTAGGTGCTGGACTACAGACATGAGTGTGGGAAAGCGGTATAATGATGGTGAAACGTTTCTATTCGTGTTGTTTCCAAAACTCCATAGAAGCTTCTGGTAAAGTTGCCATCACTTTACTAGGAGTATGATTTAACTTGGCACATATATGTAATATTAATTAAATACAGTCATAACAAAAACAAAATGAATGTCTTTCGTACCTACCTAGTTTAAAATCGTATACATGATTATCAGTGTTTAGCAAATCTCCTAATTGGTCTGTGGTTTAGCAGCGGCGTCAGCAAGCTAATTCTAGATGTATATATATATATATATATATAAATAAATGAAAAGCCCAGCTGGTAGTGATCTAATTAAAAGGCATTGACGTGAGTAGCCCGAGAGACATGCAAAAACTATGAGAGTCTACCTAACTTATCGAAGCATGTATATAATCGTATATAGCTCTTCATAAACAATCACCTTGTAACAGCAAAACAGATTAATGCGCCTGACATTTAACATTTTCACCCACCAAACAAATCGCAAGTGGGTAGAAAATAACACTTGGACTGTACCCATCATTTCTATATTAGGAGCAAAATAATTGTCCACCGCAATTCGGCACCATTTTAGAAAATCTATTTGTTCATTTTGTAGTAGTATTTTTTGCCTATAGTGTTTGTATTTATGTCGATGTCACTCACGTAATGCGAATACCAAACCCCAAGCTTTGAACATATTCTTAGCAGTTTATTATTATTACATATTGTAAGCAGGTAATCTGGTACTTAATTAAGCAAAACTGTGGAGTTCGAAATACATAATTTCATTTAATTTCAAGACTAAGTTCCTCCATATTTAATAATATATAGAATTTCACCACTGGATAGTCAGTATTAGTTAATTTATATTATTGTTATTTTATTATTAGAATTTATATTTGAGGCACACCTATTTGTTGTCCCGAGGAGGAATCTTAGTGGCTGTAACACAGGGCATCCTAGTACTCCTAGTAGGGCCACTAACGACACTCCTAAGCATTTTTGTCAAAATGTATAATTATATATATTTAATGTTATTTCACTAGTATTAATAGCTAACCAACTGAGGTTAAGAACGATGTATGCTTATTTGGAAATAAAATATACTTATTACATTCTTATTACTTAATTTAGGGACTGCTTTGAAGTTCGTCTTATTTAGCAGACTAGGTGATGGTCTCCGATCAGGAATCTCGCTACAGGAATCGATTATTTTTGGGTTTCTACACTAACAACTAAGTACTTATAAAATATTTAACTGTCATATGTCTATGTTATATGTCATATGTTTCGCATATTATTAATCATGCGGTGTAACTGTGCTGTGAATGTTGTGTTAATTATATTCATTGTAGAGCAAAGATGACTCTAAAAATGGAACAGTGTAATAAACAAGTTGATAACGAGAAATGTGAATGGATGGACGAAGTGCAATGAATTTTTTATTGGAATTTGTGGCTTGTTGGTTAAACAATGTCTCTTCTTGTTTTACTGCTTTAGATCTACATACACGGGCAGCTATTTACATGTAGTAGTTTGATTAGATTGGTTAATTTATTTATTCTTTAATATAAATAATAAGTTATTTTATTCTGCCAATCTCTACCTAATCTGTGTTTTCTGCGAATAGCTTGTTATGACGTTCAATATTACCCGAAACACTGGCCGAAAAAAAAACATCCGTTTGCCTTTCAAATTATTTTGTTTCGTCTTCACAGTACTATATAATCTGTGGTAATCAATACTAAGATTTTGACTAGTGATTTCAAACTTGGATCTATTCTATAAGCCGATACAAGCCAGTATTACAATGGAAGGGTTGAGAATAAAAAGGGTTTAACTGTCAAATTGACAGTTTCGAGAAAATTGACTTTAAACGTCAATGGCTTCATTTTTATGTAAAATGCTTATAAGGTAATAGAAAAGGTTTATGTAAGTTTCAGTTGCTTGAAAATGTTTTAATTCTATTTTAAAATACTAAATATAGTACTAATTCACTCGATTACTGTAAAAATATAATGTAATAAAATAAATATAATAATGTTTTTATGCTAAGCAAACTGTATTCCTGTGACAGATAAGCCGTTTTTAGACTCAAAATCTCGAGATTTATGCCTCATTTCGGGATTTTAAGAATGTATTATTGAAGATAATTTCACGCTGAATCCAACCATACCTATAAGCGTTTTTGGAAAAAAGTCAGTTAAACCCTTTTTGTTCTCACCCCTTCAATTGTGGTGATCACTGAACTTTGATTGCCATTCAACAAAAGCATTCCTAATATGAAAATTTTCATAGTAACTATGCATATAATCTGCGTTTTGAAACTGTCAAATCTATACAAATTTGTGTTTCTATTGGTTGCAATCACGTTATATTGACCTGTGGTGTTGCCTCCTCGGAGGCCGTGCGTTGACCCCATACGATTAAGTCCTACCTGCCTGTAACTATTCTTAAGTCATCTCCCCGACCGAATCAGTTGGAGTCAACGATAACATCAATACTTGTCAAATCTACAAGTCCACATGTTCTTATCACAAGTTTCATGATTATAAGTAAGTACTGAATTAGATTTTAATATTTATTTTCTATTTTTTAATTTTTATTATTACTTGATGTTTGGTTAAGCTGAAAAACTAATGAAAAATAACGGTATAAGGTACATATTAAGGAGGTTTGCTATTTAATCTGTTAATTTTTGTCATTCTGATGCCAATCCAATGAAGTTCAAAAGAATATAACACTAATATTATAAAGGCGAAAGTTTGTATGTGTGTATGTGCGTATGTTTGTTACTCCTTCACGCTCAAACGGCTGAATGGATTTGGATGAAATTCAGTACCAAGATATCTTATACACTGGTTTAACATATAGGCTACATTTTATCCCGAAAAGTGAAATTTTATCGTGGCATGAGCAAATAATGAAAATACTTTTTATCCGCGGGTGAAACCGCGGGGCGCAACAAGTAAAAAATAAAAGCAGACGTTTCGGGATGTGGCCTTTGTACCTAAAGGGACATAAATACCACTTTCCAAATGCAAACGGGCTAAGAGCTAGAAAGTTCTTTCAAATCGCAATCCTTGTAGTATTTACGCCATTTGGTTTTCATTAAAAAAAAAGTACAAATATTTGTAGAAGTTTCGGGATGTGGCCTTTATACCTAAAGGGACATATATACCACTTTCCAAATGCAAACGGGCTAAGAGCTAGAAAGTTCTTTCATATCGCAATCCTTGTAGTATGTACGCCATTTGGTTTTCATTCAAAAAAAGTACAAATATTTGTAGACGTTTCGGGATGTGGCCTTTATACCTAAAGGGACATAAATACCACTTTCCAAATGCAAACGGGCTAAGAGCTAGAAAGTTCTTTCATATCGCAATCCTTGTAGTATTTACGCCACATATTTACGCCACAAATGGCGTAAATACTCAATCAATCAGACTAAGTATTGTACAAACTTTATTTTGAATGAAAACCAAAGTTTTCATTAAAAAAAAAGTACAAATATTTGTAAACTTGTGAGTTTTGATAAAACCGTGCATAGCATCGATAAGAACGGCCTCACCCGGCATCATGTGTCGCTTGTACCTGCGCGGAATAATAATCCTATAGTCAGCACCACTAATGAATGCTACCGTATGTTCGGAGGAAGTAAAAGCAGCTGCAAATCAAATCACACTAATATAATATACACTTTCAGCCTTATTAATAATCGGGTATTAGTCTCGGATTAGTTACTTCAGCTTTTGTCCTTGTTTTGCTACTGGAATATTTAGCTGGATCGAAAGAGACAAAAGACGGTGTAACTAGTCTAAAGCTAGTTCGTGTTTATTAATAAGGCTGTTTAAGTCCAAATGATTTTAGAATAAACGCGGACTCTGACCAATAAATTATTAGTCTAGAAGATTAATTCATAGTTATGTAGTTTCGTTTCTTACATTTGCAACATTATCTTTGACAGACCCGATAGCTCAGTTGCTACTAACCCTACCTTCTGAACTGTGGGTTGTGGGTTCGATTCCCACCCAGGACAAATATTTGTGCGATGAATATCGATGTTTGTTCTGTGTCTGGGAATATTGTATTCTATGTACGTATTTACAAACAAAAAGTATCTAAGTATTGTATCAGTTATCTGGTTCCAATAGTACAAACTTTGTTTAGTTTAGGCCTAGTAGGCGCTGTAAGAAATGTTTATAAATATTTATATATTACTAGCTGCGCCCCGCGGTTTTACCCGCGCATAAAAGTATTTTAATTATTTACTCATCCCACGGGAAAATTTCACTTTTCCGGGATAAAATGTAGCCTATATGTTAATCTAGTGTATAAGCTATCTTGGTGCCGAATTTCAACCAAATCCATTCAGCCGTTTGAGCGTGAAGGAGTAACAAACATACACACATACAAACTTTCACCTTTATAATATTAGTCGGCACAGTAAACTGACTAGAATATTTCTTGTGATAGGCAGGTATTACACAACAGGGACTATCATAATAAGCATTTTGCTTTGGCAGAGCGAGCGTCTATGATAAAGCCATATTTTACAAGTGAATTTTTAAAAGACAATTTATGACTTACCTACACAAGAAAGAATACCTTAGCTTATCTGCACCTGTTGAGTTTCCAAGTTATTTTAAACGATGTTGCGATATCGTTTAACTTTGTTTTAGATGCTTTAACCCACTTCACACCGCTAGCTTCCCGAGATAACGCGCAACACTAAAGGCGCAACAGTAAACAAATCTAGTATTTCCCCAGAGCACAGTTCATCATCTGCTTTCCTGCCGCGATACACGACACGTCACACGCAACACAACAATAAGCAGATAAACGGACTTCAGATATTATACATACGCTACTATCTATTGGCAATCTTGCACATATTGTAGTAAATAACGTGTATAATTTTAATTCAACGCCATGATAACGTAAATGGAGCGCGAACTATGCCGTATACATTATATGCTGTGGTATGCGCACACGCAATCACGGTGAAAAAAATACGTTAGCGTAGACCCTGGTTCCGATGAGAATGTTCGCGATTTAAAAACAGTTTTACTCCGTATTTTCGCCGTTGTTGTCAACGCAAATATGAGAGTCAAGCAGCTAAGTACGTTCCACTGTCCGCGGACATAATTAAGGCTTTATAAACAGCAGTTAAACAGTTAATAAAGTTACTGTCAGATTCTTAATCATGTTTGTTATCCTCACTTTACTTGCATCGAAATTATCATAAGCAAGATAAATTGTGACCTTACAATCTGTGGTCGTTGTCTGCTAGTGCGTTGAAAGCACACAGTAAAATCGATTGAATGGCTATTACGAGCAATATAACGCTGTATTGGATGAGGCTCAGCGTTTATCTTCCGCAGGATACGGGGCGCCTCTTCCGCCGCGACCGATGAGATAACGGCACATACACCCACCTCCCGTTGTACTCCCAACTACCCAACACCTCAGTCGATGACAATTATTGTGATTTAGTCAAATTTAATACAATAGAGCAACGCCACAACTGTACTTTTTTGTCGCTCTTAATTTCTGTCGTGTGTTTAATAAAAAATTACGTAGGTTATTTATAAAATATTTATCATTAGAATAAAACGGAAAAAATAATAAGGGGGCCAGACTCCCCGTTGCACCATTTTGTCACACTAGAAGAATTTTTTTCTTCATAGTACACTAGTGTCGCACTCTAGAATTTAATCCTTTATATTATGCAATAGCTAAAAACAAATGGATGTTGAAAATTTTCTTGGTTGAGAAGCTCCTACCGAAAGGCAACAAGAATGAAGCTCCGTTTTTTACACAAACAAGCCATTTAATATTTTCATACATACATAGAAAGTTAACAAAAAAATGAAATAAACATTTTCATGTTGTCTGGACATTATCAATCAGCTACGTAAGTGTAAAATCACGAGTGTAGTGTCGGCAATCCGCGTATGCTGTAGGTACATTGTACACCTACAATAAGTGTTGGTTGCGTGTCCCCATTGTGTCCGTGCCGGTCAATTAGCAGCCCTTAATGGTGGCCATTCACGCGACCCGCGTGAATGAACCCAGGAACAACGTAGAGTACGGTACAAATAGTGTTGTCCGTTGTTAGCCAAGGGTGCTTTAGACTTACGAGTGGGAGGGAGGAGGAGGCGTTACGCGCACCTCTTCCCTCCCCCATAGTAGGGCCACTGGTGGAGAGTCGGGGGACTCTCCGCCGGCTTGCACGGCCCCACACGTCTGGTGGGTGACCTTGGTGAGCAAGGTCACCCATCCTTTGGCGCGGAGAGGCCCGAAAGGGCCTGCCGCCGGGGGCGAGCTGGCTGGACTGCAGTCGCGACCCCTTCTCGCCCCGGTACGGCGGACGAGGGCTCACGGGGGGGTTTTAGTGGGTTCGAGTCCCACATACCCCCTGCCACCACCCCCGTGGTGGCAGGGAAGTGCGAGGGCATTTCCCCCCCTCAAAAAAAAAAAAAAAAAAAAAGGGTGCTTCAGACTTCATATTTAGATACAGTCGTTTCTCTAAATCTGAAGACTGCCATATTGCTGCATTGCGAGTGCTGCACAGTAACTCTTATTGACCGAGCGAACGAAGTAAGCATAGTCTCTGCTTCAATTCGCCAGATTTGCTTTCATCTACCCAGATGTACGAGTACCTACGTACTCGGGTACAGGTCGCATTTTTCAATGAATCTTGACGATAGTTGGAGATTGGTATGCAAGTTCTACTAGTTCATAGTTTTTTTTTTGTCGTCGTCAATTTTTGATTGTAGTTGTTTTGCCCCAGTAAGAGGGAAAGTTTGACACGGCGACATTTACCGGCTGATTTTGATAAAAGATGACAGAAGCATTGGATACTCAATCCTAAACTAGTATTTTAATATAAGAAAAATTGGTCAAGGTCCTCAAGATTTAGGCTCGAGAGTCTGAGGGAACAAAAATGTTAAAAAAAGTTATGCTCGCGAGGTCTACTTTTTACAGAACTACTACTGGTTTTTTTATAATTATAATAATAATAATAATGATTTTACATAATGTTTTCATTAAAAATACCAAATTATTGTAATTTGTATTGTATTTTGTATATTGTATTATATTATGGGCAACTTAATATGAAGTTTAAAAAGAAGGGAAAACTATGTAGGTCGTACCGACATAGTTTTGTACCTACTAGGTACCTCCCATCTTTTACGAAGCGTGGACAATTTGCACCTGCAAAGAGCCCAAATGGGTTTTTAAATATGACTGACAGGTGAAGATTTCAGTAAAATAAGAATGAGTTGAACTCCCATTCTCATACAAAACTAATTCAGCTGGACAGTGCAGTGCAGTAAATCCGCCATTCATAGAACTGATCAAAACCGGGCGTGGGTGGCGGAAAACATCGCTTATACCTCTCATACATAACATATCTCCGTCTGTATTTGAACTTGGATCGATGGACTGTAATATTGTAAAATAAAATTTTTATATCATTGTAGTATTTAGAAAATAAAGGCAATTTGCCGTGGAAAAAAAGTCGTATTGTATCGTTTTAGTTGTTGGGTATTTACTGCCAGTTGTTAGGCACGGATTTCAGTTGCAAGTTGGCCATCAGACCTACTTACTAGATCTTATGTCAAATGTCTAATAAATATCCACCTCAATCAGTGTTACCAATCAGCTCACGAAAATACACAAATATACCTACAACATCATAAATCCGAGATGCCTGCCTGTATAATACTTGATTATAATTGAATTTGGTTCTATTTCCGGGCGGGTGCAAATGATCGAAGCTCCGCACGCTTTGCGGTCAACGAGAGACGCGCAGCAACCGCAATGATATGTGCGAGACACACTATCATTTAAGGCATTAGACAGGCCTCTCATATTTTTTTTAATTGCTACCATATAACCGAATTACCAACATTACACTGAGTTTTTTTCACTAGAAAGAGAACGCTGTTGTATTTACCTACTGGCTTGGTCATCTTGCTTAGCAGTCGTCCCGATACCGATTGTGTAAAATGCTCACCAAGTCATCAATTCTATGAAGCCTATCCTCCACTGCGCAATCCACTAAAGCAGTGGCACTCCAGCACACCTTGAACACGCAATAAGCAAAACCCATTGATGTTTTTATTTTATTTAAAGAAATTATAGTTATGTCGTGATGTTGTCCACCGAACAGGTGCAGCTCCCACGTGAAAGCTACCGCGGTGTAGATACGTGTACTTAATTTTACGTCACCCCCACTCAATCACATTCGCTGAGGAATCTGCATCACAGAATTAATACCTAGTAGCATTACGTAACTACTCTGCAAGTCAGCACTGCGCGTCTGAATCATCTTCAAGCCAAGAGCGATGTTACACTGTAACCAGTTAGTATTCAAGTATGTAATTATTTCAATGCACTCGCTGCCTCCTCCCACTCAGCTAATTGGTTTCGCGTTTGATGTCCGTGATTTGTGTCGTGAAAGCGCACCGCGAACATGTCGACGTGAGACAGAAGTTGTTGACGACGTTGATGTTTGATTTCAAATATCAACATTTGTTCTCTACAGAGAGGGCCATGGTACCACACCGAATCAGGGAAATAATTACAAGTTCCCTCCGGGTCAAACCCGCAGCCCGCGGGCTTGGGGGACGGACTCCGGCAATGACCCGCGTTTAGCTCGACAGTCTCGGCATTTGACGTGGGCATAAACTTACGTGAGACAAATTTAAAGCTCCAAACGGCATTCAAAAAAAGAACACTTATGTGATAAAACATTTTAAATGGCTGGTTTTCAGTGTACTTAATACATTAAAAGTCTTTTATGTCCGACACAAACTACATTGTAACCTAAAACTAAAACAAAGCAAGCGAAAGATGTGGTGATAAAAGTCGAGCTGGTAACAAGGAGCGTTGGCAGGCGCCTTTCTGTGCAACGCGGTGTAGACGAAGCTAATTTAAATTTCACACATAAGTAGAGCTTATACTATTATTTATTCTGTGGTAGAGATTATGCAACTCGTGTTTTATTCAACCGGTCAAAGATGTCACTATGAGGACTTCCTACGAATGCCACCTTGGAGAGGAAACATACTAACTTTTTTTTTACCCTTTCACACCCTTAGGGGTTTAATTTTCATCCGAATGCACCCCTACACTTTGTAATAAGCGTATCTTCAAAATTTACGTACGAGCGTCTTACGAAGGGACCTTGTTCTGTATTTTTAACCCTTTAGGGGATGAAAATCAAAAATTGCTGAATCCTATATGTATTTATTTTGTATATTCTTTATTCGTGGTAAATTTGTTGTGATTTCCATACAAACTTAACTACGCATTTCACCCCTTCAAGGGTTAAAATTAAAAGAAAAAAACGATAACACGAAATGTAGGTTTTTCATAAAAACGTTTTTACCCCTTTCACCCGCTTAGGGGTTGAATTTTCAAAAATACTTTTTAATATCCCCTACGTCATAAAATAAGGCAACCTCCTAATTCAAGTCTATGTCTGGGACTTGTAAAAGACGTAGGTACATATCCTTGGGTTCCTTTAGTAGTCCACTAATACGGAACCCTAAAAGAACCGATCCTTGGAGAGGTCACAACTCCGCATTCCATTATCCACTTCACTCGACTATTGTGGCGTGTTACTACTCGTACTCGCCAATTTATTTGATGGAGGAGTTAATGATCGGCTACATAAAATCGTATTCTGAATATTGAAATGCTCATGACGCCGCTAGAGAATTAAGATTCATTTCGGTCCGCACCAACCGGACTGAATGTCAATAAACCAGTTGTAGATGGATCGAAGAAGAACTCAACCACTTGATTTAAAACGATATAAACACAATTCGTTATACTTACGTCGCGTCAGCCTAAATCGCGCGACGAGCTTCTTAGTGCTCATTTCATTTATCATTTGAACTTTGGTTTCCTATTTGGTGACTGACCCGATAGCTTAGTTGGTAGTAACCCTGCCTTCTGAACTGTGGGTTGTGGGTTCGATTCCCGCCCAGGACAAACATTTGTGTGATGAATATAGGTGTTTGTTCTGTGTCTGGGTGTTATATTGTATTCTATGTATGTATATAAAAACAAAAAAAAGTATCTAAGTATTGTATCAGTTATCTGGTTCCCATAGTACAAGCTTTGCTTAGTTTGGGGCTAGATGGCGTTGTGTGATGTGTTCAAAAATATTATTATTATTTGATGTACCTACCTACCTACATATACATATACTTATCTTAATCCTATATATAGCGTGTTGTTATATCTAATGGATCTAACATGGCAGACTACATCTACAAGATGTATTCAATTATTTTTGCATCGATGACTCTTCGAGACAAGAGGAAAAGGCTTAGTACATAGTAAAATTAATGACGGTAACGTCAAACAAAAGCGTTTATATTAATAAACGCTTTAAATTAGGTTAGGTCACAGAATACATAATGGTACTAATAATAATTTGCGTAGGCATTGTAGACCAGTTCGCCAAGTACATTACGACACTCACTATCACTGATTTGACATAATGTGCGAATTTTCCTCATTGTTCTTTTGCGCTAGCTATGGCACACGTACCTGACGTTATCGATGGCTCATGATTAATATAACTGGTTTCTCTTCGCCGACATATAACAACATCTATAATCTATTTTCCTCCCATTTAAATTTTACATTTATAATAGATACATTTACATCTAACCTTTTTGTAAACAGCATTTAAGGCTTCCGTTACGGTCAGTATTTTATATGAGAGCGTATATCAATTAAGCTTTCACATAAATCACTTGTGGTAAGTTTATATGCATCAGGATCAGGATGCCATATTTTCATACGTAACGTACCTAATTGTACTTACCTATTTAATTTATACTATGGCATACGCACCAAAACAAATATACGCACTAAAATTAAGTAACTATACATTTAAGGCAGTTAAATGGACATTGCGGAAAAAGGAAGAAGGAAGTACTCTGAAAACAGAATGCTTTATTTATTTGATTATCCAATTTTCAATATTTTTCTGTTCACTTGCCTTCATTAGCGCATTTTTTTTGTCCAATGTTTGATGTTGTGTAATTAGTACCAATAAGCTGAAAAATGGGTTCAATCTCAGTAGATCCAGGGGCCAGATCCACGATGGGTCTAGTGAGACTACTAATCACCATTCATTTCATGATAGCGTAGGAGGTAAATGTTAATTTTTTTAAATATACATTCTTATAGATCATTAATCAAATCGGACAGGTCGGACATTTCTTGTAAAGGGATTGTGAATTCAAGTTCACGGCTGTTAGAGGACGTACGTATACAGTTAAAATCATAGCAAACACACGATAATTGCTTGTTTCAACACTAGGAGCTTTTGTAATATTAAACACGTTAAACTAACACCACACTTAACTCGTGCGTGTCGTCAATTTTAGAGTTCATGAGAGCGCCTGTGGGACAAAGTTTACGAAACAATAATATCGACAGTGCGAAACGACTAACATAAAACAGTTGACTTGGTGATGTAATCTTAGGTACTACTCATATCTCTATTCACCATCACATTCAAATTTAATTTGTTTTAATAAGGCACTAGTTAAACGTTTACCACATCTTGACTATACCATCCGGAACGATAAGGAGGTGTCCCAACAAAACAGTCCATTGTTCAGTTAATGACTCATGCAGGATATTCGTGGAGCAGTAATGTGGTAGTTCCTCAATCAATTTAAGTATTATGTTGATACCAAGCTTGCCATCTTGCCACCGTTAGTACTATTTTTTATTCTGTGCCACCGTCTCTAAAGTTTGTGTTTGACGCACGGGCTTGACGTAGGAGGTCCGTTGACGCAAAACTACGAAGCCTGTATAATGGCCATATTTAGACATGTCTTTTATAGTTGTTTTTAAATTCACTATAAGCCAATACCTAAATTTTGTTATACATAATGTCCTAATAATTAGGGTTAAAAAATCAGTGGTATAGCATACTACCTTACTCATCATTTATTTAAATTCTCTTTGCTCAATATTAAAAAAAAACTAGTTATTTTTTTCGGAGTTTATATTTCTCCTGTTTGACACCCAACCAAACTTGGCATTCTAATGAGAATGTTAACCAAGAAGAACTCAATTCTTAAGATAAGCGACAACATGAAGTTAAGTCACATCGTATTGTAAAATATAGTGTTTTTAAAAGAGACACATGTTAGAACATTATCAAATAAAATAAGCTGCGTCGCTATTAATTTATCCAGCGTGACATGCTTAGAGAAAAATCGAGGGTTTCACTAAGAATTCCCGTAACTCTCTTTATATAGACATGGTATACATATAGGCACCCTATACTTATGTGCATATAGAACAAACTCTAGCCATTGAAGTGAATTGAGTGTTGTAATAAATTGCAGAACCATAAACTGTTATCTAAACTTATTTCAAATAACCCGCATTTATGTTAATCAGTTGTCATATAAGACCTGATTCGTGATAAAATTATACACAAAACTAAAGTGACTGGCGTTTTAGAAATTCCAAATCGATGAGTGACTCGAAAATATACCTACTATCTGTCTAGGTAAGGTGACTAACCCATATGTTACAATGTAGCTGTAGGTAGCTTATAGGTAGGTAGGTCGTGACACAAGTCTTTTGGTGCATCCATACAGAAGCCCCCCCTTGTTTACCGACTCCACCACGAACGTTTGCATTACCTAATCATTGTGTAATTAATAGGTAATCTACACTCACGCTGAATGGTATCCTCAATTTGTGTTAATTACATTATAATTGGTATGTAGCCAAATAACTAATATATAATATGGTGGGAATAGTTACAAGGAAAACTAAGTTCTGTAGGTAAGAACATAATATAGCTAGAGATAACATAACCAACATAATAAATATTTTGATAACACCCCTAATAAATAATTTATAATATATAGATCAATATAAATATAATAATATAATAATATGTGTGGACATCTCACACAACGCCATCTAGCCCCAAACTAAGCAAAGCTTGTGCTATGGGAACCAGATAACTGATACAATACTTAGATACTTTTTTGTTTGTAAATACATACATAGAATACAATATGACACCCAGACACAGAACAAACACCTATGTTCATCACACAAATGTTTGTCCTGAGTGGGAATCGAACCAACAACCCACAGTTCAGAAGGCAGGGCTACTACCAACTGAGCTATCGGGCCAGTCTATATAAAACATCTATTCTTTAATTTATGGACTAATTTCTATCCATCGCTCTAAGAAAAAGACTCTTATCGTCAATATTTAATTATTTATCGTTACGTGTCATTTGTGTGTATTTTGAACAATCATATTCTATTTTATTATTGTTTGTGACCTCGCATTGTAATATAAAATGGAATAAAGTAAGACTTTCTTGTGCATTGAAAGTATTGGAAGTTAAAAGGCAGCGAGCCGCGAAGGGTGGAGCTATCAGATCATAGTCACGATCCGGACCAGAGTCCGAGCGCATTGTTACATCACGCGTACTTTCTAACTCTACAACCAACGTCGATTTATATCGCAATCATCCTCTAATTAAGGTACCCGTCAACAACGCTCAATAGATACGACTGCTCGAGAATTCCGGGTGAATTACACGACAAGATTATACCAGTATCGCAGCAGCGCCAGCAAACGCCACCGAGGACAATGGAGTTGTGCAACGAAGCTTTACTTTCGATTTCTTTTTGATATCTTTCGTTCGACGAATGATTTATGATTCGTCTCACAATGTAACGAGTAAAATGAGATGCATTAAACATTTCATCGTACCTATCACAATGTTGCAATTAAGATCGAAGAACAAAGGGGCCCGATGTAGTCAGCACGAATCCTAAATAGCAAACGCATCGAACCACAATCGCGGATGACGTGTCACTATTGGAATGCTGGCTGATGTAGAATGCACGCGCACACTACACACAGACACACAAACAGCGATGCCTAACTGGACCACATACTCAATATGTAGAGAAGGATTGCATCCGCCTAGAAGGCTCCCAGGAATGGGAAATTTCGCTTTGCAATTCGATAAGCTTCGATAGGAAAGATGAGAATGGCGGAAAAGCGTGGAGGTAAAACGAAGCTGCAAGCGATACGGACGATACAAGTGTGTAAAATGTAGAAAGTACTTTAGAAAGGAATCGAAGGTACGCGTAAGGTGAGCGGCACGCTGCGCCTGCGCCGCCGCCCGCCGCTGCGCCGTGCTCCGCGCGTTGCGACACTACGCGGAACTTGCGGCCTTCGCTGTCAACCTTTTAATTACTACTCGCTTTTTCGCATGCCCGTTCTCGACTAACCTACTCGTTCTCTAGCACAACGTTGCGAGGCTTTTATAAATTACAGATACCATGTCGTAATTTTCCACAAATATTTTACGTAAGGACGTAATGCATCGATACGATGAAAATATCAAACAAATCTCCTTCTCTAATGGTATTTCCATGTTTGACCTGTTGTGGTTTTGTAAGTAATACATTGCATTATCAAATCAATGCTTGTTTGACTGGAGCCAACACTAATGACATTTAAATTTTTAAATGACCACATGAGCTTTTTGTTTACATCTATACACACATCTATGCATACAACTTAGGTATAATTTCAACAGAGCGATGGAGATTAAGCGTTCGTAGAATTTCATTGAACTGTGCGATGACTGTATGTATGGCTCTATGATATGCTTCATGACGATCTTCAATCGGCATGGCGAGACCAGCGGCGGCGGCCCCTCAATTGTCGAGTGCACGTCTGCGCAGAAACCAGCGAGCCGTGCGCTTTAACAAAGCTACAATTCTACGACGTACAACTCGGATAGTTTAGGCGATGAACTCAGCCACGCAGGGCGATATTTAGCCAGACGTTGAGCAAGGCCGCGCCACCGCGCTGTACGCCAGCTGACATTCAGCTGTTACACTCATCAACGCAGTGTTTTGACAATCACACAGATCTTAGGCCGAGTGGCGCTGCAATTATGCTTCACACAAATAGTTCCCTAGGATATTAAATCAAAATTCTTTTTCACAGTAATCGTTAAGTGCTAGACTAGACAAAGCCTGAAAGCAGGAACTTATTGATGTGGGGGCAGCGGCTAATACGATTCTATTATAATAGACGCAATCGTTCATTCACCGTAGATGCTAAATAAGAGCAATGAAGACTGGCGCCGACGACGAGCACGGCTGGCTATCGTTTGTACATCCGTACATAAAAATATATATGTAAGTACAATAAGACGCGGGTGTTACTAGATTTTTAGTTAGATGTAGTATAACGGCCGTTTTCAATAAGCTATCTATCCACGGTTTACCCTTACTAAAGTATAAAAATCTATCCATGGACACATTTTTACGTTTCTATATAGCAACGACAGATAGCAATTCCTAACTTCAGTAGCTATCTATCCTTGGGAGGGGTTACTGATAACCAAAGATAGCTTTTTGTAGGAAATGGCGCTAGAATGCTTTTCAATATAGTTTTGGCAGCTATCCGTCAGTATGTCAAATAACCAAAGATAGAATTTTGGCCTATCTGTCATTTTCTACGGATAACCTCCATTACCAGTTGTTTGTTTTTGTATGTTGTCATAAGTTTCAAGGAAAATTTCAGGTCAAATCTTCAAAAAATACAAATCTTCAAGTTCCAATTTAAATTTCAAAGATGTTTCTATAAAATATTATAAATGGCTAATTTTAGTAGTAGCAGTGAAAGTGATATAGAATTATTAGAAGTCCTCTCTGACTGGGATGATGAAGGTCAACATATTATTCTACAAAGAAGACGTCGAATCTATAAACAGAGAATAAACTATATGGTGGAATTGGACGATTACGATTTTATGTATAGATTTAGATTAAGTAAAACAGTGGTATGTGATTTGTTGGTTGAAATATAGCCCAGTCTGAGAGTAACCTCCGCAAGGTAATTTATTATTCTTCGTCTACATCTTACGCTAATATATGCCTAATATTAGTACCTATACCTTTACTCTTGTTTTAGGAATCATGGAATATCAACATTACATCAACCCCTTCTTACATTAGACAAAACAGTAAAACACTGTTAGGGCTGGGTTTTGCGATACTAAGTATATTTATTTTATATTATTTTATTTATTTATTTATTGCATTATGTAACAAGGAGATACATTTAACACACTAGTTACACAACCCTGCTAGGGCATAGCAAATAAAGAAAAGAAAGTACTAAGTTTACACAATAATAAAATGTTTAATACTGTTATAGATGTTTTATTCTTTATATTTAATTTGTGGTATTATTTGTTCTGAATATCGACACGATCACAGACCAAGTAAAGGATACTATGAACACGATAGTAAAACGAAGGTGCCGGGTGGCCACAGACTACAACACGGTTGTCAAAAACGTTTTGTTTACACTGTATTATTTACAAACAAAATTATTATTAAATTGGATCATGCCAAACATAACGTGAATTTATGGAAATCTGTTATTGTATAGTACTAATTTATTAATTTTTGCTATTTTTATTATATTATATCACTGTTAATACTTCCGTAACCACTTATTTAATTATCAGAGTTCTGAGTGATTTTGCAATAACGAAACGCATGGGAGGGCACAGATAGGGCGGCTATCTATCGTTTTCTCCAAAAGGATAGCAGTTACTGGTGCTTGTGAAACGCAATCAAAGGATAGATCGAAAGTTATTGCTTATCAGAGATAGCTATCTATCTGTTATCTTTAGTAGGTTATTGAAAACGGCCGTAAGTCGTAAGTATGCTCGCTATAAATTGATATGGCGACCGCATTCACTTACTAGCAAAAGTTTAATTAGCTACTTAGGTAAGTACTTCTTTTTTTAGACATCTATTAAAATACTGATATTGGTAGGATACTAAATTTAAATAACTCCACGGTATTAAACAATTTGTCTCAATAAAATTAACATATATTTAGAACTGTTAACAAGCTACTCGTTCATGGCCAGACATAGAGCCTCGAATTTATCGATCATACCATTACATAAAGATAAGCAGACTAAACAGAAATCATGACAGCTCACTAGCCATCGTTTTACAATGATAAAACAATTCGTCAACGAAAACTGATGTGATTATGAGAAGATGGTAGAAAAAATACCCTCATATCTACAATGAGTACTGTAAATAGGGTCTTACACCATAATCAAATTATAATCTAATGCTATGTTATTAATTAAAGTTTAAGTAAAAAATATTTTTCAAATAATAATAATAATATCGCCCAACGACCACTTACATAGATTACATACATACATATATTTATGACTCGTTAATATTCTAAGTGAATTTAATAAAATATCAATTTTTATTTACTTAATTATGACTTGTGATTCGTTAACGCCTATGTACATTGAGCGACCAATAACAAAGACTACAACAAAAAAATAATTCATTACTTATTATAAAAATCGTAATAATTATTTGATTGAAACCAACATTTAGCATTTACTTTCATAATAAAAGTAGAGTTTAAACAAGCAAACACCTAGATTTGACTTGACAGTTGAAAGCTTCCTGAAACACGTCACAAAATGGCCATCTTAGATTTCGGCGCTTTTCTACGACATTTAACATCATAATATTTAAAAAAAAAATCGATGATAATGAGGCATAACGATTGTAATTTCGAGAAAAAATATTTTTTGCATATTTTTATGACGACTCTTATCAGTTTAAAATTATTTTTCAAATTAAGGAGACGACTATTAGACTGACGCAAGCACAATATAATTATATTCTGACGTAAGTTTGTTAGGATACTTTTGTTTCAAACCATTTTAGTCCTTCGAGCCGGATCATGAACATCGTTGTCATGTTTATCTACCTATATTCTTGACAGTTAATACCATTCCATGTAGGTAAATAATGTTTTTAACATTTATAATAATTAACTTTACTTAGTTGCTACTTGCAAGACACGTGTCCTACACATGTTGATTATTGCATTATTTATATTTACCGATTACTACATAATAAAGAGCAAAGAGCAAGATAATTACTGAGCCAGAACGGTAATCATGATTAGCTTGACATTTTATGAGCGTGGACTAGTTCGAAATCTATGTAGAGATACCTACTATGATATCTAGGGAAGGCTGCAAACTATAAGATTCTACAGAAATGAATTTAATGTAACTATGCTAGGAATTTAGTCGTGTAGTAGGGGTTACAGTAATAAGTGTTTACTATAATATGGAAAAGACTTCGTTTGTTTTGCCCCTATAATAGGCTTTGCTGTTCTATGTGACTGAATATATTCTTAGGTAGTTACACCTAAAACTTGAAATATTTATCTTCGGTATCAAAGGGAAATTGTACTTAGCAACAATATACAGAAGGTAATAAGATGCATTTAAGCCAGTTTGTTATCAATGCTATGAAAAATCAAACTTGAAATAGTATAATTTAGTGGACGGCATGCACTCGTGTAACAATTATTGTCGCTATTTGCTAAGATTTTAATTGCAAACGTAATTGTTAATGTAGAGAGTTGAATACGCACGCGATGTTGGTTGAATCGAGCACATAGAGAAGTAATGTCCGACTCGGTCATTGTGTGCGACAGTGCGACGCAGGAAAACATGAGCCATCGTGATGCGCCTCGCCAGTAACAATGAAAAGTTTTTTTTAAACACGAGACATATCAATTGTTACCTACCTACATACTCTGCGAACATCGACATGCGGGATGGCTCCCAGCAAATGCCCATTTTAGCCTTGAAACGTACCTGCAAAGATAGGAGTAAATAACATGAATCACACGAGTGGCCCGAGTAGACGAACAAATTGAAGATGCGTTAAGTACCTAAATGCGTAGATCTAAATTCTACTCATATGGTACTACTCAGAAACATAGCTGCTATTTTTCTTCTGGGAATTTGCTTTCGATATTTTTAATCATAAAACTGTAAATAGGTGATTATTTTACCACTTAAGTGCTAAAACGCTTGAACGGATTTAGAAGAAATGTGGTTTAACCTATAGGAAATTTAGATCCTGGAATATATAAAATATTTTTTCACAGATTGTATCTAGGCAGAAGAACCGCGTAGCACAGTTTATGTGGGTATTTTGTCAGTAAGTTTTTATATCAATAAAATTTTCTACTGGGAAAACCTTATCAATACATATACAATAGTAAACAATAACAATAACAAAACACAATAACACAATAACACCCGTTTTCAGAAGAACAAAACTACATATTATGTACGTAAACAAGTACTTTATTTAGGGATACACGCACAGAGAGTAATGGATTCAAAGAAAAAACAAACAGCTTAAAGATATAAAAATAACTTTATAATACTAATATTTCACGCAGTGGCACGCTGCTTCATTCAGTGCCTATACTTAACACATTGTAGAGGTACACGCAAATAATCAATTTTGTTTAAAAACTGATAGTAGTTAACAGTTCAGTCGAAGTCAGTAACATTTCGTAATCTCTGTTCGCAACAATTCAGAGAATAGCTCTTGTGTTATCTTTACATTATCACAACGATACAAACTATCTTCTTAATATATAAAAATGAATCTGTATTTCCCTTGTTTATCACATCACGGGTGAACGGAAACAACATTTTCGCTAATTCTTTTTTTATTGTGTTTATTATTTTAAAGAGAAGGTTCTTATGATATAAGAAAGTATTCAAAATTTTCAACACGCGGGTGAAACCACGGGGCACAGCTACTACATTAATAATAACCTAGACTGAAGTAGTTTTATGGAAGCTAAACTCAAAAATAATAAAAATAAAGCACAACGATACACATAGATCCTGGACCCTAACTGTGTTTAGGGACCCAGGAACTACGAGGACCATGGTCCCAACACCCAAACACAGAACAAGTATTCGCGCTTTTTTCTGTGCACAAATACTTGTCCTGCCGCGAGAATCGAACCCGCCGCCTCCGGGTTATGAGCCGACCTGTTCAACCACCACACCACAGAGGCTGTCAAGAAATTACAAGTGAGTCTGATAATAATACTGAGTACTCTATGTATTGTAATGGCCGTATTTGTATCAATGGCTAAAAATATCAATCACACTTTCTCTGCATAGCTCACCGACACATTCCACGTGCGCTATTCTGGGCGCTTGCATCAGATTGGTCTTCATTGATAACGTTGATGTATGGAAATAAAGTGACTTTAGACGTAGAGGTCGCACCTTCCAAGCGCGGTACATGTGATAAAACCTCGACGACACTTAAGATAGATACTGATTCTAGATAATCTAAACGAGAAGTTCAGTCAACTGAATATAACTCTGTTCATAATATTTATAATGCAGTACGACATAGTATCAAAGATAAAGCATTACACCTACCAAACGAATCATAATATTTGTCTCGCGAAACGAGTGCGATTGAGAAAAAGACCACCGTTCCGTGTAAATTACATTGAATAAGTAGGTACTGAACCTTCTCGAACTGTCAGTATTGACTACGTTATACTGGAATTTTTACACAAACAATTTCGTATACTTACCTCATTATTTGAATATAAAGGATTTATGTACCAAGAAACATGGATCAAAACAAACCCAATTGCTACGAGAAACGGTCATGACCTCACCGGGGCCCGTTGCTATAAAATTGAAGTATTTGATTAACCGCCACCTGAGGTGCTCATTTGAGTTGGGCCCATGGCTGGGATTTACTGGGAATAATCCCGCGAAATGTTGAATATTCTACGATTTTAGATTGTTTAAAAACAACGGGCACTTTTAGTTCTCATTTTCGGTCAATTCTTTGATTTTGCTTTTTTAATTACTGTGGCTAACACCAAAGCCAAGTCATTATTAATGTGTGCACCCTATGATATCCTACATGTCAGGAATGTCAGTTAATCATAGTGTGCACCCAACAGCATAATACCACCCTCATTCAAAGCGTACCTTGTCCTCGTGATGTCGTAATTACAACTTATTTATAACCTAAATCATACCAAACCACTTTTTTCTTACAGTTTTATGTCTTCGGAAAATTAAAAATAAATCTAAAATTTAAATGATATTCATTCCTATAATCAATAGTCAATATTATAACGTCATTTTGTAATTTCAATATTTATGCATGCTTTATATTGTTATTCTGGTCTCAGGTGATTTCTGATTTCATCTGAGACTCGCCATTGTTGCGATATGTAATGAGTCGGCGCCTATGGTTGCGATGACATTAATCACGTTACTTCTAGTATTTAGTTTAATTATATATAGTAACGAGCTTCTGCCCGCAGCTTCGCCCGCGGCGTGGCCTATGGGAAAATAATTCAACCACCCATTTCAGCCTCTTATGGGTAAAATTAGTTATTGGAATTTCGAAAAATCCTTTCTTAGCGGATGCCTACGTCATAACATCTACCTGCATGCCAAATTTCAGCCCGATCCATCCAGTGGTTTGGGCTGTGCGTTGATAGATCACTGTTAGTCAGTCAATCAGTCAGTCACCTTTGAGTTAAATATACTTAGATAATGTACATTGTGTTGACCATAAATAAAAAAACAAGCAGACTCAGTAAAATTTTTAAATTTTTTCCACTGAATATATTACGAACACTACTACTAGCTACTGCAAAAGCAGAAAAAAAGCGTCACTTTACAGTGGGCTATAATATCAGCCTTAATAATTTTACTCTTACTTTTTACTTATATCAGTGAGTGAGCGCATGCCATCAATGTAAGCGATGATAGCATGGAGATTAGAGACGGATGCTATTTCAGCTATTTTGTGCCGTCCGTGGTCGGTGGGGGCCGGTTGATGGCGGGGTACCGGGCACAGCTGACGTAGAGAATGCGCGAGGCGCACCCCTGTACGCCTCCACCCGCTACCCCTATCGATCGTACCCCAGTCGCATCGCCCGCCACCCGCCGCCATCGCTGCACCACTTGTTGAGGTACCTACTTGTACAGTATTCGAAGGTACCACAATTTGATTTAGAAAACGCGAGTGCACTATCTTCGTGTAAGCACCGCCTCAATCAGTCTGAGCTCAGTCATCTTAGCAGCAGCACCACAGAATATATTAATATTCGTTAGACGTTAATATAAAACATGCCTAGATGCGCCATACTGAACAGCAAACATTCTATAAAAAACAATTGGCCGTGTTGATAAAGATGTTTCGTTACATCGGTAAGTACTTATGTTGTTAAAATACCTGATATTTATTGTAAAATTAATTTTATTTTTCTTTTAAACTATTTCCGTGTCAATTTTACCAAAGAAATTATATGGACAGGTTACTCTCACTCGTTCGTTGTTCATTGCGGCTTTCACTCGACGCAACACATATGGGTGTTTTTTGTAAACACTCAATGAAAATTAACGATTAAGATAATAACGTGTTCGCAATTTATTTGTGGTATGGAGAATTTTCTAATTTTCAACTCAAATCTGTGGTCAAATCTAACAAATGGTTGCTACATTTCGATTTTTTAAGGCGATGAGTTTTCGATGTCCGTATTAGCTAAGGAAGTCTAATTTTCTGATGGTTAGGTTTTTCCATATTATTAACATGAATTTTTGTTTTTTATATTTATAAATTTATATCGTAAATTCATTACTTCATAATATTAATATCAATCTCTGTGATTATTATTTGTAGGGTTGTGGCTGGGCGGCGACTTTGGTTGAAGACCCCTAATGAACTCGAATATTATTCGATAGAAAAATCGGTGGTAAAATCGTGATTTTCAAACACGGCGCCGGCGCTTCGCGTCGCTGCATTTTTTCAGGGATTTCACATCACTAAAACGCTCTTGAGATGTCACAGGTAGAAAGAAAGAGTGAGGTTATCTGTCGAGGTCTGTGGAAAGGACCGAAATTGCATAACCGATGCGCGGTGATCTCTGTTTAGATCGTCTATTAGTCGACAATAATAGGTTGTGAAGTTGACCTAAGCTTTGTAGGTGTTTGCAGTATTGATCCCGGCGGGCGCCGCGGCGCCGGCCTTATTGATGAGCCTTTGATAGCTCGCGTGGGAAGATTCTAGGAACCTGTAGCAAAAATATGGAATATTATGCTATTGCTTTTAAAATTTTCTAGTAAAAATCAATATTTCATTACCTATATGTAATGAAGCACGATGTCGCGTTCCGCCAATCATTTGTTTGTTTTGATAAAGAAAGTGGTCAGTGCAATCTAATGGGGTTTGGTTTATCGGCAGCGATAACAAGGCTGGTATCGGCTCTGATCCGAGCCAATCAATTGCACTCGCATACCGACTCATAAATTGCGTGGTTCTAAACGTTTGCAAGAGCGAGGTCGTCGTGAATTTATTGTCTCCACTCAAGAAACTTGCTTTAGATAAAGCGATAACTTTAGGTACCTATGTACCTATATATCATGGAATGCAATGCAACAGAAGAAATTGCATTCCAAATTTTAAAAAATCCTTAGTAACTATGCACATAAACTACGTATTGAAACTATCAAATCCATACAAATTTCTATTTCTATTGGTTGCAATTTGCAATCAAGTTCCGTGATCGCCTAGCTGGGGAACTGATTTATGGTCTTGAGTTCATACAAAGATCACATCCACCAAATTGGCAGTATTTTTCTGAAACACCCGATTCGTATTATTACGAACATTTTAAGAAAAACAGGAGGTTCTCAATTCGACTGTTTTTAAAATGTTTGTTACCTCAGAATTTTCGACTGGGTGAACCGATTTTGATGATTCTTTTTTTATTTGAAAGCTGGTGCTTCCCGAGCGGTCCCATTTTTTTCCAGTTCTGACAATGGTATTATAAAAGAGTAATGAAACCATTAAGTGTGAGGTCGGTTTTTTTTACGCTTTGTGTTTGTTACTTGTTTTCATGTGATGCGCTTACCAACGAACAGCATTCATTTATACCTATAGAATATAATATTATACAACCTCACTATAGGAAAGTATATATGTATGTATGTTTTCACCACCGAGCGCTGACACATCTGGACGGTTTTTCATGATAACACCCAGTAAAATTATTTTAATAAAGAAAGAAAAAATTCAATGGAGGTTACGGAGCTCGGAGGAGCATATGCCAGGCACAATTACAAATCTTCAAAGATAAATCATTGCACCTATGCTCGTTTGCTTGTGCCAACACGTGGTGCAGAGAAAGTGTCACTTGATAATTGATACCTACGGCTCGGGCCATCGCAAACATCTGCGACTATTAAGATACCTACCTAATGCCCTGCAATATTAGACTCGACTCGAAATTTGAATGTTTTAGTAGATAGTTGGTAACTATGTGATGCTTATAGACAGATAGACAGTGGCCGGTTTACCAGCAGGCTGAGTAGACTGGAGCCTAGGGCGGCAATTTCAGGAGGCGGCAAATTTGGCTCAATTATTTTTTGCCTTACAAAAAATACGAAAATTTAACAAAAATTACAATATCTTAGTACTTTATAGTACTATACCGAATACTCCAACATCGTATACGAAAAATTACTAAACGGTTTATAATGTTTTTGTTTATAAAGTATGCTATTGTGAATTATGAATTTTGAAAATATTTGAATACCGTTTTAAAGGTATTACAATTGAAATGGAGTAATTTAACCCATTTATTTTTCACGCAAATCATATTATTGCAATTTTATTGACAAAGAAAACGTACTTCATTGTAAAAGGGTTATGGATTGCAGAGGTTAGCAGTAAAAAATACGGTAGAACTTTCAGACGAACCCGCCGCCTCCGGGTTATGAGCCAACCTGCTCAACCACCACACCACAGACGTCACACCACCACACCACCACACCACAGACGTCACACCACCACACCACAGACGTCACACCACCACACCACAGACGTCACACCACCACACACTGTCAAAGATGGCCCTTCGCATCATATGATACATTATCTCGACATAATAATGCACAAGAACTCGTCGAACGCGTTGCGCCCCGAGCGATGGACGAGGAAAACCCTCCAGCATCCTGTTTGTTTGCATGTGTGCGCTTGCATTTCGATTCAAAGCCTCACGATACATTGTAGATGAACATATCATAAGTTTGCAATAAACATGGCAGGGATTTTTGAAGTAAAACTACTTTACGCACGCTTGACTTGGGGAGTATCTAAGCTGGTGAATGCGAGGCTAACGGAAGGTGAAGTTGGTTCACGTAAATCTCTATTGTCAACATCATTCATCATTGTCAAATTTGTATTATTATGTTGGTATGTCCGGTAAAATGACAATTTACAATTTTCAAGATGGCGACATTTCCGTAAATACTTAAAATAATACTTAACATTAAACAAAGCAAAAACAAAGTTATACCAGTTGATAGATGGTGCTAAACTATAGAAGTTTTACTTCATTCGTGTGGTCTAAAGGAAACTCGTTTTTTTACCGAACGCGTATTGGTCTACTTCTTTTTTCTTTCGAGGTATTTATGTAACTCGACATCTACTCTACTAAGTTATTTTCATAAAGGTAGGTATATATTTTGCTTCAAACCAGGTTTTCTATATGATAAGCATTAATATAGAAGTGGATACACGGCATATGAGATGTTGCTTTTATTTTTCTCAGCAGTAACCAGTTTTATACAAGAGTTAAGAATGGTACCTAGATAACTTTTATTGCACGGCACTTGCAGCAGGTACAAAAAGCCAGGAGTTGAGAGAATTCCTAATAATCTTTAGAAGCATCGTTGAACGTCATACGCCGAATACTGGCAATAATTGTATTAAAACATCCACCGGGCAGCACATTAAGTGCAGAGCTTATTTTGCGGTCCTTGCGTGTCAGCGCGGTCAATGGTCGCACATTGGACGGCGCCTGTGGGGCCCCACGCACCCAGCATTGCGAAAATAATGCAGCCATACACACGTCACCGTGTTTTGGTGTTTTTGATGTCTATTATGCCTGTCTGAGATTGTTCTGACATGCCCACTTCAAATGCTTTTGTTTTGAATGTTGTAATTAATTGCTCCATTGTATTCGTATGAATGTAATTTGGCGTGGTCTGGTAAACCGCCTTATCTAGTAAATGTGGGCAAGGAACTGTAAAACATAGTAATACTGTCTACCTACACGCTTTCAAAGCTTAGGTGTGGTATATATTTTGCAATGTCGAGTGACACGGACGGACCTTACATTGCAACTAATAAACTGATGAACTAAAACTTAGTGCAACCATAATGAGAGATCAAGTATAAGTACCTACTAAGGTAAATTGACTAAGGTAAACCTTATTAGAATACTAAAAACCTCGTGAATGACTGCATATGACTTTTTACATAATTATAGTGGTAGTTAACATAAGTATTTAATGCTTTTTATAATATAAGTAGTCAAGTTTAGGGTACGGCGAATTCAAAATGCTAATTATCGGATTGCAAACGAGTTGTGGTGGCGCTGGCCGGCGATGGCGTGGCGGCAAGTACGGGTGCGCGCGGCGCGGCGCGCAGGAGGCGGGGCTGTGCGGCGCGTTCAACGAACGTCCGCGGGCCGGCACGGGCCCAAGGTCGCCGCGTTCACTCGCCTGCCACCACCACCATCACCACCAAGGCGCACCAATCTTCCGAGGCCTTTTTATTCAACATTTGCATGGAATATGTGTAAAACTATAAAAAAAACTAATCGCAGCTTCTGCTTCAGCTTCTTCTTCGCTAGCTCATCAAACGGCGAGTGTAACCGAGTATAATAAACAATGAAACTACGTCGCCTTGGTGCTGTAAAACATTCCATGTGTTGCCAACGAAAATACCCATTGCCTTATTATTATTAGCCACTGTGCGTGATTCTAGGCGATTTTTAAAAGCCTAACTAATTCTGTTGTTTTCTTACTTTTTCCACGGTAGGTGGGTAGTCAACAAGATGCCAATCTAGGTCCCACGTGCAGAATGAAAATTGAAATTAGATGCGATTTCTTTTGAAATCATAGACCCGATAAGTGATTGTCGTCTCAAGCGTCAAAATTGGTCTTTCGATGCGGATGTTTGTGCAACGTGCAACTCATGTATAGTTTCGACACACTAAAAGTGAACGCTGAATGACGCAATCTTTTATTAGTGAATTACCAACGAAGCAATGATACTAAGCCGCTTGATTCTCGAATTGTAAAAGAATTGAGCGGTTACGTTGTGCAATTATAATTATGTAAGTCAAAACTTAACATAGACATATTTTATATGGTATCTACCCAACCATTTCGTAATTTATCAATTCGAATTGAATATATATTTACACTACTATTTATGTAACTTCTCCTCATATACATAGGCTTAAATGTAAAACATGAGAACAGTAACGATGATAAACACTTGGACAATTAGTTTTATATCTCGCTAGGTTACTAATAAACATGCAAAAGCATAGATTGTTGCTTCTTACTTCGCGCTTCGCTTGTTTGCCTAATAACTGGTGTTCTATTGTCTTTATAGCATCAAACGTTTTCTTCTCATGTTATTTTTAGGCACAGCGCGGTGACACAATCGCTTGATTGGACCGAATGCAAAAATTTAACTAGAAGTTTTTAGATAGAAAAGTAATCATTCATCATAAAAATTAAATCGTTTTGCTTGAAACTAGATTAGTGAGCACTTATTTTGTAAACTTTTAAATGATAAGACAAAATAAGTGTAAATTTATTCGTGATTGGAGTAACATAACTCACCGCGCCCTGGTCTGGTATGCTGTTTATTGCGATATCGGTGGCACACGTGTCTACGACAAATCACCGGTAAATATACCTATAGATACATACTACATAGGCATAAAACCCGATCGCCAAGGACAAAATGCAAACGCGTATATTTTCGATATCCAATCTTAACATCGTAGCAAATGATACAAAAAAGAAAATAAGGAGAAAAACACCGACAAGATTAATAAAAATGGATATGATAGTTAGTTTCGGGAAATTAACACTTGCATGAAAAGTGAAAACTTAACTATAATGTAGGTAGTGTAGATAAAGGAAGATAGTAAATCGTTCACATGTGGTTCCAGTGGAATCAGAAGAGCTCTTTCCACCTGATTTTAATTTTCTACTGTGCTTGCTAAGCGACGACGTTGCGCATTGGAGAAATTCCTTGAGTATTCGGTTCAACGGCCCCGCAAGCGTGAACGGTCTACGCCTGTGTGTTTGAGTGAACGGCGCGGACGCACAGTCGCACACACAGACCTATACCCTGCCTCTGCAAACACGACAGAACCGTTACCCGCCTTGCTGTGCTTCTATACATCACCTACCAAGGCCTCGCCAAATAGAGGCTGCCTCATAATATGATAATTAGTCAACCGTAAAATGTGTCATTGAATACCAATGATCACCAAAATGCGTTGGTGCAAGACTTATCTATTGATAATAGAATACGAAATCATTAGGTGTCAATTACGTAGTTTGAAATAACTATCTAATTGGGTACTTTTTACCTAGCTACACGTTACCTGCAGCTTACTGGGCACCTTACTTTGTGTTATAAAATATTCTTTGTCCGAATATAAATAAATATTTGAGGATATTTCGCACAATGCCACCTAGTCTCAGATTAAGCAAAGCTTATACTAGAAAAACTTGTCTTCTTTTGATTTGGATAAGGTAAGAATAAAGACGACAGTAGAACTCTCGGAACAGAGAGAACGCGGTTCGGTGCGGTAGTCTAATAAAGTCTACTAGAGTGAGATGTGAGACGCCAGAGGCATTCCATAATACAAAGAGGGGGCGGCTCACCGCGGAATGCATTTATATCCCTTTTACATTTCACACTGAGTAACATCATTCAACTTACAACACTACACGAAACGCCCCCTTATGACGTCAAAATTCTGGGCTCGTCAGTGTAGCAAGTTAGAAGTAGAAATAAGACGCAAATACAGCTGCTGCCTCTACATTCTACAAGCAGCTCAGAGCTGACATCCTGACCGGTTTACTATGTAATTGAATGTGATTCAATTTGAAATGAGTGTTCATTGGGAATGATAGAGAGGGCCGTGTTCGTAGAGGCAACAAAATTTATCGATGATATGAGTTAGACATAAAAAAATCTGTAACGCATACAATCATGTAGTGGAATACAGCATAACGTAACTTAAAAATAATAAATATAAAGCAATGTTTCAGATAAGTAACTTTGTAAAACCCTGGGGTTTTACAAAGTTACTTAATATCTGGTATTAGGTACAGACCAAACTACTGTGATGGAAAAAAAATACAAGTAGGTAAGATAGGTATGTAAGTTGAACTTTACAGAAATTATATTTATACGTACATAGTACGTAGGTACCTACACAAATCTACGTTTTTTTATATTGTGCATGAAACACCTAGACGAAAGGTTATAACTACAAATCCTACGTAATAACCTCGAAATACTACATAAATAATGTAATCTACAATTTTATAAAATGCTTGTGTACATGCTATGGCCATACTGACTGAGTACTGACATTTGAGTCAAATATAAAAGTTGTTTTTAATGTCAAGGATGTCGATAAAACATGAAACTATTTTTGAAAGCTTGCTTCACTAAATCGAAGAAAAGGTTAAATACATTCTTTTAACACCTGTGTAATTAACGGTAATTGGTTGTAAAATAAACGTTTCCTAATGCTACTTTCCGACCTTGAAATGCTAAAACTTTTTTTTATGACATACCGCTTGGACGAAATGCACTCGCGGCGCAATGTTTGGCAATGCCACAAACACTGATTGCTAATTAATTAATATCATTAGTTTTGTTAAAATAAATATTAAAATAGCAAGAATAATACTTAACATTTTAGACGATATATAATAGGTCTTTACCTATGAAATTGCCGTATTGCAGTACAGACTTTTTCAAAGAAAAAAAGTTTTGATTGGCTATGAATTCTAAATTCAAATTAATTTTGTTTTAAAAAAATGACATTGTATTTACAATATAAGTCTTTTGTTTATTGATTAGCGTTGTATTTTCATTACATTTCAACATTTTTCCTCATAATGGATACTTTGAAATTTCGTGTAATTATGGAATATGAGTTCCGTCGTGGCACCAACGCGGCACAAACGACACGTAACATCAACGACGTTTACGGAGAGAACTGTACAAACGAACGTACAACCCGTTATTGGTTTGCTCGGTTCCGTTCTGGGAATTTTGACTTGAAAAATGAACCTCGTGGTCGTCCGGAAACTTGGTCAACAATGATGAATTAAAGGCGATTGTGGAAGCTGATGAATCTCAATCTACAGCTGAGCTGGCAGCAGCTTTTGATGTTAGCATCAAAACAATATTGGTCCATTTGCGACAGGTTGGCAAGATAAAAAAGCTTGATAGATGGGTGCCCCACGAACTTAACGATCGCCAGCGCAACGTACGCGTCGAGACTTGCCTTGCGCTGCTTAACAGGCACAGAAATGAAGGAATTTTGAACCGCATTGTTACGTGCGACGAAAAATGGATTCTTTTTGACAATCGAAAGCGCTGAGCAAGTTGGTTAGATCCTGGTTCGGTACCAAAGCAATGTGCAAAACGAAAAATGACCTCTAGAAAGGTGATGGTCACAGTTTGGTGGTCTAGTGCTGGTGTGATTCATCATAGCTTTTTACAAAACGGCGAGAGCATTACTGCAAATGTGTACATTGAAGAACTGACCACAATGATGGCGAAACTCGCACGTCTGCAACCAGCTTTGGTCAATCGGTCGTCTCCACTGCTACTTCACGACAACGCGCGACCCCATACTGCACAACAGACCGTCTCTAAGCTGCATGAGTTGGGTTTGGAAGCTCTCCCTCATCCGCCATACTCACCAGATCTTGCGCCTACCGACTATTACTTTTTCCAAAATTTGGACAACTTTTTAGCGGGAAAAAAATTCAATTCCCGAGAGGCAGTACAAAACGCCTTTGAAGAGTTTGTTGTCTCCCGTCCTGCTGATTTTTTCAAGAAGGGCATCCATAAACTGCCACAGCGTTGGCAAAGATGCATTGATTGCAGGGGTGATTACTTTGAATAAAAGAAATAAATAAGTTCGAAAAAAAAATACTTTAACTTTTTTCAAACAAAACGGCAATTTCATAGGTAAAGACCTAATATATATATATCTGATATCAATATATAAAAATGAATGTCTATTTCCCTTGGTTATCGAATCACGCGTGAACGAATGGAACATTTTCGCTAATTCTTTTTTTGTTGTTTTTATTATTGTCAGGAGAACGTTTTTATTGAACGAAAAAATTAAGATAGTTGAGGGAAAAATTGGAAAACTTAGCCCACGCAAGTGCAACCGCGGGGCGCAGCTAGTTGTCATAGTTGTATATTATGTTATAGTACAGAAGGTACTTATCTTAGTTGTAAACAACAATAAGATATGGTAGTAATTCTGAGAACCGTCGCAAAGAAGCGTGCTTTAGCTATCTGAAATGAGATTAAAGGTCACTGAGATTGTGTGAATTTGACCCGAGACCCGGACACCGTGATAAACGAATTTTGTTACCTAAGAAGTTTCTTGGCTTGCTTAGCGCAATAACGATCAAAGGTTTATGACAGGAGGAAGATCTAATCTTATAGGCATCTAGTATTTAGATAAGATAACCAGAAAATGGTGATGCAATAACTATGTACTTATAGTATTTTGTATCCCTTGCCACCCAGTAGTCGGCCGGGGCGGTAGCAGAGGCAGCAGAAAACACCTCAAATATTCTTGCCTGTAGTCAGCGTATGACTTCGTTGTTTGCGGTCGCAACCGTGGGACCATGGGGCTCCATAAGCTTGGAGGTTCGTGCTGGACTTGGGTCGCCGCTTGAAGGAAAAATGAAAAATATTGTTTTGCATTTTTTGAGGTGAGCCGTGAGACCGATATCCACAAAACACTAATTACTCCTAGCGGAGCTGATATCTCATGTCACATTGATATTACAAATAAATAAATAAAATAAAAGATATTTAAAATTACGTACTGTTGGCTCTACATTATTGCAGTTTGATTTTGTGTTTTATGCAATAATCATGTTTGTTAATTACCTATATAAGATTTGAATAATTGTTCACTGTAATTATGCCTTTTCTATAATTAATTACTTATTGAAATTTATGTGTCACAAAGTATATAACTTGTTTTGAATGCCTGCTTAAAATTTTATTAAATATTGTTTACGTGTTTAGCGGTGATTATTTTCTGTATAAACCTAAAGAAACATTTGACTTGTATGTGTACAGTGTCCAATGCAAGATGACATGGTCACAAATAATAAAATATGCAGGGGTATTCAATACTTAGGTACACCCAAATGTATGTAACAAGTTGTGGGTCACACAACGGAAGCGAGGACGGACGCGTTTCGAAATATATAGCACGCACTATCGAGCTCATTACTCTCGTTATGCGAGATCATGACTAATGTCAGCGAGATATACTCATTTATCAAGAATTTTTAAAAGCATTACCATTCGTGCCAATGTTCAGGCACAATTCATGTTTTTGTAGTTTGCACATTTTGATTTGCATAATATCCGTCATATCTTGCTATTTCTACATAATTATATCAATTTCGTTCAAAAATCAACACTTTTAACGACTAAAACGAATATAGAAATAGGTGAAGAAGGACGTCGAATGTCCGAAACTTAGTCCGAGTAATTTTGACTTTTTTTTACTTGAGTTTACTTTTATTAATTTTCTAAAATGGATCATACTCCCAACAGTTTTCAAACTAAAATATTATAATGTGTTAGTTTAATAAATCTTATCCTATCTTTGTCTTTTCAACGGACTTAAGAAGGTACTCGATTTGGTCGTTTTTTTTTAAATGTTTGGCCTACCTGACCTTCGTCATTTATAAACCCAATTGGAAAATTCTTCTTTATTTGAAGAGGTATATATTCAGATGTGTTCCATAGAAATATCATCAAAATCGGTTCAGCAGTTAGATTTCTAAATCAAAGTAGCTGGATTTTAAAGGATACTATTTTTGTTGATGGTAATAGACTTGTAGAATTGTATCTATACCCTCGTTCATTTTATTTTAAATTTAATTAAAACGAAACAGGTAGGTACAGAGAGACAAGAGTTTTGATTTGCAACTAAAGATCACTATATCATCAAATCACGGGAGCAGTAATAGCTCAAAGTATTGAATACGAGCGACGCGCGTTTGAATTGGGAGAAGGAAAGTTGTGCTGACATAGGTACCTTAGGTATGTAAACACTACATGGTACAACGTAAGCTCTAGCTTTCGAACCTTTTCATGATATCTGGCTATAGAAGTGTACAGTGGACACGATGGCAAGGTGTGCAATTGTCAGTGCAGCAGAGGTGATCGTCTCAGTCACACTGACATTGCGTATAATCCGGGTATTCCATATGGAATGCGGTCGCCCGACCACTCCACCGGTCGCGCAACGCCCCGCGCCGCTCACCTCCATGTTTTCTTATCCACTCGCTTCCGTCTACCATATGGTATAGTGGGATAGGACCGAATCCAACTAGAATCTTATAAGTCGCATAATCTAGTCTCGAATTAAATTAAAGCAATTTCTCATCAGTTTGCGCAAATTGACAGCAACACCGATGGATTACTACCAGGTATTTATAGTACTGTGTAAACGATGGCACGTAATAGTGGACTCTCGTAGATATATTTGCTGAACTATAAAAACTATACGACCGAATCAACAATTTTTGCTCACGATCTCACGCAGGCTCCGGCATTCCAAAGCGTATCGACGAGACGGTCGCCACGTAGCTGCGAGCCGAACCTCCCGTCCGGGCGAATAGCATTCGCAGAAATTGGAAAATTTACTCACCTTCGTCGGAGAGCCGTAGATCGTTAAAAATATCCACTCGACTCGATCGCACAGATAATACGGTTATCGTCCGTACAACACAAATATTCACCACACCAAAACGACAACATAAATAAACGCGGGAGGAGGCACCACCGTCTATGAGGTCTGAGTCTAATCGCTTGCGGCCGGTGAATTCCTCGCACTGATCGAAATGCAACTCAGAAAAATGCACAGGGCGGGGTTGTCGAATGTCATAAACGGTCGGTTACAGAGGTCGGACACTCGCCGGTGAAGCCACAGGGTAGAGCGTGGAGAGGCGCGGCACACCAGCGCATAACGCGACGCCGCTCAGCGGACTGAGTGGGCGCGAGGAGCGGGAGGCGCGCGCCGCCGACGTGGCCGCCCGCCCGCACCCGCGCCGGCTTGGCAACGCGACGCCGCCGCCGCCCGCCGCGACACCCGTCGCCGACCTCATCCATCTATCACTATCACAGGACACCAAATCCTTGCAAGGCACCCCTTTAATCCAAAATGATTATCCTAAACCGATGTCTTGCCCGGAAATCATGTTTCTATTGCAAAAGCTGATACGCTTTCGGAACTTCAGGTGTGCGTTTTCTAGCCTACCCATTACGGTAATATATATAATAAGTATAATACATATCTAACAATTTAAAAAAAGTTAAAAAATATGAAAATAAAAATTTGCTTTGAAGTAACTTGAATTATGAGTTGCTTGTTAATAATCAGTTGTAGGTACATAATTACGCATTTTATGACTGGATGAAACAAACGCTTGTTACAAGGACTCAAATAATGAAATAAGTAATGTATTACCGGTTATAGTAACAAGATAACAAACAATCGATATATCTAATGCAGCAGCGTTACATTTTTTCAGACCGATTTAGCCGCAGCCGACGGAAGCGGCACAACGGCTTCATAGAATTCCTGCAGTACACCGCAATTATTGCACTTTCTTTCCCATTGTTAGCATGATGAAATCAGTTTTACTATCTCTAGCGATCGAGTTTTGTTGACGCAGCGATCGCAGCTAGGCGCCTAAGGGGACATTCATGGTGGGACGTGCGAGGTAGGTACTTGTCGCAATTGACGCTATCTATACTTTCACCTATGCAGGCACAAAGTTGTCTCCGATGCACTTGCAATATATTCGTTTCACATAATTATAACATAAAAAGACTGGTATAAAATAAAACAAATCATGATTAGCGCCACTCTTTAATACTCGAGATCACAGATACCTTTAGCATCCATCCATCTACTATTCACACGATGGCAAATATTACTTTCTATGACCCAATTCCAAAATCCACAACTAATCGGCCTCGTAAGGCAGTTAATAATTATCGTTGTAACGTCATAAATTCGCACGTGATTTTATATTTGATCGGTTCAATGATGGTAGCTCTGGGCAATAAACCAGAAATAAATAAACGTTACTAAGCCAATTATAAACCAAACTACGTGATAAAAATATAACTGAATCAAATTAAACTGGGATTCGAAATGTTAAACTTGAGTTCTTCTCCTGTAACGTGTTCCGTTAATCTATTGTCAAACAAATCCTACATTAATTTTCCAAAATAAAGCCTATATCGGCTAGTAGGAAAATGGGGCGCTATATTTAGTCCTCTGAAATTTTCAAGACCATGGATTATATAAATGTATCTAAAACGAACCACCATCTTGTCACAATAAGGAATATAAGTTACACTAGTAGGTAGGCATGTCGGTAGGTACTTGTAGGTATATTTAATCAGAACCTCAATTAACAATAGAAATTACAAATACTTACATTATTATTCAAAATCTGGCTACCTAACAAATATGTTATAGTCAAGGCATGCATATACAATTTGGTTTAGAACAGGCTTAAGTTACTTATATTTTTCATAATTTATCGAAGAAGATAAATCTGCTATTTTGAAATTGGTTATAGTTTCCTTAGACAAAGATAAACCTCAATTAAAGCATAATACTTGCTCAATAACAACACATTGGCCTATAAAATTAATAAAAGTATTGCAACAAAATCTAGTTGACATTATCTATAAGTAGCTATAAGTAACTATAAGTAGGTACGGTTGCAATGACCATTTGTTATTTCGTAGTTATCCCTGATAGGTCATTTACAATGCGTCACAGTCAGTTTTATGCTGTATTTCGACTCTTTCCCAACTCACTCGACGCATTTTTCAATGTACCTACAGTAAAGCAAAATAAAAACATATCTAATTTCGGTGCATAAAAATCATACAAAAATCAATTTTAAAAAATGGCTGTTATAACCACATGACCAGCGAATTAGTAATAATGACAACATAATAAAATACATTTTATTTTGTTGTTCATTGTACACAACATGTGTCGGACGAGTCAAAATACAGCGTGAAACGAGTAAAGGACTGACTGACTGGATACATAAAGTGTATTTTTATTGTATTTTGATTGTGAACTATCAGGGATAGCGACGACATTGGTAATGTGACGATAGGTCATCGCATCCGTAGGTACACATCCACAAGTTCTACTAGCACTCAACTTTACAGTGATTATAGGTATTGTTCGCAAACACTTGTTTAACAATGACTTAGATCTATGAATATCTGATTGTTTATCTGACACTGTCTCAGTCTCAAATATTTTAAGATGTGGTAGCAACTAAAATACGTCAACTGTATTGTTATCAAAATCCGAACTCACTATAAATAGTAAATCTGATAAAAATAACAATGAATTTTAATCTAAATTAGTTTTAAAAATTAATATAATTCCGACTGTTTCATTTATTCATGCAATACTCCGCGAGGCGCTAATTAACTAAAAACATTGGAAGTAGATAAGCGATAAATATGTAATAGAGAATTAGAGCCAGGGGTGCCACGCGGGATCCATTCGGCACAGGTTGTCATGGCTGCTGGCGGCACTCACCAGGGTTGCCACCTTACTGTCGGGGCCATCGAACATCGCTAGGGAGTTCAGCCTATTCATAATAACTGTCACAGCTTTGTTAACCATATTGATAATGGTCTCGTTGTCCATTTCAACTGGTTTGTTTTCAGTGGAAGTACCGGGAGCGGGCAGCCCTGATTTATCTTCTAGGCGCTTCCTGTAACCGGTGACCATCTCGTCGCGTAGAATTGTGCGCAGTATCGATTGTATCTATAACGAAGTACGCTATTAGCTTTTCAATATAACATGTGACATATCCTAAATGTCTTAAAATTGTTTCAAGACATTTAGGAATGTATTAAGGCCAATAATGCTCCTAGTTTTTATCATGTAGATTATTATTATATCATGTAGATAGAGGAAGATAATCATACTCTACAGTGGGACAATGACTAAATTCCACCTTCACTAATCTTCAGTTCAACTGTATTGTGAAACGTTTCAAGACTTTTTGATCCGTAAATTAATTTTTAAACCTATAAAAATTACGCAAGGAGAATTTATTTTCGACACGTGTATTCTGTATACCATATCAGCTCAACTTATTGTTAATTTTATAAGAATAATTTTCACAACGCCTGTACGGTTCGTATTGGGAGTATAATTCAGTTAATGAACCACTACTTTTTATTGATAAGAACTATCTTACTCGTAAACAATTGCGTCACTTTTAACGAGTACGTTATTTGATATCAAACTAAACAAGAATGTAGGCTACTTAGATACAAGTTGTTGTGATTCGAGAAGTATATCAAATCGAGTGAATAAATCGAGTCATTTAAGTAATCAAAACTGTTACAATATTTCAATCAGGAATGATTTAGATGAATTAGATATAAGTAATCAACAAAGATAATTTGCATTTAAAAATTAAAATTTTCACAAATTTAAATAAATATAGGAAGGATATTAGGTTATTAAATATGAAATTTACCTTAAAGTTAGGAGTGACGAGACACCTCGCCACGGCTATTGCCGACGCTGTGAGAGGGCCCGTGATGCCGACGTTAGTGAGGAGCTCGGAAATGTTGGGCGTCAGCCGGAAAGGCACGGGTCGGTTGCAGTCTAGCTCACCTGGATGTAAACGATTCTATTGATAATTTAGGAGACGGACGGATAAGCGGCACTCTTTCAAATAATGCGTACGTACTTATATCTAGCCTAGAGTTAAATAACACTCACCCAAGCTTTATTTGCTAAATAAAAAATAGCCAACCATATATGGTTAGAGTTTTAGTTAGTGCAGGATGCAAAAGCAAAAAACATTAAAGGATATCTCTATATTCGCAGTGATGTCACGAAGGAAACCACAAATCCGTGCGTCCGAAAATAAACCAGTGAACATGCAATGAAGAATCGGTAAGCCAAAGCAAAACCAGTTGATAAATTATTACATGCGCATATTATTAATAATCAAGCACAAAATAAATTATATAACTAAGGTCAGCCCAAAAAATAATAAAAAGGCAACAAAAACTATAGCCAATAAAAAGTCACAATCACCAAACGCTTTATTGCAAAATTAACAAAAAAAGCGATAGCCCATCGCGAATCATTAATTTGACTTGCAAATAAAAATGCGGTTAGAAACGCCTTTGTCGTGCTAAGTCTCATGCATACCTGTAGAATGATCATCTGAGAAAAAAACAATGTCAAACGTAAGGCATGCATCTCAATATAAAAATGAAAAAAAAAACAGCATCCGTCTCAAGCAACTCTCCAGATAGACAGAAATGTTTTATTTAAACACAGAGATAATAACTACAAAAATCCTTCGCGATGCTATTTAATTAGCCCTCAATTTAAACCCCTCTTTATTTATAAAAATTTGTACCATCACGAACACAACATTGCTTAAATTGTTTTTGGCTACATGTTGTAGACATATTGCTGTTTCATTTTAACAAAGGTTTACGAGATACTTAAGTGGATTAATATTTAAAAAAATATTAGGGATCAATTAGGAAACCACAACAGTATAACCAACATCAAGACTTTATGATCAAATATATATTTGATTAAATCTGTCAGCAGGCATATAAAGGGAGTTGAGTTACTACAGTCCAGTTTCGATTGATTCTGTTATTGTATATTTTAGTAGATATAAAATTTTATGTTATTCAAAATAAGGTGATTTAGTTTACCAAAGGTTGTTTAAGACCTACTTGCTTTAACCACAATAAAAAACCACGTTAGTTTTCAGTTAGCAGTTTAGGATAAGTTCATCATCTCCTTCATCAAAATCCAGGTAATGTTCATAAAAAGTTAAAAACTACTGGCAAAACCAAAGAGTTATATGTACTATAGAAGTCTTTGGGCAAAACCGATAATATTTCAATTTTAATTAATTTATTTTTATCTTCGGACTCCATCATCAGAGCTCTGTTAAACCACACTGCTAAAATATCCTTTCGGGGATTGAAAATAAACAGATACTACAGTTACGCCCTGCGAATTACGGCCATTTTCTTGTGGTACTTACGTGTACATACTATTTTAAAGATAAAAACTTAATTACAATATGTTCCTGAACCTGAGCCTAAAGTATCTACACATAATATATCCCAATCCGTCAGGCCCTTTTGGCGCGGAGTAGTAAGAAAAATACATACTTTCACATTTGGAATATTAGTAGGTAAAACGTTTTGCTTTGTTGATGAATGATTTATTGCGGGTCGGTAGAAGAATGGTACAGACTACCAGCGTCTGTTTCCTGAAAAATATAATCGGGGAGTTTTCAAGGCAAAAGTGAATCGGTATCTCCTAGGCTCGGAACACGCTTCCGTCATCAACTGCGTTGTTAATTGCCGCCAAGGACTGTGGTCAAATGCAGACCTAACACAGGTAAAATAAAGGTTTAGATTAGAAAAAGGTAGTCTATAAAAAATAATGCATAATATACCTGTGGTATCATCGACATCGAACTTGAAGTAAGAGACGTTTAGCAGTCCCGAGTCCTGATGGACATACATCATATCTGGGTTGAGTCGAGTGAGATGCAGTACGTACTCCGCGAAGCTTGCTAGCGATAGCTGCAGAGTCAACATCTTGCGGAACGTCCAGTAGTCGGTCGGAGATGAGAAGGTTGCCGCCGCCCACTCGCGAACCATACCCTTGGGTACCATCGTGCCTTGCACCTTGGAGAGATAAGCAATTTAATAGCGGATATATGTTTTAATTGGACCATATCATATTCTTTGTTACACTTAAATTTAAACCATTGCCTTTTGTCATGAATAAATATTCTTTCTTTTCTATTCTATATGGTTATCATTCGAATCTGTTGGCTGCTCAGAGTAAGCGTAGAGAAAGAAAGAAAGAAAGAAAGAAAACATAAACTAAACATTTATTCATTAGAAACGCCCATAGATTTCGAAATATAGACTAAAACACCCCAAACATCTATATCCAGGGAATGTTATTGCATTGAATATGAAACTTATAGGCGAAAAATATGTGAATCTTGATCTTCAATATCCTAACATCGTTTTCGAATTGCGATACACCAAAATGCATGCGGGCGAAGCCGCGGTGCGCAGCTAGTATAATCATAAGCTACAAACTAAACGTTTTGATTTTCATATAAATTTATTAATATGCTCAATTTGTCACATTTATATGCTTTTTTATTTTTATTTTTTATACTTATTACCGATAAGTTGTTGTACAATTAGGTATGTCATAAGGATCAATCAGGCTTAAGACATCTACTCCTAAATATAATCTTCCTCCATAAAGCGTCACTGGCTCGTCAGTGTCTGCTTGCCTCTTGTATCTAACGCCTCCAAGCGGTTTTGAATATGCCGTCGGTCCACCGGCGGTCGGAGGTAGTTCATCCAATCACTCGAAATGATCATTATATTTTCTTATTTGTGTACAAATTTGAAGGAGTCTATAGGGATGAGCATACCTCCCGTAAGATATCCCTCAAGACCTGTTGCGTAGCTTGAGATCCGCGAGCTTGCACCGCTGCTAATCGCTCGTAATACCTCGCAATAGGCGCATCGTACTCCACACCCCTACAAAAGAAAACATTACACGATAATCTACAATGAAATACAAAGTAACTTATATAAATAGCTTTGAAGAATACCCACCTGTTAGCGCACTCATTGCGATAGATATCGAGCAAAGATATCGAGCTAGGGTTGTCCTCGACGAGGCGCATCTGCGGCGATACCGAAACCACCCGAGGCACGGTGAAATGAAGGAACCTTCTGGATGTTTCCTTCTGCTTGCCCAAGTAGTGGTTCAACATTCTGAGCAGCTGTAGCACACGTTCCTCTCTCCTGGCGTCTCCCAGCCCAGAATCGTTGACGACTAAGTAAGGGTATATCTTCCCGTTGTGTCCGCGGATGTAAAGGCGGCGCGCGTACGTGTTATGTTTCTGTACGATCTCAACGCGCGGCATGAAGCGAGCTATCCGCACGTGGTAGTGTGTGTGCTTTGGAAGTAAAAACTCGCCAGGGAGTTCCACTTCTGCTGTTTTCAGGCTGAAATTCGACAGGAATCGGCACTTCTCTTCGATGAGGAATGACCTGGAAGGAACATGTCAAAATATAGTGGTATCTGATGCCATCCTTGGCATCAGATACCACTATATTTTAAGTATAAAACAAAGGCGCCCGAAATCAAAGGTGTCAACGTAACAGTACAGTCTCGTGTAGGTTTTATTTAAATTCTAAGAACAAGAACCTCTTTCTTTTACAGTCACAACTTACTTGGGCAGGACCTTAGTCTTGGCTTCGAGTATCTTGACCCACTTCCTGAGCTTCTGTATCAAATTCTGGAGCTTCATTGCGTTAGGTTGCGAGAAGTCAAAGTCCGCTGTGAACTGGTTTTTCATCTTCTGGATCACAGGATCTTGGATGGTAGCCTGCGCGCGACGGGCCAAGTTCTCCGATACAGCTGAAGAGAATGCACTACTTGTAAGACATTCTGTAGACATACAAAATGAGGGCTGGTGTAAAATAACCGTCGCAATAGTTCTAAACCCATCCCACTAACTAATTCAATGCAGTCTCGACTCAAAGCAAACCATTGTAATGTGAGTTTTAAACTGTAACGTAAACCTAAATTTTATTGTAGTACGTAGACTAAATTGAAATCATTATTAACTCCGTAAAAGGCCGGTTCTAGAGCGTTGACCACAAATCGGAAGACGTGTGTCGGTACCCCACTAGATAGAGCGACGATCTAGTCAATACCGCAAGGAGCTGATGGATGCAGGAGGCAAGCTGCAGCTCAAACTGGCGCTCTGTGGGGGAGGCCTGTTTTGGCTGTTGATGACGAAACGGCCGGTTTTAGTTTAGCCAGTTTATTTCGGAATTTTAATCGCCCATCAATCAACAGTTTACAAACTCTCAGTCACAAAACACGTACAATCCGACAAAATTTATTGTAATTTGACGATGATTTTTTACGTAAATAGAATTGAAATTGTGACATTAATGTCTTGCCCGTCCTTTTCGGATAGGCGAGTAAGGTTGTGTCGGAATTTTTGAACCATCTCATCACGGTCTAGTGTATCAAAAAAGACTAGTGGAAAACATTCGTGTATTTTTTTTAATGTACCACAATCGTTTATCAAGTAATATTTGAGTGCCTACAAATATCGGTTAATTGTTGAAACCAAAATGTAAATTAACAAGCTAATTAAACGCGAATTAAATTTAAAAACGGATACACTAAATAGTTTATAAGTATATTAATTTCCGCCACAAAAGTTAAACAAAATTATCAATTAAATACTTTATTATTTTCGTATATTAGATAAATAATCGCATATCCTCAGATAAGCTAATGGACTTGTATTCCGGCGATATACAACATTCTGTGAGTTTTATCAATGCGTTGGGCAATCGGTCACCTTGAAATTAAAAAAAAACTAATTATACTAGTCTATTAAATAGCGGGCTTTATTAGCATTAAACTAAAGAACTTTTGACTATCCTAGTGGCTTGTATCCCAATAGGCGCTGATTTTTGGAACTCGCGGCATTAAACAAAAGTTCAGTAAAGAGCGGACCACCCTATTCCTATCACACTTGCAATACACACTTTTTTAGCTTTTTTAACTGCTTTTCAAACTGCTTTTCCAACGGCACGCATTATGCAAATGTGAGTTAAGTACTTACTAATGCCGATTCCAAGTCCGAAGCTGGAGACGACCTTCTTGATAAAGTTGAGGGTATGCGGCGTGACGGTCGCGTCGGCTACGGCCGAGCGGTGGTTGAACGCGACCACGTGACATTTAGCCAGCCCCGCGCGTAACTGCCGCAATATCTCTTCATACCAGTTTTCGCGGAACCATACCATCTGTCCGAGAGATTGAAATATGAACCTTATAGCAGGGTGATAACCGTTGGGGGAACTCGATATCCATCTGGACGTATAGGTTTAGACGTCTGATTAAACTACAATATACCCAAATAATATGAGACGGGAATATCGTAACAAAGATAATATTATAAAATAGCAAGGAAATAAAAAACTATGAGTGGTTTAAAAAAAAATGCAAAAACTGCACAGTTGATGAGCCCGTTACCTTTAAAGCTACCACACTTACAAAGAGACTTTCATAATTGCAGAGATTTGTATATAGGATTCCTAAAAAAATTTAAAATAACAAATTTTAAACAACCTTTTTTAACGCTTTACCTATTTCTGCGGCATATTTATAAATCATCCAGAAGTAATATAGCGTTCGACGTACCTGGTCTACGATGCCTTCAAGAGATGACAGTATAGTAGGATGTATTTCTCGCTGTAACTGCATAATCTTGGAGCATCGCCACATCGGCAACGTGGCTTTGATAGGGCCGGACTCACTTGAAGCGGATGCTCCAGCACCAGTCGATGTGGACGGACCTTCTCCCGCTTTATTAGCACTCTACGAATAAAACATTACCCAACGTTATGACAAATATCTTTATATACGATTAATAAAAGAGGAGAAAATCAGGCTGGATCAAGTAATATATCTCACGCCTCTGACAAGAAAATGGTGTTGCTTGACCGCTCCTATAAATCTTTTCCCTTCAAAGTTTCTGGAGATTACTATAAGCAATCTATAATGATAGTATATTAATTTACAGAATGTGAAAAACACACCTCATATCCATTCCGAACACGCAGCATAACTACGATGATGAACTGTTTGTGCCTTGAGTACATTTGATTCCCTTCTATAACACTAAGGTGTTGTTATTCAACTGTTTACGAGAAATTAATTGTTTTTTTTTATGGTAACGAATGACGTGACGAGCTAACCGTTCACCTGATGTTAAGTGATACAGCTGCCCATATCAGTTGCAGTGTCACTCGGAACTCTAAAGTATAGAGTTTCGCCTGACACTGCACTGCGCACGTCATCCTGAGACATCCGCACAATCTAGTAAAAAGATTACTAGACTGTGAGATCAGCTCTAAAAGTCTCATTTGCCCAGTAATTTCACTAGCTACAGTGCCCTTCAAACCGGAACACAGCAGTGCTTGCGCACTACTGCTTGGCGGCAGAATAACTGGCAAAGCGGTGGTACCTACCTAGACGAACTTTGCAGAAAAGTCCTACCACCTAGTGTAAAATAATTTTACTTCTAAATTTACAGTATTAGCAATGAGGACCTTTGATCGGCTTTCTAGTGCATTGGTCTCACATGAAACGCTGTATAAATAAATAAATCGATACAGTACTTACAGCTGAAGTGGAGGGCTGGTGCGGGAGATGGCTGGCGGCGATAGTCTCGGCAGTTTTGTGCCTCTCTCGCTGTTCTATCTTCAACGTGAGGTACAGAGTTCGGATGGGGAAGTACACAGCTTGCGGGTACAGTCGCCCCACCTGACCGAAATCAGTAATTTTTGGTGATACTTAAAGGTTTTATTTGTGTTGTTCATTAGGATTACAATTATTGGTACCTTCAGTTTATTAGGATTAGTCGTTTTATAAAGAAAAGAAAACTGGGCAAATGTAGGGTGAGGTGAGTAGTTTGCAGGCTGTACTGGAAACAAAAGATATATCCAAATACCAGTGTAATTACATAATTTGATAGTGTACTTAATAAATAAACGAGCTGGAAAGTATGATGTATCTATCCCCATTCCAGCCCACTCTTACTCGGGTAAAAATCGGCATATAAATCAAAAGGGCGTGCACTTTAGACACATACTTGTAAATTGAAGCAAAATTTAAGTTTTTCCAAATATTCATTTTTTTTTGTCTTGTAAAAATTGTAATGCAAAAAGCAACTGCAAGTATCTGCTGTTATAAACAGTAATATAACCTTTAGAGCTAAAATCAAATACTAAATAGCTCTAAATATAATATTAGCATCTCTCAATTTTTACGCCTTTTGAGGACAAATTGGCCTTCCAAAACAGCCACAACTTCACTAAAATATCTGTTAATTTTCCATTTATTTAGCAAATAAAATTATCTTTACAACTTACGTGACTCAGCAGGTTTAATATAACATTGCCATCGTACTGCACGAGGCAAGCCAAAAGTTGAGGTATCCACGGCAACCACTGCACCGGAGGGACGCCCACTGAGTACTTATCTAACGCTTCCGCGAGACTGCTCTTGTCATCGTCGAAGCTTAGCATCCATAGCACCTGGAAATTACAATACAAAACAATACAAAAATTATTTATTGAAATTACGTATCATTTGGGAAAAGGATTACGTTGTTATTTGGCAAATGTTTAGTATTCGACTGTTACTATATCGTATCTTTAGTTATAATAATCAGGGCATAACATGAATCGGATTAAGAGCACGCTCAAAGTTGCGGTCAAATATTAATAAAATATTAGTGTGTTCAGCTTATAAAATAGAATAGAATGATCTTACCTTGGCGCAGTATTTCCTGGACTTCGATTCATTCTGGTGTCGACACGCGTGTAGGAAACACGTCATAGCGGACACTCCCACGCTAATTTGCCGCGGGTCTCTTATGAAAATTTGCTCCAAGTAATCGCCCCACAGCGCCCAGGCTTTAACTAACGTATCGTGGAGCTGGACCGCCGCAGCGAACGCTTTATTCGCGTCCTCAGATCTCCCCAACTGTGCCAGCAGCAATCCTTTGAAAGCGTAGAACTCCGCCGTCATTTCCTTTGTGAAATATTTGAAGTTGGTGGACTCAATCATGTCTAATCCTTCCTGTAGTTCATCTTTCCCTTCGGTCCAAGACATCTGTATGTGACATTTAACCTGCTGCCGTATCTTTTGGAAGCAGTCCACGATCGGGACGCTTGGTATTGTGTATATGCGGTGCAGGGAATCAAGGCATACGCCCGATAAGTTGTGTTTCCTTGCTATTTTTGCGAAGTGGATTATCGCCTGAAATTAAAATGATAAAATTATAACTATAGCTCGCGCAAAACTTTATTAGCTCTCGGAAGTTAGCGCGGATGGCTGCGCAGTACGCATATTATAGTTATTGTATGGCCGCTTTTACAATGCACTCAACTGTACCATACGCAGTTTGGCACTCGGACCTAACTTCCGAGAGCACATAAATTTTGCGCGAGGTATACCTACATAAACAGACAAAAACAATTGAATGTAGCTGGTAAAGGAAATGCTGTTGCCACTTGATGGTCGATCCAAATATTACAATTGAGCAGATGTAGCTAAGGTTTGTTCTTGCTAAGCAAGTTTGTATCGGTACCTGCGCGGATGCGTGTACGCCCAGCATGCTGTGGTTGGACGCGTGCTCGGCCTGCGAGTCGTAGTGCGACGCTATGAACTGGTAGTGGTGCTGCCGCCACGTGAATATGGCGCCCCAGTGCGAGAGCGGGTCGGCTACAACTGGCAGGCGGTTGCGCCATGTCTTCACTATGGCCTTCATGTCGTGCAGTGACGTCGGACGGCTGTGAAGTAGTCCCTGAGAACAGATACCAATGTTTTAAGGTGTGTTTAAGGTGATTAGTGCTTGGGTTTGAAGTATCAGGGAAATAGTACTCAATGACATGCTTTGTCAACATCCAGAAACAGATATTTTCTGTGATAAGGTCTAGGTTAAGTTTCTAAAATAATATTTGTTGTATATAATAGGTCTTTACCTATGAAATTGCCGTATTGCAGTACAGACTTTTTCAAACAAAAAGAAGTTTTGATTGGCTATGAATTCTAAATTCAAATTAATTTTGTTTTAAAAATATGACATTCTATTTACAATATAAGCCTTTTGTTTATTGATTAGCGTTGTATTTTCATTACATTTCAACATTTTTCCTCATAATGGATACTTTGAAATTTCGTGTAATTATGGAATATGAGTTCCGTCGTGGCACCAACGCGGCACAAACGACACGTAACATCAACGACGTTTACGGAGAGAACTGTACAAACGAACGTACGACCCGTTATTGGTTTGCTCGGTTCCATTCTGGGAATTTTGACTTGAAAAATGAATCTCGTGGTCGTCCGGAAACTTTGGTCAACAATGATGAATTAAAGGCGATTGTGGAAGCTGATGAATCTCAATCTACAGCTGAGCTGGCAGCAGCTTTTGATGTTAGCATCAAAACAATATTGGTCCATTTGCGACAGATTGGCAAGATAAAAAAGCTTGATAGATGGGTGCCCCACGAACTTAACGATCGCCAGCGCAACGTACGCGTCGAGACTTGCCTTGCGCTGCTTAACAGGCACAGAAATGAAGGAATTTTGAACCGAATTGTTACGTGCGACGAAAAATGGATTCTTTTTGACAATCGAAAGCGCTCAGCAAGTTGGTTAGATCCTGGTTCGGTACCAAAGCAATGTGCAAAACGAAAGACACCCCTAGAAAGGTGATGGTCACAGTTTGGTGGTCTAGTGCTGGTGTGATTCATCATAGCTTTTTACAAAACGGCGAGAGCATTACTGCAGATGTGTACATTGAAGAACTGACCACAATGATGGCGAAACTCGCACGTCTGCAACCAGCTTTGGTCAATCGGTCGTCTCCACTGCTACTTCACGACAACGCGCGACCCCATACTGCACAACAGACCGTCTCTAAGCTGCATGAGTTGGATTTGGAAGCTCTCCCTCATCCACCATACTCACCAGATCTTGCGCCTACCGAGTATTACTTTTTCCAAAATTTGGACAACTTTTTAGCGGGAAAAAAATTCAATTCCCGAGAGGCAGTACAAAACGCCTTTGAAGAGTTTGTTGTCTCCCGTCCTGCTGATTTTTTCAAGAAGGGCATCCATAAACTGCCACAGCGTTGGCAAAGATGCATTGATTGCAGGGGTGATTACTTTGAATAAAAGAAATAAATAAGTTCGAAAAAAAAATACTTTAACTTTTTTCAAAGAAAACGGCAATTTCATAGGTAAAGACCAAATATTAAAAAATCTTATTTGTTTGAACAGCTCCTAGCATAGTAGATATCGGACTGTTAGTATTCGTCGCGAAAGAGACAACGCTCTCAATGCCGAATCTAGTTGCCTAGTTGTCTAGTAGCCGGATTGCTTGCACCAGTAGTGAGAAAGAGAACTGCTTTTTTTCAAACTCATATATTGTAATGGGCTTGTTATATATTATTTGACAATAAGCACTTTGTAATTTTATATGCTTAGTGAAATAACTTAGTTTTAAGTACCTAATATAATTTTGAGTAGTAATAGTGCTAAAATTAGCCTATTTGCAATAAAATCTTTTGACTTTGACTTTTTGCACACATCGAGTGACATGGAAATTACCGAAGAAAGGAGAAATAAACGTGGTAGGGCAACATTCCACACGTCCTGGTCACTGTTTTGTCGCACCCATTAATCTAAGCTAAAACAATATAAGCACGATTTGCCGGCAATATAATTGGACGGACGCAGTCTGCATCGAACGCTCCATCCCATCCATTGTGTAGCAAAGACGAGTGCCCTAATGGGGGGTGTGTAAGCCGAGGGACACACTAGGGTAGCGCAAGGAGCACACTGAGGCAGTAAGGCAGGCCAGTCACTCACGGTGTGTATCTGCGCGGCCTCGCTGAGCTCCATGAGCTGCTGCGCGGCGCGGAGCAGCGGCAGGTGCGCGTGCGCCACGAGGCGCGGCAGGCGGCGCCACTCGCGCAGGCACTGCGCCGCGGCCGCCTCCGCGTGCCGCTCCACGCCCGACAGCTGCTGCTCGCCGCCCGCGCAGATGCACAGGTACCCGCGGTACAGGTTCACCAGCCACGCTGCAACCACCGCGACCGTGACCCTCGGCTCAGACACCACTAAAAACATTCTTCAGCGAAATAATTGTTATGTGGGGTTTCATACTGTTTTAATCTTTCACAGTTACAAAATTGGAATCGTTTCTTAGTTCGGTGAGTGAGTTTTTGCCACCCGCATTCTTCAGTGTACCCGTGAACATGGAGCTAGTGTCTGTGCCGAAATATCGAGACCTCTGAAACGCTTCCGATCATGGTAAAGATTTCGTAAGTACTATTAAAAATATTGATTTTGTTTTGTTTCTTTATGACAAGTTTGATATGGGAAAAGATTACTACCACTTAATGGAGTGAGTCATCATAAACAATAAAAACATCCCTACACCGAAACTTCGCAGTTCAACGCAGTTTTTACTGGCCGATAAAAAATATTGTAGCTGTATAATCATCTTAATTGAATTTCTCTGTCGTTAGAGATTGTTATAAATAATGCTGACGCGTTACTATTTTCTTACCTAATTCCTTGGGACAATTATACTCTACTTCTGCAAGCGCATCTTTCATGGTCGTCCAGTTGGGATTCCTCCAAGAACTTTCTAGTATAAGGAAAGGATCACGGCCGCTCCTTGTGAGCCCTATCTCGAGAAGTGAGTCCCATTGGTTCAGCTCTTTGGCGCATTTGAGCCAATGTTGGGTCCAAAGTGTGCACTCCTTGTGCATGTTCAATGACGACGGATTTGCTGAGTATTCGTTTTTAAGTTTAGCCATGGCGACGTCGTAGGCAGCCTGGGGAGCAAATTATTGTAGACATTTATTCATTGATATTTTCTCAGATTAGTTGGTAATAAGTATCGTGAATGCCTTATGTTAGCTTTTTCCTTGAATGAAATTTTGTAGATGAACAAATCACGATCAAGATATTCAATTTTACTCTATTACTGGGTATAATGCCCAATATGTGCTTTAACATTTGTCTTAGCCTTTGTTGACTACACCATTAGATTAACAAAGAGCAACTTAAAATTTATATATATAGAAACAACGAAATATTTTCGCTTATTCTTTGTTTTGTTGTGTTTATTATTATTAAGAAAAGGTCCTTAAAAATGAAAGAATAAGAAAAAATAAGAAAGTTGAGCGAAAACTTAAAAAATTTTCCCAACGCGGGTGAAACCTCGGGGCGCAGCTAGTATTATTATAATAATTGACCAAAAATACCAATATCCTAATGGCATCCAAATGAATATATTTTAAGTGTAAATCCTAAGCTGCGGAGGATACATGTCTATGATGTTGAAAAGTTTTTATGTGTTAAGTTTATTTAAAAATCGCAGAGATACGCACTTGCGCCTGCTCGAAGAACCCTTGTTGTTCATACGCGATGGCCATGTTGGTTTCGCGGTACCGAGCGTGTTTCTGCCACAAGCCTGACCACATGTCTTCTTCTTGTAATAGCTCGTACATATCGCTGAGCGAATCTAGTATCTCCTGCAATTAAAATAAAGCTGATACTCTTTTGAAATTACACTTCGCTTCGACACTGGGTGGTAAAGCAAAGTTACACATTTTCATTAAGAATATTTTAGAATTATGTACAACGAGCTTTTGCCCACAGATTTGCCCGCGGCGTAGCCTATGGGAAAATAATTCAACCACCCATTTCACCCTCTTAAGGGTGGAATTTCGAAATGCATGCCAAATTTCAGCCCAATCCGTCCAGTGGTTTGGGCTGTGCGTTGATAGATCACTATGTCAGTCAGTCATTCACCTTTGAGTTATGTATATTTAGATAGAAGATAGATTTGGTCAAGATTACCGTAGGAGTAGTAGTTTCCGTGTCATAATCGTATATGTCAAGCTGTTCCCTTGGAGGCCGTCCGCTCGCCTGGTCAATCGCCATCTGCTCTAGGTTTAGTGTCATTCGATGCCACAGATTGTGCGTCTTGCCTAGATATTTCATCATTGGTCTGCAAAATAAATGCATAGCTGTGTAGCAAAGACAGCTAGGTATGAGTATCGAGATCGACCCGTTCCTCAACCCTTTATATTGATCCATGAAAGTAATATGTGAAAAACTCACGGTTTAATAGCGACGGGTGGGTTGCACCGCGCTAGCGCCTCTATGAACGTGTTGAGTGCACTGAGAGGCTGGTCGCGTTGCACCACGTGCACCCCTGATATTATGAACGGGACGATTTCGTTCATTATTGTCTGGGGAAGCGAAAATATACACATAAATAAAATGAGGAATACCAATTCACTCAGTTTAAAGCCAAATCATCAGCCCATACGTTTACACTGTTGAATCATGGGCTGTATCTCAGTGGGGAAGTAGGCCATAATCTATCACGCTGGACAGATAAGGTTTGCGAGATGACACATACGTGTAGCCTCGAATATTGTGATTTTTGCTAGTTCATCATGAGAGATGCTGGTCTTTCACCATTGAGGAGCAAATGCATCACACATTGCTTGAAATGTTATAGGAGCGTGCCGAGCGTGATTTGAACCATATAAATATGATACGTTGGATTTAAGTTTCACTAAAAACCTCTCGAAACACATTGGCTCTTTAAAGCGCACATGATTATTATCAGCCTACTTTTATCCTATTACGTAATGGCTGAGGTCGGTTAATAAAGCTGAAATGTTAATGATAAATTCAAATTGTCATCGGATTCTTTTAAATGCAATTCCAAACTGAATAGAATTTTCATGCAAAACGCTATACTTTAGAGTTCCGAGTGTAGTGCCACTCGGAACTCTAAAGTATAGCGGAAAACAGTAATGAGCAGCCGTGACGCTTAATATCCGACGGATCACTAGCTCGTCACGTCAGCCATTATCCGATAACATAAAAAATCTGCACCATAATAAAATAACACCCGTTTTATTGGTATCCCACCAGCCGCATTCAGCACGGGTAGCATGAGGAAAAAAGGTTTATGACGCGTGATCGTTCATCGGTCAAACGCTTTCTCGAGAGAAGAGATGTGTCGATACAGCTCGTGCTACCCGCGCAGGAGTGAGAAGGCCGTAGAACCCCGCGGAGACCGACCCCGAGCTGCCGCTCGTCGAGCGAGGCCCAGAGCGCGGGCAGCACGCGCAGCCACGTGCGGTGCGCCAGCGCGTCGTCCATGTGCGCCAGCTGCGCCGCCGCCACCACCAGCTCGGCCGTGCGCACGCGGCGGGCGCCCTCGAGGAACTCCGCCTGTTTCGCTATTATCTGGTTGAGCAGCCGCTTCCTGTGGTGAAAACAGTGGAACGTCGATGCCGAGATTGTTTTTTGTTTTGTTGCAAGCTTGAGACCCGAGTAGGCGTAGTAAAACATTAGAACATCTTTATTGAAACTGTCAATTATTATTAGCCGCTGTAATATCAGGAAAAGCTCTGGCAGGTGTCACACGTAATGGACCACAGTGAGGAGCCCATCCCGAAGAAGGTTAAGGTTCTGGTGGTGATGAATGAAAGATGATGGTCGGTAGTACTGGAGCATATTAAGGCGTCTACATAGTGGATGGCGTAAGCTTATATTGCATTGTTGTCTAATTAGTTCGGATGCATGTTTCAGGTAATAAAGGGATGTAGCGCTGCAAGTCCAAATTTACACACTTCACCGCGCCTTTGTCTATTCCTGCAACTTCACGCAACCAAATCACCAACATCGAAATTAGGATCGTCTTTTGTCTTTCTCGTTATCTCTGCCGGCGTTATTTTTATATGAGCTGAGGGACTGGTGAGAATGTTTGTGGAGCTCTAAAATGTTGATACCGAGATAAATTTTTCACTAAGGTAACACCGAAAAAAAAAAACACATGCTGTGGACTGTGGAACATTCACGTATTGATTTCGGTGAGAAAATATTAATTGACTCACCTGTTAGGATGTGTCCTAACCAAGTCATCTTTTTGGTTAGAACTAGAATCGAGATCCATATCGAGCACGTCTTCTTTATCTGGATCCATAGAATCGCTGAATCCATCAGAGGACTCTTCTTTCACGCTTGTATAAATGGAGAATGACTTGCGATCCTCACTGTCGGCTGTATTGATGACCGATGATACGCAAGGAAGGAGGTATTTAGTGTTTGATAACCGGATTTGAGTACCTAAAAAAGACAAATCATAAAGTTTTTCGTTGAGCTAGAATATTCCTTAGTCAATATAACCTTACAATACTAATTTAAAAAAATTGTTGTCAACATAATATAGAGAAATCTAAACCGTTTCAGAGACCAACAGTCGGATGGTTCTGTTAACATTACATAATGAACATTTATTTGACATAAAACTACCGCTTTCAAACTGTGACGAACCATATACATAGATACTAAGGTCCGTATTACAGAACGATGTCAGTCATCAATCGCTACTCAAGCAGAGATTTCGTTCAATAATTGATCACTTTATGAATGAAATCTCTGCTTGAGCACCGATCCATGACTGAGCGTCGTTCTGTAATACGGACCTTAGACTTACTCGTCACGCTGCTCATGTTAAAGTAACGAATAAACCCTAAATCTTGCTGCATAGCATTATTTTAGACAAGGTTAAAGAAAAATAAACTCACTGGTGACACAGGTGACAAGCAGCAGTTCCAAGCACTGTTTGATCCAAAAGTGTTGCCCGATATGTTCCCAATTCTGCGAGCATATGATATAGAGCAAACGGTCGAAAATCCGGCGGCGAACGCTCTGGTCGTAAACTTCGAAGAATTTAGCACGAATGGCAGGCTGAGGGCATCGGAGTCCAGCCAGGAAGGCCGGCTCTAGCTTCATTGATAACTCTGTTAATTTTAGGGTCTCGTCTCTGTAAAGTAAGTTTTTTCAATGTTATTCGAAGTATATTTCTTGATAACACATTGGCGTCGATTCCGATAATAAAATGCGTTTCGAAGTCAAAACGGTGCGCTTGATTTATTACTTTTTAAGCTACACGAAAGTATGATAGGCAGTTTTTAACTTTTTTACATTAGCTTTATAATAACCGACCAACCATAAGTGACGATAAGAAGTGGCTTAAGAAGTACTTGTTAAATAAAAAATTATAATGTACCATCAACATATTTTTATAGATATGATAGATGTTGGATGAGTTTTATCGGTGGATGCTAGTGGAGCTAGACAGAGACAGATAATTTATAAACTTAGAAAATTTCGTCATTTCACTTGTTAACTAGTTTTTCATTTTGAGGAACTAAAAACCGTAATATTAAGTAATCGATTTTCCTTACCTGTACACATAGTTAATCATTTCAAGGAACTGCGCATTCAACTCCTGGTCATCAGGGAATCTCTTCTCTACATACTGCATCAACTTCACAAGAAGTATAGATTTCTCACGCAGTGAGGGTGCCCCAACGCTCGACGTAGAAGCGCTTGCACTACGTTGCTTCACCCATTCTTCCACCATTCTGGTAATGGCTTTCATTACCTAATGGAAAAAGTTAAGTAAATGTGGTAGTAAGGATAAGGACAATGGTTTCTTTTTGAGAACAGATTCGAGTCCTAGCAGTTTGCACACGAAGTTTATCATTTCTGAAGACTATAATATTATGTTAACTCTTTCTCATTACCCACCTTTGCATCAGTGGTTTTCTCGATGAGCCCAACTAACACAGTTCCGATGAAGGTCTTGCGAGTCTCCTGAGGCATTACTGATACACGCGCTTTCAACAAATCCAGCGCAAGGATCTGCAATTAAAAGTATTCATTGTAACAAGCAGCTAGCATGACACGTAGACATCTTGTATCTCAGCAAACATAGCTCACAGTTAACGCAAATCCTGAATAACGAAAACGCGAAATGTAATTCAAGGAATTCTATAACAGCTGTTGCACTGTTAAGCGGCTGTCTACACATAAACAACTGTGGACACTAAAAACTAATAATAATAATAATAATAATAATAAAGCCCAACGAATGCATAGATCCTGGACCCTAACTAGGATTCCCTGTATCTAGGGACCCAAGAACTACGAGGACCATGGACCTACACCACCCAGACTCAGAACAAGTATTTGCGTTTTTTCTGTGCACAAATACTTGTCCTGCCGCGGGAATCGAACCCGCCGCCTCCGGGTCATGAACCTACCTGCTCATCCACCACACCACTAAACAAATCATCATACGCGCTACTAAAACTCACCAGCAAATCTGAAGTGGCCGAATCCGGGCTTGGCGCAACATGGTCCCTTGCCATCCTCTGCAACACTCTCATAAGCGGCAATAGTAACCGGTCTATGTAGGAGGGGCTGGAGGCGCAGCACGCCTTCAACATCATAAGGGGCCCCAGTAACGCCGACGCTCCGCTTGCCGCCCCGCTCGTGGTGGCGCCGGCTGACTTCTCGTATGTAGCCAGACCTTCGAACGCGTACTTGCTAACGCACGAGTATAGGGTTTCCAGCTCCTCGTACTGTGGATGGATTGTTACAGAACTTTGTTAACGTTTGGAAGCATTTTCGTGCTGTAGATGCGCTGTAGCTACATAGCTACAGCGCATCTACAGCACGAAAATTGTACATGTATTGTACATACAATGCTCTTGAATGTTGCAATTTTGCATCAGATAAAGATTCTACTTCTATGGAGGGTAAAAACAAATTTTGTCCTAATATTTTACACAGCAAATTAAGTAACATAGACTCTGAAGCATCACAGTAAGCTTCCTTTTTAAAATTACGTAAATAAAAGGTATGAATGTAATGTTCGGTAAAGACTTTGAGTTAAAACATACCACAAACGAGCACATTTACCAGCTTTAAACCAACCTTAGAAGCTTGCGCAGCTCCAGTGGGTTCCGTGGGGAATATAGCCGTCAGTTTTGCTAACAAGTTATGTGTCAAGCGCACAATCTTTGCGTTTGTAGAAGACACGCAAGCAGCTAAGCCACGCTGCAGAGGCTTTAAAGCGGCGAGTATCTGTTCGCGACGCAACACGCCGAGAAGAAAAACTAATAGTTCAAGTGCTGTGCAAGCGTTCGCGCACGCCGCTGCATTCGATTCTGCACTTGAGAACACCTGCAAAATGTAACTTGTTAAATATAAATAAATTGAAATTGAATTGAATTATTAAACAAATTTGAGTTCTATGGTTATCTTTATTTTAGGGAGACTCACTTTATCAAGCCAGGCTAGTTTAGGGTCACAATGGTGCGGCCAGACATCGGGCTTGAGAGCTGCCTTAAGTAACAACACGCAGCGCCGCGACAGTTGTTCTCCCGGTGACACACCACCCGCGCCGCCGCCTACACTTCCTTCGTTCACCTGGGGATATGACTTTACTCACGTAAAGGATTAAGTCAAGGTTAGTTTTGTTGGTTTAGTTTTTAATTAAAGTATATTTTTATGGTCTAGTATTTTTTGTTTTAGTTGCACGTAAATTCTGAGTATTTAAAAACTACTAAGTCATCCAAGTAGTTTAAACAAGTCTCTATAATACTAGTTCTTGATTATCCATTGCCCTTCTAAGCCAAAGACTGAAGCCGGGAAGCAACACTTTTATGTTTTAAAGTAATCTTTCCCATGAAAATGAAGTCTGTTTATTTATTTGAGCTATCTAATAGTATGTAAAAGTAAGCATCACTACAGTCCAAAACGGTTAAGTACTGCACAAATACTAAAAAGAAAAGAGAGCAGAGCGTCACTCATTCTCGTTCAGTTTCTGGTTCGCAGAGGATTACTAAATATTGTATGGTGAATAGTTAATATTACCTGACAAGCAAGCCGTAGCAGTAGATTGACCACGACATCCACGTGTTGCCTGTCCAACGGTTTGGCTGCGTCTGGTTCTAATCGCGATACGCTGGCCTGTGGACTTGCCCAGCCGGTGTTGAGAGCCTTGCGCGACTCTGACCCGCTCTCATCTGAGGATATGCGCTTCATCGCACCGCTTGGTGACGTCGCCACCTGCATTAGAACAGCTTTGATTAATATGGTGATAATCGAAAATGATGAGTTATTTCATGTCAAATTAATATACCAGATAGTAAAAGGAACAACAATACCGTATATAGATCTGCGTTATTTGCTAAATTTTAACATGGACAACACACGTCTCATCGTGAATTCCTCGAAAGGCTGTTCAAGTTTATTCCGACCAAGCAGATGACGGAATACGTACGACAGTGTCCAGCGAAGAGTGGTCGCGAATGCGCTGTAGCTCCCATTTCAGCGCCACCTCGGCGAGATCAACAGCGAGACGACGGTGCTCCAGTGATGCAGTCGCAGAGAATCCAAGCCGCTGCATCGCTGTTACCATGTGGCCAACCAGCGCATGACGGACCGGGAAGTACACCTGACAAACAAATGATACAACGATGTAAACAATAGCAATACTTGCTTACGACTTAAGTACAAAACAAGTTCTATGAATATACTTATGAACTAGTAGCAAAGAACAAAAAAAAACAATTATTGAATTGGTGTTGGCACACGATATCGCTAGTTGTTAACTACATCCAGCGCTGGTTTTCAGCCTAGACCTAGAGCAGGTGGAACCAATTCATAAAATCATGCTTCGATAAATATAACAGAAAAAAATGTTGTAGATTTTGTCATATATGGGCTTCCTTTCAAATCCACGATTTCTTTTGAGAATTTTTCTTCATTTCTGTGTTTTAGTTTCGAATTGGCAATCAGATCCGGTCAAAAATAGTAGCTGTATATATCTACAGATAGCTAGTACCTGAGAACTTTTGAGTCTTCTTAACTCTCTTTTGAACTTCTTATTCTTATACCACGCATTAACTGATTATTCAATTACCAGATATTGAATACTAACAGTAAAATGTTTAAGCATACACAAAGCATCTTAGATTTTTTACATAGGTACAGTTAGAAAAGGGTCTATTTGTAATTCTTCTTTCAATCCAGGTTCTTTTCTATATAAAGATGAAATTAAATCAGAACACAAATTTTTTTCAACCCACCTTATAATGCCTCACAACCAGCTGCAATATATGGAACAGTTGTTGCACGGAATGTCCATCCTCCACGATGATCTTCTTCGTCCAATGCGTGAGCATTGTATTACCGTCCTCCATACGCTGTGGCATCGCCGGAGTTAGAATCTCTAACGCTTGTCTGACGACTGTGCGTGCTTCGACTGCGTGCGCTTTTAGCAGACTGTGGAATACTGGAAGTAATATAAATATGAGTAATCGCAGAAATCACTGAGTGGCAAATCGAAAATCTGCTCTATGTTTTCTAGACTGTTTTTTTTTACATTTATAATTTGTATTCATGTAAAATACGTTTAAATTACCACCATGCCCAATTTATAATATCAGTAACGCTTCTACTCCATTAAGCTTACCTTGTAAAACGATGCGCTTGTGAATAGCAAACTTGGCGATTATATGACTCAGCAGTAAATGGCCGTGGTATCTGTAAACATAATAGTACTTGTCTTAACTGATTCAGTTTATGTACCTAGTTATTAAGTAAAAATAGAACCTTGTTGCCGGATCCACGTAGTTCTTCCCCAGCAAACAGGGCCATGCGAATGTCATGAGCCTCCGTAACTTATTACCCTGTTTCTTATTGTTAGCGTCGTGAATGTGCGCTGATGCTTGTTCGAGTAACAAGCAAGCGAACTGGAGAAGTGAGATGCGCACTGCGTCCGAACATGCGAAGGGATTCTCTGGATCAATCACCTAAAGGGCAAAGATTAGTATAGTTAAGATTTTTTTAAGTCGATATATTTCTTTACAACAGTTGTCGCAAACTGACATTACTTACGTTGTTGATGAACACCGAAACGACATTGTCCGGGTTATCCTGATACGGTGCCGGGGGTCCCCCAACTATCTTCTGTCCCTTTTCAAAGCTGACGGCGAAGCACGGGATAAGTATCATTTGAAGCACCTTTGCCTTGAGTTCTTGTGACATGGTGTCGGTGGAGAAATGTTCTACGAAATGGAAGAAGGCTGAGCGTTTCCATTCTAGTGTATAGTTTTGTGCTACTGTGTTTTCCAGAAAATCACGGAGGAACTGGAAATGTTTTACAAATATATATATATCCATAGAGTATCACAGATTCGCTGACGTTGAATATTTCTAGCAATAAGATGTACTTACCTGGAAATCAGGTATAAATCTATCGCACAGTGCGCGTAGCAGTTGAAATAGCAGATCAATGTTTGATGGGTGATGGCAGAAGTAGTGCAATAGTATCTTCACAATTAGCTTGGGCTCTTTCCAGTGAGTGCAGTCTACCACTTCTACTTTTTTATGGGTGTCCTGGTCAAAGAAGAAATCGTTAAGCACTGTTTTTCTAATAACGAAATTTTATTGTAACAGTTATAAAAATTATGGACGGCACATTTGGATTCATACTTCTGTTGCAGTAAAAACGTTTGAATTACGGACAAATGAAAAATTACAATTACCTGAAATAAATATTATATAGTTACGGTAATTTTGTTCTACCATTATATATTTTCAGATTTGGCTATGAAAGAAATCATCCGGTATATTATTTATAAGAAACTCACATGATACTGATCGCTACACCAGATTCTCTTCAGTAATTCAATCAAATCTTGTTGCGTGGACAACCATTGATCATCGAACTTTATCAATAGAGATATTACTCTTATGGCTTGGAACTGCATTTCACATTTGTCTGCTTGTGGAATTGCGCTTGCAGATCCTGTGGAAACAGGAATGTAATCACTAGCACTAATAAAGGGAATAGGATGGGAGTAACAGCACACAAAAAGACCACAAAAAATTAAACTATCAAATATACAGCAAAGCGGGTTAACTCCCAACTAAATTGCACTAATTTCCCCCCAAAAAATGGCAAATTTTCTAAATGACATGTGTAAAAAAGGGATAACTGCGCGTGAGTAAAGTGAAACAAAATGTTTGATACATTTGGCGAATATTTTATCTAAGGAATAGAAAAAGTTGGCAAATACAGCACAGTCCAGTTATAGCGTCAGAATCAATAAAAATGAACTCATTAATTCTTGTTCTGCGTAAAATCATAAATCATAAGAAAAAAATAAAACAAAGCACATTACCTTTTATCTGCCTACCTGCAGTGTTAGCAGCCAGGAGTTGCATAAGTCGAGGTTTCTTGGAAGTTTGCAACGCTTCTCTATAAGCCTTGCCGGCTTCTGCGTGCTTTATGAGAAATACTAGGAATCGACTCCATTGTTGGTCTTTTATGTTGTTATCATTCAATATCAAGTCTAAAGTCTCTTTTGGATATCTGAAAATATATTGGTTGAAGTGCAATTATAGATTAAGATTACGTTCTAATAAAAAGAAAAAGAAAACACGATCTGCAAGAAAATCAATGATTTTGCAAAAGGAACATATTAACTACACTGCATTTTTACATCTCAATTCATAGCTAAAGTAATATTAACCTGATAGAATAATTAAGTATTAAGTATTAAGTACCTTAGGAGAAATTTGACGAGCGGTTCTCTAAATGGTGAGCCCGCCTCGATCATAAGAGACTTCTCAGTGTGGAATATAAGTCGGCACAAAACGTCGATGAAACGCGGAGACGCGGCCGGGATTTGGTGGAATATGCCGATCAAGATAATGATTTTTTGCTCGTTTTCCATGTTCTTCGACACGCTCTGGAGGAAATTGCCACCTGGAAGTTATAATACAGTAGTATAAGACGTATTTCTATCAAATGTTGTAGATAGATCATCACGAAAAACTGAAAAACGAAAGTAACTTGGTTAACTAAACATTACGCCGGCATGTCTAAGGTACACTGTGTGGCTGAATTTATTGCTTCGCGGCAGAATACTATACTTCAGACTAATCAGACACAATTTTCTTAGCAAATTGTAGCGTTGAAGTCAAGACTTTAGCGTTGATCACTTTTTGGGTGTAAAAAATCATGGAACTCGCGTAATCGTCACCTAACGCTTCCCATGAGCTGTATGTCACAAGTTACTTAGTTTTCATATCTATCGGCAGTCCCCAAAAACTGCCCCACACATTTTTTGTGCTTTAGGTAGCAAACAAGCCATCTTGATGGGAAGAGGTTACCATAGCCTAACACTAGACATGTCACTAATGCGTTATTAACCGAAGTCTTTTCCTTACCTCTATTAGTTTGAATCGAATAGTCCAACAGCTTTTTCAACAGTTGAAGTAGCTGCTCGCAAAGTTTCTCACTGAAGGTGGAAGGAAACAGCTGTGTCAGGTAGGATAGTCTCTTGGCACCGTTAACGCTGAGATGGCGGTGGTCTCCCAACGTGAGGAGTAGTGGTCGCATCACCGGGTGAACCATTTCCATGTCGATTTGGAAACCAGCGAGGAACTTTTGCATACATTCGAATCCGGCCTGGAAGATGTATTTTGTCAAAACAGAATTTCAAGAAAAAGAATGATGATAGGTCTATATGAATCAAAATGGGATAACTTTGATATACGTAAATTATTAATATTATAGCTCATAGCTGCATTAGTAAGAAGTTAACAATACCTGCTGCAACTCCGGATCATTCTTCTCTAGTGACTTGTAAAGCACTTGGAATATTTTCTCCCTACAATGCTTCTCCTGTATATAGTGACAAGAAGCCAACGCCTTTAGGGCAGACGCCCTTAGTGGCACTAAATTAACTCCCTTGTAACATGGAAGTTTCCCAAGCATCGCATCTTCTGCCTCGCATAAAGATAACAGCTCTCGGAAGAATATTTTATGCTCGTTTACGTTCAGATCTGCAGAAATAAGAAAATGGCACAAGTCGACATAGTTTTACGGATTACCCTCCCATTTGTCATCAATCATAGAAGGATTAAACTCATCACTAACCTATAGTAAAAAGTCTTGGTTTCAATGTAGTGCAGAATGTAGTTCCGTCCATAAGGCCCATTTGGCAGTTAGCTGGTTGGTGTCGCAATAAATGTTTTTTAGGCGGGAGTATATCCGCTATTACTTCTCTGTGCGGATCCATCACTTCTGTTACTGTTTTGTTTTGCAACTTAGCTATCAGTTCCAATGATTTCATTGCCTAAAATAAATAAGATATTAGAAACATGCATGTACAGTACGCAGCTACTAATCTAAATAAGTTTTAGTTACCTCTTGCCGCACAAGAAGATGTGGACTTGTAATTTGCAGTACCAGTTCAGGTAATATTTCGTTCAATGCTCTCTTTTGCAGGGCGGCGACTTCTGGTTCAAGCTCCACTCCAGAAGGTGGCGTTACGCACACTATCATCAGCTTTTCCAAGTTTTGCGTCGCCTGATCCACAGCACCCGATGACACTTCCCCGGTCAAATCCATCATTATAAACAGTACACCTTTCAAGAACGCGAACACGTGCCGATAAACCCATTCTGGCGCCATGTTTTCACACATAAACTTGACAGCGATACATCCACCCAATTTGGCGTACCAGGCACGCTCGTAGCACAAGGCAGACATGCGCTCTGCGAGATACTCCATTAAAGGCAAACGACAGGCCCGCTCTTTACTGCCGGTCACGGTAGCCGCCGTTTCTATGATAAGCACTAATGCCAAATGTCCAGGTTTACAGAGCTCCTTCTCTTCATGTCCCATGACGATGGCGATAGCATCAATAAGAACTATGGCATCGAGGCCTTCTTTTGGAGTAGCAGTGCTAACAAATGGTCCTGCCTCTTGAGCGATTGCTACCATAGAGTAATGCCTAACTAAGGCCACCATGGTCGGTAGCACTTGTTGACGCAAGTCCTTTATGGCCGCAGCCACAAACATCCCCGTAAGAGCTGTGCGATGAGTGTTCCGAACGATCGTATTAGTGCACTTGTAGTAGGGTCCATTCTGAGCTTGGATTTTGCCTTCCGAGAATGTTGGATGATTGAATAACTTCTGCAATGTTTCTCTATCGTCATCCAAGTTCAACGAAGCCACTAAGTAGCAACGGAGTACTTCCCAGCACTGTTTCCTGTAAAACGGATCGGTCGCACTCGACTTTAGTGCGGAGAAAGCCGTCTCAATAACTTTATCAACTTCGAAGTCTATCGGCTTGGCTTGGTCTTGGAAGTACGCTTGGACAGCTGGCGGGGGAACATCGGTTTCGCGGTATTCGAGCCGCTGCGGTTCTATCATCATCTTACGGTTGCCGCCGCCGAACTTTCCAAGTACTCTAAAAGCAATTCTTGCCACTTCGCTATTGTGCAGCGTTCTCCAGAGCGCTTGCATGAGATCTGCTCTCACGGGTTGTATGTGCTCGTACAAGAAGTCGGGTTGTAAGTTGTCAACGCAAAGCTCGAGCGTACGCAAGCCTTGAGATATCAGAGTGTGGGAGCCGTTCAGTGCCGACACTAACGGATCCATGAGCATTGGTAAATACGGTAATAAGCTGCTTAATCTAACGGGGACGGTCAAGCACAGCTCCACGAACAGATCTTTCATATGTTGCTTATGTAGACCACTTTGTAAACGGTTCAATCCCTCTAGCAAGTTAGGCAACAATGGCAAGAACTCTTGATACAAAAGGTCATGGCTGCCGCCGCCTATCGATCTGAACAACGCTCTTAGTAACAAGAAATAATTGTAAGGTTCTTTAGCTGTCATGGCATAATCCATGGCTTTGTTGACAATGCTATGAAGGTGTGGCCTTAGCATCTGTTCATTTTCTGACGGAAACAGACTTACGGAACCGAATACCAATTTGAAAAGTCTCAAGTACAAGTTAGATCTCTCTACATTAGTTCCCATTTCCTCCATTCTTTTCAGGAGATATTCTACGAGCACTGTTGCGAATATCGGCGATGTGGCTGGGTTCGATAGGAAAGTGTTGGCAATAATTTGTAACGTCATGTTTTTGTTGATCCTTTCTACCATGTGGGAGATTGTAGCCGTGAATATTTCTTGGAATGTTTGAGGGTTCATCATTGAAAACTGCAAAAAAGGAACATACATAACAAAAATTTACGCGACATTTAAACAAAGATTCAATCAGGGAATGTAACTTTAATCAATTAGAACACTTCACAAAAAAAATTTACTACTACTAAACGGTATCACTCAAACTCATCTCCAGACAATTTTATCTACGTCTCTTTAAGACAACTATATAAACAATAAGCTGTAACCAAGATATACAAAGTTCAAAAAAGTACTTACAACTCCACTGAAATGTTCCAAGACTTCTTTTTCTTCCTTAGAGCGCACATGCGGCTGCGCGGGAGTTTGCGCAGGCGCACGAGGCGCCGCTAGTGTGTATATGTCAAGCGACTGCAGCCCCCACCGCACGAGGCGAATGAACACCAGCGTCTCTCGCGCCGTGAACTGCTTCTGACCGGTCGCTGCGGTCGACGAGGTACCCTCCGTTGCTGTTGTCGTCTGCTGTACAATTATACATTATTGTACATAAATACAAATAAATGAATATGAATATACGATCCTTGATGGATAATAAAATTTTCCAGAACATTTAAAGAATAATCACCCGTTATTTTACTTAAATTTTTTAAGGTAGGTATAAGACATGGTTTGGGAAAACCTGAACCACCCTGAGAACTGGTGTGGTATGTGAAATATTTGTTATTATCGAACAAAATTCTAAAAAATTACAATACCTTCATATGAGAATTCAGATATGTAATTTTATTTTAATACAAAGAATTTCGGAATTCTAAATGTATGAAAATTATTTTTACAATGGGCACGCTAAATATGTATAAAAAACAGACACGGATTACGGCGGTAAATAATTTTGATAGTGTTTACAAATATATTTTTTGTCATTTTTCAACCCCCTTAATACGAGTAGTTGCAATATCATTTTTCAACTTCACTTAATAAATAATTGAGTTATGAAACAAACCTTCTACACGATTTTCACAATATCAAATGGATCCTGGCATAAAAAAAAATTCAGCATAGACAAAAAATCTATAATACTATAAATATTTCCATTATTAATACACGCCTACGTCATAAAAATAAGTCACCCTCCAAATATCAAGTCTCTACGTCCAGCGGTTTTGGCTGTACATTGTTTGTCAGTAAATCGGGAATTATCTTTTAATAATATACATCAATATATATATAATACATTACAATGATTTGTGTATGACATGGTACACACATTGATCCGCTCCTGCTTTTCTTTTATGTTATACAAGTAATTAAACTACATATTTAAATAAGCCAGTGGAATAAATAGTAGTCAGTACAACTTACATTTTACATATAATTACTAGTTTGTTACTATTTGGCGACTGGAAACAAATATGTATAGCGGCAAAGTCATTTTTTCGCTTATATGCGAACTGATGGTGACTATTGCAAGTGACCTACCAAACCTGTTATCCGATGAATTCATTGATCTTATTAACAAGGAAGGGAAGTGGAAGGCCGGCAGAAACTTTCACCCAGAAACGCCTATTGAACACATAATGCAGCTTTTGGGTACAAGACGCGAATACGATTTAATGAAACTACCGGTTGTTACACACGATATTGATTTAATTAACAGTCTCCCGGAGTCCTTCGATCCAAGAGACAAATGGCCAAACTGTCCATCACTCAACGAAATACGAGATCAAGGAAGGTGCGGCAGTTGCTATGCATTCGGCGCCGTTGAAGCGATGACAGACCGAGTTTGCATTTACTCGAACGGGACCAAGAACTTCCATTTCTCCGCTGAAGATCTCATGACATGTTTGAAATCTGTCGGTGGATGTCATGGGGGTGATTTGGTTACACCCTGGGAAGAGTGGGTAGAAACGGGTTACGTATCGGGTGGAAATTACAATTCAAATGAGGGCTGTATACCATACACTATCCCAACATGCCCGCATCATATCACAAACTGCACAGACTACAAAAATACGCCACCTTGTGTGCGCTCATGTCGAAATGGATACAATGTGACTTATGAAAAAGACAAACGACGAGGGAAACAATTTTACGTGTTGAGTGGCGAAGATAATATTAAAGCTGAGCTTTTCGAAAACGGTCCAATTGAAGCCGCTTTTACAGTTTACGCTGACTTTGTAACTTACAAAGGAGGTGTTTACAAACACATCACAGGTGACGAATTGACTGGACACGCGATAAAGATGATAGGTTGGGGTGTGGAAAATGGCACTAAATATTGGCTCATTGCTAATTCTTGGAACACAGACTTCGGGGAAAATGGGTACTTTAAAATTTTACGTGGTGAGAATGAATGCGGCATAGAAGATTTGGGGGTAGCCGGTGAGCCGTTATTATTAGACTATTAATTCACAAACCCAAACCCAAACAAATACACAATCATCGTAATCTATTCTAAATGATTCATAGATTGATAATTATTAAATGTACGGATGTAGCGCAGTGCATAGTATGATTATAAATAAACTCATGTAACGAAACACACAAGCTTTCCTTTCTTCTGTTAAATTGTTGTGATGGTGTTTGGTAGATGGGCACTTTCGTATTACATTTTCGATATTTAGTTTTTACATCGATATCGAAAACAGTTTTAATATATCGATATTAGTAGTGATGATTTGTTATCGATGTCGCAAACTAGAACCAAAACGTAAACGCAAACTGTTTAACCAATTCACAATTATTTTAATTAGGTTGGTTATTTAGTTACAAATTTCACAACTACACAGTACTATTAATAGCCAATTTTATCTATAATTTTATCCATAACAAATTAACTGTATTGCTTTGAAGTTTTATTTTGCTATTCACTGTTGTGTAACTTGATAACCGCAACAACGGCAACGCATCGAAATACATAATAGCTTCGTCTCTTTTTATATTCGAATATTAAATTCGTCGTAAGAAATAGAAGTAATGAATTTGAAATGAAATGAAATGAATTGGTTTGTTCGTTCGTGGTGTGGGTCGCGTAGCAGATCGTTCTGCGTTTACTTTTTTAAGTTGTAAAGTTGGTTTCGTTTTAGTTGAATATGTGATAACGATTATGTATTTTGCTTTATCGATATGATATGATATCCTGATTCATAACGATATAAGTTCTGTTTTGATATGTCGGACTCATGCTTAATTGCTTAGTATTTGGTAAACGACAAATTAAGATATGAAAAAAAATATTCTAATAGGTTAGATCTGCGCTGAAACATGGACAATTATATCATTATCAGTGCCGCAAAATGCAAACTCACCTTGCAAGACGCACAGCCCCACGTGATAGTCTTCACACCGCAAACCAGAGTCTTCACTAACGTCCTATAGTCACCAACATTCAAGGTCTGCATTTGCGTCGACGGGAAACCTATCTTCAACTTGTCTTCATTCTTGGCGATGCTATCGAGGAAATCTGGCAGAGGCTTCTCATCTTCCACCTGAAGTACACAAGGAGATGGCTAATTCAAGAATGCTTTATCTATACTACAGTTTTTTTCCACGCTTTCATACTCGTGGAACTGATTCCACGAGTATGAAAGCGTGGATGTGTGGATATGTGTGTGTGTGGTGTGGATGTGGATATGTTCACCCTGAGGTGAACATTAAGATAAAGAAAATACGTTTTTCATTCAAAGAGTTTAAAAGATGTCTTAGCTCGTCTACCACGTCTAATCTACATTTATTTAATATATTTAATTATCTCATTACGTATAAATTTTATGAAAATCGGTTCAAATCTACGTCGACATAGCACAATAGTTTAGCCTCAGGCGGAAGCTAGGTTTTACTATAAAACATAGTTTAAATCCAATGGGAATATAGTAGCTGTGAATCAGTGAAAGAAGTTTCCTTAAAAGGTTCAGTTCTAGAGATTAGCCCATACAAACATACAATCAAACATTCCAATATTATTTCTAGTATAAGTAGGAGCTGAGATTCGATTCCTACCCACGACTTTAATTCGATTTACGACTTCACAGGTAATAAATGTCAAAACACGAAATAATGTCGCCACACCTAGACTAGTAGTGATGGCTACAGTACTGATTAAAATTTGAAATGTGTATAAATCACGCAAAATGTAGCAATTTGTCATACAAGAACGAGGCTGTAGTCTCTGATTCCCGAAAGGGTTTTCAATACAACAATGATGCCAAAGGAATGGTCATCAAAGTCTCACAAATCTGGATGAGTGATTTACTGGATCACTCATTTGAATGAACTGTTACCGGTGTTTAATTTTTTACATTACTATTTATTTTTCTTAAAAATTTGAAATTCGAGTCGATCATTTTGTTTAATATTTTCTTGCTTTCGTCAGAATTATTTCTTATTTTAAATTACACTCGTTATAACAAAAATATCTGGTACAGCACCTTGATCTCAGGTGTAGTGGGAGCTGGAACAGGCGTTGTCGGTGTGCCCGGAGTTGTGCTTCCACTCGGGCACGCGAGGGAAGTGCTTATTGAGCTCGCACAACTTGTACCTGCTGCGCTTATGGCTGTACCCACGGGGTTCAGAGGTTTTGGATTGCTGAAAGAGTTTGGGCTTTCAAAGAAAACTTTTGTTTACAATCGTTGTCGCTGCTGGGCCATTTCTAGAGAGAATGAAGGCGATAATCCACCACACTAAGTGCGGATTGATGGACTACATGTTTTTGAATATTGTGACTCTTGAGCATGCCTGTTTTCTCACGAAAATTTTCTTCACCGTTGTAAGAGCCAGTGTAAATTCCGCACAAAACTTGTAAAGTCATTGGTGCAGACCCGAGTAGGATTTGAACCAGAGTGCGCCAGCTTAGAAGTCAGGTGGGCCACGGCAGAATCACATTCACTTTTACATTTTACAGTCCAAGAATTTAATACACAAATTTATATCTTGTTTTAAAAATCAATAAAATAAACACACGCCACTGGGTGAATTTTCCATTTTTAAAGAGTTTAAAATATACGACTTTTTATTTAAAAAAAAAAAAAATGTTGACATCAAACAAAAAAAGAACTCAAATTCAACATGAACTAATATCTAAAAATTACCAACTTTATCTAAGGCTTATATAAAGGAAAAGTTGGTAACTTTAAGAGCAAGTATCTGAACCTGTTGTAATCATACAAGTAGACAATAAAAGTGTCTAAAGTGTATCTCCGTCTATAGCTTGAAGTTTACGTATTCAGGGAGAAATACAGTTCACACAGGAGTGCTGCTATTAGGTCTTGTAGCCTATTATTATCGTTATTTACTGACCATTTATTCATCAAGGCCGGCAGCTGCAGCTTGGATATCGTCTTAAACTTGAGGACGAACACTTCAAGTATACGCATCAGCAGCTGTCGTCCTTGCGGCTGAGTGCCCGCCGTTCCCTCGCTTTCAGACCGCTGCCGGATGCAATCCACCAGATTAAGCAATAACTTGCACGACATTGTTTGAATGCTAGAACAATACAACATTTTCTCTTTTTATTATTTCAACAATAAATAATACTACGTTGCATTATAGGCTAGAAGTATAAAATAATAAAAATAATAGTACCAGAACCATTAATTGAATTAAATTAGGTACATCCTTACTAATATCCTTACACAACATCTCTTCCCGTGGGTGTCGTCAGAGTCGGCTAAGGGAGTAAAGGAATGTACAAGAAAAGGACACCAGCGTTCTCCATACAAGTTACGAGCGGAATTCGCATTCTTACAAAGGTGAAGGAAATCGTGAGGACACACCGCAGCGGTACGTTCAAAAATCACACTGGTTGAAGAAATTACATCCACCAATCCCCAGTTTACTGTCGTAGATATGTCCCTTTTCTCTTTCTGTGATACCTACATCAGAAATTTTTATACTTACATAGTTAAAGAATATACAAAAAATATTAGGTAATGGATTTTAACGAAAAGTTTTGTCGGCACCAGTGCAGACGTCACACTCGAGTTAGCTACTCTCTGAATCCCGCATGAGTATTAATGTGAATGGCTATTTTTTTAATCTAGTAAACGTTGCAAATATGATTTGCTGTATCCCAAATATTACAGAAAAATGACAATGAAAGAGACAACACAGAGAGAAATGTGCGTGTGCGTGAAATATTATTAACTTACCTTGTCGGCAAAGATTCATCGTGAACATTCTTAGAGAACAAATGCGCGGCTATTGCCAGATCGGAGAGCGGCAGATGTTGCCGCACATGGTGTACCAAGTCCGCTAGCGTGGAGTACGCGAGAGGGCGAAGAGATTCGTGGACCGTCCATCCCCCGCCCAATAATACGTCCTCATCGAATAGCCGTTCCATGTAGGGAACGAATTCTGAGAACCAAAGCATATGAGCACTACAAAATAGGTACAAGAACCATAAACGAAAGCTTTATATCATTCAAATTAAATATATAATAAGGCCCAACAATCACGTACATGCAATGAAATATGGTATGATTGAACATACTTCTATCTAATGTTACTCAGTTTAAGCCACCAATTACTTCATAGTTACTTTGTTACAGTTAACTGTAAACACCACATATTTTAAGTACGGTTGGTGACGTGAACAACATGTCGCCAACCGCTGCGTGCGAAAACTTGATCATAAAGTGAGCATATATGACTTGTGATTGTGAGCCTTTTGAGGCCCGGCACGGCGTGGCGCGACTGCTACATAGAGTGACAGCCATAAACTATACACTTTTTAGAATATAAGTAGGTACATAGTATAAATTATATCGGTTGGTATGGTTACACCTTACAATACTCAACACCTACCTGCATCAACAGCTTTCTAGGTTGCACTCAAAAAAGGGTCTGCCACAGCAATCGCATGCTAAAGAATAATAAAACAGTGCTTTGCACAACTTACTCAGTCTCAAATCTGTGGCAAGAATATGCCTTGTGGCAATTACTAGCTCCTTCCTCAAATGCGCCACCTCAGGGGGGCAAAGTGTCAACAATCCAATGATTCCTTTGACCATCAGGTTGGCATGATTGGCTATTGTGTCCTGGTAGATACGGATAATGTATGCCAGGAATGCAAGGGTCTTTATCTGAGCACCCATGAAGTCAACAAACACTTCTTTGTTAAATGAAGCTGATTGTCTAAAAAATAAGAAAGATATTTTTATACACCCGAAGATAAAAGATTTTTTTGCAAATGTCTTTTTAAAAATATATTTACGAAAGCTAAAAAGTTAACTATAACCTGAAGCAAGGCTTTGCAGTACTAGTTGAGGCTTATTTCATGTCTGACAATTTTTACTTCCAACACTCAACATTGCCACCACTGGAGCAGCTGTACAGCAGCCTAGGGCCACACTCCGTTACTTCAAGGAGCTGGGATGGCTTGGGAAATGCACAATACTCCCCAAAGTGGATGTCAGTGAAGGTTACAATAGAACAGACAAATGAGTGAACCTAAATTCCCATAACCTTTACCTATGTGTAGCAGCTGGTTGCAGTGTAATAGTCTCCATGATCAATGGTATAAAGTTGCTGACTTCTTGATGAACATTCTGTTTGTACAGCTGATACATTAGTACCACTATGATGGGTAACTCTTGAATCACTTTCAGTGAAAGCACTGATCTAGGTATTAGATTATACTGTAAAAGAATTGTCATAGATTAAACAAGGATCTAAATAGTTACTATAGTACTTTTGTTATTATCCTTATAGCAACTTACAGTAACTACACTTCCATCTAAAAGTTTTTTCTCAGTATGTATAGGTGTGGTTGTATATGTCTCTTGCAACAGCTGATCGATGTTAACTTCTGAGAGATCCTTCACTCTTATTGTCGGTTTGGGCTCAAATATCTTGGGCAGGTGGTTGGGAAGATCTGAGTAAATCCCTTTTACCCATTGCAGGAATTTGTGAATCTAGATAACCAAAATTAAGGATTAACTGGTTGAGTGCTGTTTTGGAAACCATTGGCTAAAGATTTAAAAAAAAATTACAGGCTAAATAAATACCATCTTAATCTACCACCTACATTACAGCTACTAGCTACAGTATGTACTACAAAAAACATTTGAAATGTATACTAGCTGCATGGGGAGATAATACAATTAAAACATGTTTAAGTGTTGTGTTGTTGTCCCTTGGATTAGTATGAAAAAAGGTGCAGTAGAAATTGCAATTAAATTGTATCATGTATATTAAGTATATATTTATATTTTTTTGTTATAATTATTATTAGTATTTTTGAAAGAAGTTAACAACAAACATGTGCTTGATATTGGCCATGACACAATTTAATTCTTGGAAATGTATAATACAGCCACTCAGGACATGAATCTATTAACCAATATTTATGTATTTACACTTGAATATGTCTTGAAGTATCAGAGTAGGTAATATTGCATATCATCAAAAGAAATTTCAAATATTAATAAAAAAAAACATAAGCAATACATTAGATTTATTTATAGTAGCATCTACTACTCACATCAACTTCTGTACTATAAACTGGACGATACTGCTTATGCAGCTCCATGAATATCTTTAAGCATACAAGCACATTCTCCTCATTTTCAATTTCCATGAGCTTCAACATCAGAATCAGAATATTCTTGACGTATGGCCGCAGTGTCTCACTAATAGGCAGACGGTGTATCATTTCAAGTATCAGCTTGCGAACTTGCTGGATATTATATTCTGCTATGAAGTGGGGCTCCCCTTCTTGCAAGATCTTAAGGAATATTTTTAGTGAGTGATCCAAGAATTGAGGGTATTGTGGAGAGCTGAGTATTACCTGGACAAGTAAATTAGTAGGGAGATATAATATACAATTTTAAATTATTTCTTGCGTTCTGTAAGAATTATTTTCACAGTTACTAATTAAGATTTTACGTTGTTCTTACATGGTTATATTAAGAGAAAAGGTGAAGAAATCCGTCATGGTATCAATTTATTACTGCTATGATTTTAAACATGTAGGCGTTTACCTCAAAATTTTCACTGAGCTCCTGAGCAGCTTTTAGTTTGATTTCATCTTTAGCGCCAGGGTCTGCCAACATGGTCACATAGCTGCGGTAGGTGTTCATCTGTGTATGGGCGTCTGCGGCCCCGCTTACAGACATGGTAGCCATCATTATTACCTCACTTCGTTACCAGGTTTCAGAAAGACTATCATTTTTTAAGAGAAACCACTTGTTCGTACCGAAACCCATCAGCATGGTATGGACAAATTAAAACTTCGGTTGGCTATTGTCCACATAAACTTATATCTATTATACCAAAGGCTTAGCTTCTAAAAGATAATTATTAGGATTATTATGTGAAGTTGAGTAAATATTTTCGTAATTACAACAAGAAAAACAAATAACACCGCAAGCAAGGACAGCAACAAGCACTCGGATCACAGAATACTACAAAAATATTATTATTCTCGGATAGTCTGTGCACCTGGATTTTTTTATCTGTGATGGTGATGTGCACAGAATAATAATACTTCTCCAAGTGGTGGTAGCCAAAGAGTATATCCCACAGATCATATAGATTTATCTACTACGCTTGATTGAGTGAGGAGTCGTCAGTCACAGATAAAAAAAGTAGCTATGCTACGCGGGGCAAACGAAGGTCCACTCAATACTTTCATGTGGCAACATTTAATAACACTGATTAAAAAAAAACATTTTTTTTTTAATTGTCTATTCTTGTCATCGGCATTCGATGGATGCTATTACAGTTTACAATTTATTTTTGTAAAAGAAACCATGGGTTGAAATTGAATCCAAATACGGTTTTAGTTGTGAAAAAGTGACAAATACCTATTGGAAGAAAAATTATGATGTGAACATGGCTTCTTCACGAACATTGTTAGTCATAACAATTTGGCTTCGATGCACAATAGTGTACGGATACGAATTTATATCACGATATTCCAACCATCAGAATGAGACATTCCAGTTTTATCATCTGGCCGTGGATAGACTGAGCGGGCAAGTTTATGCTGGATCGCTGAATTGGATTCATCAGCTTAGTCCAGACCTAAAACCTATTCATGTCGTAAAGACGGGTCCAAAACTCGATAACCCTATGTGTCATGCAAGTGGTTGTACGTCTCCTGAAATAAAGACTACATGGGTAGATAATGTTAATAAAATTTTAGTGATAGACCAAGAATCCAGGATTGTAATAGCATGCGGATCAGTCGCGCAAGGTTCTTGTTACAAATACAAACTGGGAGACATCTCGGCAGAGCCAGAGTTCGTTCCAGTGAGCGTAGCAGCCAACGATGCCGATGCCTCCACCTACGCCTTCATTGGCCCTGAAAGGTATAACTCCTGGGATCGTTCGAATGTGTTATATGTGGGAACAACCTTCACAAACAATGGAGAGTATAGACACGACGTTCCTGCCATATCCAGTCGTGACCTTATGACTCTTGAGCTGGCACAGTTCACATTCTCCAAGCAAAGTTTGATACAGATAGATGTTAAATATAGGGACAACTTTCTAGTCCAATATGTATATGGTTTTAATGCCAGTGACTATGCTTATTTTTTGATAATACAGAAACATTCCCACTTAGCTGGTAATGAGGAGCTGGGCTATGTCTCTCGCCTAGCTCGCACTTGTGTAAATGATGATAACTACAACAGTTACACGGAAGTAACATTAGAGTGTCACGCTAGAGAAGAAACTATTAATGGTAAGAGTGAAGTTGTCAATTATAATTTAGTTCAAGATGCTAAAATAGCTAAAGCTGGAGCAACTCTAGCATCTCAGCTGGGTATTGAAATAGGGGATTCTATTCTTGTAGCTCTGTTTAGCCCTTCCAAAAGTATTTCTAATGAGCCTATGTCAAAGTCAGCAATTTGTGTATTTTCATTACAAGAAATGGAAATTAAGTTTAATGAGAATGTTCATATGTGTTTCAATGGCAGCACTAAAGCTCGCAACATGGGGTACATATCAGGTATGATTTCTGATGGTAAGTGTCCTAGTGTAGGCTCCACTGGCAACATTCTTAATTTCTGTGAAGTAGGCCTAAAAATTAGTGGACTTTATCCAATAAAAGCTACATCAGTTATTCACTGGAACAATACATTAATCACTTCTGTAACAATGTCTGTAACAGGTCTGCATACTGTTGGCTTCTTGGGCACCAGTGATGGTGTATTAAAGAAAGTCCTAATAGATGCTGAAAAAGCATTAGAATACTCAAGTGAAGCTATATTGCCAGGTCAGAAAATTCTTCCTGATACAACTTTATCACCATATCAGAAGACTTTATATGTGTTGGCGAAAAACTCCATTGTACAAATTCCAACAGAGAGATGTGCAGAACATGGTAATTGTTCTTCGTGCTTGGAATCTAATGACCCTCACTGTGGTTGGTGTTCTTTAGAAAAACGCTGTACAGTTCAAAGCATGTGCCAAAAAGGTACCCAAAGTGCACCAAGATGGCTCTCTCAATACACAGGACAACAATGCATTGATTTTGAGCAAATATTGCCCGATAGGATATCCATGAATGAAATCACAACTGTTCAGTTAATAATAAGAACTTTACCAGAACTTCCATTTGGGGCTAAGTATAAATGTGTGTTTGGGAATACTCCTCCAATAGATGCTGCTGTAACATCTAATGGCTTAGCATGTCCTACTCCTGAAATTAAGCACAGACCTAAAATACTACAAAACCAAGACCATGTGTATGTACCTCTTTCTGTTCACTCATCAGAAACCAACAAAGATTTTGTTTCAAGAAATTTTGCCTTTTATGATTGTGCCAAGCATACAACATGTCATACATGCATAATGAGCGAGTGGGCTTGCAATTGGTGTATTTATGATAATAAATGTACACACGACACCTCTGTATGTCAGAGAACTATCATTAGTGGTGAAAACAATCCAACAAAATTACTCAACCATGGCATTGGCCATTGTCCTCGAATAAGACAATATAAGAAACCAATTTTATTGCCAAACAATGTGCCTAAAGAATTAGAACTTGAGGTAGAAAATTTGCCTCATCTTCAACCAGGACATACAGGCTTCCAATGTATTGTTAGCATTGAGTTAGCAAATATGATATTGCCAGCAAGAGTTGAATCAAACCATTACATAGTTTGTGACAAAACTACTTATTCCTATGAGGAGGATGTAGGAGAATACAATGTTAGTGTGAAAGTGGTTTGGAATCATAAGCACTACATAGATACTATTACAATCACTTTATACAAATGTGAAATTTTGGGATCGCACAGGGAACATGCTGATTGTTCACTTTGTATAACAAGAAACTCTATATACCAGTGTACATGGTGTGGAAATTCTTGTTCCTACACTGAGTCATGTCTTGAAAATCCTGTTACAGAGTGTCCTAAGCCTAGAATTGACATGATTAAACCTCTTAGTGGACCCATAGAAGGAGGAACAATTGTAACCATTGAAGGAAGCAATCTGGGATTAAAAGTTGAAGAAGTGACTGGTAAAGTACGCATTGGCGAAGTCTTGTGCTATATTGTAGACTTCGAAGTATCAGTTAGCATTACCTGTCGCACCGGACCTTCTAATGGATCTGCTGTTTCCCCTGTTATTGTGGAAAACCACTCAGGTTACACAGAATCATCTGTTATGTTCAGTTACAAAAATATAAAGCTGCAAGGTGTTTACCCAGCCTTAGGGCCAGTATCAGGTGGTACACAATTAGCAATAGGAGGACAGCATTTAAATATTGGGTCATCAGTTTCTGCATTTTTGGATGACCTATCATGTGTTGTAAACAAAACACAGACATCAAATAGTCGAATAATTTGTATCACACCTAAGGCCAATTTTCCTTGTGTGATACACACTCTTACAGTGGTCATAGATAATGCAAATAGAACTATGCATGGTGATTTATTTAATTACACTGCAGACCCGACTATCATGGAAATAAAACCTTTAAAAAGTTTTGTTTCTGGTGGAAGAATGATAACAGTACATGGTACCAATTTACACACAATTCAGAAACCACTAATGAAACTGTATTATGCAAATGAATTAGACCCAGTGAATAATACAGCTTGCACTGTACTGAACTCTAATCAAATGGAATGTCCTAGCCCTGCTATAAACAGCAAATACTTTGATATATTGCAAGCAACTAAATCCCAGACAAGTACACCTCAAATTGCAATGAAGGTTGGCTTTGTAATGGACAATGTTGAAACTATGCATGACTTAGAAAAATATTTTAATCCTCCCCGAACACACATGGTGTTTGTTGAAGACCCTTATGTTTACCAATTTGTAAATCGAATAAAATCTTACAAAGGTGATCCACTGGTTATAGAAGGTGAAAATCTAATAAGAGCTAGTGATGAGTCAGACGTAGTTGTTACTATTGGGACCCAACCATGTAATGTTACCAGCTTGACAATGCAACAGCTTCTTTGTACACCTCCAGAAATACAACCTGCTAATACTGATGAAAATGGTGTGCAAATAACCGACATCAATTTGCCTCTTGTAGTCGTAAAAGTTGGCAAGAACTTGAGATTCCCTATTGGATATCTTCATTATGAACTACTAAGAAATTACAATTTTCCACCAGAAGCTATAGCAGGAATTGCAGCAGGCACTTTTTTCTTGGTTCTTATTTTCATGATTGTATTAGTCATGTACAGAAGGCGAAGTACAAAAGCTGAAAGAGAATATAAACGGATACAAATCCAAATGGATACTTTGGAAAGCAACGTAAGGTTAGAATGTAAACTAGCATTTGCAGAATTACAAACTGATATGTCTGATTTGGCAGCTGATCTGGAACATTCTGGTATTCCAACTCTCGATCATGTAAATTACGTCATGAAAGTATTTTTCCCGGGTGTATCTGATCATCCGATACTAAACGTGCAACGACAATTCATCAATGCCCCGAGAACTAATTATGACGCAGCTATGATCCAGTTTGAACAGCTTCTGAATAATAAATGTTTCCTTCTGTCATTTATAGACACATTGGAAGCGCAGAAATCTTTTAATATTCGTGACAAAGTAAATGTGGCTTCTTTGCTAATGATAATACTCATGGGGAAGATGGAGTACGCGACGGATATACTTAAATCTCTTCTCCTAAGACTCATTGACAAATCTGTTTGTAACAAACACCCCCAGCTAATGTTAAGGAGAACAGAAAGTGTCGTAGAGAAAATGTTAACCAATTGGATGGCTTTATGCATGTATTACTATCTCAAAGACTATGCAGGATCTTCCCTATTCTTATTATTCAAGGCAATAAAGCATCAAATAGAGAAAGGAGTCGTTGATGCCATAACACACGAAGCTCGTTATTCACTATCTGAAGAAAAACTCTTGAAAGAGCAAATAGATTACCAAACTATAACAGTGCATATTGTCCAAGACGATTTTGATGAGAAAGTACAATGTAAGGTTTTAGATTGTGATAGTATATCACAAGTTAAATCCAAAATTTTGGATGCTCTTTTCAAAAATACTCCATTTTCATTGCGACCATCCGTCCACGAAGTCGATCTCGAATGGCGTCACGGTAGAGGCGGTCATGTCACATTGCAAGACGAGGACCTCACCACAAAAACCTTAAACGGCTGGCGAAAGCTTAACACTCTGGCCCATTACGGCGTGAAAGAATCTGCAATAATGTCCCTTATTTCGCGCCAAAATGATAGTTTTAACACGCCGTACAAAATCCCATGCAAGAATTGCACTGGCATATATTGTTCGAACTCCCACATAAGAGTGTACAACAGTGATATAACTGACCAAAATGTACATTTTTATCATTTGGTAAAGCCGATCGAGTACCAGCACATTGTGAACAAGTCATCGGAGCACAGCCACAAAGCGATACCTGAAATATTCCTAACGAGGCTTCTATCTACAAAAGGCACGGTACATAAGTTCGTTGACGATTTCTTTAGCACAATTCTTACTGTGAATGAAGTGTTACCGCCAGCAGTTAAATGGCTGTTTGACCTATTCGATGACGCCGCTAGGACGCACGGCATTATGAATCCTGAAGTTGTCCATGCGTGGAAATCAAATAGCTTGCCGTTGCGATTTTGGGTGAATCTCATAAAAAATCCAGATTTCATCTTTGATATAAACAAAACTGCAACAGTAGACTCTTCCTTGTCAGTGATAGCTCAAACTTTCATGGATGCTTGTTCGTTAACAGAACATCGTTTATGTAAAGACTCGCCATCGAATAAGTTACTGTTTGCAAAGGACTTGCCCACATATAGAGACATGGTGATAAGGTTCTACCAGTCTGTATCACAATTACCTCAAGTAACCGACCAAGAGCTAAGCACTTCTATGCAACAACTCTCTGTAGAACAGTTGAATGAGTTTGATACTCTGTCTGCCTTAAAAGAGTTGTATATTTATGTCAGTAAATATAGAGAACAGATTATATTAGGACTAGAGAACAAAATGCACTTAGCTCATAAATTAGATAATATAGCATGCACTATGGAAGGCGATCCGTCAGCTATGTGCTGACTATATGAATCCATGGATAACGATTTGATTTCTTTTACGTAATTTATTTATACGACATATTTTGTAAAAAAAAGCTTTAATTTATTCTGAAAATACTCAGACTTAAAACAGATGTAAAAAGACTGTACAAATACTACAATATCAGTTCCATAAGCCTAGTTTAGACTGTCTTTAAAAAGTATTATTTTCATTGGATTACTAATACTTATAAGATGTCTTTTAAATTTAAGGATGTGGTCTTATGTTAAAAATACTCATTTTTTTATGTATCCTATTTTACATTTTAGTTTTGCAATATATATATATGTAATATATAAGTGGAAATACTATTGGGAACCTCATAATAATTATGTTTCTTGACTGTTCTATTCAATACTGACTGATATATTCTTTTATCTGGACTTATGTACTTGCCAATTCTATTAATTTCCTGTTCTATTATTAACATTTCTCTAAAAAAATTTTAACACTAATTCTTGTTTTCTCTTCTTTATAAATATCGTAAATTTATTTATTATGTGGTACCTACTTAAATATATTTTCTTGGTATTTCGATGTAAATTATTGTAATATAATTGTGATTTCACTGCATTTACTCTCTTGTGGCCATATTATGTCCATGCCATTATTGTAATTTTTAATTGACTAATGTACTGTATTTATTGCTTTCTAGGTAAAGTATTATGATTTCAAAAACACTTTTAGATCTGGCACTGAAATAAGAATAAGTTATCTATTAAAATGTAAATTCTTCAATACTTAATTATTTGATGTGTAATTTTAAGATGTATGTGTAAAGAAAGATAAGTTAATTAAGAAAAATGTTGTGATATTTGTATTTGGAATATTAGAATTATTAATGTTTATAGTAATTTTCCATTAACATTATAGTTTGAATTTTAGTTATATAGCGAATAAGGTTGATTTTCCTACTTATATGTCTATGTACCACGATCTGCTAAAATGTAATTATTTTAATTATTAGATCTCATTTATTTGCACTGAAATACTGTTCTCGATGTATATTTCATTTTCAACAAATTGTGGAACCCAACACGTTTGGAATTGATTTAGGTTCAGCTTGATCTCATTTTGTTTATGCTCAAAAATTTTCTCTACTCTACAACCCCAGTTGAATATATCTAATCAAAATGTAAATTTGGTAATACAAAGATAATATTCCATTTACAAAATATTTTAAGCTAGATTTAGATGTAACTTACTAGTTTATAAGGCATCGTAAATTCACCCGTCTTTTAAAATTTTATATTATTGACTTAGAATTAAAATACTTATTTATCAATCCTTTTGTAACGAATAATTTCAATATGAATGGGACAAAAACAATTGAAACTGCAGTTTTATTTTGACATTAGTATTTATTTAATGACACAAAAAATATCCAACGTCACAGTCAGCTCGATAGCGAGCTCTTACTATAATATAAATTAGACCAATCAACTCAAAACATATTCCTGGAATTTACATGCTGTGTTCTTAATTCATTAATCAAATCATTGAGTTTATCCGTTTTGTGCTTTGCAGTTAACAACATTTATATCAGAATAATTGGACATATATTCATAAAAATTTGCATTTTACAAAAATATACAAAACACATAAAAGCACCATATTCTACATAAGTACAAACATTCAAGTAGGCAATTCATAACAATGAGTTGTTATCAATGGTACCATATTTTTAAAATGTAATAATAATATAATATGACATATTTAAATATATAATATACTAAATATAACTGTCTACAAATATTAATGTAACGGTTTTTAAACAGTGGTATTGTGATGGGTATATTTAATATATGAATTAAGGCTGAAGTTCACAGAAATAAAAGCGTCAGATTATCAGTTACAGACAAGCAAAATATGAAATGTTCAAAATTCTTGAAATTATTTTTTGTGCAATCAACTGTTTTAAATATTGACTTCCATTCTTGGATCGATAATAATCAACTTAATTATTAAAATCTCAAAACATTAATAGTTCTATAAATTCTGATGTTACCCCGACTCAACGTAACTACACATCACGCAGATAAGGTTCAGCTGCTGCGTTGTCGCGTTATTCAATAATTAGTATACAGAAAAATAACATACAATCAGATTTTGGTAATGAACACATAATGAAAATATTCATAATTTACAGAGCCGAAGTAACACTTGACCTCACACACAAAAATCCTTACACACGTTGATGTAGTTTGACACCTCGAACCAACCGATCATGCTCAATAGTCCTAATTATTTCAATGGAATTTTCGAAGTCTGACGTTTATTTTTATAGGAATAGTGTTGCGAATGTCGAGAATAATACTCCACAGTATTCTCTGTAAGTTTTACAAGATTTTCACTTCCTTTTGCTTTGAATTTTAACCGGTTGTTGGACGGCGCGTGAACCAATTGGGCCACACAATTGCATTCTCGGAAATCTTCATAGTTCGGAGAAACAGCTGCTCCGTGTTGCATATGATCACTCCATCTAATTTTTAATAGATACCTAGTTACATTAAATAAAATTATATATTTGTAATTTTACAGACACTAGCAGAGTATAAAAATATATAAGCTTTTTAAAGTATGTAAGTACAAAATTATAGAGAATGTACCACTTTAAAAAGTTGTATTATGTAACAGTTCGATGATATTTACCACAGATTTATCATCAGTCATTTAGTTATTACATTTCATTCATTTATACGACGTTTAATGTGGTATTTAACATTCCCTGTACGTGTGGCTTCCTCAAAGCCGCCTACTCGATTTTATGTCAATATTAAATTCTCCACATAAGGCCAAAGCAGGACAATCATCTAGCTAGTATGAACGTTTCATTCTAACTGGAATCCAATGTAAAACTACATAAAAAACTGGTTGAACATCATTACTTTTTCTCTAAAACATCTACAAAACAAAGCTCAATCTATTAACCCAGATAAGCAGAGTAAAGCTAGTGATGTGACGCTGACATAAACTGACAAGTAAAGGTACAATCATGTCATCATTAAACGTTCCAAAAATTTATATTTTTTATAAAAGTAAGGCCCGCTTATCGTTATCAACAGATTAGTTGTTATAACAGAATTTGTAAAGGAAAATATTCAATCACGATAGGGATATGAACCTGCATCCATCCGTGCGTAAATCCGGTTCACCTTCGAAACCCCTAACCTTAACTTTTTTGTGTGTATAAAGCAAGTTTCGGCTTTAGGCACGTATGAACGAGGATTCAAATTTTCCCTAGTTATAATGAACAAGATTATTAATTAATTAATTAGCATTTGTAGTGCTCTGAAGCGAGCTGCACAACGGATGGACGGAATTAAAAATCTCAAGAAATTAAATCCTTTCAATAAATGGTTTAGTATATCGTTAGCCGTTTAAAGTTCACATTACTAGTTCTTACTCAGCGTTGGTTAATATTATGGGTAACTGAGCGTATACAATAACCCGGAAAAAATATAGGCACGCCGAAGAAGGCAACGTATTACTCACTATTCTGCATAGCAGCATCACCAATTTATAAGACACGACAACTGTGCTACCTCCTGTGAAACCTCGCCGCTTGCTTCTGACGCCGACGTGCTATATTTTCTAGCAGGATTTGTTAAATATTATTACAAAACTACACATAGCTTTTATAAGATTACATTGGCTTAAACTCCACCATAGATTTTACTATTATTTAAGTTGTGCTTTTATAAGGGAAATTTGAAACTGAAATATCTTTGAATGATATTGTAATATATTATATTGATAATATACTTCGCTATATAAATGACTGAAAACTGTGTTAGGGAAACTTTTTGTTTTCTCCAGTGCATTAAATCTAAATGTAATAGTATTATAAAGCAGGTATAAACTATCTCCACTCTTTAAATAAACTGTGCTTTGTACTATAGTGTGGTAAAACTTCATACAGAATCTCAATTATTTACTAAAGCTGGTTTGCACCATCTACAGCATCAGTACCATAAATCTGCAGTTAAGAAAACTCTAGTCAAGTGGAAATGTCTATTCAATATTTTTTTAAATGATGCCATAATTTGACGGTAACTAAACTAAAAGTTGAATATGACAACACAGGCTGATTACTTCATAATTAAGGTTTACCTTAACCGAGATTCTAGTGCAACCCAGCCATAGTAATGCAAATAACCATCTTATTATAAACTATTTATTTCGAATAAACAAAAAAAAAACACAGGAGTGTATAAGTTAATCGCTAAAGTAAATAAATAACCAACAAAATTATATCACAATGTATTACCGACTAAATAGCTCAAATACAGATATATCAGTACATAATAATATAGGTAATATCAGTAGATAAATAGATAAAAAAAGCTATTATACATTTTTATCTTTTTGAAATTTTAAGTCCCGTAATCATCAAAGGGATTTAAAAAACATAAAATAATAATACCATAAATGTTACAAAGAAATAGATTACGTGAGACCGCAACGGAGTTAGCAATGAAACCGCCAATTTCAATGCTTATTTTGAAAATATTTTCCATTCATTTTCTTGTTAGAATAAATACTTTAAAATAAAAATAAATGCTTTTCTGTCTATCCAAGAGACAAATCCAACGAAAAATATGGTTTATTCTATATCTGTATTTTAGCTCTCAGAGTTCCTCAATACAACAACCAAAAATACCTACAAAATAAAAGCATTATAATATGCTACAAGTTCGTTTTCAGTGTAAATATAAGCCACATACTCGTATTAGGTTATCTTACCAATGGCATATAGGAACCGTCACATACCCATTTATTTACTTTGGTAAACGGTTTGCCTTTTACTCTTCTGTCGTTATGGACATACTTAATTATTTGGAGACTTTATCGTCTCCAAAACTAACACTAACAGAGACAGTTTCGACTATCAGAAGAAGATTTAAGAAAATAACGTTGCGATATCTAGAAACTTGTACGACTTTATAAACGGCTATTGGTAGCTTGTTTTTATGCCGAGTATATCTAGTCATGTAATACTACAAGATTTTGTATTTCCGTAAATCTTCATTCTATATCAGTTAGAGGTTCTCAGTTCTAGAAAAACTAATAGATTTAAACTGATATAGAAGTGGTTACAATACGTCGGTAAGTTTAAAATCTCAATTTACTTTTCTAGAACATTATCATAACTGTAAAACCGTCTCCGAAATATTCGATTTAACTCAACCGTCCTCACTAAAATTACGATAAAAAGTTTAACATTTTTCAAACGCTCCATGTTTGACATGCGCGGTGCTTCACCAACACGTACTGGAAACAACATCACAAAAATTTCAAATGCAAATCTTAATCTATATTCAAATGTAAATTACTGTACACGATATCGAATATCGTAAAATATTTATATGAAATCAAGCACAGCGCCCCTCGCGGTAACCATACATACAAGCTGTGGTCCAAACAGGTTCAATATTTATACACGTACGTATACATACTGCTTATATTGACTCGAATTAACAAAAAAATTATAACCGAAATTACACCTTTTTTAGTATTAAAAAACATTGCGGGTATAAATGTGGCTATCTCGCTCGCACGCGCGTGCAGTTTAGGTTAACCTGCCGCGATGAGGGTCATAGATGGTCGGTCGATGGCCGGTGTATTCTTGACTAGGAAGCATATCACACTAATATTATAAAGGCGAAAGTTTGTATGTGTGTTTGTGTGTATGTTTGTTACTCCTTCAGGCGCAAAGGGCTCCATGGATTTGGATGAAATTCGCTACCAAGATAGCTTATACACTGGATTAACATATAGGCTACATTTTATCCCGGAAAAGTGAAATTTTCCCGTGGGATGAGCAATTAATTAAAACACTTTTTAAACGCGGTGAAACCGCGGGGCGTTCTGTATAAAATTGAAAAATCAATACTTACATTTTTTATTATTTACCCTACTAAGGAATTCATTCAAATATTTCACGATACGATACCGAGTACAGTAATGTAGGTACATTCGAATAAACTTCGTTACTAGGGGTGCTAACGATGGAACGTTTCACACGGTCCCGACTGCTTGAGCGGGCGCGTTGTTCGTCCGCTTGTCTAGCAGGGTGGCGGAGCGGATGAGGTCTGGTTCCTCCTCGTCGGCGGCGCCGGCGGCCGCGTCCTTCGGCGAGCACTTGTTGTGCGCCATGAGCAGGCCGCCCGCGAGCCCCACGAGCGCGCGGTCGAGCCAGTTCACCGGGTTCGCGTACACCAGCCCGCCCTCATAGAACCCCAGGTGGCCGCCGTGCGCCAGCTCCAAGTACATCGCTTTGTCGTGTGAACCTACACACGGGTTACGGTTACGCTATTTGACTACTATTCAAAATGAACAAGAAAATCTAACTTGTTTAAAGTAGAATAATATAATTATCGAATTATTTGATAATTGTGAAAAATTGACAAAAAATTTGACAGCCTCTGTGGTGTGGTGGTTGAGCAGGTCGGCTCGTAACCCGGAGGTGGCGGGTTCAATTCCCGCGACAGGACAAGTATTTGTGCACAGAAAAAAAAAGCGCAAATGCTTGTTCTGAGTCTGTTCGGTGTTGTGGGACCATGGTCCTCGTAGTTCCTGGGTCCCTAGACACAGGGAATCCTAGTTAGGGTCCAGGATCTATGTATGTGATCGTTGGGCGTTATTATTATTATTAATTAAAATAAATAAATCAAATTAGTATTTGTGGGCATTTCACACAGCGCCATCTAGCCCTGAACTAATCAAAGCTTATACTATGGGAACTGGGCGATCATGTAACTCGATTGCAGATATAAACACATATTTGTATGGATTTAACAGTTTGTACACGCAGTTTATGTGCATAGTTAGTAGTGAAAATTTCAACTGTTGCAATGCAATCAAAGTTTCGTCATCACCCCCCAGATATTAACTGACGGAATACTACTACATACTCTACTATATACTACATACATACTTTTAGAAACGGAATCACCTATGTTCAACACACTAATGTATGTCGGTGTAAATCGTACACTTTCAGATCAGAAAGAGAGAGTTATACTACCGAGTGATCTATGAGACCAGTCAAAATGATAAAAATAAAAATTTTTAATGTAATCGAACAAAATTTATGACTGATTTACACTTACTGACATGCTCCCTAATAGTCGCCAGCAACTGTTCAGGAACGATGGGGTCGTCGCGTGCGTTGATGAATATCATGGGAGTTTTCACATTCTCCAAGTAGAAGTACGACGAGCTCCATTTGTAAAGGTCCGCCACGGTTTCAAAACCATGGACTTTCCTACAAAAATAAAATAAGTTCTGGTAAACTGTTGGCACGTTTCACATCATACATTAACAGCTATAAGACGTCCACAGCTGAACACAGGCCGCAGATCGCAGAAGATTTAATGTACCGAGGAGCTGGTACCCATTCTCTGGATATTCCCTTAGCCGGCTATAACGGCACCCACGAGAAGAGATGGGGTGGCCCTATTCTTAAACCGGGACAGCATTCAATGTATCTGTCGCGAATCCACTCCCGCGAATGAACCACTCTATCGTTGACTCGCCTTTTCAGTTTTATTTTGTTAGGGAACAAACAGTTTACAATATACATAGAAAGTTTAAGTTTACAATATACTCGCCTTTTCTACCTTCACCATTAACAGTCTTATTACAAAACGTGGACTAAATAGACATTTAAGCCTGGACCAACTAGTCCTAGTTTGTTACGGTACTAAGTAGTTAGACCTTGACTTTATTACAAAACTGCGACTAATCGAAGATCAGCTGATACCAGAGATAGTCCATGGCTTAAATATTGACTATAGACTAAATACGAAAAAAGTTTGTTCATTTGGACCACATTTATTCACACGATCCTTTTTTCACGTTTCATATATTTAGATTTTTTGTTTTCGTCTATAATATACGTGCCTTGGAAAGCTTATTGTTTGCATATTTTTTAATGAATAAATGATCAGATTCATAAAAGTCAGCTTTGCTACAATGATTTTCAACTAATAAAACTATTAAGTTTTAATAGTTACCAACGAGGCTTGCGAGAATCAGAACGTAAATATGGCATTGCTTAACGCGCGAAAATTGATATTTCTGTTTATTGTTGTTATAACTAACTGTAACTATAATAAATATCGTAAAAATGAAGCAACAAAATATAAAAACTGAACCGAGTAGATATATTTTATCAAAGACCAAGACAACCTCAAAATCGTGTAACAAAGAAAGTTGATAACCCAACATTGGCGTTAGGGGCGTAAATAGTTTTTAATCTTAAAAGTTTCATTTTTCCACCACCGTGGCGCTAGTTTCTTTGCTTTAGCGAGTTAGTACCATAGTTAAACTAGGATCGTCGGAGGACTAACTTTAGACCATGGACGATCCCCTTATCAGCGATAATCTCGTTTTTGTAATAAGGCTTTTAAATAGTCTAGGTTTAGACCTAGTACTAACTTTAGTCTACGCTTGCTGGCTGGCTACTCTACGGTAAATGTCAATATTAATCCATGAGCTCACCCTCATTCAAATATTTTCTCACTTCAAATGTTCACTAATAATAATAGGTCTTTACCTATGAAATTGCCGTTTTGCAGTACAGACTTTTTCAAACAAAAAAAAGTTTTGATTGGCTATGAATTCTAAATTCAAATTAATTTTATTTTAAAAATATGACATTCTATTTACAATATAAGTCTTTTGTTTATTGATTAGCGTTGTATTTTCATTACATTTCAACATTTTTCCTCATAATGGATACTTTGAAATTTCGTGTAATTATGGAATATGAGTTCCGTCGTGGCACCAACGCGGCACAAACGACACGTAACATCAACGACGTTTACAGAGAGAACTGTACAAACGAACGTACAACCCGTTATTGGTTTGCTCGGTTCCGTTCTGGGAATTTTGACTTGATAAATGAACCTCGTGGTCGTCCGGAAACTTTGGTCAACAATGATGAATTAAAGGCGATTGTGGAAGCTGATGAATCTCAATCTACAGCTGAGCTGGCAGCAGCTTTTGATGTTAGCATCAAAACAATATTGGTCCATTTGCGACAGATTGGCAAGATAAAAAAGCTTGATAGATGGGTGCCCCACGAACTTAACGATCGCCAGCGCAACGTACGCGTCGAGAATTGCGTTGCGCTGCTTAACGGGCACAGAAATGAAGGAATTTTGAACCGAATTGTTACGTGCGACGAAAAATGGATTCTTTTTGACAATCGAAAGCGCTCAGCAAGTTGGTTAGATCCTGTTTCGGTACCAAAGCAATGTGCAAAACGAAAAATGACCCCTAGAAAGGTGATGGTCACAGTTTGGTGGTCTAGTGCTGGTGTGATTAATCATAGCTTTTTACAAAACGGCGAGAGCATTACTGCAGATGTGTACATTGAAAAACTGACCACAATGATGGTGAAACTCGCACGTCTGCAACCAGCTTTGGTCAATCGGTCGTCTCCACTGCTACTTCACGACAACGCGCGACCCCTTACTGCACAACAGACCGTCTCTAAGCTGCATGAATTGGGTTTGGAAGCTCTCCCTCATCCGCCATACTCACCAGATCTTGCGCCTACCGACTATTACTTTTTCCAAAATTTGGACAACTTTTTAGCGGGAAAAAAATTCAATTCCCGAGAGGCAGTACAAAACGCCTTTGAAGAGTTTGTTGTCTCCCGTCCTGCTGATTTTTTCAAGAAGGGCATCCATAAACTGCCACAGCGTTGGCAAAGATGCATTGATTGCAGGGGTGATTACTTTGAATAAAAGAAATAAATAACTTCGAAAAAAAAATACTTTAACTTTTTTCAAACAAAACGGCAATTTCATAGGTAAAGACCTAATACCTTATCCTACAACCCTTTGGTAAGAATGTGACGTCAGTATAACGACATCATGAAGGAACACCACAGATCAATTGACATTTTTGACTAAAAACTACCAAAATTTCAAAGAGACGTTTTAGATACCATTTCGAAACTTTGAATGATTGATTATTTTGCATTTAAGATACAAATCGATACCATAAATATGTATTTAACATTTTTACTAATTACTTATTTTATAGTTATGTATTTATGTTTTGGGATGTAACCTAGCTCAAAATGTATGTAAACATTTTTTTTTCTTGTTCTTGTATCTTGTATGATAAATAAATAAAATCAAAAAATTCGATTACAATTCAGGCTGTTGATAATGCATGGAATGCTGTAATTAAGGGACCAAGATATAAAATGTTTAGTTACCTAGAGTAAGCCTCATCAAGATCGGGCAAGGTACCAGCGGACACGATCATTTTCTCGTCAAGCTGGTGACGGGTCTTTATCTCGGGACTGAGCAGCGACCGTCGGTGCCTGGTGATGATGTTGCGGTAGTTGTCCGTCATTATGTACAGGTAGAAACGGCGGAAGTTCTGCCATTGGAGCAGGTACACCATAGTGCTACAATAAAATAATACATCTGATTAAAAATCTTTTACGAATACAATCACGTTGGTAGATGTGATTTAGTTTATTTTTAGTGTTTTTATATTTGTTTCAGATTAGTTTCAGTGTCAAATTCATCATAAGAATGATTTTCATCGGCCAAATTCTATAAAATTGCCGAAGAATCTCCTACGTTTGATGGTCTATCTTCATTTATCTTTATCTTATTTAAATCTATTATCTTCTATTATCTTTATATATTGGCGAAATTGTGGTGAAATTGCCGTAGAAGCCATTAACAAAGATTCAATTCAATTCAATCTTTTAGGTTTTTTTTATAATTATATGGATTTATTGTCCAGGTGTTAGTTTAAAAACTTCGTCTCATCGGAAAGTATCGGACAGACCGACATGAATGCGAATTAACAATGTGACAAAAGGACATCTGTTTCTAATTACCTACTTGATAAATATAAACAAAATATTTCTAGAGAAAATTTGGTCTTTATAATCGACACTATCTGCCGGTGCAATAACACAGTATGTATGTATGAAAAACTAAAATTCCTGAATACTGCGTTATTGGGGATCAGTTAAGTGTGTTCGCATTTAGATTTTTGCAATAAATTATTTGAATTTTATTTAATAATGTGTCGGAAAACTGACACCATACAATATGCACTTCACATGACCATCTTTTACATTTTCAATGTCACCATCTGCTTTATTTCACAACACAATAGCCCATAGCGGCATGTAGACTACGCAGAAGGTCAAATTGGTAAACATGCATTTTTCATAACTTCTGTGAGATATTCGTGACCGTAAACAACTGTTTAGTATTATAGAGACCATACTACACATTCTCACGTTGTCCGTTTTTTTTTAGTTTAAAGTATGATTCACTTATAGAGATATAATAATATTAATAACGAGCTATACAAAATAAAAGACGATGCAATAACTCGTATTAATGTTTAAATAGAATGAAGATGACATCAATGATAACCTGCGCGCCCTGAGCATGAAATCAAACCAAAACAAACACAATTTTTACAAAGATATACGTATAATCTAACCTAATAAAACTACTAAATTCAATGATACCAAGTTGTAAATCTTTTTTTACAAGACAAAATTATCAGACCACTGATGATTTGATCAATACTGATAACTTTGAACTTAAAAAAAATTTATGCAACGCCATAAAAAAATATCAATGTAGGCATAAGGTGCCTCGCCAGGGTCCTTCATATTATTTGCCCCGCGCTATTTATTCTTATTTGTAAGTAACACATATGGAACCGTTGAAGTTTAATTTCAAAGTTTTTCCTCTGTTTCTTGGCCAAATTCAAAAATCTCTCGTAACCTAGAGTTTATCATTTATTATCCCTCAGAAGAGAAAACTTTCTGTTGTCATTCTTGCCCTTCGCATAGCATAGACCGACAACGGTCTCACACCTTATTTTCCCCATCCTTGTAACCACGCTAACATACATACCACTAAAAATAAAACCTGCAAACTTACTCAATAGCATTATATCCCTGACATATGGAAATTCCCCCGATGATATTGGTCGGCCGCTTTCTCTCCTCGCCCAAATACTTGGTGATCAAGTTGCCGCCGAGACTGAAGCCGACTAGAATCAGTTTGGTATTCGGATACCGGTCCAGGAGATTCTCTATCATGTAGTTGTAGTCCTCCGTATGTCCTGAAATAAAGCGATAAAGATCATTTAAAAACAATCACTTCGTATAGTTCTGATCAAGAAGTTATATATAGAACATACTAGATTAGACTATACAATATTTACTCTAACTCGATAAACAATTTGGTAAACGTGGTGAAACCTTAGCGAAATAATCTTAGGTATAGGGGTCAAAATCTACTCGACATTAAAAAAACAAAATTTTTTTAAACTTTATTGATGCAGTCAATATCCTATAGAGCCATGACAATAAGCCAGAGGATCTTTGAATCAAACAATCGATTAAAATTGTTGCAATGTTGTTGTTGTCAGCATCTGTAGTGTGATGGTTGAGCAGGTCGGCTCATAACCCTTAGGAAAGCAGGTGCGATTCCCGCGGCACGACAAATATTTGCGTACAGAAAAATAAACTCTTGTTCTGTGTCTGGGTATTTTGGGACCATGGTCCTGGTAGTTCTTGGGTCCCAAGATACAACGAATCCTAGTTAAGGTCCAGGATCTATGCATGTGATTGTTGGGCGTTCGTACGTTACTGCGTATTTTTATGCAGCTATAGACATTCTTTCAAGGTAAAGGTCTATAGTAGTATTTATTATTTCGCATAAACATTTTGCAATGACCTTATTATCAAAATTGTTGAATCAAACACCTTAAATACCGCTCACTTTTATTGACTATTGTATATAATTAAGTACAATTATATTGAATAATACTTTTACAAAAAACTAACAAGGACGCTTTGTTTTCTGAGGAAACTTGTTTAAACTCTTTCTTATCTTCGTACTAAATAATATTTTCCTAAAGGTATATGAAAATATAAAATAACGTGCAATAAATTTCCATATTACCATACGCATGTCTTATCTCATCGCGACGTCACGTCATCCTCGTGTACTAAGTAAATACCTACCTACCTTTAAAGCGGTTTCATTCATTTCTAAACTGCCTGTATTTTCCAGTATTATTTATTCTGTGATATTGTTTGAGTGTTTAGAATTTGGAAGATCTTTTATGACGATTTAATTTTATGTCCAGTAAGACAACGATCCTTCGAAATCTTATATTAAATCCTAAAGGCGAATATGTTCAAATAGCTAATACCCCTACTAATCCTCATCAACAGCCTGAAGACGTCCATTGCTAAACATAGAGGGGCGATGCTCTGTGGGGGACCACAGAGCATCGCCCCTCTAGTTTTTTTGTTTTTGTTTTGGCTCCATACTTTTGTGTATTTAGTCAGTGTCAAGTAATTGAAAAATTCTCAAGTTAAATTATATTATGTATATGTTTCACAGTCACAACTCAAGTCACAGTCCAAGTCAAGTGGTGGCAACTTTACCAGAAGCTTCTATGGAGTTTTGGAAATAACATGAAAAGAAACGTTTCATCATCATTATACCACCTCCCTACACTCATAATATCATATCATATCATAAGAATCAAATGCCACCAATTTTATGCACTAACACTGAAGTTTTGGAAAATGATACAATGCGATGCCGATGCCACGATCTTTTTAATTTTCCCGCCACAAAAACGCGCCTCTAGTTTATTTTAAAGGTTGTTAGCAATTACCCCCAAGTAACCTACGCAGAAAGGAGTCGATCGATAGCGGGCCAAATTAACATAACGCAGCATGCTATAGTTTTCGTGCATGACTCATGCATGAGTCCTGCTCTTAGAATGACGCAATCCTTCCAATACACGAATGAATACATATTCGATCAATTAAGTAATCTGTTTTTGATTTAATCAATTTTTGAGACAAAGTTTCATTGTTCTATCAAGCACAACAAGTGTAATGTACTTAAATCCAGATTGAGTAAAGGTGAGAAGGTCGAGTGTCCGAAATCTGAATGAAAAACTGACTCTCGTTATGGAATCAATTTGTTGTTCATTAGGGAATGTTCGGTATTTTTAGCATCGTGTCATATATGTGAATGATTCACGTTGCGGTTGTGAAGTTACCGATAGATGTATTAAATAACTGTGATGAATAGATTTGTTGTTTATTATAGCTACTGTTTATTAACGCAGCAAACATGATTTTTTTATCGGTCCGTAGTAGCATTCCACTGAATGTTTACTCGCGCGCGGTTTACTTTCTAACTTAAACGATAAGTTCTATTAGGTGATGTATTAATTCTATTAAAAGCCACAGGAAAGGCCATATTTTAAATAAATAGATAAATATAGATAACATGTTCCAAATTCAATACAGTGAAGATATCTTACAGAAATACATACAACGTGTAGTTTAGCAACTGTAAAAATTAAATGTTCTAGCGCGGAATAAACATTGTCGTTACAGTTCTTCTCACATCAGTTACATCAACTTTTTGTTGTTAGACAAGCAAATCCCTATATAGGAAGCGCCACATCCTGCAGTTATGCCTGGTAATTAAGTAATCATGCATATGCGTGGATAGGATGTTTTTTCCGATTGTATGCATCCTTCTTATATATAGGTTATGTAATGCGGAGATGTTCGTAGATGGCTACAGTATATACCTACCAACAATTCCTAATTGGAGTATATCCAGTCATACCTAGGTTAGGTTTATCCAATTCTCATTCCATGAAAAATTATTGGCCAAATTATTGACTCGCGTTGGTGTTCCACGGCTCAGTAAACATTAAACGCCATGGATCATGCTTATGGAAACACCCGATGTTAGGGCAGAATTAGGAGATACAAAATGAAAGAACACTTTCATGCAAAGCAAAACCTAAAATAGGTACTTTTTACTCTAGTCTAACGTGTGATCAAGTTAAGCCACATGCCGAGGCTCGGTTTCACTAGTAGCTTGTTGATTAGTTTTAGACATTAATTTTGGGCATAATGTTGGTAGCTTTTCACCTTATCAGCTACCTATATCTGTATAAATGCGGTTAATTTAAAATCCAATAGCGTTTCCTTCCTGTCTCGGTCATGACCCAAGAGTTTGGCACGAATTTACACGATAGACCTAGCTTCGCTATTAACCTAAAATATGGTAAAAAATTGCTTGGGATATTAAAGTCAACCTCATTGTAGGCTTGAAATAATAAAAACCTTACCTGACAGTTTAATATACTCCGCCATTTACCCACCTAGCTACTTTGTAATAAACAGAAAACTATAAGAGCGTCCCAATAATATTAATCTAGATTTTCGTACGTGTAATATTACTAAACATTAACACATGTACATTAATCTAGTGAAACGATTATATATTGTTATATCTACAAAGCAGCAAATCCGCCAATTGTTGTTATCAACGGCCACATCGGCAGATGTACGCAAACGGGTATGGAAACGTTATAATACCAGTGACTCACCATACGAGAATATTCGGTTGCCGGTCACAGGCACGCTGTTCAAAGCCCCGATGTGGTTCAGCACAGCGCACCTGTACCCGTGGCACTGCGAGTAGTGTACGTATGTGCGGATGTACACACTCTCCGATGTGTTCCCGATGCCCGGGCATATAGCGACAGTCACATCATCTGCAAAGGAAAAACACTCGGTTAACGAACTGATCAATACCACTATAGGTCATCTCGTTATGCCAAGTAATTTGTATCAATCGAGAGCACGTGTAGCGCATTGAGAAAATTGGATGATATTGAGATATTGACAGCCTCGTGGTGTGGTGGTTGAGCAGGTTGGCTCATAACTCAGAGGTGGAGGGTTCGATTCCCACGACAGGACAAGTATTTATGCACAGAAAAAAGCGCTAATACTTATTCTGTTAATGGTCCTCGTAGTTCCTGGGTCCTTAGATACAGGGAATCCTAGTTCAGGATTTATGTGTTTGATCATTGGGCGTTATTATTATTATGTTTTATTATTAACTGTTATATTCGAAATAACAAAAAAAAATTGTATTAATTTTTATTTTAACTTAGCATTATTAATGTTAAGAGCGCCAAAACGTTACAAACGGCTGAATTTAGTTAAAATATTTCGTGTAGGTTGCTGACGCTACATCTACATAAGACACCTTTTATCCCGAGCTTTTGGGAAATCTTGTAAATAGCAGGAGCTTCTACTATAATGCTATCTAATAAAATATAATATTATATAATGTATTTATTTCCTAATTTCCTAGCAAGTAACACCTTACATTGCACACATTACGTCATTGTGACTGACCTTGGCGGTTATCTCACAGCTACTAGAATGAATTTATAATATTAGCATGTTTCAATTTCGACTAATGGTAATTTAAAATGTATTGTGATAAAATACCTATTACGTTTTAAGTGTATGTACAGATGCAGCTTTGCCTTTAGTCAATACATATGTACATACCCGAATTAAACGGAAATTACTATTATTTGGTCACGTACAATACAAGTATTTTATACTTCAAATTATATGAATTACTTTACATATTAATGTAGGATATCATCGGTAAAAATAACACTAATAGGGTATTTTTCTAAGTGGGACAGTATCGGCATATCTGAATCCTTATTAAATACGGAAAAATTATCTTAGGAACCATTTACTCATGAATTTGAATTTTTTTAACCGAAATGTTAACCTTGATGTTTTTTAAATGCGGGTGGGTTGACTCAGTTTCACGTAAGGATCATTTCATTGTATAAGAAGAGAATACTTGGTAAAAACGCATTGGCAGCGCCCCCGGTGTTGCAGATGTCTATAGGCGACGGTAACTGCTTACCATCAGGCAGGCCGTCTGCTTGTTTGTCTATTATGTTATATAAAAAAAAAAAGAAAAATCGTAGCAGTAGAAATTTATAAAATTTGACTAACTATTACTGTTCCCTTTTTCTCCAATACAACTAAACTATCTTAACGTGAAACAGCGTCGATACGCATTTAAAAAAAAGGCCAACACAACAAAAAAATCGAAGAATTCGAATTAAAAAAACGAAGCCTAACTATGAGTATAAATAGTCCTAAGACAGTTTTCCCGTAACTTATAAGGATTCGAATATGCCCAAGCCTATACTGTCCAAATAAAAAAAAACGAGTGTGCTTTATAGACCACACGACTGAAGTAAAACTTCTATACGAAACGTTACTCTCTCTCTCTCTCTTTCATCTTCACTAACCTATCAACTTCCGTTCGCCTCGCCCGATCAATGTCCGTAACGCTCTCAACACGCATTCACTGCATAATTAAGCAAAGCACGCTTGTTTTGGGAAGTCCCAAAACAAGTGTGCGCAAAGAAGTTTTACTTCAAAAAAGTAACAGCCAGTTCTTTAGTTATAAGTAGTATAGTTATATCATTTGCTGCTGATGAACCTAAATCTTTACAAGTTTTTTAATAAATTTGATCGACTTTGTGGATACAGATACAGAAGATACCAATATGTTCAGTTTCAGAGTTATTTTAAATATCGGGGCATTGATAGTAAAGAATTATAAGACTAAATGCGGGTAGTTGGATACGACGCCCGGCCTGCATGATGCCATAGACTACTAGGATGCTAATCTCTAATTCAGTCCCCTCGTGACCACGGCCAATGTAACTTGATCGAAACATTAAGGTTAGTCTTTTGACTTTTATGTTTTGATATTTTTTGTTCGCGAATAGACCCGTTTTAACTTTATATAATGTAATTTGTAGCCGCTTCAACAAACATTATCAACTTACGTAGATAAATATCGAGTTCCTAGAAAATCATGCAATTTCAATTTCAGACTAATTACGATTACTTAGTATTGGGAAATTAATATTCAGTACTTATAAAAGATGTGAAATGTGTCAATAAAATCCAAACAGGAGTTAGGAAATGTAGTATGTCGCCTTCTTCGTGCATATTACATTAGAAATTTCACGTTTTCAAACTAGGTAGGTACCAGCATTTTGCCAGTTATTGTGGCGTCAGTAGTGTGCAAGCACTACTATGTCCTGGTTTGAAGGGCATTGTAGCTATTGAAATTACTGGGCAAACGAGACTAAGATCTGATCTTCGTCCAGTAATCTTGTTACTAGGCTGTCTGATGTCTTAGGATAATGACGCGCGCAGTGCAGTGTCACGCGAAACTTTATAATTTAGAGATCCGAGTGATACTGCAAGTGTTACGGGCCCGGGGCGAGATGGTTAATGCAGTGCGTCTCCATCTCGCCCCATCCCGGCGGCGGTCGGATCACGGGGGGGTTTTAGTGGGTTCGAGTCCCACATACCCCCTGCCACCACCCCCGTGGTGGCAGGGAAATGCGAGGGCATTTCCCCCCTCAAAAAAAAAAGTGTTACGGGTAGCTGTGACGCTTAACAGCAGGCAAACGGCTAGCAACGTCATATTATTCGTTTACATAATAATATTTTTTTTAATCTGCCAGCTCTTCGATACGTTTAGTTACAAATAGGTCGGTCGCTTATAGTGCATTTGTTAGCACACTCATCAAATTTTTCAGCAAATGTGTGATCAATGTCGCCAGCAATGGCATTGTAAGTCTCACCCGTCAATAGTTCCATTCTAAGGATAAGTTGAAAATGTGACAACCGGTACAAAAATAAATTGATTGCTACAAACACAAATCCAGGTATTCGTTTTAGAAATCAACTAAGTTTCTATATTGTAATAGATCCTAGCTATATTTTTTGTACGTTACTTTAAGATTCCTATTAAGCCCTTATATAATAGCATTTACAAAAACAAAGTTAAGCCAATTCCTTTCTTTCATACCTCTTGAAGCGGAACGCAGCATAAGCCACGTAAGTGATGAGCTAAGGTAGCACAGAAAAGCCGATATCAAACAGTGTTGTCTAAAGTATAGTACCTAGCATAATATAAAAAGTATTCTATATTGATCCTGATCATTTAAACAATCCGCGTGCAAATATTTCATCCTAATCGGTTCAGTCATTTTGACGTGACAGCTACACAAACATTAAGTGTTTTACATTCATTTACTGGAAATGGGATGATTAAGCATAATTATTTTAAACAAATACTGACGATTGTTTGAAAACAAACTATATTTGAAGGCCTTTTTAGATACATACTCGTACGTACATTACGAGATTTAGTCACGTATTCTAAAAATAATTATAACACAATGATCGTGATGACCACATGAGTGAGTTTATAAAGGTTGTCGCAGTAGACTAAACGCGATTTACAGTTACAGCACTGAATAGTATTCGAATTGATTTTCTTAGCTGATGGAACTTCAGTCAAGCATAGATGAGCAGGTACACATGACAAGGCAAAAGGGGACTCGAATCACAGAGATTCAGTATGCGTGAAGTAGGTAGGTCGCTAATATTTATTTAGAAGGCGGACGGTAGTGAGCTTTTAGTTCCGAAAAATAACGCGCTGCCTTACGCTGTCACTTAGAAAATAATAAAATACAGATATCCAAAAACTGGCCTTTCTAATCTGCACAAAATTACAATGTGAAGATTTGTAATCTGTGTTCAATGGCTGAAGAGCAAAGACCATGCTAAAAACTCAACAACTATCAAGTAACTACTGAAAAATAACATAGTAGAATGTAGCAGCCTTATTAATAAACACGAACTAGCTTTAGACTAGTTACACCATCTTTTATTTCTTTCGATCCAGCTAAATATTCCAGTAGCAAAAAAAGGACAAAAGCTGAAGTAACTAATCCGAGACTAATACCCGTTTATTAATAAGGCTGCAAATGTCTAATATAAGTCGCTTACAAGTAAACTGTTTGATATGGGACTAATTTAAAGAACGAAACCTGAACTGATTCTGAAAATACTTACTACTACCAATATAAAGCTACACTATTCCCATCGTTTTAGTGTGATATTAGCTTTGGCCCGGGGCTACGCTCGCTTTATGTTTGGCGCGATGCAAATATTGCACCACCACTTTTTATCATGATGGTACAACGCGTGTGGATCCGCGGGCACAGACTAGTAGGAAGCTGATATATTTTATTTTATTTGTTGTATATAAACAACTTACAATCAATGACTTATTCAACATAGACAATAATAAATTATGATCTGGATTTTAACTTTTGATATAATGACATACCTTCGTGCTCATTTCCAACGGGCTCATACAAGTCATAGGTGAGAGTGGACTTGTCGGGCAGCACAAGCGATATGCGACCACCAATGGGCCACGGGCATCGGACGCGGCCGATGAGGCTGTGCAAGATAGTTTGGACGTGACCGCTGAAGCCCCATAACCGTGTGGGTATGTAGCTGTAAAGAATAGGTTGAATTAAAATGTCTAAAATGTAGTCGTTTTATTTTTGAGTTTTTTTTTTGTTTTGCTCCACACTATTGTGCATTAAGCCAGTGTCAAGTAATTGGTAATTTATCGAGTTAATTAATATAAGTACAGTCAAGTCACAGTCCAAGTCATCAAACTAAGTCATAGTCTAGTCTAGTCATACTCTTAGTAAAGTGGTGGCAACTTTACCAGAAGCTTCTATGGAGTTTTGGAAACATCACGAAAAGAAACGTTAACCATCATTATACCACTTTCCCACACTCATGCCTGTTGTCCAGCACTTAACAAATAAAATGCCACCAATGTTATGCACTAACACAGAAAATAAAACAACTTTTGGAAAATAATACAATGCGGTGACTTGATTGATCTCTTTCGTTTTCTCATCAAAAAACCTTTTTTTGAGTTTAAAATAATTATTTAGTATTGGTACACATAATATAATACTTATACAAGGTTTTGGCAAGTTGTTGGAATTTTTATCCAATTTATTTAACCAAATTCTTCAGTCCATATTTTTACAGCAACTTCAACAGAAGGCACCATGTTTAAAATTTGTTGTTATTTTCTCTTGTGTATGTTTATAATATCTCAACCAATTTTTAAGTTTTTTTTTTCTTTCTTACTTTGACTGGGCCCATATAAATTAGGTGAAAATCTGATATGTAGTATGAGATTTTTTAAAAATGCTACTTACATTTAACTCACTTGGTCAATGTATCTATTAAAACTTCAAGCATGCAAGCAAGCTTATGATTTTAATCCATTAGTAATTTTCTAGCACTTTCGAATGAGAAAGTGCTAGAATACTTATGGCCTTTTATGCATTTATAAATTAACAATACTCATCCATGGAATAACTTTTCATGTCAAACAGGAACATGTGAACAACATGTGTTCGACTAGATTTCATAGAATAAATAAAAGTACATGCTGATGTTAAGTGACAATATGGTTCACATTTCATTCCCAGTTAATGCACTGTTAGTTAATTAGTTAATCAGTGTTAGTTATTAAAGTATTGTTTAATATGAAATTGACATCACTGTATGTTCTGTTAATGGTATTTGCTTATCAAGATATCAGGTAATTAGTTTTGTTTTGAAGTTTGTTTACAGAACGATGCTCAGTCATCGATCGGTGCTCAAGCAGAGATTTAATTCACTAATTGATCACTTAATGAATGAAATCTCTGCTTAAACACCAATTGATGACTGAGCGTCGTTCTGTAATATGGACCTTAAATACTACTATGCTGCCATCCTCACTAATTTTAGGCCAGCAAAGTTCCGCTGATGTCACTGTATACACACCTTTGATAATGGATTCAGCATTAATGGAAATTCAATAACTTTGTTGTTTACAATAATAGCAGATAATTACTTATATATAATTTAGTTTATAAGGATATATTCTCTCTAATTATTAAAGTTTTAGTGGGTCTCATAAAAGGGCTGACAGTGGTGGTTAGTCCAGTTAATAGCACACCACTTTAGATGCCTTTATATTGCAGCTATTCTATCTAGCTAGTATTACTGTGAAGTTTGGTAAACACTAAAATTATTAGTAGACCATTGAAACCTATTAATAATTTTTTTATGTCCAGGACAGGTTTTCATGTACTTCATCAATATCTCTACATGGAATGGCCATGTTTTGAACTGTATCATGATCTACTTAGATCATTTTATTGGTATTTACCATGAAAAATCTCAAACTACAAGGGTAACCTAACACTTTAAGGTAATAATCTTTGGAATCAAACTTGTTGACTAAAATCACATAAACTATTCATGGCCAAGTTCATGCAAAGTTATAAAATTCAACACATTGACAAATATTATGAAATACACATATTATATAAAGTGCACACATTATGTATAATATTTTGCCCAGTTTGAGTGCAAATAGTTCAATCATAGATTTGTGTTCTGATTGGCAAGATTGTTTTTTAACATGTTTATACACATGGATATACATACAAGCTGCTAAATACATTGGAAAACGTTCGTTTAAATTATTATGGTACTAAATGACAAGAATTGTTTACATGGAAACTTCATCCCCTAAAATGTGAATTATTCAAAAAGTTCAACTAAAGTAGGTATATGGGGCCTGAAGGCTTACTATAACAGATATAACTAAACGACGAATATAATGATCTACTTGATAATGAATAATGAGATTAATGACATCATCAATGTAGATTCAGCGTTGTGATGTTACAGCAACCCGTATCGTCTCAACCGTATAAAACCAAATCAGTAGGTACAATTGACATATTAAAAGTGAAGTAGAAAACACTTACGGTTCGTATAAAAAAGGTGAGACAAATAATACGTTCTCAATAAAGCCTCTATCCCTTCCGTAGATCACAGGTTTCTGAGGTTGACTATTCACGTTCAGAATCCGGAAAAGTACACACAGTATAACTGCGACAACAGCTAGTAGGACTGTCGACATTTTAAACAGTTTGATCAGAGATTTCAGCGTGTAAGTTGAATTTAATGAGAGAAAATCTACATAATAGCGGCGAATATTTCTTGAAAACAAAATATCACACCCACCCACCACGAATCATGAAAGAAAACTGAAGATTTCGAACGATTCGAACGAATAAAACAAATGACTGAGTGAATGAGTGATGCCTATCTATACATCGAACTTAGCTTATTGGCTCAAAATATCTCTGTTAATTTTCTATTGACTAACTAACGATACTGTTAGCTTTTGATTGGTCGTGTCAACGTCATACGATATGGCAATAAATTAATGAACCCTGGATCAGATACGTTCAATGAAGCGTTAGCAGAGGATGCACAGACCAAGTAGAGGATAGTTTTTTTATGTTTTGGCTTCACACTTTTGTGTATATAGCCAGTGTCAAATAATTGATAATTTATCAAGTTAATGATATTTCACGCAAATATGTGTCAAGTCACAGTCGAAGTCATTAAGGCAAGTCATAGTCTAGTTAAAGGCATACTCCTAGTAAAGTGGTGGCAACTTTACTTGAAGCTTCTATGGAGTTTTGGAAACAACACGAAAAGAAACGTTTCACCATCATTATACCATTTTCCCACACCCACGCCTGTAATCCAGCACTTAACGAATAGAATGCCACTAATGTTATGCACTAACACTGAAAATAACACAAGTTTTGGAAAATAATACAATGCAGTGACGCAATCTTTTTCGCTTTCCCGCCAAAACTCCAGAGGATGTTTGTATTGTTGGGGACGAGATGGCTGGCACAGAACTGAATTTTAAAAAATTGAACATTTGGCTACCGAAAATGCCTCTGTGATCGACGACAAATCGACGGTTTGGCCACCCCTGTTGAACTGTGTATAACCCCAAAAAACTATAAAGACTCCATGCAAATAACGAATGACGTTGTTTTTTTTTGTTTTGGCTCCACACTTTTGTGTATTTAGCCAGTGTCAAGTAATTTTTATGAGTTCATAGAGTCTTATGTGCTGAGCTAGCCGCTGCGTTGGCCTGATGTTGTCAGTCGCTGCTGCCCACAAACAATTGCACCGCAGTGCCACCTCTCGGAACTCATAAATAATACAGTTCCGAATAGGACCACTCTCTTCTCGTGGGTGCCGTAAAAGCTATCCAGGGAATGGGCAGCAGCATTCTCCTCAGTACATTTAAATCTTCTGCGATCACCAGGCCACCAGCCAAGCGAGATGATTATGGCAAGTCCCTCTTTAATAAGCGTCCAAAGTAACGTTTTATGGGGGAGACCTGGGTGGGATCAGCAGTGGATGTCTTCCTGCTGTTAATGTGTCTTTAAGAACTACTCAAGCACTCATTGCTGGCGAGTATTGGGACCCATCCGGCATCTGGCGTTGTGTCACCAACTTATTTTTAATTGCAACTAACTATAAGGCAAACCAAATAAGGACGCATAGACAAATAAAAGTGCCAGTTATGCTTGATATTAATATTTTAGTATAGGTAGGTAGAAAACAATATAATTTGTAGAGAAAACAAAGTTATTTCTATAAACATTGCCATGTTATTCTAACTAATCATCCATAGCGCTTTTACATGATACGACCACAGTATGAGCAAGAGGCTGAATGGAATATAGTGTCTTGAATGAGATAGCGATAAATTCTCTGTTATATGTGTAGTCAGAATGAATATACAGCTACATACATTGCGTTATCCAATCGGTCAGTTACATAAAATAAGTTCAGACGCGGTCGTTTTTGACAATTATAAAATTAGCCTCAATTATATAATTATTTACATACATATACTACCTAAGCATTTGTGACAAACATAATTTAGAATATTTATAACAGTATTTCTTACATAAACATAATTATATTATCGGATATACAGAAATAGATTTTGTGATAACAGGATGAGCAACATTTTGTTTAAATCTATAGGCACTTACCTATGTTTTAATTATAGTTGTATTTAAAGCATCCAGTAAAATGAAAATTTTAGAACGAGCTACGCATTTTCGATATAGGGCAGGTTTATCTTAAATATTATTTATGTCTGGATTTACCAAGTTTTGTATAATACTTTGATTATTAATTTTTACTACCAATATGCAGTTAAAGTATTGATTTATTTTATTTTTATATTTATACCAAGGACCAAATATAAACAAGAAATTGTTAAAATTAACGGCATTACCATCAATGAATGAATCTTAGTGCGAAAATATTAAAATAACTTTAAAATATATTATAACTTAATGTCATATTAGTGCATGTATACACAAGAAAAATTAAAGACTAAAACTCAAATAACAACAAAATGTTTTAAATACCTATGCAATGTAAGAGCCCATCAGCACATCAGTTTACTTAACAATAAATATCTGTACATAGCTTAATAACTAAATAGATGCAAATCAGATGGTGCTAATAAGCTAATTAAGTTACTGTACTAGTCATTCTTAAAATAATTAATAACAAATATCGTAAATAAAATGTGATGATAACTTAATATTAGAAACAATAATGGCAAAATTGAAATCAACTTAAGTGCTACACTTAAAAAATATTTCGAGTTTCTTTACCTAAATTAAAAACTAGTCAAAACTATTCACAAACTAAACTGTATCAAATAAATAGAGCGAATGGCTCGCAAAAAAGTCGCAACAATCAGCTTAAATAAAACTTGTGCATATAATAAGCAATGTATTACGTAAGAATATGTAATCGTCATCAGTATATTTGTATTAATCCGTAATGTATGTGCAAATTAACCAACATGGGAGAAATTATTAAACAGAAATATTAATATATCATCAAACCTAAATACATGTCTTAAATAAAAATTAATTAATTTTGTAAACACACATAAACAGTGTTTGAAAAGTAGACACAAGCTGCCACAGTAATTTAAACAATCAGAGCTAATGTGTCAGACCGTATGCCTCTCTTTCCCTCTCATGAAAATAATAAGGACCCAGGGATTTTTACGCTCTCAGTAAGAGGAAGTCAGTCAAGGTCAGGAAAGAACGTTTTTAAATTTAAATTTTTGGTTATATCGAGAAAGTAACTATATATTGGTTGGTGTAAACAGTAATAATATTATTTATTCCATTTATTTTATAAATTATAGAATCTGACCCAGGTTCACAAAAAAATGTTCAGATTAACTTTGATCGCGCATAGTTTTTATTCAACTACATCGCTATATCTGATATTTTGCGTGACGTCGGCGTCGACTCTCATACAAACAGCATGACAATACAATCTTTGCTTTGAAATTACATTTTATAAGATGATCATTTACAGTGAGAGTTACACTTGACGTCGCTCAGTATACCAGAATGTATATTTTTATGATATAATTTGGGTTCAGACAAACACAAAGTGGAGTGAAATTAGCTAGAACCTAACATATGTCTGCTTTGAAAATTGCAATTTACTTCGTTGTTAGCTTTAGTTTGTCTTTAATGCATACAGAATTACGCTTTGAAAATAGATACATAGTTTTATACGATACATTCATACAGATAGCACCACCATTCGAAACAACCTATACCATTCATATCTACGTTTTAAACCACACAAAATAACTTACGTCTTAACCTAAATTACTTATGTAGTATTAGGTACAAGATAGGCAAAGTGTCGATCAGAGGGTGAACTTGAGATAGCACGAATATCTCGATAAATGTTTAAATTCTTTGACAATTTAAATTACATCGTCTATATAAACTTAGCCACGGTACATAAATCAGTAATCTATACGCGAGAAAAGCTACGCACGCTCTGGTGCCTTAATAAGTCTTATCGAGTCTTACACACAGGTTGTAGTTCGTAATTTCTTTTTTCTTTCACATACACTAACGCTCGCTCAGTGCGCGTGTACACTACGGTCCGAAACGGATTTTGACACTCATATAAATCCACATCAGTCTATACAATACCTCGTTGATAAGCAGTCTTTTCAAATGACCCAAGTCCAATGTCCCTATTCGGACCGTAGGTATAAGCATGGCTGGATATAAATGTTGCCGTGGGATCAGCGAATCAAGCACGTGAGGCAAAGCTCGGCGGATCCAATGCAGTCATCGTGACAGAACGCTCCACATTTCTTGCAGAGGATCATTGCGCGAAGGTTGCATACGCATGCATCGTCGGCGCCCACGCTTCTGCATCTTGCCACACTCTGTAAAAAAATATCATAATATCATGATGAGTGAGATGAGAAATGAGTATGTATGGAGTAGCTTGAAAGTGGTACCGGTGACGGAAAGATGAAGAGTAATAGGCTGACGTGGTATGGCCATGTCATGCGGAGGGATGAAAGTGAAAGCCACGTCACCAAGAGAGTTTTGATATGAATGTTGAAGGCAATAAAGGTAGAGGAAGACCGAAAAAGGTGCGGTTGGACTGTGTGAAGAATGATATGTGCGCTAAGGGAATGAATGTTGAGATGACGCCTGACAGAAATGAGTGGAAGACAAAAACATGCTGCACCGAACACATTTAAATGGGATAAGGGTAGGCGGATGATGATCATAGATATAAATAAAACACATTTCATCACACATCACATCATCGGCCTTACACATTCACTGCTGAACATAGGCCTTCCCATGAAATCATAGGGGGCCCCGTGTACAGCTCATATGTTTCAACTAATCTTAACAAAACTTGCTACACAGGTTTTACAATGATCTTTTTGTCGGCGATTTTTATTGGACGTAAATTTCTTCTGAAATGAGGGAAATTTGCTGAATTTAGCGGTCGATCTTGTCGGTTGGTTAGGCAGAACTAAATCGATCAAAAAGTTGTCGAGATATAAGGTCGTGAGATCTGAGGAACACAATTGTGGCAAAAAAATCCAGTGTGCTTTAGACCACACGACTGAAGTAAAACTTCTTTAGCTCCATCTACCGGCTGGTATAACTTTGTTTTTGCTTTTTTTAATGTCAATGTCGCCATCTTGACAATGTGTAAATTATAATTTTAACCAATGTCCGTTAAAATGGTAATTTATATAGATGGTATGTACTAACATAATCACACAAATTTTAAATAACTTTAACTTATTTGTTATGTTGACAATGGAGATCTACGTGAACCAATACAACCCGCATCTCTCTCTTGCCCCTACAGTCATATACGAAACGTGATTCTCTCTCTTTCTATCTTCTCTAAATTATATGTCACCAGCTTACTCCTCATTTCAAGCTTGCTTAAAGAAGTGTTACTTCAAAAAGTTCATGCACGCGAGTTTGCGACTGTTCGATAAGAAATTGAACACTTACAACATTAGAGTTCTGATTAGCAGGCGGAGCGCTGGAAGCCCGCGGCGCCACCACGTTGGGAGTTCTCTGTACGAGGATGTACTGCCCTACATTGTTTGACCGGTTCTCGTTTATCTGGAAACAAGATCTTCAGTGTTCAATAAACAAGAAAAAAGGTCTTAGTAAATTCAAATTATTTGTACGTATAATTGCCGATAGTGGCACTTTACTGGATATATTTTACTAATACAGATAGCGACTAAGACAGCCATGTATAGAGGATGATACGTCCACAAAGACAATACATAGATTAAACTCGCAACAGAGGTAACAAATTTTTACTTCAATTTTTTAATTCAAAGCATATAGCCATATAAAGACTGACATCGAACCGCGACGGCCAGTGGGTGATCATGGAACTTTCATTGCAATGCAATAGGAGAAATTTCATTCCTAATTTGAAAAAACTTTGATTGCAATTCAACAAACAAAACTTTTTTCCTAATTAGAAACTTTCCATTGTAACTCTGCACATAAACTATGTATTACTGTTAAATCCATACAAATGAGTGTTTCTAATGGTTGCAAACCAATTTCATGATCGCCTAGCGATCGTCAAGGCATCATATTACGTCTGTCATGGAAAGGAATTTAAAGTGTACTCACTCCTTATTAATAAAACCACATATTATAGTGGAATAACTACTGTTTTGTCTTGTTTTGGCCTATTTCAAACTTGAATATGAGAAACAAAAGATATAATAACTACTGCTCCACTGCACAATGTTTATTAGTATAAAAAGGTATATTATCTACAAAAAATCATGTCAGTCATTCAGTAGCATCATAGTTACTACTAATTCAATAGTTTCTATAGATATCGCCACGGCTTATTCAGTATAAAACATAGTCCTAAAAACTTTCGCTATCACCGGGCATGTAAGCATAGCTTAGTTTGAAAGAGCGTCTATACCAGGGGGGTGATCACGAAACTTTGATTGCAACATAACAGGAGAAATTTCCATAATAACTATGCACATAAACTGCGTATTTAATCTGTCAAATCCATACAAATTTGTGTTTCTATAGGTTGCAATCGAGTTACGTGATCGCCTAGCAGAGTGGGAAGGTGCGCGTCGAAATCCTGTTGGTGGCTAATTTTTTTAGGAACTACTATTTGACCTGTCCCAGCCTCGCAAGTTAATTAATTCGTTTTTAAACCGCCCCAGTTTTAGAGCGAAGAAAACAAAAAAACTTTCAATCCGAGTTATAGCAAGACTAACCAAGAATTTTGGCGGGAAAGCGAAAAAGATTGCGTCACCGCATTGTATTATTTTCCAAAACTTGTGTTATTTTCAGTGTTAGTGCATAAAATTGGTGGCATTCTATTCGTTAAGTGCGTTACAGGTGTGAGTGTGGGAAAATGGTATAATGATGGTGAAACGTTTCTTTTCGTGTTGTTTCCAAAACTCCATAGAAGCTTCAAGTAAAGTTGCCACCACTTTACTAGGAGTATGACTTTGACTAGACTATGACTTGACACTGGCTAAATACACAAAAGTGTGGAGCCAAATTATAAAAAAAAGACTAACCAATAGCAATTATTAAAAAAAAAAAGAAGAAGAAGAAGTATGAAGATATGATAGAAGTATCTTTGTAGGCCAACCTCGTTGTGGTGCATGAGCGAGACGGGCACGTGCCGCAGCAGCACGGGGGGCGGCGGGTGCGGGCGCGGCGCGCGGGGCGCCCGCGTCAGCAGCGCGGGCGGCGGCCGCAGCTGCCCGCGGAGCGCGTCGCGGTTCGGACTGTTCTGTATCACCGCCTGACAGATCTGGTAGCTGCGCTCCAGGTTCACCGCGCCTGGAGGCACCTTGTTCGAGCTGCGACTTCTGGAAATAATTAACCCGTGACAGACTACAGTATATTATGCAGTCATAAGTTTTGTAAGATAAATAACGGCTAAGCTCACGTCAATTACAAAGTCGAAATTACTACGACCAGGTTTCGGACATATTCGATGTCCTTCTTCTGGGAGCCAGTTATTAACGCAAGCCGCGGACATTGAATATGTCCGAAACCTGGTCGGAGTAATTTCGATTTTTTTTTATGTTATTGAATGCTGTGACGAGCTAGTCGTTCACCTGATGTTAAGCGACACGGCCGCCCAAAACAGAACAGTGTCACTCGAAACTCCAACATGTAAAGTTCCACATGACTGCTGCACTGCACACATCATCCTGAGACATCAGCACAGTCTGGTAATAAGATTACTCGACTGTGAGATCATAAAGTCTCATTTGCCCAGTAATTTCACTAGCTACATTGACCTTCAAACCGGAACACAGTAGTGCTTGCACACTACTGCTTGGCGGCAGAATAACTGGCAAAGCGGTGGACGAACTTTGCAGAAAAGTTCTACCACCTAGTATATACGATATTTTCAATTTATGTGATTGTAGCCGTTATTTATCATACAAAATCTGTCATACTCACTACTAAAGTCATAAGTTTAGTAAGTTTCTACTATGTGGTGGTAGGACTTCTCTGCAAAGGTACCACCGGTTTGGCAGTTATTCTGCCACCAAGCAGTAGTGTGAAATCTGAAAAATCATATACAGTCTTACCTATTGGAATCCTTTCCAAGTTTACTTTTCTTGCCGGCAGGCCTCACACTTTGTGTCATTGTAGTGGAGTTCACTGGTGGGTGCACAACAGTAGTGCTCGACACTAAGGTAGCGGCAGGCTCCAAATCTTGCTTCATTGAAACTTTGTCAGTAGATGAAAGCATGGATTGACAACTCTCTGATGAATTAGATGATTCCATATTGTAATTCGCGTCTCTGTCTTCTTTATACATGCAGTTCTCGTCATTCATGTTAATGTCATCCATGCTTGTTTTGGAATCATCGCTAACATATTTTGCACTGTCTGTATTTATACTTGAAAAGGTGTGTAGTGTCATGCCATTTTCATTGTTTGTCCACTCGTTTTCTGTCTTCCAAGTTACAGCTGAAGTTTTAGGTTTTGCTGGGTCTTGTAAGCTGTCATCAGGGTATGATACCATCTGAAATAAAATAAATTATTTGTTTGGCTTCAGGAAACAAAAAAACAAATTATACTGGAAAACATTTCTTAGTGTAAAATAACTCACAGATGTGTTTGTAACTTCCATCATGGGTAATGACGAATTTTGAGTTAATGGCATTGTTACAACAGCTGTTACATCTGAAACAGGCACAATTATGGAATGATTTGCTTAAAAAATATGAATGCAATAATATAAAGAAGTAATTTTTAAGGTACTATGATGTAAATCAAACTGTCAAACAAAATAGTTATTTGTAAGTACCCTCAAAATTAATAACGGTGTTGTCACTGCAATAAAAATAATTATGCAATGTAGTACAATTGTAAGAATTTATATTTGATAATATTATCATGAATTTTATTCAACATTATTTATTAATAAATTATATTATTCACACTTACTGGCTTCACTGATATATGAGGACAATTCCATTATATTAGGGTGAGGGACAAATTTAACCTCCTCATTCTCTGCAATTAAGAATTAACTAGGTATTACATAATTAAAATACTTATTTTAAACATGTATTTATTACCAGGACATATAATTTTATTAATCACTATGATATGATAATTTTTGTTTTAATAGTGGGAGTTGTGGATTTTGTCAATTTACCTGATGTTAGGATAGAGGAAAGCCCTGTTTCCAAAATGAATGACTCTGCATCTTTGAATTGTTCATCATAATAATTTTGAGTTACATTGTGGGAAATCTTTTCTTTAACTTCACATTTTAATGTACTATTGACATCTTTGATACTGTAAACAATTTGATTATCTGTTTTTGGCTTAACTTCAATAGATGGAATTGTAGTTTTTATTTCAACATCTGCTTTAGTCTCTTCTTGGGTCTTATCAGCTCCACTATCAATATTATCCGGAAACTGGAGAACTGATACATATTTACTATGAGTTTCATGAATTGGAGATTTTTTTATTGTATCAACAAGTTCACTTTTTAAAGTTACAGGATTTTCATTTGGAGTTGATATTGTTGGGTTAGACTCCGTGACTGCCACAATATGGCCATCAACCTTCAAACTAGGCACTGTAGATTCTGTCCTCTCATCATAGTCATATACACATGGTTCACTTTTGTCCTCTTGACTATTATCCACGTTTTCAGAATAAATCTCATTAGGGCATACTTGTTCATTATCATAACTCGGCACCACTTCAGAATAGGTGTTTGCAACTTCTGAAGTATGCACCAAATAGCTTACATTATCCAAATCATCATCATCATCATCTTCAAATTTTATTCTCTTTGCACTGCTGTACCCATCAATATCATCACTCATTCTTTTGTATTTTTCCTGTATATTGGTATCAGAATCTACAGGTTGGTCTTCGTCACTTTTCATTGTGGCAGTTTCTTCTATTGTGACTATTGTGATATCTAGTTCCTCTTTCAATTCATTACATTCAGTTTCTGCATCAGGTAATAATAGTGGATCAACAGGTGTTGTTGTAACAGAATCATCCATTCTTTGGCTGGACGAGGTGTCAGAAAAGTTGCAGTCCACTTGGACTTCGTAAGTTTGATTCTGGTGCTTACCATGTTTTAGTGGGAGCAAGTCAGGGACAGGTGCACTAGACTTTATGTTGACAGTTGCTGTTTCATCTACATCATCAGCCTTAGAAGAAGATCTAGTAACAGCACCAACAGAGCGCATTCTTTTACTGTTGCTAGATGATTTACTCTTCTTAATTTTTGGAACTGTACTGCTGCTAGTTATTGAAGCTGTTGGCCTCAATTTTATAGTTGTTTTTAGTGATGGTCTTTCTGAATTCAATGTTAAAGAAGACTTTTCCCTGCGTGACTTTTCACCCCAAATGGGCTCAAAATGTTTGAGTTTCCATGGATCAATTTTGCTTTTTTCCTTTTCAGCTTCAGACTTCATTTTTTGCTGGTTCTCTGGAGTGAACTCCCCTCCAGACAAGCAATCTTGCCATTCTAAGCAAGCTCTTGAAAAGAACTCATTATTGAGACTAGATGGATTTAACCGACCAGAAGGGCTTAGCCGTTCCACACTGGGAAGTAGTTGTCCTAACTTATATTGATACAGAGGTGGAAGAAGAGAAAATGTATGTTTGTTCAACAATTGCCTAATGTTTGTGTTGACTAATATTGAATCTGGTGTCTCTAGGTCAATGCAACCTTCTCTTGTTTGCTGCAGTTGTGCTGCTATTGATAGTTTCTTCCCACTTCGTTTTCTAGGTTTCAAACTAAATCCTGGAATACTGGCGAGAACTTCTTTCATAGTTGATGGCATAGTTGTACTTGACTCGCTGTATGACATAGCTGCTGTCCATTCTCTGTTCTCAGGTGGAGGAGGTGGAGGTAATGGCTTCACAATAATCCGGGGAAGTGGTCGTGTGTGATTAGAACTCTTTTTTCGTCTTTTAGACTGCTTTTTGGAAGAGTGTTTACTAGACTTTTCACCATCTTCAGGAATGCGTATGACAGAGAATTGTTCATTGATATTACATGCCGCTGTAAACTTATTATCCGAAGAGTTGTCAGGATAATCTGCAGCACTCGTAGTTGCGTTGGTATTTAAATCCATTGCTGTTGTAACTATATGGCGAAAAATGCAAGTGATAATATGAAAATGATGAATTTATGCCGATAGCAATCAAAATTTCAACCCATCGTGAATTCTTTAGTAAAACAACTATTACAGCTTTATGCTTTTAGGCAATGCACAGAAAGAGTCTCATCACTTATTAAATACTATTTAAGCTGAAATGGCCCACACAATCCATTTTATTATTTTTAAAACAGCGAAAATCAAAATGTCACAACAACGCAGAAAATGGATTCCTACCACAGATTAAATAACTCTACTTCTCATTCGTTTCATTCACTGATGGATTAGAATACCACAGATAAAAGTCTGTGGAATTAAAAGCTGTGGTCGTTATCGTGACCGGTGGCTCTTAAGAAGTAGCTTTAATGCTTATTTTATTATTTATTTATTTTAGCTTTATAGCGTTTTTTTAATTTCGTTAAAGTCTAAACTTCTAAAGCAACTTTGCTTAAATAGGCTGATTTACCAAAAAAAACCTATAGGAAGGAGGAAAACTATTAAGAAAACTAAAAAATAAATACTCGATAAGTTTAGGCTGTTCGCTAGTCCAAATGTCAAGATAATCTCCTTTTATAGGCTAATAAATTAGTAACAGTAATATTATTTATTGGTGTTGGGTTGAGCGGGTTGGCTCATAACCTGGAGGTGGCGGGTTCAACTCTCGCGACATTTAGGACAAGTATTTTTTCACAGAAAAAAAAGCTCAAATACGTGTTCTGTGTTTGGATACTATGGGAGTAATGGTATTCTGTGATATTATGGAACCATGCACCTCGTAATTCCTGGGTCCCTAGTTATTTACTAGGATTCCCTAGTTAGGGTCCACGTTCTATGTATGTGATCGTTAGGCGTTATTCAACTTCAAATTTTGGTTAATGACCTTTGTGGAGAGGTTATCATAATTTTGCCAATGTTGAGCGTCATTATATATTTTATTTATTAATTTAGCGGTCTGTCAAATCAAGGCTGATTCAACTTCAACTCTTTGTAAATGGCCTTTGTGGAGAGGTTACCACAATTTTGCCAATATCACGTAGAAAGACAGCACATCAAACGAAGATTTTTCAGTGAGAAATTTTGGTATATGTGGAGAATGAGGTCAACTATGAAAGTACTAGATGAATCTAAAATGCTGAAACAAAACAAAAGAAAAAAAAGGAGATTAAAAAAAAGAGAGACAAGGCTGATTTGAATTTTGCTTCGATTGAGATAATTATTTGAAGCATGGCATGGCTTGAAACTTTTTTTTAAATTAGGTTTTGGCTCCACACCTCTGTGTATTTAGCCAGTGTCAAGTAATTGATAATTTATCAAGTTAATGATATTTCACGCAAATATGTGTAAAGTCACAGTCGAAGTTGATAAGGTTAGGTTCTGCAGAGTAAATAAAATGGGCGCAGCGGTTTTGGAAAGACGTAAAAATGGTTTATTTCGTAATTAAAATCTACATCGACTCGTACTCACAAAAGTTCACAACAAGGGGCGACATGTTGGATTAACCGCAGACTATATAATGCAATTTTACATAGAGTATGGAATAACACTTTAGGGCTGTAATATAAGTGTTGTGCTTATATAAGCACAACACAATTGCTTCCTCAATAGAAGTCATCAAGTCAAGTCATAGTCTAGTCAAAGTCACACTCCTAGTAAAGTGGTGGCAACTTTACTTGAAGCTTCTATGGAGTTTTGGAAACAACACGAAAAGAAACGTTTCACCATCATTATACCATTTTCCCACACTCAAGCCTGTAATCCAGCACTTAACGAATAGAATGCCACCAATTTTATGCACTAACACTGAAAATAACACAAGTTTTGGAAAATAATACAATGCGGTGACGCAATCTTTTTCGCGTTACCGCCAAAACTCGGCTTGAAACTTTTTTTTTACGTTTTGGCTCCACTTTTGTGCATTTAGCCAGTGTCAAGTAATCGATATTACACGCAAATATGTGTCAAGTCACAGTCGAAGTCATCAAGTCAAGTCATAGTCTAGTCTAGTCAAGTCATACTCCTAGTAAAGTCATAGTCTAGTCAAAGTCACACTCCTAGTAAAGTGGTAGCAACTTTACTTGAAGCTTCTATGGAGTTTTGGAAACAACACGAAAAGAAACGTTTCACCATCATTATACCATTTTCCCACACTCACGCCTGTAATCCAGCACTTAACGAATAGAATGCCACCAATTTTATGCACTAACACTGAAAATAACACAAGTTTTGGAAAATAATACAATGCGGTGACGCAATCTTTTTCGCTTTCCCGCCAAAACCGGGCTTGAAACTTATGCATAGCTTTTGTTTCTTTGTCTATGTTGAGCACAGACTACTAAATGCTTGGCCCAATCCAAAGAGTATAACCACCCCTATTTCTTTTGTACGCCATTTGTGTTTGTATTGCGTTTTGCCTTTTTCCGGTCCGCCATCTTGTTTTCCGTATTGAGCGGTGGAACTAACTTATTGCAAATTTCGTAGTTTTCTTCCTTACGACGTGTGCGAGACGTATTTCCAAGTGAAATAATAAATAAAATAAAAGAAATCACAAATTATGGGAAGAGGAAGGTAAATAATCCTGCTAAGCCAAATCCAAAACTGTGCATGGCTGCACACGCTTGGATGCTATTTTATTGTAATTTACATGCACTGCGTAATACAGTACTTACTGACTAAAATTGATGAATTTGTTTAGAGACCGCAGTCGTGACAGGCGTCGTAGTCGCAGTCGAAGTAGAAGTAGGAGCCGCAGCCGAAGCCCACGCTACGGGCTTGGAGGTGGCGGCGGCGGTGGCGGTGGCGGTGCCTATGGTGGTGGTGGAAGTTATGGAGGCGGCCGTAGGACCAATGCCGGCGCTAATCTTCGCAAACCTAAATGGGATTTAAGCAGACTCAAACCCTTCAAGAAAGATTTTTATGTACCACACCCCGATGTTGAGAGCAGATCTGAATCTGAAGTTGAAAGTTGGAGAAGTGAAAAAGAGATCACACTTAAAGGTCGCAACATACCCAAGCCAACATTGGCTTTTGAAGAAGCTGGTTTCCCTGACTATGTTATGGATGAAATTGAGAAGATGGGATTTTCCAAGCCTACACCTATTCAAGCACAAGGTTGGCCCATTGCTCTCAGTGGCCATGACATGGTGGGAATTGCCTCTACAGGTTCTGGGAAAACACTTTCCTACATTCTGCCTGCTATTGTACACATCAACCATCAGCCAAAATCAAGCAGAGGTGATGGCCCCATTGCACTTGTGTTAGCACCCACTAGAGAGTTAGCCCAACAAATTCAAGAAGTTTGTGATAAGTTTGCAAATACATCTAAAATTCACAATACATGTTTGTTTGGTGGAGCACCTAAAGGCCCGCAGGCAAGAGATTTGGATGCTGGTGTGGAGATTGTTATTGCAACTCCTGGAAGACTCTTAGACTTCTTGGAAAGTGGAAGAACAAACTTGAAGAGATGCACCTATTTAGTGCTGGATGAAGCTGACAGAATGTTGGACATGGGTTTTGAGCCACAGATTAGAAAAATCATTGAACAAATTAGACCTGACCGGCAAACACTCATGTGGTCAGCAACATGGCCCAAGGAAGTACAAACACTAGCATGTGAATTTTTGAAAGATTATCTTCAAATTAATGTTGGATCTTTATCTCTAGCAGCAAATCACAATATTTTACAAATTATTGATGTTTGCATGGAGTATGAGAAAGAAACTAAATTGAGTACACTTCTTAAAGAAATAATGGCTGAAAAAGAAAATAAAACTATCATATTCATAGAGACGAAGCGTCGTGTGGATGATATTACAAGAAAAATGAAAAGAGATGGGTAAGTAAACTGCGGCATTTTATTTGTCCTCTAATTTTATTAAAATGATACAGATTATTTACCTCACTTAATCACACTAGATATTCCCGTTTCATTTTGTATTTAAGATGAGACACACCTGAGTCTATAGATTCTTTACCTGTATCTTTTCATTGTCTTAGGTGGCCAACGGTGTGCATTCACGGAGATAAATCTCAAAATGAACGGGACTGGGTTTTACAAGGTAAGATAAATATAAAATAGAAGTTTTCCATTCAGGTATAACAAATATCTATTATTTTATGTTTTGTTAAATCGAATTTTTTATGATAATTAATACATCAAAAATAATTTGATTGAACTACCAGATTGAATTAGCTAAAAGTAAAATTGTAGAAGAAAATACATTAAAATTTGTGGGTATATTGATGGGTACAACAATGAGATATGCTGAGAAGCGGCATCGGACTGCAGATGCGAGCTTGTTGGGTGCGTTGGGCTCGCAGAGGCCGCGGACTGACCACTTGTCTGCATGTGCAGGCGGTGGCGGCGCGAGCGGCGGTGCGGCGCGGCCCGGCCGGCGGCTGCGCCCGCTCCGCGCCCCTCGTTGTCGGGGCTAGCCCCATGCACTCTGACTCGCTCCAGCGGCTAGTCTGAGCCGCTTCTCCGCCGCACGCCGGCACGCGCTCGGCTCGGCTCGTGCCGCGCCCGTGCCCGTGCCCGTGCTCGCCCGCCTCCGTGCTCGGTGCTCGGGGCGCGATGCGAGGTGCGATGGCTCTCGGTTCCGCCGACGGGCGGCCCCTTCTCGCTCTCTTTTTTTCTTTAATATGCGCTATTCATCATGTTAACCCGATGATGGAGGCAATAATCATTAGTAAGTTTGTACAAGAATAAGATTAGCAGGTGGATTACTGTCTATTGATTTCTCATATGTTTTATTGAGCAGGGTGAAATTTATCATACGGAACTATAGTTTGAATTCTTATTTTTTGTTTTTATGTATGAAATATGTAGATTTCTGCTTTACTTTTTAATCTAAATTTCTTAGGTGAGATTAACTATTTCTGTGGCGTTACCTTAGCTGATTATATTAAGGCTTCTGAAAAGCGCCGAAAATGCGGGGGCGGGTTGAAATTGGGCCCGCCAAAATGAGTGCGCCACTCGCGTAAGTTTTGACCTGCATGCTCTACACTAGACATGCCGAGTGTGGGCACACAGGCCGTGGAAGTGCGCTTGTCAGGCGCAGGTGCCCGTGCATCACTAGTCCCTTGGGAGCCAGGCGATAACAGCGCCTCAGTGTCTACGCACATTTCAAGCGCGGGTCTGCTTTCAATACTGTGGCGAAGCAAATAACCTGCCCAGTGTACCATGTCCTCGCGCTGCTTTCGCCTTGTTTTTGTTTTGCAAAAGCCTTAAAACAAATTAATTAGACTATCTTGGATCACTATGCAAAACTGACAAAGGTATTGGTCGTGACATGTGTGAAGTCTAACATAGTCGTATTGATATTATTGAAGTTGAAATGAAAACGAGAGAATTGTTATAAAAACTATTAGCGTAACTAGGTAAATGGGTGAATTAATATGAAGTTAACTGATAAGTGTGGACAGTTGCATACCACTTCATTGCATTATGTATATAACCGCATTTTTACGGACTTGTTTCGCGTTACCGGTCAAGATCCGACGATTCCAGCTGAGACGGTGGTGGCTATATCAAAGCCTACACGAGTAGCAACTTAGTTGCCATAAAAAATTGGTGTTCTACATTTCATACTTGCATGGGGTATTTTAGTCTATTTTCTACACATTTTAGACAAGACTCGTTTACTGAAGAATGCCCTCCTTAAAATTTCGACTCGTTTAACCAGGCAATGTATATGGATAACTATTACATTGTTTTTTTTTATTGGGATTCGTTATTATGCCTATTTCTATATCTTTTTTCAATATTCTTTAATAATTTACAGATTTTCGTAGTGGGAAAGCTCCCATACTTGTAGCTACGGATGTTGCAGCTAGAGGTTTAGGTATGTAAAAACAAAAGTAATGATTAATTTGTAGAATTTTCAAATTTAATAAAGAGCTTATGAATATAATTTTTCTTTTCATTTTAGATGTGGATGACGTAAAATTCGTTATTAATTTCGACTATCCCAGTAACTCTGAAGACTACGTTCATCGTATAGGAAGAACTGGAAGAACAAACAAAACCGGAACAGCTTACACGTTTTTCACACCTTCCAACGCGGCGAAAGCGGGAGACCTTATTTCAGTATTAAAGGAAGCCAAGCAAGTTGTTAATCCGAAATTGCAAGAGCTAGCGGAACGTGGAGGTGGCGGCGGTCGACGTGAGTGCATTTTTCAGTTATTTTTCAGAGTTCAGAGAGATTAGCGTGGGATCGCATTACAAGCATTTATTTTCAGATTTGTAAGATGTACCGAATTCTGTATAAAACCTTTCTCAATAAAATCATGGCCTTATCCTGGCATCATGGAGTTATCTGCCACAGACTCTCCCATGTCCTATTTATGTAGGGTTAATCACTTCATCAGCAGATTCAAATTTCATACCTGATGTATGTATGTTATCAGGTCGTGCTCGCGGTGGAAGATACCGTCGCGGAGGGCGTCGGTCTCGATCGCGGTCCCGGTCCCGCGATCGCCGCCGGCGGTCCCGCACGCGGTCTCGGTCGCGCGACCGCCGCCGCCGCCGCTCACGCTCGTCCTCCCGCTCGCGCAGCAAGTCCTCCCGCTCGTCAAGGAGCCGCTCGCGCTCTCGCTCCCGCAGCCGATCACGCTCAGGCAAGTGCAGCCCCGAAAAGAATACTCAAGATCCTGCGCCCCAACAGACGCCGTTGCTCCCGACGCCCAAGCCGCTTCTCCCCACCCCAATAGGACCCCAGATGCCTCCCCAGGCCGATAAACTTAATAACAAAGCCCCAAGTCCCCTGCGTAATAATTTTGTTCAATCCGACCATACCGACGATCGCAGGGTGTCCAACGACGTGAACCCGAGCAACGTCCCCCAGTTTCAAAATAATCAAATACCTGCCTTGATGGCCATCAACCCGCAAATGAGTATGTGCATGCCGCCTCCGATGAACGGGCAAGGGTTTGTGATGCCCCCGTTCTACCCAGTGGACCAGTACAGCATGATGATGCCTCCGTTCGGCGCCACGTCAATGCTGGCGGCCGGCGGATGGGTGGCGCCTCCCCCGCCGCCCCCTCCCCCTCCCCCCTCCGACTCTGGTGGTACTTACGGTCGAGGCTCGGGAGAAAGCGGCCTCGAGTCAGATTCCAGAAAGCGTGGCGGCCGCGCTGGTGGCCTCGGTGCCTCTGACGGCTCGGGCCTCGGTGCCTCTGACGGCTCGGGCCTCGGTGCCGGCGGAGGCGGGCTCGGCTCCGGCGGAGGGCTGGGCTCGGAGGGCCCGGGCGGCGCCCGCTCCAGAGGGCGCGATAGGCGCCGCCGCGGCAGAGGACGCGATCATGACGACTTAGACTCGGAGGAGCCGAGCTCCGGCGGCCTCGGCCTCGGCTCGCTCGGGCCCGGCTCCGGCGGCCTTGGCCCGCCCCCCGGCTACGGGAACAACTCTGGCGGCCTCGGCGTGCCCCACGGGACCCTCCTGCCGCGCATGCTGCCCCAGACCAATGTCAACACGTTCGGCCCGCAGGGCGCTAATTTTACAGCGTTCGGCTCATACGCTAGTAATAAGCGGATAAATCATCAGGGAAACATGAACGACAATTCGTACAACAATAGTGCATGCGACAATACCGTTGATTATTACGATCAACAAGGCCTGGGCCCCGGGAGGCCGTTCGACTCGCAGCAGGGAGGAGGTCTGGGTGCGCCGGCTAACGGTTCCGTGGGGTACGGTAACGGCCGCCAGAGGAATCGTCGGCGGTGAGCACGACGAGGTTTGTTACAAAAAACAATGATCACTCACAAATTATGTATAATCCAATGAAATAGTTCACACTTCATTCTGGAAGACCAGCAATATCGCATCACGGATGTATTTTATGAAAAACCTGCTTTGTCTCAATTAACAACTGTGTGTATGTTGTTGCATCTCATTATTCCTTTAACTACTTTCCTGCCTTGATTATAATAAATAAATGTATCAAAAAATTTGTTTAACAAAGCCTTTTCTTTTTTTACAGAAAATGGATATAATGGCGATTCGCGTCGACGCAGGAGGCGCTAAACTTGCAGATTTGTGGTATAGACACTTAGGTTATATTTTATTAGAATTCCATTTAACTAACAACGTAAATTCGCTAGTTATAGGAACAAGGTAGTTGCAATTATCGTTTTTCAGATAAAATTCATTTAAAACTTATGTATGTCTACAGTATTTAGATTTCTGTCCCTATTCCGACAATTCTACTGTAAAAGTAGTACAATTTACATTGAGAAGTAACGGCAATTGTGTATTTTGAATATAATGTAATGTTAGACTATAGCATACATCGGTACCTAGTTGATAAGTTTATTGTATATAAGCTAAATAAGTTTCAGTCTCAATATGAAATTGAAGAAATTATTGTAAGCGGCATTTATGATAGTTAAACAAAAGACGTCATATTCGTATTAGGTTACTTTGTATTCATTCTAAGATGGACTCACAATAGTATGCAATGTGACTAATCGCTCACTAATGCTGCTGGAACAAATTAATGTATGACTGAGTTGCAATGTGCAAGGTATCCTACAGATACTACTTGATGTTTTGAGATTGAATGAAATATATATAGGTACTAGAATGTTCTCTAGTTTGATGTGAACTGATTTAATAAAAAAGATTTCATTTATACTTATTGTTTTATTTTTTAAAGTTGTAAATAGATGTCACCTGTTTAGTATGGAATATTGCAATATTCTAAATGATAATAGAGAAAGTAAAATGAAATCAAGTTAAAGGGAATAAACCCTTATTTACGTATGGATGGAGCCTGATTGCTTTCTTTGCGCTTCAGGTAAATCATGGTACAAACTTCATTTCGAACTACAAACGAAGTTTCGTGAGATATAAATATTTTAAGGATGAAAAATGGCAAACAATGTTCAAAACAAGTCGCTATTAAAAAATGTCTTGCCAAATTCTAGCTATCTTATTCGCTATATTGAAGTTGGTCGGTAACCATGACAACATTCAATAGAATATTATATGTACAGTCAGCTGCAGTAGAATTGGATTCACATATATCTAATAACCCGGAATTTAGGGATCAAAGGAGTGGGTATTCCCTTTCTCACCACCAGTTTTGTCCCACTAGTGGGGAGAAAGTGAAAAATAAAAGATGTGAAGGCTTTTCTTCACACTATGGAATATGTTATTTGACTGGGGAGAAAGGTAATACTCGAAAGTCTTTCTACACAATGGAAAATTAAAAAACTTATAATGATGAACATACTTGTAGATACTCTGAATTGTTATATAAAGTAGACAAATAAGGCATTAGTTGTGGTTTTGTAGGTAAGTTTAGAGCTGTCTGTACCTGCATGACAACACGTTCCCTAGAAATCTGACAACAATGACAATTCCAATGAAGTTTAAATAGGCAAATTATTTTTATATTGCATAATTCCTTTTAGTATTGTTCATATAATTAAAATTGCTTGTAAAATGAGTTTTTGTGTAGACCTAGTATCAGAAGATTCATTTTACGAAAACATTACTCTGGGAGTAACCAAACTATTAGGTTTGTTTGCATAATATTTTACTTTTATACATGAATGGCTAAATAAAATAGTTCAATGCGATGTGTATCACTATTGCACTTCAATAAAATTATTAATTTGTGCAAAACTATCAAGGTAACAAGTGTTCTGTAGCTTAAGAATTGACAGCCTCTGTGGTGTGGTGGTAGAACAGGTCGCCTCATAGCCCGGAGGCGGCGGGTTCGATTCCCACTGCAGGACAAGTATTTGTGCACAGAAAAAAAGTGTAAATACTTGTTCTGAGTCTGGGTGTTGTGGGACCATGGTCATCGTAGCTCCTGGGTCCCTAGATACAGGGAATCCTAGTTAGGGTCCAGTATTTATGTATGTGATTGTTAGGTATTATTATTAAATTACGATTATTTAGTTATGAACCAAATTTTTTAGTAAAAATCATGTGGAAAGTATTAATCAACTTTATTTAAACTTTAATTAATTAACAACAAAGTGCACTTGAACAAGGACAGGTACTATTTGTCATTAGTAAGAGTTAGCTCTATGCTTTGGTAAAAACTGGAACCCTGCTGGTACAGGGCCTAGTAACATCTCACTAATTCTTATCCAATCTGCACAATTCCCAGAAGCCATGAGAGTCTCCATGTCATCTCTACCAAAATATGAAGGGGGCCTTTCATTAATTTTCTGTGGAGGCCTCTCTAAGAGTCCAACAGGAATATAGCGATATAAGAATGACAGCCACTCTAGTAAAAACCTGCGAGTGTTTTCCACTCCTTGAGTATCAGAACCCCAATGTTCCAAACCATAGTTTGTGTACTTTTTGATAATCTCAAACCTCTCCTTACTACTGATATCCCAAAGCCTCTGCTCTTTAATTTCAGTAAACAGCCAAGGTTTTATTAGTGCTCCTCTCCCTATCATCACACCTTGAACTGTTGGTGCCAATGTCCTTCTCTCTACATAGTCTTCATAGCTCATTATGTCTCCATTACCATATACAGGGCAAGGTGAAGCAGCTTTGGCACAGCTTTCAATATATTCCCAATCAGCTGATCTTGTATACCTTGCTTCCCTTGACCTCCCATGAACAGTTACAAGTGAAGCCCCCCACTCTGCTACTTTTGGTACAATTAAGTGTGTGATCTTCTTGTCTTGATAGACACCTGTCCGCATTTTCATTGTGAATGGTATACTGAGGAGTTTAGAAGCACATCTAACAGAAGCTTCTAAAGCAAACAGTCTGTGCATCATTCCACTACCACCACCTTTTTTATAAATAAGATCAATAGGACAACCTAAATTTAAGTCTATAAAATCAAGCTCAGTAGTTTCCTGGAGCAATTGTGCCACTTTTGATATAACATACACATTATTACCACATATTTGTGCCCCAAATAAGTCTTCTGACTCATGTCGTTTGACTAAGGCCCACTCTTGCTTCATGCCTTTTAGAATTGACTCACAAAGCGCCATTTCTCCGCAAGTGATGTCTGCACCATATTCTTTGCAAATTCTTCGGAATGGCAAATTACCAACTGTAGTCAAAGGACTTAAATATAGTTTATCTTTCCAATCAATCATTTTTTTCTCCCTCGGCAACAGTTTTATTAAATCTTCATCTGTGACTGTGCCACTGTTAACTTTCTCATCACTATGTTTAGGACTTTGTTTTTCTTCATTTTCCACAGGGTCACTATCAACATTGTTCTTATTCATAATAGGTTTTTGTCTAGTATCTAAATGCTTTGCAAGTTTTTCAGTCAAACTAAAATCATATTTTCGTTTCTGTAATTGAATCTGTACAGTTGTTTGAAGGGTGTTCTTCGTATCTTCTTTCCATTGGTTAATTTTTTCAGCATCTACTTTATTATAACCTTCTTCGGATATATGACTAGAACCAAATCGGCACGAAATGCCCCTTGGGCATCTTCCGCGAGTGGTGAATAGGTGACATACCTCTCCTATATCAGCACCTTTAGTCTTTAGGTAATCGAGCGGGTTGTGAATGTACTTACAGTTGTTGTACTGACATGGCTTCGCCTCATCGGCTGAGGCTACATTTACGATACTAGGGCAAGGTTTATTCTCTTTGTTATCTCGATAGGTTTTTGGTCTAGCTTTGTTTTGACCTCTTTTCTTGTTTTTAGCTTCATTCTCGCCGGTTTTTGTTCTTTTATTGTTCACATTTGAATCATCATCAGCGTTATCTTCAAGTTTATGTTTTCCTAACTCACTCGTATTATGTTCATTATTGGGCTTGGACAGTTTTTGTCTCACAAACTCTTGTTTAATTTCACATACACCTGCTGATGGCGTAGTCATTATTTTATAAAAACAAGAAACTATGTATTTTTCCTATATCTTATTCTCATTCTTCACGAAGTTAGATTAGAATCTCATTAGAATGAGGTTATAAAATGTTAAAGTTAACCTCAAAAATATATTGTCAAAAACTGTTGACATTGATTATGACATAAATCAAATGCTGCTTGTTTAGGCCCTGCGCAATTAGTTTATTTAGCCAGTTTCAAGGTAACATTCGAGTCTTTTTTTTCTCCCAGGAGGTTTACACATCCAAGTCACAAATTAAAAGGTGTAGTAATCTAAGAAGTTTAGCCACGACCGCAAATTATATATTAGGTCTTTACCTATGAAATTGCCGTTTTGTTTGAAAAAAGTTAAAGTATTTTTTTTCCGAACTTATTTATTTCTTTTATTCAAAGTAATCACCCCTGCAATCAATGCATCTTTGCCAACGCTATGGCAGTTTATGGATGCCCTTCTTGAAAAAATCAGCAGGACGGGAGACAACAAACTCTTCAAAGGCGTTTTGTACTGCCTCTCGGGAATTGAATTTTTTTCCCGCTAAAAAGTTGTCAAAATTTTAGAAAAAGTAATAGTCAGTAGGCGCAAGATCTGGTGAGTATGGCGGATGAGGGAGAGCTTCCAAACCCAACTCTCATGCAGCTTAGAGACGGTCTGTTGTGCAGTATGGGGTCGCGCGTTGTCGTGAAGTAGCAGTGAAGACGAACGATTGACCAAAGCTGGTTGCAGACGTGTGAGTTTCGCCATCATTGTGGTCAGTTCTTCAATGTCCACATCTGCAGTAATGCTCTCCCTGTTTTGTAAAAAGCTATGATGAATCACACCAGCACTAGACCACCAAACTGTGACCATCACCTTTCTAGGGGTCATTTTTCGTTTTGCATATTGCTTTGGTACCGAACCAGGATCTAACCAACTTGCTGAGCGCTTTCGATTGTCAAACAGAATCCATTTTTCGTCGCACGTACCAATTTGGTTCAAAATTCCTTCATTTCTGTGCCTGTTAAGCAGCGCAAGGCAAGTCTCGACGCGTACGTTGCGCTGGCGATCGTTAAGTTCGTGGGGCACACATCTATCAAGCTTTTTTATCTTGCCAATCTGTCGCAAATGGACCAATATTGTTTTGATGCTAACATCAAAAGCTGCTGCCAGCTCAGCTGTAGATTGAGATTCATCAGCTTCCACAATCGCCTTTAATTCATCATTGTTGACCAAAGTTTCCGGACGACCACGAGGTTCATTTTTCAAGTCAAAATTCCCAGAACGGAACCGAGCAAACCAATAACGGGTATGTTATATGTTCGTTTGTACAGTTCTCTCCGTAAACGTCGTTGATGTTACGTGTCGTTTGTGCCGCGTTGGTGCCATGACGGAACTCATATTCCATAATTACACGAAATTTCAAAGTATCCATTATGAGGAAAAATGTTGAAATGTAATGAAAATACAACGCTAATCAATAAACAAAAGACTTATATTGTAAATAGAATGTCATATTTTTAAAACAAAATTAATTTGAATTTAGAATTCATAGCCAATCAAAACTTTTTTTTGTTTGAAAAAGTCTGTACTGCAATACGGCAATTTCATAGGTAAAGACCTATTATATGGTGATACTACGTACGTATATCACGACAATGCCAAGTCAAAGTTAAGTTCATGTAAAGCGATGTTTACTGTACCGAATACTTTTATGGAGTTTCAGAAATTACCTACTTGTTTTTCGAGAAGGTGGTGATACGTTTTAGTGGATTCTATAGACTCTGAATTAAAATAGTGTGTAAAAGATAAATTATTTTTATTGCATCTTTAGGGCAATTTCGACAGAGAATAATGATATGACATTACAAAGAATATATAAACTTAATAATAATATTGGCCTATCAAATGACATACGAAGAAGGTTGTATAAAAATCAAATAGTTCCAACATTTCGTACTTATAAGTAGTAGGTACTACTTTACTTATTTTTTAAATTTCACCTTAGATGATTTAACCATATTTACACACACACACACTCGTGCACACGCAAATTATACACTCGTGCACGTTCACTCATCAGCACATCACTTTTTTCACAAGTTGGATTTTTCGCTAAAGACATTAAGCTGAGATCATCCAAGCAAGATAACACATAACAATATAATGATCACAATATTATGAACTGAGTGTACAAAAGAAACGATGCATAATTATGTACAATATTTTTTTATTTCTCTCATACGCAGTGCATTTGAATTACAGAGTCAGACCCGCGCATTTGCAATGTAAATGTCGAAAGACGTTCACCATGCGATCGAGTAGCAATTTCAACCTGGGAGCAACGGCATTCTGCTATTTTACCAGAAGATCTCCGTAATTTCTACGCATCAAGTGACGGATTTCTGCTTACATGGCATTATAAATATTCAGGTAGAGAATGACATATTATCACTAGAGGGCGACCCCGGTCTCATCCACTATTTTTGGATTCTTAATTATCCGGGATAAAAAGTAACCTGTGTCAATCTCGGTAGTCATGCAACACGTATGCAAAATTTCAGCTAAATCGGTGCAGCGTACCTATATTCTTATTTATGGCGTAAAAGCCAGACAAACATGCAAAGTTTTACCCTAACCACCTTACAAATAAACTTTACATAACTGTGGAACAGCTACTCTTTTATACAAACATAAAAACTTTTATAAAAGATTTTCCCTGTATTTATTAATTATCATAGGTATATATATCTATTATTTTTTCTTTCTATTTTAGCTGACGACATTTTGCCGGTGGGATGTATTCGGGTGAATGCATTGAACGAGCTATTTCTTTCACCTGCTCTAAAGGATTTGCTCGACTTCTCCATGACAAGACAAACTTCTGGACCGAAACCAGTTCTTAATACTAAAAGCAAGATCTTCGAATTGGATTCTTGCAGAACTATTGGAAAGGTCCTAATTAATTACTAGAAAATACATTAATATTACCACGTATAAATACGATTATCTATTAGTGGACTTATAAAAGTTCGGGCAGTTCTGCATGGCCGATGGCAAAACTTATTTTATGCAGGCGCAATGGCCACTGCAAGTGCCCGTTGGAACAATACCATTAATAATAATAATAATAACGCCCAACGATCACATACATAGCCGTTGGTCTCTCCTCTGGTTGGTTCATGGTTGTCCTGCCAATAATAAACACAAAAAAAAGAATTATCGAAAATGTTCATTCCGTGCAATCGTGATGCGGTGACCATGGGAAATAGAGATTTATTTATATATATATTAATAATATCTCGGCTTGAGATTGACGGCGCAGTTCTATATGCAGGCCAAACAAACAAATAAAACAAATCTCTAAATAATTTTAGGTGTGTCTCATATACACGGGTGGATCGTGGTCGGTGTGGCTGGCGACTCGCGAAGGCGTGTGGGGTTGGCTCGCCGACTCGTTCACACATTACTTCAGGATGGCGTTGGTTCACATGGGGCTGCCCGGGTGGCAAGCTGCTTTCGCTAACTTGCCACTCATACCTTGGGCTGAGGTAAGCTAGGCAGTCGCGTAGCTTAATTGCAACTAAAAATAACAATAACAATAATAACAGCGCCCAACGATCACATACATAGATCCTAAGCCCTTAATAGGATTATCTGTGTCTATAGGGACCCAGGAACTATGAGGACCGTGGTCCCATAACACCCAGACTCAGAACAAGTATTTGCGCTAATTTTTTTCTGTGCACATATACTTGTCCTGTCGCGGGAATCGAACCCGCCGCCTCTGGGCTATGAGCCAACCTGCTCAACCCCCACACCACAGAGGCTGTCAATAGAAACAATTTTGTATACATTTGAGTTTCAATACAGTTTTTAAGTGAATAGCTACATGAAAAATTGTAATAAATTACTCCTGTTGCCTTGCATTGTCGAAATCGGTAAATATCCGATGTCAAAATATTTGGACAGATATAATAAATAAAGCAAATTAATAATATCGTATTTATAAAACAACTTTTTGTTAATTAATTAGATGAAATTATAATGTTAAGTACTAAAGAAAAAATAAAGAAAAAGACAAACATTTATTCAACACTCACTTACAAAAATAAAATAATAGTAGGTACAATTGTTCAAGAAAATTTATTCATGATGTGTAATATTGTAGCCACATAAAATCTCTGTTAGTAAAACACTAAAGCTGTATTATGCGGGTAAATTAAAAATTCTTTATCTTCATACATGTAACTTGCAGTGAGATACAAACTTAATTAAATCGGGATATTATAATAAACCACAAGTGCGGTAATGTAAACTAATAAGCGCACGTGTATAATATCTTGGATTATGATCCTAAAACTGGTGTAATAGGATCCAATTTACTAGCAAGTGTGATGAAAATATTTTATCCGTGGTTTTACCAGTATTTCCGACGTGGGAAAACAATAATTGAGCCATAGTTTGTAGTTATTGCATTGAAATTCTTCTTTCAGCAATTATTTTTACTACTCGCCCCACATTTGCTGGACAAGACGGAAAATGAGAGCAGCTTGGTAACAGTCAGCAACGAGATTGGCTTGAACCACATCGACCCTAACATATTCAAAACTTCAGTGCGTCACCATAAAAATACTACACGTCAAACGAATCAGTGACAATGCCATAGTAGTAAAAAGTTGCAAACATTATGCGAGTGTTCAAATAGAGTTATTCCCCAAGGCTTTATTACATTTGGCATATAGCGTTAGAAAAATCATTCTCCAATTTTATGCGCGTTAGATTGGTTTAAGTTGATGGCTTTTCAGAAGATACTTATTATTGCAGTGATTGTGCCTAAAGTTTATGGTTGTACCTAGACATTTAATAAAATCATCAGTTTTATGCAGCATTTTTATTGTCACTTAAGCAAAAAGATCAAAATAAAATGAAGCGCGGCAATTACAAAATAATGTATATTGAATAATATTGGAGACAATACAATTTAATAGCTAATTAACAAAACATTGGACGGAATGTGAGATTCTTATGAAGTTATATATCTCTAGCTACACATAATTGTTGTCCTAAAAATAAGTAATACATTCACATGCTCGTGTGTACTAAAGTTTAACAGCTCCTATGTTCGCAATTATATCCCTAGCCCCCAGTTTCTCGTACGTTTGTCAAGCTCATGTCAAGTCAACATACAAAATATTGTAAGCTCATTGGTTGAGACAGCCGTTGGTCAGCAGGCAACCAATGAGCGTTCAGTATTTGGTTTTCCAGGTTGACACGAATTTAACGAATGTATACGAGAACTCGGGGGAACATGTTGCTAAGTTGCATTTAGACTTAAGTACAGACGGGCATCAGATTTGTAAAAGCGACCATAAATGCCTTAAGTAGACACCAAGATAGTACAATAATACTAAAATAATACATAAAACATTTTATAAAACAATGTTTAAATAGAGAAATGTAGAAAAAAATCTATTAACACGATTACTATACTTGTAAAAAGCAGAAATAATAATTATAAAATAATATGTGGTAACGAAATATAAATAAATACATTTGTAACTTTATATTAAATAAATTTAATATTGTGATAGTGCATTGTGATGCAGTAAGTTTGGAAAAAGTGTATGAACTGAAGCGATTAGAGTTCATTGTTGTAGAATGAAGGCAATGACAAAAAAGGTAGTCGCAATTTTTTCTTACTTTTCTAGTTATACAGTTCCACCAATTTATGTGTTCAGATAATATTTTCGTCATCTCTTTTTAATAATGCAGGTAATGGCCTGATTAAAAAGAGACGACAGTATATTTACCCGAACAGATAAGTTCGTGGAATTGTACATCATTCATTCGTACAAAACATATCAAACATACTTTTTATATGCATTAGGCCATTTAGCTTCAGCTTTAACATTTAGCTACATTAATTTATATGATATTTTACCACAGGTGGGATGCTAGTACATTAATATAAAAAATATATACATTAAAACTTGTGATAAAAATACTATAATTGTCAATAAACCGTGATGTAGTGTATTTCATTTTAATTAAAAAAGGGTTTGATTTTCGGCCAATTATTATAATGACATTGGAAAATATTAGTAAATGAACTTAAGTGATCAACACTGGAATGACTCATCAATGTAAGTATCAATTCCCAGCGAAGGCGTAAAGTGGCACTTTATTTTAAAACTTAACTTATTTACTTAAATTTATCACCCGCACTTATTTCGTTTTCATATATAATTTTACTATTAGAAGATACGTTCGAAGAAGACTGCAGTTTGCATGATTCAAGAAAAATATGTGATGTATTTTAGTACGTTATATAGACCGTAAATATATTTGCCACTATTTATCATCATATAAGAGATGTAATTTTTTGTATAATTACATATGTTATCTGACATCCAGTAGTGCGGGAAGAGGTATAAAACCTAGCTAAGGGATTCTTAATTAAAATTCGAAGTATCTAAATACACAAGTGCGTTAGCGTTACATGAGAAGTGAACGAACTTTTAGCAATTACTTAGAAAAATTGATGATTCGAAGTTTTCACACTTACATGGAATATGCCGTGTCGATGTTATTCTAAAATCTGCTATAAGATCCAATGATAAATTTGCGTTTTCGATAGAAGCTATTAAGAATTAGTTTCTCAAAATTACATGTTAAGTGTATTTTAGCGCCATCAAGCATGTATCGCAATTTGTGAGTTTAATATTGTAGAAGACTTAATATTGCTGTAAAGCCCGTTCACTATATCGAGGTATCTGCCATCAAATACCATAAAACAGCCACACCCAGACTTTCGCATTGCGATACTAGCGCCAGCGCTAGTACAAAGCGCGGCCGAAAATGGAACTAACTTCATGGTCAATCTGACATAAGTTTTGAGGCTGAGTCTATGATGCTTTTACTGTTGAATAGTATCTGTTAGCAAATGAATAAACGCTAGTAAATCCAACTGACGGGCACCCACTGATGGTCAGTCGAGAGCGAGTGGAGAGCATCCAATATCTTAGAGTATGTGGTGTCGAGATTGTTATTTGTGATCACTAAATCGATATATTTCTCGTTTTGGCGTTGGATGCGCGCGCTGTCCTCAAGGGTTTGCTTCATGTCTTCTTCCTGTCGGGAATTAAAAGTTTCTTTCTTAAATATAAATATGTGTGGACATTTCACAGAGCGCCATCTAGCCCCAAACTAAGCAAAGCTTGTACTATGAGAACCAGATAACTGATACAATACTTACATACTTTTTGTTTGTAAATACATACATAGAATACAGTATAACAACGTACAAACGTTGACCCGGAACAAACATCGATGTCTGTCCTGGGTGGGAATCGAACCCACAATCCACAGTTCAGAAGGCAGGGGCATTACTAACTGAGCTATCGGGCCAGTCAATTTCATGGAAGGGTCACAAAAATCGGAATATTAATATGGAAATCGGGGCCGCAGACAAAGGCAATCCAGCTAAATATGTTAAAATGAAACCAATTTAAAAAATAAATAGATTCCGTGCAAACCACTAATGAGTTTGATGGAAATAGAAAAAAACTTAATGAAAGATAATTTGGATGGAAATAGTTAAAACGCTCTTTTAATGTAGGTACCTACTTACTTAAGTACTGTAATTATAGCTATGCGAGAGATTACACTGAAAAATTTAAATGTACATCTTTTTTAACTGAGCTCGTGACTTTGGAAAATAAGGTGCATCTGATCAGCCATTTTACTAACTACATTGTCCTTAAAGGAAACACAGTAACTAGTACACTTGCTCATGGGCCAAATCAACGTGCAATTTGATAGTAACAAAAAGAACTCGTCAAACATATCAACAAGCGGGCAGGAAAAATGCAATTACTACACAACCGCTGTATAATTTCACTGCACAAAACTGCAGCGTCAAAAGGGTAGCCTAAGTCTTCAGGGCGGCGTGCGGCGACGGTCAAATATATAGGTATTATCCCAATATCGATACTAATATTATAAATTTTAAAGTGACACTGTTGGTGACTAAACGGCTGAACCGATCTTGATGAAAGTATGAAATGTGTGTATGCGTCTTAGGAAAGATATGGATACTATCGTGATAAACTATCCACACGTGTAAAGCCGCGTAAAGCTAGTAGGTAAGTATCTTTTATTACACAATTAATAATTTTTAACGAACAAGGAAATGTTTATGATAAGAAATAGTATATGTATTTACTTTGCATTAAGAATAAGAAGAAATGTTGTAAGAAATGTTAAACGTACGATAGTTATGCGATTTTTAATTGTTCGTCTATTTTTATGCAAATCAACGTATACTTAGGATTTCTTAACTCGTAAATAAATAAATAAACAATTAAAAAATTCGTACATTCCATTCCCATTCCGAGCCCACTCTACATACACATTTGTGTAGAAAATATGGACAGTTACTTCTTTCTCAAATTGTTATGAAGAGTTAATTTCAATGAAAACCCAACTTGTAACTCGTGTGAGCTATCATTAACTGTTTAATTTTTTAAGATAAATGTCTCTATTTATTTATATTTTTCTTTTTATGTTAAATGTCTCTATTTATAAATAAAAATAATTTAATAGAATTACATTATATTAGTTATTATTATATAGTTATTAATAGTTATCATTATATTATTTAGGATATTCTCCTTACCTCGTACAATGATGCGAGCGATTCGAGCGTTCGTGCGCGCCGCGAGCTGTAGCGGATGGAGCTCTGACGGTCGAACTATACGCATGCGTAACACAGTTACATAACACAAAATAAAACGGGGATAACGAGTAACCTAATATATTTGTATGAAATCCAGCACAACATTTCAATGAACTTAATGTGTGCAGCGGCAACTTTACGTAACTAAGGATTTCATACAAATATTTTACGATACTCGATAGTGAGCACAGAAATGTACTCGTACATTCGAATAAACTCGTACATGGCATACTGAGCCTATAGTGTAAGTTTTGCTTCAAATTTTGCATGTAGTTTGTATGAAAAAATTTACAGTGCCCGTAGCGATGAGTTCATGAACAATTTTTATTAAGATTTTATTCAAATAACGCGATCGTCTAAACGCGTTGCAAAAGTTACACTACTGGCTCTTCTAAATTGAATCATGCATCATATCAAAGCTAAAAAAGTTCAGTCAGGCTAAGCGGCATATCTCGATTTTTGCCGCAACAATGGTGTCGATTCTGTATCAGATTTAAAACTGAACGTAATTAAAATACCTCTGTCTTTTTCATTTTCCTTTTATCAGAAGAGTACCACGGTACAAATTTTAGTTTAACTTAACGCGGCCTACAATTGACATAGTCACGCGGGACCCGAATAACTTTTGTCATTCTTGATGTCGTCGAATCCTTATCCCCACTCATACATATCCATATCTATTCAAAGGTGAAAAGTTACGTTTATTTGTGTGGCATTTAACTTGAAAACAGCTGGATGTATTTGGATGAAATTCAGCTTATAGATTGTTTACACCACCGTGATCGACATGTGATAATTTTAATTCCGAAAAATTGGGATATTGAAGGTGAACCCACGAGACCCCCAGATACAGATGTGCCACTGTATTATAATATAAATAGTAATAATATGACGATTCAGCATGTTAAAATTGAACAACTTAGTTCTCACGATGTTAATTTTAGCTCGGTTTGCTACCAACTGAATTTTAAACAGTACTTTAACTGTGTTTTTATTTAAGTTCTTAGTAATATTACATGCCATTTCGTCAAATTATACCGAAGGTTTCGGTGTCTCTAGGTATCAGGCAACATTCCATTGTACTACAAATAGTCGACTTACAATAAAAAATAATTTCATGCCAGAACTGTTCATTAATTCAAACGGCCAGGATATAAGTTCAACTCTGTCAGAGAGGGCAATACGTTATATATATAATAGATTTATATGCATTATTAGTACTTTTTTTTACTAGGCATGCACCATCGTAGACTTCGTCGTCACTTTTCATCAGGTGACACAGTGGTCAAATGCTTTGCTTAATAATAAATAAAAAAAAACAACCGAAGATATATAGAAAAAATTAACAAAAACACATTCTGCAAAGACGATTTAAGGAGGATATACGGGATGGCCTGGGATGGCATGATTATATATTATGGCTAATCGGCACAGCGATGAAGCGATCTTAATATGTCGATTGGCTACCTTTCTTAAATAAGACTTGTGACATTATCAAAGTTTTGAGTTACCGATAAATTCCTGTTGGATGCGTGAGTGAGGTTCTTGAGCTGTTCGATACCCGGCGCTGCAACCATCACGACGTACGGTAGGAATTCGCTACTGTTGTGCAGCAGCTTTAGGGATTGCGGCGCGCAGTCTAGAATGCACATTTTACCTGCAATTTTCAATTGACTTTATTCAAAACGCGTGCAAATTTAGACAGCATTTTGGAAAACTCATGGCTCATGAGCAATTTCAGACAAAAAACGAAAACGTAGATACGTGCATTCATTTTGTTTTAGACCAAAACCTAGTAAATTAAATATCCAGTATCAAAACATTTTTTCTTTTGATAGAAATGTTCATCACTTAATATAATTTATTTAGTTTATAAAAAGTTTTTTACAATTACAATTGAACAATCAAACAATTTATTATCTTGCGAAATAGGTAATACAAAAACTGTGGTCTCCTTCTTTATTAGTTACTTGCAGTAAGAAGATTTGTGATGGTGAACTAAGTAAACTACTTACTCGATTGACACACGCGTGACCTCACAGCATCATTATCTATTATAACATTTATAACAAGTATTTACTATCTTCCTACTAGATCAGTTTCCTTACAATAATTTGGGAGTTTATAGGGCTGGAGTGCACTGGTATCGTTTAAGTAAGAATGTTATATATTCGACCGCGTTTTTTTTATTTGATTGCCTAGAAGATACCTGTTCACTCTCAATTTCCGCGTCGTCACTTATAGGTGAGATAGTGATCAAATAAGCGTTTTAGTTGCCGAGTTGTAACTCTGCAATTAAAATCTCTCTCGTCTCTATAAAATTCAAAGTCTTGACTGACTGACTGACTGACTTATATATCAATGCACAGCTTAAGCCGCTGGTCCTAGAGACTTGAAATTTGGAGGGTGTGTTCTTTGTAAAGTGTAGGTATCCACTAAGGGTTTTTCGAAATTCCACCCCAAAGAGGATGAAATGGGTGGTTGAATTATCTATGAAAAATTTTCTTCTTCGTTTCCTATAGGCCACGCGTGCAAAGCCGAGTTCAGAAACTAGTTAGATTATATTCTCGTCAGTACCTTCCTTGATGACGGCCCGAATGGAGTCGAGGTGCGTGCCATATAGATGCGAGTTATGTTCGCCGTACTCGAGGAATCGTCCGGCGTGGGCGTCGCGTTCCATCTCTTCACGAGACACGAACCAGTATGACTGACCGCTCTCTTCCATGGCGCGAGGTGGACGGGACGTGTCTGGGATAAAGGAACGCTTTGAAAGGACCTGTTTTCTTTCATAATTCAAGTAGTTCACAGGTCGTCATCGTCCTTTTTTTTGAGGGGGGGAAATGCCTTAGCTCTTATTTATTATTATGTGGGACTCGAACCCACTAAAACCCCCCGTGATCCCTCATCCGCCATACCGGGGCGCGAAGAGGTCGCGACTGCGGTCCAGCCAGCTCGCCCCCGTGGTCATCATCATCCTAGAACAGGGGTCGGTAACCTAAGGCTTGCGAGCCACGTGGCTCTTTGGATGTGAAGCTGCGGCTCTTTAGCTCCATACGCTACAATTATTTATTTCATAATAAAATACACATTTATGCAAGCTATTGAAATTTAGAAAAATTGAAATTTTTGACATTTTAACTGAAAAGGTTGTCGACCCCTGTCCTCGAACTACAAATGATGTGATTACATAGGATGGTACTAACTACCCTCGTATATCCAATTTCCACTGACAAGAAATGTCACGTGAGAAAACAAAACAAATGTTTATCGACAGTTTAGCTTATCGAGTGTTATGACCAAAGTGTTTATGTGTATAAATTTGTATGAATTGAAAGTCACCTGTGGCAATCAATTGCATTAGTAAACGCTTTGTTTTTTTTTATTGTTCTTTGATTTTGTGTGTTATTGTTAAATGTATTTTCTTTATTTGTTTCTTTGTTATATGCCTGTAATGTGTATAGGTCTTCACAAGAAATATTGGCTAACCATGTCATAGTACACGAAAAGAAAAAATCGAAGCAGCAAAATGCAGTCGCTGTGGTCGAGATATATAAAAATAATCTGTTTTGTTAATTTTTTAGTGATAAGCACAAGTATCTTCAGCCTTTCCAGCAAATATTTCCTAGTTACTTACGAGGGATCACAGCTCCAAATCTATCCGGGTGCTCCTGTATTAATCGGTTCTTGAGGGTGCGTCGGCCCACGCCCTTGGTGCCAACTAGCGCTAGTATGCGTCGCAGGAAGGGCGGAGTTCGCGCTACCTCTTCATATAGCGCCAACTCAGCGCCTTCCAACTGTACACTCGATCGAGACTCGTACACAAACTTCTTTTTCTTTTTTGATATCTGGAAATATGGATATTAATTTATATGTAAAGGAATAACTTGATTCACGAACGGGATTTCACCATTCCGCATCCATCCATCCCTAAGCAAGGACATGATTTTCTTATGCTACCGTGACAAGTGATCCTTTAAACTTTACCTTTTGACAGTGTCATATATTAAGAGATTCTGGAAAATATACCCTGAAAACAGTTACATCGACACATGCTGTAAATGCTTTTAAAATGTATATTGGAGTTTATTTCTTCACTGAATGTTAAAGTTGTATGTTGCATAATCACTGTACTTGGATATAGTGTAGAGTAGTGTGCTAATATAGTTTAGACTTTATGTTAGTTTCAATTCTATATGTGTTATTTTCGTTTTGTAAATTTTCTTATATCTACTATGCCTTAGCTAACTCCATATACATACTACAGCTAGGTACACCATGTACTTATATGGTGTGCTTATATATTTAGCTTATTTATTTAAAACTTTATGCACAGAACTTGCTTACTACTTTGCAAAAATAATTTTATCAATTTAATAAAATACAGATACATATAAATAGTAATACTATAATATACACAATAATACAAACTATATAATATTAAATAATTCTTTGTTCTGCTTTTTCAAGTTTTGAGACTTTTTAAGCAAATATTCCTTTTTTCAAAATAAAATTTTGCAAACTATGAGTTATCATTATTAATTTTAATATTATGTCATTATACCTACTAATACAATACACATACTAATACTACATCAGCAAAATCAAAACAAAACATTAATACATGTTCATAGTATATCCAATAATAAGCTGACACAAGCCAGGCGTGTGAATTCCCTTTCATCTAAGTGATTCATGCAATATTCATACAATTTGTTTATGAAATGCCAAAGTGTATAATTTATGCTTCCAGGTACAAGGCCAGATTATGAATAATTTCAAACAGAGTTTTGTAGATTTGTAAGTCAAAAATATCAAGGCATATTTATTTATCTTGATAAACTGCAAAAAATAATATTTTTAGTTCACTAGCTTTTGACTCACCCGAGCACCACAAATGCTGATTTTATGCACAAAATCAGCTTCCGGAGGCACGTATGCTTTACGTCTCTCTTCTAACTCAGGAGAAGGGACTAACCCTACCACATCTGGGTTTTCTACATGACTCGCCTGCCACCAGTTCGGATCTTTTCTATCAGATATCTGAAATTAATTCATAACATATTAAGTATAAGAAGCACTTTTCATGAAATAAATGGTTTTTAGTTCTTTTTCATAACAACTGTTTCAGCTGAATTTTAATAAGTAAACAACTCACCTGTAAAACGTCTCCCCTTTTGAATTCCAAACCAATTTCTTTACAGGGTAATAAAGTGTCCTCTTTGGGGTCATAATCAAACAGTGCTCTCACATAACACTGAAATATTAATACTGAAGATAATTGCAGTACAAGACAATCAATTTATAGTTCAATACAATTTTAATGCCCACAATAATAGAAATCATATGAAAACTTTTTTAACACGGCAAATTACCTTTATTTTCTAAATACTACAATGATTTCATAACTAATACTAAAAACTACCTACTACTACTACAAAAAAAAAACATAAAAATATATATATAAAAATATATGAAAACTATATAAATGCAAGTTACTAGATTAGGTCCAATGTTTCTGTGACTTATATCCATCTGTAGTAAAGTCTATTAAAATAAAACTTAGCAAAGCAACAATTTCCTCTGGGTTCTTGTATGTTTGTTAAATTTATCAACTTTGCAAACCAATTAATACTGAACACTCATTGATTGCCTTTTGATCATGGCTGTTTTCAACCAATGAGAGTATAGTAGGGCATTCGATTTGTTGACTTAACATGATAAGTGCAAACTTAGGAGCTGTGAAACTTTAGTACAGATGGGCATTAAAAAAGGAGCACTCACTTTTATCAATTATTTATGAATACAGCCTCTATTTATCTATAGTTTAACAATATGCAATATACAATGATGAAATTGGAAATGTGTTAAATTGGAGTTCACAAATGAATGCAGATGATAAGCACTATTATAAGTTAATCCAAGTAAAAAATAAAATCCAAAACTCACACTTAATTTATTAATCATCTGTGTATTTTTCTTTGAATTAGGTCCAACTTTGAGTGTGATCCTATCATTGGGCTTTGCAACAGCCTCTTTGAGCTGTTCTTCCGAGTTGATATTTTCCCCATCTACCTCTAACAGGACATCTCCTACAGATACCAATGCTTGCTTGGCTGCGGCACTGCCTGCTAATATTCTAGCCACTATGAGCTGGCCATGTTCATCAGTTGTCACCTGTCAAAGAAAAAATTAATAATAAAATGCTCATAGAGATAGAGACGTTTCATTAACATACCGTTAATCCTAAGGGCTGGCCAGGCACTTTTCTAAGGCCAACTACTTTCACAGTTTCCACAGGCATGTCTCCGTTCTCGTCTGGGCTTTTGTCTTCTTCAGCTATATCTTTGCCTTCTTCCACTACAGTAACTTTTTCATCTACTCCGGAACCTCTTTCCAGCCAGATTGCGCCTATTTGATCGTGAGCCTCTATTAAAGCCTGTAATTTATTAACTTGTCTATGAAACCATAGTAGAAATACAGAAAATCTTGTGTGTTGAGAGTGTGAGTCTGTTGAGTTATGACTTGACATGACTTTCCTAAAACTAGTTTGCACCTGTACTATTATGCACTTGAGTGCATACGTTGTCTAATTAGTTAATTGTTGGCAAAGAATTATACCTAGCAATACTTAATTGGAATCTTACTAGATTACTGTTGATTCATTTATAGGTAATGATCAAGGAACAAGGAACATTAGCTAAATTATGACATCCAAGCTAAAATTATTAAGAAGTAAAATGTACCTTAAAGTGTACCCTGGAGATTATGATAGCCAGCTCCGCTTGTTCGATAGTACGTATGTTGTTCCCGCGATATTCGCTTAGCGACCGTATTATGCTTACAGTGCCCAGCGACACAGGTTTAACAATCAAATCCTCCTCCGAATCAGCGGACTGTAATAAAATCCCTTGTCATTAAGTCCCAACAAGGATAAGCACATACAAAACAAACACGGGCAGGCACTAGTTAGGCGTGGCACTTGATGAGTTGATGTCGTTAAAATGTTGAATGAAAACAATGAGACCGAACGTTCAAATTATAAAGCATAGTGACACGACGACTAGAATAATAAATTAAAGTTTAGATATAATAACTTCCGTAATAAATAAACAACAACAAGAAAGAAGTACACACCCAAACAAGTGGACCAAATTTCACAAAAATTGTTTTTTTTTTCAACGTCTTATACAAGTCTTGTCAATATATAATTTGACAGCGACAGCGATCCAATGGGTTACAGTGACAGCGTCACGTACTGCGCGGTCGCTCGGTAACACAGGTTAAAGAAAAACAGTGGATTTCCTTTGAAGGCAAGCAGGCATCAAACGGTCAACCACAGTATAAATAGTTGTAATGTTTATTTGTATATATTAAAATTTTCTCTAGACATTTATTTTAAAAAAAAACTTCAACGACTTCTATGAAAAGCGTTCAAAGTTATTCAAAGTGGCGTTTTATGGGGAAGGTCTTATTGTTCAGCAGAGGAAACTGGACGTCTTTCGGCCGTTGATGTGTGCATCTACGGGACTCTATGTACTAAGCAGCGCTTGGCAGATATTTTCCGCTATGTTACGGACTGGAAATACTGGAAAACACGTTGTGATATCCTGACATACGCTACAAGAAATCCGCGATGGCGTAACGGACCATCTTTAGAGTTTAGCGTGAGGATTTTGATACTACACTTATTTTTATTTTGTTTTGTTTTTTTTTCAATAAAAAATAAAAAAACACTATGTATTAGAAATAGTAAAAAAAAAATGTCATTTCGATCCCGGGTATCGTAGTCGAATAGTGAGTGCTGCCCAGTCCAGTCTGGGTGACTTGGCTAGGGGATTCAAGTGGAAGTTGCAGATTGTTTTAGTTATTTTGTTATTTTCACTTATTTTAAAGCATAGAAAAAAATGGAAATAGATTTGCTTTAAATTGCCTTTTTCTAACGATATCCAAATCAGGTACAAACAGAAATATAAATATCATATTTATACGTAAAAATACGAAAAGACTTTTCCTCAACCTAATATTTATTATCTTATATTCAACGAGGCAATTTTAATATAACTCACTTCAGTAGGTACGTAAGCCTTACATGGAATTTCTTCGATGAAAGCCTATATCTTGGAAATACTTAGTTGACCTTCCGGAGTAGATTTAATACCCAAATCCCTTTCGGAATAACATACGAATCTAAACTCAGGTTGCATAAATTATTTATGGTGTTATACATATAAATAGACATTATAAATGGTACAATTCTGACTTACCTCACATCGTCTTGCAAAATCTGGGCTTTCAACAATACTTTTTAAGAAAATTACTTCATGATTTCCTAAATCATCCGGTTTTTGTTCTTCTTTTTCTGAAAAAGAAAAAATCGTAGATAGGTACATATACTACGAAATGTGTACATAGGTAACCTATTAAATTATGTAGTATAACTATTCCGACGAACGTATACTAGCCTAATACACTGTTCACAATATGCAGTATAATACGCAGCTCTAGGTGTCGCACGCAAAACGAATCGTAACGAATCTGGAGATAGAAGAGTACAATACAAAGATTACCGAGACCCCATGATATATTCTACGAGATTTTAAAATTTAGTTGTATGTACACTATAATACCTACTACGTAAGAAAAGTTTTGACTGCAAATTATGGATATTAGAAACTACCACCTTCCGGTAATTACTTCCTAAAAAGGGGACCGCATTATATTTATTATTCATATTTAGTTTAGGTATCGCAGTTTAGTAGCAATTTTATAGCACGTAAAGCAATATTCATTTATATTCACCGTTTAAATATTTAAAGGCATGAAACAATTGGCTGCAATGTATTTTATGTCTTTCGTTTTTGTTTTGTCAATAGGTATGTTTAATTAGCAACGTTGGTCATACTCGCCCTACTTAAAATGAAAAACCTTTTACATTTATCGCAAACTTACATGGAGAAAGTCTAGATTTTTTACAACTTGAATTTCTTTTGCCGCACACCTTTCGTGACTCAACTGCCGTACCTTCATAGTGACTTATAATACTGATGCTTTCTAGAACAATGCCTATAGTGAAATCTTTACGTACTCACTGAACATAATATATAATAGAAAAGCTTTTAGGTTATGTATATGCACTAGATGCAAATTTTATTACATTACGTACCTTCATCCGGCGGTTTGTTGCCGAACGCAAAGTCTCTAAATCCTCGCCAGTTGACTGTGTACCGGCCGCTGCGTCGTACCATCATTTGTAATCGCTACACGGGAGTTCACTCACAGAACGTTCACTAAAGGGCAAGCACTGACATTATCCGGGGAATATTTGCGAGGTTTGTGCGCGGTGCGGTATCGAACGTTGCGGGCGGCCCGTGACGCGGCCGCGCGGCGTCAGCTGAGCCGGCGCGGCGCGTCACGACATCGCCCGCCCTAGCGCGCTTGCGCAAACCCGACCGCCCTACACCGCTGCGCCCGTCAGAAACACGAAGATGTGTGGGTAAACCTGGAGTCCACACTTTAATTATGAACATAAAATCGAATTTAACCATTGCTATTTCACTAGCTGGCGCTCTTTTTTTCCTGCGTGGTCTCTTTCCTATATCACATAGGACAGAAGAGAATAATAACGTATTACTTATAATAATACTAGAATTTGGCACAAACCAGTATTTAGGAGTGTTGTCTCCACCTTTACCAGAGGTATTAACTAGCTTCAATGTTCAAAATGCTTTTACTACTTCGCTTGATAATGGAATAGACAAAGTTCACACAAGCTACCCGAAACTGATGATGACGCTAGTTCAGACGCTCACGACGAGCTTTCGTAATCGGTACAATGGCCGCAGCCTTGTCTTTCCGGTGCTCTATTATAGTTTACAAGACTGACGTTTACACTCGACGCTTCTATCCAGTAGCACTCGATAGACCATAACAGTGAAATGTTTATAGCGATCAGGGAACTTTTATGGCTATCGTACAAATACTTTATTGAAGCGTTTTGTATCGACACTTAACTAACCAATCAATTGAGCCTAAATAATGCATATTATCTAGGTATCTATTTGTGATTATAACGTCATTTTCTTCTTCCTGCATTCCAGGCTATCCAAATCGCTATCGACATTTAAGAAACGTACTTATTTAAAGCTATGAAAATGTATAAATCATAAAATAAGGCACATAAAAATGTTATGACCGTACTGCCATAAAAATTACCCACGTAACATAGCTCTCATTCTGATGCAGCTTTTATATTAAATATTGTTGGTACATAGCTTTGAACATTTAGCGTGAAAGATAAGGAATCTTAATCTAGGTATATAAATATACGGGGGCGAGTTGGCTGGACTGCAGTCGCGACCCCTTCTCGCCTCGATACGGCGGACGAGGGCTCACGGAGGGTTTTAGTCGGTTCGAGTCCCACATACCCCCAGAAGTGCGAGGGCATTTCCCCCCCTCAAAAAAAAGTATATAAATATAGGACAAAGCCTTATGCGGGTGATGACTGTCTGATAGGAAACGTATAGCCAAAACCGCTGAACCAGAGAAATTAAATTTGAAGTCTTGCTTTTATTATTGTGTAGGTAATAAGAAAAGGATTTAGAAAATTCAATCCCCGACTTGGGGTTATAATGGGTATAATAATCTTTATATATAAAAATGAATATCTATTTTCCTTGGTCATCGCATCACGCGTGAACGGATGAAACATTTTCGATAATTCTTTTTGTTGTCTCTATTATTACAATACAACACAAAACGCTTTATTGACACCAAAAATAAACATGTAGAAAATAGAATTACATAATAAGATAGGTACAATGGGCGGTCTTATCGCTAAGAGCGATCTCTTCCAGACAACCTTTGGATGGACAGAGATATGAGACACTATGAGCAAGGACTATTATTGTATTGGGCTATTATTGTCAGGAGAAGGTTCTTATGAAAGAAAAAAACTAAGAAAGTTAGAAATTTTCACCATGCGGGCGACACCGTGCGGTTAATAGCTAGTTAATAATAATAATAATAACAACGCCCAACGATCACATAGATAGATCCTGGACCCTAACTAGGATTTGAGAAGAATTAGAGAAATAGGTAAGCTCATGCTGTTGTAATTTCTAAGTCATTTATTTTATTGAAAGTTTACTTTAAAACTGGGAATATGTTACTATGATACTCTAAAAAACTAACCTTAACCACTTAAATCATGCGGTGGACATATTCCCTTCTGGAAGTAAACCTAACTTGCGCTTATAGCTAATACTACGTAATGTAGTAAGTATGTACCTACACATAATATAATTGACTTTAATTGAATTTAAAAAGTTTCGTGTTTATATTTCTGTAGCTGAGTTCCGGATAAAGATACGGATGTTTTTAAGTAGATAGATCAGTTAAAGTGAGGAGTGTTTTTAGCGCTTTGCGCTGCAATTGATTGTATTATCAGTGGAGGTGTTTGTCTCGACATTTTATTACAATGATAACCCAAAACTTAAAAAAAAAAACACAAAACGTCGTCATAGCATTTTTTTTAGTTATTATTGTGTAACTTTACTGCATTATTGAATGTAACTTCTTCCGGTTTTAAATTTTCACTCATATATTGCAACACTTTTAATAAGAGTAATTAAATGAACAGAACTATAAGTTATTTATTGTTGCATTATAATGTCAACTGAGTTGCAAAGTATGCGTAATAAAGGTAATAAAGTACCGATATTGAAGGGCAAAGTTCTTTCTGCTGGTGCATTCTGGATTTAGCTACATTGGTGCTATCCTCTGACCTTAACATTTGAAAAACTTATTCATGAATGAAATATCCGCCACTGGAGATCTGTATTTTGCAGCTTGTAAAACCAGTTTTAACCGGTTATACCTACCTTAAGCTTAATTAGGAGTGTGTAATATCTTAATAAGAGAAGAAAATGTAATACCCAATTATCTTCGATGGTCAATTTAAGCTTTAAATACAGAGAGACGTATGTATGCCATGCTTTAAATAAATAGCTAATTATTAATAATTAATGAGTGGTTATAATTGAGATGTTTCGGGCGCGTGTCCGCGTTGATAAGGCAGGTCACAGGGTACTCCTTATAAGTGAGGGTTGGACCCGGTTTTGTCACAGTTTGTAAGAGATCTGCTCGATGCGCCGACGCAGTTTCTTACATACCCTCAAAATTAAGTGATTTATTTGCCATTCAAAATGCCGTGGACGAGCATAAACAGGTATATAATCATGAAGATTTTGAAAATTGGTGGTGATATATGTACTGTGTTTGTTCCAGTGAATTTGTTTTTTTGATCCAATTCCAAACTTTACGACCCATTTCACAAGAAATTGTTTTGTTGACTCATAAATCTCAAGTGGTTGAATATCCATTACCTTCGTGCCATACGTTTGCTGCTAAAAATAAGTGTCAGTGAAGTTATTTTTGTTTTTGTTGTTGCAGAATTTACGCGAAACCTTCCAACACCAGCTCCACTGAGGGGTCTTTTTTTGGGCCGACCAGCGCCCGAACAGCGCTGACGGCATCGGAAGACACGGGTGGCCGCTTCGAGCTGTGCGACCACGGGTACGGCAAGAGTTCCGTCAAACTCTTGCACGTGCACAGAGATGGAGAATACCATATTATCAGGGAATTTGAAGTTTCTACAGAGCTCAAACTCGCTTCAGAAACAACTTACGTCATGGGTGACAACAAGGAAGTCGTCGCGACTGACTCCCAGAAAAATACAGTGTACCTTCTCGCTAAGAAGCATGGTGTGAAAACTCCTGAGGAATTTGGAGCACTTGTCGTGAATCATTTTCTGTACATGTACAAACAAGTGGCGGAGGCGAGGTGTAGGGTTCTAGAGTATCCTTGGGAGAGATTGCAGGCTGGAACTCCACATAACCACGCTTTCGTGTTTTCGGCTACTGCAACGAGATGGTGTGAAGTAGCACAAGCTAGGCACGGTGAGTTTTAACATTATAGTACAAATTATGCCCGAAATAAGTGTTATTGTTTATATAAAACGATCATCTGTTTGTTTTACTAATTCAACTGAAATTTTTGTGTGTAATAGAGGCGGTCACGGTGAAGTCTGGTTTGAGTGGACTACGAATCTTGAAGACGACGCAGTCCGCTTTTGTAGACTTTGTTCAAGATGAATACACAACACTGTCAGACGCTGCTGAAAGAATATTCAGGTACTTACCTAAATTAGGCCGAGCGTTTATTTTTGTGGTTTGGCTCTGCGTTAATAGCGTATTTACTCCTAAAGTGAAGCTACAAACCAGTATTAATTCAATATACCTAAAATTATTCTAAGAATAGTAGTTGCTAATATTATTCCGAATTATGTAGCGGTAATATTGGTGTAAAAAGTCCAGTCCTAGTCTAGTTTATGTCACATACAATATAGTTTTGCTTATGCCCCAATAAAGCGGGGGATATACGTTACTCACAACGAGTTTTAGTGAACTATTTTAAAATATATAACAAATCACACTAATATTATAAAGGCAAAAGTTTGTATATGTGTGTACGTGTGTTTGTGTGTATGTGTGTTTGTGTGTATGTTTGTTACTCCTTCACGCTCAAACGGCTGAATGGATTTGAATAAAATTCGGTACCAAGATAGCTTATACACTAGATTAACATATAAGCTACATTTTAATCCCGGAAAAGTGAAATTTTACCATGGGATGAGTAAATATTTCAATAATTAAAATACTTTTTATTCGCGGATGAAATCGTGGGGTGCAACTAATATTTATATGTATTAAATATTTATGTCTATTGAAAACGTTGAACATTTATATAATGAATTCCAATTATCAACAGTACCGTGGTGGAAGCAGAATGGATATACGACAGCATGAGGACCGCAGACTTCGACAACGCGTGGCTAACTGTTAAAGATGCCATTTTGGACAAATTCGCTGGTCCACCAGATACAGGGGTCTACTCACCCTCTGTTCAGCACACGTTATATCAAGCCGAAAAAGTAGTCCTGGAAAAAGTACCAGAGGTAAAAATTTTTTTTTTTTTAATGTTAAACTTCATTACACACTCTTGACTTGGAGAGTAAGCTGGCGAGGTGAACGGAAGTTAACAGATGTTGGTTAACGCAGATAACCATTGTCAACATAACAAAGTTAGAAATTGTAAGGACGTATGTCCGGTAGAATGACAATTTACAATTGAAGGGGTGAGAACAAAAAGGGTTTAACTGTTTTTTTTTACAAAATGACTTATGGGTATCTTTGGATTCAGCGTGAAATTATCTACAATAATACATTTTCAATCGAAAATCTCGAGATTTTTAGTCTAAAAACGGTTTATCATTCACAGGAATACAGTTCGCTTAGCATAAAAATATTATTATATTTATTTTATTATATTATATTTTTACAGTAATTGTATGAATTAGTACTACATTTAGTATTTTAAAATAGAATTAATACATTCTCAAGCAACTGAAACTTCATAAACCTTTTCTATTGCCTTATAAGCACTCTAAATCAAAATGAAGCCGTTGAAGTTTAAAGTCAATTTTCTCGTAACTATCAATTTGACAGTTAAAACCTTATTATTCTCAACCCTTCAATTGTCAAGATGGCGATATTAACATTAAACAAAGCAAAAACAAAGTTATACCTGCCCGATAGATGGAGCTAAACTAAAGAAGTTTTCCTTCAGTCGTGTTCTAAAACACAGTCGCTTTTTTTTATTTGTCGGTCTCACTGTGCAATATTTACACGAATAATTTCAAGACTATTTCGGTACAAAAATACTTTGTTACATCTATACGTAACAAAGATCCTACAAAAAGTATGACATGCTTTATTTTCCAAGCTTCTTTGAATGGACAGGGAATTAAGAAAATAATTTATGTTTTTTCTCTTTTCCGCTGAGCAAAATGAAACCATACTCATATCGGGATCAAATACTTACCAAAAATTATTTCTCTAAATCCAAGATAAGTGTAGCAAAAATATTCTATGTCCGTCTATTCTTGAATATATAAAGGTTTTTAATTAATATAACAAGCATTCAATAAGTGTTCGCGCAGCTTTTAGAGTAGCTATGTTGATTACATTGTCTCTACATGCTATATTTAACCCAGACAGTGGAGATAGACGACAAAAGAAAGCCCTTGCTACTTGAATATTTATGAATAGCCGCAATGAACTGTTTCCATATTTGTTTATCGAATTGGTCATGTGAGTACCATAATATCACAGAATAGATATAAGTATGTACTACCAGTTCAAGTCAATATAAATAAATCTATCAAAGAGGGTGCGTGTTATTTGCTATACTTAATGGGACAAGCGCGTGCCAAGATAATCTACATGCTATTTTCGCCTTATCGATGTGTACCTTTGCTTCTACACTTTGTTGCTTTGGAACGGCTAGATATGATATTTGTCTCGTTTAATATTGTTTTGAATTGATAATCTAGGCCAAAGCACAGTTAAGATTACAAAACTATACTATAGGTATAACCAAAGTCTGGAAGTACATAATGATGTGACGAGCTAGTCGTTCACCTGATGTTAAGCGCCACGGCCGCTCATAACAGAACAGTGTCACACGGAACCCTAAAACATAGAGTTTCAAGCTACACTGCACTGCGCACATCATCCTGAGACATCAGCACAGTCTGGTAATAAGATTACTCGACTGTGAGATCAGATCATAAAGTCTCAATTGCCCAGTAATTTCACTAGCTACAGTGCCCTTCAAACCGGAACACAGTAGTGCTTGCACACTACTGCTTGGCGGCAGAATAACTGGCAAAGCGGTGGTACCTACCTAGACGAACTTTGCAACAAAGTCCTACCACCTAGTAAAATAAGTACACGTGTCACTTTTTTAAAATCTGGTGATGGCATAGATTTCAACGGACAGGTAAAGAGAAATCGGAAACTAGGAACGGAATACAGGAGATAAATAATTATTTTCTGAGAAACCATAGCGTCAGTTTTACCGTTAAGAAAAACTGCATTTAAACATTTTCATTAAATTTCACATCATTAAAGCGGGTATTTTTATAAATAATCGGGAGTTATTACGAATATAGATAATAGATCGCAAGAAATAAACCAAGATATTATAAACGAAAAAGAAATATAGGTTATAGAATCTAGTGTTTACAATTAAAATAAACAGTTCTATTTATTATTTCATAAAAATTCCTATATTACGGTTAATGGTAGCGAAAAATGTAGGTACTCAGTAGAATACACAGCCTCTGTCTGTATTATCAGCCTCTGTGGTGTTGTGGTTGAGCCGGTTGGCTCATAGCCCGGAGGCGGTGGGTTTGATTTCCACGGCAGGACAAGTATTAGTGCACAGAAAAAAAGCACATTTAATTGTTCTGTGTTTGGGTGTTGTGGGACCATGGCTTTCGTAGTTCCTGGGTTCCTAGACCACAGGGTACCCTAGTTAGGGTCCAGGATCTATGTATGTGATCATTGGGCGTTAAAAAAAAACCTTATGATTCTTGAAAAGAACAATGGCACTTGAAATACAGTGCTGAACTAGTTCAGGAGTCTATGGACTTAAATACGTTAAAAAGCAAATAAAAGACAGCGATTCAGTCAGCAGGGTGAAAAACGTGAGCCAAAGGCCGAAAATTATCGTGAATATTTTGTGTGGGTAATTTTAGGGGCCACTGATGAAAATCATAATAAAATAATATAACTCTGCGAGGGATAAGATAATTTTAATTCGCTCATAAGGCTGCGAATTGGTTTATCAATCCCACGTTTATTTTGGGTCATTTTCTTTTATCTAAGAACTTGTGCGTAACATTATAAAAAAAAAGTTATACTCCCCTGTAGGGTAGGATTCATCTATATTTACTAGTTATAAGCTAATGTTCAATGTATTTTTTTCATCAATTTATTATTATTACATTTTTGACGTGATAACGTCTTATAAATCGATGAACGCCGGCAGCACACACTAAAAATTGACACATTCCGCCTGAGCTGAGCGTGCATGCGAGAGGGTGGAACAAACGATAGGAGGCACGATCGGTCTAAGTGTTTTATTATGACGTTATCACGTAAAATTATCGCCCGTAACCCAACTTTACAATCATTTTTTTTAAATTATGTACCTTTTGTTCACAGATAAATTGGATTAAAATGACGATGCCAAACAAACATTACCTGAACATCGACATGTCTAAATTTCCCGCAAACGTGACGAAAGGCGACCCGCGACACCACATCTATCAACCCATAGACAAACCCGCGGGACTCATCTACGCACAGCTACGACGTAGACCCAAAAGCCGATTGTGACACTGAGCGCGGTTTCATATCGTAGCACCTCTACGACATTACGAGACCTCATTTTCTTTCTTTGTTTATCAGAGATTTCTTATTTTGTTTTCCTGTTTTCGGAATGGCATCATTGATGTTGGAATAAGTTTTTATTATGAATTGAGATGAGCGAGATGGACTGAAAATCGTCGTGTGCAAAAATGAAGCATTGTGAGACAGAATTTCTCTTCTAATATATTAAGTAAACAGTTGGTATTATCTACTTGGGACACATTGTAGTTTCAACGATGTAGCTTTCAAGCCTTCCATGTAGTTTTACAGCGCAGACTCGTTTTAATTTCATGGGAGCCCTCCTATTGGGGCGCATGTTGATAAAAGTATTCTGAATTTGAAATGACTCGCTGCTCCACTCTGATTATGTAATATTTTGTTATATTGGAAATGTTATATTTTGTCTTCTATTTGTTAGTTTAGACTATGTTATGTAAGATTGTTTTTATTGGAAAATGCAACGCAATAATTGACTGAAGTGCGTGAAGTTTACCATTTAATTTAGTTTTATTTTTTACTTTGTTATTACCGCTATTTTTCAAATTATTACGTTTGTAACGGTAAATGGTTTAATGTTTGAAATTACCTAATATTATGATAATCATTTACTGTATAGAACTTACGCACGTAATATTCTGTCATACTTCAGGATTTATACGTAGAAGGTTACAGCTACTTTTAATAAATGATATTTTGGTATTATTTTTGCTTATATTAATTCTCTAATATTATCCATAAAAAATCTATACAAGTCTCCCACCTCCTGTTGCACCGATAAGGCAGATGCTAGTGCCGAAATGAGTTTACACAGTCTTAAATTTAAATAGAAATAAAAAAACAGTTTGATTGCACTTGCAAAAAATGGACTTACCAGGTTTACGGGTACCAGTCTAGCGTTTAGCTATTGCGTTAGCCTCGTTAATAACCTCTTAATAAAATATTTGAATTATACCTAGTTACCCTAACTCCTTACTAATGTTAAAAAGCGAAAGTTTGTATGAATGGCTGTTACACTTTCACGCAAAAACTCCTAAATGGATTTTAATGAAATTTGGAATGCAGATATCTTATACGCTGGATTAACACATAGATTTTTTTATCCACGTGTGAAACTGCGGGGCGCATTTAGTAGGAAATCATTAATCGTCACGTTGGTAAAAAAAAAATTTTTATATATAACGTATACATTATTGAATACAAAGATACATAATGTTATATAACTCTAGCCGAAGTACCTACCACGACTGGAATGGATTACTTTTGGGATATATTCCTACAAAAAAGAGAGATTTTGGGTTACACATACTTTATTGCATATAAAATTACATTCTTGCTTACTTCAACTACTTTTGTATAGCTTTTACTATATTTATATATATCTAAATTGTGCGTTACTACGTAAATAAATACATTGAATCCGAAAACGAATGCAGGATAGAAAGAATGAATCTCAAAAATTAATAAAATTATACTACAGACGTTTTGTTCCAATGATCTTGTCGGCCAGTGCGTATAAATCTTCCACTGTCTGGAAAAAAAGATACGTTATGTGAATAAATACGGATAAAAGAAAATATTGCGAGGAATTCGACATCTCCACCATTTGATATTTACCAACAAGTATTAGCTTAGACTGGCCTCAATTTTACATAATTCGAGCCAATTTTGACCTAGAGTCTAAACTAATTGCTAAAATATCACTCAATTTCTAATCCAAATTGACTTATGGTAATTTCAAACACAGTCCATGTTCTCGAACATTCTCCTTAAATATGATATAAAATACAAACAAGAACCAAATTGAGCAGAAAGAGCTTCGAACATATTTGAATGGAACATAGCAAACCTACAATCCGTCATTTTGATAAAACCACGATTTCGCAGCTTCTAATAAAACTAGTGTCAATCGATAAGAAAATTATAGGGACAAAATTATTATATGAAAATATCACCTATAAGTGACATACTCACGGAGATATTTTAAAACGAAACGATTTTTTCATCAATGATATCTTGTTATTTGTTGTGTATCTATAGGTAGTGTAATAACTGGCATAGAATAGTTGCCTGTCAAACTAACAGTCAAACAGCAACAAAATAATGATAATAATAATAATCGTCATTCGTCATCAGCCTGAAGTAGGCCACTGTAGAACATGGAATCACTTTGAGGGGATGCTTGCCTCGTACATTCGTAATGACTCTCAAAAACAGTACATATGGTTCAAGTGCAAGATGGGCCTAAATTTCTTCTATAAGGATTTTGAAGAAAAACTCCACTACATTCTTGGTAATTTCACTTAGGCGATTTTTATACAATACTTTTTGTTCCCTTTAATTGTTCTATCGATTGATAGAACAATTGCCATCAGTGGCCACGAAAACGCGATTTTTTCAAAATGGCGCATAGTTAGGTATACCAAAAAGGTTAGTGCTTTTTTCAGGCCTAAATTTACTATCATCAACATCAACAAGTAGGTAAGTCCAAACAAACAAAAAAAAACTTTTGTTACTACTTTTTCAAGTTCCAACCAAAAATATCCATCCATATTAACCAAATATATAGACCATATTAACCAAATATATAGACTGCCATATCAGTTCAAACTAGACGTTGATATCACTCGTGGCGAGGTTAGGTCATTACCTACACATCCATAATATTGTAAACAAAGCGTAAAATAGCTTGAATAATGTCTACACTATGTCCGGTTATAACCGAATTTTGTAGACATGGTGATAGTGGTCTCCTGTTTACATTAAAATGCAGTATTAAAAGCGGATTTTTATATGCGCTATTGGGTAAGGTCAAGGGGTCTTGAACATGGTTGATTAAACTAATTCTGCCAGTGTTTTTAACATTTTTATGGGATACTTAAACTACGAATCTGGGATGACGTTAATTGTAACCGTGCAGTCCAAAGAATCACACGAATTTATCCCGTATAACGTTTATCGTTATTGGACATTAGTCTAAGATTGTTCACTTTTATATGAGTTGGTCGTTTTCACCTACTTATTAGGCGAGGTCAAACTTCGTTAATTTTGTGGCTCCCCCTTCAACAAATCACATCACCTCTTTTACTATTATCATCACAATCGTTACCACTAAAGCAGTTGTGCACGCGACTCGTGATATTTGAAGGAGTTGTGTCGGCTAAGGTAAAGACTGTAAAGGGGAAACCCACAATATATATATATCTAATCTCAAAAGAACCACCACTGCCACCAGTGCTTTAGATTAATATAAAAAGGAATCTATATTTCCCCTGGTCATTGCATCACGCGTGAACGGGTGGAACAATTTCAATAATTCTTTTTTTGTGTATATTATTGTCAGGAGGAGTTGCGCAACACTGCTTGCTTAGGACAATAATGATAAAATTCAGACATTGGGTTAGTTTCGATCGGTACCTATAAATTTTTGACCCATCTTTCTTGTAACAATGATGCAAGTGCAATGCAGACACGAATTAATCACCGTAGTAATCAGGCGTTTTACGTAGCTTTACATAATAAGAAATCACGTTGACTTGTATAAAATTACGATCAAGCGAAACACGTTTTTATCATAAAGCCCTAACATTAGGTTACTTTTCGTGACGATAAATCACAGTTAAGTCGCATGATCCACCAACACCGCGACGTGAGAATAAACATTACGATCGGTGTGTGCCGTTTCGAAATACACGAGTAATAGACAAGGCTATTAATCTATGTTATCGGCACGACCCCGGGGTCGAAGTGAGCTAGAATTCAACTAGATAGAATCGGTTCGACACGAGCCCTGGTCGCGCGCCATTTATAAACATGCAATTGCAGGGGGGTAGAAAAGAAATAAAACACTAAAACCAATGTAATGAGAAGACCAATCTAAGCTGAAAGAGTTATTTGAATGATTGACTCTGACTGTTTACTTAGCACGTGGCTAAATTGTAGCCAGTAGCTAAGGCTCAAAATTGTATGATATTACTACGGAAGTCTGCCATATCATAAGCGGCGTTATCAACAAATAAATACGATTATGCTCTAATTTTCTCTAATACTATCATCGAAGCAAAGTTTCTTACATCAACAAAACTATTAAACGTAGATTCAAAAACAGATTAAGTAAGACTAATTGTTGTATATAATTATACTAATTACCCCAGTTTCAGTGGTCCTAACTATGACACTGCACGTCATACGATTCGGTGTTAACATAGGTAAAAATAGATTCAACTTCTGGAAATAGTGTAACTTTCACTGCACTCATTGATTTACAGCGATATGCTTTTGTTTAGTTAAAAACTTACACGTACTGGTTTACTTAGAATCGGTGGAAACTGGACCGAATTAATTGGTGAACTTATCTAGTGCAGTCTACGGTAATATGTGTCAGTTTGTGTGTACTGATACGCCAGCTTACTGGTTTTCTAGAAAGTCATATTAGCAATTGGCATATATACGTAATAAGTTGGACTGTGTAATGTTGGTGATCTACCTAATCTACAATGCAGTGATGAAAAAAAAATAACAGTAATCGAATGTTTGGGTTTCTGATTGTCCGAAACTTCAGGCAACAAAATGACGATGTATCATTCTCAATCTTCTACTATAAGCCATTCCAAATGTCGTCTATAAAAATAATAATACCAAAATACTAACTGTAAGATTTTTCAGTGTTTTCACGTCGTTGGTTTCGTACTTGAGCAGTGAAAACTGCTCGTCGGTGAATCGAACGCCTTTTTCAATGTCGAGTAATTTCTGCTGTTCCAGATCGTCGTGGCATTTTTTCAGGAGCTGTCCCGTTGTGAGCTGCTCACTTTCTTCTTCCATACCCTCGTTTTCAAATTCTTCGTCGTTAGACTGCAAAAAAGGAAAAATAAAAGTATAAAACTATACTTCGCTAACTGCAATACCTGCTTATGTATAAAATGCTTTTCGGACCATGCTATAGAAAAATAGTAAAATGGGTATAAAAAAAATAAGAAATAAATGCCTCCTGAAATAACTGGATAACAACCAAAATGTCTAATTAACGCTACACACAGCACGGGCACCGGCTGAGCGCTTTGTAAATGTTTCGTAGGTAGTAAAACACTTGCTTTGTTCAATGTCGCAAGTCTTTTCTTTAGAGTTTCAAGACACTATGCTCGAATGTAATGTTTACAAACAAAATTAAGATATGTTCACTGATTTCTCCGAGATTTCTGCACCAATTTAATATTGAAGATATTTTTGTTTGATAGAATAACCTTGCGCCGTGGTCATATGTAAATTGGTGAAGATCTGATGAAGATCTCGAAACTCGGAACACCTCAACTCCAAGTACTTCTTAATAGAAAATTAAGGCGATTGGAGTCGGTTTAACACCTTTTCTTAAAAGGATATTTCATGTTTCATATTAGACACCCATTCGTACCAAGCTATTTGATTCTACGTTCATAATTACAACGGCTAAGGAATGGAATGCCCTGCCAGCGTCTGTCTTTCCGGCGAAATATGACCTAGGCGTGTTCAAGAGAAGAGCGAATAGGTATTTACTTGGCAAGCATGGTTTCGATCGCATCATCACTTCCCATCGGGTGAGAGCGTGGTCAAAAGCTAGACAAGATTCAAGTAAAAAAGACTAGTTAAATTAAAGTGTACAAATTGTTTATGTGATTATCAGTGTTTGTAAACATAAATGATAAGTGCATAAAGACATCACAGAGCGTTGACTTGAGTCACAGTCTTGGAATGACCGTCACATTTATTGCAGTTTGAATAAACTTTTATGACGCTTATCGATGACACACTCAAATACTCAAATACTCACTCACTATAACTCTTACATATTCATGCGAAATACTGCACCAAACAAAAACAGCAAAGGGGGAATTTAAAAAAGTTACCTGTTCTAGCTTTTGCGAAGCTTTCAGCTTCCTATAGTAAGCATCTGCACGTTTTTTAGAAGCCCGGGCCACTTCCTTATTCACCATCCGCCAAAATACGAAGACCGGGTGATGATACAGTTCTGGAGGGCACTCCTTTAGTGGCGTTTTGCCGACCAAAATGAGTCGTTTCAGTCTTTCCATTTCATCGAGCTGTTGACAAATAATATGATTAGTTTCTAATATATAATAAATAAAAGCCGAAAGATTGGAACCAATGTTCTCTAAGTACTCATTAACATTTACATGCAGTGTCACGCGAAACTTTACATTTTGTGATTCCGAGTGACAGTGTAACTATTTTGGAAGGCTTTGACGCTTAACTTCAGATAATCCAACTAGTAACATAATTTTTCTCATAACATAAGACATGGATTTTCTAGTAGCTAGTGATGCCCTCCGCTCTAGTTATTCCTTTACCTATTTGCCTAAGAGTTAACATGATTGAGGCCAGAGCTTTTATAGTGAGGTCTTTCATAGCTTAAAATTTTGAATTTCCGGTATTAAGTAACATTAAATTCAAAATGTTTTTTTTTTGTTTGGATAAAGTACAGTTAAGTACACGTGATTCGTGATAAATCAAATTATATGAAAATAGTCAAAATATTAGGAGTAACAGCTGTTATATTACCTTACCCAACTATCCACTATGAATAAGAGGGTAGGTAACGTTAAAGCTCCATAGACTAGTCATCGCTTTAAAATTATCTATCAACTTCTCACTGGCGAATTGTGTAATACGTGAAACCAAGACAGTAATTCAATAAAACAGATAAGCTTTAGGAATAAAAGTATTGAATAGTTCATTTAAATTTTCATAACCTTGTGAAATAGAAATATTAAATCATTTAATTTTGCAACGGAACCGTTGATAATAAAATAGCAACAATTTGGTGTCTATATTTTATTCAATTGTTTTCAGGAAACGGCACGCAATGACGTGATTGATTCATGAGTTCCTAAACGCAATAACTGACAATTAGGTGCCGAAAGGGTATCATTTCCCTTCCCCTAGGGCCATAAAATGTAAATGAAAGCTGGAGTTGATAAACAAACCGGCTTCATGATGGATGGCTAATTGCTTTCGCTTTGGCGATCGTTAACCATCACAAGCGGCACTGACACGAATACACGATTGAAATTTTAAATGGTGTTTGATTAGCAGGACTACAGTATTATATTATCTTATCATGAGTTAGCCATTTGTGACCGAGGACGAAAGTTAATTTTGAAGTGGGTAAGTAAATGAGTAAGTAATTTGTAAAATATGTATATTTATACCTTAATAGTTAGTTGTATTGGTATTATAGTTTTATTTTAATTTATATGATGATCAAAAATCAATGTTCAAAATTATGCTCATTTCCTTATATGCACGCCTAATCAAATTGTTTCTCTGCACGCCTTGGATGACTGGTAGAAAATGCTGTTAGCATTAAGTCCTCTTTTGTACTTTTTATGTGCATAAATTATTAAACAAATATACTTAAAAAAATCAACATTAAGGTAAAGGTTTGGATCATTCTGTGTTTTTTTTTTGGGATAATGTAAAGAACTTGCAGTTAAATGTAGGTATAACCATAGTAATAAACTGAGCTGATTGAGAGTTCAAAATTAAAAAAATAGCTCAAAAACACTCGTGAAACATAAATGACGTTACATCAAACCCGTATGCTGGTTTACAACAAAAAGCAGAGACAAATCAAACCAGAAAGAAACTTGCAGAAGATTCATATATTTTTACCCGTACGAAATTAAATGCTGTTATATATTTCGATTTGCTAAGGGTAGATCTTTCAATTACAGGTTATGTATAAATGTTAACCTCCGTTATTCACCTTAGTAAAACCTCTTAAACTATAACACAAGTATATAGACTAACTATTGAAAAATCATCGAAGAAGATTTAATGAGTTCCATTGTACTAAATTACATATATCCTATACTTCGACAGCCGGCATAATTTCTAGTCTAGCTGAATGGTATTATGAAAAATGTTAGCCTATGACGATAAATTAAATAAATAGGTCAAAACTGATTTGAAAAATTTGTAGATATCAGACAGCAATTTAAATAATGTTTGGCTTATGATAAATGTATGAAAACAAATCGCTTGGGGCGTACAGAAAGATCGCATTGCCCTTGATAAGATCTGGGGCAAAGCGATCTTTTTGATGATTGGAATTAAACTGTGTTATTTCGACGAACCATTGCCGAATTTGTGTTTGATAGAATGCTGATAAACATGCAACCTTACGCCAATCCGTAAATCTTTGTTTGTCACCTACAACGATTTTTTTCGTAAAAACGAATTATTGTAAAATTTCATGGCCAAATATTGATTAGTATACCTCAACCAGAGGGAGAAGTAACCCTTGCATGTTTAAATATTTTAGCAGTAAAATCAATAAATGACAAATATTTCTCGCTATATATGTATGTGTCAGGGTATTGGATATTTGGAGTTGATTGTCATAAATTGTCTAAATATCTTGCACGTGTAAAATTTTGCGCGAGATAATTATATTATATATTTATGGTTTGAGCTTGATTCATTAAATACTACAAAAAATAATTGAAGTTCTCCTAAATATACGTCGAATAATTCTAACAGAAACCTAAATATTATGTCCGTAGCGTAGGTTCCTAAAAGCCATTTATAGGCCAATTTAAAAAAAAACCTTCTAAAAAGGCGTAATCTGCTGAAGAATACTTAAATGATAAATTCACATTAATTTGAGGAGAATTCTATTTTAATTTATGTTATTTTTCTTATAAATGTGATATGTCATGTGAACTGATGACAAATTATACCTTAGTATAATTTATTTGAAAAATGTTGACTGTGTTTTTAATTATCAAGTATATTGCTTTAAAATGTGATATGATTGGCGAATTTTATTATAATTATTGTTAAAATGTAGACCCATGTATATACTGTTATCAAGGAATAAATAAATAATAATGATAATCATAGGAAAGGTACTTGAGCGGCGTCATGAACAGGATGACACAGCGTAAGCCGGCCCCACTTGGGGGACCGACGGCCTAGTGAAAACCGCAGGCTTGCATGAATGCAAGAAGCAACCAGCCGCTCAAAGTAGCGCTCTATGGGTGAGGCTTATGTTCAGATTTGAACGTTTACAGGCTGATGATGACTATTTTATGTTATAACGTATCGAAGTACTACAAGATAGGCTATTCTCAATCACTCACGACTCTATTGGAGATCCTCTTATTGAGGTTCTCCTCATTGACTTCCCGGATTCTTTCCTCCAGCTCGGTCATGTATGTCTTATCCGTGAGGCTCACGAGGTTGTTGCCCATATGCTTCTCGAGCCGGGCGCGGACGTGCGGGTGCGTGAAGCTGAAAAACACGTGTGGGCTTAAAAACTGTAGGAAAAAGGAAGGATTTGAAACGTTCACTGACGTCATTACTTGACGTTAAAATCTGTTTATAAAATATTGTTTAGAATATATTGAAAGACTAGCTTCTGCCCGCAGCTTCAATCGCGTGGCCTATAGGAGACGAAGAAGAAAATTTTTCATGGATAATTCAACCACCCATTTCATCCTCTTAGGGGTGGAATTTCGAAAAACCCTTTCTTAGTGGATACTCACACTTTACAAAGAAAACACACTTCAAATTTCAAGTATCTAGGACTAGTGGTTTAGGCTGTGCGTTGGTATATTATAAGTCATTCAGTCAGTCAGTCAGGAGTTTGAATTTTATATGTATAGATAAATTTGGCAGATAAATGATTACTCCTCTACTATAAGTATAAATGTGAAATATCGTGCAATTATTTATTTAGCATTAACACCAATTAAACGACTAATAAAGATTAACACAGATTAAACAATTTGAACAATAATTTTCACACCAACAGTAACCAATATTGCATAACTTAGATGCAGGAAAATTCAATATTTACCACAAAAAACGAAAAAGAGGAGCATCTTTATGGGATATATACATAGGTATTTTGTTGATATTTCGTTGAAACATTACGCAGATACATAGAAATAACGAATGAAAATAAAAAAAAAACCATTATTGTTTTACCCACTAAAGTTAATTTTAAATATGGGCGAACTCAAATGAAAGCAATTATTTATGGGATATTTATAATTGGAATAATTTTGAACTATAAAAAACAAATATTTTTAACTAATTGTGTAACAAAAAAAGAAAAGAAAAAAAGCGTAAATAGCTTACAAAAAGCCAGACAAAATATTTTTCGCGCCAAAAGCGATGTGCTGAACTGATATGCGGTACATAATTGAAATAAGCCACGCAAACAACAAGACTTGATAAAAATACTTAACTTGAGCAACAAGTTTTTTTCTTCACGATGCCTGGGAAATGCCTAAAAATTTTCCTTTACAAAAAAAATTGCACAGAACTCACCACTGCCGCGACAGGCCCTTCGACCTCCGTGTACTCGTTTTGAATGTCAATTTATCAACGAGTTGTTGGACACTGAGGCGGCGCAGACGTCTCGACGCCGCCCGTAAACTTTTAGTAGTTTTGACGCTGGGTGCTCAGTGTGATAGTTGGGGCGTTTAGCGCGGCCTGCGATGGGCCTGGCACGGTATGGCACGGCCCCCACCGACACCACATGTAGGCACGAATTTTGGCTAAAGAACTTTACACATTAGGACGTGGAAAAACGACGAATGCGAGCCGTGAAAATCCAAGTTTTTTATATCTTAGAAAACTTTTGCAATAAGTGGCTTGGATAGGCTTTGGAGGTACATTTTTTCGATCTAGGCCGCAAAATTAAATGTGTTTAATAACGCCTACCAGACGCTTTGATATTTTTCTTTGTCATGAACATGATATTTATATTTCAGTAAGTAGCTAATTTGGAACAAATTGTTATTTTAATACAATAAAATTTTTAGAGATTTTGTAAATTTTAGATTATAGTTAAAGAAAATAAAAGCTCGGTTAGAGTTGGTAGTATATATGTATATTTCTAAAAAAAGCTATTTAAAAAAAACTTTCGTAAGTGTATGTTCGTCGCGTCACCTTAATATTATACTGAACCACTTTCGATGATATTTTCACTGTTTTGTCACAATTTCACTTCCAATATTAATAAGCATAATAAAACCTTAATAAATACAAGGCAGATCACTTGTGATATTACATTACTACAATGGCAATGACGTGTCTCAATGGAACTCAAAGGGATAAATTCATGAATATACACTGACCACATTAGAGAACTGAAATTTTCAGTGGTTTATTGTGGAATTAGTCAGCTTATCTGATAAAGATCATTTAAAGTTACGATTTAAAAAGAAGCTAAATGACTTACTGAAGAAGATACCTACTCGATGTATGGAATATGACTTAAAAGAGCTATATAGCAACTATATTATTGAAAAAACTATCCTGAGTGATTGATTGCCTTACTGACCAAAATTATCGATCTAGAGACTTGATATTTAAAGAGTATGTATAGTTAATAGGTATATATATTTAAGGTCTTGTATGGTATATGAGAGTATTAAGAGTTTTTGAAAAAAGAGAAAAAGTTTCAACGAGGGTCAAATGTGGTAATTAAGATTGTAAAGTAACCCGGCTAATATCTATAGGATAGAATATGGGCCGAAAAGCAAACAAAAAAAATATTTAAGACTAGCAGCCCGCTCATCTTCACACGGGTATTTTACATATTATGTATAATGTAGGATTTTAATGGTGAAATAATTTCTCAAATCGATCGAGTAGTTTCAGAGCCTATTCAATGCAAACAAACAGTCGAATCTTTCCTCTATATAATATTAGTTTAAAAATTCTCGTCATTAAAAATACCTATAGTATTTTTGCTTTTTATTTCATTGCTGAACGGTTTCATCTGATGGAAAGTGACGACGTGGTAGGAGGGTATTCGTGAAGGCTCTAATATTTTTGCATTATGCGGTCCCACGACCAAAATATTGCTTGGACCAAAGGTGTATTAGAAAATGTTACGTTGTATTGGGTCCTTTATTTGCCGTGACTAGTGAAAATTTGGAGAATGCCATACATGTCGTTGGTATGGAATTCACGAGTTATCGTCCTCCAATGCATTAAGATGCAAAATTTGTTAGCCTACAAGCAAACTGTCAAATGAAATGAATAGACACAAAGTTCCGATGGCTAAGAACACGCAGATACGACTATTGGAAATGTTGTGTTTGTGTAAACTGATACTGTAATGGAGTGACACAAAGCGAGTGAAATCATATGTCATTTCCATTATGACGGTATTTCAAACAAAAGACTGTTTTTTTTTGGTTGGGCTCCACACTTTTGTGTATTATTAGCCAGTCTAGTCAAGTCACAGTCCAAGTCATCAAGTCAAGTCATAATCTAGTCTAGTCAAGTCATACTCCTAGTAAAGTGGTGGCATCTATACCATAAGCTTCTATGGAGTTTTGGAAATAACACGAAAAGAAACGTTTCACCATCATTATACCACTTTCCCACACTCATGCCTGTAATCCAGCACTTAACGAATAAAATGCCACCATTTTTATGCACTAACACTGAAAATAACACAAGTTTTGGAAAATAATACAATGCGGCGACGCGATCTTTTTCGTTTTCCTGCCAAAAACCAAAAGACTGTTTTTGTTTATGTTTCGATTGAAATTAATTTACTGTGAGTTTACGCCAGATACTTATGTTATTGAACTGTGTACTTACCTATATCTATCATTTTAAAAGAAACATCCTGGTTTTTGAAAATGGTTTTGCCGTTCCACTGCTATCTGCACGTGCGATAGAGACAATAGAGCCCGTGTTATTTACATTCATCTTAGTGTTTCGGGAAAGAACTCGACAAATTCTTTTGTTTTTAGTGTCAATCGTTTGGATGGATTATAATATACAATAGTATAATTTAAAAAAAAAACGAGTGTGCTTTGAACCACACTACTGAAACAAAACTTCTTTAGCTCCATCTATCGGACGGAAACTTTGTTTAATGTTAACGTCGCCATCTTGTCAATATTGTAATTTTACCGGACATACCAAGATAATAATTTAAATTTTAAATAATTTTTAACTTTGTTATGTTGACAATGGAGATCTTCGTTAGCCAACAACTTTCAACTTCCTTTGGTTTCGTCATGCATTCACCAGCTTACTACCCACCCACCACACAAGTCAAGGGTGCGTAAAGAAGTTTTACTTTAAAAATAATAAAATTGCTGTTTTCGTCATCATTTAAGTTTCTCTTTAGGTTGCTATAACTACAAAAATATTGCAAATATTCCAAAATAAGGAGACTCACAAGCATTGTTTACCACTGTGTAAATAATATTTAAAAAAAATAGCGAAATCGGATTCCATTTAGGGGTAGACGTTGGGGTTTTTTGTATGGACAAGAGAGAAGTATACTCTCATCTTCTCAAGTCAGCAACGGAATCCTAAAAATTATTACTAGGGCAAATAAACAGATTGGCACGAGGCAAAGAAACGTGTCAAACTTCCATAACGATAAAATAAGGATAAAGTTGCTTCCGAAAACCCTTTCACTCCAGTTTTAGTGAGTGCTTATAAAGTTTAAGAGCCCTAGTTAGGTTCGACAAAGTCGTAAAAAGTTAATGGGCACGGTCTACAACTTTTATAAGATCTACGGCGTAGCAACGCGTTGCTAGGCTACGCGGTGTTCAGGCATGTTTGTGTGAAGCAGGTACGTCGTAGAGTTAGCTATTGTAAAGCACAAGGTCGGCCACCAAAATGTTAACTCCAACTTGTACAAAGCTCAGGACTTCCACTAAGTTAGCATTCAAATGTCTAGTTGGCTGTAGTACTTACCATAATCTTGAATTTCTACTAACATATAAACGTTGTCTGTTTGTTTGTTTGTGTGACTTTCACGCCGAAAAGGCTGAACTAATTCTGATGATATTTAGCACACGGGAGGCTTACATTACTGAGGTCAACATAGGATCTTTTAACCCAAAAATTGGGAGGACTTGCTTTAGGCCATATTTCAATGTGGTCAAACACTGCACTGCCTGATATAAAAATATAATATAAAAAAGCTGCGTAATATATCAGTAAATCAATCAGTAAAAACGAACTACTTTTCATAGAAAATAACGAGTAGCAAATGTAGCTGCCAAAAACTAGTTCTGTTTTAAGATAATGCCCGTACCCATACCAAAAAGCCGTAAAAATTCTACACTTACTAGTTTTCTGCGGAAAACCTCAAAGTAATAAAATAGCCGCGAAATTGAGATCATATACAAGAAACCACGTTTAATTCGAGTTGGCGGTCGACCGCAAAACTCAAACTGCTTCGTAAACTCTCGATTGACCACATCATGCTCCATGCACCACAAAACGAGCTACTTTCTGTTAATGTGTTGGTAATACTGCTTTTCTTATTCTATGACGCCTCTTGAGGCGGCGGGTTCAATTCCTGCGGGAGAAAAAGAAAAAAAAGCGCAAATACTTGTTCTGAGTCTGGGTGTTGTGGGACCACCATGGTCCCACAACACCCAGACTCAGAACAAGACTCAAGACAGACAAGAACAACCTCGTAGTTCTTGGGTCCCTAGACACAGGGAATCCTAGTTAGGGTTCAGGATCTATGTATGTGATCGTCTGGTGTTATTATTAACTTTATTTATTTATTTCACAAAGTCCACAGTTGAAGGTAAGGTAGAGTTAAAAGTCTTAGATATTATTATTTATGTAGATAGTACATGATTTCCTAATATAAATACACTAATGCCCGTCTGCACTGAAGTTTGACAGCTTCTAAGTTCACACTTATCCCTCTATGACGCACCTATATTGCAACGCGTTTGTCTGTTTTCTGGAACAAAAAGTACCCTACACTACGTAACATGCTATTCCACATCCCCAAGCCTACTATGTAAATTACAATTGCATAGCTTTACAATCCTCGATATTTGACAGATCTTTTACGGAAAAAAAAATAGAACAATGCAATTTAATTAATAGACTTGGGGACCGAGACCTGAAACAGGTACCTACACACATCAAACCTTTTCAGCGCAGAGGGTTAGTAAACAAAAATCATACATTACACACAAAAACTTTCGAAATGTATATCATTAGTAGGTTTTTTCAAATGCTAATGAATGATGTGACGAGCTAGTCGTTCACCTGATTTTAAGCGACACGGCCGCCCATAACAGAACAGTGTCACTCGGAACTCCAAAATATAAAGGCTCGCATGACACCGCACCGCGCACATCAAATCATCACAGTCTGATAATAAGATAACTCGATTGTGAGATCAGATCATCGAGTCACAATTGCCCAGTAATTTCACTAGCTACAGTGTCCTTCAAACTGGAATACAATAGTGCTTGCACATTACTGCTTGGCGGCAGAATAACTGGCAAAGCAGTGGCACCTACCTAGACGAACTTTGCAGAATAGTCCTACCACCTAGTAAACCGTATACCGTAGTAGTATTTATGAGGATTTGTCTAGTGCCTAGCAACAATCGACTTTATAGCTTCCTACGCATGTATTCTTTAAAGACGCTTCATAAAAATGTCATAAACAATCATGTAAGACTAGTAGAGGATATTGATACGCTTAGTAAATATACTGTTCCGTGTAAATGTCTAATAATACTTTCAATGCCATACGTTTGTGTACAATCTTGACTGTTCATACAACAACGCGTTTTTTATATATTAATTGTAGGTTTGCGTTTGATCACTCACTCACGTACGTACCTTACTAGTTGCGCCCCGCGGTTTCACCCGCGGATAAAAAGTATTTTAATTATTTACTCATCCCACGGGAAAATTTCACTTTTCCGGGATAAAATGTATGTTATGTTAATCTAGTGTATAAGCTATCTCGGTACTGAATTTCATTTAAATCCATTCAGCCGTTTGAGCGTGAAGGAGTAACAAACATACACACATACACACAAACACACATACAAACTTTCGCCTTTATAATATTAGTGTGATGATAAGTGACGAAGAATGAAGTCTACGATGGAACATGCTATCTAGAAGATACTTACCTACTCACTTAATGAGAATATGACAGTTTTCCTTGAAAATAAGTTGCAGAGCGCAAACCTAATGTATACCTCTATACCCACCCGTTAAAGGCACTACAAGACACAAATAAACTAAACAAGTTATATAAAAGCTTGTAATAAACCAATAATAAAAGAACTCAGTAAAGTCACTTTAGCAAAGCGTTGTACGTAAGTAAATCACTTTAGAAGTTGTAAGTATAAGGACACTTAAAATAGCTCCGATTTCCCGAGCACTTTGGATTTCAGAAATGTTTATGTTGATGCCTGAATAACGTGTGACGAGCGATCGGAGCGTCATCCTCATTCGTCAGCCACCATTCATTCGCCAGTGTGTAATGCAAATTTGTATGCGCGTTTTAAAAATAACTAGGTTACTGACTCTTTGATGACTAATAAGACAGCCACGAAACAATTTTGAAATTTTCATGAAGAAATACGAAATTTAAGCATGCAGGTTTTTTTTGTTTTGTTTTGGCTCTACACTTTTGTCTATTTAGCCAGTGTAAGTAATTAATAATTTATCAAGTTTATTAATATTATATAATGTGTCAAGTCAAGTCACAGTCCAAGTTATCAAGTTAAGTCATAGTCTAGTCAAGTCAAGTCATACTCCTAGTAAAGTGGTGGCAACTTTACCAAAAGCTTCTATGGAGTTTTGGAAACAACATGAAAAGAAACTTTTCACCATCATTATACCACTTTCCCACACTCATGCCTGTAATTCAGCACTTAACGAATAAAATGCCACCAATTTTATGCACTAACACTGAAAATAACACAAGTTTAGGAAAATAATACAATGCGGCGACACGATCTTTTTCGTTTTCCCGCCAAAACTCTCAGCGTGCAGGTTAAATTATTAGTCTAAAATTTATACTTCTTCTTAAGAGGTCCGTCCATTTGAAAATGTTATTGCTGTCGCTCTGCTATCTGCACGTGCGATAGAGACAATAGAGCCCGTGAATGAATTTACCTTCATTTTAGCGTTAGTATAGAAGAAAACGGTTTTCACCTTCTAAATCTTGACGAAAACTTTTATTGAAGTAAAACTTCTTTATGCACACTTGACTTGGGGAGTAAGCTGGTGAATGCGCGACGATGCGAACGGAAGTTGAAAGCTGTTGGTTCATGTAGATCTCTATTGTCAACATGACAAAGTTAGAAGTTACTTAAAATTTGAATTAATATGTTGGTATGTCCAGTAAAATGACAATTTACGAGTATTACCAAGATGGCGACATTAATATAAAACAAAGCAAAAACAATGTTATACCGGCCAATAGATGGAGCTAAAGAAGTTATACTTCAGTCAGAGTCTAAGTTTTATTTTTTGGTGTCATATCATGTGTAATCATGCAGAATTTTTTCCTTTCTTTTTCATCTAAAAATCATCGACATCTGGATAACATTTAGAAGTAAACAGAGGCCTTTTTTTAATGGTACTTCCAATTTCTAAGAATACTACAGTTAGAGCGTTGCTGATAAAGTGAAAGACTTGGTAGGTACCTGTGAAGGGTAAATTAACGTAGCATTTAGAACTTGGGGTGATGATAAAAATACACATAGTAGCAAATAACGTTAAAGAATAATTTGAAATTTCAATCAGATTCATTCATGACATACGCAATGATTAGATTTATAATTTATTACATACAGATTCTGTAAATATTTTAATCTCGTTTCAGTTTCAAAATTTTCTATTATTCCAAAGAGATCTGTCATGAAAGCTTATTAGTTGGCAGCAAGTTGTAACGCCGTTTATACAATACATATCAACAAACCGTAAGTGCCTTTAAAATCTTTAAATATAGTCCAGCCAGACTAAACTAAAATAATATCGTAAGTACAATGTGCAGCTATCGGAAAACGAACATACCTAGTTTCACATGACCTGGATACCAGACGGAGTACTTATACTATTAATAAGAAAATGTTTGCGAATATTTGATAGGTATCAATACAAATAAAAGCTAATAACGTCTAGTCCATTCGACCTACTTACTCACTAATTGGCAACATTATTTTTAGTCAAGGCATGTCTCACTGTTTTATTTACTTTCAAAGCGAAATGCACATGTATTTCAAGACATAACCATTAAATTTCTTATATTTTGGTATGTATAAATGTGAAAACGGCCATTGACCGCTTTCGTGGCGTAGCGGTTGCGGATGTCAATTCCTGTACGGCATAGGAACAATAAAAGCATAAGCATAGCATAGCATCCGCCTTTTGTTCTACCATTTTTTGTAAGTTTTTTTTAAGGTGCGTTGTTATGTATTAGTTCGTGTTCAACTAAATATTATTGTATTGTATTGTATTGTAAAAGGATCGTAAGAAAAACAAAAGGCTGACGAATTAAATAAAAATCTACATACTTTTGTAGTCAACCGTCCTGTCCGTACACAACATGCAAGCTTAAATCAAAGTTACCATATATAAATTTTATTAATTTCTAAATTAGTTATATAAGATTTTATCAATTGCAATTGATTTTGCAATTAACTATTTCGAGTAATCGTAGAAAATATATGTCAATTGTACCTATTTATTACAATTCAATGAATAATAAATAACGTACTCTGAACCAATTTCATCGGTTACTAACTAAATATTTGATACTACTACTATTATTACTCGGTCATATTTTATATCGTAAAACTTTAGGTGTCTATGTAATGTTGCTATGCCATATTTCTTCTAAGACGCGGGCAATAAAACCAAACGATGATGTAAATTATTGTATTGAAAATTCTTACTAATATCGATAGATGGTATTCGTAAAATATTGGCAATAAAACGTGTACATTTTTTATGTGTATTTTTACTGATATGTACCTAATATATTTTTCAAATACTATTTTAGTACCGAAATCAAGGAAAGCCAATGCTGAATCAAGTGAGTTTTATCGAAGTTAAAATTTTCAAATGAGAATTGTACAAAAACACTTCTGTACTAATTTTTGTTACTCATGGTATAAATATCTTAAAGGTTAAAATTTCTACAAACTATATAGTGCAAATAGAGATTGTGTGCAAAAACATGGAGCTTTCACTTTCTAACAGACAGTGAGACGTAAATTATCCACAATTGCATATTGTAATATAATAATAACTATGTATAATAGATATTAACCTAGTGCCCGAGATCAAAACACTTTCAAAATTATTACTATATTATTGTAGATGGATTTCAAATTAATATAATTAGATGAGAGGACAGCTGATAAACTACATAATGAAAAAAAAACTTTGCAAATGTAGTCGTAAAAATAATCTGGAATGCGTAAGTGCTAATACTACGAAGTGATAACAGCTCCGGCACACGTATTCAGCAAAATATTTATCTTTAAGCTTAAAAATGGGAGTGTGAATGACGTAAAGTGTCAGCAGATACTAGCATTATCTTTAAGCACTTTGAACCAGAACAAAAGCATGTGCCGGAGTAGCCATAGTAGTGTAAACTTATCGTACGTTTCTCTGGAACTTTATCACTGATTTACTACCGTTTTGATGTGGAATTTATAGGTAGTTAAAAATATCATAAAGTATTGCCTAGTTGAATATGATAAGAATGATTCTATTAAATATTTGAAGAAAGTGAAAATTATGAAAACCTTTTGTCTTGAATAAATTAAAATCAAACACAACAAGAATAAAGTCCAGTCTGGCAAACACAGTCAAAACAAGTGCATAAATATACAGGTTGTTGTCAAAACAACGTGAAACATTGGGTGCGGTGAATATTAAACTACAGCAAAAAGACGAACCACCAGTATGTAAAATTACAATAAAAAATACATTGTCGAACCATTGCATATCTTAATTAGAAGTGTAATCATTCAACATTACAATTTTGAGTAATTTTGTGCTATAAATAATAATAATAAGCTCAGGTTTTGTAACATCAGCAACAGGCACCTGAATGAAGATGATCCTCTCTTCGGGAGATCTACGACCACGGCATTGTCATCACTAATAGACGCTGTTCGTCTCCTGTCCCGACCAGCAAGGAGTTGTATCGTTGTCCAAAAAGACCCCTCCGAAGCACTGGACTCGGTACGTTGCATTTTCTAAACTGTATGAGGTGCACGTAGCCACTCCCGCGGCCGAAGGTGCAATGACTGCCGCCGCCATTACGGACCGTGGAACCGCCCGGCGCCAACACCCCACGTGTTCACTCACACGCGAACATTAATCTATCGCCTGACACCTCCGCCGGTAATTCCCGCGTTTTCGATGAGCCCGTCGACACTTGATTGTCGGTTTTAATTGCCGTTAATTGTTCGGCTCCGAATTGCATTGGGGCAAAGCTTTTGATAGTTTAAGTAGTTAGTGGAACTTAATGGAAGAAAAACGGTTCATCATCGATACTTTAATTAGAGTGGCTGTGAACTTTTTTACAAAGTCAAACACATAGGTGTTGGCCCAATTTTACAACAAGTACCTTCTAATGGGTAAAAGTCAACTGTAAAGTTAATAGAATAGAATAGAATTTTTTTTTTTATATGGTAAATACTGCACTTGGATTTCGCACATGTTTTTTTTTATGTTACTGAATTATGTGACGAGCTACTCGTTCACCTGATGTTAAGTGACATAGCCACCCATAACAACAGTGTCACTAGAAACTCTAAAATATACCTAAAGCAGCCCGCAACTCTGCACTGCGCACATCATCCTGAGACATTAGCACAGTCTGGTAATAAGATTACTCGACTGTGAGATCAGATCATAAAGTCTTAATTGCCCTGTAATTTCACTAGCTAATATCCCTTCGAACTGGAACACAGTAGTGCTTGCGCACTACTGCTTGGCGGCAGAATAACTGGCAAAGCGGTGGTACCTACATAAACGAACTTTGCAGAAAAGTTCTACTACCTAGTAAATGATGTCTAGTCGCTGGTTTTAATTATAAGTAGGGTCTATCGGCTTAACCACGGAAGATTTAGAAGACAAGCCTTAAACAAGTGTTTTATTCTTTTTGTATTGTTAAACACGTGTTTGACATCTGTCTAAGCTTTGTTTATGTATTTGTGGTAACACGGTGTATGTTTCATATTTACCGAAGAAAGTAATACTATGTAGGAAGTACTTTCCAGTTATTGTAATGCCTGTCACTATACTTCTTTTGCAGTGTTTCGCGTGTAATTGACTAACGGTCTAAGCTGTATGAGCAGGTTAACCGCTAACCACTCGTCCACGGTGACCCGGATAGCACCAACGTCGCCACCCGCGACCGGGTCAGCCGGATGCCATGAAGGCGTCCTTCAGAGAACCTCCGAATAATTAGACTTTGAAGTTTTCTGCATGATTGCTCTAGTTTAAAAATCTGGGTGTTCCAGTTTTAAAATCAGGTCAACATTTATGAAAACTATTCATAAATCAATAGCATAACGAAAACTTTGTCTTATTGCATTAGTGTTTAGGTACCTATTTCTATCTTAATCATAAGTTAACATATGGAAAAGAGATAAAATAATAATAATAATAAAATAATAATAAACGCCCACGATCACATACAAAGCACAAATGCTTGTGCTGCCACGAGAATCAAACCCGCCTCCTCCGAGTTATGAGCCGACCTTAAAAGGAAAAGGACATAAAAGAAGATAAAAACTGCACTTGACCTGTGTAAACCTGTGAAAAGAGACGACGCGAATAAATTACCATAAGTATAGTGTATAGTGTAAAAGTGCACGGTGATAGAAAAGGCATGGTACAGTATGGTATGGTGTGACTATCATGCACTGAATTTCAAACTATATTTATCTAGTATCTATGTACTATCAATAAAAAACAACCGACCGACACGTGATGTTTATGGAGATTGGCGCTATTTCATGCAGTAGGAAAAATAATATGGTTTCCGAATATGGGTGTCATTTCATATCGTTTTCTATTCGAAATAAAGATGTTATTGTGACAATAACTACGCGCAGTCACGTGAATACGTGCTCGGGTTGTTTACATTAGATTGTTCCGACAATACGCTTAATTTTGTCAAAACAATTTTATTAACTACTCAAGATTGAAGATAGTGACGTCAAAGTATCAAATTGGCGATGAGGTTGGTTGTGATAAAGCTATTCTAATAGGCCTTTCAAACCTAAAACTGTTATAGTTGAAAACATTTGTTATCTAGCACGTGTCTTATATTATGTGATAAAAGCATACTACATCACAAAAACAATGTTTACATTACAGTCGAACTATATTTATTTCGTTTTCTAATCTAATGCGAGTTAATTTCTTTATTTAGAGAATTTATAGCATAAGATGATACCCTTTGTCTTTTTTAGCTGTCTTGTCGGTGGTCTTTTTTAGCTGTCTTTTAGTTGGTAGTAGCCCTGCCTTTTGAATTGTGGGTTGTGGGTTCGATTCCCACGCAGGAGACAAACATTTGTGTGATGAACATCGACGTTTGTTCTGTGTATGGGTGTTATATTGTAGTCTATGTATGTATTTACAAAAAACAAAAAGTATATTAGTATTGTATCAGTTAACTGGTTCCCATAGAAGCTTTGCTTGGTTTGGGCTAGATGGCGTTATGTGAAATGTTCACAAACATTAATTATTGATTTATTTATAATCGTGATGTTCAATCATCATCAATTATCAAATAATAATGATAACTGAACGTCATAGGGCTGAATGTGACTCTTGCAGTAAAACTGATAGGTGAAAAAAATGATAGATGTGGTCAGCGAATAATGTTTCTGAAAATGACTTCTAGTGTCCTAATCTATTTATAAAGGTTTACACATCGTTTTTAATTAACTTCAAGAAAGGAGAAGGTTTAATAATTGAGAAAATTTAGAAGTTAAACAAAATACAGGCAAATTATTCGGCTGTATTTGTTTTATGTTTATTACCTTAGAATTTTCAACTGGGTGAGCCGATTTTGACGATTTAATTTTTTATTTGAAAGCTGGTGCTTCCCGTGCGGTTTCATTTCAATGTTTTCATTTGAGTCAGTTTTTTACGCTTTGCGTTTTTTAAATGACTTATTGTTCTACGCTTTTTGAAATTTTTCTGATAATGAGTGCAAGATCAAGATAAACTTACGCATATTGTATTATTTTCGCTTGCCACCACCGTGGAAGGTCGGCTGGCAACTGAAACCGCTTCATCTTCTTACGACCCATCTCACCGATCTCTCCGACTTCATCTTCGCCCTCCACCTGAAGGGCCATGAAGATATTATATACCTACGTAACTGCTTAGGTAGTAATGTTTGTAAATATGCAGAAAGACAAATTTGCAGTACCATTGGTATCAGTACAGTATGTACCTACGCAGGTTTACGCTTTAATAAATAAATGATCTATAAATTTTAATAAAGAAATGATACTTATATACTATCACTTTATCCTAACAGTAAACTGAAAAAAAAATTACCAGTGTTTCGGTAATTTTATTTATAACCAAAATTTGGCAAGGTCCAACTACAGTTAAGTTGATTTGACAAAACTGGTTTAATTTACAAGCCAACGATTTTACAGGAGATACAACTGCTTTTGGCTTATTAATCAAGTTTTTAGTCCCTTTTTAAATTTACAAGTAGACGAAAGTTTAGTTACATATAACGAAGTTTTTTTTTCAGTGTAGATAAACTATGCCAGACAGCCATATCAAGGTGTTCATAAAACCCTGGAGCCCAGGCACTTGTTTTGTAAAGCAGAAAATCTATTACCTGGATCTTGACCCTTTTGTCTTTATCATCTGTCTTCGGCCCACCATTGTCGTCTGCAGCAGCAGCATCATCACTCATTTTTGGTTTTAAAGATTAATGTTTATACACAATAATTTTGAATTTATTAATTAGTAACGTTTAGTTAATTGTTAATTTAGCTACATTACAAAAAATTTGTCTGTGGGAACATAAAATTTGGTAGGCCGCGATATGATAGGTTAAAATTTTGAAGTAATAATGGACTATGACGATTAATGTCATGTGGTGACAAGTGTCATTTTTTTATGTACCTAAGTTAAGGATTAACCTTCTTGTATGTATTTCAAGTATAAACTAGTATACTCTTTAAAAAATCTCCATGTTCTATATATAATAAAAAAAACCGCCAGCTTTTACGAATATTTCAAAACTAACGCACTATTTTCCCTGGGTCTATTCGTAGACGTTGAGAGTATACCTACATAATAATTTTGTATAAATAGTAATAATAATAATATTAATAATAGTATTGTCAGGAGGTTCCTCAGTCTGCAGCCCTAACCACCGGTAGCTTGGGCCTTGCCCCGCTGCTGGCGGCACACTAGGTTTAGGTTTTTTATTGTATTTTTTAATGTTACTTTTATAGAAATATTGTAAAAAACTTAAATTTAAGATTGTAAATAAATAAATAAATGAATAATAATAATATAATACTGAAAGAGAAGAACTAAAGACCGTGCTCAGTGGCGTGCCTTGGGGACAGTTCTGATGATACTTTTTTACCAAGAGAGAAGAAATAGTGAATAAAACAAATTATTTACTCATCAACACTGTACAGTTTAATAATAATAATATTAGTCCAAGTCCCGGGTATTCTACGAATATTTATCGTTAGTGCAATGATAATCTTTTTACCAAGAGAGAAGAAACAGTGAATAAACCAAATTATTTACTCATCAATCAGTTCAACAATAATAATATAAGTGGAATTAGCAGTCCAAATCACGGGTATTACTACGAATATTTATCGATAGTGCAAAGTTTAATATCGTTGTTTTGCTCTGCGCCGGAGACCCAACGTTGCCGAATGTGTGCTTCTGATGGTCCCCAATCTGCATTCGGTTGGCAACAGTCACGGATTCTCTGAAAACATTTAATTATAAGTAACAACATTTTAATCACGTTCTGTATATTTAAATTTGATCAGTTTCATGAAACCGTGGCTGGTAAGTAATTAAAATTAAAGTTACCTAACAATTACACAGAAAATTTCTTCACCAAAGATATAAACAGACCTATTAGGTGGAATAGAATTATTACAAGTTATTTAGTAATTGTACAGTCACTAGTATACAATTCAAGCACTGTATGGTCACCAGTGCTTGAATTGTATACTAGCGAAAAGGAATAGATGGAGTAGACATTTTAAAATGCATGACAGATGATACACATGTCATATGGCAAAATCAGAAAAATTTAGAGTTATAGTATTACCTCTTTTAGAGATCCTTTAGCTTGGAATAAAAGTTTTGCTGCATACAAAGGAATGCATACAACTGAAATCAACGCGATGAACCATCCAATGCCCGTGGCTTCTTTGATCGAATACACTGCTATAACCTACAACAATGATGATTTTATTTTCTAAATACTACAATGATTTAATAACTAATACTAAAAACTACATACTACTACTATTACTACAAAAAAAAAAATTGGACTATATACTGGCCGCGATGACCTATAGATAGTCCAAATGCTCCAGCCCACTACCAGTAGGTAGCGTACCCAACATGCTGGCAGCATTGCCCCGTTGAAATGCAATGCTTATTCGTTGTGCCAAATAAGTGCCAGTATTTTGGTCAATGATTAATCATAAAAAGTGATGGAAGGTAAAGGAAAATTATTTAAATCAAAGTTATTTTAATGGAAGAGCAAGCAACTTAGTGTTTTGTGGGAACAATCACACAGGGCTATTGGAAACATGCTAATAACCTCTTATGACAATTTCTGCATATCATATAGCTATCTTTACCGTCAATATTACAGGTATGATATACCGCCAGAGAATAAGCCACGTCTTGCCCAGCGGTTGGCCAGTCATAAACAGGACATCGCTGCTGATCTTATCAGTACCATACGTGTAGACTGCAGCCACAATCTCTAGGAGACATACTACGGGAACAACCACTATGGCCACGTGTGCGTCTAGAAGACCTACGATATGAAGACCACCCTGGAAATAAAAGTGAAAACTTTCTTGATTCACGATCTAAAGAACTACAGTCATAATCATGCATTTCACCTGCAACTGAGCAAGCTGGTTAGTACCTAGTCTTATGCGCTTTTTGAACGGGTTGATGCTGTTGATGGTCTATAATAACCATTACAGCGTCAGTCATTAAAAGCGGGAGGCACCTAGCTGAAGGGAGAAGACTACGTCTACTGGAAGAGTGCATAAACCCTATGGAAAGTTTCAACCTTTCTGTTTCGGTGGATACGTGTCCGTGTATGGCTTTTGCGTTGGTATCCTAATATACGGTGCCAGAAAGCTTATACTGCTCTGATGATCCTAGCGCAGCTGATACTATGGCTACGACATAAGATCGATGGTACAGTCTACTCAAGACGTAGACGGTGATGACGCGCGTCGGAAAGAAAGTCAAAGCATATTAAAGTGTATTTTAGAGTACCTATAAGTACACACTATAGTAATTGTTAAACAGCATTTCTAATGACAATACTGTGGTGGTGTCATGCTCATGCTTTTTTAACTTACCCCTCGCATATTACTCGGTTATTCCGCGGAATTAAAGACTCATATAGTTCTCAAGAGAGAGGCAATTATTTTGTTATTCAAGTAGGTTCAGTTGTTTTCACTAATGATAACTCTTTAAGTAGGTTAGGTAAAGTGGCGTATTTAAACTAAGCAAGTCGTAAAACAAAAGCACTTGGCAACTTTTTCAATCAGGCAAAAGAGGCAATTTGCGAACAAATCCAATTCAATTATCTGAGGAGACAGGGCGCGGGTTATCGCGCCATTTGTGCTAAACCAGTTCTTTACAGTCATGCATACACACAAGTTTCAAGAGTCACGCGAACCAAGTCCTATCGCAGTTTACTTTGTTGCCAATCTAGGCAGTGTAACCCTATCTTTATGGCAATTGATGCCTGCTACTCAATTTGCTAAAGCTACTACCTACTTTTAGTTCTTCCAACTTCATTTAGTGCTATAAAAGAGAGAAACGCCTATTAGAAAACTTTTATTTGGATATGTTTCTACTAAGTTTTAGGATGGTAAGGTTATTATAATTTTCCGCCCTAAAACAAAACGAAATGAACATGAATTTAGAATTTAAGTACGAATCAAACTACTCTTCCCCCCCAAACTTTCAGTTTTTCTTTAGAGTTTGTTTTACGCTTACAAACTTTTTAATTATGTAGATATGTTTACATACAGTCAAGTTACATGTGCATAGTAAATGCATAATTATTGCATGGTGATGAGAAAGAAACGAAATAGAAAATAAATACCAACCTCTGTATTGCAAATGATCGAAAGGGCGAAGAGGGCCAGACACGTGAAGAGTGTGACCATTCGTTTTCGAACCCGTAACGTCGGAAACTCGTCTAAAAATCCCGCAATCACACCTTCGATGGTGACAAACTAGAAATTAATAAAAAATTTAAGTAGTTAATTCATCTGTCTAATTACATGCTTATCTTTGTATTAAATTTAAAGCAAGTATTTTGATAATAAATCTATCTGGATTCATTTAGGATTAAAATGTATGGCACATCTGTAAATAATTTACCAGCCGAAGAGTATGATCCATAGCGGACGCGCACTGGTTGTAATAAGCTAATTTTGACTCAATGGCAGAATGTGACGATAACAGTAGGTAATAAAAGGCTTGATAAATGGCAAGACTAAAGATACGTATATACATATAATATGAGTACATACATTGACGGCCTCTGTGGTGTAGTGGTTGAGCAGGTCTGCTCATAACCCGGAGGCGGTGGGTTCGATTCCCGCGACAGGACAAGTATTTGTGCACAGAAAAAAGCCCAAATACTTGTTCTGTGTCTGAGTGTTGTAGGAGCATGGTCCTCGTAGTTCTTGGGTCCCTAGATACAGGGAATCCTAGTTAGAGTCTAGGATCTATGTATGTGATCATTGGTCGTATATATGTTATTATTATTATATTATATTATGTTGTATGTATTATACATAGAGTACATAAAACCCCCATAAAATTAAGTTTCAACCAACCATAGTATCAATTCCTAAGAAAAACAGCATGACAAAGAAGGTGACGGCCCAGAAGTTAGGTGCTGGCATCATGGCCACAGCTGCTGGGTAGGTAACGAAGGCCAGCCCCGGGCCAGCCGTGGCGACCTGCCCCACCGGTACGCCGGCGCGGTCTGCTGCAAACCCTAGTACGGAGAAGACTACGAAGCCTGCCCAGATACTTGTGCCGCTGTTTACTAAGGGAATTATTATTGAAGACCTGTAATGGTAAGGAAAGCTGGATGGTTGTCATGTAATCAAAGCCAAGTGTTTTTATATGCGTGCTACTTGTATAAGTAGTAAAAGTTGACCAGGGGTTTTTAACCAGGGGCGAAAAAGATTGCGTCACCGCATTGTATTACTTTCGAAAACTTGTGTTAGTTTCAGTGTTAGTGCATAAAATTGGTGGCATTCTATTTGTTAAGTGCTGGATTACAGGCGTGAGTGTGGGAAAATGGTATAATGATGGTGAAACGTTTCTTTTCGTGTTGTTTCCAAAACTCCATAGAAGCTTCAAGTAAAGTTGCCACCACTTTACTAGGAGTATGACTTTGACTAGACTGTGACTTGACTATGACTTGACTTGATGACTTCGATTGTGAATTGACACATGTTTTCGTGAAATATCATTAACTTGATAAATTATCAATTACTTGACACTGGCTAAATACACAAAAGTGTGGAGCCAAAACATTAAAAAAAAAAGGTTGACCAAGGCTGGCACGATTCTAAGAAGATATTACTAACCGTAAATTGTTGTAGTGAAATTTGTTGAAACTTGCCATGCACACCAGACCTCCCCAACCTGGTCCTAAAGAATAAAAAAGCTGAGTAGCGGCATCAGCCCAAACCTTTAAAAATGAAACAAAAGGTAAAGATCAGACTCTCAATAAATGAAATTAGGTCATGAGAACATTCTATTGTGTTTACTCACTTTAGGTTTCGCCAACTGTCCCCAATCAGGCAGGATGTAGAATAAAATCCCTTTCCAAGCGCCAGGCAACGTCACTCCACGTATAAATAAAATACACAGCACCACATACGGGAACGATACAGTAAAATATACGATCTGTAAATTGAAAATAAAATACAGTACACATACACGAGAAAAGAATTTCCGATGTGATTGACATAAAGGCAACTCGCCAAAAGGCTGAGAGATGCCGAATCGGTAAACATATTTGGATACTCACCTTTCCCACGCTCTTGACACCGTTACAGATGCAGAAGTAGACAATAATCCAACATATAACATTAGCCCAGAATACCGGCCACACTATGCTTCCGATTTCATAGTAGCTCGGGGACATTCGCAAGAGGCGTATACTGAAAATGGGATTTTCACGGCGTATAACATTTTTTACAACTTTGGTAAGGTGATTTTATTTATTTATTTGGTTCACCAACAGTTGATACACAGTTTCTATAACAATAATAAAGCTTAAAAATATTATCTACATGCACAACCAATTATAGGCAAACACAGCATGCACAATTTTGAGATTTAAAAAGTATTACCTATAATAAGTATAAACTATCTTATTAATTATATACTTGTACAATATCAAGCAAAAAAATATTATTGAATATTTATTAAACATGTTTAAATTATAAAGATCTTAGTTAGGTAAGTACTCACTAGCTAAATAATTTTAACCTCACCTATTCATTATCGATTCTCATTAGGTCTTAACTAAAGGGGACTTAATTAAAAGTTACTTACTGAAAAAACTCATCTTCGGGAGTAGTAATAGATCCATTCGAAACGAAATAGCTTGAGTTTCCCGTCAGCTGAAAAAAGATCACATTTTCCTCATTCAGAAAAGTGCACAGTGCAGTGTCCTGAGGCCAGATTTAGTTTTACCTACCTCAGTGCATCTGTCCGTGTTCCAGGAATTTCCACAACTTTGCCAGGGCAACGGTGAGTACATCGAGTGGTAAATATAGAGAACTGGATACGACATGATAGAAGAGAAGTATATTATTGCTATAACGTTTAGAATAATGGCCGCGTAACCTGCCCCTGGAGATAAAAAACAACATAACTAAAATTAAACTTTGTAAATTAACACAATAAAATCATTAATGAAGTCTTTGTATTTATTGTACTAGTATTATTTTGATGTAGTGGCTACGGCCGTAATAAATAATAATAATAATAGTCTATACATATAAAATATAGTCGTGTTAGTTACACCACTGATAATTCAAGAATAGTTTAACCAAATTACATGATTTTTGTGTTTTTGTATTTATCTTTGTCAGGAATAGGATAATAAGTAATAAAATTGATGTCAATCGATTAAAAAAAACATTAAAATCCTAACCATGTACCTATGATTACCTGACATGTAGGTAATCATAGCCATGTACATTCGTCACTGTTAGGCGGAACAAAATGATTCGGGTAAGCTGGTAAATAAATAAAAATAGATTACCTTTGAAAAGAGGGTTTATGTTGAACACAGAGATGCATCCTGCGCTCGCAAATTGGCCCAACGTTGTCTCTAAATAGACGAGTGGTATGCCACATATAAATAGTGTCAGAAAGTACGGAATGAGGAATGCGCCTGAAAACAAAAGCATGTCGTGCTTATTATGAATGTGCGTGTTACGAGTTTTTTGAACCCAGAAGCATTTGTTTACAATGTCAATTGAGGTTAAACAGACAAACATTTAAAGAGAATTGATTAACAAAAAACAGAGTAAAATATTCACCTCCTCCATTACGGTAGCAAAGGTAAGGAAACCTCCAAATATTTCCGATTCCCACTGCATATCCAAGACATGAGAGTAAATATTCGAGCTGGCTGCCCCACCGCTCCTGCGTTGCGCCAGCCATTTACAATCACCGACTATGACCCCTGCGGATCTTGAACTGGATTTTATTGAGGAAATGACCGGTTAAGCTGATATATCTGAAGGAGCAATGGTATCACGATGTCCTAATATTGACGTGCACAAACGAAAAATATCATGAATATAAAATTGTAAACTTGAGGCCCATGTAACCATACTTGTGTATTTTGCCAATATAAATATTACATACATAGTGGGGAAGGCCTATGTCCAGCAGTGGACGTCTTCAGGCTGTTGATGATGATGATGACATATATCCTGATCCCTAACCCGGATTTCTTGTATCTAGGCGAGGACTATGGTCCCACAACAACCAGGCGCAGAGCAAGTGTTTGCGGTTTGTTTTTCCTGTGCACAAGTACTTCTCTTGTCAACCTGCCGACCTGCTTAACCACCACACCATAGAGGCTGTTAATGACAATTACTTATTATTATTCATACATTAATACTGCTGTCAATTCTTTGGCGGTACTATACTGATAAAAAAGAAGAATACTGAGACACCACATCTGCAGTATTTTTTATGTTAAGTACATAATAAAATGCAACTTAGCTAAGCAAAACTTTCCTCGGGTTAGTTAATCTTGATTCATCTTGGCACACCAAATACTAAGCGCTCATAGATTGCCTGTTAATCATTGGCTGTCTTTAACTAATGACCGTACAGTATTTGGTGTGTTGACTTGAAAAGAGTTTGATAAAAGTACGAGAAACCAAGGCTAGTGAAATAAGTACGAACTTATAAGCTGTTAAAATTAAGCGTGTAAGTTAATAATTTTTTTATCGTTTAGATGTTTTCTTACAAGGTACCATATTTACAAAAATGATACAATTTTTAATAAGGTTTTTCTTTTACCGAGGCTCTATCATCAGACCTCACCTGATAATCTTACAAAAAGAAATTAATGTGATGTAATGATAATAAAAAATACTAACCTTTTATTAGGTGAATTAAAATATCGGTGAAGAACTAACACACTAAAACTGATTAAAAGATTATTTTATTTTCATATTGATAATTCAATAACGCAAAGCGTCTATTCCGAAACCGAAATGACATGTCAGGTTATCCGGCGGCAGCTGACGTGAATCCATGACTGACTCTCCCGTCTTGGTCTTAGTAGCCTTCACTGGAGCTTGGGTATATTGAAGAACCTGGATGGAATATGTGCATTATTACTATATTTTTACAGTTCACAATAGCAGATTAGCAATGAGCAGGGTTCCATACGTAGGTATTAAGGAAGCAAGTGCAAAAGGACGTTGATTAACCGCATCCAAAACTGAGGCTCACTAGGGCTCTAATGACTTCAACTAACTGACAACAATGGAGATGGTCAAATGCGATGAACAGGTAATTGACTGAAATATAAAATGATAGTAGAAATAATAATACCGGTAATATGACAATCACAAGACTGGTCGAAATTCTGGTATCCTTAACATTTACAGGGGGTTTGGGTAATTTTGTTTGAAAGTTTTTTATTTAAGCAGTTTTCGACTTTTACTATTTTTGCTCTAAGTAATATCGAAGCCAAGATACTACTAGAAGATATACTGAAGATATGTAATATGATGTTTTGTGTTGTGACATGGATTTTATTAGAATATGATCTATGTATATTATTGTTTGTAGGTCAGTGTTCTGTATATTAGGCGCCCACTTAGATGACTATGATTAATTCGTAATCAAACATCAATTAATAGCACGTAACAAGCTAGTTTTGTTTTAAGTATACTATCAGTTACAATACTACAGTTTAAACGTAATTTATAGTTACAATAGGAGCATAGTTCCATTAGGGAAGCGTGCAAATTGGACTGCATCGTCGCTTACCATCAGACGAGATGGTGGTCAAACGTAAGCCTAATAAAACAAGGTAAATAATATGCAAAAAATAACGTTAGGGTTTTGTAACGAGTAATTCGTAATAAAAATATAATTGATTGATACAAGCTATTTATTTCTGTGTCTGGGTGTTATATTGTATTCTATGTATGTATTTACAAACAAAAAGTATCTAAGTATTGTATCAGTTATCTGGTTCCCATAGTACAAGCTTTGCTTAGTTTGGGGCTAGATGGCGTTGTGTGAGATGTCCACACATATTATATTATATTATATTTAAATGACGTTTGATATGTACTTTTGTAATTACAATTTTTTTGCCTTATCTTAACATTGTTGCTTAAATCCTAACCTTCACTGTCGATTTCTTCATATGCTTCTCACATTAGATCTTGTCTCACAAAGCGCATAGTCTTTTCAAAAGTTTTTCTCGACATTTTGAAAATGATTGACAATCTTTCATTCGATTCACCAGTGTGCAGTTTTGTAAGCACTGTAGCAAGAGCTTGACCAGCTTTTTTCTTATATCGCTCTGTAATCTTTGGCGTGCTTTGGAGGATATCGCTAAATTGAGATTTTGACAAACCTATGTAGTATTTGAAAATGTCGTCAGGAATCGTAGATATTCTATCAAAGTCTAAAAAAAGATTTTTCATTCTCAGGATATCCATCATATCTTTGAGGTACCTTGGAGTAAATTCAGTGAAAATTCGGCGAGTTCTTGTCGTTATGTTATGCCAGTCTGCTTCTGACAAATGATTTTCACAGACGCGAGCGCCGCGTGGTATATAAAAACATTTTTCTTGAAGAACTGATTTTCTTATTTGGACATGAATTCTTGTCAGATTTCTGCTGGAGCATTCTGCAAAAATGCACACATGTGTATTATAAGGAGCCCGCGAATAATCAGGTAGAGGTATCATTTGCACTCTGTTAGCTTGGGTTGCTTGATCTCGAACATTAATAACATTTTCTTGTACTGGAAGTAAAGGTTCATCTTTTGGTTCTAGTACTTCAGGTGATTCTTGTACGATTACGTTAGGTTGTCCTGCAACCATATGTGCATTATATTTATTGTAGCGCTGGGCACGAAGAAAACACGCTCGGCAAATTCTATCTTCTGCACAAAACTGAAAATAGTAATAGGTACTTAAATCTTTATAAAAAACTAGTATGAAAAAAGAATCTAGCTGCACACTAAGCAATAAGTGAAGTAACAGTATTGAATATTAGCATTTGATGTGTTATAATAATATCTTAGATTAAAATAATATACCTACTAGATGATTAGGTATCGGGAAATCTGACGACAACCGCGTCATAGCGTGTGTCTGGCGGTTGGTGCTACATAATTATTGTTAAATACTGGTCGGGTGGGGTAGAATCCATGCGGTTGAAGTGTGTGTACGCGTGTTGGAGGATTTTTATGCGGTATGGTATTATTATTACATTTTGTCGGTGTCAGCAGCGGTGGAACGTCTGGTAAAGTCTTAAGATTTCCCTAGTCTCTCGGCTACTTGGTTATATAAATAATAAATATCAGGCATAGTAAACAATAATAATCAACAGAACTATCAGGATTTATTTGGTTACTTGATCACCAGTAAAATAAAAACTCACCTGTCGTATATTGACAATTTCAGCAAAGTAAGCCATTAAAAATGTATGGCTTTCCATAAAGTCTCCTGTCAAACCAATTGACCTTCGACGGTTGCTTCCGATACGCTTCAAACTTCGTTGGCAGCATATACAAGGTCTAAGGTTCAGTACCTCCATAATGTAGCTTTAACAGTTTATATGACTTGATTAATCGGAATTCTTTTTGACACGGCCAGTTAGTTCATATAATAGCAATCACAAAGTCCAAAGAGGAAGCCAGCTCACTTAGTAAATTATATCACTGCATCTGATTCACACGCAAACAATACGAATGTCAGGCGGAGAGCGAGTGAGTGAGGTTACTTTACTGAAGATACTGAGGAACTCATAGGTAATAACACAATGTTAGCAGAAACAATACAATAGGTCGAAACCGGTCGCTTCGGTTTACCGACTTTAGCGCAGGTATATGAATCCGGCGATATGATTGGTTGAAGGAACCCAGATAGGCTTCGGAGGCTTAGAACTGGTGTATTATCTGAATAAAATTGAGCGTTATCAAAAGTTATTGCATACGATTTTTTTTCGGTCACATGAACATGTGTTTCAGTTTCGTTCTAATTTCAAGCGGCTCTCAATACGTTTGTATTGAGAGCAAGCCCAGTGTTTGTTTAATCCGGTACTGGTACCGGTAAATATTGAGATTCTTACGGATAAGTCTCCATCGCCCCAATGTATAGCATCATTCGTGCCCAAAGAGTCGTCCCAGTGGAAATGCTGCGAGGGCTGGCTCCAGTCTGGAGGCTTCAGGGCGCATTTTATGGTGGCCAGTACGATGTGCTGTTCAACTAATGGCTTTAGGGCAAGTGTGCTTTTTTTATCCGATTTACCGGTTTTGCCTATTGGAGTCTGAAATTAATGCGTTTTTCAAATAAAGAAAACGAAAACAAATTAATTACGTGCCTATATTTTAGGGAATCTCCTGGATTGTCCCTACAATCTCAGAAGATTACATAGGTTGTTGTGTTGGTTACGTGCTGAGGCTCGCTAAAGCCACCACGGCTTTCGTTAGTAACTGGCTCCCAGAAGAAAGATATCGAATATGTCCGAAACCTGGTCAGAGTAATTTCGACTTTTTAGTTGACGTGAGTTTAGCCGTTATTAATTTTACAAAATGTGTCATACTCACGGTAGACTCCAAACTAAAAAAGGTGTGTCTTAAATTATTTTGTATTTGTATAAGCATGATTTAAGTACTCACTAGTGAATAGATGAGCCGTAATGTTATAACGGTTCGGAAAGTATCTCTCAGTGCCACAAGATCAGGGCAGAAGATCCTCACAGCTGGTTCATTGAAGTTCATGATTTTGTTCCACGAGACGCGGTTGCTTTCGAATGTTGTGAAGTTGCAGATCTCGCGAGAATTCTTGGTTGTAAGGAGTTTGTATACTTCGGATTCATGGGCTGAAGCCTCGTCTAGAACATTCATTAGTAAGCAAAAAATATGATATTGAAAAGATGTCAGATTAGTTAGAAAATTACTACTAATATAGGTATAGTCAAATTAATTAATACGAAAATATATGTGGGTACGTTAAGCAGTTAATATACATAAAACCTAAAAGTTGTAGTAATATTATGAGTTGTGTAACAACGTTAAACTGCTCAAATAATAATAATAACGCCCAACGATCACTATACATAGATCCTGAAAACCTAACTAAGATTCCCTTGTCTAGGGACCCAGGAAATACGAAGACCATGGTCCCAGAAAACTTAGACACAGAACAAGTATATGATGCCGCTTTGTTTTTCTGTGCACTAATATTTTTCCTACCGCGCCGGTTAATCGAACCCGCCGCATCCGGGATATGAGCTGACATTTTTTTGTTGTTTTTTTTTGGTGGAAACGATGAGCCCTCCTGCTCAACCACCACACCACCACATTGTCATTGTTGCCCATAATTTTTCACCGGGAGATCAGCTAGGCAATCATAGGTCTTGATTGCAACCATAGAAACAGAAACTTGTATGGATTTGACAGGACAAAACAGATATGGATTATAATACATAGTTTATGTGAATATTTACTGTGGATTTTTTTTACATAATATATAGCATTGTTATTATTTTTGACACGTTCAGGGATCTTTTTATAAAACTTAATACCAATAAATAATAATTATAATGATAATGATAATTTGTGGTGTTTTTTTTTTTTATGTTATTGAATGATGTGACGAGCTAGTCGTTCACCTGATGTTAAGTGACACGGCCGCCCATAACAGAACAGTCACTCGGAACTCCAACATGTAAAGTTTCGTGTGACCGCTGCACTGCGCACATCATCCTGAGACATCAGCACAGTCTGGTAAGATTACTCGACTGTGAGATCAGATCATAAAGTCTCATTTGCCCAGTAATTTCACTAGCTACATTGCCCTTCAAAACGGAACACAGTAGTGCTTGCACCCTACTGCTTGACGGCAGAATAACTGGCAAAGCGGTGGTACCTACCTAGACGAACTTTGCAAAAAAGTCCTACCACCTAGTAAGGATCTTTTTATAAAACTTAATACCAATAAATAATAATTATAATGATAATGATAATTTGTGGTGATTATTGATAATACTCACCCTCGATGGTCGTTTGGCTATTAACAAAAGTTGATGGCTGAATGACTACGATCGATTCGTCGTCCTCAGGGGGCGGTAACATTTCTACTAGGGACTCGTTGTTATGGAACATTAGAAATTGCCTTCTTTTCGAGTCTAGCAACGGAATTTCGAGCTCTACGTGAAATGTTGTTACGGCTCCCTGGAAATGGTTTTGTCGTAATTTTAATCAGTATATTTAATATTTATTTAGTATTGTATACGTATATTGTAAGCTGTTTGTGTCTTATTAAGGCAAAACAGTTTACAATAAAATTAATCTATTAAGTAGTTAAATATGTACTTGACTCATACAAAAGCTAACATTTTAATATATTGTATTGTAAAGTATTAGATGACCAGGTTAATTAATAGTTTGCCTTCTCTGACTCTTTCCCATCCTTAAGTTCTCACCGTTTTACTTCTTCCTTTTCCCTTTTACAAACATAATATTTGTTAATAATGAATCGCGTCGGTTCGTCCATCTGGCGGTGGTAACTCCTTTTTGGGTAAACTGATTTTGATAAAACAAGTAAATCCTGCTCAGAACTCCAAAAAAATACTTAACAGGAAATGGCATTAAAATCCAAAACACTGACAAAGAAACTTTAAACAACAATCACATTTTTGTGAAGTAAAGATCTAGATTACGAAATTGCAAGCTCTACAATTGTGAACTCTATGTAGGGCGACTCTACGCTCTACCATTCTTCGGCAACAACCACAGCTTATTTTGTATTGTTTGTTACGTTAAAATTAAAAAACTTCTAAAAATTTAAGCAACCTTCTATGTTATGAAATTTCAAAATTACCTTCTCTGGTTTTGGAGGTGGAACCGCAGACATAACCCGGTATATTATAAAGTTAAAGTAGCCCGAGCGCAAGTCATCTGGGTGGGGCTCAACAGGTTCTAATAACCTATCCGTGCTAAGAATTTCGCGGGAATCGAGCCATTCAAGGCGTTTCAATCTCATTAATGTTACTCGAGAATATCCCATGCAAACCTTTGAAATATAAAACAATGTTACAAGTACCCATAGATTTTTTTAGTAAAATTGACATACTTGTTAACAGAGCCATCTATCGGCAATCAGCTGTACTGAAGCAAACGTACCGAGCAAGGGTTTCCCGCCAGGGTGAGTGATGTGAGGTTTGGCAGTTTGGCTAGACCAACAAGTGCCAGCTCCAAATCATAGATATCGTTATCGGACAGATCAAGAACAGTCAAAAAGTGTGGAAACCGCGACATCCCATCTACACTTGCTGAAAAAAATATGTGGTAGGTTCCAAGTGAAAATCATTTATTCAGTTCTGAAGACCTTATTTGAGTAGTTTCAAAATAGTTTACCATCGTCCAACATGTTTCTAGCCAGACCCAAATAAAGTAGCTCAGGCGGTAACTGATCAGCAAATGTTACCACACACTTTATGCAGTTTGCCTGAAGCTCGATGCTCCTCACACTTGACGGTAAAAAACGCGCCTCGATTTCGCTAATAAAATTTCCGCATAGACTTAAGCTGACCAGCTTTTTAAACTCTAGTAGACCACTGTCTAATTTAGTCATCTAAAATAATTGTCAATTTAACGTAATGATACTTCACATTATTATACATAATAGGTACAGTACTTTTATATACCCTCTCAAGTCACCTCAGAAAGTTTTAGTTTGTAAACTATCGTGAGTATGACACATTTTGTAAGATAAATAACGGCTAAACTCACGTCAATTTAAATGCCGCCGTGGCTTGCGTTAGTAACTGCCTCCCAGGAGAAGGACATCGAATATGCCCGAAACCTGGTCGGAGTAATTACGACTTTTTAACTGACGTGATTTTAGCCGTTATTTATCTTACAAAACACCACAGAAACATTAGATGACATTAGTTAAAAATTCGCACTATTTTCATTTTGTGCAGCAATTCATTGACATTAATTACATAATGAAATTATAATAAAATAAACATGCGTTTAATTTTATTTTCAAGCTAAAAGGAAGCAAAAACTACTTTTTACTAGGTGGTAGGACTTTACTGCAAAGTTCGTCTAGGTAGGTACCACCGCTTTGCCAGTTATTCTGCCGCCAAGCAGTAGTGCGCAAGCACTGCTGTGTTCCGGTTTGAAGGGCACTGTAGCTAGTGAAATTACTGGGCAAATGAGACTTTATGATCTGATCTCACAGTTTAGTAATCTTATTACTAGAGTGTGCTGATGTCTCAGGATGACGTTCGCAGTGCAGTGTCACGTGAGACTCTATTCCGAGTTCCGAGTGCCACTGCAGCTGATATGGGCAGCCGTGTCATTTAACATCAGGTGAACGGCTAGCTCGCCACGTCATTCCTTAACATAAAAAAAAACCTAAAGCAAATTTTCTGTCTGTCGCTCTTTGGCGGTAGAACATTTCTATTCTACATTCTAGTTTTATTTATTTTATATTTTAGCAACAAGCATCATATTATTATACTCAATGCTACATAAATTATTTATTGTCTGTAGGTTTATCATAATAGCAATTTAGTATTGTTTGTATTTATTGTAAACTAGTGAATAGCGATAGGTGCATAATGATTTACCTCACAATCATTGAGTCTCAGAGTATTGACCATTTTAAGATCATTCCTCAAAACCGCTTTATCGCCAAGTGCAACGGCTTTTTTTATCATCTTCACCATATCATTGGTAATGTTATTATCATTAAGGAAGCAAGTCTTCTTTTCTTCATTCGCAAACTTTTCAATGTCCCATAATTTCATTGGCAGAATGATTTGCCATTGTTGTTCAAGAGTGAAACCTGAGTCCTCGCTTAAAATGCCTCCGAAGATACTGTTGTCAATTTTGTGTTTTATTGCTTCTGTAAATGATATAGCTGCTTTTTTCTTGTTGCATTGTTTTTGATGGTTTCGTGCAGCCAGTTGTATGAGAGTCCAATCAATTCCGGTTAGCAAACGTTCTCGAAAACCTACGGGTAAATCCACAGACTAAGTCCAATAGGGCGAAAGCGAATTCAGTGGATGAGAAACTTTAGCAATATTCTTTGTTATAATGAGGCGAAGTTACTGTTGGTATTAACGATGATATAATAATAATAACGCCCAACGATCACATACATAGATCCTGGACCCTAATTAGGATTCCCTGTGTCTAGGTACCCAGGAACTACAAGGACCATGGTCCCACAACACCCAGACTCAGAACAAGTTTTAGCGCTTTTTTTTCTGTTCACTAATACTTATCCTGTCACGGGAATCGAACCCGCCGCCTCCAGATATCTTCTTACTTACAGACCTACATCACACCCACCTTCTACAGCATCATCAGGGATGTAAAAAAGACTTGATTCGCTGATCCTTAATCGTGTTATTTGTGGAGCAGGCTTTTTAGTAGCCTCTTTTGGAGGCATTATTACTGTTTCATTATTTTATAAGGAATATCTAAGAATAAAATTATATTGTGATTATGTTTTATGACCTGTAAAAAACCAAAATAATCCCACAGAGTACTTGTATTATATACTCTTTGGAGAAAGTTTTGTAAAAAAACAGTCAAAGAGTTTATACAGGATATGAGATGATATATATATTACCTCATATAAAGGAAACACGACAAATTCAATTCGACATTCGACACGAAGGGACAAGTATTTGTACAAAAAAAATTGTGTTTCTATTGGTTGCAATCAAGTTTCTTGATCGCCTAGCTCATCAGATGATGACGATGAGTGTTTAGATGCATCCGTAAAAATGTTTTCCTCAGTTTCATCAGTTTCCCATTCGTAGTAACATTGTCGATAAAGCAGCGCTGAAAAAAAACAATAAGCACTACTACCGCTAGATGTCGCGCGGTTAGCTAAAGCTCTCATTGGCTACGGGTATGTTTATAAAAATGCCACACACCATGACACCACACATATGGCATGGATTAACTTCTACTCGGTTTCGCGACAGCCAGCTGCAAATGTGTGCACGTCGATCACTATAAAATCATTAGCAAGTTTTTAGAATGAACACAAGATAGTAAACAAATTCCGTAGATAGGATCCAAGACGCAGTTTTATAAAAGACTACAACGTCACTTATCTAACAGTTTACATATGATATTCGCGCGTTATAATTTTAGCAAAAACTTTCCAGCTGACATTGAAGGTTTCGTAAGTGAGTTTGACATGTGTGTGTGCGCGGGAATTTCAAGTAAAGTTTAAAATTAAATTTAAAATTCCCGAGTAAATAGTGGGCCACACGATGGCGAGTGAAAGTGAATTGTGCAATGCGGCAGTGCTGATTGTGTGAAGTGGTCACCGCCAGCAATATTTCTTGCCGACCGTGCCCTTGCATGATTGATTGGCAAGATCTCATACATACATGCGAACAATTCAACTTTGTTTACTTCCGCACAGAGTTATCGGCTGACGTTCCACAAATAAGATCAGAGGTAAAGTTAATTATCAATTTAAATTTCATTACAATCGTTTACCAGTTAAGTACAGGTTTATTACAAAAACAGCAACAAACTTAATGTATTGCTATCATGTACGGCTACGATAATATAGCTTTTGGCGGCTCTACATATAGCATTATAAGTAGAAAGTTGCTCTACCTAAAACAGTTTAGCTGTAGGTAGAGCGAGTTGTTTTTTGTTTTAATTAAATTGATACTGGTAAGTTATTAAAGACATATATTAATGTACATCGAATATGATTCTGTAATATATAATTAGTAGTTAATATGAGTAAGTAATATTAATGTTGTTACAAAATAATTGTACCAAGCAAAACTATCAACAAATATCTCTTATACAATTCACAGAAAAGAAGAAAGTCAAATTCTATGGTAAAACTAAGTTAAACTATAAATTATACTATGTAAAAAACACGGTGCCGATAATGGTTTACAACATTACTAAAGATGATGATCAATAATTTTCATGAATGTCAAATAAGACTCACTTTTACCCCTACGCGCATCAAAATAGATTTTCCAAAGACGCTAAGATTAACGCTACGCTAAGAGATTTGATTTGATGTTTGTAAGTACGTAACCTGCCCATTTAGTACCTAATTGAGCAAAATGTATGCCCCCGAACATTAGTAGAGATAGAAGACCATACACCGGCGATAAAATGTTCAAAGTGAGACAATTTATATAGTGTGATATCATTTTTAAGATATTACCTACCTCTAAATTTAATTTTATTCTTTTTTTTTTATTCCTAGAGTATCTTCAAGCTAGTCACTCTAATTGAATTACAATCTAGTCACAGATATTTAGCTCATAAGCAATTTTAATTTAACTCAAAGTTTGGTTGAACATTATGTGGCATTACCCTACCTTGAAATCACAATGCCCTACCTTAAAATACTAAAAACTAAGATACATTATTATAATTAAATTGTGTTTTTATAGTTTGAGATAAATAAAATCTTAGATCCATTGAATGTACCACGTGATATACATGGTGAATGATTTAGGAGCCCGTGCTTCGAGGGCAGATCAATTGAAGGGGTGAGAATAAAAAGGATTTAACTGATTTTTTTGACCAAATGACTTATGGGTATCGTTGGATTCAGCGTGAAATTATCTTCAATAATACATTCTCAAAATACCGAAATGAGGCTTAAATCTCGAGATTTTGAGTCTGAAAATGGTTTATCTGTCATAGGAATACAGTACGCTTAGCATAAAAACATTACTTTATTTCTTTTATTATATTATATTTTTACAGTAATTGTATGAATTAGTACTATATTTGGTAATTTTAAATAGAAATAAAACATTTTCAAACAACTGAAACTTACATTAACCTTTTCTATTACCTTATATACCTCTACACAAAAATGACGCCGTTGACGTTTAAAGACAATTTTCTCGAAACTGTCAATTTGTCAGTTAAATCCTTTTTATTCTCAACCCTTCAATTATGATAAATTTTTACTTCCTCCCTACCTGTAACCAATGCCTTACCTCGAATTCGACTCTAGCTACCGCCCTGTAGGCTCCCTCATATAGAGCGCCACTTTGCTTCCTTCCTGCATCCATTGGCTCCTTGCGGTTCTGACCAAGTCGTCAGTCTACCTATTGAGGGGCTGTCCTACGCGGCATCTCACGGTTCATACTCACCACTTGAAAACCTTACTTCCCAATCGTATCTTGGTTCTGCGATATCGATATCGAGCGATATCTGCAGCCCACTACCATTTCAACTTGCTAAATCTAAGAGCTATATCGGCGACTTTAGTTCTCTTGCGGATCTGCTCAATTCGGATTTTATCTCGCAGAGAACCACCGAGAATAGCTCCTCTCTTCATAGCTCTTCATAGCATTGTATATACCCAAGAGACAGAAGATTAAATTCGCAATCTCTTTTATAGGTATTATAGTAGTTAGATGTTGTGTATTTATTATGAATATAAGAGTTTAATTTTTTTATTGTTCATTATTAATAATTGTATTATAGTACTTATTATTAAATTATATTTATTATTATTAATTAATTATTATGTATTGCACGTTTTGCGAATGTATATTTAGAAACTAAAAACTCAGAACTCTTAAGAATTTATTTTAATGCGTATTTGACCTAAGGAAACGAGTTTTAAAGGTTAATTGTCACAGCAAGATTATATGATGATAATTAACATTTTTATTTTTATTAAATTTTTAATACTCTATTATTAGCGCAGATTTAAAAACTTATCTTGTAGGTAAAAGTTTGGGGGAATATTATTGATTTGCTCCAGTAATAACTCCATTTATCTCATATCACTCTCGATACAATCATTCTTCCGGAAATGAACATGTTATTAATTTTTTTCTTAGAACATATTACCCGATTTTAGATAGAAGACTGTACATTCTCCATTGACATATACCTAATCAAAATCTCGACAATCTCTTAATTTTTTTATAGTTTTCTCGAAAGTTTTATTGAAAATTATCTCTTTCTTTATGTAGGGCGTGGTACACATCAACATTCGCAATGAAGCCGTTCACAATGAAAGAAGGTGGCTTCGGGGTATCGGACTACGTAGCGTTTCTGGTACTCTGCATTGCGTCGTGCAGTGGTGGCCTCTACTACAGTGCAGTGGGCTCCAAGAAAAAAACCGTCAAAGATATTAAGGACTATCTACTCGGTGGAAAGACTATGTCAACTTTCCCGGTAGCCATGTCTTTGATAGCCAGGTGAGAGGGTTTTGACAGGTTTTATACAAGGTCCTGTAATCTCAAACATAACAGACCTGGCATAATCCGTTTGTATGTTTTGGAATTTTATATAGGTAGATTTTACTTACCTCGCACTTTATGTATCTAAAGTGCTTTATAAAAAATGATCTATACCGTTTTTGCATTATCTAGTCAACTATTTAAATTTAATTAAAAATCTGCGTAAACTAACTGAAGTAGCGTGTGTACATATGTTACCACAAAGTTACTATATTTCCTAAAAAGTAGGTAAGCATGTTTTTGAACTCTGGCATTCTAATACGAGTTTATTTTTTACCTGCCATTGTTCAGCAGTGAACAAGAATCAGAGGTGACTTTCTTGCCTCGTAATGACTATAAAACAACGAAATGATCAAGAACTGCAAGACAAGTGGTGGCTTCTAACTAAATGCTATGTTCTCAAAAGCTTTCTTGTCCGTAGCTACGTTTCCGGAGTAACGATCTTGGGCACACCTGCGGAGATATATAATTATGGTGCTCAATACTGGCTGGTAGTGGTGGGCGTCTGTCTCAGCTGTTTGTGCGTGGCCATCGTCTATCTCCCGGTCTTCTGCACTCTGAGGCTGTCCTCGTCTTATGAGGTGGGTTGTACTATAGTAGCTTTCGTATTCAAAATGTACTGAAACCTGCGACACTATCGCAACTAAAATATAAAAGTGAAACGTTTGCTGTTTATTTGTGTGACTTTCACGTCAAAATAGCTGAACCACTTTGGATGAAAATTTGATGATGAAAACTAATACTATCATGAACTAAACGGGAAACTTAAAAAAATTCGGGATAATATTATCCTGAAATTTTTTTGAGTTCTCGCGGGATAGCGGGGAACTAGTGGATGAAACCACATTACAAAGGTAAATGGTAAATTTGGAAATGCATATAAAATTATTAATATCCAATATCGTCTTTACTACATTAATACTTACACAATTATTTCATAATTATACTGTAATTCATTATATGTAAAATATATGTTAATTTAAATTTTTGGTAAGGTAGTAGAGAAACGTTGACTACCTATTTGGTAAAATAATGTTAAGTAGGTAAATAGTTTAGACTTTTTCAAATTTGTTTTTGTTATTTTAATTAACCACTACAATAATACGAATTTTATTTATTTGCTTCAACTTAAGTAGGAAAAAAATAATTTCACTACAAGAAAATAAAACCGTTGTTATGCCGGGCCCTAACTCTTGTACATTGGACTTCTCTTCTGTCTTTTCCTTTCACATTCACATACCAATGTGAGAGAGAAGGAAGAGAAGTCGAATAGACGAGAATTGGGTACTTGATCGTTGACCAAGTTTCAAGCATGTCTAATGCTCTTTCTCAGAGAGCCTATACGCTGCAAGGCAGCGGTGGAGACTACAGCCCTTGCAATAGAGGCTCCCTGAAGAAAAGCATCAATGGATGTGCTCGAATTCTGGTCGACCAATCAGTACACAAAAGTGAGTCTTATTATTCTCTATTGTGGTAATTATAGGTTTAGATAAAATTCGATCTTTAAAAAATTTCATTATGATTTTTAAAATAGTAGGAAAATATCAATTCACGCAGAAGGAAAGAAAGCTTGATGTACATTAATTAATAATAAATTATAATATTCAAGCCTTTTGAGTTTAGATGTTAGATTAGGTATTATTCGGTAGGTAGGTATACAGAAAAATCAGAGGTACAATTATGAGAGGTACAATATGATGAATCTACCTTTTGCAAAATTTATAAGATTTTGCAAACAAATCAAAACAATTGTATTATTTTTCTTTCACAAACTTGCTCTGCACCAAGGCAATCTCAAATCACTAAAAAATGATTATCCATTTTGTATTTTTCTTTATCGCTAACTTTACCTTACTCGTAACAGCGGCTGCAACAAACATCGTAATAAAAGTAGTGAAAAAGAAAAATATGTACAACATTTCTCATGAAATTAATTTCATATAAGTACTTATTGCAAACCATATATTCAACATCGGTATAACAACAAACAGCCTCATAAAAATAGAGAGAAAGAGAAAAAAAGTATGTATTATTTCTCACACGAAATTAATTTCATATAGGGTAGGTATTTATTGCAAACACATCGCAATTGCTATCTTTAAAAGTGAAGATGTTAAAATGTAGTTACTCGTAAGTATGTGCTTAAAATAGTATCTGTAACATTGTATGTGTGAAGGGGCAAATAGGTTGAGCCTTGGCAAGCTACCACGATCTGCGTACACGCTGATTTACTATGCTGATACACTATCTACGCTTCATGGTTTCACTCGCAAATAAATAGTATGCTATGCTTTAATCTAGCATATAAGCGATCTCTATTCCTAATTTCATTTAAATCCGTTCATGCCGTGCAAGAAAGCAGAAACAAACACACAACGCATTCCACGTCTCGTGGCGTCACTCGCAATTTTGTGGTGATTATTCTTAATTTCCGGTAGAAAAAATGTCATACGTTGGTCTTGGTGGTATAAACCAATATCTAAAACTTTATTTAAAACGTTAGCCATTTGGGCGTGAAAGCCGTGCAAACAAACAGACAAAGTTTCACTTTTACACTGATTTTTGGTGCACAGCTCATGTCCCGTAAGTCTTCGACAGTACCCAAATGTTTGCCCTTTGTTGGTTGCGCTAAGGTTGACATTCGTTAAATATTTTTTAGATTTTCTTATATAAATGAATATTTTTACTAGTCACTAAAATGAAGCGATGCAGTGTCACTCAACTGATGTTGTTAATTCAATTTCAAATCTTAACTCTGTTAACTATAATCATCAAATTAAGGTTATTCCTATCTTTTAAATTCTAATTAGAAAAATGGGGGCATTCATTCTTCAGTCTTAATTTTAATATGTGTGTGTAGTACGATCAATTTATGTGGCACGTGTAATATTACCATTCTATTATTATCAGCCGCGACTGTAAATTGCTTGTTGCTTCAACTGCATAGACATCGCCTAGTTTTAAGATACCATGAATCATCCAATAGCACTCGGAATGAAAATTGTATCATTAGCTACAACTCTCGGTTTCATCTGCGAATAAAATCTACCCTATATGTTTATTCATCGTATAAACTATCTCTAATCCAAATAGAAATCCTTTTCTCTCAAAAAGAAACTATTTGTATAGTATTACATGCATTTATATAATAAAATACCCGTCACCCGTTTACTTCAATGAATTGGGGACGCGATTAAAATAGATGCTCTTGCTTTTACGCAATGCTTATGTAAATATTGCTTTGTGTCAGTGAAAGTAAATATATTATTCAAAGAGATTTATGTATCCGATACGTCCTCTAGATTCGCAAGTGTTTACGTTGGCCGTAACCGAACCAGTGTCATGTGCAATGATTGCTTAATAAACATTCTATATTAACAGAGATCGAATCTAAATATATATAACTCAAAGGTGACTGACTGGCTGACTGACATATATAGTGATCTATCAACGCACAGCCCAAACCACTGGACGGATCGGGCTAAAATTTGGCATGCAGGTAAATGTTACGACGTAGGCATCCTCTAAGGATTTTTAGAAATTCCACCCTTAAGAGGGCGAAATGGATGAATTATTTTCCCATAGGCCACGCCGCGGGCGAAGCTGCGGGCAGAAGCTCGTTTATTTATAAAATTATTACCAGGTATATAATGATATACATTGAATTACATTGGGTCTATCGCCAATTGACAAGCTCGACTTCGCTACTCACTTATGGACTTTGTTCCATTGCAAAAGCGACACTTTGTAAGATGTTACACGACGGTCGATCTGATTTCTGTTTACAGAGCAAGAGTTGATAACCATATTCCATCTAATAGTAAGAAATGCTTTAAATTATAATCTTAATGCGAAGATGAATTGTAATTATCAATAACTAGTTGCGCCTCGGGGTTTCACCCGCGGATAAAAAGTATTTTAAGTATTTGCTCATCCCATGGGAAAATTTCACTTTTCCGGGATAAATTGTAGCCTATATGTTAATCCATAAGCTATCTTGGTACCGAATTTCATCCGAATCCATTCAGCCGTTTGAGCGTGAAGGAGTAACAAACATACACACATATATTTGTATGTGTGTTTTAGTGTGATGTATTATAAACAAATAGTCGCGATATTGTTGCTCGTTTAGTCAGCCTCTATGTTGGAGCTTTGACTTCGTCTTTGCGATTTACGCTTACACGTTTTATATTAGGAACAAATATTTTGGCAGAGTACAAAAAGATAAAACACTAAGTAGCTATTTCTACTGTTATGCAGTGTTTATTAGTAGGGAGGTAAGAGTGGACATTTTTAAGTCGAAAACTTTCCGATGAGAGTGTGCTTGTCCGCGACCCTTGCGCTATGCCCGTGAGATCCAGTAAGTTATGCTATGTATTTATAATTATTATGCCCTCAGTATAAGCTAAATAAATGGTCATGTATGCCCCGTCCTTTAACACTTCGTTAAATTATCTCCATCCAAAGGTTGTCTGGAAGATCGCTTTTAGCGATAAGGGCGCCCATTGTTACACTTTATAAATAACGAGCTTCTGCCCTCAGCTTCGCCCGCGGCGTGGCCTATGAAAAAATAATTCAACCACCCATTTCACCCTCTTAAGGGTGGAATTTCGAAAAGTCCTTTCTTAGCGGATACCTACGTCATAACATTTACCTGCATGCAAAATTTCAGTCCGATCCGTCCAGTGGTTTGGGCTGTGCGTTGATAGATCACTATGTCAGTCAGTCAATCAGTCAGTCACCTTTGAGTTATATATATATTTAGATTATTTTTTAATTTATTTATTGTTTTTGGTATTCAATAAAGAGTTCATCTATTTATCTATGCTTTTCAATGTGTTAAGCTACTTGTCAGTCAATCAGACTTTTTTATTATTATGTAAACGAAAGACGTGAAGATGCTATGCTTTCTCGTTCTAAAGTTATACAGACTCACAAAAGTCAGTTTTGCCAAGTTTTAACATTTACGTGGCATAGGTTGTGGTTGGCTAGTGCTGCTACTTTGGCGGGGCGAGATAGTAGAATGCTATCGCTACCCCATCTCTCCCCACCACGGCGGAAGACTACTCATGGAAGGGTTTTAAGTGGGTTCGAGTCCCACATACCCCAGCCGCCACCCCCGTGGTGGACAGGGTAATGCGTGGGCATTTTCCCCACCCAAAATAGGCTAGTACACCAGCAGCTGAACTTACTTATGTAACTTAGGTGTACTTAATTTACTTACTACATTTACTAACGCTTATTTTATAATCATTTGAATGTTTATTACATGTATTTATTTATTTTGTCCGCAGTACTTAGAACTACGGTTCAATCGACACGTCCGTGCTGTAGCCTCCATCCTGTTTTTACTCGACGAGGTGAGAGCTAATATAAAATTATGTAAACCACTTATGATTTATTATGCGATGTGATACATAATTAGAATGTCACCGATGTATCAAGATATAAGTGGAACATCAAGATAATTTTAGCACAATACTACGCTTAAATATCTTTAACTAGTCGCGCTCCGCGGTTTCACCAGCGGATAAAAAATATCCTATATGTTATATATATAAGCTATCTGCATTCAAAGTTTGATTAAAATCCATTCAGTACATACAAACTTTCGCGTTTATAATATTAGTAAGAAGATTTGACGCAATGTACTTCCGTTTTTCTTGAAATACAAATCTCAAGATGGTACCGAAAAATTTCGGGATATTAAGTATTTGTTTTACAGCAAAGAAATTTTATGAAAGTCATCCCTTGAGTTAAATATATACAATTATTATCATCTGACATTACATGATGCAGCCCTGAATTGAATTAATTATACCTACATCATACATACCTTAAGACTCAGCACATGTAACAAGAGAATTAATTATTGATAGACTGCTTCCTTGACTTTGTTTGATTCATCTATTTTTAAAACGAGTTATTTTATGTTAGTTCAAACAATAATATTAAGTATTACGTATGATGGTGATATCGGTTAAACAGAATTTCCAAATAGAACACAATGTATTTAATGTGACCTTCAAAAGCTGAAGGTCTTCTTTTGGAAAATCTTTCCTTATAATAATAATTAATACGCAACAATCACATACATAGATCCTGGACCCCAATTAGGATTGCCTTTATCTAAGGATCCAGGAAGTACGAGGACAATGGTCCTACAACACCCAGACTTAGACAAGTATTTGCGCTTTTTTGTGCACTTCTGTTTATGGGTTAACCTGCTCAACACACAGAGGATTTTGTATGTGTGATAGTTCGTAAGATGTGAAAACTTTGCTGAGAAATGTAACTTTAAAAAAATTCAAGATACCTTTTGAGTCGATGAATTGTATATGTAACTGTATAATTCTCTCATAAATAAAACGAGCTTCAGCCCGCAGCTTCGCCCGAGGCGTGGCCTATGGGAAAATAATTCAACCACCCATTTCACCGTCTTAAGGGTGGAATTTCGAAAAATCCTTTCTAAGCAGATGCCTACGTCATAACATATACCTGCATGCCAAATTTCAGCACGACCCGTACACTGGTTTGGGCTGTGCGTTGATAGATCACTATGTCAGTCAGTCAGTCACCTTTGAGTTATATATATTTAAGAATATGTCATTTGTAAATGTTATAATTATATTTCTGCACATACTATCAAGGTTACAAATACGTTGCCACCTCAGCTAGATTATTTTGATCTTACGTAAACGTTCTTAGGTAAAAGATAAACATTATCTAATAGATATATTTATTGGCTATATAGCGTCGACTGAGAGAGATTACCTTTGAGAAGTCATGCGTGTGGCATTTTGCCGATAAGATGAAATTCAAGGTGCACTACTTTATCAAGGAGACGTGGATTTTCATGACTTCGTAGTGATTTCCTATAACTATACAGTTTCTTAATATAGTATTATAAGAAACTTTAAACTACACTGGTGCTAATATCATCACACATGTCTAAAATATTAGGATGGGATCAAATTGATAGAGTTTATTAGAAGATTTATATAAGACTACTGTGAATCGAAATTAAAAATTGAGCGGTGAATGTATCTTGTGATGTTTTTACGACTGATTAAATCTTGGTTACTCAATTAAACGGTTCATTTAACCAGCAATTTAATTGACAAGCAATGTTTGCCGGAGGATGTTTGAGCTCTATTTTATACCTAGTATAGGTACTTACTATGTGAATTGAACTTTGACCAAGTGCATATTACATTACATTCATTCATAAAGAAAATCAACATCAATTGTCTGCGATACATTACTACAGTTTACAGGAAAAATATACGTGGCCGTCTATAAAGTGTCTATGTAAAATGATACAATCTTAGACAATGCTGTATTTACAATACAATAGCACTGTCTAAGAATATGTAGCAGTATTGTGCTATGAGAGTATAAAATATTTAGAAAAATTATATTATGAAACCATTTTGATTCGAAAACATTGAATTACGTTTCACATATTTTACGTTTTAGTTGATAGACTTGGTAATAATAGTCGGTCGTATGTTGGAATCATCTTTGAATATGTATCAGCGTCATGATCCATCATTAGGCCGTAGCGTAGGTAGAATAATGCGAACTTGTATTTGTAAGTCAATCATTAACAGTTCACTGACCTGATTTATATATAGTAAGATGTTTATTTAAATCGAACGTTACGGAACTTGTAAATTTCATTGAAATTTTATTGTACCTTTCGTTGTCATCTTTTCAATCGCAGATAAATTTATTGATGAATCAGATCACACGGCATTTAACTAAACAAATGAGCACAGACATTTGATTATCTTTCTAAATTTAAAAATATGGTAGTTGTATACCTGAATATGTATAGTACACACAGATCTTTGGTTATAGAGCAACATTGCATGCGTCTTTTGCCGCCCAATAAAAAGAGTTCTTGCTGTGCTCTTTTATTATATGGCGATCGTTTCTATTTTTAACCATTTCACAGTCTCATAGAACAAGGTTACTTATTCGAAATGGACTTTGGATATATTAATTTGCGTCCACGAAATGTAAACAGTATGTCTAATTGAAATGGTCAATTGACAATGGAGTTGAACTTTGTACTTTTGTAATGAAGATGTATTATTAAATGTAACCGCACTAAACTGTTTTGCGATGTTATAGATAAACTTGTTCACCTTGTTGTTTTGTTGTTGTACACGAAAATGTAAACACTACATATATCTTAACGAAATAATTTTGATCGTTATACTACTTACTTATATTATGCACAGAAAAATGTAAATAATTGTTCTGTGTCTGTGTGTTGTGAGACCATGGTTCTCGTAGTGGTTCCTGGGTCCCTAGATATAGGGAATCCTAATTAGAGTCCAGGATCTATGTATGTGATTGTTGGGCGTTATTATTATGCTGCATGTATATATATATACTCAATAGACTAAACTAAAATAACAAATATTTAGGTACAATACAATTAAAGCATTGGCATTTGTAGGTCATATAGAGAGATAGATTAAACATTTTTTTTTCGTCAGTCGCACAAAAGGTATGGCGGTAATATTCACTGGACCACAGTTGAGCTATTCTGTACAATTTATCAACGTAGAATGCATATCTGAATGAGTATATTCTTTTCTTTCAGGTTTTGTTCTTGCCTATGGTGGTGTATGTTCCTGCATTAGCATTTAATCAATGTAAGTATCTTACCTTACTTACTTTAATTCAAAAACGTAATGATAAACTTTTTTAAATTATACAAACATAATCTTGACCCGTTTTACAAAAATACGTAGCACTGCTCGGTATTATTTGAATACACTGTATGCCTCTATTAGTTTGTTTCTTGCTTTCAATAGTTACATTATTTTTTGGTTGACTACTTAAGGTAGGTCGACAAAAAAAAAACTTAAAATTACAAAAATCATCACTCTAAAGTATATTCTTTAATTGTGATTTTTTTTATTCTGCATTTTTACGCACACCTGGGTCCATGCTTTTTGTTAGATTATTTTTTATATTTATGAATTAAGCCTATTATTTGTGATTTTTATAATATATAGTATTTTTTTGTTTTATTTTATTCCAGTGACAGGTTTCAATGTGTTTGTTGTGGGTGGAGTGATGGTATGCATTTGCGGTCTCTATACAGTACTTGTAAGTATTTATTGTATTACAAGTCAATGTTTATGATATTTTATAGTTTTAAATGTTGGTTGTATATTGGAAATTAGTTTTAAATGTTTTATTATTATTTAGTTTAGTAAAAAAATATTCTATTGCCGTCTTCTATAATATATAGACGTACTAGTTGCGCGCCGCGGTTTCACCTGCGGATAAAAAGTATTTTAACTATTTGTTCATCCCACGGGAACATTTCACTTTTCCGGGATAAAAGTAGCCTATATGTTAAACCAGTGTATAAGCTATCTTGGTACCGAATTTCATCTAAATCCGTTCAGCCGTTTGAGCGTGAAGGAGTAACAAACATACACACAAACACACATACACACATACAAACTTTCACCTTTATAATATTAGGGTGATACTATATTATGCTCACCACCAAACGTTAGTATTTACCTTATTATAGTGTGACCACACATTATCTTACAAGTTCAAGACCTTGAACTCCGCGGTTTCACTCAAAAATTTCCCGATTTCGTTAAATATCGAAATTAAATTTTTTTATTTTGTTTAATATTTCTATGTTGATTTGATCTTGATGTTGTTTAATCAAACTTTGGAAAATGTCATCCAAATCAGTACAGTCGTATTGGCGCACATAGTAGTTATATAACTATACCGATATATATTTATTTATTTTTGCACAAAATTAAATGTATTCAGTGTCTTAAGTATACAAAATATAAAAACTAATAAATTCTGAAATGTTTTTTTTTTTACTTTACACTTGTCTAGCATTTGACCACGCTCTCACCAGAAGGGAAGAGACGATGCGATCGAAGGTGTAGCAACCTAGTAGTAGTGTAGTAAATAGTAACTACCGAGACAAATGTGGACGAGAATCAACAAAGTCATACGCTTTAAAAATCGGTACCTTCCAGACAACAGTATACTTTTTTTTTATCGACTATATTTTTTTTATTTTGGTATGGCTCCACACTTTCGTGTATTTCACAGCCAGTGTCAAGCAATTGATAAATTTCTCGAGTTAAGTAATATATATATGTGTCAAGTCAAATCAAGACACAGTCCAAGTCATCAAGTCATAGTCTAGTCTAGTCAAGCCAGCATACTCCTAGTAAAGCGGTGGCAACTTTACCAGAAGCTTCTACAGAGTTTTGGAAACAACACGAAAAGAAACGTTTCACCATCATTATACCACTTTCCCACACTCATGCCTGTAGTCCAGCACTTAACGAATAAAATGCCACCAATTTTATGCACTAACACTGAAAATAACACAACTTTTGGAATTGGAATTTTTGGGATGGATTATTCTGACATAAAGCAGTGTCGAAACCACCCGGTTTACGATTGACGTTCATGTCATCATTTATAAAATATTCTGAGGATCCAAATGTTCGACAGGGTGGTCTTCGAGCGGTGGTGTGGACGGACATGGCGCAGACCATCATCATGTTTGTGGGGATACTAACCGTGGCCATAGCGGGCACGGTAGCCGCTGGCGGGATCAGGTTTATAATGGATGTGGCCAATGAGTCGCATCGTTTGGAACTTACTAAGTGAGTATCAAGACTTATTACACTCTCTTTTCTACTTTCTGAAGTAAAACTTATTTACGCACGCTTAACTTGGTGAGTAAGCTGGCGAGGCAAACCGAAGTTAAAAGTTGTTGGTTAACGTAGACGCCCATCGTCAACATAACAAAGTAAAAAAATGTGTTATTATGTTGGTATGTCCGGTAAAATGACATTCCACAATTGTCAAGATGGCGACATTAACATTACACAAAGGAAAACAAAGTTACACCGGCCGATAGATGGAGCTAAACTAAAGAAGTTTTACTTCAGTCGTGCGGTCCAAAGCACCCTCGTTTTATTGATAGATTTTATGTTTCGAAAGAAAATAATAAAAACAGTCAAATAAAAAAAAGGATCAAGACATTTGACGCTGTTTTAAATGAAGTATAATAATTTAAGTCGTGTTCGAGAATAGTATTGTTAAGTCGAAATATTTTTCCTACATTATGGTTATTAAAAATACACATGTAGTAGTGGGGTAATTGCAAACGATAAGTAAACTGAAAACGAAAATTTTGGATAGGTACCTACTGTTGTTATGTTATTATGAAAACTTAACGACCATTTTCCTTTACCTTTTTGAAACTTCAACTGGCAGCACGAAACAAAGTGATGTGGACGGCAGCCAGCCGTATTCAAGGTAATAACTTCGATATATTTATTTTCGACGCACTAAACCAATAAGTAATGCATTGATCATTTTCCATTTGTGCCTAACCAAGCGACAATGACGTTTAGAATAGTAAATATGAACTTTTTATTAATTTTCACATTTCATACCGTTGTTTGCAATTACTCTACCATGCAAATCATTTTAATAATTGAAGATGTGTGTAAGTGTATTTTGTCTGTGTTACCAGCTTAACCAGTTTTGCAACAAATGTGTCTTATTTATAAAGCTTGTAGGTGTTGAACTTGAGATACCTAAATTATAAAGAGCGCACACGGAAAATGTGGAATACAGTCATGAACTTATTTCAGATTAGCTCTACTAGTATGAATCAAGAATGTTATATCATTATGTATCTATATATATAAAAGAAAGTCGTGTTAGTTACACTATTTATAACTCAAGAATGGCTGAATCGATTTGGCTTTAAATTGGTAGGGAGGTAGCTTAGAACCAGGATACGGATATAGGATATTTTTTATCTCGTTCAATTGCGTTTTACAAATCCACCCGTGCGAAGCCGGGGCGGGTCAAATAGTGTGTTATAAATACTTTTTACTAAATTTTTCAATACAACAAAGATAAACTCATAAGTTCATTAACAAACTTTCGGAGATATTACGTTCGTTTTCAACCAATTTCATACAAAAGCTTTTCTGTTTGGTTGAATATTTTCTTAGTTTTTTTTGTGTTTGTTCTCTCATAATAATATCCCCGTCATTTATAAGCTGATTTCGAAACTGCTTATTTGATAGGACATATACTTTCAGATTGGCCCGTCACATATACATTTTATATTAAAATCGTTTCAGGAGTATGGTTTTTAATTGAAATAACTGGAAAAAATATATATACAATCAACCATATTGCCATGATTAAATGCGTTAATACTTGGATGATATCAAGACTCAGTATGAAATTAGGGTGATTGAAGTCGGGCCCTTTTTTTTGTGTGTACTTTTCGCACAACGCAGTCTAGTCCCTAACTAAGCAAAGCCTACAAGCTTTGTTTAGTTGGAAACCAGGTAACTGATAGGATTAGTTTTTTTTTTGTGATATCATAGGTACATAAAATATAATACCCAGATACAAAACAAACACCTTTTTCCATCACACAAATATTTGTTCTGGGTGGGAATCGATCTCATAAACTACAGTTCAGAAGGCAGTGATACTAACAACATCAGGCTAGTCTATTCAAACTAAGTTACACGACTCTACATAATCACGATCATACAGTTGGAGTTTCAACCCTGTCCAGCGTCAAACTGGGTGGGGCGCACTTGTCGGCGGGTTCCTCTTCTGGACGTGCTTCAACTCGGTCAACCAGACCATGGTCCAGAGGTACCTCGCTCTGCCAACTAAAAGGCAGACTATAGAGTAAGTACACAACGAGAACTTATACCTATTTTTATTACTAATAATATTGTTTAATATATGTAGGTGCAGGAAAACTAACAAAAACAGAGCCTTTGCATTTTTTTTTTAGTTCATACTTGTCTAACATTTGACCACGCTCTCATCTGATGGGAAGTGACGATGCTATCGAAGGTGTAGCATGCTATAGCCAAGTAAATACCTATTCACTCTTCTCTTGAACACACCCGGGTCATACTTCGCCGGAAACACAGACACTGGCAGGGCATTCAATTCCTTAGCCGTTCTAATTAAGAACGTTGAGTCAAATCGCTTCGTACGAATGGGTGGTATTTCGACCACGAAAGGATGGCGCTTAGCCGAGCGTCTAGTAGGTCGTATGTATATATAACGAAAGCATGAAGAATTTGGATTGGCCTAAATAAACGAAGATTGACAAGTCTTTTTTATGTTAAGGAATGACACGACGAGCTGTTCGTACGCCTGATATTAAGCGACAAGGCTGCTCATATCAGTTGCAGTGTCATAAGTCTAAAGAATAGAGTTTCGCGTGACACTGCACTGAGATTAGGTCATAAATTCTCATTTGCCCAGTAATTTCACTAGCTACAGTGCCCTTTAAACCGGAACACAGTAGTGATTGTGTAATACTGTTTGGCGGCAGAATAAGTAGCGAATCGGTGGTACGTACTTAGACAAACTTTGCAACAAGTCCTACCACCTAGTAGGAGCCAACTACCCAGCCTTAACAAATCGATCGTTCACAGTTCCCTCCCTCCCTCTTGCTAACATCAAAATGACACTAATAAAACAGGAACTAAATGAAAATCATTAAATCCGTACTGATACTAATAATAATACCGTTTTAACTACACAATTTCTTTATCGCAATATCATCATGCAAAAGTCTCTTTCTCTCATTGAAATAAACAGACTGAGAACCTATTAAATTAATCAGTAAATAGCTGCAAAATATGGTAGAATGGTTTAATTTTGATATCTCAAATTTCTTTTTTTGTTTGAGAATGCAGAGAGTATATTTTATTCTTCTAATCCATGTTTATACATTGTAATACCGTTACCACATACCTTCTATTGTGATCCAAACAATAGGTGCTTTACTGATATTATTATATGTGTTAACCCACACGTTATTCCAGAAGTCATTGTAAATAAATTGTCTTAATAGTGTCTAAAATATTATGAAAACAACCTTGGAAAACACTTGTGCTATTATTTTCTTAAAATTTTAAAGTTGGGATATTTACATAATATAGCACGAAACGGTGTTCAAATGTAAATATCTAGATAGCACAACGTGAACACAAATACTAATCGTGATGCACGCGCGCTGTCACTTATTGTTTCCACAAGAGCGATATGAAAACTTCAGGTTCTGATGGAATAAGATTTCAAACTAATACAACAACAACAAAAACTACAACGCTACAAACGCTAACAAAATAATATGGCACAACACCCACATACACAAACACGCACACACATACACACGCACACACATACACACGCACACACACACACACACACACACACACACACACACACACACATACACAACAACAGCAACAAACTACAACAAGAACACACAACATGAATATCAACACCAACATTATTTTAGAATTACAACTATTATTATTATATGTATTACACGGCTAACACTCACGAAATCACTCGCAGTCAGCGCCGAGCCACCACCGCCGCCGCGCGTACTCCTTGAGGATGGGCACCCTATATTGCCCGAACACGGGTCGAGTTATTCGACTGTATCTCGTGAGTGTTTGCCGTGTAATAGTTGTAATTATGAGTACTAATCACGTCAGTTTCTATTATATTACAAATTTTAGCATTCTTGTTTTTCATTTTCCAGAGCTCTAATAATATTTTGCATCGGGGCGGTATTCGCTATTTCCATTTGCGTATGGTGTGGCCTAGCCGGGTGGGCTGCTTGGGTGAGCAGTGGCTGCAGCCCGGGCGGGGAGCCCATAGTCGACGATAGACTGCTGCCTGCCTTCGTTACATATATATCTGAGACGCAGAGGCTACCGGGATTGGCGGGGATCTTCCTCGCTGGCCTCTTTGGAGCTGGACTCAGGTTAGTTTTAATTTAACCGGACACCGTATAAGTAAGTTGTCCGGGTCTATACACGAGCGGCCGTGTGACCAAGCTGGTCAACTGCAGTACTGCACTAGCAGAAACACTTCTTTTGTTTATTAAATGTACTCAATTTTAATACCTACATGCTATTACTTATAACTCCTGAATGAAAATATCTACTGTATAATTATTAATAAACCAAATCTTGATAATAAAAAAAGTGTTGCCCGTGTGCTGACTTCGTGGTCATTGACACATTTGAATTTGGCTCCAGTATGTGTTTATCGTAAATGTTAAAATGCACTATATATACGAGTGCGCAAGGACGGTTCTTAAATAGATTCGATTTAAAATCAACTACGAATTTTCGTTATATACTTATATTCAAAATATGCAGCTGTTTAAAGCTACTTATCTTTTTGTAAGCCAAATGAAATTTATATATTTACTAATATCAACCGTCGTAAGTAATAATAATAATAATATGTGTGGACATCTCACACAACGCCATCTAGCCCCAAACTAAGCAAAGCTTGTGCTATGGGAACCAGATAACTGATACAATACTAAGATACTTTTTTGTTTGTAAATACATACATAGAATACAATATGACACCCAGACACAGAACAAACACCTATGTTCATCACACAAATGTTTGTACTGAGTGGGAATCGAACCCACAACGCACAGTTCAGAAGGCAGGGCTACTACCAACTGAGCTATCGGGCCAGTAGTAAGTGAACAAGTACAAAGTGAGAGAACAATTATAAGCAACGGGTAAAGCCAAAAGAAAGCTTTTAAAGCGCCTTATAAATTTATCATCTTTCAAATAAACTCCGTTTTCCACAGCTCGCTGTCATGCGTCCTGAACGCATGCGCGCTTGTGGTTGTAGAAGACTTGCTCCGCGGTTGGTTGCGTCTCAAGATGAAGCCTTTCCGAGAGGGTTTGCTAGCACGTGGAGTCAGCGGCGTTCTAGCGGTCCTCTCTCTTGTGATGCTGCTGGTAGTAGAGAAGCTGGGAGGAGTACTTGGTGAGTTAGACATAACTCGTAGGATTTCCGTTTCCTTGTTCTGTAAGGTAACTAACGGCTAAACCCACGTCAATGAAAAAAAGTCGAATTTTTGTGAGTTACGTGCTGACGCTCGCGAAAGACGCCGCGTTAATAGCTGGCTCCTAGTAGAAGGGCATCATCAGGAACATGTCCGAACCCTGGCCGGAGTAAATTAGACTTTTTTTTATTGACGTAGCCGTTAGTTATCTTACTAAATGTGTCATACTCACGATAGGATATTTTTAGTTTGAACTAAAAATATTCTTGTTCTGTTATAAGCCGAATGTGAGGTTTTGTTTTTTTTTCCTAAATCATGGGACACGTGGCTATAATCTATACATTTTCAAGGGAAGAATTTTCATTGCAACCAAATGTCGGACATGATCGCAAAATTATGATTGTAACTGATTTCATATTGAAATCAAAGTTACACGATTGGCCTGCAGGTTTCATATAGGCAAGCGTGCAACATTGTCTAGCACATTGTCATTTAATATCGCGAGAAAATGTTGTCAAATTCAAACCCATAATGTAACAAAGGATGCGGCATAATTATCATAAAAAGTTTTTAACAGTTTTTACAGACGTCCTATATTATTTTGCGACGTCAACACGACTCCCACTATCGTCTGATACTGCCCATCCAAAGGTTGCGAGGAAGAGATCGCTTTTAGTGATAAGGCCCATTGTATTACCTACTATTATTATATAAAAATAATTAAGTATGTGGTGTACAATATAGAGTATGTATTATATAGACACGTATTCATCACAGAATTTATTCTATTTACATGGTATTAATATCGGTTTCTTTTTGGTATTTTCAGGCGTGGTCACAGCTCTATCAGCAATAGCTTCAAGCGCGACTTGCGGTATCTTTACTCTAGGCATGGCTTGCTGGTGGGTCGGCCCACGCGGCGCCATTGCCGGCGGCATTGCCGGGGCCGTCGTGGCAGGCACTACCTCCATGGGCGTACAGGCGGCAGCTGCCAAAGGGTAAAATTCAAATTCGAGTAATTATTTGCAAATATGCTAATTTTAGCGCTTTTAATAAAATGGAAATCATATACTTAATTGTTTTAAGCATATATAATTACAAATAAAACTAGCTGCGCCCCCCGGTTTCACTTGCGGATAAAAAGTTTCCTATTTGTTAGTCCAGTATATAAGCTTTCTATATTCCAAATTTCATCCAAGTCCGTCTAAACATTTGAGTGTGATAGAGTAACAAACATCCATACATCAAACTTTCGCGTTTATTATATAAGTAAGATATGAAAACAAGCATAATAAAAATAAATGGTCCACTACTGGTGCAAGCAACCCGGCCCAACGCAGAAAAGAAAACTCTGATCCAGTGTTTTCGATTACACCTGTAAAAAAGGAACAACAAGAAACTTTACAGTGATATTATTTCTCTTTTGTCATGTTTTTTTATATATTATAGGTACAGGTGGCCCCCTCTCAATATGACGGAAGAGTGCGCGAGAAATGCATCGTATGTCTTTCAGCAAAAAGTTGTAAGTGTCACTCGCACTGTTTTATTCGTTTAATAAAATAAATACTTTTATTAGCCAGAAAAATTTTAAGTGTGAAGGAAAAATGTGATTCAGTTTTATATTTTTTCGATTTTGCTGACGCATCACTTTAGTATCTCGAAGTTTACCTAGTTGACCGATTAAAGCTTTGTAATTAAAATGTTATTTAAGCACTTGCAAGATCCATAATTTTTTTTTTTTTTAATCTAAATTTCTTTTCTTTTTTTATCCACAGGATCCATCAACAATATTCCCCCTATTTCGAATATCATACCACTGGGTGGCCCCACTAGGGCTGTTCGCAACTTTATTCGTAGGGGCCCTCGTGGGGTACTTCTTTGATAAAAAGACTATACATACAATGGACGCAGAGTTGTACACTCCACTGGTACATCGCTGGCTGCCTCAAGAGGCGCGAGATAATGCAGGCTGCATTAGACGCGCGCGTCGTGCCAAGGAAGCGCCGCACGCTGCACCTCTCATACTAGGATTAGTAAGTAAGGTCAGTGACGTCATTAAAAGTCTACATTTCGTATTTCTTCATTGAAGTAAAACTTCTTTTCACACGCTTGACTTGGAGAGTAAGCTAGTGAATGCGAGGTAAACGGAAGTGAAGTTGGTTCACGCAAATTTCCATTGTCAACATAATAAAGTTAAAAATTCGTATTGTTGTAGTGGTATACTGGTAAAATGACAATTTACAATTGTCAAGATGGCGACATTAACATTAAACGAAGCAAAAAATAAGCTATACCGGCCGATAGATGGAGCTAAAGTAAAAAAGTAAAAAAGTTTTACGTTACCAACATAGGATTTTTACTTCGGATGATTCTGATGTCTGACAAGCTTCTGCTAGCAGATATATTTATGTTAACTACCGCTACGATGGAATTTTGGATGAAATTTGTTAGGAATAGGGAATAAATAGGTCGGATTAACACTTCAGGTTTTACCCACAAGTGTACAAAGCTGCTCGTAGAAGCTATTAGTTTATAATATTTTATTATTTTGCAGGATAACACGCTAGCTTCCGGCAGTTGAGACTTATGAAGATCTTTTAAATAATGGAACATAACCATTATGTGTCAAAGACAAAAATCATTCACTTTTAAGGTAGTATTTATATATAAATATAAGTGGCAGTATTGTATACCGTAAGTAGAAAACTCTTTACAAAAATATAATCATTATGCAAGGTAATTAGTGCAAACAAGGAAAAGACGCAAATTATAGACAAAATAATTGCAAATAGAAATTATAGTGTGTTTTTCCGACATTATAATTTATTTTGATTCATCATGATTAATATTTTTAAAACTAAAATATTTTAAAAGTTGAAAATTATAAACAGATCCCGAATCGTTCACAAGTTTTCTACCAAGCAGTATATTCATACATTTATTTAAAAAATACAATTTAATAGATAAGTATCCTACTAATGTTTTAAAAGTAACAGTTTGTGTGTTTGTGTGTGTGTGTGTAGATCGTGTGTGTGTGTGCTTGTGTGTGTGTGTGTGTGGGTGGAGATCGTGTGTATGTGTGTGTGTATACTTTTATGTGTGGGTGAAATAGCGGGGCAACTATTGATAACTGATACCAATGTGATAATGTATATTAGAATAAAAGGGGTACAGATGGAATTGCAACAACTGATTGTTCTGAGATTGATACAAGTATCATCTACTTGGTCTGTCGCATCTTCACAAATATTTTATATGCGTCGAGGACCAGTGTATGAAAAATCACATTACGATTTAATGAATGATTGATAAACAGTTTTTAATGGTAACAGAATAGGGACCAATTTAAGTGATTTTGTGGATAACTTCTGAATGATGGGTCTAATTTTGATAGAATAACGTATAGAGTGATAAAATTGTGGTTGAATAATTTATATCTTAATATTTATTTCTGTGCCTTATAACATCACTTAATAATATTAGTTAAAGTACCTCGTAATAAACAATTTAACGGAAATTAATTAAATAACTTCAATCAAAAATCAAGCTTAGGATAAGTTATCTCATAATAAATAAAAAACTACATGACTCTGTCTTAGTATAATTTACGATTATTAATACATTTGTTTAGTATGAGGTACATTCATATTTATTTTTTAGAAGTTTTGTACTAGATTTTGATAGATATTTTTGAGTACCTTTTTAATCAAATAATTAACGTCGATAATGAAAGTAACGATGTAAATAGTTTGGTCAAAGGTGCTTTATTTAGTTATATCTATGTGAAAGACGTTCTTTTGTTATTTTGAAATGATTAGTTTATGTACGTCTGTATTTAACTAACATATTTTAAATAATTATTTATTTTATCTCTCCTCAGTATTGTTCTGTACTTAAATGTAAATATATTGTGAGCTTTGATTCTCAAATTACCATGTAATTATATGCACATACTGTATTATGAAACTCATTCATTAATAGAGTGAATTAGATAAAGTTTAGAATGAGCAGACATGTATAAAGTAATCAAAAAGAGATGGATGGATAGAATAGAATAGAGAACTTTTTATTTTCTCACCAATGAAATATACAAACATGAATAAATATATATATATAGGGTAAGGGGTTGTACGTCGGGTGCAACCTATATAACTATATGCCTTCAACGTGCGCACCGGGCCGTGTCCGTAGCAAGAATGGTCCGTAGTACATCGAGCGCTCTCTTTATATAGCCAGATGGGTGGGGAAGCGATGACAATTGCCGGTGTTGCCACTGTAATAAATTTAAATGTTACCACAGGGTAAATTACGATACTGCCCGCTGCGCATACAGTTTATAACTGAAGCAACGTGCGGTCTTATCGTAGGATGTGCCTTATAAATAACGGAAAGACGGATATGATTTGTATAATATATTTATTCATCAATAACTGAAGCATTTGGACTGTCTATAGGTCATCGCGGCTAGTATATAGTCTAAATGTGTTTTTTTGTAGTATGTTGTGTAGCTAGTAGTACGTATTTCGTATTCGTTGTTATATTATTGTAGTATTTGTATGAATTAAATAAAGCTTGCCTTCTGAATTGTGGTTTGTGGGTTTGATTCCCACCCAGGACAAACATTTGTGTGATAAACATAGGTGTTTGTTCTGTGTCTGCGTGTTATATTGTATTCTATGTATGTATTTACAAACAAAAATGTATCTAAGTGTTGTCAGTTACCTGGTTCCCATAGCTTTCCATAGCTTTGCTTAGTTTGGGGCTAGATGGCGCTGTGTGAAATGTCCACCAATATTATATTATTATTATTATTATTAACGTCACACTACCCGTAAAAAAATCAATAATAAATATGTATTATATAGTGTAATCAGGTATATTCCGGTTATACTATTATTTTTATAAAAATATTAGGAGAACCAGTGATTACTTGTTATGATTGTGATAGAAACAGATATATCTGTGTGATATGATACTCACGTTCACGTAAGACTGGCCCTATAGCTCAGTTAGTAGCAATCCTGCCTTCTGAACTGCAGGTTTTGGGTTCAATTTCCACCGACGACAAACATTTGTGTGATGAACATCGATATTTGTTCTGTGTCTGGGTATTATATTGTATTCTATGTATGTATTTACAAACAAAAAAGTATATAAGTATTCTATCAGTTATTTGGTTCCCATAGTACAAGCTTTACTTAGTTTGGGGCTAGTTAGGCGCTGTGTGAAATGTTTACAAATATTTATTATATTGCTTATTGTAGATCACTTTTTATATCACAATTATATAATTAATTAATATTTTGAAAAGGATTTTGTTTTATTTCTTATCTTTATCACATTATACGTAGAATGTATTATAATAGTAAGTACCTGATACTTATTAATATACCTATATTTAATGGAATTTTTTTTACAATATCAACACAAATTTTATTAAATCATAATATTGCCAAATGTTTAAAATAAATACGATTTAGCGCAACTGTGTTTCATTTCGAATTCAACCGTAAACCGGTATTTTGAACAAAATAATTTCTCTAACTGCGGCAATTTCGTGAAGTTTCAAGTTTGGGAAGTTATAAAATTGCGGCAACTGTGGAGACGTGAATAACGTAAATATTCAGGTGTTGCCAGCCACCGATGAATGTGCGGGACTCGGGAGATTTACATGCAGAACGCGCTGCGCTATTAAAAGTGGCGTAGAACAAGATTGTGGTGACTTGAGGGGTGTTCCGCGGTGAATAATGCTTGTGGGGTGCTGCACTGTTTGAGGTTGATTTTAAAAGGGTAACTAAAATACAAAGCTAAATTGAAACTCATAGTGACTACCAAATTAATCATCAAGAAATATTCTTGGTTACTTCTTGCCAGGTTTAGCCGTCTCTAAGCATAGGTTACCTACGCTTTCTTATTACCAATAAAAATAAGTACATGTTAGATTATTGTATTATCGTTACTGTGTGTTTAACTGCCTTATACTCATGGATAGATAAATAACGACTAACGATCACGTACAAAGATCCTGGATCGAGAATAGAATGGATAGAGAACTACGAACTACGAGGACCATGGACAACACCGAGATACAGAACAAGTATTTGCACTTTTTTTCTATGCACTAATACTTGTCCTGTCGCGGGAATCAAAACCATTAACTCCGGGTTATAGCCGACTTGCTCAACCACCACACCACAGACGCTGAGATGGGTGTGAGTAAATAGTAAAGATTTTACTTCATGGTAAGTTGGTAACTTGATAAGTGCCATGGCTTTTCTCTCAAAGTCACGCACCAGCTCATTCCAATAAAATCGCGAGCTCTGTCAAAAACCATCGTAAAACTGATTGCGGCGCGAAACCCCGAAACGGGCTGGATCGTAAACTGGATCGGCCTAGAAACTGTTTAATTGCATACAGCTTGTAATTAAATGTGCGTAAAGCGGCAAGATGTATTCTCCGGCATACAACCTTCATTTTCAAAGTTAGTACCTATATTAAGCATAAATAAATAAAAGAGAAAACTTAATCTAACAAACCACTACCAGAAGGCGACGTGCCCAATATGCTGGAAGCATTGCTACGTTGAATGGACTCAGTCTTTGGCCGAAGTAGAGGCCAGAATTTTGGTCAAATGAAAATGATACTTGTGAAAGGCCTATATAAGAAAATCGTTATTTTTCCATGGGTAAAACAATGTCTCAATTCATAAATGATAGAGACACAGTCATATCATAATCAAGTACACCTAAGCTTAAACATTATTCTTGCATGATTTTTGTATTAATAATGCAACAATTCTTTAATATACAATAACTAATTATTATATTAAAAGTTAACACACGGAAGTAATAAAATGATGTGTAAAATAATGTAAATAATAAAATAAGCGACAACCACACGATTGAAATCCAATAACGGTAATACAAGGAACACCTTTATCCACGAAAAATATTTAAATAATTAAGACGTTAAGTTCGGAGGCTGTAAGAGATAATGAAGCCTCCCGCGGAGACAGCGCAAGACAACTTTATAGTCATCGTAAAAAGCACGCGGCCCATTGCGGCAGACGCCCAATTCATTAATGAGCCAACTTCAAAATGAATTACCCTTTCAAGACTCTAGAGGTGTACCAAATAACGGCTCTAAGTCTTACCCATCTTTAGACTTTCGAACGTAAAATTTTATTGTTGGTGTACTCCGCGATAAATTGTCTACTGAACGGAGACATTTCTTTTATTTGCTTTTTATTATTGCAAAGATTTGGGGGAAAACATTATTTTTATCTCTATCACTACTAAATAGAGCCCTCCCTACAAAGTCGGCTATTGGTCAGATTGCGTCGCATTTACGCCCTCCGTAATAAACTGGAAGATAAAAGAAAACTTGTAAAAAGAGGAATTTTTTATATGTGGATATTGGACGTAACTTGTAGAATGTTTAAATGTCGATTTCGATCGATGTATGTTGCAGATAAAATCAACTCACTAATAACAGAAGATTTATTAGTAGGTGCTAATGCCAGCTGTTGTATTCTTATTAAATTAATAAGGCACATTGTTTCATATTTGGTCGCTATGCTACTGGCCCTATTGTGAAAAGTGTTGCTTTGCATTTTATAGTGCGAACAGCCAATGAGTGGAACAACTTTCCGGCGTCCTTGTGAACTACAATCTGGGAGTCTTCAAGTCAAGAGTAAACCGGTATCTTCTAGGCAAGCGCATGCACCATCGTATATAGAATGCGTCGTCATTTTCCATAAGCTGAGAGTAGTCAAACTTTATTTAAAAATATCTAGGCTTTACTTTGACTTTAACTTTTCTGACTAGACGAAGAATAGCTTAAATCTTGCAAAGCTCAAGCCTTTCAAACTACCACTTATTGAACCTGCCACGAATTGTAACTCGGACCATGTAGGTACACCCACTCGGTAGATAGGTAGTCATTTTACCCTAAGGCTCTGCTGTACCGACCCATTCCTATTTGGCAGCCTTTAAAGCTACGTCGGATGCTTTCTGAAGCGCACGTAGCCTGGATTAAGGCCGAGATATTTACGCTCCAATAAAAAACAGTTAAGACTGGCTTAAATAATAATAGATTTTTTAAAATTAATATATTCTTTCTGTCGTTTCATAAGGTTAACTTTACTTCTTGCCAGCTGAACATTTGTAGCTATTTTTACTTTAATGGCTGAAAAATTACAAGTTACAATCTAGTGTGATATTAGATATCTGTAGATTGTCGTTGTTATATTAATACCCAAAATAAAAATAATAAATATTTGTGAACATTTGACACAGCACCATCTAGCCCCAAACTAAACAAAGCTTGTACTACGGAAACTAGATAACTAATTCAATACTAAGATACTTTTGGTTTGTAAATACAATATAACACCCAGACACAGAACAAACTTCGATGTTCATCACACAAATGTTTGTCCTGGGAGGGAACCGAACCCACGCAACACAGTTTAGAAGGCAGGGTTACTACAAACTGAGCTACCGGGCCAATTATTTCCATTAAATGTATACTATAAAGTAACACGGATTATAACCTAGCTCCCTAATTTATGCAACAGACAATTGACTTGCGCATGCATCTGAAAAGCCTTTGCTTAATCGCCCGGTAATGTGATTCGGTCGAGTGGAGACGCGATGAGGTTGTTTTAATTGAGTTGTCTTCCCTCTACACCTTTGTGGCGACACTAAACGAGAGGATAGGGATGGAAAAAAGCGTATGAGGTAGAGGAGACACCTGATTTTTTTCTTTTCGCCATTTTAATGTGAGAATGGTGCTTTGTGGCCTGAATTAGGTTTTTCAATGGATGTTGCTAAGTAAAACATAGGAGCGTTGGTAAGGTAGAAAAAATTTGAGATGGTAATGAACAAGTAAGTAAAATTTGGAACAATAAGTTACAATTAAATACCTTAAACAGTGTTTCAGATATTTAATTTTATTTAAACAGTGTTTCAGGTATTCAATTTTATTTAAACAGCGTTTCTGGTATTTGATTTTATTTAATCGGTGTTTTAGGTATTCAATTTTACAACTGTGATTAAGGTATATTATTTTAGTTTGAAAACTAGCGTGAGTATTTAATTGTTTGTGCGAAATAATAATAGTATAGAAATGTGTACAAAAAAGTAATAATATAAAATAATAATAAATGTAGCGAAACAGGTAGGTATGCATGATTTTATACATTCGTTTTGGAAAGGTTTAATTCGCAATATCTTATGAGGATTTTTTTCAACGTTTATAATGATCATGTTAAGTTTTCTTTATGGCATGGCTTCGGACTCTCGGAGCATCGTCGTTCTGTTTAATCGCCACATAGCATGCAAAGTGCATCTCTTACATGTAAAACAGCACCGCCGGGTCTCAAGTAAAGCGCGGTGGGGTATTTAAATTTCCACCTTTCTCATAATTCGCCGAGCAGACAAAGGCTTTTCGGAAACATCGTTAATTTGTTACGTAAAATATAACCATTATATATATGTATCTAGATTTAGTACATAAGTTGTTATCAACTTATATATACCAGTTTTTGAACCAAAACTTCTTTTCGCACGCTTGACATGGGTTCTGCTGGTGAGGCGAACGGAAGTTGAGATATACTTATATCTCCCTCTCTTCGTGAAAATAGAAAGAAAGAGTTGCGTTTCCGAAAAATGGAGCTAAAGAAGTTTCACTTCAGTCATGTGGTCTAAAGCACACTCGTTTTTTTTTGTTTTATAAGGAGGTATAATATAGTTTAACTCAAACATCAGAAATACACCTATATAGAATGTGTATTAGACTAAATGATTATTTTTTCCCTGCAACCTAAACATTGAATACAGAGGTACAGAAAATCGTCGACAAACCAACCCGATATCCCACAATCCCCTATCAATATACGGCGAATAATAACAAAAAACGAGTAACTGCGGGTAAGCTCGAGATAGACGTTCGGAAATGGCTGCGAAGAGTCAACAAACGAATTTCCGACACGTCAAAGTAAATCTCTGGCCGACAATACGAATGGCAATAAAATCCTATGTCGGGGCTCGGTCCCGATCGGTAAGCTCCAGCCTCCTACTATTGGATGATGTGACAATCGGTCCACTTGAATGCTTGAGTGGGATACTTAGGTTATCGTTTGAATGGAGAATATAATTTTGCAATTCTACAGCATCACGTTGTTATTACAGTGGTTATTACTCTTATAATATGTTGGTATCAATCACAGTCAGTGACTATAGACTGGATCTGAACCTAAACATGTGTAATGAATGCAAATTTTCCATAAAATCAATAAGATTTTTGTCTTTCTGCGTTTGAATAGCTTTACGTGAAAGTTACAACCCATCATCTACCATAACCATTAGCAGTGTTTAAGGCTATTGTTGAGTAGTTTTACCACAAATATCTACTAAGATTATACCTGGTGGAGCGTTCAAAAAAATAAATTGAGTTATGATTAACACATAGTGAAAAAATAATGCACCCATAGTAGGTCTCGCACTGTAATTCCCCCGCAGCAGCGTGCTAAGCTGTGCAAAAAGGTTTACTCTTCGCAGTTTTAGAGAGGGTCCAGTAAAGTGGTGTAATTTGCGAGATAAGTGTGCGGTTTAGCACCGTTCAACTGGACACAGATAGAGATCTACTGTAGAGAGCCATGTCCACAAAGATTAGGACTTTTTTAGATAAGCTAGGATTTAGTTATTTGGAATAATACAGGTCTCTATACGTGGTTTGGTGAGGATAGTAGGTAAGGGGCGAAATCCGACATCTCTACTGATGCTATCACAAAAAGGTGATCAGTTAGATATGGATATATAATGCCGGCACTTTTTGTGGTTCTCATAAACGTTTCCAAATCCAAATAGTTTATTCGTAAAAGTATGATAATTAGTATTAATTCTATTCCTTTATGAGTTTTGTTATTTAAATTATTGCTTGCATGCCCATTACCTAAAAATTAAGTATATATCCCTTTACGCATTACAATGAGGCTGGACTTCTTGCTTACAAAAATGGAATGAAAAATCATATTTTTAAAATAATTCTGTTTTGAATTTATTAGATACAATAAATATATGTACTAACCGACCCACCCGGATCGTTTCACTATTTACCTATTATAAATACTTACTTATAATTATAATAAATAAGTACAGTGTACAGTACAGTAATAAATAAATACAGTGGCTAGTATACAGTCCAATTTTTTTGTTAGTTGGTAGTGTAGCTAAAATAAATGCACTACGCACGTATAAAATATCTTTATTCTTTGCTATAATATTATATTGGAGAATGAGTTCGATTTTGTGTGAGATCCACAGGGAGCCCTCTAAGATTTCCAAATGCAAGGACTGGTTTTGAAAAATACTATAGTACCTACTAACATACTTAGCTTTATATCTTTTTGTATAAAAGTTAAAATAATAACATATTATTGAAAAATAAAACTTCTGACACATTATAGTGAACGTTATTTGCAGTGTAAACATTATTAAACGTAGTTAAAGTTTGACCGTCTATTAGTCTAATGTTTCACGGTGTAAGCGGATGGCTAGGTTCGGGCGATGTGCGACTCTGCGGGCGTTACACACGAGACTTTCCGTCGCGCCGGACGCCTCGCGGGCATTAATTGAACTCCGTCGCAGCCACTTAATTTTCAATAGCACAGGGTACTACCGCCGTACCGCCGAGCCAGGTGGACGCTTTGTGAACGCTCCTGTTTGCTAAACTCCACGTATTTATTTTAGATTCCATTGTACTCCGCTCCAACGCTTTGTCGGAAAATAGCCCTCTCGCGTACCAACGCTTTGTTAATTTTATTAATACGTGAAACATTTATAAAACGCGACCGCACCTCCGAATTAATGAGTTTTATTGTTGAGCAAAGAGTAATATTCCCGAAACGAAGCACGCTTAGATCTCTAAATCTACGTAGCAAGGGGTACGGATTTCCACGTTTTAATATATTCACTTTATTTTATGATCGTATTTCATGAAATACATACACGTCAAGAATAATGGGTAGAAGATGTGTGATACACCTGCTGCTCAAATCTTAATTAAAATATCAATTTGAGAACGTTCAACAACCGCCTTTTACCAAAAATATACCATTTTTCTCAGTTTGGACCCGAGGTAAAACCAATGCAAAGTATGTAAATAATCCTTTTATTTTGCAATCTACAAGTTCAAAAGACACACGGGAGATATTTACGTTGATCCCGCTGTTGGTCCGCACGTAAATAACTGGCATTTGGCCGGGGTGGCCAACAAAAGAATTTAATAACAGCGCGAGGCCTGGGCGGGCCGGGCGGGCGGGTGCGGGGCGGCGCCCTGGGCCGGCGGCTCTTGTAAGCTTATTATCACGACGGCCGGCTGCCTTGGTACCACCAAGAACATATTTGTTCTGCCGAATGTCAACCGACCGCCGCCGCCGTCGCTCGCCCTTCCACACTCAATAGCGAGTTTGTGCTTTGGCTCGCTTAAACATTAAAGAGCTTCCAATGTTTAGCGACGGTGCAAATTAAAATAGGCTTTATGCGAAATCTAATTTGCGAAGTAGGGTGCCTCGTTTGAGGAGCGCGGCCACCTGAAGGCGTGTTTGTATTGGTAATGGAATTAATTCTGCTTAGAATTCTGCCTGTGGATTGATATTATTTGACAAACCCATTTTGTTATGTCAATAATATAATTGAAGGTTCAAATCGAACGTTCAAATAGATGTGCTGTAATATTATAAAGTGTAGGTAGAATGCCATTATGTAATTCTCAGCTGAGGAACCTGCGAGAGTAGTTAGGTTGCAGTACCACATCTTGGTTTAGAGTGGCAGTACCAAAAGTTAGAATTGACACGCTGATAAGAATTGAACAAAAAATTGACAAAAGACAGAGGTAAGTTATAACCCCCAAATAAGATATTTTGGCTATTATCCAGTTATTTTAAGAAGCATATTTAAAAAACACCACATTTAAGGAAAATAACGAATTAAATTCCAGTGTATAAAAAAACTTAAACATGAAACTGAAACTCAGACCGTCATCTTCATAAATTCATATCGTCATGCCTATTTATTTATGAAGCGGAAAGTTCGAGTCTTTCAAAATAAACATCCCTTCATAAAGTTGCCAACTAGCTTACATTAAATGAAACTATATAAAAGATTCAGGGAGGGTTCGTTAAGTTACACCTAACCGCAGGTAGAGTGCTGGGAAGCCTTTGCCTGCTACTGAATAACTCAACATCACCCAAATCGTATGAATCTAATGTGCTAGATGCGGCTTTTAGCTGGGCTCGATGAATGAAAATTGAATTTTTAATTTGATTTTGTCTATTGGTCATTGTGGTCAGTATAAAAAAATCAATATTTTTTGCTATAATATTATATTGGAGAAAGGGATCGATTTTCGATTTTTTTAAATTTTATTTTAGTCCAAATGTTTTTATTTTGTAGTACTAGTAATAAATAATACTAAACACTACCTTCAGTGTTTAGTATTAGTTATACTAGTTGCGCCCCGCGGTTTCACCCGTGGAAAAATGTACTTTAATTATTTGCTCATCCCACGGGAACATATCACATTTCCAGGATAAAATGTAGCTTATATGTGAATCCAGTGTATAAGCTATCTTGGCACCAAATTTTATCCAAATCCATTCAGCCGTTTAAGCATGAAGGAGTAACAAACATACACACATTTACAAACTTCCGCCATTATTATATTAATGTGATATCATTGTGGTATTTAGTTGAAAATAAAGGCAATTTGCCATGAAAAAAATCACATTTGTGTCAAACAAAAAAATAATTATATATTACAACAAAAATACATACTTCAATAATCACAGACCAAACAATTTTTAGGTACAAGCTTTTATTTGGCAAAAGACGAAGTCATTAATCCTATTTTATAGCTTTGTTTGTTTTACGTACCTACATTAAGAATTTAAAATTATTATGCCAAGTATATTTATATTAAAAATAAATTAACGTTATGAACTGGGCATCCTGTCATCTACCTAGCTTTGCATTGATTGAAGTATAACAAAAGCTTGTAATAATAAAAATAAGGCACAAGAATATTTATTTTATTAAGAATACAAACAGAGCATACATACCAATAGGTACATTACTTTGGATATTGGAATAAAGTTATTTACTCATTAAACAGCTGGTTCTTGTCATTTTATAGATTATTAAGAATTTAATGGTGTTGATGACTGATATTGGCCTAGAATTTAAGAACAGTATAGAAACTAAAATCGTGAAAAGGGGAGGGAGGAAGCTTCCGGTATCCTCACCAATTTGAGTTTTCTAAAGTCTTTATAACACTGTTCAAATCGATTTTGGAATATGGACGAAAATTCAGAGTCGAATGTATACGGCCCTTGGACTTTGATTATTCAGCCTTAGTCAAAACCCTTACCTAGATGAAGGAATCTCGAGAGGAATTCTCTTTGAACCCTGATTGAGACGTTTAAAGGTACGGCCTTTCGTCACAAGGTAAAGGCGTATTATACTAACTATAAGGTCTACCTATAAGAAGCTCTTCCATACTCTTTTGGTCTTTACAGCTTTACCTTGTAGGCATTGCATTCCTATATGGTTAGAGAGCGCGAGATGTTTTGACGGATAACAGTTTTATTTGATACACTTTACTGTCAGCCGGTCGTAAAGAAGCATGTTAACTTTGTGAACAAGACTGTATTTTCATGTGAAATGTACCTTTATAACCGTGGTTTTAAAAATACAGACTCTTTTACGAAATAGTTATTTATCCATTTAACTTTTCAGAGAATTCCAAATTGTGCTTTATTGATAAATTTACAATAATATATCCATTTTATTTTGATTTATGTCACGCACGAAATTCACAAATGAAATATTTATTGAGTGGTCAGGGTCCCGCCATTGGAATTGGATTAAGTTGAATGTGGAAACTTGCTATGTAGTAAATATCTATTTATTTAAACAATAACCTGGCTAATATAATCATGCTTTACCAAATATTTAGCTTAGGACTTGTCTCCGCCAAACATGTTTTGCTCTGATCTCGGACCTGAGGCCGGCATCGAGGTAATCGGGTTACCTAACCGCAGACCGCGCGCTCAAAGGACCTGCAAAAACCCACCCTTTGACTCCGTCTTCAAATATTTGCACCGAACACCGCAACCGCGCATTATTTTCAGTATAAACATTCATAATCCGACGAGAAGCTTGGGTCAAAGGTGATTTTGTTTCAAGTTGAATTTTAGGCGCTTTGAGATATTTTGGATGAAATTAGATTTAAAAAGTTTTATTCAACTTAAAAGAGCAGGTTGAGATTATATATGCAAATTAAAAGGGGCAGTTATCACTTGTGATAAAAAATAAACGTAGCATAAATGAAAATAGCTGAAGGCAGACGCGAGATATTATCTCTAAATATATATAACTCAAACGTGACTGACTGATTGAGTGACTGATTGACTGACTGACATAGTGATCTATCAACGCACAGCCCAAACCACTGGACGGATCGAGCTGAAATATGGCAGGTAGATGTTATGACGTAGGCACCCGCTAAGAAAGGAAATTTCGAAATTCCACCCTTAAGAGGGTGAAATGGGTGGTTGAATTATTTTCCCATAGGCCACGCCGCGGGCGAAGCTGCGGGCAGAAGCTCGTTATGAATAAAAATATTAGGTATTTGGAATCTTGCGCATACCCATGTTATTGCTCTGTACCTTCTTGACGGTTCCACTAATCAATCCAATGCGTTTGAAGTCGTGTAGATATTTGCAGTCTTGTGAAGATGTTTGCTGTCGATTTCGATTTAATATTGATAGCAGCGACTGCGCCTAGTCCCGCGGCGTGTGTCGTTCAATCGCGTGCTGCCGCCACTGAGTCAACCTGTTTACGACGAGCTCTTGCAACTAGTTGCTGGTGCACCGAGAACTAATAAAGACGGTGCATACTAGAGCAAAAATAACACCAATGTTTGTCATGTATTGGCTTCGGCCAGGATCTTAGGATGCCTTACTATACGGGCGTGATCTACTACCTAATCAAACCTCTTTGAATATCATATAACCTCATTGAACTTTTTTTTTGTTTTGGTATGGCTCCACTCTTTTGTGTATTTAGCCAGTGTCAAGTAATTGGTAATTTCTCGAGTTAAGTAAAATATATGTATATATGTCAAGTCAAGTCACGGTCCAAGTCATCAAGTCAAGTCATAGTCTAGTCTAGTAAAGTCTTACTCCTAGTAAAGCGGTGGCAACTTTACCAGAAGCTTCTTAGGAGTTTTGGAAACAACACGAAAATAAACGTTTCACCATCGTTATACCACTTTCCCACACTTATGCCTGTAATCCAGCACTTAACGAATAAAATGCCACCAATTTTATGCACTAACACTGAAAATAACACAAGTTTTGGAAAATATATTTATATATATTTTATACATATTTGACAATGGCTAAATACACAAAAGTGTGGAGCCAAACCATAAACGAAAAAAAAACGAATCCTAGTCATGTTGTAAGATAATTACGCTATTACCCAAAAACTGTTAACATTAACTTTGACTATGTCTGTGTTCTACGTTTATTCAAAAAATTAATTTTTATTCCTAATAGACCATTCGGAGAATCCTTAAATCCACCGCAGATACCCTTCACTCAAACGTACATCTCGACATGCCAACTTTCATAAATATCAAAGCAGGCTTCCCGAAAACAATTTCTCGTGAATCTACAAGCCGGCTGCACATCACACGTCTTGCTGGTGGTGGCTAACACAATTTTATTCGGGCATAAAAAACGAGCTCATCATGCAAACGCCAAAGTCGTGGGACGTGGCTCCGCGGTAAAACAATTTATCTGCATCGACGGAATTACGGCGCTGCGTCGTGAATAAAATATGTCGCCCGCTGTCAGTCGGACGAAGACGTTGTCTGTAAACTTTGGAGTCAGGGATGATGGGTCCCGAGATATGTAAATACCAATATTGGTAAATTAATCTATCAGAAAAGGCAACTTTACGTACCTATTTTGCCTATGGCTTTAGAGATGTACACATTTAGATAAACTTTACTAGGTAGATAAACTAAACTAACTTTTACTAGGTGGTAGAACTATTCTGCAAAGTTCGTCTAGGTAGGTACCACCGCTTTGCCAGTTATTCTGCCGTCAAGCAGTAGTGTGCAAGCACTACTGTGTTCCGGTTTGAAGGGCAATGTAGCTAGTGAAATTACTGGGCAAATGAGACTTTATGATCTGATCTCACAGTCTAGTAATATTATTACTAGATTGTGCTGATGTCTCTGGATGACGTGCGCAGTGCAGTGTCACGCGAAGCTCTATACTTTAGAGTTCCGAGTGACACTGCAGCTGATATGGGCAGCCGTGTCGTTTAACATCAGGCGAACGGCTAGCTCGTCACGTCATTCCTTAACATTAAAAAAAACTTAAACTCAAATATTTTATTGCAAATAGGCCAATTTTAGCACTTTTACAAGTCAAGAGATAATTTTTTAATTAAGTATAAGCTTAAACAATTAGAAAATGCTTAATGTTAAATATAGCAAGCCTATTATAATAAATTATTAGAAACACGTAATTAATTTCAGGCTCAATGGCGTACCTTGGGAGAGGCCTATGTCCAGCAGTGGACTAACACAGGCTGATGATGATGATGATGATGAATTATTTCTCTTTCTCATTACTGGTGCAAGCAATCCGGCACAACGCAGAACAGAAAACTCCGATTCGAAGATAACGTTAATACCCTAATAAAAGATGATTATAGCTGTATTTAACTGTAGCACTTTTTAACTACTGACGTACAGTGTTTTACTACTTGTAATAGAAGCCAAGGAAACGCTTTAAAAAGAAGATACATAAAACCTAAAAATAAAAATGAATTCTTTACTCAGCTTTTTACTTTTTTAATCGGCTTTGTACTTGTGTAAAACCTAAAAAATCGAGCAAATTAACCTCATTTCACTTTATATTTAAAAATAATATTATTTGAAATGTGATTTATGTGTATGATTTGAGACGAGTAGACACCAATTTCATTAAAAATACATATATATTTGAAAAAAATGTGTGAGGCAACCCTATTCTCAAATTTGACGGGCGAAGTGCGACGCGCGCCACGAATTAGGTCCCGGGCATACTATGTACCTCTCGCGTTTTCACCATTTATCCCGAAGGTTGTATTTTTGCCAAGTTATTCCGCAATGATGGGTGTCGGACATGACTTTGTGATGTGACATCTCGTCTTATATCCCGATGGGAAAGATATGCGTAGGAATAATATTTTCTTCTGCGGGATATAGTTGATATAAAAAGTGAGAAATTAAGAAAATACATTTTTGATACATACTTTTACATTTAGCGTCACCTGCGTACCTTAATTATCACGAAGGTATTTACCTAAATAGCTTTGACAAAAACATAAAATCTCTTCTCTAAAATAACCATAAAATATAATACACTGCTAGAGATTATAAGACTGCGTCGCAATATTTCAATGTATCCACAATTATAAGAACGGCTCGCATCCCCATCAGAGTGAAATCATAAAATTCCACGATAAATGTATGACAAGTGTATTTTCTATTCGATCGACTTGCTGGTGGAATGCCAATGAATCTGGAAACGTGGAGCCAGTTTCCCCGTTGGAATTAAAAAATTCACAAGTAGCACAAGTAATTGTAAGCTTCGTCGTTTGGGACTATGGTCCAACTGTGAGAAACTAATATTAAATTTTAATTAGTATTTTAATTCTTGAAAGAATCATACTCACCAGAATGAAAGAACACCTGTACGAAATTATACCAAAGCACCAGTTTGGCTTTAGGGAGGGTCATGGCACAATCGAACAAATACATCGCCTAGTCGACATTATAAATAGGGCGCTAGAGAACAAACAATACTGCTCCGCAATATTCCTGGATATCAGCCAGGCGTTTGACAAAGTCTGGCATGATGGTCTTCTTCACAAAATAAAACAAAGACTACCACATTCCTTTTTCCTGGTCATCAAGTCGTACCTCGAAAGTAGATGCTTTAAAGTCAAGTACAACACAGAATGCTCAAAAATGTACAAAATCAAGTCTGGTGTGCCGCAGGATAGCATCCTCGGACCAATCCTATATGTAATTTTTACCGCTGATCTACCAACAGCGGACGCTACCACCACTACTGCAACCTACGCTGACGACACAGCCTTGCTTTCAGTCCACGAGAATGCCGAAACAGCATCTAAGAATCTCCAAACGCACCTAACCCGAATACAGGAATGGTTCAGCAAATGGCGCATCAAAGCCAATAAAGACAAATCAGTACATGTAACATACACACTCAGGAGAAATACCTGTCCACCTGTTTTACTATATGGCCAACAAGTTCCTCAAGCAGAAGATGCTAAATATCTGGGCATACATCTGGACCGAAGACTAACCTGGCGTAAACATATCTGGACCAAGCGAAAGCAACTAGATTACAAAGCTCGTAACCTGCACTGGCTAATAGGACGAAGATCACAACTCACAAACTGCAGCAAAATGCTTGTCTATAAAACAATAATCAAGCCAATTTGGACCTACGGTATCCAATTATGGGGTTCTGCTAGTCATAGTAACATCGAAATATTAGAAAGATTCCAGAGCAAAACAATAAGAAGTATGCTGAACATACCACCACACATAAGCAACAAATACATATACATGGACATCAAGCTGAAAACGGTGAAACAAGAGATTGAATCTTACAGCGAGAAATATCAACTGAGACTCAATAGACACAGAAACGAATTAGCCGCTCAATTGCAAGGAATGGGCAGTCTTCAATTCTCCAGACTAAAGCGACATAGTATACACAACCTAGCGCACAGATTCGCAGACAGAGAATGAGAGATAACTCACTGGACGCACCTCTCTCCATACAACGCAACAATGATCAGTTTGTAACAGCCAGCGAATTGGATTATTGTTCTATGAACAGATTGCCAAGTAGCAGGATACAAAAAAAAAAAAAAAATAATTGGTATTTTATTAAAAAAATAAAGAAGAAACATTGCCTATCAGAACACAATATTTTACTACTTAAAGAATATTAATCGACCTCTATCTCTCCAATGATTCTTTGATCCAAATTGACTGGAATAGATCGCTTTTAGCGATTTGTCCGCCTATTGTGCTATAGCTTTAAGTTTCATCATCTTTAACTATTTTTTTCTGATGTACAATAAAGAATTTTTGTATTGTATCGTATTAAAATAATTCTACAAATTTTTTTTTTCATTATTTAAATAAAACAGTTTTTTTCGTTTTTTGGTACAAAATTTTTTTTTCGTTTTTTTTTTTAAATTTTATTTAAGTTATATTGTTTATAAACTCATAATAAATAGTTGTTTGATGTAGACCCAAGTTGTGTACTTTTACTTCCATTAATAATTTGTCCTATCACTAAACTTGTGCATTTTTCAATTTTATGTGTAGGGCTGTCCCTAGTTAGAAATCGAACGCAAGTGCGGTGACAGGGTAAAATAAACCGTTGAATGGCGGCTCGTTAAAGCATTAGCGCAATTGACACGAAAATACAGAAGAACGGGCATTCTTTCAGTTAAGGATGGGGATCAGTTTTGTATGAATACAAGTGAATTGACTTTTGAAATTGTAGAGTTATTAGATAATTATTTCGAGTCTCTAAAATTGGTTATTAGTTAGATACATAGATAAATAGATACATCAACACTTTATTGTATACCGTAAAATAAGAATTTTACAAGTAATAATTTTTTTTTTTTTATGTTAATGAATGATGTGACGAGCTAGTCGTTCACCTGATGTTAAGCGACGCGGCTGCCCATAACAGAACAGTGTCACTCGGAACTCCGAAATATAAGGTTTCGCGTGACACTGCACTGCGCACATCATCCTGAGACATCAGCACAGTCTGATAATAAGACTCGACTGTGAGATCAGATCATAAAGTCTCATTTGCCCAGTAATTTCACTAGCTACAGTGCCCTTTAAACCGGAACACTGTAGTGCTTGCACACTACTGCTTGGCGGCAGAATAACTGGCAAAGCGGTGGTACCTACCTAGACGAAGTTTGCAGAAAAGTCCTACCACCTAGTAAAAGTTATTAGGTATATGCTCATTAGCACTATAATATGTACATTTTTAATTTTGTATATATGTTATTAAATGTAGATACCAAATTAAGTTTTGTAACTAAAATAAACTAACCCAAAACAGTGGTTAAATTCTATGAGCTATTACGATATCACACTGGTAAGACTACAATAGTATTTAGTTAGTGACATTGATCATAACAGTAAAAAAAGTATCGACTTTGTAAATTGTTTTTATTTATTAACACAACCAAACAGTTGCAATAATTTTAGAATATTTTTCGCTGTGTACAATGTCTTGAGGCGCAACCCTACCAGAGTGAAATGTCAAGCAATTTGAAACGTTTGAATATTGATAAAATAAATATTGGAGCACGTGACCGAAGTCCCCAGCTCTTTACCTCAGAGCCTGTTTATATATTACGATACGATATGAATATAACCTTATTTTGGTGTGAATATTTAAACGCACTTTATACATTTTCCATTATGTTTATTTATTATTACATGCCTTCATACAATGTCATTACTTAGTCTAACTAATCTATACAGTACTTAGTTCCCAATATTACATTGTATGAGCCCTGTGAGGGCGTTGCACTTTAGAGCATACATTGCCTAACTCTCGTCACATTACAATAATTCAGGTCGAAGGAAATTATGATTCCTGTCACTTAAATTTTTAGGTTAATTGTCAAAATTTGATCATTATTAGTTTTAAATATTTATAGTATATACACGATTTGTAAGATAAATACATGTAAGTATACATAGTTGGGAGTCATCCAACATAATGATGCTTTTCCACTTCAACAATAAGTAGGTAAGCAGGCACGAAATGATGCGAGATGTCATTCAAAGAAGTAGGTAGATAGCACATTATATCCTACGGTCGAGTGTAACAGGGCCGAGCGAGTTCAAGTTTATCCGATTTGAATTCAAAGTTTAAAATGTACTACAAGACGCTCATCAGTCGTAGATTGGTGCTTATGTCGAAATCTATTTCACAAAATGATAATTTTTATAATAGTTTTATGCTGTATTGATTTACCTGTACACCGAAGCGTAAACCCAAAATTGTAAGCTACAGATTTCTTCCAATGCTCAAACAAAGTGCTTAAAACTGAAAATCAGCGCCAGGTGTTGAGTACACCGGCATGAATGCTGAGCTAAGCCCTTTTCAACACCACTGCTTCTGTGCTATTATCTACTCTTTTATTTCTCTTATTATATACTCTTAACTAGGTACTGTTTATATTTAATTGTATTCTCTTGTTGTATGTATATTCTTGTAAATTGTATTTTATTTTTGTAAGTGAGTGTTGAATGAATGTTTTTCTTTTTCTTTCAATGTGAAGGTTGTCTGGAAGAGATCGCTCTCAGCGATAAAACCGCCTAACGTACTAGATAATTCTGTAAGTTCTTCTTTTTGATAATTCTTACTTTACGGTGTACTTAGGTACCATAGGTACCTAAGTACACCGTAAAGTAAGAAATAATATTTAAAATTTTATTTAGGTCAATAATAGTATTGACCTAAATAAAAGTCATGTGATGTATATTTATGCATACCTGCAATTTCTATGTTGAAGCGTATAGTCTTGTAAAATGGACGTGTATCGCTAATACAACCAATTAAAAATGAGCTAGCATTCAAACTAGTTGTATATTTTCTATATTATTATAATTAAGATAACACTTAAGGATAGGCTTTTACTAGGAGCAGGTGAACAATATTCTATGAACATATTTTTCCTATGCCATTTTCATAGGTACTACGTAGTTACTATGCTATGAAATATGTGTTAGCTCTTAAATCATATCATTTCGCCTCTGTTCCATATCAATTCGCTTCATTAATTGCCATTGATCATAAATAAATTAATACTTACTCTTTACATATTTGGGCAAATGAAAAATCATAACTTATGAAAAATCAACAGTGAAGAAATCATAATTATAAGTTTTTTTTTAATTGTAGACGTTTCACACAGTCCCATCTAGCCCCAAACAAAGCAAAGCTTGTACAATGAGAAACCAATCACTGATACGATACGTAGATACTTTTTGTTTGTAAATATATACATAGAATACAATATAACACTCAGACACAAAACATATCGATTTTCATCACACAAACGTTTGTCCTGAGCGATAATCGAACCCACAACCCACAGTTCAGAAAGCAGGATTACTACCAACTGAGCTATGCAGCCGGTCCATTAATGACAATGAAGTGAAAATAGCTAGTTGTAGGTAGAATGGAAAATCTATAACCTTTATCACCATTAAATAAGCTTCTTCACATACCTTCACGTGGTGACTCTATAAAGTCCTACCACACATCATTGTAAATTTCCGAGATCGTATCGTTTTCTGTAAAGTTACCTCTTTATTCTATCTACGGTGTTCTGCCCCGTGTTTGCATTTCAGACAATTCATTGGAATTACGTCTTCATCGGAGGTGACTCTTCGGTAGAGCAGAATAATAAGTATATTCTACGTCATAAAAACTTTAGGATTGTTGTTAACAGATATCGTATAATAATATATTTCAGACAATTCATTAGAATTACGTCTTCATCGGAGGTGCCTCTCTGATAGAGCAGAATAATAGGTATATTCTACATCGAAAAACTTTACGATTATTATGATGTTACGAGCTAGTCGTTCACCTGATGTTAAGCGCCATGGTCGCCCATAATAGAAGTGTCACTCGGAACTCTAAAACCTAGAGTTTTGCGCGACACTGAAACTCCGCACATCATCCTGAGACATCAGCACAGTCTGGTAATAAGAGTGAGATATACCGTGAGATCAGATCATAAAGTCTAAATTGCCCAGTAATTTCACTGTATAATACATATAATTCAGCGCTAAGGTTTCAACGCAATATAATAGTATTTTTCTGTAGCATATCTACACGTGACCGTGACACATAATTTTATTAAGTTAAGGCTATTAATTACGCACATGACTGAATATTAAATATTCGATATTATAAAAATAATTCAGAATTTCTGATGCCTTCGTTTGTTCTAAAATACCTAGCAGTAGCATATTCTTGTATTTGTGAATTTGAGTGTAAATAAAGATAAGAAACGTGAAGCGGAATCCAAATAGCCAGCAGGACAGTTCCAATAGTGGACCTCACTGCCGATTTTCTGTAGTTTGGGAGTTGCTGAACAATTTAGTGTTATATAGTGGTAATAAAGTGTTAATAATATTTAAATAATTGCAGCTATGGCATTGCAACTACAACATAATAATGGTTCTGTACCCGTTTTAGAAAGATGAACTCTTATAATAATAAAAGTTTGTTGTCCTTTTGTCTGCAGTACGTCACAGTCTTTTTTTCCAAGAAAAGAAAAAATCTCTATATGTTGTAATTAAATTCAAAATAAGGTCCTCGGTCTTATAATTGTTTGTAAAAATACAAGCTTTTAATTTAATATAATAAACAGATAATTATTACAAAAAAAATCTTTACGTTAGACCTTTGTTCGATATAATGCGCGCGTCATGAAAGCTAATGGAAACTTTCGATTGACCTAGAGGTTTGGCATAACTGAATAGCAAAAGAAAAATATATGTAGGATGACGGGTTGTGCATGGCGGGGAACCTATAAAACTATAGGCCTTCAGCATGCGCACCGCGCCGTGTCCGGAGCAAGACTGAATCGTAGTACACCGAGCGTTCCCTTTTTATAGCCAGATGAGTGGGGGAGCGATGACAGATACCGGTGTTGCCACTGTAATAAATTTAAATGCTACGACAGGGTAAATTAAGGTACTGCCCACTGCGCATAGAGTTTACAACTGGACGTTGCCGCCGTCATATATATAAACCATGAATTTGTATTCGTAGGTAGAATTATCACAAGACAAAGTTAACATGGGAGTTAAGTTTTATGGAATCACTATTAGTTGCATCTGTGCCCTGCGAGTCACAAATATGATGCCTACTTAATGTTGTAACTTATAAACTCCTAATACCTCCCTTAGTATTGGAGCATTATGCCACCCAAATACAGAGTTTACGTTACGAGAATCAGCTGTCACTATTAAAACTTTTTCAGAACAAATTAGTGATAAAAGTGGGCGCTATTTACCACACTATTAAAGTTGTGTCAATTTACAGAGCATCACCAATACGAGACAAATAATAAAATTTAGCAGTAGCTTCGAATCGGAAGGATTTTACACTTGAGTGAATGTAACTGGACGAGAATTTTCGGGTATCAAAACACAAGGAAAAATACATTATGGTTCAGTGAATATGATACGGGACGATGTGATCCGTAACAAAATGGAACAGTAACTTCCTAAAATAACGGTGTCCATTCACGATCACGCCAATAAGTAACGTTCAAACTACTGAATAGCCGTTTGCTTTTGGTTGGGAGGATGTCGTGCTTGAGTAAATAGATGGAATGAATTTTCAGATTTGAACGTCTGGATTTCAAAATGTAGAGATGAAAACGCCATTGTAGTATAGTTAAGTACTTAGATAGCTTGCAATTGTTAACATTGTACTCACTGTAATGTTATATATTTATCTATCTATCTATATTAGGTACCTATTTATCTTCTTCGTACCTATGAATATATATTTATTTCATCGGGACACAAACTTAATTTATTATTAGTTCTACTAATATTATAAATGCGGAATTTTGTATGTATGGATGTTTGTTACTCTTTTACGCTAAAATGGCTGGGCGGATTTGGATGAAATTTGGAATATAGATAGCTTATTATTTGGATTATTATATTATTATAATATTATCATATTCCATTATAGTGGATTAACACATACTTACATCTTCTTAATACTTTTTATCTGCGAGTGAAATGGCGGGGCGCAGCTAGTTATTAATATGCATATTAATATTGGTATATGCATATTGCATAGCCATAATTATATAACCTACAAGTTGCGCCCCGCGGTTTAACCCGCCGATAAAAAGTATTTTAATTTTTAACTCATCCCTCAGGAATATTTCACTTTTTCGGGATAAAATGTAGCTTATATTTTAATCCAGTGTATAAGCTATCTTGGTACCAAATTTCATCCAAATCCATTCAGCCGTTCGAGCGTGAAGCAGTAAAAAACATACACACACACACATACAAGTTGACGTTTAAAGTCTGTTTTCACGAAACTGTCAATTTGGCAGTTAAACCCTTTTTATTCTCAACCCTTCAATTGTAAAGTTACTGGTTAGTTGCTCAAACTATGATCTTTAAAGGCTTTATATACGGAACTCCTTAACAGCAAACTGCTCATGTATGACAATCAGTGTTCTATCAGAGATCATAGGCCACTAGCTGTAAATATACATTTTATCTATTTATTTTTATTGTATTTGTGCACAGAAAAAAAGCGCAAATAATTGTTCTGTGACTGGGTGTTGTGGGACCATGATCCTCGTAGTTCCTGTGGTAGACACAGGGAATCCTAGTTAGGGCCCAGGATCTATGTATGTGATCGTTGGGCGTTATTATAATTATTATTTAAGTAGATTAAATCACCGGCTTTGTCTTACTTAAAACTTATTAATGCTTAACTGCAGTAAGTTTTTGTTTTGGAGATCATTTAAGATACGAGTAAGAGTAGTCTCTTAAACTCATATTTTACCACAGAGTGAAATGAAGGCGGATTGGAATCGCTTATAAAACCCTAAGCTATTTGTTTGTTCCACTATTAAAAGGCAGTAATACTAAGTTAAACTAAAGGCAAGCTTTTTGCCACCATAAGAAGCCTTGGAACAAGGCGCTCATTACGTGATTAATGCATCCTTGCTGACAATCAATAGATTGTTGTATTGTCTTAACTATGTTGAAAAGTCATCTAAAATTGACGTGTGTATACAAAATTAGTGGAGTGTAGTAAAAGTTTGTATAGTATAACTAAGTTGACGCGCAAAGCACATGTTGATATCGAAGTGGAAATCTAAGAAGATGCAGCTGGAACCAATTTTAGAAGTTTCATTAAATTTGCATTGTAATTTAAGCTGATAATTAATCTAAAACTTGTAGCAAGAATTTGAGTCATGGTACAAAGTTTTGTGTTGGGTATCGCTAATCGGCCATGCATCGGCCAATTTTGCCCTGAATGATCGCTGGCGAGATCTTTTGTTCCTTGTTCTCGTTTCTAATTGAAACTATTTTGGACGCAGGACAATGCGGCATTGTCCGCGTGTCCAGCAGTGTTTGCCGCGCTTTATTAATTCAGGTAGGCGTGGCGGCGTGTGGGCGGGGCGCGGGCGGGGCGTGCAGCGCGGCCCGCCCAGCGGCGCGGCGCGGCGCGTCACGTCAAGTCGCAGTCGCCGCGGGTCCGGCGATCGCTCACTCCGCCAGTCCGCCAGTCCGCCTGCCGACGCGACGTCTGACGCTCGACGCGGACGCATCTGCAACTTTCCTCCACTTACGATACATGTTTGAAAGTTTGTACTAGAGACTTGGACGTTATTGTGTGTCAGTGGGAGAGTCCGGAAGGGCTCGCCACGAGTTTCGGTGTCGCACCGCCCCACACGCACGCCAAGTAAGTTCTTGTAAACTTTGCGGATGTATGAACTTTTAAAATTTCCTTCGACAGGGTTATTAAATTTCATTGGTTAAATCAAATTTATAAATTAAGTTACTATTATTTAAGTTTCATGTAAGGAATAAATGAGTTAGAGTGACCTCGAGCATGTAAAGCGACAATCCAATCTTTATTGTATTTCAAAACTTTGGATTTAACTAAACACACCCACTTGGTAATTTTTTTTATTGAGATGGTTTCTCATTATTCCAAATATCTAAAACGAAGTACTTTAGGTAGAGTTAAGTAAGCTACGCCGATTATTTTGCAAAAAAAAACAACGTCAAAAAAAATCTAAACTAAAATAAAGTTGTAATACATCCACCTAATATAACTCAAATTTTTTTTAAATCGGTTTTTAGGCTCTGCCAGTTGGTATGGTATGTTCTTGTTTTACTGAGTTTAATTCTTAAACGATAATTTGACGGACGCAACAAGCACGACTTCATGAGTTTTGAGATGAAAATATGAGGTACCGATGAGATATGAGGTCGCAATACCAACGCGAATTTAGTGGAATAAACCTTCAATAAACATTATTACAGTAATATTTGTTTTTCAAACTTTTTTTATTAGTTCTAAAGATTTATTCTTTCAAAGAACTAAATACTACAATAATATAACTACTACAAAAACTTTCCACAACAAAAAAAAAATTGAACTATACTATACTAGCTACGATGGCCTATAGACAGTCCAAATGCTTCAGCCCACTTACCAGTAAGGAGCATGCCCAACATGCTGGCAGCATTGCCCCGTGGAATTGCAATGCTGATTTGTGGTGCTAAATTAGTTATATTTTTTTAAGGTTATATTATTTTTAAGGTTATATTATTTTTAATATTGAAATATCATAGTTAAAATACAATTAAAAAACAATACAAATTAATTTTTTAAATGTGGCCTCTACTGGTTTTAATTTTATAATTATAAAATTGAAAACTGATTTGAACGTGTGTTTAATGATAATCCAAAAATCTTTGAGTAAGTTTTTTATGATTTTTATAGGTAGGAAATATACATGAGACTGCAGCTCCTAATATTGAAAAGGTTTCAAGTGAAGTATTTTTATTGAGTGATTTAATTTAAAAATAAATATCTGTGGACATTTTACACAGCGCCATCTAGCCCAGAACTAAGTAAAGCTTGTACTATGGGTACCAGATAACCGATACAATACTTAGATCCTTTTTGTCTGTAAAATATACATAGAATACAATATAACACCGAGACACAGAACAGACATCGATGTTCATCACACAAATGGTTGTCCTAGGTGGGAATCGAACCCACAACCTACAACTTAAAATTATTAAATTTTAGAATGAGTAGTGTATTTTATTTATCGGTCAATTTAGGTGATCTAGATTTAAGTGATCATTTATGATTTTTTTTAATATCACACATGCTATTTTTTAAACAAAAGCAATTAACGATACGTTATCTATATTATCTCTTATAATTTTTATACGGATCTCAAATTGTACCTGCTGCAAAAAATCTTCCACTTAAAAACGAGATAGCTCTTTACCAAACTCAACACCACCTAAATTGTCAGCTATCCACAATTTTCATTCGGGACAAATTCAATCGGGACAAATCAATCGTCATCGAGCCGAATGCGTTTCGAGATCGCGTTTTTCCTGTCTCCGAATAAAAATCCCCGCCCGCCCAAACCGTGTACCCACCCCGCCCGCACCGTACTTCCACCCCCTTTTTGAAATCATTGCCCCAGCTTAGGCAACAGTTGGTACGTTCATCGCTGACATTGTCGATTCAGTTTTATTGGCCGCGATCTTTTGTGAAGTGATCGTTTTTCCATTTCGATTAGGGTGCTTTGGTTTCCAAGTATTCTTTTATTGAGTTCTTTAGCTCCTTTTAGTTGAAACAGCTAGATTCGATGAGCTGGAGTATTCAGTGTGGCTATTTGTATTCTATTGTGCCTACGAAACAAATAGCTGATTACTTACCAATTTTGATAGCATTACGTATTCATGTATCATGCGGCTGTTAAGAATAATTCCTTTAAAAAAAAAGGGTCGACCGACTTCAAACCCACTGCATTTGTTTATCACAAAAATGAGAACATCATCAATGTAGTTTTTTTTAACACGGCAAATTGCCTTTATTTTCTAAATACTACAATGATTTAATAACTAATACTAAAAACTACTTACTACAAAAAAAAGAAACATTTGGACTATATACTGGCCGCGATGACCTATAGACAGTCCAAATGCTCAAGCCCACTACCAGAAGGTAGCGTACCCAACATGCTGGCAGCATTGCCCCGTTGAATTGCAATGCTTATTCAATGTAGTTGAAGTTGAAATTCACATTATTAAGGATAACTCAAAAACCACTTATCAGATCTTGATCAAATTTATATGGGATCACACGAGAAGCATCAGCATTTAAATAAAAAAGTAAAATAATAATAAAATACTAACAAGAGAATAAGAAATGAATTCATAATATTTTAAAATGTTGAACCCCTAATATTATTTTACTGATCCTATTAATAGTCAGTTGGAAAATAACAAGCGTATATTTTTGTTCAATAATTTTTAATTCATATTATGTGAAAATTTTTGCATTTTTTAAATATTGCAATTATGCACACATATACATATTAGTGAGTTTATACATAATTAGGCTGCACACGTTGATTATCAAAAATCCTTCATTATTCTGATTTTATTAATATCTTAACATAATAATAATAATAATAAAAAAATGGGGATAATCTTTAAATGGTATTCGAATTTCGGTACCTTCCAAAAAATAAAATGTTGTCCATGATACATACCTACTTAAAAATATATTGATTTAAGATAAATTATTACGCATAAAATGTTACACAATACGGTCAAATGGCACAAAATAACAAAAGCTCAAAATAATGTACAAGAAGTACTTAATACTATGAAGCATTATCTACCAGTCAACCTGGATGTGCAAGAAAAGTAATGGTAGCGGTGCAGTAAAATTCATATTAGAATAAAAAACGTATAAGTACATAAGATAAATAATAAAAATATTACATATAATATCTTTAATCATATAAATAATAAAATATACCTACTCACATAATTATGATGAATACAATTACTTACATCCATAATGAATATATTATTTTCTAAATACTACAATGATTTAATAACTAATACTAAAAACTACCTACTACAAAAAAAAGAAACATTTGGACTATATACTGGCCGCGACGACCCATAGACAGTCCAAATGCTCAAGCCCACTACCAGATGGTAGCGTACCCAAATGGATATAATACATAAAATTAATAATAATATTACTTACATATATAAAACTTATTATAGGTACTTATATAACGTCGAGATTGATATCACATTTATGTTGTCATTTCAGTTTCAATGTTAAGTAAAATTACATAATGTCTTCTTCACATATTAAAATTATTAGTAACAAAACTAAACGCTCGGATATCACGACTCACAATGCATTATAACGAAGGTAAGCCGCGCGATATCGCGTCGCATCGCGCGGCGTAATGAGGGCGGGCGGCCGCAACGCGATAACGAGTCGTAGTCGTTACGGACTCGTTACGGATTAGGGCGCGTGACACAGACGGTAAACGCAGCATATTATGCGTGGCTCAGAACGAAATAGATACTCACTGATTTCTTCTAAAGTGAGATTATATATAGTGAATGTCAATAAGTATGTAGTTATGAATGAAGAAGGCAGAAAATGACGATTTCGAATTTTCAACTTTAAGATATGTTCCCACAAGTAAAACATAGATGGCGTTACTCGATTTGTTCAACACATTTCGTAAAATTTAAAATTTATCAATCCTTTCCAACAAAAATGAGCTACGGAAAAAAACGTAACGTGCACATAGGTAATTAAAGAGCGGACTCCATTCAGTCACTCATTTAAAGAAAATTACAAAATTATCTAAAGTTTATTCATAAACGCATCAGAGGATGGTAAAAACGGTTCAACAACTGCAAATAAACAAATACTTAGAGAACGTTTCAATTGATACATTAAGCAGGGATTAGTAAGGATATAGAGAAAAGTAGGGATGAGTGAACCCAAAAAAGGTTTTATTCCAGGTTTGTCGCTCTATATACGTTAACATCACGATGGCTACCTATGAAGGTATGAATTTTTTAAATTGCACGTAAGTAATATACTTCGTTAATCCTATTATTTATTCCGTGCCAAAGAGTAATAAATATAACAACTAAAAGCTACCAGAAATCACATTGTACTGTTTCCGAGTAACAAGCAACGAAAGGATTTCAGCGCCGCTGCGTCGAGCGTCGCGTTTAACAGATGAGGTTTAAAAAGCAGTTCACGCAAATGATGCTTAATGGACGTTGCAAACCAGCGGATATTTTGTGACCCTTTGAATTTTTCGATATTTATCGACAGCTTTGAGAATTAATGCCCCTAATACCTTCCTAATTATAAGTGCTCTGTACATATGGTACCATTCCATATAATAAGAGGACCCATCCACTTCTTGCTGACGTGACAACGTGTGGAAGCGAAGCATCCCCATCAAAAGTTATAAAGCTTGCATAAGTCCCCATTGATGGGAAAAATCAATAAGGATTGGGGATTCAGAAATCCCAACTTTTATAACTTAGTAAACTTTTCGTATGTATTGGATACTTAATAGTCTCCGACTTACCAACCAAGTTGATTATTTTTATGGATTGAGTAAGAACATTTGACCTAAAAGATGTATTTTTTTGTTCAATTCTGTAATTTACTACTATTTTACTGTTTCAACTCAATTATCATCTCGGAGCCTGATTTTAGCACATTTTCACTGAAATTATTTGCATGATGTCAATAATTTTGCGCAGCATTCTCAAAAGTGAAACTTTTGACATGAGTGAGAAGTTTAATATTCCGAATTGTTGTTTTTGTTACTTAATCTCTCTTTTTTATTTGTATCTATTAGATATATATCTAAAAGATACGAATAAAACATCTGCATATAGGAGAGCACATAATGTAAGCACAAATCAAGAACACGAAGTAACAAAAACGCAGCGTTTGCCCCGCCCGTCTAAGCGGCACGTACGGACGATTGGTTTAGTTAGCAGTGAGCGTCGCGCCTCATTTACTTGCCGTCACCATCGTGCCGCAGTACGACTTTGTCACCACTCTTTTCATTTCGAAGCCTCTAACTATCAGGTAAAGGATCACTTGGATCGGTGATGTAGGTTCTATAAAAGTGTTGGTTGCCTACTTTGGACAAATAAATGGTATATAGATACCATATTTGAGTTATTGGTCGGACATGGTTCGGACTGGCTTGATAGCTCAGTTGGGAACTCTGTCTTCTGAACTATAGGTTGTGGGTAGGTTTCCCATCCAGGATAAACATTTGTGTGATGAACATCGATGTTTGTTCTGTGTTTGGGTGTTATATCATATTCTATGTATATATTTACAAACAAAAAGTATCTAAGTATTCAGTTATCTATAGTGCAAGCTTTGCTTAGTTTGAGGCTAGAGGGCGCTGTGTGAAATGTCCGCAAATATTTATTTATTTATTGGTCAATATCTAACAATCAACGGCTGATATTAATAGGCAAAATAATCAAATATGACCTGGAATAATAAAACCATACAGTATAATTTTTAGACACAGTTTGTTCTATACAGGTAGATGCGCTATGGCACCCGGAGTGAAAGTACTTTAAATTTGTAGATAGGAAATTTTATTGAAAGAAGACTTCAATTTAATTTAAAAAATGATTTGAACACAATGCAAAGATTTTTTTATAATTTGCCTATTATAGAATGGGAATCGGAACCGCCAAATCTAAAAAAAAAATCATGCATTTTATGATAACGGTCGAAAAGGCTAATCATGAGGATATTTTTTAATAAATAATAATAATATGTAATAAATAAATTAACTATTAGACAACTCTTTAGCAAAAAGTACTAAGAAAACATGCTCACCTGAAATATGATCCGAACCTTACTAATACTAAATACAGATGGGACATAGTATGTGCCACAGAAAAAAGACGGACGGCAGTAGCGAGCCGGCATTGCCAATATATTATCTCTATGCTGTACAATAGACTAAATAGACAATTAAATATTTATTCCTTAACATTATATATTTGCAAGCATAAATGTGTCGAATGGCTTCAATGTTATCATATCAAGATGCTGAATACTTCTTATTGGTGGTTGCGAAATAACACTCACTTTATCACAAATTCGTAGTTTGGCCTTCGTCACGCCACACACATCATACACTCATATCACATACATTACACACCATAGATCACAAACCACACACCAATTACCATACATTCACATTCCTGTGGCACATATTAACAATACCATTTTTAAACATTTTTGCCTACTTCTCAATAATTACATTTTTAATAGTAGAAATTGTCACTTTAATTGTCTTAAAAATTTTAACTCCGTTTAAAACTTTATAATGATTGTTACATTGTTTTTTGTTTAGAACTTTACTGTCCAGTTTACGAAGGAGGGCATCTGCAACACAGTCTCGTTATAGGTATAATCGATTCTCATTTGCTTTTAAGTTAAATTGTTTTGGTCTCAATAAATGTCTTATCTTAAATAAAACCAATCAATTCGAAGATCTATTGACGTATTGAGCTCAATTTAATAGTTGATCTCAAAATCGTCTCAAAAATTACTGAAGAGCAGTTTTTAATTTCAGATTTAGAATACTTTAAAATTATCCAACCACCAAGCTTTCCTATTAAAATCCAATGCAAATAACTTCTAAACCGTGATTCAAGAGAAATAGCGCAAAAGTGGAGAAAGGGCCAACAGGTTGACGTCGAGTTTTAATGATCCCGTAATGATTGAGCCTGGGGCGAGGAACACCATGCGTTCACTCTGAAATAACATCAGCTTGTATACGTATAATACCAGTATACCGGTTTAGCTTTAGCTATATTATTTCTGGAATCACGAGATCCTAGAACATTCGAAGTTTGCGTTTGCTATTTTTAGGACAGTAATTTACAATAAGATAAAAAAAATTGTTTCTCCTGATATAATAGTTAGAGTTGAAATAGTGCAACTGCCAAAGCCAGATGTAACCAAAAAATGTAATTACAGTGCATTGCGCTCCATATCGCGATCTTCGCAGCATCTTCAATTTGGTTGTTTTTCGCCAACACACGTAAAATAATCAAATTACTTTGTAGGGACGTGCGGAGCGGTGGTCTGCGCCGACGGCGGGCCATTAAAAATAATCGATGCTTGCGAAAATATCGAGGGCTTTTCACTAATGACATGGCGCGGGAAAACAAAGCAAATGAGGTCGGCTCGCGGCAAGAGTGCATGCTCGGCAATGATCGCTCGATTTAACCTCAAGACACTCCCGTACCACGTATACCTATGGCGTACAAGGAGTGCTTGGCTCGCAGAGCTCTCGTTTCGAGCTGTTAGAAAATTAAGATGATGGCTATCCATCATCTTGATTTTCTATATATGTCGTATTATAGTTCCGAGTTACGAGAAAAGTTAAATGCACTCTGACCAACGATTTTGCGCAAATACCCGAAAAGATGTCGTTATTTAGGGAAGTTCATAGCCTGTGAAGTGCAGAGCCTGATGTTTAATTTATTACGTGATGACTATATGAATGATTACAAATACATTTTAAATCCATGTAAGCTTGAGTTAATCAAGATTATGATTTATGATAAATTTATTAAATACTGTGCCCGGCGGTTACACTCGTGGATAGAAATAATGTAGCCTATGTGTTAATCCAGTATATAGGCTATCAATATTTTGAATTTCATACAAATCCGTCCGTTTGAGCATGAAAGAGTGACAAATATACAAACTTTCACGTATATAATATTAGTTTGATTCATTAAAAGTGCAAGGAACGAAAAATTCAACATTTGCACAGCTTACGCTCCAGATGAACAACTTGGATTGAGCTTGGCTCATACTTACACTGCACACCATCCTCAAACTACGTGAGCAGTCAAGAAGATCCGGTATATCTCAAAAGATCAATTAATATTTTAGTTTGAAAACTATCGTGAGTATGACACATTTTGTAAGATAAATATCGGCTAAAACTCACGTCAATTAAAAGTCGAAATTACTCCGACCAGGTTTCGTGACGTGTCGACGTGAGTTTTAGCCGTTATTTATCATACAAAAAGATTAATTAATAGTCTCTATGGAAATAGAAATAGAATTAGAGAAACATAAGCTGTTTGCATCTATATGCAAACGGCCCATGTTACTCTAATTTCTTTACTGTGTAATTTTATTTGATTGATGAGATTTTCTGCACTTCGCAGATTAATACCACAACGCGTGAATAGACCCGTTATATCTTTATAATATGAGTTCAAGTCGCGAAAGTTTAAAAAGTGTAATATCACAACGTTCGTAATCCATTTTTATATAAAATTTTCAAGTGCTATATATGATGATTATGCTGTAGAAAATAAAATGAACGTTAATAGATTACCATAATTTGTATTCGTAAAAATGTACCCACGTTGCTCTGTTTCTCTGTTTGTCTGAAAGTCTATGTGGAAACAAGATATGATCAAACAACACCTAAAACAACTCAATTTTACGATCGAATACAAGATACAGAGTTTATTTTCCTCGATCGGTGTTTAATAGGTTAATTCACGTGGAAGATATTTAGGGGGAAGGGGGCATCGAGCTCGTCTTGTTTTTGTTCCAAATGAAATTATTGCGCGAATAAAATATTTTACTGTCTGTCAATTTGCTGGAAGAAACGTACCGCCAGATATTAAGCAGAGGTTAAAATTTTATCTGCGAGGAGTTATTACCCGAATGCCGGCGTCTCGGCCGCGTGATGTAGTTAAATTCTCTTCGGAGCATCGGGCCCGCTTGTGGCCCATTATTGCTTGATGTAAGACAATGCCTGCAAATAAAATAAGATCCTCTATCTTATTTATTGCCGTGAAAAGCGTATTAAGAGAATTCACTTGTGACGTTTGTTTGATACCAACATTAAAGCAGCTGTACCATAGATTATTCTGTTTTAAGCTCTTATTAATTTGCGATGTCGTAGGATTTATAAATTACTAGTTGCGCCCCGTGGTTACACCCGCAGATAAAAAGTATTTTAATTATTTGCTCATCCCACGGGAACATTTCTCTTTTCCGGGATATAATGTAGCCTATATGTTAATCTAGTGTATAAGCTATTTTGGTATCGAATTTAATCCAAATCCATTCAACCGTTCGAGCGTGAAAGAGTAACAAACATACATACACACAAACACACATACAATCTTTCGCCTTTATAATATTAGTGTGAAGTGTGATAGTGTGATTAGTGTGATTGGTGTGATGTGATATTAATAAAAGTTAGAAAGTATCTGTTGCTGTTATTATTATGTCGTTTACAAACTTTACCATAATTTTTTTTTTTAATCTGATTTTTTAGTGACTTTGAGTCGTCCAACGACTATGTCAGCCCCATAGTACAAAAGTGGTATAATTGGAAGAAATTTGCCATTAATAAACATTATAATTATACAAGGAACATCAGATTTTTGTTTGCAACTTTAATATCCCTAAACTTGGGGTTGGATGGATGCGAATGCGTTGGCGCTGACTCACAACAAAGCGGGGTGTAATTGGTGCATTGTACGGGCCGCGGGCGAGCATCGTTAGCCTTTCTTTCGTAGACGAGGTTTTGTCCGGGCCTTGCTAATTAACTATGAAATTAATTGACGCGGCAAAGTTTCCGAGTGAAACTTGAATTAATTGGCACGTCCGACTTCAGCCTAATTAGGAGCCTGAGGCTTTTCAGCATGGCGCTCGTTGATGCCGTGAAAAACACACAAAAGTGTTGTGAGAGAACTGAACGCGGAAATTCTCGCTCGCAGATCAAAATATAGACGCGGTTGGTGCTTACTTAATTGCGTGTGTTGTAACTGAACTGTTTTAAGGAACGCGAAGTGATTTAATGTAAATTTTTATTTGTAACTTTCACGTCTGCAAATCGGTACTTATGCTCATTATTTTAAGCTTACCTGATCAATAGAGGATGTGGATCAAGTGATGATTTATGATGCAAACAAATATCGCAAAATATAAGTATTTAGTATTGGTACTCATGTGAGAATCAGGCCACGTTTAACCTATAATATTATAGCGTTGCGTGTCATTTTACCCTCTAAAAACGGACATACAGCAGCAGAACTACTAATTTAGTAAAATCAAACAATCCGTAATAACAGTACGAGACTATTACTCGCCGGGCCCTGTTACCAATTATTATTTATTTATAGGCGCAACACACAAACACTGGCCGGCGAGGAGGGTGGGGTACGGTTTGTCCCGGGGCTCCTTCGGCCCCATAATTAACATACATTATGAATTATCGAAAATGACCCACTCCAATACACCTAATTACATGTTGCCGACGCCGTGGAAGGTACCGACCGGTAATGAATAGCTTTGTATAATATTAATACGTGGTGCCGACCTTTATTAGATATCTTTGTTGGGATGAATCATATTTTATGAGTCCTATTATGTGTTAATTGGGTTTATTTGAGACTGTTTTGTTTTATTTTAGTGTAATTTGGGAATTTAAATTAACGTCTGGAAAGTGGAGTAAATTATTAGCTTTGTTTTAATTAATAGCTTATATTTCACGGTTCTTTATATTTATTTGGTAACGGATTTTCTTTGTTGTTGGTCGAGAAATTCTCAACATAAGGTATAGTTATTTAATACTTCTTTCCTTTTTTCACAGATAGGAATAATAAATGGAACTTTCTATACTATAACATAATACGGACACTCACTATATTAATTTATTTTATGTTGTAGTCATATGGAGTACCCTAAATTAATTATGAGATTGAAGCTCGCAACGAATTAGTCTGTAGTTAAACTCTTTCAGCCTTATTAATAAACGGGTATTAGTCTCGGGTTAGTTACTTCAGCTTTTGTCCTTTTTTACTACTGGAATATTTAGCTGGATTGAAAGAGACAAAAGATGATGTAACTAACCTAAAGCTAGTTCGTGTTTATTAATAAGGCTGTTTAAGTTTTGAGAGACGAATTACCACTAAATTTATTCGTCGTACTATGAATAAATACCCATGTAAAGTACACCGACAGTATTTTCACAATTTCAATACATTTATTGATGGGATTTATTTCCTTGCTCCGTTTGCTCCAACCGCTACACTGCACAATAATATTATTAATACCACACCAATATAGCGGGTACCTACTCCGATTGAATGTAGCACTTCAGAAGAGTTTATGGTGTGGCTAAAATTATAATTAAATTCTTGAAATTTTGCTAAAGGTGAAAAATAAAAACGCCTTTAATTTTGTAGACATAGGCGCTATTTCGACACAAATAATACATAACATTGATAACATTCCGGAACTGCTTAAATTACTATATGGCAATCCAACTAAATTAAGTACTGAAATAACGTGATCCTATTCTCAGTCGGGTGACAGCTGGTCGATCAAGTCCAGCCATTTTTAGCCTTGCTATCCATCCAATTATTAAAAGTCTTCAGTCCAAACTTAATATTTGGATACTTGGATGACTAATCCCTATTTTTTGGATTTTTTTTTCTAATTCGATTTTTTTGTTTGCGATACTTATAATAACGATTTGTTTTTAGAAAAATTTCATAGTCTTGCCTCAAATATCAAATTAGTAGACAAACGTTCTCTTGGTCTCTTAGGTTCGCCGATTCTGGATGAATCTGTTCACCTTAGTAGAGGAAAAAATTCAAAAGTTTCAAATTTTGAAATTCAAAAGTTAACGCCCACATGGCTTTTAGAAATTATTAAGTTTTGTATATTCTTCCCCCCGTCCATGCTTTTGAAAAATGTGTTGCCTCCCGTCCAGCTGATTTCTATCAATAAATTGTCAATCTGTATTGTCAAAGATACTTCGTTTATAATATTATAGAAACTGACGTGAGTAGTACTCATAACTACAACTATTACACGGCTAAAACTCACGAGATACTCCTTGAGGATGGGCATCTTTATTGCCCGAACACCGGTCGAGTTATTCGACTGTATCTCGTGAGTTTTAGCCGTGTAATAGTTATACTTCGTTTAACAAAAAAAATCATTATTTCATATATCATAAATATTTATTATTGTATACTTCTATTAATTCATTCTTTTCCAGTGAATATCCTGTAAAATTAATAATTTATGCGCATTATTTCATTATTTTAAAAGTACTACATTTTTCTTAGTGTCCCACTAAAATCTAGAGTGAAACCAAACTGTTGACTAAATCGTAATTGTGAAGTTTATTTTACAAAAGTTTACCCGTAGTAGTACCTACCGGCACGTAGCATAACACCAACCAGCTGGTTGCACAAACTGAAAGACTTGTGTATTCTGAATTTCCCGATCCATCCGCAAAAATATATTTATTTGTAAACGATACAAACTCACGTAGACTCCAACCGTGAGATTATAGAAATAAAATCTCTCCTGGTTTCTTAATAACGCTATTTTGTGATCTGCTGCAAATGGAATATTTCGATTTACTTCAAGAAACCATGATTATCTTCATTTTGTTTGTACATACTTAATAATTTATTTTACTAGGTGGTAGGATTTTTCAGTAAAGTTCGTCTAAGTAAGTACCACCTCTTTGCCAGTTATTCTGCCGCCAAGCAGTAGTATGCAAACACTACTGTTCCGGTAGGGCACTGTAGCTAGTGAAATTACAGGGCAATTGAGACTTTATGATCTGATCTCACAGTAGTTTTCTTACGACCAAGCTGTGCCGGTGTCTCAGGATGATGTGCGCAGTGCAGTGTCACGTGAAACTTTATATTTTGGAGTAACGAGTGACACTGTTCTGTTATGGGCGGTCGTGTTGCTTAAAAACACGTGAACGACTAGCTCGTCACATCAGTTACTAACATAAAAAAATCTGCGATTCTTGGATATCCTGTTCCATCACTTCATCTTGATTTGATCTCGTCGGTTGCATCCCTAGTAGGGTTATCATGATTCCTAAAGCATGATAGCACTCAATTGTGATTCCAGTTTTTGTAGCTGTCACACATCGAAGTAACTTTACCGATCGGTTAGGAACGTTGCGAGCTTAGTTATGAGCGCTTCAAAGATTTGGAGAATGATTGGTACACAATGTCAAAATGTCCTAATGGTAGATTGTATCATGGTCAAAATGTATATGAACCTTCGATGGCCCATGAAATTCTTGACAAGGGTCACTGGCTTACATTGTTTGAGTCAATCCATTTATTTTTATTTTATGTTAATGAATGATGTGACGAGCTAGTCGTTCACCTGATGTTAAGCGACATGACCGCTCATAACAGAACAGTGTTACTCGGAACTCCAAAATATAAAGTTTCGTGTAACACTGTACTGCGCACATCATCCTGAGACATCAGCACAGTCTGATAATAACATCGACTGTGAGATCAGATGATAAAGTCTCAATTGCTCAGTAATTTCATTAGCTACAGTGCCCTTCAAACCAAAATGTATTCTCTATTGCGTTCCTGACTTTAGTAGAGGAAATTGTATGTACCGAACAGTTTACAAATGCGATAAAAATCGCAAAATAATAAATATCTTCATATTTAATTCAAATTGTATAAGCTGTAAGAAGTCTGCTGAAGTGACCGCTAATGACCGTCGGCTGCGGCATCGCCTCGTTAGCGATGAGGGTCCATTGTCGCTAAAGAGTTCTCCTCGATTCTTGTCCAGATATCGCTGTTATCTTTTCTTACGAAGTTTTTTAAAATCAATAATAGTAAAAATATATATAAAATGGATTCCATTGCACCAGTTTTTGATCATGATCACTTGCAGTAATGTCAATGTGATGTGGACAAGTGGAAGTGAAGAATGACTTCTACTTGTATCGAATACAGATGCGTTTTTTATAGAGTAACTAATTAGTGATCGAGGTAATCCTAATTAGTTACTCTATAGAAAACGCAATTTTTTTTTTTTTTTTTTTGTTTATTTTTAAGGATCAATGAACAGTATCACATACATTATTTAAGTTATCGGTATAAATAAAAAGTTTAACAGATGTGCTACCAGCATTATTGACCACAAATTACTAAATAAAAACATTAGATACCTACTTATTTTGAGACAAGATACTATACTTACAATTATACAGTAAAGAGAAAGAGAAAGAGAACGGCCAATGCAAACAAATTATTACTCTTATTGTAACCTAACGTAAGCATTTAAACATTTATTATAGGATTTTACAGCTAGGTAATCACGTACCCCGATTGCAAAAGCTAGAAACACAAATTTGTATGATTTGACATTTTAAATACACAGCTTATATGCATAGTTACTATAGAAATTTTTAAATTCACAAATGAAAATTCTTCTGATGCATTGCAACTAAAGTTCAGTGATTACACCACAGATCAGTGGGATGCAGTAAGGTACAGTGCAACCCCCTACTATGATTGACCGCTGCCAAACCCACAACGCTCACCAAGCAGGTCTATCACTGATCGCTTAAAACATCCCACCCGATCGTTAAATATATCTAAACAATTGAAATTATCATTATACGTTTTAGTCATGCGGTAAAGAGGTGATCGGTGACCGGAGTTGGTACGACAGGTAGCCGTGGAAAAGGTTTTATGACTAATTGTATCACGCGGATGAGATCTAAATGGTACTTTTAGGCGAATCCTGTTGACCAGGTCCGGGCAGTCGTATCGATTGTGACATATGTCAAACAATAGCATAACATCAAGTTGTTGTCTCCTAGATTTCAAATCTAAAAGTTTATATTTTACTAATAAGTCTTCATAAGGTATAGTATAACGGCAACACCTGAAATGTACACAGCGCAAAAATTTCTTTTGTACTCTTTCAATATCCTTATTATAACAATTATAAAGTGGACTCCACACTGACACGGCATATTCTAATTGTGAACGAATTAATGACTTGTATAATAGTTGATACGTTTGCTCATTCTTGAAATTACAGGACGACCTAATAACAAAATTGTACATTTTAAAACCACGAGATATTATATTTTGGACGTGAATATCTAGGGTTAGCTTGTTATCTAAAGTAATGCCGAGATCCTTTATTACTTTAACTTTATCAAGATTAGTATCGCAAAGAGAATAGGTAAAGTTACTTATGTTTCTCTTGCGTGTAAAAATTATAGATTTACATTTATTTAGACTCAATGCTAGTTTATTTTTTATACAGTAAGCAGAGAATCGATCCAAATCAGACTGAAAGTTTGCATGATCTTGATATGTGTTAATAACTTGATAAATTTTTAAATCGTCTGCGTATAACAGGAACTTACTAAATTTAAAGCAGTGGTTAATATCATTAATATATAAAATAAAAAGCAAAGGGCCCAAAATCGATCCTTGTGGGACGCCAGAACTAATGGGAAGTACATCCGATTCATAACCATTGATAGCTACCTTTTGGCTACGGTTCGTAATGTAGGATTTAAACCAGCGCCACAAGTTACCGCGAATGCCGTTAAATGCAATTTTGTCAAGAAGGATTTTGTGATCCACTCTGTCAAAAGCTTTTTGGAAGTCAGTGTATACACTATCAGTTTGTTTGTTCTTATCAAGATTTTCAAATAGTTCAGTGGTATACACTAGTAAATTTGTGACTGTAGAGCGACGTTGCACAAAACCATGTTGATTCGGAATAATATAACTATGTAAGCTAGGATACACCGCATTACGTATAAGTCTTTCGAAAAGCTTCGACAGAGTGGGTAAAATTGATATTGGACGATAATTCTCTACGTCCTTCTTCGAACCTCCCTTATGGACTGGTACTATGCGTGCCATCTTCCAAATACGGGGGCAGACACCCTCCTTTAGACACAAATTAAGAATATAATGTATAGGTAAACAGACTGCGTCAGCTGTTCGGTTTAAAAAATATGGAGGTATATTATCAACACCCGCACCTTTTGTTGGATCCAACCTGCGTAATTCAGATTTAACGTCATTCATATTAAGGTAAATATCGCTTATAATGACATCTGAATCTGGATTATCTAATACTTCTACATTTTCTAAGTCATAATCGTCTGTAACAGAAGAGGTTTCAAAAACTGACTGAAAATATCTAGAATAAAGATTACAGACCCCGAGCGGATCTATCGCCACCTGTTCCTGATAGCGCATGCAGCCAGGTATGTCACTATTTTTTTTCCTATTAGAAATATAGGTCCAGAAATATTTAACATTCGTTTTGATACTATTTTCAACTTTACTAATATAATTCTTATAACACGTGTCTGAACCTAATTTAAGTCGATTTCTAAAAATAGAAAATTGTTCATAATCATATAAGTTTTTATATTTTTTCCATTTTATCCATGCCTTCTTTTTATCTTTGAAAATGTGCCTTAAAGAGGTGTTAAACCAGACAGGAAAACCAGCCGTAGTTACTAATTTTGTTGGTATATTTTTAGATATTATACCATAAATAGTATCATAAAAAACATTGACTGCACACTCAGATGATTTACCTTTTAAGAGTGTGTCCCAGTCCACATTAATTATATCATCATTAATTATTTGATAATCCGCTTTGGCAAAACAGTGTCTGATGTGAGATTTACGTTGCATACACTTATATCCACGCTCAATAGGTACCGTTACATAAAATACAGGATGATAATTATCTATAGGTACTAACGGCACCGGCGTGTGAGATAGTTCGCAGTTTCTTTTATTGGAAATAAATAAGTCTAATATTTTATTATTCTTATTCCTAATGTGATTAAATTGCATACTGTTTGACATTATTAAAAAATCATTAATTAAATTAACTGAGCGAGAGATAGACGAGGCCGGGATGGGCTGCATATAGGTTTCCTTTGCGTACCAGTCCAGTGAAGGCATGTTAAAATCTCCGACGATAAAATTAAAGGTATTAGTTGTACATTCAAGTATGTTTTGCATGTAATTAAAGTACGAAAAATAGGTATCATCTTTTTGATTAGGTGGGATATACACCGCACTAAAAATATAGGTATTTAAGCCAAACTCAAGTTGAATCGTAATATAATCTATTATCACGGCAGGGAAAGGTGTGGATACAGGCGGGGGCGGGGGTGGGGGAGTGACGAGGCGCGCGCGCGCACATGACGCAATCGAGCGCAGTACGGCAATCAAAACCCCCCCGCCATCCCTACGCCCTGTCACCAAGCGATCCCTGTCGCACCGAAACAAAACATAACGCGAGTCTATTAATTCATTGTCATATATATCACTATTTAACCATGTCTCTGTCAAAATAATTATATCATAAGAATGCAATAGAATATTCATATAAAGAGTATGAAGCTTGGACCTTAACCCTCGACAGTTCTGATAATACACAGTAATAGCTTCATTATCCATTTTTAACATTAACTATAAATAATATTAATACATAGATGTAATGGTAAAAACTGCCGCGGTTACGGATCACCAATGTTAACAATAACAAAATAAAGAGGGTATCTGCCGCCACAAGCCGCAATTGATGCGCAGAAAGCATACACAATAACCAGAGCCGGTGCCGTATGAGTCCACAACAATATATAAATGAAGTTATAAATTTAGGTTCTACATAAATAAGATGACATAAACAGCAACAGTATCGATGATACTTAATATCGTAAAATATTATTATTCTTACATAACATCGGAGGAGCCATTTATACGCTATAATTATGATGAAATTGTGCCGAGCGCAAGTAAAATCAAGTGATACCACAATAACTATACCTATTATAAAACAAAAATAAAAATAGACGTTTATTAAAGTGTGAGATATTATCACACAACGAGAAATAAAATTGATTTGAATATATATTACAAATAGATTATACATATTTATGGAGTAAATAAAGTATGCATTGGTATTGAGTTTTAAAGTTATGCAACATGAATTAAATACACATCAATTTATCTTCAAAACATCTTGCGAGTTACGTACCGCCAATACCGGGGAGCTGTCCGACTTACGCATAAGAACAATACCGTGTTTAACCCATACATATTTATACGAGTGAGTTTTAGCTTTATCCCGGCACTCGCGAAACAATATTTTATTTCTTAGAGTTAAGTGTTCATTAGCGTAAATTTTATTTGACGAGCCTGTGATTGACAACTGGGACGATTCTACGCCTTTTTTCATCCGAAAGGCAGCCAAAAAATTATCACGTAGGTATCTAGATGCGAATTTGACTATCACATTCTTAGGGCGTGTGTCGGTGCTACTAGCGTGAGGCACACGATGAATCGATAGGATATCCCGTTGAGTAAATTCACACTTGATGAATGAGCCCAGCTGCATCAGAATAGTGATCAGGTTTTCACCACGCTTGTCAGGAAGGTTAACGAGTTCGACATTGCTGGCTCTGGCAGCCTGTTCCATTGCGGCGACCTTGTTCTCAAGCGCAGAGACTCGGTCAGGTGTCTCAATGTTCTGAGAGATTTGAGTCTCCAATGATTTTAGCCTAGTGTCAAATGAATTTTGTCGCTCCTCAGAGTAAACAAGCGATCTGTCAAAATCGGCCAACTTATTATTGACCTCATTAAGAATATTTTTAATAGATGCATTTTCGTCACTGTTCGCCTTAACAGCAGCGCTTATACTTTTTAAGCTATCAGCAATGGCCGCAAGTTCGGACGACAACACGGACTTGACCGAGTTCATTATTATGTCTTCAATGGATTTATCTTTTTTATTTTCCAATAACCAAGTGTCTAAATCGCCCTGGTCGCGTTGTTTACGCTTACGCGCGCTCAAAGCGGTTAGATCCGGATTAGATGCACTCACCGCGATGGACATTATGAATGAGTGCAAGTAAGACGAAGATATTAATAAAATATATTCTTCCTTAAGCTCACGGGGGAGGCAGTGTCCCCCTTCAGTTACGGTCCGGAGATGCGACGCGAGAGAGAGATGGCAACAGTACTGACCTGAGCGTCACAAATATTCGCAGCACACAACAATAACTCTTAGATAACTTGCACTTTAGAACGTAACTTCTATAATGGATTAAGCAGATTCACTAAGCAATTAACGTACACGTCTTGTCTCAATAACGTATAGGGACGGAATGAATTTGCAGTATGCACCCTATTTCATTAGAAATAGGGTGCGTACTTCAAATTGATTTATTAATATGTTATTTTGATGGATTTTCTATACGTAAGTGTGTATTAGGTTGATATTAAATTTAAATACATGATCCTACAACTAAACACTAAGCATGGCCTGACATGCTCTTGACAAGTTATTTGTTTCCAATTTTTATACTTTCCGATTGCCAACAGTTTAATATTTACATTATTCTCTTATTATATAATAATAACGCCCAACAATCACATACATAGATCCTTGACCCCTAACTAGGATTCCCTGTGTCTAGGGACCCAGGAACTACGAGAACCATGGTCCCACAACACCCAGGCTCAGAACAAATATTTGCGCTTTTTTTCTGTGCACAAATACTTGTCCTGCCGCGGGAATCGAACCTGCCGCCTCCGGGATATGAGCCGATCTGTTCAACCACCACACAGAGGCCGTCACTGGATAATTTTATATCAATGCGCATATTTTTTATTGAGCACAGTGTAGACCTGGAGAATCGAAGAATTTTTATTTTTAAATGTAATATAGCTTTAATTATGTCCATGTTTTATGGTGAGCTAGATTTGCATTTATACAACTATACTTGTGTAATTGAATATGCCGCTCTTATTAATAATTAATGTATTCACAACGTGTGTTTTCTTAGGTAAGTAGAGAGCTAGGCAGTATAATGTACTAGCACAAACCAGTGAGAGAACTGTTGAAACTAGCTGAATTCAGCCTTCATCAGGCTTTTTACATACTAGCTTGCTGGTACATCTGACATGCACAAACTTTAAGTATTGATTAAACCGAGAAGACCGGGTAGCCATTCTACGCATAAAATCGTAATATTAAAGAAAAAAAATGCTACGTAAAGCATAAGTACCTAAATTCCTTATCATACGCAAAAAATAATGACTTATTTCACTGGACATTAACCCTATATATTGTTTTTAAAAGAATATAAGAAAAAAAAATTTAACAAATTAACATTAACACTCACTAATAAGAAATCTAGTGGTAGTTAGGTAGGTATATTGTCTTTCAGCTCGGTATACAGTGTGGCTCATAGGAAGCCTTAGGTCTTAGCAATGGAATAATAATAATAATATCTGGGGACATTTCACACAGCGCCATCTAGCACCAAACTAAGCAAAGCTTGTACTATGGGAACCAGATAACTGATACAATACGTAAATACTTTTTGTTTGTAAATACATACATAGAATACAATGTAACACCCAGACACAGAACAAACATCGATGTTCATCACACAAATGTTTGTTCTGGGTGGGAATCGAACCCACAACCCACAGTTCAGAAGGCAGGGTTACTACCAACTGAGCTATCGGACCCGTCGAATGATCGTGAAACAGTCAAAGAACTGATAGAATAACTTGTAGTGTGAGTTTACGATAACCGAGAGCATCAAAATGAAGATTGGTTACTCACTGTAGCATGTATATCCTAGACTACCCGGCGTTCTCGTTCAAACTGCACTAATTTATGCTCTCACTGATCGAGCCGCGGAGTTGATTGCTTTTCTTTCCAACTTGTTAGCATACGCCCATATTCCTGACAGGCTTGTGTTGGTAATGTAATAATGAGTTCGTTTGAGAATACACATTGAAACGAACAATTCTGTTAGCTTCATTGTCCAACTTTGCAAAGGATTGCATATTTTTGACTTTGTCAAGGTTTGGGTTTACTTTTGGTTTTAATAAATAATGCCCATTGATCACATACATAGATTCTGGACCTTAACTAGGATTCCCTGTGTCTAGGGACCCAGGTACTACGATGACCAAATTCCCACAACACCTAGACTCAGAACAATTATTTCTGGTTGTTTCTAAGCACCAATACTTGTGCTGCCGCGGGAATTGAACTCACCGCCTCTGGGCTATGAGCCGACCTGCTCAACCACCACACCACAAAGGCTGAGAGGTTTGTCTCATTACTTACGTATTTATTTATGATATTAATAATTTATTTCATAATGTTAAGTGTCGATGAACTAGTTCCCGCTATGTCAGACAGCTGGATAGATTTTTTAAGGCCTAAATAGGTTATTAAGTGGAAGGCTAGGAAAGTAATCTCGCAGAAACGACTAATAAAAAAAACACCTTAAGTTAGAGACTGAACAGCATAAGTCGACTCAGGTTAGACCATGAACAATAAGTACAATAAAGCCAAGTGAACACTTCCCAACCCTCTAAGATAAAACAAAAAAATTGTCCTTAAACAACGTTTAAAAGATTAACAACGCGGTATTTTGTTAGCTCTAAGAGCTACAACAATCGTACAACAATAAGCCATTAGACAACTTATAGAAATTTTCCGGTTATTTCCGATTCACGCCAATTGTTACAGCCGAGAGCTAGAGCCGAGTGGTCGAGTCAGCCATTCCGAAGGGTCATAACTCCACAAGCCGCGTCGAGTGAGGTCCACGGCCCCGGACCACTATGCTATTTATGGCATATTTTGTTGTATATTTACGGCCTATATAATGTGAGAGATTTATAGGTTGCTGCGTAATTAGCACGCGGTTAGATTTATAAGCTCGGTTAGTAGAGTCGGCTGTAATGAGGCAGTTCAAGTGTCAAATTAATTCTTAATGGTTTAAGTATATGCCTATAGTCGTAAAAGTATCGCATTAAAGTTATATTTTTTTTAAATCAATTTTACAGAGATTGATTGGGAGTATGCTTGATACCAAGTATAAAAATTAATACTTTGAAGTGTATACTTAGTAGCTATTTCAAGTCATATTATCTGACATCAAAGGTAAAAGGTCAAAGGTCTTGTGATCCTTAGATAAATTATTTCATTTTCTAGATCTGCTCTGAGTAAAACCGATGCGTATCGGTCGTGTATTAGTATAAATACGGAGAGGCGAGTGCGCCGGCGCCGCGGGCCCGCGTAAATCACCTGCAACCGCTTATTAAGTTGTTAGGACGCCATGTTCGTGGCCCACGCGTCTCCCATCTCGCCCAGTGCGTCCACGCCCTTATGTTTGCAGGAATGCGAGAAAAGTAACACAAGCTTGTCCAGGCCGTAATCCTCTTTATTTGTCTCAAGACTTGTTCAAAGAGTATTTATGTCTTCCTATGCGTGATTAATGCTAAGATAACTTCGATTTGATGTTATTCTAAAATGGAAATCTCCATTATAAATATGTTGAAACTAAAACTTTACTAATGAGGTCTGCTTCAACGCCAGTCTTGATAAATTGCGAAATAAGCTTTTTAATTCGTGACTTGCCATATGCACACCATTGATGCATCGGAATTTTATATTTATTGTTGGCAGCGCATTTCATTGCACTAGTTCCTAATAATTATAACAACCAGCGGGATTTGATCCCACGGCTTAACACACAACGTTAAGTGCTTTGCCATCGAAGCTATCGTCCTATTCCTCAGTGGCTGTGAGAATCTTTAAGACTACTAAAACTGCAAATAGGAGTATTTGTAGGCACATTTCGCACACTAAGCAAAGTTGTCTCCCAACTCATCACCACTAACCACTAAATAATACTACGGCTCTCACCTCTTCAAAACTAATTGCGTCATTTGTATGTCATCTTAGAGTGGCTGTCCCGCCCGTACAGCAACCCTTGCAGGGCTGTATTCAGGAGGACACTTAAGGGAGTATGACTAGAGAATAACTAATAATATATAACTGTAACTATTTTATTTTATTTTTATTTTATTTCATAGGTCTACCAACAATTATATCATTAAAACTAACGTAACGAACATGATCATAATAAAACTAAATGTATAATTAATTACAGGCAAACACCGCATGCTACAAAACTTTAAAAGAATAACACTTAATTTAAAATAAGTTATAAAAATTACAAAGATTACTGTACTTCTCGAAAGGAGAAGTCAGCACGTTAATAAAAGAAAAATCTCTCAGATATCTGAGTCTATCTATCTCTCAGAAGATCTCTGTATACTGACCCAAACAGTCTTAGCTTTTATCCCCTGTAAGCTCATCCTGGCTTCGAGCCTGCCCTTGCCATTTAAGTGGCCGCAGTATTGTGCAACGCAATATCTGTGAAAGTTGTGTTCCTTTGTACAGACAGACAACAATGAGCCATTTCGAATTAGCTTTCGATTTATCTGAGAATAGTTTTCACGAGCCCGCGCTATGGTCCCGCCCTGCGATATAGGCAAGCACGCAAACTTAGGGCTGTCACAGAACGCAAAACTAATGACTGTGGTACTGACAATTGATCAACCTATCTATTCTGCAACTAAAATTATTTTGACATGACTATGATTGTAAGATAAATAATGGCTAAACTCACGTCAATTAAAAAGTCGAAATTACTCTGACCAGGTTTCGGATATATTTGTCCTGGTCGGAGTAAGTTCGTTATTAATTGACGTGAGTTTAGCCGTTATTTATCTTACAAAATGTGTCATACTCATGATAGTTTTCAAACTAAAGTGACAATAATTACTACTGACAATTGCATAACTTTCTACTATGATAATTAATTGTATTTCCTTTCAATCAATCTTGGAATCTTGATCTGTAAAGTCAGTAACGATTACCAAGTAATGTAACCAAGTCAGCTATTTTTCAAGTGTAACTTCTTTGCGCACGCTTGACTTGGGGTGTAAGCTGGTGAATACGTAACAAGACAAACGGAAATCGAAAGTTTTTGGTTCACGAAAATCTTCATTGTCAACATAACAAAGTTAAAAATTACTTACAAATTTGTATTATAATGTTGGGATGTCCGGTAAAATTACAATTTACATTTGTCAAGATGGCGACATTAACATTGAGCAAAGGAAAAACAAAGTTATACAGGCCGATAGATGGAGCTAAAGAAGTTTTACTTCAGTCGTGTGGTCGAAAGTACACACGTTTTTTTGTCAGTGTAGCGTTTGGCTATGTGACAACTTGACAGCCCTGTTTTAGCCAATATAAAAGTATGACTATTAAGTTTTTACACGATTTTGCCAACTGTTTGATATATTTTACTGCAAGAATGCTGATTGTGAGAGTACTATTAGAATGGTCTTAAAATCTTCATCAATTGACTGGCCCGGTAGCTCAGTTGGTAGTAACTCTGCCTTCTGAACTGTGGGTTGTGGGTTCGATTCCCACCCAGGACAAACATTTGTGTGACGAACATAGGTGTTTGTTCCGTGTCTGGGTGTTAGGTATATTGTATTGAATGTACGTATTTACAAACAAAAAGTATGTAAGTATTGTATCAGTTATCTGATTCCCATAATACAAGCTTTACTTAGTTTGTGGCTAGATGGCGTTGTGTGAGATGTCCACACATATTATTATTATCATATTATTATTATTAACTTTTAAATTCAATCTTTTCAGTGTTACAACGGAAAGTGTATATATTACGTAGTTATCAACTATTATTATAATATGTTAGTATAATAACGTTATTATTATTCATTTATTTATTTTCAATCTTAAATCTAAGTTTTTTTACAATATTTTTATAAAATTAGTATTACAAAAATAATAATAATTATTATTATTGTATTATTATTCATTTATTTATTTATTTACAATCTTAAATTTAAGTTTTTTACAAAATTTTATAAAAATATATTATTATTATTAATCATATTATCTAAAATAACCTAGACTCATATTTTATTTTCTTATCGATACCTTTGAAAATATTTTTAATCATTATTATTGTGTCATTAAATCATCATCATTATTAAAATGCACAGTTATTACAATCTCAGTTATTTTTCTAATAACTTGTTAATAGCATTCGCGTCACAGATTCAAGTTTAGTGTCCCAAAAACGCTTATCTGGTATAGTTCCACTTTCTTTCTCTTTTCTTTTCCTTTAGTACACTTGCATAAGAATGTATCTTAACTAGACTACTTTAGTCGACTTTTTAGCCGTCAACGCTATTCTGGTACATTCTGGTTTAGTGCATGTACACACATTTACCCCGAGCATGGACTATAGGTACTCGCTGATGATGCGACGCGTAAGAAACACTTGGCTATCAAATTACATCCTAAAAATATAACGTTGGTAAAAATATAACCTACTAACGAAATACTCGTTAAAGATACTGTCATTTAACATGTGAATTATGGTGAAACGTTACATTCTCTGTTTTACGTATTTACGTTAGAATCTTGTCTTGAATAGATTTCAATTTTTTTTTTATGATCACGTTGCATTTTACATCTCATAAATGATACCAGATATTTTGAAATCAATAACGACGTTATTGAGTGCTTCTGGAAAATTAAAAAAGGTAAGTAAAGGCAGGTCAACTTATTATTATTTATTCTAATTATTTTCATATTATTGCGTTAAATAAAAAAATATATTTAAAATGCGTGGGAAGACTTAATAAAGGGCGAACTTTAAATATGTAAGCATATTATCAAAAACTGGTTTCAGGGCAGATTTATGAGAATAATTACGAATTTTATTAAGTCAAAATATTTAAAGGTCCGCTTTCTCTGAGCGCATACATAAAATGTACTTCGTCCAATAATTATGCAAATGGTTGCATAATTATTGAACGAAGTACACGACATCAATGAAGATATAATTTTATGTAACTCATCCTTTTTACTTACAAGCTTTTGTACTTCAACCGTCATCGGATAAAAGACGTGTCTTGATGGGTCTACATTAGAGTATAATTTGAGTTTATTAATAAAACAAGCTTATACGTTTTAAGCACACAGACATAATATGATCTATATTCGAGTCCTAACGAGATGTCATTGTGGACTTTTTTAAATTCATCAGACAACATAATTTAAAACAGAAAAACAACTCTACTCTGGGACGATTTTACTGAAAATAATCGCTTTTACAAAATGAGAGGTTTGCTTTTTCAAATTCTTTTTCTGTTATCTTAATGTTATAAAGTAGAGTTTTGAGTATTTTACAGTTACGATAATTATGTTAATTCCGTTGTATAGTATATTACAATATGCTACTACGGAGTTATCTTTCATACTGGAAATATGTTTCTGTTCATAAAACTATCTTGGCACAGATAGATTTTACTGGACTCCACCGGTTCCTTAAGATTGCGCTGTACTTTAAATCTTTTTCTTATTCAATACAAGCGCTAGAAGCGCAAACAGTAGTCGGTGTGAAATGAAAACGCTCAGGTATATTATGTTCTAGAATTTTTAATAAAGCGAAAACTTTGTTTGTAGTAATATTTGTTTCTTGGCTCATTTCGGCGCTCTGCCACGTAGTCACGTCGTGCCCGGACCGGCGCGGAGCCGGTGTGGCCAGTGTTGCAAGCATGCCACTTACCTAAAATACATGCAACAAGGAAAAACGCCCGAAAATAATTTGCAATTAATGCATGGATCTTCTTATTTGATCTACTTATGAAATCAAAAATTGTGTGCGAGTCACCGTTGAGTGCAAGTTTACGCTTTAGCCTTTAATATTTCAGGCACAGCTTGGAACCATCGTAACTTACAATTTAACCAACGTAAGAATGACTAATAAGTCAGAATTAATAACCACAAGATGACTTAAAATTGCCAGGTTTAGTGGTAAATCCAGTAAAGTGGCAACTCAGCGTGCGGAGCCGGGAAGGGCAGACCGATGTGCCGCCTGCTTTGCACGTCGTCATTTCCTCGAAAGTAATTCAAATGGAATCGTGTGCGCCGTTATTAAATATTTCATAACTTACCTCACCTCACCCACCCCCGCCTGTGTCTCACAACACCCCCTCTACCCGGCGACCGCATATTAAAGTCATAAAAAAGGGTTGTTTGATCTATCCCCTAAAACAATTTACATATCTCGGCTCAGCCCGCCGCTAAATTATTTAATTAAGAGAGGCATAAGTTTTTATTATTTTAATATGTCGGTTATAAAATTGTGTTAATGGAACGATGCCGGCATTGTGGACTGAGTTTTAACCCTCGAAAGCGGGGAGATTATGAGCATCGACTTGAATATACGAAATACCGAGTGCTCTAATTTAGTTTGTGAAGTAATTTAATGGTTTTGATGAAGTAGATTATCTTCCTGACCTTTGGAACTTTTATAATAACAATTTTAGTTTTCTTATTACGTCAAACTTTTGACTAATAAATCAGAGGCTTTGCCGTTAACGGCTGCTAAAATTAAATGTTTGTTTACTTATCGAGCCAGTAAGAGCGAAACTTTGAAACTTATACCTACACATAATATAAACAGTTAGTATTTGAATTAAACTGAAAGTGCGTAATAAACAAGAAGTAGACACAATAAAAACTGGATAGCAGATGTGGAATGTCTGGACACTGGGACAGTGTACACGGTATGCTGACCAGGCGGCAATGGAACTCTACTCCGATAACTGTGTGCCCTCCAATCTTGCTCTGACATCCCGTAGTTTAGGATAGTCGCTCGAATTAGGTGCGATGCTAGTAAACTGATACCAATAATAATCGTTATTAATAAAAACTATTTGCATTATATCTCGTTAAACTCTTCTTGCTATAAAGCCAATTCTTAATGGTAAGCCTTTTCAACCGACTTCAAATAAGGAGGAGGTTCTCAATTCGATTGTATTTTTTATGTTTGTAACTTCAGTACACTAGATGAAACGATTTTGATGATTTTTTTATTTATTTGAAAGCTGGTGCTTCCCCTGTGGTCTCATTTCAATTTGGTCATGATCTGATGGGTAGATATTGAGTTATGATGATGATGATGATGTTTAAATTTAACAATTAAGCCATTATAGCTAGGTAAGAGAGTGTTCAGTATGTTGTATAATCTGAATGTCTGAGGTCCATATTACAGAACGATGCTCAGTCATCGATCGGTGCTCAACCAGAGATTTCATTCATAAAGTGATCAATTAGTGAATGAACCTGGTTGAGCACCAATCGATGACTGAGCATCGTTCTGTAATACGGACCTTAGTAACTGATCTCAATTGGCGGTTACAGCGGATCTGAAGATCGGTTGTGAGTTGCAAAAAAGAAATATAAATCTTTCTCAAAAAAAAAAAACTACTGTTTTGCTACTGGACGACTCTTTTGCTACCTATTAAAGTTTTTGCAAATATGAGGATTTTGTTAAATATAACACTTGAATTATTGTTTGCATTAACAAAGATCGTTTTGTAAGTCGCACCTTGCTACGGCCTATGGACAGTACATTCCTGCCAGGACCAGCCACAGGGTGGTTGTTTTTGACCGCGCCAGGTTAATGAGAGCATTTTTACGTTCTCACAGCAATGAGGAATGCAAATTTCAGAGCGGTTACCATCTACCCTAGTTGTTTAATGTCGTCGGTTTATGCTGCCCCCGGACTTTTATACCTTTAAATATATTAACCCTTGGTGGCATTTAGCGCTTCACTATTGTTCTGTTTATTTTGCGCATTTTCATAATGCGCAGTGTAATCGCCCGTGTGAGATAATGAATTTCAGAGTACCTATTTAGTAGATGGTTTTAAATTGTATTATACAGAAATTTGTTTATCTTTACGTTAAATAAGCTAATAAGTATAATAAGCAAATTGCCTTTAATTTCTAAATACTACAATGATAATAACTAATACTAAAAACTACCTACTACTACTACAAAAAAACATTTCCACTATATACTGGCCGCGAAGACCTATAGAGAATCCAAATGCTCCAGCCCACTACCAGTAGGTAGCGTACCCAACATGCTGGCAGCATTGCAGCATAATAAGTAAATATATAAATATGATGAATACAAAACTGATGGTTGTTATGTATATTTATTGTCATGATATTAATTAATTACAAACTTTAAATTTTGTATTAGTCCCGTGTACGTAAAAATATTACATTAATAAATTAATTATAGTTAGTATTTATAAAGTGGCAAGTTTAACTTCTCTTGACAACAATGCTGTTGTAATTAGTTAGAGGAAAGCGGTACACACACACTGGCGAGGGCGGGCGGCGCGGCGCAGGGCGGGCGGCGAGCGTCGCGCAACACAAACCACTCAAATTACAACCTTACTGAATGAATGAAACATGTTTTCATTCCAATTTTTCTCAACATTAAATATCGCAAATGGGAGCGTGCAATTTATTTCATTCATTCGAGTGATTGCTTATGATGCGATTGTTAACCGAGTGCATTCAGTATTTTAATCGGTATATTTAATCGGTATTACATTTTTATTGTGCGAGTTGGTACAAGATATACCATTTAAATGATCTGTCGCATGTAGTTAGCGGGTGTTTTTGGTAATGACACTATTTTCATTGTTTGACTAATTTGAGTATATACTGGTGTCGATTCTGTGTCGCATACTCTAAAGCTAAAGGAAATTATCATATTTCTGTCTTTTTCGTATCCTCTTTATCAGAAGAGTACCGCGATACTTTAAGTTTACTTTAGATTTAGAGAATGCGACACAGAATCGACACCACTATGTACCTTAAATATTCTGAGCTTTCTATTCCATATAGAACAAATATACAGAGATGCTGATAATTAGGTATTTATTAATCACTCACCAAAAACTGCACTATATCCGTTGAACTAGGCAGTATAACTTTTTCTGTGCTGTTCTCGGAGTTCGCAACTGCCTGGAGGCAGGTTCAATTACGGGTTGCCGTGCAGCCAATAATTGGCGCCAGGACCCGCGACAAAGCGCCCACAATGGGCTCTGATTAATTTCCGAACTACACCCGAATTCTAACTAGCAAACATGCGGTACCGTGAAACCTGTACGTACGTAGAGTAGGGATGCGCTATTTTTGTAGACCGCCCGAGTTGTACGATATGCAGATTTTTCGTTACGATTGATAATCTAAAGCGGCTCAATTTATAAGCGCTTTATTTTCTCTAGTACTTTACTTTACTTTACTCTATTTTCCAACGCGTGACCAAAATGCTGGCCTCTACTTCGGCCAAAGATTGAGCATTGCCATTCAACGTGGCAATGCTGCCAGCATAATGGGCACGTTGCCTACTGGTAGTGGTTTGTTTGATTAAGTTCCCTTTTTATTGTTTTATGTTTATTAAATAATATTAAAGCTAAGTTAGATACACTTTTGTTGTAATAGAAGGAGGTCCATGGGTTTGCTGAATTAATGATATGCCGATTGACTTTGTATACGATATATTAATTAAAAAGATATTTACAAAAACCAAAAATGCGAAAAATAAAATTTTCTCTAATGTGTAGTCTATATCAACAACATTCGTTGCCCCTAGCAACTAGCTGGAAAAGTTCTCTATTAGAATGGTATTGAAACTTTTTCGTGGGCCAGCACGCCACATCACCCCCCTCCAGAGACCGTCCTACGGGCGATAATATTCTGGAAAACGCACTGTTCGTCCTGATCGAGTGGTGGTCACTGGAGCGTCTCGGGTCTCGGGTGCTGCCACGACGGGAGAATGGTCCAACTCACGAAGTATGTAGGCAGGCTTAATGCGGTCGACTGATACAGTGACTTCTTTGCCTTTTATGCGGAGCTTGAAAACTTTATCCCCTCGTTCTATCACCTCATGCGGGCCTGTGTAAGCTGCTTGAAAAGATGGGTGCGAGGTGTCATCTCTTAGAAAGACGTGGGATGCTGTTGCTAAATCTTTGAAAATGAATATGGAGCGGTTATTCCCATGGTGAGAAGTTGGTAATGGCAACAAATTTTTGGCGAATGTGCGCAGTCTTTCAGTGTATACTGTCAAGTCCTCTGTGCCATCAGCCGATTGACAAAAAATGTCACCTGGGAGTCGTAGTGTCTCTCCATATACGAGTTCAGCTGGAGTCGCTTGTAAGTCTTCCTTAAATGCCGCCCGGATTCCCAGTAGTACAAGTGGAAGTGTTTCAAGCCAGCTGCTGGTCGCATGACATGTAATGGCGGCTTTAAGCTGTCTGTGGAATCTTTCGACGAGTCCATTGCATGCTGGATGGTAGGCTGTAGTTCGTCTGCGTTGAAATCCGATGATGTGGGACAAATGCTTAAAAAGTTCTGATTCAAACTGTCGACCACGATCAGTGACGATATCTTCAGGGCAGCCGAATCTGGATATCCATCCGTGAACTAAAGCTTTTGCCACTGTTTCAGCTGTTATCTCCTGTAATGGTATAGCCTCGGGCCATCGTGTGAAGCGATCTACACATGTGAGACAGTAACGATACCCTTGTGAGAGAGGTAAAGGTCCGATCAAATCTATGTGGATTTTCATGAATCTGGCTCGAGGTAAGCTGAATGATGCTAACGGAGATGAGACATGACGTGTTATTTTTGATCGTTGGCATGCTAGGCAGGAACGAGTCCACTCTCTACAATCTTTTCGCATACTAGGCCATACATAGCGTTCCGATATCAGTTTCGTCGTCGCATTTATGCCAGGGTGGCTAAAAGAATGCAAGTTTTCGAACACTTGCCGTCGCATGTCTTTGGTCACATAAGGTCTGGCCACATTGCTGCTCTTGTCACAATAGATTTCTGTGTGAGATCCAGGCAGTTTGATTTTTGTCAAGCGTAGAGAAGTATCGCTATCCAAAAGTTGTTCTAGTTCAGGATCTGTGCTTTGTGCTTGAGCAAGCTTGGATAGATCGATGGGCTGAGTAATCTCTTCGATGCGTGATAAACTGTCAGCCACAACGTTATCCTTTCCTGAAATATGCCTGATATCTGTAGAAAACTGTGAAATAAAATCCAGATGTCTGAACTGTCTTGGTGAGCACTTTTCTTTTCGTGAATGAAATGCGAAAGTTATGGGCTTATGGTCAGTGTAAATAATGAAATCTCTCGCCTCCACCATGTGACGAAAGTATTTTATTGCTTCGTAGATGGCGAGAAGTTCCCTGTCGTAAGGCGAGTATTTCTGTTGACATGGCGAAAGTTTTCGAGAGAAAAATGCTAAAGGTTCCCACAGGCCGTCTCTATGCTGTTGTAAAGCTGCGCCCATTGCTGTGTCTGAAGCATCGGTGACTATAGCGAGCTTCGCTTGGCAGTCTGGATGAGCGAGTAGTGCTGCTTGGCAGAGACTTTCCTTGCAGGCGATGAATGCTTTAGTAGCTTCTTCTGATAAATGCACGGGATGTGAACCTTTAACTGATCCTGTGAGCAGTGCATTCAGAGGCGCTTGATGCCGCGCTGCGTCAGGAATAAACCTTCTGTAAAAGTTCACCATTCCTAGGAATCTTCGCAGTTCTCTAACGGTTTTCGGTGGAGGGTAATTCGCAACTGCTTCTACCTTCGATGGTAACGGCTTAGTGCCAGCTGCTGAGATGCTGTGTCCTAAAAACGTTACCTCTGATACACCGAATATGCACTTGTTCGTGTTGATTACCATGCCGTATTCCTTGAGTCTGTTGAAGAGCAGATGAAGGTGCTTCTTGTGTGATTCCTGATCAGGTGAGAAGATCAAAAAATCGTCCAGAAACGGGAAGCAGAACTCCTCAAGGCCCCTAAGCATCTCGTCCACAAATCGTTGAAACGTTTGGCTGGCATTACGTAGTCCGAACGTCATGAACGGGAATTCGTATAAACCAAACGGCGTCGTGATTGCGGTCTTCGGAATATCCTCAGGGCAGACAGGAATTTGATTATAAGCTTTTACGAGATCGATAACCGAGTATACTTGACAGCCGGAGAGACAATGTGCAAAGTCATGTATGTGCCGAATGGGATAGCTATCTGGTACGGTTCTAGCGTTGAGCATTCTGTAGTCACCGCATGGACGCCAGCCGTTATCTTTTTTAGGCGCAAGATGAAGTGGTGATGACCATGGTGACTTTGAAGGTCTGGCTGTTCCGTTCCTCAACATATCTGCAAATTCGTCTTTTGCGATTTTTAATTTATCCGGTGCTAGTCTTCGTGGTGTGCTGCTAATTGGCGGTCCTGCAGTAGTCTGTATATGATGCATGGTATTATGCTTCGGAACACGGTGGACACCGGAAGGTCGAGTAATCTCAGGGTATTCGCTTAGTATGTTATGATATACGGAATTTCCAGAAATAACTTTTACCGATGAAATGTTCCCAGTTGACTGTGCAGGTGAAGCTGGGGACGTAAGGCTTGTGGTGTTGTCGATTAAACGTTGATTTCGACAATCCACGATGAGGTTGTAAAATGATAAAAAATCTACACCTATTATGGCCTTTGTAACGTCCGCTACGATGAATCGCCAAGTAAAGTCGCGGCGCAAGCCTAGGTTCAGCACTAAATGAGCGTAGCCGTAAGTAGAAATGGGTGTACCGTTTGCCGCACACAGCTCATAATTTGTTTTCTCACGACGTTCCTTGAGTGCCGATCGGGGGAAGACACATACGTCACTGCCAGTATCGATGAGAAACTGCATCTTCGTAGCGCCGTCCGTGACAAATAGGCGACCGGAAGTTTGGCAATCGGTCGTCGCCATTACCGACTGCTGTTCGCGTTTCCCGCATGGTAGTCGCACGGTTTTACGCACTTACTTGCTTCATTGCCGAACTTATTATGATACCAGCACACAGGAAATTTTCTATAGTTCGACTGTGATCGTGTGGAGCTAGAACGACCGCGCGTTTTCTTGTTTGAACGATTCGGTGCACGTGAATGCCGGTTCACCTGCGCAGTTAGAGCTTGCACTTGTTTGGTAAGTTCAGCAATCTGTTGGTTCATGGCTTCTAAAGAGCTTCCTGGTATGGCACTTGATGTTGATGCTACGTGCGCTGTAGGCGACACAACGTCATGGATGCGGTCAGCGAGATCTGCGAGCGCTTCCAGTGAAGACGTCATCTGCGAAGCGATTATCGTTTGCGTGCTACTTGGTAAGCGACTGGTCCAGATAGTACGTAGAAAATCTTCGGGAACTCCAGGTCCAGCCAAATGTTGCAAATGTCTTAGAAACTGAGATGGCTTACGGTCTCCAAGTTCTGCGTGCATAAGTAATTGCTTGACCTTCTTTTCTCGTGACGCGGACAGTCGTTTGATAAGTTCCGACTTCAATTTTTCATACCAGTTGGTGTCGGGCGGGTTGATGATTATATCTTCCACCTCAGAAGCATACTGCGGGTCTAGTTGGCCGATAACGTAGAAAAACTTCGTATTGTCCGTAGTAATGTTCGATATCGCGAATTGGCCCTCGATCTGCGCGAACCAAATGGCCGGCTTTTCAGGCCAAAACGGCGGAATGCGCACGCCCACACGACAAATATCTTCGTTCTTATCGGTTGAGAGCGACATCTTTATGTGAATCAGTATCAGAATTATCGCAATCAGCAACAAAATCAAAATCACACACATTTACTGCAAACGCGGACTTTCGGTTCAAAACAGGTCACCAGTAAAGCCTAGTTAATCACGTCGGGGTCACCAGTAAAGCTAAGTTAGATACACTTTTGTTGTAATAGAAGGAGGTCCATGGGTTTGCTGAATTAATGATATGCCGATTGACTTTGTATACGATATATTAATTAAAAAGATATTTACAAAAACCAAAAATGCGAAAAATAAAATTTTCTCTAATGTGTAGTCTATATCAACAACATTCGTTGCCCCTAGCAACTAGCTGGAAAAGTTCTCTATTAGAATGGTATTGAAACTTTTTCGTGGGCCAGCACGCCACAATATTATGATGTATGTTTCAAAAATTAAATACTATATCTCTAGTACTAGCTTTGATTCAATCGATCAAAATTGTAAGGGCTCCGAATTTTCATACAAAAACCGGTCACTTTTTCCCCTGATAGTGTAGCGAGTAAGCAGCATTTTGTTCAAACGTCAGCTTTTCACCGGCCATGACCCGTCCTAGTCGACGATTTTCATTCGATCTTGAACCAAATCGAATAAGAACACCTCTACTAGGGAAAATTACTGCATCGCTGTTTCGTCCCTCGGCTGGTTCTGCGCTCGCATTGTCTCGTACCGTGTGTCCTCGGCTTTATATAAAGCCTTTGATTCATAGTCAGAATTATTAGTAAATTTAGTCTAAGATGGACTTATAACGAGGGACGGAATTGGATCTAATTGGTATTAATTCAGTAGAACTAAGATATGATGTGAGTATAAGTTCAACTCAAAACCCTAAATGAAACAACTTAGTACAACTTTATGTATGTATACAACAGTCCAAAGAAATTGTCAAATAGTGTTATACTTGACCGTAACTTTGAGGACTTCAATTATCCACTTCTGTAGATTGTTCGGTGCTGGGCCTACTACAATTTAAATTAATATATGATATATAATAATTGCGTCAACAACTTTACTAAGAGTAACTTTTGAATCAACACTTCTCTCAATAATTGTTAATTTTGTCTCTGTGTATCCATTTCTTTATTATAGTGAATTTATGTATTTCGAGCTTATATAGTCAAGCCGTCAACATGTGTAACTACCCAGTTACATGCAATCAGATCGTTCTGGCAACGTTTGTATTTAGGGGCTCCCAAGATACAGGCTAAGCCTAGTTTGGGGCCCATAGGTACCTAATTGAGTTATTATACTGCGACAAATGTTATGCCATTACTTAAGATTTAGTATGTAAGCTATGGAAATATTATTTATTTAAATTTATTATTGTATGTATAACTCACCAATATTTTTTTGTGGATAATAAATTTTTATGTTTATGTTTATGTTTATGTTATGTTTATGTTTATATTGGCGTCGGATGTTTTTCAGCCTTTTTGGGTATCGCCAGGCATTACATTGTGGCTTCAATGATTAAACCTGCATTCATTTAGTTCTACCTAGCAGACTATTATGGACGATTCTTGATATGTAATATATATTATACGATAACATATTTTGACCGCCTCTGTGGCGTGGTGATTGAGCAACCTCATAGCCTGGATGCTACGACTTCAATTCCCGCGATAGGACCTAAATGTAGCACGAGCTTCTGCCCGCAGCTTCGCCCGCGGCGTGGCAATGGGAAAATAATTCAACCACCCATTTCACCCTCTTAAGGGTAGAATTTAGAAAATTTCTTTCTTAGCATATGCCTACGTCATAACACCTACCTGCATGCAAAATTTCAGCCTGATTCGTCCAGTGGTTTGGGCTGTGCGTTGATAGATTACTATGCCAGTCAGTCAATCAGTCAGTCACCTTTGAGTTATATATATTTAAGAGAAGAGAAGAGATAGTGTAAAAATCACTTATACTTGTTCTGTGTCTGTAATTCTGAATGTTGTAGAACCATAATCCTTCTATGTTGTACCTAAAATCAAAACAAATATATATATAATAGTTTATTGCAAATAGGTGAATTTTAGCACTTTACAAGTTATAATCGGATTACTGTATCTTACAGGAATTTCTATAGTCAGGTTCCATGAGCATAATGTGATCGTTGTGAGTTATTATTTTTAGGCGTTTTTATCCTAAGTATAAAATGAATTTACAGCGTATAATCGATTTCATACCGAAATATTTTACAATTTACAACGTTGTCGTTAAGACTGTTCGTATGAGTGGTACTTAGAACTCTATCTGTAAAGCAGCAAAAGATATGCGCTCTAAACTTTGAGAATTTTAACGGCGATATTCTTTGTCGATATAGAAGTAAATTTTTTTGTTAGTCTGTTTGTCCACTTGAGCGGATTTTTAATTTTCAACTCTATTTTCCAGCACTTTCTTATTCGGAAACAACCCGTAACTAATTTGCTAATCTTCCCGAGGTCCATCTTAACTAAACACAAGTACGCTGTGGCCGGGCGACGTAATTGAGCGAATAGACAAGCCGCCTCGGCGTGGTTTAATTTCCTGCGCCTGCAGTATGACGCACGCTGTAGATTTAGCTGCATATGCTGCTTGTGATGTGCATTTGAAGCATTGGATGAACTATTGTAGTAGTAGGTACCTCTATAATTGAAGACTACTCTAGACTTTATACTCTTTAGTGTTTCTAATACTTCAATAATTTTTTGAAGTAAAACCTCTTTAAGCTCGCTTGACGTAGTAAGCTGGTGAATGCGAGGCATACGGAAGTTGAATTTGGTTTACGTAGATCTCCATTGTCAACAAACCAAAGATAATTTTTTTTATTATTATGTTGGTATGTCCAGTAAAATGACAATTTACAATTATTGTCAAGATAGTCTAACATTAAACAAAGCAAAAACAAAATTATACCGGTCGATAGATGGAGCTAAAGAAATTAATTCAGTTGTAAAGCAGTTGTTCTAAAGCACACTCGTTTTTTTATAAAGAGATTTATAAAATCGGCGGCTTCGCCCACGTGGCCTATAGGTATTTTTCCTATAGGAAACAAAGAAGAAATTTTTTCATAGATAATTCAACCACCCATTTCACCGTCTTAGGGGTGGAATTTCGAAAAACCCTTCTTAGTGGATGCCTACACTACACTTTACAAAGAACACACCTTCCAAATTTCAAGTCTCTAGAACCAGCGGTTTAGGCTGTGCGTTGATATATAAGTCAGTCAATTAGTCAAGACTTTGGATTTTATATGTATAGATTGGCCACACCATGGACTCTGCAGGACACTAAAGATTATTATATTCAGGGTACGATTATTTAAAATTATACCTTTACACACTTAATACTATTTCATACAATAAAAATGAAAAACAACGCCTTACAATCACATACCGTCCTAGCAGGACTCCTCCTGACTAGGACTCCCTGTATAATGATAGGGACCCAGGAACTACGATTCACCAATTTTTAAATGTGTGTGTGTGTGTGTGTGTGTGTGTGTATCTCCGTAACTACTGAACCAATTTTAACGCAATTTGGAATGCAGATAGCTTAAGAGATAACACATAAGATACTTTGTATCCGCTGGTGAAACCGCGGGACGCAACTAGAACCTTACAGCCTTATTAATAAACACGAACTAGCTTTAGACTAGTTACACCATCGTTTGTCTCTTTAGATCCAGCTAAATATTCCAGTAGCAAAAAAAGGACAAAAGCTGAAGTAACTAATCCGAGACTAATACCTGTTTATTAATAAGGCTGATATTGTTTAAACTAGGCCGCAGGTAATCTCGATTCCTAGAAAGCGCAACGCTACAAAGGCATGTTAATTGAATATCTATCTGATGACGAGACTATGGCTCAGGATCTACAGATTGTGCTTTCGAGTAGATGTATAGCCAACTCGATGAGTGGGTTGTGGGCAGCGGATATTAAGCGTCACTTTATTCATTGCGACGGAGGGATACGATGCTCGTTTTATCTGACGAGATAATGCGTTGAAGAGTGCATCGATGCGAGATGCAGAACGAAAAATCGACGTTCACATTTTTTTGACTTGATATGACGCTGAACTTTTTACAATATTCAGATTTTTTTTGTTTGTCTCCACACTTTTGTGTATTTAGCCAGTGTCAAGTAATTGATAATTTTTCAAGTTAATTAATGATATATATATATATATATATATATATATGTAAAGTCACAGTCCAAGTCATCAAGTCAAGTCATAATCTAGTCTAGTCAAGTCATACTCCTAGTAAAGTGGTGGCAACTTTACCAGAAGCTTCTATGTAGTTTTGGAAACAACACGAAAAGAAACGTTTCACCATCATTATACCATTTTCCCACACTCACACTCACTCATCATATGGCGAGAAAACGAAAAAGATCACGTCACGGCATTATATTATTTTCCAAAACTTGTGTTATTTTCAGTGTTAGTGCATAAAATTGGTGGCGTTTTATTCATTAAGTGCTGGATTACGGGCATGAGTGTAGGAAAGTGAAATAAGTCAGAAATGATGGGTACTCCACGCCCTTAACGGATCTAGCAAGATTTTTCCTGTAACCCTGTATACTCCCATAATCGGAGTTGCATCCTATTCCTTAATTAAAAGAAGTAGGTGCTATTGCCAATCCGGCGTGCAGCGTCGTGGAGTGAATGAATGACGTGACGATGCGACGGGCGCTGTCCTACCGTTTAATTTCCTGTTGACGATTGTATGCGAGATGATTGTGCTCCAGCCTCCGAAGAATTGCACCACAGTTAATGGGCTTGTACCTTTCATGTGTTCGTATTGCAGACTTTAGGTTAAACTGCATAGAAACGATAACATTACTGATGACAATCTGAAACATGTTTTTCTTTGGCTGATTTATATGTTATGACAGCCTCTGTGGTGTGGTGGTTGAGCAGGTCGGGTCATAGCCCGGAGGTGGCGGGTCAATTCTTGCGCCAACCCAAGTATTTGTGCATAGAAAAAAAACTGCACAAATACTTGTTCTGTGTCTGGGTGTTGTGGGACCATAGTCCTCGTAGTTCCTGGGTCCCTAGACACAGAAAATCCTAGTTAGGGTCCGGGATCTAAGTATGTAATGTATGTAAAGGTTGTCTGGAAGAGATCGCTTTTTAGCGATAAGACTGCCCATTTTAACCTACTTATAAGCTTTCCTGTTTTGTATTTCGTCATCTTGGTGTCAATAAAGAGTTTATCTATCTATCTATCTAGCTATCTATGTTTGGGCGTTATTATTATTATTATATGGAATCTGCGCGTATTCCTATCAGATACTTTTACTTCCTGCACATAATTGTAATATGACACCTACGATAGTAGGTATTAGTGTAATCTCACACTATGTAAGCAGTCTAAATCGGAAGGTTTCTAGTTCTAATGGCTACGCCAAAAATAGTTCAGTTGTCGTGCGTAGTATCAGGTACATCTGGCGCTCGTGGTTTCTGGACTAGCGGGCGTGCGGCGAGCGGCGTGCGGCGCGCAGCGTGCCGGCCGCGGCGCGCCAATTACACCGGCATCGGGCTAATGGGCCATTAACACTCGGTTTACACCGCGGCCATCGCTCACCGCCATCTACCCGCCTGTTACACCGCTGCACACAACCAATCTAACGCCGACCGCCCTACCCCGCACCGCATCATCTCCGCACGGCCCCGGAGGGGAAGTCCGGTCAATCGACGGAAGCACGCCGTCATAAATACCAATGTTCCACTTTATAGTTAGCGGAGCTAATGCGCAATCGAATTTATTTATGGCATAAACTCCGCCGATTTACTGCTCTGTCGTGATCAGGTGGACGAGCGCACTATGAAGCCCCTTACATTGTAGCTTGCATAAAAGCATGGTTAATTAAGTCTAGAAAGCAAAATAAAAGCGGTACTGCAGATTGTAGCGCCGATGTACGTAGGAAAAGTTTCAAATTAAAGTAGTAATAGAAACTCGGTGGTTAGTGTGAATCTCAGCCCCGAGCACGCGAGGAGCGATGCCCCGCGATTGGGTGAACGGTTCGCGTTAATTAATTGGGTATTTTCACACGTCAGCGGCTAGATCTCTCCAAATAGATGGTTGCGCGGCCCTTAATTAGCTATATCGGGAGGCGATCGGCTGCGCCCGCGCACTCGCCACGCCAATTTGGCGCTGGCCTGGCTTCGGAATAGTCGTAGATAAGCCAACTAGAATGCTTGGTAATAACCTCATTATGAAATACGAAATCCTGCACTCACTTAGATTGTGGGATAACTTTCTATTTCATTGGACTTTTATACCGTGCCTATAGTTATAGTATTTTGTAAACCTATATTATATTAGGTCTCTAAATCTCTACTTGAATGTTTATCAACAACGACTTGTAAGTTCGACGCATTGTAAAGTTTTTCATTGTATTATATTTTAAGGAAAAAGTTCAACATTACTCAAATTTTGTATGTATACCCAATATAAATTAAATCATAAAATACATACTTAAATATTGTTTGCCATATTGCAGTTTAGAATAAAAGAAATGTTTTATCTGGGTTACCAGCAGCTTTTGTAAAATACAAGTTATTTAGGTACTTACTGCTAATGGTAAGGGTTCATTTGTACAACTAAAAAACATTCAAAGCGCTTTTATTTTCTAAACGTACAACGCAATTTTATACGTCACGCTTTATAATTTTATGCCGGAACATCAACGCGTTCTCACAATGTAATAAAATATTTTAATAATCACAAAATAAATTGGTATGATCACTAGCACGTCGTTATTGTTATTTATTCTAATAGCGTTACGAAGGCGGCAAGTATCGCGGCGCGCACGTGTTCGTCGCCCATTCTCCGGCGCGGCGGCGATTGATAGCTGTCAGAAAACAATTACCTTTTTGTCGGCGAACCGATACTCTGCTAATTACAATAAGTGATCATTGACTTTTTTAATTACGACACTCATTGAAGCGTCCATCATCGCGGCTAATACTTGCCAGTCAGTGCATTTAATAACGCCGCGCTCCGGACTCGCGCTGACTTCGGAATGTTCATAGTTTCGCTCTCGCGGAATTTCTATTAATAAAGTCCGGCTTTTAATATATTTTCACAAACGAATTTTATATCGAGGGATTTATGCAATCTGGTAAATTCAATCTTAAAACATTGTAATACTAATCACGTAAGCTACGCAAGGAACGGCGGCAAAAGTTAGCCATTTAGCCAAATGTGTAAACGTAAATTTTTATGTCTGGGTTGAAGAAAATGTTAAATGTAAGATGACTGTATGACTTCACCAAGCAACCTGTTTGTGCCGTTCGAGTATTCGCGTTGCATTCCTTTCATACAGTACGAGAGACCCAGAGATTTGCGAGTGGTATTGCACGGAGCGGTCGGAGCGGAGCGGAGCGGACAGGCGCGGGGCGAGCAGCCCGCCCCGTGAGAAACGAATGTTCCCGACCTCTAATTACGTTTTATGCGATATCGCCATTTAATTAGCAACATGTTTCCCATTCCGAAACATTAATTAATATTTTCATCAGAGTTCTCCGCATTTAACTGTGCTTTTATTAGTCTCTCGAGATTTTAATAAAGATTCTCGACCACCCTCGGTCGCGTATTATTGTTTAAAAAATCGTGTTATGAAAATTTTATTGCTGTCGTCGCGAGCGATCGTTAATTTCATTGTCGACGGCTTTTCGATCGTACCCTAAATGGGTGTTTTGAGTGAAACGAGTGATTGTTTTTGTATCACACGAAGCGAGTACAATCAGTTGACATTATAGGAACGCGAGATCACATTCGTCACTTTTTGCGATGATAAAAATATCAGCGGGAGTGTTTCTTGACAGCTATACAAGAAATTAACGTCTCGATAAGCTGACTCGGTCGGGAGAATTCACCAGATAAGGGGTACAATTAATTCAATGGTCCGTCGTGTAATTGTGGCAACAGATTAATAACCGATACACGTACCTATCGAGCACAAATTGCAGCTGACCGCCAGTAATGACGGCGGGTGTGACGATTCTCGTTCGGCGCAATTTTCGATCCCAAACTCTACACAGGCTATATAGCTATATAGGTTAAGGTTGTATATTATGCTGTATTCCATTTTTTTTTTTGTTTTTGGTTTAGCCACACACTTTTGTGTATTTAGCCAGTGTCAAGTAATTGGTAATTTTTAGTTAATTAGTATATAGATATGTGTCAAGTCAAGTCACAGTCGCAGTCATCAAGTCAAGTCATAATCTAGTCTAGTGTACTCTATAGAGATTTGGAAACAACACGAAAAGAAACGTTTCACCATCATTATACCACTTTCCCACACCCATGCCTATAGGCAATCAAGCACTTAACGAATAAAATGCCACCAATTTTATGCACTAACACTGAAAATAACACAAGTTTTGGAAAATAATACAATGCGGTGATCTTTTTCGTTTTCCCGCCAAAACTCTATTTCAATTATTCTCAAGTGATAAATTTTTGATGTAAACATAACCTTAAATAGTAAATACAGACAAATACTACATTTACTAGGTTGTAGGACTTTCAAAATTCAAAAACTCTTTCTTCTGACAAAATTCGTCTAGGTAGGTGGTACCGCCGTTTTGCCAGTATTTCTGCCGCCAAGTAGTAGTGTGCAAGCACTACTGTGTTTTGGTTTGTAGCTAGTGAAATTACCGATCAAATGAGACTTTACGACCTAATCTCACAGCCTAGTAATCGTATTCTCGATGGTTCCATCACCACAAATCAACAAGAACAGTGTGATGCTCTCGCTGATGCATTTTTCAATAACATGTCTCTGACCCGTAATTGGGTCAGTGATGAGCAACCAGCGGTTGACTGCTCTCTATCGGCTTTAATTAGTCATCCACCCGTAAACCCCAATTTGACCCTAGTTAGGCCTTCTGAAATTAAAAAATATATACTTAATCTCAAAACTCGAAAAGCTCCCGGACCTGATCAGATTTCAAACCTATTAATCAAAAATATCCCTCAAAAGTGTATAGTTTTAATTACAAAAATATTCAATGCATGCTTAATACTAAATTATTTCCCATCCACCTGGAAAACAGCTAAAGTCATCGCTATTCATAAACCTGGTAAAGTAACTACTGAGCCAACGTCCTATCGTCCTATCAGCCTACTCCCGTGCTTAGGGAAATTATTTGAAAAAATCATTTACACACGAATGGTTCGCATCTCCGAGAATTTGTTAATAAACGAACAATTTGGGTTCCGCGCAGGGCATTCGACAGTCCAGCAGTTAACCAGAGTCGCTGAAGCAGTATTACATAATCTCAACCTGAATCAATCAACCGGCATGTTTCTACTAGATATTGAGAAGGCATTTGATACAGTTTGGCACGATGCACTGTTACATAAACTTGTCAACTTAAAAATACCGATGTCGTTAATTAAACTGATTCAATCTTACTTAGCAGATCGGTCCTTTCGTGTTCACATAAATGATTGCTCGTCCTCACTCAAACTTGTACCAGCTGGAGTGCCCCAAGGCTCAATATTGGGACCTTACCTCTTTTTGATATTTCTTAATGATATTCCCAAACAAACCCGTACAAGTATTGCATGTTTTGCAGATGACACTGCATCCTTTACATCTTCACAAGACATTGATTTGATCATTGATAGACTTCAGCTATCTATTGAACTTCTTCTTTCCTACTTCTTCAAGTGGAAGCTCAAAATCAATCCTACCAAAACGGAAGCCATCTTATTCACCAGGAAGCGCTCCTTCCCAAGTCGCACATTACGGATAGATGGATTTGATATTCCCTGGAGCCACTCTGTCAAATACTTAGGACTTGTACTCGATAAAAAGCTCAATTGGTCAGAGAATACTGACAAGCTGCGCATCAAAGGTACCAGAGCATTAAACGCATTGTGTCCAGTTCTGAACAGACGGTCTTGTCTGAGCAGTAAAACTAAATTAAACATCTATTGCACCCTGGTCCGTCCCTGCATAACATACGCATGTCCAGTATGGAGCAGCACTTGCTCCACCAACATCAAAAAACTACAAGTTATACAAAATAAAGCGCTAAAATACTCATTTAATACCCCGTTGTACACTAATCTCACACAACTTCATCTGAAAATTGACTTACCAAGTATTTACTCGTACATTTATAAAACATCAAAAAAATTCTATCTTTATAGTATACCTAAAAATAAAAATAATATAATTAAAAATATATGCAAATCTCGTAAAATTGACTTAACTTATATCGATAAATATAATCGCTACAAATTACCCCATCACTTATTCCTCGACACTGATGAATAGGTACAGTCGCCCGCGCGGGCGACCGTGTTCCGCTTGTCGCTATCGCTCGCACCATTCCCGCCCGTATTATCTAGTGATATGAGGACCGGTGTGGCGCGGCGCGATGCGTGGCGGGCAGCGAGCGCTTGCGCGGTTGATATAATAACCAGTTAAATTCGCAGTTCTTGTTGCTTACTGCCACCGTACCGTACGCCTCGCGTAACTTGCGTTTTTGTTTATCTTCCTACCTACCGCCGTTTGGCTAATTGTTGTGTTTATTCTTAATCAAAAAACGTAATGCTTGCACTAAAGCTTTCGTAACTAATTTATCAATATAATGACATAAGTTAAATTAATAACTAAGTTTAAAAAATGTAATTAGTATCCAGCTAATAGTTTTATATAAGCGCCCGAGCTTGCAAAACAAATATACTTGTAACTTTTTGTAATGTTTGTCGTTTCTAGGATTTATACGTACACTAGAAATGTTCAATAAGTATTGTAATTTGATGAGAAATAAAGATAATTTAAAATTGAAATTGAAATCGTATTACAAGACTGTGCTGATGTATCAGGATGACGTGCACAGTGCAGTGTCACGCGAACCTCTATACTTTAGAGTTCTGAGTGAAACTGCATCTAAACTTCATCAAAAATCTATATGGAAAGCATCGAGTGGTTAAAGTTTTTTTAATAGTGTGTACTTAAAGCATCTTTTCCTTCATTGGAATAACTTCAGAGATCGTGATGCGGCGCAATTACATGCACCGTGTTCACGAGTACGGGCTCAAAAATCTTTCAAATTACAATAAAGATATCGTAAGCATTATCAATAATATCGTTTATTTTAAAAGGGGTTAAATTTCAATCATCTTAATTTCATACATTATCCTGTTATTTTAGTTTAAAACCTAACGTCTGAACCGAAAAAATGTATACGGGAACAACCTGTAAATCATCTATGAACTCAAATTAATAAAAATGAATTTTCCAAATCAGTTTTAAAATGACAGAGTTAATTACTATAAGGTTATTTATTTAGCCCAAAGGCTATGCTTTGCCATTTTTAGGGCAATGCCGCTAGCATTTTAGGAACGTTGCCTACTGGTAGCGGCTTCTTAGATTAAGTTTGCTTTTGCGATTGCATTGTTTTTAATTTTAATTTTGCAAATAAACTTTCTTTTTCCTTCACACATTTTTTTATCAGTCTACAAACATTTAATAATACAATTGAACTGAGAACCTCCTCCTTTTCTAAGTCGGTTGAAATTGTTGTGAAACACCGTGAAAGTTTGAAATATTTCAAGCATTGTATACTAATTACCAATCGATCACTTAAAATTAAAAACTATGAATCAATAACTACAACTAGTACACGGCTAACACTCACGAGATACAGTCGAATAACAGCGCCGAGCCGCCTCCCCGCCGCCGCGCGTACTCCTTGAGGATGGGCATCTATCTATATTGCCCGAACACTGGTCGAGTTATTCGACTGTATCTCGTGAGTGTTAGCCGTGTACTAGTTGTAGTTATGTATACTACTCACGTCAGTTTCTATAATATTATGTATCAATAAGTTATTTTATTGCTGGTATTGAATCATACTATCACACTTCACACTAATATTATAAAGGCGATAGTTTGAATGTGTGTTTGTGTGTATGTTTGTTACTCCTTCACGCTCAAACGGCTTAATGGATTTGGATGAAGTTCGGTACCAAGATAGCTTATACACTAGATTAACATATAGCCTACATTTTATCCCGGAAAATTGAAAATTTCCCGTGGGATGAGCAAATAATTAAAATACCTTTTATCCGCGGGTGAAACCGTGGGGCGCAACTAGTTACGCATAAATTGTAGATACCTACTTATTAAAGGTTACTTTGTTATTTCATAAAGAGTAATAGAAACACGGTAATCTCTGATTAGTATGGAGGAAGCCAGGTGGCGGCAGACAACTTACTCCGCTCGTTACATCTCATATACGCATGATTAAAATCGATGAAATTCCCATTATAGGGTTATGCTTGAAGTCCGAGGCTGCGAGGGCGTGGGAACACCCTCGGAGGAAACTAATTACGCCGAATGTGGCTTGGGTCTTCGGTTAATTAGAGACAGAGTGGTTCAACCCTCTTAATTAATACTTGTGCCTAGAAGGCCCTTATACTAACCTCGACTGTTTTGTTTGAATTGTTAATTCGTGATAAAACATGAGTGGGTATTGTGTTAACATTATAATGATGTTATAAAAACTAGCTAATAATAATAATAATAACGCCGTACCAATGAGCGCTGTACGCTCATTGGTAATAAATTAAATTAAATATAAAAAAATAAATAATAAATTGGTAGTAAAGTATTTGGTATGTTGACTTAACATGAGTTTGACAAACGTATGAGAAATCGGGTTCTAGGGAGACAAGAGCGAACTTTTTTTGAAAACTGGCACAATACACAAACCGTGTCATGGCCATAAAAGAAAAAAAAAGAGCGAACTTAGGAGTTGTCAAACTTAGCATAGACGGGCATTAGAATTATTTTTTTGAGAAGAGGAAAATGTTTGCCACCTTATACGACATGACAACCTAATGAAAAACATCATAGAAGGAACGATAGAAGGGAAGAGAGGAAGAGGCAGACCTAGAAGGGATTATAGAGGTCAAATAAAAGAAAAGATAGATGTCATGTCGTACAGGGAGGTTAAGACATTGGCCGAAGACAGAGAACCATGGCGGTCACTCCACCGACACGAGCTGGACTCTTAAATAAGAAGACCCGCCCCGGCTTCGCACGGGAAAATTAGTAAAACGCGGTGAACGGGATAAAAAGTATCCTATGTCCGTCTCCTGGTTCTACCTCCCCACCAATTTTCAGCCAAATCGTTCAGCCGTTCTTGAGTTATGAATAGCGTAACTAACACGACTTTCTTTTATATATATATAGATTTTAATTTTAATCTTACGTAGGCAGAGTCAAGGAAAATGACGCATATTGGGTATTGAGAGCTCGTCGTCAACCTAATAGGTATCCACGGGTCTTCTCTCACATGAAGACAGTAAGCTGTAGACCATAATCCATAACGCTGGCGAAGTGCGTGTTGGTAGATGACATTATTATAATACTCGAATTTTCCTTGTGAACATACCAGTTTCTTCACCAAGTTTTCCTTTTTTTTTTAAGTGTAAATTTTTTTAACATGTTAATGAATAATGTGACGAGCTAACCGTTCGCCTGATGTTAAGCGACATGGCTTCCCATATCAGTTGCAGTGTCACTCGGAACTCTAAATTATAGAGTTTCGCGTGACACTGCACTGCGCACGTTATCCTGAGACATTAGCACAATCTAGTAAGATTACTAGACTGTGAGATTAGGTCATTAGTCTCATTTACCCAGTAATTTCACTACCTACAGTGCCCTTCAAAGCGGCACACAGCAGTGCTTGCGCACTACTGCTTGGCGGCAGAATAACTGGCAAAGCGGTGGTACCTACCTAGTCGAACTGTGCATAAAGTCCTACCACCTAGTAAAACTACAACTTATAGTATTTAGGCGTGTTGAGCATTTTTGGGTGAACAATATCATGGAACTCGCGTCATCGTCACCGCACGCTTCCCATGAGCTATATGTCACCAGTTACTCAGTTTTCACTTCTATCGGTAGTCCCGAAAAACTGTCCCACACATTTTTTTAAGAACGAGTGCTAGTTGCGCTCATTACTTGAAAAATCATTGGTGCAGGGCTGAGCGGAGTCTAAACCTGGGTGCGTTGCGGTTTGGGTACTCGTTCTTAACAATATTAGATCGCTGTTGTTAGATCCCTAAACCAAATATGAAGAACAATATATTGAATTGTATATTATTTCCTAGTTTTGTGTAACCATCGAATATAAATTGAGATATCTTTAAGCCGAGTTAGCTTGAGTAGGTGTCTGCGTAGGTGAAAACGGTGCATTATTGGTGAACACTATGTTATTTATTCTGTCTACCGACATGCACCTATTCGTTTGACGTCTTTATTTGGTAAGATTATGACATTTAAGTGCTAATTTATATGTGGAATAAAATATGAGAAATGAAGTCATTGGAACAGTTTGGTGACGCATACAAAAATAAGGGTTAGCGCAATGAAATATTTTATTTCTTGAACTACACTATATTTGTTTGACTGGCCCGATAGCTCAGTTGGTAGTATCCCTGCCTTCTGAACTATAAGTCGTGGGTTCGATTCCCACCCAGGACAAACATTTGTGTGATGAACATCGATGTTTGTTCTGTGTCTGGGTGTTTATATTGTATTATATGTATGTATTTACAAACAAAAAAGTATCTAAGTATTGTATCAGTTATCTGGTTCCCATAGTACAAGCTTTGCTTAGTTTGGGGCTAGATGGCGCTGTGTGAAATGTCCACATATTATTATTATTATTATTTATTTAATACTTTATGCACATTATGAGTACAAAGGAGGACTTAATGGTAACAGCATTTTCTACCAGTCAACCAGGCGTGCAGAGAAACAATTGATTAGGCGTGCATATAAGGAAATGAGCATAATTTTGAACATTAATTTTGAGCCTCAATTCAGTTTATTTAAAAAAAGTATTGAAATAAATTTAAATAATTTATAATTACTCAATAACCATCCAAAGGTTGTCTGGAACGCTTTTACTATGATACGTATACATTATAAAAATAAATAATGAGCCAAATTTCTGATCCTCCATCTAAAATAAAAAAGCCACATCTAAAGAGGTGTTTTAAAAGTTAGTTCGGGAGCACTATTATAATAATCCTACCTAACCTGGCTTAACGATTTGTCACTATTTATTAATTTGTTTATTATATGTTTATGATATATATTTGTATATGATATTTTATGTATCTATTCTTGTTATATAATCACTTTGTTTAATTTTTCTTTTTTTTTACAAATTCTACCTACTCATAAAAATTTGATGCACGCCTACATCCCTCTTTCTCAAACTATGAGTGGATGACTGGTAGAAAATGCTTTCGCATTAAGTCTTCCGTTTGTACTGTTTTAGTTCATTAAAGAATTATAATAACAATAATAAAATAAATTGCAATTAATGCAAGATTATGTAATAATTGAACTTAGTAATAATTTAATTTAAATCTGTGTTAAATAGTTAAATTTTCTTAAAACTATCAAGTTTTTGCGTAGATAGTTAGATACCTATCATAATTCCAAATACTAAGCACGGCAGGCTTTTAAATTCAAATAAAACAGTGAATTATATGGTATTATATGTATGTATTTACAAACGTGTTACATAGCATGCAAAGTGCACCGGACGCGCCGCATATCGCACCGTCTAGACGTCGTCGTCGCCGCGTCAGCTGGATTTACACACATCCACAAGGCACTAACACATAAAGAAAATGCTGACCAGCGCCTGCGTGAGAATGGGATCGCGACCGCCGTCCGCGCATCGCCCGCGTCCCGCGTTCCCCTCTTAGCCTGTCTGTCATGACCCCTCCTACGTTACTTGTTCTCGATCGCCGAGACCTGTCACTTGTACATATTAGTTATAATTAGTTTTAAGGACGAACTTAGATTAAATAAATAACTTTAGTATAATTATCGTCTCACTTTAATACTCCCGCTGCAGCCCCTCTATAACTGGCGCAGACGGTAGGATCTTTGGGTCAAGTGCGCGTACGACCCTCGGGAAATTTTGACATCTTTTTGGACTTCTGAGTGGAACTCTGGGAACTCAGTGAACTTTGAACTGTGCGCGTACGTGATTGGCTATTGAGCCTTGACCAAGGATTCGAACATTTCTGAAGGACTGCGGCTGGAGCTTTCAAGAAATCGAAGGATATTAAAGTGAACCAAAGATGATGAATATACAGTAAGTACGCTAGAATTTTCTCTGGTGTTGCTTCCCCCTTTTAGTTGTAATTTCGTCAGGATTTTACCTGACCATACCTTTTCCAGTATCGTACTGGTAAGGTACCAAGTAAATTTAATTTTAATAATGCATTTATATTATAGATTATTATGTTAAATTAATTTCAAAAGGAATTTTAATTATTACGATAAATTAGTTTAGGTAAAGAGATAATTAATAAATTTATAAATATAACATTAAAAAAAAATTGAATGAATTAATTTGACAAAACTAATTTTACCTGACCATTCCTTTTTCAGTATCGTACTGGTAAGGTGTCTAGTAAATTTAATTGTGATAATTAATTCATGTTAAATGAATTTAAAATGGAATTTTTATGATTAAGACAAATTAAGTGTAGGTAAAGAGATAATTAATAAATTTAACATTTTGAAATAAAATTAAATAAGTTAATTTGAAAATGTTATAATATATGAAAATTAATTAAATGCATATTGAATTAATGACTTAATTGATTTCATAAAAAATGCATTGATTAAATTTAATACATTTTAATTTAAACAAAATTATTTTGGTAGTAGAATTAAATTTAATTAAAATAAATATAATAAAATAAAATTAAACAAATTCTATAAATTAATAAACTAAATAAATAGGGTAAAGAAATAAAAAAAAAAATGAAAAGTTTTGAATTAAATGAAATTAATTAAGAAATATTTGTTTTTATGTAATATTTTCAAAAAATTATAAAAAATATTAATAATTCGTAATTATAAATTAAATTAAAATAAAATCTAATATTGAAAAATTTATTCGTGGTATATTTAATTAAACTCAATTGATTTCAGAATAAATGCTGCGAATAATTAAAATCAATTTTAATTAAAATACAATTAATAAAACAATAAAATAAAAATTAAATAAATTTTAAATTTTTATGTAAAATTATTAAACTCAAAAAATTAATATAGAGTAAACAAAAAAAAAATTAATTGAAATAGAATTAAATTAAATTAAATTAATAAAATTAAATAAATACATTTGTTTTTATTTAATAAATAAAAATGAAAAAAATAACAATTTAAATATATAAAATAAATTTAAATATTATCTTGTATTGAAAAATTTATTCATTGTATATTTAATTAAATTTTTAATTAATTTCAGAATAAATGCAGTGAGTAAATTTGATAAGTTTTAATTGAAATACAATTAATTGCTGGTAAAATTTAATTTTATGAAAATAAATTATTAAATAAATTTAAAAATTTTATGTAACATTAATAAACTGAAAAAATAAATATAAAGAAAATTTAATTGATTAATACGAATTCAATTATATTAATAAAAATAAGTAAAAAAAAAAAAATTCGTTAATACACAAAAAAAAAAAAATTTCAAAAATTGCGGAAGTTAAAATAAATATCGTAAAACACCGTAGACATATTGCACGATTGATATGACGTAATCCGATCCAGACCCAATATTTAAAGCGTTTCGCTTCGTTCCTGAATTTGACGGAAACCCGAATATTTTAACCAGGCTTATAAAAATTTGTGATCAACTTGTATTTTATATTAAATTTTATTTTATGAGAGCTACGCTGGCATCAAGAATGTGTTAATTAATAATTTCACAGACCAACGAGATGAAACAGCCCTCTACAATGACCTCTCCCTGAGCACACAGGGAAGTAGCACCCCTCAACAATTCTTTGATCACTACCAAACCCTTTTCTCTACTATAATGACGTATGTTACTTCACATGAAAGTATTAATACAGGAGGAAATCAGTGTAGCATACTTGCAACAAAGAGGTGATTGCGTTTCGGAGCGTAAATGGCAGAACCCTTGACCTTTACTAATAAACTAAAGCACTGTATTAGAACTAACAATGACAACCCCGTATATACGAAGAGCTACAGATATCCTTTTGTTCACAAGAAAGAGGTGAGTAAACAATTTAGGAATATGTTAGAGCAAGGCATTTTAAAACCATACGATTCTGCATGAAGCTCGCCTATTTGGGAAGAAGCAAAGAAGGCTGATGCTTCTGGTCGACAAAAATGGCGCCTTGTAGTAGACTTCAGTAAACTAAATGAAAAAAACCATTAACTATAAGTATCCCACTACCACTCTTTTATCCATTACATTGAACTGACTGATATTGAAGACAAAATTAAGATATATAAAAACCAGCTTTTAAAAGCAAGATCTTATATGATAAATAGTACTTTTATTCATCCTTTTTTTTACATCCTACGAAACGCAATTCGATCATTTGATCAGCAAGTTTTGTCTAAAGCTTCAATTTAATTAAAAAGTTTAGAGCCAAGTCATGTGAATCGAGGTCTTATAGATGGTCTTGGTTTGGTCGTTAAAATTCTAACTGGACTATACAGATGCTCTTAAAAAGAACGATGCCATAGCAGCTATCAATGTTAATCAGAATAAAATAGCACAATTATTAAATATTATAAATAGTAATATAGAAAAAATTGCAAATGATTTCCGTAGACTAGAAGATATATATTCACACGTGCCTCTCGCACTCATCATTATATGTTAGGATTAAATATATTGCGTAAGATGATTCAAAAACTTTATATTTTACATGATAAGAATCAAATTTTAGGTATAGAACTTAGAGAATATTATATAAGGTCTAGATCATATTTATATGAAAATAAGTTAGCTGTAGTTTTTAAAATTCCTATTTGTTCCTCTAGTATATACGAACTTTAACGACTCACCATTATACCTAACTAATATAACTTGGTCATCTTACCCCCTTATCAGTAACATAGCAACTAACGAGAAATTCTGTGTACATGGAGGCTGAATGCCCGAAGTTAGAATACCGGTTCATATGCGAAGCGAATATCAAACATCAAATTCGAACAAAACCTGCATTCGAAATTTATTACTAGCACATACAATTGGAAGCTCATGCACAAGAACACTTATAACATTTTTTTAAAGAAATAATGGAAAGATTGGTCGTTCAGCACTACATCATTATATTCCCGAAAAGCCACCAAAGTGACGATGCATTTCAAAAGAGAAGACACCACTACCTTCACGGAAGCTACTTTGTTACAATCCCGCAAAACTGTATACTGCACACCGACGAACTAACAGTTATGAATATTAACAATGAAATCAAAGGACAGCCAATGAAGACCATTATTATCCTCGAATATACAGAACCTGGACATGGAACATATCCTGCTATGAAACTTAACTCGATAAATTTCAACGGACTCTACAAAATTCAAGAAAAGATGGCAGCTCAGTCTATCCTTACTCTTGAAAATCAATCAAACTCAGTTTATCACACAACTATGCCCTTTTACATCTTATCACCAGTACAGGAGTATTGGTCATCTTTATAAAATCGAAGAACGATCAAAAACGCTGCCTGCCACGACTAACGTTCAACCACTAAGAAAAGCCGATGATGAGAATTTAGCACACAGCTGCATAAATCCAGATCATTCAGCAACATTTAGACTGAAAGTACTGAAATAGTTGCTGATCTGCGATGGGAGGTGTTACATAGCATGCAAAGTGCACCGGACGCGCCGCATATCGCACCGTCTAGACGTCGTCGTCGCCGCGTCAGCTGGATTTACACACATCCACAAGGCACTAACACATAAAGAAAATGCTGACCAGCGCCTGCGTGAGAATGGGATCGCGACCGCCGTCCGCGCATCGCCCGCGTCCCGCGTTCCCCTCTTAGCCTGTCTGTCATGACCCCTCCTACGTTACTTGTTCTCGATCGCCGAGACCTGTCACTTGTACATATTAGTTATAATTAGTTTTAAGGACGAACTTAGATTAAATAAATAACTTTAGTATAATTATCGTCTCACTTTAATACTCCCGCTGCAGCCCCTCTATAACTAACGAGAAGTATTTAAGTATTGTATCAGTTATCTGGTTCCCATAATACAAGCTTTGCTTAGTTTGAGGCTAGATGGCGTTGTGTGAGATGTCCACACATATTATTATTATTAATTTATAGTAATCTATAAAATGGAAGTTACAAGTTATAAGCACGTTAGTAACGTAACGTAACGTACGTTCGCACGCCTTATTAGTTAAGAATTCTAATAGCTAACCTAATGTTTTATCAATATCATCACGGATGTTTAACTACAAAACATGAAGCTAAATGGAGGTTGTAAAAATTAGAATCAGCATTGCATCTAACGGGGCAATTCTGCAAAGCATGTTGCTGGTTACATTATGCCTATTTATTGGTACTGGTCTGGAGCTTGTGGTCTGTCTATATAAAAGGTCAGCGCGGCCAGTACAATGGTCCAAATGTATTTTATAATAGATAGTGTAGCTGGTTGCATTTAATAGATTTGTAAATACGTGTGGACGTTTCACAGCGCCATCTAGCCCTAAACTAAGCAAAGCTTGTACTATGGGAACCAGATAACTGATACAATACTTAGATACTTTTTGTTTGTAAAAACATACATAGAATATAATATTACACCTAGACACATTGATGCTTATAACACAAATGTTTTTCCTGGGTGAGTATCGAACCCACAACCTACAGTTCAGAAGGCAAGGTTACTACCATCTAAGCTATCGGGTCAGTCGAATTAAAAGATTAAGTACTTATTCTATGATAGCTATTACAACGGGCCCCAAACTAGGCTAAGACGGTGTTCTCATCAAATAAATATTTTTTTCGTGCTATTTTTATATACCTACTGTGTGCAGGTATTGGTTGTCTATGTAAATCTTAAGTATATAATTGACAATACTTAATTTTTGAAATAAATCTTATATATAATAATTTTTTGTGGGATAGAATATTTTAAAATAATATATTTTATTTTTCCAACTTATTTATTCTGTTTTCCTAGATATTTATTATTAAAAAGCAGCTTATTTTAAAGACGTAACTGCAAAATTTTGGTGTTATGAACAAGTATTACCAAAGGCACATTAAAAATAAACGAAGAAAGTTAGGGAAAGGCAGAAATTCACACCCAAATATTGCAAAGCCCGTATTGTAAGTCCCGGAATTGGTGTACATGGCTTCAAAATATCAGGCCGGGCACTGGGCATAAAATTGTATACTTACTGCAGTAATTCGTTGCGCATTCCTGGCTGTGCAATACAGCGACTCAGCGTATCCTTGACACGTCACTGTCAAAGTGATTTAAAAACGTATTTTTTTTTATATTTTGTAGACAACGGCCATTACAACAAAACAATTCCAACTTTGTTGAGCGTTATTAAATAATATCTTTTTAATAATTGCACCTAAAAATCTAAAAAAATTGTTGTAATCAGCATTGCAATATTTCGAATTTTGGTGAATTTTGGTGGTTATGACAATGACCACTAAGTGCGTAATATATTTTGCCGATTTGTAAAGGCACCGGACAAACAACATATAATTACGAGTATTATAGTTTTGTATATTACTCTCACTCAATATTACACCATTGCCTTGTTTTTGTACTTGTTTTGTACCTTTTATCACGAATAAATATGTATTATATTCTATTCAAAACCAATTTTTTTTTTTTACTTTCTATGGGTTTGCCTTTGACTACATCTCACTTGATGGTATTGGTAAGCGACGACGAGGTCGAAGGTAGAGCACGCTTACCCAAAAATAATCTATTTACTCTTGACTTAAAGACACCCAAGACACCATATTTATTGCTGTCCCAGGGGTACATTGCAGATCGTTTTGCTACATTTACATATAACATATTCTAAATTTATAACATATTCTATTTTTTTTAATTCTTGCAGTATTTGTCGTTTACATCACATTTTTTTTGCGTTTCAGGTAAGTTTACGGCAGTCAACACGCGGCTTTGCGATGGTTTGTAAACATTTTGTTTATGGAGAATAAATAGTTAGTGAATAACTAAGTAAAGACAAATAATTACATTTATTTAAACTCTAAGATATGGAAAACACGTACAAACCTACTTTATGTTTCAAAAATCTTGACTTGGAAAAACATGGTTCAACATTAGCACGGGATGTTCCGAGCAGCAAGAAAATTGGGCATGATGGCTCACCTAGATGGCATCATAAGGAGAATAAGAATATATACATATTATACCATTCAGATTGTAAAGAATAATTTTGTTTCAAAACACCTTACGTGCAAACTTGGATTCAATAGTAACTCTATAAACTCTATTTACGAGCTGTCAGTGTAAAGTCGTAAATGTTAAATTGTTCTGGTTGTGGATAATGGCGTATTTAATGCGCTCTGTTGTATCACCAGCCGTGTCGCACGGACCGTCGCCTCGCTGGAGACATGGCTCTTCGATTAACATAAAACCACAGAATATATAGCAGTGATTATTAAGTAAAATCGAGTCTCGCGTACCTGTGTGGGCGCGCCCTTAACCATCTCCAGTGCTCTGTTTGTTCCTTAACGACTTCGTTTGTAAATCTAGCTAATTTTCAGTCACTACGACCGCACTTAGATCTACGATTATCGTTAAACCACTTCGAGACCACCAAACCACATTATTCAGTTATTCATCGCGAACCGATGTCGCAACGGCGACGGCACTCGAAAAATAATTAGCAGTTAGCTGACCTCGTGGTTCAACGAAGGAAAACCGCACGAAAGCCGACATTGACCTGCGCACCCACACTGCAAAATCTGATGTTTTACATATTTTCTTGTATCGATGTGTGCTTCATTCGTTCTGTAGTTAATTGACAGTAGCAAAAAATGCAAGATGTTTAACAACACGCCAACTCGTTCGATTCCCGCACCCGCACAAACCGATCATTACCACTTACGGGATCAATAATTCATATCCAATTAGCTGATTACCGCAGAACACATAGTACTGCAGGTATTTGTATCACGGTTCACAGATGCATTTCAATTAATTCACTCGATTTAAATGGTTATTTACAATGTAGTACGATACGTCTGGCACGCTTGACGGCGAGTGCTGATGCGTGCGGAGATAACATACCGGTTCGGGTATCGAGCACGAAATTCCCGAGGCCGGTGCTTGAGGATCGGATCTAGACGTATGTTTGAATGCTTGGAATGCCGGACAATTGATGGAAGCTCGTCATCCATTGCTGTCGGCTTGCTAATCTAGTCTGGAGGCTGACGATAGGTCTCGTCAGAGATATCGGATCGTGACGGAGAATTCGTCGGTCGGAATGCACCGATAATTGATTTGTCCTGTGTAACCGACAGCCGATAACTGACGCGGATACCGAGACCGCGAGACGATTTTAATTCAATATTATTCCTAACCATCAAATATTGGGTATATCAAATGTTGGGTACGCTACCTACCGGTAGTGGGCTGGAGCATTTGGACTGTTTATAGGTCATCGCGGTCAGTTTTTTGTAGTAGTAGGTAGTGTTTAGTATTCGTTTTTATATCATTACAGTATTTAGTTGAAAATAAAATATTAAAGTTATAAATAAGCCAGATCGAATCGATAATATTTACCTCCTTTTACCCACAGGGTATAAACTGTAAATTATAAATAGTGGGCAAAGGAACTCTGGTGGTAGGGCCTTAATTTCTATTAATTTAACATGCATGCATGTTACCCAATTTTTTTAAATTCTGGAATTATTATATAGGTTTATCAATACAGAAAATGATTTTTATATATAAACTTATTCATTTCACGATTAAACTAATGACAAAAGAGTTATGATTTTTGTTGTGTTAGCGTCTCGATAAATGTCTCTTTTAAAAGATACTACATATTGTCATTTTGGTGGAAACTTTCCTGCAAATTTTCAATGTGTAGGTTTTGCCACCGCTTTGGCAGTTATACGGCTGCCAAGCAGTAGTGTGCAAGCCCTACCGTGTTTCGGACTGTAGCTCTGGCAAAGCGGTGGCCATCGTCCTGAAATACCAGCACAGGCTGATGTGCGCAGTGCAGTGTCACGGGAAACTTTATATTTTGGAGTTCCGAGGGACACTGCATTATGGGCGTCCGTATTGCTTAACATCAGGCAAACGACTAGCTCGTCACATCATGTATTAACATTAAAAAAACATATCTAATAATTTTTACCATCGTCGTCTATACTATATCCTTATCGAATCATTGTAAGCACATCCTTTATTCTACTTATCACAAAATCTCTCAACTCAACAATAATCTAAGAAAACCCACCTTTCTTATCCTCAACTAAATTAATAATTATCTGCACAAAGCTTAAAATGAAACTTAACTTCCTATCAAAATCAATAAGATTTACATCAACGATTTTGATTGGCCAATAAATTCTTATTTAACTCAAATTAAATTAACAGCTTTTCCGCCGTAGCGTCAGCGTCGCAACTCGCAAGCTTCCCCAAGTATATGTATATCGCGGCGAAGCCTTCATCAAGCTCCAGATATATCGATATATCGATAGCTCGCACGCGATGAAATCGCTCGGACCAGTAATACCAACCAAATAAAATTAATATTCATAGCCGTTGTATTTATTGGCTTTCAATTAGTTTAATCTTAATGGAGCATTAACATACGCGCGGGCGACGCGTCGAACCATTACCATGGCGACCCAGTGTTACCAACTTACTACGAAATAATACCTCGCTTTTCGTAGTAATTGCGTTACCCTTTATTTTTCTAAGCTGTCGAGAACTGGAGGCGCCCAGCAGTGGAACATTATAGACTAGAGAAAAAAACTTACATAAGTGATTATTAGTGATTCAGATGCTATTGTATATTTTTATTGTACACTGATTTAACTGAAAACAATGTAATGAGAAGGAGAAAAATAATTTTATATGATTTTTTGGTCGATCTGGAGGCCACTGTTGGCTTAAAAACAATGACAGTCGTAACTCCCACGTAGCAGTTAGCAGTGTACCCAAACCTAACCAATTTGCAGCAGGCAGCATTGCCCCGTTAAATTGCAAAGGTGATCAACGGTGATAAATAGATTTGATACCAAACGATTAAAAAGGTTTCAATCTTTTATTTCTATGATTTTAATCTATTGATTTGGGCGCACATAAACTTCGCGTAGGTACTTAGTACTATTGAAAGCTAATACTATACTCGTAGTATTATAAACTATTCCCCCGTGTGACCGGCTAAGGGAATATCCAGGGAATGAACAGTAGAATTCTCCTCGGTCTTCAATCTATCTGTGAAGACCAAGACGCCTACCAATCGTGGTGATTATGACAACCCTTCATGACAGGCAAGTAGTCGTTCAAAGAGGCGTTTCATAGAGGCCTATGTTCAGCAATGGACGTCATCAGGCTGATGATTACAATACTTGTTATTAGCTCTGTAACATTTATATTTGCTTTTACAGTTATATATATATTTGAAACGAAAAAGGACATGATGCCGTTGGATGCAAGTTTCTTACCGATAACGGATAAGTTAAGAAGTTCCCATACGAATGCATTTCTTTATCAATGTACAACTTGTTTACATTTATGTACTCGCAGATCGTTAGTTCTAATGTGTCCCGTATCCCGCCATGAGAGAGACTAATAGACGACTTAAATAGACATTGAAATGCTACGAGCTGTCCCACTTAACCCGAGTCGTTTCGAAAAAGTACATAAATGGGCAAAGGAGCCGAGCCTAAGCTGGCAGCACCGGTCGCGGAAGGCTCGCTGCCGATGACCTCCGGCGACCGGTTCCCGCGGCTACCTCCCGCACCGCCCGAACCGCGCACCTCACCCCCGCTCCCGCGAGACGTTTCATTACGTTATTATTATATTAAATGCTATAATACACATTGTAGGCATTAGTGGCCGGGACGTCGTCCTAAGAAAGGGTAATGTATGGCCCACGTACCTTACCTCTTTTAATTTTATTTCCACGTCCTAAGGATTAGCGTGGTGATCTTTATGGTCGCTTTGAATGGCGGATTGTTCTATAGCATTGGATTTTGCATTACAAGTACATTTCTCGGTATTTTAGTCCGTTTGTGAGAGTTGCATTGTGTAAATCACGTATGAAATTTCGCGAAACTAATCCTTTTGAAGAGAGAATCATGAATGGAGAATAAAATTTTAACGAGTGGTTGAGTCAACTGTGTTGCTGGAGGTCTTCTGGACGTCTTCGCGTAACTGCCTCCGTGTCTTAAATCATTGAAATTGGCATTTGTTAAAGTTAAAATGATAGCCGTCGTGATGCCAATCAATGTATTTAGTGCTTTTAATGCTTATTTCTAGAAATTACACCTGTGTAATCCTTGTTACCTTGCCACTGATTGGAAATAGTACTTATATCTTTATTAAGCTTTTGTTTCTATTCATTATGTTAGATTCAGTATTGCAATAAATTTTGTCTAATTTTATCATAACTGAAATGTAAAGTTACCAATATTACCCGATGATACTTTCTTTTCTACAACAATAACTATATAATTAGGTATAACTTAATTACTACACATCAATTAAAAACTTTCTACTAAATATATTTGTTCAATTTATTTTGCTCTCCTTTGTGTTCTTCTGGAATCGGTTGGTCGTAATCGATGCAGCATAAAACCTATACTCCGTTCAAATACAAAGATCTTCCATGGACTTATTTAATACTAGCTGACCCACCCCGGCTTCCGACGGGTTAGTAAATTTTACACCCGGCTCCTGTACTATCCAACGCTATCTCCTTCCTCTACAATTTTTCACATAGCTCTTCCTTTTTCTCTTCTTTCGATCTTACTGTTTCCTTTTACTTTTACAAACATGATATTGTTAATCAACCCTCTGGCGGTCTATCTGGTGGTGGTACGGTGTCGACGCCTTTATCTAAAAATATCTACAACACCTTTTTAAATTGACCGATTTTGATATAACAAACTTAACGAACTCCTCAAAACCAAAAAATACGTAACCGCAAACTAAAACTAAAATGTGTTGTTCTAAATTATCTTTTATGTACCGCTTTTTTACAGTCATATCATAACTGAGGCAGCCTCTGTGGTGTGGTTGAGCAGGTTGATTCATAACATGGAGGTGACGGGCTCGATTTCCGCGGCAAGTACTTGTTATGACACCATGGTACTCGTAGTTCCTGGGTCCCTAGATACCAGATGTTAAGCGACACGGCCGCCCATAACAGAACAGTGTCACTCGGACCTCTAAAAAAAAAGTTTCGCGTGACACTGCACTGCACACATCATCCTGAGACATCAGCACAATCTGGTAATACTTGACTGTGAGATCAGATCATAAAGTCTCAACTGCCCAGTAATTTCACTAGCTACAATGCCTTAAACCGGACACACTTGCATACTACTGCGTGGTGGCAGAATAACTAGCTAGCAAACCTACCTAGACGAACTTTGCAGACAAGTCCTACCACTAGTGAAAGGTTCCAGGATCTAGGAGGATGTATGTGATCGTTAGATGTAAAGTAAAAAAGAACGAAAAAATTATTTAGATTGAAGTTATGATCACCTATTAATTTATTCAAGACATCACACAACATTACATTTTTACAAATAGGCACCCATACATACCACCCACCCATACATATATGACCGTTTTAATTATCATATATTTATATATATATATTATAATATTTATAAATAAGAATAGGCATAATTATATGCTGGTAAATGAATCACGTTGTATTTCAAATTTAGTATGCTTGTTATAAAATTAAAGATATAGAATAAAATTCTTCTATCTTTAACTACAATATTAAAGATAGAAGAATAAACATATTTCTTTCCTTGCCTGTTTGCTCTAAATTTTTAAGACTATAGGCTCTTTGTCATGTGATATAAACGATATAAATAGAGTGGTATAAATAATTTTCCATTCAATTAGTTCCAATTTTACAACCAATAAACTTCTGCCTCAATAAAGATATTACCATTATTTACAGCAACAGTAAATATATTTGTAGTGTCAACAAACTATTAATACCTATCCTATAAAAGCATAGTCATGTTATTTTACATAAACTAACAATATTATCCAATTATTGTGAACATAAACAACTTATTTCCACATAGCGTGTCATCACCCACCGATCTAATTATAGACATTGACCAGTTCTGGCAGACGGGTATAGTATCGCGGCCTTTCGACGGAATAAAGCACCGACCGAGGTATCGTATTACATCTTTCGGTGCACTTGATCATGCCGTTGTCTGCGGTCTTTTATTTGTATGCTTTACCTTCTTTATTTTTATTGGAGCCGCTTTGAACGACCGCGTCGACCGCACCGCTTAGCGCTCGCCGCGGAGCCCAACGCACAAAATTAGTCTCACGAAGCACCGTAACAACTTCGTGCGAAACCATCTCAAAAATCAATATCCATTCACCTTAAACGACGCCTAGAACTGCTGCGGTATCGCTGGAAATTAGACGCAGCTCGAACCGCATAACTCTCGTAACCGTCAACTAAATCCCACATTATTGTACCCTTTTAAGCTAGGTCTGAGTCGATGTTTGAAACTTATTAGAGCAGCCGTTAAAGCGAGTAGAGTCGGGCGGTATAAATCGAGTTGGCACGTCAAAATATCAGTGGTAATAGAGCGAGTGGAGTGCGTGCGCCGAGGCCGTGCCCCGGCCGACCAATTTATTCGTCGGGACGTCAGATTTCGAGGGCCTCGTTACGACTAAGCCTCCAATTAGACTTATCCCTAATTAAGAGATGCCAATAAATTACCCTCCATCACGGGCTAACGAAGACGCGCCGCACTAATAACGCTAATTGATTTTGAGTAATGAGCTCGAGTTTTGATGGAGCTGATTGAAGCGAGGGTGCGCCATCGATCTGCTACGACCGATATAGGATTTCGTTGAACCACCTTCTCTAAACGAGTCGCATTATCTTCCTATTTACTAGTTTTGGTTTTTCTATCATTGCCATTTGCAGTATAAGATACAAAAGGTTAGCAGGCTAATCATTCATCAATCTTATCTTGGATGTAGACCTTCTTTTCAGTTGCTAGCTTTATGATCCTGTGTCACTCATCACATGTTATTAACTTCTCTGTTTTGTATAACTTAACAGTCTTATGAATAAACTTAATATATTTTATTATACAATATTTTGATAGTTTACATAGGTTTACACGCTTACCAAACTAGCTTTGTATGATGTGTTTATAAGGTTTTGAGAAAACGTTGTAAAATAATAAAAGTTGTTGTTGAGATTCACCGAAGTTGCCCTTTAAAGGATGTTGCAATTTTTCCAATAACCTTGTATAATAGTTGAAGTACCTAACTTTATTTATAGAGAGCATATATTAAGAACTTATCCTGGTAATCTTAAAAATAATGGTATTATCTTTCTCTCCTATCGTAATTTACTAGACAACAACCAAGTTAAAGCGCAATTATCTTTTAATTGAATACCATTACCATAACGAAAGCTTACTTAGCTTACCTTAATTACTGGGACTAACATTCGTTCAGAATATATAAATACTTACTACGTACTTTATACTATGTGTGACAGTGAATAGTACACTTACACCTTGTAACGCGTCATCTAAATACTGCCACTGATTTGGCAAAACGAATCAGCATTCCAATTGAACGGAGCAATGCTTCCAGCATGTTGGTTACGCTACCTAACGGTAGTGGGCTGGAGCATTTGGTCTGTATATACATGGGACATTTGGGTCAGTATTTTGACAGCCTCTGTAGTGTGATGGTTGAGTGGGCTCATAACCTGGAAGCTGTGGGTTCCATTTCCGCTACAGGACAAGTATTTATGCACAAAAAACATGCAAATACTTGTTGTCAAAGAAGAGCAAATACGTATAGATTGGAATGGTGCAAAGGGGCAGGCCCCCCGACAGAGGGTAAAGGCGTAAAATTAATTAAGCCGTAACCGTGCAAAGCCAGGTCGGGTCAGGTAGTTAAGAACAAAAGCACGATGCCAGTTAAAAAAAACTCAAAGACCTGTAATTTCTTTATAGGATTTCCAGCTCATTGATTTGAAGTGTTCCTTGATGAAGTTGTAATTCGTGCGCCCGAGCGGTGCACCGTGACTCTGACTTGTGTCTCTCAGATAATATCGACGCGACGCGGGCGATACATTGCGCTTTATCATGATTACACGACACATTTTATTTTTATAAAGTCAATAAACCTCCTTTTGGATAAACCTCCCATTGTACTATTTTTTTTCTCTAAATTGGTTTAACGCGACAAATGTATTTAGTCAGTTCAAATTAATTTAAAACGCGAGTGAGGCTAAGCTTTAGCCCGTGCGATGTTCAAACCGACGCACCCAGATTCAAATCCCGCTTGACCCAACACCATTAAGGATTTCTAAAGCAATGTGTGAAAAAAATAAAAATTGCACTCACTCTTTCATCGGTGAAGATAAACAGCCTGGAGAGAATGGCATGTTCAAGACGACAGCGCTTTTTTTCCCATCGGCCTCGCTGGTGGGACAGAGGCACTGGGGCTAACGGGAAAATTGCCATCGCAGTGTCATCGGGCCCACTACAATCGGTACGATCAAATCACCTGGGTTGACACTGGGGCTGATGGGAATTAAAGCATCGGCCCTAGTAGTGCCAGTCTTGCTACTTTCAATGGGTACATGACACAAACCTACTTTTATCCTATTCGAAATTTTGTCATCTACCAACATCCATTTGGCCAGTGTGGTGGATTATGACTTATAATACCTTGGGAAAGAAGCTTCAAGTAAAGCTGCCACCACTTTACTAGGAGTATGACTAGACTATGACTTGACTTCATGACTTAGTCAAGTCACAACTTGACACATACATATCTGCGTGAAATATCATTAGCTTGATAAATGATCAATTACTTGACTGGCTAAATACACAAAAGTGTGGAGCCAATATACAAAAAAAAGTATGCATTGGGCTGAAGATGTGACCTATTCACTATCACTATCAAATATTCACCAAATTTATATGGGATCACATTAAAAGTATATTACTCTTCAGAAGAAAAAAGAAACATCCCAGTCGGTTAATAATTGGCGGAGATATCGTATAACATACACAAAAGAAAAATACCAGAATAAAAGTCAGGTACCTTTTTTGGTGTCATGCAAAGAATTTTTTAAATATCTATAACTTAAATTAGCATTGATCTTCTATCACGAAGCAGCTAGCACCTACGTTAGAGATCCCATCGAGTTTCCTTTATCACTGATTATCACAATTTACCGCGATAACTACAGAACTTGTCGCGGCTCTTGATAAAGTTGTTTTTACTATCTGTGGTCACATCGATGCAGAAGCTACGATGCGTTTAACCTTAGAGTAAAAAAGGAATGGACTTCCTATACCTACTAGAAGGTATTCAAGACTACGCAATGACTTTCAAAGCAGCAATTGGAGCTGTAGTGGTAATACCTAAAGAGCAAGCAGGATCCATTTATTGTGTCGGTGTTTTTTTGCACACACATACACACAAGCTGACCTGATTTAAGCTGTTGTTGCCTTTTCCTATTTGTTAACAATAAAGAATTATTTACGCATTACACACATTAAATGTAAAAGAGCTGCTATAGTTAGTCAAGTTATTTACAATATTTATCTTCAAATGAGTAGTATTGAATAGTGTAATTGACTTGTGGACGTTTTGTTAACTCGCCACTTGGTGGCGTTGCTGTCGACTGTCATGGTAGAAACTTGTTCAGCACTACGAACTTGGCAGCGGAGTGAACACAGAGAATACTATTACTTCTCCCGAGAGTGAACACCACGAAACTATTACCGGTATATTGTGAAACAGGAAACATATCCGGAGGTTGTTTATTAATTGTGCTGCAAATGTCTATGAAGTTGTAATATATTATAGCAACCGACAATGTCAGGGGCGCTGCCGATGCGTTGCCCTTAAAGCCTTACCAGATGTTCCGCCGCTGCTGATACCGACAAGATGTAATAATAATAGTACCATGCTGGATAAAAATCCTCCAATAAGTCTACGCACACTCCAACCGCATGGATTTTAGCCCACCCGACGCCCGATCAGTATTTAATAATAATTATGTAGGTATACAGCACCAAGTAAGTAGGTATTTTAGGATTCTATTTACCGGTCGTTTGAAGTGCCCCAAGTTGTAGCCGTGCAATGCAACGTGTAAGGTAAAGGCTCGTTGGTGACTAAGGTGGAGCGATATTTGCGGTCTAGTGGGTTTATATTCTTTGGCGTGGATGCTGCGATGCGTTGGCCGCTATCACCATCTCATTATTCCATTCTATCCGATTAACCTTGTCGTTCTTGCCTTTCTTGGGCTTAATAGATGTAAGTTGCTTGTTTTCTCTGGATATGGCGTAACTATGCAGGAATTTAAAAGATTGCGGGGAAAATTTGTGGGGCTACTTACTATTAATGACATTTATTTACTTACTAATGATTTCTAACGTAAATTGAAACTTAAGGATTTATAAAATACCGGTTTTATTAATTTTTGCGCTAATTGCTAACCAGATACTATTAAAAATATGACAACTACATGTAAAACTGTTATTCATGAATACAAAGAGATGTATTCTCGTATTTCAAGCGTGAATTTCAAGTAGGTATTGCATGACACTGACAAATAAGTGCGATGCAAGTTAGTATGTAAGTCCCGGTATGCAACTTGAAGTAGGTACCCTTCAAAATTCTCTTCATTTCTCTAACGGTCACATAATACTTATTTATCGCAGAGTTTAAAATTCACTGCTAAGTAACTGAGTTATGGTTTAAAATTGTGTGATTTCAATAACTCCGCTTGTGAGTCGGACAAGTTTTGAGTGTCCCTTAATAGACTAAGAGATACTGGAGGCTTTCAATATATCCTACATACAACGTATTAATAGGTATAGGTTTACCTACGAGGGTGTTAATTATCACTAATAATTGAATTATAATGATAAGAAATAGATTTCCGAGAAAACGGTTTAGTAATAAGATAATAAGTAAATTAAACCGTTTAGTAATAAGATAATAAGTAATACAAAAACTACGATGAATGATTTGAGTTTAAACGTTATACAAAGAAAACGTACTAGTAAAAGTTTTTTTTATCAAGTAGAAAAGTGCCTTTACAATAATATAACAACTACTACTAAATGCTACAAGCTACACTACCTACTACAAAAAAAATTTGAGCTTTTATACTAGTAAGAGTTACATTTCTGTTTAAAGATATTTATTTCTCATTAAGGATAAATTCACTACATGAGAAAAACAAAATTACATTTAACATTAGAGCTTAACGTACTTATATTTTTTTCATTTACTTATTGTTAGTTATTTAATTTTTTTTATATCAATCATACATCAAGTTACTACAGAAATGTTAACACAACTTTCCTAAAAACAACAAGTAATAAAATTGTCCAGAAACTGCCCGTCCACAGCGAGTTAGTGTCGCCTAGTGATGGGTGAACGAAGCTCCAATCTGTGACGGCAAATAATGCATCGTCGCGTACAAACACTTACAGCGCTATTGATATAATGAGCTGCTACGATAACAGTAATGTCTTTAATTGAACGCGTGTTGTGACACCGACTGGCATTTTCTGTCGACGTAAACATATACTGGTCCGTGGAGTCTTGGACAAGCCGGCGCGGCGCGGCGGCGCATAGAATAACATTTAAAAAAAATTGTAATTTGAATACAAAGTGATTTATTTTTATAAGGATTAATTTTTATAAGGATAATAATAATTGTGGCTTAGATTGAACCGGCGCTACTATTGCATATTTTAATATAAAAAAGTAGTTATTGTGACATAACTAAAACAGTTAGACATATGGTATTGCGAACTTTTTTGTAGATACATGTCTTCTATAAAATTGTAGCATAGAAATAGAATAGAAAAACTCTTTATTGCATACGCAATAAAGACTGTAATAACTGTAATAACTGTAATGCCTAGTTTTACCTAGGCATTACAGTACTAAAATAGGTAGCACAAGGGGCGGCCTTATCACTAAAAGTGATCTCAAAGTAAAGTGAATTGTAGTAGATCACTTTGCTCTATTGTCAATAATTTTCGCAGCGTCGCGTAAGCTGCGAAAATTACAATACAATACAAAAGTTATTTATTGTACACCAGAAGAAAAAAAAACAGTTACAGATGATAAAACTTAAAGCTATAGTACAATGGGCGGACTTATCGCTAAAAGCGATCTCTTCCAGTCAACCTTTGGATGGAAAGAATTGTTAGGGAGATAGAGGTCGGTGGTGTAAACGAATTGAGTAAAATTGAGAATAATGAAATTTTGAACTGCCTTTTTTCAAACTCATATATTGTAATGGGCTTGCTATGTATTATTTGACAATAAGCACTTTGTAAATTTATGTTCTTAGTGAAATAACTTAATTTTAAGTACCTAATATAATTTTGACTTGTAAAATAGTGCTAAAATTAGCCTATTTGCAATAATTATGATTTTGACTTTGACTTTATAAAAAATTAAAATAAATTAAGACTTATTGACGATTTAAAATATTTAACGATTTTTATTAGTATTTTTTTCACACGTTGCGTTACATTAATACATCTTTTTTTTAAATATATTATTCTATCGCCTATGTTCATTAGGGATAATGTAGGCTTCTAATGGTGAAAGAATTTTTCAAATCGGTCTAGTGGTTTCAACGCCTATTCAATGCAAAGAAACAATCAAATCTTTCCTCTTTATAATATTAGTTTAGATTTAGATTTACATAATATGTAGTCATCTGAGAATAAAAATAATCGTGAGAGTTACCATAGCAGTAAAAGTTTAAGCATATCACTTGACCACTGTCAAACTTTGCGAGTGTAATTAGTAAAAAGTGATCGCAAAAAATGGTTTGGCGTTAGTGCCTCTGGGGATAGTCCATATCCGGGAAATAGTGTGGGAGTGGTCTTGTGTCAACTGATTCCGCTTCTGCTAACAGCGTGACCAGGGTTTCTCTTTAGGTTCCTTTTTCGTAAGGTCACAAAAAGGGCTGTTTTTATGCTCTTAACCAGACGCTCTTTGGCTCCACCCATTAAACGCTGAGTCCGACGACAGTGAATGGTTTCCTTACTGCGTTTCTTACTCCCTAGATCCATATCGATATATCCATATAGATATCGGTGATGCATTCATTTATAATCGTCTCGGTATTTGCGTGAGTAAACAAAACATGAAAATGTTTTTTTTTTATGTTAAGGAATTACGTGACGAGCTAGCCGTTCGCCTGATGTTAAACGACACGGCTACCCATACCAGCTGCAGTGTCACTCGGAACTCTAAAGTATAGAGGTTCGCGTGACACTGCACTGCGCATGTCATCCAGAGACATCAGCACAATCTAGTAATAAGATTACTAAACTGTGAGATCAGATCATAAAGTCTCATTTGCCCAGTAATTTCACTAGCTACAGTGCCCTTCAAACCGGAACACAGCAGTGCTTGCGCACTACTCTTGGCGGCAGAATAACTGGCAAAGCGGTGGTACCTACCTAGACGAACTTTGCAGTAAATTCCTACCACCTAGTAAAGTGTTTAGTGGGAAAACGAATGTTGGCCACAATTAACTTTGTCTTCCTCTAGCCAGTTCTCGCTTCTATGCCGTTTTTTGGCATCATTATTTTTACCTTATTGCATTTTTTATTTGCTTCTAATTCAACAGTCTGAAATAATTATAATTATAATTCAACTTCATTGATTATGAATAAAGAAGTTTAAAATCCGTTCGATAGACGTTCATAAGACGTTTTAACTAGTGAACACTACAAACCTTCGATAAGCAGTTTTTATGAATAAGACCGTAAATATATAGTTTCATTTAAAATAAAAAATATTTTTATGGTTTATTATGTTTTTGAAAGTGGCAACCATTAGTCACTGAAGACAATGATGATGACATTTGTCTCGAAATATCTTGGTAAAGGGAAACGCTGCCCATTGCATAAAACCATAAACACTGATCTAATCGAATACAAAATTAATAATAAACAAGCTACTTATTGAAAGGAAAGATACGATAGTAAAAGGAAATTATGAAACCTTCCACAAAAGATACGCTGTCAGTACCAACATTCGTAGCCATACGTTAGAAACTGCAGATAGCAATACTCTTGTACTTTTCCTCATTTATCTATTGAGTGGACTTGGTTTATCGCTTACTTATTATTTTATCTCGTATGATTTAGTACCAGAACACCCGAAGCACGACGCAATCACACAAATACTTGTATTGCTACTTCAATATCGGACTGTCTACATCTAACCAACTGTCGAAGTTCCACTTGTGCACTTGTACTTGTGAATAAGATTTATTTTACTAAAAACAGTTGGGTGAGCTACTTAAAAAAAACGAGTATACTTTAGACCACACGACTGAAGTAAAACTTCATTAGTTCAGCTCCATCTATCGGCCGGTATAAAGTTGTTTTTGCTTTGTTTAATGTTAATGTCGCCATCTTCATAATTTCATAAATTGTCATATTATCGGAAATATAAGAAAACAAATTACTAACTTTTTTATGTTGAGAATGGAGATCTATGTAAAACAACCTCAACTTCCGTTCGCCTCGCATTCACCAGCTTACTCCCCAAGTCAAGCGAGCGTAAAGAAGTTTTACTTCAATAAATGATATAGTTGTATAAACAATATACCCAACCTTTTTAATATAGTATTACAATATTCCTTAATTCTTGCACTTTAACAATAATAAAAGCGACGGCAGTTTCTTATAAATTATATTATCCAAAAAGGATATTTAGATGAAGTTGTAGATACCAGATATTGATAAATTAATTTTAGTCAGAAAACAGATTACTCGGAATGGCCGTAAGCCATGGACCGACCCGTGAGATGACGCTAGTAAAATATATACTTTATTAAACAACAATTAACTAGCAAACGAAACTTTTTTACCATCAAAGTAATCAAGACATCGCTAAAGTTTCACTGTAATACGCAATTACGTACTTACCACAAAACTTTTAATTACACGTTCTAAAACAAACAATTTTAAGAAACATCACCTAGCAATTCTTTATAAATATCTATTAATTAGTGATATAATTAGGAGAGCAAACAAGAATTCCATGTAAAACGAACTTTGAGAGTAAGGTGAACTTTGATCCTGGGTCGTACTCAGGGGTAGGTGTCGGGGGCATATTTAAAAATATTTGTACAAAAAGTCTTACATCAACATACCACAGCACCCCTTCTTAATATGTCCTTAATAATATAATAATAATAATATGTGTGGACATCTCACACAACGCCATCTAGCCCCAAACTAAGCAAAGCTTGTGCTATGGGAACCAGATAACTGATACAATACTTAGATACTTTTTTGTTTGTAAATACATACATAGAATACAATATGACAACCAGACACAAAACAAACACCTATGTTCATCACACAAATGTTTGTCCTGAGTGGGAATCGAACCCACAACCCACAGTTCAGAAGGCAGGGCTACTACCAACTGAGCTATCGGGCCAGTCAATGATGAATATGATTAATATTATTGAAATTATAGAAATGCATGGTTTTGGTATTCTATCTACGTTACTCAAGCCCTTAAGTTTATAGTATTTATAGTAGTAGTTTATAGTAGTTACGTTTGGCGTTTTTTTAATGGCCTAGTTCGGTTGGTCTCTACCATCTTTTACAGCCCCACCGGGCGGATGTTGGGTTTAGCGGTGTTATATGAGAAGCAAATAGTTTCAAAAAGAACGCCACGTAAGTATGTTTTTACTCATTATATCATATTGGTAAATGTTTTTTTTTCTTTCGTCTGTAATTGTAATTCCACATAATTTGTCATAAACAAATAAATAGGTACGTGGTGGCCTCTGATATGATTTAGGAGGTGTACTTTAGAACAATCGATGCCGATATTTTTACTAATGTAATTACAAGGAAGGGTGGGGGGAGGGGGCTACGCATAGAAAGTTAAAATATAGGTAAAAAATAGATAGATAGATAGATAGAGAACTCTTTATTGTCTCACCAATGAAGTACAAAATCAGGAATAACTATAATATTTACGAACTAGTGTAACAATGGGCGGTCTTATCGCTGACAGCGATCTCTTCCAGACAACCTTTGGATGGACAGTAGCAGTAGAGAAGAATAAACAGCGGTGTAAAACAATTTATAGATAAAGTAAATATAGATAAATTATAAACTATTACCTAATATATTTATATAATATATATACCTATATTCTAATACATATATATTTTATAATAGAGGTAATTATTAACTAGTTGCGCCCGTATGTTTACTTTTTGACACAAAGTATTTTAATTATTTAAATATTTACTCATCCCACGGGAGAATTTCACTTTTCCGGGATAAAATGTAGCCTATATGTTAATCTAGTGTAATCTAAGTACCTTGGTAACTATCTTGGTACCGAATTTTATCCAAATCCATTCAGCCGTTTGAGCCTCAAGCAGTAACAAACATACGCACATACGCACATACACACAAATACACATACACACATACAAACTTCCGCATTATAATATTAGTGTGATTAGTGTGATTATTATCATTAATGAAATTTGTTTTGGGAGAAACGTTTTTCAATGAAAATTTCTATAGATATAATCCTACTCGTGTTTCCCTTCCTCCCTCTCTCCTTATCGCCGAGGTCATGATTAATTAACGCGGTGGCTAATTAGAGCTCAGAGTCAACTCATTAGTAAGTGTAATTGAAACAGGTAGCGGATTTTTCGCGGAAAATCTCCCGCTTATTCTGTCGTTTTATAATTACCGAGATTGGATTAGGTATATTGGTGTTTTGTTACCTATAATTGAATCAGGATAAACAACCTATTAGGTATATTAGATTAGAAGAAACACAAGCTTTCTTATTTACCTTCATAATAATAGGATAATAAATATTTATCCGTAACGTTTGTTTCAACGGGAACAGTGCCTTTATTCTTTAAACTAACGGCTACAATAATACCAACGACTACTAAATGCTACCTAGCACACTACCTAACCTACTAAAAACATTTTGACTGTATTAATAGTGGAAGAATAAAGACAGTCCAAATGCTTCAACCCACTATTTTACTAGGTAGCTTAAGTATCCAGCATTTTGAATTGTTTTTTTATTGTTTACTAGCTTCTGCCCGCGGCTTCGTCCGCGTGACCTATAGGATTTTTTCTTTAAATGAGATTTAAATTCAACCACCCATTTTACCCTCTTAGGGGTAGAATTTCGGAAAACCCTTTCTTAGTCGATACCTACACTTTACAAAGAACACACCCTCCAAATTTCAAGTCTCTAGGACCAGCGGTTTAGGCTGTGCGTTGATATATAATTCAGTCAGTCAGTCAGGACTTTGAATTATGACCACTGTCTCATCTGGTTCGTCAATATAACTAATTAAGGCTGTTTTTTTTGACGAGTTCTTTTTGTCTTATGTCTAAAGTTCAAAATCGCAGATCATAATTTGATGACAAATTCAGCCTGCGATTGGAAATGTGTTAATTTTGCGGGTTTTTGTGAATTAAGTGAAATATGGATATCAAATAAGTATTTTATCTAGCTATTCCTTTATATCTTTAGTGTGGCTATTTAATTTGTAAAAAGATTATGTTGTTATAGCTGAAAATTTGGTGCAACTACGTTCATAAAATATTTTTTTGGAGTCATAGGAATGATTTTATTTTAGAGAAAATAACTTGTTTAGTTAGGTTTTGTTCCATTTTTTTTGTTTTATTTTCTATTTACACAAATTTTTACCATAATTATTTTGACACGATAAAAATATTTTTTGTTAATTTTGGCCTTACATCGCGCCTTAATATTAAAATAAATAATTAACAGTAATTTTTAAAGAGCAACTAGCCGGGCCTTGCGACCACGTGGAGTCGGATTAAAAATATTCTACATATTATTATGTTAGTACAGTACTAGACATGATACTTTTGACATGAAGCCGGTGAAAGTATAAAATTGCTCGATACAGTACCTGTAGTTGTGTGCCCATAATTCTATGCATATAGGGTTGGCGCTATCTGTTAGAAGACTGATTTATCGACATTTTTACAATTGTTTAGTTGTAAGGTTTTTACAAGTTAAGCTATTATTCTTTGTTATGTCGTAAAATAGTAATATATGTTTATTCACAAATAATATAAAATAAATTAATGAAACATGATACGAGAAGTAAAGGCATGGAATTTCTATTTTAAAAAGCTCTTGATTTTTTAGGTAAAATTACCGCGCGTACTCCTTGAGGATGGGCATCTATATTGCCCGAACACCGGTCGAGTTATTCGACTGTATTTCGTGAGTGTTAGCCGTAGTTGTAGTTAAAATTACTCTTGTTTAAAATAATTAGGTTTTTTGAATTGTTTATAAACAATTTGACCGCTGTCTGAGCTGATGGAAAGGGACGACGCAGTCTACGGTGGTTCATGCTTGCATATTAAAAAGTAGTAAAGGTACATATGTAGGCAAAATAAACCGAAGTACCCTTAATTGAAAAATGTGTATAAAACGTTTGTTTTAGACTTTGAGAGTGTCTTGTCTAGATTATCGCAAATCTCTCCAAATTGCATATACCATTGAAACACGTTGTGTATACAATATCAGTTAAAAATGACACGGCAGAAAACGTTGGCTAATCCAACTAAGCAACGCTCAATTTAAATTCGTTCAAAACCAATTTAGCATGGCGTTTGCCCACTTATCGGTTTTTGTTCAACTGAGATACTCGCTTTGTGATGTCCCAACCCTACGGGTGCTCGACGGGGGGTATTCGGTGATTGATGGCGTAAAACCGAGACAGAGATATCGATAGATGTATTGCGTCTCGTTTTAGCGTGCAGTGGGACAGTCCAGTAATTGAATGGCAATTACGCAGCCTGTAAATATGACTCAAGCACGTAATAGCAGGATTGGAACGCATGAGGGCCGAGAGCGCACTGTGAACGCACCCTTTGAGATGAAATATTGAAATCACGTTCGTATTCTGTCTTCTTCACTTACTTCACAAACTACTAAGGGATAGATGGAGTTTTGGCGGGAAAACGAAAAAGATTGCGTCGCCGCATTGTATTATTTTCCAAATCTTGTGTTATTATCAGTTTTAGTGCATAAAATTGTTGGCATTTTATTCGTCAAGTGCTGGATTACAGACATGAGCGTAGAAAAGTGGTATAATGATGGTGAAACGCTTTTTTTCGTGTTGTTTCCAAAACTCCATAGAAGCTTCTGGTAAAGTTGCCACCACTAGGAGTATGACTTGACTATACTAGACTATGACTTGACTCTGACTTGACTTGATGACTTCGACTGTGACTTGACACACATTTGCGTGAAATATCATTAACTTGATAAATTATCAATTACTTGACACTGGCTAAATACACAAAAGTGTGGAGCCAAAACATAAAAAAACAGTGATTTACTTGTGATTTCTAGGGAAGACTAGGCGGTATGGTCTAACGATTTTAGCCTGCCCAATGAGGCGAACAAAAAAATAATACATATTTGGGATTTTGCACTGTCGTTAACGGGGATGTTTCAAATACTAGACGCGTGCTTATTGCGGCCGAATGATCTAACTTTCACAACAACATTTTCTGTCCGTAAAATGCTTTACAATGTAGGTACCGAATACAAAATGTAAGTATTTTTACAAAGCCGTAATTTAAGTAGAGTTGACGGTAACATATCCATAGTGTCACGGTCAGTAGTTTAACCAAAACTCCATTATTTGTCACTAAACCACCTACTTGCTGAAACATAATTATACTTTTAAGGTTCTTTATCCGACTAGTCCAAATGAAAAATTATCTGTTTGTAACATATCATAGTTTTAAAAGTTACAGTTACTGAATTTTTTTATGTTATTGAATGATGTGACGAGCTAGTCGTTCACCTGATGTTAAGCGCCATGGTCGCCCATAACAGAACAGTGTCACTCGGAACCCTAAAACATAGAGTTACAAGCGACACTGCACTGCGCACATCATCCTGAGACATCAACACAGTCTGGTAATAAGATTACTCGACTGTGAGATCAGATGATAGTCTCAATTGCCCAGTAATTTCACTAGCTACAGTGCCCTTCAAACCGGAACACAGTATTGCTTGCACACTACTAATTGGCGGCAGAATAACTGGCAAAGCGGTGGTACCTACCTAGACGAACTTTGCAACAAAGTCCTAACACCTAGTTATGAGAAGCTAAACCATTTCTTAAACATTAATTAATCTCTGATTTAAAGGACCTTTACCATACGCAATGTCTTAGAGGTTGAGCGTGAAAGCCTCCGGCTACGCCTCGATCTGAAAGGCTACACTACAAGCTACAAGCCGAATACCTATACATGGCAATGTACTTAATTTATAATGAACTAGCTTCTGCCCGCGGCTTCGCCCACGTGGCTTATAGGAAACGAAGAAATTTTTTCATAGAAAATTCAACCATCCATTTCACCCTCTTTAGGTTGGAATTAAGAAAAACCCTTTCTTAGTGGATACCTACACTTTACAAAGAACACACCCTCTAAATTTCAAGTGTCTAAAACATGCGTTTTAGGCTATTCATTGATATATAAGTCAGTCAGGATTTTGCATTTTATATCTATAGATTATGTATAATAGTAGGAATTTGCATCACAAACGAGATTATTAAGCTTACTTGCGTTACGACTTCCTATAGTCATTCATTATTACATAGATTAGTCATATTATAATTCATATACCATCATTGATATAATGTGATAATTGAGGTTGTCTGCAGGGTCTATAGGTTTTATGTAATAATAATTATTTTTATAGTAGGTAATCAGATTTCTTTATTAATAGGTGTAATTGGTTTTATAGCCCATCTGACACGGTACTATTATGTGCATATTAATGGAGTGTTTGTACGTTCTGGCTGTTAATTATTTTTTTAAATTTAAATACAATGTAAGCACAAATGGTAGCAGGTTGCGGCCGTTGCGCCGCCGGCACCTCACCACCTGTCTCTGTAAAGGACGATCTACCAATATTATTGTATGAAAGGGTATAATATTCAAAAATAAATAAAAAAATAATTGACATGGCATCAACGTGATTCATTCATTTTCATGAGTTCATAGTCCCCTAGGTACTACTACTGGTTTAGCTTCTCATAACTAGGTGGTAGGACTTTTCTGCAAAGTTCGTCTAGGTAGGTACCACCGCTTTGAGAGTTATTCTGCCGCCCATTGTAGCTAGTGAAATTAGTGCAATTGAGACTTTATGATCTGATCTCACAGTCGAGTAATCTTATTACCAGACCGTGCTGATGTCTCAGGATGATGTGCGCAGTGCAGTGTCGCGCGTAACTTAATATTTTAGAGTTTCGAGTGACACTGTTCTGCTGCCGTGTCGCTTAACATCAGGTGAACGACTAGCTTGTCACATCATTCAATATAACATAAAAAAAACTAGTGAGATTGTTTTTTAAGATATAAGGCTTCTCTCTTACAAGAATTAGTTTACCAAACTACGTACTTCACTATTAAGCGGTAGTGATTGCCATTTTGATTAAAATAGAAGCCATTAATAGAGGAAGTCATTACCACTACCTAAGTCATTACCACCACTACCTACATGCATTTGCGTAAAATCTGATCGCCGGAGCTCTAACCTCGTCGCGCATGAGAGTGTCCATTTGTTAGTTGGACGGAAAATAATAACCGTTTTTGTTGTACATAATTATTTTACCTGTACCACGACTATTTAACAAAACGCTTTGCATAAACATTGTTTACACGTTACCGCAATTGTATGCCAATTAAAAATATTTGTAGAGTATTGATTCAATTAATATTCAACAAGGCTAAATCTAACGCATGCCATACCGACATGACAAACGCCGGGAGCCAGGTTTTAATTGGCGTGGTATCGAGTTCGGGCACGAGGTGGGAGCGGGCGCGGGGCCTGCAGCGCCTCTCGAGTCTCGACCGACACTCACTTTTTCTCTCACCCTCTTTTTCTCTCACACCAACAGGTGGTTCGATGAACTGCCGAAATCTAAACGGAAATCTTCCATAATATCTAAAACAAACATCTGAGGTGTTTACAATCGCTTTTATCCGGAGACAATAGCCCATGATTTGCGTTAATGATGAATGCCACTTTAATATCAATCGTTCATTAAACGGAGCCCGGTGCACAATCGTTCATTTGGTGCTTTCTCACGCCTCATTAAAGTCTTTTTCGTGATTCGGCGACCGCGTCTACCGTTTCCCGGAGCACAATGAGCGAGTGATTCGGCGGCGAATAACGAGGGCATTTTGTCGGCCGCCTCTCACGTCCGACGCCTTCCGACGCTCAATGAAAGTTTACCTGCAGCCGTAACGAGCGATTTGTCCCCTGGCCCCGCGCTCCGGCCCAAATCAAAGCCCATTCACATCTGCATGCCGACACAATGCTGGCAATTAGGCCGTGCCTGGCCCTACAATCGAACGTAATGTGCGCTCGTTCGATGACGCCGACGCTGTCTCCACCTCTCCACTTCAGCTGTAGTTCTTGCTATATCTTGATTGTAAGTCTCACTGCTATATGACTACTACTGCACCTATATAATAATTTGTAAATAATTTAATTTTATAATGTGAAATTTATTTATCTATGTGCTCAAATATATCACGTAAGTAGATTAGGTAATCATTACTGGCCATCCTTGATCCATAAAGTAACTATTTATCTAGCAAGTACAAATGACGCTCTGCAATCAGTGTAGTGGCAATTCCCCTCGGCAAGCCCAAGGTGGTAGGTCAAGTCAAGTGTCCGATGAGGGGCCCGTCATCGCTTCTTTGTATAGAGGCAATTGCTGCCAAGTACCTTTCATCTAATCTATGATTGTGTTACACAGTAACTATTAGCTATTCCGTGGCCGAGGTCTGGGTTAACTGCTCATAAATCTCTTCTTGATTATAAATGTTTGGAGACCTTACAATGACTAATATAAGAAACTCTTGACCTCAGACCGTGGACGGTGACTGTTGACTTTGCTATAAAAAGTGGCTATTTCGTTAGGAAATTGTTTGGTTAGCTGACATTGACCGTGAAAATGTGTTTGGTTAGGTGAGTACATACTGTTTTCGTAATTTTACAACTTATTGCATGTACATCCTTGCTAAGTCATTTTAGTAGAAATTAAAAAACTTTTTAAGCGATATTAAAAGCTGGGAAATATTTGTAAAAATAGATTTATGTAAATATGTACCTACTAATTCACTCCAAAAATTATGTTTTAAAGTTGAAGCGTTGTAAACAAAAACTTCACGAATTGATAGAATAAGTTCCATTGACTTATGAACTAACCCATTCTTTCATATCTCGGGATACAACTCATTCAAAGAAGCGCTTGATGGAAAGCAAAATTGATAATTCGGTGAAACTAAATAAATATTGGCCCGACCGAATATGACTGGCCCGATAGCTCAGTTGGTAGTAGCCCTGCCTTCTGAACTGTGGGTTGTGGGTTCGATTCCCACTCAGGACAAACATTTGTGTGATGAACATAGGTGTTTGTTCTGTGTCTGGGTGTCATATTGTATTCTATGTATGTATTTACAAACAAAAAAGTATCTAAGTATTGTATCAGTTATCTGGTTCCCATAGCACAAGTTTTGCTTAGTTTGGGGCTAGATGGCGTTGTGTGAGATGTCCACACATATTATTATTATTATATTATTATTATTATTATTTTGGAAAAGTCTGGAAAGAAAAGTCATATTATCTATAGAGACTGTACATGCTAACCCAAATGGTTCAGATTTTGATGTGTAATGCTTAGTCAAATCACACTAATATTATAGAGACGAAAGTTTGTATGTGTGTTTGTGTGTATGTGTGTTTGTGTGTATGCGTGTATGTTTGTTACTCCTTCACGCTCTAACAGCTGAATGGATTTGAATTAAATTCAGTACCAAGATAGCTTATACACTGGATTAACATATAGGCTACATTTTATCCCGAAAAAGTGAAATTTTCCCGTGGGATGAACAAATAATTAAAACACTTTTTATCCGCGGGTGACACCGCGGGGCGCAACTTGTAGCTAATATGATCAAAAGCCTTAACTCTCTCCAGATTATGACCAAATGCAAAGAATCAGTAAATCGTATGGTAATTTCATAGTTAAATTTGATTTCATTGTTACGGTACGTACTGTACAACATCATCCAGAGCTATATGCGACTAAGAATAACATTATTGGCAGTAAATTTATATCCCTGAGTGGCAGACGGTCGACGGCAGACTGCGACGTTTAGTGCCCTCGTAATGTAAATCATAAGCTTGTTCCAAAGACCATTACCCGTCTTCACTGCGAATTCTACTTCTCCCAACTCGTCAACACGTTGCTATTTAAGGCATACTTTAATATGCAATTCGCGAATGATACCAGAAATTTGGATAGGTATTCCTACTGTCCATTTAAGTGGTCCACCGAGCAATGTAAAGCAATCCATTTCCTTCTACCCAACACGAACGGGTGATTCTGTTTCTACTAGAAATAAGCTTAGTAGTCCATCGCTTTCTTACTTCAACGCTTGTCTCTTGCTTTACTACTGGCTGGGAGTAAATTAACTGTTAAATATAGAATTATGCTAATGGCTTAGGTCTCTTTTTTATGATTGATGCTAGTTCTGTTTATGGATGATGATGATCATGATGATGTTGAGGATAAGTTATTATCAGTAGTCTGTTAGGCCTAGAACCGTTGGTCTAAAGTTTCAATAAAACAGCTAGGACCAACGCTGGACATCCCCTCAGTAATAATTAAGACTGGCCCTTTAGCTCAGGTGGTAGTATCCTTGCCTTTTGAACTGCAGGTTGTGGGTTCGATTCCCATCCAGGACAAACAATTGTGTGATGAATATAGGTGTTTATTCTGTGTATGTCGTGCTATATTGCATTCTGTGTATGTATTTACAAAAAAAAAGAATTTAGTAGATATTGTAGATATCAGTAATCTGATTTCCACAGTATAAACTTTACTTAGTTTGAGACTAGATGGCGCTGTGTGAAATGTCCCCAATTATTTATTTATTTTATTTATACTACCTTTCATCCCGGGAAATTGTAAGGAACCTATTAGATATTGTTATGATTGTCCGGATCAAACCGCGGGAAAAAAGATAAATATCAACATTGATTCTGCAATAATAAGTAATTTCTGATAAACCTCAGCCGTTCTCGCTTAATTATATCTAACCAGATCCGGCAGAATTGCAAAACCAATTTAATTTCAATCCGTTAAACACCCTCAATCTTCAATTAACGGTAGACAATTAATTTACCCAGTATAGGATTGGTACACACAGGTAAGGCTTGGGACTAGATATACGCACCATAGCGACTTGGCCGGATACAAACTGCATATACCTACAAAACTAACCTACGTTACTCCAAAACCATGGCATTTTAGTAAAACTTTAACAGCCTAGCTTGATTTAAAAATAACGAGCGTGATTTAGACCACACGGCTGAAGTAAGACTTCTTAAGTTTAGCCTTATCTATCAGCCGATATAACTTTGTTTTTGCTTTGTTTAATGTTAATGTCGCCGTCTTGACAATTGAAGGGGTGAGAACAAAAAGGGTTTATCTGATTTTTTTACAAAATGACTTATGGGTATCGTTGGATTAAGCGTGAAATCATTTACAATAATACATTCTCAAAATATCGAAATGAGGCTTAAATCTCGAGATTTTGAGTCTAAGAACGGTTTATCTGTCACAGGAATACAGTTCGCTTAGCATAAAAAACATTATAATATTTATTTTATTATATTATAGTTTTACAGTAATTCTCGAAACTGTCAATTTGACAGTTAAACCCTTTTTATTCTCAACCCTTTAATTGTAAATTGTTATTTTACTGGACATACGAACATAATAATACAAATTTTCAACTTTGTTATGTTGAAAATGAAGATCTGCGTGAACCAACTTCAACTTCCTTTGGCCTCGTATTCATCAGCTTACCACCCAAGTCAAGTGTGCGTATAGAAGTTTCACTTCAAAAATCGAAAGAATTTCGATATGAGTAAATTGTCATAATACATAATAATTACTTATATGTAGTCAGTTTTCTTGTTCGGGTATTATGTGATGTCTACTTCATAATAAATAGAATAGGTACTATATGGCGAACTTAACAGCCTTATTAACACGAACTAGCTTTAGACTAGTTACACCATCTTTTGTCTCTTTCGATCCAGCTAAATATTCCAGTAGCAAAAAAAGGACAAAAGCTGAAGTAACTAATACCCGTTTATTAATAAGGCGGGTATTAGTCCTACTGGAATATTTAGCTGGATCGAAAGAGGCAAAAGATGGTGTAACTAGTCTAAAGCTAGTTCGTATTTATTAATAAGGCTGTTTGTGTTTTAGAAAGTTAAGTTAGATTATTTTAATGTTATCTTATTGCTTCGAGTTTTTTATTTGTGTTTATGCCGGATGCCGGGTAACGGTCTACGCTACTTCACATGAACATTAAAACATCCCTACTCGTACAATGATGCGATAATAACACTTGACAATTGCGCAAATATCGTGCGGGTGTCAAGTCTAGCACACGGGCGGGCCGTCATTAAGGAGCATTCAGGGCGTCCGACAATATTCTTCATTTGCGTACCGGGGCGGTCGTCATTTGGCGTATTGTGCCGCGAGTGTGGACACCCACCCGCTCTTGCACTGCACTACGACGCATGTGCATCTGCCTTAATTGCAGCCCTTGTTCTATGCCAAGGACGTGTGGTAATAAACTGTCTCGAATATAAATTGTATAACGCATCGTTAAAACTATATTGTTGTCGGGAAGCTTCAACACGACACGTAGTTGTAGAAGTACTCAGTTCGCAATGTTGGACATCTCTTTTCTTGATTTCCATTTGTATTCATAAAGAATTGAATAGATTACCTGTAGCCAGATTAAAAGCTTCCAAACTATTGCAATGTGCACTAATATTATAAAGATTATAGAAAAGTATCGATTATTATAATTATAATATATAATTACTAGTTGATGCTCGCGACATCGCACTAGTGAATTATAACAGTTTAATAAAAAATAGTAATATTATTAATTTACCTACTTATTGCATTATTATTTGTGGCATTTTTTTCATGCAAAGTACAAGACAATGCATAAAATTATCCATAAGAGCTTCTAAATGAACGTTACATGTTATGTTTCTAAAGAGCCTCAATGTAAAAAATTGCTTTATTAAGCGACTGAATCGAAAGGTGCATTCGATATGCTAATTAAGCAAGTAGGTGCTATTATCAGTTCCATTCACCTGTCTAATCTGTTTGTTTGGTTTTAAATAATCTTGAATCTTTTTTTAACCGATTAAGGTCTATTTTACATTGAGTTTGATAGGTACATTAAATTGAGTATACACATACACAGTATAATAACAGTAAGGCCATGTGGCATAACTGTATTATAGCAAATTTGATCACTTCTAAAATTAAATAAATCGACGAGAAAATAAATGTTATACCGTGTTTTTTTATTCTATCATTGACGTTTCTATAAAAAAATATACTTGGAGTATAAAGGCATAAATTAATTTAATTAGATACTAACGACCGAAATCCTTTAATGCAATTAGGTACCACTACAGACGCAATAAATACATTTGGGGTGCAAGCCGAGGCTCGCACTCCAGGGGTGCCCTTGAGCTAGTTGTCTCCCACTTTTGACGGCTGGGCGCCTTAAGCTGCCCTCCCGCCCGGTGACGCTGTAAAGGTCGGCAGAGACCAACAGCATTAGCCCAATCTTACATTTTGATTGGGCTAATGCTGTTGGTCTCTGCCGACCTTTACAGCGTCACCGGGCGGGCTGAGTTGAGCTTAGCAAAAATATTGACGTTCTAAACGGTTAGCGTAGTTAGCCTAGCCGTTTCGACATGAAGAGGGAACAAACACGCTTACACACACTTTCGCTTTCAATCAGCACAAACTTATATTTATCATCATATTTCTAAATAATATGAAAGAAAGAAAAAAATTATTCAACACTTACAAAATAAACTACAAGAATATATTTACAATTAAATAGAATCAGTACTTAGTATATATGAAAAGAGAAATAGAAGAGTAGATGACTAGGTACTAGTGGTGTCGAAAATGTCTTAACTCAGCATTCATGCCGGTGTACTCAACACCTGTGTAATGTAATTTAACTATTTGTTCCTACCAAAATATCAGTCAATAGTCAATAGTCAATAGTCATTTATTCATATAAAATACACGTCTAAAATAAGATAATAATATAAATAAAATTGTACAATACAACGGTACAATAAAAAACATATCATTACATAGAAAATTAATTAATAATAATACAAGGGAATGTCAAAATAGTATATCATAAAATTCAAATTAATAATGTCAATAATTTAAATAAATTTAATCTATTATTCATGCTTATTATTTAAAAATTCTGCATAATTATAAAATGTTTGGTTGATAAGCCAACGCTTAAGCTTTAGCTTAAAATATCCCAAGTTTGGGGTCCCCGTTATCTCATCTGGTAGATGATTGTAGACCGTCGGCCCCATGACATGCGTCAACTTGTCAGACTTAGCGAGTGACCGCTTTACGGGTGCCAGCTTCCCCTTGCTGCGAGTGCTATATGTATGGGATTCGCCAATTTTCGCATAGGCTGCAACATTAAGTCTTACAAATACCGCCACTTGAAAGATCACTATGGATGGTAGCGTGAGAATACCAAGTGATTTAAAGTGCGGCCTGGCAGATGTGTCCTGCGACACCCTCACAATCGCTCTCACTGCACGTTTTTGGAGTCGGAATACCCTCTCCCAGTCCGCTGCACGAGCCCACAACTCCGCTCCGTACTGCAGCAGGGAGTGGACAGTGGCGAAATAGCACGACCTCACCACCTCCCTTGGCAGGAAACGAGACAGTCGGCCTAGCGCGAAGCACGCGCCACCTAGTTTGCCGCATAGCTTGTGTATGTGGGTCTCCCAGGTCAAGCCACGGTCTATCTCAAAGCCCAAGAAAGTGGTGTTGTCGGCTTGTTGAATTTTTATGCCCTCCGCTAGAACATTCAAACGTCGTATGGCGCGCCCAGACAAGTTAACGTGAGTAAAATGCGTTTTATTTAAGTTTAATACGAGGCCATTTTCTCTAAACCACTTGGCGAGTTGTGTGGCGGTATCGTTTAACCTAAGTTCTAGCTGGTCCATAGATGCAGCCGTTACGATTGCGGCGACATCATCTGCATACATAAAAACATCTGCGCTCGTCACAGAAATTGGCAAGTCATTCAACAGCAGTGAGAACAATATGTTGGATACCGATGAACCCTGGGCTACTCCCATATTTCTAGTAAGCGGGTCCGATCTCTCACGTCCACCGTCTCCCACCACCACCTGTGACCTACAACACAGAAGATCTTTTAGAAGTGCAAGAGGCCTATTGCGAATGCCGTAGTGTTGCATTTTGATTCCCAAGACAAGGTGGTCCGCCACATCGAACGCTTTTGAAAGGTCGCAGCACAGTACTGCTACTTGCTGCTTCCTCTCGCGGGCGTCCACCACACGGCGCAGCACCTCGCGCGTCAGAGACGTAGTCGACCGACCCTCGCGGTACGCGTACTGTCGGTCGGACAGTGCCTCAACTGACCTTAGGTAATCAACAAGCCGGGAACTCAAGCCATTTTCAAGTACCTTTGCCACTGCTGGTATAATCGAAACTGGACGGTAACCGTCAATATTGGCCCGTTTTCCCTTCCCCTTAAATATTGGTGAAACCTTACTCAATTTTAGCGGCTCAGGAAATACTCCCTCCTTTATGCAACGGTTAAATAATATTGATAAAATGGGAGCAATTGTCTCTGCAGCCATATGTAGTAGTTGCATCGATATTCCATAGGCATCCTTAGATGGTTTGGGTGGTATGCGCGTGGAGATAATGTGATATATTTCGTCCGCGGTGAATGGTCGCAGTCGCAGTGAACAGGTGGCCGGCGCGCTCGCCTCACGCAGCGCACATTGTACACGGACGGCGTCGGCAGGTGGCGCACCACACGCCTCCGCGGCTCCTACAAACCTCGCATTCATCGCATTTACCACATCTTTCTTATTTTTAAACGGTTTACCAACTGAGCTCATGAAAATGTCTGTAAAGTCAAGTTGGCATGTGTTCAGCTTCCCCCTCTGTTCGTTTACAATTTTCCACATCGATTTTGATGCATTTTGGCTTTTTCGTAATATACTGGAATAGTATTTAGATCTTTCATTGGTTAGCAAGTCGTCATATTTTTTATTTAAGTCACTAATAAATTGTTTTAAAATGTCATTGTCAGGGGTTCTATTACCTAATTCAATAATATCAAATAATAGCGATTTTAAATTTTTAATGTCAGTCGACACCCAAGACAAGTTATTTTGTTTCCGGGGAACACGACGTAGTGGGAAGCATACATCATGTTTGTTACATATAACATTTATTACATACATCGTCAATCTCTCAATTGATGAGCTATGCCTATCCACCTCATCCCATTCTATGCTCTCGAGGATAGCCCTAAAATTATTTCTGTTAATTTGAGAGTAGTTCCTACTGAGTATAGAAGATGGCTGGATACATACCTGAAGCATAATTTCTCCACGAATCGCCAGATGATCGCTGAGATTAGTTGTGACCGGTATGGTCACTATATTCCCAGCCGGCAAGTTAGTGTAAAGGTGGTCAAGACAGGTGGCACTATGTGACGTTACCCGAGTCGGAAAATCTACCAAGTTGACCAAGTCATGAGTTGATAGTAGGTCTGACAGACGTTTCTGCTCGGCGTTAATTTCGCCCAAGCAATTAATATTAAAATCCCCGACGATAATACATTGGAGCCCCAGTTCGCTGATTTTATCAACCAAACATTCGAATTGCGGCATGAAGTCATTTGAACTAACAAGATTAGTTCTATATACGCAAACTACAGTACAATTATAATTTATAATATCTATTGCGGCTATTTCGCAAGACAATTCAGTTGCCAGGTTCACTAATTCTACATTTTCTACAGATTTAAGCGCGTCATTTACATAAATGCACGCACCACCATGCGCGTTATTTTTTCTACAAAAACTCGATATTAACTTGTATCCGTTAATACTGACGCATTTAAGTTTCGATTCATCTAACCAATGCTCTGTTAAAGCTAGTACATCACATTTCAAGCTATCTCTTAACAACACAATCAGTCTAGGGTTACTCGAAATAAATGTACTTTAATATCTTAGTTTAATGTTAGTAACTATATTAATTGAACTCCATTTCAACTGAGTCACTGGAGTTCTCTTACTGACAATCATCCATACTTTGTATCGGTGTACAAAGGTTGTGTAATATTAAGTGCATTTGTTTTCGTAATAAAAGCCTCGATATCTTTGCCTTAAGTCACCGATTACTGCGTTAAATTCATCTAGACGTAATGCCCATGATTAATATGGCCCATTAACTTTAAACAAAGATTAATTTGAAAGCGGAGCTGGCTCGGCCTTATAGAGTAGCCCTTACTATTTGTAATTTATTGAACAACATATGGTTATTAGGAATAATTATTAATTGTAATAATGTAGATTATTGTCTTCTCTATGGTCGTCAACATCTATACAGGGAGTAACAAAAACCCTGTTAAATAAATGAAGTATGTGTACAGATCATTACAAGTAGTCATATAAAAATGTCTAACAATACCTAAGTTATACGTATCTGAAGTTACACGCAGTATCTAAATACAAAAAAATAATACCATTTCCCAAAAATGTTTGTGCCACAAGCCGTGCCTATTTTTAAATAGCTAAGTAACTAAGGTAAAAGTAAACGCGGAACCGACAAACGGGGGCCGCCTTTGTCGGCTCTTTTGTAGGATGCCGCTCCTGCACCTGTGTGCCTACGGGGAAATGGGGTGCGCGGGCGGCGCGGTATCACTCGGCATAGGCGCGGCGCGGCCCGCGGCTTACACTCAGTCGCACGTGCTCTCTCATGCAATTTAGTCGTTTCCAGTTTGACCGTCGCGAATTTAGTGTCGAGTGTGATGTCGTATTCTAACGACGAATACTACAATATGTTAATGTGCCTTGGTAGAAGTCACAATAATTATGCGGCAGCACGTAGAGAATACGAGCATAATTTTTCTATTCCGCGTGGAATTGAGTTACCGTCATTAATGGCATTCCAGCGATTGCACTTACGTGTTTACAACACCGGTAGTGTAACGGGCCGTGATCAGCAAAGATTTGATGCTGGAAGACCACGAGTATTACATGACGCTGAAGAACAGGTGCTCGATATGTTTGTGCAAGACCCAACACGTAGCACACGCAGCATGGCAAGAGAAATTGGAATTAATCACATGCGTGTATGGAGGACATTGAAGGAAGACGGTCAGCATCCGTTTCATTATCAACGAGTGCAATCATTGTTGCCCAGTGATTATGAGCCCAGAGTGGCATTTTGTCAGTGGCTTCTCGACCGAGTGACAGATGACGCAGAGTTTTTGAGTCGTATTTTATTTACCGACGAATGCTCGTTCGTCAGAACTGGCGTTTTTAACTGCCATAATGAGCACGTATGGGCTGTGGAAAATCCCCTGGCAATAAGAGAGAGCCATTTTCAGCATCGTTGGCGAATAAACGTTTGGGCTGGCATACTCGGTGATAGGATTATTGGGCCTCATTTCTTGAACAATACCATGAATGGAGCTAATTATCTGCAGTTTTTACGCAACGAACTTAGTGACGAACTCGACGACCTAAACTTGTCTCTTATGAGAACGATGTGGTTCCAGCACGACGGCGCTCCACCGCATTTCGCTCGCAATGTTAGGGATTACCTCACTCAAGAATACGGAGAAAGATGGATCGGACGAGGCTCCACTACACCGTGGCCAGCGCGTTCGCCAGATCTCACGCCTCTTGATTTTTATCTCTGGGGTCACGTGAAAGAGTCGGTCTTTAAAAAGACCTGCGACAACGAAGGCGAAATGCGCTCACGCATAGTTGCTGCATTTGAAAGCATAAAATCGGACGCGTTGATACTGCAACGTGTACGCGGAAGTATTGTGACACGTTGTCAAAAATGTATCGAAGTCCAAGGTCGGCACATTGAACAACATCTTCGGGGCCGCCAAATCAGCATTTTGATTGATTGACTGAACATGAAAATCGCCTACCGGCAGATGTGTTTTTGAAAGCTCTTTTAAGAGCTAAAAATTACGTACCTATCTTGTTTCTTGACAATACAAAATCACACGTGAATTCGATTGTTTAGAGTGTGGCAGAAAGGCGCGCAGCACTTGTGTGCCTACCACTATTGGTCAAAGAGATCTTTTACGTCATTAAGTTACGGTCTCGCAATCCTACAACGTTGTGGTATGTGGTATAGGGCACATAATCGTATGAAAAACGCATAAAAAGTAATCTGTGGAATAGCTTCTAGTTCCGTCGCAGTAGGTATGCGGTTGAATAGACTTAGCGTACCATGGCGGGCGGTGCGGGGTGCGGGCAACAGGCAGCAGGCTGCGTCGGTGGTGCAAGTACCTATGTTGTCAATATCTGAGGTCGTAAACATTTTTAGTAACGGCATAAAAGGTTTTAATAAAAAGCACACGTAAGTTTTGTATGTCTCGTATTGAAATAGAACTAGTATTACTACAACCTTGAGTTGACACTGGATACGCAGCTCGCGGATATAACAGGGTTTTTGTTACTCCCTGTATATAGTGTACAATATAGTATACATTGAAATTTTATACTAAATTGATTAAATTACGTATTTTTACATAGAAGTGTTTGTGTGATACCTACAGGTAAATGTTAATTTTTGACCTCAAATAAACAGTTCCTACTTATCCAATAGAGTTACGCTATACCATAAACATAACAACGGTTGAACTTTCAAATCTTACGTTATATCTCGATTAATATATAATCTCAACCATAAATTCCAGTGGTAGGGGCTCTGTTCCATTATAACAGCTCACCTGCGCAGGCGCAGCTGAGATGATCGATCGGGGCAAAACCGAATTAGCCCGATAATGTCCGATCCAAGGAATTATTGAATTAACCCGAAATTGGTCCGACCCCTTTCTTGTAGCCCAACGCAATAAGAGTTCATGTAATAAGTTTCCTGCTTTTCCCATGTGATGAAATATCATGATGTGAACGAGACCAAGGTTGACAAGGGTATTGCATAAGTAAATAAGAAATGAGGTTTAAAAAAAAGTATATACTTTGAAACTTTGCAGTCAGGCCAGATTTTCGACTTATCCGCTGTTCTTTTCGTTCATATGCCACAATCGTTATGATCGATAAAGACAAAATTTGCATTGGGGAGAATCCAGAGGAATATTTGTGCCCCAATGATGTTGATACAAAAACAAAGGGCTGGAAAGTTTCATGACAGTCAACTTTAAAAGGACTTAATGACGCTCTATATCTATAATTAGAATTAATATTGGTACTCGAAAACTCTGTGGAGTTTAATAAACTAAGCTGCACTTACGGTTAGATATAGAAAGGCAATATTGGCAGCTGAACTTACCCAAAACAATACTTTTGACAAACTCGCGATCGACAACGGCCTGTGACGAGCAGTCATTTGATGGAAGTAATTATTAATATAAGTAACTTTAGAATGTATAGCAAATTTAAACCTAATAATAATATAGTATCGTAAATATGCAACAAAGTTTGTTTTCATCATAACTCTTAATCTTCGTACGAATAATAGACATGGCCAGTTATGCCGAAAACACCCGAAAGTTTCAACTTTCTACTCTCATTCGGCCCGTCCCAGTCCGCCCTTCGTACAGCGTGGGAACATAAGAAACCAACTGACGGATTCGGTTGAATGGCCGGCGTCTAATTATTAGCTTTTGTCGGCTTAATTGGTAATCTGATATGTATTAGATATCGTTAGATGGTTACCGTGGATGGGCGGCGATTTCTTCAGTCTTTTTTGTTGAACTAGAGGCAGCCTGTGGATGCACCAGAATTTCTTCATCTTAATACAACATTTAACACGTCATTTGATAGCGGTTGAATTTTCAAACCTTTTCTTGGTACAATCCTAAGTCACGCATCCTTGTCGAAAAAATTACCGTCCATACATAGGTACATGTTAACATGAAAAAAGACTAGCAGTTCGAATATGGTCCACGTAAATTGCAGCGTACACAATTTGCCGTGTACACTAAAAGTTAGCAATAATTATAGCCTTGTCTTGAGCGATAAGTTGAGCGAGACGCAGAACCAGATTTTGACACAGAAATGAGGAATAATCTTCCTCTTCTAATCACATCTATGGTCATTATAAGTACCTACGACTGAATGATGAATGGCCACGGCGAAACAAGTGTTCCATTTGCTACGGAACCCTAAAAATGCCCGTACACAACGTCCAGGCTTTAAAAAATTACGGAATATGTATGAAGCATTTCCATTACTCACATCTATCTCACTTGAGCTTAAATCATGTAGACTGCTTTTTTTTTGACATAAGGTTTGGAATTGTTCGCACCATAATATCTTAACTACACCAAAAGCTGCAATCCTAGCTATTATTACTACAAAAACATTTCTCTATTCATTAATACGAATATTCAAAACACATTCATCAACGGCGAGTTGTTTGTTAGCGTCTGAAGTCGTCAAAATAACTCACTCAGGGTTTATTCTACATCAGTATGCAAATGCAGTCCAATTAGCGACTCTTGCGTTTCTTGGTAGGTAAAACTCATTATTTCAAGTCAGGATTTTTCCACGTCCAATAATTAACCATGAACTCGGATCCTTCAGGGTTTGCTTATTAACGTCTAATCTTTGCCGGCGACCGTCGATCTTAATTAATTCAATTAAAGTATTAGCAGTAGGTGAAGGTTGCGGGCGTCGAGGCCCTCTCACTGAAATTTAAAAACTTAACGTCGCCTTCTTCGTAACGACTCACCGAGTATACAAGGGGGAGGCGAATTAATCAAATAATACCGCGGCGGAGGTGAGGGGAAGCGCCCCTGCGCCTGCCCCCCCTCACTCCGCTCCCCGCCGCGACCGCGTGGCTCAGTCGCGACCGAAGCGCCGCGCGGGGAAGTGTCGCCGAACCCCACAAACACGACTACTTTTTTCGACGTTCTCTGTACAGTTTTGTTTTAAAGTTTCACAAGAAAGTTTTTATGTGATCAGCCATTTATCCCGTCGGACTTAGAGGTTGAAAGACTGCATTCGGCGTTGCAGTTTCGGGAAGTTTATACGTTGATTGTGTTTTTTGTTATTGTTAAGTTTTTTTGTTTGGTGCATCTTGCCGGTCCGGAGACCGCGGCGGTCCCTTCGAGGTACCGAGCCTGGACGCGCGGCTGACGGACCCCTGAGGACAAAGCCTTTAGGTAACTATGGAAAAACGGTGGTTATGGGTTCGTGGAGATTTAGCGCCAAACTGCAATGCATGTTGTTTTGTAAACAGACAGTGACAGAATATTAGATGAACATTTAGAACAATAGACTTGCTTCTAGGCAAATAAACTAAAGTTATGTCAACTGTATGCTGAAAACAAAATGCTGACATTTCAAAAAGAGACCACGTGGGCAGCTTTAATGCTGACTTTGTTTACAAACTAGACGACGATGATACAATTATTATTGTAAGTGAATGTATGTTGCAACGCTTGTAACTTGCAACATTTGAATTCTAGTAAGTACGAAAAGGTGCACATTGTTATACCTACTGCCATAGAAATATAAGGCTCTATGTACTGTTATTGAAGATATATAATAAATAATACCTATTTTAAACTGTGATATTGAAGTTGTGGAAAAAACAAATTAAAGAGCAAATTGTCTAATTAAGGCACTCATTAAAGTAAATGAAACATTATTCTCGAGAGTTGTTGGACTAGTTTCCAACTTCAACCATACAATTACCAGAGAGAATTTAATTCGTACTCAATTAAAAAGTTGGAAGCAAAGAAGACGTCATACCAAACGAGTCCCATACGAGTGTCTACAAAATCATTCTTCTTCAAGACATTCTCGAGCACAATAATACAACTTTTATTATGACGGCGTCAGGTGAAACTCAATTATTAAGAGATAATTAAACCATCAAGGATTTATTTACTTTGAACATCAATTTTCTTTAAAATAAACGTACTTTTAATTAAAGCTTTAACGAAATACAAATACAGAACAGAGGCGCGCAACCCTTGCGTACCGGAGGCAGAGTAAGGGTGCTTCGTCATGCAGCGGGCCCTAATTATTTATTGGACACTTGGACCTATTTAATGTCATTTTGACGTACTAACTAATATTTTTTTAGATTAAAAGAGAGAGAGAGAGAGAGTAATTCATGAAAGTGTTTCGAAAATGGGAAAATATTTTATATCTTTATTTGGTCAAAAATATTGAAGGCCTATGGCACGATTTTCATGCAAACCAAGAAAATACACAACTATCGGCAATCTCTATTAGTCTGGATTATTATATTTCCTAGGAAAACACAGTCATGTAATTCACAATAGGCCATTATCACTGTTTTTAGTTGCCTTTGATCCAGCCAGATATTATAACTACTTACTAGCTATTTCATTAATATTATGTGTCTATATATATATATATATATATGGTGTTTCAGTGATATATCATATTATAATAAAATATTATTATTTTTGTCAGAAATAAATAAACGAAAAAACCCAAGTGCCACCGACCTCACACCACATTAGAGCAACGTACAAATCATTTCATCAAATCATTCGTAATAAGACGGGTTGAAATTAATTTAAAACATGTCTAAGCAATATTATACGGACCAGTTCATTTCATCGTCGGTTTAATTAAAAACGAGTGCCCGCACCCCTCCCTCGTTTTCGGGTTGGAGTGCCCCCTCGCTGGCGTCTCGCTCCGCTTATATTTAGATAATTGTACAATCATCTAAATTAATGAGTCCTCTCTTCCGGTCCCGGCCTCTATTGTATTATGTTTGTGCTGGCCAGCCGGATATACAATGACAATTTTAATTTAAAAATTCTAATTAATTCAACCCAGCCGAAATCTGAGCTCTTTTTCCACGAACGCTCCATAATTCTCTCCAGAGTCCTGCAGAAATTAAGCTTGATAAAAACAATCCACGCAATGTTATTAGGTGTTAAGGTTGTTAATAAAGAAGATTATAATATTAAAAGCTTAGTTCCTAGTAGCAGGGTAAAGAAGAGCACGATCTCAGTGGTTGTTCACAACTCCTCGTTGACGACACCGACAGTGATGGAACTCAATGCAATTAAAAGTTTCACTACGTGCGTGGACGAGGCGCCGCGCGAATCCACCTTAATTTATGCCAGCGATAAGCTCAAGTTATGTGAAAGCCAATTAATTACCTATTTTAAACGAAATCCAGATTTAGATGATGCGAATTTTTTTAATACTTATGAATATATACATTCTAACATGAATGAAAGAGTAGGAAATACGAGTAAAATGAACTGAAGTCAAAATAAATTTAATGTACCTGTATCCAAGGCAGAGCTGTATAACAATGACAACCCTGTTAATCACGAAAATGCATTAGCTTATATAATGAAATCACATCAGTCAATTATTGGGGATGTCGATACATGGGAAGATAATGGATGGAATGAACTGAGTGGAAGTCGGTCTAAATGCATTTAAGCTAAAAGAGAGGAATCAAATTAGCTGCGCATCCATCATCGCATGCCCTTCCCAAATGGAACATACGGAGCCAGAAATGCGGTGGATGGAGTGGGCAGCGCACCCCGGAAGGCCGCGGGCGATCAGTCTAATGAACTCTGCTCACCCCCGCAGCCTGATTTATTAACGAATTAAACGCATTCTGGTGCACCCTCCCTCATGCAAATCAGATCCTCTGTACGTTTTAATATCATAAACAAACTCAAGCAAAATTAATAATGTAACAAAGAAAGTTATTGAAGATATTAAAATTATCAAAGTATATTTAGGTATAAATATAGGTATAAACATTGGTATTCAGGTACTTAAATAAGAAATAAATAATATCTACTCAATTCTCTAGCGAGACGTTATCCTGAGCGCGGGTGCGACAGGTGTACACGTTCCCATGTTTTTTTCTGATATAAAAGCCTTGCAAATAAAAGTTGATTCCATAAGCAAAAGGATTTCTAACGAAACATCAATGGGTTGTATAGATTCAAAATCCAACTCCAACTTTGATATAGCATTTAACGCAATATCTCAATTGAGTACGATAGAATCGACTGTTTATTCAAGTCAAATTGTTGTTACATCCATTATTCAAGAAGCAGGCTGGTGAGGGAGAACGAACTCCTTCTAAATTATTAAACATGCATTATAAGCACGCCACCCCAAACTCATCTCAGAATGCCCATATAGAATCTTGACGTAAAAATAATTGGTCATGGGTTCCCAAACTTCCCAAAAGTTTAGGGCAATGGCCACCAAATTGGAGTTTCAATGACGTACCTCTTATTGATGTTTTTTTGGTTCAACGTTTATGGTTCGGTGTACGAAACAACTTGTTCGTGTAATGATGCTACAATTATAGCACATTTGAATTAAGATGAAACCAAGAAACAAGTTGTAAAGCATTGCAAATAAATTCCAAGTTTGCAAGTATGCATACTTGTCTCAGCCGAGAATGGCTAGGCGACTGAGTAAATCTGAGTCGAACTATTTAAGGCTTGAATTGGAATTCTCATTGAGGCAGTAGGCCCATGGAGCACCTGCTTTGATATCGCGCATGCCCTCTCCCCGGCTCGTAAGACCACATTGAACAAACCGGTTCCGATTACAGGTTATAGCTGCCTACTTATCCGTTGGCGGAAACGAACCTCTCGCGTTCAACGTTCTGCATATTCAAAATTAAATCATGACCAATGGAAATCGTGTTAACTCAATTAGCTAAATTGGATTTCACTCCTGCCTACGAAACAACTTACAACACATACTTTACCTTTATACCTTACACTCAATTATAGTTCTTTGCTTACTCGATAGATTTTATAAAGGTTACACGTTAAGTAATAAGTATATGATTATAGTTCTAGAAATTTCTCAGATGAATACTCGTATTTACACACTGATTATGGGTGTAACTGTCGTTCCAGGAAGAAGCAATTCAACTACCATCTAAAAATAAACAAACTCTACGCGTAGTTTATTTGTTTTGTAGGTAAGAGGGGTCTCTGAGAATAATTATGTTTGAAGAATTTTGGAAAATCATGTAGCTTCCAGTATTATTGTTTTCAGATTTGCATTCTTGAAATCAAAGAATTTAATAAAGCTTGTGAATCTAAAGATGGAGGATTAAAACAACGGCTTCAAGATTTGAAGCAAGCTATCGCTCTTATTTATTCTGTGCTATCTCATTCACTGACTGACTTTAACCAACTAGCTGCGCCCCGCAATTACACTCGCGGATAAAAACTATCGTATCTGCTAATCCAGTTAATAATAAAATTAGCTAACCTAATTTTATTCAAATCCGTTCAACTATTTCGGCGTGAAGAGGGAAAAACACACGAAAATTTTCGTATTTATAATAAGTGTAAGTATTAGTGGGAATGCAACATTACGTTTGTGTTTAAATGTAATAAAAAAAGCAACTTAAATTGTTTTGAAATAGAGTGCTTAGTGCATTGTGTGTTTATTTGAATTACTTAAACAATGTCTTTATCTGCCATAATCTTAATGACCACTTATCCCGGCAACTTAATAGTGGTTTTCGATGTCAATGATTGAAAGCTTGGAGTCTGCATGAGAGTAAAGGATGGATGTAGCCTGGTTCGGTTTAGAGTGAGATGGAGGAACTTAATTCCTCGCCGCGTGCGGCCACTCCAATAGTGCCAGTCATCCTTTTTGATTGTAGGGAGAGTTAGTGTTGTAATTGGTACTAATTACTGATTTGAGGGTCAATTCTTCGAAGGACTGTTACAAAATTTACTTGTTTTATAAGTTCCATTGGCAAGATTGGATATCAATTAAGAGTGATTCATATATTTAGACTATATATCTCAAGGAGGATATACTTATAGGATTCCAGTTAATTTTTAGAACATCTTCAGAGTCTTCGAAATCTAAAGTTTCTAAATCGTTACACAATTTTTCTTCTAAATTCAGAACGTCTGACCGAAATCTCTATTCCGAAAATTATGAAGAAATCAAAATATAAAAAGTTTATGTGTATTGCAAGTTAACTACGTTACCAGGTAATTAATCAAAAATAGAACAGGTTTTTTTTTTTAGAACTCATAAATAGAGTTTTATAGTATAAAATATTTGGTCTTATATTGTTAGCATTGTTGCGCCTTTATTACGTATCTATTGTAAGTTTTTGAAAAGGTGAATTTGAAATAGTTTTTGGGATATTGCCTATAGGCACTATCAAAGGAAAAAAGCGACATGAAGAAAATCTTTCTCGTATTCGCTTGCCGCATCAGTTCTTTGAAATGTAACTGGTTTGCGATAAAACGGGCCGATTGGCCACGTACAGTGCTGCAACACGGTTTAAATGAATAGCTATCCTTGGCTAATACCGGCAATAAGCGGGGTGAAGACGGCGCCCATATTTCACTTGTTACCATGGAAACCGACGAGCCAAACAATAACAAAACGCTGCGAATAGATATTCGAATTAATACGTGGCTTCAAAATGTTAAAATAGCTCATTTCAAATTGATAACGAATAAATAGGGATTAATACTTTAAAAACTGTTAAACTTTGCTTGGGAATTATTAAATTAAACTGACATAGCTCCATTAAATTATTACAATGCATGTGAGGTTTCATTAAAGATTATCTTATTTTAGTTAATAGAGGTATTTGATTGATAGCGGCACTTCGTAGTTGGAAGCCAAAGTATGTGATAACATCAATCATCAAATCAGCTAACGTATAAAGTAGATATATAAGAAAGATTAAGACCAATTAAACAGTATTGTTAATTTTGCTATAAAAAGATTAGAATTGAATGTAATCTGATATTACATAATACAAATTGAAAAATAATGATAGAAATTGCGGACGTCAATACTATTAAGCTATCAACACATTTATGTTGTTTTCATGTATTATATCCGCAACGCTATCATAATATTCATAACTTGACTTGGTAGCTATTTGTTGCTTCATTATCGGATCGTCCGGAGCGCGAGCAGCAACTAAGTAGATAACAATCAACTGAAGGCTTGTTCGAGACACGAAATTAATTAAAACAAGTTTGTTCGCGGATCCTATGCAGGGCGAACAAAGCCGTGCTGAGTCACTAGGTAATTACACTACGGCAGACGCCGGCGAGGCGCCTCAAATCTAACATTATCTTGAGGCTCATTATTGTAAAGCTGTAACGATGAAACTTAGACAGGCACCCCTGCGCGGAGCCCAAGAAGAAAACGGGAACACTGTCATAAATATTAAACTATAATTTTCAACTTACGTTCCAATTTTGATGAGAATTTCAAACCGCAACTTTTTCAGGTCACGTCAAAGAAGAATCAGCAATTAGAACACGAAAAGGGTTAAAGTTGTCCTTTCATAAGATGCTTGCCAATATTATTTTAGTACAGAATATTGCGGCAATAGCGCCTTGTCATCGGGAATTTAATTATATTCAGTGATTAATTATGTGTAACGAGTAAAGTCGGATAGCTGATTGATGAGGATCCCGAGTTTGCATCAGCTTCACGCCTTCTTTCCTCATTGTCTTGTATTTTAATCGCTACTTTAAACGATATTTTGTTTTCATTGTTCCTCCATATTGTAGGCGTTGTAATTCGACTTGTTATTACACTAAGTCATTGTTGTTATTAATTTTAATGATGGTTAAGATAATGTAGGGAAATAATTTGTTTCTATACAGTTTTTAACTGATTCATTCTACATATAAGTACCCCTTATTTAATTAAAACATAACCACTTGTTTATGTAAACAAATATGTATTATCATAAAAATATTTTATGGCTTCATCGAGATACATAGGTGGATACCTAAGTATCTACTATTATATGTATATTTAAGTAACCGGAGTGATGTCTAATCTACATTTTACTGCTTATGACCTATATGATGGTTACCTAGTTACCCACGTATTATGAAATGAAATGATTTTTTTCGGAAATAAATAGATATCTCTCAAACATCGTAGGAATTTTAAGAATTTAGGAGGTACTTAAAAACAGAGGTGTATTAAGTATACAAACTTATATAAACTTGAATTTAAATCTTACGTTATTAAAACTTGTGTACTTTTGAATCTTTAACAGTTTATAGATGTAGATATAACTTGACTCACATACAGATGACAGTTTGAATTGATACACTATTGGTGGTATAACAAAACTCTAGTAAGTTAACTAGGCGGTAGGATTTTGTTGCAAAGTTCGTGTAGGAGTTTCGAGTGACACTGTTCTGTTATCGGAGGCAGTGGCGCTTAACATCAAGTGAAGGACTAGCATGTCACACCATTCACTAACATAAAAAAAGTATAAATGTCTGAGCACTAACTTCTAAGTTAACCTGTGTTTGATTCCTTTATTTATGTAGAAGTATGTTGTCCCCCTAGTAGTTACAGTGAAGGAGACATGACTTATCTCCACGTCGACACAATGCGCCATCTGTTTCCACGGTGACGAATGACGCTATCCATGACCTAATGACAGGAATACCTCAACGTTATCACCGTTCACCTATTTAGAATGTAGGCACAGCTGCTTACTCTATACATAATACCTTTTTGTTCGACATAAAAATAACATTTTGAATTTTATAACACATTAGCATCATGCGAACAATAAGTGAGAATCCTCAAAGGTCACCTTCACAGCTGACTGAAACAATCATTATTCTTGAATATGAAATAAAAAAATCACGTTCAATGTCAACTAAACTCCAAATTGGCAGAGATGTGAGGTCGTAGACGTTTATAATGCCGCTAATGAGCGCCAAAAGTGTTAAAAATTTAACGAACAAAACATTGAACCGATCATAAAACTGGCCAAATATAATCAACCAGTCTTTATGTAAATAGTTTACTTCACTGCCATTAGAGTTGTCAACCTTACTTTATAATGCGATATATGTCCTACAATCTATGTGTCTTATCGCTTTGCCTAGAAGAAATTATCAAAAATTAATTTGATAGTCATTGGATTTATTTCATATCAATTTCAATACATTCTGCTGTCCTTAACAATAAAAAATAAAGAAAAAGAATGCGAATAGTGTTTCTATAGATTCAATTTATTTATTTTATTTTTTTAACATTGGCTTGAAAGGCAATGAAGCTTTGGTTGTACTCGCTTCCTGCAAATCCTTTAGTTTGTACAATTTATGCGCATTCATTTACACATGACGACACTAATTCAAATGATAGGCAGATGAGAGGTGCAACTTGAAAACAGAAATTAAATTACATTTACTTAACAATTGGATTGACCACTTTGAGTTATGTAATAATCGGCGGTATTAAAGTATATACATAGGGTTATTTTTAATTTGCGTAAAACCTTTTAGGTCACTCATAACTCATATGATTTAAATAAATAGATTATAGTAATCATACGCATTAACTATTGGCATAATTTTAAATTTGGACGCAAAACATTTCGACCAAATAATGTAACAATAACTTGCATATTCATTTCATAGTATGCACAACGTGTTTGATAATAAATTTAAGCGACTTTGGTTGTATGTTTTTGAAACCCTCCTTCCAAAAACGAGAAGGTACTATGTTCGTCTGTAATAATAATAATAATAACGACCAATGATCACAAACGTAGATCCTGGACCCTAACTAGGATTCCCTGCGTCTAGGGACCCAGGAACTACGAGGACCATGGTCCCACAACACCCATACTCAGAACAACTACTTGAGTTTTTTTTTATGTGCACAAATACTTGTTGGTAATAATGCACCACACTACACCACAGAGGCTGTCATATATCCAAAACATTGATTTGTAACATTACATTCAATCATTTTTCTTTACCAACCGTGTAATATTGTGGTTGCACACAAATAGCTTGTAATTAAAGCGTCACAGTTGTCAGTGCTCGCGTGGTTCTTCCCACGTCGTCGTCGCGAGTTTACTGTTCTTTATCTAATCTGCAGAGGGCGGGATATTTGCACAGTGATAGAGACACGGCAACGGCCCTTAAACGGATAATTTTGCAACACTGCTCCACTTAAACGCTTACCTCTTGATTGCATTTTACGGGCTTAGTATAAATAACCACAATTGCATTATAATGTCAATAAACTGAGATAAAACTAAATCTTGTAAACTGAATGATAAAAGTTAAGTATTTTTTAATCGACTTCCAAAAAAGAGGAAGTACTATGTTTTTCTGTTATTTTTTGTATGTTCATCGATATGTTAAACCGATTGTAACCGCCAATTGTAAACCGATTTCAAAAATTCCTTTTTAGTTCGAAAGGGTATATATACTCCCGAGGTGGCCCCATTATCATCAAGCCATCTGATGATGAAATCTCAAGGAAATCGAGGAAAATCTAACTATCTAACAATGTAATAAAGTCAATTTTGACCCGCTTCCCTAGTTTCCGATTCAGCTGAAATTTTGCATACTTATTTAAGTTTAGTAACAATAAATAAAAAAGAATAAAAGAAAATATTTAAAAAAATGTTTTGAAGTGGAATTGAAGTCAGTTTAATTAAAAGAAAATATTTGAACTGGTACGGTGTAAGATATAAGAAATTGCAATTCAATCCTTTAATTTCTGATCACAAAAATCCGCATGCTTTTATTAAAATATATAAACAGCAGACCCCAGTAACAAGGGTAGCCGTCCAAATTGGCAACCATCGCGAGGGTCCTTCCCATACGTTAAATATGCAATTGGAGCCCCATACAATTCGAGCTCTATACAATCAGCAAATGAGCTAGCGTCGATGCAATCAATTACATTTATTTTTACTTGGGGTGTTCGGGAGTTCAGTAGGTCAACGCGATCAAAATGGAAATTCTAATAACTTTATGTGCAGTATGATCTCATCAATAATAGAAAAAAGAAATCAATTCAAATCCTTGTACCCACAATCAATCATATAGTTGTATTGTTGTTATAGTTTTGCTTTAATTTATATGATGATCATAAATTATGCTCATTACCTTGCCTAATCAAATTGTTTCTCTGCACGCCTTGGCTGACTGGTAGAAAATGCTGTTAGCATTAAGTCCTCCTTTGTACTTTTTATGTGCATAAAGTATTAAATAAACAAATTAAATACTAATGATTAGAAATAAATTTCAGAGTACTAAAGTACTAGTATTTAAGCTGTTAATAATCGTTTGGATTTGCCCGCGTAATTATGCGTATAAATCTTCGGAAAACGTGTCCGATAATAAAACGACAGTCATGGTATTTAATATATTCTTTGATAATCGTTATCTTAACGCTCAATCAAGTTTGAAAATTTAGGGGTTTCCTCTTGCTCATAGAAACATATTATGTTGTACTCTAATTTACTTAATCTTTCATTCAAGAGTTTAAATTTTTTTGTTATCTACAACCTTCGTACCCTTTACTATTGTATGCGTAACTCCTTCCATGTCTTTACCGCTTTTCTATCACCGGCCCGTGACGGTCAGCCCACAGGAATTTGCGATTGTTATCAAAAACATTTCATGGTACGGTATTTAGATTAGGCATTCCATAAAATTTGATTTACGAGACTGTGCTATAACTATTTAATAGTTACTTTAAAATGATAATATTATAAAAACTAAAGGATGAATAGATACTAATTTTTCGTTGGTTGGCAATGATTTTCCTTAGGAAATTTAACCAATATATTTGAAAGTGTTTGATGGAAACTTTCCCAATCCAAATACTTAGCATCTTAAGCGTTTGTAAATTAAAGTCTGTATGAGTCGTGTCGTTTAAAATCATAAAGGAGCGGGAACTTGTTAAAGTATACTGAGACGTATGAAGTTTTAACGAGGTTGATAGACTTTGCGATACTTATTAGTTTAGGTGCCATTGTAGGTGATCTAAGCCGGGAATTAAACTTTTATCATTTAAGAGACACGCTTTCAACAACTTCACCCATTTATAACACTGTTTTTAAATAGTGTTTATTTTCCAACTAAGATTGCTTCACAATACAATTTTAACGACTCTGAATCTCGTTTACGGACTAAAACAGTTACACATTACTGAACAAAATGGGTATGGCATGGGTAATGGAAAAATGGGGTAATGGGAGAATAAAATGTGATTCTTCTTCTGGTAGGTTTATGAATTCTTTTCTCTTTTAAAAAAGTGAAATCTATAGGAAACTAAAGTGCCATTAGTTCAGGCATATTAACATTGTTTGCCCATGCTTTGTTCCCCTTTGTTCGATGCCACTGCTCATCAGCGCGAACAATGAATGACCTGCGCCCGCGCACTTTGACACTCAACTTCTAGTTATGAAAATTTACATCCAACTGGGGAATTTCCTCAACCTTTGGCGTAAGAGTATTTATACTCGGTGCTTCTGGTTAACTTATTTTAACTGACTTCATTTTTGTCTCATGTAAGTATATTTGTATGTATGTATGTATGTATGAACGATCGTCAGTCTTATTTTAAAAAAATATAAGTATTATTTAAAAAAATTACATATTTATTGCAAACAAGCTATTCAACTCCAACTTAATGTAAGAACGAGCTTCTGAAGAAACCTTCTCAAGAAACCTAGGTGTATTCCTTTTATAGCGGAAAGGTGAACTAATAATATTTACTTTAAAATGTAATCCGTAAGGAGCTCAAATAATAATGAGGGTGTTAAATATGTATGTAGAAACGGTACACGGCTGAAACCGATGCGTATGAAATTAGCTCAGATTTTATTTCTTAAATTTTGTCACCCGCATCTCACTGGTATAGGTTTAAGGGCCAAGAGGAATTTTCTTCCCCCTACTGGAGGATTAAGGGGTTAGGAGGAATTCCCTCTCATTCCTCTAGTAAATTTACGGGTCAGGAAAAATTCCTTCTCATTTCACTGGTGGATTTACGGGTCAGGAGGAATTCCCTCCCCCTCTCTCCTCTAACTTGCATCCCACTGGCGAGTTGTGCTGGAGAATCAGTGTATGCATCATACCCTAAAGAAGTAGGTATTTTTTAATAACACGGACAATTTTGAAAGCACGGCAAATTAATTTTGAAGCACCAAACACTAATAAAGTTGGAAGTTACGAATAATTTTCGAGGCTTCCTCGAGGATTAAGTACAATTGGTTGAAGTAAAGACTAAAGTCGGATTTGAAGCCCCAGAATTTCCAGTTTAAGTGAAAGACCTTTGCACTAACCGTTTAAATACTTAATTCTACACTTCAAGTTATCATTAGTAGCGTTTTCCATGAATTGTCCACAAGCAAGATAACATGATGGATATGATGTAGATGTAATATTATATTATTTGGAGGTAATTATAGTTTTTTTATGTTACCAAATGACATAACGAGCTAGTCGCTCGCCTGATGTTAACTGCCCATATCAGTTGCAGTGATACTTGAAACTCTAAAGAATAGTTTCGCGTGACACTGCACTGCGCACGCCATTCTGAGACATCAGCACAGTCTAGCAATAAGATTACTAGACTCCACAGTCTAGTAATCTTATTGCTAGACTCCACAGTCTAGTAATCTTATTGCTAGACTGTGCTGATCGAGAATTTATGACCTAATCCCACGATTAGGTCATAAATTCTCATTTGCCCAGTATAACTGGCTACAGTGTCCTTCAAACCGGTGCTTGCGCACTACTGCTTGGCGGCAGAATAACTGGCAAAGCGGTAGTACCTACTTAGGCGAACTTTGCAGAAAAGTCCTACCACCTAGTGAAAGTTTAGTTTTTATAATATACCATTTTAAGTATAATTGTAGGTACGCATCATTGGGGAGCCATCTCACTACTGTAAATTCTTACGTGATAACCATCTCTCATGGCAAACGATGTTATTGAAAAAGCTGAATGATAACTGAAAATGCTGATTGTTAGTTTCTTTGGCCTATGTATAATTGGCAAGGTGTTAAAAAGTAGGTAGTAAAATATTAAAAAAAAAAATTACAACATTTTTATCTGCGTGCGCATGATTGTCTTATTAGCCAGGACGGACATACGAATCCGTCACTTCCTTAATTGAACTCAATAAACCATTATTTTTAATAGGCACCATAATAATAATAATAACGCCCAACGATCACATACATAGATATTGCACCCTAAATAGGATGCCTATGTCTAAGGACCCAGGAACTACGAGGACCATAGTCCCACAACACCCAGACTCAGAACAAGTATATACGCTTTTTTTCCTATGCACAAATACTTGTCCTGCAGCGGGAATCGAACCCGTCGCCTACGTACCGTAGGTCCATTAATGGACTCTGGTTAGTTTTCAAAAATGCTACAGGCTACTGCTTCACTTCATTTGCTACGTTTCAAATGAAATTACTTTTTAACAATATGGCAGTTGTTCATATATTTATACATCCGCAAATAATAATAATAATATGTGTGGACATTTCACACAGCGCCATCTAGCCCCAAACTAAGCAAAGCTTGTACTATGGGAACCAGATAACTGATACAATACTTAGATACTTTTTTGTTTGTAAATACATACATAGAATACAATATAAACACCCAGACACAGAACAAACATCGGTGTTCATCACACAAATGTTTGTCCTGGGTGGGAATCGAACCCACGACCTGTAGTTCAGAAGGCAGGGATACTACCAACTGAGCTATCGGGCCAGTCAGAAATAGAATGGAGACCGCAAGAAAGAAAACTCAGTCAAATTATTTCAAAACACTTCTGTAGAGACCTGGTAAGACAAAACGAATCACATGAAAAAGACAATACCCTGTATTGGGCTAAATAACCTGTCAATGATGCTGATGAGACAATATCAAATCACTTTGGCAATCTACGCGTTAGAATATCTAGCATAATAACTTACGGTGGTATTTGATATTATCTTCTCACAATTATAATAATAGCTACTGGCGTCGCGCCGTCTGCAGGGGAAACTGGTGATGGGGAAACGGTCCCCGCTGTGGCGCTCGTTAACTATACATCCATAGATAAATTATTTTCATCTGCCAATTTACCCCAATCTCCTCTATTGTCAGTGGACGATGACAGGCATCGTTTAACGACAAGACATCACTTTCTATGAAACTTATATTTTTAATTGTCATCGTGATATGTATCCTGCAAAAAATTAGTCGTAATTGTCAATTGTTTTTTCCCTAATTTGTGGTATTTGCTCACATATTGATGCATATCTGGTTGTTAATGTCAATTAGGTTTTTTTAGTGTGGCTATATTCTCTAAATCTAAATATATATAACTCAAAGGTGACTGACTGACTGACATAGTGATCTATCAACGCACAGCCCAAACCACTGGACGAATCGGGCTGAAATTTGGCATGCAGGTAGATGTTATGACGTAGGCATCCGCTAAGAAAGCATTTTTCGAAATTCCACCCTTAAGAGGGTGAAATGGGTGGTTGAATTATTTTCCCATAGGCAACGCCGCGGGCGAAGCTGCGGGCAGAAGCTCGTAACGGTATATTTTTACCAACAGTCGAATTCTACACCATCAGAAATCACAATGCCCAGTGACCCGCATTTTCCCTCTCTCAAAATCCTCAATATTTATTATCTCTAATATAAAAAAACATCATATGAAAATTACAACGCCAATGTCCAATCTTTTGTCTTATCTTTTAGTTGGGATTTTTCAAGTTATTTATCTACATTTATTTTAATAACATATTTGCCTACAAATTAGTAATGATCATACCTAATTATATCCTCGCTAAACACACATCATCGAACTTCAATTGCCTGTATCATAATGATCGTGAGAAAAAAATCAGAGTGGTTTCTGACGTTGTATTTTCGAGCTAATAAAATCCACAGACCCACACGTAATATAACCACTTATCTCATACACTACATGTATTGAATACCTCTTACCACCATCGTCGTCACTTGCTACTTTGAACCTTCACACTTCGACTTAAAGTCCATACAGCTGGTGCTATTCTCTTGCTTTGTGAGATACATCAGTAACCGGTAAAAGGCTCCATACAAATTATTATTTTATCTTCGATCGTTCACCCCTGGAACTTCATCTCCCATTACCGAATGAATTCCTTACCACCGAAACTTGTACAGTCTCTTAAATGACTTTCTGCCCACTGTTTCACTAAATGAAATTGTTATTTTATTCTTATTTTGATCAGAATGCTAGTTAGTTGCAATCCACAAAAAGAAATCTACCCTCCAAAAGAATTAAATCTATTGGCTGGAGTCTGTACGCTCTGGTTTGTAAAGCTGAGCTATGTATGAAGGTATCTACAGATGACTTCAGATGATGAATTGGTACCTACTTCCACTACTAATGGCATTTAATGAATCCATTCTGTCCGTGCCAAATGCTTATGACGTGAGATTCAACGTGAGTTGTGATTGTGTTACATCTTATCAATCCCTTCCTTATCGACGTACTTAATGCACATCCATTTTGCACTTTTAATATTACATTGAAAATGCGCAATAAATATTCAAATTCATATGACAAATACGTTGGAGTAACGATTTACATTCGGTCGCATCAAAAAATTTCATCAAATCGTGTAATACTATTTTTTGGGTTTCACCCAAAACTTAATGAATATAATCCGCATCAAACATTACAGAACGTGAAGAATGTTATACTTACTATAATTTACTAGTTCAAAAACAGTAAAAACTTGATATACAAACAAAAGCCTGTTTTCAAATTGCATTACGAAAATGGTTAGTCAAAGCTGCCAGAGATTTTTAACCCCAAAGCGATTATGATTGTGACCGGTGATGGTCCATGGGCCATGAATCCGGCGTCCAGTTATCTTATCGCTTCCCTATAATAAAATCTACATACATCCCCTGGATAAATTACCATATCTGTAATTTACATGTACCTACGTACCGTGGTACGTTGTTTACGGGCCGGAGAAAGCCCGAGATGACGGATTTTCTTCCGTTTTCGTTGTGCCCTGCGACTGTGAAATTTTGGTATGGCTGTACACTGTACAGACATGATGGTAATTTTATGGCTTTGTCGGGCGGGAATTTGTTCTGTTGAATCCATTCTGTTTTTGTTAATGTGATATTAATTACATAAGTCTGTTATAGATTAGTAGAAATACTAATTTATTCGTAAGTTACTGTTAAAATCTCAGCACATAGTGTGAGGATGTGATCAAAACACACATACATTTGGGATTACAGAATGGAAGCCATTTGAGGAAAACGTTTGACTGAGGAAATCTAGTTCTCTAGTCTAGTTTAGATAAACAATTTTTAATATATATTAGAAAAGATACTGAATGCTGGGATTTGTGATATCGCATCAACAATTCTACGTAATGTGCAACCGACATAAACAGATTTGAATTTAATTTTAAAATAAAAATCACGGAAGGAACGGCATAACCGACAGATTAGGTAACAAACGTCCTCTTGTTGTTTTCTTAGCGAGTAAAAACAGCTTTAAAAAGATTATATTCAATCAGAGTAAGCAATTACAGCATCATACAAAATGTATGAAACTAAATGTAATTAGTCACTTCGCAATCCATGTACCCGCCAGGCCTGCTTAACGAGTTACAGCTCTGCCAGAAACACAGTAATGTTTTAATGCGCACTCAAATTTGGGGAGCACTGATAAAATGGGAAGCAGGTCTTAAATTACTCACTTACAGAGTAGTTATCCGAAAGAGCTTTTAAATCATTCACAAAACACTAATGGACGTGGGGTAGGGTGCACGAGGGGCGAGGGGGACAGCAGATGTACTCCCAGGCGGGCAATGAAATGGAGATATAACAATATAAAGGTGTGCGTTTGAATTGCCCAGAATTGCAGTGTGTGTAAAATTATCATAAAGAAACTTTCTATTCTACTCTATAGAATATTAGAACTTCCTTGATTCTACATTTTGAAATGATTCTTTTTTTGTAATTGTCAAAATTCACTAAATGTGTCAGAAACATCTTAAATTTCTTAAAACTTTCGCTGTGTAGATTTTATGTTGTGTTTGTGCGTTATTATATGTAATGTTAAATTGTTAAATGTTGATATCGTCACTTCCACTCATCTCTCCTTGAGACATGTTTGAGATTTGTTCCAGATGGCCTTTAATTGGCCTCGACCTACAAATCCGACGTTAATGTTTCCTAAAAGTGTTCAACATCATGGTTACAATTAAATTTTATAATACAGGTGCAAATAGAATTTTTTTATAGTGACCTTCTAGTATGATCGATATTGCGTTTCAGAACAGAGCAAGTAATAGTGGTAGCGTAGTTTCAGAAGATAGTAACTTTTTAATGCATGAAGTGAAGTCGCACAAGACATTTACAAAAATTGTACGTGTAATGATCGTTCCAAAAACATTATTATCGTTGTTTCCGTGTCAGGTACTGTTCAGGGTAGTGTAGCAGGAATAATATATGTCGAGGGGTCTGCCAGGGGAGGCCCGAGTGCCATTATTATCGGCGGCAATTTAATTAGATCCCCACCGTTATTACCACTGATTCGTTTTATAATGCCCGTCTAGCATCCAACTGAACCCGGGATTGTAACTGCACTCGCTGAGAGATTGTTTTCATACGAAAGAATTAACATTTCAAATTACCATCGTTATATTCGAATCATCTTTATAACGGTAATCAGCGTGTATTATTTATGATCCCACGTTTGTTGATATATCTTCGGTTATTACAATAATAGAGACGATGCTTTCTTAGGTCTTAGAAACGAAGATGAAATATTGGGAATTAAACTAAGATTCAGTTTAAAAACCATAAAATTACTTTCCGAACGTCGGAATTTGATCACCCGACGCAATCACCCGCGCCGATAGGCTTCCGGCTCATCGATATTCGTAACGAATCGTCGAATTTCAATAATTATCCCGGACACGACTTCATTCACCAAAAAACACCATAAAAAGGTGTGAATGAAAAGAGGAAGGCAACGATCAGTTTTTTGGTGCGAGCGGCCAGCCGGCCAATGAAGTGGATTTCGATTGGAGATCACGTGGAGTTTCGAAGTCGTGTAGTAGATAAGATTAAAAGTGGGCAGAAGGTAATCAGTGCGCGACCAAACTGGTTGAATGGAGTGCGATCGGCGTTCATTCATGGAGCCGGGATGCCATCACGCGACGGCGAGAGAAGCCACAACCGACGTGCCGCCGCTCGGCGCCGGTGTCGGTGAATTTCTCGTAGTTATGGCGGCGACGCGTGGCGCGAGAACGACACATTCTACATTACAGTCATTTGCGATCCAATCGGGCTTCATTACACCGACCCACTAATCGTCCGCAATTAGCTGCCACGTGTCATCAGAGTATTTGTAATTAGCAGCTGCTCACACTCCGTTCCATTGCCACTGGTTTGCCGCGCTCAGCTCGCTTCTAGTCTGCAAATTCGATACATTGTCTCAGGTGTCGTCTAATTACCGCAATCTTAATACAATGTTTAATTAAAGTTATTGCCATCCGCCCGCGGACGAATAACGATAAACACGGTGCAGCGCACACAGAACGGGTCATTAATTCGCAGAATTTACGAAGTTATGATGGAAGATTAGATAAACTTTATTTCCTACGGCTTTGATCTGTGTATAAACAGGTCGAATCAAAGTGTAGGAAATGTATTAGTAGTATTTTTATGACCGGCCTTAAATTTATAGTTTGTAGGTACATGTAAATGCGCCTACGCAGTTTCTCTCGATAAAATGGTCACCATGGTAAGTGCGCCGGAGCACAATAAAATAAAGAGGTATGAAGACGTTATTCAAATATTTATTCCATCCAGCAAGTCGTGTAGGTCTTCACACATTTACTCGTGTCGTATAACGTGTTCAACCACGACGTTGACTTACATGCATTAATATTTGACACAGTCACTTTCATTTATCTTTTTCTCTAAATCTTCTTTGGTACTAACACTGGCTGTAGTCATTATACATAATAATGGTAATAGGTGTTACATAATTTATTTATAATATGGTATAAAAAATACAGAACACACGGTGCTGAGTTTTTTGATGGCAACCTTGATCTGATATTAATTTTACGCCTATTTTCACCTTGCTCTCTCGATGACTCACCAGACTGACGGATAGTTATTATAATTATATAAATCATTCAACGGATGGCACCGATATGTTTACTTTTTAAATTTTAGTTGGACAATACTGATAATTATGTTTTAATTGTTTTGTTACAAGAATTATTTTGATTACATTTCTGGTAATTAACTGTCGTGTGTTGTTAATAAAATATACATAGTAACACTTTATAAAGCTGACTCTTTGCTGTCATCATTCATATTAGGGAGTATGCTAGGTACCTATGATTGTAGTCTACTTCATAGTTTAAAGAATTTATAAAAGTACTAAGGTCAGTATTTCAGAACTACGCTCAGCTGAGAATCGGTGATCAAGACAAGATCGACGACTGAGCATTGTTCTATAATACAGGCCCAAGAGACGTAAAAAATATGAGTATGAATCAGTTTCCTTCAGATTCTCCGTTACTGGATTGTCCATATCTTATGATTTATGGAAAAACATACGCGAACGTAAATATTCTGGCCAAATGTTTTTTTACTATAAGTATTATCAAAAATACAAAATGAAATAATAATATCTAGTGTAATTCCGCTGAATTCAAGTACTTATATAATTATAAAAAAATTATAAAATAATAGGTCTTTACCTATGAAATTGCCGTATTGCAGTACATACTTTTTCAAACAAAAAAAAGTTTTGATTGGCTATGATTTCTAAATTCAAATTAATTTTGTTTTAAAAATATGACATTCTATTTACAATATAAGTCTTTTGTTTATTGATTAGTGTTGTATTTTCATTACATTTCAACATTTTTCCTCATAATGGATACTTTGAAATTTCGTGTAATTATGGAATATGAGTTCCGTCGTGGCACCAACGCGGCACAAACGACACGTAACATCAACGACGTTTACGGAGAGAACTGTACAAACGAACGTACAATCCGTTATTGGTTTGCTCGGTTCCGTTCTGGGAATTTTGACTTGAAAAATGAACCTCGTGGTCGTGCGGAAACTTTGGTCAACAATGATGAATTAAAGGCGATTGTGGAAGCTGATGAATCTCAATCTACAGCTGAGCTGGCAGCAGCTTTTGATGTTAGCATCAAAACAATATTGGTCCATTTGCGACAGATTGGCAAGATAAAAAAGCTTGATAGATGGGTGCCCCACGAACATAACGATCGCCAGCGCAACGTACGCGTCGAGACTCGCCTTGCGCTGCTTAACAGGCACAGAAATGAAGGAATTTTGAACCGAATTGTTACGTGCGACATAAAATGGATTCTTTTTGACAATCGAAAGCGCTCAGCAAGTTGGTTAGATCCTGGTTCGGTACCAAAGCAATGTGCAAAACGAAAAATGACCCCTAGAAAGGTGATGGTCACAGTTTGGTGGTCTAGTGCTGGTGTGATTCATCATAGCTTTTTACAAAACGGCGAGAGCATTACTGCAGATGTGTACATTGAAGAACTGACCACAATGATGGCGAAACTCGCACGTCTGCAACCAGCTTTGGTCAATCGGTCGTCTCCACTGCTACTTCACGACAACGCGCGACCCCATACTGCACAACAGACCGTCTCTAAGCTGCATGAGTTGGGTTTGGAATCTCTCCCTCATCCGCCATACTCACCAGATCTTGCGCCTACCGACTATTACTTTTTCCAAAATTTGGACAACTTTTAGCGGGAAAAAAATTCAATTCCCGAGAGGCAGTACAAAACGCCTTTGAAGAGTTTGTTGTCTCCCGTCCTGCTGATTTTTTCAAGAAGGGCATCCATAAACTGCCACAGCGTTGGCAAAGATGCATTGATTGCAGGGGTGATTACTTTGAATAAAAGAAATAAATAAGTTCGAAAAAAAAATACTTTAACTTTTTTCAAACAAAACGGCAATTTCATAGGTAAAGACCTAATATATTTGATTACATTTCTGGTAATTAACTGTCGTGTGTTGTTAATAAAATATACATAGTAACACTTTATAAAGCTGACTCTTTGCTGTCATCATTCATATTAGGGAGTATGCTAGGTACCTATGATTGTAGTCTACTTCATAGTTTAAAGAATTTATAAAAGTACCAAGGTCAGTATTTCAGAACTACGCTCAGCTGAGAATCGGTGATCAAGACAAGATCGACGACTGAGCATTGTTCTATAATACAGGCCCAAGAGACGTAAAAAATATGAGTATGAATCAGTTTCCTTCAGATTCTCCGTTACTGGATTGTCCATATCTTATGATTTATGGAAAAACATACGCGAACGTAAACTATTCTGGCCAAATGTTTTTTTACTATAAGTATTATCAAAAATACAAAATGAAATAATAATATCTAGTGTAATTCCGCTGAATTCAAGTACTTCTATAATTATAAAAAAATTATAAAATATTTATATAATTTTATATTTTAAATTTCAGTTTTATTTATTATAATAATAGTAATAATTAATTTTATATCAATAAAAATAATAATAATTAATATAAATTTCATAATAATTATAATATTTTTTAAATTTGTTATAATATTTTCATGATTTTTAGGGTTTTTTCATTAATTTACCTTCAATAATCCTTTAACCCAATATAGATAATCTAAGTACTTGAATTCAGCGGAATTACACTAGATATTATTATTTCATTTTGTATCTAAGATGAACTTCCGCGAAGTCACGCCTGATTCTATCAATTATCATAAGTATTATCTTTATTTGTCGCGATCATCACCAAACTTTTAGAATACATATTAGGTAGTGTGATGAGATAGAGTACTGTTTTTATCCTGGAACACATTTTTAATTAATAACTAATTTCTGACCTGGTCGGAGTAATTTCGACTTTTAATTGGGTGAGTTTTAGCCGTTATTTATCTTACAAAAATGTGTCATACTCACGATAGTTTTCATACTTAAATAACTAATTTTTCTATCTTTTATTTAAATAGACGAAAACGAAATTTTTTGTAATAGGTAGCTACAGTCCCGCCCCAATCTCCAGTTTCTGTTCCCTTTGGGAAATATTCTTTACGATTCATTCTTATCGCACAACTTATTAATTCTTTAACCTGCTGCCTTAAATGCTTAGATTATGACAAACATTCCCCTGTCCCGTCTGGTCTCACGGGGCCAGGGGGTCGCGGCCGGAGCGCGGGGAAGGTTCCCGGAATGTGGTCTACCTGCTCCGGCCCACCGCTAATCAATTTAGCTTTTATTATCGTACCAATAACGCTTCATTACTACTTCTAGATTTATGCCCGCGTTGTTTGCTTTACACTCAAATCTTTGTTACAGATTAATATTTATTTTGTACCGGAATATACAGCATAACTAATAGCTCTAGAATTCGGAGCACCGTATTCGTTGCGGTAATGCGGAATTTTGGAACCTTGGCTAGGACTTTATGAGTTACGAGTATGACGACCGTTAGTGATACAAGTGAAAGAGAACATTGTACCGAACGACTCTGTCTGGTACGATTATGAGGATGATACACGCGACAAATTTATTCCAGTCTAGTTTACACAGGTCATAACAACATTTAAATTCTCTATAACACGACATGGCTGCGGAAATATCAGAACGGATACCTTATACAAACATACGTATTCTATTCTAGCAAATTTCCTTTAGATTTATCATCTTCGGAAAAGTCACAGGACACGCGTTGTAGGACAGTCGTTAAATCTAAACGTGTATTGGAATACCTCCCAGACTCCATTAAAACTGGGGAAAAGAAGACAGATAGCAACCCTAAACGTCAGCGGCAGGGACCACCTGGCGACCGACTGTCAGACATTGAATCAAACTGTCCATCAAATGGAATGTAAAGACTTATTATGCCGTCTAGCTACAATAAAAACGTTTAATGCGCTCGTCAAAACGGCGTCGAAGCGTGACACACATAACGTAGGGGACATTATGATGGCAGTACGTACGTACCTTTATATTTTAGAGTTTCGAGTGATACTCAGTGATGCTGCAACTGTTATGATGGGCAGCCGTGTTGCTTAACGTCAGACAAACGAAAAGCTCGTCCCGTCATTCATTAACACAAAAAATTGGTATAAGAATAATACGAAATAATTAGTTGCATTTTAAATTGACCTTTCCTTATTTCATTGAGGTTAGTGACTTTATTTTCTTAAATGTAATGTATAAACTTGACTGTGCTGCTTGCGGAAGCTAGTTTGCTCGGTGGTGTACGCAAAATTAGAAATAAGTACTTATGTTTATTTATGTTTTTGTTATTGGCTGTATTGTCCTTCCTGTATTATAATATTCATGTTAATAATAGGCTTAATTCATAAATATAAAAAAAATCTGACAAAAAGCACGGACCCAAATGACTGTGGAAATGCAGATTTAAAAATAAATTGACTGTCCCGATAGCTCAGTTGGTAGTAACCCTGCCTTCTGAACTGTGGGTTGTGGGTTCGATCCCCACCCAGGACGAACATTTGCATGATGAACATAGGTGTTTGTTCTGTGTCTGGGTGTTATATTGTATTAAGAAACAAAAAAGTATCTAAGTATTGTATTAGTTATCTGGTTCCCATAGTGCAAGCTTTGCTTAGTTTGGGTCTAGGTGGCGTTGTGTGAGATGTCCACACATATTATATTATTATATAGAATTTAGTCACAAAAATATTTTATCACTAAATTAACAAAATTTAATTATTAACCTCGCATACTCACATTAATTTTGTTCCAATGTTTAATTAGCTGGAATTTTCGACGTCAAGTAACTAAAGTAACCACCTCGATACTTTGTGTGTAAACTATATGTAGGTTCTGTTTGGCCCCCCGCTGACTGATATATCAACCTGCCTTCATAAATTTATTTCGGGCCAATCAATGTCACTCTTTAACTATCGCAGCGTAAACTGAAAAGAATCATCCAAAAACCATCTTAAGATTATTTTGACTGGCCCGATATCTCTGTTGGTTACCCTACCTTTTGAGCTATAGGTTGTGGGTTCAATTCCCGCCCAGGACTAACATTTATTACGATGTTTGTTCTGTGTCTGGGTGTTATATTGGTGTCGATTCTGTTTCGTATTCTCTAACACCAAAGTAAACTTAAAGTATGGCGGTGCTCTTCTGATAAAGGGGAAACGAAAAAGACGGAAATTGTTAATTTCGTTTAGCTTTAGAGAATGCTGTTAAAACAGAATCGACTGTTAATGATAACAATATACGTAAATCACAGTTAGTTTAATTTGCGAACAATACAAAGTACAATTTTAGGTAGGTTCATAATTTAAATGGACGTGCGATCACCCAGCGTCGGCTTTGCGGAGTGGGGCGGTAGTCCAAGCAGTCAGCTGGTGTAGCCCCCGCGCACCGCGCACCCCCTTCATCTCCATCAAACTTGTCTGCGCGTAGACATCGACACCATTGTATTCTATTTATGTAATTATTAGGTCTTTACCTATGAAATTGCCGTTTTGTTTGAAAAAAGTTAAAGTATTTTTTTTTCGAACTTATTTATTTCTTTTATTCAAAGTAATCACCCCTGCAATCAATGCATCTTTGCCAACGCTGTGGCAGTTTATGGATGCCCTTCTTGAAAAAATCAGCAGGACGGGAGACAACAAACTCTTCAAAGGCGTTCTGTACTGCCTCTCGGGAATTGAATTTTTTCCCCGCTAAAAAGTTGTCCAAATTTTGGAAAAAGTAATAGTCGGTAGGCGCAAGATCTGGTGAGTATGGCGGATGAGGGAGAGCTTCCAAACCCAACTCATGCAGCTTAGAGACGGTCTGTTGTGCAGTAAGGGGTCGCGCGTTGTCGTGAAGTAGCAGTGGAGACGACCGATTGACCAAAGCTGGTTGCAGACGTGCGAGTTTCACCATCATTGTGGCCAGTTTTTCAATGTACACATCTGCAGTAATGCTCTCGCCGTTTTGTAAAAAGCTATGATGAATCACACCAGCACTAGACCACCAAACTGTGACCATCACCTTTCTAGGGGTCATTTTTCGTTTTGCACTTTGCTTTGGTACCGAACCAGGATCTAACCAACTTGCTGAGCGCTTTCGATTGTCAAAAAGAATCCATTTTTCGTCGCACGTAACAATTCGGTTCAAAATTCCTTCATTTCTGTGCCTGTTAAGCAGCGCAACGCAAGTCTCGACGCGTACGTTGCGCTGGCGATCGTTAAGTTCGTGGGGCACCCATCTATCAAGCTTTTTTATCTTGCCAATCTGTCGCAAATGGACCAATATTGTTTTGATGCTAACATCAAAAGCTGCTGCCAGCTCAGCTGTAGATTGAGATTCATCAGCTTCCACAATCGCCTTTAATTCATCATTGTTGACCAAAGTTTCCGGACGACCACGAGGTTCATTTTTCAAGTCAAAATTCCCAGAACGGAACCGAGCAAACCAATAACGGGTTGTACGTTCGTTTGTACAGTTCTCTCCGTAAACGTCGTTGATGTTACGTGTCGTTTGTGCCGCGTTGGTGCCACGACGGAACTCATATTCCATAATTACACGAAATTTCAAAGTATCCATTATGAGGAAAAATGTTGAAATGTAATGAAAATACAACGCTAATCAATAAACAAAAGACTTATATTGTAAATAGAATGTCATATTATTAAAACAAAATTAATTTGAATTTAGAATTCATAGCCAATCAAAACTTTTTTTTGTTTGAAAAAGTCTGTACTGCAAAATGGCAATTTCATAGGTAAAGACCTATTATTTACAAACAAAAAATAAAGAAATATATAAGTATTGTATCAGTTATCTGGTTTTCATAGTACAAGCTTTGCTTAGTTTGGGGCTAGATAGCGCTGTGTGAAATGTTCCCAAATATTTATTATTATTTATAGTCTCACGAAATTTACAGTAACTCACAATAAATTCTTTCCGGTATACAAATCAAATTATGTTCATATAAATAAAGATTTTACATGTAATAATGGATTAATCGAGACAATGAAGGACTTACACGCGTCGCAATTAATTTATAAGGAAAAATAATGTAGCCGAGCTATCAAAACAAAGAGAACAGCCGGTGTACTTAAATTAGTTTGAAAACAAAATTATTTTACTCGGCAGATTGACATCTCTCCTGGCCTCGGGCAAAAGCTAATGAGACCATAATGAAGCAGATCCACGATTACAATACCAGTTCGGCCATTTGTTATAAATCCACGGTAATTTTTCAATGCTAAAGCCATTAAATTAATATCAAAGACACGACCGTCAGTTTGTAATGATGGTATTTTTAAAGCGACCGCCGAATTTTGTGATGATTTATTGAATTTGACTGATTGTAGGACTGGCGATTATTATTTTAAAAAAATATCTGTTCCGATTTGTAATACTTGAGATATTGAGCTGTCGTAGAGTATCAAAAAACCAACGAAAGATATTTTCTCGTATATAATAAACTAGTTGTGCCCCGCGGTTTCACCCGCGGATAATAAGTTTTTTAATTATTTGCTCATCCCACGGGAAAATTTCACTTTTCCGGGATAAAATGTAGCCTATATGTTAATCCAGTGTATAAGCTATCTTGGTACTGAATTTCATCCAAATCTGTTCAGCCGTTTGAGCGTGAAAGAGTAACAAACATACACGCATACAAACTTTCACCTTTATAATATTAGTGTGATAGTGTGATATTATGTTCTCGTATAGAACGTTGAAACAATATATGTTGAAGCAAAATGAAAGGCACTGACATGAGCTACAATTGAAAGCTTTTAAATACTAATTAATAAATACATATATGAACTACTTATATACTTACTTTCTATTTTACATATCAGATTGGCTTGCCTATGAATGCATTGTATGTTGTCGGTAATTTGTGTACCTAGGCTAGGATGCTTGATGTCGTGACTTCTTCTGAACCCTGAATGAGTTGGTTATAATGAGGCTCAGGCTCAGCTATTAACAATGTCAATTGAGTCATTTGTTAGCGGCCCGCACAAAGAGCGCTCGATGTCAGATAATTAGTAGTATTATTTGATTGAAATTAGCTGCATTTGTTATAATTGAACCTTTTATAGTCCCAACATAGCTCCAAGCGTTCGAAGATTGATCAAAGAACGTAATTAATCGAAAGATATTAATAACGTTGCGTCTTATGCCGGAACACGGTGCAAAGAAAATCACGACACTGAAGATTCCAGTTTTAGAATTGATGTTGCGGTTGACATAGCATGCGCGGGATAACGGTACATCATCACTTAACCGCTTAACGTTTAACTGTATTGTGTATAAAAGAGCAAAAATTCAAATTACCCATTGAGTACGTTTTACACATTTCTCTGAATGCACGTTAAAGTTATACGGAACCCTGCAGAAACGGTGTCAATGAGAGTCGAGTCGAGCAAAAAGAAATGTGTCAAAACTTTCCAAATCTAAACGATTGTCCTCCGTTTGTTAAAATACATCGGTTATGAAACAAATGAGGCACTAAGATAAGACCAAGTAGGTATCTATCATTAAGTTAATAAATAATCTTTACGATTGTAAAGTGCAATGACTGATGGCAACAATGGGAAACTTTATCGATGTTTGCAAATAAGATAATCTTGATAATGATAACAACTGAAACGAGTAGTGAATACGCACTTCAAGTTGCAGTTATTCTTGTTGTAAAAATCTTGGACGAGAAAATAGAAGGCAGACCACTTTCCCTAAGTGAAACTACTTATAAGTACAACGTAAATAAGTACGCTAGAGCACAAGGTAAACACATAAATTTTATAAGTGAAGTGAAGTAACACTAAGCTATATAATAATCATCACAAGGTGTTCCGAAACAGTGGAACTTACAAGAACGTCTCTAATCTCTACCAAGCCACAGATTAAATGACAGTTAGCTAGTAATAAAATGCGATAAATGTCTGGTGACTAATCGGCAAGACAATTAACTTGTACGAAATTGGCATGGAAATCTTTTCTGTTAAATATTAATGAGAGAAATATAATCGTCAATGCTATAACACCGTTTGGTTTTTGTACGAAACGGTTTTAAGGAAAACCACACATTTGCATTGGTTGGAATTGGTTGGGATGATCCCTAAGCCTATTTAAATGTGCGAGCAATATTTTTAACTGTAACAGAAATTTAAGTTTAATTGCTATGTATGAGTTACAGTTAGCAGTTAAAATGGTCATAATTAAAACATTTAGGAATTTGATCTACATATTTCCTGACGGAATTTTCACGGTTACACGGTGTTTCCTTCATCAACGAACACTTAATAAATTTTCCGGACTGAACACAATAATAATTAAGACCAGTACAGCGTGACGCACCGTTCCATTGACCGCGGAATGTTGAACCTGTAAACGTTCTTGAACAAGGTATGCAGAGAAATTGGATCGTAAGTTTCTAGTAAAATTAAGAAGTATTTTAGCTGCTTACCGCTGAGATTTATGCCTGTGTGCACAATACAATTAGCTAAGTAACACTTTCTTCGACTATCAAATACTGAACGCACATTGGTTACCTGTTGATCGGCTGTCTTCAGCCAATGAGCGCACAGTATTTGGTGTGTTGACTTGACCCAAGTTTGAGAAACGTACAGGAAACAGGGGGCTAGAGTCATAAGTGCTAATTTGGGAGCTTTCAAACTTTAGTGCAGACGTGCATTAGGCAATAGCCATCCATGTTCATCCTCTCAGGGAGACTTATTCACTAGTAATATGTACTTATAAACCCTTTACACAGGAGTACAGTAGAGGTGCCCCAACACAAATAGACCATGTTGGTCATTCATATACCGGTGTTAGTACTTGTCCATAGACTGCGGTCGCCCAGTCTCTTGGATGAGGACAAAGATTGAACACGAAAGTACTAACTCTTCGACATAAAGGTCATTTTATTACCTGATAAATGTACAAAAATTGACTGATTTTGGCGTCTATGACATTATTACGACACCTGTTCAATAACACTACAATTTCATCAGTGTATCTACGACAAAATGTCCCTAATGTACGACAAAACAACCAGTCGGAATTCTTCGCGCGTTTCGTTTCGTGTGCAGTAAGCATTTACTGAGATTGGCTTTTGATGAAGGGTTAATTAATTGTGTGATGATTGTCACTTTATACATTACCATTTATATCTTTACATGACTGTGTTGTCCATCGTTGAGTCAAAGTAAATTAATCTCTGGAAATTATTTGTACGTTATAAATACATATAATCACTATACGTTCGACACGGTAGCTGAAATCTATTAGGTCTTTTGATTTTTATTACATGGATGTCCAAAAAGCTGCAAAAAACCTATTGAAAAATAAACCGAGAGAACCGAAAAATAAGCGACTAGAATTTGACAGGGTTTTTTTGTAGTAGGCAGGGTTTAGTATTCGTTATTATATCTTACTATACTTGAAATAAAGACAATTCGACGGTAAAAATTTTTATTTGAATTGATGTCCTTTAAGTTAAATATACATTAGATAAAATGTTGCTACTTGAGTGAATTTTGAACCTATAATCAGTATTATTTGAACAGAATCCACTAAGACAAAGCGAGGACAGTTTTGCAATACATGTAATGTGATCAATCTCACAAGGCTTTGGCATTGACTAACAGCTAATAGCTTCAATTACTTTGTATCTACATAACGGCTATCTTATGGACTAAAATTATATTCCACTTCCATAATAGGAATGAACTAATCAGCTGAAATGGAAAGGATAACATTGAACAACAAGTAATGCAGCTATATTACACTCAAGAAAAGGTTACTGCTAGACTACTACAATAGTTAATATATAAATAAAATTAATCCAAATATTTTTTTAGTTTAATAATAATATTTGTTGTTGAAATATGCTATATCCAATATCAAACATTTAATATTAATATGCTATATTAAGCCTGGATGCAAGCCCAGAAAAAATATCACATCCTTACCTTAAAACTGATTTGTGATAATTTCAGCGTTTTTATTTGGATTTATGTTGAATAAACAATAACAATAATATTAACGCCGGACGATCACATACATATATCCTGGACCCTAACTAGGATTCCCTGTGGACCCAGGAACTACGAGGATAATGGTCCTAGAACATCCAGACTTGAACAAGTATTTGCGCTATTTTTCTGTGCACAAATACTTATTCTGCCGCGAGAATGGAACCCGCCGCCTCCGTGTTATGAGCCGACCTGCTCAACGACTACACCACAGAGGCTGTCAATAAATTAAATTTTAATTTATTTATATATATTATATTTTAATTTAACTGTTGTTTATATTATGAGTTTTGTATTGAGTTCACCTGTGCGGAAGCGTGGTCTTGTTACTAATCGTTCTCATGATTTCTACAAAATTACTTTTTAATGGTTTAAATAACATCATTATCATTCATGTTTGTAATGAAAAATAATAATTATAAATGAACAACTGTGTAAACAAGGCGCAGTTCCATCTAATACGATAATTACCTTCAAACGACCTGATCCAAAATCTAGTCTTATTTTTAATATTCAACATGAAATCATTGCATATTTCTTAGTACGACAGAGTACTAAATGATAAATATAATTTGTATAGTTGCCTGCACATCGATCAAACGGTTCTTGTGGCCATTTTGAGGTCACGCTGGATGAATAATGCTTAGGCTCCATTAACGGTCATTATATGCAAATAATATTACACATTTACTGAGTACCTAAAGTACGTACGCTTATTTTATACAGTTCCCAATAATCAATCTGAAGTTGATACTTCACAGATCATATGCTTGTTATGCTCTTTTAATATCTCGATAAATTTATCGATTTATGTGTATGTATTTATTTTCTTAATAAAATATTTTGGTATATGAACGTTTAATGAATAATTTGCTATTTTCTGTGTACAGTTAAAATATAACATCTTAATATTTACTTAATTAAGTAAATATTAAGATGTTATATTTAGATTACAGTTTTATCTCATCGAATTCAAAAAAGCAAGTGTATGCGTAACTCCAAAGTTACTTAACTAATGAAGCATGACAATTAACTCATAAAAAACTTGGAATCGCGTCCGATTGGATAAAATTAATCAATGGCGAGCCACCCGGCCGGGCCGACCCGTCAATGGACTGTAGGGTCACCATTTGTTCAGTGAGAGTTTAAGGATTGCGATCCAAGTATCCGCCATATGAGAATTTCATGAAAAATTAATAATCTTTAGCATACTAATAATGTTGTGACTCTTTTATTCTGTGAATGGTGTTTCTGTTTTTGAAATTCCCGTTCTACAGTATATGGGCCATTAAAAATTAATATTTTTTTTGTGTGACGATTCTTAATTCAAATTAATTTAATTTAAAATAATAGGATTTATTAAATTTAAAATTATCTATTTCTTTATTGATTATGTTTTCATCGCATTTGAATCTTTTTCGTCATCTTAAATACATTAAAAATTCAAGTCATCATAGAATATGAGTACAATCGTGTCAGCAACACGGCACAAGCGGTACGCTATATCAATGACGCGCGACGTTTACGAAGCGAATACTACAAACGAACGCACTACTTTTAATTGGTTTGCCCGCTTCCGTTTCCTTCCAAAATTTAGACCTGAATATTCCAGATTTTTCCATAATACCAAAGTTATACGAAAACTTTGGTCAACAATGTCGACTTAAAGGCGATTATGGAAGTTGATGATACTCACGGCTGATATAACGGCAGATGTGTACTGTGAACAATAGAACAAAACGATGCTCCTGCTGTTCCTGATGCATGCGGATGACAACATAATAAGAATAATAATAACAATAAATAAGCACCTACAGACTTCAACTTTTTACCGAATTCGGATAAGTTCTTCGCGGGAAATAATTCAATAACCGAAAGGCAGTATAAAATGCGTTTGAAAAATTTGCTGCCTCCCGTTCCCATCAACAAGCTGCAACTGCGGTGGGAAAAATGCATTAACTGTATTGGTAAAAAATATAGAAAAAAAATTACAAATTATTTCATTAAAAACAATTTCATAGGAGACCTAACCCTTTCCATGATTAACCCACCATGTTCTGCCCAACAGTTGGCCACCCTAATGGAATGGATATTTTATGTTCCCGTGGGCGAGGAGTGGGCTCCAATTTGTCCGCAGTTTTTTAATTAGTATGGATGTGAGAGAAAACGAATTGGATTTATGCTCGCAAACTCACTCGCTAGTTGTGTGGTGCATTGGAAAAAAATACTAATATTTAATAGCTACGTTTGGAGCGTGGATCATTAGTGCGTGTAAATAAAGTGTAAAAGTTTTATAATAGCAACACTACGTCTCGAGCTAATTGCGATAAATGAGACTGGAATGATTTGTGGTGGTAGTCATTTATATTAATGACCGGCGATTATAGTACGAATCTATACTTTTTAAACTCGACATATTTTTTAATAAAAATGGATTAAAATTCTGCTTTTATATTAGAACTTATTTATATACTTAGGTAATTCTTTATTGAGGTTTAGCAATATACAAACTCATGTCACAGATAACTTATTCTGTGTATAGCATATAGTATTTATGTACTCACTGTAGATTTGACGAATGAAGCAACTAAATGCAAATGTGAGGAATATATCCGGCGTCAGCCACTGCACCGTCTTGCCCCGCTCCCCTCTAATTAGGCTCACATTCTCATTCCGTTTTCGCGTTTAATTCCGCTGGCGGTTGCGCCTTAATTACGTTATTCGCGGCGGTAGTAGCTGTTGCCTAATCTGTGACATCGGGTGCCCCGCTGTTGTTCAGGAAACCGAGAGGTTTAACAAGTGACCGCTGCTTAGCATTTTTGTGAATGGTGAACCTTATAGAGCACTTAGTAGAGTTTATTATCTAACTATTTTAGAACATTATCGCTGTACGTAATCTATGACAGATACATAGAGCGTATTCTATGAAACACTTTTTTATTTTATGCATACAGGTTCAAAAAAGATCACGTGTATTAAAGCTTTCTTCGCTTTCATCATGAGCCTACTACAGTCCGTAGTAATGAGAATATTCTTGCCGAGAAAGCTTATTACCGCTCATTATGTATTCATGGTTTCTGCATAATCATCACTTTTATTACCGCTGACAACATACAAAAGACGTGGGCAAAGAAAACGCGGAAATAAACACTCACTAACAAGGATGACTCACAACTTTTGCGGCCTTAAAAATCGAAAATCGCTGTTCATCGTAGTAATTGAAAAAAAAATCACTTAACAGGTAAATAGAAGGTCTTGAAACGGGAGCTGTTGGTTGCTAATAAGATTTTTAAACGCCAACAAAGTATCCAATCAATGGGGTCTGAATAATGAAAACGGCACCTGTCAGTTCCCAACTACCCTCGGAGCCTAAACACGCACAACTTACGCCGCCAACGCAAACAATAACAGTACCAACCTTGAACTCAAAGCACTAGAACACATTTCACTTTATCCGTGTTACACGAGAATAGATAGTTCATAAGTTTGAGTAATTATGCATAAATGTATTTCGTGTCCTGAATGCTGACGTAATTTTTCTTTATGAGCTTGAATTATTTAGAGCGACAAATAAGCCATATCACAGGGAGAACTAGAGCATAATAAAACTTTGTGGAAGGCGCATAACTGTTGGTATTGTTATGGATAACCATATCAACATGCTATATTCCAAAATCTCCACCAAAGTTTTCCATCCAGTACGGAGTGTACGGCAGACATTGAGTCTTTATTTTGATTTTTTTTTATGTAAGTGAATTATGTGACGGCCTAGTCGTTCACCTCATGTTACGTGACACGGCTGCTCATAACAGAACAGTATCCCTCTGAACTCCAAAATATAAAGTTTCGCATGACACTGCACTACGCACATTATCCTGAGCAAATCAGCATGCATCAGCATCAGCGCAGTCTGATAATAAGACTACTCGACTGTGCGATCTGATCATAAAGTCCCATTTCCCCGGTAATTTCACTAGCTACAGTGCCCGTAACGTCGCCACGACGAGGTACTTATTTAAATGTAAAAATTGAATTAAATTTATTTGTTATTTTATTTGAATTTAATTGAATTATGTGTTTTAAAGACAAAATAATTAGGAATGCGAGTGCATCATGCTACATTTGCGCACGCGTTGAACTCTAATACAAAAGGAAGTTGTCCGAATAGAGACATTAATTCGAGTCGTCCTAAGATCCCGCGTACTTCGGCTGCTATCGAACTAGCCAATGCACGCGACGCCGCTCATTAGCCGACACGCAACGTTCCCCTACACGCCAATACCGAGCCCTTATAGCCTTCATTAGACATGCCCGCCAACAAGTAATAATATACCTCACGCCTACACCGTACACAAATGTAATCCTTAATTCCAAGACAATAAAACCCTTTTTCTCCGACTTCTTTTACTATCTACTCATCGGCACCCGCTGCAAGCGATATTTACACCGGTTTATGAATTGCTGCAATTGTAACTGAAACGTTTATTACTTACGAAATGCGTGCTAAGGCCAGCACTCCAATAAATTCGTCAGTCCGTCTGTTTGTTTATTTATGCTGCGGACGTCGACGCCACGCCATCGCCAGTGCAAGAAATTAATCTAAACGTTTTGCTACAACCCTTTATTCTGTCGGACACAGAAATTAGGCAAATTACATTCAGCAAAGCAAATCGTTTCAAAAGAAAGGGCTACTGGAATAATTGTCTACTTTACTCTCGGAGAAATAGAATTACAATCTAAATTAATTACGCTTTTAAAGCGTCCGTTATTCTTAATTAGTTTCTGCACCGCAGCGGAAGCTCCGCCCGCTCGCGCTCTTAATGAAGGGTAGTTTGAAATCAGTGCGTTTGATCAACTCTGTGCAGTCTTAATTACGGCACCCGTTCCGCATGGGACAATCCGGTTATTTATGACTACATAAGCTTGATTATTCTTTAATGAATACTTGTTTTAAAACGTTTAATTAAGTTTTATGGTGACAAGGCCGCGGAGACGTCCCGCCGTTCCGCCGGCCGCGAGCTAATTGGCTCGGGTTGACGCACTCCGCCCCGCGACCCGCTAGCCGCCCCTACCGTAGCCCGCTCCTAATTGTATGAAATTGCTAATTGGAAAATTTTATAAATGCGCCACCCGCAAGTCTACTACAGAATCTGTTTCTTGCCAAAGTTTGCTTAGGAAAATCCACCCGAATATTTGAGCTAAACTTTTCAATGATATACGATTAGGTCAATCATCATCAAGAATACAAGAATAGATTTGTTTCTTTGTCCACAGGGCGTGTAGTCGTGGTGGTAGGTGCAAGCGGTCTCCGCTTCAACCGTCAAGCTGGCAGCGAGCGCGCTGAGCATGAACCCGCACTACCACGGGTACGGGGAGCTCAGCTCGCCACACCCGCCCTCGCCCGAGGCTGCGTTCGCTGCCAACGGGCACGACTACCCCCACAACAACAACAACCCGGCGTTGAAGGAATGCGCCGGCTGCGGCGGCAAGATTGTCGAGCGCTTCCTCCTCCATGCCCTCGACAGATACTGGCACCACGGCTGCCTCAAATGCACATGCTGCCAGCAAGCCCTCGCGGACATGGGACGTTCCTTCTACTTCAAAGGAGGAATGATCCTATGCAAAAGCGATTACACGAGGTAAGTCAAAACTCCAGCCTATGTTTAGGATTCATTAACTGTCCTCATTATGACAAACGACTAATTAGTACCTTGTACGGTAAGGAATCTGAGTTCGATCTTTCCCATTGACCATCGATTTGATCAGTTTTTAGTTCGTCATCTAACAATGACAATGGCGCGTTTGTCAAACGCATCGCACCCAAAAAACATGCCAAGAAAGCCGCGGGCACATTGTTATGAAAATGCTTCGAACCGTTTTATTGTCTACCTGCATGGGAGAGATACAAAAAGTACACCGTTTTGCACACAACGCCGGAGAGCCAATTGGCGACAGCATCTCCTAAACCAGCTAAATTGGCCTTGTTAAAGAACGCTGAAGACTAATTTAAAACAGAGGTAACAAACTTTTTGCAGCAAGCTTGTTGCTCATTAACCTTTTGCGTTTTATTACATGAATACGTAATGTTATGGGAATGCCGACTATTATGGAAATCTTATCTGCCGTCACAATCTAATGAACGGCCGTAAACGGCCAATGAACGTAAATATTATTAATAAATAAATACCTCGCGGATTATTTCAAATATATATAAACTTCTTGTATAATCCTAAAAGTAAGTAACCCACTTCTAAAATTGGTCTTATGACATACATATTATATTCTCATAGAATTATTAAACGAATGACCGAAGTTGTAATGGCTATTTAATAGTTTTAACATATTATTTTTATAAAAGCTAATGAAAAATTGGAGTAGCGGTCGGGTTTATAGTTTGTAAAAAAAAGTAATGACTTATTGATATGTTAGGAACTACGTATATATTTGTATATGTTTAATAGTGTAGGTGCCGTAAAGTGTTTTAATTGGCCATAAATAATGCGGGTGTTAATAAATTAAATTTAGCGATGCTAGTTAATTACTGTAAGAGGCATTAAGTAAACATTGCTACCATATTATTATGATATTTTTTTCATCACCTCGATAATAATTAAGCAAGCTAAGTACAAGGCAGGCGATCCCTATACAACCCTACCCTACATATAATAGTGAAACCTCATCAGTAATTTTATGAACTTCATACCAAAACGGCTCAATCGACTCGTTTACAACACGACGAATTATTTTTACACCACTGGTATCAACAAACGATCTTCCTATGCCGGTAAATTTAATTTCTCTATTGCAAAACAGTCGATGGGGCACTTTTAATAGTAAAACAAACCGAAATATAAGCAAGCAGATATAACGTAGAGGCTGGTCTTATCTGGCGCCAGTGCCCATGTGTAGCACAGCTGCGTTAATTAACCAAGCGCAAGGAATCCGACCTAATTATCTCGACCTTGTTCGTCCTTTAAACATACATTTTTACCTTCCCACAACTCTCGCTTTCGACGACACTCAACCTGATTTATCGCCATAAATGCTTATAAATACATCAGGCATTCGAACCGCCTTATTTGATGTTCGCATAAATTCGTTTTACACTGATTTCCCTTGTTTACCGGCGGTTGCGAGCCAAACTAGAGAGAAGAGTGGGCCGACCGCGGCGCGGCTCGTGCGTCGTAGATTCGATAAAGCTCGTCTCACAGTTGACAGAGACGGCGCGGCCTAACGAGCGGGGCCGGGACGAGGGGCTCAGGGGGATGAAGAAGTGCGGTTCCGTGCATGTCTCTGCTGATTGACCCGCGTCACTCGGCAAACAACAACTAACGAGTCGGCCCCCGCGCCTCCAGGTACGGTAATTTGCTCGAAACGCTCCCGCGGCGGCGGCCGACTTCACGCCACCGCCGCGTCTGATTGAGACTCCTTAACAAAATTAACGCTCTCTCACGCAAACACCCGCGTTTATCCGCGCCTTTTGTCCCGATATGATGGATTGCGGTCCCGTTCCACAAAGACGCTGATGATGTTTCCTCCTGCTGATTACACTGTGTACGCACCGAATTAGACGTTCGAGGTTTCCCCGCGTGTGCGAGACTATGAAGGCGGCGGAAGCGTTACATAAACATTAAGACGGCTTAATACGAGTTTTATAATGATTTATTACCTCTATTGTTTGAACGAAGACCTTTATAACCCATTTGTAGACCATTTTACAAGTAAAACAAAATTATTATGAAATCAATTTATTATGTACATTTCTAATATGTTGAATCTATGGTTATGAAAAAAATGGCGTAGCAAGTATACAAAAAAAAATCGTAAACCAAAACTTATTTCATTAGATACACCTAGTACTAAACACTTCGGTTTCTCTATTTTCTATTTGACATTAACCCTTAGATTACCCGATTCCGTTGAAAGATCAAGAGGTATCTCAATAGGTAGCACGGGCACGTCCACCAGCAGTTGAAAGCAGGTTCGTTAGGGCGCGTGCGGGCTCCGTCAATCAAGGCAATTGCTGCTCAATCGGCAATCAGCGCCGCCCGCGCCGCCCGCCCTAACGAGCCGCGCTGAAATACCAACTTCTTGCCCGTCTCTAACACTCTCGCATCAACTAAACGACTTTTGGATTTGCAACTGCTGTAATGGGACTTTTAGTGCAAGAATTTTATTTTGTAAATTTAATAACTGACTATTCATTGGATTTTCTATTTATGATATAAAATCTTTTAACCATACATAAAGCTAATAATTATCTAGCTGATAAAAAAAAATGGTACAGATATAGTATCACACAGTAAGCGGTACACTTTTTTAATTTTTTTTTAATTTTCAGCAACTAAAAAAATAATGGTTAAAAATTCCTACAGTTATTCTAAGTAGAAGAACGTAATAAGTGGGTTTCAAAAAAGTAGGAAATGAAGCAAAAAGGAACACAAATATTTTTTTAAACAAAAGCACATCATAACTTTTCACCAAAATATATAATTAGAGAGTATGCAATATGTAGGTACATTCATTATGTTAAACAATCTTGACTGGCATATTTATATACCATACTCTTTTTTTACGCATGATATAAAAATGCCAATTATGACTTGACAAATTCGCCTTTATGTCAATTAAAGAAATTTACACTATCTGAATGTCACAATGATATACCTTTAAATATTTTAAAATCCACTCAGTTTCCACGTACAAGTCGTATCATATCTTAAAACCACCATAATATTAAATCGAGGAGACGGCGACAAGTTTACGCGATAGTATCTGCGATATTTATTGCGCGATGTCGAAATGTTGTTTATTAAAACGCGTGTCCAGGGCGGGCGGGCGGCGGCGGCAACTCCGTCCAATTTGGGCGCTCGTTAAGTTGCAAAAGACGCACGGTTTAATTGCAACCGCTCGCCCCTAATGAGGCCCTGTGTCCGGGACTCAACCGTTTCTCCTCACAAATTGACATTGTACGTAAATTGATGTCACCAAACTCTGATGCACGATGCTAACGGATGAGCTCGTTGCGACTCTTTAAATTGTAGCCACAGTTTGCCATCTATTTCTATTCATTTGTATCCTTGTTGGTGTTTTCGTTTGTATATTTCAAATTACTAGAACCCATTTAACTGCGGTTCCAATCAGTACCGGCAGAATGATTAAAGCAAAGATCTCAGAACTGTGTACTTCGATGTCTTGCAAGCGAATATTGTAGAGCCTTGGTCAATCTAAAAGGCGAGCCAATCTAGTCCGAAGGGGATTGGGTTACGTCGGCGCATGGTCCAGATTAATTTCGTTTGTCTCTTTGTCCCGCAGACTGTCGCTCCTCCGACTTTGTCGTGTCTCCATTGCCTCTAAACAGAAACTAAAGAGCGTCCAGCAAACGGTCAATCTTTGTTCAGGATTTGATTACTGATATCCATCTCGGCGCAGCGATGGCGCTAAACTGTATCGAGAATATAGACGTCCGGACCGAATTTATTAACTAAGTTTACTGAAGTTACGGTTTTAATCTAAAGTTTGGGTCCTTAGATTGTACTCAATTGAATAAAACTTTTGGACCACTTCATTATTTTGAAACAAGATGAATCTTTCTTGTAAGCGGTCTCTTTAATGATCGACATCCGTGTTTAACAAAACAGAATACCTAAATTAACACTTCAATCAAACACTGAGTTAAACATTTCATTGGTAGTACATATTTGCAAAGCCGATCGTCTGGCCGGTCGGGGCAGTTAAGTCGGACAGTTGGAGTACATTTGTCAGGAGTAATTTACTTCCGGAGCTGCGAGTGATGTGTGCTTCAGTCGACGATATGTGCTGTTCCGTAAATCACTATAGAAATAAGCGCCAGATATTTGGCTGATGACATATTGCGTGCTTGTTGCTGACTTATCCTAACCGTAGAATGTGTTCTAACCCATCCAGTTAAACATATTAGGTCAATACTCTGTGTACGATGATTTAATGGTTTATAAAGAGCTTTTACAGCCACCTAATAATATTTTTTATATAATCTAAACCCATCCATAAAATGTCTATTTACTTATTTATGATAGTTTAGGAGTAACATAGAAACTATAAATAATAATATCTTATTCAAAAACTAATGCGACTCCAGTTGCCCTCATTTCTTAAGGTTTCATAGGTTATCTTAAAAGCATTTTGTAGGTCAGTTGAACTATTCATAATAAGTAACTATTCTTTAGTGATTTCTAATAAAAAACGAATTGCATTTAATGTCAACCATATAGGAGTTTCCTGTTTTTATACCGTACGTACTCTTCACTAGATTCTTTAAGCGTATGGGATCTCCCTGGAAAAATACTCTACAGAATTAAAAAAATACAAATCGGTCAATAATTGATGAACGTATCGATGATCATACATACAAATACATACATACAAATATAGAGACTTTATGAAATCGGTTAAAAACAAATAACCTGCACCTCCTTAGCTAACAAATGCGCCTAAAGTCAACAAATTGAAATCATAATTCTGCGCTTATTAATACTTGACTCATTTGCATTAATAAATTAGAATCAACGCATAAACTTTGTAACAAGTTTTATTAATTAAAGTAAATAAATCATTGGAATCAATTATGGTAATAATTTTAATCGGTAATTATTTACATAATCGCAAGCCGTTATTTTGATTAAATATGCATATAATTATATTGCACAAGCTTTTAAAAAGATAAGAGATTCTTGTTTAGTTTCGATAAGCCTTGGGAATCCATTACCATCGATTTTGTTAATTAACGATTGATCAATACCCATATTTTACCATCATAAAAGTCCGTTAAGTATAATTAAATAACATATATGAAAATAAAAAGATCATAAGGGGAAGTGCATACCATACACCTGTATTTATGTAAAGTAGGTACCATAATATCTGTTTAATTTATTGGTTGATAGCGCAGGTTGTTAGACGAAGTATATAATGAAGTATTTACGTATAAGTAGCAGTTAATAAGTAGGATACATACTTGAAATACTCATCTGTTTTTTTTTTGTAGTTATTTAATTGGTTACTCAAATAAAATAAAAATAAAATAAATATTGGAGGACATTTCACACAGCGCCATCTAGCCCCAAACTAAACAAATCTTGTACTATGGTAACCAGATACCTGATACAATACTTAGATACTTTTTTGTTTGTAAATGTAATGTATGTTTGTAATGTAGATTACTGTATAATGCCACGTCGTTAGTATACCCCAAGTCTGCACTAAACGTTTCACTGGGTCATTTATAGTCCGAACGGCCAAGGAATGGAAAGCTCTTCCAACAACAGTATTTCCTTCTGGGTATACCCATATATAGTCCTGGGTCTTTTTAAGTCAAGAGTGAATGGGCATGTCATGGGCAAGCATGCTCCACCTTAGACAACTTCGTCACTTATCAGGTGAGTTGCTGTCAAACGCATGCCCAATTTACCATAAAAAAACACAGAACAAACATCTATGTTCATCAAATGTTCGTCCTGGGTGGGAATCGAACCCACAACCCACAGTTCAGTTCTTCTTCCTTTCTGGTAGTAACCAACTGAGCTATCAGGTCGAATTGAATTGGTTTTCCAATGTTTGAACTATAAGTTTCATAGCATGGTTCACGGGTCGTGGCAATGGCATTCAGCGTCAGCATTCCAGCTCGAAGTTTCAATCATGCAACGCTATGTAATCACTATATTGACGCGTAGGTATATAGTTGTCAGGCTGTCAATGTGCTGAGATATTTGTCGCCATCAATTCAGTGTCGGCGAGCGTCATCGGACATGTTTGCCGAGCGTCGTGCGACGTAGCTCCAAGTCGTGTCACTGGAGAAATTCACGAGATGAACCTATCTTGTTCTCTCACACATGTTCGAGCCCCAAGTCTCTGTTGTTATAAATTGACGCCGTGTTTGGCTTCTTAATTGGACGGTCTCGACTTACAACTAACATGGGGATTGTTTTTAGACTTGTTACGGTTATTGTTAAAAGGGTCCTTAGTCGATAATTTCACTATAATTAACACTAGGTGTCGTCATCAACTCAATACATTCTCACTGTTGGGACACAGGCCTTTTCCAAGGGGGGGTTGAAGGACATGTTCTAGAATTTTTTGATTCTTTTTTAAATCTTTATTAAAGTGATTTAATCAATTTGTTTAAGACGCCCTAAGTTTGGATATATATCAATTTTGTATGAAACCCATATTATTATTTTAATTTGTTATTTATGAATACTATTTGCATATGTGTTACATAAACATACTAAAATTATCAAAAAAAAACTAAAATGTTTTTAATGTTATTTTAATTAGGTATCTAATTAAAATCAGGCAAATGAAACCAAAACATAAAATCTTTTATAGATAAGGCAAAATCAACTAAAAAAACATAATCCTTTTCCATATCGGATATACCTATATCTTGATATAAATATCCATAGATATATCCTCGAACCTTGATCTAAATAGACTGGTCAAATGAGAAAATAATGTTTGTTATACGTGTACAATTTAATTAATCATTTGACGTCATCTGAATTATGGTTTGATAAAATCATATTGCAATCAGCGGAGCATTTTTATTTTCTTGAACATGCCAGTTTCCTCACGATGTTTTATTTCCTTCACCATTATAAGAGCGAGTGCAAATTCAGCAAATAACCTGAAAAGCATTGGTGCAGGGCTGAGTGGGATTTCTTCATTGAGCGCTTTCTCCATCCCCCGTAGTGGGGCCAGTGGCGGAGAGTCGGGGGACTCTCCGCTGCACTTACATGGCCCCACACGTCTGGTGGGCAACTGAGGTGGAAGGTTGCCCACCCACTGGCGCAGAGGCCCGGAAGGGCCTACCGCCGGGGCGAGATGGTTAATGCAGTGCGTCTCCATCTCGCCCCATCCCGGCGGCGGTCGGATCACGGGGGGGTTTTAGTGGGTTCGAGTCCCACATACCCCCTGCTACCACCCCCGTGTTTCCCCAGGGAAGTGCGAGGGCATTTCCCCCCTCAAAAAAAAAAAGGCTGAGTGGGACTTAAATCTGGGTGCATCGGTTTGAAAGTCACACTGGCTATTGCTGAGCCACGCTGGCTCTTACACCCACGCAATAACACTTAAATTCTCATTAAATTTGAATATTTGATGATTTTCTAAAGCTATTTCAGCGCGTGTAGTACTTGCAGATGGTTATTGTGACTTCATTACTCGCAGAGCCCTTTTGGAATAAGATTACCATAATTATGTTATAGATACGCGTAATCATAAGTTAGTGTATTATTTTAAGCAAGAAGGATAATAACCGTCTGGGTGTCGTAGGTGCGTACCTCCTGCTACATTATAATATATTCTCTGGTTCTGACACCGCGTACGGGCGCGGTGCGAGTGCGGCGCGAGTGCGGTGCGGGGACGGCGCGGGTGCGGTGCGGGGACGGCGTGAGTGCGGTGCGGGGACGGCGCGGGTGCGGTGCGGGGACGGCGCGGTGGCCCGATGTGATGTTAATTAATAACGTCTGTCTCACGAGCGCTAACGATGCCGTCACGACTACATTATTTAGCCACCTGATTAGTTCGCAGGAGGCACCTCGCCCGCAGCTCTAATTAGCGAACGACTCCCGAACGGGACCCGTTAAATTTGATTTGTTACTGCACTATCACTAATTGGAACTACTCGGTAATTGATCATTCCAATCATTGATGTGGTCCACGCGCGACCTGCTACCCTCTAACAGGCCACTGTTTACATTTACTTCACGAGTCACTAACTAATGAAATATGAAGCGAGTCCGCTAGCCCGACCCGTGCACATGTCAACATAGCCGCGCTGTTTTTATTTCTATTCTATTATTGAAACGTTTAATTTAGGGCAACAGTTTTACATACAAAACGATCAAAACGTAATCTCACTGGTCTAATAGGAAACCTATTCGAAATTGATATGGGTGGAGCGCGCACGAGCGCAATGCTGCGTCGCGCCTATGCAGCCTCGTAAACGGTATTTCTACAATGAAAAACGGTTTAACGCGAATAATACCTGCATGCACACTCCGTACTCTATACCCTGGACATCGAGTTCATATTAGAACGAGTCTCGGCCGCCGGACTAGACGTGTTACATGGACGAATTTCGTTAATAAATAAACGCAGTGCCCGGCGTCCGGCTGCCGTCGAAAAATAGTAAAAAATGTTTTTGGGTAAAAATTTGGCGCAAGTATGACAGCAGAGGCCGATGGCGGCGTGACGTACACAAATCATTATTCTATAGTCACTGTTGTCGAAAGAATTTTTAATATTATTTGCTAGCCGAGATTTAGTTTTGCTAGTTGTTCCGTAACCGTCACAGTCGCACAAAAAATTCAATCATTACTTTTTCGTAGATTTTATTGTGAGAAAGTTGAACCTTTTAGTGTATTCTGTGTTTATTCTTTTCAATATTTCTTCGTATACCTGCTCCGGTATCGAGCTCACGGTGTGATAAAGTACTTTCGGTGGCAATAATAATAACTCAACGACGATAAATTATTAAGTAAACTTTAATTAAATAATATTCCGGGAATAAGGGAGTGCTTATGATAACGATCAAATCATATCAATTAAGAGGAAGCACTCAGCGAACTCGGTTCAAGTGTCGGTAGCGTCGCCGACGACGTTAGCTAGTTACAGGTCCCGCTTCTGATCTTAATTAACCTCATGTGTTAACCCCGCAATAACTATGAGACGCGTGCTCTCTGCACCAATAACTTACTACGACTCACATATTAATAACATAGCTATGTCGGCACCGATATGTAAATTTATGCTTAACTTTATCGGTGATGCCTTAATTATGTAATACATCGCCCATAATTTAACTCTTAAGTGGTTTATTTTATTACTTAATAGATAACTGAGATGTTTGATATTACAAAGTTATGTGTTGGGATATTGCTTTATGAATATGAAATTATAATGTAGAAGCGTAGGTATGTGAAGACTAATGGAACTATTAACATTCTTTATCTTAAGCTTTATGGGATGCTAATCGATGTTAGAGCTCAGCGAGAATAATATCAGTTACGTTTGTTGAGACTCTGCCAAAACATCTACTCGAAAATAAATGTATCACACATTTAACATTTTAGTTTTGTCACAATTCTGTACTCTTGTCTATCAGTTGAAAACTAAAACATACGTATTAGATTCCATACTAAATGAAAACGTGTTAGACAAATATCAAACAATAGCGGCAATAATAGATTCATAAAGCATTACCACAATGATGGTACAACCCGCAGCGATCCGCGGTCACTACACGCGTCTATTTCGAAACTTTCTAATGCCTAGTTCATCAACAAATTCATTATGTCGTAAAACGGCGTGCGCGAGACCGAAATATCGCGGGACTCGTAAAACCGCTCGTAAAGACGTTTGTTTACTAATTCGAGTGGGGCAGGTGGGGCGAGACCGCACCGAGGGATGCTGCTAATAATAATAGTGTATGAGCCGCAAATCGAAACGAAGACGTCTCGAGTTTCCGCCGATAGTGTAAAGTCGAGTCGTTAATAAGTAGCGAAGTCGCCTCCAAATTGCCTCCTCCGCAGGTCGCAACTTTTAATGAGGCGAAATTCCCCGTCGATTCGACGTTGACGTCGCCTTAACGCAACCTGTTCGTTAGCGCAAAAACGGGCCACGCTAACACGCGATTAGAATACACCCCCGCCGTAACGAGATACACCGAGCTCACATCAAGTTGTACACTATGTATTGTTATTGTATGCTCACACGGAATTTGTTATCATTCCTTATTTTAACAGTTTGACTGTTTATACACTTATGTAAATCGCCTGCTACATTTATTAATATTAATTACGACACGGCCGCCACTAATATCTATATCTAATATAAGCTCGCTTATATGTAAAAAAATCAGTGTGTTCTTTTTTTGTGCCGTTTTCGTCCCACTGCTGGGCAAATTCCATTTCCTTCCACGTATTATCTTTAAGCTGGTAGACCGGCAAAGTGGAAGGAGTTAAAACGATCGCGCGGACGCAGCCCGATGTGCTGGTCCGACCAAATTCGCACCACTGTGATTTTTCTACCCTATAGGTTTACATTATTTTATTTGATATTGATGATATTGTTGAACCTCCATCTCAAATATAATAAGATTGTAAGTTTCTAAAACGTAGGACTTTCATATAAGCCCTTAGTTCGATCCTGGTGGTATAAAATATTGTGCCGGTACTTTCTTCATTATTTCAAATAATTAACCTCAATCTTTTCGTCAATCTAGGTTTGAAAACAAAGGAATTTTCTATGTTATTTTCCAACACCATGTTCCCTCCCACCTTTAATTGGTTCTAGAAAATAGCAAGTCATCCGTATAGGTTTTTATCAACCCTGTATATTTCATTTGTTATAACATCAAAGATTAACATTGATGTTCTACTGTCTTTGAAAATGTTCTCGGTTAAAGCGCCTTATTCACAGTCCATCTAGACGTGCATCATCGGTGACATATCGACCCTATTCATTCGTGCATCGTAGGTCACCTTGGCGGGACATACAGCGTGATGGACTGTGTATAGGGCATTTTAGCGATTCCGGCCTCCTTGAAGCCACTTCCGTTGACAGTGACAGTTCATTCCCTTCAAAATGGCGGCTGTTTGATGTAATTAATAAAATAATTTGCATCGTAAAATACACGATTATAAGAATCTTCCATAAGCTCTCGACTCGAAACAATTATTTATTGTTTAACAGTTTGATTTAATTTTCAATAGGTCTTTCTTGTACCCTTCGACGAAATGATTTATATAGTAAATAAACAATCTTATGAAAAAGCAGAACTACCACAGACTAGATAATGGAACTAAAGGGATATTAAAAGCTGAAAACCAGCCCATTTTTACGCAGCACTCATTCACTCAGTGTACCCATACCCTGCCCAAAAAGATTGTCCCTCATTTGTGGCGGGCTTTCTCTGTGTTGTTGTCACATTAGCGAATAACTGCGACCAACTTTGCCGATACGTTAATGATGTCGGCGGGACGTCTATTAGAGGGAAAAAACTCCTTTTGTAATGCGCTGCGCCCGCGCCGGCCACGGCGCTCAAACGCATCGCTATCTCGCAGATCTGATTCAAGCATTGGCTTGACCTTAACAAACTTGGATCTAGAGTAATGTCAATTATATAATTATTTTTCAATAAATAGATAGATAGATAGGTAGATAGATCATCACTTTATTATACATCGTAAAAAAGAAATTATAAAAAGAAAAACTTATCAACCAATACTACCACAATAAGCGGTCTTATCACTTAGAGCGATCTCATCCAGACAACCTTTATAATAATGCTATTGCATAGATATAACTGTTATTAATCTTACATTTAGTGCGGTACTTTTATGCACATTTTAATTTTGTTTCTTTGGTTAAGTAATAAAACTGCGACCGCGTCACAGCTAATCCAAAGAGATGACTCCAATAATGGGAAAGGGTTCGTCATTATATTTTTATGATTGTTATCGCATGTTAATGATAACCCATATTGATGATCATCGCCATCATCCCGTTCCATCCGCCCATCGCCCGCTACATTTTCACTGCTTGGATAAAACCCCTTTTTGCTAAAAATACCTTTTTTTAAATTAAATAAAGCTATAAAACATAATGACTACATATTTTATTTAATAAAGCATCTGTCTATACAAAAAACGAGTGTGCCTTAGACGTGTGGTCTAGAACTAGACTGAAGTAAATTTTATTTAGTTTAGCTCCATCTATCGGCTGGTATAACTAATTTTGTTTTGCTTAATGTTAATGTTACCAATTGTAAATTGTCATTTTGCCGGACATACCAATATAATAGCACAAATTTTAACTTTGTTATGTTGACAATGGAGATCTACGTGAACCAATTTCAACTTCCGTTCGCCTCGCAATCACCAGCTAAATCCCCAAGTGATGCGTGCGTAATTTTTAATGTTTTTCTACCCTTAAATATTATCCGCTCGTACTTGTATGTAATTTATATATAAATATACTTGCTTTTATAAAGTTAATGAACCTCCCAACCTAACAGTTGTATCAAGATTTGCTGCTCACTATAGTTTTTACTTGCAAGCTGGTTGAAGCAAGCGAAGTGTGAAATTAATTAGTCTAACGCAATGTAATAAAGTTTTAAGTTGATATCATAATACAATTAAATGGATATATTACGACGTAAAAAGAGATTTATTGCTACTTATTTTCTTTTATCACTTCATTTAATAGTTTATCAAAACAAACGATGATTTGTGATTACCTTATTATTACTTTCTTATATCTTATTTAGAATCAAGCTAATGTCGTCAGCGGCGGTAATGGCGGCTGTAATTTACTAAAACAATTGAAGGTCGGGTTTATTATTCACGAACATTGAGCCTTGAGTACTATGTAATAAGAGTCATATCTGTTACCATAACTGAGTTAAATTATGTTCATGTTTATTCATAGAGTCCGATTGTTCGCCCGCAATCTACAGCAGAATCTACTTAACGGCAAGCAACTCATTTTTCAACTTCGTAAATTATCGGTCGATATCCGAGGCTATTTTCCCTGCGGTTGCCGATAATGAGGTTGTAAACAACACTGTCTAATTAAACTCCTTAAGGCGGCTATTAGCAGTTTTGTCGAAAAATGCAAATTTTTTACGAGTTCACGTGCCATTATTTATCTCTCCACAGAATAGGCGATAGTACAACCGTACCGAAATCAATGATAAATCACTCCACAGCAAAAATTGTTACTTTAAAGCTTTTTAATTTCTTTGAAGTAAACTTCTTTACGCACGTTGACTTGGGGAGTAAGCTGGTGAATGCTTCACGAGGCGAACGGAAGTTAAAAGTTGATGGTTCACGTAGACCTCCATGGTCAACATAACAAAGTAAATTTATTAAAATTTGTATTATTATGTTGGTATGTCCGGTAAAATGACAATTTACAATTATCGAGATGGTGACATTAACATTCAACAAAGCCAAAACAAAGTTATACCGGCCGCTAGATGGAGCTAAAAAAGTTTTACTTAGTACTTAGTTAGTTAATACACGTAAAACTTGATCAAACTTTCATTTGTACAGCACACTAATTATCTGCTTGCAAGCGGAGCCAAGTACCTATTAGTTATTTTGTTATATGACTCGCATCCATAGTTAGGGAGTGATTTCTGTTTGGGAAATCCCCCTTTTTAACTTTTTCTACATCAAAACTGTAACTACACCCTTAATCGCAAAAGTCAAACGGTAACTGCGTTTTAAAACAAAACGGCGCGATTTTGGACCGACCACCGCGTAAATAGCGCCGGTAATATCGGCGAGGCGATCGTGCCTCATTACCCCCGCCCCTGCTCTAATTATACCCCCTTCCTTCCTAGCCGCAGATTCAGCAATAGTTGCTACGTAAACGGTGTCCCTTAGGGGTGCTGTTTGACACAGATTAGGTAATAGACACTTCTTGGTTTGAAGTTACGGGACGCACGCGGGCGGCGCGGCACGCCGCCGTCTACCTGTTCGGATTGTTTTCTAATAATTCCTTTATTTCCGTTCAGGTTAAACTCTTAATTACCCATTTATTTTAGCAACTCGTTTGGAAAACCGTTGGCAAAAATTCAATTAATTTTTTGTGTAGATCCCGTGTACGAAGAATTGCTGTAATTAGCTCTATAATTTGTTTTACAATTTATAAGTTATGAGTTTAAAATTGGTTTCGTGATAATAACTAGATGCGTGTAATGAGAATACTTCGTTCGAGACTTTTAAAATAAGGTCAACATTGAGTGACTTTGACGTGATGAACGCCGAGTCTAGGAATACATTTTTTAAGTATAGGTAAAAACGTCCGCTTTTTAATAGAAAATTATAATTTTAATACAATACTAATAATACGTTACGCTTCATGCAGGCTAATTAATTTAATGTCTTAGTCCTGTCCCTCTGCTCCCTGAACCGTCCTGTCAAACTCTAGCTGTTAAGTAGATACTATTTATATACAGGAAACGGCATAAAATTCAAAGTGGTTTATTTTTTGAGAATGCTTAAACAGACAAGACAAACATAAATACTAAAAATGAAACATATTAAATATATTTCAATAAGTTTTAATAAATAAACGAAATATGTACAATTATTAAAACTAAATTTAATCTAAACTAAAATAAACTAAGTCACTTTTATAACTTAAAATTAAAGTCAAAGTTAAAAGATTTTATTGCAAATAGGCTATTTTTAAAATTATATTATATTATACAATATATTATTAGGTACATACTCAAAATTAAGTTATTGTATGTGTGTGTGTGTGTTATGTTATTTTTTTCTATGTACTGAGTCATATAGATCATGCATACGTCAAACTACTACGCTATAAATTACAAATGTTTAAGTAATGGAGTTTATGACTAGTCTAGATCTCATTATTGTTATGATACAGATGCCAAGATACACGATAATGGGAATTGTGAGCCAAGACATAAAACGTACTGATTTATCACTGTCTGTATAACCAAGGTACTTTAATTAAATTAAAACGGAGCCTCGCAAATTTTGCTGATGAAAATGTACTTTATTTTGAATATGATAAGCATCAAAAATATGTAGCTATAGTTAGGTTTTATGCTAATCAAGTAGTTAGTAGTTTTCACTTGGTGGTAGGACTTTTCTCCAATGTTCGTCTTGGTAGATAGCCCCGCTTTGCCAGTTATATCAAGTAGTTAGTAGTTTTCACTTGGTGGTAGGACTTTTCTCCAATGTTCGTCTTGGTAGGTACCACCGCTTTGCCAGTTATTTTGATAAAATGTAATGCATTCAATTTTAAATTTATATTCGCATGCTAGAGTACTAATGTAACAGTTACTGTGATTGTGAGAGATGGTGTGTAAGGTTGAGTGTGTGCGTGCGTGCGTGCGTGCGTGCATGTGTGTGTGTGTGTGTGAGGTATGTTTATTAAGTGTTACTGTATAATAAATACATTTATAAATAGTTGCAAATTAATTCATTATTGCACTAAAAACAGGGCATACGGAGAAATTATCTACAATTTATCCATATATAGGTAGTCTAAGACAAATACTAAATTTCACCTAAACGAGGCATTAAACTACTTTATTTAATTAAGTACCTACCGTGATTGAGTCTCCTACAACTTTAAAAAACAACTAAATTGATGCTATAAAATAAAATTAAATATCCGGTCCATTTATTAAAATTTTAATCATATTATTACTTTAATGAGAATCTCATGCTCGTAAATAAATCGATACCATTTCAATCAATCGATTCTCCGTGGAAGAGATTCAAATTGGCCCTCGTTTCCTGTGGCAACCGCTAGAGGGCGCACTCTCCATTGCACCTGTGCGGTGCATCCGCCCCGGCTCCGCGTGCCAATTACTGGGCTCTTTACCCTAAATAAAGCCTAACGATGTACTGGTCACCCCATGGAGAGATACATCAATCTTGGAAATAATGTAGCATGTGTTTTGTTAATCACTCAGTGTAAAACGGAAGTGATTTAATGATAGTTTTTTACATGGTAATCAATAACGCTACACGCACTATTTCATGTTACGTCCAAAATAAATGAGGTAACTTAGGCGTCTGATAGGTATTGTTAAGGTCGTTTTTCCTTCAGATCTAAACAAGTATTAGGCTTATTTACGCAGATAAAATATACACATTTTCGCATATTTTTCTTACACTTTACGATTTTTTATATATCTGTAATGATTTAATAAACTTTTTAATTATAATTTAAAAAAACTGCAAGTAAAGTATCTTAATTGAAGGGTTGAGCATAAAAAGGGTTTAACTGTCAATTGATAGTTTCGAGAAAATTGACTTTAAACTTCAACGGCGTCATTTTAATGTAGAGTGCTTATAAGGTAATAGAAAATTATTATGTAAGTTTTAGTTGCTTGAAAATATTTTAATTCTATGTTAAAATACTAATTATAGTACCAATTCATACAATTACTGTAAAAATATAATATAATACAATAAATATTATAATAATGTTTTTATGCTAAGCGAACTGTATTCCTGTGACAGATAAACCGTTTTTAGACTCAAAATCTCGAGATTTAAGCCTCATTCCGGTATTTTGAGAATGTATTATTGTAGATAATTTCACGCTGAATCCAACGATACCCACAAATCATTTTGTGAAAAAATCCGTTAAACCCTTTTTATTCTCACCCCTTCAATTGTGTAGCACAGAATCAAAGTTAGTTCCAAGTTGTTGCATAGTTACATTTGGCGATATTTTAGCCTATTTATTATTAAGTGAAGAAGGGTTGCAGACGCGCGTCTAAATGTCGCGATTGATAAGATCTCGCGTCGCCGATCGCCACCTATTTATATTTATTTAATCAGCGTGAGCGACAGACAATGTGCCATTGTATGCCCTGATTTATTGTTAGTCGCTCGTCTATAATGGTCGCCTCTTGTCCTTCACGACAGATGCAGCTATGTGTTAGAATTAATTGACTTAGTTCGCACTGTGGTCAATTCGAGGCAAATTTTTATTAATGATCTTTCGATTTATTTATTTTCTTCATAAAGTAAAATTGTCTTAATACTCGCTATGGGCTTTTTCAACTTGCGTTCCGCATATATATACTAGCTTTTGGCCTATATGAAATGAAAAAGAAATTTTTTCATAGATAATTCAACCACCTATTTCACCTTCTTAGGGGTAGAATTTCGAGAAACCCTTTCTTAGTGGATTACCTAGACTTTACAAAGAACACACCCTCCAAATTTCAAGTCTCTAGGACCTTTAGCGGCTGTGCGTTGATATATAAGTCAGTCAGTCAGGATTTTATAGATTTATTTTATATGTATAGATTTATTGGGTGAATACTATTTATAATACGAAGTTACTATTTAATTGTGTATTTGACTCTTTATCTCCATGATTCCATGAGCTGGAATCTTAGGTCCGTATTACAGAACGATGCTCAGTCATCGATCGGTGCTCAAGCAGAGATTTCATTCATAAAGTGATCAATTAGCGAATGAAATCTCTGCTTGATCACCGATCAATGACTGAGCATCGTTCTGTAATACGGACCTTAGTATCACAATTATTATCAAGATAGCTGGAAACACCCATCTATAGGTATATATATCTACTCAAATAAATAATAAATAAACAGTAAGTAATACATTGATCACAGAGATAACAACCCTGTAGTTTCTATAAATAAAATTATTGGACTTAATCGTTAAAGACAAAGGATAAAGAATGCTAAACAATTTTTTACTGGCCGTAAGCATCTAAACCGGTTGATTCATAATACATTTATTATGTGTGTCTTATACACAAATGAGGCGATTATAACACATTCTAGAATTTAACATGTCATTAATTATGATAACAGCTTACAATATTTAAGCTTTATTATAGGTGGACCAAAACCATCCTTTGTCAAAGTCAAAGTCAAAAGATTTTATTCCAAATAGGCTATTTTAGCACTTTTACAAATCAAAATTATGTAGGTACTTAAAATAAGTTATTGTACTAAGCATATATTTAAAAGCTTGGAATATAAAACTGAGTATTTATAAAAATTTATACGAAAGTTTTGGCGGGAAAACGAAAAAGATCACATTACCGCATTATATTATTTTCCAAAACTTGTGTTATTTTCAGTGTTAGTGCACAAAATTGGTGGCATTTTATTCTTTAAGTGCTGGATTACAGGCATGAATGTGGGAAAGTGGTATAATAATGATGAAACGTTTCTTTTCGTGTTGTTTCCAAAACTCCATAGAAGCTTCTGGTAAAGTTGCAACCACTTTACTAGGAGTATGATTTGACTAGACTAGACTATGACGTGACTCTGACTTGACTCGATGATTTCGACTGTGACCTGACACATAATTTACGTGAAATATCATTATTTGATAAATTATCAATTACTTGACACTGGCCAAATACACAAAAGTGTGGAGCCAAAACACAAAAAAAAATATTTAATCAACCACTTTTACAAAGTAATTGTATACAATGTCTGCCACCCTTGACAAATTCGGATACCTACGTAAATGCTTATTTTGTTATTAGAGTTTATTTTTTATTCACTATTTTAGTATAATAAACTCACTGAAATAAAATAACTATTTCATATTTCTTAATCATTGATATACGCGATCATTATATAACTAGCTGCGACCCGCGGTTTCGCCCGCGTGGTGCAAAATTTTTCGATCAACTTTCTTAATTTTTTCTTTCATAAGAACCTTCTGACAATAATAAACACAACAAAAAAATTAAAAACGTTCCATCCGTTCACGTGTGATGCCATGACCAAGGGAAATAGAGAATCATTTTTATATATTTAAAAAATAATAATATAACAATAGTTAATTTATGAATATCAGTTTTGTACGACAACAGTAATTATTATGTACGTCATGTTAAATTCAAATTCAAATTTATTGTTTCAAAATACATTACACATAAAATAAGTTACAACCCTGCCCTCTGCTTTAGTATACACTGTGTTGCAGGGGGCAGTGTCTTCCCTTATGGTACAAATAATTTCAATACAAAATTGAAACAGTAAAAAGTTAAGTAGGTGTTGAAAAGCAATGCAAAATTAAAAAGCAGAATTAAACTAGGTAAGCTAGTTTAGAACAAAATTATGAACCTATGTTAAATTCCCATGTAAGTGAAATATTTTCTTATGAGAAATAAATATAACCTAACCTCAATAATAGCAAAGAGATCATCACATCCTATCGACTGCAGTACCGCCCGACGATCTGATAGAAACCGCGGGCAGCCGGTTGTAGGAGGCAAACAGCCGCTCTAAAATACCTACTAGATATATAGGTATCGGGAAGGCTGACGACAGCCGCGTCATAGCGTGTATACGGCGGTTGGTATTGATATACCTACATAATTATTATTAAATATTGGTCAGGCGGGCTAGAATCCATGCGATTGGAGTGTGTGTACGCTTGTTGGATGAGTTTTATCCGGCATGGTATTATTATTATATGACAGCCTCTGTGGTGTGGTGGTTGAGCAGATCGGCTCATAACCTGGAGGCGGTGGGTTCGATTCCCGTGACAGGACAAGTATTTGTGTACAGAAAAAAAGCTAAAATACTTGTTCTGAGTCTGGGTGTTATGGGACCATGATCCTCGTAGTTCCAGGGTCTCTAAACACAGGGAATCCTAGTTAGGGTCAGGATCTATGTATGTGATCGTTGGGCGCTTATTATTATTATTATTATTATATCTTGTCGGTGTCAGCAGTGGCGGAACATCTAGTAAGGCTTTTAGTGGCGCTTTGTTTGTCCACTCAGCAGTGGACGTCTTCAGGCTGCTGAAAGAAAGATATAATATTTCTCTAATATTTAGAGAGGCACTCAATACGTAGTAGTAGTATAAAAAAAATTTAACGGTAATGAAAGAAAAAATTGTGAACCAAAACGTTTTTTCAACGCGACTTCAATAAAAGGAGTCGTTCTCAATTCGACCAACAAAAAAGAATCGTCAATGGTCGCTTCACAAATATTTATTTGGAAAACGTTTTTGTGGCAATACCGTTTTTTAACGCGACTTCAATAAACGGAGCCGGGCTAATTTGGCCAATAATAAAACGTTTTTTGTATCTTATTTATTAAAGTCTAAATATGTATTACTAGCTGCGCCCCGTAGATAAAAACTCTTATGTGTTAATCCACTAAATAAGCTTTCTATATTCAAAATTTCATCCAAATCCGTCCAGCCGTTTGAGCGTGAAAGAGTAACAAACATCCATACATACGTTTTGCGTTTATAACATTTGTAAGATTTGTAAAATCTTGAAGTTATGTTAGTAATTCGCGCGTATAATATCCACACTTGCACACAAACCGAGAGCATGTGCAACCGCACTCACTAGTTTGCATATAAATTAAAACTAAAACTATTCCCTGTGCCTATATTAGCATAGAAATGGGTTCGATAGCTAATCGGTGCGGTGTCAAAAATGTTTAATTAAAAAGATTGATGCTTACCGGCGGAGTGGGGCACCAGAAGTACAGTTGAGTTGCAAACTTATCTAATTAGTTGGGGGTGGCGGGTGGCACTGAGAGCGGGCGGAAGGGGCGCTGTATACATTAGGGTTGCCACATATTTTGAAATATAAGACTGCGAAAACTAAAAATGTAAGAAAAATCTATTCTAGCGTTGCTTTTTTTCTCTTTTGCTGCTCTTTATTAGGTACGCTATAGCTATTCACAAGTTTAAATATTCATACCAACTATTTTGAATGAAACTTAAAAAGAACAAAAGTTTTATATCATCTTAATCACTTACACCAAAACTTTTTCAGAAATCTTCATTACACACATGATAAACACACACACACTTTATACACACATGATAAACACACACACATGACTTTGACTTTGACTTTGAATGGCAACCCTAACAGCGGGGGGCAGACGGTGCCAATTAGCGGTGATAGTCGATTAGCTCATCGTGCGAGTGCGGCTTTTGACAAAATGTTACGACTAATAAATTATATCGTTATTTATGCGTTACGGATAATTGATCTAATTACTCGTATAAGCTCAGAATGGGAATAAGAGATAAGCGGTAAGAGATATTAATAATTATTTCTTACGATAATTGTTAAGGAAAAGGAATCTGTAGATGGTCAGTACTCGGATAATCAGTTTGATTATTTCATTGAGTCAGTTACTAATATAACGTTTGCATAACATACTCTTAATCAAGACTAATTCATCATCAGCAGATAAAAGACTACTTCAGAACATAGGACATATAATAGAGCGCCACTTTTATTCTCTATAACTTCTACTACTTACTCTCTACTTGCTTCTTGCATCCTACGGTTCCACGCGGTTTTGACCGGGGTGCTAATCACGGAACATTGATTGCAATGCTACAGGAAAAATTTCATTATTAATTTGAAGAAACCTATGCATCACTGCGTATTGAAACTGTCAAATCCACACAAAATTGTGTTTCTATCGGTCGCAATCAAGTTACGTGATCGCCTAGCAGGTCGTTAGCGTCGTTTCACGTAGTGAAGAGCTACGAGAGTCTTGTCCATGTTCATGTTAAGACCAACTTGTTGGGATACCGACTCGTTGAACATGGTACTGATATTCTCGAGCGACTCCGCCATTATGACTGTATCATCGGAAAAACGAAGGTCAGTGATGTGCTCTCCATTAATGTCCATGCCAGAACCTTTCCAGTTCAAGAGCTTGAAAACATCCTTAAGATTAATTGCATTACATTTGTTACATTTAGCCAGAATAAAACAAAACTACGCAAATATGCTAGAGTGGAATTTTCGTAATTTTACGACTTGTATAATTTATGCATCATTACGAATCACATCAAGTAAAGTAAACATTACGGTTTATTATATTTATGTAAGTATTTAATATTAGAGCAGCTATTTTTAGAAAAGCAATAATTCACGTCTATTTATTTAAGCTGTCTGTATTTGTGTAGCTAACGCCGAAATAATGCTTTACAATAACTTAAGAAAATGTCCGAGTCCGCCTGTGACTTGATGCCAAAATCTGCCTTATATTGATATTTTGGCTAAATTATTAATAAAACTAAGTAAGTGCTGAATTTAATAATAACAACTTAATTAATAGTTGAATGATGATGGAGTGCCATACACGCCTCGAATTGTACTAAGTCATAGGCGTGTTACTATTTTGGTATTTTGATTTGAAGCTTTTTACAAACATGATTTTATAATTTTTACTATGAACTTGTTTTGCATCCGAGTTTTTTTTTAACTCCCTACTAACATCATAGTTATCCGGTTAAGTAGGGGAAGTAGAAGATTGATTGGTGAAAGTTTAGTAATAAACGAGGGTCGTAATACTGAGATAATTAATTCTTAGCGCAAGTTAATTGATATTGGTATTAACATTAATTAGAAAAGTTCAGCTTTGTTACAAAGTTTATGTAATTTCGTTTAGTAAGTAATTATTTTTGAGTCTTATTTATTTAATTATATACAAAAAATTACAATATACGCTAAGTTAACATACTCGTAATTAACGTTATTAATTACTTTCATAAAACACTCCGACTTTGTATTCCAGTACCTATACTTAAAGCGAACAAATAATGTACATATTTCATACTGGAAAATAGATTCAGAAGACTAGCGACGCAACCGGACAAGCGAGTATCACAAGCAGTATTTTACTAGTATAATGTCGGTAGCTGACACGCTAGGTGTAATAATAATTATGTTGCTATTAGTCCTGGACACGGTGTCGGAGTCCGGACTCCGGACGGGCCGCGGGTGGCGAAGCAATCACCGTGGCCCGCCCCTAACACTTGTTAGGTTTTTCCACGTCACTCTATGATAGTTTCACCCGCTAAGCGACGCCACTGGACTGGAACAGGCGTTTAATTAAAGGAAGCTCACCTCGCGGGCCTCTGTTGTCGGCCGGCTCATCGCATGCGCCTTAATTAGTTCAGACCGCCCTAACGGGCTTATTTTGTTTTTCTCGGATAATTTTTAATTAAACGCTTGATTAAAATGAAAGTTTGCGTAAGTAGCGAGCGAGGAACAATCGAGCCAGAGTTTAGGATAATGAATTGATGGTGTTACTTTGCTCGCTTGCCGCTGGGACTTAATTAAAAATCGCCGATAGAGTGTGTAGAGGGGAGTTCGAAACGAGTTTATGGAACTTAGTCCCGTCCGGAGCCTCTGTTGTTTTACTATGTCAATTTGGATACGGGATTGCCTCGGCGCCTGTTGTTCTGTTAACAGATACAATTAATACTGATACAGTTATTGGGTTCAAGTTCTTTTAATTATTGTTTGTTAAATAATATGCTAAGTGAAAGACATCAACGCGTTCGTGACCTCGATTGTCAGTTAATACAGTTGTGATATAATTTAGTTATATAAAAGTTTTATGGTAAATTATAGAAATATCTCATGAATGTCTTCATGATACATAAACGTATCTTCTATGCGGTGGCTACGACTGATATTGCGATGAAATATTTGCCAATCGCATCGACCATTTTACTTTCGCTGTGTAGGTTGCCTTCTGAAAATTAGAGTAAGACAGTACGTACCAAATCCTTTTCTTACTGATTCTAACACGCCCATCTCAACTCCGTGGATGCAAATGCGCACATGTGTCATTAGCAAATTCTTGGCTTGTCGTCGGCACGCGCCGCTAACGAGTTTCTTGTTAACGACGTGCTAACTCGATACCACGGCGTCCCACACGGAGCCACAGCGGCGTCGAGTCAAAAACTCACCCGATAGACGTAGATATTCAACTAATCTGGCATTCGTATTTTTTATTGTTTAATATAACAAATTATTGACGGAAAAGAAAAAAATAGGATTCTTTTGGTATTTTAAATGCATCTCTCTGACGAACTTTTCTAAAATTTCTAAATTTCTCTCTATACTTGTTTAAAAAAAATGTGCAGCTTAAACTTTTATATCGAGTCGAAGATACTCTTCAGAGAAATTAAAGTAAGATGACAAGTAGCGAGTGTAGCTCCTTTCCTGAGGGATCCGGTAACTTTGTGAGGAAAATTCGATGCCAAATGTCACCTAATAATTATATATTAATATAAAAGAAATTGTGTTGTGTTTGACTGATTGTCTAAATGAGAGACACTGAGGCGATCTCTTAATGGCTGGATCATAAATGGATAAATGTCATCCAACAAGAAAAATAACATGTTTTTTTTATGTTTACAAAATTCACTTTTTATATTTTCATAGAGTCTTAGAACATTTAGCCACTTAGTTTCATATAACCTAGAAACACAACGTCCAATTTAACTTCAATTTATGGATAGTTCGTGTTAGTATAGACAATGCACCCAAAGCCACCACCGTTTGATGTAGTTTGATATTTGAAGGGTCTTCCTTTTACGATGTAGAGGTGTATTAAGAAAAGGGTTTAAAATTCTATCCCTAAAGGAGTCTAATGAAGTTAATGAAAAACGGGCTTCCTTTTGTATACCTGTTTGTATATTCTTAACCTGTCAGTCCCTCCATCACTGGCTTCAGTGGGTGGCTTTGCCAGTGTCAGTTGGCAACGACCTACTCAAAACATCACTGTATTGCACAAAGCATAACAGGATGACTCTCGGCTGATATGGGAGAGCAATCAATTAACCTGCCGTAGTGCCGTAGAGCTGAAGTGAAATGTGCTGTTCGTACGATATAAAGTTGAGGAGACTGTTATTGCATTGAGTATTATCTCAGGCACATGTTAAAAATGATGACACCACATAATTAAGGTACAAAACGCAAAACTTTATTTGTTAAAAAAAATAATATCCATTCTAAGACCTTTTAGAAGATGCCAAATACGGAGCTGAAGCAACAAGTAAGACATCCCGTTTGGGGACGCATCTCGGCTTTATTGAGAGCCATTCGTCTCAACTCCCGATCGCCTATCTCGCCCCATTCTTCCGATCCAAGAACACCTCAGATCGAGGAAATCATTCGATAACATTATGTTTCACACAATGTATACGATGTAGCTTTGAGATAAATGTCACATGCACGAACTCGTCTCGATGCTTACCTGAATCCTCATTAGTTATTTTTATGCAAATAGATTTCTGCTTTTCCACCTGCCATCTGCCCCCTGTAATGATCACTTCGAAGGGTTTCAAATTATGTTCCTATACAACAATTCAAACTCGACACGTACAAAACCATGCGACTCGAGCGTTCCCTTAATGAATAAAATAACATTTCAAGATACGGTCTTCATCTTAAATTAATGAGGGTTCACAGCGACGTATTCAATTTTACAAGTAGGTAAGGAACGTAAATAAAGTTTGACTAGTATATACGCAGGTACCCGAGAAACGCGCGCTCAACTTCCACATTTAATAAACTCTCATGTTAAACATACACTCGTTAATTAATATCAGTATGAAAGGAAACCTAAAAGTTCCCGATTACAAACTTGGAAACTTGTAACTACATGAATAAAATTACAATCTCGATGAAAAGGCTCTGAGGAGTGTCCTATCAGTTTACTTTACAAACCCTTCTAAAAGTTGATTAAATTAACACAGTCGAATAAATAAAATACACTCGTGTGTTGACGTCCTTATAATTTCTAATTAAGTCTGTTTCGGGCATTGAGGTGCGATCGCCAATTAGAGTAATTAATTGAAATGTTTCCAGTCGAAACAATGGAAGATAGTGACCTGAGTGCAGATTTTAACTGCACTTTCCAATTATTGTACCGAATGCCTGTTAAATTGTATGTTTTTTGAATAGTTCAAAATTAAACTAACTCCAAATAAACGAACAAATCTTGAAAGCTTAAAATCACTTTCAGGCAATGTTATAAGATGAAATTACGCTTTTTTACGTGTTCTTGGGGTAATACTAATAGAAAAGTAATTAAAAAAAATATTTCAATCAGTTATAAATTAAATTTTATTAAACCTTGGTCCGTTTATCATAAAAACCTTTTACTTAACATTTTTACATGAAAAGCAAATTATGTGGCGAAATCGGTAGGATCATTCCAACTTTATTAAAGGCAATTGAAAAGAAAGCGAACAACATCTCTGGCACAAAGAAAGGAACCAGATTTCTATTAGATAAACATATTGATGCGATGTTTTCCGTATTCCTGACTGGTAATCCTTATATCACGTAGGATGGGCGCGGGCGCGTTCCCGCGTCCAACACAAATAGATTCGTACATGTTTGTCTTGGCTCGGTTTAATTAATTTTACCTTCATACGCCGATACTGTTGGTCGGGCGCTCCTTAATTGAAAACGCTCTTACCGGAGTAAATGAAACGAAATCCTATTGGCTCCGAGTGATTGAAGCGAATTTATCTTTTAAGACTTACAAAATTTATCTTTTAACCCGTTTCGAGTTATTATTGCGAAACGCGAAGAAGCACAGGTAATTAAATTTTGATTGCTTTCGGCCGGATTGTTGTTGCGAATTATTAATATTCAGGGCGGTTATAAATAATAGCGGCTCGCTGACGACGCTAATAGCGATTGCAATAACGACTCATTAACTATTAAATGCGGCCATTAAACGAGTCAAGGTAGGCCTAGGTAGGTTTCCACAGTGGAAGCAGAATCCGGTTTACTGTGTATTTATTGGTCTGCGACAAGAGAGGAAAGAATGTCTAAGTATGGAATACAACACCTAAAGTTCGGGAGTTTCGGTCGGTTTTCGGAGTTTACAATTATCTAAATAATACAAAGTAGCCTATATTGGCGTAGCAAAATTTGGTTGTCTCTACGACCCCATAGATAAAGACTCGAACTCTCAATGCACACAAATAGACACCTACTTCCAAACGATTTATATTCAATGTCATTACTTTGGTTTATTATCCATTTATCAAAGCCTAACGAGCAGTAATAATGGCATTAAAACGGATTAAAGCTCGCTTGTTAAAATTGTTTCCTACATCTAAGATCAGTCTAACTAGATAGCAATAATTCTAATGACAACTTCAAGCATTCCGCGTGAATGAGTCGAAGATATAAAACACATTTAATTGTGCACTCGGTGAGCTCTATAAATCATAATATGCGAGGTAATGAAATTATAGGGCACAAAAGTGTTAATAGACATTCCGAGTGTGAGAGATAAGTGTGTGGGCGATAGTCGATCATTCAAGCTCATCGTCATTGGACTTTTTTCATCGTTATCACACAAAACATTGTTGTTAAGCTCAATGGCATTATGAGAATTTTTAAACATATTTATGAATTTATTTAATAAAATTGCAATAAATAGTTATTGCCAGCGGAAGTTTTAGAAAAGATGAATAAATATTGATAGTGAAAAAGATATGTATACGCATTATATAATTTGTCCTTGCGTACCAAAAATTTACTTGGTGAGATTATGGCGCCACAGAGTAGTAGGTATTAATAATTGCTGGTTACAACTCATTCGTTTATTTATTCCCTGAAAGTTTTGAAGTATCTTGTGGCTCCGTTCGATCCACTTCTCTCTGCAACGACCCAAACCGAGAGTATCCAGAGTTGCTCTTGGCTGCCTGTTACACTTATTAATTTGAGGACTTTTAATCCGACTTCAAAACTGAGGCTGTTCTCAATTCAACAGAATTGAGAACAGCCTTCGTTTTGAACTCTTCCGAGGTATCAAAAATTTTGAAAAATACAACCGTATTTTTCGCAATTTTTGGATTCCTGTCATTTAATACCGATTCAATATAATTAGGTAATTGATTTATTTGTAAGCATTTACTTGCAGTTTAGTCCCATATAAATCTCATAAAAATTAGTTTTTAGTTTGGGTTTCAAATCCAAATAACAGGAAAAAATATATATAGAATCAGTATCTATTTCTCAGTAAGGCGATTGTAGTAGCCTTAACGCTTTTTTAAAGGATATTAGTGCCTTATGCAAAGGTGACGATGCTTAAAATATGGTAGAGACCAACAATATTTATATAAATAGGTTTAAGTGCTCCGTGGTTCTGTACATTGACCCCGTCTGTAGTTTTACTTTAGAGAAGCACTTTAAGTTTACTGTCGACCAATTGGCAAATGGCCACTTTACTATAACCTCACTTATTGTACTTAGCTTGTATTCTCCTTGTTCTAGAATGTTCGGTTCGGGCGGCGCGTGCGCGGCGTGCGGGCAGGCGATCCCGGCGAGCGAGTTCGTCATGAGAACGAACGCGCCACAACAACCACTCCACGTTTTCCACATAAAATGTTTCGCTTGCTCGAAATGTGGGTCACACCTTATGCAGGGCGATAGGTGAGCTTGTTTTTAATAGATAGCTGTTTCCAAAATTATTCTATTTATTGGTTTTTATCTGGTACCTCATAACTATAACAAAAAAACAAGTGTACTTCAGACCACAATCAATCGTGAAGTAAAACTTATATGCGAAACGTAACTCTCTCTTTCTATCTTCACTAACTTATATCTCCTTCTCAACTTCCGTTCGCCTCGCCCGATCAATTTTCGTAACGCTCTCGTCACGCATTCATCAGTTTACTCCCCAAGTTAAGCGTGCGTAAAGAAGTTTTACTTCAGTAATACATAGATACTTTTGAATAAAACCTCAACAGCCTTATTAATAAACACGAACTAGCTTTAGACTAGTTACACCATCTTTTGTCTCTTTTGATCCAGCTAAATATTCCAGTAGCAAGAAAAGGACAAAAGCTGAAGTAACTAATCCGAGACTAATACCTGTTTATTAATAAGGCTGCAAGTGTTTTATGAATCATTTGTGTATGTGTATGTTCAGTATGACCATGACGAAAAATCAGAGTGAAGATTATTCTTATATTTTCATTTGTTTTCAGTTATGAGCATGTAATTGTTAAACTATAACTGCACTACATGTTAATAACTAATGCTCTTCAAGAGGTTATCATTATAATAAATACTAGTTGCGACCCGCGGTTTCACCCGCGGATAAAAAGTATTTCAATTATTTGCTCATCCCACGGGAGCATTTTACTTTTCCGGGATAATATGTATCTAGCCTATATGTTAATCCAGTGTATAAGCTATCTTGGTATCGAATTTCATCCAAATTCAATAAGCCGTTTGAGCGTGAAGGAGTCACAAACATACACACGTACACACAAACACACATACAAAGTTTCGCCTTTATAATATTAGTGTGATAGAGTGCTACCGTAGATTTCCTTCGTAGCAACGAACTTTACCGTAGCACGCTTCGCACTTCGTAGCAGCGACTTGTTAAGGGGTTGGCATTATTACAATACAATACAAAAATTCTTTATTGTACCCGAGACATAAAAACAGATACGTAAGAAACTTAAAGGTATTTAACAATGGGCGGACATATCGCTTTTAGCGATCTCTTGTAATCAACTTTTGGATGCAAAGAATTATTGGAGAGACAGTGGTCAGTGGTGTAAACAAATTAAGTAAAATAAAGTTAATTATTGTTAGAAAAATTTATTGTTGCCACCTTGCATCTGCATTTTCTTTAGTTGCCTGTGTCTTTAGCTGTCGATGAGTTGTTATCTTTCGTAACCATGCAGTAACTTTTTTTGTAACGTTAGTCAATGGTAACAGTGAATGGTCCGGTTTAAAACTAATCCACGCTCAAATACCAGGTACTACATGCTCGCTGGGTCCCTAGTCTGTGAGCAGGACTGGCAGAAACTGATGAAGAGTGCGAACACGACGCCCGGCGCGCCCGTGCGAAAGGGCAAGGTGGGGCGTCCGCGCCGCTCGCGAGAATGAGCGCAGGCGCCCGCGCCACTCGCGCGTCCGCAATCGCACAGGGATTATGAGGAGGTGAGTTACTGGTAGTACTGTAGTTCTTTTTATGTTTTGGCTCCACACCTCCGTGTATTTAGCCAGTGTCAAGTAATTGATAATTTATCAAGTTAATTTTCACGCAAATATGTGTCAAGTCACAGTCGAAGTCATCAAGTCAAGTCAAAGTCATACTCCTAGTAAAGTGGTGGCAACTTTACTTGAAGCTTCTATGGAGTTTTGGAAACAACATGAAAAGAAACGTTTCACCATCATTATACCATTTTCCCACACTCACGCCTGTAATCCAGCACTTAACGAATAGAATGCCACCAATTTTATGCACTAACACTGAAAATAACACAAGTTTTGGAAAATAATACAATGCGGTGACGCAATCTTTTCGCGTTCCCGCCAAAACTCCCGTATGTAGCTTTATAAAGCTATCTATACACGGTGGCATTTAATTTCTAGGCTCTTTTCCTTAAATTTATGTACTCAGACCATGCTATAGAATATTAGTCCAAGGTCTAATTTAAAAAAAATGATTTTTATTTTAGTATTTAGTGTCTCTTAAAATAACTGCATGACAGCCGAAATGTCTATTTAACGGTACACACAGCGCGGGCACCAGCTGAGTGCTTTGTAAATGTTTCGTAGGCAATAAAACACCTGCTTTGTTCAATGTCACAAGGCTTTTCTTTAGAATTTAAATTTGATACTACCTAGATTTAAGTTTTTTTTCATTAGTACTTTTTTTATTTAGTTATATGGGAGCATTCTATAGCATGGACTGAATACATATATTCAAGGAAAAAACGAATTAAATTCCACCTTGTATAAAAGTTAAAGGTTTACCTGTTTTTATTGTTACTTCACCTATTTTTGACTGAGCAAGCGCGAATCGCGAGCGAAGTGTCTTCGTTGCAGCTTGGGCAATAATTATTTTGTTTGTCCGGTGGATGTCCGTTCTCCTTTACAGGTTGCATTTCTTAACCAATGGAATTTTCTAAGCACGTTTTATAATTATATGGATTTTTTTATCGATTCAATTATTGTAAATTATTCAAAATGCGAAGCCACGGTTTGAAAATCCGCTCGCTACGTTTACAGCTCACAGAACCACTGGAATGGATGGAAATAAAAGTTAAAGTTCTTAAAAGTTATTAAAGTTCCGAAAGTATCGAATTATATTTAGCAATTCATAATGTATCTCCATACATTTATTTTTTACTACTGTACCGTACCTAGTACTAATGATAATTGTAGCCTATGTTTTTCTCTTAAATATCTTTTACATATTAATGTTTAAACAATGAACGCAGTAATACACATACTTGTTATAATTAAATGTAATGTAATCAGTACTTAAAATGTAGTATCATCTTATCGCCGGTGTGACAAATCACGAGTGATAAAACTAACGTTTTAGGATATATTATAACGCACAGCCCTACTAACCACTGGAAACAGAGACTTAACATTTGGAGGGTAGTTTCTTTTTATAATGGATGTAATAAGAAAAGATTCATAAATCGAACATAAAACGGGTTAACTGTGTTAAAGATTGTATTGAAAAAATGCGGGTGTAACCGCGGGGTGCCTCTAGTATCCCAATAAAGTTTCAGCTCCGTGGGCGGGGTCACGGCTGACCCCTGACGTGCTTTAACGGTGTTATTAACACTTGTGTCGTGACTGTGCTGGAATAATCAAGTTTCCTAAGCTTAATTAATTGCGATAATTATGGCCTGCCTAACGTGCGGGTGTTGCGTGACTTTAATGTATTTTAATTAAACTTAATTCTCCGATAGTTGATATGGTTTATGGTGCTGTACCAGATATAGGTTTTTAGTTTAAGACTTAATTTACCACCTTTAGGTAGATATTTGAAAAACATGAGTGCTACTGCCATAGGTTGTATTTTCACAGATATTATATAGATATATAAAAAATTAAAGTGCCATTAATATTAATAATAACTATTATAGAAACTGTCGTGAGTAGTACTCATAACTACAACTATTACACGGCTAACACTCACGAGATGCAGTCGAATAACTCGACCGGCATTCGGGCAATGAGCCGCCACCGCCGCCGCGCGTACTCCTTGAGGTTGAATATTTCATTTATTTAACATAGATATTATTAATAACTACAATTATTATACGACTTACTCTCACGAGATACACGATATACGGCAATATATCTATATTGCCCGAACACCGATCGAGTTATTCGACTGTATCTCGTGAGTGTTAGTCGTGTAATAATTGTAGTTATTAATAATATCTATGTTAAATAACTGAAATATTGTTACTATTACCAATATAAAGAGTAATATATAATCAGTTGTTTACATAAAGGGCTACACGCATCCGCTGTAAAACCCCCTTTATCAATAAGCGATTATACGCAAACAACTAATATCGTCAACTTGATAAAAACCCATTTCCGGCCGGATACGGATTAATTAACCGCACTAGCTAGTTATCCGTGTGGACTAGGTAATTTGCTATTGTCGTTACATATACGATGTTAGAACAAAACTGATGGGACGTCGATTATTACGCACTGAATCCACATTTAAAGCGAAAATTTGCCCTTTCTGTTTGCCTTTCACTTAATTAAATAGCAACTACATCATAACTGTTGATTTATGGTTATAGCATGCCTGCTTACTGTAATGAACTGATTAATTTTAATGTAAAGTAAAAGTTTTGAACGCATTAAAAATTTTACTTTTACATTAAAATTGATCTATATCACATTGATCACACTAAAGCATTGAACTATACTTTTGGCATTGCTGACCGATTACGCCCTTGATTAGAATTCCGCAAACCGACTCCGAAACCTTCAACTATTACATTTAAGAGTAGTTTTGGTTTTCTCCGATCGGTCCGCGTTCACTACATCTGCTCTGTTTTAATTTGTTATTCTATGTAGACAACAATTCATTACATAATCCAGATAAATGAATTACGTAGATAAGTTTTATCTGGGTATAAGTATAGTTTACCTTAATTTATTTTAAAAAGGTACTCATTGTAGTTCGTTTGTCATGTCTCTACGTTTCGCACCTATAAGTTCTATACATACCCACCTCTATACATAATAAGTAAGGTGATAAAAGTAACAAGGCCCGTAAAAACAGGTGACACGTTGAGGAAACTGGAGCGGTAGTTGGCAACACTATCGCTTATCATAGGGCAAACGGTAACTAGACTCATTTATGCTGCTATATATAACTTTTGACTGGTCCGATAGCTCAGTTGTTAGTAGCCCTGCCTTCTCAGCTGTAGGCGGTGGGGTTCTATTCCCACCCAGGAAAAATTAAATGTGTGATGAACATCAATGTTCATCACACATTTAAAAAAAGTATCTAAGTATTCTATCAGTTATCTGGTTGGCTTTGCTTAATGGCATCGTGTGAAATCTCCACACATATAATACTTTAGTTTTATTTACTTTGTACCTATATAGCTACTCTTCAAACGTGATATAATACCAAGAATTATGTATTACGTAATCGTCTGTTTGCTCAATTCGGTTATCAAGTTTCCCATTAGGAGCGCAAAATTTATTGTAAAAAGAAAACATCCACAGCGCACTCCCACAATAGGTGCGGACTGCAAGTCCTTTCAGGGAAGTTAAAAATTCACGAATCATAAGCGAAACAGAGGGATAAAGGCGAAAGCTTTGCCTCTCGCAAACCATTTGCACTCACGACACAAGCCACTCACCGCTGATGGCGGGATTACGTACCACGGCAATACCCAATTGCTGCTGTCTGCTCTACCTACCATTTATAACTTAGCAGAATTTATAACGTACACGAATATACATATAATATATATGGACAGCCTCTGTGGTGTAGTGGTTGAGCGGGTCGGCTCATAACCTGGAGGTGGAGGTTCGATTCCCGCGACAGGACAAGTAATTTTGCACAGAAAAAAAGCCCAAATACATACATAAATGTTCTGTGTCTGGTTGTTGTAGGACCATGGTACTCTTAGTTCCTGGGTCCATAGACACAGGAAATCCTAGTTAGGGTCCAGGATCTATGTATGTGATCGTTGGGCGTTACTGTTTATTTATATAGTGAATAATGCGACGAGCTAGTCGTTCACCTGATGTTAAGCGACACGGCGGCCCATAACAGAACAGTTTCATTCGGAACTATAAAACATAGAGCTTCGCGCGACACTGCACTGCGCACATCATCTTGAGACGTCAGCACAGTCTGATACTATATTATTATTATTATATTAATAAGCAACACAATTCGCAATTCGCAACCCAAGTGCACTTCCAACGCTTGAAGACACCGTTTAAAGAATTAATTCGATTAAGAGACGTGTGAATACCGCAAAGAGAAGTGGCGAAGAAACACAATTAAGCTGTTCATTGAGCACCGCACAAAGACCGGCTTTGTTTATATGAGGGAGTAGTCAGTAGTCACTCGCTTGGAAAGCTAACTTTGGTCCGCATCATAATATACCCGACCGCATTTTATAAGACCGCGATTCGAGACCGCGGAATGTGTTGTTCACCGAAGTTACTAAATAGTGTTAATGACATTTGTGAGGGTTTAAAGCGCTGTAATTGCTGTAGTTGTCAAACAACTGGATAGTTGATAGAGTTAATTATACCGTGGGGTAGCGGAGTGGCCGGCGTCCGGCCGCCGCGGGCGCAGCGCTTCGTTGTCTGGCTTGTTCTTGCTTACGGCGCTCACAAAATGCATCGCCGACCAATTCCAAAGTTCAAACACTACCAAACTTATTTTGGAAACTCCTAAAATAGTTTTCCAGCCTTGTTAATGAACGAACAACCCAAAGTGCCGTGCATAAACCTTAAATTATCAACGCCAGTATTTCTTATGATTTTGAGGTGTTTATTAGGATGCGTAACAAAATAATACTAAAATATGTATGTACACTCCAGTATATCCATCAGATCAGCTAACATTGCATTTACAATGCAGCCATTATAATACAAAAACTTTAAAACCAGATTAAAACCTTAAATTAATTAGCAAAAGCGACTCCATTACAACCATCAACCCTTTAATGAAACTACAGAGTTAATAACAAAGAGGCGGTAGTTGGTATTACTTTGTGCGGACGTGGTCAAAGGCGCGATGTTAATTGGAAAACACCTGAAAATGACAGCGCCTTTATGGCGGGCTACGTTTGGCGTAAAAATCAAATGCGCTCGCGGTACCCCTCGGCTCAAAGACTTGACCGTTCACCCGGCGGCTTTGTAACGCGATTACTCAGACTTGTCGAAAGTTAATTAAATAACGTTTTTCCAAATTACCTGCCTGGTCCAACATCAAAGTGCTCCCAAATCTTTGCACAAAGGCTCGCTGCGGGCGGGGCCTTGTGTTCAGCGCAGTGCAGTGGACAGGTGAAGTCTTCAACCCTCGCTTTGTACTTGTAGTGGTGTTTCAAACAATCCAATTCTTGGACGTTTTGATTGATGATCGATGTCTAGTGTCCATCTAATTCAATCGGCCTCAAAGCGCCACGCGAGCGGCATCGTTTGCCTCCGCCCTGATGGGTCGCGCGATACGGATGTTTCTGTCAATATTAACTTTCAAATAGTGGAAAAGGTTTTTTCTACATTTCTATTGCGAATTGCTGTTGAATATGGACGGCGCGGCTAATTTTGGTGCAATGAGTGTCTTCTAGACAAACCGTTTAAAGTACGTTAATAGATATCGCTTGAACTGGAACATTTATCTCTTTTACGGATATAATAATAAAAGCAGATGGTATATTTCATGAGTTTTTCTATTAACTAACCATTATTTAATACTTAATTCTATCTATCATAATAATTAGACGTGAGACGTCATAATTTACTTACCATCAAATGCGACAATACTGGAACAGTTGTGTCAGCGACCCAAGGCAGTGCTGCGCTACATGAAGGAGCTGGGCTGGCTTGGGTAGATGCTGGCAGGGGGAAATGCACAATACACCCCATTTGGGACGTCAGTGTAGGCCTTACTGCCCAAAAATAGAATTAGAATTACACGTGAGCAGATAATCCCTCATCACAGTAAAAAACCTGTCAACAACTTAATACAATATTACATGATACTTTACTAATTACTTGACTGGCCCGATAGCTCAGTTGGTAGCAACCCTGCCTTCTGAACTGTGGGTTTTGGGTTCGATTCCCACCCAGGACAAACATTTGTGCGAACATCGATGTTTGTCCCGTGTCTGGGTGTTATATTGTATTCTATGTATGTATTTACAAACAAAAAGTATTTAAGTATTATATCAGTTATCTGGTTTCCATAGTACAAGCTTTGCTTAGTTTGGGGCTAGATGGCGCTGTGTGAAATGTCCACAGATATTTATTTATTTACTGTAGCACTCATAACGAAACACGGCTAACCATTCCTAATCGATCGGTGAAATTAAGCAACGGTCGCTGCGGTTACTAGTTTGATGGGTGACCGCTACAAAAAGTGGTATTTACAACATAACGCTACCATTCTTCGGATGGCACGTTAAGCCGTCGGTCTCGGCTGTTATCGAAAGACATTTAAGCCGAGTCAGAAGCCTTTGAGTGCTCTTAGAATTCTGACACCAGCTGGGCGATCACGTAACTCGATTGCAACGTATTTTCAGAACATTTGACTGGGTGAACCTATTTTGATTATTATATTTTAATTTAAGGTTTTATTTATATATAAATTTAATTTAAATAAGAAAGCTTCTCTTGTGGTCCAATTTCAATTTGGTCGTTTTGACAATGGCATCCATGGATAAATCATATAAGTCTGAAGTCGGTTTTTTACGCTTTGCGTTTGTTACTACGCAGAAATATATCTAGACTAGCTACGCCCCGTGGTTTCACCCATGAATAAAAAGTAGCCTGTGTCAATCTACTATATAAGCTATCTGTATACCAAATTTAATCCAAATCCATCCGGCCGTTTTCGCGCGTCACTGCACTGCGCACATCATCCTGAGACATTAGCACAGTCTGATCATTACCAGACATATATTAAGATTACTCGACTGTGAGATTAGATCATAAAGTCTCAATTACCCAGTAATTTCACTAGCTACAATGCCCTTCAAACCGGAACACAGTAGTGCTTGCGCACTACTCTTGACGGCAGAATAACTGGCAAAGCGGTGGTACCTACCTAGACGAACTTTGCAGAAAAGTCCTACCACCTAGTAAAATATATATTATACAGTAGGATTATAGACTTAAATGGAGGATAAATAAATCTGTTTGCAGTGATAAAAGACTTAATGAATACCTTGACAGGTTTATTGAGTTGAGTTTTTAATAAAGTGCGTATTTGTCACAAATTACGCGACAACTTTCACTATGGCCGGCCACCGCGGCGCGGGAGCTAATAAAAACATTGCGGCAATTACTCCAAGGCGATTCGGCTCGTACAAAGTATGTCAAGACATTAGTATTTAATTTATTCATTGCATGGATTCGTGTCTTAGGTTAGTTTTTTTTTTAGGTTTGGTTTTGGCTCCACACTTTTGTGTGTTTAGCCAATGTCAAGTAATTGATAATTTCTCAGGTTGATTGATTTGATTTTGAAATTTCTTTATTGACATAAGATTACATTTTATTTTGTAGGACTTAGCGTTAGTGTCTAAGTTACAAATTTATTCTAAGAATATAAATTGTTTTGTAGGCTGAAGGCGCCTCTTAAAACTAATAACACTTAACAAAGTTTACAAATATACAGTTCTATTTAAATCATAAATTTTAGGGTAGATGGAAAAAAAGCAAAAATAAAAAAAATAAAGCTTTGCTTAGTTTGGGGCTAGATAGCGCTGTGTGAAATGTCCACTAATATTATTATTTTATTATTATATTAATGCCCGTCTATACTAAAAATTTACTTAGCTAAGGAACACTTCCTCCCAGGTTCTCGTATACGTTTGTTAAATTCATGTCAACTTCGAAGACCAAATACTGAACGCTCATTGGTTGCCGGTTGAACATCGGCTGTCTCAACCAATGAGCTTCAATATTTGGCATGGCTTGGCGCGAGTTTGACAATCGTACTTCGATTTCTTTAATTAAAACAAATAAGAAAACTACGTACTTATCATAGTATAGGTAATGAAAATGAACTGACTACTGTGATAATCTGATAATCTTAATCTAATCACTTACTACAGTAGAACTATTTTAGTTACAATAATAATAATAACGCCCAACGATCACATACATAGATCCTGTACCCTAACTAGGATTCCCTGTGTCTAGGGAACCTGGAACTACAAGGACCATGGTCCCACAACACCCAGACACAGAACAAGTATTTGCGCTTTTTTTTCTGGCACAAATACATGTCTTGTCGCGGGAATCGAACCCGCCGCCTCAGGGCCATGAGCCGACTTGGTCAACCACCACACTACAAAAGCTGTCATTTATCATTTTTCATAATTTTATTTAATTAAATCTAACGTTCTAGAAGAAACCTCAATTATGAAATCATTAGTGTTTCGTATGTAGGGACAATTTTCATCTCAGCTTCTAATTTAAAATTAATACTTTGGGACCGGATGGAAAATTTGAAAAGTTTGAACGACGTCGCCGGCCTCAGCCCGCCGATTGCATTTTTACACGAGTAACACAACCACGCTGCTTCTTAGGGAAGCCAGTTATTAGAGACTCGTGGAATTTCTCTACGGACCTTCTTCACTCGCCGCACCTAATTAGTTAAGTGGATCCGAGTCTATATTTATACGTGTAGTACAATAAACCTTGTTTTTAGTAGTTTCTAGTAGAACAAAGCTGAAAATCGGGCAAGCTATAAATTTGAAAAATATTTCTGGAATTAATTTGAGATTGCAGCTCAATTTAGGCCAGCAGAGGCAGTGCGGTGATGCACTTATGCAGCGGCACATTTCCAACAGACCAGTGCACCGGATTCGCTTCTGCATGTGACAAAGGACATCCGCCCACAATAGCTCCATTAAAATAATGCAAGTAAATGAGGATTTGTGGAGACGGGACCGCCGAATCCGCTCGCGTCCGTTGTGCTGCTCGGTTCTGCTCGCTCACAATGCGCGGGAAGGTCTCTCGGCTGTGACGACGCTTATAACACTATACATGGACATGTTTCATTAGCTAAGTGGGAGGCTTTTGGTGGCTGAATCTGTGTAATGCAGCTAGCTAGACGCAGCGTCGTTTTTACTTAAACGCCGTAATTAAAACATCCCCTCGTCCCGCTAAGGACACAGTTTTCAACTTGGCTCAACTACTTTGGAGTGGCCAATTTATTTTTAGTCTCACTTTATGTTTAGGATCCACATTAATTTCGTGTCATCTCTGTCATAGCACAATAACATTTATAAAGTAATACAAATTTCGATAATATATGTCATCACGCCTAGTATATAGTCCACATGCTTTTTTTGTTGTAGGTAGCTTTTTGTTTTTTTTTTCATTGTAATGTTTTATTTGAAGGAATAAAAAAGCTGTCTATATGTTAATTAATAAGTAAATGAAAACTATAAGAATGCAATTTTTTCCTGCGTATAATAATTACGTATCGCATATTTAATAACTATAAGTTAAATAGATCGGCATTAACGATCTTAATCGAATCGCGGCTGACATCAATTCATTGCGTGTCGATGGCCCGATCTCGAGTTAATTTAATTGAAACCGAGTTGAGTAATTAATTAGTGGCGAATGAGAGCTCTCAGCCGGATGAAGTGTGCCCCTACTATTGATGGAAACACCGGCTCATGCATATTGAGTGACGTGACTTCATGATACCTTGTCTACACGTTCAATAAGCAAGGATTAGAAGTTGAACACTGCAGACAGTCGTGGTGACTTATGGAACCGGTGGAAACATTAACTACTTTAGTGCAACAGCCTATCCAAACTTGCACTATATTTGCGACTACGACTACAAAAAATCTGTTATGCAAGCATAGAATTATACTGTCTGTGACATAGACGATCGTGCCAGATTTTTCGTAATGGTCCTCAAAAACGAATTGACTCTTGGTAAGGGATCGGGTGCTAAGGGCATGTTATTCTCATAATTTTTAAGGTTCCGAAACTAAAACGGTAAAACGGGCCTTGTGGGTGAAAATTGATGCCTTAATATAATTATAATTTGGCTATATATTACAAGGAAATTATTATAGTGATGCTCTAAGTACTTAGAATAAGCATTTTTTTACAACATATCGATCGGAAACAGTTGCATGAAGTTTATTTAATGTAAAAAAATTCTGAACAATTGATAATGGAAAACGAACGGAAATATTGCCTGCAAACATGGTCAATTGCAAAGCCCTAGCTCTCTCAACGCTCGACCAGCGAGGTCCACCAACTCTCAATTTTATACCTCTCCAATTAAATCCGATTTTTATCGTATTTTTTTTTAAATATATATTTAGGATCAACAAACAGTACACAACAAACATAATCTTAAAGTAGTATAAGCCTTAGAATGTAGGTAGTTAGTGTACCAACAACGCTGACCACAAATTAATAAGAAATATAACGAAAAACGAAAAGAGATGTAACATAAGATATTTAGTAGGTAACTGATTTATCGTAGGTTTTGAATATTAATAAATTTGATTCAGTTTTTATTTAGCAACGCCAACCACATTCGTTACATATCATCGATATAGTTTTGGTGGTAAAATGCAATTTATACATTATCATCATTCGGAAGACGTCTACTGCTGAACATAGGCCTCCCCATAAAACGTCACTTTACTCTTCAATAGACTTTCCAAAATCACCTGCAGATGTCTTCGTGATCACAGGTTTTAATGTACCGAGTATAATACTTCTGCCCATTTGCTAGATATTCCCTTAGCCATCTCTTAAGGCACCCGCGGGAAGAGATGAAGTGGTGATATTCTCACACCGCAACCATACTAAGCAGTTTATTAAAAGATAATAAATAAATAAATATTTGTGGACATTTCACACAGCGCCATCTAGCCCCAAACTAAGCAAAGCTTATATGGAAACCAGATACTGATACAATACTTATATACTTTTTGTTTGTAAATACATACATAGAATACAATATAACACCCAGACACGGAACAAACATCGATGTTCATCACACAAATGTTTGTCCTGGGTGGGAATCGAACCCACAACCCACAGTTCAGAAGGCAGGACTGCTACCAACTGAGCTATAGGGCCAGTCAAGATAGGAGGAATGGCTTTTACTAGTCATCGTGTTGTGAATATATTTGGATATTTTACTTTATTTAAGACCGACACTGACTTCGGCTTAAAGCCTTTAAAAGCTCTTTTTACTTTTTAAAACAGGTTTATTTAAAAAGGCTTTCAATACGAGAAAGAAACATCTACAAATTGATTACGCGCACACTAAGTAAGTACGCACGCCTATTTACATCAGTAACAGATACCCTATGCTTGATTGATTCAGTCGAGAGTGCTCGCCGTCTCCTGCCTTAATACTATTTAATCCCGCTAAAACGTTAGGCGATCCGTCATAATGAATATTTATTCTCGACAGAAGTCGACGCATACTTTTATGACGAATACATATTTTAGTAGCCGACGTAATTCCACTGATTACTTTCTTTAATTTCTCCTGAAAACGCTATGCTATGTAGGCTCGTAGAGTGTATTAAAGCTTCGAGAAAGGCAAACATTAAACGAATGAAAATTTACACAAAATAATTTGATGGTCTTATTTTTTTGCTGTGATAATCTTATCACTTCTTTTTTTCTGAACTTAACCTCAAAATACCACACAGTATGAAATCATACTGTTTTCATACTGTACTCAAAATACTAGAGTTTTTTGAGGTAAGCTCTTTTCTATAGTCGTACGCTTTTCAGATAAATTAAATAATTTATCTGAAAAGAGCTTTGTCATAATTTATGACATCCTTGTCATAGAATTTTTCCATCTACTCTGTAATATTCTTCTGGGGCCAGAACGGAGTGCTCGCTTGTAAAAGTGACGATAATTTTAAAACTACGTAACTGACATGCCCTTCAAACTGGAGCGTAGCTAATCAATTGGTGTGGTCGGTATTTCCACTCATTAAATTTAAATATTCTCTTTGTTTACTCGTATTTCTAAAAGGAACAGGCAAGAACTATGATTATAATAAAACTGTAACCAAGGTAATGTCTACAGTATGTATATAAATAATATATATATAAATATATATATATAAATATTTTTTGGAGTATTTTAAAGTAGCGGAATCCATGCGGTACATTTGCAGTATTCAAACTTTTCTATCTCTTCGTTTGCTTGCCTGCCTGTCTGTCTGATTCTTTGCAGACCCGAGCGAATTGATGTCCATTTTCGGTAAATTTCCTTGAGAAAAACTAATAAATGAAAAGTTCCTTGACTTTTCAGAACGGAGGAAAGAGACGGGAGAAAGTTTAAAGATAGAGAAATAGTGTAGCTAATCCATAATGTCCCATTAACCCATAAACCCATGGGATACCCGGATCACCTAGTAATAATTAAAGTTAGCAAAATTACCTACCTTTATAGTGACAAACCAAAATAATGTACACTATTTATGTAAACTGAGCTATTTTAAACTAGTCTTGACTAATCGTTTTCAGTCTGCGATATCGCTGGCCTGCGTAATGGAATGTTTTTACATATTTTAAATAAATGTATTTAATTAACTCCATACTCGGGTAGTTAATTAATAAGAACCCGTTCTTTAATAAATGCTAATTAATTTTTAAACTAAACAGAATTCTTTTGTCTACTAATTTGCAATAAAAATGCTGTTTAGTTTTTTAATGAACGTAACAGGTATTTGAATTGAATGCTGTAAACAATAAATGAGATGTCGTTTTTATATTTAACGTGGCCTGTCCATTAGTCATATGAAACATGTGCCAATACAAATGATATGGAGGTTTATGAATGACAGACGGGTACGGGGGGAGCCTGGCCGGGGGTGAGGGCACCCCCAAGCTGGGGAGGGGGAGGGAACACTAATGGATTACATTCGCGCGAGTGAATTAGGATATTGTCGTGCGATCTGTTCCGGTGCACTCCTTTATGATCCTCCCTTCCATGCCATTACATACACATAGGTGATTGCATGCATTAAATATAGATGCTATGACTATGTCGGGCTTTCACCGTTGGAATTGCAGAAGGAAAAGAAAAACTCATAATAAAGGACCTATACACAGCTGCTATGCACTCAAGTGATGATATCTGTACCAGCAAAATGATTGAATGTTGTCATTGATTAATTTACAAAAATGTATTCCAATATAAAATAACCGTAAATCCAGTGTATTTGAGAGAGCCGTGCGAAGGCGGCGATAGCGCACGTGACGTGAAACTCCGGCGGAGTGTTGGCAGTGCCAAACTGTAGCCTTCTCGGTACAAGGGTTTCAACTTATCAATTACACCGTTCGCTACTTACCGCGCGGAAAGGGCAAATTGATTTAATGTAACCAGAGTACCAGAGTGCTTTGACGAATATTATTAACGTCTTTTTCACCCTCCTCTGTGGGGCCTAATGCACGCTTTGTTCTTTCTCGAGGTTTTGTGAAACATCGAATCACACTTATCTCAATGGGTTGATATCCCATAGAGCGCTGTCTTCATTATTTGGTAAGAAACAAATTGGAGTATTCATAGAGTACTTGGCTCGAATATTCATTATGTGCGTATACCTGAATAAATTAGCAACTCACACGTCGCGTTGAGAATTTTAATGAAGTGTCTAAAAGTCTTAAATATTTATTTTGTTATATCTGTTCTGTTATGAGCCTTATTTGTTAATTATTTAAAAAATCATTTTCAGCAATATGCTAAAATTACTCGTATTTATTACTTAATAACAGCGCACCGCGGTCTCACCCGCGGTTAAAAAATATCCTATGTGTTAAAACAGCGTAAAAACTATGTATTTATAGTTGGCGTGTTCTGAAGGCAGTACAGCGCTATCTCAGCAAAGAAACTAGCACAGCCTCACTTAAAGAAGCAACTCAATACTCAACCTCACTTTATAATCTGGCTAAATTTGACATACTACTGGTTCTTGAACTAATTCACTCATGCCCGTCTGTACTAAAGTTCCTAAGTTCGCACTTATGTCCATACGCCATACGTTTGTCAAACTCGCGTCAAGTCAACATGCCAAATACTGTGCTCATTGGTTGATACAGCCGATGATGAACTGGCAACCACTAAGTGTTTGCTCTTCCAAGTTGACAAATTGAAGAGAACGAGGGGGCATTGAAAAAAATCCGAAATCGGCGGCTGTGAGTTTTGAACCCTTGTATTTTTCGAATTTTTGAAGGCTTCCTAGAGCTTTCAGTAATACACCATTTTACTGTGGCATTTTGACTTTGGCAAAATAAGATGACATAACCGTACAAAAATTCCTCACTTGACATTGGCAGAACTATCGCTAATAAGTGATAGAAAGCCATTAAACGAAGAAAAAGAAGACGAAAACGCGGGGGATAGTGTTGCTTAGCTAACTGGTATTTTAATAGCTTTTAGCATAGAAGGGCAACAGTCCCGTATATAATAGATACGAAAAAATTAAATACAAAATAAAACTGCTTCACATCAATATCATAGTTACAAACATTTTCACATGAACAAAAAGACATCCTTCATTTTCAGTAAGTGCTAAACATCAGGACAACGACAATCGACGTGCGGCGAGTAGCGCGAGTCGTGTCGCCGAATGAGCCATGGACGGAGCTTTTCGTAAACGTCACATTAATTAGCATGCCCGCTAATGAGGAGTTATGGAGCTCTAATGAGAGGACTTGTGCGCGCCGTATTTATTAACGTACGCCACGTCGGACACAAACTATGAACATCGCTTCGTTAGTTGGGCCCATTGGGTTTTTAATAATGTAAAAAGTTTAGGAAGAAATGGGAAGATTTGAAAGCTTATTCTTAGGAGTTCGTGTGATTAATTAGAAGCGATTTTTGCTTTAAAATAAGAGTAAGGTACAATATCGGTAAAAGCTTATGAACCTTGTTGAAATATGGCGCAAATAAAACGAAAACTCTTTATTTAAACTTATTTTTTGTTCTTTCTTTCGTCCTAACGTTCTAGGTGATGGGACTTTTCTGCAAAGTTCATCTAGGTAGCTTTGCCAGTTCTGCCGCCAAACAGTAGTGTGCAAACACTGCTGTGTTTGGTTTGAAGGGCACTGTAGCTAGTGAAATATACTGGCCAAGTGAGATTTTATTATCTGATCTCACAGTCGAGTAATCTTATTACCTAACTGTGCTGATGTCTCAGGATGATGTGCGCAGTGCAGTGTCACGCGAAATATTATATTTTGGAGTAACGAGTCACACTATTCTGTTATGGGCGGCTGTGTCGCTTAATATCAGGTGAACGACTAGCTCGTCACAACATTCATGAACGTCTAAAAAAAAATTATGGTCTATAAAAAAAGGGTAACAAGGGCGGTTTTAAAGCTCAAAGCGATCACTTCCACGGAAAACTGCACGGAAAGAAATAATATACATGTCCAAATGCGAGTTAAAAAGAATAAGTACCTCTATATTAAATCAGAGAGAAAGACCACTTCAATTAAAAATAAAATAATGATTTTATAAATCTAGCATAAAATACTAGTTTGTTTTCATTCCATACAAGTTACCATTTAAGTCATAATATTCCACATAATGCACATTTGTCACGTTAATTAGCATACACGCTAATGAGGAGAGGATCTATAATGAGAGGACCGGACAGGTGAGAAACGTAAATTAATTAATGTTTACCAGTTTGTGCACTGGCATAAGGCTGTATATGCATATCTGACTTCAATCGCAGCACGGACTTAACCCATAGATTTAATATTCTATCTGATCCAGCCAAAAAACATTCACAACAAACAAATATTTACTTCAATTATTTAGTTGCAAGAAAATTAAAATACTCGTAAAGTTATAAAATAAGTTGGCAATCGCAGCACGGACTTAACCCATAGATTTAATATTCTATCTGATCCAGCAAAAAAACATTCACAACAAACAAATATTTACTTCAATTATTTAGTTGCAAGAAAATTAAAATACTCGTAAAGTTATAAAATAAGTTGGCAATCGCAGCACGGACTTAACCCATAGATTTAATATTCTATCTGATCCAGCAAAAAAACATTCACAACAAACAAATATTTACTTCAATTATTTAGTTGCAAGAAAATTAAAATACTCGTAAAGTTATAAAATAAGTTGGCAATCGCAGCACGGACTTAACCCATAGATTTAATATTCTATCTGATCCAGCAAAAAAACATTCACAACAAACAAATATTTACTTCAATTATTTAGTTGCAAGAAAATTAAAATACTCGTAAAGTTATAAAATAAGTTGGCAATGGTTAAGTTCCTTTTTATATTCAGATTCATATCTACACACAGCAGGTAGAGTTGATTGTCTTTCGAATTAAAGTTAAACCACAGTTTGCATAATTTGTCACAAGCGCTCGCGTCATATAATCGCATATCCCGCAGTAACGAGACGAGATTAAAATCATCAAATCTAACTTTTATAATGTCAACTCGTGCATTAAGCTGCATTGCTGCTAAATTTTCGCGCCGATGTGGTTTACGTGCAGGTTTATTAGCACCGGCTGTTATTATATAGCGCGGGCGATCACGCGCTCGCGAGCCCGCTCCATCGGGATCACTCCGTAATTAAAGCTTTAGGGCGAAAGTTGAACATGAAGATTGTTATCGCGAACATAATTTTAAATCTAATTAACACTTCAACTTTAAACCGAGGTCATTAATGCCATTACCGCGAAACAATATGGAGTCGTGACCACACCGGCCGATATCTAAATAATAAATAAATAGACGCCTGCCTATCGCGGCACCGCATCTCCGAGTTAATGCTCGACGTTCGACTTTTATAATTAACAATAAATTCGGTATGTTTTTTGTAAAGCGACACGAGGGTTCGATGCAACATCCATTTTTCCTGCCCTTGATATTGATCTTAATAACATACGCGGCATAATGTGCCGGGTGGTCTCTCTATTGCTTACTTGCACGTCGTAATTAGGCCCTCGAACAGCTCAAGCTTCGAGTTCGTCTTCGTAATAGAATACTCGGAAATAATTAGTTGATTCTTCTCCTCTCAGTCGATAACATGCCTCCCCTTGATTGCGTGGAATCGGTTCAAAAACACCAAAAATACTGCACGTGGGGCGAGTACTCGAGTCCCGGCTCCGTTATCTCGTTATCCTAATGAAGTCTACGCTAATGACGAGTAGGTAAATAATAGGGCGGCTAATGGGGGCTTTATCATTCTCGAGTGCGCTCCAGGTAAGGGCCAATTAGAGAGGCCGACATCGGTCCATATTGTTCGGCGCAGCTCGCTTCGATTACGATTATTTCCGAACGAGTCTCAGCACTGATAAATTGGAAAAACTATTGCAAAATGACGTCCGCGGTTTGTGGCTACCACTTTAATTTCCTGTTAAATTGTCGTACGCTGTATGCCGCTTATTAGCTGTGGGTGCAATTATGCTGCTTTGTAATTAATTAACATTCTTCCATTATTTATTTTTATTGTATTCCTCTTTTCTATATTATTTAAACGCTGCCACTGCCAAGCTTTCTGGTTAGCAGCTCCTCTCACAATCTAAAGAAAAATCAAAAATATATAAGTATTCGGTACTTATATATTTTTGATTTTTCTTTAGATTACAGCATAATTACAAATATATATTAATTTTAATAATTACTATTAATTACTTAATTATTTACCTCCTTTTTCATATAACTTTTAGGCGTTTATGAAGCCCACAGAATAATGTATGTTTACACCAATGTCTCTATTAATCTAATTATTTATTTATTGCACATGGGTGAGCACGATAGTTTCCCAATTGGTTTACCAAAAGGCAAAGACTAAAAAAACTAATAATAAATCTTTTGAGTCTAGGTAAGTATTGTTCTGGAGTATTTATTAATTGAGTTTTATTTATGTTTCAGTTTGATCATACAATATGTAGAATGTAATGAATATTAAAATACCAAACTATATAAACTGCACCGTGCTTAGAAATAATAAAAAAATAACAAGCTTGTTAGTTAACCATCGCCGTTAAATTTAACGAATAAAAATAATAAGAGCTGTAAGGGCCCGACATCCTGCTGCGAATCTTCGAGAACGCTTCGATACAATGAGGCAATTGCTAACACTAACAATCTGCCGCGAAACTCACGAGTGCTCTCCTTATTTCCTTTGCTTTTTGCGGATTTCCAACACTGTTCATAAAAGAATTATTCTATCAGTAAATGGGTCGCAGATTTTGTAAACTGGTCAGGAATTGTATAGAGCGACGGTGGCAGAGCAGAGTTCACGCCAGCCGAGGCGATGGAAACCCCGGCCCGCTACGAAACTTCCCGCAACTGTTTTTTATTGCGCAGAATTTAAATGCATTTTTGATGTTACGAGATGACACGCGGCGGACGTCCGCCCCCGCCCCTCGCCCCCGCGCCCTATAATTTCCCAACTTGAAACTTCACTACGATATTAAGCCTTGATTGCTCGAAGAAACTTGGAACATTTTGCCGTATTCTTTGAGCTCCCTAAAGATGCGACGCTAGCGCAGACGCTATTCACTAACAGCGATTTGAATTAATTTAAAACTTTACACTAAAATCGCTATTTAACCATTCGCCCACGATTGCGAACATCGAGCGCTACAATCGTATTCCATTATGGAGCAATTAAAGGCGTGTCAATTAATTTGGTATCGCACATCCGATATCCCGATCGAAAGGGTTACCGTGTAATTTGGACTCTATTACGGTTTCATTGGAGTAGTTGAGGCTTAGTTTTGACCACATCTGAAGCGGTACACGACAATACGTTTAGCGGTGAGGGCGGCGGAGGGGGCGGGTGGACAGGTGCCGTGGATTGACTTCCTCCTAGTTTTTAGCCATTACTAAAAGGATTGCCATGTTCGTATCGATACTTCAAAGCGAGAGAAACTTCGACAAATATTTCACTTTGAGGAAAATTGTTTAATCGTATTTTCTATCAAAATAAGAGGACCAGTAGCGAGTTAAATTCGCGTCCTGTGGGTTCCGACGCCCCCTGAACGTATTCTCTTTAAGCAACCATGGTATTCCTTTCATTAAATTTATTGTGTTTGTTAGAAAAATTTGATCCTTATGATTGACCCTATCAAAGGATTTCCTGTTCGATTACCGAGTGTGGTAAGCGAGATTTTTACAATTGCATTGAAAGCAAATTTGTTTCTTTAAAAAAATAAAAGAATGTTTCCATTGAGTAAAATTTCAATCACCGTATAAAAAAATCCATCCTGTATATCTTCACCCAATAAGCATACATTAGGTGGGAATTAATCCATACATTAGATTAATTCCCACCTAACGTTAATACCTTTGTAGTTTTATTTATTTTCATACAAGTTAATTAAAAACGATTCTGAAATTAAATTTGACATATGATCATTCGACTTAGGAATAGAAAGTGTCTTTTGATAACAAAGTAAACCCATAAACATTCAATTTTTTTGGAATTGGCACGGACCTTAAAAATAGGATGCAATTAATTTTTGTTATAATTAAACGTCTCACGTATGATGCATCGAATCCGAGCTGAGAAACGAGGCGTCCGAGTACCGTGGGCGCATTAATTAGCGGGACCAGAGAGGGGCGAGGGGGAAGAAAGGGGTGCTCATGAAAGTTTACCATTTAATTAGAAGGAGCTGCCACCCGCCCTTACCTTTTGTAGTAATGCCACGAGAATGAGAGCAAGTTAGCGTTCCTCGTTAATCACGTATTCGGTTACGTATTAATTAATGTCCTTAATTTTAGTGACTTGCAAAATAATTACCTATTGTGAAATTAAAATAAAACTATAATTATTAAACATTTTATTTCAAAACCACGCATTTTGTTTTGTAACATTCATATCATAAAATTTTATTTATTTAAAGATTTACTCAGATATTTTAAATTCCCTGAACATGTTGCAGTTGCTATATACAAATTGAACTAATAATAATTCAAACCACAGAGTAGCAGCAGGGAACTAGACGCCAGTTCTAATTTACTATCTTTAATAACAAAGGGCTGTGTCGTAGGTGATGGTGCATCGCCGCAACCCGTGTCTGCAATTAGGCTAATGGACACCGACCTGCATTCATACTCGAAATCCTCCAAGCTGCAGCTAATTTTCGCCTTAAGCGTCACGTCACAAGCAGGCGAGCGTTTCAAACGCAAAAGTTTTGCTTTGAACCGAAATAGGCAAGCGTTTTTGACGCAGTGGTACACTTCTACAAATAGATAGTGATGACGTAGGTCAGTTCACATTAGTGCCTGAACTGCCATACGTCATCAGGTAGTAGTAGTAGGTATGATTTGTCCCCCTTAACTAATAAACACTGTATAGCAGTGAAATAGCTACTATTTCTACGCTACACAATGTTTATTATTAATGTCTATAACTACACAGATTAATAACCACAAATCAAGCTCTTGGCTCTACTGCTTTTCATAAATGTAGAGGTATTTAGAAGTTAAAATAAAAATTATCAAATAAATAATAATAATAATCCACGTTTAAACCCCGAGGAAACATCAAAGATGGCAGTTTGTTCTTGATTTTACAAATCTGAGGCAGAAAAGAACGCATCTGACATGTAGTGGTAGTTTGAAAGTCTCCAAATTTGTAAAACGTAAGGGTGATCATTTGACGATGTAAAGTAAAAATATGCTTTAGATAAGTGTTCTGTGCTAGCGATTTTTTCCCGCCCGCATACCGTGTCTTCTCAGGCATGCATCGCGACTCATTACTCCACTAATGGCAGCCGTAATGAACCAATCTAACAGATTGCTCTCGAATCTTCAGCCAACATCCAACACAGCTGATTTGAAAGGCACTTTCGCGCACGCCCCCGCCGTCGACTCACAATCTTTTAAATTAAATACTCATCGAAAATTACCTACTAGCTAGACTACAAATTTTCTAGATGAAATGAAAATGCTTCTCGAATATTGCAGGAAGTAATTAAGAGTTCCACTAATAGTGGAAATGAAACATAAACAAACTAAATGAGTTCGAATTTCATTTGATTTTATTTGTAGACCTCCAATAAATCTGAATAATATAAAACTCCGACCGTAGTATCCAGCATCCCTCATTTAACTTTTTCTCCGCTAATTTACCATCTTAATTATTTAGTCTGCGTTACTTTTAATGATCGGCATTAATTTAGCACCAAATTAAAATCGGTTTGCCCAGTCGACACGCGCGTTAATCGCCAAGGTTGAGTCGCGAGTTCCAACTTCTTCGTAACTCCAATTTGAAGATCCGCTTGTATCACTCGGGAAGTTATATTAAAAGGTCCACAGTAATTTTCTTGACAAATACAATGAATAATGAACGGCGTAATATAAAATTCGGATTGAGGAGGGCGCCTCGTCATATGTCCCGCCCGACATGTTTGTGTGTCTTAATTCTGTGTGTTTTTGCTAATTGAGTCCCGCTTTAGCATCACCTGAGCTAACGTAACTTCGCCCTCATTCGTTATGCATTTTGTATGTCTAATTAATATGAGCAAGTCTCATACTTCTTCCGTTTTCTTGCGTGACGCGTTACGAATTCAATCAACTCCGAATTAAACAGAAGGCGCAAGATTTATGATCGACACAAATCGAATTCGCTAACAAACAATATCGTATTCGCAGCCGTACGTAGACGATACGTACGAGTATATCAATATTGCAGGCGCTATTAATACGTCCGTCTCATGAGCGGGGGTAGTCCCCACACGCCTCGCACCGCGCCCCCTGCACCCCTTAGTCGCCGCTCTTAATTGAATGAGGAGCGGGAATTGTTTCCCAAAATGAAACAATTAATTGTGCAACGGCTATTCCGCCTTACATGGATAATACGTTCGTTTATGGCCTCCTAACGCGGCTGCACGCCGTCCTTTATTGGACCGACTCTAGGAATTTGTGTTCATTGGGGCTCGTATCCAAAATTTAATTGAGAATTTATAAGGACGTGTCTTTGTTGTCTCGTGGCATGGAGTTTTTGCAGCTGGCCGAGAATGCATTTTGCAATGTTAAAAATTCGCTCTTGTTTCAAACCCACACATAACTCCCAAAAAGAGGTTCGAACGTTGGCCGACGTACGCGGTAACGAACACTATATCCAGGCTCTAAGTCTGAACGAGACGCTTAAAATTTTCATGGTCAGGTCAAAGCACGTGTAATGCGGTTATACCGCGCGGAAATTCAACGAACGCGCTAACATGTGGCGCATTCAACTCGAAGACGCCTCGTAAACCGCCTTAACGCCTCTCCACGAGAGCATCTCAAAACTTTTCATATTCCCCGACCGTAAAACAAACCAAAAAATACGACCGTTGAAAAACATTGTAAATAGTAGCGTGTTATCGGCGCGGCTCGCCATACGCGTCCGGGAATTAGTTTTAAAACACAGTTTCAACTCTGCTGGTTGCACCCGAAATTACCAGCTATTCTCAGTAAGTGCTTTTTCTCGAGAAATCGTCTCGTAGCACAGCGTGATAAAAATAAGATGGGTTAATTTAATCAACCTTGCTGGAGAGATAGACTACCTATAGAGGATTTTTTATGAATGCGGCTATTTGCAGATTATTAGCGTTTATTGATAAATGCTACTAATTACCGAAATCTCCAAATAATACAGAGCAACGTGTGCTCTACGACAAAATAAGTGACGTTACACATGCATCCAGCAGCGTGCGCGTACAGGGGTGCGCTTGTGTGCGCCGGCGAGGGGCAACACATTCAATTTGCTATTTATCCGGGAATGGATCTAAGTCATTACTTAGCTGAGCGAGAGAGATGGGAATGGGATGCACTGGAAATTATATTGACGTACTGGCATTCACCACTAGCTTCGAATGCTTCACGCTTGACAACCAACTAATGTATTCTAAATTAAACTCCACTCATTTGCCATGACGATATTATTTTTTAATATCTACTACTATTTATTTTAATATCTAAACAAATATGTAACTAAAATTCGTCTAAGATCTAAAATAATAAAACAAGTTAAAATTAATTAAACTAGTCTGTTATAGACAAAATACCAATAAATGTATAGTCTGTACCTTGAGAGGCGAACTATGTTTGATATGAAACTTTCAAATGTTACTGTCGTAGTTTTCTATTTTACCAGAATTTATTGGTGCTAAAAACTTTAATTAAATTAATTAAATTAAATAAAAACAATGCACCTTATTTTATCATAAAACAATGTTCATTAAAGAGACGGCTAATTAACTGCAATATGAGATTGTTGCGATGTATCCAGAGATAGGGTCGATGCGACAACGCGGGTGCGCTCGCAGGGCGGGCGGCCCTCAATCACAGGAAGTGCGCCATCTCATTGCGGAAGTGGTTTGGGCGGGCGGCCACTCTCAAATGAACGAAGATCCTACCGTATTGTGTTTTATAATCCTGACTTGTGCAATTAGATTAAGTCATTCAATTAAGAGTTGAAGATTAGAAAAATAATATAGGTAAAATATATATTAAAATAAGGTCAAAGATGTTTTATTTTATTTAGGCAATGTTAATTGAATCATTAATAATTTTTAGGTGAAATTTTTACACAGAAGCGGAAAATACAATATTATTTCAGTTTTCTGCTTTTCTTGTAGCTAGCACGGGTAATAGCCGTGCCTATATAGGTAGCTTCCATATCTAATTTAATATATGTAAGTGTGAAAAACATATTATATTATGTGTAAGGCTCATCATTGCTTAATATTTTTACTAGAAAATATGTAATCGTCTCCGCGATGTAGTTTTTGTTCAAAGACGGTCTGGAGCGCGGGGTAGATTAGACCGGGGTGCGAGCGACTGCGGGTTTCTAAGTCGTAGCTAATTGGCTGAGCCGGCCCGCGCCGCCCGAACCGTGCCACCGGCCAGCCCAATTAGCACCGTTGTGATTCATTTTAATCGCGCGCCCTTATCTGTGTACTCCCGGAAGTACAACAACGGGAAGTGTGCGACGGGCTTTAGACGGGTGTTTTCGTAGCTGGCTGGTCGTATTTTCAAACATGTCCGACTGATTACTTTTTCAGCGAAATGTCATCGTCTCACATCTATGAAATTATCAATTTTATAAAATTGATAATTTCATATAAAAAAGTAACATTTGCTTAAATATGGTATATAAGGTCGAATATTCGTTGTTGCTGCCACGTACGTGTGTAGAACAAAAATATAAATGTGTTGTTTTTGTCCTATACGTTTGACGCTAAATTAATGCATGTTAAATGTTAACTCAGTTACGATTCTTTATTTCACATAATCTGTTGTTAGTAAAACAATAAATTTCATTGAAAATGTAATCAACACGTTATCCTAACCCAATAGATATCCGACGAGTAAATAACGTCGAAGGAAAGGGGCGACCACATGTCACCGTGGACGGATTGTTTCACCCGAATCAGCCCGAACTGGTTCTTGGTTACTTACATTATTAGGGGTATATAAACGACACTTATACATATTATATTATTATATACATAACGAGCTTCTGCCCGCAGCTTCGCCCGCGGCGTGGCCTATGGGAAAATAATTCAACCACCGATTTCAACCCTTTAAGGGTGGAATTTCAAAAAATCCTGTCTTAGCGGATGCTTACGTCATAACATCTATCTGCATGCCAAATTTCAGCCCGATCCGTCCAGTGGTTTGGGCTGTGCGTCGATAGATCACTATGAAACTATAAAACACAGTCAGTCACCTTTGAGTTATATATATTTAGATTATTACAAGACCCATATAATGATTTGATTAGTTTAGCGTTTAATAATGACGAAACCCTTATTAATAGGTATACCAATCTAAGTCCATAATACAAAATTTTGCAGTTCAATATATGTAATACCTACCACATAATAAACGCCGCTAACACGAGTTCAAATTGTAAGCAAATAAGTAAGTGATGTTTTAATTTTCGACATTCAGTTATGTATTTACAAATACTGTATATACAATAAATTTATATAATACGAGAACAAGTTTTAATTAAAACTGATAATATAATCAACACGCTATCCTAAACCAATAGTTATCCTACGAGTAAATAAGTGAAAAGGAAGTTATCGGGTACACGGATAGGTGCCTACCGGTCGCCCTCTATAGATGTTTACACATTGGTAATGTGAACCATTTTAATAAGCAGGTACAATTCAAAAACAAAAGCACTGATAAGTGATAAGAAAAATGTTCTTGAAGGCACTTCGAGTTTATTTTAATTAAATAGTGATTAAATGTCATCAACAGTCCGAACTGAAAACATCCACTGTTAAACATATGCCTCTCCAATTGAGCGCCATGTTGAGCGGATGCTTGTCTTTGCGTCCATCGGTTCCCCCCGGTTTTGGCCAGCTTGTCGGTCGTCTTGGTGGGGGGAATAAATCTAAGTATATGAAAAGTATGTCTTAAGTGATTTCAAAATATATGATAAAATAGCAAATACACCTAAATACCTACGTTTTAAGATTGTTATATAATTAATAATATTTTAGTCCTTATTAGTTCATCCAAATCAAGAGCGAAGCGCGTTCCCGTCCCAACGATAAGAATTAATCAGGCCCAACCCATTCCGAGACGAATTCAATTATTTTAATGTTACAAAGTAGAATGGCGGGGTTATTTAACACAGAAACATTTAGGTTAATGGATATTGGTAGAAAAATGGAGATTTGTTTCGGTATCTGGAGAAAAGCGGTTTCTTGGTTTTAAAATAAGATCTAAACAAGATATCTCGTCTAATCTAGTGCCGCATTATTTTGTTTTATTAATCATATTCTTTGTACACTTTATATCCTTCAAAGCCCGCAGTAAAGTTTCGCAATTTTGCTGACGGTGAGTAAAATGTGATTACATGTTATGTTTCTTTTTTCGTACTTGCGTTTTTTTTACTTTCAGCTGATTAGAAATATTTGAGATACAGTTTAATTTTATAACTTTAAATAATAAAGGAAAATTTCCGTTTTCTTTAAAATATTTAAATTACAGTGACAAGGACAACATATTGTGCCTAAAGACACAAAACAGTCGACTACAAAATACATTCTATGAAATTGGCTGAACTCATTTTAATTAAAATTTTGCAATTCCGGGAGAACTTAAGATGTGACCTAAATGTACTTTGTTTCGTTCCTCTACTGAGATTGCTAAGTAATTTTAAGGGTACATTTTGGAATGTTGATGAAAACTCGGTTGTTGTCGGCGAGGCGCGGTAACGACTCGCTCAAGACTTCGCGACGCCTTTAATGACATCCAAGTCAGCGGGGCCGGGTTCGCGTGCGCAATTCTTGTTATTTCTTTATTACAAAGGAGTGCCTCATTAATTTGGCAGCCCCTCAGGGTTGAGAGTCGCGAACCCTTGACCTCGTTCGCGAGAGCCCGCGACACTGAACGAATTGAAAAGCTTACGCACCTAGCGATACATAATTAACGAACCTCATTACTGAGTAACAGATATCGTCTTGAGTTCGCTCCTGGTGTCTCCGCCCGCTTTCCCTTCCAGCTCTCTGCCGCTTTAAAACCGAAACGGGAATTACTCGCTACTCGCGAATACTTCGCATAGATTGAAAATTGCCGTCAATCGACATTAAACTCAAACTTAGGACATTCTGGGCGCGGACATAATTCCTTGACTCATCATTCCACTAGACGGTTTCTGTTATCCTTAATAGCATCCGTTAGAGTTTTAAAATGGCTCGAATAGTAAAACTTGTTCCTGGGAAGTGCTTGCAGGCCATGCAGAGCACGAAATGGGACGAAGTTGTGTATCGAGCGTGGTATTTTATTGGCCAAAGTCGAGTGAATTGCGCCAGGCGGGAAAATAGTTGTTAAGCGGATAATCGAGTCAATCGTGAGACGTGTACCGAGGTGCTTGGCGCTCGCAGACGCCGCTTGTAAAGAGGCTAATGAACGCAAGCGGACAGCGGCCGCGACGGGCCCACGTCCGCGGACTCGTGCATTTTTAATGGCGCACGCTAGCACACTCACTATTAATATTTACCGAACACGTCAAGAGGGTGCACTTTACCTTTTAGTTAACTAGCGTCCGGCCGTTCATTAAATTTTCACGCGCGTCAGTTTCGGGCGAATTTTCCGCGGGTCTGGCCGGCCAGAGCAGCCGATAACGAGCGCGGACCACGCTCGTTATGCCCTTCTCTCCGCCGCTCTAGTCGACAACCCAACCAAATTTTATTAATAATAAACTGTAACTGAAACGGCGGCTTTGAAGTACGAGAGCGGCTCGAACGCTCGTTATCGGGAATTATGCGAAATCCTTTGACGTTCACTTCTTAAAGTTTACGCGGATAAGTACTGCGTTACTGTAACTAATTCCTGAAAAACGATTTCAAGTCAAAAATGAGTGGGTCAGTTCTCTTTTACCTAGCAAAAGTAAAAGCATTTTCCTTAATTCTTTACTCAACCCAAACTATTATCACGCAATCAATTTTCTGCTCAAATAGGTGTACAATTGGATTGCGGAATCAACAGATCTGCACCTAATTTACCACAATTCAATCAGCTGAATGCAATTAGCAGGTCGTCTCATAAACAATCAGGAGCATTAAGACGTCCGTCGACGCAACAGGTCAGTCGGCGCGACTCGCGAGGAACGAGGATGATGATTTATGAAAACAAACTGACAATATGAACGGCAGGTTATAAACCGCACGGTCTTTCTATACCATAACTTTTAGTATCAATGATTGAGAAATATTGTTACTGTGAACGATTGTTATATCTTTCTTAATCGTTCTGTTTAATTTAAAAGTATGTAATTCAACACGATACCACATAGTACTTATTTTTACACGATACTAATATGACGTGGCAGATGGAAAATAATTATTCCAAATCATATCCGAATCACAGACTACTACATATCCGAATACTTTCATTGTCACAGACAAGGTAGAGGATACCTGTATAAAATACGCTAAGGTAATAAATACATACCTTAGCGTATGTAGCCAATGTTATTTTTGTTTTTGTGCCGGTATGCTTGTTATTATTTTTATTTAGTGATGTATGTATTGTGTGTGTTTGTATTACATTTTCTAGTTTATGCTTCAAAAATCTTATTTTAAAAAAATTGGTTTAAATTCTCTGATGTTCGTGACTAAGGGTTCCGCCTAAAAATCAGTTTTTTAAGGTCACGCGTTGACCTTAATCTCTTGCTGAGTCGGGACCTGGTCATGACATCACACAACGTTACATCTTCCTGAATAAATGTCTTTTGTTTTTTTTTCTATATCCAAAATGTAAAAAATATTTTTTAAACTTTTTTCTTAATAATCGTATTACCTGATATTTAGTTTTGTATTTACTTAGATCATAGGAAAAATCGTAAGCAATACGTTGTATAGAAGAGATAAGCCTAGCTCAACAAAAGATATGATAGTGACGTAAGATATTAGAATGATAGCGCGCCGTAAGCGGGTGCGGGCGGGCGGTAATAAATTAGGGCGGGTGAGTGTGCGGCCAGGGCGGGCGGTGAGCTGGGCGGGCGGCAGTCGCGTGCGCCGCGGCCGTTTGTCGCGTCGCGTGCGCCCGCGCTCATTGCTTATTCATGCGACCCCGGCACGCACGGCCCGACGCTCCACGCATCCTAAGAAAATCGTGTCTATCTACTTTTCTTCGCTGCCACTAATAATTTAAATAATAATAATAATTGTTTCGTGTAATTAGCTAATTGAAGTTCACTGATAATGTAATATTTATGTTTTTGTTTTGTTTTATGCTTTACTGAATGAACATTACTCAACATCGCTTACAAAATCTGAACAGACTTAGGGACCAATTCAAGGGGTGAGAATAAAAAGGATTTAACTGATTTTTTTGACAAAATGACTTATGGGTATCGTTGGATTCAGCGTGAAATTATCGTCAATAATACATTCTCAAAATACCGAAATGAGGCTTAAATCTCGAGATTTTGAGTCTAAAAATGGTTTATCTGTCACGGGAATACAGTACGCTTAGCATAAAAACATTACTTTATTTCTTTTATTATATTATATTTTTACAGTAATTGTATGAATTAGTACTATATTTGGTAATTTTAAATAGAAATAAAACATTTTCAAGCAACTGAAACTTACATAAACCTTTTCTATTACCTTATAAGCACTCTCTATATTCTCGAAACTGTCAATTTGTCAGTTAAATCCTTTTTATTCTCAACCCTTCAATTATGACTTCATCATCAGCCTGTATCAGTCCACTGCTGGACATAGTTATAGTTCATGCCACTTAGTCCGATCCTTTTTTTTGTGATCCTCGGCTGATTTCACCCAACTGCCGCCAGACACTATTGACTTACTAAAAACCAAATCAAATGTTGATATTTCTAAAGATCCGTATCTAACAGACACGTGCGTATGTTTCCAATCAATCTGCTTCAGACAATTCCATCAGACACGCATCGATTAAGCACCAGCCGGTCAATGATATCTACTGCCCAGACTCAACATCGCCCAACTATCGAACAACTGTTTGCCGACCGCTCCACGCGACACCGCCTACAACTATTAAATTATTTAGGCCGAGACTGCATTGTCTCGCGAAAGTAGGGCGGACTGGGTCCGATTGTCGGCCGGTCCGGAGTCCGGGCGGATAGGTCCGATCCCGCCAATATAAACAGTCGTTAGTGTTGTTAGATTGTTACAATCGAATAGGAATGTGCCGAATGTGCGAGACTGCGAGTATCGGTCGCAGGAATCGTTTCGTATTGAGTTAGTGCCCGGACGCGTCCCGTGTTTGCTCTGCTAGTTAATGGAATGCCGATGGGCTATTGTGAGCTCACGACCGTTTTCTATTCAATACTTGATATTAAATTGAACGCACATACGATTGTGTATACACAACTTCCTTAAGGGATAGACAGACAGTTCGATAATCGTTTGCAGCATAATAGGAAATTTCTGCTTACTTACTACAGATAAATGTAGTTACGTACCTACGTCGAGTAGAGATGTGCTTTATGTATATTTTAATTTTTTTAAGAATTCAATAACTTATCTTTAATTTTCAAAGTAAATTAGTGTTCTATATGTGTATTGAAGTGTATAATTATAATATAACAAAATATATATTTAAATAAGTAGGTACTTAAGGACTTTGTACCTATAAATGTTGATGTAGGCTTGAGAAGATTTGGATAATGTTATTGGCATATTTTTTAAAGCGTTACGTGAGAAACAGCTTATTCATCTTAAGAACAAAAACATCTGAATGTGATGTTATGCAAGTTGAATAATAATTTAGAAGTGAGGTATCGTGTAAAAGGTGCAATTTGCCGGGTCAGGGCCGCGGCCGTGGGTCGGGTTCGTCGGGTCGACCCGCGCCCCGCCGGCGACCGGCCCACCGCACTGCACCGCAATCATTGTCGATATGCGATATTGTCCGTCGAGAAATTGCACCATTATAATAGGTTTTCTACATAAGAACTAGAACCTAATCAAGATTGATTCATTAAACTCATTTCAGTTTGAAAGTTGATACTCTTTCCTTAGAATTTCCTTAAGTCTTTTCGGATTACTTAAACTATTTATTTTATTATATTTATTTATATTGCCACTATCCACTGACCCTAAGAAGTTCTTGCCTTTGTAGCTTTGATCATTTCGTCCCAGTATTATATAATTCTAAATACAAGTATAATTCCGATGCTAATCCTTTCCTAGTACTACAAAGCAAACTTTCAAGCTTTACAAAGGACAATTTTCTTGGTAACCGTAGCAATATCCGTGTTTGTCCCGCGGGAAGTAGGACATTCTAGGGTTAGTTCCAAACGTTCGCATTAGTTTCGAACCTAATTGTTTTACTGCTCTCCTTCTCCCTCTCCCACAAGACAATAAGTGGAAACAACGCTATGCAGCAATATGCCACCCCACAAATAATATGCATGTTTAATTAACGCCATTCCTAATTCATAATCCGACAGTGATTAATTAGACAGCTCCGTCCGCCGTAATTAGGTACGCAATTATCGCGGCCCGTTTGAATTCATTAATACTGGAAAGTAGTTAGTACACGTGATTTATTAGTTACGTTGTTCTCGCTGATAGCAATTAATATATCGTTACACTCGCTCGTATCCCCGCACTGTATCAATTACTCGCTAACAATATCCGCTGTGATTTTTAACCGACCGCTCTCTCGCTAAATAAATTAATCAGACGTACAAGCTCCATCGATTTATTATTAGGTAATAAGCGCGCTTCCGTGCACGCTATGGAAACCCTATATATGGGTATTTAATTTACCTAGCCGCCTCGGCCGCCACCTGCCCCGATGGGCGATGGCGAAACGATTGCCGAGCTTCGCCTAATTATATTTTAATCGCAACATTCCCACCCTGCGGCCATGGGGCAGGGGGGTCAGCACAACACCACTAATTCATTTGTGTGGCCAGCCTCGTCCAGTGCCGCGGCACTCTCCCTGTTTATTCTCATAGGAGAGTTTAGGTCTCTTAAAGCAATACCGACGCTTAAACATATTAACCGAAGCGTTTACGTAAAGGGTTTAATTATGCACTATACATTCTGGGCTACAATGGCGTCAAGTTAATTAAGTTCTGCTTGTTTAAAGACTTTACGTAAATTGTAGCTTTCGAATAAATTAAATTTATACATGAAATTTCGTCTTTTTAATTCAAGTTTACATCGAGCGCTCGTGTAGGACGTCTAAGCTGCTACATACAATAACTCGCGGCGGCTGATCAAGTGCAATAAATATTAAAGTTAGAATATCATTGTTAGAACACTCCTTGGCTGCGAGCGCGAGCAGCTGCCGCTGTAACGAACTATGCCAATTGTGTGGAGGCTTTTGTTCGCGGTATTAACTATGGACCTACAATACTAATACATAATTCGTAGTTTGCGTATAAATCAATTCAAGGTTCGATACTATTGTTTCTTTGGACTTCTATTAGGGTTACATAAACACTTCATCGGATTACTTAGGTATACGTTCTTCGTTGTTAAAGGAGCCAGTGACCGGGGAAAGCGTCGTACTCGTATATTGTGTAATCAATTTTACAGCGATACACCGGGCCCGGCCCGAGCTGTGATATATAGCCACTAAATGCTTTACTTACAATTACTTCGAGATGTATTGCTGAACGTGGGAAACAACTTATACTTAAGGCTAAGTGTAGGGCGTGATAAGGAAATAAAAATGCCTGCGAACACATTTGAAATGCAAAGTAATTTTTAGATGTAGTACTAACGTATAGCTCACTAAGAACCAAAAATTCATAAAATGTAAAGGATTTCAAAGTAATATTTCTAAGAACGCCAGAAGGGAACATTATGAAGTAGTCGGTCGGCGGACGTGTGATACGATTTAGGATTGAACTGCTCCTGCGCCCACTCTACATTAGCCTGAAAGCCTCCTTGAAACGGAGCCGGGGGCGAGTCGGCGCGGGGAACGGCGCATTGGCCATTAGCGTGATTAGAGTACCACCCCTTCTCGCACCATCCGCGAATTATTTAGGCCTCTCATCTCATAATACTACATATTTCATTATTTATGGAGGCTCTGTTTTTACTCGGATCTACTCTCTCAAATTACACGCACAATCTACGTAATTGTGGAGCTCATAAAAGTTATACGAAGCTAACGTTGGCATGTGTGTTGTTCGCAGATGATGGCGTGCTCGTACCTCAGTGCCGCGGGCATGAAGCCCGAGGCAGCGAGTGCGGCGTGCTGGAGCCCGCCGGCGCCGGCGATGGCGAGTGGCGTGCCGCCGGGGTACCACGTGCCGGGGCCCCGCAGCCTGGCGCCAGAGCCGCCCAGCCTGGTGCTGGCGGGGCCCTCAGTGCCCCCGGAGCCGGCGCTTGACCTCTCCACCGCGGCCCCTCCCAAGCGCCTTCCCCCGCGTAGCGACGAGGACACGGAGTGACAGTGCTGTGCCACAAACTGAAAAATTACACCCCGCGTCTAACGGTCGTAGTTTTTCCAGTGTCAATGAACTGTTAAATTATACTTTAGTACCTATTACATATTTAATTTCGGTTGTGAAAATGGCAATTTATGTAAAACTTAACTCGCTGTATGTAAATTTCCAATTACTTGGTACTTAAGTATTGTGAAAGATATGTGTTAAACACAGGTGTGTTGTTTCTATATTTGAACTTGACGTGATAATTAATGATTAATAAACCGCTATGGCATATCTTTGCATGATATTGATAATGTGAATTGATATTTGTGCACGTATCATATTTCGCCATTTCCTTTCAAAATACTTTAATGAATTAGTCAATGTATGAACGTAATAACTCCCTACTTATCCGTATATTTCATCGAACAAACGTTATTAAAATTCAATTACCCATTGTAACTAGATAATTACGTATATGTATTTCATTTCATATTAAATATGTGAAATTTAAACAATAGGCAAATCACTATATTCATCATGTAGGTAGTTTGAAGGACATTAAATTAGCGTTAAAATAATTTACCATGAGAAACTATTGTTTTATTAACAGTTGCCTTTACTTGTGATTATCATTTATTTTAAATCTCCTTGTAGTGACAATTCTTGCCAATACTTTATTATTATTATAGTTCATATGAAGTACCAGTCGCAAATATTTATAAAATTTCCTAGTAGCTACACTTGCGCACGCGTTTCTGTGATTTGCAATATTGCTCTGTAAATATTTTCTCGAATATATTCGTTATTACTTTACAAGGAGCTGTTAAAAAGATCGCTCGTTATCATTATTCGTTTCTGTAAATATTAGGATAAAATTTTAGATAGTAAGTAGACACATCTTGTACCTAAAAGTTTGGGCGCAGAACTTTATAGCAATAATTTTGATGCCAACGTCTTTGAAATCTAAATCGAGCTAGTAACGGTTTATGTATATATTGATATAATATTTTGCCGTCTATTTAACTTGTTCGAATCAATTTCTTAATCGATTACAGTAATTAATGTATGTAAGTAATCTTAAACGCTAACATTCCTAATTGTGTATCTTCTACGTTACTTTTGATGTACTTAAAAAACTTGTACCAAGTTAAAACTTAACCTAATCCGGTGACAGTAAGGTTTCAAATTTTAAACTAATTTTGACAATGGTCGATTGATGGCACAGAAAATGCTTATTTGCAACTACTTTGAACAAACTGCGGTTGTGTATATTTGAATTGTTACTTAAACTTTCCCCCTAGCTACTGACCCCTCTAATGTCTTATTGTTGCATTCGAAGAATAAGTAACTCGTTAGTAAATCGGATAGTAAAAATAGTAATTTTACCAAAAAATTTAAATCCTACTTTGAATTTACCCTGAAACGTACCATTTTGTGAGAAGTTTACCATTTTTCATTAAAAATTAGAATTAAAATATCTCTATATTTATCTATTATAAAAATTAGTAGATAATTAATACTCCCACATCAGCGTATATAAGTGCATATATTTAATGTTAGCGTTTACTGAGTCTTGCCATCTATTGTTTAATTTATGTAAAACTGCTAAGTCTTGAGGATCAGAACTCCGCGCATATTTTAATATTTTTATATATATTATATTTTTTATTCTTTTTGACTGGCCTGGTGGCTCAGTTGGTAGTAGCTCGGCCTTCCAAACTCCAGATTGTGGGTTTGATTCCCACCCGGAATAAACATTTGTGCGATGAACATAGATGTTGGTTCTGTGTCTGGGTGTTCTATTGTATTCTATGTATATATTTACAACAAAAAAGTATCTAAGTATTGTATCAGTTATCTGGTTCCCATAGTACAAGCTTTGCTTAGTTTGGGGCTAGATAGCGCTGTGTGAAATGACGACAAATATTTTTTATTTTTATTATGATTAATTATGATTCTTATATAACAAAACGGTATACGTATATATAACAAATACGACACGGTTGGTATACTACAAAAATAAAGACCTTATTTATTAGTTCTATATTTGAATTTATATTTTTTATTTGAAATGCATTTAATTTTTTAATTTATACTGAAACGGAATTATGATTACTATTATCAAGAAAAATAATCTGCCCTCAAGTCTTAAACAGTTTTCGGGACAGGTGTAGTGTTACCAGTACACAAAGAAAGAACATACATAACTATAAGAGAGCCGGTGAAAGGAGAAAAAAATAAAATTTTGTAAATTAATTTATTGTTTTAATGATTTCCTTTATTTCCTAATAACTAATAATTAAAACGATTCCTGCAGCTAGTCGGCAGTTTACTTTACTGCCTTTGCCTCTTTTCAGACTAGAAAAAAAATATATAGCTCATGATAGTGTGGAATGACGCTCATACCCGCGTGGGTTTATACAATGTGAAATCGATGTCTTTTCGAGAATAAAAGATAAAAAAAATCTTTATTACCTATGTAAACTTTTTTGTTTTGTTTTGGCTCTACACTTTTATGTATTTAGCCAGTGTCAAGTAATTGATAATTTCTCAAGTCAATAAATATAAACTGTCAAGTCAAGTCAAGTCACAGTCCAAGTCATCAAGTTAAGTCATAGTCTAGTCTAGTCAAGTCATACTCCTAGTAAAGTGGTGGCATCTTTACCAGAAGCTTCTATGGAGTTTTGGAAACAACACGAAACAAGTTTTGGAAACTAATACAATGCGGTGACGCGATCTTTTTTGTTTTCCCGCCAAAAACCGATTCCTATATAAACTTAAGAATGTTTAATATCCTTACAAAAATTCAATGAATATAAAATTATTTTGCAAAGACAATGGTCACACTGAACCACAGAACCTACACAATTCTCTGGGATAAAAAGTTTCTACGAGAGAGAGTAGAACTCATTCTACGAGATTTCATCATTATCATTTCAGTCCATTTCAATATATGTACCTAAAAACTTCCGCATTTATAAAATAATAATAATAATAACGCCCAACGATCACATACATAAATCCTGGACCCTAACTAAGATTCCCTGTGACTAGGAACCCAGCAACTACATGGACCATGGTCCCACAACACCCAGACTCAGAACAGGTATTTGCGCTTTTTTTTTCTGTGCACAAATACTTGTCCTGCCGCGGGAATCGAATCCGCCGCATCCGGGCTATGAGCCGACTTGCTCAACCACCACACCACAGAGGCTGTCAATGTTAATATGATAGAATAGTGTAGGATAATGTAATTAAAACCTTAATTATTTTACATTACTTAATAAATTGACTCGTATGAGGATTTCCGTATGAGTGAAAAAAAGTCAGTAGTGTGATTTCGGTGGCTGTTTATCTGTAGGTAAATATGGATTCGCGCAACAACATACTCTGAAATAAAGAACTAAACTATAAACTTGGAAGTAAACTACTGGTTCTCGTGGTTAGTGGTTTATTTTCTGACAATTAAACTTGATGCGATCATGGCGGTCAAGAAGGGCAACAAAGTTCCTCAATATCTATAAGCTTATTGTGGTTAAAAACTTAATGTTTTATTTAGCTTTTTTCTAGGTTTTAATTTTAACCTAGATAGTTTTTTTATGTTAATGAATGATGTGATGAGCTAGTCGTTCGCCTGATGCTAAGCGACACGGCCGCCTATAACAGAACAGTGTCACTTGGGACTCTAAAATATAAAGTTTCGCGCGACACTGCACTGCGCACATCATCCTGAGACATCGTCACAGTCTGTGGCGTGTGTGATGTGTTTCATTACTCGACTGTGATCGGGTTATAATATCGCATTTGCCCAGCAATTTCACTAGTTACAATGCCCTTTAAACCGGAACACAGTAGTGCTTGCGCACTACTGCTTGGTAGCAAAATAACTGGCAAAGCGATGGTACCTATCTAGACGAACTTTGCAGAAAAGTCCTACGATCTAGTAAAAAGTGTAATATACCACCCAATGTAGGATTTACCCATATTTTTGGTATCTACAGTTTGGTTAGCCAATACCAACAAACATAAAAGGACCAAGTTTATAATAGGAGTTTTGGCGGGAAAGCGAAAAAGATTGCGTCATCGCATTGTATTATTTTCCAAAACTTGTGTTATTTTCAGTGTTAGTGCATAAAATTGGTAGCATTCTATTCGTAAAGTGCTGGATTACAGGCGTGAGTGTGGGAAAATGGTATAATGATGGTGAAACGTTTCTTTTCGTGTTGCTTCCAAAGCAACTTCTTGCATAGAAACTTCAAGTAAAGTTGCCATCACTTTACTAGGAGTATGACTTTGACTAGACTTTGAATTGACTTGATGACTTCGACTGTGACTTGACACATATTTGCATGAAATATCATTAACTTGATAAACTATCAATTACTAGACACTGGCTAAATACACAAAAGTGTGGAGCCAAAACATAAAAAAAAAGTTTGTAATACCAATTTAATATCGATAGGCATTTATTTTTTCATATAAAAAAAACAGTTGTCTGTTATTTGAGATTAGGAATCGAAAAAAATAATTAAAAATGTATTAAGTAACTTATTTGAATAGCAATCTTATCCGATGTGAGCCAACCTCGAACATAATGGCTGTAGAATTAAAATAAAATTAATTTTATTATAATTTATTGCTGACCCTGACTTGCTGTATTGTTCCGACCAAAAATGCACAGTAATATGCATGGTGCTCGAATTAAAAAGCAAGAAACAGTTGGTCCAAGTTGTTTTACATTGCAAATGGAACAATTATGTAAACCAGCCTTCCAGAAGCCTTTTTTGACGGCAAGGGGAAGTCAAACCATTAAAATTAAAAAAATAATTGATTTCTGAAATACTCAAATTAAACGCATTGGGAAATGAGTACAGTACCTGTGTTGTTTTCAATTTCACGCAACGAACCGGACTGAATAAATTAGTTAGTTGTATTAATTAATAACGCTATAGTAGATAATTTGATGAAAAACTTCACGAATAAATTATTTCAACGCCACTTATAGCTATAACCAAAATCATGACGGTATAGTTTACTATAAATAGTTTTAGTCATCAAAAGATTAATTTTAATGTAAAGAAATAATTTTAAGCGGGATTTGAACCCGCTCCCCTCCATCTCCTTGCGGGACGTGCTTTTTCCTGAGCTACCGTGACAAGTGACCTCATGTCCAAAATCCTTCATCTTAGTAGACTATTCTTCACCTTCCTTTTTTTGAAGTTTTGAGGTACAACTTCTTTACTCACGCTTGACTTGAGGAGTAAGCTGGTGAATACGAGGCAAACGGAAGTTGAAGTTGGTTCACGTAGATCTCCATTGTCAAAATAACAAATAAAAAAATGTATTATTATGTTGGTATCTCCAATAAAATGACAATTTACAAATGTCAAATTGGCGACATTAACATTAAACTAAGCAAAATAATTACTTGCACTGACAAAGTGTAGAGCCCAAATAAAAAACATAAACAATGTTATACCGGTCGATAGATGGAGCTAAACTAAAGAAATTTTACTTCAGTCTGAAGCGCACAAATTTTGTTTTGTTTATGCCGGTTTTAATCCCAGTGGTGTTTCAAATTCCTTTTTAACATGTGCTCACACTCCGTGATGAAAATATTTTTATGTCTACAATGATTTCTTTTTGATAATTTTTTTTCTTTAATGCTTTGGCTCCACACTTTTGTGTATTTAGCCAGTGTCAAGTAATTGATAATTTATCAAGTTAATGATATTTCACGCAAATATGCGTCAAGTCATAGTCGAAGTCATCAAGTCAAGTCATAGTCTAGTTAAAGTCATACTCCCAGTAAAATGGTGGCAACTTTACTTGAAGCTTCTATGGAGTTTTGGAAACAACACGAAAAGAAACGTTTTACCATCATTATACCATTTTCCCACACTCACGCTTGTAATCCAGCACTTAACGAATAGAATGCCACCAATTTTATGCACTAACACTGAAAATAACACAAGTTTTGGAAAATAATACAATGCGATGACGCAATCTTTTTCGCGTTCCCGCCAAAACTCCTTTTGATAAATATATGGTGAGCTCAAAATGTGACAAATCGTAACATGAAGTTTCCAATCTGACGGCTCTGGATAAAGCCCATTGGACTGATCGCACACATCGGTAATACGGACACAAATCTGTGCATCATATTTTGTACTGTGGGCGCCTACTATTGATCAAGGTCGCCATTATATTCGGTATTTTTGCCCCGTGCTCTGTTTTCGAAATTCAGTATGGCGAATATACCGAAGTAATAGTAATAATAACGCCCAACGATCACATCATAGATCCTGGACCTTAACTAGGATGCCATGTGTGTAGGGACCCAGGAACTACGAGGATCATGGTCCCAGAACACCCAGAAACAGAATAGGTATTTGCACTTATTTTCTATGCACAAATACTTGTCCTGCCGCGGGAATCGAGCCGCTGCCTCCGGGCTATGAGCCGACCTGCTCAACCTCATCACAGAGGCTTTAGGTAGTAAAAGTAAGATGAATGAGTATTTTTTAACCCATTGATTACCATTATAATAGGCTATTTGACTACTATATTTTTATTACATACATAAATAATATACCTTAAAAAATAGATAACTGTGAAAACAAAACTTGAATATCTCAAAAAATGACTCAGGCATTTTAAAATACAGAAATAGAAAGAGACAACTCAAACACGCAGTGACGTCAGTTACCAGTACTCACAGTAACTCATTACTAAGCTGTGGTAGCTCTACATACAAACTTTTTGGCATGTGACGTCACAAGCCATGCCTCCATAGTAGCTGTGAGGAAGCTCAACACGATCTCTGTTTTGCGAGAAAGGGACAGGCGATGAAACTTTAAAAGCGTACTACTCCGTGATTAATTTACCGATTTTACTTTGTTTTACAATGATTACATTCATTTTTAACCTACTTTATGAAAATAATATTTACTTGTTCATTTTTGATAGTAGTCAAATAGCCTATTGCTAGCGATTCATAAAAACATAATAAAATAAGAAGAATTTTTTGCCAAAAATCTTTTTCACCAATAATTACAAATTGGTACTAGGTGAACCGACGGCGACGAAAGAGGCACGCAGGTGATCGAGTGGTGCTCTATGGGAGGTCTATGTTCAGAAGTGACTCTGCCGGCTGATTATGAAGTATTTAATTGTATTCTTAAAAGTAAACTTTAAAATCTATGCATTAGCAAAACATAATCTAAGAAGCCGCTACCAGTAGGCAACGTGCCCAAAATTTTTAAAGTTATTTATTATGGTAAAGAAATTTATCTACCATTCGAATATAGATGAGGTGGCTTCCAGTCACTGCTAAAAACGCCAAAAATGCAGAGAACGATTAAAAATCCACTTGTTCCCGTACCATTCGTACATTTCTAAATTGTCGTAGGTATAATAAACGACAATTTCGAAATTTTCGCCCACAACTTAAGTGTGACTGGAACGACCATATTGACCCCATGGCTGGATAATAAGTGGCATAATTCAGTGTCATTTTTAGCATTTCTACTGCGCTTCTATTGCGAGTGGTTTAGCTTATGAATGAAAATTTTGAAAATAACGGTATTTTAGTTCGACTGGATCCTGCCCATGGTAGGTACCTCTGAAATACACAGACGAAAGCAACTCACGCCTTTTAGGCACGAGCTTCGACCGACACAATTGGATTATCTCGTTGTATCAGTTAGTCTCAACAATAAATAATAAAATAAATATAACGTGTAGTGAAAATTAACTACAAACCGGGCCTATTACAAGAATTTAGTTTTAACTGCCTACGTATTTAAAAAAAATTATACCTTATACTCTAGCCGCAGACGGACACAGAGTGGAAACGTAATTTAAGGTAATTTAGCAGGTAACCTCTAAAACTAGCAACTACGCAGATGACGTCAAAGACTGCGTCCGGCTTGCACACAGACTATTAGATTGAGTATAAACTATAAACCGCTACGTTTTCCATACATTTTCTATTGTATTTTTTTTATGTTAAGGTATGACGTGACGAGCTAACCGTTCACCTTATGTTAAGCGACACGGCTGCCCATATCAGTTGCAGTGTCACTCGGAACTCTAAAGTATAAAGTTTCGCGTGACACTACACTGCGCACGTCATCCTGAGATATCAGCACAATCTAGTAATAACATTACTAGACTGTGAGATCAGGTCATAAAGTCGCATTTGCTCAGTAATTTCAATAGCTACAGTGCCCTTCACACCGAAACACAGCAGTGCTTGCACTCTACTACTTGGCGGCAGAATAACTGGCAAAGCGGTGGTACCTACCTAGACGAACTTTATTGTATTAGCGTAGTCTCATTAACAAACATCCTATACTATATAAAAAACGTAGTTTGTGTCACAATTTAACCAGCGGCTATTCCTATTACACGCACACTTCCTTCCTTACAGGCGCGGACTATCAAATATGTACTGCGAACTCCGGGTCGAATGGCGAAAACTGACGGCGAAAAATGGCGAGCCGTGAGTGACGTGTCGGCGCACCGATGAATGAATGATGGCGAAACTCGCCAGTGACTAATCAATAGGGCCTGCAGGCCTTTAGACTGCGCTTGTAGGCTGTAGACTACCCTGCAATATTCAGTGATCGAAACCACTCCAGCTCTAACGAAGTTATGCATACCTATCTAGGTAGGTTGCTAATAAATAGGTAACCTTTTGGACCAATGTAAAACTACGTTTATAGGAAACCAAGAATGTATTTTTATACTATACACATACATCACATAATCAGCTGAAAGACGTCTACTGCTAAACATGGGCTACCCGCACAAAACGCCACTTTGGACGTTTATCATAAGGTTTCGTATCGCTTAGCAATAGCTGGCGTCTTGGTGATCGCAGATGGTTTTATTGTACTGAAGAGAATGCAGCAGTCTATTTCCTGGATATTCCTTTAACCGGCTCTTACGGCAACGGGATGAGATGGGGCGATCCTATTCTCATCCGGGACCACTCGGGAACTATACACGCTGTCTTATACAAAAGCATGACCGTCTAAATTGATGAAGTAAACACTCTTTTATTTAATTTTCCGAAACCCATGCGTTGTGGTAGATAAGGTAAACAAAAAAAACTGACTGTAACTTTAATTAAACTAGTTACTAAGCCATGTTTTTATTCGTAGCTTGGTTACGAAAGTGCTACGAGTTCGTAGAGGAAAAACATTATACCATTTTCAAAATTTGGCTAGAATTTCATGTATTAACTATTATTAACTATAGAATTTAATGTATTAACTAGGGGGTGTTGTATTTTATCTTATGTATGTATTTACAAACAAAATGTATCTATGTATTGTATCAGTTATTTGAATCCCATGGTACAAGCTTTGCTTAGTTTGGGGCTAGATGGCGCTGTGTGAAATGTCCACAAACATTTATTGACTACACAAAAGTAACGCATTGTCTTTTTGTTCAATTGTGTGGCTTCCACGGCTGAGCCGATTGAATAAAATGTTACAAACTTATTTCCTACACGACCCGTATCAACATTCAGTACACTACTTTTTATGAGGTATCTATGGAATGTATTTTAAAAGAAATTCCAGTTTTTTTCTTGCCATTGATCTAATTTGTATAAGGTTACACTCTTTTTTTTTTTGGTAGGTTTTGGCTCCACACTTTTGTGTATTTAGCCAGTGTCAAGTAGTTGATTGATAGTATCTCAAGTTAATTAATATCATATAATGTGTCAAGTCAAGTCACAGTCCAAGTCATCAAGTTAAGTCATAGTCTAGTCTAGTCAAGTCATACTCCTAGTAAAGTGGTGGCAACTTTACCAGAAGCTTCTATGGAGTTTTGCAAACAACACGAAAAGAAACGTTTCACCATCATTATACCACTTTCCCACACTCATGCCTATAATTCAGCACTTAACGAATAAAATGCCACCAATTTTATGCACTAACGCTGAAAATAACACAAGTTTTGGAAAATAATACAAAGCTGTAGTGTAGCCTACAGTTAAAAGAAAACATTATTATTTACATAGATTATATACATTTATTTACATAAGCCCCTATTTATGGTATGCCCTGAATTTTAAATTAAATTCCTAAAATATATATATATATAATGTAACGTAACCGAGTTGGAGATGAAGAAGCGAAGACTGGAAGTTGACTTGACTTGAAGTTGAAGATGATGAAGCAAAGTATGGCCCCGAAGCACACCCTGGAGTCGATGTAGCCGCAGGGAGACGTCCAGAGGCGCAGCGAATGACCGCTGCTTGTGCCGAGCTTAGCAACAAGGCGGGCAGCCGTCACAGAAAGCCACCTGCTAATGAAAAGGTCTTATCAACTGTTCACGCCAAATCCACTGCAGGCCGCCGTCACCGGCGGAGATTGCCACCGCTTAAGGCCTGGTTTAAACAGGGGTGGTCCGCAACCGTCACGAATAGATAGGCGAAGCGGAGAGGAACTTAGGACGGAAAACTGCCTATCCGTGGCCACACAGAGTGCCACTTGCACGGCAGCACCAAGTACACTTCAGTTACACTGTTCAGATTAAAGAATATAGTTATGTTCAGAATATAATTTAGTGGTGAAGTCCAGAGGAAGACTGCCCTCGCGTCGCTATTTTCAGTTTTATCCAGCCTCACCCATCACCAAAACAACAGACAAAATCCTTGAAAATCGAGAGAACTAAATTTTGAAATCCTGTCACAATTTAATATCAGCTAGCATTAAAATAGGTCGATGAACAAAGACTAATACAAAATCCTAAACAACCTAACCTTAAAATGTCGTAAATTCATGAAACTTATGGTAAGAACCTCTTTCAGGGAATTAGAAAAGTCAATAGATGACATCTGTCCAAAAAGTAAACAAACATTAAAATCGTTATTTTTAGTGCTCCTACTGGAAGAATCACTACAAAAATGCAATGAAAAGCCATAATAAAATCAGCTTCAATACCAGTGTAAATTTGGTGAAGATCTGTGAGGTAATATGAAAAAGTTATTTCTTCCTGAAACACCCGTAATTTAGGGAAAAACTTAGGGAAACGACACGTAAGATGTTCCTGTGATCTATATCTACCGATCCACTGCCAAAATAACCCATACCAAAGGCTTTAAGTACAATTTTAGAGTACAACATTTTATTCATAATAACCAAGAAAACAAAAAGGTATTATTAAAGTGTTTTGGAACATTTCAGGAGCCTGCAAGGAACGTTCAGATTATGTTTTACAGAAGAAATAAAATGAAAAACCAAAAACCGTAAAAATATCATAAAAAACTGAAACTATTCATTAAGAAAAGTGTGCTACTAAGCACTATGGCGTAGGGGTAACCCTACATTTCCCCAACAACCCCGAAAAAATTAAAATACCTAAGTATTTTAATTTTTATAGAACATACAAAGATAGCTAAGATTATATACATAAGAAAATAGAAGAAAACAAGTTTCTTCGATCGAGAAAATAACCAAAACTCAAAGAGTGTTTTCCCAATATAGAGATGATGTCCCTATGTTGAACAACAAAGAATCAAATAGCAAAGACATACAGTCAAAGGATAATATACTAGGACAACAGTGTCCTAGAACTGAACAATAAACATTATGTCCAATTATGAAATCATCATAACATCCAGCATCACAAAGGTTATGACCCAGAACACATTAGAATAGTGTCCAGATCAGCAGCAGAATAGACATCTATAGACAGCCCAGCTTTAAAGAAAACGGAAAAATCGAAAATGACACGTTAATGACACAAATTACCCTATCACGCTAAACCTAACATACCTATATTGAACATTAATTATTAATATATATTTTATAACCTATATCCATCCTCATCCAGATTAAAATTGGGTATAGCTCACTATCAATGGCTACTATAACCCTTTCATGTCAAAACCGCCTGCATTACAACGACTAACCGCTAAACAATAAAAACTAGTGTCCGGAAGAGACCTAAGCTTTAGCCCAAGAACTGAACATAAATGTTAAAACAATATAGAAGTATAAACATAACGTTACAAAAACAAAATTGTAAATTTAGCAATATGAACAATTCCAAAAAGAAATAAAAAAAACAGAAATTGTGATATTTACATTATTATCCTAAGTCAAAAAATACATTATTTACAGTTTTAAAGTTAATCATTTTTATTTTGAACCTCTTTTCTTCAAACATCGAATACTTTAAGAGGATGTCTGGTATACCAGCATACAACGCAGCTTGGACTTTGACAGAAATTCATGCCAGCAGTCCAATATTGTTAGCGTAAATAACCCGAGGCCAGCACAAACAAGATGAGAAAACATAGCATGCACTTTTGACATGTTATGCTTTCGGTAAAGTTTAAGAAAAAAAAACATACCGCAAGCAGCACACATAACTGCTATATCAGACTGCTGGCGGCTTACTCGGTAAAAACTGGATCGAAGTGTCGATCTCCAAGCTGCGTTGAAACTGAGCTGCGTTGAGCCGCAACACCAAAAGTTCTCCTCGTTAGCAACCAGGCACCCTCAGAGGTTCAGGCTATAAACATACAAGAAGTATTAATATATATACATCTCAACTATAGCTATACAGAATAAGTATATCTATGAATTCATATAATCATAAAGTATGACACATTACAGAGAACGATACAGAATTAGTATACCTATGTATTTACAGAGTAAATACCTAGAAAGATAGGTCTTTAAGATAGAGCTTTATTAATTAAATAGAGAAAAATATGGGGCCAAAAGATAATCCGAAAAGAGCGCAACTTGTGTAAGTTTGTTTTAGAATTTTGAGGGGCGGGGGGGTGGGCTCGGCCAGAAGGGCGCCAAACTGTAGTGTAGCCTACAGTTAAAAGAAAACATTATTATTTACATAGATTATATACATTTATTTACATAAGCCCCTATTTATGGTATGCCCTGAATTTTAAATTAAATTCCTAAAATATATATATATATAATGTAACGTAACCGAGTTGGAGATGAAGAAGCGAAGACTGGAAGTTGACTTGACTTGAAGTTGAAGATGATGAAGCAAAGTATGGCCCCGAAGCACACCCTGGAGTCGATGTAGCCGCAGGGAGACGTCCAGAGGCGCAGCGAATGACCGCTGCTTGTGCCGAGCTTAGCAACAAGGCGGGCAGCCGTCACAGAAAGCCACCTGCTAATGAAAAGGTCTTATCAACTGTTCACGCCAAATCCACTGCAGGCCGCCGTCACCGGCGGAGATTGCCACCGCTTAAGGCCTGGTTTAAACAGGGGTGGTCCGCAACCGTCACGAATAGATAGGCGAAGCGGAGAGGAACTTAGGACGGAAAACTGCCTATCCGTGGCCACACAGAGTGCCACTTGCACGGCAGCACCAAGTACACTTCAGTTACACTGTTCAGATTAAAGAATATAGTTATGTTCAGAATATAATTTAGTGGTGAAGTCCAGAGGAAGACTGCCCTCGCGTCGCTATTTTCAGTTTTATCCAGCCTCACCCATCACCAAAACAACAGACAAAATCCTTGAAAATCGAGAGAACTAAATTTTGAAATCCTGTCACAATTTAATATCAGCTAGCATTAAAATAGGTCGATGAACAAAGACTAATACAAAATCCTAAACAACCTAACCTTAAAATGTCGTAAATTCATGAAACTTATGGTAAGAACCTCTTTCAGGGAATTAGAAAAGTCAATAGATGACATCTGTCCAAAAAGTAAACAAACATTAAAATCGTTATTTTTAGTGCTCCTACTGGAAGAATCACTACAAAAATGCAATGAAAAGCCATAATAAAATCAGCTTCAATACCAGTGTAAATTTGGTGAAGATCTGTGAGGTAATATGAAAAAGTTATTTCTTCCTGAAACACCCGTAATTTAGGGAAAAACTTAGGGAAACGACACGTAAGATGTTCCTGTGATCTATATCTACCGATCCACTGCCAAAATAACCCATACCAAAGGCTTTAAGTACAATTTTAGAGTACAACATTTTATTCATAATAACCAAGAAAACAAAAAGGTATTATTAAAGGGTTTTGGAACATTTCAGGAGCCTGCAAGGAACGTTCAGATTATGTTTTACAGAAGAAATAAAATGAAAAACCAAAAACCGTAAAAATATCATAAAAAACTGAAACTATTCATTAAGAAAAGTGTGCTACTAAGCACTATGGCGTAGGGGTAACCCTACAACGCGGCGACGCGATCTTTTTCGCTTTCCCGCCAAAACTCTCGGTTACACTCTTACAGTGGTTAAGTTACACCCACAGATCCTATAAATTAATATTATTTAAAAAAGTGTAATTGAGTTTTGGCGGAAAAACGAAAAAGATCGCGTCACCGCATTGTATCATTTTCCAAAACTTGTGTTATTTTCAGTGTTAGTGCATAAAATTGGTGGCATTTTATTCGTTAAGTGCTGAATTACAGGCATGAGTGTGGAAAAGTAGTACTTATAATGATGGTGAAACGTTTCTTTTCATGTTGTTTCTAAAACTCCATAGAAGCTTCTAGTAAAGTTGCCACCATTTTACTAGGAGTATGACTTGACTAGACTAGACTATGACCTTACTTGATGACTTGGTCTGTGACTTGACACATTATATGATATTAATTAACTTGAGCTATTATCAATTACTTCACACTGGCTAAATACACAAAAGTGTGGAGCCAAAACAAAAAAACGTGTAATCGTCAATAGGAAACCGAAATAAATAAATAAAAAAGTTTTTTTTTTTGTTTTTTTATTGGATCTGTGGTTACACACAACTGTTTTCATTAGATGATCGATATATTTTATAGACACAAGACTTTGTTGGAATTAATTATAACTTGACACACATATATATAACTTGAAGTTGAGAAATTATCAATCTCTTGACATTGGCTATATATACAAAAGTGTGGAGCCAAAACAATAAATAATTTTTTGTTCCAGTTAATGCTTTTTTTGACCGCCAGGCCTGATCTCCATTTAATAGTAAATTTAGGTACGCATAAATAAAGGTCAGTGCCTCCAGCTATGATGAGTTGACATTTATTTTACGGATCTAGCTTTGAATAAGGCTACTGGTGCTCGTTAACAAAAAAATGTAGAAACCTGTGTACACCGTACAGTTACTGTACACTGTGTACACCCGTGTTGGCATTCTCTCGTTCACAGAAATATGAATATTATTTTCTCATGGTTATATTTCCAGTGAAATTCTAAACGAGATGTCCGCATACATCCCGGAGCAATTGTTAAGTAGGTACGTTATTACTAAGGGTCACTCTTATGCACTGTACAGACGGTAGAATAAGTAAGCTATTTAAATTGTACTTGTTATTTTAAATACGGTGTAAAATACAGTATGCGTGCGTGTTGGTCCATGATGTATATTCAGAAATTCTGGCGTTGTTTTTAGTACTGTATAAGTCATGAATTATAACATAAATTTAGAAATGTTAGTCAATGTTTTACGTGCCTTTTGTCGTTAAAAATTTTGAGATACTTAATTTACGAGATTATAATAATAATAATAACACCCAACGATCACATACATAAATCCTGGACCCTAACTAGGATTCCCTGTGTTTATGGACCCAGGAACTACGAGGATCATGGTCCCACAACACCCAGGCTCAAAACAAGTAATTGCGCTTTTTTTACTGATCATCACACTGATTATAAGACAAATACAGTTTTATATATTAAGCGAATGATGTGTCGACCTACTCCTTCATCTGATATTAAGCGTCTCGGCTGCCCATAACCCATTACAGCTTATTATATAAATAAGTACAATTTATTAAAAGTATAAAAAGATTCTTGAAAATTATGATCCCGTCTGTATCTTATTATCTTCTAACATTTAGTGATGTTTGCATACTTCAGATACCTTCATTATACGTGGTCTCTGTCCTCCGTCCGGCTCATGTTCCGGCCCTGAACATAGAGAGCTTTTAATGAACATAAAAACCGGCCAAGTGCTCGTCTGACGATATTCGCATGTCGTAGTTTCGTAACGGTTGTCCCTCGTGATAGAGATGATCGCAGGTAGAGTATAAGAAAAACTTTTTATGAATTTAATTTTTTGGGTTAGGTGAAATTAGTAACACTTAAATTATATTCTGGCGGAAAGAATTGAGAAATTTTACCAAGCGAATGATCCAATACTTTGTAATGGCTAACGTAGTATATGCAATTAATAATTACTAATAATAAGTGGCATCCAATACTTTGTAATGGCTAACGTAGCATATGCAATTAATAATTTACCAATAATTAGTGGCATCCAATACTTTGTAATGGCTAACGTAGTATATGCAATTAATAATTACTAATAATAAGTGGCATCCAATACTTTGTAATGGCTAACGTAGTATATGCAATTAATAATTACTAATAATAAGTGGCATCCAATACTTTGTAATGGCTAACGTAGTATATGCAATTAATAATTTACCAATAATTAGTGGCATCCAATACTTTGTAATGGCTAACGTAGTATATGCAATTAATAATTACTAATAATAAGTGGCATCCAATACTTTGTAATGGCTAACGTAGTATATGCAATTAATAATTACTAATAATAAGTGGCATCCAATACTTTGTAATGGCTAACGTAGTATATGCAATTAATAATTTACCAATAATTAGTGGCATCCAATACTTTGTAATGGCTAACGTAGTATATGCAATTAATAATTACTAATAATAAGTGGCATCCAATACTTTGTAATGGCTAACGTAGTATATGCAATTAATAATTACTAATAATAAGTGGCATCCAATACTTTGTAATGGCTAACGTAGTATATGCAATTAATAATTTACCAATAATTAGTGGCATCCAATACTTTGTAATGGCTAACGTAGTATATGCAATTAATAATTACTAATAATAAGTGGCATCCAATACTTTGTAATGGCTAACGTAGTATATGCAATTAATAATTTACCAATAATTAGTGGCATCCAATACTTTGTAATGGCTAACGTAGTATATGCAATTAATAATTACTAATAATAAGTGGCATCCAATACTTTGTAATGGCTAACGTAGTATATGCAATTAATAATTTACCAATAATTAGTGGCATCCAATACTTTGTAATGGCTAACGTAGTATATGCAATTAATAATTTACCAATAATTAGTGGCATCCAATACTTTGTAATGGCTAACGTAGTATATGCAATTAATAATTACTAATAATAAGTGGCATCCAATACTTTGTAATGGCTAACGTAGCATATGCAATTAATAATTTACCAATAATTAGTGGCATCCAATACTTTGTAATGGCTAACGTAGTATATGCAATTAATAATTACTAATAATAAGTGGCATCCAATACTTTGTAATGGCTAACGTAGTATATGCAATTAATAATTACTAATAATAAGTGGCATCCAATACTTTGTAATGGCTAACGTAGTATATGCAATTAATAATTTACCAATAATTAGTGGCATCCAATACTTTGTAATGGCTAACGTAGTATATGCAATTAATAATTACTAATAATAAGTGGCATCCAATACTTTGTAATGGCTAACGTAGCATATGCAATTAATAATTTACCAATAATTAGTGGCATCCAATACTTTGTAATGGCTAACGTAGTATATGCAATTAATAATTACTAATAATAAGTGGCATCCAATACTTTGTAATGGCTAACGTAGTATATGCAATTAATAATTACTAATAATAAGTGGCATCCAATACTTTGTAATGGCTAACGTAGTATATGCAATTAATAATTTACCAATAATTAGTGGCATCCAATACTTTGTAATGGCTAACGTAGTATATGCAATTAATAATTACTAATAATAAGTGGCATCCAATACTTTGTAATGGCTAACGTAGCATATGCAATTAATAATTTACCAATAATTAGTGGCATCCAATACTTTGTAATGGCTAACGTAGTATATGCAATTAATAATTACTAATAATAAGTGGCATCCAATACTTTGTAATGGCTAACGTAGTATATGCAATTAATAATTTACCAATAATTAGTGGCATCCAATACTTTGTAATGGCTAACGTAGTATATGCAATTAATAATTTACCAATAATTAGTGGCATCCAATACTTTGTAATGGCTAACGTAGTATATGCAATTAATAATTTACCAATAATTAGTGGCATCCAATACTTTGTAATGGCTAACGTAGTATATGCAATTAATAATTACTAATAATAAGTGGCATCCAATACTTTGTAATGGCTAACGTAGTATATGCAATTAATAATTTACCAATAATTAGTGGCATCCAATACTTTGTAATGGCTAACGTAGTATATGCAATTAATAATTTACCAATAATTAGTGGCATCCAATACTTTGTAATGGCTAACGTAGTATATGCAATTAATAATTACTAATAATAAGTGGCATCCAATACTTTGTAATGGCTAACGTAGTATATGCAATTAATAATTTACCAATAATTAGTGGCATCCAATACTTTGTAATGGCTAACGTAGTATATGCAATTAATAATTACTAATAATAAGTGGCATCCAATACTTTGTAATGGCTAACGTAGTATATGCAATTAATAATTTACCAATAATTAGTGGCATCCAATACTTTGTAATGGCTAACGTAGTATATGCAATTAATAATTACTAATAATAAGTGGCATCCAATACTTTGTAATGGCTAACGTAGTATATGCAATTAATAATTTACCAATAATTAGTGGCATCCAATACTTTGTAATGGCTAACGTAGTATATGCAATTAATAATTACTAATAATAAGTGGCATCCAATACTTTGTAATGGCTAACGTAGTATATGCAATTAATAATTTACCAATAATTAGTGGCATCCAATACTTTGTAATGGCTAACGTAGTATATGCAATTAATAATTACTAATAATAAGTGGCATCCAATACTTTGTAATGGCTAACGTAGTATATGCAATTAATAATTTACCAATAATTAGTGGCATCCAATACTTTGTAATGGCTAACGTAGTATATGCAATTAATAATTACTAATAATAAGTGGCATCCAATACTTTGTAATGGCTAACGTAGTATATGCAATTAATAATTTACCAATAATTAGTGGCATCCAATACTTTGTAATGGCTAACGTAGTATATGCAATTAATAATTACTAATAATAAGTGGCATCCAATACTTTGTAATGGCTAACGTAGTATATGCAATTAATAATTTACCAATAATTAGTGGCATCCAATACTTTGTAATGGCTAACGTAGTATATGCAATTAATAATTACTAATATTAAGTGGTATCCAATACTTTGTCCATGATTAACGTAGTATATGCAATTAATCATTAGTGATATCCAAAATAAAACAAGATATAATTTATATTTTGCATATTTCAATAACACAACAAAAATGTAATTGAAAACTTAGAAATCGGCCCTGACTTGCGTAGTTTATAAATTCGATAAGTCTTTCTTGATGTATCGACGTTGGAGATTTAATTATAATTTATCAATTCGCATTATACGATAGAGCAAACTTTAACTATACCTACCATTTATGTACCTACCTCTGAGAAAAATTACGTATTATTTCTATTAAATAACAACTTTCTAAAAATATCAACAGCTTTCCAAAGCAATTTAAATATGAAGCTCAATGCGTGTCTTAATGTTGAATAAGTAGGTGCCAAGTTAGGCACGTAAGTTCGTTAGCAACTTTGTTCGCGTATACAATCAGGCATCGCTCGTTACTGTACCGCCGTGCATAGGCTCGGATCACACCGTACTATTCTCCAAGGAGTTCTTGTAAATTAGGCGCTGTGCTTTTATATTATCTCACAAAATTGCACCAAATTTAAATGAGGTCCTAGTTTCAGGAGCGACTCATCGGGGTCGTTCGTTAGCGAACGTTCACAAGTAAATAATAAAGCATGTTTTTCAACGAATGAAACATTCGTTATTTAACTATGACTTAACTGAAGTGACGTAGACTATTATCGATGAAATGCTCGCTGACTAAGCATTAGTCATAGGGCTTCCACCGCAAGCATTCTACGTGTATTATAAGCATTATAATACACGTAGAATGCTCGCGGTGGAAGCCCTATGAGAATAGCGCCGCTGCCCATGCACATCTAATTTTTCTACAGCGCACCGTTTCACGCCGACTTCATAGCCGCCACTATGTTTGAATCACACTCTATCCGAAGTCAAAATTTAAATATTGCTAATAATTTAGAACAGTTGTACTCAGTAAGTGCTGACGCTTTATTTGCTACACTTGTTTGCACTGAAGTTGACAGCTCTGTTTCCCACTTTTCTCTCTTGGACGTACACAAATGCATTGCAGTTAATAGATAGGTACGTCATAGAGAAACAAATGCGAACTTAGGAGCTGGAACTTTAGTGCAAACGGGGATTACTGTCTAAGCTATTACGCAGTTATGTCTTTGATCATAATTTGTGATCTTAATGTAATGTCCAGGACAACAGCGTATGAATACCAAACGTTTTTCCGCCTGTATTCAGTTAATTCCCGCAATCAGCCGGATAATAAATTAACGTCATTACTAAATTATTCGCAGCTTCTAGATTAATCTAGAAGTCGGGCCGCAGTCCGACGCGGCCGCTCTTACATTATTACAGCATTCATTAGAGTTCGCTAATTACTCCTTGCTTTAATGAATAAGCTCTAATGAACCACTTTCTGTTAATTAAAGGCGGCGTGGGGTGGGGTGTGAGCGGGGCGCCACGCTGGGCGAGGAGGAACTTTTCTCGGGGCTCTGATTGCAAATGTGAATTTGTGTAAGTCTGAGTGGAAAGAGTGTTCCACTGAAAAGGGGTAATGAGGCGGTCGACTGAGGCCAAATTAGTTGCAGCTTGTGCTGGATAGATCACATTTTTGATTGTAGATTGCGTTTAATGTGAGACTATCTCATGGTTTTGCTTGTGGATCGGTTTTGATCCCATATAGTTACGACGTAGGTAACTTGTCAGCTTGTGTTTGACGAATAATTAAGACGGTAGATCTGAAGTATCAGGTCCTCCGGGGAATGGTCAAAATTTATGCGAAATCTACTCTGAGATCGAATTGACGTATAAGTAAGTGTAGATACATTTATTAGGTTGAAAAATGTACGGGAAACGGATTTAAAAGCCGTCAAACTTTAGTATATAAGGCCATTATAGTAGGAAATTAATGCGTAAGTACTTACCCAACAATTTGCAAGGGTTACAGGCTAATTTATTATGCGAATTACGAAGTTTGGAAGAACATGAATTAATCGAAAAATCATATACTGCTATTAATATGTATCAGTGTTAATGAGTGATGCAACTGTGCACACTAAAGGCTCAGGCGCACTGGGGCAGACCGCACCGCACCGCATGCATATCAAAAATCTTAATAGGTACCTCTCTTACGTAAATTTTTTATGAACTATCGCACGCTACAGATTCATATACAACTAAAAATAAATATTAATTCAATATAAACTGAAAGAAACTGATGTGGAAGGATTTTGTATGCGACGTGTTGCGGTGCGGCGCCCAATGTGCGCGAGCCTTAAAAGGATTATTGCCAAATTCGTGGTTTGTAAACCATGCTACCACCAGTTGTAATACTCGTTACCCTATTAGTTATATACTTAACTAAACCTACTCTGCCTACTTGAGAATCTGTTCAGTTGCGAATCCTACCAGTTGCAAATCCTTCCAGTTGAGATTCTGACCATTTGCTCCGGAGCGTAATTTGGTATATACAAATACCCTACTACTTACACAAAACGCATTATGTCTTATATTTTTAGTTTAAATATGCTCAACTAATTATTTTTTTTAGATAAAATCCATCATCCAGTAATGTTAGGGAAACCATAAATTACCGTTATAGCTCTCAAAAGTATCAACTTAAAATGACAATTGGCAGGCCACATCACTCGCAGAACTATAAACCGTAAGGAAGAAAGTTTATCAACTCGTGAATGGACGGGAAGGGAGTGGCGACCATAAACCGGAAAACGCAACGTAGGCCGACTTTAGGCTGATGATGTTTATTTTTAAAACAACAGGTAGTTTTAAAATTAAAAATCATAAGTTTATTTAAATCATTCCTTATCCTTACCGCTTTTAAAACACAATAATAAGTTCGATAGAGTAAGAACAAAAAAGTCAGAAAGGAAATTGACCGAAATTGTTATGAGATCATCGTATCCCATTTAAAAGAGGTCAGTGAAGCATTTTTTTTTCTTCCACTCATTTCTGTCAGACGCCATCTCAACATTCACCTCCTTTGCACACATATCATTCTTCACACAATCCAATCACACTTTTTTCGGTCTTCCTCGACCTTTTTTGCCATCAAGATTCAAATTAAAGGAATTTGTTATGAGATATTGTGTGAAATCACGATAAACTCATTAAGTCATTAATCAGTTAATTCTCGGCATATCTTCAATCAATTAACTAACGAACTTCAACACTTACTAGGTACTTAATTACTATTGTAATGTAATGCCAAAGTTGAATTTGATTATTCAATTCGCACATTTCAGCTAGAATGAAACAGGATTCTGATGAAACAACAGCAGAGTTGGAATCAGTTGAACAAAGAAAACGGTGCAATTAACTAATTATAGTTGGTTTTAGGACACGTTATGAAAATGCTTTGTGTAACGTGAATAGCCAAGCATGACACGCAAGGACTGTAGGGAGTCGCAATCAAGGAGGGACGCTATAAATACCAAGTGCGGGGAGTCAACCATCATACACCAGGTACAGTCTGTGTGGAGCGAGCAATACCAATCATCATGTACTCGTACATTGCGGTAAGGGTTCTAAAACTTTGTGTCTAGTTATACTACGGAGCATAAAAACTTACTTAGTTTAAGCCGATTAGGTTTTTGGGTGTTTTGAGTCATTGAAATATCCTAGTGAATATGTTCTCCTGGGATACGTGAATAGAGTGGTTTCCATGTTGTGTTGCGGCTATAAGGTGTGGTTGTGTCCATTCATGGTGCCCATAAAATATCTAATCAGCTGAAATATGTACCACATACAAATACATTTCACACCGTTACAATATTAATGTTATTTAACAAATTAGGTATGTCGCTGATTGTAGGTACCCTTATGTTTCAACAGATCTCTTGTATACTGGGAGTGGCCATAGCGGCGCCTTCGGGTGTGCCTTACTCAGGGGTCGCAGCAATCGAAAGCGTTGTAAGTTTCTTTTTAATTATCAATGATCCATATAAGCCAATCATTCCTGAGTAACACTTCAAATAAAATAATCGCATATTTTTTCACAATTTATGGTGAACCTGACCTTTCACATCTGTCACTCCTAATCTGCGAGTTAATGCGCAATCTATTTAAAACAATGCCCTGAATTTGCGTTATCCCTATTGCATGTTTAACCAGTTAATCAATAGTTTATAATTTCTCGCAGTCCATCCCCCGCTACGGCTTCAACTACGCGGTAAACGACCCTCTAACAGGCGACAATAAAGCACAGTCTGAGTCCCGCGACGGAGGCATCGTGAAAGGCTCTTACTCACTAACAGAACCCGATGGCACACTAAGAGTTGTAGACTACAGAGCCGATCCTGTCAGCGGATTCAACGCGGTCGTGAAACGACTCGGACCTGCGGCACACCCTCAAATGGTACCAGTTAAGCAGATCGCAGCCCCTGTCGCGGTCGCAGCACCAGTGGCTGTTGGGGCGACTAGTCTAGTCGGCCTTGGAGGCATCGGGGGGATCGATATCGCCGCTCCTGCGATTGGTTTAGGTGGCCTCGGTCATGGAGGTATCGGTCTTGGAGACCTCGGTCACGGTGGTTGGGACTACGGTCTTGGCGATATCAGCCTTAACAGCATCGGTGGAATTGGAAGCTTAGGTTGGAAACACTGAAGTGATAGCACGCTCTTCGTGCCTGAAATGCTCGATATATGCAACAGTGCTTCAAACCAGTATTTTTATTACAATAAAGTTGTCCATTTCTTTTTGTAGTGTATTCTTGCAGTGTCCTTAAATCTCTTTTTTTTTTAATTTACATAAAAATCGAGTACCTATTACTTCAGTCGTTTATTCTAGACCACACGACTGAAGTAATACTTCTTCAGTTTGCTCCATCTATCGGCCGGTGTAACTTTGTTTTTGCTTTAATGTCGCCATCTTGACGATTGTTAATCGTCATTTTACTGGACATACCAACATGATGATAATACAAATTTTTACTTATTTATTTTTAGAAGCCATTAACTAAGATTTATTTCAATTCTTAATTTTGACAATGTTGATTACTCCTACAACTTTCAAAACTTTTCTTTTATTTTCTGTTTGCTTCACCAGGTTACTCCCCAAGTCAAGCGTGCGTAAAGAAGTTTTACTTCAAAGATGTACCTACCTTTTAAATCAACATATGGAATGTGTTACGTATGCTCTTAGCCTCGGAAAAACGTATTCTTACAAACTAAAACAAAAAAACACGAAAAATTTTATTACACAATTATATTTTATAAACCATTAACACACTTTACATAATTTAAATGCACATAAATTAATTATTTGAGCGGTTTATTATTCACTCGCTATTCGTTTGCGTCGACAATCAAAAGTGTTTATTTACAATAGATACAAATCACACTAATAGAAAAAAAAGGAATTTACAACGTAATATGCTATCCTCAAGTTACAGAAGTACAATCAGATGCGACTATTTCTCAAGCATTAAAAACTAAAAATCATGGACTAAAGTGAAGTGAAACAATAAGCTATTATGGACGGTTAAAAATAGTGCACAATACTGTCCCAAACATTCTAACGACATTTTTTAAATTAAAAAGTACGTTTATTAGTACACGTCAATGTACAAAACTGTATAAACAAGCAATCATAGTTAACTAAGTGTGTTTGATCAAAACCTGGTAAAAAAAAAAAAACTACACTTACTTAAATAATACTTGAAGCACCCTGCGGTATTAATTTCCAAACCGTTTTCCATACTGTTTCGGGAACTCATAGTTTGGCGAAATAAAAAGTAGAATAGAATAGAATAGAATAGAAAACGCATTGCGATACCAACATGAAATAAAACTAGGCATTATAGTATTAAAATAAAAAGTATCATGTTGATCTCTTCAAAATAAGCAATCTGTGTGCAATGTTCCAAATCGGTTCAAACGCTTTGGCGTCAGATAAGATAGGGAGATAAAAGAAAAAGATGTGGCTAATACTCGAGTATGTTTTTAGGCTCGCAGCGCTATGCGTACTGAATTACACTTTATTGCGTTGACGCGAGAGTTGCTATTTGTTGAAATCAAAATGTCTTTTTGGAGTTGAACCTTCTGTACCCGTCTTATGTACCTCCTTATATATATGTGAAAGAGACAAATTAACATTTTTAGTAGTAACATTTTTAGAACAATATTGTGCACTTTTTTCAGATAACCCTGTACATAAAATACTATATGAGTAAAACAGCAAACGTGTTCTATTGCGGCTTATCAAATAGAATGTCATTATGAACACAAAATTATAGTAATTCACGAAAAAAAATCTGTTATTTTAAACAGTAAAATAATACGACCTATTCTCGACCAAAACTTACAGTTGATTATTCAAATTTTCACATCATTTATGAACACGACAAATGTATAGATATGAAAAAATAAACACTTCACATTCATTCAGTTTGGTAAAAAACCTTCATAGCTTATTTCAAACTTACATTAGAAATTTACTATATTTTGAACTAGTGGATGGTGCCGATAGGTAGTTACACTGTCTCACATCTATGTTATTCCGAAGTATTTTATTCTTATACAGCCTTATTAATAAACACGAACTAGCTTTAGACTAGTTACACCATCTTTTGTCTCTTTCGATCCAGCTAAATATTTCAGTAGCAAAAAAAGGACAAAAGCTGAAGTAACTAATCCGAGACTAATACCCGTCTATTAATAAGGCTGATTGACACTGACGTGAGTAGTACTCATAATTACAACTATTACACGGCCAACACTCACGAGCTGTTCACTCGTTTGTTTTGTTAGTGTTAGCTGTAATAGTTGTAGTTATGAGTACTACTCTCCTCTCTTTCTATATTATTATAGCTAACCGATACGGCACGGTATGGCTCGTGAGTGTTAGCCGTGTAATAGTTGTAGTTATTTTATTCTTAGCTAAACTTTTAAGCGCAATCCAGTTTTTAAACGAAATGCCCAATGAAAAAACGTGATTGCAAATGTTTTACGAACGGTTGTTATGAGCACCATTGACGGCTGTGAAGTGACAAATAAAAAAGGGACCAAAAAAGCTATATCTATTATATAAGAGGAGGTTCTCAATTCGACTGGTTTTTTTACATGTATGTTACCTCAGATCTTTCTACTGAGTGAACCGATTTTGACGATTCTTTTTTTAATTGAAAGCTGATGTTTGCAATTTGGTCTATTTCTGACAATATCCATGAGAAAACCATATGTTTGAAATCGGTTTTTTACGCTTTGCGTTTGTTAATTGAAATGCTTTCTGTAGAAACGTGTATAAAATCATCTATTTCATGAATCGACGACACATACTTAGTAAAATTCGCAGCTTCTTGCGTCTATCTTCGCAGCTCGCCGTAAAGATTGACTACATTAAGGTTGGTTATATACCCAGCTTAATTTTAAAGGTTCATGTTATCTAGATCCTCTATTTGTTTTTAATATACATTGCGATATTTATTAATTTAAATTACTCAATTTACTTACGCAATGTTTTTCTAAAATAGCCCCCAAAAATAAGATTACAAATGTTCAAAATAATATAACATTAATCCAAACAAGATTTATTTTTATTCTAATTTGTTATTATGAAAACTTGATTTTGAGTAATACAATATTTCTGTTGAAAAATATCACAATACGCGAGCGAGATAGAGAATCCGGTATATAGAACCATTAAAACGAGTACGTATTTACTACGCAAAACTGAACCATAGTATTAAGATAAAGAAAATCCACAGTCGTGTAACTCCAATCAGCACCCGTCATCGTCGCGCAATTTTCACATTTACACCTTTGTTATACAGACGAGGTTCCTTCGCCAAAGAGGAACAAACAAACTCGGTCCACCAAATACGCAAACAACATGTCCGCTATCAACACTTGCACTAATATCACCCGGTACTGAAACAAACGACACAAATTAGATTGGAATCTACACTCTCCGTCTCTTTCGTCCTGAATGTATAGGAAGAAGACAGTATAGTCCAGATTTTGTATAGATTTAAAATATGGCAGGAATCCTGGCGCAGTCCGCACTTTAGGTACAAAGTTAGAAGTACATAGGTAGGCCCTGCCTCACGAGCCTATCTTCGTTAAACGTAAAAGAAAAGATAAGAGATATGCATTAGAAAGAGAGGCGACTAGTAGTTTCGTATAATTTTAGGCTCGCGCTCAGCGTTGTGCAAGCTGAATTGCACTTTATCCCGTCGGTAGCGAGAGTCGGTTTTTTTTTTTTCAATTCACCGAATTTGACGCTTCCCCAACTGAGCTACGGGCGCATGCCTAGTAGCAGTGGTTCGCACTTTAAAATCGATTCCACGATATGTTTGCTACATTTTGAATTAAGCACCTTGTAATTAGTATACTGCTTAGAACGTTAATTTAAATCATTTTTAGTGTTCTGATATTGATGAGTAAAAGTGCAAACAATAGCCTATTTTCGATAAATTATCTGTCTATAAATAAATATATAATAGTTTATTGACATAACATAAATTTAATGAATCCATAGATTCCCGAACTACTTTTTAAACTGTTTTTCTTTCTCCCAATCTAATAATAATAAGTTATTACTAGAATTATATAGCTCAGTTGGTAGTAGCTCTGCCTTCTGAACTTATAGGTTGTGGGTTCGGCTCCCACCCAGGACAAATATTTGTGTGATGATCATAGGTGTTTGTTTTGTGTGTGTATTGTATTGTATTCTTTGTATGTATTTAACAAAAAATATCTAAGTATTCTATCGGTTATCTGGTTCCCATAATACAAGCTTTAGCTTAGTTTGGGACTCTAGTGTCTAGTCTGGCGTTGTGGGAAATGTCCACAAATATAATTTAATTTTACTTTTTTATTTAATTGGACTTTAGAGTTTTGAGTGCACTGCAACTGGTATGGGCAGCCGTATCGCTTAACATCAGGTGAACTGTTAGCTCGTAAGGTCATTCCTTAAAAAAAAAATACAACCCACAACGTTGGACTGAAAATCATAATGATTTTTATTTATTATCTGATTTTATAAATACTCACGTCTGGCGGGAAGTAAACGATCTCAAACATGTTGGATAGGTCTGGGAACACCCCGGTGGCGAGTGCTAGCACGGCGCCGCCCGACACCACGATACTGTACAGAAGGGGCTTGTTGTCGCGGAGACCTTCCATAAACGGCTCGCCCTAGAACAAATACCAATACAGCCTATTAACCTTACAAATGTCCCTGAACGTGATCCAATTTATAAAGCTGTTCTTTAATTTTCATTATACGAATATAATTCAAGGGGTGTGATCAAAAAGGGTTTAACTGTAAAATTGATAGTTTCGAGAAAATTGACTTTTAACTTCAACGGCTTCATTTTAATGTAGAGTGCTTATTAAGTAATTAAAGTTCGCTTGGCATAAAAACACTATTATATATAATGTTTTTATGCTAAACGAACTGTATTCCTGTGTCAGATAAGCCGTGTTCACACTGACAATCTCGAGATTTAAGCCTCATTTCGGTATTTTGAGAATGTATTATTGTAGACAATTTCACGCTGAATCCCATAAGTCATTTTGTGACAAAAACCAGTTAAACCCTTTTTGATCTCATCCCTCCAATTATTTTATTGGCCTTATAAGAAACATATAAGGCCGTGACAAGTGATTCTTTACATTAAAATTTTTGGTGAAATATTGAGGTGTCTTTCAAACTTCGGTATCACTTCACAGCATTTCATCGAATTATAAGTTCAAATTCAAGTGTTGTATGTAAATTGTGTTTTTTTTTTGCTATAGGCAAATCATTTGACCAGCGTCATGCCTTATGTGAAGCAATGACGTGGTCTAAATCAAATCCAAATGTTTGTATGTGAATTGTGTCTTTTTTTTTGTTATAGGCAAATCATATCAGTGTAACTACTCATGTTCGAAAATATTTGGATGTGTAATTATTGCACTATTTTTATTTCATAAGTTACTGAATGCAAATGAATACCGCAATTTAAATGTTGTAACAAAACAGTACGTATCTTTAACATAGAATAAATAATAGTACCTATAAGTATCATTGTCAAGTAGGTGTTCTTTAAGTTTGTAATATTTGTATAAACTAAATACATTCACGTTCACAGTGTATAAGGCTAAGTTTTTCACAAATAAATCATTCATTCATACACTCAATCATTCATTCATTCATTTATTTTATTTAATTCTCAAAGGAAAACTTACAGCTAGTTATACATACACATAAATATCACACTAGTAGGTACGGAAAGCTACTTAAAATTTTATATAAATATTTGACCAATGTCTCGCCTGATGTGAAGCAATGGCGTGGTCCAAATCAAAACCAAATGTTTATATATGATTTATTTTTTGTTTTAGGCAAATCATTTGAACAGTGTCACGGCCTGCTGTGAAGCAATGACGTAGTACTAAGATGGGGCCTGCTTGCCTAGTAGATATCTGTTTCTAGGTTGTCGTTGAAAGGTATATAAATAACATAGACATACCCTGTAGTTGATAGCGAAGGTGGATATCTGCAGCGCCATCGATATGATGTATACTGTACTGTTGAGTAGGTCGGGAGCGAATTCACGCTCCTCGTCGTCTGCTAAGTCCATGTCTAGTTTAGGCTTAGTTTCCCTTAAATTATAACGTAATAATATTAGCTTATTATTCTATATGACATCACACTAATATTATAAAGGCGAAAGTTTGTATGTGTTTGTGTGCATGTGTATGTGTGTATGTTTGTTACTCCTTCACGCACAAACGGCTGAATGGATTCGGATGAAATTCAGTACCAAAATAGCTTATGCACTAGATTAACATATAGGCTACATTTTATCCCGGAAAAGTGAAATGTTCCCGTGGGATGAGCAAATAATTAAAATACTTTTTATCCGCGAGTGAAACCGCGGGGCGCAACTAGTATATAAATAAGACTTGAGGGTGCGCGGTATTAATTTCCAGCAAACCGTTTTCCTTTCCGTTTCGGGAACTCATAGTTAAATAAAAAGTAGAATAGAATAGAATAGAAAAACTCATTGCGATACCAACATGGAATAAAACTAGGCATTATATTACTCAAATAAAAAGTATCATGTTGATCTCTTCAAAATAAGCAATCCGTGTGCAATGTTCCAAAGCGGTTCAAACGCTTTGGCGTCAGATAAGATAGGGAGATAAAAGAAAAAGATGTGGCTAATACTCGAGTATGTTTTTTAGGTTCGCAACTCGTATGATATTCAGAACGCATAGTACTGAATTACACTTTATTGCGTTGCCGCGAGAGTTGCTATTTGATGAAATCAAAATGTCGCGGTTTCACCCGCGGATAAAAAGTATTCATATTATTTGCTCCTCCCACAGGAAAACTTTACATTTCCGGGATAAAATGTAGCCTATATGTTAATTCTATGTATAAGCTATCTTGGTACCGAATTTCATCTTCCATTCAGCCGTTTGAGCGTGGAGGAGTAACAAATATACACACAAACACACATACAAACTTTCGCCTTTATAATATTAGTGTGATGTGATAGTGTGTTTAGTGTGATGGGCAAACGAAAACTCACCGGCCCGGTGAACGATCAGTGGCTTCTCGCACCAAGTATATGAGGCAGAGGAAGTGCACCATAAACTGGCTGAGGACTGTCATTATTGTATACAAGTTGAAGATGTTCGGCAAAGGCCGCTGTTTTGACAACTGCTTCAGTGGCTGTGGAATTAAGATATTGCTTTCATAGATGTTTCTGGGTTAGAATATTATAATATATGTGGACATCTCACACAACGCCATCTAGTCCCAACTCCCAAACTAAGCAAAGCTTGTATTATGGGAACCAGATAACTGATACAATTACTTAGATACTTTTTGTTTGTAAATACATACATAGATTACAATATAACACCCAGACACAGAACAAACACCTATGTTCATCACACAAATGTTTGTCCTGGGTGGGAATCGAACCCACAACCCCCAGTTCAGAAGGCAGGGTTACTACCAACTGAGCTATCCAGGGCCAGTCAGTAGAATAGAAATTGTTTATTTATAGCCAACATAGGTACAGTTTTAAACCTCAGAGTAGGTATATACAGTACATACTCTAGTTTTAAAAATGTAAGCTATAAATTGAATTTTTTTTATGTTAGTGATTGATGTAACGAGCTAGTCGTTCACCTGATGTTAAGTGACACCGCTGCCCATAACAGACCACTGTCACTTTGTCACACTGGAATACTAAAATATAGTTTCGCGCGACACCGCACTGCGCACATCAGCACAGTCTCGTAATAAGATTACTCAACTGTGAGATCAGATCATAAAGTCTCAATTGCCCAGTAATTTTACTAGCTACAGTGCCCATCAAACCGGAACACAGTGCTTGCACACTACTGCTTGGCGGCAGAATAACTGGCAAAGCGGTGGGCACTGTAACTAGTGAAATTACAGGGAAAATGAGACATTATAACCTGATCTCGGATGTTGAGCGCAGTGCAGTTTAACGCGAAACTTTATATTTTAGAGTTCCGAGTGGTACTGCAACTGTCATGGGCGGCCATGACGCTTAACATCAGGCAAACGACTAGCTCCTCACGTCTTCATTGACAAAACAAGTAACAAACGCAGTCTGTGAAGTCGGCAAAAAACTGACTTCAGACTTATATGGTTTTCTCATGGGTACCATTATCAGAACTGGACCAAATTGGACCACAAGAGCTTTCACCCAGCTTTCAAATAAATAAAAAATCCTCATAGTCGGTTCAGAGATCGAAAGTTCTGAGATATAAAACATTTAAAAAACAGTCGTAATGAGAACCTCTTTTTTTTTAAGTCGGTTATAAAAGATATTTACCTTAGACCGAGAAATAAACAAGAAGCACGAGGCCAGCAATAAACTCTGCAATGTGGCCTGAGTGTCGCTAAACTTGATTCCGTCGAGGTATAGTACCGACTGGCCATACGCCAGGATGAGAGCGTTCAGAGCCAGGATCTTGAACATTTGGAGCGTCGTCACTAGCGTACATCGCCCTTGCTTGATTATGTGGCAAACTGGAATGTACAAAACAGATTTAGAAGTAAAACTTCTTTACACACTTGATGACTGTGGAGTAAGCTGGTGAATGCGTAACGATGCGAATGGAAGTTAAGTTGTTGGTTCACGTAGATCTCCATTGCCAAAATAACAAGGTTAAAAATTACTTAAAATTTGTTAATAATGTTGATATATCTGGTAAAATTACAATTTACAATCGCCAAGATGGCGATGTTAACATTAAATAAAGCAAAAACATAGTTATACCAACCGATAGATGGAGCTAAAGAAGTTTTACTTCAGCCGTGTGGTCAAAAGCACACTCGTTTTGTTTTAATTCTTTGATAGAATTGGGTTTGGTGACTATCTCGCCTGATGGTACCTAAGTGACGATGCGGTCTAGGATGTAACACGCATGCCTAAAAGATACCTGTTCACTCTCGATTTGAAGACTCCAAGGTTGTTGGAAAATACGGACGCCGGTAAAGATTCCACTTTTATTGCAATAATTGATTATTATAATCAAAGAAACGACGTCTTTGCCCGTATAACAACTATATTTGTTTAACAAATTTTTATACATTAAGACCCATATCATTCATCCTTTAACGCCCAATTCAAAATTCCATTATTAAAATAATCATTTTGTAAAAAACATAAAACCAAATAGTTGCATCGTTAAAAAATAGTTGATCTATTTCATTAGCCGCAGTGAGAGGACAGGTAATCGACCCCACCACTGTTTTTCGTACAATAATAGGTACTACGATAATGTTGTAATAAAATAAACCAGTTTTTAAATTTTTGCATACAAGTTACACAACTGTGTACACAGTGACTAATCATAAAAGTATATTGCTTCTAATTGAATAAGTTAAGAATATGACGGCGGCTACGTCCAGTTATAAACTCTATGCACAGCGATCGAGCACCGTAATTTACCCTGTGGTGGCATTAAATTTATTACAGTGGCAGCACCGGCAACTGTCATGGCGCCCCTACCCATCTGGCTATAAAAAAGGACCGCTCGGTGTACTACGGATCATTCTTGTTCCAGACACGGCGCGGTGTGGACATGCTGAAGGCCTATAGTTATATAGGTTGCAACCTATCTACACACAACCCGTCTGCCCACAAATACATAACACTTAAAACACGACCTTAACAATACAAGAACTTACTGCAAAGTATACTAGAGAGTCGGCTAGTGAACGGCGCCGCTACACTCGCGTCACCCAACCGGACTAATTGTGGCTGGTCATCTTCCTCAAGCTCCTTCATGGCTCGTCTCAGCCTCGCTGCGGCTTCAGCCCTGGCTTCAGAACGAGGGTCGCGAGGCCCGCGCCGCGGCGGCTCGGGCTCCGCTGGCCTTTCCACCGGCCTCTCACGGATACGCTCCGGCGCGTTCGCTAGGATCGCTACACCCACCTAAAACGAAAATCTTGTATGAAACTAGCAAACTACACTCCTTAGTTCACCAACTTTTCTTCATAAAATCTTTCACAAATATCATATATGGGTACCACGATACCTGGATCCTCTGTCTCGCTCGCGCATTGCGAAAATAACATTACAAATGTTCAACAAAAATACGATACTATATGACAAGTTTTCATAATTAAAAACATGATAAAAATAAAAATAACTTTTTGATTGGATTAATGTTGAACATTTTGTGATGTTATTCTTGAAGGCCTAGTTTAGCCAGACTAATCGTAAGTCAATTCATTAATTTAATATATTATAAAAGGTCGCAATGCGCGAGCAAAATAGAGGATCCAGATATCATAAACCATTGAGGGTTATATTTACTTAACACACCCCTACGAGATAGTGGGAAAACACTTCAAATATTAAGTCTCTAGCTAGGTCCAGCGTTTTGGAACACACATCATAACATATAAAATTTTGTAGAAGTTTGAAAAAACAGTCCCTTCACTGACAATATGTTTTATATGGTTTTCACGCCAAAATAGTTAAACCGACATGAAGTTTTGTACATATATCGCTTACACTGCCTAGCACTGAAATACAATTCTTTTTATCCTGGGAAATTAAGAGTTCCTGCAGCAAAACGGGAACAATGCAAAATGCCTCTAGTATTAAATGTAACATTTAGAGTAATTAAAGTAGCTAAACTTACATCAGCATGTTTCAGTGCCCCCACGTCGTTTGTACCATCACCACACATAAGCGTGGTGTAGCCGAGAGCCTTCAAAGTTACGATAGCGAACTCTTTCTGCTTCGGCGCGAACCTAGCAAACACCTTTATATGCGGCATCAGCTCCAACAAGAACTTGTGGTGATTCTCATTCAAGTATGTCAGGCCCTCGCCTGTTATACACAAATCGAATTTAGACGTCAACTGCTTGGATGTCTTAAACGGTACCACTGGCAAGTCCACTTCCTCATCTATTGATTTCCAACTCCATTTGCTATCAGCCTCAGTCAAAATAAGAACTTCGCTCTTCTGTGTGAACTTCAGTTCTTTTGCAACGTGACACGCTGTCAGCGGATTATCGCCGGTTATCATGACGACGGAATGCGATGCGTGAACGATTTCAGCGATCGCCTTCTTCGAATCATTCTTCAATGGACACGATATAATGACGAACCCTACGAAAGTCAAATCCGCCTCGATGTCTTCTCTAGAAAGATCTCTGATTTCTTGTGACGTTAATTTACCTAAATTCCTATACCCTAACGCCAGCACTCGAGCGCCTCTTCGTGATAACGTTAAATACACATGGTCATAGTGACTAGGAACCTCTTTGAGCATGGTCTTGATTGTCTCCGGAGCACCCTTCACGCTGCTAATGTAATGCGACTCCATAAATCCGCGTTCGTTAACCTGGTACCCTGCTATAACGGACATCCTCTTAAGAGCACTTGAGAAATGGTTTCTATGCACAATCTTTAATCCGGGAGATTTTCCTTTCTTTGGTACGACAGCGTCTCCTTTCGTGAGGTTCCATTCGGCGGCTTTTAAAGTCGCTTTTTCTAAAGGATCGCCGACCACACCGTCGTCTAGTTGTACTAGAGAGTGGCACGACGCTAATACTTGAACAGTTTCCATGGGAGCTTGTGATAGCGCGATCACGGTAGCGTCCTTATGATCTCCTATACCCGCTACACCTTCAACAACTAAATTATCACTCGTCAAAGTACCGGTCTTGTCGAAACAACATATTTCGACTTTTCCTGCAAACGGTATCCTAAATGGTTCTGTACAAAATACAGCTAGTTTCGACAAAGATAATAGTGATGTATTTACAGCTAGCGATAACTCTATAGGTAGTTCTGGAGGCACAACTGAGGTCAATATCAAAGTACATTCAAGGAAAAGTTTATATCTATTCCTCTCTGGGTCTTCGCAGCCCTTGATCCATACATACGCGGCGGCAGCAATCGCGAAAATTAATAAAAACAGAATAAAACCAAAGGTTTCCAAATTGTTTGCTGTAACTCTTTTAACACCAAACAGTATTGTCCTCAATAGTTTTCCCTGTGACGTGTTAAAGCCGTTGCGAATTATGTAACCAACACACCCATTATCAGGTGCCTTGAGGCCAGAAGAAGCACTTTTGCTTGGTGACGAATGTTGTACTATTTTTGTACCTCCAAAGAGCATGTGGAGTTTTCCATCTCCTTCTGGATCTAAATTCTGTTTTAAGTTTTTGTTATTTTCAAGTGGTTCCTTCATTTGTGGAACACTCTCTCCAGTTAACATTGATTCATCTACAATACAGGATCCTCTTAAGAGTAAAATATCACATGGTACTAAGTTTTCATTCACAGACCTAATCAAGGACACAATATCTCCTGGAACCAATTGATCACTCATGATCTGTCTCCATCTTCTATTTCTGTAAACATTGATGTTGTATGGTTTGTTGCCCATTTTCCTAATCTCTGCCATATTTCTGAGCTGTTGTTGGACAAGAGTGCATTCAAACATGACAAGCATCACAAGAGTGAATATTGAGTAGTACCAGTACTTGTCCATGCACCACAGAGCAACACAAAATACTTGGAACACAAAAAATGGGGCCGTGGCTCGCTCTTTGAATAGTTCCATGAACTCCGGAACCACCTGTAAAAAATATTCTCTATAATAACTAAAGAAATGTTATTAGCACAACTGTCATACACTTTTAATAATATTACTGTTCATATATTGTTACCCAATGGGGTTTAGTAATTAGGCATTTGTGGTCTTACAACAAATTATATTTCTTACCATAACCATTTCATTCTTTCCATATTCTCTTTCTGCAATATCAATAGCTTCATCATCTGTATAACCTTTTGATTCCAGATACTCTTCATAAGTCTTATTAATAGGAAACTCAACCGTATGGAATGTTTTCTTGTCCCAATCATAGATATACTTGCTCTTCTGGAATATGAACCACACATCTGGCTTTTCGCTCCCTCTCTTTGTGGACTGAAAATTCCCATACAATATTATTATTAAAAAAAATATTTTACAAAAGTAATTCCATACTTTGGTCACCAACGATCTTATTCATAAAAAATGCTTATTGAAAATATGAATAGTATATGAAAGTTTATAGTGTTCACTAGTTAAAATGTTTCATAAGACTATCAAACATATTTTACACTACTTTATTCATAATCACCCAATAGCAGACCGATAACTAATGTGTCGCTAAAGGAACGAAATGTTGCCAAAAGTTTGAAAAACTGCGTTTTTAACCTGCTTGCTGAGTTTAAACCATAGGCAAATGTGCAGAATTGATATTTATTTCATTTTTGGAGTCATTGTCAAATGTTATTTCTCATTACATGTGAATGTGAACATTTTTCTCTGTATGTTAGAATAATGATAATGGTCTAATAAAGTTGGACTGTTGAATTTGAATCAAATAATAAATGCAATTATTAATGACTTAGGTGTCAAAATGGCTCTATTACATTATGACAACTTTAAGTAGTAGGTATGTAATGTCATATAAAATAAGATTTACCTTTGTATGCCGTAATCGAACGATTTCTGAAGACCCGTTGTTAGATGTTGGTACAACCTTTACAATTTCAGCATGTATTGGGTCTTTCACCTAAAACATAAAGGCTGTGTGAACTATTGTTTAATTATTTGGTTGAATGTCTCATAAAAAACATAAATATAGTCTTACTGAGGAGCAGGAAAGGAAGCAGTTTATGTGAACACTCCAGTAGCAGCATAGACAAATCAGGATTTGTACTACAGCCACCACGGCAACCGTGACGAACCCGGCCTCGAAGTTTTCCTCCAAACCGTACACAAATATCCACGAGTAGAAGACTATGGGATAAATTATCAGAAAAGGCAGCACCGTCCCTTGCAAAACTGTAGGCACTGCTTTAAAAAGCTGGGTATATTGGACTAAATCGTCCAGTGACGACTGCATCTTTTTAGATACCATATTCGTAATTGTACTACCTATAATTCATTCAACTGTGCATTTATAGTATGTACTTAGTCATATATAAATAAACATAATTGAGGTCTTTAACTTTCTAAACAGTTGAAACTTGTAAAATAAACTAATATTCTCAAATAAATTGAATTTACATTTAGTAGACGACTTGACAGAAATGATATGGACATGTCAGATTGTCTATTGTCAGATGGCATGAGATGAGATGACATGACTAGCTAGCACATAGATAAGACAAGCAAATAGACTTGGGGTACCTCCAGATATAATTAATATCTTTGGTTTGGATCTATATCTAATATCTAATTTTATTTATTTCATGGTGGAATTTAATTCGTTCTTTTTCTTTAATGTATGTATTCAGTCCATGCTGTAGAACGCTCCCATACAACAAAATAAAAAATAAAAATTATGAAATAAAACTTAAAAACTAAACTTTAAATTTGCAGTAATTTGATAATACTTCTAAGTATTATCAAATTACTGCAAATTTAAATTCTAACGAAAAGCCTTGCAACATTGAACAAAGCAGATGTTTTATTGCCTACGAAACATTTACAAAGCACTCAGCTGGCGCCCGCGCTGTGTGTACCGTTAAACAGACATTTCGGCTGTCATGCAGCTATTTTAGGAGGGACTAAATACTAAAACAAAACCTATTTTTTTTTATTGAACCTTGTACGAATATTTTATAGCATGGTCTGAGTACATTCATTTAAGGAAAAGAGTGAATTGAATTCCACCATGTATATACATTATTTAACTTGAAAATTTACTTGACACTGGCTAAATACACAAAATTATGCAGCTAAAAAAAAGCATCAAAGGCAAATATCAAAAATGTCAACGTCTGAAATGGCGCGAATTTCGTGGAAATTACTACAGAAGAAGTATGTTTTTTTATAACTTTTACATTACAACAAAAGTGTGATTGGCAAAACTATCGTAGTAAAACATAATGCTTTATAATTTGTGGGTGAAATTGCCGCAGAAGCCATCAAGCCACTAAGATTCGATTGAACAAAAGTGCGGTGTTGTGTATAGTTTTCCTATTTTTTATAATCTGAATGGGAAATATACCAAATAATGGATTTAAAAATAAAACGTAAATCTACCAAGGCTCCAACACCAGGGAGTCTTTCGGAGACATATCCTCATGATCTTCAAATGTACAAACTACCACCAATAGAAAACATAACGTTGCAGAAATTCGAAACTTTGGCTTTGGAGAGAGTAACTTTGCTTAGGATTTTGGCTACTGCCACTACTCTCAAAGGGCTGCGGTTGTATTCAGAGGAATGGACAGAGTATGTGATCAGCGAGTTGAGAACTCAAGGTTTGAAATATTATTCTAAATTGTGTGAAAAGACAGCATGTGGCATTACTGAGGCTGATATAGAAGCAAGACATAAGGATCACATTGCACACTTCATTCTCAGACTTGCATACTGCCGGACTGAGGAGTTACGACGATGGTTCATAGCTAGAGAACTAGAACTATTTAAAATGAGATTTATTATAATGAGAGGTGAATCAGTAGAGACCTTTTTCAAACTTAACAACTTATGCTATACTTACATCACAGATGAGGAGAAAGATGAAATCATTCACAATCTCAGAGAATCAACAGCACATCAGAATATTGACAATATGAAATTCTACAAAGTTAAGTTCTTTGAAGTCTTGGACTTAGTTAAAATGAGAAAAGTTTACCTCAGTGGTGGATATGCATACATATCTCACAAAGACTTTGTATCTGTACTGACCGCTCAGTACAGAACACATCTAAAACAGAGTTTGGCGATTGCTAGCCACCATTTAGGGGAAATTGAGCAAGATGAGAGGTTAGTGAGTTTACTGAAAGGTTTACATCAGTCATATTCAGGCAATGATTATACAAATACTAAATCTGTTGTACCTATTGAAAGCCTTGACTCATTATCAGTCAAGTCATTCCCATTATGCATGAGACAATTACATGAACAGTTAAGAGCTGCACACCATTTAAAACATGGAGGTCGACTGCAGTTTGGCCTTTTTTTGAAAGGCATTGGTGTGACCTTAGAAGATTCTCTCAGATTTTGGCGAGATGAGTTCACAAAGATAATGGATATGGATAAATTTGAGAAGAGTTATGCTTACAATGTCCGATACAACTATGGTAAAGAAGGAAGCAAGAAGAATTATTCTCCATTCAGTTGTTTGAAGATCATCAATGATAATGTAGGGCCTGGGGATTGTCATGGATGTCCTTACAAGCATTGTGATGCTGGTAATCTCAAAAATAGGTTGCAAGGGTATGGATTAGACTCTCAAGGTAATTTTCCGATGATACTGCACCATTCTCAGATAGTGGAGAATTTAATAGCATGATACAAAACCCAAACTTTACATTTTTAACTTGATGCTTCCATAGAAGTAATTTATGGATCTGTGAAACTGAGGAGATGACAGATATTCTAATTAACAATGATCAAATTTATTGTTGCCCAAAATAACACCAAAATATTTTTGTGATTTAAAGGAATGCCTTTAGTTTTAAATATTGATAGTAAATTCAGTGGAACAATTCCCTTTTGAATCTATATCATGATTGTAGTACTTACATAAAAAGTTAGAGTTGAAGTTGATCCGCACCCTCTAAAATTTGGTGCTAGCTAACTAGTTGCACCCTACGGTTTCACCCATGGATAAAGATTATTTCCCGTGGGATGCACAGGAAATTGTAACTCTTCCGGGATAAAATGTAGCCTATATGTTAATCTAGTGTATAAGCTATCTTGGTACCAAATTTCATCCAAATCCATTCAGCCGTTTGAGCGTGAAGAAGTAACAAACATACACACAAACACACATACAAACTATCGCCTTTATAATATTAGTGTGATTTTATTTGTCTTTAATTTTCCAGCTGTCCATGACATCGTGGACATGGCCAAGAAAGGTCATTTCCAGATATCCTGCAGTAGATACTTTGATGCAGTCCATAACATTGACCTGGGCTTAGGAATCAACCACCCAAACCAATTCTTTGAGGAAAGCCAGAAGATTATAAAAGGAGATCTCAAGGTGGAACCTAAGGTAGAATCAAAACAAACAACTGTAAAGAAAGAATACATGGAAGAGTTAGGTGCTATGGACTTTGATGAAGAAATGTAGACGTGATAATAAGTTTCCTATAGACCACTAACCCAGAATTATGGTCCAAGTAAAATAAAACAATTTTTATATTATATTTATAGTTTTTACTAATTCCAATACTGTATAAATTGATTACTTAGTTACCTATTTTCTTTTTACATACATAGCTTTCTTGGTCATGCGACCACAATATAAACCAAATATAAAAATTAAACCTGTTACTGACATTCCAACTACTAAAAAATATTTCTTAGATGGAGATGACGATATTCCATTGTACACATCGCCCAAATTCTCCATTACATTCATCTGAAAAGAAATAAATTATGATAAGCATTTCGTTTTAGTATGTTCAGAGATGGATGGAAGTGGGTTCAAATCCTGCTCGTGATTCAAATTTATCGCAATAGCTCAAGCATACGTAAAAAATTCCACTAAACTACAGAACAACGTCACGCGCGGGACAACGTAAGCTGAAAGTTCATTCATAGAATTCATCCAATCGTAAGGGATTACTATGCGCGGTCAACAGATTTTCTTATCTGTGACTGTATAACCAACCAATCTAGCTGATGAGTAAATGAGCCAAATAAAATATGATTCCTATAACTAAATAAGCTGTTGGGTGTTACGCTAACATTCGACCTCAACTTTGGGTCGTACACCGAGTCCGAGGCAAAATTAGCTGCAAAAAGGCTAGTAATCCTAAGGAAGGTGCGGCAGTATTTCACATTGGAACATGTGAAATACTGCCGCACACAACACAAATTGTTTAAGTAGCAAAAGCCGATCGTGTGTAGAATACTGAAGCCATCTTCGGGATAGTTCAGCTAAATAGCAGCTCGAAGCGTTGGATTTCTTTCGGAGACGAGCTAAAAGTCTCATTGGTACTTTGGTGGAAGCTAAGCTCCACAGCTTAGAACACCGACGTAAAGTCGCCAGATTTTCTATGTTAGAGAGTGTGCAAAGGCAATACACGATATTATTCCTCCATATTCCTTCTTTCACCCGACATCAAGGCGCACAAAAACACGGCACCCGTATATGAAATTCCATCAACTCTCACTAAGAATTTTGCTACGCGCTTTATAGTGCGAAGCGAACAGCTAATGCGTGGAACAACTGGCCGACGTCCATGTTTCCACCTTACTAGAATCTGAAATTCATGAGTGAACAGGTATCTTCTATGTAAGTGTACACCGTAGAATGCGTCGTTACTTTTCATCAGGTGAGATGGTAAACAAATGCTTGTATAATTTAAAAAAAAAGGCCATAATACTTCTATTTATTTTTTTTATGTTAAGGAATGACGTGACGAGCTAGCCGTTCGTTAATACTTCTATTATCTTTAGTATATGCAAAATTACTCTAAAATTGTTTCACCAGCGGAAACTATAAATGATAGCGCGTATCGTTGAACTAAAATACGACGACAAAACTACTGTTTCTTTGTAAATGATTACGAATGACAATTTACAAGTAGATACTTTACAATTTCTGGGATATTGTTACGTGTGCTATTATTTATCTGTGGTATTTTGCTTGTGTTAATACTTACAGACGCAACATATTTATACATTTCCAATCTGCTAGATAGAGCTTTTTCACAATCTGCCTCCAAGTTCCTGTTGCTATCGTTCAGAATTATCTTCAGACATTTCAGACCTGTAATTATAAAAAATAGAAATGTAAAAGTCTGATAAAAAATAGATTGGGACAAAACTCGCAAACATTCTTACGTCTTCCGGCCCCATGCTCCAAATCCTTGCAGTACTTGAGCAAGTCCAAAGCGCAGGCTCTTTCCAAAAGCGGGTCGGTCTCGATATCCACTTCAGCCTCTTCGATGATTTGCGCGACTTCTTGAGCGCACTCGGCTGATACTATCGTGTGACTGAGCAGGGCCTTCTTGAGGCATTCTTCTACCTGAAATATGACATAATTTTTGCTTAACCTGTGTTGTTGCTGGGGAAAGGATTCCTTCGATTCCGTCTAGTCTAGTCATCCAGTTAGAGTATGTAGATCCTCACACAATTTCCGAGGCCAAAACATATTCGCCTGTCGTGAAACCCCAATAAGTGGCGATATTTGCTCGTCCATTATTATATAAGTTAATTATTCATTATAATAATGCTACTACAGGTAATCTTGACAAGCAAATATACTACGGTATGGTTGGGTTACCCAAATTCTATTTCTCCCCTATACCTCCAATCGTGGAGACCATCTCATTGGCCATCTAAAATCAGGTAAAACTGTTACTAATTTGGGATCTGAAAGGTTCTATAGAGAAAACACACCGACGCCAGTTGAGTCCAAATCATGCTTCGTGGGCCACAGACCCGGTAATACGCAGGTTTGTTAAAAGTTGTGATAATGGTGGGCTTGAAGTAAATTTTCTTTACGCACGCTAGGGTGGTGAATGTGTACCGTGTAGATATATATATGTACCGGAAATTGATCGAGAAGCGTGAACGCAAGTTGAGTGAAGATAGAAAAAGAGAGTTACGTTTCGTATATTACTGTAAGGGCAAAAAAGATGGAGCTAAAGAAGTTTCATTTCAGCGCGTGGTCTAAAAAGCGCACTCGTTTCTTTTTTTTTAGCAGTTCAGGGACAGACACTGGTACATTGGGACCCACGACAGACGACGTTGTACCCATAGAGCTTTATAGACTTATGGTGGTACCTATCTGTAGTTCGTAACAATAATGATTGCAATCTTATTGTGTAATTAATAATTAGGATGGATTATTTTCCATACTAATTATTAATTACACAAGTAAGCGAGGCAGCGGCTCGATCCATAACTGGATAGATCCCAATTAGAAATCTACAATTTCAATCCTTCATCCTGAATGTAGATTAATGAAAGAGACTAGAAGAATATTTCGAATCGAATACGTCGGGCTTAAACGTGAATTACACCTACACAGGTTTATACTATCGGTAATTTACCTGGCCCTCAGATTTAGTAACATCATCTCTTTGGACTGCGCATATTGTCTGTATTTCTGCCTTGCACAGTTTTCCAAGCAACGGATCCAAACGGTAGTTGAGCGCTTGTTCCTTGAGTATACTAGCCAGCTCGTTTTCACACGACACCGTCAATTTGGACTTACGGAACTTGTCTTTAAGACAGTACAGCACTTTGCCTTGTAGTTCGATGTCTTTAGGTGCCTTCACTGTGAACAATAACACATTAAAATAAATGATACTTATTAAAATTACTCATCGAATATGTGGCGTAGTGTGGACTAATTATAGACGTGGGCAAAGTCGCATCAGCGAGGCCTCTTTTATTTCGTTCCCAAGATTTACTTACTTATATCTTACTAAACATGCTTTGACACGACATATCTACTTATGATAGTGAGAAAATACAAATGCGCGGTGGGAGAATATTGAAAAGCATATACATTTTGTAACCAACGTTTTTAATTATTTTTTTCTTTTTATTTTATGTTAAGGAATGACGTGACGAGCTAGCCGTTCGCCTGATGTTAAACGACACGGCTACCCATATCAGCTGCAGTGTCACTCGGAAGTCTAAAGTATAGAGGTTCGCGTGACACTGCATTGCGCACGTCATCCAGAGACATCAGCACAATCAAGTAATAAGATTACTAAACTGTGAGATCAGATCATAAAGTCTCATTTGCCCAGTAATTTCACTAGCTACAGTGCCCTTCAAACCGGAACACAGCAGTGCTTGCGCACTACTGCTTGACGGCAGAATAACTGGCAAAGCGGTGGTACCTACCTAGACGAACTTTGCAGTAAAGTCCTACCACCTAGTAAAACCACCTTCTTCGGCTTTTCGCTTTATAGAGGTCCTGTAGTAGGGATTTGTATTTGATCTTGGCAGTTTTGTCCGCTTCGATTGAGAGTATTGCTAAAGCAGACAGTCGGTCATGCTTCATACTGTTTCTTAAGTAGTTTTTTCTATAATGTTTAACTTATAAAAACTATTAAAAATAAACGGGAATTTTAAGTATGGTGGCATCGCATTTAAAGAGTCCTCGCGAGGTCCCTTTAAGTGCGAGGGCTTGGACGAGGGCCCACTTCGCCCACACCTAGTTACGTCACTGTATCTAAATATTACATCCTTTTTGGATAGGCAGATAGATAGGTGTTTATGTTTATTTTTAGGTACTTCCCATGAAAAATAATTGAATTCTGTGACTAGATTAAAGTAGCAACAATAAACTAATTAATTGGAAATTGGCAAATTTATTTTTATTATTTACAATTTTCGTGTTTTTTCTGTAGGTACCTGACGTAGTGTAGAATAGACATAAAATATCAACATGTTGATGCACAACATTACAGGAACAATGGATAATCACAAATTTAAAACTAAGTGTCACAATTGGCGGTCTTATTAAATCGATCTCTTCCAGACAACCGAGGCAGTGTAATTGTCCCTGTCATAGAATTTTATGTTTAAGTATGCAAATCTTTTTCCATCCATTTATATGTAGTTGTTATAAACAGAGCAGAATCTATATTCTAGTTTCTATAGTGCTATATTTGTGGAAATAGTTATTTTATAAATCGTTCAATTCATCATCATCATAAAAAAGTTCACATCTTCATCAATGACGATATAAAAAAAACATAGAGACGAACATAGTACCTCCTCCTTTTTATAAGTAGGTTAAAAAAGGTCTTAACACACAAACTGAGACATGAATAACAAAGTGAACTTATGAAATTCCATTTTTCTGAAATGGGGATGAATCTCTAAAAATGAATATTTTTATTGATTTACGTACACTTGTATGGATAAATTACAATCTAAGGTTATCAATGAACATAATATTTAATTATATAGATGTAAGTAGTACTACTATGTTTGTCTAATAGGCGATGGACGAACTTTGCAGAAAAGTCCTACCAACTTTTCTGCAAAGTTCGTCCAGGTAGGTACCACCACTTTGCCAGTTGATCTTACTAGATTGTGCTGATGTCTCATGGATGATGTGCGCAGTGCAGTGTCACGCGAATCTCTATACTTTTACAGCCTTATTAATAAACACGAACTAGCTTTAGACTAGTTACACCATCTTTTGTCTCTTTCAATCCATCTAAATATTCCAGTAGCAAAAAAAGGACAAAAGCTGAAGTAACTAATCCGAGACTAATAGCCGTTTATTAATAAGGCTGTTAGAGTTCCGAGTGACACTGCAACTGATATGGGCAGCCCTGTCGCTTAGCATCAGGCGAACGGTTAGGTCGTCACGTCATTCCGTAACATAAAAAATGTAATTCATTAAATTACATTAGTAAAACATAGTAGTTGTGTTTCCACTTACCAAGTACATGAGAGCAGTACTGCTTTATGTCCCCTTCACATGCATTTTGAAGATTATTATTAAGTCTGTAGTCAGAGTTTTGTTCAATCATGCGGTTCACTATGACTAGTTTGCAATCTTCGTTAAATTGGGGTTCTTTGCGATGAGCCTTAAAAAATGTAACGTAGCATTTAACGAGGTAAATAATAAATAAGTGGCACAAAGATGTGGTATTTCCACATGAACCCTCTAGAACACATACACAGTAAAACACTCGCTATTCCATTAGATCCCCTATGCTGGGTAATAGGTTTTATTAGTACTAGTTGAATCCGCAGCAAAGAGGATCGAATTGGAATAGCGAGTACTGTACAAGTGTACAATCCAAGTGGAAGTAGCGATAAAGGTATGGATTAACAGATATATATGTTAATAATAATTCTGGTAATCTAAAATAATATGGAAGTTGTGTATAAATAAAAATAGCACCTTCAAACAGTCAAGTATCTTCGATGGCTCTGTATTGTGACAGTACATGTCCATCATGTCATTGCAACTCATAACCAAATGGTAATCAATGGCATTATCAGTGAACTCCTGCTTTCTAACAACAAATAATGCTTTTTGGCAAGGTACTGATAGATTCCCTTTAGCAGTTTGAAGACATTCCAAAGCTGCCGATTCTCCATGAGGTACTTTCGAACAAAATGATTGCAAGTCAATTTTGCAAGCTTCTTTGAGCTCTGGATCCAGATCTATATTTTCCTTCTGCTGGAACAACTGACTCCTCAACTGTTGACGACAATCTTTGAATATTGTATGCTTTTTTCGTGATATCGTATCATTTCGTACAATCTCACTTAGACATGTAACAACCTGGCTTTTGGTTTGAGCTTTTGGACAAAATCTTACAACATATGATTTGCAAGCATTTTTGAATTTTCTAGTGAATCTATAATTTTTCAGTGATATCAGCTGTTCATGTTCAATAGCAGCTCTGCATTTGACATTAGCTTTAATTTCTGCATCATTTTTGTGCGTAATCAAACAACCTATTATGTCATCTTCATCTTTCTCGCTTTTCAACTCCGATGAGCATAGCCTCTCTATAGGAACTCTACAGTTTATATTTACCACAGCGTTTAACTCTATATGGCCACTTTGCGTTTCAGTAAAATTGGTGACTACTTCTTTACATTTTGGAGAAAGCTCTCTTATTTTATCTTGCAAGCATAACATTTCTTCACCCTTGCCAGAATTTTCAGCACATAAAATAGCCAAGTCATCTATGCACACATCTTCAATTTCAGGCATCAAGTCCACACTTATGGCTCTTTGTCTCATTACTCTTCTAACCTGCTGTTCGCAAGCAGGTTTTAGTTTACCCCTCTGATCAGAACTATAGGCATAATTGTATAAACAAGGCAGTATCAGCATGCCTTTCTCTGATTGGATGTCCCCAGAATCCATCCAACCCAGTTTTGCCTTACAGAGAGTAACAGAATCATATTTGCAAGCCCTGTACAATTGCGGATCTAGTTTGAAATCTCTGGAAATAAAATACTGTATTTGCAATAATGCCGTTTCACAGTCAGATGTCATAAGAACTGTGCCAAGCTTTTCCATGAGGCATGACATTACTCTGCCATTTCCTCCAATAACTTCTTGACAAGCTTTGTCCACAACTGGCTTGCAGGCTTTTCTCAATATAGGGTCAACCCTCCAATCTTCCCCTAGATCTGCTTCTCGGATTAATTCTTCCAAAGATTTTTGGCAGGCTATACTTATCCTTTTATCTTTCCTTTTTCTAGGTCTTGCATGATCCATTAAGCAATGTATAGTTTTACCACCTGCTTCAATACTTCTGCATAGCGATGTAATATCATTAGCACAATTTTGCATCAACTCTGGCGATAACCTATAGTCATCCATGAGCATTCTTCTATGATCACTCATTTCAGATATGCACTCAGGGGATAGCTTTGTGCTTTCGTTTCTTGACACATTTTCTAAACAAAGTAATATTTGTGCAAGTCTAACATCTTTGTCATCAACAACGTTTTTTCTACAGTGATACTTCCTTATATCTTCTTTACAAGACCTGACCATGCCTTTACTCATTTTATAATTCATCACTATGTTTCTTTGATCATAAAATAATTGATCTTGACATTTTTTCCTCATGCCTGTAAATAATGAATATTCAATAAAAAACTTATTACTATTTCACACAAAAGAAACCAAATAGTTGCCTATTTTAAAGAAATATTTACATACCATTTTCATATTTGTGTCTCAGAAGACATTTATACATGAGCCAAGATCCTGGCACTTCACCTGGGCAGAAGTTCTTTTGGTCCACATTACAAGCAGCAAATATAAGCTTGTCCAATTGTAATGTGCTGTATTTCATATCCCCAAGCACAGTAGCTTCAGATATGCATTCTGGACGAAGTTCTTGTTGTTTAGCCTCCAGACATTTCAGTGTTTGAGTTTGTGATAAGCTCTTTGGATCAGAAGGAATCCTGCCACATGTTTGCGCTTGTATATCGTCATAGCAATTTTTCAAAAAGTTGCCAGTGATTTGCCAGTCATTAAAAATAAGAGATTCTATTTTGTTAATAATCCTCCAACAGTTCTTATCACTAACACTTGGTTTCCTCTTTAATATACAGTCAATTGCATATTCACCGGTCTTTAGGCAGTTGAGTATCACGGTTTCATCTTGGCATGGCTTTGAAGGCATGGACAGTTTATAGTCCAGGTATGCATTGTCAAGTAGCTCACGCTGATGTGTCCATATCTTGTGCTGGCAGTTGGGTGCAATAAATTGAGTTTTATTGTACGATGCGTTCATTGAGCAGGACAGAATAGCGAGATCATCATCCAAGTGCGAACACAATTTATGATACAACGGACAATTCGTCACATCCAAGATAAACCTATCTGCAGCCGGTTTTACATAATTACCGAATACTCGTGTGTCCTGTATTGTAATAAGTATGCAGGCGATAAGACCCCTTATTGTTATTTTATTTGATAGCATTTCGCAGCCGGTGCGTTCAATTCTTTCTTTGATCTATCGGCAAAATACAGTCATGCATATTTATGACATATATTTCAGTACGCACATTTTACACTGTCGTATTAATTTAATCATTACATCATATTAACAAACATGAAAGCTTTTCGTTTTTTATAGTAGATGAAATAATATGAAAATTTGTAATTTTGATTGAGGAACTACGAACTACGACAATCACAACACAGAGGTACACACAGTATAGTGAGTATAGAAACGACAGTACGTCACCGTAGTAAGTTTAGAGGGCAAACTTTTTTTGCTAGGTGGCGCTACGTTCCGCCAGTGCTGCCATTAATTTGAATAGAATGCGTTTCGCTAGTATTGCTATTATTTCAAAAAAGCTGCTGATTGGAGGTGGTTTTTATTTTAAGATTATATTAGGTCTATGAAATTGCCGTTTTGTTTGAAAAAAGTTAAAGTATTTTTTTTTCGAACTTATTTATCTCTTTTATTCAAAGTAATCACCCCTGCAATCAATGCATCTTTGCCAACGCTGTGGTCAGTTTATGGATGCCCTTCTTGAAAAAATCAGCAGGACGGGAGACAACAAACTCTTCAAAGGCGTTTTGTACTGCCTCTCGGGAATTGAATTTTTTTCCCGCTAAAAAGTTGTCCAAATTTTGGAAAAAATAATAGTCGGTAGGCGCAAGATCTGGTGAGTATGGCGGATGAGGGAGAGCTTCAGCAACTCATGCAGCTTAGAGACGGTCTGTTGTGCAGTATGGGGTCGCGCGTTGTCGTGAAGTAGCAGTGGAGACGACCGATTGACCAAAGCTGGTTGCAGACGTGCGAGTTTCGCCATCATTGTGGTCAGTTCTTCAATGTACACATCTGCAGTAATGCTCTCGCCGTTTTGTAAAAAGCTATGATGAATCACACCAGCACTAGACCACCAAACTGTGACCATCACCTTTCTAGGGGTCATTTTTCGTTTTGCACATTGCTTTGGTACCGAACCAGGATCTAACCAACTTGCTGAGCGCTTTCGATTGTCAAAAAGAATCCATTTTTCGTCGCACGTAACAATTCGGTTCAAAATTCCTTCATTTCTGTGCCTGTTAAGCAGCGCAAGGCAAGTGTCGACGCGTACGTTGCGCTGGCGATCGTTAAGTTCGTGGGGCACCCATCTATCAAGCTTTTTTATCTTGCCAATCTGTCGCAAATGGACCAATATTGTTTTGATGCTAACACCAAAAGCTGCTGCCAGCTTAGCTGTAGATTGAGATTCATCAGCTTCCAAAATCGCCTTTAATTCATCATTGTTAACCAAAGTTTCCGGACGACCACGAGGTTCATTTTTCAAGTCAAAATTCCCAGAACGGAACCGAGCAAACCAATAACGGGTTGTACGTTCGTTTGTACAGTTCTCTCCGTAAACGTCGTTGATGTTACGTGTCGTTTGTGCCGCGTTGGTGCCATGACGGAACTCATATTCCATAATTACACGAAATTTCAAAGTATCCATTATGAGGAAAAATGTTGAAATGTAATGAAAATACAACGCTAATCAATAAACAAAAGACTTATATTGTAAATAGAATGTCATATTTTTAAAACAAAAATAATTTGAATTTAGAATTCATAGCCAATCAAAACTTTTTTTTGTTTGAAATAGTCTGTACTGCAATATGGCAATTTCATAGGTAAAGACCTATTATAATAATTTAAATTAAACACATGTATGTACATGTTTTGCTGTTTATTTCTCCTTTGTTTAATATTTTTCATATTCTAGTTTTTGTATGGAATTTAAATCGTTCACATTTAATTTAAAGTGACATACCCTCAAGTGCGGCATATGTACTGTATGGCTTATTTTATAAGAATTGTTTTAATTGGTAACGAATTTTTATTGTTACATAAATAAACTCGTTTTGTTAAGAAATCAACAGCTTGGATATGGTATATATGGGGATGAAGATTCTCCTAGAATCTATGTTCCAATACCTGTAAATAAAATAAATACATTGTTAATCAATTCACAAAAATGTTAACATTTAGTTTTTATTTTACATTTGTATATACATATATACAACAGTACTTTATGGCCTTCTTGGCCTGGTCTTTAGTTCTTCAAATTTAAACTATGATTAATATGATGTTAATTACTATAGTAGTTTGTCATTAAAGATCTAAAGACCAGGCCAAGTAGAATGTGAAGTCTTATTGTATCACTTTCTGAAGCTGATATTACTTAGTATCAGCTTCAGAAAGTGATACAAGTGACAAGTTCGTCTAGGTAGGTACCACCGCTTTGCCAGTTATTCAGCCGCCAAGCACTACTGTGTTCCGGTTTGAAGGGCACTGTAGCTAGTTAAATTACTGGGCAAATGAGACTTTATGACCTAACCTCACAGTCTAGTAATCTTATTGCTAGACTGTGCTGATGTCTCAGAATAGCATGCGCAGTGCAGTGTCACGCGAAACTATTCTTTAGTTTCAAGTGTTACTACAACTGATATGGGCAGTCGTGTCGCTTAACATCACGCGAGCGACTAGCTCGTCATGTCATTTAGTAATATTTTAAAAAAAAACTAGGCACTGAATGGTCTACTACTTAGTAGAAACCACAGAATCAAACATTTACCTGGCTAGTGATCTTCACTATACTGTCAAATTTTAATAGTTCTTGGAATTGATTTTTCCATATTATGCCATCTTTTACAATAATTATGATCACCAGAAAAGACTGTAATGGATTGCCCTGAAATAACGTTAACATAAGTATTTTTTTAATAAATAAACTAAACCCAATGTGTGTTCTTTACGGTCCTCACCCTTACATTTACTTACGTACACTTGCAGAATTTTAGCTTTTCATACTATTCACTTATAAAAAACTACAAGTCCGTTACAAGCTAAACTTAGTAGGCATGATAAACTTTAGGTAGCTTAGTAGGGAGATTTTCAATTGCTAAAAAGAATTTGATCAAATGGTTCCTTGAAATGAATTTACAATATGACCCTAAAATAATAAAGATATAATTGCACTTACTGTTGCATATCCCAGTTGCTATTTATTTTTTGGTCGTGTAATAGTGCAGAATAGCCATGGTATTTTCATATTCATATTCATTTATTTGCACTCATGTACAATTTACATAACATTTCAGGTCTTAACAACTAGTTTAGTAGGTACATGAACCCTGTAAAGGTACTTGCAACTGAGGGTGTCTAAAAATAAATTTATTGATTTTTATTATAATAGATATTTTATATCGTCAAAAATTAGTAATATAGCATTTTCAAGCATTCAATTATTTGATTAACTACTTATTGAAGCAAGCAACTCAATAGGTTTTATGCAATCCATTTAATCAATCTATTTATTTCAGTCTTTTTCTGCTACTACTCACTCTTTACAAAAATTTATTGGACGTAGATAAGGCAAACAAGCACAATGTATAACTGGATAGGTACACAATATGTAGTGGGTTGGTTTATCACTGGACAATTCTCATGTTTATTTATTATTATGAAACTCTTCGACCGAATAATAAAATTTTCTTAAAAGGTAGCTTTTTAGCTTACGAGCAAAAATGTCATCTTTTGCAACTTCTTTTATTTCGTTGGGGATTCTATTATAGACGTTCACGAATCTGAATTTAGGACTTTTTCCATATATGTGTTTTCTTCAATTGTCGTCAAGATATTTGTTTTAAAATGCCGTATCCATATTTTATTCCTTATTTGTTGTTCCAGTGACAACTGAAGAAGCCCTGGACTATAAGGAGTGACTTGCAAGATCCAGAAGTTTTGTATGTTTTATCTCGATAAATGTAAAACATTCCATGTTCATAGTTAGCCAAGACGCTACACTACGCTACGGTACGGTAGTAGGCATTTTCGGGTGCCATCTTGTGTCGATTTTAGATCGCCCTCCAAACTCATTAAAGTAAAAATATTAGAATTGTCATGGCAATCACCCACCAACTAAGTAAAAGAGATCACAGACTAGGTAAAGATACAAAGAGAGTTCTTGAGATGTGTATCACAGACTGTCATAACTGATTTTTGGCGGGAAAACGAAAAAGATCGCGTTGCTGCATTGTACTATTTTCCAAAATTGGTGTTATTTTCCGTGTTAGTGCATAAAATTGGTGAAATTTTATTCGTTAAGTGCTGGATTACAGCCACGAGTGTGGGAAAGTGGTATAATGACAGTGATACATTTCTTTTCGTGTTGTTTCCAATACTACATAGAATAACTACTGGGATATGACTTGACTAGACTAGACTTTTGACACATATATATACCTATATATACAAGGTGGAATTTAATTCGTTATTTTCCTTTAATGTATGTATTCAGTCCATGCTATAGAATGCTCCCATATAACTAAATAAAAATAGTACATATGAAATAAAACTTAATCTAGGTACTATCAAATTTAAATTCTAAATAAAAGCCTTGTGACATTGAACAAAGCAGGTGTTTTATTGCCTACTAAACTTTTACAAAGCATTCAACTGGTGCCCGCTCTGTGTATACCGTTAAATAGACATTTCGGCTGTCATGCAGTTATTTTAAGAGGCACTTAATACTAAAACAAAATCTATTTTTTTTATTGGACCTTGTACGAATATTCTATAACATGGTCTGAGTACATACATTCAAGGGAAAGAGTGAATTAAATGCCACCGTGTATATCAGTAGAAAAATTAAAAGTCGAAAAGGGTTAAGTTTAGGCTAGGGTGTTTTATAGCGAAATAAGTCAGAAATGAATGATGGGAGTACTTATCATTCATTTCTGACTTATTTCACTTGCCCTTAACGGATCTAGCACAATTTTTCCTGGAGCCCTGTATATTATATAGTATATTATTATTATTAATTAACTTGAGAAATTATCAATTACTTGACACTGGCTAAATACACAAAAGTGTGGAGCCAAAAAAAACTATCATTACTGTCGCTGTGTATGAAGTAATAGTATTCTGTGTGTGTATCTGTGTATCATTCTGCTTTGATTTTGCTGGCGAATCTTAAAAAAGTAGTGTGTAGTAGTAAATAAAATAAATTTTTAATTATATTGATCGTTTGGTTGGATTCGGACGGTGTTTTTATTTTACAATAACATCAGCCATGGAAGAGTTTGTGGAAGTAAACCAAATATCAGATTTTATTTCGTATCTTCGAAGTGTGAGTACTTCATCAGTTCTATTTTTAGGTCGACTTCTACAATTTACAAGCACACTATTATTATTTATTTACATGTTACGCTTCGATTAGACAGTAAAACATGCACCTAACTTACCTAACGAATCAATAGCAATTTGTTTGCGATAGGTGAAAATCTTTTCAATACCTATCAATTATTTAAGGAGACCGCCGTATAAAGTTATCACAACGTGATCGTCATGCAGCTGTTGTTGATTGTAACGCGGTTGTAAATGTAATCAGAATGCGGCCAAAAAACTCATTATTGGTACATATTATTTACGCATATTTTTTATCGACTTTATCAGAGTGCTCGGTCGCTGCGACGCGTGATCGAAATGCATTTATTTTGCACAACAAATCAGCATTGCAGTTCAACAAGGCAATACTTATTTATATATAAATAGCACACACATATCATATATATATTTTTTAAAACTTAAATCTTTAAGACTGACATATTCAACAAGTATGGAATGCATAGCATTGGCGAAGCCAAATACTGCCAAAATCTTGGACTTGCCACTTACTGGTAATGCACGGGAGCATTATGCGATCTCTAAATTAGAACACCTGGTATAATGTGAGGACTAGACATGGTGACATTAAATACCAGCTCAAAGGATTCAGAGAAAAGCTAAAAGGCTCATTGGTAGGGTATTGCTTACTGTTGGATCACCAACCTAAAGTTGCTTGCTTATTAGAGTTTTATAGACTAGTATTTGGGAGAGTGTGCATAGGAATTACATGATCTAATTCCCCCATCTCCTTTCTTTCATTGGTACAACTACGAGACGCGTAGAAATGTAGCAACTGGCATGGTTGTAATTCACTTAGTGTCATGTAGTGTTTCATGCAAACAGCTAATGAATAGAACAAGTTGCCGGCATCATTATTTCCAGTTAACCAAGGAGTTTTGAAGTCAGGAGTAAACAGTTATATTCTAGGCAAGCAATAAATAACGACCATGTCATTGCTTAACATCAGGTGATACAGAGGTGAAATGCTTTGCCTATAATCAATTTAAAAAAGATAGGAATAAAAATAATGGTATCAAAACAGAAAACATAATTTATTTTAAAACAAAATACACATTAAATAAATTTGCAATGGTATTATGTAAAATATTAAAGTATTTTAAAATAAATTATTTATAATAATAATTCTGTGGAGTATTATGGGAACTAACGTATGAGATTCTTATCTTTCATAAACAAAAGAATGGAGTACTTTGGGAATAAGCCCTGTGTAGTAGTAAAGTATTATTATTATTTATTGAAAATTTTAGCAATGTTCTTCTTTATCAATATAGGAGTAAAAACACATTTTTTCTTAATTTTTATCTGCCTTTTTGTCTGTCATAATGAACTACTGGGTGGATTGTAATAAAACTGGATAATGCTTACAGCAGATTTTTCAAAATAATATTTGGGATAATATTTAGGGAGCAATTATTATGTAATAATTTTTATTCGTTTATGATTTTATTATTTAATTTAATTTTATAATAGAGTAAATAAACAGTTAAAATTGTAAAAAAGTTATTTAGATATTTTGAATCATGACAAAGTTATTTAATTTAATTTACGCGGTGATTTCATGGCGGCCGGCCTCCGCAGTGCAGGTACTGACGTAACGTGTCTGTGTTTACGCTACAATAAAACATTGTTGTCAACGAAGATGAAGGCACTATCTTCCCTCTTCCTTCTGTAGTGATTATATACTCCTACAGCCTTATTAATAAACACGAACTAGCTTTAGACTAGTGACACCATCTTTTGTCTCTTTCGATCCAGCTAAATATTCCAGTAGCAAAAAAGGATAAAAGCTGAAGTAACTAATCCGAGACTAATACCCGTTTATTAATAAGGCTGTTAGCTGACAGGATTAGGGCGTAAAACTAATTTAAACATAAGTAGTATGTCCCGAACTCAAACCTCACGACTTTATACTTTGACCAATTTTATTCATACTTGAAATAGGTACTTGTTTAGAATTGAGTTAAATATATCTGCCAAATAATGTTTCGTCTAGATTAGTTGAAAATTATGAAAGCTTTCGCAAGTTCAAGCAGGCTTCGCGCGCTCGGTCAATAAATCATGTACTTAAAAAGTTTAATTTGTACTTAGTTGATTTATATTTTAATACTGTTATTATTCTTCTTGTTGTTACAGATTGAGTGGCGTGATCCCTGGCTCATTGCCCTAGTATCATTTCATATTATTGTCACCTTCACATGTTTCTCTACAAGAAACTATGGTAACTTCCAAGTGATACTCTTCATAATATTATGTAAGTACTGTTTTTGTTTAGATTTGCTTATTATAAATTCATGACAGTCAAGGAAAACGGATGCTTTAAATAATATCGTGTTGTGAACTCCATTCAAGGTTATTTTTTTAGTTTATTACATTACATATAGCTTGTATGGTTTTTAAAATAGCAATCATTCTTATATTAATAGCACTAAAAGCTCGTTTTTATAGCTAAGAAGCCTTATTAATAAACACGAACTAGCTTTAGACTAGTTACACCATCTTTTGTCTCTTTCGATCCAGCTAAATATTCCAGTAGCAAAAAAAGGACAAAAGCCGAAGTAACTAATCCTAGACTAATACCCATTTATTACCCGTTTATAAACAATAACAGCCATAAGGCATACTGTCATTCGTAAAATTCACTAATAGCAGAATTAGAAGAAAATATTAGTGTTTATATAATCCAGTGGTTCCCAATTAGTCGTACGCGAAGTTGCATCAAGCTGTACGCGCTGCAATCTCTCGATAATAATAATTTAATCAGTAAAAAAATAATACTTTGCGAGAGCGGTTTTTAGGCGTTGAGGCTGAAGCTGACCAAAAATAAACCACATTTTTCAGAATTATGCAAAGGAAAACAAGCACATTTATCTCATTAAGGCCGTGTCATAACATGTTTTTTGAAGAATATCTATAGCGCTTTGTTTAAAGTTAAAAATCGCAGATCATAATTTGATGTTAAACTCGGTCTGCACATGAAAATGTGTTAATTTTGCAGGGTATTTGTGGATATCAAATATTTTATCTGGTTCCTTTAGAACACCAGTTAAGCAATTTAGTTTGTAAATAAATGCTTTGTCATCGCAGAAAATTGAGACAGCTACATTCATAAAGTATTTTTGGGGTCGTTAGAACGATTTTATTTTAGAAAACTAAAGTACTTAGTTAAGTTTGTTCGGTCATTCCTGTGTTTCGTTATTTTCTATATACACTAATTTTATTATATGATTATTTTGATACGTCACGTCACATTAACATCACTGCTTTTTGTTGATTTACATCGCACCTTAAACAGATCATCGTTCTCAGCCTGTATCAATCCAATGCTGGACATAGGCTTCTAATGAACGCCACTGGACTCGGTCTTCGGCCGTTCTCATCCGATTTCTACATTCAGCTTTTCTTTTCGCCGCACCCTGTTATTAATTTTAGAATTGAGGGCTCGTATTTTTGAAGGGGTGACATGCGTACCTTCCATTCTGCTATCCACAACCGTAGTATCACCGCCGAGGGCAAAGACTTGTACCAGTAATTGAAGTTAGTAAACGTCATAAAAAAAGTTTAACCATCAATTTTTTATTTATCATTCCTGTAATAATGGGAACGCGAGTTTGTGCTCTTTCTTGAATTTTTACGCAGGAATAAGTAATTGGGATCCACCGATCTAATCTAATAATCACCTAATAATTTATTTATTTATTGAACACCAGCATAATGTACACTATTACAAAAACAAAACAAACATTACATTACATTAAGGCTAAGTGTCATTACAATTATAGGTGAAGACTGCATGCAAGTAAATTAGCGAGTATATAGAAGTTAAAACAAAATTATGTATAGCAAAATAATTATAAAGAATATTAAAAGAGTGATTAAAAAAAGATATAAATTTATTGAATTAAAATGTTTTAAAATTCAAATAAAACATTTTAAAAAACATAAAACTATATGATAAAATATATATTTAGAGAGCTTTGACTGTACATTTAAATATTTATTTTTTATTTATTATAAATTTTAATATTTAGATAATCTCATAACCACTGAATTTATCTTTTACCGCACCTTCCACCACATATTATTTATCATTATACAGTTGGTAATAGGATTTCAATAATATAACAAATGCTTGCAAAGTTTTGTTCATAAAGCAATTTTTTTTTCAGTACTATTAGTATATTTCTCGGAGAATATAAATGAAGTGGCTGCAAGGAATTGGGCGTCATTTTCTAGACAGCAGTATTTCGACAGCAAAGGACTATTTATATCTGTTGTATTTTCCATACCCATACTTCTAAACTGCATGATAATGGTGGTAAGTTGATTAGACTGATAATTCAATCAATTATCATATAATTAATATGGATTTTGTTTAGTACATGTACATACGGTGAATGATTTTGAAAGAATGCTGAATAAAAAAATTGTGTATTATTAGTGAATATATATATTAGGGCGTTTAAAAAAAAATTTTTCTTGGAACCAGGCTCAAAAGTTTCGTTTAGATGCCAAAATAGGCCTCTGAAAATATGAGCCCTTAATATTAATATTAAGGTGTCCCGCATCGCACTTTTCGATTTCCCATAAGAACAACAAAGATTATTTTTTTTTCTGATTTTTGTAACTACTGAACCATACATTTTTCTGCAAATCCCATTGAATATTTTTGTAGAGAATTGAACGCTCTACAAAAAAGTACTGATACCATTTTTCGAAAAATCAACTCATTCACTTTAACTATGTACATATGAAAGTCTAAAGCTAAATATGGCTGCCTCTTTCGTTTAGATCGAAATTGCAAGTAAAGAAATAGATTAGAATTACATAGGATTTTGTACAACACCACTGCTTTGTCATCGTCTGAAAAGATTTCATGAAAACAAGTGGGTTAATATTCAAGGATCCCGTACTCCGCTACTTTAAGGAGTTATGGTGGGGCTATAGTAAATAGAGACTGGGGGAGGGGGGGGGGGGGTATTATGTACTAAGGCAATAGGTACTTGTATTTAAGGGATTAGGACTGGGTATCTACAAACAAATATTACGAGTATAATTTGATAACTCCCCATTGTCATTTTGTACAAAATACCTATCTTCTAATGTTATTATGTAATGTTGTACACCTACTCGTTGATGAATGTAAATATTTTTTCTCTCTATTTGTTTCGAATAAACTACACGACGCTCTTTTAAGTGCATAGCACTTACATACCAAATTCTGCACGTTATCTATAATTACAAAAATGGAACGTGATAAAGAATTATCAGTGTTGTTTAAAAATAACAGGAACAACTGAAAAACATGCGTAAGATTTGTTTTCTATTAGTAAGCAATTTTATAGTTTTGGCGGGAAAACTAAAAAGTTGGCGTCATCGCATTGTATTATTTTCCAAAACTTGTGTTATTTTTATAAACTTGGTGGCATTTTATTTGTTAAGTGCTGGACTACAGGCATGAGTGTGGGAAAGTGGTATAATGATGGTGAAACGTTTCTTTTCGTGTTGTTTCCAAAACTCCATAGAAGCTTCTGGTAAAGTGGCCACCACTTTACTAGAAGTATGACTTGAATAGACTAGACTATGACTTGACATATATACATATATTAATGAACTCGAGAAATTACTTGACACTGGCTAAATACACAAGTGTGGAGCCAAACCAAAACAAAGAAAAGCAATTTTATATTTTCAGGGTTCATGGCTGTACCAATCTACGCAGATAATGGCCAATCTAAAGAAGGCACAGCTCAGACAACGCCTGAAAGAAATGAACCTCAATCGGGAACAGCAGCAACACATCAAGTCGGAGTAAATGGAACAAAGTCAATTACTTTAGGTATGAGATACATGATATTTTTTTGCCGTTGTTTTAAAACCGGTGACGGTGTGTTGAACTGTGGACTGTGGTAAACGAACGAATGTGAATTTACGAATTCTAACAGATTTAAAGTCGACTTTTCATCGGATTTTAAGTTACGACGCGGTGACTATGACGTGGAAAAAGAATTTCGGATTCGTATGGCACTTAAAATTTATTCATAGATACAGAACGCGTCACTTAATAAGGTCGAGGTGACATTAGCATACAATATGTTGCTTATGTCGTATCCTGAAAATATCTAAAATTAATTAGTTGCCGATGTAATATAGTGATTAGAATGAGAATTTATCAGATTTTTCAATTAAACATTATTGAGTCGTTGATATTTGGCTGTAGCCAGATGGCCAGATGTTAATATATAGTTACACAGCTGTTTTTAATCTCTCCGAATTTAAATTAATATTAATTTACTGTAAAATTTTGACTGTTTGTTGTATGAATAATTGAGTACTTATGTATCTATATGTAGGTATTTGACATAAAATATAATTTTACGGAGCCTTGAGTATCTGCATACATAAACAAATGGCTATAACTAACTATTGTGTGTATTGATGGAGTAAGAAATCGTTTGAAGCTACAAGCAAGCCTATTTTATGTAAGCAAAAAATTTCGACGCTCTCAAACCGCGACTGAAATTATGAGTTTATTGTATTGCAAAAGAGTTACTTGCACTATGTACTTATAATTTTAAATGCATTTTTTAATATAAACACATGAACGTGGCGTGTCGAGGCCGCGCGATAACCTTGCTCATATTTATAACAGCTTTACGCCTAATGATGCAGTTACGAATGTTGCAGTGTCACTCTATAGTCTTTCGTGACACTGCACTGTGCACGACTTTACTTAAACTTGGTTAAATTGAATCAATACTTGAAATTCCCTGTCTCATTCTCTTTCATGACATATCACGTTAGCGAAAAGTTGATGGACGTTTTAAGCATTGACTAAATTTAACTAACGTTTATGGATAATGTTGTAATCATACATTTATTCCATTTTCCTTAATAAAATTGAAATTTGGTACCAAACGAAATAATACAATGTATCGGCGTTATTTACTTATCTCTACCAAAATGATTAACAATTATTTTTTTACATTCATAACGTTATTATTGTAGATTATTATTAAAATGCTAACCAAACTATTAGAGATGTTACGATACACGAGCTATAGACAGATATATATCAACACTTATCGTACACCGTAAAAAAACAATTTTACTTAAATAAAAACTTACATTAACTAGTACTAGTAATTGTACTATTACTAGTTAATGTAAGTTTTTCTTAGTACCCATTTAGGCGGTAATATCGCTTAGAGCGATCTCTTCCAGACAACCTTTGTATTGGAGGAATCTGTAGCTTAGAGTTTTGCGCTTCAGTGTACAGGTAAATCAAAATGACATAAAACTGTTACAATAAGTTGTCCTACAATATTAAGTAAAATATATATACAACTAAGTTCTCACTTAAGACAAGCTATTCGATACTAGGCATAACTTGCTTGTCTGACTTATATCCATGCATCACTCCGTTAATTTATACACGGAAGCTGCATATTCCTAAGCTTTTGATTGAGATAAAAATACCTATGAATAATATGAACCATTAACTTTTTTACTGACTTCTCAAAGTTGGTAGGTGTCCTACTCAACTCAACGTATATAATTTTTAATTCAGTGATGTTCCTTCATCTTTAATCTTTGCCTACCCTCAACAAGAGGACTTGGTGAGATAATAGTGAGTAGTAGAACCAACCATATTTCATAATTTGTGTAACTTAACCAACCTTATCTACTTCTTATATTCCTCCATTACGTTTTTAACCTATGACTGCTAACTTCGTTCTTATTCCAATCGTTGCATTTCCTTTTGTATGATTTCTATATCATATTATTGACTAACTTCGACCCAAAATTAAGGGGAATATGGCTGAACGTGTCCGATACATGTGTAAAAAAATTCTAACAGAATCATAGTTCTTATTAAGCTTTGGTAACTATAATTATTATGCATGTTTAACTTTGACAATACTTTATAATTAAAGCACATTTTTAAAAGAACGTATTTTCCTGTTTATGATAGTTGAACATTAATTATTAATTTTTCGTTCACTTACATTCATTCTTCTTTTTGCAAATTGTAGCTGTTTCCGTCCGAGTCGTGTTCGGTCCACATCAATGGTGACATTTTTGCATTTTCATGACTAGACTTGCCTTATTTCTACACTACATAATGTAGAAAACTAGAATGATAATAGTATTCAACAGAATAAATCAAAGTGCCATTAATAAAACTAAAAATTCACAATAACTACGAATGTAAATAAAATAGCAATGCATTGTGATAATTAAATTATAGAAAACGGTACAATAAGCACGTTAGAATTTGGCTAGAAATTTTGTTTTAGTGGTATTGTGAAAAAATCGGTTTATTATTATAATTATTTTTGCATTTAATGTTGGGGCTCAGAGGAATTACATTTGTAAGTAATAGATCCTAAGTTGTGACAGTATGCGACTGTCGAACAAAAAGTTCTATATCGACAATGGACTATTCGGCCCTTTCAGGCGTAGCTAGGCATCACCTACGATCATAATTTCACTTAACATCGGGTTAACCAGAAACGGTAGGTAGTAGTTTTCGCATAAGAAGAAATGTACAAATTTTAGGTATGGAATTTTTGAAAATCGGTAATCAACTGTGTAAAATCGGCATGGAATTTGAAGGTCATATTATGAACCGTTCTTCTATTTTATGCTAGTTGTATAATGTAGCACTAATACACATAGGAAAATACAACCCCGTGTATTCATGTGTACTTAATTGGTCTTTAAAATTTGTTATTAACACAATGCAACCCGTACATGAAGTAGGTACCCAAATAATAAATAATTCAGTTTCGTGGACAATAAAGAACGTTACTAATTAATTACCGTAATGTTATTTACGTTATTGTTACTGTTTATTATCATATATCAAATTTAATTAGATATTAAAATGTGACAGGAAGGCTGTTAAATAATAATAAACAAATATGTGTGAGCATTTAACACAGCGCCATCTAGCCGCAAACTAACTGAATGACACGCTGTAGGTAAGAGCAGAATAAATGACTTAGCGTGATATTCAATAATATTCTCCTGCGACATTTCAATAAGTATTTAAATTTTATACAAATTAATTAGGTATTAAAAGAAGAGTTTTTAATATTTACCTACTTAACTTGTTGATTGTGGAGTGAAGCAATTGCAATGATGTCTTATTGTAATAAATAAAATTTTGGTAATATTTTAAACGTTCAAAAATCTAATAAAAGAAATGAAAAATTAATATGAAATAAAGATCATGCAATTAAAATCTGAGTAATTATAATTATTTACGGTTGTTTTAAGTATATAATTTATGTTTGGTCGTTGTAATATAATATAATACGTCCATATTAGTAGCTGTAATATACATATATATATACGGTATCAATGTGTGTTTGTATGTAATCACACGAATGGAAATAGGTCGTTTTAAGCAAGGGTTTAGTAATATAGAACATCTTGTTATGACTGCAGTGAAGCTACTTAAATTTGTCACTATACAGCAGAGTTATGCCAGACCAACCCGAAATCAAGTGTTAAAAATAATTTTTAATGATGTAAGTACTGTCTATGTCTTTTAAAATAAATGTTATATGTTAGGGAACAAATTGGGTTAAGTAAATATTGTTTTTTGTATAATTTTTTATTTACAATAATTACCTCGATTTGTTCCAAAATGACTCGAATTGAACCGAAAATACTTTAACATTTAAAATGGCTATATAAACAAACACGCTGTATAAATCAAAAATTGTATATTCTATTTTAAAGCACACAAATTAGTGACGATGAGGTTGTTTAATTTTTGACGATGAGGTTTTTTTTTCCTGTTCGTCTGCTAAGGTCCGGCCCGCGAGCTAGTCTCGTCAATTTTTATTTTTTGACATTTTATTCTTTATTCTTAACCGCTATCACAATTATTTATCAAATCTAGAAAGTCCGTTCCCCCCGTTTGTCTGCCCCGAATGTCTGGAAAGAATAGCTTGATGATTTTCCCTGTGGTGGCGTTCTTGAATCTAGTGTTCCAGACTCCGACAGTATTTTGTCGTGAGGAGTGCCTGGGGTAGGACAGCGGGATTCTATTATTCGTGGGAAAAGCTTTCTTGGTATGTGCCGCTGCTTTGGCCAGTTCCTCGGCCCTTTCATTTCCGGCGATTCCCTCGTGGTCTCTTATCCAAAACAAGTGGATTTTCTTTTCCTTTGCTTCGAGTTAGATCAGCTTTTAGTTTGTATCTCCACAACGATGGGGTTAGTGTTATATCTCAATCGACTCCAGTGCAGACTTTGAGTCGCAGATAATGGTGACCATAGGCGTGTTCTCGGATTTTTTTTTTTTGGAAAATATTCACGGCGCGGTGAATCGCTGCTAGTTCCGCCTGATACACGGAGCAAGCAATAAGGTGCCAAGATAAAGTTGCCATTACTTACTTCTGCCAGCTAACTGCTGCCCCAACCTGTACCTCAATTTTATTCTCATCGGTGTACAGTTTTGGGGCTGTGTTATCAATACCGTCAACATCTACCTGCAGGTTAAGGAAGAGATGGCTTCTCGGTTTTCTGTCGGCGGGATGCAAGTTTCCTGAGCAGATGGTGGCTCTGGGACAGATGTCGGTAGGGAGTCCGTCTATCTCAGGTGCTTTATTTGCTTAGATTTTTCTGATTACGTTGTGGATTTCGTGTTTTTCAAATGTTTTGTAAACTGTTTGGACTGTTTGGGTTGGACTGTCTTTGCTAACTGAGGGAAGTGAGGCACTCGAGCGTTTCCGTTCTAGTTGATGAAAATCGTGGAACAAAATGGCCGACCAATTTTGTTTCCGCAATAACGTCGCAAACGTCCACCCTAGAAATTCGCGGAAAAAACGTCCTAGATCGTCTCAACAATCCGCACTCGATTTTGCTGAGATCCGGTTTCGACCTGGAACCACTTTCTCACTGTGATCCTCAAAAATGTGCACACACTGATACCACTCCCACTTCACTACGACCACTTTTACAAATTTTTTCGATAGAGTTCCACGTTTTTGCTGCTCACTCGGACGCGGGAGGATGCGGACTGAAGATGACGTTATAAAAATACGGACCGGACTCACTTTCCTACATGCTCTATGTTTTCCAGATCTCTCGATGTCCTGATCGGCCGCCTCTTGGAAGGTTGAACTCGTTGATCTGAACGCCCGCACCCAATTTTGTTTTTAGTTTTGATTCTAGATTTGCGTTTTGAAAATTTTAATGAAACAAAATTTCCGCCTAGCTCCAGTCGCAGAATCTTTTTTACGATAGTACTCGCGAACGGAAAGCGCACTTTGTGAATTACGCCATTACACTAAATCCCTATTGGCCGTTCTCGTGTTTAGTACCCTTCCTGCAAATACCCAAACCCACGAGGAAGTAATGGGCTTTTCCAAAAGTTAAGAGGTTGATGGTCCAGCCCGTATAAAGTTTATTAAAAAAGATATAGAAAGTTACATTATTAAAATTTATTTGTAACACTTGGGTTGCGGTCTGTCAGATATAACTCTGCTGCTGTCGGTACAAATGCCATAAGTAGTTTTATATTTTGTCTACAATAGCAGTGCAGTGGTAGTAAACTTTGCAAGATTTACAGCGGTAATTTCATACTGCAGGCCTATCTAATCTATACCTGATATGTACTTTTAACCGATTGGTTATAAAATAATTGTAGTGCGAGGGAGTTTTTTTTGCCGCTGCCGATGGCTTCTGATTCGAAGTCTTTAATCTTTGTTATAGAAGCGATCGCTTTAAACCCTTTTGTACAAGTTTTGCCGATGACATGAAGATAAAAAAAATACGGAGGGTTCTATAAGCAGAATAAAAATTTGAAGCATGTGTGTTCATTTTCTGTAACACTAAAATGTTATACAAAGATTGATTGCGACAAAACGATCGGATGAAGTTCATCTACAATATACGATGGATATTTAATGTCCCAAATGAAAATTTTACATAAATTTAACTATATCACGGCGGTAGCTGTTCAACACCTTTTCCTTAACAACATACGACTAAAAATATTATTTCGGATGAAGTTCAGCTACAGTATATGTTGGAAGTATGTAATTACGTATGGACGTATGGAAGTACGAGTTAAATGTCCAACATATACTGTCGCTGAACTTCATCCGAAATAATGTTTAGTCGTATGTCATAACATACGACTAAACATTGGCAAAAGGTGTTGAAGAGTTACCGCCCCATGTAGTTCAATTTATGTAATGTTTCATCTATCAATCTCAACACGGAGTCGCATTTCATTGCTGAATTGAATTTGTCACATTTGCTCACAAAACGTATTTGTTAGAAAATTAACGGGCTTGGGATTCTTCAAGGGTTATTATGCTTTGGCTCTCCGATTTTTTCCTATCTCCATGGCTGACGAATAACGAATTGAAGACTGAGTCTTGTGTAGTGTGAATCGAGTCATTCTAATAAGTCGTACGTTTGACCGGTAGGCGATTTAAAGTGCCTCTCGAGTTTAATTTTACTGATTAATAACCATAAGAATATTTAAGGAAATTTGGCTGTTTTCTTAATAACTTAATGTGATATGGATTGTTTATTTGTTCAATTCTGGATTGTTCCTTTTATGTAAATTTGTAAAATAAAAAATACTTAGTTACACACAGCTTTATGAAGAAAATGGCTTTGTTCAAATGGTTAATAAGCCTACGTGTATAAATAGATTTAACTAACATCACGTAAATTATTTATTTCAGTGACTGTTAGAAGTTTAGTACCTACCTTGTTTTTGTGAATAAATCAAATCAATATGAGATATAAGTTTTCCATAGTCTTAAAATTAGTTTAATACAGAGGTGGTACTAAAGTTCAAATTGTGTAATTAAGTATATTTATAATGCTTGACATCGCTTGCTAACGAATCTAGTTGTATAATTAATGAAAATTAAGGATAAAGTTATTTTGTTTTATGGATGCTTAAATAAAGGAATTGATCGTAAGCATTTGTATTCTTTATTTACCTTAGGAACAAAAAAACGTGTACATATAAATATTATTTAAGTAATAATGCATACCTACCTAAGTGCATAGTATTTAGTGAAAAACGAATACCAACATAAAAGAGGTATAATTTATTTAATAATAATAATAATATGTGTGGACATCTCACACAGCGCCATCTAGCCCCAAACTAAGCAAAGCTTGTACTATGGCAACCAGATAACTGTTACAATACTTAGATACTTTTATTTGTAAATAATTGTAAATACAATATAATATAACACCCAGACACAGAACAAACACCTACGTTCATCACACAAATCTTTGTCCTGGGTGGGAATCGAACCCACAACCCATAGTTCAGAAGGCAGGGTTACTGAGCTATCGGCCCAGTTTGATCACTAAATTCGTATAAAGGTATTTAATCTATTAAAAATAAGGTAACAAACGTGGAGTTCACATCATAACTCTGTCTTACTCTAAAATCAATGTATTATAAATAACCACTGGATAAAATGTCATTATATTTAAAACTTATACACATAAGTAACAGCAAAGAGAGCTTATTAGTCAGATCAATTGTTTAGAGATATATATATATATACACCTTTATATACCTTTTGTATTCCTCTCTATATAAAAAGTGATCCAGGGAATTTTTTAACCGTAGAATTTACTATCTATACCTACTGAGTTGAATATGCGCGTTGACACGAACGATCTGCTTCGTCCAGTACATAGTAATAGTATCTGTTTTCTCTGGTAACAGTAGTTCACTTGTTACTCCGGTTGACCGAAATAGTGCAACTTTCTGTTGCAATAGTCCAGTACAGTGCCGAACTATCAATAGGATTTTAGCAGTAGTTTGGTGGTTAGTGCAACTTTTAGTGGCAATAATCTTTATACATTAGACTCTAAAAATAATAGGGCGTGGTTTTTCAGGGCAGTCAGCCTTGACAAACCACGCCCTATTATTTACACACTCGTTCAATAAAAAAGTCATGATCATGATGAAAGATCGCACGCATCATCAGAGTATAGAAAGAAAGAAAGAAAGGAAGAAAAGAAAAATAAACTAGTCCACTGCTGGACATAAGCCTCTCCCAAGGCACTCCACTGAGCCCGGTCTAATAAAAAATTTGCATGCATTTATGCCATTGCTATCGAGTCGGAACGAAGACACGCAAGGTAGCTGGCAGATACTGAATGAACTGAATGGGCTCAGTGGCGTGCCTGTGGAGAGCTTTGTCCAGTGACAAAGTGAATATATATGATGATGCTATTGGTGGCATGCTATGCGCATGTCATATGGTTTGTCAGCAGGTTTCAACTTATATATTTCCTACCATGAATACCTACTTTATGACCTTTTGATTTTGACATAACGGCGATATTCTATAAGCAAAGGTGAATCTCGGCTACTCTGAGCATTCATTATTCCCTTACGCCCAAAAAAATGTCCAGGAATAAAAGGCCAGGTTATGGGTGAGTGAATCCATTAGCCACCAACTTCTCTTTGACCTCTTTGATCATGAGCTTGACAAGGTCGTCCAGGTTGACTTGAGGCTTCCAGCCCCAGTCGCGGCGCGCTTCACTGTCGTCGAACACTTCGGGCCAGGAATCGGCTGGAGTTAGAGAAACGGAACAATAAAAATAAAAATATGATGATAAAATAATGTCATCCAAGTATAAAATTAAGGCGACTTAAGTCGTTTTAATCCCTCTTAAAAGGATACTAAGGTAGGTATAAGTTTGATTATCATGTAGATGAGCCGACCGCGAATGTGAGAATTTTTTCTTACTTCTGTAACAGTATTATATTGCCCTGTATGTTTAGAAAACTGACTGCACCGCAATTCTTATATTAGTAATCTAATTATTCTTTACATTCTAGGTCACACATGTAGCCTACAAAATAAAATTTGCATGAATGGGAAATAAGCTTGCCCTGCATTTTTATAGTGCTTTCTGATTTTTTTAATTCAGTACAATGTTTATTTTTTGTGCTAAATAAAAGACAGCATTTTTGTCACCTTATACCAAAACTTTGTCAAATCAAACGTTTGACAAAGTTCTGCATTCATAACAAAACAGTAAGTAATATATACTTCGTTTTATGACTTTTGTATCACAAATGCAGGATTATGACCGCAATGAAAATCGGTTAGCTTCACCTAACGATAAGCCAAGTTTTCACAAACGTACTTATTATGAGTTATGTAAGTAAAGGCACGCACACATAAACTTAATCTTACCAATTTCTTGTCTGCTATCAGGCTGATATGTGATGTTGATATCCGGCAGATACTTCGCCATAGCATCAGCCAGCTCCTCCGGAGTAAAACTCATCGATGTCACGTTATACACTCTTCTGTTCAGCCTCTCGTTGGGAACCTCAAGGTATTCAGAGAGTGCTCGAAGGGCGTCCCTTACGTGCATCATAGGAAGTCGAGTGTTGGGCTTTAGGTAACATTTGTAATGGCCCTTTCTGAGGATGTCGTGGAATATTCCTATAGCGTAGTCTGAAAAACCAAATAAATATGGGTGAGTCACTTTTTGAAGTAAAACTTCTTTACGCACGCTTGACTTGGGAAGTAGTAGTAGTTGGTTAACGTAAATCTCCATTGTCAACATAATAATACAAGTTAAAATTTGTATTATTATGTTGGTACGTAAAATGACAATTTACAATTGTCAAGATGGCGACATTAACATTAAACAAAGCAAAAACAAAATTATACCGGCCGATAGATGGAGCTAAACTAAAGAAGTTTTACTATAGTCGTATGGTTAAAGCACACTCATAAATCTATCTCACAATAAACAAAATCTTAGCTCGTATTGTAGAGAAGACTCCACAATGATTTTATGCGTATAACTCTATCATGGAATCAGGTTTAATAATTTTTGATTAATTCATACTATAAAGAGTTGATATCTCCTTACCTGTGGTGCCTCCACCAGGTGGGTCACTAGAAATGACTCCAGGAAACCTCAAGCAACGGAAGTCCAATCCAAATTTGTAGTGATAATATTCTCCTAGAAGTTCAGCGTGCACTTTAGACACACCATAAATAGTCCTTGGTCTTTGTACCGTAATATTAGGAGTTGGATTTCTCGGAGAATCAGGCCCGAAGGCACCAATTGTGCTAGGTACGAATACTCTTAATTTATACTGCTTTGCCAGTTCTATGACATTGTGCATTCCTTCTATGTTGACTCTTACGGCCAAAGGAACGTTTTGCTCTCCAATCGCGCTGAGGAGAGCCGAGAAGTGTATCAGCCAGTCAACTCTGTGGTCGACGACAATTTTTTGCAGCCCCTTGAAATCCAGAATGTCCACGAACATGTAGGGCCCGTCGCTGACGACCTCATGACTTGGCTTGATGATATCAGAAAGTATTACACTTTCCCGGCCGTACTTGGCTCGTAGATACCTTGCGCACTCAACGCCGAGTTGTCCTAGACCTCCTGCGAACAAATATATTACACAAAATCAATTTTAATGCGAATAGGATATTTATAGCACTTTTACAAGTCCATACGATATTAGTTACTTAAAATTTAGTTTTAGTACTAAGAATAAAAAATGACAAAAATAAACTAGAATTAAAAGAAGTTCTCTTTTCCACCACTGGTGCAAGAAATCCGACGCAATGCAGAACAGAAAACTCCGATCCGAAGCTTCGATTACACCTGTAAAGAAGAACTATTACTTAGGTATTCAATGTTTAGCCTTCTATGTAATATAATTAAGATAATATAGTATTTATCTTAATCTAGAGCAGGTATTGTACCCATACATGTAGGTGCTAGTACTAAGACTATACGGGACTAAAATGCGTATACGTAACTATCAAAGTTTGTATTATGTGTGATGATATTGATACTTATCTATTACCAAGGCTTCGTACGGGCTTATTAATTTTAGTCTTGGCAGTGCTTTAAATTTTTCATGCTTAAATATGCAATTCTTTTTCTTTTTATAGTGAGCATACTAATTAGGTACACCCTCACGTTCCCTCTTCCTTAAGTACATATAGGTAACCTTAACTCCCTTTTAATGTTCCTTATTACCTACTTACTATATTTATATATATTAGATATGGTTGAGTAAAAAAAAGATGGGAGAGTCGACTCGAAGGGGTTATTTAAGGTATAATTTATTTCTTTAAGTCGTAAACTATAGTGTTTCTCAAAGAACCTCTATGCCCTCCAAACGCTCTGTTTCCTGTTTCTATATTTTCACTCAGCCTCTCTGGTTTGATGGTTGAGCAGATCGGCTCATACACCGGAGGTAGAGGACAAATTCCCGCAGTAGGACAAATATTTGTGCTCAGAAAAAAAGCGCAAATGCTTGTTCGATGTTGAGTGTTCTGGGACCATGGTCCTCGTAATTCCTTGGTCCCTAGATACAGGGAATCCTAGTTAGGGTTCAGGATCTACGTATTCCTTCCCATCTATTCTTCCCGCCTACAAATATTTTTTTTCAACCCCTATAGACACGGCACAGAATAAATAATTGAACAATCACGGATGGTACATGATCGAAGACCTGTCTACTTACATATATTTTTCTTATTATCACATAAGCACTAGATAGGTTACAACTGCACATTTTTCACAGCTCGGTAGGTATGAGTCTAAATTGCCTTCGTGGTAAGAAGTGAGAAGTTTCTTCCTTTACGCATACCTAACTATAGGTAGTCAGGTATTAGGTAGGTAGGCCTAATAACAATAGCAACTATTTACATAATCACAGACGACAGTTGGTGCCTACACGTTAAATATAAAGACATCTTCACAATGTTCTTTAGTTTCACACACTCTTGAATACCTTTACCTACCTACATATTGTCAAATCCACACAATTTGATATGCAAATGAAATTTAAATTATCTAAAAACCCAGACCTTCCTCAAACAGTTTCCTTTATACGTAATAGGTACCTAATAAACTACCTACTGCTTAAATCTAATAAAGATCTTTAGTAGGTCACCTTTAAATTTGAAATAGAGAAAGGAAATATCTATATCCCTACTTATTTATGTGTTTGTTTACATTCACACTAAAATGGTTAGACTGATTTAGAAGAAATTTTGCACACAGGTTACTTACACCACCGAGATCAACATGTCTCCTGGTGCCTGCTTTTTATCCCGGAAATTTTAGAGTTCGTGCAGGAATACGGGTAAGGTGGGTGAATCGTAAATGCGGGCGAAACCCTGAATCGCTTCGAGTTATCGTGTAAACGTAAGTCGGTACATTACTTGGTGGACATAGAATATTATTACGAACATCATACTCAAAATATATCTCGAAGAAACCGGTCTTTATAATTAATTCGTAAGCCAGTCAGTATTACCATAAATTTTATATCATTGCTTTCTTGTCTCGCATCGGGTATAAAGTTCCTTCATTCGTCCCTAAGATTCTCATTACAATAATATTACAGAAACATCATAATACAATAATATGCATAGGGTTAAACAATTCAATAATTATCAGTTTCTATTCCAGGCTACCTAGTAGGTACTAAATATAAATAATCTGGTAAAGGCGTAAGGTTCAACGAAAGGGGAAAGAGGAATAAGTGAGAAAAGAGTAGACGGACCGCGGCACTTGGTCAACAAATTTCATCACCAAGAGTCGAAGAGTATGAAAAACATGTATCCGAGGTTACGAAGTAGAGATATAAATGTTTTTCAAAATTGGTTTATTTGTATGAAAAAGTGCATTTACGCTAACAGATATTTTTTTGGGAAACATCAGCGCAATTTAACCATTTATATTTAAAAAAATATTTATACCGGAAACTATTTTAATACGCCCAACGTTATACTACTTATTCATAGTACTTATATCACACATATGGTACTTACGGTTTCACTTTCGTTTGAACGTCGACGTTGACGACCGACGCGGCTCAGCCGTCATTCGTGTCAAATTACAAATTATGACCTATTATATCGACTTCACATGCGGATACTTGATTAGGTACTACCTCAGTTTACAAAAATATTTCTTAGATGAAGATATAAAAAAATATTTCCATTAAAAAAAATTACGATAACAAAATTGAAGAGGTTTTGCATACGTACCTATGTTATTAAATTATTCCATATTGCAGGATTTTAAAAAGTGTTTCTTACACTTTACAGGAATAAAAGAGTAACTTGGTAACTACGAGAAATAACTCTACCTAACTAATCTTAAAAGATTTATATTTGATTTTACACTATACCTAATTTTGTAATTACACATTTGGTAATCATTTTTAATAACCCATTTTGTAATTTACTATACGTATTTTATTTCTTCAATTCGACTTACCGGTGATCAAAATTTTAGGCGGCTTTTTAGTATAAGTTGCGACTGAGTATGTTCTTATGTTTAACTTAACAGTTGTTCGATACAAGTTTTTAACTAAAAACATTATTGACACGAGACACCACCCAGCAAGACGAACAGCAACTGGTTGGACCGCAAGGAAAGAGGCCTGGCGTTGATGAAACTGGTTAGATGTAGACGATGAAGGTTAGGTATAGCCTGCTAAGCTATAAAACACCTCACATGCTATAACCATGGTTTTGATTTGAAGTCAGGATAGTTGTGTTTAAGTTACATTACTTTTTCACTATTTGCCCCGGCTTTTCATGGGTTAATTAGTTTTACGCTAAATAAATGAATAAATAAATACACATTTTACACAGCGCCATCTAGCCCCAAACTAAGCAAAGCTTGTATGGAAACCAGATAACTGATACAATACTTAGATACTTTTTGTTTGTTAATAAATACATATAATACAATATAACACCCAGACGAACATCGATGTTCATCACACAAATGTTTCTCCTGGGTGGGAATCGAACCCACAGCCTACAGCTCAGAAGGCAGGGCTACTACCAATTTAGCTATCGGGCCATTCCAAGCTAGCTAAGCTAAGCTCTAACGCCGTCGAAAAGAAGAGGCATATGAGAGGGAAAAGATCATTTTTACTTAAATTATTCCTGTCCCTTCCCCTGTCAAAGTCGGAGAGGTCAAGGTCAAGAGGTCGCACGAAGAATCCAACTCAGCTGGGCAGCGTTGGGACGTCTCCAGGCAGATGATGAGGTGAATTCCAAGACGTAGGGGATTAGATAACAAAATAACATAAACAGTGTGGTCACAATATCAATTCCGAATGTTTAATGGAAAATGAGCCTTATTACCATTGTCGGACAACGACTTTCCGAGCTTCAAGGGTGTCCGTTGTGGGTGTGTCTCATCAAGTCATCATACACAAATACACATTATCAGGTAATCTGTGACCATACTGATACAAACTGTTTTCGCTTTCAAACGTCTGACATTTATTGGAAGCACGTTTTATTTCGTTTTGCAGTCACGCTAATATTTTTATTATCAGCAGCAAGTGATGTGGCCATACGTAATGATTAGGTAGGTAGAAACTATGCGATTTTAATTTTGTAGTAAACATTTAAGTATTGCTAAGTTAAGTAATTCCTCCCTGTATCTTCTATATAAATATATATAACTCAAAGGTGACTGACTGACTGACAGTGCTCTATCAACGCACAGCCCAAAACACTGGACGGATCGAGCTGAAATTTGGCATGCAGGTAGGTGTTATGACGTACGCATCCGCTAAGAAAGGATTTTTCGAAATTCCACCCTTAAGAAGGTGAAATGGGTGGTTGAATTATTTTCCCACAGGCCACGCCGCGTGCGAAGCTGCGGGCAGAAGCTTATTTTATATATTTTCATGTTAATAATAAGTTAAATTTATAAATATAAAATAATTTAACAAAAAGCACGGACCTAGGTGTCCGTGGAAATGCAGATAGAAAAAAAAGTAATTTAATCATTGTAGTTACTTAATACCTAACTAGTGGTTTTGGCCAATTTAAACTTATCATTATTTTATGATAGCTACAACTCGGAAATGGTTTTATAAAATACGGCTCTGACTGAAAAGATACTGCGTTGGGTCACAGAGTTAACAAAAACATTACCTACCTGATAGGTATTGGTGATATCCATAGAGACCTATAATTAATAACCTATTGGTAATTAGAGGGCTTAACCCAAATCGGTTAAATTTTTGAAGCCTACTAACTACTAAGCAAAGCAAAGCACGGCTTTTTCCAGGTGAGCGGGATGTGAGAAGTCTCAACATACGCAAATCAGCGATATTTGTACAAATCAAACGCTATTCTACACTCGTACCAACTACATTACCTAGGTACACCTATAGAATACCTAATTTTATCTATAGTGGTTTAAATAATACCTGTTTAATGTACTATCGTTTTATCTGTGGTGGTAGTCTGGTCAGTTTTTAATGTTTGAATTGAGTTTGTGTTATCATAAGGTAGGTAAGCTTATGTACATTAATTAGAACTGTAGGTATGCAAAATAAAATAAAATTTAAAAATAAAATAAAATTTAAAAATAAAATAAAATTTAAAAATAATTATAATGGAGGAAAACTAAGTAACTTGTGACATAATCTCATAGGAAACGTGCGGTGACGATGACGCGAGGAACACGCTTTTTGTTTCCCAAAAAGTTCATATATATACGCAGTATACATAGATCATAGAAAGCGTTCGGTGAAGATGACGCGAGTTCCATTTTTGTTCACCCAAAAAGTGCTTAACGCTCCTAAAGAAGTTTTCACTTCAAAAAGTGTGAAGTTTGGCAGAGAGTTGGAGTTAAAGAGCTGAGTAGTACAAACCGGGCTGAAAATATTTGGATATACGTTAATAGTTGAATATGCGTTATTACGGCATGGCCTTATACGTTCTATAGAACGTATAAGGCCAATCTTAAAATAAACAATTCCTTTTTCGTTCTCCTTTCATAAATCTGATAGCAACACCACAGTCATAAATTACTAAACTAGTCATTTCGCGAACGCTGAACTTCGCGGACAAACGATTGATTCGATGTTTGTCTTGTGTCTGGGTGTTATATTGTATTCTATGTATGTATTTACAAACAAAAAGTATCTAATATTGTATCAGTTATCTGGTTCCCATAGCACAAGCTTTGCTTAGTTTGGGACTAGATGGCGAACTGTGTGAAATGTCGACAGATATTTATTTATTATTTATTTATTTAAACGTTTTTGCAACAATTATATTCAGCTGTACATCATCACATTAACGAAGCCGTCCACTGCTGAACACAAAGGGGTGATAGGACCATCCCATTCTGCGTAGGTGCCGTAAGAGTTGGCTAAGGGAATATCCAGAAAATGGGCAGCAGTATTTTCCTCGGCCAATCTGTGGTCACCAAGTCGCCTGCCAACCGAGGTGGTTATAGCAAACCCCTTTATGATATGCGTCTAAAGTAGCGTTTTATGGGAGAGGTCCGGGTTCAGCAGTGGTTGTTGATGTTCGTATTGTAAAATGAGTTCGTGGAAGTGGATACCTACATGTCGCAGCCAACTAGCTTTTTTTTTATTGTTTGATAGGCTTGCGTTTGACCACTATCGCACCTGATGGTAAGTAACGATGCGGTCTAGTATGTAACACGCTTGCCTAGAAGATACCTGTTCACTTCCGATTTGAAGACTCCCAGCTTAATTAGCCGTTCAATCAACAGCCTAGCCTCTATACAGCACCTTTCAACTAGCGGCCTTAATGATACCTACTTAAACTGTGTACTAAGAGATAGATGTGATACAGAGAGGGTGTTTAACCAAACAACAGCAGCGCTCGAAAATGCGAGATCTCTAGCACAAGTGAATAAATATATATTACCTCATCTCCAGGGTGGTGAGTTGAGGCTGGTCTCCATTGATCCCGCCTTTATGTAGCCTACTATTAATCTAATGTTTTCCTAGTCTTGTTATAGAAACACACAGTAGAATTTGCTATTCCTGAACGGTTTTTATCGAATGATAGTTTGAGAATTGACTTGAATTAAGCAATTAAAACGACAACTCAAATTAAGTCAATTTTATTGTCCAAGATTGCACCCTTCCTTGTTACCACACTGCTGATTTAATCGAGATAGCGCGCCTTAGCATTCTTTATTTTGCAATTTCTGGGCAAAGAAGTGTAAAAGTATTGGTAGAAGAGTCACTTTAAATAGGTTCTGTACCTACAATAGGTCGATAGAGTCGGGTAGAGTCGGTTGGAAGTTGGAACGCACACTTAAAAGGACCGTTTTGGTATTTGAAAATGTTATAGCCGTCGCTCTGCCATCTGCACGTGTGACAGAGGCAATAAATCCCGTGGGTGAATTTTCCGACATTTTAGCATTTCGAGGGAAAACTGTTTTCACCCTCTAAGTCAAAACCTTGTGATTTTTGTGATTCGTACCTTTACCTACCTAAGCGTTCTTACAGAGGGGCCAAAATCCGCCTGGTGAAGTTATAAAGGTCGGTAAAGATCAACAGCATTAGCCAATTCAAAAATAAATTGCCACAGTGGCAAAAACTCACACGAATTGCTTGCGTGCTTTGCGGTCCGATACAACCTAGTAGATGAATTAACGTAGATACCTACTAGGTGTAGGCAAATCACCAACTGTTGTCAACCAGTTGTTGTCTTTTCTGAACATTTACAAACCGGCACGAGCCACAGCTACAATGGTGAAAGATAAGTTACTTGGTGTGCATCGAGCTGTGAACCGAAAGTCTTGTGTTTACATGCGGAATACTCGGCATCCCAGTACGTGTTTGGCTACCACAAGCCACGCTTGTTCTTCGTCAAGTGTTACGCAATTTGTCAAAAGGGTGTTTTGTTAAAGATAACCCATCTGTTTTATTTTGCAATCTTTGGAATTGGTGAAACCTTCAAGGTTTGTTTCTTCGTTCATTTTTTAAATAATATTTTGTACGAAAAAGACTAGGTAAGAAGTTTTCGTACATTATTTTACTACACTAGTAGGTTAATGAGTTTTGCTAGTAAATTATGTTAAACAGCGCTGTTGCAAAATGTCATTAAAATTTTGGCAATATAAGTAAGTGGGGTTACATTTTTTTTTTAAGTTAAGGAATGACGTGACGAGATAACCTTTCGCCTGATGTTAAGCGACACGGCTGCCCGTATCAGTTGCCGTGCCACTCGGGCCTCAAAAGTATAGAGTTTCGCGTGACACTGCCCTGCGCACGTCATCCTGAGACATCAGCACAATCTAGTAAGATTACTAGACTGTGAGATCAGGTCATAGTCTCATTTGCCCAGTAATTTCACCAGTTGCAGTGCCCTTTAAACCGGAACACTGCAACGCTTGCGCACTACTGCTTGGCGGCGGAATAACTGGCAAAGCGGTGGTACCTACCTAGACAAACTTTGAAGAAAAATCCTACCACCTAGTAAATAATATAATAACAATACATACCGACTTGTTTAAAAAAAAAATTATTGAAAAAATACAGACTTTTGGCTTTACATACCTACGTACCTATATCGCATCAACGCCCCGTAGCGTCACATTATGTGGCGCTACCAACCTCGTAAGCACAGAATTCGCTCTATTACATATATCACTAATACTAGTGTACACTGAACTGCCTTACTTTTTTTTCTGTATTAGGAGTCTGGATACAAAGTCTATGCCCATAAGTTAGTTGTAAAAGGATGAAGGATAAAATTGGACATGAGATCATTTATCATGGTAGCTGTCCCGGGTTTAGGGATGGATGAATGAGGGTTCAATACCGGTCGAGATTAAAAATTTTCCTTTACAAATTAATTTGTAGATTAACAGACGTACATCGTACCAATCTATCAATGACAACACGACTGTCTACATAGATTATTTTCAAACTAAATGATATAATAACTAACTAACCTTATGTTAGTTATGTTACTACATGGAACATGAGGGGATATTATAACTCGTCTTATCTTCTCTATTGGCACCTTCGATGGGTAGCATAATCAGAAGATGGGGTGACGATTTATGCTCTAAACCAGCACCGATATTGTACATAACTATAATCTTCTATTGCACCGCGTAGATACTATTGTTTCGCTACATCAGGTAATCATCTATGGATTAGTTGATATTTTAGCTGCTGTTTATAAGTCGTTCTCTGTCATGACAATTCTCATAAAGTGTTATCAGGTGCTTATATTTAACTAGTTGCGCCCCGCGGTTTCACCCGCAAACAAAAAGTATTTTAATTATTTGCTCATCCCACGGGAAAATTTTACTTTTCCCGGATAAAATGTAGCATATATGTTAATCCAGGGTATAAACTATATTGGTACCGAATTTCATCCAAATCCATTCAGCCGTTTGAGCGTGAAGGAGTAACAAACATACACACAAACACACATACAAACGTGTGAAGTGTGATTTACATCATCATCATCAAAGGCGCTACAGCCCGGGGTGGGCCTTGGCCTGTTCAAGAATATCTCGCCAGACTGGTCGGTTTCTTGCCTTAAGTTTCCAGCCTCTAACACCGATTGTTTTCAGGTCCTGCTCGACGCCATCTATCCAGCGGAGCTTTGGTCTGCCACGATTTCTGCGACCATCTGGTTTGCCTTCTAGGAGACGTTTGGGTGTTCGCGTCTCTTCCATGCGTTCCACATGGCCTAGCCAGCGAAGGCGACCGAGCTTTATAGACCTGACTACATTCGGTTCGCCAAACATGTTGTAGAGTTCGTGGTTGTATCTCGTCCGCCAGTAATCACCGTCTAGTACTGCACCGAAGATTCGCCGCAAGATCTTTCGCTCAAAAACTAGCAAGTTGTTTTCATCTCTTTTGCTTAGTACCCATGATTCAGAACCATAGATCAAAACTGGTCGGAGCAGAGTCTTATATAGAAGAATTTTGGTTTTCCTGGACAGAAGTTTTGATCTGAAATATCTAAGTAGACCGAAGTAACACCTATTGGCAGCCATGAGCCTTCTTTTTATTTCTGTAGATATATCATTTTTGTCTGTCATGGTGGATCCGAGATACACAAAATCTTCCACCATTTCAAAAGTATTTTCTCCTATCGTTACAGTATCTTGCGGCGAAACCTGGCTTTTTGAAGCTTTGAGGTATTTTGTCTTAGCCATATTGACGCAAAGCCCAGCTTGTTTTGAGGCATCTTCTAATGCAAGGTATGCAGCCTCCACCGCTGAAAAAGTTCTACCGATCAGATCAAGGTCATCCGCGTACCCTAAAACTTGAACGGATTTTAAAAAGATGGTCCCTGCGGTTTCTATCTTGGAGTCGCGCACGCACTTGTCCAAAGCGATATTGAACAAAACACATGAAAGTGCGTCACCCTGCCTCAGGCCATTATAAGTTGTGAACGGCTCCGACTTTGTTGACTGTATCTTTACAATACTTCTGGTGTTAGCGAGCGTCATCCTTGTTAAAGACACTAATTTCGGAGGTATTCCGATTTCCGTCATGGCTTGGTACAAGAAATTCCTGTGGACATTATCGTAAGCAGCCTTGAAGTCCACAAAAAGATGGTGGGTGTCTATATTGAATTCCATGGTCTTTTCAAGGATTTGCCTGAGAGAGAAAATCTGGTCTACGGTAGATCGATTAGGACGGAACCCGCACTGATATTCGCCTAGTTTGGCCTCTACGTAAGGTGTTATTTTATTAAGAAGAACACTTGCAAGTACTTTGTATGCTGTGTTTAATAAAGATATGCCCCTGTAATTCTTGCAGTCTAAAATATCTCCTTTCTTGTGTAATGGGCATACAACAGCGGTGTTCCACTCATCAGGCATGGTTTCCGTGTTCCAGATCCGTGAAATTAGAGTGTACATTTCCCTCCCAAACTCCATTCCAGCATACTTAATAAGCTCACTGGGGATGGTATCAGCGCCGGGTGATTTGTTATTGCTGAGGTTCTCAATGGCCATTTTTACTTCCGCCAGTGTCGGTTCCAATGTATTCGATTCCGATGTTCTCGTGTCACTTGGAACCATACTATCAGTAGATCGTGTTTCTGTTGAAGGTTCATTGAGAAGCGTTTGAAAGTATCGTGACCACCTTTTTACTATTTCCTCTTTGTCATTTAGCAGATGTCCATCTTCACCTCGACATGCTAGGGTTCTAGGCTTGTACTCTTTGCAACCTCTGATTATGAGTTTGTAAAAACTTTTCAAACGTTTGTTGGAGTGTTCTGATTCTACAATTTTTAACTGATTTTCATCATATTTCTTTTTTCTATGTTTATGAAGCTGTTTTTCTTGCCTTCTGTATTTCCTGTACTCTTCTTTCCGCCTGCGGGTGCGGTTTTGGTGAAGTAATCGGTATGCGTCGTTTTTCATGTTGGTCGCTTTTTGGCACTCTTTGTCAAACCACCCGTTACGCTGTGGTTTGTCAACCTTTCCCAAAACCTCACTCGCAGCTATTGATAAAGCACTTTTCAGGTTATCCCAGATTGCGGAGGCGTCATCTTTAGGATCCTGTCTACTGTGCGACGCTGATAACTCTCTGCTGACGGTATTCATGAACTTCAACTGGGTGTGCCGTTCTGTCTTAAGCCTTTCAGTGTCAAATTTATTCTCCCTTTCTGTCTTAGTATACTTCAGTCTTGATATCCGAGCTCTAATTTTGCAGACAACCAAATAGTGATCGGAGTCAATATTGGCACCTCTATGACTTCGGACATCCAGCAAGTTTGAGAAGTGTCTAGCGTCTATGAGAATGTGGTATATCTGATTGCGTGTCACCCCATCCCCAGATACCCAAGTCTCCTTGTGGATGCTCTTGTGTGGAAAAAATGTACTACCAACAACCATATTTAACGAGGCTGCCAGTTCTATCAGTCGGGTGCCATTATCGTTAGATATATTGTGGAGACTGTGTAATCCAATCGTTGGATGATATGGTTCTTCCTTTCCCACTTTTGCATTAAAATCCCCGATAATTATTCGAACGTCTCCTTTGGGAGATTTAGAGTACACGTCTTCCACTTGGAAGTACCACCTTTCTTTTTCTTCCGTGTCAGTGTCCTCCGTAGGGGCATGAACGTTAATGATGGTATAATTTTGGAATCTACCTTTTATCCTCAATTTACATAAGCGTTCATTGATGGGTTCAAAGTCGATTACTAGATGTCTTAAACGTTTACTCACAAAGAAACCAGTTCCAAATATGTGGTGCTTTTCATGACAGCTATAGTATGCTGAATAGTCTGCTTTTTCTGTCACTCCTCGTCCTAACCACCTCAGTTCCTGTACGGCTGTTATATCGGCTTTGTGCTGGGCGAGCTGATGGCTCAGAAGTTGGAAACCAGCAGGTCTGTACAGAGTCCGAAGGTTCCATGTACATAAGTTGAATTCGTTAATCCTTTTAGCATAGCCAGGTCGTTTGGTATAAATCCGGTCCGTTGATTTTTCTTTTCCTTTCGTAATCGTTTTGATTTCAAGTGAGTGGGTGATTGACCCCCTGCACTCTAGGTCTCTGATGGGGCTGCCATCTTAGAGCGATGAGACCACACTCCGTTTTATATCAGGTCTCGTCCCTGTCGAGCTCGACCGGTTTTAGGGCGCCGGTTACTCGCCCTTTGCCCTATGTCCTTAGCATCTGCGATGTTGTTGAGGTGGTGATCGTGCGAAGGCACGTCGCAGAAGGTCCCAGGGGATACGACTTGGACGTGGACAGTTCGGACTGGCTAGTACCTGCATTTTTGAATACTTCACCACCAAAGTATTACAGTGAGTGTCCGAGTATTTTATAGGCATCAGTAGGCTCGACTCCTACATGATTCCACTCAGTCTCTAATACTAGCTTCTCCCAGTGTGATTTACGCCCTCCTACTATTGAACATTGTCGCCAATACAATGATACTCTATCCAAACACAATAAGTGTTGACGTTTTGTGTGATTTGTGATCTCAGAACTTCAAATTATTTCATTTTGTGTGTGTTCTATTGGTGGTAGAATGACCTTTTCACTTGTTTCACTGATATTATAATAGCAATAACGCCCAACGATCACATACATAGATCCTGGACCCTAACTAGGATTCCTTGTACCTAGGGACCCAGGAACTACGAGTACCATGATCCCACAACACCCAGACTCAGTTTTTCTGTGCTCAAATACTTGTCCTGTCGCGGGAATCGAACCGGCCGCCTCCGGATTATAAGCCGACCTGCACAACCACTACACCAATGTCAATGTTATGCAGTTTTTGTACGTAAAAGGGATAATGTACAGCTTGAAAAAAAAAACATCTGTGGGAATTTCACACGGTATCTAGCCCTAAACTAAGCAAAGCTTGTACTTATGGAAACCAGATAACTGATCCTTAGATACATTTTGTTTGTAAATATAATGTACATAGAATAAGGTATAACACCCAGACATAGAACAAACATCGATGTTCATCACATAAATGTTTGTCCTGGGTGGGTCCTACTAACGAAGCTATCGGGCCATCGAAAAAATTTATAGGTATGTAAAAATGTATACCTACTTTGTGTGCTTAAGTTCTATAAACGTAACCTACTATTTCCAACGTCTCATCTCGTTATGGGATGACAACCGACGACAGTTAGTATAAGTGGCGTAACTGTACCGCAGACTCGTGCCGTTGGCTGCATGCATTCATTGATTCAAAGTATATAGGTATGCTTTACCTACATCTTCGCGATGTCTGTTATAATGTATAATACCTAAATACTTAGCCTATTTACACGATATTCTAAGTCCAGCTAAGTAAATAACTTATTTTGCGAAGCTACAACAACGGGCTATTTTTAAATTTTTTTATATTTTAAGTTCTTAGGTATAATTTAGTTTTTTAGGTCTAATTTAGTTTTGTATTAACGATTATAAAATATTTGTTTAATGTAATAAATAAATAACAATTCATCTTTTGCGAAGCAAATAGAGCATATTTCCAAATGACTTTATCTGTTGACAGCGTCGGTGGTTTAGCGGTTGAGCAAGTCGGCTCATAGCCCAGAGGCGGTGGGTTCGATTCTAGCGACAGGAGAAGTATTTATCTGGTATCCTATATCGATTCCGAAAACGGTACCTGAGCTAGAAGGGCTAGAATGGTCCGATAATCTTAGCCCAGGCGCTACTGCTATGGTATGATCCGCGACGCCCAAGTAGAGTCTCGGCCATCGACGACACGGGCAGGCCTCTAGCTATAATAATAATAATAATGATAAAAACGATTGTGCTTTGGACCACACGACTGAAGTAACACTTCTTTAGTTTAGCTCCATCTATCGGTCGGTATAATTTTGTTTTTGCTTTGTTTAATGTAAATCTTGACAATTGTACATTGTTATTTTACCGGACATACCAACATATTAAACAAATTTTAAGTATTTTTTTTATTTTGTAATGTTTTCAATGGAGATCTACCAGTGAACCAATTTCAACTTCCGTTCGCCTCGCATTCACCAGTTTACTTCCCAAGTCAAGCGTGCGAAAAGAAGTTTTACTTAATAATAATAAACGCCCAACGACCAAATACATAGATCCTGGACCCTAGGGACCCAGGAACTTCCAGGACCATAATCCCACAACATCCAGACAGAACAAGTATTTGCGCTTTTTTTTCTGTGTACAAATACTTTTCAAGCTGTATGCAGTAGGTAATTCGCTCTAGTGTACCTATGTATTTATTTTTATTTTATTTTATTTTAGTGAATGATGTGGCGAGCTAGTCGTTCGCCCGGTGTTAAGCGCCACGGCCGCCCATAACAGAACAATGTCACTCGGAACTAAAACACAGTTTCGCGCGACACTGCACTGCGCACATCATTCTGAGACATCAGCACAGTCTAGTAATAAGATTACTCAACTGTGAGATCAGATCATTAAGTCTTAATTGCCCAGTAATTTCATTAGCTACAGTGCCCTTCAAACCGGAACACAGTAGTGCTTGCACACTACTGCTTGGCGGCAGAATAACTGGCAAAGCGGTGGTACCTACCTAGACGAACTTACGAATGTACCTTTTGATCATTCAGGTCTGATAATAAAATCAGAGTTTCTAGTGACGTAGGAGTAGATTACTTATAAAACGAAAATGCGAATGACACCCTAATGCCCGCGGCTTTCCACCAGCGATTTCAATGTTATTTGAAGTTGATTGGATGAGGGGCAGTAGCATACCTACCTACCTATTTTTATACAAAAATTATCGCATGACTGTATACACGCATAACATATAGACTAAATAATACAATTTTACAAAGAACAATATGATTTACAGAAGTGTAGCAATGGGCGAACAGCGACCTCATCGCTAAAAGGTCTCTTCCAGGCAACCTTTGAAAAGCAAGGTCGAATTTCAGAGCGGCAGTTTCGTTGAGACGGATTAAAATCTTATTCAATTCAGTTATTTATTCCCCGCAAGTGTACTTAGCGTCCTTCACATTCTATAAATCTCTGAGTAAGTAGGTACGCCATATCTTAGGAAGGAAGTTCTGTGAACTACGGAATTTCAACCAAACTTTTTGTTAGACCTTGATGTTCTAATTATCTCATTCTTTTTTAATTACGCAACACTGATCACATTGTTACAATTTCGTCTTCATTCACTGCATACCTACATAGATTATTATAATAAAGTTCACTCTACCGTATCCTAATTCTGACCTACATCGATAGTCTCAAAACCTCGAAATGGTATTGTGTAAGAGTGACGCAAATAGTACATACCGTCGTTAATGGTACAATATGGTAGTGAAAGTGCATCTTAACCACCGGACCGTTGCCCATTGTTCCCCCATTTTCATTGTTTTCATTAAGCGCGGTCCTTGGCGCTACCTGATTGTGCTAAGTTTCGAAAATGACGGTTACCATTATGCTTTAATCAGCGATTAAGTTCAGCCCTGAATTAATGAGTTTACATTTAAAATATCGTTTTTTGGCGCAGGATTAAAAGGTTTTCAATCATGTTTTCTACTGGATCTGTAGCTAGACATTTATTTTGCTTGCAGAGCGGAAAAGTCGAAGATAGATGTAGATTATCCTACAATGAACTTCACAGATGACTCTAAGGAATGGATACCAAAACACAAGAGGTAGTACTGTGGCTCACTCTCATAATATTTGTATTTACGTCGGGAGAATCCACAGTATGCCCGAGTCCAGAATCCATACTTCCATGTATATGCACTAATAGATATGAAGACATTCAAATATGGTTTGTACTTTTAATAATGTTTCACTCGCGTTTCTTTACAATATTTAAGCCCACTGATTTTCCAAAAACTCTTTCCTCCAAATATCAAGTCCAATAATTAGGTCTAGCGGTTTCAGCTTTACGTGTCAGTTAGTCAATCATTTAATACAAAACTTTTTACTAGTAGGTAACCTACTACTATGACTGTAGTCATTGATAAAAATAACTTTACATTGCAGGTGTACACACAGCGATCTGTCTCAAGTATCAAAAGGAATTCAAAAGTTAGGAGATTTCATTAGAAAACCTATAGATGAATTAATAATAGAAAACAACTATTTACCATCTCTGCCGGGGAAGCAATTTCAAAATGTGAAGATTTTAAGGTTAATGCTTCGCCACAATGGGCTGGAACGAGTGTCTGCCGCGTGGCTGGAAACACAGGAGAAAAATTTGGTGGAAATATTCATCGTGGAAAACGATCTAAGAAATCTTCCATCGGAAAGCTTATTGACACTACAACATCTTCAAGCTATAACAATACAATCACTTAATCTGAAAAGGATACCCGCCTTTATCAATATGGAGAAATTACGTTACATAAACATACAGTCCGGAAGTTTGAATGCGATAAACGAAAGAACTTTTGAAAATTTGCCGAACTTAGAGAAGCTTTTCATACAAGGTAGCGCCAACTTACGCATACTCAAAGAAAATGCTCTTTATAATCTTCCAAAACTAAAAAAGCTTGAAATAACGAAATGCGGGATAAACCATATTCACATGCGAGCTCTCTCTTTAATCCCATCGCTAAACGAACTATCGTTGAGTAATAATTTAATCACAGACGCTACAATGGTTGGAAGGGCAACAAGAGATCTACCAATGCTTTCGATTTTGAACCTTAATCATAATTCTATAGATAAATTAAACGAAGCAGCGTTTGTCGATCAACCAATGCTGGAAAAGATTTTGTTATCAAATAATAACATCCACGTTATACACCATGGCGCTTTTCATAGAGTTCCAAAGTTGAGGGTGGTGGATTTGAATTACAATAAAATTAACCAAATTCACCCAGAGTCGTTTTTACAACAATCAGGAAGTGGAGTGGAGGAACTGAATCTTATTGGAAATCAAATTATGCATATATCTGAGTTCAGATCATTACTAGATGCTCTTCCACGACTTAAATACTTGGACTTAAGTGACAACTTACTGCAAGAAATTCCTAGAGGTGCCCTTAGAGGTCATCCGAGCTTAGAAAGACTGCATCTTAATAAGAACAGTATTAAATTCATACAAGCAGATGCCTTTGTCGCAATGCCTGCTTTAAGAGAGTTACACTTGAGTAACAACTCACTGAGTGACATGAATGAAGGTCCATTTTGGAATTTACCTGCTCTTAAAGGGTTGGATTTATCGTACAACTATTTTCAAAGGTTACAGCCGAAGTTGTTATACAATCTACCCGCGTTGAGAAGAATCAATCTTAGCAACAATCAACTGACTATGATAGACCCCATCACTTTTATGGAAATACCACTATTGGAATATGTAAATATTTCAAGCAACGCTTTGGTTTCTATTCATCCAGCGACATTTAGAAACTTGGCAAATCTCTACGAATTGGATGCTAATAATAATAAACTAATAGAATTTGTTCCTGGACTACCAAGAGGCTTAGAAAAATTGTTTCTACAGCGAAATCAAATTACGAGCCTTCCTGTTCCACCATCACCAGATTTAGATTTACCTTCTTTAAGAACTTTGGATATTTCAAACAACGGAATTCAGAAAATTCCTCATGGGTGTATGAAAACTCTACACAACTTGAGAAGGTTTTTCATGAATAGGAACGGTTTGCGACAAATCGATATATCTACATTTAATGATTTAGTGCGATTGGAAATTTTAGACCTAAGCGACAATCAAATTTTATCCATTCATCCAAAGAGCTTCAGTAAACTTGCAAATCTGAAACAAGTTAACTTACATGGGAATACGATTGAGAACTTTGATTTTATGGCCATTCAAGATAATTCTGCACTTTCAGCATTAGATTTTAGCAAAAATAAACTGAAAACCATAACCCCTAATATAGTAAACAGAGCCTTGGACGTAGAAACATTAAACATATCGTCAAATAACCTAAATGAGCTGCCCCATTCCTTGAATATGTTGTCAAAATTGAAGGTTTTGGATGCTAGTTTTAATCACATCAAGCATTTTGATGGCAATTCAATAAACAATATTCAGACACTTAGATCAATTAAAATGCCACAAAACAAAATAACACAGCTACATACCGGGAGCTTTAAAGATTTGCAAAATCTAGATACGATTGATTTAGATAATAACCAGATTGAAGTTATTCACCCTAAAGCCATAGCAAACTTGCCAAACCTCGTTACCATATACCTAGGCAGAAACCACGTTATAGATCTACCAGACAATGCATTTTCCAATCTTCCGAAATTGAGGATAATTGAAATGAATGGAAATCGGTTGCAGTATATTTCTCCACGTGCTTTTGACGATATTCCTCTGGTGCAATACCTCAACCTAAGCAATAATCAAATAACCAACGTCGACAACTCAGGTTTAAGACAGTTGACCTCTCTTGAAGTGCTGGACTTGAGTTTTAACAAACTGACGAAAGTAACAAGGGCATCTTTTCAATATATGGAATGGTTAGTTGAACTAAATCTGGATAACAATATGATTTGCTACATTAGTGGACAACCATTCGACTTTATGCCGAGACTTAAAGTTCTTTCACTTAAACATAATAAACTGACGTCCATATCGGAAGCTACTTTTGCCAAATTAAGAAACAATATCGCTATATTGGATATTGATGGTAAGTAGTTTGTAGAATATAAAGTAAATTCCACTAAATTGACATATGAAAATCTTCGTTTTTCTTTTCAGGCAATCCATTAACATGCAACTGTGCCATTATTTGGCTTAAATCGTGGCTTTCGGAGTCTTCATCCGTAGGACCCAAATGTGCAGATGGAACTTACGTAAAAGGAATGCCGTTTTCAAGAAATGATTGTGCAGATATTCTATCTGTTGAAGATGATTTTAGGTCATGTATTACACACGAAAATGAAGCATTACTTCCTAATCTCGCGACTTCACAGGTTTTTTCATCTTTAGACAGGATCAAAGATTATGCGACGCAAATAAAAAATAACTACCATACAAATAAAATAAACAACAGACCCTCCCCAGAAGAATCAGATTACTTCTATGATGATTATGTGGATTACCCATACAATGAAACACTGATAGAAGGTCTTAAAAATGAGATAGGGTTGTCACATAATAGAACAAGTGAAAATTCTGGCGGAATACCAGTTATTTATGCAGGAATGAAAAATACAAGTAATATTAAGAGGCCTGTAGAATCTGCAAAGCCTAGCAGTAGCTTTACATTTTTTGGTATGCCAATACCACCAATAGACGTCGGAAAGCTGTTAAATACAGGGCGTAAGATTGATTGGCCAGTGAATAAAAATTCTGATGGAGGCAGCAGTGGCAGTAACATTTATCAAATCACAGAATCACCAAAATTCGAGACAGGAGGATTTTCTCCAATGGTTCCAACAACATCTGGTGGTTTCATGCCTATACCAGATCCTACAATAAGCATTTCACAAGCAACAGTAAATACTGAAGCAGAAGTTAAATACAACCGTAAAGGAAGTACAGAGCAGAGTTTCATAGAAGCTACAACGAAACCAACTGTTAACAGAGTCGAAAGTAATACAACACATCAAAAAATGAAAAGTGAAATTCATGAGCTACAGGCCTTTATTAATAATGATAATAATACTCATGTAGCCTATAACAGAACAAAGAATATTGAAGAACAAAAGACTGACCCAAATAATATGAGCAAATACAACTTGATGGAATCCAATTTAACCATTACTCAAGTGACTGAAAAAGAAGGACTCTTAATAACAACCGATACAACCAATGATATGTCTCTGCAGACTTGGATGGAATCAAGTACAATGTCTTATTCTTCATCAACTGCTGTAACTATTAAACCTTCAATGATAAAGCATATTGAGAGTCAACCAACAGCCTTATCAGCTATTCTAATACCAAATAATCAAGAAATATTACCTAGGAACTTCAGTAAGAGGCCAGCAACAATAACAAAAGTGACCATGCCTCCTTTGGACCACTATGAACCTCAGAATAGTTTTTCACCTGTATCTAATAGGGAAGCAAAGACAAGATTTTCTGAAAGCATAAGTTTGGGCAGCACTAGAACGAGAGAAGTTGATGGTAAAGAGTGGTATTATAAGAATTACAATAACTCCAACATAGAACCTTATGTGGCACCTGGAGTGCATACTTCTGCTAGTGATTTACCATCTCATAGTTTTAATTTTGTGATTCTAATTTTATATATGTTTTATTCCGTTTTGAAAGTTGACATGTAACGCAATAGTAGATATGTGCAAGATATTCACATTAGAGTATTTAAAGAGCTAAGTATTCTTATATATATATATATATCTTTATCTTTTATTATGTTAAACATCAATAATTGAAATAAAACTCGTAATATGCCCAAGAATAATTAATTCATAGATGTGTGTTGATTGACAAGAATGGGCATGAGTATATATAAATGTACTATAAATTATAGTATATAATTAATTATAGGCTGATAATAAAAAGATATACTAACACTTTTTGCAAATATAATAAGCACCTGTATATTTTACATAATAAGATGATAAAAACAATAAATTTGGCTACTTACACTGTATAGTATCACTGATATAATTAAATATCAAAGGTAGGTATTTAATATTTATTTAAACTGAAATGTATCCTTAGTTTTTCAAGAGCTTTATATCTATGGGAAATTGCATTTTTCCTTTCCTTTGGTAATTCAGCATAAGTTAGGTCCATTCCTTCTGGTTGAAAGATACAATCCCAGCCAAAGGAGTCTGTACCTCTGGGAGGTACAATTTTACCAAAAGTTTTCCCTTGGAAAAGCAGCACATCTAGATCTTCACATTTACCATCACAGTAGGCGAATGTGCAAACAGCTATTGCAGATTTGTCTTCCCACCCTGCTAGAAGATTATTCAAACCTTCAGGTTTAATTTTTTCTAAAAACCATTTAATGTAAGGTCCAGGAAGTCCTTTTAGAGCGTTGAAACAAAGACACGTATCTTCTACCAATACAGGCCTTCTTAGCCTCCGTGCAGCTTCTTGGCATTTTTTCACTGAAACTTCCTCTATTTCCCCTTGGAGTTCTGGCAGATCCAGCTTATGGCTAATGACTTCTAATGGAAAATTGTTGCCCAGAATTGCTCTCACTTCCTCTAATTTCTTGACATTGCCGGTGACGAAGGTTAAACTTCTTTGCGCCATCATTTTTTGCAAGATTTAGCTTAGGGATAAGTATTTGTTATCTTCGATTCGCTCACAGAACAGTATTGTTTTGTATTATAAGATATTATTAATGAAATTAACGTGCACTGCACAGTATCAATACCTTATAATTTTGGAAATATCGCGGCAAAATATGTAAAATTGTAAATCAATAAAAAAAAAAAAAAAAATTAGCTTAGGTTAGGTACATAGACTAATATTACGCTAGCCAAAATGTATGTAACGCTACGCTAAACGCTAGCGCCTGAAAACTTAGTGGTTACATTCTCTTTGATTTGTTAGGTCAAAGTATTTTTTTTTTGCTGTCAGTGTCATTATCTTGTATTCCAAGAGTTTTTTTTTGTGTTTTGGCTCCACACTTTTGTGTATTTAGCCAGTGTCAAGTAATTTGAGAGTGTTTTATACCTTTTATATCTAAAATATTAGAGGAATTTTGAACTTTATCACAATTTGATAACGTTCATTTATATTTTAACTAGCTGACCCGGCAAACGTAAACGACAAACCATATAAATTAAAAAATAGGGGATGATGGAAGGAGTTAGAAAATTTAGAGTTGTATGACTTGTATGCATTTTTTAATGCCACATTATTACAAAAAAAAACTTTCCGAAATATAAAACAAAAATATTTTGGAGTAGGCCACCTTATCACATAGGGGGATGAAAAATAGATAACAACCTATTCTCAGACCTACCAAGTGTGAAAATAAAATTTCATCAAAATCGGTTCAGCCGTTTCGTAGGAGTATGGTAGTAAACACTGTGACACGAAATTTATATAAATACAGATTCGGTTGTAAGGGAAAATGGTCTAAAGGATAAAAGGATTATATGATGGCAGTAGGCCGGAAACTCATTGCAATAACAGAAACTGAACTACATGGCTGAATTCTACTTTGCGACTGGCGCCGGTTGTATAATATCAAGGCGCTGCGTATTACAGAACCACTCGTGAATCTTTGCTCAAGTGGAGATTTCATTCATGAATGATCAAAAATAATGAACATCAAGCGACGACTGAGCATAGTTCTGTAATACGGGGATTATTTTTTTATTGTTTTAGCGAAATCACTTCATTAAAAATCACTTTATTAAGTGTGTTGAGAGAGAGAAATATTCCACAAGTAAGATTTCGACACTAAATCGTCCAGTTTTATTCCGCTATCCATTGCCCACTTAGATAGAGACAGCCCCCTAGTATTAAGTATTCGGACTGCATTTTTGTATCAGTCAACCTTCCAGACATACATTATACGTAGTATGTATAACTTCCGTGGTGTGTTCCTTTTCACAGAGTAGCGATTTAGTGAGGTTTCTCTAATGAAACCGATATTAGTAAAAATAAGTAATGTTAAAATTAAAAAGTTCATAATAAATCGAGAATTGATATATATGTCATCCCTATTTTCCCATAGATATATTATTGTTAAACTAGTTTTACGAAAAAAATATTCTACAAAAGACTAGGCAGTATGGTCACACGACATTAGCATACCCAATAGAGCGAAAAAAAAGTTTTTGCATGACTGTCAAATATTTTCATTTCACCTGTCATTCTCTTGCAACTGTAATTGTGATTTACGATTTCTTTCCGATTTGCTTTGCTAGGTTTATTTCGTTATATTTACGGAGTTCTTGAGGGAACTTTCGTATTTACCTTGCAAGTCTGTGTTAATACTTCGTAGCTCGGTCGTTGTTCTGAGAGATCTGTAAGCGGCTCGCGCTAAATTAACTGACAATGCCTGGTCAAGAAGTTGTGACCACAAAAGTGGTTGTGCATCCCCTAGTGCTGCTGAGCGTTGTGGACCATTTCAACCGAATGGGCAAGATCGGCAACCAGAAACGTGTTGTCGGCGTCTTACTAGGATGCTGGAGAGCAAAAGGCGTACTAGATGTATCGAATAGTTTTGCAGGTTAGTTGGGATGACTCTGCAATCTTTTGTTTTCAATCACAGGCCTAATAACACCAGTATTTCTTAAGCCGTTTGTTTACCTAGATAAACTCTTAAAATCCGATTCTTATAAAATAATGAATACCTGTACACTATTTGCTATAATTAAGTACCTAGGCACTTCTTTGATGTTGCCCTAGTTCACCGTTTCACAGATCACTACTTGGATGGGTGCTTGCTACAAAAATGTATACTCACTGAGTGCTAGCATTTTAAGCTGCTGGTTCTCGTTGTTTAAAGTGATGCATAAAGTAGTAGTCATTAAAGTATGTGGAAGGCCTCTAGATGAAAAAAAAATCTACGCCAGTTCTGACCGCTACTTAAAGTACTAAATTTGATTATTATGTTATAAAAATTAATAATTTTGTTTCAGTTCCATTTGATGAAGATGACAAAGACAAATCGGTTTGGTTCCTGGACCATGACTACCTTGAAAACATGTATGGGATGTTTAAGAAAGTTAATGCCAGAGAGAAGGTTGTAGGCTGGTACCACACTGGACCAAAACTCCACCAAAATGATGTATCCATCAATGAACTGATAAGGCGCTACTGTCCAAACTCAGTGCTTGTAATTATTGATGCTAAACCTAAAGACTTAGGATTGCCTACTGAAGCTTATAGAGCAGTAGAGGAGGTTCATGATGATGGAACTCCAACAACAAGAACTTTTGAACATGTACCAAGTGAAATTGGTGCAGAGGAAGCAGAAGAAGTGGGAGTAGAACATTTATTGAGGGACATCAAGGATACAACTGTTGGAAGTCTGTCACAACGCATCACCAACCAGTTACTGGGCTTAAAAGGTCTCCATTCTCAACTGAATGAAATCAGAGATTACCTGATTCAAGTTGGTCAAGGCTCCCTCCCAATTAATCATCAAATCATTTACCAGCTGCAAGATATTTTTAATTTGCTACCCGATATAGCAAATGACAACTTTATTGACAATCTGTATATCAAGACCAATGATCAGTCTTTGGTTGTATACCTTGCTGCTCTGGTAAGATCCATTATTGCCCTGCACAACCTCATCAACAACAAGATTACAAACAGAGATGCAGAAGAGGGCAAGAAGGAAGACAAAACAGGGAAGGACAAGAAAGATGATGAAAAGAAAACTGAGGAGAAAATAAAATCTGAGAAAAAGGATAAAGAAGAGAAGAAAAAATGAACTAGTATAATTTAGAATTAAGTTGTTTGTATTGTAATGCTGAAATATTTTAAAATAAATTGTATTTACTAATTACTGAATGATAGTTTTATGTTCATATTTAATTGGGCCAAAATCCAAATTTCAAATAGCTATTGTTTGTTGCCTGAATCTTTTAGGAACATTCTTGAAATCTATAAATAAATAATCTGAAAGTAACATGTATTTGATTCTAATCAAATATGTATATGGCTTTCAAATTTATCAGTATTTAAGGATTTTGGTCATGATTTAATTGTGCAATTTGGGAAAGTTAATTAAACTTTTTTTTGCAAGTCATTGTTCTCTACCTTCAATACTACACAATATACTTAATTATTTAGAATATCTATAACCATTAATCAATATTTTTATGTGATATGCTCATGCTTGTATATCTGTAAAGTTATGATAAGTGTGTTTTGATAACACTTAGTGATAAGACAATCTGGATTATTGATAACACTTCAACAGTCTTGATGCAGCCGTAGCGCGATGCCTATGAATGTAGTTGGCTAGTGAAATTATTTAGTGAGTGAAATCTCAAAACAAAAAATGGCCGATCGGGTGCGGTTATCAGTAAGTTTACTTCCTTGTACTTTCACAAAGTCTTGAGTGATTATCAAATTTTGATAAAAACAATATGTATTTTCATCGTGACGCAATTTTCGGTCACCTGTTTTTCTACGGCACGTTTTTGTTTCTAGGACCAAGTATGGCTGAAGCCCATAGGGTCTTCGGAGTTCGACATACCTGTAGCCGTGAAGGTTTTGAACACTTCTGGGGATAAGATTGAGGTCGTAGATGACGATGGGAAGAAGATCATCACGTCAATCCACAATGTGCTGAAGCCTCTTCATGCAACCTCCAGGTTCAGTGTGGAAGACATGATCACTCTTGGGGAACTCCAGGAGTACACGATCATGCGCAATTTGCATATCAGATACAATCAGCAGTTGATTTACGTAAGTGTTTATTTTTATTGACCTAGAATTAATACATCATCATACCAACAGCTGTCTACTGGTGAAAATAAGCCTCCCTTTTAAAACCCCACTATTGAAAGCTTATCATAGGGAGAGGTTTGTCCATAATCACCATGTTTGGCAGGCGGCTTTGTAATCACAGAAGAGTTTTATGTACCGAGGAGAAAGCAGCTGCTAATTCTCTAGAAATATATTTAGGTGGCTCTTGCGGCTACATAGTATCACTTACTTATTTCAGATACCTACACATAGTAGGTATTTATATTCCCTTTTTATACGTCATTCATAGTTACTATTAATTATTCAGTGATATTATGTATGGCTGTTTCACTTATTCTGGGGTATCACAATGAGATCATTTGTAAAATAAGGAATTCCCTGAAATCGGGTATAGGTACATAGGAATAGGGTATATGTTCAGAGTTACTTTATGGTACTTCTTTTAAATCCAGTCGCCAACTAACCTTGACGTCCACACTTCTCATGTGTAAAGTTTAAAAATTAACAAAATCAGTGATATTATATATATTGTACATACCTATTGTGTATTGTGAATTTGTGATATGGATAGATTAAAAAGATATTTCGTCTAACTTCGCATAGGTAGGTAACTCATGCTAAGCTTATAGGTATTTATTAACCTTTTACAAGTATTAATTACCTAATACATGTGTATGCTTTGGGTTTGCTGTTTTTATGTGTATTCTAATAACGAACAAGCATTCAAAGAAGCGGGCAATGTTTTACTTTAATTCTATTTATAGGGATATTGGTACACTTAAATAAAACTGTGTGGATCTTGTTTGCGAAATTCAATCCAAATCATAGTAGCTACTTAGCTATAAAAAAAATACAGTATAATATACAGGAGTACAGGTATTTACATACATATATTTCTCGAATAAAATCTAAAGTAATACTAATCTACATAAATATAATCTTTTGGAAACTTATTTATTTCCTACCAATATAGTTATAAATCATCAAAATGATAAAGGGATGTTTCAAAGATTCATGTTATCTTACTACCTACCTGAAATATGTCATACTCAATATGTCGACAACTTCCGTTGTAAAATGGATAAGCAGATGCTTTTAATACTGTTATTTAATAAAGGAGTATTTTGTATAATTGAAAGTTGCGATTGTTGCGGTATCATAATTACAGTAAATCATAAAATATATTATGAAATTCAGTACAGCCCCCTAGCGGAAACTCAGTGCTTCATTCAACAATTTAGTTCAACTGGTTTGACCGATTAAAAATAAATAAAATATTTAATCTATACATATAAAATTAAAAGTCCTAACTGACTGACTGACTTATACATCAACGCACAGCCTAAACCGCTGGTCCTAGAGATTTGAAATTTGGAGGGTGTGCTCTTTGTAAAGTGTAATTATCCACTAAGAAAAGGTTTCAATTCGAATTCAAAATTCTTCGAAATCCATCCCTAAGAGTGTGAAATAGGTGGTTGAATTACCTATGAAAAATTTTCTTCTTTTTTCCTATAGGCCACGCAGGCGAAGCCGCGGGCAGTAGTTAGTTAATGATAAAATGTGCATTACCACATTCAAATAAACTCGCACCAGAAGGGTGATCACGGAACTTTGATTGGAATGGAATAGGATAAATTTGAAAATTTCCATAGTAGGTAACTATGTAAGTAAGCTACGTATTGAAACTGTCAAATCAATACAAATTTATGTTTCTATCGGTTGAAATAAAATTCCGTTATCGCCTAGCAGGGGTATTAGTTATTTCCTATTCAAAGAGTATCATTACTTACGTAATACCTACCTATCACGAGTGGGGACAACGCACAGAATACCATTTGGGCCAACGCCATACTTTAATGCAATGCTCATAAATAATACTTATTTTAAATGTTTCAGACGTACACTGGGTCAATGTTGATAGCGATAAATCCCTACGAGATCCTGCCCATATACACGATGGACCAAATACAGTTCTACCAAGAGAGGAGCATGGGAGAAATCCCCCCTCACATATTCGCTATTGGAGACAACTCGTATCGAGCCCTCATGGACACTACTTCCAATCAATGCATAGTCATTAGGCAAGTTATAGGTCTAATTAATACCGTGAGCGAATGTGGCTTAGAGGTCACCAGTGCGACTTTCATACTTATGCACCCTAATACAAATCCCACCCGGCTCTACACCAAAAAACTTTTCAAGTTACCTATGTGGAATCAATAAATTTTTAATTAATTTTTTATTGTAAGAATGTTTTAATACGTGGAATTTGTACTAGTTCTTACAACGGTGGCATGGATTCTGGCCTGCCTACACTCTCTCTCTGTCCCGCGCCCTCTTACTTTTCTCTCATTATTTGTTACTCTTACTTTTTTACTGATTATTTGTTATAATAATAATAACGTCCAAAGATCACATACATAAATCCTGGACTCTAACTAGGATTCCCTGTATCTAGCCAGGAACTACGAGGACCATGGTCCACAACACCCAGACACAGAAAAAGTATTTATGCACTTTTTTCCTGTGCATAATAAATATATGGAAAAATTAGAGATACTGATCAAAAGTGTGATAATAGAATGTTTGCAAATTAGGATGTTCAATGTACAGTAACTTATATTTCTTCAAATGTAAAATGTCTTGTGTATCTTGCAAAGGGCTGTTAGTTTCTTAAAAGTTCGCGAACGATTTCTACTTTTATATTGGAAAAAAAAAAATTTCAGTGGAGAAAGTGGCGCCGGCAAGACAGAGAGCACAAAACTTTTGCTCCAGTATCTCGCAGCCGCCAGTGGCAAGCACTCATGGATCGAACAGCAAATCCAAGAAACGAATCCAATTCTTGAAGCTTTCGGCAACGCCAAGACTGTCAGGAACGACAACTCGTCTAGATTCGGAAAGTATGTAAACATATACTTCAGCAGGAAAGGAATTATCGAAGGAGGAAATATTGATCAGTATTTGTTAGAAAAGTCGCGTATAGTGTTCCAAAACAAAGGCGAAAGGAACTACCACATATTCTATGCTCTTGTGACTGGGCTATCAGCTGAAGAAAAAAGAAAACTGGAGCTATCACGCCCTGAAGATTACACATACTTGAATTCGGGAAACATGCTGACTTGCGACGGCCGTAATGACAGCCATGAGTTTGCTGACATCAGATCAGCTTTTAAAGTGCTGAACTTTCCTGACAATGAGGTTTGGGGACTTTTCAGTCTTCTTGCTGCTATTTTGCATATTGGTAATCTAAAGTTCAAAGCATTCAACTTCAATAATATCGAATCGTCCGAAGTAGCAGATGCCGTTAACGCTAATAGGATAGCATCACTTCTCGGAGTCAACAAGACTACTCTTTGTGACGCATTAACGAGGAAAACCTTCGTAGCTCATGGAGACAAAGTTGTTTCCACTCTTCCAGTGGCAGCCGCTGTGGAAGGCCGGGACGCTTTAGTTAAAGCGATTTATGGACACATGTTCGAATATATAGTCGAAATGATAAACAAGACTCTCTACAAAGACCAGCAGCTGTCCAGTGGATCAGTCGGTATATTAGACATCTTTGGATTTGAAAACTTTGATTCAAACAGTTTCGAACAACTTTGCATCAATTATGCCAATGAGAATTTACAGCAATTTTTCGTTAGACATATCTTCAAGATTGAACAAGAACAATATGAGAAGGAGGGTATAACGTGGAACAATGTTAACTACGTTGATAATCAGGAGAATCTTGACGTGATTGGATTGAAACCGATGAATTTGCTGTCTCTCATTGATGAGGAGTCGAGGTTTCCGAAAGGCACGGATATAACATTGCTGTCAAAACTTAACAGTAATCACAGTACAAAAAGTTGTTTTATTGCAGCGAAATCAACGCACGAACACCGTTTTGGTGTAAGGCATTTTGCTGGTGACGTGTTCTATGAAGTTCGAGGTTGGTATAGATGACAATATACCTGCTGAAAAACCAGCACTTACTTTTTTAATGATTTAAGTAGTTATTAGATTTTATGTAATTTTTACACGTTTTAGGGTTCTTGGACAAAAACAGAGATATGTTGACAGCAGACATTAAAGAAATGTTATTTGACTCAAGCAACCAATTCCTGAAGGGTTTGTTTGCTAACGAATATGCCGGCTCTCAAAGTGGCAGTCGAAAAGTGGTATCATTGAGTCATCAATTCAAAACGTCGCTGGATGCTTTAATGAAGACATTGTACGCTTGTCATCCCTTCTTCGTGAGGTGTATCAAACCCAATGAATTAAAGAAACCAAGAGTAAGTGTTTCCGGTGGCCCTATCGATATTACTATTAACCTCTAATAAGGTTAAAACTTCGACTTGTAAAGTACGTACAACAACAATACCTTATTTCGTACGTTCAACATCATCTTATTTCTTTTCAGCTTTTCGATCGTGCTCTTTGCGTACGCCAACTCCGGTACGCCGGTCTCATGGAGACAGCCAAAATAAGACAGGCCGGCTACCCTATACGCCACTCATATTCTGAATTCGTGCATCGCTACCGCCTCATAGTCCCAGGCATACCACCCGCCGAAAAGACCGACTGTAAAGAGGCTGCCAAGAAAATCTGCACAAAAATATTGAAAGATCAAGAGTTCCGCCTAGGTCATACCAAAGTGTTCCTAAAAGACGTTCACGACGGAATACTCGAAGAGCTAAGACATAAAGTGATGATAACAGCTGTAATCAGGGTGCAGGCTAATGCGAGAAGGTTCATATATCGGAATAGGTTCTTGAAGATGCGAGCAGCAGCCATCACAATCCAGAAACATTTCCGCGCAAGAGGATACAGAAAACGTTATATCGCTATGAAGAGAGGCTACTTACGCATGCAGGCAATTATAAAATCCAGAGAACTGAGAAAGACTTTTATCAATTTGAGATTATTCTTCAAGAAGCTGCAAGCGAATTGTAGAGGATATCTCATCCGGAGACTGGTCAAAGAAAAGGGTCACGTGATCAGGGCCAAGTTGGCTGTATTCAGTGGTGAAAAAGACGTGTTACAGAGGTCTGCAAATATCAAAGCCGCTGAAGATGATCACGAGAAGAAGTATAATGACCTGATGAGATCGATTTGGTTCGTGAAAGATGTACCTGTAGATAGTACCATTCAGAATGCGCAAGCAATAGACGATAGATATGTAGACGATGTGTTTGGCTTCTTGAAAGACAGTGCGACCCCCGCAGGTACGGTACGCGGCACTGGTTTCGGTGTGGTAAGTGTCTTCACTTTTCTTTTACTTATAAAAATGCACTCTTCTTCTTTACTTTTAATCTTTTTTTCATACTATAGTCTTTGCTCTTTGTTGGTCATATATTTGTCCTGTATTATACTGCGTTTTGCTTCTAATGTTATGTTCTGTTTACGACGTTACTTACTTTGTTTCATAAGTTTCCCAAAGTCGATATACTGCATAATGCCTCGGAATGATAAAGTTTGCAAAGTTAATTCTAATTTTCCTTAACCATCACCATCGGCTATACGAATTTTTGGACCCTGGTTTTATATCAAGCTGTGGTACAACTGCTTCTGTGAAAACATCCTTAAACACACGTCAAGACAATCCTTTTATTTATAGACAGCGACAGCGAAACCTGAAGTATTGAGCGTGGCCGTGATCCCGATGCCACAGCAGCGAGACGAGGAACCATTCGACGAGTTCAACTTCAGAAAGTTCGCGGCTACGTACTTCCTCGGAAACATAACCCATCAATACTCGAGGAAACCGCTAAAACATTCGCTTTTAGATCTACCCTCACCCATCGACAAGATTGCCGCTCAAGCTTTATGGATCACGATACTGAGGTTCATGGGAGAATTGGCCGAACCAAAATATGCAGATGATATGATCGACAATGTACCTGTTATGACGAAACTTACAGATACTGTGGGTAGAGCCTTTCAGAAGAGTAAAGAATTTGAGGTACTACTAATTTATCGCATAATCCATAAACTATGTAATATCCACACTTATAAATTCGAAACTATGTCACCTTATTACGATTAAACAATGAAAGATATTATAATGTTGTTCCTAAAAATTTTAGCCTATTTGAGCCTGCACCTGCCAATTTACCGTATTAGGTCTTTCAAGGTCACATGCCTAATGACTGCGAACATTTTTAGAACTATATTTTTGTACCGGCTAAACAGTTGTGGTGACATCTATTGAACCTTAATTAGACGGGTAAACTGTTCAATACTTATAATTACAATGTAGTATTGTAATGACCAGTATTCAGTAGTGAATGACAAAACGCATTCTTAAGCATTTGCAGCACCGATTTTAAAGATAGGTATAGAGATAATTTAAACGCTGCGACCGCAATACGCTGTAGTCCACTACAGTACTCTATAAAAGCGTGAGGCTATTCTGTTCTCCAATTTTGGTACTATTCCTGATCTGAGGTAAAAACACGCATTCATTTTTACAGGAAATGCTTGCAAAAGATGCTACCAACGAAACAAATAGAACCAAGATGATATCGAAGACACTCAAACGGCAGACAAAATTAAATGAGGAATTCATGAAGAATTTGATGAACGATGAAATCACGAACGAGATGTATAGCACTTGGCTGAACTCGCGGCGAAGCACTAACTTGGAGAAACTACACTTTATAATAGGCCATGGAATTATTAGGAAAGAACTTCGGTAAGTGTATGTTTCTGTGGAAACACTGATGCCCGTCTATACTAAAGTCTATTCAAATACAACTTGGCCAAGCAACACTTTCCCCGAGTTCTCGTATTATACGAGAACTCGGGGAAAGTGTTGCTTAGCCATATTGACACGAATTTAACCAAGTTTCACGTTGGTTAAATTCGTGTCAATATGGCAGACCATATTCTGAACGCTCATTGGTTGCCTCAATTCTTAGGTTATAATTCTTTTGGTTGCGTGTTGATCATCGCTGTCTCAACCAATGAACGTCCAGTATTTGACATGCTAACTTGACACGAGTTTGACAAACGTACGAGAAACTGGGGGCTAGGGATATAAGTGTGAACTTAAGAGCTGTCAAACTTTAGTGCAGACGGGCATGATAGTATTTTTCTTTATATATTAATACATTTATTATTTTCGTACAGAGATGAGATACTATGCCAGCTCTGCAAGCAGCTCACCAACAACCCGTCCAAAGCTTCTCACGCACGAGGATGGATCTTGCTGTCACTTTGCGTTGGATGCTTCCCACCTTCCGAAAGATTTGTCAGATATTTACGCTCGTTTATTCGTTCAGGGCCGCCCGGCTATGCCCCATACTGCGAAGGAAGATTGGTCAGAACCTTCAAAAACGGACCACGCACGCAGCCACCTAGCTGGCTAGAACTTCAAGCCACAAAAACAAAGAAACCTATTCTGTTAACTGTGACGCTTATGGATGAAACATTCAAGACCGTCCAGTCAGATTCAGCGACGACAGCTGAAGAGATTTGTCAGCAAATTGCAGAGAATATCTCCTTAACGGACACATTTGGCTTCTCCTTGTACATTACTTTGTACGACAAGGTCCTTTCACTGGGATCGGAAGGAGAGCACATCATGGATGCGATATCACAATGTGAACAGTTTGCTAAAGAACAGGGCACTCCAGAAAAGAACGCTCCATGGAGGCTGTTCTACAGAAAGGAAATCTTTACTCCTTGGCACAACCCTATGGATGATCCAGTCGCAACTAATCTTATTTATTACCAAGTCGCAAAGGGAGTGAAGTTCGGTGAATACAGGTGCAATTCCGAAAAGGACTTGGCAATGATTGCTGCTCAGCAACATTACATCGAATATGGTCCTCGAATCGATCCAAACGTCTTAAGAAAAGTGATTGTTAATTACATTCCAAATCAATTCATCCAATCCAATGATGCCGCTTTGACGAAATGGGAACATCTTGTAACCAAAGCATTTGAATCGTCACAAAGTGTACAATCACAAATAGATCCTCTGAGATGCAAAGAAGATGTCGTAATTTTCGCAAAACTGAAATGGCCTATGCTGTTCTCTAGGTTCTTCGAAGCCATCAAATTGAAAGGAGAGACGATAAACAAAGACCTCGTTATAATAGCTGTGAACTGGACTGGAATATACATAGTTGATCAACTAGAACAAATTCTGCTGGAAATATCTTACGCAGAAGTTACCTACGTCGCTTACAACGAAGATGATGAGTATGACAATGTTGGAAGAATTACTATCAGAACCATTCAGCAAGAGGAATTCGTGTTCCAAAGTGTCGATGCTAGCGAAATGAGTTCATTAATTATATTTACCATCGATGGACTTAAGCGACGTTCGACTTACGTTATCGCACAAACCGAGTCTCAGGGTTACAACGATGCGTCATCATTCTTACACTACAAAAAGGGTGACCTGATAACGTTACTGCATGACTGTACAGGAGAAACGTTGATGCATGCTACATGGGGCCATGGAGCATGTAACGGTCAAGAAGGACTATTTCCAACAGAGCAAGTCTACATCTTACCTACATTAACAATGCCCACTAGCAATACATTAGAAGTGTTTAAGAAGGGCAATATCACTACTGATAAGCGGCCTTCGAAATACAACACTATTCAGAGAAAGCGAATGTATACTCTTGAAAAATATGCAAAGGAACACTTTAGAGAAAGTGATGATATTAACGCCTCAATTTCACGGCAGTCTACGCTAACTACGGCTAAAAGAGCAATTACAGGAGACCTATGGGCACACACTCGAGAGCCGCTGCGTAAACCATTGCTTAAGAAGATTTTAGCTGATGAAGCTCTGGCCAAATGTGCAGTCTCAGCATTCTATGGTGTTCTTAAATATATGGGAGATATGCCAGCCCCTAAAGCTAGAACGACCACGGAGTATACTGATGAAATATTTAGAGCCGCACTAACAGACGCGAGTTTACGCGACGAAATATATTGCCAGATTATGAAGCAGCTGACGAATAACAGGATACAATTGAGTGAGGAACGAGGCTGGGAGTTAATGTGGTTAGCAACTGGCGTGTTTACTTGCGGACAGACGTTGATAAAAGAACTCGTCGAGTTCCTCAAGACGAGGCCACATCCAATAGCAAAAGAATGCCTGAAACGTGTGTTCAGAACCCAAAAGCACGGGCCCAGAATGTACGCGCCTTACGTAGTTGAAGTAGAAGCCATACAGCATAGAAGCATGCAGATATATCACAAAGTTTACTTCCCTGATGATACTGATGAAGCGTTCGAAGTAGACTCTTCAACTAAAGCCAGAGATCTTTGTGAACAAATAACGGGTAGACTGAATCTTAAGAACAGCGATGGGTTTAGCTTGTTCGTGAAAATTGCTGACAAGGTGTTCTCTGTTCCTGACAATTATTATTTCTTCGATTTTATTCACGAACTTGTAGACTGGATGAAACAAACGCGACCTATTCGAGGAGGTAAGTTTCTATCTTATGCTACTTTATGATTTCATCATAACACTGGTCCTTTAATTTATTTATTTTTATTTACAGCTGGATCACAGATGCAAATGAACTACCAAATATTCTTCATGAAAAAACTGTGGATCAATACGGTCCCAGGACGAGATAGAAACGCGGACCAGATATTCTACTACCCTCAAGAGTTGCCCAAGTATTTGAGAGGCTATCACAAAACGTCGAAGCAAGACCTTGTCGAACTCGCCGCTCTCGTGTACAGAGCAAGATTCGGAACTGATCAGACGCTGCTACCTCAAATTACGCAAATGCTAGATGACTTTATACCTTCAGATATGGTTCGAATACAGTCAAACACGCAATGGAAGTCGCAAATATCTACGGCATATTTGCAGCAAGGTGTCATGACGGAAAATGAGGCCAAGGAACAGTTTTTGAAGAAAATATATCAATTGCCTACGTTCGGTACTGCATTCTTTGAAGTGAAGCAGACCTCCGATCCTTCGTACCCGGAAATGGTTATTATAGGAATCAATAGGAACGGCGTCAGCGTCATTCATCCGCAAAGTCGAGTATGTATATTACATATCTATGTTTTTATATTATGTAATTATATATATACAGCATTTCTTAACTTTAAACTAAATTTTATGTCTACTAGTTTTTTTAATACTGCAATAATCGTTAAAGTTTAGAGAATCATCTGCCTACCCTTATCCAATTTAAATGGGGTCGGTGCAGCATGTTTTTTCTCTTTTCATTTCTGTCAGACGCCATCTCAACATTCACTCCCACACATATTCACATAGTCCAACTGCAGTTTTTTGGTCTTCGTCTAACTTTTTTGCCAACAATATTCATAGGCATTCAAAACTCTCTTGGTGACATGGCTTTCATGCCTCTGCATGACATGGCCATACGCTAGCCTATTACTCTAAAGTTTAGAGAATGAGTGACAGAATCGACGACATTGTTTTATACTCAAATAATTGTATTTTTTCAGGATGTGCTAGTGACCCATCCATTCTCGCAGCTATCCAATTGGTCTTCGGGAAATACTTTCTTCCACATGACAATGGGCAACTTCCTGCGCGGAACCAAGATCCTCTGCGAGACATCTTTAGGATATAAAATGGACGACCTTATTTCGTCCTACATCGCGGTTTTGAGACAATCTCTGAATCAAAAGCCTAGGCGGCAGCAGTAGATAGTTGATCAATAATTTTATAGTTTAATGAAGCACTATTATTATTTATTCTGTGGTAATAAAACAAAATTGAGAGAAATAACTACCAGTGGTGACAATTTTATTTATTACTTTTATTCGAACGAAATGAAACGTTATTTTACGAAGTGATAAGGAATGAATGTATTTACATGCAATAATTCACAGAATTCGGCCTATTTACAAATACAATAATAATTTCAATTTAATTTTTTTATTTGCATTCCACAATGTTGTTAACAGGTGTAGGTACTTTTTTTAAATAACAGTTCATCGTGGACCCTGTAATTATTAATAATCATACCTACTTATATTTATAAATTATTATTGTCAAGTAATATAGACCTACAGTAGTGTATATAGGTAACTATACTAGTGTTCAGAATTCGAGATCAAAAAGGCACACAAAGGGGATAACAGCACAAAAAATTGATATAAAATTGTGCAGCCTACAATTTGATGATTGAAATTGGTTTTACTTATTTTTAGTGTGTAATTATATTATATTTTTCATAATTATGAAATAATAATAATAACGCCCAACGATCACATACATAGATCCTGGACCCTAACTAGGATTCCCTGTGCCTAGGGACCCAGGAACTACGAGGACCATGGTCCCACAACACCCAGACTCAGAACAAGTATTTGCGCTTTTTTTTCAGTGCACTAATACTTGTCCTGTCGCGGGAATCGAACCCGCCGCCTCCGAACTATGAGCCGACCTGCTGAACCACCACACCATACATAGTATCTCTATCTAGTTTGTGCACCACACCACAGAGTCTGCTAATTACTTTTTTTTTTTTTAAGTTTTGGCTCCACACTTTTATGTATTTAGCCAGTGTCAAGTAATTGATAATTTATCAAGTTATCGATATTTCACGCAAATATGTGTCAAGTCACAGTCGAAGTCATCAAGTCAAGTCATAGTCTAGTCAAAGTCATACTCCTAGTAAAGTGGTGGCAACTTTACTTGAAGCTTCTATGGAGTTTTAGAAACAACACGAAAATAAACGTTTCACCATCATTATACCATTTTCCCACACTCACGCCTGTAATCCAGCACTTAACGAATAGAATGCCACCAATTTTATGCACTAACACTGAAAATAACACAAGTTTTGGAAAACAATACAATGCGGTCACGCAATCTTTTTCGCTTTCCCGCTAAAACTCCTAGCCGAGTCTTTATTATTTTTATTTTAATTATTGAATTATTTTAAAGCTTTTAGTTTTTTTTTTGGCTCCACACTTTTGTGTATTTAGCCAGTGTCAAGTAATTGATAATTTATGAAGTTAATGATATTTCACGCAAATATGTGTCAAGTCACAGTCGAAGTCATCAAGTCAAGTCATAGTCTAGTCAAAGTCATACTCCTAGTAAAGTGGTGGCAACTTTACTTGAAGCTTCTATGGAGTTTTAGAAACAACACGAAAATAAACGTTTCACCATCATTATACCATTTTCCCACACTCACGCCTGTAATTCAGCACTTAACGAATAAAATGCCACCAATTTTATGCACTAACACTGAAAATAACAGAAGTTTTGGAAAATAATACAATGTGGCGACACGATCTTTTTCGTTTTCCCGCCAAAAAACCCTGAGGTTTTATTTTTACATGGTTATTATTTTAAACTTTTGACTAAGTGAAAGTTTTTCTCATGCAGCTATTTTTCTTAGACAGGGAACACTGCCGAGGTTCAAAACACTTTTTTTTTTATTATTCGATTCGTGCTTCAATCCTTGAACCCGAATCTAATTTACCTATTAGGTAGCTTATATGTATAGGTATTTTCGTATGTTCAGAACTTGAAAAGTGCTATGCATGAAATTCAGGGCGGTCTTATAAACATTAATCAATGCGTATCACAAGATAAATGCAATCATCTTAAAAAATGTTAGAAATATCCATGAACGTAACTATACCGGTACTAGTATAGTACCTATCATATAATTACTGCCAATACTGAAGTATATAAAGTAGGTACTTACGAATGTTTTGAATTTTTTCGGGTGAAAAAGTGTGCAGTACCTCTGAACTGAAATATCGCTTTGACACTGACATATTTTGATATTTCTTTGTTTACCTTTTTGATCTCGAATTCTGAACACGGGTATATATAGTTATTTTATCGTTTGCTTGTACTTGAATAATATTTTCAGAAGTTAAATATACCCACAGAACAGTAATAAATAATATTCCTTTCTACACCGTGCAACGTGCTATATAACATTTTGAAATGCATGTAAAATCTTCGAATGTTTTTACTTTAGAAGAAGGCTTGGATTTAAGGTAGGTAAAAGTATATATTATCACCTTCCTATTACTTCTTGAGATACCAGTAGCTAGCAGTACATGTACATAGCTTTCCCTTAATAAAACGTTATAATTGAGAAATAAGTCTAAATTAGGCTGTGACATACAACATTGATTTTATTAAAGCTCATCTAATGTTATTTGCCTTTCTTCTTTGATGATTTTCATTCGGTGTATCGGTTCGCGAATAGGCGCCAGCGAAAAGTAAGCACCCAGACCCATTGAAACATCAATCTTAACAACTGCAGCATCCATTCAATTCAGTATTAACCACCAACTGCTTTATTGTTACAGGAAGCTACAAACCACAGGTTCAATCCTACACATTAATGAGCATCTAGATGAATCGGATAATAGCCCTGAGCCAAGTACAACTGAATACAAGAATGTGGATTTTATTGGGCATAAACTGGAGAGCTTTTCAAGAGTTGCTGAAAAAATGATAGACATCCATACAGATGGGCTAGTGAAAAAGAAAATTTTAGAAGAAGGGGGTGGTTTACCTCTGGAAGGACCATGCACTGTGTTCATAGCATTTTCAGGTTACTTTGATAATGCTCAAGAGCCGTTTGATGTGCAAAGTTTGAAAAAACCATTGGTAAGGTTTTAAAGTAGTCGCTGAAATGCTACTTATATTAAGACTAAAAGCGTCTAATACTGTTGCATAGCAAAACAAATGCTTTCAAGTATGTCTATGATGTTATTAGAGTATGTTACTTAAGCAAACATTAATATTTTCAGGAAGTAAATCTTACCATGACTGATGATGAAGACCATGGCCTGATACCTGGATTAGATATAGCCATCAAATCTATGTTAGTAGGAGAGCTATCCCTTTTTCTGTTCTCTCACAAAGTTGCCTATGGAGAGTACGGAATTCCACCTAGAATACAGCCAAAAGCACAGTGTGCATTCTTTGTCAAACTTGTCAAGAGCATATTGACACCGCATAATAAGTGAGTGATTTTCATAAAATTTACTCATCCTGTGCTTTATCTCACACAGTTTACCCTTTTTCTGATGGGAACTATTTTCCAGGATATAAAGTATCTTTGGTACTACAGTATTTATAAGCAATCAGTGCGACATTTTATCCAGGTTCAGTTGTGTTAGCGTAAAAGTCACACAAACATATTCTCACTTATATTTAAATTGGTAGGGATAGCAGACAAATTTCATTCACTAAATAATGATTTACGAATGAAATCTCAACTTGAGCACTGATTCACATCATTGTGTGTAATTTTGTAATTTGGGTGACAATCTATAGAATGGGATTGAGCAAGGGAAATTATATTTTTCTATTGTAACAATTACTTCTTTCATGTTTACAGGAAAATAAACTTCTCAGAACCCAATATGTTTGGCCGAGTAGAAGAGGAGGTCAGAAATATGTATGGTGCAGGGTGTCTGCTGCATAAATCAAATAATTTTACACAGGCAGCAAGCATCTTCAGGAAAGCAATATGGATGCTTCACAAATGCCGCCTAGCTAATGAACCAGAAGAAAAAAAACAAGAGAAATGGTTGAAGAAGTTGTATATGAATTTAGCTGTATGTTACAATAAAGCAAATCAGCCATTGAAAGCTTGCACTGCATGTAATGAACTGAATAGGCTCCAAAATCTTTGGAACAATGGAAGAGCTTTATTCCAAAATGCCAAGGCTCTCAGAATGATTGGACAGTATGATGCAGCAGAAAAAAGACTTAAACGAGCAATTTTGCTTTGTCAAGATTCACACATGGAAGAGTTGAAAACTGAAATGGAATTACTGGAGAAAACTCGAGAGTCATGCAATCAAACTAAACTCATTGGCTTGAAAATTATAGAGAAAGAAAAAGCTAGTGACGCCTTTAAAAAAGAAATTGATAATCTCATTCAAAATTTCAAAGAAAATGTTAATCTGTGCCAACTGACTTTGCCATCAGGTTTGGGCAGTACAGAACTGAAGTATGTAAGAGAGGTGTGCATTCGAGAGAATTTGTTTATGCGTTCATGTGATGTTCTAGAAGAAACCGAAAATGGGAGTAATGCCATATCAGAATTAACTTTTGCTATCAACAAGGAAGATTTGCAGTCTTCCAGTAATGACTAAAAAACACATGGTGGTGGACTTAATCATAAACAGTTGATGAATGCAACATGATCTTTGGTTTCTTTTCGTTTTGACTTTAGCAAATCTTAAATGTTAAACTTATCCATTTTTCACAGGGACTTTCTATTTTCTGATTATTTTTTATATTATTTATCTTGGTCACATAATAAATAATAATACATGTATTGGTAACAGTTTTGACAGTGTATAATTATTATAATACCCCATTATTTTCACATTCATTTACTGAACAGGCCTTTCCCCAAACAACAGACACCTGTCTAGAATAGAGTAGGTGCCTACCAGAGGCACCTTGTGGATTCAGCAGATACATACCAGTTTTCCCCGAGGAATTTCTCAGAATAAATAAATATTAATATGTTTTGGCTGGCACCATAGCTCTACCTTCTGACCTGTAGATTGTGGGTTCGATTCCCACCCAGAACAAACATTTGTGTGATGAACATAGGTGTTGTTCCATGTCATATTCTTTGTATGTATTCGCAAGTAAAAAGTATCTATGTATTCTATTAGTTATTCGTACAAGCTTTGCTTAGTTTGGCGCTGTGTGAAATGTCCAGAAATATTTATTTATTTTTAATAACGCTCAACGATACAACGAACCACATGCATAGATCCTGGACCCTAACTAAAATTCCCTTTATCTAAGGACCAAGGAGCCACGAGGTCAGGTCAGGTCAGGAGCCAGAAATGAAAATGTTTTAATCCCTTTTTTTCTGTGCACAAATATAGTCCTGTCGCGGGAATCGAACCCGCCACCTCACTTTATGAGCCAGCCTACTCAACCAACACACCAGAGGTTGTGGTAGCAGAGTAAGAAGTACATAATGATCCTACATGTCGAAACGCAGCGTAGACCAACCCCATACAAGGTGGACTTGCGATCTAGTCAATACTGTGGGGAGCCGATGTATGCAGTAGGCATGCATCAAAATGGCGTTCTGTGTAGTAAGCCTATGTTTGGCAGTGGACATCTTCAGACAATAGCCTGATCAACAGATAATGATGATCCTACATTGATCTTAGTAATTTAAGCAATTAAGTGGTTGTTCAGTCCATGTTCAGTCAGCGGTTATTGCATTATATTGTATTATATTGTACATATATATTGAAAGTCACACAACCAACAGATAATGTTACACTTATTTATTAGCTGGGTCAAGGGATGTTATGAGAATTAAATAAAAATGATCTATTTCAACATGTTATAGTTTTTTTGTTTTAATTACAGTTTTTCATAAAGCTAAATCATGACTAATCTATTGGCGGAACCATACCATAGTCTCTTCAAAATGCAACATACTTAAAGATTATTTTGTGTCAAATACAAATACGTCAGTATAGTATCTACCCCCGATTTCACTGTACTCGTGTTCAATTCAAGTAAAATTTAGCCTTGAGTGGGAAGATTTAAGAGTACATTTTGTCCAGCAGGTAGGTAGGTGACATTGCGAGACTTGGCGAGTTGGTAGGCAATGTCTTCGGCGGCTTCAATACGTCTGAGTTCAACGAGACCTTCACCAGCGCTTCCGAAGGATTTTGCGAGTAAAACGGCAGCTTGAGCATCACCCTCAGCTGCAATAACAGCAGCTTTCTTTTGTTGTTCCGCCTTTTCTACCAGGAATCTAGCCTTCTCAGCATCTTGTTGAGCAACTTGCTTCAATTCGACAGCTTGCGTGAACTCCTTACCGAAGGTCAAGTGGGTGATAGAGATGTCATCAAGAATAAGGCCAAACTGTGCTGCTCTCTCAGTCAAACCTTCGTTGACCTTTTGAGATACAATCTGTAAAAATACAGCTATATATTATATATTTTCTAAAGAAGAATATGGTTATGATATGACCAAGGGAATAGAGGTTCGTTTTTATATATTAAGATATGTTTTTCAAGTCACTTGCATTACTTAAGTACTTTTTTATACTGAAGTACCTATGTTTTAGAGATTGTATATGACAAAATAATCGACTAGGTTGCAGGTAATCTAAGGTATAGAATATTTTAATTTAATGTCTTGAAACATCAGACCCTAGAACTTTAGTGTGTCCATGCATGACCTGAATGGTTTAATTTAGTTGCAAAATACAGCTATCTATGCATAGTGCATCATTATTGAAATATTAAATTATTTACTGTGTTTTTAATTAAATTAAAATATATATATATATTTTTTTTTTAATTTAATTAAAAAAATATGATGGCTTCAACTGCAAGAAACTGTTAAACATAAAAAGTGTATAAAAGAGATGTTAATCCAAGTTAAAAAATAGTTTATCAGTCAGAATTTTTAAGCTGCTGTCTTAATAATAACTTACCTCTCTCTGTGTAATTAGTTCTCCAGCATCAAACTGAGCAACTACTGCCTTCAGGACTTCAGCTGTGATAGATGGCAGCACTCTCTCATCATAATCTACTCCAAGGATAGTGTAGATCTTAGGTAATTGGTCAGGAACCGGTCGGAACAGGATACGGAGTGTAATATTCACATTCTGAAGATCTGAAATGCACAAAGCATTGGAGAATGAAATATAGATAACTGCTGTTTTTAGTACTTTTACAAGTTAAAATCAGTAATTCGGTTTTTTAAGATTATGATATTTTTTTCAGATTCTTTACTTTCAAAATCTTAAAACAGGTGCTGTTCATGTGAATGTAAACATTTCAATAGATATCCCCATACAACATAGGCCAGATGTAGACCCAGCTGGAGCTGGAGGACTTAGTTCTTCCCTGTGAATAGGCCCTTATGAATGGTCATAATTTTGTTGTTTAATCTAAAATCAAATTTTGTTCTCACTCATTCAGTCAACTATTTATTTGAAACAAAATACTTACCTATTACAATGATTTAAAAAAAAAAAATGTACACTAACTATAGTTTTTAGAATAGCTGACCTGAGAGCTCAGTTGGCTGTGCCTTCCAAACTTGTAGGTTGTGTGTTCAATTCTCACCCAAGACAAACATAGTTGTTTGTTCTGTCTGGGTCATTTTATTCTATGTATCTTAGTTTGGGACTGTGTGAAATTTCCATAAATATTTATTAATTACAGTTTCTAGAAATAAACAAATAGTTTATTTTTACCTTTACTTCCAGTGACAGTGGGAACATTTCTTGGACGAGACCTGATGTCAAAGATTATGGGCCTCTGCACCCATGGAATGAAGAAATGTGTGCCTTCACCCACAACCAGATTTTTGACACCAACAAATCTATCGAAGATGACTGCTCTGTTTCCACCATCAACTAGAACCGAAAATAATTGTATTGTGAATTGTTATAACTCTTGACATCTATTTTCTAATTAATTTTGTGATGTGGATGTGTTTTGTGAAATGACTCTATCCCTTTTCCTTGCCTACCAAACATCCATATAAAGGCAAATTATAAATTTTTCAAATTATCTCTAAAATATTTTGAACATTTAATATAAATAACAACACATCTCTGGCGGGAAGAAATGATAGGGGTGACTATTTTCCCATCCTCCTATATTAAGGTGAATTATCATAAGATGTTACTCAGATTTTTTTTCATGCACCAATAATTCATTTGTTGCGGTAATCGAATCCACCGGTTCTAGGTTATGAGCCGATTTGTTCAACGGCTGGTTGACCCAACAGGGATATATTTATGGATGAGGGCTTACCATTGTAAAGAGCAGAGTTGACTACACCACCCATAACAGCTACTCCAAGACCCAACTGGCCAATTCGGTTGAATATCTGGGCTGCCATCTCTGAAACAACGAAGACTGAAGGTTTATGTCGTGTAAATATTGCAAAATTTAAACGGATATCGAATCACATAAAATTGTCGCGGGAGAAGCGGTAAAGATTTTCTTTTACTTGTAAGTTACAGTAAATCTTCATAAATAGTAACCTAAATAATGTTTACTTAATTAAAACACAAGACAAACCCAGATCATAAAATTACCTAATGCACGATAAATTATCTAACCTCAAAATATTTAGTACTTTACTGTTTGCACGTATGATATGATTAAATTTGATATTACCTTAATTTATATGAAGATTTATTCTGTAACTTCAATGTTTAGTGTTTTCAATAGAAATAACAACGAAATCGAATCAAACTAGAAATAAAAATTTCTAATTATTATTGGAACACCGAGTCCCGGGAATCTTTAGCTGACAGCTGACGCCTCACGATGCTTGATCTGACCTGACACATTGACAGTGACACTAGTGACAGTAAAAGAAACAAAAGATAGTTTATTTTTAGATTTGACTCTACGTGACTAACGTATTTAGCCAGTGCCAGTGTTAAGGTTTAGCTTTATTTACAAAGATTCAGTGGTAAAATTTAGTCTCCTGCATTTATAATCTTCTTAAATCTCCCAAACTCTGGTTCGTGGCATTAAATATCTCTTTCCTGCGTTGTCAACGATATTAACTTATTACTAACTTATAGCCTGTTAAGATCGGGTATTGTGAATTGAGGTATGAATTGTGTATGCAAATAATTAGTATGAAGGACCGTTTGCTATAAGTAAAATTTATTATTTATAATAGTTATGTACCTACATAAATCTGAAGTAAATTGAAAATTACAAAAAAGAAAAATCTATCCTATACCCTCTGACAAGGTATTTTTACGGTCTTTTGACTAAAAAATGGTAATACAAACCAATAACTTGATTATAGTGTGTATATATGGAATCTGTAGTACCTACCTACCTATAATAAGAAAAAAAATTGAGCATCGACACGTGCTAGTTGGACTTTCGATAATGGTTTTCAACCACTATTGAATTTCGGGTGCTATTTTATTCGGTCTTATTACCTAGAAAATTTATTTGAACATGACGAAAACTCGATGCGTGCGTGACTGCGTGATCCACTCTTACTCGGCCGGATTTTTAGCTAGCCTTATACCGATATCATGTTATCATACGTTAATGTACCTACTTATTAACTACATTAGCTATGATATCTAAACCACCCATATAATACGTAAATAGGTATGGTATACCTATCTACTACCCACACTTGAGTACGTACCAAAGTATCTACAAACAAGCAAAATCAACTGCAAGTCTATTAGTGTAATCAGCAAACTCCACTAATTCGGACCAGATGGTAATTGAACGAAAAATAAACAAAGGGGGATAATCGGCGAATGCACTGGGGGTCTGCTGTGGGTGGCTCAATTATGCAATAATTGGCAATGAGCGATTTATTAGTGGACTAATATTGTAAATTGCAATATGTACATCACGTAGTCAGTAGGTATCTACACTTCAAAACTCGAAGGTGGAAAGCTTATGGTTAACAGTTTTATATTTTATCGATCAAAATATTTTTACCTGGTTTACTTAATACGCACCTACTTCTCTATCAAATAAATCTACGCTCTTTCTATCCAAATTATAATATGAGGTGCAGTGGTAAGGTTAGGTTGGTACTCTGTTTTCCAGCGTAAAACAACCAGACACCATCCTCGCCGGCAAGGTTGACTATAGGTACCCGACGGTAGGTAGGGTCTACTCTTCAAGTGGGCATATTAGTCTTTTTAATTCTTCTGTTTTTCGAAAATACCTAGGCTGAGGCTTGCACCCCAGGTTTATCCTTGAGCTAGTAGGTATGCCTTCCACTTTAGACGGCTGAGCGTATTATGTATCCGCCTTCTCCTACCTGGATGACGTTGTAAAGGTCGGTAGAGTACATAAACAAGATACCAACAGCATTTACCAGTTCAAAAAAGATCTTTGCAAATAGTTAGGATCGTTGGGCAACATTTGGATCCCAGGGATTAGAACCCCGGCCTATCGATTCTATGAAAACAGCTCTGGCTAATATAAGAAGAAAAGCATTGATGATTGTTTACCTACTTACTACCGGCCTATACTAGCAACCTAGATGGCCTCTGTGGTGTGGTGGTTGAGCAGGTTGGCTCAGAACCCAGAGGCGGCGGGATTGATTCCCGCGACATGACAATTATTTGTGCACAGAAAAAAAAAGCCCAAATACTTGTCAGAAGTCCGGGTGTTGTGGGACCATGGTCCTCATGGTCCTCGTAGTTCCTGGTCCCCACGTATAATATTTGATCGTTTTATTAAAGAGATATGAAATGCGTAAGTATTAATTTTTAATAGTTATTAGGTGCCGTTGAATACTTCATTAAACTAATTGGCACGTAAATATTGGAACAGTATTAAATCATAAATTCTTATTTAACAAGTCAATAAACTTTGTTTCCATTGACATTGCTAATATCAGATATGAGACACTTGTTTACCGCAGAGTTCATGATAATTTATTGAACTGGCAGATTATTAAGTACTATTTTACTTATTCTTTAGATTTTGAACAATACAATACTTATTGGTATTCACAACTTTTAACAACTAAGTCTCCACAATTTTTATTCATATTTTCTTTAAAATGCAAATGCCCGAAGTGAATAGATGTTGCTGCTGCTGCCCTCTGCGCCCAGGAATTATAGTATTTGGAGCTATTAACATTGTAAGTACTAGATGTACCTATTTTCTTTTACCACATACCCCCCCACCCCCCCTTCTTCTCTTCACTAATAAACACTGCATAAATATGGAATAACTACATTACCTACTCAGTATTTTTATTGTTTAATCTGTACCTATTTTACAGAAAGTTAGAGAACTCCTAATTATCTCACCAATGATTAGTTATGTATATGTTAATTACGAACTAGTGTAACAATGGGCGGTCTTATCGCTGACACAGATCTATTCCAGACAACCTTTGAAATATACTATTAGAAATAAATTATTGATCAAATTACAGCAGTTTAATGGATCTTCAATATTAATTCCTAAAATATTGCCATAAAAAAGAGGTAGGTAAGTAATTATAATTCGATTCTTATTTCCCTCGACTAGATATCTAACTTATATTATCGTATAGAACACGGTAATTTCCATTGTTTTCCACATTGTAACAACAGTTTACTGTAATCCGTGAAATTATGATAAATAGAAAGTTTGTCTTACCTAGTACATAACAAAAAGTATGGAACAGTTCAGCAAATAATCAAGAGATGGCGCTACACGTTCCAAAATACACAGATAAGATTTTGATATTTATTTGTTTGTTATTTACACCGAACGTACCTGAAGTAGGTAACTAGGTACGAAACCATTTGTGTTCGAGTTCTCGTACATGCCAGATTATTGTTTTTAGTCTCATTTTTGTTCTTTGAATAATAAACTTAATAATATAGTAGCTAAATGTGGACTACCTGTAAAAAAAGGTAATGCAGATATGTAGGATTGTAGGTTGATTTGATTGTAGATTGAATCACATATTTCTGTTTACAGACGTTTTCTTTGATTGCCGTTTCATTTCTTGTCGTAACCACCGAGTTGAAAAAGTCACATTTTATGAACGACTCTGCCCTCGAGGTAGTAACTTCGACGGTACTCTTCAGCATATTTGGAATGGGTGTAATTTTGAATATTTTACTCCTGGTTGGAGAATGGCAGGTAACATTAATTAGGTTTTATTAATTTTTAACTTGGAAATTGCTTATTCAATAATAATAATAATAAGAATAACACCAAATAAAAACTACAAAAAATTGCTATTATTATTGTGAAATTACTGGGAAATTGAGACTTTATAATCTGATCTCACAGTCAAGTAATCTTATTACCAGACTGTGCTGATGTCTCAGGATGATGTGCGCAGTGCAGTGTTGCTTGAAACTCTATTTTGGGGTTCCGATTGACACTGTTCTGTTATGGGCAGCCGTGGCGCTTAACATCAGGTGAACGGCTAGCTCGTCAAATCATTCAGTAACATAAAAAAAACCCAACGATCACATACATAGATCCTGGACCTTAACTAGGATTCCCAGTGTCTAGAGACCCAGAAACTACGAAGACCATGGTCCCACAATACCCAGACTCAGAATAAGTATTCGCCTTTTTTTCTATGCACAAATACTTGTCCTGCCGCGGGAATCGATCCTACCGCCTACGGGTTATGAGCCGATATGCTCAACTACCACACCACAGAGGCTATTGAGGCTTGAAGGACGTTATATATTCTACCGATTTCAAAGAGGAATTTTGATTTTTTAATTTCAAAGATTCTGATATCGGTAGTTTTTTTTTTTAAATATGTTAGTGTATTCATTCTTCGTCATTTATAAACCGATTTAGATAATGACTATTTCATGTATATATAGATGGGTCCCATAGCTGCCTGTCTAATTTTTAGCAGCTATGTCTCACAGAAGTTTTTCTTTCAGAAAGACATATCTATGCTTCGACTGTATAATTACTACGCAGTCGCCACTACTCTGGCCGCTCTGGTGCCCACCATTATACTTCTCTCGAGGTTCATGCTTTACGATGTTGCAGTGGCTTTGTTTGCAATAGGTAAGCTTCTTTATATCTTTTTGTATGTATTTTACCTAATGTAAAAACGTTATTGGACAAGTGTCTGTGTTAACGACACATGTGACTGGCCCGCTAGCTCAGTTGGTAGTATTGCCTGCCTTCTGAACTGCAGGTTTTAGGTTCGATTACCACCCAGGACAAACATTTGTGTGATGTTTTATTTTTGTTTTGTTTTGGCTCCACACTTTTGTGTATTTAGTCAGTGTCAAGTAATTGATAATTTCTCAAGTTAATTATATGATGTGTCAAGTCACAGTCCAAGTCATCAAGTTGCGTCATAGTCTAGTCTAGTAAGTCTAGTCATACTCCTAGTAACGTGGTGGCAACTTTACCAGAAGCTTCTATGGAGTTTTGGAAACAACACGAAAAGATACGTTTCACCATCATCATACCACTTTCCCACACTCATGCCTGTAATTCAGTACTTAACGAATAAAATTCCACCAATTTTATGCACTAACACTGAAAATAACACAAGTTTTGGAAAATAATATAATGCGGCGACACGATATTTTCGTTTTCCCGCCAAAAAACCGGGTGCTATATTGTATTCTATGTATGTATTTACAAACAAAAAGTACCTAAGTACTGTATCAGTTATTTGACCCCATAGTACAGGCTTTGCTTAGTTTGGAGCTCGATGGCGCTGTGTGAAATGTCCACACATATTTATTTATTTATTTATTTAGAAGTTAGGATTCGAGAGCTCTTTAAAATTTCTTTATCCGTTTTTGTCACATGACGGGATGGCTGAAAAATACAAGACCTAATAATACCTACTTACTTAAATATAAAGCACACATTTTTATTTCATGGAATGACATGACATGAAGTTTCAATTTTATACATAGGAATAATTATTAGGGATATTAGCATATATGCTGATGCCATGCCGATTTACTAGGTGGTAGGACTTTTCTGCAAAGTTCGTCTAGATAGGTACCACCGCTTTACCAGTTATTCTGCCACCAAGCAGTAGTGCGCAAGCACTATTGTGTTCCGATTTGAAGGGTAGAGTAACTAGTGAAATAACTGGGCAATTGAGACTTTATGATCTGATCTCACAGTCTAGTAATGTTATACCAGACTGTGCTGATGTCTCAGGATGATGTGCGCAGTGCAGTGTCACGCGAAACTTTATAATTTGGAGATCCTAATGAAACTGTTCTGTTATGGGCGGCCGTGTCGCTTAACATCAGGCGAACGACTAGCTCGTCACATCATTCACTAACATAAAAAAAACCATAAAAATCAGTAATAATAATAATAATACTTTACGCAAAGACCTTCCCCGCAGTTATGCAATGCTACGTGATCGTACTGGTGCGGAGTGAAGTCATGAAGCTGGAGCTAAAGATGGCCAGGACGAGCCAGGAGCAGCCGCAAGTTCCTGAGGAATCCATCGAAGTACCGGATAGCGTCACATTACTTTAAAATATTTGAATTGCATTATTATCCTCTATTACTATAATTCTTTCCATCCAAAGGTTGACTGGAAGAGATCGCTTTTAGCGATAAGTCCACCAATGGTGCTATGGCTCTAAGTTTCATCATCTGTAACTGTTTCTTTTTCTGGTGTACAATAAAGAATTTTTGTATTGTATTGTATTGTAATGTAATATAATTCGTTCAGGTAAACTATACTATATATATATATACATATATATATATATATATATTTATATATATATGTATATATATATATGTAAATATATATAGTAAAATACAAAAAAATATATATATATATATATATTATACTCACTAAAGAAATCAACAGCTACACACAAAAAAAAGAATCAATGACATCTCTGCAGCCTTAGATAACAGAAGTAAGAGCGAGTTTTATTATAATTATTACGTTGAAATAACTTATTTGATTCGTCAGAAATCGTTGTTTTCATCAAACTTTGATCCTTTTGGAAAACACACTTCGCCAACTTTATGCAGGTCAGATGAGGCTCTGGCGTATTATAGACTATAAGTACAAGCCATTCTCTTGTTCGACTATGCTCTCCAGTCATTTACGTTACCACAGGCATAATGCAACCGCATATTCGGCAGCGCACGATCACATCCGTAGTATAATGGAGGCAAATTATTAAAAAGGACTGTAAGTTGCTCATTTCGAATTTTCCTTAAAAGTAAAGCACAGGTGGGCGCCCGCGGGTCCTCGAGTCGTGACTTACTCCCTGGCCCTATATTGAGAGGATATCATTGAAATAATGTGGTTCAAAAGACGGCGGTATAACATTGTATCAGCGAAATTGGCAATTTGTGTAAATTGCTGTGATATTTGACGAGGAAAGGTTGCCGCTGCTTCCTGTAATGATTTGATGATCTTGGTTTCTGGTAACTGTTTAGCAAGTTTTCTAAACTCAATGAAATAATTGTTCGTTTACTTATACAAAAGAAAAAGCAGAAAATACATTGTCATGTGAAAAAAAGCCCATCCATTCATCCATTCCCCCTATCTTTCCCCTCCCCTTCTTTCTTTCCTTCGATAGGATGAGTATAGTGGCTTCAGTTTCGTTGCATGGCTGTTTTATAGCGCGTCCGTCACATTTTTTTTATTTACGTACACTGTGGATTTTTTTTTAAATTGAATAACTTCGTTTTTAATTGATTATATTGATATAATAGACGTGAGGACCTTTAATTGGCTTCCTAGTGCATAGTATATTCCTACGACGTAAGAAAAAGCTGTTGGTCTTCCCAAGAATAAATAAATAAATAGATAATTCTTTTATCACTGTTAATTGTTTTTTTTTGTATAAATACGTTTAATTTCGCATGTTTTCTTTTTTTTGACGAATAAATAACGAAATTTATAATAGACTAGTTGCGCCTCGCAGCTTCACCCGCGGATTTAAGGTATCTTATTTGTTAATCCAGTGTATAAGCTTATACTTAGATAGCTATCTGCATTCCAAGTTTCATCAAAATCCATTCAGTAGTTTTGTCGTGAAAAAGTAACAAACATCTATACATCTAAACATACAAATTTTCGCATTTATAAGTAAGGATGAGACTATGAAAATCAAATGGAGAAAAGAGCACGCTTTTCAAAATCTTAAAGAAAATGGCGCGCTTATTTTTCAGTCCTGTTTCAGTATACCAGGTGCATGGTAGGACTTTTCTGCAAAGTTCGTCTAGGTAGGTACCACCGCTTTACCAGTTATTCTACGGCCAAGTAGTAGTGCGCAAGCACTACTGTGTTCCGGTGTGAAGGGCACTGTAGCTAGTGAAGTTACTGGGAAAATGAGACTTTGTGACAAGTTCAACGTTCAAGCTCACATGAGATGGGAGTAAACTCGATCCATTAACGATGGGTGGATGGGTTCGATTTCCGCGGCAGGATAAGTATTTGTGCACAGAAAAAAAAGCGCAAATACTTGTCCTGAGTCTGAGTGTTGTGGGACCATGGTCCTCGTAGTTCCTGAATCTCAAGGGAATTCTAGTTAGGGTCCGGGATCTATGTATGTATATCCGTTGAGCGTTATTATTATTATTAACTCTGAATGCCAGCCTATGGCAGCTGCTATAGCAAACTGTCTTTTTTTTAACGCGCTAATGCTGTTGGTCTCTACCGACCTTTACAGCGTCACCGGGCGCTTAAGGCAACCAGCCGTCAAGTGGCAACTAGCGCGAGGGCACCTCATGGTGATAAGAGGATCGAGAAGACTACATGCACTGAAAGAGTGGGCCCCATTGAAAGTGGACAAGCTGTCAATACATAGGTACGTCGCAATGTGACTACGCCGCTTCGTTACTAATCTTTGAATAGTGTAGGTTTTTTTTATGTTACGAGAATGATGTGACGAGCTAGTCGTTCACCTGATGTTAAGCGACATGAACAGAGAACAGTGTTACTCGGAACACCAAAATATATAGTTTCGCGTGACACTGCACTGGGCACATCATCCTGAGACATCAGCACAGTCTGGTAATAAGATTACTCGACTGTGAGATCAGATCATAAAGTCTCAATTGCCCAGTAATTTCACTAGCTACAGTGCCCTTCAAACCGGAACACAGTAGTGCTTGCACACTACTGCTTATAACAGATTCACGCAGACCGTATGCTTGTACCTACTGCTGTCGCTGATCACAAAAAATCAGCCAGTAGTTGACAAATAAAATAAAATTAATAACCAACTCCTGTTTTACAAGTGAGACTAATGAATGATGTAATTTATGCCCTAAATGGTGTTATTACCATAATTTGTTATGTTTTACATCAATAAATGCCTATACTTAAACGACATCTGGTATCCGAATGAGAAAAGCCTGAAAGCCACATAATCGGTGGGAGGAGTTCCGATCTGGTGCTGGAATTAACTTCCAACGCTTCCGATATATAAGTATATACTAGATGTGGATATGTTCGTATACATTATGTAAGTTTGTGTGATGAAGATCGATGTTTGTTCTGTATCTGGGTGTTATATTTATAAACAAAATTATCTAGGCATTCTAACAGTTAGTTCCATAGTACAAGTTTAGATTAGTTAGAAGGGCTAGATGGCGCTATGTGAAATGAACACATATTTATTTGGGTGTTATACTATATTTTACAAAAAAAGTACGTATTGTATCAGTTATCTGGTTCCCACAGTACAAGCTTTGCTTAGTTTGGGGCTAGATGGCACTGTGTGAAATGTGTACAAATATTTATTTATTCATTCATTCAATCATTCATTCATCATTCATTCTTTCATTCAGGCATTCATTCATTCATTCATTTATTTATTTATGCATTCATACATTCATTCATTATTTCATTCATTCTATCATTATTTCATTCATTCTTTCATTCATTCATTCATTTATTAGTTGTTTATTTAATTATTTATTTATTTATTCATATTAGGAAATCACAGCCTAAATTCATATAAAAAGCTAAGCTTAACAAAAAAAAGCGTAAAAGAAACTAAGCTCACTGCTGGACCTACGTTCAGATTAGGAAAGCCTAATGAACGCCACTGATGGAAAAAACTACTACTACTATGTATTCTTACTGTTTTATCGATTCTTTGAACAGCAGTTACTATACCTAATTCATTCTGTTTTGTTATGCATGCAGTCTTTACCTGTAATTTTGATGACAGTCAGCAATGTTTCCTTTTTAATAGTGTTATTGGATCTAGCTACGGTGTGCATTATGTTGGTAATCGTGATAAAGAAATAAAAAAAACAATAAAAATTGGTATAATAAGGTAAAACAAGTGATTTTTTTTGTAAAGGGTAATTTCCGGAAGTACTACAATGATTTTGAATATCTTTTGCTAATAGGAAGCTATCAAGCTACACTATTTCCTGTTTTTATTAGCTGTCATACTAGCTTCCATTATCGGCTACGCGTTCATTATGTTTGAACACACAACCTAGATGGATCCGACGGTAGGTCAAGCTAGTCTCCCCTTTCCAAATAAACAATTAAAAAAACGAGTGTGCTTTAGACCACACGACTGAAGTAAAACTTTTTTAGTTTAGCTCCATCTATCTAATTTCACCATCTTGACAATTGTAAATTGTCATTTTACCGGACACACCAACATAAGACACACATTCTTAACTTTGTTATGTTGACATAGGAGATCTACGTAAACCAACTTCAGCTTTCGTTCGCCTCGCAATCACCAGCTTACTCCCCAAGTCGTGCGTAAAGAAGTTTTACTATAAAAATTTCAAAACTACAGTACAAACTTCAAGAGCTTAAAGCGAAAATAAAACACATCAAGCACGCGAGTACGAGATAGCTCGGCTCTCATACAGCCCTGAGTTTGCCTCGCATCCACCAGTTATCATTGCCAGAGTATATAATTGTTGGCAATTTCGCGATTCCATTCAGCCGGTGAATGGTAACCATTAGGCGGTGCACTCGACGCGCCCTTCTCGGCTAATAAGTGCATTTCGCTCTACAGGACTCCTTAGTGCCACATTTAAAGACTTCCAGCTTAAAAATGGCGTTTCACGAACATTGTTGGTTAATCGACGTCATTATGTAATTTTGCAAATTAATCAGAGAGGGCGTAATGCTAACGGTTAGCTAATGAACACGTTAAAATTTGCAGTCGCAGCATGACAAGGATTTCAATTTAGACTTCGTTTTTACCTAAGTGGAAGTAGGACGCTGAAAATGTTGTTTCTAGGAGAAATGAGCACAGTAACGTAGTTAATTTCATGTTTTAAGACAAGTTTATATGTACTATATTTACTATCCTATTCTTATGTTTATATTTACTACAACCTTGGAGTCTTCAAATCGAGAGTGAACGTTAACGTTAACGTTACTTACCATCAGGTGGGATAGTGGTCAAAAGCAAGCCTATCCAACAATAAAAAAAAACCTAAGGCGAAGGCTACCCTCAAGGAGATGAAAATTGATCAATAAATTCCTTTATCATCCCAACGTTTTTGACTGACAATTCGGAAATCTGTCCTGCATCAGATACTGTCGGCGGAGCGCGTCGCGTGACGTTACAACATGGCGACAGGTAGGCAGGAGCCGGCCGGAGATAGGATCCGGTCATCCTGCCCATTTCCGGTCTTCACGCGGCCGTGGCGCTTCCGGCCACGCGTCGCCGCCGTGCCGCCCAGAGATCTACGCGAACTGGATGAGATAGTGTTGTAATTGATGATTTGCCGGTTATGGACGTTAATTAAGAGACATAGTGTTATGGTTAGCCGGTTTGCCATGAGACTGATGGCTGTGACGGGTATTTGTCTAATGTTTAATACTTTTCTGCTACCTGAACATGGTAAGAACCTGCAATAGTGAAGTAATAGTGAAGTAATAATTAATTCGACGGACCTAACCAAACATTTATTTAAGAATTCCAGATTTGATTACACGTGTATTACATGCTTTGAGGTAGATTCTAGATTAATCTTAGTCCTGGGTGCTCATCTAAAAGGCCTGTGCTATATTAGGATCTAAGGTACCTAGTGCTTACTCTATTTGTTTTACTAGCCAATTAGTAATTTTTTTTAATGTCACATGTATATTTATTTATATTAATTTATACATTATATAATTGAACTTAGGAGAAAGAAAAAACTAAATTATACTCAAGAACTGAAAATAAATAATAATTATTTTACACATTATATAATTGAACTTAGGAGAAAGAAAAAACTAAATTATACTCAAGAACTGAAAATAAATAATAATTGAAGAAAACGTAATATTGTAGGTACGAGTAAAAAGGGAGTCATAAATAAAACACAGAATTTAGATGACCTGCAGGAATCGTTGCCAAAAAGCTGGCAACATTTCCTCGTTGAATAGCTAAGCTAATTCGTTGGCCGAGGTATGTGCCAGCCTTTTGGTCGCGTGTCAGCTCAACCAGGCGTCTGGAAAGCTCCTTGACAAGGAGCCGCGCCTGCGGGCCCCAGGGGCTATATTAAATATATTAAATAGTTGACTTTAATTGACTTTACAGACTAAAATGTTTATGTAATTACAATAGCACTTATGAGTGCATGGGATTAGATACCACATTACATCATAACATTACATGATTACACCACAATTTATCAAAAGTACCCAATTATATTTTTATCTATATATTTTATCTATATATTATTTAAATGAAAAAAATGATGAAAGAAATGAGAAAAATGAAAATGCATCCCGACATATTTGATGAAAGAAATGACTCAGAACTCTATAAAAAACTACATTTGCCATCATAAAAAATACTCTTTGTCTCTTCCAAAAAAGAAACAAAGTTTGCATTCAATCTCCGAGACACGTCATCACCCGGCGTTTGCAAGATGAGTTTTGTGAAAATGAATTCGTTGGTGGACGTACAATTGGAGCTCAGACTCAGCACGTTGGTCCGTTGTGGACTTGTGTGTGCTATCTTGGATACGTCCGTTGACAGTTTGAACATTGTGCAGAAATGAACGGTCAGTATGCTGTGTGAAGGATTGACAGTGGCACTTATAGAACACTATTACTCCCAGTGGAGGTGGCGCACTCCATGCTGTCGCTCACTTTACTAACGCTGCCAGTTCGAACTTACATTGGTAAGCAAAATATGAAGCAAAGCTTTTTTGCATTGGCTTCACATTTTTTTTGTATTGATCCAGTGTCAAGTAATTGATATTTTTTTCGAGTTAAGTAATATATACAAGGTGGAATTTAATTCTTTCTTTTCCTTTAATGTGTGTATTCAGTCCATGCTATAGAACGCTCCCATATAACTAATTAAAAAATACATATCATATAAAACTTAAATCTAGGAATTATCAAATTTAAATTCCAAATAAAAGCCTTGCGACAATTGAACAAAGCAGGTGTTTTATTGCCTACGAAGCATTTACAAAGCACTCAGCTGGTGCCCGCGCTGTATGTACCGTTAAATAGACATTTCGGCTGTCGTGCAGTTATTTTAGGAGGCACACACAAAACGTTTTTTTAAATTGGTCCTTGTACGAATATTCTATACTTACACTGGTTTGTGTACATACATTTAAGGAAAGAGTGAATTAAATTCCACCGTGTATATGTTCAAGTCAAGTCAAGTCACGGTCCAAGTCATCAAGTCAAGTCATAGTCTAGTCTAGTCAAGTCATACTCCTAATAAAGCGGTGGCAACTTTACCAGAAGCTTCTATGGAGTTTTAGAAACAACACGAAAAGAAACGTTTCACCATCATTATACCACTTTCCCACACTCATGGCTGTAGTCCAGCTCTTAAGGAATAAAATGCCACCAATTTTATACACAAGAAATATTTAGAAAATAACACAAGTTTTGGAAAATAATTCAATGCGGTGACACGATCTTTTTCGTTTTCCCGCCAAAACTCGAAGCAAAGCTTACTTACGTATTATATTAGCTGAGTATAGCTCCTTTTCTACCCTCTCTAAAAAGGTGTTATTTTCAAATGTATTTTGTTTGTTAAGTACCTTATAGAGCTCCGTTATTTATAAACTAATTTAAAAAATATCTGTAATTGAAAGGCCACAAGGTACGTATACTTCCAAATGGGTCCCATAAAAGTTTCACCATAACCAGTTCAGTAGGATAGTTTTAAAATCAAAGTAGTAGGAAAAATATGTACTGTAGTAATAGGGAATTGCCGTACTGCAGTAGGTACAGTTTGGCTAAGAATTTTAATTACAATTTTATTTTATTTTAAAAACATGGATTTACATATTTTCAAATTTATAATATATAATATATTAGTAATTTGTTTATTGATTAGCGTTATGTTTTCATCGCATTTGAATCTTTGTTGTCATCATGGATACATTAAAAGTTCGAGTAATTATGGAATATGAGTACCGTCGTGGCAGCAACGCGGCACAAGAGGCACGCAACATGGACGACGGAGCGATCACTACAAACGAACGCACCACCTGTTATTGGTTTGCCCGTTTCCATTCTGTAACGACCTGAAAAATGATCTTCGTGGTCGTCCGAAAACTGGTCAAACATGATGAATTAAAGGCTATTGTGGAAGCTGATGATACTTAAACTACGATCGAATTAGCAGCAGTTTTCCACGATAGCATCAAACAATATTGGTCTGATTGCGTCAAACTAACAAGGTAAAAAGCCACTGCTTAATAGGCACATAAACGTAGGAATTTTGAACCATATTGCGATAAAAATGGATTGTTTGACAATCGGAAGCGCAAAGTAAGTTGGTTAGATCCTGGTTCAGAATCTAAACAATGCCCTAAACAAAAACTCACCCCTAGAAAAGTGATGATGACTGTTTGATAGTCTGACGCCTGTGTCATAACTTCTTACCAAACGAGATGAGTATTACTACAGATGTGTACTGTGAAGAAGTGGACACAATGATGGAGAAGCTCGCACGTCTCCAAACAGCTTTGGTCAATCGCTCCTTTCGGCTGCTCCTACGCCACAACGCGCAACCCTCACAGCACACAGTCTCCAAGTAACAAGAGCTGGGATTGAAAGCTTTCCATCATCCGCCGTATTCACCAGACTTAGCGCCTACAGACTTCTACGTTTTCCAGAATTTGGATAACATAGCGGGAAAAAAATTCAATAACTTAGACGCACACGCAGTACAAAATACAAAATTTATCGCCTCTCGTTCAGCTGATTTCTTCAAAAGAGCATCAGTAAACAGCCACTGCGTTGGCAAAGATGCATCAATTGTAGAGGTTGATTACTTTTGATTTTCATAACGCCAATTTCATTGATAAATAAGATAATATCAATTATCATCCAAGTATTTTTCCGGTATGAAATTTAGGTGATTGAAATTGTTGAACTCCATTTTTAAAGGGATATTCTTTCTGCACAAATGTTTGTAAGTACTTAGTTGGCTACTAATGTTAAGGAACAATATGTAAATTTTTTCATAACATGTACAATTGTGTTTTTGAATCGCTTGGTCTTCGTTTTAGAAATCGATACGTAAAACGTATCCATAACTTTCACCTACTTACCAATACTGATTTTTGTAGAATTTGCAGCTAGGTACTACTCTATGGCCAAGAAAAACGTTGGATTTATAGTTATAATTTCATTTTATCAACTGTGACAGGTGCCCTGAGGCCACCTGACAGCGGTCATGCCCATATGTTGCCCACGCCGCCACACGCAAGCTACGCCTTTCATTAACGTTATATCTTACTAGGCGATAGTATTAATACTTAATACTAATAATATAAATTACTACACAAAAGCTTTGGACTTACAGAAGGCGTGATACGTCTCTCTAAATTATTTTTAGGTTAGGAAGAGAGTTTATTTTTGATTATAAAATTATCAAAAACGAAAGAAAATAACTTTGAAACGAATTTGAAAAATGTGGGTAGATGTTACTTGATCACCAGGAGAGCTAAAATAAGTAATAGTGTTCTGTGGTTAAATTTAACGATTTCAAAATCCAGACCAACTTTTAATCGTCCGACCGATTTTCTAACGGTTTTCATGGTCCCTGTAACCTTATTATAGTTAGTTTACTCATTGGAGTGAAAAATTTTAAATATTTTTTCAAAAATTAGGATCATCGAGACTATTTAAAACACAATTTGAGTGAAACTGTAAACGGTTGCGTGCAATTAAAGTCGTGTTTTCTCCTACGCCCTCTTAATTTTGTTCCCCTTTTGTGGGGGACGTGACATGTGCCAAGTAGTTTGTTCTTTCACCTAGCGTTTAATGCTCAAGGATTTCAAATTGAATTTAATTACTTTACGTGTATAATTTGTATGAAAAAGTAATATTAAGTCGTTTTATAGTTAAATTTTCTAGTCTATTTTAATCTTTAATTAAAACGGAATACTTTTTAATTCTGTTATTAATAAACCATAAAACCAAAGTTAAGAAAAATTTAAAACACTAAATAAAAATCATCAAAAGGAGATCCTAAATTTATTTTGAGGAAAGTATCTTGTTATAACTATAAAAAATAGAAGGTAAAAGAATCGAAAAAGGCCTGTTATTAATCAATATTTTCAAATTGGTTATGTTTGTCCAGTATTCAATTAGTTTAAGTTTTTGCCTACGTATTATTTTGTGTACCTATAATAATATATTCACATAACTTGCTACATTGTAGCTTATGACACTTTGTGCTATACCGATCTAAACCTAAACAACATTTAGCATTGTAGGCATGTTGGTAGAGAGGAAATAAAATGTTCTAAATTATCCCATTTCTAAGACAATAAACAACGCAACAACGAACACAAAAGACGAATGATGAAAGCCCAATAATTCAACGTTTTTTACCTGCCGAATGTTATTTCAATTTCTCACGTGAAACAAGAAACTAATTTATTAGCGAGTCAAAATAAATAGCTTGTGGCGTGGACAAGCGTAGCGAAATGCAATATTTTGTTTTTACGTCATTTCTCTACGTGATATAATTTATAAAATATAGGGGTTTCGCTTGCTGAGACAAAAGGTATGCAAGCGTGACAAATTTTGTAGAAACGTGGACTATTGGAGTAGAGACAGATATAAGTTGGTAATATTCGTTGATTTAAAGGTTCATTTTATTTTAAAATGTAAAAGAAACCAATATTAAGTATTGGTGGAGTGAATGAAAAAAAAACTACAGAAAGAAAAAAATAACCTTATAATAACCTAAAAAAGTTAAAAGTTGTGTTTTGTTCCTCTCTATTGATAGAGAAAAACAAAACACAAAATAACTTTTAGTCTTTTAGTCCGCCCATTTAAATCCTGAGATTGAAATGGGCAAAGACTAAATAAGAGCTATTCCACTGTTATACAGTGACAGCCTTATTAATAAACGGGTATTAGTCTCGGATTAGTTACTTCAGCTTTTGTCCTTTTTTTGCTACTGGAATATTTAGCTGGATCGAAAGAGACAAAAGATGGTGTAACTAGTCTAAAGCTAGTTCGTGTTTATTAGTAGAGGGGTAATAGGGTAAGAGAGCAGGTTAGAAGTTTATTGAATATCATAAATAAAGCGCACATACCTAATGCGCATTTATTTAATTTAATTATTAGCAACTCTAAAATATATAATTAGGTAAATAATTGTTATCTACAAACACATGTATATATGTGAATCTCTATTTCCCTCGTTCATTGTCAGGTGAAGGTTTTTCTGAAAGAAAAAATATCAAGTAAAGATTTTTTTTACCTCGCGGGTGAAACCACGGGCCGCAGCTAGTATATTATACAAATGTGTAGTAATGCAGCATCAAAAGAGATTCTACTTCATAAACACTGTCAGCCTTATTAATAAACACGAACTAGCTTTAGACTAGTTACACCATCTTTTGTCTCTTTCGATCCAGCTAAATATTCCAGTAGCAAAAAAAGGACAAAAGCTGAAGTAACTAATCCGAGACTAATACCCGTTTATTAATAAGGCTATGTAGGTACTACAGGAAGTCATTACGTCATCAATCAGTTATCAACAATACAAAAACTCTAATGTACAAGTAAAACAACATATTAATAAAAAATATGTAAACTGGGGATAAGCACAATTTGGAAATTTAGTATTTAATTCATTGACTATCAAAATAATGTGTGGTTTTTTAAATCTACCATACCTAGAAGTAATCTAAGGCAAAACAACAATTTTTCAACGTCGACGTGAATATGTGTTATAAAGGCTCCGTAGCCAGTTATGGATCCGTTAATCGACTGATTGCTATCGACATATGTCGGGATAACCGACTCCCTGATTTCCGTCCCAAATACATCCTAATCTGACGTGTCTAATAGTACCCTACGAGTTAATGAGATTGATTGTGGTTTTGATGTTTTTTGTTTCCGATACTGCTTGATTTACTAGAAATTAACTTTAATGATAGCGCCCTCATGCCACTAGTGGCCGCATTTAGTTTTTTAAGCCAAAAATTGAAAAAAATATACCTATTTATTGTAAGGTATATAAAAATGTTTTGGTCTCATTCCTTTATCGATATCGACTTTTACTAGGTGGTAGGACTTTTCTGCAAAGTTCGTCCAATTAGTCACCACCGCTTTGCCAGTTATTCAGCCGCCAAGCAGTAGTGTGCAAGCACTACTGTGTACCAGTTTGAAAAGCACTGTAGCTAGTGAAATTATTGGGCAATAGATTTTATGATCTGATCTCACAGTCAAGTAATCCTACTAGACTGTGCTGATGTCTCAGGATGATGTGCGCAGTGCAGAGTCACGCAAAACTTTATATATTTTCAAGTTCCGAGTGCTAGCACGTCAAATCATTCACTAACATAAAAAAAATCAGGATGCAAAAGATGGAGAGTGTACATTTCCCATTGGAACCTTTTTGTTAGATAAAACATAGATAAGTAGATAAGAGCTACTACTATAACCACTGATCCACTGCCTGTGCTCTTCACCATGTTAGTCACAGTCATATCGATGACTCTGGGACTTATTATTACGCATGCGACTAAACAAGTTAGACATAAACTAAGGCGTCATCGTCGTCGTCGGTCCATGTCTGCAACTTAGACGATCCTATTGCAGCCGTAGTTAGGAATTGGTTGCGCTGAGATAGTTGGCTAGCCTAGCCCTTCTAGCTAAGGTACCGTTATCTGCACCGGTACAGGATACTAGCATAACACAATCGGGCACCACCCACACAGGCAAGTCGACGTACCCTCCGTTGTGAGCTAGAACGATTGCGTCTTTCTATAGAGTCCACTCTTCCAGTGGACGTGTCTTCTTGATTCTCTTCTCCTGGCAACAGCCTAGAGACGACATTGAGCTGGTTGCCTCCTATTCCCCTTCCTCCCAATGGTCAACACTAAAACACCTAAACAATAGTATTATAATTTTTTTGTTTGCATTGGCTTTGAAACTTTACTTTTTGACCGATTTGAAAAATTCTTACACCATTAAAATCCTACATTATCGCTGATGCACATAGGCGATAGAATATATATACGGGTAATTATAATTTATATATATAAAATACCCGTGTGACGCCGGGGCGGGCTGCTACTATTTATAAAAAGTTAAAATCTCGCGAATATATTCTAAAATCGCAACGGATTCATAGCACACGGCACATCGCTTGAGATGAACGACGTTTGGAATGCGGCTTTCACATTTCTGACATAACTCAATATAAACGGTGGTTTCTTAAAATAATTTTGTTGCATTTTTTTCATTTCGGTCGTGTGTCGTCCCGCCACGCCGGGACTATTAGCGTCAGTAATGGACCATAATGACAATATAATATAATCGGCACATTAGTTGCGTGTTTTTGGCCTGCCACCGCCACCGCCAAGTCGCACGCCGCTGATGGTTTACTGTGGGTTCTAGAAAGGTTTTCGAATTGAAAAAAAAAACGTGATTTCGCCAATGCAAGAGATATTTCCAAATTTTTGATGAAATATCCAATTGCGTGATCGACACAGCTTTACCTTGTTTCGCTTTGTTTAACTATAAATGTTACCTATATAAATATACATATAAGTTTTGTTGTAAAAGTAATGTAAAAATTTCCTTAGATTTCAAGCTGAAGGAAAATATAGTTAGGGAATAATTTTAAAATTTGTATTTAGTTTTACTTACATAATAATATAATAAATAGTTATTTAGTTAAGACTAAACAATACCTACAAAAAACATTTGGACTATACACTAGCCCACAGCACACACTCCAGTAGGCAGAGTATTCAAAATGCTGGCAGTATTACTTTCATTGACTGGCCCGATAGCTCAGTTGGTAGTAACCCTGCCTTCTGACCTATGGGTTGTGGGTTCGATTCCCACCCAGGACAAACATTTGTGTGATGAACGTAGGTGTTTGTTCTGTGTCTGGGTGTTATATTGTATTCTATGTATGTATTTACAAACAAAAAGTATCTAAGTATTGTATCAGTTATCTGGTTCCCATAGCTTTGCTTAGTTTGGGGCTAGATGGCGCTGTGTGAAATGTCCACACATATTAACATATTAATATTAATTAATTAATTGTTGTTTGAATATCAGTTCTTAAAGCCTGATTTTTCAAATGTTAATTATAACGCGACGAGCTTGTCGTTCACCTGATGTTAAGCGACACGGCCACCCATAACAGTAGCAGTGTCACTTGGAACTACTCTAATGTAAAGTTTCGCGTGATAACTGCAGAATGTGCCCAGCGTGCGCTTCTCAAAGTGATAATGTTCCTACCTTTTAGACACCCTACAAATGATGTCTACAAAAGAGCCGGTGCTCTCAGCGTTAGGAAAATGTTTATCTATGAAAGTGTCCGCAGGTATCATACAAAAACTGTGCCAACATTACCCAAAAATATTAAAAGAGTTGTCCTGTTCCCAAAGCTAAGAGTAGGTTTGCTCAGAAACAATATAATGTTGTTACGACATTTATACGACAAAATTAATAAGGAACATAAAATTAAAAATAAAACAAATAATGAAATTAAAAAGATTTTACTAATTTGGCTCGAGCAATTTGACTATGAAGGTATAGAAAACCTTTTAAAAGGTTTTTATTTTTAATGTGGCTACATAATATAATTAATATAATATCGACGCACACGCACACACATACACGCACATACACGCACACACACACACACACACACGCACGTGTACACACACACACACACACACACACACACACGCACGCACGCACATATTTATGCACATGGGCACTTATAATTATAATTATTTTTTTCTTTATTCTTGTTTCAAGTTTACATTAATAATAAATTTAACACTGACATAATTATATAAGTCATAGGATGGGAGAAGCCTTGGCTTCTGAAATACAGTGTACTCACTAGTTCGGGATTCTATGGACTCATTAACATGTATGAAACCCTTTTATGTCAATAAATGATTATTTGATTAAATTGATTGATTAAAATTTCAAGTGTTGTTTGAATATCAGTAACTTAAAGCCTGATTTTTCAAATGTTAATGAATAACGCGACGAGCTTGTCGTTCACCTGATGTTAAGCAACACGGCCACCCATAACAGTAGCAGTGTCACTTGGAACTCTAATGATAGTTTCGCGTGATACTGCACTACACTCGTCATCCCGAGACATCACCATAGTCTAATAATAAGATTTAAAAAAATCTAGACTTAGTTGCTGAGCTCAGTCTAGTATTTTTTTAAAATCTTATATCTTATGTGGACGATCACGTAACTCGATTGCGATGGATAGAAACAATAAATTTATATACATTTGACAGTTTGAATACGCAGTTTATATGCATAGTTAGTATGGAAATTTCTCTTGTTGCATTGCAATCAAAGTTTCGTAATCACTCCCCAGATCATAAAATATCATTGCCCAGTAATTTCACTAGTGCCCTTCAAATACTTAGCAAACAGAATAATTAGCAAAGCGGTGGTACCTACCTAGTCGAACTTTACAGAAAAGTCCTGCCGCTTACCGCGAAGTAGTACCGCTTATGAATCTTAGTACCAACCCAATATTCGCGTGCGTTGTTCAATACGCTCATTACTCGTAATACATGTCGCCTTAAGGTTACGCTTAAGGTGACTTAACTGGCAAATATGGAGGTACTATCGCAATCTTACCGCCGTGTGCCGGAGAAATGCTTTCATGTCATTGCGTTGACGCACCTTTTAATTTCACGGCCCTTGGGGCAGAAGGATGTTTGAGATCACGATCTTGGAACGTGTGAGGGAATTCGGAGACAGTGTTTATTAAATTATTTTTTATATTTGGAGGAGACTGTGTACTCACGAACTATAAATAAACTAGCTGCGTTCCGCAGTTTTATCCGTGAATAAATAATAATAATAATAAATATCTGTGGTAATATAAATAAATGTCATTTCACACAGCGCCATCTAGTCCCAAACTAAGCAAAGCTTACTATGGGTACCAGATAACTGATACAATACTTATATACTATTTGTTTGTAAATACATACATAGAATACAATATAACACCCAAACTCATAACAAACATTGATGTTCACACAAATGTTTGTCCTGTGTGGGGATCGAACCCATAACCCACAGTCCAGAAGGCAGGGTTACTACCAACTGAGCTATAGAGCCACTCATAAAAAGTATCCTATGTGTTAATCCACTATATAAGCTAAGCACTATGAAGGTATCTTTATTCCAAATTTCATTTCACTTCATTTTGATGATAATAAACGTATTCGGGATACGGTGTTTTTTATTTTAGTTACAGTGGTGTCGATTCTGTGTCGCTTACTCTAAAGCTAAATGAAATTAACATATTTCCGTCTTTTTCATTTCCCTTATATCAGAAGAGTACCGCCATACTTTAAGTTTACTTTAGTTTTAGAGAATGCGACACAGAATCTACACCACTGTTGTCGGCTAACTCTAAATTATAAAGTTTTGTGCACACTGCACTGTAAATGTTATCCTGAGATAATCCAGAGTCTAGTAATAATTGTTGTTCATTGAAATACCATAGCCAATATACAAGTTTTAAAAAATTTTACGGTTCCACCTACGTTACAGGAATGAAGAGTTTGATGGTGTTCCACGGGGCACCATAATGAGTCTTTAGATTGCATCGTCACGTCCCGTAACAAGCGCGCCTGCAAGTCTCGTCTGATTCTCAATAAATTCTTATTTATGTTATTGGAATTTGTCTGATATGTGCCGTTTATCAGAAAAAATATCGGTAATATTTTAAAGCTACCTTTGTAAATAATACGGTATAAAAAATCAAATCTAATTTGCTGCCAAAGTAATAGGTACCTAAATGAAATTAATATTAGACTTATTCTCCCGAAATTTAAAAAAGCGATCTATTTGAAAACTATTTCATTTGCTGTTAATTTTTGACCACTAAAACTAATCGAAGTCATGTCACCACAACCATCAGCTATTTTTATGATACCTGCAAATAAACATTCCAAATTATGTCAACCCGTTCGCCACATACCACCATTTGTCCCCCACATCTGATTGTCCGAACAGTAACATACCAAACAACATTAATACCGAAAACAATAAAACCACTTTTGAATAATACGCACACCCGATGCGCGCGCATATCTGACAACGACATCGCGTAACCTGCCGCCCGTATCGCATTACACATAAAATATTTATTATTTATAGTGTATAATTAATAAAAACACACGGGAGCTACAAAAACAAGTAGCTTACAGTCCAACAGGAAGATATAATAACTCAATCGCTGCAGAGAACGCTTGCTCGATTTGTTAAAGTCCAGATTGGATCTGCAGCGCACGTACAATGTAAACATTGGTACGATCGCTTTAGCTTAATGTCTTAACATGATACGGTGTCAGTTATCAGCCTGCTGAGGACTGGGTTGAACTGTAGGGCGTCTACCACACAAATGATTAACAGGAAATGTATTTTCTGGCTTAAATTATTTGTTAAGAATGCAGCATGTTAGATATATTAAGTCCCGACGTTCACTAGCGTAATATCTATTTGGAAAGAATTGGAAATAACAACCTTAATCTTCTTATCGGATTCCTCAATGCGGAATTTAAAATCCATTGGAAATTGACGCTAACGACTTACAGGAAACTGTATTTTAAGATTTTGAATTTTCTTTATATGTTAATATGTAGCTGCATTTTTATAGTTATTTAAACTTTAAAAACTTTATTTATTTACCAATAAACAAAATATGGCAAACTAAATTAAATCTAACTAAAACTATATTTAATTAAAACAGCTAAATTGTAGGTAAAAAGTGAAAGTAATAAAAAAAAAATAATCAGCATTATTTAATGAACGCGATAAATCAAAAACAATTCAAATCAAGACATAATGAGACACGAATTCATGTTCCATTAACCATTTACAGAACTTCATATTTATGAAATCACCTCATTTACCTGCGAAGTTTACTCGATTAACATAAGCATATTTCACACGGGTGCCATAATCGTGGTTATTTACTTGACAGAAAACTTGCCAGACGGCCGGCTTCCCAACTCGCCGCGTGGGCTAGAAATACGATTATTGTGTGTGTAGAAGGACTTTATTAAAGTTATCGTGAAAACGCTGCCATGAACTGGATGGTTGCAGTCACTGACTGTGTTACTTTTACGTTACGTTTTTAGAAGCATCACAGATTCACGATCTCATTGGATCACGGATGGATGATCACGGAAACTTTGATTGTAAATTGTATTCCTAATTTGAAGATTTCCATACTAACTATGCACATAAACTGCGTACTGAAACTGTCAAATACATAAAAATTTGTGTATCTTATGTTTGCAATCAAGTTACGTGATTGCTTAGTTATAAAAGCTACTGCATTTCTCAAGTGCAACTAAGTAGGTGCTTACGTGAACGTTACTATTGGCAACGAAATTTAGCATCCGCCCGGTGACGCTGTAAAGGTCGGTAGAGACCAGCAGGCTTAGCACGGCATGTGGAGAAGTTGTCTTTCCCCCGATTTTTTCCGCCTGTCAGTTAAAATAATCCCCCTCTCCACCTTACGTAGCACGGCAACGAGGAGAGGAAAGAAATATTTCCCTTTGACATTATCGTAGACATTATATCCCGCTACTCCCCGCTTCAGAGCACGGACTCGGAAAAAAGTGGATAATATTCTCTTGAATTGACATAAAGCAGAGAGTATTTATCTTCGACTCTTGTAGACTCTAGTAAGGTGGAGAGGGGGATTATTTTAACTGACACGTGGAAAAAACCGGGGGAAAGACAATTTCTCCACATGCCGTGCTAAGCCTGCTGGATAAGTTTGTTATCCACTCCCTGGGGAGAAGTTGTCCATCGGCCGTGCTAGGCCTGCTGGAGCCCGTTAAAAAAAAAGATATATTAAGCAAAAACTTTAAAATGCTCACATCTCACACCATGAATTCTTCTTTTATACTATTTTCTTATTACTTATAAATCTACTCAACTCTTGTCAGTTTTGAGTTTTGACACGTGAATCTTGTATAGATTATGATACTGTGATTATATATTTTATTACTGAAAGATGGATTTTAATTAAATAAGTACATTATTCAAATAAAACGTTTAGAAAAGACCTCCTTATATCACGATGCGATGCTAAGCTCAACTCAGCCCGCCCGGTGACGCTGTAAAGGTCAGTAGAGACTAACAGCATTAGCCCGTTCAAAAAAAAAGCTCAAGTCAGGTCAATGTATACATATTTTTTGCCCCATGAACGGCGAAGGAGTTTGAGAACTACCACCCTCTTTGCTTTGGAAGGCATACAATTATAAACCTGAAATAATTGACACTGTGTTAAGTTTTGTTAAATATTAAGGTCGTACTAATAAAACACTTGGACTCTGTGTGACTCGACTGACTCGATAGCTTAGTTGGTAGTATCGCTGCCTTCTGAACTGTGGGTTGTGGGTTCGATTCCCACCCAGGACAAACATTTTGTGTGATGAACATAGGTGTTTGTTCTGTGTCTGGGTGTTATATTGTATTCTATGTATGTATTTACAAACAAAAAGTATCTAAGTCTTGTATCAGTCATCTGGTTCCCATAATACAAGCCTTGCTTAGTTTGGGGCTAGATGGCGTTGTGTGAGGTGTCCACACATATTATTATTACTCTTATTATCTGTCATTATAAAAAAAGGTCTATTTGATATAAATAAAAAATGATATTATAAAAATGAAATGAAGTAAAAAAAAGAAGTAAGTAACAACTGATGATATTAACTATGATTTAACAAACATCATTTATCCACTTTAAACTCAACGTAACCTTCGAAACTTAGCTTTTTTGCATTTGCGCGTAACTTTTTGTGTTCTAATCTACTTCCATGATACGTGACTACTTATGAATGTCAACAAAAAGTTCTTACTTTAATCAAGATTAAGTTAGGTACTAGTAGTAGCTTCTTGCTATAAAAAGTATTATAACCTTTGATCTGAATAAGGACATCTGACGATCTTATAACGTCAAAATTCAGTCTGTAAGGTTTTGTACCTTCTCGAAATGTCTAAACTATAATATTACGACAGTTATTCGATTGAGAAAGAATCGAAATTATACTTATCTAAACACATAGGCAAGATTTATCTCTGTGGTGCAGTTAAGGTCATCTCATTTCCCGGTGGTGGAGGGGTCGAATCCTGCGACAAGTGTCTGTGCACAAAAAAAAACGCAACTCCTTGTTTTTGTCTGAGTATAATATTATAGAAACTGACGTGAGTAGTATCATCATTTGTCTGAGTGTTGTGGGACCATGGTCTTCGTAGTTCCTGGGACCCTAAACACAGGGAATTCTAGTTAGGGTCCAGGATCCAGGATGTATTTGACCGTTGGGCGTTATTTATTCATCTTTTTGCGAAGTTTTATCAGAAAGTATTGTTACGGTTAGTTTAGTATCTGTGAGTTCTTGTATTGTATCCCTAACATATAATTTTAAGTTATAGAAAATATTTTTATTTTTTAAGGAAACTATCAAATTCAAACACAAAATTATTTATTGACATTTTTACAACAGTTTATGAAATGAAATGAAATAATTTATTTGTAAGAACTTTGAGTTACAATATTGCAAAGATAGACCAGCACATAATTCTTCCAACATAATTCTGCCCATAAGTACAGGCGTGCAAATATTCGTAATTGGATTTAATTTAACTGTGTCAGTATATAATAACGAGATTAAGCAAATATAGTTATTTTTGTTGAACATTGAGTTATTATTTGCAATACATTATTGACTGGCCCGATAGCTCAGTTGGTAGTAACCTTGCCTTCTGAACTGTGGGTTGTGGGTTCGATTCCCACCCAGGACAAACATTTTGTGATGAACATAAGTGTTTGTTCTGTGTCTGGGTGTTATATTGTATCCTATGTATGTATTTACAAACAAAAAGTATCTAAGTATTGTATCAGTTATCTGGTTCCCATAGCACAAGCTTTGCTTAGTTTGGGGCTAGATGGCGTTATGTGAAATGTCAACACACATAAAAAAAAAAACAAAATTGGTCAAATTAATCTATATCTATAAATACTAACCGAAGCGTCATTTAAAAAGTCTTTTACAGAATAGTAACATTTATCCAGTATCCAGTAGGTAGTGAATCCATAGATTCCATAGATCCATGGCTTAATAACTACAGTACGGTAGGTACTAATCCCACACACACACAAAACGCAACCCAATACGCTATATTGCCATGCACTATCATTTAAAAAGTATTTTCCAGAATAGTAACATTTATCCAGTATCCAGTAGGTAGTGAGTCCATAGATTCCATAGATCCATGGCTTAATAACTACAGTACGGTAGGTACTAATCCCACACACACACAAAACGCAACCCAATACGCTATATTGCCATGCACTATCATTTAAAAAGTATTTTCCAGAATAGTAACATTTATCCAGTATCCAGTAGGTAGTGAGTCCATAGATTCCATAGATCCATAGCTTAAATAACTACAGTACGGTAGGTACTAATCCCACACACGCACGAAACGCAACCCAATACGCTATATTGCTATACACACCAGCATATTAAGTAGGTACTTATACAATCACTTAACGACTATTGGAATTATCTCGTTACGGTAATAAGAAGACATAAAAATGATTCATCATTGTTGCTAATTTGCATCCACCGTCGCGATCTGTGGACCAAGGTACCTACTTCGTCTGAACACGATTGCGTTGGACGTAAGAAGTTTTTTTATGTTTTGGCTTCACACTATTGTGTATTTAGCCAGTGTCAAGTAATTAATAATTTATCAAGTTAATGATATTTCACGCAAATATGTGTCAAGTCACAGTCGAAGTCATCAAGTCAAGTCATAGTCTAGTCAAAGTCATACTCCTAGTAAAGTGGTGGCAACTTTACTTGAAGCTTCTATGGAGTTTTGGAAACAACACGAAAAGAAACGTTTCACCATCATTATACCATTTTCCGCACTTAACTAACTTAACTTAATCTAGCACTTAACGTATAGAATGCCACCAATTTTATGCACTAACACTGAAAATAACACAAGTTTTGGAAAATAATACAATACGATGACGCGATCTTTTTCGCATTCCCGCCAAAACTGAGCGTAAGAAGGTTATAAATGATGATAAAAAGTTAAATGAAGATTATCTGTATGTTATTATTATGTACTACGTTATTGGAGTGGTTCAGTCGGTAAGTCCAGCCAGCCCGGCATTCTTATTCAATCGACGTCTTTTTGTCTTTTTTACTTTACATTGGTTTTGATTTTTTTTTTATATTAATGTATGATGATGTGACGAGCTAGTCGTTCACCTGTTAAGCGACACGGCCGCCCATAACAGAACAGATGAACTCTAAAATATAAAGTTTCGCGTGACACTGCACTGCGCACATCATCGTGAGACAACAACACAGCCTGGTAATTATTCTTTATGCGATGTGAGATCAGAGCATAAAGTCTCAACTGCCCAGTAATTTGGCTACCTACAATGCCCTTCAAACCGGAACACAGTATTGCTTGCGTACTACTGCTTGGCGGCAGAATAACTGGCAAAACTTTGCAGAAAAGTCCTACCACTTCTTTAAATGTACCGACTATAGTAGTAGAGTAATTAAGCAATAATTTTACGATACAAATATTTTGACTTTTACTTAATCTGTCAAGCAACAAACAAATAGACTTTGAAGTAAGTAGACTTACTATTAAGAATTGTTACCCAGCATTCCAAAAGTCTCTTAAATCTCATACAATCAGGCGTAACAAGAAATTATTTTAAAACAGGTTATAAATTCAGTTAAACTGGGCACTTCTCTGCAAGTAAATAGGGACAGTAGCAGTTCGATAAATCTTTACCATCGTCGTCGCCCCCGCATTCTGCAATACTAGCCTGTAAGTACCGACCAGTTTATTTAGCGAAACATTGCAAGTAAATGTGCTGTCAAAATGCAGGTTACACTGCCATTGTGGTACACGATATGACACGACATAGTCTATATTATATGACTTGAAGTAAAACTTATTTACACACGCTTGACTTGGGGAGTAAGCTGGCGAGTGCAAAGCGAACGGAAGTTGAAGTTGGTTCACGTAGAGATCCATTATCAACGTAACAAAGTTAAAAACTTGTATTATTATGATGGTATGTCCGGTAAAATTATAATCATAATAATACCCAACGATTACATACATAGAACCTGGACCCTAACTAGGATTCCGTATGTCCAGGGACCCATATGTATTTACAAACAAAAAGTATCTGTGTATGGTATCAGTTATCTGATTCCTATAGTACAAGCTTTGCTTGGTTTGAGGCTAGATGCCGCTGTGTGAAATGTGTACAAATATTTATTATTATTATTATTATACTTGCAATGGAAATTGTAATTAACAATATCTACCTACATGCAAACTAAATACAAAATATATATATATTGTAGAGAAATTCAAACCTAAAATAATTTGGTAGGTACTGTAGTATATTGTTACCAAAGTCTGATTTATAGATTGTTTGGTGTCCTAGGTCAGGGTCCAAACTTGTATAGCCTTCAGACGTCCGTGGGCAAACAGCTTACCTAATATTAGGTACTAAATCGGAATTCATTCACGAGGAGTATGCTAAAATAGGTATTTGTTTAGCATAATAAAAGTTTTCTGTAACTTATGACTATGTTTAGCAAACTTGTAAAAAATTGACCATCATTTTTTTAAATATTAATGAATGATGTGACGAGCTAGTCGTTCACCTGATGCTAAGCGACACGGCTGCCCATAACAGAACAGTGTCACTCAGAACTCTAAAACATAAAGTTTCGCGTGACGCTGTACTGCGCACATCATCCTGAGACATCAGCACAGTCTGATAATAAGATTACTTGACTGTGAAATCAGGGGAGTGATCACGAAACTTTGATTGCAATGCAACAGGAAAAAATTCTATACTAAGTATGGCAATAAAGTTTTGGCGGAAAAACGAAAAAGATCGCGCCACCGCATTGTATTATTTTCCAAAACTTGTGTTATTTTCAGTGTTAGTGCATAAAATTGGTGGCATTCTATTCGTTAAGTGCTGGATTACAGGCGTGAGTGTGGGAAAATGGTATAATGATGGTGAAACGTTTCTTTTCGTGTTGTTTCCAAAACTCCATAGAAGCTTCAAGTAAAGTTGCCACCACTTTACTAGGAGTATGACTTTGACTAGACTATGACTTGACTATGACTTGACTTGGTGACTTCGACTGTGACGACACATATTTGCGTGAAATATCATTAACTTGATAAATTATCAATTACTTGACACTGGCTAAATACACAAAAGTGTGGAGCCAAAACATAAAAAAAGAAACATAATAATACAAATTTTTAACTTTGTTAGGTTTACAATGGAGATCTACGTAAACCAATTTAAACTTATGTTCGCCTCGCATTCATCAGCTTACTCCCCAAATCAAACGTGCGTAAAAAAAATTACTTCAAAAACTTTAACAATTATATCACTACCTAGGGTAAACCATGTAATAACTGGCCACTTAAGTGCACTTGCCAGTTCGTTTTAGTTCGTACTAGTTCCATACGGTAAAAATTATGAACTAATATGAAAGCTTATAGATAATATCTTATCTATAAGCTTTCATTAACATTACCATGTTAAACCGGAGTGCGAACCGCAAATAACTAACGACTATTTGATATGTTTTATATCAATTTTAATTTTAAGACATATTTTTGGTATTATATTTTAGTATTTTATTTTGTATTTTTTTATTTTTAAGCACTATATGGGTTTTTTCACCTGAGATAAAGACTTTTTTTTAAACCATGATCACAGGTGGTGTTACGTGAATGTAAGTCTTATTTATGCAAATGTATTAAATAGTGGCCAATAACTAATAGCGGCCAGTTACACCAAGTTTTACCCTACTTTAGCATAAAATGTCCATCCCTAGACAATTAGACAGGTCAACACAAACTATCTATCTATCATATCAACTACTCCATGAATACCAGACAATGATAATAAGCTACCAACTTCGATAAAGGCAAAAAAGCACAATGGTTGTGCAAATCTCACACCACATTCAGATTAAGCACAGTAGGCGATATAAAAACGTCGCATTGTCGCGATTTCCTCTGGCCATTATAAATCTTGTGCGGCCAGTGGGACGGCCATATATAACCGGGCTTATACCGACTGTATTTTAAGTCCCTCGTATTTACCGGACCACGGACGTAAACGCTTGTGAACTTTGGCTGCACACAAATATGTTTTAGTGTTGTAATGTCAGCAAGTTTTTTGATGAACCTAATTTACTACATCATCTCATTAAGAAATTATTACGTCGTTGAAAAGAATCCGAAAATGGCGGTTGTGAATTTTGTTTTTTTTTTCCATAACCCGTGTATTTTTGAATTTTAATGTAAAAAAATATAAATAAATAAATATGTGTGGACATCTCACACAGCGCCATCTAGCCCCAAACTAAGCAAAGCTTGTACTATGGGAACCAGATAACTGATAAAATACTTAGATACTTTTTGTTTGTAAATACATACATAGAATACAATATAAACACCCAGACACAGAACAAACATCGATGTTCATCACACAAATGTTTGTCCTGGGTGGGAATCGAACCCACGACCTGCAGTTCAGAAGGCAGGGATACCAACTGAGCTATCGGGCCAGTCAAAATGTGTTATAAGGGTGTATTATTATCCGTTAAGTGCACAAGCACGAGTATTGGAAAATCATTCCAAGTTTTTAAAACCATGCCTTTTCATTTTTTTCAATGATTCAGTAAAATATCTACCATATTACTGTGGCATTTTGGCATTGACAAAATAAGTAAGACTTTGACATGACATACCCGTACAAAAATTGGCAGATATATCGCTAAAAAGCGATAGAAAACCATTAAATGAAGAAGAAGAAATTATTATAGAGCACGCACGGCCATGATTGCTGCTTTTTAACATTCTCCTTAAATCCTATTCATATAAAAAAAAACCTGTATTTACAATTTTCAATTTGCTGCATTTTATAGGATGAAAGTGAGTAAAGTTTTACCTACAATTAGCATGTATACATTAACCATTACCTATCCAAAGACGCTGTAATATTAATTATAGCCATAGCACTAAAAGCCCTTGCAAATTAAACTTGACTTTACTGCATGTTTTGCGTCACGATTAGAGTGTAGGTTGTGAAGGTGACAAAACAAGACAATAGATAGACAGTTGACAGCCTCTGTGATATGGTGGTTAAGCAGGTGGGCTCATAGCCTGGCGGGTTCGATTCCCGGTAAGTACTTTTTCTGATTCTGGTTGTTGTGGAACCATGGTCTTCGTAGTTCCTGGGTCCCTAGATACAGGGAGTTCAAGTTAGGGTCCAGGACCTATAATAATAATAATAATATGTGTGGACATTTCACACAGCGCCATCTAGCCCCAAACTAAGCAAAGCTTGTACTATGGGAACCAGATAACTGATACAATACTTAGATACTTTTTTTTGTTTGTAAATACATACATAGAATACAATATAACACCCAGACACAGAACAAACACCTATGTTCATCACACAAATGTTTGCCCTGGGTGGGAATCGAACCCACAACCCACAGCTCAGAAGGCAGGGTTACTACCAACTAAGCTATCGGGCCAGTCAGTGTACCTATACATGTGATTGTTGGACGTTATAAAAATACGATTTGGAACATTATTATTGTACAATTTTGTTCTCATTATGTCCGCAGATTACAGGAAAAAAAACAAATGACATTAGGTCGCACGCGGACTAACAGTTCCAATAATTTAAAAATGGAACGTTGGTCATAAAATTTGGTGAATCCTATAGTAATAAACAAAAGCCTCCCAAGATACGATGCGTTCAATCGAAACAGATGTAACGTTTGAATTGCTTTAACGTTAGTGACTCAACGTACCCGTGTATGTCATACAATCCACTGTTTGTAACTTTATCCAAAGGCTATCAATATAACTGATAGTGGACATTTACCGAAATGAGCTTCCGTTGCTCAAGAATATTTATGTTATGTCGCACTCGCACCTAACTCACTTGGTAAGGCTGTCTGGGGTCTTACTCTGGAGTAATATTTGTATGTATAAAAATAGAGGAAAAAAACTTCAAGGTTTAATTTTTTTTAAGTAAAACTTCTCTACGCACCCTTGACTTGGGGAGTAAGCTGGTGAATGCGCAGCGAGGCGAATTAAATATATATTTACAAACAAAAAGTATATAAGTATATATCAGTTATCCGGTTCCCATAGCTTTGCCTAGTTTAGGGATAAATGGCGCTGTGTGAAATGTCCATAAAAATGTCAAGAGTAAATTAAAGAATAAGTATTGACCAATTTTAAATACTTTTTGGTAACCTTTACCCTCATTTAACTCAAATGATGTAGCAAAAACGTTCATAGTAGGCCTCCATTACCGGACCGAAACACACACCGCACCGAAATAAATAAGCTTCAAACGTTTTACTTTGAATATATTAAACGTTAGAATTTCCTTCCTGTCCAATAAAAATGGCATCGCCCGGTATCGTGTCTCGAAGGAACCCGGGCAGGTCGTAATAAGTTTAACAAATAAAATAATTCCCGAGTAAAATATACACACTAATGTGACTAATATTATAATATCTGGCGGTAAGGATATCTACTAGTTACGCCGGAAGATTTAGGTGTCATACGGACCGAGGTATGCGGAATGATGCCAAGTTACCTGTATCTATATTAAATGTATGATTAAATGTAAACATTACTCCAATTTTTGAGTTAGGAGATACGCGGGGTAATCATCACACAGGTAAATAATCAAAGGGTAAATACAGGCTGAAAAGCTCTGTACAGTAGACCACGCTGAACTAATATTCAAGCTCGTACGGTATTGCTTTTGTTTTAGGCAAGTGTGATTCTATCATATATATAGTTATATAAATGTATGTACTAACGGGGTCAAAAATATTAACCAGTTTTCAAATCAAAATTTTTAGCACAATGTGTCCAGTAAAGTCTAAAATGTTATATCTAGGTACATATAACTTTTTGATAGTTGTAGCATCGATTCTAACATGAAGAGTATTAATGACTTTTTGATGATGAAATTCATTTCTTAATTTAAAATTTGACATAGTAAAGTAACTGCATTCGTTGTACTAGATAATATTTTTACAAAAAAGGTTCTACTGATTTTCAGGAAAATTTTCAATGACTTTTTGCGTAAAATCGAAAACAAGTATTGCTAAAAATTAAGAAATTATGGATCTTTTGTAGAACTGCTAAAAGTTCCAGAGAAGATTTGATTATATGAGCATGTTGTCAATCGTCTTTCTCGCTCTGCGTAACAAAACTTTTCTCTGCGTGTATCAGTGTTGCACACCGCGGTGCATGCGCGCGCGCAGCAGCCCTTGCCTCATAAACCGCGGGACCACACGCGGGCGGAGGTGTGAAGGCAGCGGCCGCGCGGCGGGGGTCGCATAACTCACGGCCAGCGGGGCGCCGGTCATTCATGCCTACCTGGACGATCGCCCTTCGATGCTTCTATGTGTGTTCTATTCGGTAGACATAGTGTCTCACCCTTTGTTCTTACGTTAGCAGTTCACAGAATATCCTCGCAATTCTATGGTATACCTGTATATCTTTTTTTATCACTCTTCTTTACTATTTACATAAATTTATTTTAACTTTTACTCGCTAATTTACTTGCATGCACTCTTCAGACCCAGGAACTACAAGCACCATGGTCCCACCACACTCAGACTCAGAACAAGTATTTGAGCTTTTTTTTTCAGTGCAAGTATTTCTACTTGTCCTGCCGCAGGAATCGAACCCGCTGCCTCCGGGCTATGAGCCGACGTGTCATTGCATATCATTGATGATGGAAGATATTGGTAGAACTATTATCTAGAGTATATTTTTCTCATCCTTTCTTCAAGTCATAGAAGGTAATTTTTGGCATTATTCGATGTGAGGTTCAGTCACCAAAGTATGAAAAATGCCATTTATATTTGACTAATATAGCTGCGTCTCCTATCGCCTCGTATAGGTTTCACCTTCCTAATGTATATTTCGAAGAAACGACACCATTTTCCGGGACAAAAAGTAACGTAAATGTTACTCCAAGAATTAACACCAACACCGTAAAACACAAATTTCATCAAAACACGTTCTGCCGTGTCAGCACTTAAGTAAAAATTAGGAATAATATGATAGGAAGTAGGATTTTCTGTCTTACATTTATGTGCTCTTATATTACCAAATTTTGTAGACTGTAGCCTAGACCCTAAAAAAATTTGAGGCTACACCATTTATTGTGACAATGCCTCTGCTGTCGCAGACTTCATGGGCGGCGTTAAGTGATCACCGCCGACGCTTATGTATTACAACTGTTACAACCATAGGCTGGCTGTCAAATGAACTTGATACTACATTCTGCATGCTCATTACTCGCCGACTGAAACAAGACAGTCAAACCAACTTCCTTTTTATAAAACGCTAATACGTATCATCAGCGCAGAATAAACTTAACCAAACATAATTCGGGGTCGCTCTCTAATTCAGGCGCGCGTGGCATCCTACAATTTACGTCTTATAAATTAGACATAACCCGTTATTTGGGAACAACTCGTTATTTAAGTATCGGTAGCGGTGGCGTGTATAGTTATTGTAATTTGATTTCGCTCACGAATCGACGGTATCGCATGTTCTGAAATTGAACCGACATGCTCAGTTCGGGAAGTGAAATTATTTGTTTACGAATTTCATGCGTGCTTTAACAACGCCGCTGCTCACAGTGTCTGTGTATTTTCTGGACAGACAACACACCATTTGGCCACTAATAGGTCGGCGGTTCATCTGTTAAAAAGCAAGTAATTTGACTTAAAACACCAAAATAACTTGTAACTCGCATAAAAAATGAGTAAATTTGAAGTTAAGCCGATTTGACGTGAGCTTCGTGCGAATTGGTTATTGCTTATTACAATAATTCGCGTTACGTGAGCATGATGAGGCGAGTTGGGGATAACAAGAGATATTGCTCTTGCTTATGGCAAAATTATAGAGCAGAAGAACACAATATTAAGAATTAGCTGTGGCGGAAACGAGTTCGTATGATTTGCGTGCTCTGTGATGTGATGGATGCTCGCGTCGGTGTATGCTAACAAATGAACCAGTTAATTACATCAGGAGACAGCCTGTAATTATATAAACAATAGCATTTGATTGTTGCTTCAGAAATGGAGCGGACAGAAAACGCGCGTAGGTGTGTCGTGTCAAGGACTGACGTGAAACATGATACGCAGCAAATATGGTAATAATATGGTTATGGGATATCACTGGACCAACGAAGATGTGGATTATAAAATAATCTATACTTCCCATAAATATTTAAAGCTTGACCAAATCTTGAATTATTGTTAAGGGAGATAGATGTAGCTTTACGAAAAGATGGCTTTTAATGACTAGCTATCGGAAAATTACACTTTCGTAAAACGGTTTTTAGTAAGTAAGAATATGTACTCTTCTTATGTTTTATTACCTGATATTCTTCCACCACATGAGTGATCACATTATTATTTGATTGGTGTCAATAAGAAGGCTTATCGCATATTTAACCAGTCTTTGAGAACCTATATCAATGTTCCGTCATGCTCCTTCAGTTTTTACTTTTCATTAAGTTGAAAGGTATATCAAATTTAGACTTAATCAACTCTAATATGATTATTTGATTTGGCAAAATATATCACTTCTACTTGCGCCCCGCGGTTTCACCCGCGGATAAAAAGTATTTTAATTATTTACTCATCCCACGGGACGATTTAGATTTTACGGGGTAAATGCAGCCTATATGTTAATCTAGTGTATAAGCTGTCTTGGTACCGAATGTCGTCCAAATCCATTCAGCCGTTTGAGCGTGAAGAAGTAACAAACATACACACATACATACAAACTTTCGCCTTTATCATATTAGTGTAATCTGTGATATAGTTGTAACGAGTTAAAAGTCATTGTAATGCCATTTTATCATAGGTTGCACCCGATACACGTGAAATAATCAGTGATTAACCGTTAGCTACTCGGCGGGTAGGCGCGCCGGAAGTGACGTCACGGCGCAGATTAGTAAGCGCGCGCGCTGGATGGAACCTCCCGCGTGGGAGCAGCTTCCGCTTCCGATATGAGCACTTGCCGCGTGTTCACCTACCGTCACTGACGCTGTCTACCATGACATTGTTCGGATGTTTGATCTAGACTGTGATGATTTGATGGGTTAGTCGGTGTATAGTATATTTAGCTACCCATCCATTATACGATGGCGTTTTATTGTTGTTTTCAGGTAAATCTGATACTAAAAAGGTTTTATTGATTACTAGTCTATACTTACTCAAGTTCCTATAAAAGATATTATGTTTTTAATCCCCAATATAAAAATAGAGAATTTGATAAAGAAAAATGTAGTACACTAGCTTCTGCCCACGTAGCCTATAGGAAACGAAGAATAAATTTATTCATGGATAATTCAACCACCCATTTCAACCTCTTAGGGGTGGAATTTCGAAAAACACTTTCTTAGTGGATACCTACACTTTACAAAGAACACGCCCTCCAAAAATCAAGTCTCTAGGACCAGCGGTTTAGGCTGTGCGTTGATACAAGTCAGTCAGTCAGTCAGGACTTTGAAATTTGGAAGGTGTTCTTTTTTATTTTTAAATCTGCTTTTCCACAGTCACCTGGATCAGTGCTTTTTGTTAACTTATTTTTATATTTATAACTTTAGCCTATTATTAACATGAACATATATACATGAAGGTGTGTTCTTTGTAAAGTGTATCCACTAAGGTATAGGTAGGTATCCACTAAGTAAGGGTTTTTCGAAATTCCATCCCCAAGAGGGTGAAAATGGTGGTTGAATTATCTATGAAAATTTTTCTTCTTCGTTTCCTATTAGCCACGCGAGCGAAGCCGCGGGCAGAAGCTAATAATTAATAAGGTCTCATCTACTCATGTGCCCTCTTAGGTCACTTCGTACCAAATAAACAGCCTTTACCTCTTATTAATCAAATGTCGAGCGTCACGGGCCGGTTGGCGTCACGCGGTGCGTTGAACCCACGTAATTGTTCCGGATATGCGACAGGTACATGCGATGGTGGCTGTGGGTGCGGTGGACCCCGGAACGACAGATTTGTGGGTTATATGTGGTGATAAAGCTAGGAGATGCTTCGGGATACACTAGACTACTAGACGCTCGGCTAACCGCCATCCTTTCGTGGTCGAAATACCACCCATTCGTACCAAGCGATTTGACTCAACGTTCTTAATTAGAACGGCTAAAGAATGGAATGCCCTGCCAGCGTCTGTGTTTCCGGCGAAATATGGGCGTGTTCAAGAGAAGAGTGAATAGGTATTTACTTGGCTAGCATGCTACACCTTCGATCGCATCGTTACTTCCCATCAGGCGAGAGCGCGGTCAAATGCAAGACAAGATTGAAGTAAAAAAAAAAAATATATACATGCGTAAGTTGGTGACTGATCAACCACGGCTGGTCACAGAGAAGTTCGAGAGTGAAAGAAATATGCACAGGCGCCTAAGAGTATAGTGGAGGTTTAAGGGAATTAGCGGCACATTTATGACTACTGACCATGACTAATGTTAACCCTACTAGTAAACTATCACCAATTGCTTTTTCGAAGAAATATTTTCTTTAAATGTTATCGGTGCTGTTATTCTTATTAATTTTTTTTTTTAATATTGTATACTAGTTGCGCTCCGCGGTTTTACCCGGGGATAAAAAGTATTTTAATTATTTGCTCATCCCACGGGAACATTTCACTTTTCCGGGATAAAATGAAGCTTATATATTAATTCAGTGTATAAGCTATCTTGGTACCGAATTTCATCCAAATCCATTTAGCCGTTTGAGCGTGAATGAGTAACAAACATACACACATACAAACTTTCGCCTTTATAATATTAATGTGATGTGATATAAACTTTCCTCTTCAATCACTCTATCTATTTAAAAAGAACCGAATCGAAATCCGTTGCGTAGTTTTAAAGATTTAAGCATACATAGGGACAGAGAAAGCGACTTCGTTTTATACTATGTAGTGATATGAATTATTTGGAAATATATTTGGTGTTCAAGGAATTGGGTCTGCCTGCGGAAATTGCGGTGCAAGCTATTAATTTTACACCACCTGTGATTGTTTTTCAACCCAGAATTTATTATTACCTAATGCCAATATTGGGCAAAGATCTTCTCCCATCTCAGCTCCTTATCATATCACCTTCCAAGATCTTAAAAAAACTGAAACAAATTTTAAATCAGTCTTAGCAGGTGGTACCTATAAACTCAAGAAAATATTGGAAATCATAACTAATTCTCGAAGTAAACTCAAGAGTCTGATGGTCGCGGCTGATCCAACCACAAACGAATCAGTTAAGGCGGTTTTACACCAAAAACTCGCCATAAAAAGTCGTAAAATGTATTTTAACATCCATCTGATAATCAATCTAACACGTCATAACTTTGACATCCAGTCTGCCTGGACCTAAGTTGTATTTCAAAACCTACAGTTCAAAAATAAACTCTATCACATAGTAACACAACTAGTTATACCGTGGCAGGAGAAGAACGCAAAAGAAAAACTATCGGCCGAAGACCGCTGACCAAATGAGTCTATATAAACATGTTAATTCATAATAAAAATGTGGTTTTTGATGCATCAAATATATGATATTTACGTACAAATTGGTAAGTTGCGTCTAACCGTATTAACGGCTGTGTTGAATTGTTTGTTAAAGATAAAGTTAATATTTGGACTTGACAAAAAATCTGACTACATTTACTGAAACAACAAAGCAAATATACGTGGATTTTGCTGACAAATATACGTCAATTTCAAGATAATTAGACGAAATTGGTTGAGGTCTAGACAGAGGTTTGAAAGCGATACAGTAGCAGGAAATAAATAAAACTGAAATGGAGAACAAATTACATCAAGCTTACAACGCCTAAAAAGTCATTATATGTAAATCATATTAGATTGTTTTTGCACTAGAAGTAAATACAGTGCCGTAAAATTATATATGTAATAGTCAATTTAAAGTCTTATTAAGTAATTAGTATTAAATAATAGGTAAAAATTGTAGTTTTCTAAATTTTTCACCTATAATTTTCCTTGGTCTAATACCAAGCGGTATGGAATTCTACCACATCGAGTCAAATCAAACATATCTATGTAATAGAGCTAAAACGTTTTTTTATTGTTTGATAGTCTTGCGTTTGACCACTATCTTCTAGATCTGACCTGTTGGGATGGTATGTGACAATATACGCTTGCCTAGAAGATACTTGTTCACTCTCGAATCGAAGACTGCAAAATTGTAGTTTTCGGGAAATACAGACGCTGGCAGAACGTTCCTCATTTTAGATGTTCGCATGACTAATATGAAAGCATATCGCTTTGTTCGCATATGCGGGATGATACCCATATTAAGATGGACGGTTAAGTTGGTGAAATTCAAATTTATTTATTGTTTCAACATACATCAAACATATAATAAGTTACAACTCTGGCCTCTGCTATAGTTGTTGGTCGGTCAAATCTTATCCTAGCACGATCTTTTTTTTAAACAACTTTATCGTGTAGACTGGCTAGAACTATTTATTATTGGGGCTTATAAGACTTAAAAAATTTGTTTGGTGTAGTCCTATTCTGTTTCGTGAAAAAAATTACCTACCGTACTATTTTCGTACTATCTTTATAGGTCGTGCCAAGCATCTTTTTTAAGCTTTAGCAATTTTATTTCATTTTATCAGTGGCAAACAAGTAAACCACCTATCTGATGGTAAGTGATCAACGTCGCTTTTCGACATCTGCAGCTCTAGGTGCGCTGATGTGTTTTGCTGAATCTTAAGAACTGCACTCAGAAAAAAAATGCAGCAAAGGCACAATAAATGCTCGGATTGTTGCAGCCGCTTGGTCTACATAGCTCCGACCTTAACTGTAAATGCAACGGATGATAAAACAAAATCAAAACACATATACTTACCTGTTGCAAGAGCTCAGCAAAGCTCATCTTTCAAATTAGCCGGATTGCGATCGACTCAACATCGGCGTGGAATGTATCATAAAAATATTTTTATTGTTAATAAAAAAGAAATAGTAAGAAGAGCTATAAATGAGATCGAAAGAGTACAAATCGCTACATCATCGCGACGTGTGGTGCCGACTGGCAACATACTAACTCTTCGTTAATCTGTGCTCACCGCACTGACCGCATGCGCATTATGAAATTATTTTCAATGACTTAGAAAGTAATTATGATAGCGTAACCGTAAATAGAGCACGGGTTTTGGTTAATAAACCGTGACGGAAATGCAGCGTGCTTTTTTTCTTTATATGTTTTCTTACAAGACTGATGTGAAGGTTCGACTGATGACCAGCGAAATTTCGGTGAATTTATTATTAGGGGAAATTTAAATTTTTGTACTTGATGTAAAAGCACGTATGTTTACAGTATTTTCTTTAAATGTATTGACAATTGACAAAAAATATTGCACGTGGTTGCATTCCGATCACATAAGTATTTATTTTAAAGGCAATGAAAACAGTTTTATAATAAACTTCAATTTATACTTTTGAAAATACCGTGCGTTGATTTAAGATACAATAAAGTATTTCCCAACGTCCCTACTTATCTATTCTATCGCAGCTTTTACAAGTGGGGCGGCTTGGAATTTAATTTTTATCGTTCCCGCTAAACTTAAAACAACTTACTCAATCTATCGCATATCTCAATCAATTCAAAGTGTTCTGCAGCAGTCCCAAAACTGTAAAAAGGTACACTATTGTCCCAGACGTATGGTATTTGCTTTGCTAATAGTATCTGTTTTCCTGAAAAATATAAAACACACACACACGCACACACATACACACACACACACACACACACACACTCACAAACACACACACACACATATCTTTTGAATTCTCACCTTCATGCAATTTCGTATTTCCTAATACAACCACCTGACACGTTTCTCCGATGTTTGATTAATAATAAACGTGAACATTTTGATTTATAGTGTTCAGGTCAGCCGCTCGTCTCATTGGCATCGGCTTCGAGCCTCTCAGTGTGATGTTAGATGCCTAGGCTTAATGGGTTTGATCGCTGATGAGGAATCGTATTGAGATTAAAGTGTGAGGTAGACTGGTGTGGAAAATGAGTTTTTTTTTAAATGGAGATTTTCAAATAAATTCCTCCTCAGACGAAATAAATGTAGCAATGGGATTTTGCTAGCAATATTAGCTATCCACATGTTGATTTTATTACAATAATATTATTAATATTATTTTATTATTAATACGGGTAATCCCGACTGTAGCGATAGTGAATAATTTTTCTTTTTATCTAATTAACTCTGACATTATTTTATTTGACATTGTTGTAGTAGCCCATTGGTTTCTTTTATTATTTTATAAGCCTGATTTGTTTTTTGTTAATGTATGAAATGATAAATGTGTGATAATTGTAATTGATTTGGTCGTTTTTATCACAATAAATAAATAAATAAATTATAATTGACAGCGTTTGTGGTGTGGTGTTTGAGCATGCTGGCTCATAACCCAGAGGTGGCACAGAAAACGAGTAGGTACTTGTTCTGTGTCTGGATGTTGTGGGACCATGGCCTTCGTAGTTCCTTGGTCTCTAGTTGCAGGGAATCTTAGTTAGGGCCCAGGATCTATGTATGTGATCGTTGGGCATTATTATTATTATTATTATTTGAACAGCCCGATTTCAGATCTAGAAAAATTGTTAATTTCGGGTGCTTTGTGTGTGCTTGTCCTTTTCGTAGACGACATTAGAAAGGTATCGTAAATGTGGTTGACATACTTAAAGAAATAAAAACACCACACTAGATTCCGCTCGGAGTCAATTAAATCGTCTCATGCAAACATTTAAAATTAAATAACTCCTTTGAGTTTCTATTTGGTTATATTACGGGAAAATTTGCATTCAACAGCCCTCTAGAAGTCTGGACCTAATCCTGTAGTAATATCACCGCAGAATTTAATATCCTCATTCTCGGAAATCCTATAAGAGCCCAAGGCGAAGAATACTTTTAGTGCAATAATGGTGGACGGTAGCTATTGCACGCAGTTGTAAATTTCACCGCGCGGCGCACTCAAAGAAGGCAATCAATGTTAAATCATAGCAAAGTGACTGAAGTGACACATATCGATTGCGGAGGTAGGAAAAAATCGATAGAGAATTGTTGATGTGAAAAAGATCCCGACACTAGATCTCAGCCGGCTTTAACCCTTGACTTCGAATACGTAAGCTGAGTCATTTATCAACGATCAGGGTGACCACGAGATCTGTTGGGAAAGTCACGAAATTCTCGAACAACATTTACATTAATCAACGCTTTGCGAGCTAGTACAAGATTTTCAGATATTGTCAATGTAATAGAGACGTTGAGAGTTTGAAGGATTCTCAAATTTCAGTCCATTTAATCCCAAAAGTGATGGTAATAGTATCATTAATAAATATAAATCTCTTCATCTGTTACTGTATGTAGCGTGAGGGCTGAGTGATGGCGCGGCACGTTTGTGGGGGAGTCAGGTGCGCGTCCGCAGCGACCGACGCATTTGTCACTGTACTGGCCGATTATTCATCACATTGAAACATTAAGAGAACTAATCACGCTGACTAATGGAACCCCCCGTCGACACTTCCTAAGCCTAAGTTTCACACTCGTGGTTCGTGTGAAATGCCGACGCCCCCGTCCGCTTCGCCCGATGACGAGGACGAATGATCTGTGATATGATCAATGGGTTTACCAATTAAACCGGACGTAAGGAGGCCGCTCTGCAAAGCATGTGTGTATCCAAATGTAATAAAAATATTGCGTGTAGGATGCATGTGGAAGTTGCCGCATTTGGTGTTGATGCTTATAATTTTTTTCTGACAGTAAAATGCATAGCTTTACTCATGCGACTTTCAAACCAACGCACCCAGGTTCAAGGTTCAAGCTATGTGCAGAATTGTACTCGATTTGTGAACAAAACGGAAAACATCGTAAGGAAGCCAACATGTTCTTGAATCACAAAACTGGAGAAGATGACTGTGTCGTCCACCAACTCATACATAGTAATGAAATTGGCATGTTCTAGAATCACAAGAGGCTCATAGGCAGCGACTTGTTTGAGGCCCGACTGCAAAGCCTTGACCAGAGACGCAAAGTTGCCAGTTTATCGGTTTTCTATCGAGGGCATTCTGGAGAGTGCGCATTGGAGTTGCATAACCTGATTCCGCCGTCACCTTTCCACCATCGAACAACCAGATGTACAAAAAAACGCCAACAATGGTCAATATCCCCTTATGTGCGAACAAAACGATTTGGCTCTACAGCCAAAGAGTGGAACGCTTTACCGCCGTATTTCCCGATAACTACAACCTTGGATTCTTCAAATCGAGAGTGAACAGGTATCTTCTAGGCAAGCGTGTTACATCCTAGACCGCATCGTTACTTACCATCAGGTGCGATAGTGGTTAAATGCAAGCCTATCTAGCAATTAAGAGAAAATTAATAAAATAAAAAAAACACAAAATTCACATGACCAGTGCTGTGGATTATGAACTACACTCTCTCAGTGATGTGACATGGAGAGAATTCATAAATAGACTGAATTTGTTTAATCTAACTAAACCTAATTTTTATTTTACCTCATCAGTGTTGCGTCCTTCTCGTGTAGTTAATGATCTTTTAAATTTTACAGCAGGTTCGTGGCCATTCCTGGACACTGCTCAGCAATTTTAGTTCGTTAAAGTGCAGGACACGTTCAATCACAGTAATGATAAAGCAAAGTTTATGTACAGGCGCGCACCGCACTCGGGCGAGCTCGGAACCAGCAAAAAAGTACACCATAAACGGCACGTTTATGACGGCAAATAAAGCTGGCCATCTTCCCCGTAGTCCCGTAGTGAATTATTGCTTTATTGCTTCAGAAATATTTCACAAACAGAAAATATTTTATGATTCTCCAGTTAAGAGCGGTCATATATCATTTTAAGCCATAGATAATAAAATTCGTAAGTCACCGAATGCAAAACAAAAGTGCAATGAACAGGGACTGCAACATACGAGGACTTGTATTAAACAAATCATGACCGAGCTTGCTCTTGGGTATTAAACGAACAGTAGCGCATAGCTGCTATGAGCAATTATAGGCTGTGACAAACTAACGCAAATTGCTACTTGTATATTGTATGCTTTGGTATTAAATCTTCGAAAGACCTTGAGTTGACTGGCTTTATTAGTAATCTTTAGGCTTTATTTCTTTCCAAATTTGTCAATAGTAAATTAACTGGGAATGAATGAAAAAAAAAAACAATTGATGTAGTTTAAATATTAATATTTTATTAAAGCATCGAGCCTAATCTCCAGGAATTTCGCATTCCGTTGAACACAAAACATAAAATTGGAATAGTTAATGCTCAGCGAAATCGTTAACCGAGTGAAGACTGTAATTGGGAGACATTAAAAATACCAAGCGTTGTTATAGCTGACTTTTAATGTTAACGTGGGCATTAGTCTTTAGTATTTACACATGTGTTACAATGTCCGTGGCTGAGTTCGATATAGCACGTGAACGTCGATCTGCCTACTCATTACAGGTATCGTTGAACCATTGTCTTCAGCTTGACCTTTGTTTTGTCCGTTCGGCGTAAACTCGTAAACGTGCCTGTTAAATAATTTATGGTACGGCAGTTAACGAAGTAAACAATGTCCAAAAAATATGTCAAAACATATGTATAAAAACAATGTCGCCAAGTTGGGATCAGCCGACACGCAGTGAGGACGTTGTGAAAACAAAAGAAAGTCGGTGCAACGTTCGACAAAAGATGCCCAATTTTGACTGTAACAAAATGTATAATTGTGGACACTTTTTTCGACCCAGCGTCATAAGTTCTTGGAAGGTCGAAATATGGCGAAGGTGTTCATCGTAAGTGATAAGTAAAAAATTAGTGCGACCATTTGAAGAATTTGCGGTGCATGTTCGTGTGGTCATTAGTGCTCTTTGGTTTGGCATGGCTGAACATTATGTCACTTTGAAGAATTGCAGTACTTTTTCGGTCAGGTGCCATTAATAAGATCTGACACTTTATGATTATTTGGATACAGGGAAATTCAAGCAATAAGGCACAGATCCTTTTTTATAGGATCTGGGCAATGAAGTAATCAAGCTACCACTGATGATCCAATCCAACAAAATTGATATCTCCAAGATAGAGAAGACGTAGAAAACAAATAAACTATGTTTTACAAGGCACTCTTAATCATATTTTTGTTTATTTCGGTGAATAATTGTTATACGAAATAAGTCCTGTCATTGCTACAATTTATTGAGCCAGTTACAGGAAGGCTTCATGTAATTTTTCAGCGGTGTCAGTGAAATCGGAAGCTCACCGGCAAACGCCTTTTTGTTTCAGTCCGGCTGATGGGAGTCGGAAGCGAATTCGCCGTTTGGGTATCGACAACCTCGCTGCATTTGGTGAAATATTAATAGCGATGTCACGTTTTTTTGCTTTTCTTATTCTCTCTTTTCTCTTTTGTATTAGTTTACAAGTGCTTTTCTTTGTTTTCTGCTTTCATTATTTGTTTGTGGTTACTAGCTAGATGACGTGAAAATAATTTATTCGATCTTTGATGTCCATTTTTCTTAAAACACTGACCGCGCTGCAACTAAGTTGAGTTACAATTAGTAACTTTTTATTTAATTACTAGTTGTGCCCCGCGGTTTCACCCGCGGATATAAAGTATTTTAATTATTGGATGAAATGTAGCCTATATGTTATTCCAGTGTATATGCTATCTTGGTACCAAATTTCATCCAAATCTATTTAGCCGTTTGAGCGTGAAGAAGTAACAAACATACACACACACACATACAAACTTTCGCCTCTATAATATTAGTGTGATTATACGCGAGTTGAACCACCCCGGCATCGCACGGGTGGTTTAGTACAACGCGATCGAACAGGATAAAAAGTATCCTATGTCCGTCTCTTGGTTTTAAGCTACCTCCCCACCAATTTTCAGCCAAATCAGTTCAGCCATTCTTGAGTTATAAATAATGTAACTAAGTAGTACGACTTTCTTGTATAAATAGAGATTATCGTATTATGTATTAACGAATACAGTGGTTAAAGTGGGGAATCCCACGTTTTTAAAAGATACGGACGATGTTTTAATTATTTCTACTCCCACACCTGTATAACACGGGAACCACCGCTTGTAAATTCGCATCGGCTGTAGATGTAATCTGTAAAATGTTTTGAAATATCTCGATCTGTAAATGAATAATCATGGACTAATATCAGTCGCCATTTTCCATTTCTAAAAATTATAAGTCGTCGTGAGAATGCTTTGGTTCGCATCTACAATGAAACGGAGCACCATTAAATTGTTACGTATACGGTAGCGTAGGTACGGTTTACGTCCAAAATTCACGTTCATTAACCCGTGAGAACGTATTGTTTCATGTGACATGTAACGTAACTACGACATGTATAAATGTGGCGTTGGAACTAAGGTAATTGCCAAGCCCTCTAAGATGTTTCTAGAAAGTCCCATTTGATAATAGTTATGTATAAAGTGAAATAGTGATGGCTTACTGCTCTGAGACGTGGTATCTTACTGTTGGCTTCATAAGTAAGCTCGAATTCGTGTTTTGAGCTATGGAGAGAGCTATGCTTGGTGTTTCCCTGCAAGATAAGATCCGCAGGAGAACTAAAGTGACCAATATAGCTCTTAGAATAAACTTGAAATGGCAATGGCCAGCCCACATCGCTCGTAGAACTGACAATTAATGGGGGAAAAGGTTTTTGAGTGGCGACTATGAACGGGAAGATGCAGCGAACGTGGGGGCAGTAGTTGGCTCAACGATCAGGTCAAAGCTGCGGGGAGTCGATGGATGCAGGAAACAAGCAGCTGCTCAAAGTGGCGCATTCAGCAGTGGAAGTCTTCAAGCTGTTGATGATGATATTGGTGATGTATAAACATTTTATTGAAGTGTGCCAGTGACTATACATCGTCTTTTGTTTAAAACTGTGTTTGTATTCGTCATAATTGGCATTAATCTGTTCTGGCTCAGAGGTCACACAAATTTTCACTCTGTTTCTATGGTGCTACAACATACTTTAAATCCTCTCAAAGCCGTGATCTTGGTTTGGTAATAATTTAATGATCTTCACAGTTCAGGAACTTTTTACACTTCTACAATGGGTTCAACGAAAATTTACGGCACTGTAGTTGGTGTTTTAACAACTCGCGCATATATTGAAATATGATATTTATGCAGAAGAATGTCTGGCCTACTGAAAATTTAGGCCAAGGACGAGGTCATTATTTCTTTATTGGTCCGATTTTTATGGCTCTGGGCAACTAGACTACTTGAAGATCAGGTAAAGGAAAGGTGGCATTCAAAAACTTTTATCCACTAACGTGTATCCACTAAAAACACTATATTACTTAGGGGATCTTTACAGTGATTGGAATCATTTTAGAGTTCCCGATATTTCGGTACAGTTACATAAACCATGTTCTCGAGTAGATTAAAAATGCGGATGGAAGACCGAAATATTAGGTTAGGAAACAAAATGATCTACCCTTTTTCTGTCTTCTTTTTTATGATAATACCAATCAGTAAAGATCTCGTACTATTAAAGATGTAGTGAGTTGAATGTTTAAAACAGTGTTATATTATATAATACAAATACAGATTACCAAATCAAAGCGAATAAGTTTCGCAACTGCAGCTATAACTGTCTCTACTTCATCAGTTATGGCTGTTTAAGTCCATTTTGACACGACATCCATGAAATTTCACAACGATTAAAAAAACTAAACTACACACAACATATCGGGCACTTTTAACAGCCGTTACAGTGCCCATAACTCAATTAAAACAAGACTCCGGTTTAAATTAGAATCTTAATAACACGCGCGCCCGGCGCTACCTGAGTTTGAGTGTCGTTGATGTAGCCATGCTGGATGTGATTGAAATATTGTGAACTAGCGGTATGGAGATACATTTACTAAAGTCTACAAGTCAAATGATTAACTTTTTAGACATCGTTAATTAATAATACAAAAATATTTTTAATAATTATATGATTAATCACAGAGACTACGCCTTGTAATTAATAAATGATTAATAAATATGTGTCGACATTTCATACAGCGCCATCTAGCCCCAAGCTAAGCAAAGCTTGTACTACGGGAACCAGATAACTGATACAATACTTAAATACTTTTTGTTTGTAAATACATACATAGAATACAATATAACACCCAGACACAGAACAAACATCGATGTAAGTCACCCAAATATTTGTTTTGGGTAGGAATCGAACCCACAACCCACAGTTTAGAAGGCAGGACTGCTACCAACTGAACTATTGTGTCAGTCATAAATTATTAAACATAATTTCAATCATAAAATCTTTGAAATGTGTGATAATGTCCAGATATTCAGGACAGTGTTGGTCTTGTGACCAACCAGTATATCACTTCGTATATAACATAGGAATATCGGTTTTTAGCCGACTTCCAAAAAAAGGAGGTACTATTTACATTTGTATATTTTTTTAATAGTCATTGTGTCCTGTCACTCGTGCATTTTCCGAAAGAAAATAGCTTGATACTCAACTATAGCATACGTGCCGTTAATCGTAAGATAGACAACATGTTCGTCAAGAATAACGTATGTGTCACTTCCAGCAACACTAAATCTTCACAAAAGCTAATAGCTCCGATTATGAAAACCGTAAGTTGCCAGAATAAATAATGAAAAATAGTAAGTAATGTGTTTTTGAGTTGTCGACGTGACTCTGGCAATTAGCTGTGTAATCCATCACGCTGTCGCTATTAGCGGGTACGCCAAACGATAATTCTGTAACGGGTTCAAATGGCTGATTCCACGAAACAGATTAGCTAAACCTCAAACCCAAGGAAAATCTAAGCCTTCTACCAAATCAAAATAAACTTGTAAAAGCCTTACTTAACGGAACTGCAATGTAATCTTCTGTGTTAAACATTTTTTTATTGTTTATACTTAAGTACTTCACTTATTTAAGAATTTTACAGCGCATGTTTTTTTTAACGGGATAATACTGTTGGACTCTACTGAGCTTTACAGCATCACCGGTTGGGAGGGTGTTTCAGGCGCCCAGCCTTCAAAAGCGGGAGACAACTAGCTCGAGGTCACCCGTGGGGTGCGAGCCTTGGCTTGGGCCATTGCCGAGATAAAAGAATCGAGAAGACTACGTTCACTGGAAGAGTGGATCCTATGGAAAGTTGCGACCGTTCTAGCTAACTTACGGGGAGTACGTCGACCTCGCCGACGGGGTCGGTGTCTGACGGTGTTACGCTGGTATCCTATACCGGTGCCAAAAGCGATCGTTCGGGTATCATAAGTGCCTTGGCCTGCGACGACGGCTGCTATAAGAGACCCAGACGAATGATATATACAATACTAGTTGCGCCCCGCGGTTTCACCCGCAGATAAAAAGTATTTTAATTATTTGCTCATACCATGGGAAAATTTCACTTTTCCGGGATAAAATGTAGTCTATATGTTAATCCAGTGTATAAGCTATCTTGGTACCGAATTTCATCCAAATCCATTCAGCCGTTTGAGCGTGAAAGAGTAACAAACATACACACATACAAACTTTCGCCTTTATAATATTAGTGTGAAGTGTGATACTTTATAAAATTAAGCGGTCAAAAGTCCTTGACCATTACTTTCTTTGACGTGAGATTCTTTTCGATGCGAAAAGTCTTTCTTTGCCATGGTATAAAGAAATATAGTATCACCATCGTCATCACAAAGCAACTGTTTACAAATTAAAAGTAAACACTATCAACGTGTAAACACGTTAGAAATGGCGCCAGCAAGGCCGCAAGGCCCGCGAGGCAGTATTCGATGATGCAACGCAAAAAAGTACTTTACAACTAATTAAATCTACCCACGTCGATGGCGCAATGGACACGCCCCCACGACAACCGCTCAGATTGTTTTAATTATAGTTACGATTATCGGACTATCTAAATATCTTTTATATCGATGCGAGTAGGTAGATGACGATGTATTTGCGAATTGTGGTTTTTTGCGTGGGTAGTATTGGTAAAGAACCACTTGGTTCCCCATAACCCGTAAGTCTCTATACAATCAATTCAAAGTAATTATATAAGTAAGGTCAAGCTGCTGGCTTTGTCAAAGGACTAATACGGGAGGAGTAAGGAAGGGTAAGACGGAAGTTTTATCCAGAAGAAAGAATAACTAAGACGAGTTTAGTTCATGATGTTTTCATGGTTTTATTGCTTAAAAAGTATCTTTCTACAGCAAATTTAAAAATAAAGAAACTAAATCACATCATTGGAGTGCATAAAAAGTACCCATGGTATGCCCAGGGAAACCTAGAAGGTAGACTAGGTAAAATAATAATGATATAATTATAATTTACTAACTATCTGCGCCTGGATTTGAATACGTTATCAATTCAGTTATTCTCAAAGAGAAACTGAACCATTTTACTGTGATAAGGGGTTTAAGAACTTAAATTTTCCCGCTTAGAATAAAAGCATTTTAATAAAAAAATTGCGATTTTCATGTGGAAACGTTCGGTGCGTGCGCGTAACGAGCGCTCGTCGACACCTACCGATAGCATCGCTATGACTGGCTGGAAATTATTCCGATTGGTAATTACGTCGATTATTCACGGCCGGCCGGGGGCTGCGGCCATTTTTCAACAGTCACCGTTCTTAATTATGAGCCGAGTTGGACGCCTGTCGAAGCTTTGAGGCGAGCCGTCACCTCGGGACGTAGCGGCGCGCGGACTGCGAGGACGGACGGTGTTGGTATTCTGGAGGCGTTCGACAGTTTTGTGAGCTAGACGTTTTCAGTTTGGTAAGTGTGAATATGCTTTGGAGAATCCGTATATTTTCTTCTGTACCTCTTTCTGTATTGTGAAATTTATAAGACTATAAATATCGTTCTTGACGTTAACTGCGTGAGTTTACCTATATCATGATGTGATTTCGGCGCGTTTGTTGAATCTAACAGTTGCTAAAATGCACCAGAACCATACATAGTCGCCACGGCTTGCTATCTTTAATGAAAACAAAACATAAGAAAAACCAAATAATACATCGTAATAAAGTGATTTAAAAAATCACAAACACACTGTATAGAATAGATGTGACATGAGTGTAGAGATCTCGTTAAAATCACGAGCTTGTCGAATCATTTCGATAATAGAGGCCCGAAAACGTTAGTCTACACCAGAGCTCGGTTAGTGTTTATTTATCGTTTTGGAAGGCTTAGAGAAGACAGATGGAATGTTGTGTTTTTTACATCAAGATGAGGTGTAAAGCAGGAATCAGCTTTTTTATTTTTAACATAATGTAGTATGTAAACAACACTCGTTCGATGTTAATTCCGTCTTATCACAACACATTTAAATTGACCGACAAATTACGAAAAACGACTCGAACTGAAATTATGAGTTACAAAATATGTTTATAACCAACGCTGTCTTTAAAAGTAAAACCTGCGCAGTATCAAATGCAATTAATGGTAAAAAAAATAAATGGTAAAATGAGCATGCGTTTGAGAACAACTCACCTGATGGTAAGTGACGAAGTTGTCTAAGGTGGAGCACGCTTGCCCACGAGATGCCCATTCACTCTTGACTTAAAAAGACCCCGAAAAAGACGCTTAAAAATTTATTAATTCTTTTTGACCACGTAAAATAACATCATATGCAAAAGTTACAACATACAAAGTGCCTTTATTCTTTTAACTAAATAAATACTACTATAAACAAAAAAAATACTTTTGGACTATATACTAGTCGGGATAACCTAGACACAGTCCAAATGCTCCAGCCCACTACCCGCAGTGGGTAGCATACCTAACATGCTAGAAGCATTGCCCCGTTGAATTGCAATGCTGATTCATTGCGCCAAATAAGTACCAGCATTTTGGTCACGCGTAGCATTGACCAGGCACTCTGATAAACTTTGGAAAACGCGATGAGCCGGTCTCCATGGACCTAGGGTTTCAACATCAAACGGCTCAAATATGTATACGCTATTGAGATTACTATATCAGCATCGTTTTAGCTGTACAGCTGAATAAGCCGTCGTGCCAACCTTAACGTGTGTCTCGGGAAGATGTGATGGCGCCATAGTGTCGACGCAAGTAGCTTCTTAATTACTAAGTTACTGCCCGAACTCTACGAAGCTTTAATACGAATTCACGAGTAAAATATTACCACAGTGCAAAAGAAACGAGCTTCCGGGAAATACACAGTTCTTGTATTTTACAGTATGAACGGTATTCTTATTAAAAGTAGGATAAGAGAATGATTAAAAGTAGTGCGGTGTGAGCTCGTGAAACTACTTCTAGATAATAATTGAAATCGCCGTCTGGTCACGACTATTTTGAGTACAGACGGTGACAAAGTAGGTACAGCTCTCGTAGAACCTCAAAATTTGCGTGCCAAGAAAAAACTCAATAGTTCTTTTAAAGGAACTGCTGAAGAAACTCATAAGAATTGTTGGCCTCGATAGTTCTAAGCACCATTGAAGGGACAAAAAAGCTCAGTAGTCGCTTCAAACGAAAAGGAACTATTGAGAACTAGTGTCATTTTCACACAACTTATATGAAAACAACTGCAAAGGTAAGTTTGTCGGGTAATTGCTCTACTCAATTGATATTTACTATATTGATATTTGTAGTACTTGTTCTGAGTCTGGGTGTTGTCGGACCATTGTCCTCGTAGTTCCTGGGTCTCTAGACAGCGAATCCTAGTTGCGGTCCAGGATCTATGTATGTGATCGTTGGGCATTATTATTATTATTTTATATACTGAAGGTGTTAAAGAGATACCTTAAAACCCTCAAGACGTGATTTTCACTCGTTCCTCTCATTTACATACCTTACATACCAGCCACTTTTTGCGTCGGATGTTTCAAACATGTGAGGTTAACTAAATTGATTGATTTAACTAGAGTAAGTAATTTCAATACAGCCTGAAAGTATTCAAATAATATCCAAAGGTATAATAATAATAATATCACAACCAAAATCAAACACATAGATCCTGGACCCTAACTAGGATTCCCTGTATCTAAGGACCCAGGAACTACGAAGACATGATCCCACAACACCCAGACACAACAGGTACTAAAACAAATGTGCTTGTCCTATCGTAGGAATCGTAATTATATAAAATATTCTTGATGCAAATGAACAGAGTTTTGTTATCGCCAGTCTCGGTCCGGTCTCGGGCGTGCTGACGCCAGCGCGTCTAATCACCGTTTATTGGAGAAAACCGATTTCAGCCTCGCCACGGTGTCGAGACCGTTTCGACATGTCACCACTACGACACTAGTGTTGTAGATTATAGTAGGCCTGCCTCTACAGGTTTCTATATATATATATATATATATAATAATGAATCTCTATTTCCCTTGATCGCATCACGCGAGAATGGATGGAAAATTTTCGAAAATTCTTTATTGCTGTATTTATTATTGTCAGAAGTTTCTTATGAAAGAAACAATTAAGAAAATTAAGTGGAAAATCAGAAAATTTCACCTCGTGGGTGAGACAGCGGGGCGCAGCTAGTATGCTATAAACTCACCTCAACTCACCACTTTTGAAAGGTTCCCTTATTATTTAAGGAAATTGTGAGTCACATCGGTTATGACAGTGTTCTATTTTTAATATCGTTTGACGTTACACAAAGCTTCAATTCATTCAGAATGAGAAGTAAGAATCTTTTTGAAGTGACTACGCACACTTATCTTGGGAAGTAAGCTGGTGAATGCGTAACGAGGCAAACGGAAGTTCGTTCACGTTAAGTTTCGTTCACGTAGATCTCCATTGTCAAAATAACAAAGTTAAAATTTTTTATTATTATGTTAGTATGTCCGGTAAAATGACAATTTGCAATTGTCAAGGTGGCAGTATTAACATTATAAAAAAGCTAAAACAAAGTGTTACCGGCCGATAGATGGAACTAAAGAAGTTTTATTTCAGTCGTGTACTTTAGACAAAGCACACTCGATTTTTTTAACGTAACTAATTATTGTTGCATTTAGGTTTTTAAGCACATATATTGACTCTAGCATGCTGAGGCTGAGGGAGAATATAGTCTGAATGCTAGTAGCCGTTGAATTGAACAGTACTTATGTATATTTGTAGTAGTTACTTTAGAGATTACAGGCACTTAGCAAATAACAAAAGATAGTTAATTCAACTTTGGTGAAATTATTAAAATACATTGGTTATCCAACTGACTTCTTTTAGGATCTTTTTCAAAGTTTTTCAAAGCAATAATGTGATTAAAATACTCAAATAGATTAAAGTATTCAAAATACTTATATTTTTCACGATTTAAAATAATATATCATCTTGAAGAGTACCAAACCATCACAATCATAATGAAATGACATAGCACTTTTACCACTCACTGTTTGTAGACATTCACACCGCAATAAAATTTCAATCAATTTGCAATCAATTACAGAAATGGATATTATGTGTTACAACGTAAATTTGTTATTTCGATGCTATTTTCGAGTTGATTGGATGTCTGCAGGGCCGGGCCGTACCTGGCGCAAGGCCCCGCGAGGCCCTTAACTTGCGAGTCACTGGCTCACCGCTTGCTTTCTGGTAAAAACTACAAAAAGTAAATTATATTGATGGAATCGAGCCCGTTTGATTGATGATGAGTGAGCATTTTTTAATTTATTTCGAGGATTCGACCACGCCGTCCGCTGAGGTCATGATCCGTGTTTATAAAGCCTGCTCGAGAATTTGTCTTGATTTTAATATTGAGATAGTCAAAAAGTTCTCTCTTTAAATTACCTAGTTAAGTATTGACTAGAAGAAATATATGTAAATAAGACTACAAGAATATTTGCCAATAAAATAAAATATTGATATTTATACGGTATACGGATATAATGTGGTAAAATAAAATACAGCGTTGATAATGTGCGACATACAAGAAAATAAAATCTATCAAAATAAAAGTACTGATATGATATTATAGCAAAGTAGAGTACTTTACAGTGGGGAATGATTTAATGTTCGCAGATGCAGCATCAGGTACGTAGAAGGTACTATTGTTTATTCTGTGATCTCAGTTCGGTTTATTTTTAATAACAACTTTCAAATACGAAAATTAGTTATTACGTTGCACATTAAACTTTTACCTACATCATGCGGAACCGAGACTTTAAAAAGTCATAAAAACAACGGCGGCCCCGCGTCGGACCAGCGGTTTTTTCAACGTTCTAACTCAGGTGTCTATTAATATTAATTGACGTTTGTAAAATTTGGACTCTGATATCATACGTAGAACAATGACGGTGCAGTTATAATGAATTCTAAAATTATGTCGATTTCTCTCACATTGCTGTGCTATTTGACAGCCTCTGTGGTGTGGTGGTTGAGCAGGTCGGTTCATAGCCCGGAGGCGGTGGGTTCGATTCCCGCTCCAGGACAAGTATTTGTGCACAGAAATAAAAAACGCAAATACTTGTTCTCAGTCTGGGTATTATGAATCCTTGTTAGGGTCCAGGATCAACTATTATTAAATTGCAAACTAAAGTTTTCACTTAGAAGTGCATAATTGATAATTTCAGTTAGAATCTTGACATTAGTTTTGTCACTGTTAGTTTGCAACTGCAAGCTTCTATTAGATAAGCTTTCACACAAATATTTGCAAGCGGTATACAATTGCATTACCCTATAAGATTGTAAGTGCTCTAGCAAAAACTGTTCATATACATACTTATACATAGATTGGCTATAGACTTTGTGATCATAATGAGGTCATTTGATTCTTGCCATTTTAGCACTGATGGTGGTGAAACGTAATAGTTAGTGTCCATGTAACTCCCTTTCGAGGAGACGCTCGGTGGTGGGACGCGTTGACTCAGCACAAAAAAACAACTGTAATTTTGAATCCAGTTATCCAAAGTGTGCTAGTGTAATGTAGACCAGTGGATTTTCAATAAAAGGTACAGAAAACGCTACCGTGGATATCAATTCTGCAAGAGTTACATCGGAAATTTTATTTTACCACACGAAACTGTCATTTATTATTTTTATGAATTACTTATACTGTATTAGTTTTTTATTATCACTAATCTCCCATACTGCAATCACTAGAAGCAGTTCGCTGAACGTAGTTTAGAAACAACTAAATAAAATCGGCTTTTTTTTTCGTCTACAGATGTACAGCTATGGTCTACAATCAGGTACACTTAACGTTCGGTTAGTTCTCAGACGACGCCGTCAAAGACAAACATTTATGTGGCACGCACCTGAACTAACCCACGTCATTTGGAGGACATACGTACAGCCTTATGTATGTAGTTGTTTGTTAAGAATTTTAATCACAATTTGCATGGATTTGAAGCATAGAAAATGCTGAGATTATTGACATCAGTTTTGTCGACAGACTGTTAATAAGAGACGATGATTGACACTTCATTCGTATGTTACACGGACTGTGTAATTAACCTTAAAAAAAAAACTTTTTCATAATTTACGTACGTATATTTATTTGTTTTTTTTTTTTACTTCAAACTTGTCTAGCATTTGACCACGCTCTCACCTGATGGGAAGTGACGATGCGATCGAAGGTGTAGCATGCTAGCCAAGTAAATACCTATTCACTCTTCTCTTGAACACGCCCGGGTCATATTTCGCCGGAAACACAGACGCTGACAGGGCATTCCTTAGCCGTTCTAATTTAGGACGTTGAGTCAAATCGCTTGGTACGAATGGGTGGTATTTCGACCACGAAAGAATGGAGCTTAGCCGAGCGTCTAGTAGTCCGGTAGTGGAATGGTGATGGGAGAATTAGATCGTGCAGTTCTTGAGCGCATTCACTTTCATTTATTTTCTTGTATCATGAATATTAAAGAGAGATCTAAAATACATAGTTTGATTGAACTATTAGTCAATGTAATTTTTTTTACTGCTATTACTTGATTGTCCCTTATTTGCCACGATTAACAAAGTCACTTGTACAAAGAACAGTCCAGTTCAATCCAAGCTGAAAAATATCATTGTTATATGACCCTTTCATTTGAAATTCACACATCACACCGGTATGTTAGATATCTGTTAATCAGCGAATCCTTTTAAGCCAATCTATTTCACGAGTACAAGACATTAGAGCCTAACAAAGACGATTAACAAGCAGTTTGTCATGTCCGAGCTGGTTTTGAAATACATTCAGTACTACGACACTATTATTTCTTCTGTGGCACTTGCAATTTATCTAGCTGTCCGTCTAGGGGTCTGAACTGGTTCCTTGTTTTGTACGTTACAGACAAACGTTTAACGATTTGTTGGAGTTGAAATGTCGATTTATAAACAGGCTGCGACGTAAAGTCTGGCCCGGCATGCCATTCTGTGTCATTTGACAAGATTGATAGCACAGTTAAATGTAGAGTGCAAAAATAAAGAACAGCTTGCTGAAGTATTAGATTAATCTAAGCAATGACGGATGAACTGAGTAGCTTTCAATTATTGATCAATATTGTCATACGAAACGTCAACATACCGATGACATAAAAGCTTTTTCATATTGCTTTGTAAATCCCCAATTCATTAATTTCATTAATTGTTTGTGCCGCCACTTTATATTTCTTTGCATTGTGTAAAATTGTAGAGTAATATTGTAATATTTGTATAAAATTTACTACTTTCACAGTTAATTAGGCTAAGTTTTTGGCAAATAAATCAATCAAATCAAAAAAAATTCATTAACAAGAACAAGGCCGCTTATCCAGCTAAATTTTAAAGAAAAAACGGAGGTTTTGATTTCCGAACGGCAAACACCTCTACCGTAACTAAGTGGAGGTTTTCACGCGTCCCACTATTCTAATTCGAATCAAAACGCAAATACGAGCCCTAAAAAGTCGAAAGCGAAAGTTGTAATTTGCATGTAACAATGCCGCACCTGTCAGGCACCCGAACCATGTGGGCGCTGGCTCCACAATAGAACTCTTCAATAACAGTTGCAGTAGTGTAAATGAACCTTTTTTATCATTATGAATCGTCAAGGTCACTCCTTTATGTGCCATCATATGGTTGGCCATTGTATCTCGAGTCTCGAGCTGCTCGTGACTTTGCGTTCTGTCTTGGAATATAGTTCAGTAATTAAAATACTGTTGTGGTAACGGAAAATGTTTATTGTTAATCTAATACGCGAATCTTTAAATTTAGATATGGTGATTATGGTCAATGATAAACGATACAAAGCAAATCACAATCGAATATAAAAAACTTGTAAGTAAGTACTATTTTATGGATTTCATTTTTTTACAGGGTAAACAATGCATTGGTGACGCCTCCTCCAGTGTAACAGAGGTCCATAGGCTACGGTGACCGCTTCTCATCAGATGAGCAGTGTGCTTGCTTACTCCCTTTAACATAAAAGAAAAATATTGGACATCAAAAGATTCAACATCAGCGGTGTGTTTTTTAACCACTTTCACTTGAAAATCAGGCGATCTTAACACTATAACTGGGGGCGCCATATCAGCAAATCTACAACCTGAGTAACGATTAGCAAGTTAAACAAGTCTCTAAGCTATAAAAGCCCGTTATCTACCCATCTACATTGAATAAATTAAAGTACACGTGTAGCGATATCAATCTGAACCATTCTAAACTATTTTCTTTATGAATTTACGAGGCTAAATAATATGAAAAGGTTAAATTCGTACGAAAGAATTTTGCATGGAACACAATGAGAAGCGGTTGACAAGTGATCAATTGTGTTATTTTCGCAAGTGAACGGTTCTTAAAGAGCCGGTTAAAGTCCGGTTTTGCGCCGGACGGGGTTATTAAATTACTATAATTCTGGACCGGACAGGAATCGGAATAGGGTTGGGGTAGCCCATTATACTACGATTACTACTTTTTTCTACGTCTTTTAATTTGTATACGACGTGAGAGAACTTTTTGGTCATATAAACTTTTAATGATAGTTTGATTTGAAACCTACAATAATTTTACAACATAATTTATGTAAAAGTTTGTAATTTTTATGTAAAGGAATAACGTGACGAGCTAGTCATTTGCCCGATGCTAAGCATCACAGTTGCCCATTACAATTGCATTGCCAAAACTCGAATTATACATTTATAAAGCCTTGACTCATACATGGCACTGCATACTTCATCTTGAGACTTCACCAGTCTATAATTTCTAGACTATGAGATTAGGTCATATTTCTTGAATATCTGGAAAATTGGTGGTATACCTGCTTACCTAAACAAAATGGTAAGGTTTACAGAATTTTTTTTTTACTAGAAAATAAAAATGTTACACAAAGACAGATAATTAAAATAAATGTTACACACAGACCTTAGTATATTTTAAACTAAGTTTTGTCGCAAACCGTGCAAAGATTAGTTATTATTATGTAATATAAGTATAATTGAACAATTTATTTGAACTGCGTGGCTTAAATTATAACTGAATTACATAAAAGAATACAATAGAATTTAGGTCATCTCTTCGTTCATCGTTTCATTGACGTCACATACAATGCAACTCATTTCATCAAGAAACCTTATACATAGCATAACAATTTAATTCCAACTTTGCTACATACAAAATAAACCTGAACATTGTTCTAACTTATCAAAACTTCAGAAAAAACGTTGTTCCAAGTGGGTATTTTGGTCAATTCCAAACATAACTTGCAAACAAAATATAAAACATGTTATGTAATAAATTATGGTCAGAAAGTTGACATACTTGCCGTTATTTGGAGCTAATTGAAATTTACACCGTAATTCACTTGTTTTTAACACTACGAACAAAAACGCAACGCGCTCGCTATGTCGTTAGACTTTGCGGACAAATTTTGCAATACTTTAACTTTTCTTATCGAAAGTTTAGTTTTTGCCAGTTCGCTGCAAGTTACGAGATCGTTGCGGCTATACGATTCGTTATTACGTACGTAGACGTTTTGTAACGAAAGTAATTCGTTATAACACAGTTGCTCAATGGAGTTTCATTTCCATTTATTTCACACCTTATTAGTTTGATAGATGTGGAATGCAGAAAAAACTAATTATAAATTAAAATTAAATTATCTATTTATTGTTCAATGCCCACTAGAATCTTGTAGATTGTCGAATGGGGAGTCTGGGAAAAATATCTATATGTAAATCTCCACCAATTCCCAAGTAAAGATTACATTTTAGCCTATGTTGTAACTTGTAACTAAGAAAACAGCTTTAGTCATGGTAATAGGTTTATTTTTGTTCACACACAAATAAGAAGGTTAAGTAAACTATTTATAGGAAGACAATTTAATTGGCATGTACACAATTACCAATTTAATTGGTTATTATGAAAATTTAACATATAGCTCGACCTTTCGTGTCAGTTTATATTAACGCAGTGTCAATAAATGCAAAGTAATTTATTTACTAAATAAAGTTTATCTTAAAATGTTTCTAATTAATGAGGTTGGGATTTTAAGGTTTTATTTGAGCTTCATTTACAATGTATGCGCTTAATAAATCACCGATATTTACAGTGAAAAATTACTCCAAAAAAGTCTTCTACTCTAACTCTTGTCTGTGTATAGTTCCTTCCATTCTTCACGATTTCCTGCGAGCATTTCCAGTTCTTGATGCGACATGACATTAGCCTTTTCTTTAGATTCACGAATGTTCTTCTCGGTCGTCCTCTTCCTCTCTTTCCTTCTACTTTTCCTTCCATGATAGATTTTATGAATTCGTTAAAAATTAATGGTTAAAATAAAATTAATAAAATAATGTTTTTTTTTGTAGTAGTAGTAGTAGGTAGTTTTTAGTATTAGTTATTAAATCATTGTAGTATTAAGAAAATAAAGGCAATTTGCCGTGTTAACAGTGAAAAGATGTTCCTCTTTCCAAAACCAAAACCATCTAAACCATCCAAGGAACTCACACACTCGAACGCATACAAAAAAATCATTACATAAACGCACAGAGGAGATAACTAAAATAGATTCATCACCACTGATTCATCACGAAATTTCGATAGCACAACCTACGAGCTTAAATATAGCATAGGCATTCTTAGGTACTACTATGATCTAAAAAGGTTTTACGGTTAAAAAAATACAGCACCACAAGCATAACAACATGTGACCGCATGTTACATGCCTGTGCTAGTTTCGCTTGTAGATCAAGGGTCCAGGGGTGGTAACGAAGGGTGGCCGGTGTGTGATACCAAATTCCCACGGTCCAGGATGAAGTAGAAGATAAGATAAAAGTCTAGGCATTTGGCCAGTAATACTACAATCTAGGAACAATAGAAATATGTTAAGAGAAAAGAATGGCCAAATTTTAGTTTTAGTTTAGCTTATACTACTTAATAGTACTCGGTAAAACTTATTGCTATACATGGTGTGTGGTGGTGAGTAACCCATAATTGTTATTCTCTCACGCGCTTTTATGGAAAATATAATTTTATGTTATTTAATTAATAATAATGATAATATTTGTGGACATTTTACACAGCGCCATCTAGCTCCAAACTAAGCAAAGCTTGTACTATGAGGCCCAGATAATGATACAATACTTAGATTATTTTTGGTTGAAAATACGTACATAGAATACAATACAATATCCAGACATAGAATTAATTAACATCGATGTTCATCACACAAATGTCTGTCCTGGGTAGAAACGCCGTAATTCGTCCGTTTAGCCCACAACCTATACGGTTCAGAAGTATTACCAACTGAGCTATTGGACCAGTTACTGAGCTATAGGGCCAGTCAATTGTATGTATTGTATATGTAGTAACTTTACAGCACAATCTCTATATAAAACCCATCAAAATCATAGTTACACTCAACGTTTTCAAACGGTTCCGGTATGGTATAATAATAATTGGTGCAAAACAGACAGGACGTCCTGCGTCGAATTGCTCTTACCAATACTAGACCACATTTACCGTTATAAACACCATTTGCTAAACGGAAATAACCTTTACTGGATCGAACTAGAGGTGATTGACCTCAAATGGGGCGGTAGAAAAGATAGTTTCACGCACGCCAATCTACTGAGCATCCCTTATCCGCGTGACGGGTCAAAATCGCGATTTTATTTATAACATGTCGTATTATAGCAGCTGGGGTTTGTCAAGACGAAAAAAATATAAGAAAATCCGAGGGACCCCTTCGGAGCTCTCAAAGGGCGGACCACCCTTCGAACGGGTTTCTCCGTCATAAATCCCACGTTCGGTTTCAAAAGATATTTTAAAATGCGTATAAAATTATTCAGGGCAGAAATAATTCGGTGCGCAAAAGAATTTATTTATTATTTAAGACTGTCTGTTGCGAAATTTGTGCACGTGTTTTAAAGGCCATTACGGTATGTTTGGAGCACTTGTATTTGGGTATTTTATGTCTTGTCGCTGTTGGTATAAATTATAACAACAGATAATGATAATAATAGGAATAATAACGCCCAACGATCACATACATAGATCCTGGATCCTAACTAGGATTCCCTGTATCTAAGGATCCGAGAACTACGAGGACCATGGTCCCACGACACCTAGACTCAGAACTTTTTTCTGTGTCTAAATACTTCTGCTGCGAGAATCGAAACCACCGCCTTCAGGCCTCCGACCTCAACCTCGACCAACATACCACAAATGCTATATACATATATCGAACAAGTAATAATCAAGGACATTTATTGAGTACTAGCTTCTGCCCGCGGCTCCGCCCGCATGGCCTATAGGAAAAAAGATTTTTTTCATGAATAATTCAACCACCCATTTCACCCTTTTAGAGATGGAATTTCAAAAAAGTCTTTCTTAGTGGATATTTAAACTTTACAAAGAACACACCCACCAAATTTCAAGTCTCTAGGACCAGAAGTTTAGGCTGTGCGTTGATATATAATAAGTAAGTAAGTAAGTCATAAGTCAGTCAGTCAGGACTTTGAATTTTATATGTATCATTATTGTGTTTTCGCAATGCGAATTAGCCACAAAACTGCAATATCTTACTCTAGTAGTAAGACGATTGTTACTATGTAATAAAATAAGAACTCGATGTAAGCATAAAGCTATTGTTACACAAAGAGCATCGGATATAACAACAAAAACGACAATCACACGAACAAAGCCGTTTACAAACAGACACACCCACTGACTCCGTGACCCAAAGAACCAATAAAACACATCTTAATACAACAGTGACTTATAAAAACCATTCATGATAATCAATAGACTAATAAAAAAAACTCCTATCACACTTGATAAACTATAGACTTTAATAAACCAGAGACTAATAACGGGTAGAATGGAACAATAAACGGTATGGATGTAGCACATTGTTAATGCCATTGGTTTACGGAATACAATATAGGTTCACAATGACGCGTTTGTAAAGAACTGTTTGCGTACTGACGAATACAAAACGGCGTTGCTAATAAGGTTGTTGAACTTATGCTGATTCCAATTATATTTAATTATAATAACAGGAAAAGTTTAGTTGAAAGTTGGATATATATTTTGCCATTAACATAATCAAATATTACAACGTTGACTGTATAAAGTTAGTAAAAGTAAAACTAATGCAAACGATAAATTTCTTGAATATATTAGTAGACAAAACATTACTTTAATGACCACACATTGTGCTACAATGGATTCATTGAAATAACAAAATAATGAAAAAAATAACTGTGCTACTTAACTCAACTATTAACTTAAATAATATAAATTGTGTAATAATAACAAATTGTGTTCGGTGTCAAAAGACAGTTCTCAGTCATGCCACTATACCAAATTACAGCAGCTAATTAATATTTTTCATAAAATATCTAATTACAATTTTGCAAAGTATGTACATTTTAATCATTGCGGAAACACTACTTACCTACTTAGACAACTACTTTCGCATGATGACAATGAAAAAAGCACAAATTGCATAACAAAAGCAATAAAGGAATATTTCTAAACACTTTTGTCCGCAGTTGTATAGAGTTCATCGACCGCTATTATAGAACGATGATACAATATGAATATCACCAGGTTGTCAGGTGAAATAAAATTTTGCATATCTATAGGAATCGCTGTATTTATACGTAAATTTTTACTTTATATCAGCGAATGAGTATTGATAAACTTCATCCCATTCTTAGTGAAGCTCGTGCCATAAGCATTTACATAATATCAAGCTTAAGACCACTTATCGTATTGGCACGTGGTAAGGAAATAAACAACTTTAGCTATAGATTCGATTGTGAGCCACAGATATCATCGGTGCATAAATTTTCACCATTTATCGCTTTACAATAAAATCTATTGTGTTCGATGAAGACATGATACTAATCGAAGTTATTTGACTAAATGCCAGCTTTGAATAGACTGATCTGTTATACCAACATAGAGTTTAAACAAAAGACTTCAACGGGACGCGCGTGCTACGAAAAAGTTTGATGCATTGTATAAAAAATATCGTGGCATTGAAGAACACACGTGGTTTTTGCATTGCATGTTGTATGATGTAATAAATATTATTGTATAGTTTTTTTTATTGTGCACATGATTAGAGTACAGTGATGGTTTTATCACTAATAACGATTGAATATTATATCTTTAAGTAGGGAGTTAAAAACTGCGGTGTAATCCGGCAGTCTCACTGAAAAAGCCAGTTTACAATACAGGCGTAGCGAACTATGTAATAGCGGTGATGTTTAATAATGAAATGTGGTTAAAAGATATCCTATCCAGAAAAATTTTTGGCTGTATCATTGTTGTCAACGAAAATCACCGTGCTTCTTAGCTTATTTCCGAGTACGGTAGCACTCAATTGTCGTCACTTAACAGTCACCCATCTAAGTATTGACTGCTGCGAACGTTGCTTAACTTTACTCATTTAATAAAAACGGCGAGTCAAGCAACGCTTATGAGCGCTACAAGCAGAATTAGTAATTTCTAATATACTTATAAATTAAACATTACCTACACCTTGCGTACAATAATTTTAGTTGATAAATGAAAGTGCGATTGTGCAGTGACCGAATGATGTCCGGTGGCTGATGGTAATGTTATCCCATAGATATAGTACACGATTGTGCAGCGACCGAATGATGTCCGGTGGCTGATGGTAATGCTATCCCATAGATATAGTACACGATTGTGCAGCGACCGAATGATGTCCGGTGGCTGATGGTAATGTTATCCCATAGATATAGTACACGATTGTGCAGTGACCGAATGATGTCCGGTGGCTGATGGTAATGTTATCCCATAGATATAGTACACGATTGTGCAGCGACCGAATGATGTCCGGTGGCTGATGGTAATGTTGTCCCATAGATATAGTACACGATTGTGCAGCGACCGAATGATGTCCGGTGGCTGATGGTAATGTTATCCCATAGATATAGTACACGATTGTGCAGTGACCGAATGATGTCCGGTGGCTGATGGTAATGTTATCCCATAGATATAGTACACGATTGTGCAGCGACCGAATGATGTCCGGTGGCTGATGGTAATGTTATCCCATAGATATAGTACACGATTGTGCAGTGACCGAATGATGTCCGGTGGCTGATGGTAATGTTATCCCATAGATATAGTACACGATTGTGCAGTGACCGAATGATGTCCGGTGGCTGATGGTAATGTTATCCCATAGATATAGTACACGATTGTGCAGCGACCGAATGATGTCCGGTGGCTGATGGTAATGTTATCCCATAGATATAGTACACCATTGTGCAGTGACCGAATGATGTCCGGTGGCTGATGGTAATGTTATCCCATAGATATAGTACACGATTGTGCAGCGACCGAATGATGTCCGGTGGCTGATGGTAATGTTATCCCATAGATATAGTACACGATTGTGCAGTGACCGAATGATGACCGGTGGCTGATGGTAATGTTATCCCATAGATATAGTACACGATTGTGCAGTGACCGAATGATGTCCGGTGGCTGATGGTAATGTTATCCCATAGATATAGTACACGATTGTGCAGCGACCGAATGATGTCCGGTGGCTGATGGTAATGTTATCCCATAGATATAGTACACGATTGTGCAGTGACCGAATGATGTCCGGTGGCTGATGGTAATGTTATCCCATAGATATAGTACACGATTGTGCAGTGACCGAATGATGTCCGGTGGCTGATGGTAATGTTATCCCATAGATATAGTACACGATTGTGCAGCGACCGAATGATGTCCGGTGGCTGATGGTAATGTTATCCCATGGATATAGTACACGATTGTGCAGTGACCGAATGATGTCCGGTGGCTGATGGTAATGTTATCCCATAGATATAGTACACGATTGTGCAGTGACCGAATGATGTCCGGTGGCTGATGGTAATGTTATCCCATAGATATAGTACACGATTGTGCAGCGACCGAATGATGTCCGGTGGCTGATGGTAATGTTATCCCATAGATATAGTACACGATTGTGCAGCGACCGAATGATGTCCGGTGGCTGATGGTAATGTTATCCCATAGATATAGTACACGATTGTGCAGCGACCGAATGATGTCCGGTGGCTGATGGTAATGTTATCCCATAGATATAGTACACGATTGTGCAGTGACCGAATGATGTCCGGTGGCTGATGGTAATGTTATCCCATAGATATAGTACACGATTGTGCAGTGACCGAATGATGTCCGGTGGCTGATGGTAATGTTATCCCATAGATATAGTACACGATTGTGCAGCGACCGAATGATGTCCGGTGGCTGATGGTAATGTTGTCCCATAGATATAGTACACGATTGTGCAGCGACCGAATGATGTCCGGTGGCTGATGGTAATGTTATCCCATAGATATAGTACACATAGTTTAGGGTATAATGGGGTAAATTGCATATTTACAAATCAGCTATTATTTTATTTTTGATTTTGTAACTACGCAATTTATATCATAATTACACTAGCGGCCCGTCCGGCTTCGCACGGGTGGAAATTAATTTTTAAACTTTTTTAAAAATGTTTAATATAGATCATGGGATAATTAATATAAATCAGTGATAATGTGGCATTCAAATGGTGAAAGAATTTTTAAAATTGGTTCAATAATTTTTGATCCAATTCGTTACAAACATATTTACATACAAATCTTTCCTCTTTAGAATATTCATTACATTATAATCATTATAATGTATGAACTAAAAAAAAGTTATATACAACTAAAAACCGCGTGGTAAGTTTTTCAGAATACTGGCAACATTACCTCGCTGAATCAGAAGACTAAACTTCTCAGCGAAGTATGTGCTTGGGATCCCCCGAGGTTAGGAACAATCTCGTAGAAATCTGGCAAAAAAAATTTTTGTGTCGGACAACCAATAATGTTTATGTATGAACTTATAACTCCACCTTCGACCTCATCGTCACTTACCATCAGGTGAGATGTAGTCAAACGCAAACCCATCGACAGTAAAAAAAAAATTAAGTTATGACTTTTTAAAATATCGTTTTTTTAAATACAAACAAATTGTATTTTTATGTAAAAGGAAAAAAATCGCTGCTGAACAAGACTCCAAAGTGGCGTTTTATGGGAAGGCATCTCTCTCCTCCATAAAACGCCACTTTGGATGTTTATCATAGAGCTTAGTATGTATTGTATATTAAGTAGTCTACTATTGTATATTTGTCTTAGTATGTATATAACTTTTATTTCATAGCATCACCGTCCATACTCTATCTCTGTCTATCTAAATGTTGCCTGGAAGAGATCACTTATTAGCGATAAGACCACCCTATTTTAACCTACTTATAAGCTTTCCTGTTTTGTATTTCGTCATCTTGGTGTCAATATCTATTTATCTTATTTGCCAGAATCACCACGCATGACTGCCGGCTTGGTGGTTTACAAATTAAATCACACTAATATTATAAAGGCGAAAAAATTTATGTGGGTTTGTGTGTATGTGTGTATGTTTGTTACTCCTTCACGCTCAAACGGATGAAAGGATTTGGATGAAATTAGGCACCAAGATAGCTTATACACTGGATTAACATATAGGCTACATTTTATCCCGGAAAAGTGAAATTTTCCCGTGGGATGAGCAATTAAAAGTCTCCACAACTAAATATTTATTTATTTATTGATAGGCCAACAGGTTTTTCTTACATCGTAGAAAGTATGCACTAGGAAGCCAATTAAAGGTCCTCGCGTCTAGTAGTGTGTAGTAGCACTAATTGAGCGTGCAATAAGGAACAATTGATTTTAGAGAAAAAAAAATTGACAACTATCGGAAACATTATGTAAATTATTCTGAATAAGTAAGTATTATGCATAATAAGTAAAATGAAAATACAGGTACATGTAATAGTTAAAAATGCGATTATAACTGTCATTATATGGATTAAATCTATTATCTGCATATTTTTGAATGGAATGCCCTGCCAGCGTCTGTGTTTCCGGCGAAATATGACCCGAGCGTGTTCAAGAGAAGAGTGAATAGGTATTTACTTGGCTAGCATGCTACACCTTCGATCGCATCGTCACTTCCCATCAGGTGAGAGCGTGGTCAAATGCTAGACTAGTTTGAAGTAAAAAAAAAATATATTTTATTATTTTTTTATTATTTGCATATTACTTGATATTTTACTGGTAAAAGGCCGTGATTAACCCAGGATCCCCGGTCGCGCTCAGCGGCGCATGCAACCGCGCAGGAAGGTTCGTCTCATCTCGCGCAGGATGCGGCGCGCACCGCTCGAGCTCGCTAGATCCTCTTACGGCACGTGTGACTGACCCTATCATATGATACCATCATATCCCAGTAGCAACCGAACCTGTAGTAACACGTACACACTAATATTCCACAACACCTTTTTTTTTTGTTTGGTTTTGGCTCCACACTTTTGTGTATTTAGCCAGTGTCAAGTAATTGATATATCTCAAGTTAATTAATATCATATAGTGTGTCAAATCAAGTCACAGTCCAAGTCATCAAGTTAAGTCATGGTCTAGTCAAGTACTACTAGTAAAATGGTGGCAACATTACCAGAAGCTTCTATGTAGTTTTGGAAACAACACGAAAAGAAACGTTCCACCATCATTATACTACTTTCCCACACTCATGCTTGTAATCCAGCACTTAACGAATAAAATGCCACCAATTTTATGCACTAGAACTAGTAAAATAACACAAGTTTTGGAAAAACTACAATGCGGTGAAGCGATGTTTTTCGTTTTCCCGCCAAAACTCCATCATAGTAGATAACGTATGCATAAGCGCCATCAGTTGCATCATTCGATAGCACACGTACATTATGGAAGTTAGTTTAGCTTTTTTTTCATTAGCCCAAGGACATTCACTGCTGAACAAAGACTTCCCCTATATAGCAAGCCCTTTGAGCGGCTATACTTGCATTCGAAGGCTCTCCGCGGTTTTGACCAGGCCATCGGTCCACCTACTGGCTAACCTTACGCTACGTCTTCCAATTCATCATCATGTTCATCATCTACTAGTACTAGGTGGCAGGACTTTACTGCAAAGTTCGTCTAGGTAGGTTCCGCTTTGTTCTGCCGCCAAGCAGTAGTGCGCAAGCACTGCTGTGTTCCGGTTTGAAGGGCACTGTAGCTAGTGAAATTACTGGGCAAATGAGACTTTATGATTTGATCTCACAGTTTAGTAATCTTATTACTGTGCTGTCTTATGATTGTGCTGGTGTCTCAGGATGACGTGCGCAGTGCAGTGTCATGCGAAACTCTATACTTTAGAGTTCCAAGTGACACAGCAGCTGATATGGGCAGCCGTGTCGTTTAACATCAGGCAAACGGCTAGCTCGTAACGTCATTCCTTAACATAAAAAAAATCACTCAAAAGCCTTTCTTCCCTATTCGTTGACGGTTTTGCGAACAATGTAGTCCATTGCAATTTTAACTTGCAAATTTTAAGAGCTATATCGGTGACTTCATTTCTTTCGCAATTCCTGCTTTCGGATCTTATCTTGCAAGGAAAACCCGAGCGATCTGCCTTAAGGTATCTTCTGCCAGTTTGTGGCTTGGAGTTCACGTAGTTTCTTCTCCACTTCAGTACTTCGGCGGTACAAAAGATATCCCCAAGTGTGCTCGTTTCCCAGGCTGATCCTCACCCTTCCGTTTTTTATTTTTTTTATTTTCTTTCTTTTTTTGTTTTTTGTTTTTTTTTCGTTTGACGTGACCAAGCCAGCGAAGCCTGTGGGCCTTTATTTTGCCGATGATGTTTGGCTCAGCCATTAGTTTTTAAGCTCCCTGTTCTTCCTGTTCCACCACAGTCTATCCTGTTTGTACTACTTCTTCTCCTTATTATATATTAGGTATCTGCTACTAGAGAATCATGCACTTGCAATTTACCAATTTTCCCAAAGGAACTCTGAATTTTCTGTGATATAATGTTCACCTCGTTCATCTAAGTTGTGTATAAAGTATGCAAACTTATCACAAACAAACATCGTTTCGCTATAATAATATTGTTAGGGATAGAAATTCAATCTAGTTAAAACCATTAAACAGATCAGGCAAACGATAAAATTCATAACAATTTTCAATCATTGTTTCTATCCGAGGCACCGGATGCGGCAAGTCCCGCGGTCGGACGGAGTAATGGGCGCACTTCCGACACATGACGTTGGCAACGTCACGCTGCACCGTATCGTATACGAAGTAACCAGTGGAGTAGTAGTATTAGTAGAGAATAAATAAGTTATTAGCTAGAAGAAGTCTACCACTGAACATATAGATCTCCCCCATAGAGCTTCATTGATGGGCTACCTGTGTCTTGTATCCGACGGCTCCCCTCGGTAACTGTTCTGAGAATCGGCTTCGCCTGCCATCCTTCACGTGCCAATTAACAAGTCCACGAGTGCGAGCAAGGGAGAACACGGTTACCATCTCCACCAGACTTACGCGGTAAGGCGCCAGGTCTTCGTTTCGCCTGCTTTGTGGTCGCCTTTTTCTCTCTTCCTCATCGATGGTTGGTTCTGCAAGCGATATGGCAACATTTCAACTCACTAAATTTGAAAGTTATGTCAGTGACTTATTATATAATAGATAAGTATATAGTTATTATCACTATCTGTACTGATGGACAAAAACTTCTTTCGCCACTGAGCCCGATCTTCGGTTTTTTTTATCCAACTACTGACCACCACTAGGCGCGAAACGTTGCTTCACCCATTTGGGGACAATAACAATCTCCACATAACGGAGTACTGATTCACTCAGTACTGGTATTTAGTAGTAATCGTATTTTCAATAGAAATAAGTCATTGGTTTGGACAAAAACGTGCAATACAACCAACTCCGTTTGGTGAGCACATTGATAGTTTTTGATAGAACATTTGGTAGTTGCAAATGACAATCGCAAAGTTATTTCGGTAACACACTAAAAATAGCGCGTTTTTGATGATGGAAGTGTTGCTGTATTAGCAATAGTGTGGGTTTATTATAGTCGACTTATCAAGACTTGCATGGCGGATATGCAACATGGTATGTCACGTTATGTTACGTTACGACTAATGATAATTATTTCGCATGATCTTACTTATTTTTTATTTTTTACATACTTACCTATTGCAATTTTGAAACGAATAGATTACACAAACATGTATATATTTCTATCCACAAGAAGTGACATTATTTTCATTTAATTAGTAAAAACTGCATATTTCTTAAGGTGCAAAATTTATTTGTAGAAAAGTAATAATAATAATAATAGTTGTGCACTGATTTGTGAACTCTTTCATCTACGTCACGCAATTAAATGAAAAAAATTAAAAAATTAAAAATTAGCTTTCAATAAGTTTAAAATGTGGTTTATAAAGCGGTGGTTTTGCAATAAATAAACACATGATGCAACGCTTACTGCGTTTAAACATTACCATGTAATTTGTACTTTATTAAGTCAGTTTTAGATAGTGGCATTAGAAATATGTATGTCGTATGTTGGAGCATTGTACATTTTTTTTTTTGCAAGATACTCGTTTGATATATTACTATGTATTTGTAACGTTTGAAAACTATCGTAAGTTTTTAATTGTAAGTTTAGCCATTATTAATCTTACAAAATGTGTCATATTTTGTAAGATTAATAATGGCTAAGCTTACAATTAAAAACTCGAAATTATTCCGACCATGTTTCGGACATATTCGATGTCCTTCCAGTTACTAACGCAAGCCACGGCGACTTTCGCGAGCCTCAGCACGTAACAGTTACGCGTGTATTACAAAATACTTATAACGTGTGTAAGCGACACGGAGAAAAAAGCATAAGGCCACTTTTGGTTGCTTTTTATATTTAGTTTTTTTAAGAACGTTATGTTTTTGACGTGAAAAAAAATGTCGGTTTAGTTCTATGTAAAATTTATAATTTTTTAATATATTTTTCGCCAACTCTGCCGCTTTTTTATATTTCGCACAATAGTATTATTTTCTGGAAACACCTAAGCCTGGTCGTCACCAACAACGTGGTAAAATTAAAACTGACTTTTTTTGTTTATAGACAAGGCGTTTGACCACTGTCACTCCTGATGAAAAGCGACGACGCAATCACGATGGTGCATACCTGCCTATAAAATTGGGAACTGTGATATAACACCACGTAAAATCAGAAAATGAAGAGTGTCTTTGGGCGGAGTTAAAACACCTTTAATTTTTATTTAATAATGGGTTTTTTAAGGAATGATGTGACGAGCTTACCGCCTGACGTTAAGCGACACGGCTGCCCAGATCAGCTGCAGAGTCACTCGGCACTCTAAGGTATAGAGTTTCATGTGACACTGCACTGCGCACGTCATCCTGAGACGCACAATCTTAAGAGTACTAGACTGTGAAATTAGGTCTCATTTGCCCAGTAATTTCATTAGCTACAGTGCCTTTCAAACCGGAACACAGCAGTGCTTGCGCACTACTGCTTGACGGCAGAATAACTAGCAAAGCGGTGGAACTTTGCAGAAAAGTCCTACTGCTAGAAAATTACCGCTAAATGATTAGATAGAGTAATTAGTCAATAGATATCATGTCCAGCAATGTTTTATTTTTTCGCCGGCTGTCGGGAACCATTTAAAGGTTTACCGACTTCATTTGTTTTTGTAATTTAACTATTCCAATAGATTGATAGTTCTCTACGTAAGTTAAAAGCATCAATGACTCTGTTATACTTACAGATTGGGCTGGCCGCTCTGGTCTGCTGGGCAGCGCGGATGCTGCGCAGGCGCGCCACCGGAACCGGAAGTCACGGGCGCGTTCCCTCGCTCGCCTGTGGAATCATCGCGGAATCACGAGTCTGTTGCTGCAGATTATACACAGTTACTGTAAACTGGACATGTTAGGCTTGATAATTTTATGCTGGTTGGATTAATTATGTGTTGTGATTCATTAACGATTCGAGCCGAAACGGACAGTAAAAAGAAAAGAAAAAAATGCTGATATCTCAAGACCGTTTTACCAGGACACCATCATTCGATTTTTGAATGATTCTAGTATGTATAACTACATACAACTACAGGCAAATACTACTATTTAAATAGTTCATTATAGAAATCTATTTGTCTGTGTGATTTCTCAGGATCACTTGCGTGTCATGCGAAACTTTAATTTAGATTTCCGAGTGAACCGGGCATCGATCACGTATGAGACAAAAACATATTAAGGCCTAAGGATCCAGGGAACCAGCTTTTTTTTCGTTCAAATAAAATTTAGGGTATTGCCCATTTTGAAGCTACTTTGAATTACAACTAAGTAATGATACGATTTGTTTTGATTCTACTAATTATAGTCTACGAATATATTCTAAATATATAGGTGCATGGTTCTTGTTCTCATGCTTTCCAATAAATTTGGATAACGATTTAAGTGAATCTTTTGACCACACAAATACATCAGATTCACATTATTTGAGTAACTATTGGAAAAGTGGCTTTTGCATCTCTAATTCTCGCGTCGATTAGGAGCGTGCGAGTGTCTACGCTGTTCACTTACGATCTTCAGAAGACCTTTACAGCGTACGACATTCATACTAACAATAAAAAATATAAAAAACAATCCAGGACCAATGAGAATAGGGTTCAAGTTGTAACGTACCGCTAATTAGAGCGGTCTCTTTTCACATACAGCGATGATAAAGTTATCGTAACTTACGCAATTTCCTAGGGGCAAGTAATAATTTCTGTTCTGCATATCATCCCATCTCTAAGCAATAAAACCGTTATATCTAGCCAGTATCATCGATAGTATCGTTTGATTTATTTACCATCGTGAAAAATCGTGTATTGTAAATCGGATAGTCTAAATATCCCCGCAAGCAGTGACCGTAAACCACGGAGGTAGAGGATGAGCTGCGCGGGCGCACGGCGATTTGACGCATTTCACGGAGCGGCGACGGGTCACGCTCGCAGGTCACGCGGTGTCGCCGCCCGTCACGCGCTTTCTACAGTTCCTATCACTCACGGAATGAAAGTCACCACTCAACACTCACCACGACTGACTCTTCTCATTTGTTGAGATTGATGATTTTCACCGTTTGAGGAAAATGTGACACGAACGATTCTTGGTGAGAAACTGCAATGTTTGGTCATAGTCAGATGTTAATAAATTACCGCGGACCTGAAAGTGTAACCCTAATCGATGTAACGTGCGACTTAGACACGAGAATGAGGAATACATATGCATTCCAAAGAAGGCCTTAAACATATCAATTCTGTTTAGATTAGGTATACGTGAAAGTTTGATTAAGTATCTTCGTAGCTTTGCCTGCAGTTGACTCTCAAGCCTATGGAAACTTAAGGTTGAAACATAAACGCGCGACCGCGTCAACGTTAAGTGTAAGCACTGGAAGTGCTATCATTAGAGTAGTATTCAAAAAAATAGCTTGAGCAAAAGAAAATTCTCGAACATTTAACACCTAAAATATTCCACTTCGATAGCCTCACCGCATTGGCGTACACAAAATAATTCCACTACAGTCCGAAACCGTAAATAATAATCCTCTAAAAATCTGATATAAAAACATTTTGGATAATTATTAGCGGGGAGCCAGCCCTATATGTTCAAACCATGAAGTACGCGCTAGTTGGGGTATAGTTGTTCCAATATTTGGTGAGAAAAATTACAATACTTGATGGACTGTTTATGTCATGGAAGCGGGTTTGCGCAAGCATTCACAGATTTTAAAGGGTGGATGGTACAGTCGTGCACACAAAGTATTATGCTATGGATGTAATATACTTTACTAGAGATTTGGATGGCTGTGAACAAGTTTTTGCTTCAAGTGAGAAAATTATTTGCTATTATTTTGGGATTGTCAGTTGTCAACTGACCTCATCATGGGTTTTAAAAATGCTACACACAGCTCAATGTATCATCACCTTAGGGAGTTGTGTTATCGTTTGTTTGTGTTATCGGCGGATTTATTTATTTAATTCTTTTGCGAGATGGCGAATGCTAGCGCGACCCTATCTTTCACCCCACCCTGGCGACGACGGGATCACGGGTGGGGGGGGAGTTATTTCATAGCTTTTCAGGCATTGTACATTACAAAAATATCTGTAAGGTGGTCAGATTTATACGAGGTTTAATATTCACCTTCAGAACTCCTCAGTATGAACTGAAACCAGTTCGAGTTAATTAGACTCCCTTTTGCAATTAAGGATTGATGAATGCATACCATGATTGATTTCTTTATTTTGAAATTTAGACTTTATAATGTTATTTAGACACTACTAGAAACATCCAAGTTTGGACCGTAAATTAGGTTGATTGTTGAGCTACTCAACTTACTTAACCACCTATATAAATCTTGCCATATATTATGACTTAGTAAAAACAAAACTTAAAATCTCAGCACCTCCGTGCACGATAGTACGGCAGGGTGGCGAGGGGTGCGGAGGCAGGGGAGCGCACACCTGGCCACCGCAGCTGCGCACGGGCAATCTCACGCGCAGCTTCCGCGCATGCGTGGCTCTATGTATTCGAGACATGCCTAGCTACGCTTGTGTGCGTCACATGCTTACGTATGTGTGCTTTCTGGTACATACTGTGTCACAAGCTGAAACTTTCTTGTACTGCGTAAACCGTTAGGTAATTTACCACCTGAATTTTTTGCCATGAAGTTATATGAGAATGAGCTCTTACTCAAGAGCCTGAAGTCGTAATACATATCTACGTGTAAGTATGTTACAATATGGAGTTTACGATGTAAATGCAATAGGTACCAACTTTTAAATAAATACATAGTTAAATTATAAATACTCCACTTTTGAGGACTTCTTCTTATGTTTCTGTCTTTTATTTATTGCATTCTTTAGATAAATCATTGGAAATGAAAAAAATCTTTGATTACGTTAAATATTTTATAAATAAATATAAATTATTTAAAGACCCAGGATCTACGAGGACTATGGTCCCACAACACCCAAACGCAGATCAAGTATATGCGCTTTATTCCTGTGCGCAAATACTTGTCTTGTCGTGGTTATCGAACCCGCCACTTCCGTGTTATAAGCCAACCGGCTCAACCACCATACCACAGAGGCTGTCAAGAGATATCTCACAGACTTATTCTAAACACGTATCCTATTTCTAATCTCTGAATCTCTTTCATAAATGAAAATATAACAGTAGCTGTAGGTACCGTTATTTTTTGACTCCACGGCCAACGAAGTCTGAGTCTTCATTCTCGTATGGTCTATGGTTGCTTGAGTTTTTTGTGGATAAGTATGGTAATTAGCATGTACAGAGTCTATTTTGTACGGGCTAATAGGACTCATTACGTCACTAGGCAGGAGGGCAGTTGCTTAAAGCGCTTAGCCGTCAAAAGTGGGAGGCAACTCGAGGGTACCCCTGGGGTGCGAGCCTCGGCTTGGGCCTTTGTCAAGATATAAAGATCGAGAAGACTAAGTCCACTGGATAATTGACCCTAGTTGCTTTCCTCTTTAAACAGCTGGGTGCCTTAAATGCCTGCCTTCTACCCCAGTAAAGGTCGGTAGAGATCAACATCAAGTTCATGTAAAAAAATAATACCAAAAAAGCTTTGTCGTAGCATATATCAGCGTGTAACTAGCCTACCTATGTGTAAACATTATGCGGAGTAGAGTAATATAGAGCTCTTTATTTAAGATCCTTAGGTTAAGTTGATGAAAAAAAAACAAATTAGACAAGGATGTAAATATTATTTATTGTTTGCAAGTACTTAACTAAATCTGAAGTGTGGTCTACACATTACAACACAGAACTGAAAGAAAGAGTTATTTATGAATGCTTGAAATCAATGAGATCTCATACATACTTGTATATTTACCGTTCTGAAAGAACTCATCACATTTTCTATCGCGCCGTGTATATATTTTATAAGACTAATAACCTAGAAAGTTGTATTAACATTCAAAGTGAACCTATTCATTCAAATTCAATTCATCCGAAGGCACGCAACAGGTTGACATTATCACACAATTTTGCCACAAAACCAAGTCATCTAACAGTTTCATCAATGGAGGATTCCTAAAAACATTTCTTACAAGTTGTATTGTCTGTGTACAATGACAGGCGCCGCTTAACAAAGCGAGTTTACAAGTGTACAATTCACGCTGTAGCTCTTTATGAATCAACCGATTTATTGAGAGCTCAGATGCTCACACGAATAGTACATTTCTCTTCTTGTTTGCAGGGTGATGTACGGACAGGGTAGATCGTGTTAGCTTGGCTAGGTTCCAAAACCGTGATATTGTTGTAATATCAATAGTCGCTAACTTTTTGTAGTGCGTGTGTACTTTTGTGATCCGACGCTCGATTAATATAATTATGTGTGCGGTGAACATTCGGTCATTGAAGTGAATTTGTAATGGAGTGAATAGTTTTGGCGATTAATGTGTACAACATCAACAATGCAAATGATAACTTTTGGAAACCTGTGGTTTGGTTACGTTTACAAATATTTCTGTTGGTTTAGAATTTAGATGTGTTATGAATTTACACAGCCATTGACTTTTTCATATGGTAAATAATTTTCATGTTTTGCGTGATTTTGACAAATCAACCATTTCAACTGTAGGGTTTCTGGATTTCTGTCAAACCGATAGAAAAATAACTTGATTTTTGTTTTATTTAAAGTTGCACCAAAAACACATCTGATTATCATTTGATCTGCAGATAGCTAAGGAACATTTCTGTAGACAACTGGATTTTGTGTTTAGATTTTTAGTTATGAGTACATAAAATTGATTACAACGTGTACACATTTGACAATAACATTTGTTTACTCTCTATTACTTTTTGAGGTACATTACATTGACTTCAATGCTTCACGTTGGTAATAACTAACAATATACAGGTACTATCATAATTGAAGGGGTGAGAATAAAAAGGGTTTAACTGATTTTTTTCACAAATTGACTTATGTGTATCGTTGGATTCAGCGTGAAATTATCTACAATAATACATTCTCAAAATACCCAAATGAGACTTAAATCTCGAGATTTTGAGTCTATAAATGGTTTATCTGTCACAGGAATACAGTTCGCTTAGCATAAAAACATTATTATATTTATTTTATTATACCATATTTTTACAGTAATTGTATGAATTAGTACTATATTTAGTATTTTAAAATAGAATTAATACATTTTCAAGCAACTGAAACTTACATAAACCTTTTCTATTACTTAATAGACACTTTACATTAAAATGAAGCCGTTGACGTTTAAAGTCAATTTTCTCGAAACTATCAATTTGAAAGTTATACCCTTTTTATTCTCAACCCTTCAATTAGCATAATAGTCTAACAAAAGAAAGTCGTAAGACTAAATAAGGTTTTTTGTCGGGAAAACGAAAAAGATCGCCTCGCCCGCATTGTATTATTTTCCAAAACTTGTGTTATTTTTAGTGTTAGTGCATAAAATTAATGGCATTTTATTTGTTAAGTGCTGAATTACAGGCATGAGTGTGGGAAAGTGGTATAATGATGGTGAAACGTTTCTTTTCGTGTTGTTTCCAAAACTCCATAGAAGCTTCTAGTAAAGTTGCTACCACTTTACTAGGAGTATGACTTGGACTAGACTATGACTTGATTATGACTTCACTTGATGACTTCGACTGTGACTTGACACATATTTGCGTGAAATATTATTAACTTGATAAATTATCAATTACTTGACACTGGCTAAATACACAAAAGTGTGGAGCCATAAATAAATAAAAAAAAAGACTAAATAATCTGAATATAATCGAAAGCTTTTGACAAACACAAAATCTAATTGTCCATAGTAATCCTTAACTATCTGCAGATCAAGTGATATCCGCCGTGTTTTTGGTGCAACTTTAAATAAAACCAAAATTAAGTTCTATCGGTTTGATAGAACTCCAGAAAATCTACAGTTAAAATGTTTATATGGTCAAAATCACCCAAAACATATGAAAATTATTTACCATATAATGGGAATACATAAGAAACGCCCTCAAAAACCGTCAGTCAGTCTGTCAAATCACGAACCGGTGGTGTAGAGTTACCGCCGCGGTCCGTGAGACCGGGAGTCGGGACTCGGGACCAACGAGGGATAATAATTCGGCAGTCGGGACCGGAGGCGGGTTTGAAAGCGTACACCGTGGGCTTGCACGTGCAAGCTGCGGCGATCACGTGGACTCTGTTAACTCGATATGTACGAGATAATCGGCTTGGTAGAGCTCGTCTCTGTCACTCACAGGGAGATAGTCGACTTTGTAGAGCGTTGTCTCTTTTTATTTACCACTGATATCTACCATCATCATCATCATCGCATCATTAACCAGAAGTTATCCGCGGCTGAACATAAGCCTCCCTATAAAACGACACTTTGAACGTTTATCTTAGGAATGTTGCTAAAATTACCCCGCCTCACTGGCAGCTTGGTGACTGCAATTTTTAATGTACTGAGGATAATGCTGCTAGCCATTCTCTAGATATGCCTTTTGTGGATTCTCACAGTACCCGCAGGAAGAGATGGCGTCGTCCTATTCGCACACTGGGACTACAACGCCGATACCTACCAATACTTTTTGCTGCATACACCTACTGCAAAATTATCCGCACTACATTTATATTATGGAATCAGCGGGCTATATCAGTAGGTCAACAGGTTTGTAAATGTTGCTAATGTCATCTGATCATTTTTTCATATTACTGTAATGTAATTGTGTAAAAGGAAACCACCATCAATTTTTTAAAGAATTTAAATTTCTTTTATTATAAAATTTTGATTAATGTTAAGCGACATCTGATTGGACCTATGTATTGTGTAATACACGGATCCAATCAGATGTTTTAACCAATAATTAATGAATCAATGCTTAATTTTTTTTAAATATTATTAATTATTCGTCTTCAAACAAAGCTTCAACATATTTATAAATCGCTAACTTACAGTGTATATGAATCGAGTCTACGAATATTTAATGTATGCGTCGCTCAAAGATATGCATCTCTCTTTACAGTCACTACAGGATACCTATTCGTCTCAATCCGTGTTCTTACAGACAGTTTCACAAAAGAACGGAAACGGACTCTCAGACAAACTGCCCTTGGATTCACTCCGCTCGAAGATGCTGAAGATTGTCGAAGATAGTCGAAGAATTGTTTTCAACAAAATAATGAGTGGTTTGCATTTTTTCGTAACCCCTCAATGAAAGTTTCGGGTAATGGTAGGAAATAGATGATTATTTTGTTAGGATTTCCGAACGGTTGCGATGATCAGGTAGGTAGTAATTGATTGTGTAAATGCAATCTTTGTCAGCTGGTAAGGGGGTTAATATCTACAAACCGTTGCTTGTGTTGATATTAACCCCCTTACATTGTGTAGCGGAGGAATAGTATTTAGTGTTTTGTTTCTCTCTATTAAGTTTGAAATGAGCAAAGATGAAACAAGATCAAACACCGTGTAGTTTTTTCGTTGTTACGTAGTGATTATTAGTAAGGGGGATAAATTTCATAAAAAGAGAGAGCAACCAAACTTCCACGATTTCAAATTTCCTTTTGTTCATTATTATCATATCACAACATTTTGTCGTTAACACTAAAAAATTACATTGTAAGTCTTCGACTAGAAACGTTGATTTATATAATATTAGGTCTTTACCTATGAAATTGCCGTTTTGTTTGAAAAAAGTTAAGGTATTTTTTTTTTCGAAATTTTTTATTTCTTTTATTCAAAGTAATCACCCCTGCAATCAATGCATCTTTGCCAATGCTGTGGCAGTTTATGGATGCCCTTCTTGAAAAAATCAGCAGGACGGGAGACAACAAACTCTTCAAAGGCGTTTTGTACTGCCTCTCGGGAATTGAATTTTTTTCCCGCTAAAAAGTTGTCCAAATTTTGGAAAAAGTAATAGTCGGTAGGCGCAAGATCTGGTGAGTATGGCGGATGAGGGAGAGCTTCCAAACCCAACTCATGCAGCTTAGAGACGGTCTGTTGTGCAGTATGGGGTCGCGCGTTGTCGTGAAGTAGCAGTGGAGACGACCGATTGACCAAAGCTGGTTGCAGACGTGCGAGTTTCGCCATCATTGTGGTCAGTTCTTCAATGTACACATCTGCAGTAATGCTCTCGCCGTTTTGTAAAAAGCTATGATGAATCACACCAGCACTAGACCACCAAACTGTGACCATCACCTTTCTAGGGGTCATTTTTCGTTTTGCACATTGCTTTGGTACCGAACCAGGATCTAACCAACTTGCTGAGCGCTTTCGATTGTCAAAAAGAATCCATTTTTCGTCGCACGTAACAATTCGGTTCAAAATTCCTTCATTTCTGTGCCTGTTAAGCAGCGCAAGGCAAGTCTCGACGCGTACGTTGCGCTGGCGATCGTTAAGTTCGTGGGGCACCCATCTATCAAGCTTTTTTATCTTGCCAATCTGTCGCAAATGGACCAATATTGTTTTGATGCTAACATCAAAAGCTGCTGCCAGCTCAGCTGTAGATTGAGATTCATCAGCTTCCACAATCGCCTTTAATTCATCATTGTTGACCAAAATTTCCGGACGACCACGAGGTTCATTTTTCAAGTCAAAATTCCCAGAACGGAACCGAGCAAACCAATAACGGGTTGTACGTTCGTTTGTACAGTTCTCTCCGTAAACGTCGTTGATGTTACGTGTCGTTTGTGCCGCGTTGGTGCCACGACGGAACTCATATTCCATAATTACACGAAATTTCAAAGTATCCATTATGAGGAAAAATGTTGAAATGTAATGAAAATACAACGCTAATCAATAAACAAAAGACTTATATTGTAAATAGAATGTCATATTTTTAAAACAAAATTAATTTGAATTTAGAATTCAGAGCCAATCAAAACTTTTTTTTTGTTTGAAAAAGTCTGTACTGCAATACGGCAATTTCATAGGTAAAGACCTATTATTTTGTCGTGAATCTAAAAAAAACTACACGTTAAAGATTGATATTTTACGTCGTTATTACAAGTTAATAGTTTAATATAATTATGATTTCTCGAATCACAAGGTATGTCCAAACAAAATATGCAGCTGCACGAGGAAAACCCAGCACCTTCAACAAAGTGGCAAGTCACCATTGCGGGCGCATCGGCCGCTTTGATGCACCGACGTTCGACATAGCCCGATACCCGACAGTAACACGAAGGCACGGAGAGATGCAAAGTAAAAGCGGAAGCGGTTATCATCATACAAGCATATCGCAGTCAGGCTTTTATACGAAACGAAACCAAAACATCTAGAGACAATTTTAAATCCTCTAAAAAATAAACAAATAAATAAATTAGTCCAATTGCAACTGATTGTTGGTAGCTTGGTATAGGTATATGCTAAAATGATATGAAACCTTTTGATCTCATATTTTCTTATATTCAAAGCACTGAGAAGCCTAAAATGGTCCAAAATTTGTTGCGCATGATTAGAAAAAACCTAGGAATAACCTAATAACTCCTTTAACAAACGCAGACAGCTAAACGTAAATTATGTTATACTAAACAAAAAACAATCAACTATGCTGTATCAATTTAGGTAATCCTTCTATCACATCGTCACTTATCATCAGGTGCGATAGTGGTCAAATGCAAGCCAAACAATAAAAATACAGCACCCCTGGTTTTGCAGATATGTACTCTTGTAATTTATTTTTGGAAGTGAATAAATGTTTTCTTTCTTTCTTTATTAGTTATGCATTTACATGCTAACTTTTCAATCGTGTGGAAATATTTACAATACACTTATCCATATCCATTACCAATGGATTCTATTGAAACAGCAATAGGCAGTCTAATTTTAGGCAAATATTAAATCAATTTAAATTTAAGTTTAGTTTAAGAAATTTCAAAATTGCTATAAAATTTAATTCTCAAAGTATCAAATTATACTGCATGAGCTTTTACCATAGACCACCTTCCCAAAAAACGACTCCAACGTCTCCTCGGACACTCGCGAGATGATGGTGTGAATTGAACGCAAGATGAGTAATCTCGCTGATAAATAACTGCACGGGCCACTCTTTCCCTGTATTGATGAAATTTATGTCATTATGTCCCTTGAAGTATTACTGTAGCGTTCATGCACCAAATAATAACCGCAGCAAACTTTACTGTTTGGTGAAGAGCAGCTATTCGAGTTTTGCCATAAGCGTTATACTACAACTTTCATTATCGAGAGCGCCTTGCGATAAAGAGTTGGTGGCCATTTTCATGCAACGGCTTTCCACCAATCGGTACATATAAAATTCAATGTCTTGACTGACTAATTGACTTATATATCAACGCACAGCCTAAACCACTGGTCCTAGAGACTTGAAATTTTGAAGGTGTGTTCTTTGTAAAGTGCAGGTATCCACTAAAGGTTTTTTCGAAATTCTACCGCTAAGAGGGTGAAATGGGTTTGTATAATATATATATTTGCTCAGTTGGTATTAGTTGCCCCCCTGCCTTCTGAATTGTGGGTTGTAGGTTCGATTCCCACCCAGGACAAACATTTGTGTGATGAACATAGGTGCTGGTTGTGTCTGGGTGTTATATTGTATTCTATGTTCGTATTTACAAAATAAAAAATGTATCTAAGTATTGTATCAGTTATCTGGTACTCATAGTACAAACTTTGCTTACTTTGGGGCTAGATGGCGCCGTGTGAAATGTCTACTAATGTTATATCATTATTATTTTATTTTAATGTTGTATGTAATGTAGTGTGATGTCTTTCTTTCTATGTGCATGTTATCACAGTAAGGTAGTATGCGCCGTGGTATGAGATTTATACTTAAGTACACCTAAAACAGTGTATCTCTGAAACCGTAACGGCTGGAACAAATCTATGGCAGCTGCCCGCGGCGAGCGGTCAGCATTTACCGAGTCAGCTTATTCTAACCTTAAAAAAGCACCGGCATCTCTGAAGTAATTATTCATATGGAAATCGTGTACAATGTACAGCACTCAGTTAACAGTTAAAGCATATTTATTCACACAACTTCAAATACAATCAAATTTAAACTGAAACCGTATAATTTCTATTTTCCAGATACAGATATCAGACCGATTTGTAACGGTTGCATATTTACACTGTGAAGTTTATTTAACCGATTTGATACGATGAATATAACCTTGATAATGACAAATGAATGCTATTCATATGATAATATTTACGTAGATACTGTAAACAATACCTTGGATACGGGTATAGTGACGTCATAGTTTTGTAAGGTCGCGTGTCATGTATGGTCTACAATGACTATAAAGACATGTTCACAAAGTAATCTTAAAGTTTACGTAACAGTGACAGAAGCAATTCCTATAATTTTAATTGTAACGAATTGCGGCTAATTTAGATATGCCCGTTATACTCATGACATCCGTAGCAACGGAGGAACAATATTTTTATTATTTTACACCATTTTGTTCAGCACATTTTATGTCAACATTAAGTTCACCTGTGTAAACGGTGCTTTATAATAGGCGGTGATATCAGCTAGGTAAACCTGGGTAGCTAGATATATGCTATTTTAAATCTGAAGTAAGTTTCTCACCGACTAAAGAAAAATCTTTTTTCATTTTATTCCTTTGAATCTCCTACTTACTGCCATTGTCCAATGGTATGTTATAAATAGAAGATTATGGTAGCTCTATATAAGTACGTTAGCATAGATTTATTTATAGGTATCTAGTAGTTAAAAGTAGATGAGACATTTGTGTGATGAAAATTGATTTTTGTTCTGTGTCTGGATGTTATGTTGTATTCTATTTATGTATTTACAAACAAAAAGTGTCTAAGTACTGTATCAGTTATCTGGAGATTCCATAATACAAGCTTTGCTTAGTTTGGGACTAGATATAGACACATAATATAAATATATTGATTTCCATATATTTACGATGTAAATAGCTCGGATCCTTATTTGAGCTAATCTCAAGAGCAAAAAATCTGGATCTAATCCTTCCGGAGCGGTGTGGGTCGGGACTTTCGGCAGACTTTGTGTCGCTGCGCTCAGCGCTCCCTGGTGAAATTGGTAATCGGGCGCGGCGAAGCCGGTGTACAACCATAACCACTCAGGTGAACTTAGGGTTGTCAAAAATACATTTATTCAACACTCACAAAAATAAAATAAAATTGACAAGAATATACATACAACAAGAGAATACAATTGAATATAAACAGTACCTCGTTATTCGTTATCTACTATATAAAAATAAGTCGGGTTTTCCTTCCTGACGCTATAACTCCAGAACGCACGAACCGATTTCCACGGTTTTGCATTCGTTGGAAAGGTCTCGGGCTCCGTGAGGTTTATAGCAAAGAAAATTCAGGAAAAATTCAGGACAAACCAACATTTTAAGTAGATGGCGCCGGTGCGTGATACATTGTTTTTCGTATATTATAAAATGGTTAATAAATAAACGTCCACCCGAGCGAAGCCGGGGCGGGCCGCTAGTTATTAATAAATACAGTTGGATGTATAAGGTGACAGATAAATTTCGTCATGTATGAGAACACTTGTCACGATAGGTTAAGTAACCCATGCCCCGGCTTTACTTATTTATTCATATTAGGAAAACTTACAGCCAAATTCACATAAACATAAAAAGGTAAGCTTAAAATTAAAACTAGTCACAAGTTTCCACCTATAGAAACATTAGTTAATAGAGAAATATGCTCGTAGTAGGTAGTTAATGAAGTTACCATGAGACCTATTCCTTTAGGGATAGATGCATACGGGTTAAAATCCCGTTCGTAATTCAAATTATTCCTTTACATTAAAATACTTTTCTTATTTATATTCTCGTTACTTTCAAGACTTTTAAACAACGTAGTTAACTTACGGCTAGACGGTATGACAACCCTAGCTGCAGTTCCAACCTATCTTTGCAATCGCTTATTCCATAGAAGAGGATTACTGAGTTTGCCATTACTTCTTTCCAGGAAGGTATCACCAGGTAGACGATTCATAAAATTCTTTGTTCAAGGATTTAAAAATTTATCAAGCTAAAATAATCTTTGTTGTGTTTTACATAAAACTTATAATAAATACAACTAGACAAGTAGAATTATTGTTATGCTAGAAATACTTTGAATTAGGGCTAAAAATAGCATGCGATTCGCAGAAATAATAAGTATGTGTAGGTACCGTTAATTATGAATGAAGTTATAATATTGAATTGTATTGTGATAAATAAATAAATATGTATGGACATTTTTCGCACATAGCCATCTAGCCGAAAACTCAGCAAAGCCTGAAACTAGATAACAGACCCAATTCTTATAATTAGTTTACGACGATTTATGTCTTACGATACTTTTTGTTTGTAAATTCATGATTAGAATACAATAAAATACCCAGGCACTGAAACAACCATCAATGTTCATCAAAGAAATGTTTATCCTGAGTGGGAATCAAACCAACCATCTATAGTTCAGCAGGCAGAGCTACTACCGGGATATAATGCCAGTCATAGATAAACTTTTTGTTGTTATGATAAAAGTGATTCCAATCATAGTTTTTATCGATGTTATATGATAATCACTGCAAATAATCTTTCAGACAAAATCCACATAAATGAGGATTTTATGTGGATTTTGTCTGAAAGATTATTTGCAGTGATCATTCGTGAGCGATGAGTTAATATTTGTATTTCTTTAGTTTTCAATGTTTTGTTATGCGTGCTATATAAACGGTTTATCCATTTATTTTTCTATCGGAATGAATTAGATGAAGTTTAAAGTATCCGTCAAAAAATTGAGGCATGTCTTGCAGGCGTGTTAAGTTTTGTATGACTATCTACGATTAGAAAACCTACTTACTAAGCGAGCGTGTAATATACATATAATATTCAAAAGCGTCATTATTTACCATTTTACCATCGACGGTGTATGCGGTAGTCTATTCGAAGAAAGAAAAATGCAAAGGAAAAAGATAATAATAGGTAATAATAATAACAACGCCCAACGATCACAGACATAGATCCTGGACCCTAACTAGGATTCCCTGTATCTAGGGACTCAGGAACTACGAAGACCGTGGTTCCACAACACCCAGACCCCGAAACGAATTGCGTTTTTTCGTGCACGTTTGTCCTGTCGCGGGAATCGAACCCACCTCGGGCTTATGAGCCAACTCGCTCAATCATCACACCACAGAGGCTGTCGAATAGATATAGATTGATATAAAAGATTCCATATAAAAAGCCGCGGGTCAACTGCTTTAATTGACGGTAAACAACTTAATTTTAAAAGTACCTACGTTGTTAATATCTATGAGCAGATTTATCGAACTGGGGCTTTACCGCGTAAGTCTGGTGGAGATCGTAATCGTGTTCTCTCTTGCTCGCACTCGTGGACTTGTTAATTGGCGCGTGCAGGATGGCAGGCGAAGCCGATTCCCAGAACGGTTACGCGGTAGGGGTGCTGGTAGGTAATTCGATAGCTTAGACAAGTAATCGCAGGTAACGTTAAATAAAATTTCTTGATAATTTTCAAATTGACACTGATCTAGTTTCCATTATATTATACACATACGTTTATAACACATCAGAAACATTGATTGACGTACAATTCGGCACCAATTCCGTAACTAATTATATATTATGCCTCAACAGAATTTTAATAGGCGCACTGAGACGGGTATTAATAAAAGTAAGCGAGGTAAGAATAATAATAACTCATAATCGAGCTATATATGAAATCTAGATTTATATTAACACGTAAAAAGTGCATAATTGAATATATGATATTGTGACGTGACATATTATTATGGTCGCTTCACAGAGATGATTTTTTAATGCCCAGCTATTACATACTTAGGTCTATATTACAAAACTACGCTCAAGCCGAGATTTCATTCACAAAATGATGAAATAGTGAATGAAATCTCTACATAAGCACCAATCGACGACTGAACAGAGTTCTGTAATACGGGCCATAGTTCCTGAAACTTAACTAGGATTATCTCTAGGAACTACTTGAATCATGGCTCCACACCACCCAGTCACAGAACAAATAACGAAAAATTTAGTTTTTTTTCTAAGGTTGATATTTTAGAACAATTTCGAGATTATCATTTAGAGAACTCATATAAAAAATATCAGATTTTTTTAAATTCAGTATTTCTAAAGTTATTTTTTTTAAGTTCAAGTAATTGATAATTTATCAAGTTATCGATATTTCACCATCATTATACCATTTTCCCACACTCGCGCCTGTAATCCAGCACTTAACGAATAAAATGCCACCAATTTTATACACTCACACTGAAAATAACACAAGTTTTGGAAAATAATACGATTTTTTTTTATGTTACTGAATGATTTGACGAGCTAGCCGTTCATGATGCGGTGACGCAATCTTTTTCGCTTTCCTGCCAAAACTCCCTCAAGTTATTTTACTTTTTTATGTTTTGGCTCCACACTTTTGTGTATTTAGCCAGTGTCAAGTAATTAATAATTTATCAAGTTAATGATATTTCACGCAAATATGTGTCAAGTCACAGTCGAAGTCATCAAGTCAAGTCATAGTACAGTCAAAGTCATACTCCTAGTAAAGTGGCGGCAACTTTACTTGAAGCTTCTATGGAGTTTTGGAAACAACACGAAAAGAAACGTTTCACCATCATTATACCATTTTCCCACACTCAAGCCTGTAGTCCAGCACTTAACGAATAGAATGCCACCAATTTTATGCACTAACACTGAAAATAACACAAGTTTTGGAAAATAATACGATGCGGTGACGCAATCTTTTTCGCTTTCCCGCCAAAACTCCCTCAAGTTATTGTTATAAAACAAAGTGAGGCTATGTGACGTTTGAAGCCTACATTGCGTCAACGGTTGCCATAAAAAAATTCAAAACAAAGGAGTTGATTTTTTTTCTTATAGCTTTAAGCCCAAATCTTTATTTAGCCTTAAAACACCAAGAATTAAACAAAACTACAAAATCATATTTTGCATCAAAAAACAAAGTAACAAATACATGTCTACTATTTTTTACTACTTATTTTTTAAATTTATAAAAAAAGGGGACTTAAATTTTAAATATTATCATGGCACTTATTTTTTCTGTGCATTAATACTTGACTTATGACGGGAATCGAACCTTAAGTTATGAGCCTGTCAAATTAACTTTTATGATTATTATAAAATAATAGCTTTGTACTTTTGAAAATGTGAAGCTAGGTTAAGATTATCTGTCCAGAAATAGGACATTAGCAACGCCTTGTTGCAATGTTCGGTACAAATAATCAAATGGCATTGAATGATAGGTAGTAATCAAAAATAAAGTATAAAACAACCAAACAAACACTTTAAATGAAATGATGCCGAACAAATCTAATAAAACGTTTCGGCACCTAGTATATTTCCTTTTCATTCTCGTCATCATAACATTAACAAGGGATTAACAAGAGTTTTATTTTTAATCAACCACTAAAGGGTTGCCCCATCAAATAAATAACGTCAAAATCTATAAACGAGGTTACAAAACAAAATTATTTGGAGAAGGGTATCACATTCACACATTAGGGACGCTACTCGGCGCGTCCGAATAATTATTAAAAACTTCTTGCTCGGTTTTTAAGATTTGTTTTTTTTTAGTGTTATTTTTGGAGTGTCACGAGCGTTAAGTAGTATTTATGCGGTACCCAGCGGCGTGGAGGTGGTTTGGCCACGAAACTAACTTGGGTGCTGTTGGCCATCAGAAAAAAGTACGGTAAAGCAGCATTTAACAATTTCTAGATTATCATTTATGTAGCCAATAAATCCAGGAGCACTTCTAGAATAACTGTTTAATCCTAATCTTATTTTAATAAAGACACATCGTAACATTTCACTAGCAAACGAAAGACTAAAGAAGTTGTTGGTGTTTTCATAATTTTGATTGAATAATCATCTAAAAATTTGCCTTGAACAGATCTCGTACTCACTACAATGTTAATATATTGTTGGACGGTAACAATATATTAACATTGTAGGCTTTTTCATGTCACGCTACTTGAAGTCAATTATTTTCTCAGAGAGTACGCCAAACTATTAAATATCTGCGAACAAACGTATTTTACTAAAATCGCACTTACACTCATTTTCCCATCAGGGCAGCGGATATAAATTCTTGCCGGACACTTGGGAGCGGATCGCCAAAGCTAATTCTGTTGTGATTAATGCTCCTTGCACATTTCCACTTCTAGAGCAACCTGCAAACAATTGAATAGTCTATTTTAGCCCTTATCACAAGGGTGGAAGGTTCAATAAAATGTAAAGATAACGTGGTGGTAGTGAGGTGCTTAAAACTCGCTACTGCCGGTTCGCGTTTCACACGCAACCAATGCAGCGATTAAAGAGGGGACGTGTTATAATATTAAAACAGTGGCTACGATTAATAATATTACGCATTTCTCGTAGGAAATAATTCAACGATTTGTCAGGATGATTTGTGATGGACTGTTTGTTTGAATAAAAACCGTGACTTTAGTTCAGAATTCAGATATAATTTGTCCCTAAGAAGTCACATAACTTAGTGTTTTTTTTAAATACACAGTAATGTTCTTGATTATTAATTAATTAATTATTAAAATGGAACGCTGGTCAAATATTTATCCATAAACGATGTATGGAGGTACGAGGATACACGCTTTAGGTTTAATGATTCCCTCCCTTTAAATTTTTTGGAAATATCAAGCTTTGTTTGAAATACACTAAAGCGAAGTTAGATACACTTTTGTTGTAATAGAAGGAGGTCCATAGGTTTGCTGAATTAATGATATGCCGATTGACTTTGTATAAGATATATTAATTAAAAAGATATTTACAAAAACCAAAATGCGGAAAATAAAATTTTCTCTAATGTGAAGTCTATATCAACAACATTCGTTGCCCCTAGCAACTAGCTGGAAAAGTTCTCTATTAGACTGGTATTGAAACTTTTTCGTGGGCTAGCACGCCACATCACTCCCCTCCAGAGACCGTCCTACGGGCGATAATATTCTGGAAAACGCACTGTTCGTCCTGATCGAGTGGTGGTCACTGGAGCGTCTCGGGTCTCGGGTGCTGCCACGGCGGGAGAATGGTCCAACTCACGAAGTATGTAGGCAGGTTTAATGCGGTCGACTGATACAGTGACTTCTTTGCCTTTTATGCGGAGCTTGAAAACTTTATCCCCTCGTTCTATCACCTCATGCGGGCCTGTATAAGCTGCTTGAAAAGATGGGTGCGAGGTGTCATCTCTTAGAAAGACGTGGGATGCTGTTGCTAAATCTTTGAAAATGAATATGGAGCGGTTATTCCCATGGTGAGAAGTTGGTAATGGCAACAAATTTTTGGCGAATGTGCGCAGTCTTTCAGTGTATACTGACAAGTCCTCCATGCCATCAGCCGATTGACAGAAAATGTCACCTGGGAGTCGTAGTGTCTCTCCATATACGAGCTCAGCTGGAGTCGCTTGTAAGTCTTCCTTAAATGCCGCCCGGATTCCCAGTAGTACAAGTGGAAGTGTTTCAAGCCAGCTGCTGGTCGCATGACATGTAATGGCGGCTTTAAGCTGTCTGTGGAATCTTTCGACGAGTCCATTGCATGCTGGATGGTAGGCTGTAGTTCGTCTGCGTTGAAATCCGATGATGTGGGACAAATGCTTAAAAAGTTCTGATTCAAACTGTCGACCACGATCAGTGACGATATCTTCAGGGCAGCCGAATCTGGATATCCATCCGTGAACTAAAGCTTTTGCCACTGCTTCAGCTGTTATCTCCTGTAATGGTATAGCTTCGGGCCATCGTGTGAAGCGATCTACACATGTGAGACAGTAACGATACCCTTGTGAAAGAGGTAAAGGTCCGATCAAATCTATGTGGATTTTCATGAATCTGGCTCGAGGTAAGCTGAATGATGCTAATGGTGATGAGACATGACGTGTTATTTTTGATCGTTGGCATGCTAGGCAGGAACGAGTCCACTCTCTGCAATCTTTCCGCATACTAGGCCATACATAGCGTTCCGATATTAGTTTCGTCGTCGCATTTGTGCCAGGGTGGCTAAAAGAATGCAAGTTTTTGAACACTTGCCGTCGCATGTCTTTGGTCACATAAGGTCTGGCCACATTGCTGCTCTTGTCACAATAGATTTCTGTGTGAGATCCAGGCAGTTTGATTTTTGTCAAGCGCAGAGAAGTATCGCTATCCAAAAGTTGTTCTAGTTCAGGATCTGTGCTTTGTGCTTGAGCAAGCTTGGATAGATCGATGGGCTGAGTAATCTCTTCGATGCGTGATAAACTGTCAGCCACAACGTTATCCTTTCCTGAAATATGCCTGATATCTGTGGAAAACTGTGAAATAAAATCCAGATGTCTGAACTGTCTTGGTGAGCACTTTTCTTTTCGTGAATGAAATGCGAAAGTTATGGGCTTATGGTCAGTATAAATAATGAAATCTCTCGCCTCCACCATGTGACGAAAGTATTTTATTGCTTCGTAGATGGCGAGAAGTTCCCTGTCGTAAGGCGAGTATTTCTGTTGACATGGCGAAAGTTTTCGAGAGAAAAATGCTAAAGGTTCCCACAGGCCGTCTCTATGCTGTTGTAAAGCTGCGCCCATTGCTGTGTCTGAAGCATCGGTGACTATAGCGAGCTTCGCTTGGCAGTCTGGATGAGCGAGTAGTGCTGCTTGGCAGAGACTTTCCTTGCAGGTGATGAATGCTTTAGTAGCTTCTTCTGATAAATGCACGGGATGTGAACCTTTAACTGATCCTGTGAGCAGTGCATTCAGAGGCGCTTGATGCCGCACTGCATCAGGAATAAACCTTCTGTAAAAGTTCACCATTCCTAGGAATCTTCGCAGTTCTCTGACGGTTTTTGGTGGTGGGTAATTCGCAACCGCTTCTACCTTTGATGGTAACGGCTTAGTGCCAGCTGCTGAGATGCTGTGTCCTAAAAACGTTACCTCTGATACACCGAATATGCACTTGTTCGTGTTGATTACCATGCCGTATTCCTTGAGTCTGTTGAAGAGCAGATGAAGGTGCTTCTTGTGTGATTCCTGATCAGGTGAGAAGATCAAAAAATCGTCCAGAAACGGGAAGCAGAACTCCTCAAGGCCCCTAAGCATCTCGTCCACAAATCGTTGAAACGTTTGACTGGCATTACGTAGTCCGAACGTCATGAACGGAAATTCGTATAAACCAAACGGCGTCGTGATTGCGGTCTTCGGAATATCCTCAGGGCAGACAGGAATTTGATTATAAGCTTTTACGAGATCGATAACCGAGTATACTTGACAGCCGGAGAGACAATGTGCAAAGTCATGTATGTGTCGAATGGGATAGCTGTCTGGTACGGTTCTAGCGTTGAGCATTCTGTAGTCACCGCATGGACGCCAGCCGTTATCTTTTTTAGGCGCAAGATGAAGTGGTGATGACCATGGTGACTTTGAAGGTCTGGCTGTTCCGTTCCTCAACATATCTGCAAATTCGTCTTTTGCGATTTTTAATTTATCCGGTGCTAGTCTTCGTGGTGTGCTGCTAATTGGCGGTCCTGCAGTAGTCTGTATATGATGCATGGTATTATGCTTCGGAACACGGTGGACACCGGAAGGTCGAGTAATTTCAGGGTATTCGCTTAGTATGTTGTGATATACGGAATTTCCAGAAATAACTTTTACCGATGAAATGTTCCCAGTTGACTGTGCAGGTGAAGCTGGGGACGTAAGGCTTGTAGTGTTGTCGATTAAACGTTGATTTCGACAATCCACGATGAGGTTGTAAAATGATAAAAAATCCACACCTATTATGGCCTTTGTAACGTCCGCTACAATGAATCGCCAAGTAAAGTCACGGCGCAAGCCTAGGTTCAGCACTAAATGAGCGTAGCCGTAAGTAGAAATGGGTGTACCGTTTGCCGCACACAGCTCATAATTTGTTTTCTCACGACGTTCCTTGAGTGCTGATCGGGGCAAGACACATACGTCACTGCCAGTATCGATGAGAAACTGCATCTTCGTAGCGCCGTCCGTGACAAATAGGCGACCGGAAGTTTGGCAATCGGTCGTCGCCATTACCGACTGCTGTTCGCGTTTCCCGCATGGTAGTCGCATGGTTTTACGCACTTACTTGCTTCATTGCCGAACTTACTATGATACCAGCACACAGGAAATTTTCTATAGTTCGACTGTGATCGTGTGGAGCTAGAACGACCGCGCGTTTTCTTGTTTGAACGATTCGGTGCACGTGAATGCCGGTTCACCTGCGCAGTTAGAGCTTGCACTTGTTTGGTAAGTTCAGCAATCTGTTGGTTCATGGCTTCTAAAGAGCTTCCTGGTATGACACTTGATGTTGATGCTACGTGCGCTGTAGGCGAAACAACGTCATGGATGCGGTCAGCGAGATCTGCGAGCGCTTCCAGTGAAGACGTCATCTGCGAAGCGATTATCGTTTGCGTGCTACTTGGTAAGCGACTGGTCCATATAGTACGTAGAAAATCTTCGGGAACTCCAGGTCCAGCCAAATGTTGCAAATGTCTTAGAAACTGAGATGGCTTACGGTCTCCAAGTTCTGCGTGCATAAGTAATTGCTTGACCTTCTTTTCTCGTGACGCGGACAGTCGTTTGATAAGTTCCGACTTCAATTTTTCATACCTGTTGGTGTCGGGCGGGTTGATGATTATATCTTCCACCTCAGAAGCATACTGCGGGTCTAGTTGGCCGATAACGTAGAAAAACTTCGTATTGTCCGTAGTAATGTTCGATATCGCGAATTGGCCCTCGATCTGCGCGAACCAAATGGCCGGCTTTTCAGGCCAAAACGGCGGAATTCGCACGCCCACACGACAAACATCTTCGTTCTTATCGGTTGAGAGCGACATTTTTATGTGAATCAGTATCAGAATTATCGCAATCAGCAACAAAATCAAAATCACACACATTTACTGCAAACGTGGACTTTCGGTTCAAAACAGGTCACCAGTAAAGCGAAGTTAGATACACTTTTGTTGTAATAGAAGGAGGTCCATAGGTTTGCTGAATTAATGATATGCCGATTGACTTTGTATAAGATATATTAATTAAAAAGATATTTACAAAAACCAAAATGCGGAAAATAAAATTTTCTCTAATGTGAAGTCTATATCAACAACATTCGTTGCCCCTAGCAACTAGCTGGAAAAGTTCTCTATTAGACTGGTATTGAAACTTTTTCGTGGGCTAGCACGCCACAACACTCACGTCTCGAAGTTCAATACTAAAACTACGTTCAAAAAAATTTTCCACATGTCCAGGTTGTAGGACTTTTCTGCAGAGTTTCTTCTAGGTAAGTACCACCGCTTTGCCAGTTATTCTGCCGCCAAGCAGTAGTGCGCAAGCACTGCTGTGTTCCAGTTTGAAGGACATTGTAGCTAGTAAAATTACTGGGCAATTGAGACTTTATGGTTTGATTTCACAGTCGAGTAATATTATTACAAGACTGCTGATGTCTCAGGATGAATTGCACTGTGCAGTGTCACGCAAAACTTTATATGTTAGAGTTCCGAGTGACAATGTACTGTTATGGGCGGCCGTGTCGTTTAACATCAGGTAAACGATAAGCTCGTCACATCATTCATTTAAAAAAGTACTGTATGATTGTGAACAGATTCCATGCAAATTTCATGGCACTTTACACCTGTGAAGTGAATATATTTGCATGAAGAAATCATGAAGGGCTATAATTTTCTATGCCATAAATTAGGGGTGGGAACGATGCTGGCGCGATAGCAAAGTCAAATTGTGGTGCACGAATAATGAAATTATTAGTGGTTGTCGCCCTTTGTTTTATTACCAAAAGATTTTTATAATTTTTTATTATGAAAAATATATTTATATTCTTATGATGACTTCAATAATTATGGAACTTAATTGAAATCGAATGATACTCAGGATTTGTTTCAATACGTAGATTATTATTACAAAGTCACTAATGAAACTAGTAGAGATTGTAGTCCTTTGTTTTACTACCGACAGATTTTTGTAATATTTATTATCATTAGTATAGTATATTCTTATGATGAGTTCAATAGTTATGGAACTTAATTGAAATAAATTGATACTCAGGATTTGTTACGGTCACTATAGAAAAAATGAAAAAATTTTTTAACTAAAAATATTAAAATATAAAAACTAAAACTTAACAATATTGTTTAACCCTACTATTTTCCTGTTTCTACTAATATATAAAAGTGTATCATCTGTTTATTTGTGAGACTTACTTCATACCCCTGAAAAAAAAAGAGATTTAAAAAATCTTAAATAGTTTAAACTGAGACTTCTATAAACTGCAACATGATTAGTAAGAGAAAATTCTAGATTAAACCACGTAGCACCTAGGTCATTTTATGTGTTAGTTTGAAAACTATCGTGAGTATGGCACATTTTTAAAGAAATAACTGTACTTGACGGTTTGATTGACTTTAGCCATTATTTATCTTATAAAATATATTAAGTCATACAAAAACTTGTTTCAATTTTTATACTTTGACGGGGATAAAAATAAGTAGTTTGTGATTTTGATAACAAGGGACTAAAAGACAAAGTGCTTAGGTTAATTTAAAATTATTTTTGTTATTGTTTCTGTAATTATTGAAACAAATCACTTGATAAGTGTGGCCTAGTTCACATGATTACCGGGAAACTTTACTCTTATTTTTAGTATGTCAAAGTAAAAACCTATTTCCTAATAATTAAAAATTTGAAATAAATCCAATTTCAATAAAATGACAGACTAAATATGAGAGTTATAATGTTAACCAGTAATCATGTGAACTATGCCACACTCGCTTATCAAGTCATTTGTTCCAATAATTACAGAAACGATTACTAACAGTAACCATCCTCACGCGGCTGCGATAAACGAACGCCGCCCACAAAAATAGGAAATAAAATAATAAAATAACTAACCCGAAACCAGCAGTCATGCGAATCGGACATTAGCTTAATATCCCTTTTGATTTTAAGTAATTTATACGTAATTATGTGGAGAAAACTTTAGTGAGCAAGGGTGCTTTTTGTGATAAATGTTCATTTTCGATTCGATTATGTAGATGAATGTGACCGATATTCGATTGTGAATGATCGATTGCGTAACAATCAGCCTCGGATATGACTGATATCATAGAATATGCTGTTAATCATTTATGTTCGTCAACCAATAATTACTAGTGATGGTATTCTAGCAGCGTTGGATGTCGATGTGTACAAAAATACTCATTAAGAAAAATTCTTTAATAAATAAAAATTCGGGTAAATGAAACTTTCTTATCAGGACAGTGATAAATATAGATACCAATTAAATAACAAGATCATGTAGCGATACTATACAGAATCGTTACAAATATTGAATCTTAATGTACCTAATTAAATATTTTACTGATAAGTTAAATACCTAAACATGAGTAAGTATTTACTTGAAAAAACGAAAAAGATCGCGTCGCCGCATTGTATTATTTTCCAAAACTTGTGTTATTTTCAGTGTTAGTGCATAAAAATGGTGGCATTTTATTCGTTAAGTGCTGAAACAGGCATGAGTGTGGCAAAGTGGTATAATGATGGTGAAACGTTTCTTTTCGTGTTGTTTCCAAAACTCCATAGAAGCTTCTGGTAAAGTTGCCAACACTTTACTAGGAGTATGACTTGACTAGACTAGACTATGACTTAACTTGATGACTTGGACTGTGACTTGACTTAACACATTATATGATATTAATTAACTTGAGATATTATCAATTACTTGACTTGACTGGCTAAATACATAAAAGTGTGGTGCCATAACTAAACAAAAAAGTATTTACTTGAAATATAAAAAGAAAAGCCAGTCGGTATTGCAAATCGAGCTACTCAGTCAAATATCATCATATTTTGCAATAGCCAAGACACGAGTGCTACTATGCCATATAAGCCTCCTTACCGTATAAGTAGTACTCAGAACCGTACTCCGTGGCACGGTGTGGTATGTGACACCAAAACGTCACGGCAATTAAGGAATCGGCAAGCTCTAACCTCGCTGTCAGACCTGCATTGGCACGCGGCTGATTGGCACACTGGATTGTGAAATCACTGGATAAGACATGGTAGGTACTAAACATTTTTTTTTCGTTAAACTTGTTTGATTTTATTCGTTAAGTGCTGGATTACAGGCATGAGTGTGGGAAAGTGGTATAATGATGGTAAAACGTTTCTTTTCGTGTTGTTTCCAAAACTCCATAGAAGTTTTTGGTAAAGTTGCCATCACATTTTTTTTTTACTTCAAACTTTTCTAGCATTTGACCACGCTCTCACCTGATGGGAAGTGACGATGTGATCGAAGGTGTAGCATGCTAGCCAAGTTAATACCTATTCACTCTTCTCTTGAACACGCCCGGGTCATATTTCGCCGGAAATCAGACGCTGGCAGGGCATTCCATTTTACTATTATGTTGTTATATTCGATAAAATTTAACGATTTAACAATTTACATTTGTAAAGATGGCGATATTGACATTAAACAAAGCAAAAACAAAGGTACCTATACCAACAGATGAAATTTCTATTGGTGTACTTTTTAATTTATTGACATTGCTTATTTTAATTTTATGATATATTATTTTGACATTCCTTCGTATTATTAATGAATTTTCTGTGTAATAAATATATATAAAAGTAATAATAGTAATGATATGTTATATGTACCGGTTGTATTGTACAATTCTATTTATATGATTATCTAATTTCAGACGTGTATTTTATATGAATAAATGACTATTGACTATAAGTTCACATCCAGTATTGCGCAGTTCTATGGCGCAGTATACTTACGTTTATCGTACATCATGGTTCGACGTTTCACACTGACGGTTTCTCTTCCGCGGGTGACAGCGTGTTAGCTTTCCGAGGACTTTATTGTGATGCCACATCACCGATAATTTAATATCATATTTCGAAATCGCACGAATTTTTGTTAAAGTTTTCATTGATCAATAGCAACTGCTAGGCTATTTGACTACTATATTTTTATTACATACATAAATAATATACCTCAAAAAATAGATAACTGTGAAAACAAAATTTGAATATCTCAAAAAATGACTAAGTTACAGGCATTTTAAAATACAGAAATAGAAAGAGACAACTCAAACACGCAGTAACGTCAGTTACCAGTACTCACAGTAACTCATTACTAAGCTGTGGTAGCTCTACATACAAACTTTTTGGCATGTGACGTCACAAGCCATGCCTTCATAGTAGCTGTGAGGAAGCTCAACACGATCTCTGTTTTGCGAGAAAGGGACAGGCGATGAAACTTTAAAAGCGTACTACTCCGTGATTAATTTACCGATTTTACTTATTTTTACAATGATTACATTCATTTTTATCCTACTTTATGAAAATAATATTTACTTGTTCATTTTTGATAGTAGTCAAATAGCCTATTCTGTGAATGGTTTTGTTTTGCGCAATGATTTCACGGAGCTAATATTCCATTTTGAATTATTATGTAATTGTAATAAATGATATTTTATTTTACATAAGTACCAGCGTATCATTGGAAAAAGAAATGGAAAAAACAAGAGAAGGCGATGCGGTCAAAGATAGAAGATAGAAGAATAATAAATAATAAAAATATTTATTAAAAATTTACATAAATGGAATTAGAAATATAATATAAATCTTAGAAAACTAAAGTCTTACAAAAATTAGGTGCTTGCACTTGGATAAACCTGTATCACAGGCGGTGTAAGTGCTAGGTTCTACTACGAGTACATGTGGGTGCAGAATTATTAACAATATTTATCGAAAACAATATAGAATATAAACAATATTTATTTACTTATAATTATTTGGGTTTACAATAGTACACCCAAATTATTTTTAACCTAATTCACTTATTTATCGATGTGCAACAGTAATTCGGTCTGGTCATAGGTCAAACCTTGTAAATGCTTATAAACTATTAATTTAGCACTAAAATAATTAAGGTCATAGATAGATAATGTCTTATTCAGTTTATTATACAGAAATGGGCCTAGAAAAAAGAAGAACCAGTTTGTGAAAACAAAATAATAAAATTATTTAAAAAAACCATTTCTAAACCACAAATAGGCACATAAAAACGAAAAATAAATTAATATAATTATTATAAGCGCTACCCACCATCTATTTGAAGTCAGTGTCAGCCAAGTCTAACATCCTTTTTAGAAGTCGGTTAAAAAGAGACTATATTTGTACTTGCAGTTATTTATTTATTAAGTCTATCATAAGATGCAATAAGGTTCTCAAACTCAGAGTCAGTAATTTATTGCAAAATCTAGAAACACCGTATTAATGATCCACATGTACAAAAAATGAGTGTCAGCGGTCACTCGTGTACTTTCTAAGGCACGGAACACACGATATGAATGACAGTCTGTGATTGGCGGGCGACACACTTGCGACACCGTACTGGGCGTCTGTTCCGTTACCGACCACCATAGACTTCGTAGGCCCTACCATTAAACTATAATCGCCAATGTATGTATTAATGAGGAGCTCCGATCATTATAATCAGATGCAGATGCCCTTGTACAGTGAAGTAGAATTTTTATTAGCATGGTCTTTGTCACTATCTATTACAGTCAAATTTTATGACGTATCCGACGGTTGCATTGAATAAACCACAGCCGCATAGTACATTACATAAAAAAGTGTTCATAAACAACAAAAATATCCAATGAACTAAAATTAGTCTAGTTTAAGTTATTGGGTATTGCTTAAGAACTTTAAAACAAAAACGTTGACAAAAAGGCTCATAAGTAGGTAGTTACATACATAATTTTTAGTTTGGCACTTATTATGTTATTGATAGTTTTTTTTTCATATTAGTGAATGATGTGACGAGCTAGTCGTTTACCTGATGTTAAGCAACACGGCCGCCCATAACAGAACAGTGTCACTCGGAACCCCAAAAGATAGTTTCACGCGACACTGCACTGCGCACATCATCCTGAGACATCAGCACAGACTGGTAATAAATTACTCGACTGTGAGATCAGATCATAAAGTCTCATTTGCCCAGTAATATTGCTAGCTACAGTGCCCTTCAAACCGGAACACAGTAGTGCTAGTTGCATAGTTTTTTTTGCATTAGTTTATTTTATCCATAATACAGAAATAATTGGTGCTGATTTCATAATCAGCACCAATTTATTATAACGAAATTAAAAGAGAGGCTTGTTTATTTTATATTATTTATTACACCCACTAGAATCATTTCTAGTGGGTGTAATAACGAAATTAAAAGAGAGGCTTGTTTATTTTATATTATTTATTACACCCACTAGAAATGATTCTAGTGGGTGTAATAAATAATATAAAATAAATAAGCCTCTCTTTTAATTTCGTAATTAACGCTTATATTTTTTTCGTTCATTAAACAGCCTCTTGTCTTTGGAGTTTCTTCCGCCAAATAAGTGCCAGCATTTTGGTTAGCGTAGCATCGACCAGGCGCTCTGATAAACTTTTGAAAACACGATGAGCTCCCGGCCCCCACGGACCCAAGGTCTCAACACCAAACGGCTATTTTAGTATTAGTTATTACATTGTAGTATTTAGTTAAAAATAAAGGCTATTTGCCGGTAAAAAAAAATTGTCTTCAACTTTACATTTGCATTACAATTTTAGCCAAGAACCAATGGTATAGGTACGACGCTGGACCACTCGATGTCGTCGATGCATTGTCATTCGAGTGACACTCACAAATGTTTGCCTCTTAACAAAAAGTGGATTGCTATAAAAACACAGTTTATTTTGTTTCTAACTCTTGTAAAATAACAGCAGTGATCATTTTAATCATGCAGTCATTTTATTTCAAAACCCTTATGTAAAACAATGCAATAAACTACGACAGTTATGAAACTCTTGCGGTTTGTTGGTGATATTACAATAATTTGCAAATTGTTTCATTCGACGTGTCTAATCGGCCAATAAACCTTGTAAATGAATTAGTTTTTTTTAATAAAAGAAAAAATATAATTGATCAACGGAAGCGTGCTTATAGCTATTTGTTTGATTTACACAAAACTACTTGGACCAGTAGAGTGGAACTGGCGGAGAACCATGTTTTTATGACACTTGTCTGCTTGAGGATACTGGTTTTTGAGTACCCTATTTAGAGGTACATTATTTTGTAAGTAAGTACTCGTACCTGTACACAGTCGCTAGTATTTATTTATAGATTTTCTGCAGCGTTATACTTACTTCCATTTATTTGCTGAAGAAAACAGCCAGACACTGCGAGTAGACTAAACTTATCTCACATTATCTAGATTTACAAAACAGTAAATAGTTTATAGAGAGATATTAGTTGCAAGTATTCATTTATATATAGGTACTTATTAATATTTATGTATTAGTTGAAGGTCTAGAGACACTTCGCGAGACGCTTAAACTCATAATTATCTAGATTGACAAAAATATCTCATTAAAGTGATATCTCTAATGCTTTGCAATTATTATTATAATCTACGATAATATTTGCATCTCATAATGACTAATCAAAACGTACTTACACACATACATACACAAACATTTGCATATAAAATATTAGTAGGATAGAACATGATTATGTTGTGAACGTATTAGGATGTAATAAATTAATATTTTTCTTTAGTAAGTACCTCGTTTTGGTTTGATTAGTGTAGGGTATTTTCCTTCAATGTTTTTTTATTTTGTTCTGTTTGTACTATCTCATTAAAAGTTAGTGGTATAATCTTGGATGAATTCGTCAAAGTATAAGACATATAGGCATATCGCATCGTCACGACTCCTTTCATAGTCACCTTTTTTTGAGGGGGGGAAATGCCTTCGCACTTCCCTGCCACCACCCTCGTGGTGGTGACCTAAATACTACGGACTCTAACCCACTAAACCCCCCCCGTGAGCCCTCGTCCGCCCTACTGGGGGCGAAAAGGAGTCGCAACTGTAGTCCAGCCAACTCGTCCCCCGCTTTTATAGTCACCTGAACTGTTTCGACTTAACACCAACAATAATAAGACCTAAACTTGACACGAGCGTCCTTTATGTCTTCTCCAAACTTTCTTGCAGCCCGCGCCGCCGCGGTCACAGTCACGGCGCGCGTGCTCCGAACACTTTTTGCCGACCACTGGGTGCCGGCGCGGGCCAGATATTGAAATAATTGCTTTTCAACGCCACGCCGTGCAAATGACATTCGAAATGGAGGTCGTTTTTTTACACCGGCACGAGGAAAATTGGCTCTGACGAAATGTTTGTATGATAAAAATAATCATAGAATAACTGTAAACATGACGTTTTACAAGATGGGGCGTACCTATGTACGTAAAAACAAAGCTATGTTTTGTTTTTAACCCCAAACAAACAAGGTGTGTAATAAGTTTAACGTGTATGTCTGTTCAAGAAAGTCTGTCCAGTCGTTTGAAGAAAGATATATCGAGGGTTTTTAATTTTTTTTTTTACAAAATTACTTGTGGTGCTAGTTAATCTCGTTTTTTCATCGTACAACGGAATATTACTTTGATACTTTAGTCTAGGGATGTTAATGTATGGAGAAAATTACTGCTCAATTATAGCGCACACTCTTCCCCAATGAGCTCATAAACAGACTCGCCTATGCATTTTCCGATAATTCGAGAAGACTGTAAAATGATTAGCGACAAGGCGGGACCTCGCTTCTCTCTTGTCCACGGCTTAATGAGAGCCAGCCGCGGTGGCAGCTCAGTGTTAAAAACCTAAATTGTTGTGTGAACTTTCACAGTTATTGGGCATCGGTTTTATAGCTAACGACGCGAAGTAAAATGTTCAAGAGCCGAAAGTGTTTGTTGTTTTTTCCTTTGACTTCGGATGCCCACGATTCAATTCCAGATTGCTCTTCGATATCATAAAGTATTATGTGCGACGGCACGTGCTATCGTATCTTTGAATTGCTGTATGGATCATTTGAATTTTTATTGGTGTAAAGAAATCGGGTATTTTCCTAGATTCACTGAAATTGTAGACAGCGAGGCTTATTTCGATCAAACCAACGCGATTGTGGCTTCGGTAGTAGTGTTCATTTGCAGTCTACCTACATGAATCGCATCGTTATGGTCTACAAAATCTATGACATAGTGTTTTGCGGATAATGTATTTGAAAAGCTATTTTAAGCCCTTGAACATTGGCAAAACTTAAACTAATTGGAACACATGAAGATGATTTATAAAGCAAATTGAATATGAAAGAGTCAGAAAAAGGTCTTGTTTTCAATATTGTTGCGCTCATGAGTTTGAAAATTTTCAAATTTTGTTTCTGACTTTAAACTGAAACGACTGTTCTAAAATTCTTTTTAAGCACCGCCAGAATATTTGTCATTGCGTTCGACGTCGTAAATGCTGTAAGCGTTTTAAAACCGATTGGTGTGTCAGGCTATCGTGCCGTATCGTATCGCAGATGTCCGCTGCACTGGCGGTACCTACTCGGAGATTAACCGCGACGAATCGCCGAGACAATCCTCGCGAGACAAAGGCCCGGACCGTTTGTCACGCGTTGTAAATATTTTGGACGGGGTTTTACGGGGCCCGTAGTTTTATGAGGCTTTCTCGCTGACACCATTGTCTCACATCGTCCGCTGATTAGCCATGCCCCATGCCTCGACTCAGGGACGTTTTGACAATTCTCTTAGAGTTTTTTCTCTTCTAGGTCTCGCCGGCGACAGGACAAAATTGTTTTATGATACTTTTTTGCCGTTTCTGACTACTTCATTTTACTTTGAAGGATGGGAATGCTTGTTATGGCTGAATGTCTGAAGCTGATATATTGCTTTATTGCTTCAGTGATAACTAATTAGTGCAGCTTCATGGTGTGGATGTAAGTACGAAATTGTTATTTTAAAATATTTAGTATCCATGAAAAGTTAACGTTATAAAAGTAATTGTTTTAAATTTTATATTACAACGATCATGTTGTGAAGGGACCATAGCACACAAAATGTAGTTTAATTAAAAAAAAATGTACTAACATTATGATTAACAACCTGAAATAAAAATTTTGTCTGCTCTTATTTAGAACTTTTTTATCATCTACCCGCATCTTCAGTTAATAATAAATATTTAAATAAATAATAAACATTTTTACACATTTCAAACAGCGCCATCTAGCCCCAAACTAAGCAAAGCTTATACTATGGAAACAAAATTACTGATACAATACATAGATACTTTTTGTTTGTAAATACATACTTAGAATACATTATAACACCCAGACACGAAACAAACATCGATGTTCATCACACAAATTTTCCATCCGACCTGGGTGGAAATCGAACCCACAGCCTGCAGTTCAAATCGAATCGGTCTGAACTGTGGGTTCGAAAGTCGTACCTACTGTTCAAAAGGCAGGGTTACTACCAACTAGGCCCAGTCAAACAGTTGATTTCAATCACGATAAAGATCCCGCGATAACTATTAAAAATTAAATAATAGGTTTTTTAATGACCTATATTAGATGGAATATATATACAGTTCATTGGTTTCCCATTAGTCTATAACCTGAATATGGTTATCTCTAGTAACAATAGGTACTCCAGATTGGAGGGAGTATGACGTCACGTCGTGGGTGCCGACACGTCGCCGTCACGCTCCACAAACAGCGAGGTTACAGCAGCCTTGACGCCGTCGGCGGCCGCCCCACATTGCGCGCTGGACAGAACCAACGTTTTTTAAGTAAATACTCACTATGATACGAATGGGTGCCTCTTCCTAGACGATTACCCAAGGTGAATATAACGAGCTAGCTCTGTACTAGTCCAAGGGTTTTACAAGCTTTGTATGTTTTCATGCAATTGGAACATGGTGCTTAGACTTTAGATAGCTGACTGTTTTTATGTTACAGGCACATGATGGACGTAATGCATGAAATGATACTATCATAAGAATTCTTTTATTTATGCACAAAATAAATGACAGTCATAGCAAAATAAGAAAATTCATTGGACAACACTGTAATGCGATTTTTTATGAGGTTGCTATTGGATCATTAATATAATAATATGTGTGGACATCTCACACATCGCCATCTAGTCCCAAACTAAGCAAAGCTTGTACTATGGAAACCAGATAACTGATACAAATACTTAGATACTTTTTGTTTGTAAATACATACATAGAATACAATATAACACTTTTCGTTCGTCACACAAATGTTTGTCCTGGGTGGGAATCGAACCCACAACCCACAGTTCAGAAGGCAGGGTTACTACCAACTGAGCTATTGGGCCCGTCAAATCATCATTATCATTATCAGTCTATGCTAAGTCCACTGCTGGATATAAAATAAAAGACAAAGATATATAAGATGTTACTTATTTCTTAGTTAAATTAATTTAAGATCTCAAATAGTACCTCGTTCAGTACTGGTTTCTGATTTGTTCGGTCCAAACTAATATTTTAATAAGGACCTTTTTAAATAAAAAAGCAAAATAAGTATAATATTCTCTATTCTATTCTCTATTATTATATCCAATCTATACACACACAGAATCAATTCTATTACCGCTGGATTTCACGAGCAATAGAAAAATAATAGAATTATAACTTAACTAATTTACATTTATCTGTTTAATTTGGATCCGCTGGGCTATCACGTAACACGATTGCAACCAATAGAAACACCAATTTGTATGGATACGACAGTTAAAATACGCAGTTTATGTGCATAGTTAGTATGAAAATATCTCCTGTTGCATTGCAAACAGTTTCATGATCACCTAGGTCACTACGATTCCAATTTCATCAATAGGTACGAAAAATTTTCATACGGAAACTATGCTGTAAATTTTATTACCAGTTTCTTGGTTCACCACCCGCAGTGAAGTTTCTGCCACATATTTTATGGACATTCTGGAGCGTAGTTTTTATCACATAATACGGAATACAATGACCTGGAAGTTTGACAGAAACCCTGTGGTTTCTGTCAAACTTCCAGGTACTGTATTAAGTGAGTACGTACGAGGCCAGTTTCCTAATGAGTGTGAATGGGTAAAGACATTTTTTCAAACCACTATGTTCCATAAAAGTCCTCAGCCCATGCAAAAAGCCCCCTCATCATTATGGAAGCTCGACTAGCCGTTCCTAACGCTGCAGTCACTTTGATGGGTGACCACTACAAAAAGTTGTACTAAACTGGCATCAAATGAGCATTACTGCGTGTTTGGACGGTGCGTTACGCCATCAGTCCCGGCTGTTGTCGTAAGACAATAACCGTTAAGCCAAGTCAAGAAACATTTGGGCGCCTTCAAAATTCTGACACCAAGGCTACCTACTTCGTCTTAGGTACTTAGGTCTTGCGACGTTAATTACATGCTGAGTCGGGACCTACATCATGACGTCACGCAACATTATATATATATATATATATATATATATTAGTTTCTCTTTTTTTCTTTCTATTTTTTTTTGTGTAAATGCCTATTTGTAAAAATGTAATGCTGTGTGATGGTCTTGAATAAATGTATTTTCTTTATTTCTTTCACTTGCCTACACGACAAGAAGAGATGGTTATGGAATTAAATGTAAACAGGTGTGAAATTAAGCTTTTTGTGCGGCTAATATATTTCCGTGCCCCCAACCCACCCGTTATAGGCAAAGAGGTGCCTTACCAATTCAGTAAGGTGTTTTTATAAAGATTTTATTGTATAATGTGAAAATGTATATTTGAACGCGTATTTTGTTTAGAAGGCAAACACTTTCTTTTGTTATTCATAAATTTTGTGATCTAATTTCAATTAAATGAATTTGATAAATCACACTTTCAAACTCATGTTGATCATAGTACTGCTCTGTTATCTATCGTTACTTATAATCATCAGATGATTATATGTCGCAAGTTAGTTTTTATTTTCTCCGTATGTTTTTAAGTAATTAAATCTTAATAATATATTAACATTAATCATTTTCGGAGAATCAGTTTCAGGTCATTTGGTGTAAGCAATCAATTAATTCTATAAAAGTAACGGTAAAAAATTATTTCCTTTCAAATAAAAATCATCTGTTTATTTCCTATGTATTTTCTATGTAAATAGCATAGCAATCACGTTTGTCTCGACGTATTTATTTTTACTTAATTTAAGTTAATATAAGCATTTTGACCATATGTCATAATCAACGCTAGCTCTTAACCTATAACAGTCGTACAATCCTAAACACCGCGTTTAAAATGCCATAATTTGCACTAAACAGCATGATTTGGACGTTTCGTCTCGTTATAAATTTCTACTTTTGTTTTTTAACCGCCAATTATGGCGGCTTTACAAAGTGTTTCTTTACGGCTGATTGATGGACGATTATTTAAGATTATTTTTGGGTTCAATCGAAGACTCTTCCGAGTTGTTTTGTTAGGCGATACAATTCGGCTACGCTCCGTTGTTCACATAACTTTGTTGTTTCTAGGTTTTTGTTATAACTGAGGTGTTATTGTTGGGAGCCTATTCTAGTTTGAGCGTAGTAAACATTATTATTATAGTAAAAATGTACGATACTGATGATGTAAATAAATATTTGTGTACATTTCACACAGCGCCATCTAGCTCCTAACTAAGCAAAGCTTGAACTATGAAAATCAGATAACTAATGGAACACTTAGATCCTTTTTTTTACTTGCAAATACATACACAGAATGCAATATAACACCCAGATACAGAAAAAACATCTATGTCCATCACACAAATATTTGTCCTGGGTTGGAACCGAACCAACAATCTGCAATTCAGAAGGCAAGGTTACTACCAACTGTGCTATCGAGCCAGTCAATGATGATGTTATTTATCTCGTAGCTATTTAAATATTTGAATACCTTCCGTATTATTATTTCTATGCTTCTTCTTCTCCTCCTCGTGTAGGCAAGTGGTCAGCATTGGTGGTAGAATTTTTAGTCCGCCCAATGGATTTGACTTGGTTTAACGACCATTGTCTTAAGTCTCAGTCGGGACTTATGGCTTAACGTGCCTCCCGAAGCACGGTATCTATGCTGGCAGGGAATTCTAAAAAGTGTTCAATTGATCATTCAATATAATAATAACGTCCAACAATCACATACATAGATTCTGAACCCTAACTAGGATTCCTGTGTCTAGGTACCCAGGAACTATGAGGACCATGGTCCCACAGCACCCAGACACAGAACAAGTATTTGCGCTTTCTTTTTTTTTGTGCCCAAATACTTGTCCTGTCGCGGGAATCAAACCCGCCGCCTCCAGGATGTGAGCCGACCACACCACAGAGGCTGTCGATGTTGCAATAATAAAGTGTCCCACCCCGTGGTTTCATTCACAATTTACTACTTTTCCCGTGGAGCTTTTAATTTTTCGAGATTAAAAGTATACTGTGTTGAACACGGTGGTGTTATTTATTTATTTATTGATACATTGGTGTCGATTCTGTGTTGCATTCTCTAAAACTAAAGTAACTTAAAGTATGGCGGTACTCTTCTGATAATGGGGAAATGACAAAGATGAAAATATGTTAATTTCGGTTAGCTTTAGAGTATGCGGCACAGGATCGACACTACTATAACATCATATAAGTTACACAACACTGCCAGGGTATGGTAAAAGGTAACTTTGAGTTTACACAATGACAAAATTTAGGTCCGTTACAGAACGTTCCTCAGTTATCGATCGGTGCTCAAGCAGAGATTTCATTCATAAAGTGATCATACAGTAATACGGACCTAAGACTGAAAATAACCAAGAAATATATATAAGTATATGTACCTACATAGTACTACTACTATGTAGTAGTATGTACTATTTGTGTCATCGTTGTGTAGGTTATCTGTGTGCGTAATTTCGTCTACATTGGTCTGTAGCGGCGCTACCCAAACAAAATTAAAATAATCTAAGAGTCACCCTTTTATATTAAGTAGCACAGCAGAAACTAAGATTTTCTTGGCACTTTTACAGGGCATAGACCGTATGTAAATAGAAATCGGGTGAAACTGAACTGCACCGCGAGTTTCAGCGTAACGAAACTTGTCAAATGTCCAACAATACACGACTAGTAGGACCGAGCTTTTGCAACCATTTCACGGTGTTGCCAACACGCTGACCAAGACGAATCTGTTTGCTAACCGTTTGACCCGGCTCCACTCGCACCCACTAACCTACTGTTCGATAAGAAAACACACAGATCGATTCTGACGCCTATTACCAGCTGTACAAAGTGCAATGTCCTGTAACAATGCCTATTCATCTCTTTGATGTAATGATGTGTAGTCAGTATCAACTGTTTATTTACTGTTCTTTGATGAACCTTTTCTAGTTGCATGTACTCTTTGTGTTTGTACTAAAACAACTCTTATGGCCTTGTGCTTTGGTCTGTTTTTCAGTAGTTTTACAATGGTTGTGAGGCTTCTTTTATTCGGATTATGTGACTGATAGAAGAGTCTTGAAGCAGACCGTTAGCTGGGACCGTTCTATAAATTAATTTGGTAAGTAATCGTGTTACTGCTAGGGATAGAGTTTGATTACTTGTTTACTTACCGGCGGCAGTTTGTGGCTTAGCATCAGTATAAGGAGGCTTCAAGCGAGTTTATTTAATGTAAGTTGGTAAACACAGCCTCTGTGGTGTGGTGATTGAACAGGTCGCCCATAACCTGGAGGCTGCGGGATCGATTCCCGTGACATGTATTGGGTAGTTCCCAGTGGATACTTTAGAAATTATCCCATTTTTTTTAAATTAACAATATAAATCCACATCAAGTTTATTGATAGTACCATCATTGACATAAGTGCTTCTGTAAATTAAATGTAAATTCATTCATTTCATATGTAAATTCTGAACTGAAAATCTCCCAAATATTTATTCTGCATGGTATGGGACTCGTAGTTTCTATGTCCCTAGATATAGGGAATCCCAGTTAGGGTCCAGAATCAATGGACGTGATGATTGGGCGTTATTATTATTATTAATTCAGTACTCCTAGTATGCGTTATTAGTATCCCTAGTATTCGAATGTACACTACTGTACTCAATATCGAGTATCGTGAAATATTTGTATGAAATCCTTAGTTTCGTATAGTTGCCGCTAGTGGCGCTGTGCTCGTTTCTATATACATACTTAAATGGACCTATGTAAAAGAGCGAATTCTGTGCTTAAATGTTCTATTTTTTTAAATATATATAATAGGAACACCCAACGATCACATACATAGACCTTGGACACTAACTAGGATTCACTGTGTCTAGGGACCCAGGAACTACCATGGTCCCACAACACCCAGACTCAGAATAAGTATTTGCGCTTTTTTTCTGCGCACAAATACTTATCCTGTCGCGGGAATCGAACCCGCCACCTCTGGGCCACAATATCGAGTGCATGTATATTCCAATAAACTCATACAGCCTTATTAATAAACACGAACTAGCTTTAGACTAGTTACACCATCTTTTGTCCCTTTCGATCCAGCTAAATATTCCAGTAGCAATAAAAGGACAAAAGCTGAAGTAACTAATCCGAGACTAATACCCGTTTATTAATAAGGCTGAAGGGGACCAAATATGTATGCACAGTCTACTCTTTGACCAAAAACTTCTAGATGTACTTGTACATGCTTCAAGTTCGGCCACACCGTCGCCAACCATTAGCCAAGGTGGTGCCCAAAAGTAAATTTATAACGACTAAAAAAATAAACAACTTGCCACATTCGTGGTTCATCCCGCGGGGTCACTTCTGCAGGCGCCAGCGTGTCTCGTTCACGAACTTGAGGGTCATCCACACACAAATTGAACAAACACTCGTCGACTCCCTCTTGCCTGATATAAATACCAGGCCCGATGCATCATTTGTATCTACAGATCAAGTTTTAATGTAAAGGAAATATTTGAATCGCGAACGAAATTTAACTTTTTCCTTTGCATTAAAATTTGATTTGATAAATAGTTTTATTGTATAGAAAACATTTGACGGGATTTGAACCAGTATCTATCCAGGCTTAGCAAGACGTGGTTTTCATAAGCTATAGTGACAACTGACAAGTAATCTACAAATAGTATGTACAAATTACACCGTAAGTTGTTTGTTTGTTTGTTGTTTGAAGGATAAATTATTTATTTACAATTTAATTAATCTGTTAGCAGATTTTGATCCTTATAAGCTACAATGTGGTGTTAAGCACAAGATGTGTTCTTTTCATTTTGTCCGTTTTTATGTTCAGCGAGCCAAAAGAATGAATGAATTGACTGGCCCGATAGCTCAGTTGGTAGTAGCCCTGCCTTCTGAACTGTGGGTCGTGGGTTCGATTCCCACTCAGGACAAACATTTGTGTGATGAACATAGGTGTTTGTTCTGTGTCTGGGTGTCATATTGTATTGTATTCTATGTATGTATTTACAAACAAAAAAGTATCTAAGTATTGTATCAGTTATCTGGTTCCCATAGCACAAGCTTTGCTTAGTTTGGGGCTAGATGGCGTTGTGTGAGATGTCCACACATATTATTATTATTATTATTATTAATAGATTACTATCAAAAAATTTAAAAATGTACAATTAGATCATGTAAAAAAAATAAAATACTAAAATTAAAAACATTGCCGTAGATAAACTTAATCTATTTAAATAAACCCCCGAAGAGAAGAGTGTTATAATTGTGAATTTTACGTTTTCAATTCCTTTTATCTGACCTCTTAAAAGATTTCAGGGAGAAACCTCCACACAAATTGTTTTTTTATTTATTGTTTGATAGGGTTGCGTTTGACTATCTCATCTGATCGTAAGTGACGAAACAGTCTAGGATGTAACACTTTTGCCTAGAAGATGCCTGTTCATTCTCCATTTGAAGACTCCAAGGTTATAGTTTTCGGTAAATACGGACGCCGGTAAAGCGTTCCACTCTTTGGCTATTCGCGTGATAAACGAGGAGCCAAATCTATTTGTTCGTACACGTTGGATATTAACCATGTAACGGTGGCGTTTTTTTCATACATTTGGTTGTCCAATGGTACAACGGCGATGGCAGGTTACGCAACTCCAATAGCGCCTCGATAGAAGACCGATAAACTGGCAACTTTGCAATAAAATATCTACTCTTATCAAACATACACATTAATATTAAATATTGCGAAAATATGAGAAAAAAATTGTTGGAAAGAGTGTGAGGGAGAGGTCGTAAAGGTAGTATTTTATATTTAGCAACAGTTCATAGAACAAAGTTAACGAATGAATCAAGAATCGCAAATTGCCATGAAAATTTACAAAATTCTCATCTCAGCATAGGTAAGTACTTATTTTTTTACTTAACAACTATTCTTAAAGCCCACCTACCTTGATAAAACAAACAGGGTCGAACTTACACCGTGGTATATAATGTGGCCACAGTGTAAACAGTAATTATCGCTAACTCACGCGCAACTAAAACCAGTTGGTTAGAAGCGGCAACATCAAACGTTGATATCACTAATGAATAAACAAGTTTTGTTTTACCATTTGGTAACGTGGTGGTTCTATAAATTATTCATTTATTAACAGAACAAATAGGCGCTGGGAATGGAACGCCTACTAGTCTATCTAGCGGTATAAGCACATACAGGGTCTTTGGGACAGCTTGTCTCTTTTTTTGAACGGGCTAACGCTGTTAGTCTCTACCTACCTTTACAGCGTCACCAGTCGGGGAGTTTAGGTCTCAGTGATACAGATTGGTGGTTATTAGATATAACTAACACCACGTGAACTTTAAAAATGGACCTTTTTTTAAACTCATTCATTATAATGGCTGGGTTTTCTTTAACATTAAGCACTTTAACATTTAGCACATTAGCAGATTAACCAAAAAAAGTAGATACTTATAAATAAGTGTGCGTTATCACGGTTAAGTTAGAACGATACATTTTTCTTGTACTTATTGGCAAATAATTGAAAGTCGTAGAACAAAAGTTGTCACGTGTGTTTTTTATGTACAGAAGATATATGTAAGGACAAATGCCTATTCTTACTTTCTAAGATAGCATATATATATACATATTCGTTATATATATTCGTTAAAATTCTACCCTAGATGCCTACATTAGTTATACCTACTTAGAATTTCCAGTTGCTCCAGAGCGGTGTTAAAATATGTAAATAATTGTCCTTTTACATACCTTAATTGGAATTTTTGTAATGGTTTTTGAAAACTTAACTATTTATTTTATGAAATAATTTTAGAAGAAAAACACGTGGACGATTCCCCATCGTTTTATTACACGCCTACATAAATGGGCCCTATTAAAAAACAAAAGACCATGCAAGCGAAGTCACTAAACGCAAACTACTAAATAATTTTATAATGATCGTGTAGATCGGTGGATAAGGTAATCGGTGGCGGGTATATTTGTTTTTAATTATTCAGGCCCGAGTCCGCCCCTGGCTAATGGCTCTATCGTGGCAATTTATGGAGGCTTTTGTTTTTTATTTCTTTACCTATTCGGTGGTGATTTAGGTGTATGGTTTGAAGGACCTGAAAGTTGAATATTTGATTTATTAATTATCTTATGTTTTCTCCCTTTCTTATGGGTGATACATTCCCAATCATTCACTCAATGCATGAAAGTATAAGTTCAAGGCAGACCACAGAGGTTGTACAATTGTGTGCAGCAAACAGGAGTGTGGGAAGTTAGCCCCGTACTTTTGGAAATCAAGATTTATTTTGTTGTGCTAAATTGTTCTAGTTTTCCTACAGTGGCATTTTTAGCATTCTATTCGTTATCTGTTTGGCTCAGGCTCCTGCATGACTTCCACTTATAAATAAAAAATGGTTTTTCATTTTTTTAAATCAGGTTTGCTAATTTGTGATCAATTGTCCCGACAGACTGGCCCGATAGGTCAGTTGGTAGTATACCCTTCTGGGCTGTGAGTTGTGGGTTTGATTCCCACCCAGGACAAACATTTTTTGTGATGAACATCGATGTTTGTTCTGTGTCTGGGTGTTATATCGTATTATATATATGTATTTATAAACAAAAAGTATCTAAGTATTAGTATCAGCTATCTAGTTCCCATAGTACAAGCTTTGCTTAGTTTGGGACTAGATGGCGCTGTGTGAGATGTACACAAATATTTATTTATTTATAAGCGAATTATAGTTGACTAAGTCAATGCCTCCAAAATAACTACGCATATAAATTTAGCATTATAAATCGCTGCGAATGAAATCATATACGTTGATCGAAGTCTTGGTGACTTCGTTTGATCATCAAAAAACTTTAGCGTTATACCTACGCTATGAGCTCAGTGTTTAATTTAGTAGTTAAATTATTTAATATACATGTATTGTATGTATTGTATATGTATATGTATTTAAATAAATACAATAACTATCCTTTTTCTACATAAAATACCTATTCACTTTAATAGAGAAAGTGCAAGAGTCTAGCTCAATAGTAACCTTAGTTTTTACATCCCTTGCTAAAAATAACTATACTATTTATATATAATGCAAATAGTATATATTTGCTAAAAAATCTTTTGACTTTGACTTTGATGTTTTAATCATTGATAAAACAACTTACATAAAGGGAGTTTTGGCGGGAAAGCGAAAAAGATTGCCTCACCGCATTGTATTATTTTCCAAAACTTGTGTTATTTTCAGTGTTAGTGCATAAAATTGGTGGACTTTACTAGGAGTATGACTTTGATTAGACTTGACTTGATGACTTCAACTGTGACTTGACACATATTTGCGGGAAATATCATTAACTTGATAAATTATCAATTACTTGACACTGGCTAAATACACAAAAGTGTGGAGCCAAAACATAAAAAAAACTTACATAAAACCTGTTTTTATTTGTGTTTTTTCATATTAAATTTTGGGCGCAAATTGATTTTACTGCTTAAATTGTATACGTATACCTAAGATAAATTTTATCCCGGAAAACCATAAATTTATGCAGTAAAACGGATAATTTGCTAGTAAAACGTAGGGTGCCTCTAGCGAGATACAAATTGCAGCAAGTAGTAATAAATAAGAACAATGAGTAAGCCAAAGCCTAGCCTTCAAGCTTATCACTATTTCGACTCAAACAATGACAACTAAACCTATCGCTTACGGAACTTCTAAGAATTTTAATCACCTAAAAGGTTCAAATTTTGGGCTTCTTTGCGAATCCCAGACGGTAATAATCACCGATGCCAGGGGTGATAATGCTGTCGACTAAGACAATGACTACATGGCTGTAGAATTTGAAGCCTACTGAATGTTGTAGTCACGTTTTGTCTTTGCTTTTTAAACATACCTACTTTGATGCTTTCGTTGTCGAGTAAATTTTTTTATTAATTTTTCATCCTCAACTTTTTCAACGTTTAACTTCATGTTAGGGTTTTGGCAGGAAAGAGAAAAAGATCGCGTCGCCTCATTGTATTATTTTCCAAAACTTGTGTTATTTTCAGTGTTAGTGCATAAAATTGGTGGCATTTTATTCGTTAAGTGCTGGGTCACAAGCATGAGTGTGGAAAAGTGGTATAATGATGGTGAAACGTTTCTTTTCGTGTTGTTTCCAAAACTCCATAGAATCTTCTGGTAAAGTTGCCACCACTTTACCAGGGGTATGGACTTGACTAGACTAGACTATGACGTGACTTGATGACTTGGACTGTTACTTGACATATTATATATAATATTAATAAACATGAAAAAATATCAATTACTTGACACTGGCTAAATATACAAAGGTGGAACCAAAACCAAAAAAAAAACTTCATTTTACAAGCAAAATATCCATTATAAATATGTCAAAATATCACTGTAGTATTAATTACATGCCCAACAAAAATTACAGTTACAAACCTGCAAACATTTGAAACAAAATAAATGCTGTATTTACGGGCAGGAATATTTAATTATTATATGGCGGGCCGTGGTTGTATCTACCCCTTTACGGCAATATAACTTTCTAAAAACATTTTTATTGCTCTGGTTCCTCTTTTTGAAATATACCGCTTTGTTGGGCGTGAATTATTATCACAAAACAACCATAACATTGCGTATTTTGTTTGTATTTTATTGAGGTATGGAGGTAGTAGTAGTTTAGTAGCGTATGGGTAACATTTTGTCTTCTGTCCGTCTCGTATTTTAAAAACATGTATAAGTTTATATTTTAAAGATAAAACGAGTCTATTCGCGTACAAAAATTATCAAAATATTGTGACTAACCTCGTCGTTTCGACCAAGTTACATTGGCCGTGGCCGCGAGGGTAAAAAGTGTTATATCATGTGTATTTTTTTTTCTATATAGGTAGTGGTTTCTGTCATTATCTCGATTGCTGGCAGACTATGAATATTTTCGCTTACTTTCAAGGGAAAATATTCTAATAAATTGGTCCATGGTGGCTGCTAACAAGCTTGTGATTCTGGCATAATTACTGGAACACAAAATCCTTGTATTACAGCTGCATACACCAATTATAATATTATGTCTGCTCATATTAATTAATTTAAGCCGTATTCGTTGTAAGAATACCAACGAAATTTGTTCCCAAATGGCTTATTAACGTACAACTGAGAAAAAACGGTGTGCCTTTTGGTGACTAACTTGAATGTTGAAGAATAAGAAACAAAATTTAAACTAATCAGTCATACATAACATAAAAATGTAAGCAGTCAGAGTGACACATAGCTGACCAAAATATGTTACACTAGATAAAGTGCTACGCAGTACGATCTACCTGAGGAAAAAGAGTACCGTTACTAGCAAACGCTTCCAAGAAGGTCATGCGCAGTAAAGCTAAAATTCCACTTAGTATTTTTTCTAATCGTCTTGGCTGTTGGCAGTTTGCCGCAATGGCAACTTCTGAGACCAAGGCTAAAATATTTTTTCTGGGTAATATTATATGGGGTGGCGATTATTTTGTCAAATATTTAGAAACTAGATATAGCCCGTGGTTTCACCCGCATTTCTTCACAATACAATTTTAAACACCCTTTTTGATCTTCGGAATTGAATTTACCAAAACCCTTTCTTAGTACTTTTTCGCCATAAAAGGAAAATACTCTCCAATTATAAAGTGTCTACGTCCAACAATTTGGGCTGTTTTCTGTCAGTCAGTTATTCCGAACAAAGCCATTTATTTTTACTAATACCTATGTGTAGATAGATAGTACATTATAAGAATCGTGAATTAATGTAGTGTATGACAAATACTTCCTTATATACGTTAGTAAGTTTATTAGTTTGGACATTTGAAATCAGAAGGCTATGAAATAAGGTAGAATAATGTGGGAGAAATTTTAGAACTAGAAAAAAGAGAAGAGTCTAAAAGAAGATTAAAAGAGAATTATTATTTATACGCGGATACGAGTATGAACACATTTTACTAAAATGTTCTTATAATTAGATGTTATTTTGGAAAGAGCATTTTTATATGACAGTTGATTAAAGATTTTTTTCACAAATATGCTTTTAAAAGATTCTCACTATTATTTATTTAATTTTTGTGAGAAAACATTAAAAAGCATTCCTTCTTACTTATAATATGAAAGAACGTTACGCGTTAAGATAAACTAAATATGTATCTTAGGACATATCACAGAATAATGAAAGCAAAGTTCACATGTCATAAAAAACTGGCTTATGTGCGTATCTTTTTGTATATCAAACAATACTTATTACATAGACCTATTTTCCCGTACCACTGTAAAGTATTTAGACGTAGCTCACACATTTATACGAATGGAATGCCGCTGAAGCAATAGGAAATTATTCTAAAAAGTGTCTCCGTATGTCTATATCAGAACAAAATATCTATACATATATATATATATAAAAGAAAGTCGTGTTAGTTACACTATTTATAACTCAAGAACGGTTGAACCGATTTGGATGAAAATTGGTGGGGAGGTAGCTTAAAGCCAGGAGACGGACATAGGATATTTATCCCGTTCGACCGTGTTTTATTAATTCACCCGTGCGAAGCCGGGGCGGGTCAACTAGTGTTTAAATAAATCCCACACATTGGCAGTGACACCCACAAGCCACCTCACGACGAATCGTTTCAAACCACTTTGACAAATGAGACTAAATATTGACAGCGTGCAACATAAAAACAAAGGGACCGCACAGGGGGCGGGCGGTGTCAATCTCAAGAACAAATAACTAAATGTTTGAAGAACGAATTACGTGACAACTTTAGTTTGTTTGTAGCCGTGTTTACAATCCTGGGAGGCTGCCGACTGGGACTAGGGAAATTGCGACAATCCGAAAAAAATTTGAGGATTTGAGAATGAATGTGTTGGCGGATGTAGGTACGTAGGGAAGAAATGGGAGAAGGGTGGCAGCTGTGTCTACGGCAGCCGTTTTGCAATTCGATATTTAGATTTGGGTGATTATTGAGTTGCTCGTAAGTTTATACCTTATTTGAATTATAATTTAGAAGTAACGATTTTAAATTTAGCTAGTAAACTACCTGGTACCACAGAATAAATAAAAGTACCTATAGGTAGGTACGTAGGTACCGAAACCTTTAGTTTTTTGCTGAACATCATAAAAAAATTGAAACTAAAGCTTTATGGTTTCTGTGATTCATTTAAACTAAATGCAGAATGCAATAAAATGTAACTGTTTAAATAACTCCTTGGGTATTTCCGTTTTCTATTTGGTTGTTTATGCTATGCTATTTCCTATTGCGATGAAAACGAAAGTTTGTGTGCATTTATGTATGTAAATCACAGTTGAAACAGCTGAAAAGGTTTTATTGAAGGTTGTGTATAGGTAGATTATTTAGGTCCTGGAATAACACACGAGTTACCTACATTTAATTCCGGTAAATTGTGTACACACAAGCAAAACCACAGATTAATATTTAACTACGAGTATATCGAAAACTTAACAACCCGTTAATGGAAAAAATCGATCGTGCTTTATGAAAAATTTTTAATATTATACTGACAATAAACTCAATAATGAATGAATAAATAGCACCCAACGATCAGATACACAGAACATGAACCCTAGCCACCATGATCCACTATGATGAACCATGGTCTCACAATATCTCCGCTCGGTGACGCTGTGAAGGTCCGTAGAGACGAACAGAATTAGCCCGTTATAAAAAAATGGTCCCACAACACCTAGACTCAGAACATGTATTTGCGCTATTTTTTCTCGTGCACAAATACTTCTCCTGTCGCAAGAATCAAACCCGCCGCCTCCAGGCTTTGAGCCGACCTGTTCAACGACCACAAAATAATAATAATTTATCTATTTCTACACTATAAGTTTCTTTTTGTCTAGATTTCACTGTAAGTTTTTTTAATGTGACACAATAATAAAATTTAAAATATTGCGAGTGGCCACTGATTCCTGAAATACAGTTTAATAACTAGTTTGAATGTAATAATATTTATGTCAATAAACATTTTTGTATTTGTATTTTGTATTTGTGATTTCAGTTCTTCTGTATCTTTATGCTTACAAACGTTACTGAGCTGCTCCTGGCTGCATAAACGGCTGGCCATCATTTTAAACAAATTTTTGTATGTATTTTTGTTATTTGTGTATTTTAAATAAGCTGTGCGAAGCCGGGACGGTTGAGCTGGTTCTATATAAAGTGTTTGAACGGTTTAATAATTCATCCTAGATAAAGTGATATTTATATTAAATAAAACAAAAGTAAATCTTACTGAATTTTTCGGCCTTCACCTTCATATTGGTGATTAGAAAGCAGTACACAGACCAAGTAACTGTCCAGGCAATCATCGCAATGACATGTCGCGAACCGTGAGAGAAAACAATGGCAGTATCGTGGGAACAGTGATTACCCACCCCGGGGTCGCGGGTTCGACTCCCGGCCGCGACCGCGGGTGCACGCCGCGTAACGGTGGGGTGAGAAGGAAGAGTGAGGAAGTTGGACATATTTAATAAAACGTTGTTATTGTTTTAACCGACCTATCTTACATTTACGTTGATCAAAAACGAATTCCAATGAATGATGAAGAATTAATAATAAGACAGATATGCAAAAAAATACTGGATCATAATTTAGGGAAATAGCCTGTACTTTGCATCCATCCAAAAACAAAAAATAGCTCTTAAGCTATAACAATAAAAAAAGTGTAGAAGAATCGAGAATACTGAAGCTTTTTATCGATAAAAGAACTTTCAGATTTGGTTTAGTACATTTCTAGAGATCTCTGAATCCCAGTAAAATAACAGAACATGGTATTTTATGCCGTTAACAGATTGTCACTATTATTTACTATTAATTTCAAAAAAGAAAGAAATTCTCATGCATGCTTACTTTGGGGCTAGATGGCGCCGTGTGAAATGACTACACGTATTTAATACACTTTTTTTTTTTTTTTTGAACGAGCTAATGCTGTTGGTCTCTATCGACCTTTACAGTGTCACCGGGCGGGAAGGCAGGCGCTTAAGGCGCCCAGCCGTCAATTAATACACTTTCAGATTCATCTCAGTTATATAGAGATTACTTCAGTAGTTTAGTTTTTAAATCAAGCTAAGCGGATAAATTATATAAATTAACAATATTTTTTATATAAAAACCTATTTCTCAGTGATATGAAGATAGAATTGAAGTTGGCTTAACCTTTTTTTTTTATAGTGTTAAAACAATAAGTATTTTTCACAAACAATAAAAACAATGTAATGGGAGTTATGCGAACGTCTTTGTTTTCAAACTCTTAAGATATTCATTATTTTTGATATCAAAATTACATTAAACAGGCCCGATAACTGTTGTCCTGTCCAAACCTGTACAAAAATTCCATAAAAATTGACGTACAGTTTTTCTCAAATTTAAGATTCCGGGAAACATTATTTCATTTCCAGCTTTCATTTCTATAAAAAACCCATTACAAACATATTAAAACAAAAAATATCAAAATCGGTCCAAAAGATGCGCTTACTAACTAATAGCTCATCATTTATCATTTAGATTGTATAAAGTTATAATAAGTAAATATTTAGCCGCGCAAATAGTTTTATGTGCAATGTTTTGTCAATAAAGTACCTACTTAAGTGAGAATTCACGAAGCTGTAACTTTAACATTGTATTTGGCACCTTACAATAAAATCGCTGATTTTATATCTTTTGTTGTTGTAATAGTGCAGGTTTATTCATAGCCTGTCTGTAACATAATATATCTATATAGATATGTTATGATTATATGATAGGTACTACGAGGCTTTAAAGTCACTTACACCTATAAACGTTTTTCATATCACAAGTAATATCACAAGTACTTACATGATATTATATTGTAATAACATACTTTTCCATTTATTTTAATTTAAAACCCAAACTACTGAACGGATTTTGATAAAACTAATATGAAATCAATCTCAAAATATATCCATTCAAATAAATTTAATTTTCGAAATTAGATTTTGAATGTAAATGTAAAGGGAACAAACATGAAAAAAGGAAAAATCATACCACTGAATTGAGAAACCCACCTTTTTTGAAGTCGGTTGAAGTGATGTCAAGCGTATAAAATAATAACAGTAAGCTAATAGGTTGCAATTTTAAACTATCACTCTAATAGTCGGTAAGTGTTGACAAAAGAAATGGCACCAAAATTATAACACAACAATTATTAAGGTTTATAAATATTTCCACATAGGTACCCGATTTATTTCATTGAATTTCACTTCTAAATCTTTCCACTTCATATATCAAGTTCTCCCTACACCAGGCCATAAGCGAAAATAGTTTAAAACCAACGGTTAAACATCGGGGCGTGCTCGGATTAAGTCACTCCATTCCCTGGGGAGAAAAAGTGGCCGAATTCTAATCAAGTCGACGAAAGGGATTTCATTAAATCTATATCGCCCCTACGTGTTGGCAGTAATTGATTGAAGTGCCAGCTTTTTAGGGGCATTTGGCTTCATGCCATGCTACAGACTACTTCCAGGATAGCTGGTCGGTAGTTTGTAGCTAGCTATACACGTAGCTTTCTTTAAAAGAGAAGCCGCTGTAGCTCATCTAGCACAGGTGATAGACGAAATTTCCCTTTTACGCCGTTTTACCCGCTACAAGAAAAAAATTTAGATCTCATCCAAAATCTCTTAAAACAGCTTACTATTCTAAATCCTTTAAATACGTATTTAAAAGTTAATAAATATTTATTTATATTTAATAGTATTTTAATTTTACCTATTTAATATACAATATAATAGAATAATTGAAACACCTAAATTATTTTATTCTTCGTGTTTTTCATATTTCAAGTTATTCAACTATAATAAGAACTATTATATTTTAATCATTATAGTCCATATAAAAAAGTTTTCATAAATGTAGTTTATTCACCTAATTTTATTTTCTAGTTCACGCTTTCCTTTTTGAACCAAACAGAACTGATTATGAATAAATAAATGGCACTTTAATTTTCTCTATTCAATTTTTATTTGAAATGTTTAATTTAGTTTAATTTCTATAACTAAAATTATGTAAAAAAAAAACTAATTCTTTAAATAATAGTAAAACTAAATAAACAGTATCGTGCGCGTTGATGTCTTTTGTATGTGTTTTGCCGTGTGGCAGCATTGTTTATTGGAATTGTATAAATTTTATTACTTAGGTAATAGCGTATTATTTTATGTACCTACTTCACTTCAGTTAATATTAGACTTCACTTAGTTGAATTGTAGTTAAAAATTTTAGACGAAATAATCACAACAACATAAACTAATTTCAAGAACATCTTGCTTCAGGTTTAGGCCTACTTGTATGTTGTGATAAAAAAATTACTTCAGCTTTCGAAGAATAATTATGTGAATTTATTCATTTGATGATCGTAATCTAGTTAGTTATGAATAGGGGGTAAACACTTGAGGTTAGAACAAAACATCATATACAATTTTAACGCGTCGTTTATTCATAATTCATCTTTTTCTTCCATATATTTTTATATATGTCCACTGACTATAACACTCAATGTACATTTTCGTATTACAATATTTTTAGTCTTTCAAGGATTTATAACTTTTCGTTCCATATTATAACAATTATTTGTACAACGCACGTCGTGCGTTCATGAGTGGAGTAGTGGCACGACTTATCACTATCTACCTACGCTTTACCGACTAACTCCATTCTCAACTAGCTTTACCACTATATTTACAAATTGTTCAAATTTTTTTGGTATTCAAATAACCTCTCTCACTACATCGTCTTTCACGCAATTAACATTCTGAACCCTGTCGTCCATCCGCACTTCATAACTTAGAATATTTTAACTTAAACCATAAAAAAAATACAATAATCGTAATATAATACAAGATATCATCAACAACATTTAATCGAACTTTCGTCCCGCGTCCGTCGGCAGCGGGCCGGCAGTTTGCTAAAGTTAACAGTTTCAAAACTAACGGCGTCAGTACAATACCTACAAAACAAATAAATGGACATACCCAGTAGTATGTACCGCCGGTAGATAACGAGCACTGTCCTAAGCGAAACTTATTCGCAACAAAGTCACTGCAGGGTAAAGTCAGCCGCGGCGACACGACCAGCTCATAGTGGCGGGATGTCGATGTCACACGCGAAAGGTGATTCTCAGATGAGCGGCATGGCACGCTCGTTGGCCGCCGCGTACCGCTGCTCATCAGGTACGTGGTACATGTTGATGATGTGGCTCAGGTCCTGCTGCCCGTACTCGCGTTTCATACCGAGCTGGTCGTGTGGGTGGCCGTGCGCGCCAAACTCGCGCTTCAGCTGCGCCGGTGGTTCGTGTGCAATGAACTCACGTTTCATGCCCGGCGGGCCCGGCGACACCGGCTCCGACTTGGCCGATGAGCCACTCGGCGAGTGCGATGCGCAGGAAGGTGGCAGCGCGTAGCCGCCCGGAGAGCCGGGGCCGATGCCGTACGCAGACGGCGACGGGGGCTGCTGCGGCAGGTAAGGAGAACCTTGCCCGCCGCTGCCGTAATATCCTCCACCGTATCCAGCTTGCTGCATCTGAGACACATCATAGCGTGGATATCCATATGCTTGTTGTTGGTAGGCACTTGGATCGTGCATCATGTATCCATTTGGCATGTATCCATTCGGTGTCATTTGGTACACATCTCGCGGTTGCTGTGCCGACGGCGCTGCTGATCTTTGCGCATCACCGGCTCCTAAAAGCGCTCCTCCACCCAAAGGATATTTCTCTTGCTTTTTGGCGAGCGTCTTCGTCTTCCTTCGCGGCCTGTACTTGTAATCAGGGTGTTCTTTCATATGAACGGCGCGAAGTCTCTTGGCCTCGTCGATAAACGGTCGCTTCTCGGACTCCGACAGGTCTTTCCATTGCGCACCGAGGCGTTTTGATATTTCTGAGTTGTGCATTTTGGGGTTGTCCGATGCCATCTTTCTGCGTTGCCCGCGCGACCACACCATAAACGCATTCATGGGGCGTTTAACCCGATCCGCATTGGAGGCCTTTGTGTTGTTGTTGTTATTGTTGGGTGGTTGGTGGTGTTGTTGCGGGGGCTGCGCGTGGTGCTGCGAAAGCTGCTGATGGTGTTGATGCTGCAGCGATTGATGCTGCGATAGCGGCTGCTGTTGCGGTAACGACATCATGCCGCCAAGCGCACCAAGCGAGCCGTACCCATGCTGCAGCGCATGGTGCGGCGGCACCGTGGCATGCAGGCTGCCGCCCTTCAGATCCGTCTCCATCGTCAGCATGTCGTCTTCCTGCGGCGCGTACAGCTTGCTGATCCTAGGTTCACCGTACACAACAAGAGAACTGTGCGTCGCTCACATGGACTCGCGACGGTACGCGTCGGAATAGCGTTCGCGGGACCGTACGGCGCGGAGGCTACGTGCGTTGTGAGAAGGCTCGCTCGCCGGGCGGCGGCGACTGCGGGCGCCCCCCGCGCGCGTTCCCCGGGTCCCGCCCGCGGTTCATTGCTCCAATGGCAACTCGGGATGGGGCTCCGCCCCGCCCGCGCTCTCCCACCCGCGTCGTCCTGCATTTTTAATCGCACGGCGAACGAGGCGTACGCTTGCCACGCTTGCAGCGCCGACCTCCACCGCCTCATGCAAATCTCAATTTTGTTTGCCGACGGAGCTACACCTTCTGCCTTAGTTTATCTTACAAATAGACCATGCCCTATCTGTTTTCATAAATGTATATTCAATATGAAATATAATATCAGTTTCATGCAATCTCATCTCATTTTGGCATCGTCAACTGAATCAGTTTTGGTGAATTGAATAATCCTTATTTTCTGACCTAAATAAGTTAAGCGGTTGAATAAAAGTCATATGTTTCTTACAATACGAATGGTTTATTCATACTTACGTACACATTTTCTATTTGAGTTTGCTCAGCTGTTGTGGCTGCGAGTTCAAGGTTCCGGTGACAATGTGGGCATGAGTACCTACTTGTGAATATGAAAGAAGTCTCGCGTGAAAGAAATTGTTTCAAATGGGCAATTGAAGTAAATCGTGGTTTTTTAAAAACAACACAGTTTGTTAAAATAATTGCTGTGAGTAATATGACTAGTAGGTATATTTAAGGTTACATTATTATTATTTTGGAAAATAAATACCTGTTTATTAAAACATTTTCTACCAGTTTTTGTCATTGGATGTCAAGAATCTACATTTTTTTTATTTATTACTTATTACCAACATATTTATAATATAATTTACTTTGTTGTTTACCCACAAGCCTTTATTTTTCATGGTAATTAAAAGGTACCTATTGCGTTTAAAGTTAGTGTTTAATCTAAGTTCTATACTAATAAATACTACGAATTCAAAATTCATAATACACACTATGACTTTTTTACTGTAGTTGTTTATCTTACTTTAATATTGTAGTTTATAATCGGCCTATCTAAAACACGGTTTCGCCCTGATGGACGAGGATATGATATATCAGGATCCACATAGTTTTCTAGGGTAACTAGTACCTATATGTAGGTGCCTTATGTATAACTGTAATATTTACACATACTCCCATTGTTCTATATGTTTTCACATACACACCTATTGCGGGTTTACTAGTATTATCTACATATAATGTAAAGATAAAACGGGTCTATTCGCGCACAAAAATTATCAAAATATAATTTTGACTAACCTCGACCAGTCCCCTCGTGACCACGGCCAATGTAACTTGGTCGAAACGTCGAGGTTAGTCAAAATTATATTTTGATAATTTTTGTGCGCGAATAGACCCGTTTTATCTTTACATTATGAGTTCAAGTCGCGAAAGTTTAAAAAGTGTTATTATCTACATAAATAGAATACTAGTAAACCTGCCCCGGCTTCGCACGGGTGAATTAGTAAAACGCGATCGAACGGCATAAAAAGTATCCTATGTCCGTCTCCTGGTTCTAAGCTACCTCCCCACCAATTTTCAGCCAATTCAGTTCAGCCGTTCTTAAGTTATAAATAGTGTAACTAACAAGAATTTCTTTTATATATAGATATAGGATAAGATTTAATTTGATGGTAGGTAGGATAGGATCTGCGATAGCCAACTCATTCCTATTCGATCTAACAGTATTAAGAAATGTGCTGTCTCAGATATATTAGAGGGAAATCATTGGTAATTGTTGAAGAGTTATGATGATTTATGAGTGACATTAAATAAAACAAATATAATAAACATACAGTTTTAATAAAAAACTTGGTAACTTGTTACCTATGATAAAAATACATTTTATATATATTATTTTATATATTTTATTAAATAGGTATGTGATGATAGATAATGAGGTATTTTATAAAATATATTTCTATGTTTATCCGTATGTTATAACAGTATGAGATCATTTACTAAGTTTTAATTAAAACTGCATCTTTATTTTATTTATGTTCTATTTGGTGTCGTCACTCATAAATAAACGCTTCAACAATTGGCAATGATTTTCCTCTAATATATTTGAAACAGAACATTTCTTAATTCTGTTAGAACAAATAGGAATGGGTTGGCTATCGCAGATCCTATCCTACCAACCTTTTTTTTTTTAAGGGTGTAAATGCATTTTTGTTTTGAGGTATGTTGGACTCGAACCCACCAAAACCCCCCCGTGAGCCCTCGTCCGCCGAGAAGGGGTCGCCACTGCAGTCCAGCCAACTCGCCCCCGGCGGCAGGCCCTTTCGGGCCTCTCCACTGGCGCTGTTCACCAAGGTCACCCACCAGACGTGTGGGGCCGTGCAAGCCGGCGGAGAGTCCCCCGACTCTCCACCAGTGGCCCCACTACGGGGGAGGGAGGAGGTGCGCGTAACGCCTCCTCCTCCCTCCCGCTCGTCTGCACCGGAGCGGGTCAGCTCCAGCGGCCCGCTCCGCGGTCTCCTTCTGCGCCATCACGTACTCGCAGAAGGAGACCACCGCCTGCCACGATCTCTCGCTGTCGAACATGGCTCTCACCACGCTCGGCAGCTCACTTTCCATGGCAGATCGTGGCCTACTGCCATGGAAAGTGTGTGCCGCTGCGGGTCCCAAGCGGCACACACTTCCAGTGTGTGGGGCCTATCCTATCATCCTGCACCAATGGTCTCCAAGTTACAAGAGCTGAGGTTGGAAGCTCTCCGTCATCCACCGTACTCACCAGACCTTGCGCCTACAGACTTCTTTTTCCAGATTTTGGATAACTGTATGGGTGGGAAATAAAATTCAATACCTGAGAGGCAGTATGAAATGCCTTTGAAGAATTTGTTGCCTCCCGTTCAGCTGATTTCTTCAAGAAGAGCATCAATAAACTGCCACTGCGTTATAGCAATAATGCATCGATTGCATGGGTGATTAATTAGTAGAATTAATATAAGAAAATAGAAAGTAAGGAACTTATTTCATAAAAATTAATTGGTATATAAAGACTTTATAATGTACCTGAGAAGTTATTTAATTCAAGTTGGCCTTCTAGACATTTCGCTTTTTATTCTACCCTTATTTTTATATTATCTACTAGTTTCGCTTCACGGTTTTACCCGCGTGTAAAAAGTTTCTGTGCTGCAGCCCGCGGGCTCGTCCCGACTGTATAGAAATAAAAGTAACCAGCTCAGTGTTCAAGCTATCTCCAAACCAACTTTCATTGAAATCAGAGGAGTTTAGGTACCATATTTAGATTTAATACAAAATAAGAGTCCCGCTACGCCTTCACTCATCATACGCAGCTATTACCTATGTTTTCACTAAATATCATTTACGTGGCAAAAACCATAATTATATTAGTTTCGGTGGCGTAATCAAGTAGTGCAAAGCTTCATCAAAATTGGTTCAGTCATATAAATATTGTTAAAGAGAAAGTAATAAATAATAAATAAATATCAAATATGTGTGGACTATTCAAACAGCGCCAGCTAGCCTCAAACTAAGCAAAGCTTGTACTATGGGAATCAGATAGCTGATAGAATGCTCAGATACTTTTTGTTTGTAAATACATACATAGAATACAATATAACACCCAGGCACAGAACAAACATCGATGTACATCTCACAAACGTTTGTCCTGGATGAGAATCGAACCCACACCAAAAGTTCAGAAGGTAGGGTTACTACCAACTGAGCTATCAGGCCAGTCAGTTAGTAAGGTTAGGGGCTTAGGGATTTAAATAACTTTTTAGTTCAGAAGCTTTTGTTTTTTATTTAAAGATCCGTTACTTTTGTTATATTATCTAGTATATTCTAAGAACAGAACAGTTTTGAGTCGTTTCTATAAAAAATATGACTACCAGATTTATAACCAGAAAATTCATTTTTAAACGTTAGTGGGATGAGGAAATTAAAACGCAGAACAGTTTTATTATTTTCTTATAATTTATTATTAAAAGGTTTATTTTCAAAATATTACATTTATGTTATAAGTATGTATAGGTTATATAACATGTTACGTCTATTAACACTTTTCTTTATAGACACATTAGCACTTTTCTTAACAGAGACATTAAGAAAAATGTTAATGGAAAACACATCACTTATAACTCAAAAACGGCGTCACCAAATTTTATGATTTTTGTGTTTTTGGATTTATCTTTATCCGCAATCTTAATAAATAATAATATGCGTGGACATCTCACACAACGCCATCTAGCCCCAAACTAAGCAAAGCTTGTACAATGGGGACCAAATAACTGATTCCTGATCACCTATGTTCATCACACAAATGTTTGTCCTGGGTGGGAATCAAACCCACAGTTCAATATATAAAAAATGAATCTCTATTTCCTTTGGTCATAGCATCACGGGTGAACGGATAGTACATTTTCGCTAATCCTTTTTTTTATTGTGTTTATTATTTTCAGGAGAAGGTTCTTATGAAAGAAAAGTTAAGAAAGTATAAAACAAAATTCACCACGTGGGTGAAACTGCGGAGCACAGCTAGTAAGTAATAAAATTAAAGTCAATGAATAAAAAAATATTTAATCCTAAACATGCACATTCATTGAGTGTTAGGCGGAACGAAGTTGTCTAGATCAGCTAATAGTTTTCATTATTTGTCAGTCAGTCAGTTAATAGCCCAGGAAAAAGTATTTTATTACTATAGTATACTATACTATACTATAGTACCTACACTTCTATAATAACATAACAATAATGTTTTCTCCTTATCATGTAAGCAAGTCAGTTCATGTGGTGTCAGAATTATTATATAAAACATAATAATATTAATTATAATAGCGCCCAACGATGACATATACAAACTAAATACTACAATGATATAATAACTAATACTAAACACTACCTATTCTACAACAAAAAAATAATTTGGACTATTATACTGGCCGCGATAACCTATATACAGTCCAAATGCTCCAGCCCAAATACATATTAGATCCTGGACCCTAACTAGGATTCCCTGTGTCTATGGGACCCAGGAACTACGAGGACCATGGTCCTGCAACACCCAGACTCAGAACAATTTGCACTTTTTATTCTGTGCACAAATACTTGTCCTGCCGCGGGAATCAACCCGCTGCCTCCGGGTTATGAGCCGACCTGCTCAACCACCACACCACAGAGGCTGTCTAAATTTATTTCATATATTTATTTACAGTTTGCTTAAATTAACAATTAAAACTAAACATTATGTATAAGATGACTTGGCTTATGAGTATGTAATAACAACAATCAGTTCTAACATAAAGAACTTAATACATATATATAATGGTGTAAAATTGAATCGATTCTAATATAAATATCATAAAAATTAAAAGTGACATAAGTAGTGCTATTTAAAAAAAAAATACATAGAATTTTTCTTGCTTTAGAAATTGTCAATATTTTTAATAACCTTTATTACTGACCTTAGACATTTTAATTTATTAAGCCTTCAACGGCCTTAATTCTTTAGTCTTCTATACCAACTAACAACGAAACATCGTTTAGGTACTTTGTGGATAATTACTTTATTTAATTGAGTATTTTATACAAGTCTAATTATTTATCGAATTTCTGGCAACACAGCAAATAGGTTAGATCTACAGTTTACGTCAAATTCAGGCTACAAAACTACCAGAGCGTGAAAATAGTCTCGCCGGCTCGCGTCGACGCCATTTCGCTCCAGTTTCTATTTAATAAGTCTCAGACTTGTGGTGTTATATTTGTGAAGTCCTTGGCTCATCTACGGGGATGTAAAAATTATTATTAAATAATAGATAGTAATTATTATGATTATTATAGTTGTATTCTGTATTTAAGGAAGTAACTAATGTTTGTTATAGGTAATGGGTATTGCGTAAATAAATAGGCTTGCACCGGTGTAACGCGTTACTTTTTAAATATAATATATTCATTATCTTGACTGTAATAAATCATAAATATTGTAAAACACAGTAGAAAAAAAATACATCAGTGTAAAGTTTCTTGTAGCTTCTTCTTTACAGGTGTAATCGAAGCTTTGGGACGAAGTTTTCTGTTCTGCATTGTGCCGGATTGCTTGCACCAGCAGCGAGAAGTTTTTTTTCTTCAATCTCATATATTGTAATGGTTTGCTATTTTACAATAAGCACTTTGTAATTTTATATGCTTAGTACAATAACTTAATTTTAAGTACCTACCTTATATCATTTTGACTTGTAAATGTGCTAAAAATAGCCTATTTGCAATAAATCTTTGACTTTGACGTTATTGGGAAATAACGTTACGCTAAACTATAACAAGTATACAGAGTGTGTGACGACATAAGGCTTAAATAAGTTTATAATTGCTGCTGCTTCAATGTTCACCTACAGGTAAATTTTATGAGAATAGTTAACTCAGTAAGCGGCCGATTCTCAGAATCCTGTAGATTTCCATAAACAATATACGCCACCCAACGTACCGTTGGACATTATTTCCAATAATCATAAGTTATTATAAAATTGCGTAAATAGTTACAGCTATTTAATACAAAAAGAAACAAACTGCTATTCATTCGTTTATTTTAATACACATTTCAGCAATTTCTACCCTCAGTGAATGTTTATCACACTAATCACATCACACTGTCACACTTCACACTAATTTTACAAAGGCGAAAGTTCATATGTGTGTTTATGTGAATGTGTGTATGTTTGTTACTCCTTCACGCTCAAACGGCTGAATGGATTTGGATGAGATGATGGATCGGTACCAAGATAGCTTATAGGTACACTGGATTAACATATAGGCTACATTTTATCCCGGAAAAGTTAAAATTTCCCATGGGATGAGCAAATACTTAAAATACTTATTATCCGCGTGTAAAACCGCGGGGCGCAACCAGTTGACAATACATTTTTAAAACTATCAACGTTCGACAAAATGTTGCTGTGAAATCCTCCAACACCCTAATACAAAAACTACTACAGGCATAACGCGTCGCGAGTCATTCAATAATTGCCGGAGTAACGCTTGTACTAAATTAAAAAAAGGAAAAGTGATCATCAAACACTGTGAACGTCCTAATTGGCGGGAGGTGTCACTAATGACAGTCGCGAGGCGCGAGTGCAGCGCCACTCTGTGCAAATTAATAATTATCGCGCATGGCAGCACTGAGGCATCGCGTGGCAATATGGCGGATGTCATTGTTGGCGGGAATCACGAATTTAAATTTTCAGTTATTTACTGTTGGTTTGAGAGAGAAAAATAATGAGTTATGATTCTGCATTTTTAATTGAACATAGTATCTATATATATATATATATATATATATAGATACTATGTTATGGTATAGAATAAATACTTAAACCATTTTACTGTAGAGTATTTAGTTTACTTTAATAATATTTAATAAGTTATCGTTGACTTTATACTCTACTAGCGGTCTGCCCCGTCTTCGCACGGGTATTTTAATGTTTGACTCTAATGTATGATTCTAATAATAATAATATCAATTTTATTCTTAATGCGATAAGGCTTCCCTTTGTTCTACCATTCTTTGTAAGTTCTTTATGGTGCATTGTTATGTTTTAGTTGGCGGTCAATAAAGTATTACTGTATTGATTATAAATTATAATGGTGAGGATTTTTTAAACCGGTCTTTCAGAGCTTATTTAATGCAAACATACAATCAAATCTTTCCTCTTTATTATATTAGTTTACCTTAGATTTAAGAATTTATACACAAAATGTAAAATCGGAGGTATTACTTTAATTTGAACTTTAACTTTGCTATGAAAGTTCCAGATAGTAGCACACACTTGCATTGAAACTGTGACGAATTTTCTAACACTAAGCTAACAAAAGTATCGCGGGACTCTTCTGACAACGGTGAATGAACAAGACGGAGATGTTTTAATTTCGTTTCGTTTTATAGAATGCGACACAGAATCGACACTATTGTATGTACCTACATAATATATGAGCTTCTGCCCGCTGCTTCGCCCACGGCGTGGCCTATGGGAAAATAATTCAACCACCCATTTCACCCTCTTAAGGATGGAATTTCGAAAAATTCTTTCCTAGCGGATGCCTACGTCATAACATCTACCTGCATGCCAAATTTCAGCCCGATCCGTCCAGTGGTTTAGGCTGTGCGTTGATAGATCACTATGATGATACGCATCTATAGCTAGCATATACCTATACGTATGAATATTAGTATAATATATAGAAGTAGGTATCTATAGTTTCATGCTATACTAGGTACATATATATACGTATAGCTATAGTAGACACAGCTGTCATCTTCTAAGTTTGCAACGATACATTGCTGATGTATGACACATTACCATCTGATACGAAGTATCTCTACCTAATCTGTGTGTCAGTCTGCAGTCAGTCACCTTGGAGTTATATATATTTAAAAGATATTTTGTTTCATTAGTTGTTTATTTAAATCTTTAATAACAACCCAAGAACTGAACTCCTATGATACAGTGCTCATTGGCAACTGATTACAAAACTCAAGTTACGTATCGTTTATGTTCAAGCAAGCAATTATGAGCCAATATTCCTTTACCCAGTTCCATACACGAACATAATTATCTAGGTAGAGATTTACCTCGTATATGCACCACAATCCCCTTTACCACCATCCATAAGTAATTCCATGAATACCATTAGGTACTCTGCATCACAAGACGTTACGGTGGATGACGTAATGGAAGGCCAATATATGGGGGGGAGTTGGTACAAACAAGACCACATGTGGCCGCCTCAGAGGGTGGTCGCCCCCTTCAAATGTAGACGTCAAGCAATATCTAACTGATACCTACAAAGTACAAATATGATTGATAGGTACCTGTAAAAACTAAATAAGTGAATAGGTATTTACTTGGCTAGCATGCTACACCTTTGATCACATCGTCACTTCCCATCAGGTGAGAGCGTGGTCAAATGCTAGACAAGTTAGAAGTAAAAAAAAACGTACTAAGTCAGTAGTAATTATAACCAAGCTAAATCGTTTCAAGTAACAGAAAATAATCCAAAACACGATTCGCATTCATTAATATCTAAAAAGTTTATCCCAGTTACTTACATTTTTAAATATCACCAGTTCTACAAAGAAACCAGCTGGGCGATCACCTAACTCGATTGCAACCAAGAGAAACACATATTTATATGGATTTGACAGTTTCACGCAGTTTTTGTGCATAGTTAGTATGGAAATATCTCCTGTTGCATTGCAATAAAAGTGTCGTGTTCAACCCAGGTCTGTTTGTAGGTACTATTTATTGGCGAAGTCTTTAATTTCTAGTAATAGCGTATTTGTTCTGTGACAAAACTTTGTATGAAACTTGCAGATAGAGAAACTGAAGAGTGTTTCCTATAAAACCAGAATCTAAATCATCTCAAATGGAGTATTCCTAAAACAAACTCGGTGAGACTTCAGCAAATTGTTTAAAAATATCAGCATAAAACTACAACAAATAATGTATACACTAGCGTTTTAATACCGCTACGAGCGTCACAGATGAATAGGCCTAGTACACACCTCCGTCCTGGGCAGGGTGGCCTAGAGGGGTGGGGGCCCCTTCCGGCCGCTGTCTCCATCTCATCAGGCCTATCTTGGAACCGAGCTGCCCGCAAATTAAATAGTAACGTGCGACGTTGGTCCATCCGTATGTCCCCAGCCTTATGTAACATGGTGCGCATGTAGGTCGGCCGTATTGATTTTACATTCTCTAAATTTGTTCGTGTTGATATAAATGATAAAAATCACATAAATGTTTTATCTATGTATATTGTTTTCTTCTGTTGTATCGTTATATATAATATAATATATAATATAATATGTGTGGACATCTCACACAACGCAATCTAGCCTCAAACTAAGCAAAGCTTGTATTATGGGAACCAGATAACTGATACAATACTTAAATACTTTTTTGTTTGTAAATACATACATATAATACCATATAACACCCAGACACAGAACAAACACTTATATGTTTATCACACAAATGTTTGTCCTGGGTGGGAATCGAACCCACAACCCACAGTTCAGAAGGCAGGGTTACTACCAACTGAGCTATTGGGCCAGTCAAATTAATTAATGAATACATCACACACACACACACACTTTTATATAATTCGATTTCAACTGAATACCGTACTGACTCCCAAATTACCACTTCAATTATTCTAGCATTAAAATTAAGAGTTTATATACATTATTTATTTACGATTGTAAATTACATATAATGAATTAGTATTTTGCGTATTATTAACATACATAATAAAGCTTTATATTTACAATACAAAACTAATCTTTGTTATAATTGATATTTCAATAATATTTCATAATATGTTGACTAATAGCTACACAAATCATCACAGATTTAACGATTCATAGTTTATACAATTTACTTAGAAATCATGTATTGTAAGATGACGCTCATAAAATTATGATAGACATTAAATTTCAACATTGCTTTAAAATATAAACATAAAGAACCAAATTTACATCTCCCAATGAAATGATATTTGCATAGTTTATAAGTCTGCCTTTAAAGATAGGTTTTGTAAGATCCATTGGGAGCTACTCTAATATAACCGCTTGACCAATAACTCTGCCTTTATTTTGATAAAAGATAAAAATATCACAATTAATTTTGTGTTGTCAATATAGATAAACTTACACTCACTAATTGGGTTGTTTTAATTAAGAATAAATATTAAAGTAATTTATCAGTACATTGTGAAACAGACCCCAAACTTAATATTGCTTGCTTATTTGAAAGCTATAATCGAAAACAAAATAGACATCAATCACACACATACACAACAAAACAGGTATTAATATCTTATATTATTTTAATGTAAAACTAATTGAACGGCGAATAAATATAGAAAGTAATTTTAGTTCGCGTCATGAGCAGACCTCTGACACTGGCAATTACATACATTGTTGCGTGGAAGAAAATTACAAATGGCCGATACGTAGCTATGAACGTAAACATCTCTATTTGTTGATGGATAATAAGAGAACTGCTGAGTCACAAGAAAAAATAATAAGTAGGTACCTATTTATAGAAGTGTATTTATATAGGACACAATTTTTTTCTTGAATGTTGTATCACTATTATAAAAACGTATGATAGGATCAATATTATACAAAATTGCCTTTTAACTAATTAACCACTACCAACTGCTAATAAATATTACTAGCTACAAAAAACATTTGGGCTATTTACTAGCCGCGATGACCTATAAGCAGTCCAAATGCTCCAGCCCACTACCAGTAGGTAGCGCGCCTATCATGCTGGCAGCGTTGGCCCGTTGAATTGCAATGCTGATACGTTGTGCTTATAAGTAAGCATTTTGGTCACGCGTCGCATCGACCAAGCGCTCTGATAAACTTTGGAAAACGCAATTGAATAAGCAAGTAAGCTTTAACTTTGGTAATCTAATTTAGTTAAAAACAGATACAAATATTCTTTGACTAGGATGGCATAAGGAATTTATATTTTATGTGTTATATAAATAAAAATGTATTAAGTAAATTCATAATTGTAAAGTATTCCAATTAGCTTAAACTATGCTAAGTATTTACACGTTTGTATTTTGTGTGACATTTTCGGAAAATAGCATTTATTAATATGATCAACAGTGACCCAATTCCCAAATCCAAAATCAGTTCATTTTCTGATATATCATAATCTTAATATAATTTATTTTTCTGTTCATGAAGAAAGAAACTTATTGGAGCATTTCAGCCTAGTTAGATTTTTTGCCCGTCGGAAATGGTAAACACTTACTATTAGCCAAAATCTTACAACTATAGTTTTATTTTGTAATTAGAATCAAGTTAAATTGCTTTTGGTTGATTAATATTAATGCATGAACATAGCGTATAAAGTTATGAAATAATGTGTACAGTCAACGACAAAAAGTTTCTAAACAATATCAAACTTATAAAATTAAACAGAAAGCGTAAAAAGTCCGCATAAATATTCTAAATATAAGTAACTAAACGAGTAAGTAAAAACGTTGAACTTTTGTCATTAATTGTACTTCTATAAATAAACAAAAATGTACCTTGAATCCACTACATAAAGTTACAATATAAAGCCTTAGTTTATAAACACGAGCACAAATTCACTTAGCGTCACTAAGCAAGTCCCGCAGATATGTATATACACTTTGTAGGTAGGTAAGTAGGTAGGCGTTCCGTAGCTATGGGTATGTATAGCTAGTCAGCTGACTGCCACACCGCCACCGGATCTCGCGAGACGCGCCGTCACGACAATGCGCGCGCAAACAACACCAAATGAAAAAGCACGAATGTGACAAAAATTTCCGCGAGGAAAACACTCGTTTTCCGCGAATAACGTGCGAGCGTCGCGCTCCCAGTGGCCAGACTAAACGCGAGACGTGAAAAAGCACCGCCGCAACGCCGACCGACAATGGAAAGCGGTAAAGAATCATAATAATAACAATGACAACAATGTGAGATGCTATAATAAAGAGCGGCGGCATTGTGCGGCGGCCGGCGTTCAGTCGAAGGGTCGCGGTAGATCGATACGCGGCGGATTGTCTACGGTCGGCTACAGCCGTGCGTGAGCCTTTGTCGATCCGCGACGCCCTCGCCCGTTCATCGTCATCGCGCAGCCTAATCAACCACGATTGACTGAAACTCTAAACTCTATTCAGTCTCACATCGACCTTGTGCCTTGAACAGGCACAATATACTCTTTGATAGGTGCACGTACAAATCCACTGTGCAGATTTGAAAAGGAATACAGTAACAGAGCCCGTGTCATCTAACTTACAAGCTACAATTACAAGTACATAGTATCTATTCGTATATAAGCGTTTGTGATGCGAGTTGACGAGGCAAAAATGAAGGCTAACTCAGAAGTCAATAACAAGAAATGATTACGTAATTACCTACCGAATTTGAACAATGCTGAAAGAGGGAAAATAGAAGAAAAAAAAAAATAGGGAGTGAAACTTGTGACTCGAGTGTTTCAGGCATCCAGTAGGTACATAATCAAAACATGCTGTATGGTTTTACCCATTGAATATCCATGGATCGAAGTACGTAATTACCTAAAAAATATTATCTTCTTTAGGCGCGTTGAGCACTTTTTGGGTGAACATAAATCATGGAACGCGTCATCGTCACCGAACGCTTTCCATGAGCTATATGTATACTGTGTATATATGTGTATTTTTGGGTGAACAAAAAGCGTGAAGCTCACCTTATCGTCGCCGCACACTTCCCATTAGCTATACGCTTTTTTTTAATTTATAAATAATATACGGCACAAGTAACTTAGTTTCCACTTCTATCGACAGTCCCCAAAAACATTTTTTTTTTCTCAACTTTATATGAAAATGCATCGCACTTAACATATCTGTACAATAATTACTCTTTTTAATGCAATGGCGCAATTTTCCTCACCACGTAGGTGTGAACTACGCAGCCGATAGAACAGTTGGATTTAACGTAATAATCCGTCGATCGCGCGTTATCATTAGTTCGATCGAGCACACCTCCCGCCGGCCCGCAGATTGCTTTGAACTTCGGACGAACTCTTATTATGGATAATACTTAGTTTTGCCTGATCAAGTTCGAATTTATATACATGTTTATCTAAAAGAAGAAAACTTCTATAAAGTGAGTGAAAGAACAAAGAAGCGCGTGCTTGTATAGTCGTAGGTTTATATATTTTTATGTAAATTAATGATGAGACGAACTAGTCCTTCACCTGATGTTAAGTGACACGGCCGCTTATTACAGTTGCAGTGTCACATAAAACTCTACTCTTATGTAAAGTTTCGCGTTACACTGCACTGCGCACGTCATCCTGAGACATCAGCAGAGTCTAGCAATAAGATTACTAGACTGTGAGATCACAGGTCATTTGACCAGAAATTTCACTAGCTACAGTGCCTTTTAAACCGAAACATAGTGCTTTTTGCACACTACTGCTTGGTGGCAGAATAACTGGCAAAGCGGTGGACGAACTTTGCGAAAAAATCCTAACATCTAGTAAAAATATATCATGCATTTGACAACGTTTTATCTAGTGGCGCAACTCTGTGCCTCAATTGGGAAGTTAATTAAAGTGCTGGAATATTAAAACACTGCAATGATATAAGATGCTTGGTGACAGATTTTTTTTTAGTTGGAGGGGAGCAAGTTAGGAGAGCACTAATACATACCGTAAATAAATACGTAGATTAACACTCCAGGGTATTGGTTTGGTTGTGTTGCGAATGTATTAGTTTATTCCTTTTAAAAAGTTGTTTTTTCTGATTGGCTGCGCTAGCTGGCATGTGATTGGACGAGAACGTGAGTCAGACGGTGGAGCAAGAAAATTTCGGTGGAAAAATGATCAATCACATAATCTTGGGTATACTAGTGCAATTATTGAACCTATTGAAGAATGGAGAATAAACAGATGTTTAGAAGGTGCTTCTTGTTTTGTATACAATATCTGACCTTTTGATCTCGTTGGTACTGCCAAATATTGTAGCAACATCACACTTCACACTATCACACTAATATTATAAAGGCGAAAGTTTGTATGTGTGTTTGTGTGTATGTTACTCCTTCACGCTCAAACGGCGGAATGAATTTGGATAAAACTCGGTATCAAGATAGCTTATACACAAGATTAACATATAGGCTACATTTTATTCCGGAAAAGTGAAACATTCCCGTGGGATGAGGAAATCATTTAAATACGTTTTATCCGCGGGTGAAACCGCGCGTCGCAACTAGTTTTATATAATACTTTTATTTAATTCCAATATATTTTTACAGATTAATGTTTCAGACTACATATTTGGAATCCTGCTGGTTCTGGATATGGCTTCTACATGATACACGAAAAACCTGCGGTGACAGGTTTCCAGGATGGTCACAGATTATATGATATATTTTTAATCATAAGTGACGAGCAGTAAAAGAAATATAATCTACTACAAAGAACTCTGAAAGATATTTCAAAACAGGTCACATCCAGCCTATGAGCTCGATATAATTTGTCGGCGGCGTCGGCGCATGCGCAGAGAGCGCGCCCCGCGGCGCCGTCGATCACCTCACGCCGATGCGCGCGCGCTCCAATTATAACCTATCGCAACATCAACTAATCTAATTATTATATTATTATTATAATATTAAATATTAATAATATTAATAATAATATTATTATTATTATTATTATTATTATTCAGGAGTAAAGATGGCTAATGAGTACGTCATGTCGAGCTAATTTGAATTGGATCTTTTTTTTTGTGCAGGTATTAATTTACTAGATATTATTGCTAAGATATTATATGAAGTTTTAATAATTGCAACATTTGATAGAGATGTTATTTTAATTAAAATTAGACAAAAGTGTGACACTATTTGTGTAACTCTAGTCTTTGTCATTTAGTCATCAAACTTACAGGCACTTCGTTCCTGCCCGCAGTTTACTCGTTCTCAGACAATTTTAGCCAGGTGCATTCAAAGTTTTATCCAAAACGGTTCAGCCTTTTAAGCGTAAACACCATAGATGCACTGCGTACTTTAACGCTGCAGCGAACTTCAATTTTAGCTCTTATATGCTTTCATGAACGTTCCTTTTTTTTAAACGAGCAAACTGCCTTTATCCCTTTTACACACTAAATACTACAATAATATAACATATAAAAAATACAAATAAACTAATAATATAAAAACTATAATAACATAAATTATGTAAAACTAGAAGGTTGGATTACTCTTTGTTTTTTCATTCATCATAATTAGATCTCAGAATGTCGAAGAGTCAGTTGTCAATCGCGACTGAAGTAGATCTAACATAGGCAAAGATAGATCCTAATTATCTTGTATATATTAGTTAGTTAATTAAATATAGCAATTCTAAAAAACGTCAAGTATATAAAATAAACGCAGTGCAAAGGTCACCGCAATTACAATTTTAACAGAAATTGGTTAACGGTGGCGATGCAATAACTTCAACGAGTTTTTGACTCGCGCGGGTAGATTTGTCAAATCATAAAGTTTCAACACAAAATGTCAGCTAGTGTTGCCCTGTTTCTGATACGATGGAAGCGCTAAAAATTATTATTAAGTATCTACTTTACTGATTTTTAATTATCATAATTATACTTGGTTATTGTTTGTTTAACAGGTATGTTTTATATAATATACGGACAGATAAACAAGGTGACGACCTGCCCGATAGTTAGGTACCAGTTAACGTATTTTATAGATCCTTGCAACACAGAGGCGATGCCATGCGTTGCGTTTCTTTGTAGGTAGTTGAATTTATTATTAGAGAACAATTGAAACGGTCTTTATTTACCTTAATTTTTTTTTCTATGACTTTTGCTGCATCTATTTCATCAAAAGTAAAAAAAGCAAAAAGCAAAAAGTTCATCAAAAGCAAAAAGTTTCTTGGCATAAAGTATTATGTACCATATGTTACTTTGTTATTTATTATTAAATTTTAATTTTTTTTTAGCTTAAAGCTCTTTTAGTGGTAATGTCGATACCGATTCCAGAAAAATATATCGATATAAAACTCCACCTGAATCAAGAACAGCACTTACACTGTCCGTCAATAAGCTTGTATAAATGTCAATGTAATTTATAGCCTTTCTTGATTAATGATTAAAAATAACGCAATACTAATTGTCGGCGTATTATTAAACTCATGTCCACTCGATGTTTAGCGAAGTGTTGCAACAATGGTCATTACAAATGCATGATCAACGTGTTAATGATAAGAGGCACCAAATTTGAAATGTAACCGTTAATTTGAGCCGCCATTTTAATTAAATACGATGACTAAGTGTGGACGTCATTCTCTAACTTCATCTAGCTCTTGGTCTATTATTAATTATCATTTTGATCGATCACGGTCCGTCTTATTTAATTAAGGACTAAGTTTTTATGAGAATTTGGGTTATTGATTGCATCTGGTGGTAGTTGGCGGAATTTTGAAATTTAATTATGGAATGTCATGAACTGTTTATTGATGAATACATTTTTGTGATATAGGTAAGGTCGCCGGTGATGTTGAAAAGATTAAAAAGATGATGAGGATTAAAAAATGAAGTACACAAGTTGACTAATAACGTTCATTCATATCATTTAAACAGATATATTTGGGAATGGGAAATACATACACACAAAAATACAAACAAAAAAGTATCTAAGTATTGTATCAGTTATCTGGTTCCCATAGCACAAACTTTGCTTAGTTTGGGGCTAGATGGCGTTGTGTGAGATGTCCACACATATTATATTATATTATATTATTATTACATAGGAAAACTAACGTACAAGGTAAGTATTGAATAAGGCCTACCACGGACAGACAAGAATTAGCAATATTTAAAAAAATGTAAAACAAGGTCATTGGATTTAAAAATGCAACAATTTTATATGAATTTTATCGTCTCAAGTATTTTCTGTTTTCCTGATTTTCGTCGTTTCAAATATAATGGAGACAAGAAGAAATGTGCGATGTGAAATGCTTTTCCAAATTTTTGCGATATTACTGTAACAGAAATATATCACACTAATATTATAAAGGCGAAAGTGTATGTGTGTTTGTGTACATGTGTGTATGTTGTTACTCCTTCACGCTCAAACGGCTGAATGAATTTGGATGAAATTCGGTACCAAGATAGCTTATATACTGGATTAACATATAGGCTACATTTTATCCCGGGAAAGTGAAATTTTCCCGTGGGATGAGCAAATAATTAAAATACTTTTTATCCGCGGGTGAAACCGCGGGGCGCAACTAGTAATAAATAGATATTTATGGACATTTGCTAGATGCCGGCAAACCCCAAACTAAGCAATAATTAGTTAAAATAAATATATATAAATATCTGATTCCCATAGTACAAGCTACTATGGGAACCAGACAACTGGTACAATATTTTTTGTTTATAAATACATACATAGATTACAATATAACACCCAGGCACAGAACCAACATCGATGTTCATCACACAAATGTTTGTCCTGGGTGGGATCGAACTCCCAACCTACAGCTCGGACGGCAGAGTTACTACCAACTGAGCTATCGGGCCAGTCAAAATTAGAATGCTAATTTTTTTGCCTTACTTTAAAATGTATCCAGGCAGGTATCGCACTCAGGTAATTTTTTCTCAGATTACCGAATTCGATTGAGATTTTTCTGGCGAAACGAGAAGTGAGCTTATACCTCAACGAGTAATTCGTTCCCGGTCCGTAAGGAACATTATCCTTACGGGACGACGGCTTTTCGCAGAAATCAATAATCTTTTTTAAGCCTCACTACAGAAACAAATATTAGTCAAAGAAGCCGGCGGATTAGCTGAATAGTTTTTGTCGGGTAAAATTTGAAACGTTTTTCGATTAACGCGAGATTTAGCGCGTTTCGGTTTTTGGGAGGTTTTTCTAACAAAGAGCTTCCGGGGATGGAAGCTCTCGAGATTGCGTTCGGTTAGTTCATAAATTCCAATTTGGGGATCAACATGGCTCAAGTTCGGTGTAATTATTGTTTAGCTTATCTCAGTTTTAGTTACAATATCACACCATGAGATTATAACAATTTGGAAGTGTCTAGTACATTGACTGTATGTTTCTTTGGTCTAGTACCATCAAAGTAATAATATCTAAAGAATCAAAAAATGTAAATCAATTGTTTGTTTGTGAGAGTAGTAACACTATTAAAGTAGAATAACTGGCAAAATTTTGGTACTTACATAGACGAACTTTACAGAAAAGTCCTAACACCTTTATGTATAAGTACATATCCGAGTCATTATCTTTTATGTGAAAAGTGAAGAGGTCTACAGCCACAGATTATAATAGTAGGTACTTGCTGTTACGAGTTTAAAAGTGGTTGGCATAAGAATATATACAATATTATTCTACTATTTTACAACTCAACTTTTTTAGCATTTAAAAGAAAACCACGTGCCAATAGAGTTTAAGCTCGCATTCTTCAAACTATGCCAACTCTGATACACGATCACTGATAAATTATCTACGACTGGGAAGTTTAGCTTTTGTTGCCTACCCACTTTATGTATTAAATCTGTAGAACAACACATTTTTTTTCCAAATCGAACGTCTTCACCACAGCCTCTGTGGTATGGTGGTTGAGCAGGTCGGCTCATAACCCGGAAGTGGCGGGTTCGATTCCCGCGGCAGGACAAGTATTTGTGCACAGAAAAAAAAAGTGCAAATACTTGTTCTGAGTCTGGGTGTTGTGGGACCATGGTCCTCGTAGTTCCTGGGTCCCTAGACACAGGGAATCCTAGTTAGCGTCCAGGATCTATATGTGTATGTATGTGATCGTTGGGCGTTATTATTATTATTATTAATGTAACATAATCCATAAATCTAAAAGCTTAGTATCAAGCAAAAATCGCACACTCTGATCACAATTAAAATACCGTAGCGGAAGGTGTATTCTGTAAATCGATAAGGAACACCTACATGATGTCAGCACATTCGCGGCGCGATCGCGGTGTGATACCGAAGACGCATCGATCGTATCTCGATGACGCTGCGATATCATGAACTGTCCGGCCGAAAGGGAATGCCTTGTATCTAACGTGTCATTATTTGGTTTATTTTTTCGATGAAATATTTGGTCGATGATATCAGCGGTGAAGTGGAAAGTGGTGACGCCCGTGCGTCTAGCGTAAGTGCTATCGAACTGTAGAAACGAAGTTAATTGAATATTTAACACCAGCTCCAGGTTTGGTGGAAAATTAAATATCTTTTATGATTATTATTACATGATCACCTCTCACATAATTTTTTATTCTAATATATAGATGAACTTTAAGCTTAAAAATATTGTCTGTTTAAATATATGTACTATTGTGTACAGATTATAAGTTTTATTACTGCATTGTTTTTAAGTTCAATTTCAATTTTTTAAACGTTTTGTTTTAAATTATTGGATGATTATTTTTTTACCTAGACACTATTGTGGTAGGTGAAGATTTTTGGCAAAATGTAGGAATACAGTGAAGAAACATTAGTTAAAGTATTATGTTAAATTATTTTTGAAAGTGTCCCCTAGAGTCACTGATAAATTAACCAGAGGAAATTTTAAGAAATTTTAGACTTGAGACTACTCACTACTACTTCTTCAAATAATATGATCAAGGTCATCTGCATGGAGACTAAGTATAAGAAAAAGATGTTGAGGTGTCATTAACAGTTTAGGAAAAATGTGGGAGTAACTCATACAGATACATATATAAGACATGAATAGCTTATCATCAAAGCACCATTTCACAATGAAAGCCGAAACTATTCCAAGTATTTGCAGCGATAACATCTCTCCTTATTATTACAAGCTACCTGCCACCTTCGGGAACTCACCGGTCATCAATTTCGGCGTAATTTATTGAGGCGCGTGAGAATCGAAATTGCATCGAATCCGAAGTTATTGGGTTACTTGACGGAATATTGGCCAGATTCGAAATATGCTTTTACAAATGCTTTTATATTCATAGCTTGAAGAACTAATAGTATTAATATTAATGTATTATTAATTAATTAATTAATATATTATTAATATAATATTAATATTAATATTCATCAGGAACTACTAGCACTGTGCGGTAGGGCTTTTCTGCAAAGTTCGTCTAGGTAGGTTCCACCGCTGCCAAGCATTAGTGTGCAAGCACTACTGTGTTCCAGTTCGAAGGCACTGTGGCTAGTGAAATTACTGGGCAATTGAGACTTCATGATCTGATCTCACAATCGAGTAATCTTATTACCAGACTGTGGCGGTGTCACAGGATGATGTGTGCAGTGCAGTGTCACACGAAACCTTATATTTTGGAGTAGCGCGAGTGAGACTGTTATGGGCGGCCGTGTCGCTTAACATCAGGTGAACGAATAGTATTACTCTTTGACTTATATTCAATAACATAAAAAGAAGAACCAAAAATATTTTATACATGGACATTTTGTTATTGGCTAGATGTATAATTTTTGTTAAACGTATTAGGGTCCAGGATCTATGTATGTGATCGATGGGCGTTGTTATGTTATTGTTATTAATAATAATAATAATATGTGTGGACATCTCACACAACCCCATCTAGCCACAAACTAAGCAAAGCTTGTACTATGGTAACCAGATAACTGATACAATACTTAGATACTTTTTGTTTGTAAATACATACATAGAATACAATATAACACCCAGACACAGAGCAAACACCTATGTTCATCACACAAATGTTTGTCCTGAGTGGGAATCGAACCCACAACCCACACAGTTCAGAAGGCAAGGTTACTACCAACTGAGCTATCGGGCCAGTCAACAGTATTATTTAGTTATTGGCTAGATATATAATTTTTGTTAAACGTATTCTGTGTTTTATTTCACTTTGATGTATTTTTCATCGCTGCAAGTATTATCTACGTACAAAAAGTCAATAACTTTATCAGAATATAATTTATTTCCCACTATTGCGACAGAGCGAGTGTAGGCCACAATTTACCATACACGCTCGCGCTGGTCAAGTGTTGATTTGGAGATGATACGTCATGTCTCCGAATTTAGTAATTGTACATTAGTATTAGTTGACAGCCTCTGTGTTTTGGTGATTGAGCAGATTGGCTAATATCCTGGAGGCAGCGAGTTCGATTCCCGCGACAGGACTAGTATACTTCTGCACAGAAAAAAAGCGCAAATACTTGTTCTGAGTCTGGATGTTGTGGGACAATGGCCCTCGTAGTTCCTGGGTACCTAGACACAGGGAATCTTAGTTAGGGTCCAGAATCTATGTATGTGATCGTTGGGCGTTGTTATTATTATTATTATTAATTATTTGAACATAGTAATTTTCCCAGGATATTTTTGTTCACAAACTGAAATTGTAAACACGAGTGCAAATTTCGTACAGAATTATACAGAACGGATTAGAAAGTCGGACGAGCAACCGCTGAATCACACTCCGTCTTCGCTGAGCCACCCTTGCTATTCGCTTTTCACTGAGCCCCACTCGCACTGGAGCCTTGAAACCTTGGGCTTATAAGGTTAACTACAACACTTCCCTGAGATGTAAATAATACATGAATTTTTAGCTACGCTTATTCACATCACACTAATGTTATAAAGGCGAAAGTTTGTATGTGTGTGTGTGTATGTTTGTTACTCCTTCACGACCAAACGGCTAAATGAATTTGGATGAAATTCGGTACCAAGATAGCTTATACACTGGATTAACATATAGGCTACATTTTATCCCGGAAAAGTGAAATGTTCCGTGGGATGAGCAAATAATTAAAATAATTTTTATCCGCGGGTAAAACCGCGGGGCGCAAGTATATTATATAAAGACTTAAATGCAGTAAAGATTAAATGTGTACACATTATATACGCTACTTTTGCCTCGTCTTAGGCCAAAAACCATTACCGCGTAGGTACCCTTCTAAATCACAGTGACAGGTAAGCAAATAGAACAAAACTCGTCCTTCTTCTAGGAATCTCGAAAGTCCTTGCCCATAAATCACCACATACCTGACAAATGGATCCTACGGCTTTTTTTCCCGCCACTCATTTATTAATAGGGCAGGGAATGTTTCGGAAAACCAATAAAATGCGCCCCGTCATATACCTGTCTACCGCTAGACAGCGCGGCATTGTATGCTCCGGTCCGCCGAGTTTTTTTTTAAATTTAAACACATGGTTCGATTATGAAACGTTTTGAAAAACTAAAGTCATGCTAGATACTATCATTATCGGTATTTAATGAGATCGTATGAAGTTAATGATATTAATAACACATCTTCGCGTTCGTTCTCTCAATGTTTGAGATTTAATAAGAGGTATTAGAAGGCGTCGATTACTAATGAAATGATTTTGATTAACACCTATTTATGATCTGCGGTATCTATTGAGTTCCGTGATTTATATTCATTAGTTTAACGACAGGCAGTTATCACCACGATGATAGTTTCACATTTACAATCTATGCGCTTACTTCTAAAGCACTCCATGAGTGGAATTATAATTTTTAGGTCCCACGATTCCATCAGTTTAGGAGTGCCAATCGTTATCAAGCTAATTACTTCCTAGCGTGAGTTTGCTCGTATATGCGATATAGTACTCACTATAACGTATTATAAAATAGTAATTAATATTAAATCTAGTACCTTCAGCGCCCCTGGCGGGACGATACATGACTAAGGATTGTATATATGGGCTCCGGGTTTAGGCATGGAAAAATATAAAACTATATGCCTTCAGCATGCGCACCGGGCCGCGCCCGGGCAAGAATGATCCGTAGTACACCGAGCGTTTCCTTTTTATAGCCAGATGGGTGGGGAGGCGATGACAGCTACCGGTGTTGCCATTGTAATAAATTTAAATGCTACCACAGGGTAAATTACGGTACGGCCGCTGCGCATAGAGTTTACAACTGGACGTTGCAGCCGTCATATACATATACTAGCTGCACCCCGCGGTTTCACCCGCGTGAAGATGAAAAACTTTGATGATGATGATGATGAAAAGTAGATAAAACCTATTCTCAGACCTAAAAAGTGTCAATATCAAATTTCATCAAAATCGGTCCAGTCGTTTCGGAGGAGTATGGTAACAAACACTGTGACACGAAATTTTTATATATAAAATTTCGTGTCACAATTATGTATCTATTCCTATAACAAATAAAAATGTAGTAGGAATAGATACATAACTTACTGTATACTTATTCAAACATTTGTTATTTAAAATGGAGTTGATTAAATCGATAAATCAATTCGTTTATTGAATCGATTTGTTTATTGTGACATCAATTTGACTGGCCTGTTAGTCAGTAGGCGTAACTCTGCCTTTTGAACTGTGGGTTGTGGGTTCAATTCCCACCCAGGACAAACACTTGTGTGATGAACATAAGTGTTTGTTCTGTGTCTGGGTTATATATTGTATTCTATGTATATAATCACAAAACAAAAAAACTATCTAAGTATTCTATAAATTATCTGGTTCCCTTAGTACAAGCTTTGCTTAGTTTGGGACTATCTAGCCTGGCTTTCCCTACAAATTTATTGGCGTACGTTACTATTTATTGTATATAATAATTGTAAGCTACTAATCACATACTTTCATATTTTTACTGTTACATGTTATACTTATCTGCAAAGTTCGTCTAGGTAGGTACCACCGCTTTGCCAGTTATTCTGCCGCCAAGCAGTAGTGTGCAAGCACTACTGTGTTCCGGTTTGAAGCTGTAGCTAGTGAAATTACTGGGCAATCGAGACTTTGATCTGATCTCTCGAGTAATCTTATTATCAGACTGTACTCAGGATGATGTGCGCAGTGCAGTGTCACGCGAAACTATATTTTGCAGTTTCGAGTGACTCTGTTATGGGCGATCATGTCACTTAACATCAGGTGAACGACTAGCTTGTCACATCATTCAATAACATAAAAAAGTATGGTCTTTATGGTAGTCAAAAGTAAATGTGCCAATTGCATACAAAAATTATATCGAAATGAAACTCACCCATTTTTGTGAATGGAGGTTTTTTTGGCCGAGATGTCGTGTCTACACAAAGGGCTCTTCAAGGTATTTTGCGCGTGTGAAAGACGAGCCATTCTCTGCTTTCAAGGATCGGTCCAAAAATAATTGTCATTTCCTGCGGGCACATCAGGGACATGAAGACCGATAATATAAAGACCGTGTAATATTGTTACTCGCAAAACAAGCGGCTCATTTTTCGTTCCGAGCATTGTTTCGTAATATTTCCAAAATTACGTTAATAGACGCAAATGAGTGCGCTCGGGGTGTCAGGGGCTTGTAACATGTCAGTGTCGAATATTTCTGATATTTGCAATAACGCTTGGAGGGATGTTCCGATTTTTGCTAAATGACCTATATAACTCACACAATGATGTTGTCATTATTATGAGACCTTAACTCAAAACTTTTTGTTTATATTTTATGAAAACTTGATTTACATTTTAATCTCTTATGATTTCAAGATAATCTTGTGTATTTTTGAAATATTTTTTTTACGCATTCTTGACTTGGGAGGTAAGCTGGTGAATGCGTAACGAGGCGAACGGAAGTTGAAAGTTTTGGTTCAGATCTCCATTGTCAAAATAACAAAGTTAAAATTACTTTAAATTTCTATTATCATGTTGGTGTGTCCAGTAAAATGACAATTTACAATTTCCAAGATGACGACATTGACATTAAACAAAGAAAAAACAAAGTTACACCGGCCGATAGATAGAGCTAATCTAAAGAAGTTTTATTTCAGTCGTGTGGTCTAAAAACACTCGTTTTTTGTTTTTGTAACATCCCTTTCTATTAGAACCGTATCACGACTTATTGATGCCTTATAATATGTGGTAGCCCTGAAATTGACACTCACTAATAACAACTAATGTCTTCTGTCAAAGTATATCAAACACGCTTCCCGAAAATGCGAGTAATCACTGGGCAAATGAGAAGTTTTGGGTCAACGCATGTGTGCAAAGTTACTCATTCCGTCGTGAAACTAGACTACTAATAAAACGTGCTTTATTCACATATATTTAGCAGCGTAACGACAGCAAATTCACGCAATACAGGTGCAAAGATGTTTTGGCACGGTGCCAAGACGCGGAGGGTAAGTTTGAGGGGGTAAGTTAGACGGAGGTCACAACGCTAATGGTTGGCGGTGACAGGTAACGCGAGACGAGGCAAAGTGCATCGCACATGACGTCAATGTTCTCTCGATAGATATTATTGTGAAGATGCTTATAATATCTTGTCTTAAACATGAAACACCAAAAGTTTTATAAGTTTACCTTTTAAATTATTATTTTTTATATACCTAGAATATAATTGAAGGGGTGAGAATAAAAAGGGTTTAACTGATTTCTTTCACAAAATGACTTGTGGGTATCGTTGGATTCAGCGTGAAATTATCTATAATAATACATTCTCAAAATACCGAAATGAGGCTTAAATCTCGAGATTTTGACTCTAAAAACGGTTTATCTGTCACAGGAATACAGCTCGCTTAGCATAAAAACATTATTATATTTATTTTTTTATATTATTTTTTTACAGTGATAGTATGAATTAGTACTATATTTAGTATTTTTAAATAGAATTATTACATTTTCAAGCAACTGAAACTTACGTAAACCTTTTATATTACCAAATAAGCACTCTACGTTAAAATGAAGCCGGTGAAGTTTAAGTCAATTTTCTCGAAACTGTCAATTTGTCAGTTAAACCCTTTTTATTCTCAACCCTTCAATTGTTGGCAGTTCGTTGTACAACCATACGTTTCAAACAAGATAAAGTTGATCACGAATCGTGTAACACCTTTTCTTCTGAATCATATGAGTATTTTAGGCGCTACAGTGAAACACACAGTACATATTATATTATATACAGGGTTACAGATAAAATCGTGATAGATCCGTTAAGGGCGTAGAGTACCTACCCATGATTTCTGACTTATTTCACTGTGAAATATCCTAGCCTAAACTTAACCCTTTTCAAAATATTCGTCTTTTAATTAGGCTACAAATTATGTTTATTTTGTTTGGGGGCGAGGGCATTTCCCCCCTCAAAAAAAGGGTGTTTCATATTGAAATAGGTCAGAAATTATAGGTACTCCAAGCCCTTAACGGATCTAGCACAATTTTTCCTGTAACCCTGTATAGATGGACTGCTAAAAACGTAGTCCTTATGTCTAGCTATACTCGGGTAAAAGTTAAATTACCACATCACCACCATTGTGATACAAAAATTGGTTTATTAAATTTTTACTCTACTAAGTAGAGATGAGTTGAACTGAATTTTATTACTCTACTATGTAGAGCTACAAGTAATAGTAGAGTACTTGTTTACATACACAACCAAAACAAAATAGAGCACCAAACCCCTTGAACTCGGTTCATATTAGTAAACAAATCTCGTTCGTATCATCGATCGTGGTTTTTTCCCGTAACTTGAACGGCGACGGGACACCTGTGTAATCTTTTCAACGCACATAATATGCCCTTAATTCTCTTGATAGGGCATGACATCTAACGCCTTTGTACTCTGAGGCTCATTGGACGTTTTTCTCCTCAATTAAGAATGCCTTTTGTCTTGTGACGAGAGATGACACACTTTTTCACCCCGTTTTAGGGATATTTTTTTCTAAGATGCGGGAGTCACTGTTTTGAATAGTAACATGATTTAGTGCCGAGATTTTTGTTGTTTTGGCGGTTTATTGGAGACAAGGTGTCGTGTTGTGTTTTTAAAGACGGTGCGGTGTGGTTTTTATAAAAAGACCGTAAACTTAAAAATGCCATTAAGGTTTTTTTCATTCGTAATTTAGTATACGTCACCGCCAATTTCTTGCTTCTTTTGGAATGAATTTCATTATAATTACGAGCGCAGAAAGTCCACAGTGCCTTACCTATGGTTTAGTCGATATTTATGGTTATAGGTATGGTTTTTTTATGTTAAAGAATGACGTGAGCTAGCCGTTCGCCTGATGTTAAACGACACGGCTGCCCATATCAGCTGCACTGTTACTCGGAACTCTAAAGTATAGAGTTTCGCGTGACACTGCACTGCGCACGTCATCCTGAGACATCAGCACAATCTAGTAATAAGATTACTAAACTGTGAGATCAGATCATAAAGTCTCATTTGCCCAGTAATTTCACTAGCTACAATGCCCTTAAAACTTATTTGCAAAACGGGTTCCTAAAATAACCCCTATTCACTAGATTACTCATTTCAAAAATGTCTAATTCGCAGAATGAAGCATTTTTAACCTACTTCAAAAAAGTAGATTTTCAATTAGACTGTATTTTTTATGTTTGATACCACAGAACTTTCGACTGGGTGAACCGATTTTGATGATTATTTTTATATTTGAAAGCTGGTGCTTCCCGGGTTCCGTTTGGTCCATTTTTGACATGAGAAAAGCATATAAGTCTTAAGTCGGTTTTTTAAGCTTTACGTTTGTTATTATTAAGGCCTATTAATTAGATTATAGGCTTGCCTTTTGATGCAACCTTTCGCTACTTAAGACGTTTCATATTAATAGAAAACGCCAGCATTTCAATCTTTCTTGTACAAGGATTACTGAAACTTAATAATATGTAACTATAAGTAGGTGGTCTTATTAGAACTAGCATTCTCGCTTAAATCCGACTAAAAGTAAAAATGTATAGTTTATGGATGATAAAATAGATTATTTCATCATTAATGTTATACATGTGTATTTTCTCCACCTCAATATTTAATATAGTGTCTGATAAACCAAAACCAGATCATAAACTGATTAAATATTACATCTATAGTTCGTGAGATATTTCGTCTTTGAAGTTAAACTTCTTTACACACGCTTGACTTGGAGAGTAAGCTGGTGAATACCAGACAAACGGAAGTTTACGTAGGTTCGCGTAGATCTCCATTGTCAACAATGTTAATAATTTATATTATTATGTGGTCTGTCCGGTAAAATGAGAATTTACTATTATCAAGATGGCGACAGTCACAAACAAATAAGTTATACCGGCAGATAGATGGAGATAAACTAAAGAAGTATTACTTGAGTCGTGTGGTCTAAAGCACACTCGTATTACACATACACTGTATTGTCCTTCCTGTATTATATATATATGTCCATGTTAATAATAGGCTTAGTTCATAAATATAAGTATAATTTAACAAAAAGCACGGACCCAGGTGTCTGTGGGAATGCAGAATAATAATAAAAAAGCACACTCGTTATTTTTTTCGTTGGTAAAAATTCTGTTTAGTCAAAATAAACGTTTTAAACTGATTTTAAATACTGATAATATAATAATAATAATAATATGTGTGGACATCTCACACAACGCCATCTAGCCCCAAACTAAGCAAAGCTTGGGCTGTGGGAACTAAATAACTGATACGATACTTACGATACTTTTTGTTTGTAAATACATGCATAGAATACAATATTACACCCAGAAACAGAACAAACACCTATGTTCATCACACAAATGTTTGTTCTGGGTGGGAATCGAACCTACAACCCACAGTTCAGAAGGCAAGGTTACTACCAACTGAGCTATCGGGCCAGTCAAGCCAGTCAGCCAAGTCAGCCATATCGTTTGTAGGATAGTTTTTTTTCTCGTTGACATTAAAGAAGCATTTGCTCACTGCATCCAGCCTCCAAAGCGACTCTAACTGAAGTTATTTTTGTGAGGATCAAAGCGATCGCGGCGGCACGTCACTGACGTCACTTCCGGCAAGATGGCGGCGCGGCGCGATTGTTTGATGTGCGAGTAATGAAGTGTGCCACCTCTCCCCGCTTCCTGACTGTCGGGTGTCAAGATACGGGCAATGATGACTTCTCTTTGCATATCACTTAGAATACTTTTGTGTAAAAGCTTTCGGTGAATTGTTTAGGTTTTGAGTTGTTGGGCTTTCGTGTTTTGTTTTCTATAAGTAAATGTTGACGTTATACTTTGAACGCGTGTTTCATGTTAATTCCAATAAAACTTTGACTGGCGCCATAGCTCAGTTGGCAGTAACCTTGCCTTCTGAACTGCAGGTTGTGGGTTCGATTTCCATCTAGGATAAACATTTGTGTGATGAGCATCGATGTTTGTTCTGTGTCTGGGTATTATATTAAGTACCAAATCGATGTAAGCAAAAAAAAATTGTATCCTATGTACTATGTATTGATAAAAAAATATATCTAAGTACTCTATCTGTTCTTTGGTTCTTATAACACAAGTTTTGTTTAGTTTGGGGTTAGATAGCGCTGTGTAAAATGTCTACAAACGTTTAATATTTATTATTATTATTTTACTTTCGAGTAAAATTTCTCGATCGAAATTTTTTACGGCTCGATCTGATCCTAAAATGTACTGTTTTTTATCATTCTCATCATCAACCGTAGCCCACGGCATAGCTTTCCACCATTTTACATCGGGTCCCTTGATTTTTCAACGAAGGCATTTTGTCTGTCTCCAATAGTTTCAGATTTGGCATACCCATTTGAAACATTCACCTTGCGGTGCAAATTTTTACTTATTTAAATGTTAGTACCTACCGAACAAATGAATACTACACGACTATTTATTGGACAGCCTATGGTGTAGTGGTTGAGTAGGCCGGCTCATAACCTGGAGGCGGCGGGTTCGATTCCGGCGGCGGGACAAGTATTTGTGCACAGAAAAAAAGCGCATGTATATGTTCTCTGTCTAGGTGTTGTGGGACCATGGTCTTCATAGTTCCTGGGTCCCTAGACACAGAGAATCCTAGTTGGGTCCAGGATCTATGTATGTGATCGTTGGGCGGTATTATTATTATTATTATTTATACCAAGTGTCGTCTCAATATTCATGATAATCAGTTGTCTCACGACAGATGTACGGCCATTTATTTACACCGGTGTCATCAACACAGACGGATTTAAATCCAATTTCATATCGAGCCCGTCATATTGAGTTGTTATATAGAGCATAATCGCGTTACCCAGTCCACTACTGGGGATTACTCGCTTTTTAATAAAGTCGCGTCGGTAGGGGGCGACAGTGGGGACATTTTTACACAAAGAGGATTACTTCGGCCACGTTTATCTGCACCTTACAGCTCGGCTTAGCCTCCTAAATACGCTCTCGGTGGATGCACGCGTTTTACGTGTCTATTAAGGGCACTGTCTCCATCGTAAGCTACTTTACGGAAAGTAGTTTTTAAGTTATTACTAAATTACGTTCTGCATTTGAATTTTTCATTCATAAACGCAGATTAAACGAAGATTAATTGCATGTGGACTACATGCAGTTAATCTTCGTTTTGGGTGTTATATTGTATTCTATGTATGTATTTACAAACAAAAAAAAAAGTATCTAAGTATTGTATCAGTTTATCTTGTTCCCATAGTACAAGGTTTGTTTAGTTTGGGACTAGATGGCGCTGTGTGAAATGTCCACAGATATTTATTTATTATGTGTATGATGATTCAATAATGGTTGTTTAACGTTCTCTCTTAACGAACTGGTTAACGTTTTCCTCAAATATTTTGTAATTGTTACTATCTTTTAAATTAGTATGTCTCACGAATAGTTATTCGATTTCTGGACCAGCGGGAATATATTAATTTAAAATAATAATAATAATAACGCCCAACGATCACATAGATAGATCCTGGACCTTAACTAGGATTCCCTGTGTCTAGGGACCCAGGAACTACGAGGACCATGGTCCCACAACACCCAGACTCAGAACAAGTCACACTCATGAGATTTTTTAATACTAAAATGTTACCATGTATATTCATATCAAATGTATACTTTGATATTTATACGTAAATTTAATACTAACAACATAGGCCCTGTATGGGCATTATCAGTACAGAACTACTTTATATACCTAAGCTCATTCATCACACTAATATTATAAAGGCGAAAGTTTGTATGTGTGTATATTTGTTACCTTCACGCGCAAACGGCTGAATTGATTTGGATGAAATTTGGTACCAAGAAAGCTTATACACTGGATTAACATATAGGCTACATTTTATCCCGGAAAAGTGAAATTTTCCCGAGTAAATAATTAAAATACTTTTAACCGCGGGTGAAACCGCGGGGCGCAACTAGTTACACATATAGTACACAGACATAGTGAGAGATGTATATTAATGAAGTTTTTGGCAATAGCTTATTTAGGATAGGTATAATTTGATATCATAAATCTGCAATCTCTCTCACCGACGTCCAAGAACCCATCAGCCTGCCGATTAGCCTCAATATAACGAAACAAGAAGTCGTCCGCGCAACTGTTGAATTGGATAACGAGGGTGTAACGACACCAACAATGCGATGGCCGCGACACTCCAATTACCAATTGTGGCAATGCGCGTGCGCTGCTGGGAACCGGGGTACTCTTCCGGAGGAATAATGACCTAAGAAGTAAGTAGAAGACAATGTGATCAATATACTCGAACAAAATCCGAAATTAGAAGCATACACGTATATTTTTATACAGCATTTTGCTTTTGTGATGCCATAATCATGTAGAAAATTTTAGCCATCGCTTTGAATATAAATATTATTCGTTTGCCGGTACTGATATTAATCCGCTTGCTGCAAGAAAAATATGTCCTAAAAAGTAGAAGGAAAGCCATAGAAAAGGGGGTTTATTACCAACGTGCACTTAGTAAAATACATATATCGAATTGTTTCGGCATACATTAACGATTTTAGAAAAAATCAACTTGGTGAAATCTATGTTCAGCTGTAGCAATCCAGTGTATACACAACCTGCTAGGCGATTATAGAACTTGATTGCAACCAATAGGAACGGAATTTTGTATGGATTTGAGAATTTCAATACGTTGTTTACGTGCATAGTTACTATAAATTAAGAATGTAATTGCTCCTTTAGCATTGCAATCAAAGTTCCGTAATCGTCCCCCTGGTAATAAAGTAAAGCAACCGTCCTCTTAGGACGCCAAACAAGGCAAAAATATAATAAAAATGACAAAAAGTGACCTTCAGACAACATTGCTAAATTACAAATAATGACAGCAATTATTACGGCATTCACGTCAACTTAACATAAACAGTTCCAAACGAAAATGATAAACAACAACAAGCCCACGGTGGTCCCATATGGATATCAATTTGTTTGCCTTCACGACAACGTCATTAAATTAGCGTCCAAATTGAATCACAACTGCGACAACCTTGCCGGTGCGACGTCCCGCGAAACTTTTCCTCCTATTAATTTACAAAGCATCTCTTCTTACAACCCTTACTCAAAACCAACACTTATGCCCAAACATCCAAGACTCAACTTGCTTCACCGCAAACGTAAGTTTGTTCATTATTTTTACATGTCATTGTGCAAGTGACATGGTAAAACAAAACTCAAAAGTATACCCTGTACAGTGGTATTACGACTGCTATTCCATTTAATGTGTGACAAGGGTTGTATCTGGTGAAATTATGATGCAGTCTTTATTCGTGAGCCGTCGGGAGCGGTTGCAGTAATCACCGCGTATCTCCATCCAGGGGTGGGCCATGAATAGAGCCCTAATGAACTGGATTTAGGAGTTTTTGTGCCTGTGACTCGTCAGCTCTGAGGTGCAGCCGAGCAATTATGACGGACTAAACAAACGTGCCCTGGATCGTACACGGTCTTTCAATTACTGACTACTTCGCCGTCAACTTTTTCGGATAATTAATGTTGAAACTCATTGTCATAACCAAGGCCTTGGTTGCGAGATTTATCAGGTCTTTCAGTTGAGATAGTACTTACATTGCTAAAGCAAAAACTAATAAGAATAAAATGCTGAGCTTACGTAGTCTATAGTCATACCAATGAGACATGCCTCTAAACCTTATTTAAAAAATGTCTTGAAATCAAAATATTAGAACTGGATATTAATTATGCAACTAATTCTTGTAGTCTACAGAATCATGAGCGCGGTTACAATGTTGACGAACCAGCGGCTTCTCTAAAAGGTCAGCGATCGATGGCTCGTTTGATGGGCAACTCTAAGCCCTACCTTGCCATTATGTGAAAAGCTGAGGACCTTCTTGGAACATCCAATCGTTGCTAATCTTCTTAGAGCGAAGCGGACGGAATTATTTGGAATCTAAGCACCTAATATGCTTAGATAATAAAAGGTTTCGCAATTGTGGAGCCTTTTGTTGTCTGTCTCCGTCGTATGATACGATTCTTATTTTATTGAGACGGTTAAGATTAGGTAGATGTTCAGACATGCCTGCTTACGAATTGGTAGATTTTTATAAAATACTAAAATAAATATGTAGCCTGTAAATACATACCGAATTTTTAAATAAACGCCTCTGTGGTGTGGCGGTTGAGCAGGTCAGTTCATAGCCCAGAGGCGGCGGGTTCTATTCCCGCGGCAGGACAAGTATTTGTGTACAGAAAAAATGTAAATACCTTTCCTGTGTCTGGGTGTTGTGGGACCACGGTCCTAGTAGTTGCTGGGAAGTAGACTCAGGGAATCCTAGCTAGGGCCCAGGATCTATGTATGTGATCGTTGGGCGTTATTATTGTTATTATAAAATAACACGAAATATGGTACGTATGGACTACCTACGTCCACAAAGTAGGTACCTACGTTTTATTGAAATATATGTACGCAGCGCGCTGATTGTAAGTTACATTAACTTTCAGGTAAAATTGACTTCACCTAAATTCTGCCGCGTAATTTTGACCAACATACTATAAACTACAAAACTAAAATTGATGAAATACGTGACCCAACTCAACACTGACATGTAAACGCAGTTATTTATACTTTATATGAATCTCCTATTATCTACACACATCGAAACATATGCATAGTAACCTATACTCCCAAACAACGGTCTTCAGCAGCATGAGGAGAAAAGTCTTGAAACTTCTGCGTTTGATAAAAAACTCTGTAACCGTAAACATAAGGTGCTATTCAGGTTGTCGGTATGGAAATCGGCTGTAAAAGATGAGTCTGTTCTTATTTATTTACGGCGGTGCGGCGAGCGAAGTGGAGCGAAGATGATATGAATGATAAATGACCCTCTGAACGTCCCCCGTCTCTCGCTGCCCCCGCATACCCCGCTCACACGTGAACACACGCGGTGAATTATTTTCATCCTCTGGTATCTACTTTCTTAAGTCTGTGTGAACTTTGGAAAGTGATAAACGCCGTGGTGACAACTGATGCCGCCTTTTCTTAAACCATACCTACGTAAATACGTAAGAGATACATTAGTTAGAAATTCTGAACTTAGTTAAATGTATGTAGGTAAAGTTGCCAAATTAAGTATCTACATAAACTTTTTTGAATTTTGACGGTCAACCAGTTCAAATATTACTTCCTTAAAAACACAACTTGATATTATAGTACGATTTATTCTTTAACATTAATGCATTCGTAGAAAAGTTTTCTTTCTACAAGTTTCTTATGTAAATAAACCTAGTAAATAGTCAACCGTCTCGTCGCATCAATCTCAACGTCTAGCCGGAGTCATCGGAGCTAAACGGATTTTTTTCAAGCCAATAGCCGCGCATCAACACGCGTGAAGCGCCGCGCGATTGGCCAACACTTTTTGTTCCATTTTCGAATCCTTTGTTTTTATTGGTTGACACTTAGCTAAGACAAAGGGGCGATGTTATGTGTGAGTGTGATTTAGTTGGAGTGAGTACGTTGTTTGTAAGTGTGCGTTAAGGAGTTGGGGCTTCCTGTATGTAGAGGCGTGGGATTGCGCGGGCAGGTCATGTGTACGTGTTCGGGCTCCTGATTTTGACGTAGGTACGGCCCTTTCGTCCTATATGGGAGATGGAGCGAACTGTTTATTTTTTATTTCATAGATGTGAGAAGGCCTTCAGATACATGATATTAACACATAATTCTTATTAATTAAGAACGTAATCAACTTAAAAATAATTGAGATTACGATCTTATATAGGAGCTTCTGCCCGCAGCTCCGCGGCGAGGCCTATAGGAAAATAATTCAACCACCCATTTCACCCTCTTAAGGGTGGAATTCCACCCGAATTTCGAAAAATCCTTTCTAAGCGGATGCCTACGTCATAACATCTACCTGCATGCCAAATTTCAGCCTGATCCGTCCAGTGTTTTAGGCTGTGCGTTGATAGATCACTATGTCAGTCAGTCAGTCAGTCACCTTTGAGGTTATATATATTTAGATTATCTAAGTTTAACACATGCTATGATGTGTCTATGAAAACAGAATAACACTATATTCTTATTTCACTTTATTGAATGCCTTTTGTTTTATCTTCGACTAGGTACTCTCCGTCGTTTCCAACGTCGATCGAAGTCGCAAGAACTGACTGAAAATAATTCCAGTTCACCTCCAGACGGGGTCCCATGATTAATGGCTAGGATTATTCAATTAAGGACTCGGCAGGTGACGTTGGGGGAAGTAAGATGGCTATAAATTACTGAGAATCTCCGAGTAACTTTAATTTTAAAAAATATTCGTAGATTTAATAATCATATAAATAACAATATCTCATCGCAAGTAAATTCATCCTGTAAAAGACTGTTATACATTTCAGATTACAAGCGAAATAGTTCCTTATACGCTTACAGCTTCTAAAATTTTCGACTACACAGAAGAAAGTATTATATAAGTAGGACTTTTTTGCATAGTTCGTCTAGGTAGGTAGGTACCACCACTTTTCCGTTCTGCCGCCACACAGTAGTGTGCAAGCACTACTATATACCGGTTTGGGTGTAAGGGAACTGTAGCTAGAGAAATTACTGGGCAAATGAGACTTAAAACGCAGTCGAAAACACAGTCGAAGTAATGTTATTACTAGACAGTGCTGTCTAAGGATGATGTGTGCAGTACAGTGTCACGTGAAACTATATATTTTAAAGTTCTGAGTGACACTACAACTGATATGGGCATCCGTGTCGCTTAACGTCGACTAGTTCGTCACATCATTCATTAACATAAAAAAGTTACGTATTGATACAAATTTGATTTATTCTGTAATCCACATACACGGTCGGTGTGTAAGTATTACAAAATAAGCGTAATCGATCTAAACTTTAGCATAATTTACAAATTCAAGGTCTTAAAAAATCTTCCTAGGAAATTCAATTGAATGGCAATCCCAAGGGGGCAGTCCCTATTGAAGGAGCGGCAGTGGGGGGGGGGGGTGAGTTCCAAGCCTCGATTAGCTTAGCGGCTACGTTTCCTGTTGATAGGACCAGCTGTTTGTTTGTCTTTTTCAAGTCGAGTCTTTGATGTTAATCGCTGGATGGAATGCAAAGCGGTGCTGGTTAACGGATAGTTTAATAATGATACAAAATATAAAATTAAAGATTTTTAACTCGTGAAGAAAAAATTGAAAAAAATCCTTAAACATATAAATTTACTTACGATTCCACTTTCTATTTCGTGCTCGTATTTTGTCAAAACAAATGAAAATATTACTTACCTGCGCTATGCTCTCATTTAGCTCAAAGTAGTTTTAGTTAGTAGTATTGATTGATTGATTTATTTATTTATTTGCCAAAAACTTAGCCTTACTAAGAATGTGAATGTAGTTAATTTTATGCAAATATTACAATCTTACAGTACAATTTAACAAAATGCAAAAAAATAGAAAGTGGTGGCACAAACAATTTTTATCGTAGCTTATATTTCCAATGTTCCGCAGTAGTCAGCAGTTTAAATTGTCTACCACATTTGTCTACTATAAAATTATAGTAGTTACAACACTGATGGTACGACTTTTATAATAAAAATAATAAATAATAATAACGCCCAATGATCACATATATAGATCCTGGACCCTAACTAGGACTTTATCTATCTAGAGCACCCCACACTATATGTACATATATTTCCTTATTATTCCTGGCGCGGAAAACGAACCCGCCGCCTCCAGGCTGTGAGCTTTCTCAACCACCATACCACAGATGTTGTTAACCTAATCGAGCTGGGTGATGAAACATTTTTACATAATACAATTAGTATTTCGGGGCTAACTCCTTCCTTTTTTGAAGTACAATGACGTGTCACTCATTGATTGATTCATTAAAAAAAACTAAGTATAAACTTAATAAAAGCTTTGTAAGATACCCTTATATATAAGTTAACTAACGGACCTAGCCATTGGTATACGCTTGTATAGCTTGGAGTGATCGTGTTTCGATGGCTCTTGAGGGGTTCAAGTGGACGCGAGGACCATCTGCCGCCAGAGGGCCAGAGACGTGTCAATGTCGCCGCTGCTGTATTAATCAATACCTACAAGTGATTTTGATTAATATATAGTACCAATACTGGTATTGGTATGGAAAGTTCAACTCGTACTACGCCATTGTGATTCAAGGCATGATATGGCATACAGTATAGGCGCTATACTATAGGTACACTAATAGTGCTACACGGGCCTATACTATACGATGCTTTTACAGTCTCTGTTGGCAAGTCGACTCATAACATGGAGGCGGCGGGTTCGATTCCCGCGGCAGATATTTATGCACAGAAAAAAAAGCGCAAAAACTTCTTGTGTTTCTGGGTATTGTGAGACCATCTTATTTTAAAACTAGCAGCTATATTTTATATATTCCATCGCTTATGTTCATCAGAGATAATGTAGAATTCTAATGGTGAAAGAATTTTTCATATCAGTCCAGTAGTTTCAGAGACTATTAAATGTAAACAAACAATCAAATATTTCCTCTTTATAATATCATTTTCGATATATGCAAGGGCGTGAGTTGAGTAGCGTGACGTAAAATTAATGATTTTCTACAAAGTAGGTACTCGGGTAAACGGGTACCTACATAGAGACCTCCATGTGATAGGTCACAGAACGACCTTTTTTGGGTCGAATTCATTAAATAAATGGCCCGATTTCCATCCGTATATACTTACGTACGTTTTGAAATGACAAGATAATTTGTATAACAAAGCAAGCTTGACTCAGCGCACAGTTTGGTATAAGAAAAAGGAATGAAAAAAAAACTTATGTTATCACGACTTATGCCCCGTAGTTTTACCTGTTTAGACCATTTTCCACCATAAAAGTAACCTATTCGTTATTCCACTGTAAAACGTCATCAAAATTGGTTTAGTCTTTTTAGAGTTGAAGGTAGTGTACATAAAATTTTGCATTTATAATACTTTATGAGACCCTAACCTATAGGTTTATGATTATCACACAAACTAAAGCTGCTTGGGTTTATTTCTAACAGATATCAGGAAGGTGATACCTATATAAAAACCGTCAGTCATATTAAACATCATTTAAACAATAAAATAACCCCTAATCATTATGTAATGGAAATTTTAAAGCGTATTATTATTAACAAGTACAAAACAGCCCATAAATACCAGCGCTGAAAAATTACTCCATCCCAAAGGTTTAACTGAAAATCGTTAGACTGGTTAAAAATTGTTTTACCCAAACAAAACGTCCATTACGAACTCTCAACCCCACCCTTCCGAGGTATTATAGTAAATGGCGCAATAATGGCACAATATAATATTAACACAAAGTTAAACGCGTTTTTATTTTCCTGCGAAACTTCAGCGCCGCTCCGGTGAGCAAGTGCGGGGAGTTTTCGTCATTTTTCCGGCGCATTCTAAAAAAAATAGCGTCGGTTATGATATAAATAGCATATGTTTATCAAATGACTCCCTTTATGATGCGGGCAGAGGGATGTAATATCTAATGGGCCTAAGTGTATGGAATACTAATAATTTTTATGAAAATGCTAATTATATATATAATAGTAATACTAAATTATGAAATGGCGGAAGCATTTGTTAAAATACCGATGTTTTAGTTTTATTTTCAGTAAGAATTATGCATAATTTTTTTTTTTTTTTTTTTTTTGTTTAGTTAAGGCATGACGAGACGAGCTAGCCGTTCGCCTGATATTAAACGACACGGCTGCCCATATCAGCTGCAGTGTCACAAGTATAGAGGTTCGCGTGACACTGCACTGCGCACGTCATCCAGAGACATCAGCACAATCTAGATTCTAGATATAGATTACTAAACTGTGAGATCAGATCATAAAGTCTCATTTGCCCAGTAATTTCACTAGCTACAGTGCCCTTCAAACCGGAACACAGCAGTGCTTGCGCACTACTGCTTGGCGGCAGAATAACTGGCAAAGCGGTGGTACCTACCTAGACGAACTTTGCAGTAAAGTCCTACCACCTAGTATAACATTATGCAAATGTAATTAAACTTAAACTTTAATCCCATTTCACGAAAAGGTCGACAAGCGGTGAGTGTCTCTGTACGTCAGCGGACATTTTGTTTTACACTTATGAAAATACTGCCTGAAATCCCGTGAAAAAACGCTTTGACATTTGAGTTGTTTTCTGAATTTATTTAATGAATATGTGTTTACAGGGTAATTAAAAGTTCCTTCTCAAATTGCTTACATTACGTAGTAAAATTATTATTATTATGCCAAAATTTATGAGTTTCCGCGGGAAAACTGGAGGTGTGGGTGAAACATGCGATGCCTCTAAACAGAATATTCAGTAAATAATGGATACTTACGACAAATCAGAAAAAAATATTGCAATGTTAACTAGAAATATCGCGTACTTTGAAAAAAAAATTGCCGATGTACACCTTAAATTGAGGAATTAGAAATGGATTCTTTTCCTAAATGAAACTTGAATATGTATTTGTAAATATTGTCATGCATGCATTTGCATATATCTTGTATCTTTTTTTTTACGTCCAACGGTCACATCCATAGATCCTGGATCCTAACTAGGATTCCCTGTGTCTAAGGACCCAGGAACTACGAGGACCATGGTCCTACAACTCCCAGACACACAACAAGTACTTGCGCTATTTTTCTGTGCATAAATACTTGTCCTGTCGCGGGAATTAAACCCCCTCCAGGTCATGAGCCAACCTGCTCAATCACCACACCACAGAGGCTGTCAATTCTAACCTATGTCTACATAATATGAAGTAGATTTATTAGTGTAAGTCAATTTGAATTCTAGTTTATAAAATTACTTTCTAAAACTTAAATTTCCGAAAACATTCAGAACATTAAGTAAATACCTTTACAGCTTAATGGGTTCTCAAATAGCTTTTTATTTGACCCATAAAGGCATAACTAGTAAAGTTAAAAACCAAAACCCTTATCGATTATTCATATCGTATACTTTTACAATACTATACTTGGCTAATGAATTGATCGCGTGCAAGGGTGGCGCGCTGACCTCCGGGTGCATTCGGATGCATTAGCAGCGCTTCCGGCGACGCGCCACCCCTGACTTTTTATGAGTTTCTTTCGATATTTGTTGAAGTAGAATCGTAGTTTTATGTAGCGTGATTGAGATAGAAAATTATTTTTCATCCTTTGATCACATACTTTTATTGTTATAATATAAACAGGACTCAATGGACGTGAAAATTTTAAATACACATAATGCAGTTTTGAATTAAAAAAAAACAGTGAATAATATGTAATATTTTAAGAAGTATTAATTTCATTTCCTTTAATTTACTTCAATTTTATGAAACTACTGGTTTATGAGAGCACTTGTAGCTGTAGCTCGCAGCGGTAACCCATGCGACTTTCAATCTGTCACACGCAGGTTCGGCTTTACAACAATTAATTTTTGCATTATATGTGAAGTTTGCATGTTTTTACACTGGCAACGAAAACATCGTGAGAGCTTGAGCATGTTCAAGGATCATAAAATTCGAGAACATACAATTATACAATATTAATTTTTGTGGTGTGGTGGTTGAGCAGGTCGACTCATAACCCGGAAGTGGCAGGTTCAATTCCCGCGGAAATATTTGTATGTAGAGAAAAAAAAGCGCAAATACTTGTTCTGTGTCTGAATGTTGTGCGACCATGATACTCGTTCCTGGGTCCCTAGATACAGGAAATTTTAGTTAGGGTCCAGGATCTATGTATGTGCTCGTTGAGCGTTATTATTATTATTTACTAGTTGCGTCCCGTGGTTTCACCCGCAGATAAAAAATATTTTAATTATTTGTCTCATCCCACGGGAAAATTTCACTTTTCCGGGATAAAATGTAGCCTATACGTTAATCCAGTATATAAGCTATCATAGTGCCGAATTGCATCCAAATCCATTCAGCCGTTGGAGCGTAAAGGAGTAATAAACATACTCACAAATACACATACAAACTTTCGCCTTTATAATATTAGTGTGATTATTTACACCAATGTACGTAATACTGCTATATTTGGCGAAAAAGCTTGGCGCTTTGAAATAATAATAATACCAGTCTTAGTAAAATTTCAATACATCAAAATATGCCATAAAATTTATTAAAACTTTACATTAAGCCCGAGGCGAGAAATACTTCGCTGCGTGGCAACGAATGACGCGGGTAGACCTTAACGATAGAATGGTATTTCCTCTTCCTGCAGGGCCGGTGCGGGGGTGGGAGGGGAGGGCCGGTCCTCTTTGTGTTGCGATAACCGGAAGCCAAGGGTTCGGGAGGGTAATGTCAACTGAGGTATTTTCGAGCTTCTTCGGGATGCAGTGCTGATTATTATGATGGAGTTTTTATGCAGGCTTGTCATTGGCGATAAGTTGGAACTTTCGAATTTTATAATGAGGAAACTAAACACCTGTTTTAGATATATAATATATTATTACTCACTTATTATAATATACTATTATTATATTATATAGATATTATACATACTTATATAATGTTTTTTTATGTTATAAAAAAACATTATATAAGTATGTATAATGTCAGGTTTAGGTAAATTATCACACTAATATTATAAAGGCGAAAGTTTGTATGTGTGTATGTTTGTTACTCCTTCACGCTCGAACCTCTGAATGGATTTGGATGAAATTCGGTACCAAGATAGCTCATATACTGGATTAACATATAGGCTACATTTCATCCCGGAAAAGTGCAATTTTCTCGTGGGATGAGCAAATAATTAAAAAACTTTTTATCCGCGGGTGAAACCGTGGGGCGCAAGTAGTATTGAAATGTATTATTAATAGAATATTCTAATATTTTTGATCAGCATTGCAATTCAACAGGACAGTGCTGCCAGCAGGTTGTGTACGCTAACGGTAGTGGGCTGAAGCACTTGAACTGTCTATAGGTCATCGCGGTTAGTATATAGTCTAAATGTTTTTTTTTGCAGTAGGTGTAGTGCAGTGCAGTGTAGATAGTAGTATTTAGTAGTTGTTTTTTTTTATTGTATATTAAAATTACTCGTACCTATTTTGTTATTTGCTTTGTTTCAATAAAACAAATCTCACTAGCTAACTCACACGAAAGTTTTCGGTTAGATCAACTGGAGTTTATCTTGGTAAATTGTTTTATTTTTTGTTTAGTTTTAAATATGACCTTCAACTTTTCCCCATTCCATACCATAGGAATTGCAATTTGACCGAAATTCCCATTTCGACTAATTTCTAAATTTTCCACATCCTATTAATTCCATATCATATCATTCCGGAGAGGCCTATGTAAAGCAGTGGACTAATATAGGCTGATGATGATGATCAATTCCATGCCTGCATTCACTCATTATACAACGTTACAGGTATTAATCAAATTTAACCAAAGAAATTTAATCAAAGAAACCTACGAATACTTATCTATTAAGCACTTATATATAAATGCATCCAGCAGAACTATAATATTTTACTTACTTTGAAAGCATTGAACCTGAAAACGTAGGAAACCGACCAATCGGCTGCAATCGTGCACTAAATGGCTACTTTTAGTGCGAACAATAATAATTTTAGTAGAAACGAGTGCGCCGATAATGGCTACAATTTCCGACTATTAGTCGCACGATTTTAGTCAATGGACGATTTTGCAGGACACTTGAAAAGTGGCGGTAATCGCTGACAGAACTACTTGAGGTAATAGCAAAGGTTGAATTTTTCTTTACAACTTTTGGGCACTATGTGTGGCGGTTTATTAAAATATAATATTAATGCCCAATGATCACATACATAGATCCTGGATACTAACATGTTGTGCATAAATACTTGTCCTGTCACGGGAATCGAACCCGCTACCTACAGGTTAATAGCTGACCTGCTGTTCGCTTTTGGCAGTTTCATTTAAAATATTCCAAAATGGCAAGATCAACTAGGCACATCACTACGCTCGTCATCGCCCTATATCCAATACTACGAGATTTGGTCAAGTCCCACATTTTATAAGAATGATTTTCCAATTACTCATTATTACCATTAGCAAAAAGAGCTACAATCGAATGAAAATGGATTTTATAAATAAAAATTAATAAACAAATATTTATGGACATTTCATACAACGCCATCTAGTTCCAAACTAAGCAAAACTTATAGTATGGGAACCAGATACCTGATACAATACTTAGACGCTTTTTGTTTGTAAATACATACATAGAATACAATATAACACCCAGACACAGAACAAACACATGTTTATCACACTGGGTGGGAATCGAACCCACAACCTACAATTCAGAAGGTAGAGCAAACATTAAGCAACAACAAGGTTTATTAAGTCCTGTATGTTTCCTTTCAAGCTTTTTATGCACTCTACCCCCTTGCAGCACCGTTGCACGCCAATCGGAACTGTGAGTACGTCGGAAGCTGGCTCTCTTGCGACACGACTTATCCATTTATATCGCAACCTCTCATCCGGCAGTATAAAAGGGTTAGAAAGCACCCCGTGTTATTGAAACTCTGGTGTTGTTTTGGCTTGGATATTATTTCCCACATTATTGAGTCATGGAAATCGCATACGACTCGATTCATACGCTCTTTCTTGCCGTACACCTGCAAAATATGGAATAAGATCCCGCCAGCGGTCTTTCCAACGAGTTACAACATGGAGTACTTTAAAAGGATGATTAAAAGAGTCCTACAGGGTAAGCAATGCATTGGTGACGCCTCCTCCGGTGTTACAGATGTCCATAGGCTACGGTGACCACTTCCCATCCGGTGGGCCGTATGATTGTTTGCTCCCTTTAACATAAAAAAATGGAAACAATAATAGGTATGGTTTTTACCATTTATACTTAGATAGACATCAAAATAATCAATGAGCTTAGGATCACACGACTTACGTAAAACTTCTTTAGTTTAGCTCCATCTATCGGCCGGTACAACTTTGTTTAATGTTAATGTCACCATCTTGACATTTATAAATTGTGATTTTACCATTTTTACTCGCATTCACCAGCTTACTCTGGGAGTCAAGCGTGCGTAAAAAGTTTTACTTCAATAATCAATGAGCTTCGAAATTGGTGTATATATTCTACTATTGTGACTTTCTTCCTTTCCATGATCCCCAGTCCTCAAGTTTAGCCATGGCTATAATAATTATTTTACCACCGCCAATGTTGCAGCCATTCTCGAACCGAATGGTCTCATACGTGACGATGGTAAAAGACCTGACGGAATGACTCTGGTTCCCTGGAAGATAGGACGGCCCTTAGTGTGGGACGCTACTTGCGTCGACACTATGGCGCCGTCACATCTTCCCGAGACACACGTTAGGGCCGGTGCCGCGGCTAATTCGGCTGAGCAGCTAAACGGCGCAAATATAGTAATCTCGATAGCGGTTACATATTTGAGTCGTTTGGTTTTGAGACCCTGGGTCCTTGGGGGCCGGAAGCTCATCGCGTTTTCAAAAGTTTATCAGAGCGTCTGGTCGACGCAACGCGTGACCAAAATGCTGGCACTTATTTGGCACAACGAATAAGTATTGCAATTCAACGGGGCAATGCTGCCAGCATGTTGGATACGCTACCTACTGGCAGCGGGCTGGAGCATTTGGGTTGTCTATAGGTCATCGCGGTCAGTATATAATCCAAATGTTTCTTTTTTGTAGTAGTAGTAGTAGGTTGTTTTTAGTATTAGTTATTAAAACATTGTAGTATTTAGAAAATAAAGGCAATTTGCCGTGTGTAAAAAAATTATAGTAGGCATATAAATCTGTAAGCAACCAGCTACATTACTTTTTATCACAATCCTCTATTTCGACGATCGGAACTAGCTTCAGTTTTCTTACCAAAATATTCTGAAATCACCTGTCCAAAGTGCCACCGAGGTACTTCATCGTTAATTTCCATCGTTTCCATAACGAACAGCCTTCATCTATCATTTGCCCTCTAAAAGGGTGGACGGGGGTGACGTCGATTGAAGCCTTTCTTATTTATTTCTTTATGCCCCGTTGGAGCTAAAAAATACGCTGTACACTGTGACCTTTCAGGGTATGGCTTACGATGACCGATACGAGATGGTAATGGATTTTAGGTGACATTTTAAGGTTGGAAGTCAGTTTTTGACTGGCAAAGAAGGATTTTTTGATTTAGGGTGTGACACATGATTCATGTGAACTTGTTTTCTAGGCTGCCCCATCTTAAACCACGAGACAGTGGTCAAATGCTTTGCCCATAACCAATAAAAAACCCCTAAAATCTAAATATATATATAACTCAAAGGTGACTGACTGACATAGTGATCTATCAACGCACAACCCAAACCACTGGACGGATCGGGCTGAAATTTGGCATGCAGGTAGATGTTATGACGTAGGCATCCGCTAAAAAAGGAATTTTGAGAAGCTGTGGGCAGAAGCTCGTATACAATATACATCAGACCATACGTTTCCACTGCTAAGCCACGAGTTTTTTTTTCACAAGGAAAGAGTGTAAGCAGTAATTCACCACACCGGCCAAGTGCCGGCTGGTGGATATTACACCAAAATCGAATACAAATTCCGCGCTTGAAAAGTCATTGATGCAGAACCAAGCGGGATTAAAACCAGGGTGGTCAGTTTTAAAACTATCACATAAGCTACTACTAAGCCACATCAGTTGCTACGCGCTTGATTGCTTGCTGTGACTATATTTTGAGTCTAAATTTTGACCGCGTCAAGTTGAATACTTCGTTTATAGTATACGGTATCCATTGCTGAGTGATTAGCGTTGCAAATATTTAAAATAACTCATTTTGTGTTGGTTGTTTCCTTCATTCTGATTTATTGCAGTTCTCTTTCGTGAACAATAATTCAGTACAGAAACTACAACATGATCACAAATCGTTGATTTCAGGTCATAGGTGGTTATTTACTGCACCTATTCCTACAGCTACAAGTATAAACAGCAGTGCGAGCGGTCCAGTGCCGCTATAACCGTATATCTTGTCTTTGTCCGCGACTATTTATGGCCACCCTTATTTTTATTTTAATGCTGATGCGGATGGTGCCGCTGTGTCTCGACCACTGGTTAATCTTTCGCCACTCTGGTTAGTGCGCTATTTGTTTGAGACGACTGATAAAGAGAAATAAGCCCAAATGTTATATGTAATGTACCTGCGCATATAAAAGCTATGAGATACATTTTGTGAGAGATTCGTTAGCTGTGGGCAGTACAGATAGACTGTATAGTTTTCATTGGTACCAATTTTCTGTGAATTATTTAGCGGCCACTGAAGTGATAGAGATAGAGATAAAGAAGGCAAGAAAGAAAAGACTTTTGTTCAGGACATCACAGAATATTACATTACAAAACATACGAGTAACAAGTGCACAGAATAGATGAGATGTGCAATAGAAAAATTAACATTGTGATGTTATGTGATGTCATGACGTAGATCCCATGGAGTTAAGTTCAGCTTGTGACCTTAATGACTGATTTTGCAGGAATAAAAAATAAATAAAGATAAAGATTATTGTAAAACATGGGCAAGTACATTATTTTTCAAATGAAGGTGGTAAAATTTTATAAAAGTAGCGCACATTTTTGTTCTGGTTAGGCATACAAAAAACATTGGTCATAATGGCCATGCAATATAATAACAAACATTTTGATGAATTTAAATCACAGATTATAGAAAAAGTGTAAATACATAAATGTATATAAAGCTATAGCTAGTTTGATCTTCCAAGTTACTGGACGAAAATAATTTAGTGAATATTATGTATGACAGAACGACATGTTCAGCCGCGAAATAAGATAATATTTATATAGACTCACATAAAGAAACTTTAATACTAAAAGTTCATTTTTGCATCGCAAAATGAATCGAAACGTCTTGAAGTCGCGCCCTTCAATCTAACAATATTTCACGGTTATAAGTTTCCGATACATGAATTTTATTAACTTTCGCTCCCCCGTGACGGATGGAGTGTTGGTATGTTTGTTTTACGCGCCATCAATATGCCAACTACAGAAATTGTCGAGGTTAAAACAGAATTTTGAGGGGTTATAACAGAACGTGGGGTTAGTATATCAATATTAGGTTTTAGAGTGATTCAATTATGGTTGGATTTATGCGTGAGGCGTTGTTAATTGTGTATCCATTAGATTATATAGTAATAAAGCCTTTATTTTGAACACGTGTAAGATATATATCACAGGTGGATTATATAAACCGCTGTTTTACATTCTGGCTAAAGCTATTTAGAAAAATAGGGTCATTTTATATTACGGCGACTCAACGATAAGCTGGATTGCATACGGCAAAATGAAAATCCACCGCATTGAATAGGCGTTTTGCGTTCCTCAACACGGCTAGCCGTTATGTAATTAGGCCGGTTGTTAGCCGCATTATGAATCTTATTAGTACCAAGTCTCTAAAAAAATACAGTGCCTACTACTTACTAAGTATATTTATAGTTACTTAAATAGTGGTAACTGCCTTTTTTCTTATTAAAGTGTCGTTTTTAATTAAACACATAATTTTGTTGGGTATGGTATGGCATAATAGCTAAACGGCGTGGGCCTCCATATTGTAGAAAGTATCGCATATATATCGAATATAATCCGGCTTAATGTTGAGCCACCGTAATACAAAACGGCTCTGTTTTTCTAAACGACTAGCCAGAATGTAAAACGGCGGATTACAAAATCTGTCTGCGACATAACACCACTTGAGTGATAATAATGGCTACAGTCAAAAACATTTTCACATGATTTGCGAAGGCCGCATTTGTAATTATAAAGTTTTAATTTTACTGCCAGAAATATTCAAAGCCCGCAATTTAATTCGCTTGAAATCAACCAAAAACAAATTTAATATAAATCCCTAGAGACATTTCGATCAAGGGTGACTGGAAGATTTCAAACTTCCCCAAGAGAAATTGGCTAAAAAATTCCTTAGCAAAATAAATCGAAGAGCAGCTTCCGAAAGTTATCGAAGTTTTCCAACAATCCATTACACCCAGTTCGCAAAAAATTGACTCTGCGAGACTTGGAACTTATTATTTTGAGTGAAAACACGGAGTTTCGTCGCCCGGCCGCAACTTTGGCATCGCTTTACGATGGCACCCGCTTACGCTCGATAAACTTGTGGCACTTTAAAACAAAATATACTTACCTATTATAGTAGGTATTTATGTTATAATAATACGTTTAGAATTTATTTTAGTTTCACGTGTAAAAATTGGCGGGTTCATCTTAGAAGGTTTTTCTCTCTACATAAAATAAATAAATGTAACTCAGCAAAATCTATCTATTTAGCCCAACGGCTCAGCATTGCCATTTAACAAGGCAATGCCACCAGCATTTCGGGCACGTTGCCTACTAGTAGCAGCATCTTAGATTAAGTTTTTCTTCTTAGTAATATAATTAGGTAAAACATTGTAACAAATCGTGTACTTGGAGTTCGCCTACTTTTAAAATGCCTGATCATCAGGTAGCGGTTATGTCATAATTTTAAATTGTGGTTACACATATATTATGCCATCATTTAGGAACTCCAGCGCTCATGTCAAAGAACAACTCAACGTGTGATATCAGAGACAAGGATGGAGAACTTCAACCGTTTGCAGTACTGTTCACCTAACGATGCCGCTTTGCCGCTGCTATCTCCCGTTACTACGGGTCGAACTAACTTACGGGCACTAAAATCACCACTTTCAGCGGCGAGCGAGTACTAAACAGCAAACAAAGCAGGCGGCGGCGGCGAGCGGCGTCCGGTCTCGCCACAAAGGCTTTGTGCCCGCCACACTGACACGCTTTTTGCGTCGCGGCCGTATCGCCCGATGACGTCCCACTAGATCGATAAGAGCCTCCCACTCGACGGGAATGCTCCATTGTATTACTGACACCTAGCTGTCTGAGATGTGGAAACCGTAGCCCTAAAATGCGGACAGGTTTTGATACAGGGCCTAGAGGTCATTAGAGCAGGAGCAGTTGCAAAGTACACACAAAGTAGGGAGATACGAATATTTTAATTTAACTAGGTGGTAGGACTTTGTTGCAAAGTGCGTCTAGGTAGGTACCACCGCTTTGCCAGTTATTCTGCCGCCAAGCAGTAGTGCGCAAGCACTGCTGTATTCCGGTTTGAAGGGCACTGTAGCTAGTGAAATTACTGGGCAATTGAGACTTTATGATCTGATCTCACAGTCGAGTAATCTTATTACCAGACTGTGCTGATGTCTCAGGATGATGTGCGCAGTGCAGTGTCGCTTGTAACTCTTTATGTTTTAGGGTTCCGAGTGACACTGTTCTGTTATAGGCAGCCGTGGCGCTTAACATCAGGTGAACGACTAGCTCGTCACATCATTCAATAACATAAAAAAAAAAAAAAAAAAAAATTAAAACTGAACTAGACAGTCAAAGTACCTACTATAATGATTTTCAAAACCTTAAACTGCGTTAACACGATTATAGTCTACTTGAACATTCATACGAGTGTACTAGAATAGCTCTTGAGGTTAGCATAGTTCAGTAGATTGTATTTTTTTTTTCATTGTCATTGTTGCTCAGAGGCAGCATCAAAAATGTCCAATTTGATGCAAAACATTTTTTTTTTTTTTACTTCAAACTTGTCTAGCATTTGACCACGCTCTCACCTGATGGGAAGTGACGATGGGATCGAAGGTGTAGCATGCTAGCCAAGTAAAGTATCGGAATTATCCACCGTTTTGTTTCACTACTTGTATACGAACTTGGACAAGTAGAATACGTTCCGAGTCTACATAGATCCCAGATCGCAGATCATCGTCCGAGTGCGCTTGGATTATGGGCTGCCACAATACACGTTACGTCCGAGTGCGATCAGACCACAGATTACTATTACTCCTTCAGACAGAGAGGAGTCGGACTGTGTCAATGCAGCTTTAACTTGCCTTGATCTTGAGCATGTCTTGAGTTATTTTTATATTGGTACATGCATTTTTCTTTTGTGTTATATTTTTGCTATAAGTGAAATTAACACGGCCGTACGGGCTGGGCTAACTCTAATTCCATCCGCGACGTAATTACATAAGCGACGTGGAGTTGACATACAAACTTCATGTGTTGTAAAAGTAAGAAAAGCATGCTCTCCGAAACACGAAACTTCGTAATTATTCATTCGGAGTATATTCTCTCTCTTTCTCTAATTAGTTCTCTAATATTCGTGTGTTACGTGTTCAACTTGGTAGCATGCACTCAATAACTAATGTCCCCTAGGCCTCATCAAAATGTTTACCAATTAACTATGTTCACCTTTATTGTAATAGTACATTTGATTAATAGTCACGCGTGATATAAACACTATTGGATTTGAATGGGGATACAAATTTAATTTATTCTGTAAGAACAAGTAGCTAACACAATCAGTTACGCTTTGAAATCATAAGCAATCAAAATAGCGCATGCATTATTTACATGTGAATACTGAAGAAAAGTAATAAATAGCATTAAAAGGCAGAAAGCGTAAGGTACCTATTATATAAGCTTCCATGCAGACGACTTATATACGAGCTTCTGCCCGCAGCTTCGCCCGCGGCGTGGCCTATGGGAAAATAATTCAACCACCCATTTTACCCTCTTAAGGGTGGAATTTCGAAAAATCCTTTCTTAGCGGATGCCTACGTCATAACATCTACCTGCATGCCAAATTTCAGCCCGACCCGTCCAGTAGTTTAGGCTGTGCGTTGATAGATCACTATGTCAGTCAGTCAGTCACCTTTGAGTTATATATACTTAGATTGGTAATTTTATCTTGTAAATAAAAATAAATATTCGTGAATTCTATTTTCTTTTCAAATATTAATGTTTCGCAGAAAGTCAAAACTTGAAGTATCTTAATAGAGACATTGGCCTGAAATATTTTCATCCCAACACAGTCACGCTGAGAGCAAACCTAACTTAGTACGTGCTTTACATACTTATGCACGGCCCGGTGCTGAATTTACATAAATTAGTTATTACTCGCGCGTGAAGAGTGTGACTCAGTGGGGATCAGAGATGGATCTAGGAAGACAAATAAGAAGTTTTAAAATAGTTTTGACATTTGTTCCATCAATCATTAACTAATTTATGTAAATCACAACTACACTATTGATGGTACAAGTTTTTATTTTATACGAGCTTCTGTCCGCAGCTATGCCCGCGGTGTGGCCTATGGGAAAATAATTAAACCACCCATTTCACCCTCTTAAGGATGGAATTTCGAAAAGTTCTTTCTTAGCGAATGCCTACGTCATAACATCTACCTGCATGCCAAATTTCAGCCCGATCCGTCCAGTGGTTTGGTCTGTGCGTTATAGATCACTATGTCAGTCAGTCACCTTTGAGTTATATATTTAGATTGTAAAAGTTGGTCGGCTCTAATCGCGCACAGAGTTTTATCAAAACTGTTAAAACTAACATTAATGTTTCAACCAAGTTACATTGTTAGTGGTCACGAAGTGACTGGAGTGGTATCAGCACATTCAGGCCTGCGTTTTCGTCAACTACCCGCTGATACAACACTTAAAAATTTTTTGTTTGTAAATACATACATAGAATACAATATAATACCCAGACACAGAACAAACACCTTTGTTCATCACACAAATGTTGGTTCTATGCGGGAATCAAACCCACAACCCACAGTTCAGAAGGTAAGGTTACTATCAACTGAGCTCTCAGGCCAGTCACTGAGTCAGTCAATATTTATTGTCAATATTTATTGAACTAAGTGATATTTTTAGAAACCTGAACAATGCAAAAGTATATAACATGAATTTCTAAAACTTTTATTTTATTTTAAGAATGACGTGACGAGCTAAACTTTCGCCTGATGTTAAGCGACACGGCTGCCCATATCAGTTGCAGTGTCACTCGGAACTCTAAAGCATAGATTTTTGCGTGACACTACACTGCGTACGTCATCCTGAGACATCTAAATCTAGCAATAAGATTATTAGGCCTAAAAAGTCTCATAAGCCTAGCCTAATTTCACTAGCTACAGTGCCTTTCAAACCGGAACACAGCAGTGCTTGCGCACAGTAGTGCAAGTGCGCAATCACTACTGTGCATAGTACTGTGCGTAGTAGTAGTATTCTGCCGCCAAACTACTGCTTGTTACACACAACTATCAAAGCGGTGGTACCTACCTAGACGAACTTTGCAGAACCTACCACCTAGTAAAAAGTATGTAACTTCTCAGCCAGTTAAGGGCAGATATCACACGTAGTTATTTATTTCTATACCGTTCTGATTCCATCTCTTGCCCTCTTGCTCTTCCATGCTCTGTATGCGTGGACGACATCTCACAAATAGCACGACATTTATTGACAACGTTGCTGTGGCAAGCATGATGACGCATAACGTTCCTAAGTCGGTAATTATGGACATTCTAAAGTCGGCTGTTAGGTGCTGGGCATCTCTACGACAGGCTAAAGACCTGCCAATCTCAAATGTTCTACTAAGTAATCTTTCTTGACAAGCACTTTTGTCTGAGTAATTTTACAAGAATTCTTAAGTTATTTATAACTTGATGAATGAAATACAAATTTATTGAGCATATGGACCAAAGTCTATTAAAATATAACTTAGCTAAGCAACACTTTCCCCTGGGTTCTTATACTTGAATTCGTGTCAACTTGATACACCAAATACTGAACGGTTATTGGTTGTCGTTTGACCATCGGCTGTCTTCAACCAATGAGCGTTACAGTATTTTTATTTGACTGGCCCGATAGCTCAGTTGGTATTAGCCCTGCCTTCTGAACTGTGGGTTGTGGGTTCAATTCCCACCCAGGATATACATTTGTGTGATTAACGTAGGTGTTTGTTCTGTGTCTGGGTGTTATATTGTATTCTATGTATGTATTTCAAAACAAAAAGTATCTAAGTATTGTATCAGTTATCTTGTTCCCATAGTACAAGCTTTGCTTAGTTTGGGGCTAGATGGCGTTGTGTGAGATGTCCACACATATTATTATTATATATTATAGTATTTGATGACTAGACACGAGTTTGACAAATGTACGAAAAACCGCGGATTAGAGAGATAACTGTGAACTTAGGAGCTGTCAAACTTAGTGCTGACTGGCATTTATCTCTTAAAATATGATAAACTCACATAATAATAATAATAATAATAATGCCATCGAAACTGGACCCTAACTAGGATTCCCTGTGTCTAGGGACCCAGGAACTACGAGGACCATGGTCCCACAACACCCAGACTCAGAACAAGTATTTGCGCTCTTTATTTTCTGTGCACAAATACTTGTCCTGCCGCGAGTAGCGAACCCACCGACTCCAGGTTATAAGCCGACTTGCTCAACCAGAGGTTGTCAATTATGTCTATCTAATTCAACTATTATCTTTGTTCAATCACTTTAATAAACCAGTTAAAACTTTCTAGGATTCCTAAATTACGAAAAAATCTCAACAACATTCATTTCTATTTTCGTTTGTCCTGATCACGCAAACTAAATCAAATCACTATAGTACAAAGTAGCCCGAATCTTGTAAGAACCGATGCGGTATGCGATATCCGAGGTCTATCTTGCAAGGCTCGCAGTGCTCTGATACGATTACCCGGATCCCGAGAGCACGTGACGGACGGAGTTACTTGTCTATAGAGACAAGAGTATGGAAAGGTGTCCAATGTCCGTCTTTGCCGTTCGCAGCTCCGTTAGATAGGAACGAACACGTCTTCACTCTGATGTGAGGCGATATGTAGAATGTTCGAGGATCGCCTAGAACATTCTATATATCGTCGGTATCAGCCTATACCGAGTGCTTCAGTTTGAGACGGGATTGATTAAGATTTACTGAGCTGGACACACAATGTGTAGAGATAGTAGTAACTTTAGTGGTATTGGAATTTCCTATACACACCTACATTTTTTAACTGCTTTAGAATTATTCACTTAAAACGGTGCGCAATTCTTTTAATGACGCACGCGGTTTTTTAAAATAAAAAACTTACATAAGGTTATGTTGTTTTCGGGAGATCGCTGAAATATTACTTACGTCATAGACTTATACAATAAATGCTATATTCAACGTCAAGTAGACCTGGAATAAAATATGAGATAAATCTAGTCCGAAGGTCACATACTTATAACTATAGAAGACTAGAAGTCATTAATTAGTTCTGAGAAACGGACCGACCGAAGCAAACTAAGGGTTTCTTGAATCTTAATATATAAAAATGAATCTCTATTTCCCTTGGTCATCGCATCACGGGTCAACTGATAGAACATTTTCGCTAATTCTTTTTTGATTGTGTTTATTATTGTCAGGAGAATGTTCTTATGGAAGAAAGTTAAGAAAGTATGGAAAATTTTCACCACGCGGGTGAAACCGTGGGGCACAGCTAGTTTATTAATACTTTAGCAAGTTTAGCACGCAATTATACACAGGAAGATTTAATGCTATGGAGCATTATCTATCTGTCAACATAAAGTAAGAATAAAATTATAATCAATATAATTTTATTAAAGCCAGCGAATACTTTTTTTTATTTTAGCTTCACACTTTTGTGTATTTAGGTAACTGATATGTCAGGTAACTGATAATTTCTCGAGTTAATTAATATTATATTGTATATGTGTCAAGTCAAGTCAAGTCACGGTCCAAGTCATAGTTAAGTTATAGTCTAGTCTAGTCAAGTCATACTCCTAGTAAAGTGGTGGCAACTTTACCAGAAGCTTCTATGTATTTTGGAAACAACACGAAAAGAAGCGTTTCACCATCATTATACCATTTTCCCGCCCTCATGCCTGTAATTCAGCACTTAACGAATAAAATGCCACCAATTTTATGCACTAACACTGAAAATAACACAAGTTTGGAAAATAATAGAATGCGGTGACGCGATTTTTTCGTTTTCCCGCTAAAACTTACTTACTTAACAGGATATTATGATAACTACAAAACATGATATGCGATTGTTAAATAAATAAAATAATATTGAGTCGTTCCTTATGCTTACTTTGGTCTCTATAAAATTAAAGTAAGAATAACTAAAATGAAGGAATAATTTGATCAATGGTTTATAAGAAATTAGGTCAGATTCCCATACATTTTACAAAGGTTACCAATTTGAATCAAAGTCCAATCTACTTTCGCACATCCCGTTTTTACCCTCCCGTAATAAAGTAAAATGACATCGGCCCAGTGAAAACTACTCGGATGTGAGGCTATTCTCAATCCAATGCATTTTAGGAAATTATTTCTCCATCACATTAGGACGTATTGGTGTGCCGCCGAGCGCGCCCTCTGGCCGTGCGTGAGTGAAATCGGAAACGTACCCGAGAGGGTAAGCTAGGGTACGAATAGTGTCACTCATCTTGAGTGGCTTAGATAGGTTTCCTTGACTAAGGAACAGTATTGTTTGACATAACGATGCTCTGGAGTTGTGATATCGAGATTTCATTTTGGATTATGCCCGTTTACGGCTATTTTTACCCGACTGCCTAAAAAAGGAGATTATTGTTTTTCGAGTGAACGTAAGTATCTATGTGTGTTTCTATATAAGTAATATAATAATAATAATAAAGCCCAACGATCACATACATAGATTCTAGACCCTAGCTAGGATTCCCTGTGTTCTGCGGCCCCAAGAGCGAGGACCATGGTCCCACAACATCCAGACTCAGAACAAGTATTTGCGCTTTTTTTCTGTGCACTAATACTGATGACCTAAATGGATGATGATGTATTTAAAAAAAAAATAAGGTCAAACCATTTATATTTAAAAAGGTCACAAGCAAACATACATATTACAGCCTTTGTGGTGTGGTGGTTGAGCTGGTCAGCTCATAACCCGGAGGCGGCGGGTTAGATTCCTGCGACAGGACAAGTATTTATTCACAGTAAAATAATCGCAAATTACTTGTTCTGAGTCTGGGTGTTGGGGAACCATGGTCCTCGTAGTACCTGTGTCCCTAGTCAAGAAATCCTAGTTAGGGTCGAAGATCGTCGTGATCGTTGGGCGTTATTATTTGCTTCAACTTTTCTGCAGAAAATATAGTCTACGTCCACTCATAACCGTTTCAGTTCCATTGTAAGCAGAATTCCAACAATATTGCAACTTGAATGCCCAGATTGCTTCCTTGCCCTCTCCAAGTGACTTATCTAACCAATAAATAATAGCAAAAATATTGTAAGAGCTATAAAGTAGTACTAAGATTCCTCGTTATAAGCCAATCTTGAGACATTTGCTTTGGCTTAGTTGTATAGAAATATTGCTCTATCTTTTATAATGAGCCTTATGTATTCTGATCTGTACGTGGTGGGTTCGATTTCCACCCAGGACAAACATTTGTGTGATGAACATCGATGTTTGTTCTGTGTCTGGGTGTTATATATCTATGTATATATTTGCAAAAAACGTATCTAAGTATTGTATCAGTTATTTGGTTCCCATAGTACAAACTTTGCTTAGTTTGGAGCTGGATGGCGCTGTGTGAAATGTCCACCAATATTTATTTATTTATATTACATTTGCATACCTACTCCAAAAAAACCTTAGTTGGATGGTTAGTTTAAAGAAATAAAATGTACTTAGAAGGCAGGGTTACTACTAACTGCGCTATCGGGCCAGTCAAATTGGATTTACTATTATGTTGTCTATGAATACATTTTATAAATCATTAATACTTTATTTGAAGTAAGAAATATTAGCCCAAAAATATATATTACTTATGAAAAATATTCTACTGGGTACGAGAAGGGAGAGAAGGGAGTTCGAGTGGGGGAGGGTTCATCTATGGGGGGTACAATCTAAACACTCATTGTGGCCGAGTAGTGACGACGACAGATATTGCGACAGTCTTGGCTAATCAAGGAAAGAGCTAGGTAGTAATATTTCTTGGAAATACATTACAGGAAAAATATCTACAAAAATTTTGAAATTTGTATATAGTGTTTTTAGTTTCAGTACCAACTTACATTCTTATTGCTTGATGCTAATGTATATTTCATACGTAATTATAAACTGGCAAAAAATTGTTGCTAAAAGGACAGTTCAGGACAGACATTTATATAACAATATTTTGGCAAAAACAATAGAAATCTAATTTTGTTAAAACTGCGTGGGTACTTATTCATTTGACAAAAGCCTATGACTAAAAGTATATTAGTGAGTTAAAACATAATTACTCAAATAAATGCACTAATAACTCATGCAAATAACTTCAAGTTCCCTGATCTATATCTCGAGGGTTATACTAAAAGAGTTTGGTTCTATTGTTAAAAAACCTCTTGAAATCTGCAGTGACACATGTTAACAACATGTCAACGGTGGTCGACTATTTACAGTGGAGAGATCGGTTAAGCAACATCATTGATATTTGTTATGTTTTAATTTAAATAAAGGTATCTTTTTGTATTCAATAAATAAACAGATATTTATGGCAAAACCACTCAAATTCAATGCAATAACAGAGAAACATTGAAATAAAATTCCATAACTCCGTTCCAATCTCCGGCGTCGACATCACTCGACACGCAAACTCTAGGACGCACGCAAAACGAACATTTTTCCGAACGGAACGCCCTCTCGACGCAAAACTCTATAAAACGTCGAAAAAATAACAGTAACATGGCGTATAATGACAGCTGGTCCACTTGAGAACAAAAGGGGAGAGCCGAGCCTCGTCGAGAAAAAAATACATGAAGAGTAAAAACAACTGCACGTACGTGCACTCGCGGTCCGCCCGCCCTAGTCGGCACAGCGCGCCGTCCGCCCGCTAATAAATTTGCAATCGCGTTCGATTCCACATCCACAATTGCAACGCTTACACCACTTGGTGACGAGTGGACTCAAGCGATACGGTGCAACCCACATAGCTGCTACACTACACTCGACCTGAAATTAGGTAGCAGAGTTGAGAAAACTCGTTACGAATATTGCTATACGTCTCGGGGAGAATAGAGCCGCATTGGAGTTTAAAATGCGAATAATAATTGCGGCATTCATAAAAATCCCGTGCGCAGAATGCAAGGAGAGGCCGTGTTTTACACGTTATAATTTTCCGCCGAAAGCAGGCGAGTCGAGGCGGGCGGTTTTGTGCCGAGTGTAGGCTCGGTTCAAATGCCGCACACGGACCATTAGTTGATGAGCACACGTGCCCGCCCGCCCTACGCTCGTGCCCGCCCGCCAAACCGTTACAATTTTCAGCTGAAACATGAAAATGTTTTGTACCTTTCAGTTAAAAATATGTTTCGGTGAAACTACCGCTTTCACGCACAATGAGTTTTCGTTGAGAACTTTGACCACGGAAAAGCGGAAAACTTTTTTTTGTTATATGTACTATATACAAAAAATAGTTCAAACTCGTGGCGAAACATAAACCAGGTAAAATTCTCTAGTTGTTGTGTATGCTAAGAAGTGAATAGCATTCTACTACAACTTGACTCATAGCTTACGAAAAGTTGTGTCGTTTAGGTAAGTATAAATGTCTTTATAGTAGGTACTACGCCATAGCAAAGAGGATAGTTATATGATTATGAAATACCAAAAGCGCCCCGAATTTTACCTATATTTACTCGCTAGGATGGTATAATGTATCCTATGTTGATATCGGTACTGTCAGCAATCTGTGTGCTATATCTTATCAAAATCAGTTGAGTCAATTTGATGTGAAAGCCAAATAAAGAAATAGACAACGTTTCAATTTTGTGCGGGAGTATATCAAGGGTAAATTATATTATATTGAAAATGAGATTTTTTAAATCGATATTGAAAGGTACTCTAAAGTTATATTGGATACTTACACATATAATAGGCTATTTGACTACTATATTTTTATTACATACATAAATAATATACCTCAAAAAATAGATAACTGTGAAAACAAAACTTGAATATCTCAATAAATGACTAAGTTACAGGCATTTTAAAATACAGAAATAGAAAGAGACAACTCAAACACGCAGTGACGTCAGTTACCAGTACTCACAGTAACTCATTACTAAGCTGTGGTAGCTCTACATACAAACTTTTTAGCATGTGCCGTCACAAGCCATACCTTCATAGTAGCTGTGAAGAAGCTCAACACGATCTCTGTTTTGCGAGAAAGGGACAGGTGATGAAACTTTAAAAGCGTACTACTCCGTGATTAATTTACCGATTTTATTTATTTTTACAATGATTACATTCATTTTTAACCTACTTTATGAAAATAATATTTACTTGTTCATTTTTAATAGTAGTCAAATAGCCTATTATGCTCGTATCTTATTACTTGACATGTACTCTATCTCTATAAAGCATTCATAAAGACTTATATAATGTTCCAAAATATGGTATAGTTCTTGTGTGGTATAGTCCCATACAGAACCTACACCATATTTCAGAATTAAAATAGTAAATTTTTGTTTTTGAATATCTCTACATACGTGACACGACGAGCCAGTAACATGAAATCAAACTTCCACAGGAACGATGTGTGTTTTATATGAATTAATTCCTCGGCTGACGGGGTCCGAAAGCGTTTTACTTACGGGCCAGATGGCGCTCGGACAGATCAATTTGATGATTGCAAAAAATGAACGACTCGGACTTTTTGATGTCGGCAGAGGGCGCGACAAGAGCGCTTGTGGACCGTAATGCTTTCCGAAGGGAGTGGAGGATACGGGCTTTTAGCACAATGTTTTAATTATATAGGTTGACCTAATACTTTTACGTATTTGACGGCGGCTACGTCCAGTTATAAACTCTATGCGCAGCGGGCAGTACCGTAATTTACCCTATGGTGGCATTTAAATTTATTACAGTGGCAACATCGGCAACTATCATTGCTCCCCCAACCATCTGGCTATAAAAAGGGACCGCTCGGTGTACTACGGATCATTCTTGTTCCAGACACGGCGCGGTGTGGACATGCTGAAGGCCTATAGTTATATAGGTTGCAACCTACGCACAACCCGTTCTGCCGATATATTAATAACGTTACGAAGATAAAATAGATTAGAATTTTATGACCAAAGCTATTTATGGTATCATATAGCACACAATGCTGGCAATGCAAAGTTTTATCGTGTGGATTGCCAAAACAACTGAAACAATTTTGATGAATTTACCTTACCGTTTGCTTAGTTTACTCTTGAAAAATTTAATAATGCCGAGCTTGGACCACTAGTGAAATACAATTATTGCAACTGTGGGGAGTACCTGTAGAATAAAATAGATATGCAATTTAAATTAACGTTTTAGTTATTTTTATGGTTCCGTACCTTAAAAGGAATAAAACGGAATCCTTATGGATCACTTGGTTGTCCGTCTGTCTGTCTGTCAAGAGCCTTTTTCTCAGAAAGGCGCGCGGAGGTATCAAGCTGAAATTAATATAATATAATATCAAATACTCAGGTCTATATTCCTTGGAGTTGTGAAAAATGAAACTTCTAAGCCGACGCATACAAAAGATACAGCCGTTTATGCTGCAAATTTGGTACGAAGCTATGTCTTATAGCACAGATAAAGAATAATGGAAAAACCTACTACCCCTTTCAAACTTGCTACATAATGTTATGGAACGTAATGTTATGGATTTCATTTAGCAATAAAAATACCATAACTGTTACTTATATACCTAAAGGTTTGTAAGGAACCCTCGGTGCGCGGGTCCGACTCGAACCGACTTGATCGTTTTTTTTTAAATAACAGTATTGGAAATTCTCGATTTATATAAATATGAACTTATTTACAGGTTTCAAGGGTTATACATTTTGGTCATTTTTCCATTTACCCTCCCTAATACTTACTGTGATTTAGGGTAGATAGTGTCAGATGACTGACGTGTTAAATAAACGTTTATCTTCTCTTGTCGACATAAAGACCGACAAACATATCTTTGCACTCGATGTGAGCGTCACGGTCCTTATTCTAACTCAAACTAGGTGCAAATAAGCTTTGAATATTTTGTCAATAGCATGATAACTTTGCAAAGTGAAGGTAGGTAGATTATTTCGTTTTGTGGGAAGACAAAAACATGACGTATCGTGTTTATCAATTTTGAAGAGATTTGTTGGTTGGCAAAGTTGGTTTGTTACCTTAGTTTTTTTTTTATCTTATTGAATGATGTGACTAGCTAGTCGTTCAGGTGAATCAGGTGATGTTAAGCGCCACGGCCGTCCATAACAGAACAGTGTCACTCGGAACCATAAAACATAGAGTTTCAAGCGACACTGCACTGCACACATCATCCTGAGACATCAGCACAGTCTGGTAATAAGATTACTTGACTGTGAGATCAGATCATAAAGTCTCAATTGCCCAGTAATTTCACTAGCTACAGTGCCCTTCAAACCGGAACACAGAAGTGCTTGCACACTACTGCTTGGCGGCAGAATAACTGGCAAAGCGGTGGTACCTACCTAGACGAACTTTGCAACAAAATTCTACCACCTAGTAAGATATTAATTTCTTGACTTCTACTTCAAGTTAAATTGACACGAATTGAACCAACGTATACGAGGGCCGGGTGAAAGTGTTGCTTAGCTATAGTAGACTTTAGTAGGTACATATGGTTAATATTGTTAGAATCTGTTTTTTTTATTTATTGTGTCTCTAAACAATGCTTGTATAGTACGATATCATGGAAACAGTATTTAGCAAGGTTTAATATTGCACGGTATACGAATCTGATCCCCGCAACCCCAAGATCTGATATGAGAAGACTACGTGCCCCGAATTAATCCCTCTATATGACACAATAGGTACAAAGGTACATAGTGTATACGTCATAGATATATATCTACTTACATCTAGATACAAGTTTGATCGTAGATTTTAATATAGCTATAGATGTTATCCAAATTCTGGTGTTCTTATTTTCAGTAATTATACGAGTATATTTCAATACGATACTGTCACAAGCTGAAAGTTACTTTACCTTTGTAATCATATGGTAGTATTTAAAAGCTTGGTTAATATACAACTTAGAAAAGCAACATTCTTTTTTATGTTAAGGGATGACGTGACGAGCTAACCGTTCGCTGATGTTAAGCGGCAGACCATATCAGTTGCAGTGTCACTTGGAACTCTAAAGTATAGAGTTTCGCGCGACACTGCACTGCGTACGTCATCCTGAGGCATCAACACAATGTAGTAACAAGATTACTAGACTGTGAGATCAGGTCATAAAGTCTCATTTGGCCAGTAATTTCACAAGCTACAGTGCCCTTCAAACCGGAACACACTAGTGCTTGAGCACTGCTGCTTGGCGGCAGAATCACTGGCAAAGCGGTGGTACCTACCTAGACGAACTTTGCAGAAAACTCCTACCACATAGTAAAGTGCATTGTTATCTTGATATGAATATGGAGGAGTGTATATTGGAAGTATGGCGAAGTATGACCCGAGAAGAGTGAATAGGTATTTGTTAGGCTAGCATGCTACACCTTCGATCGCATCGACACTTCCCATCAGGTGAGAGCATGGTCAAATACTAAACAAGTTTAAAATAAAAAAAATATATATTTTATATATTTATTTATTTAATACTTTATGCACATAAAAAGTACAAAAGAGGACATAAATGTATATATATTTTATAATATTTACAGGCATGGATGATATATTTTTTGTATTGATTTTTTATTATATTGTGACTTGCATAAATCCATATAGTTTTTTAAAGTGATGGTTTTAAATAACTATATGGATAATATCAGTTTGTAGACGTCCAATGCTACATAACAATGCTACATAAGTATCTTGAATGAAGCACTACTTTGAGCGGCTGCTGGTTCTGATCATACCGTCGGCACATCTAGTAGAGGGCCTACGCGTCTCCAGGTCTCCAGGGGCCTTACCGCGTAAGTCTGGTGAAGATGGTAATCGTGTTCTCTCTTGCTCGCACTCGTGGACTTGTTAATTGGCGCGTGCATGATGGCAGGCGAAGCCGATTCCCAGAAAAGTTACGCGGTAGGGGTGCTGGTCGTGGTTGCTAATAGCGAATTTTTCTAACCTACTGATATCAGACTTTAGTTCTCCTACGGATTGCGCCATTGGAGATCTTATTTAAAAAAAATAATCTTAAAAAAAAAACGTGTGTACTACCACACGACTGAAGCAAAACTTTTTTAGTTTAACTATGTTTTTGCTTTGTTTAAAGTTATTGCCGGAGTTTTGGCGGGAAAACAAAAAAGATCGCGTCACCGCATTGTATTATTTTCTAAAACTTGTGTTATTTTCAGTGTTAAAAGTGCATAAAATTGGTGGTATTTTGTTCGTTAAGTGCTGGACTACAGGCGTCAGTGTGAGAAAGTGGTCTAATGATGGTGAAACGTTTCTTTTTGTGTTGTTTCCAAAACTCCATAGAAGCTTCTGGTAAAGTTGCCACCGCTTTACTAAGATTATGACTTGACTTGACTTGACATTTATACATATATACTACTTAACTCGAGAAATCATCAATTACTTGACACTGGCTAAATACACAAAAGTGTGGAGCCATACTAAAAAAAAACAAAGAGAGTTATTGCCGCCATCTTGACTATTGTAAATTGTCACTTTACCGGACATATATACATTTTTAACTTTGTTATATTGACAATGGAGATCTACGTGAACCAACATTTTCCGTTCGCATCGCATTCACCAAGTCAAGCGTGCGTAAAAATGTTTTACTTCAAAAATATTAGAACTCAACTGAAACATATCCCACGACAACTTACTCCAAACAATTATATAGTACTTACAATAAGCTCAATAGAAACTAAATACAATAGCTTAGGTAAACTATTAGTTACTATCGTCAATGAAAGCTAAGTTAGTCTCGCTCAAAATAGCTCGCAGGATTGACTTTGAACTTTACAAGTCACCGTAACCAGCCTTTGAAGACGTACAAAGTACGGCAGGCGCTCTTATGGAACTATGAATTACCATAACTTTTACTAGGACTTCACGTAAATACATACATATTTGAGCATGGGAATATGTAACCGGGTGTAAACGACACTTTGACATTAAATAAGGACCGTGTGTTGGACATGTAAGATCAATCAATGTCATGGTTACTTTTACAATCAATAAATCCGTTACGTTAAAGTGGCAAGTGTTGAACTAGATGGTAGGATTTTTCTGCAGTTCGTCTAGGCAGGTATACCACCGCTTTGCCAGTTATTCTGCCGCCAAGCAGTAGTGTGCAAGCACTACTGTGTTCCGGTTTGAAGGGCAATGTAGCTAGTGAAATTACTGGGCAAATGAGACTTTATCATCTGATCTCACAGTCGAGTAATCTTATTACCAGATTGTTCTGATGTTTCAGAATGATGTGCGCAGTGCAGCAGTCTTGCGAAACTTTACATGTTGGAGTTCCGGGTGACACTGTTCTGTTTTGAACGGCCGTGTCGCTTAACATCAGGTGAACGACTAGCGCGTCACATCATTCAATAACGTAACAAAAATACATACAGTTAGGTTTTTTGATGACTAATAGTGATAATCATAACATAAGAATATTTTATTCCTAAGTAAATCAAACGACGACACCAAACTTCATTGAAATCATGTTTCACAAGAGGGGGCCAGCATAATCGTGCGCCCCGATGAAAGTCGCTAAGAGACACGATAAGATCGCACTAGAAGCGATAGCATGCGACCACTGCCCGTATCGCCCCCATCGACTCGCCAATAATGAGCCAACAAATCGTGACGGAAATTGAAAGAAAAAAACTTCCCAAACGGCAGATCTTATCGCCAGTCCTAAACGCTCTCGTAAAAATATTAATAAAACATAACTTTTTCACCCAAACCCACATTAAACTCAGATCCCGTAGGAATTTATTGACAATTACGCGTCAATAAGTGGCAATAAAAATACAAAGCGCCAATGTCCACAGATTTGAATGTCAATTGTACACAATTGTGTAATTCCGTTTTCGTGGAGGCTCATTTTGATTGTGACACTAGTAATACAATCACAAGTTGACTTTGCGCTTGATTTCTTTGTCGATTTTATTATTATGATAAACAGGCCTCTGGCTATTGTGTGTCAATTTAATCCATAAAACTGTTTCCGTTATCGTTTTCAAATTATGGATATTTTTAGTTGATTTATATGGGCGACCTATTAACACGTTCACAAACACTGCATAATTTATGACTTTTATAATTGAACCCATGTAAAGATTTTAGCGAGAAATTGAATATTGAATTAGTTGGAAATCAGCAAGCAAAAGCAGCGATGCAGACAGTCTTAATAAATTAAAACGAGGCTGCGAATGTCGCGTACAAACCACTAATAAGGAGAGCTCGCTTAACCTTATCTCTGATCGAGGAAGTCTAAAAAAAACGGATGAGGGGCTTGAGCGGGAGTGAGGGGAGAGGGGCCAAGAACAAGAGCCGTCAGTGAAATAGAGATAGATGAACAGTGGGAAATGAAATTCTTTGTGGCATCGCGGTCCCGCAAAAAATGCACAGATTAGATTTTTCCCCTCAGCGAGGGCCGAGGGTAGATGGAGGCAATGATTTTTTACAACGTTCTCCGGGATATATATAGAAGTTTTAGTGCCGGGATTTGTTGTAACTGCCCTCTGTTTGAGAATTTTAATTTCCTTGAGGCTGTCGTTACGGGAACATCGGTGGAGCGAATTTGTGGGTATTGAATTACGAGGTGTCTGGCTTCAACAGTTTATTCAAGTCTGTCTAAAAATAAAACGTCCTTAAAGACTTTGAGGAGTTGTATTTTACAAACGTGTTTACTTAGAAGTAAGAATATTAACTTTGTTTACGATAGAGCTTTAACATTTCGCAGTTTTGCCAAGAGTGATTTTTGTCATTATTTCCGAGGCTTATCGAATCAAATGATATTTTTATTACTCAGGTTTCTAAATGACTATTAAGTATCATTATAAGTATACCAGACTTCAAACAATAAAAGCCCAAAGACGCATTAAGTCAGCAAGACCGTAAGCTCGCAAACACGGGGTCGCGAAATTACTCGGCATTAGAGGCACGATACCTCGCGGATTACTGCAACCCTCAGTAAAAAACAAGAGGGAGTATCGATCAACTAGTGTGATTTGCGGTGACTCCGTGCTTGAGTATCTTGAAATACTGTAGAGTAGCGTACACATCACTAATGCTTTGTACCTCACTAATGTACTCACTTTTTCTTGCTTTTGTAATAAATATGTATTAGTTTATTTTATTATAAAATATGTAAGTAATAGGATGTATTTATATATATTTTTACCAAGCTATAAGTTTATTTTTATCTGTATTTCTTTTTATTCTAAATTGTTTTAGACCGCCGTGTTTTATCTTTTGATACTTTCCATCCAAAGGTTGTCTGGAAGAGATCGCTATTAGCGATAAGACCACCCATTGTTGCACTAGTATGTAAGATTTAATAATTCCTGTATTGTATGAATTTCGTTGGTGAGACAATAAAAAGTTATCTATCTATCTAATGTAGTATTTTAAAAACTTGGTGAGAGACGCGTACCAATGTGTGTGTAGCTGTGTGTGTGTTTTTTTGTGTGTTTTTTGTGTAAAGTTTTAATCTATGTAGTAATCTGTATTAAAGTTTGACAGCTCCTAAGTGTTTTTTCTCTAGCCCCCAGTTTCTCGTACGTTTGTTAAATTCTTGTCAAGTCAACGCGCCAAATACGGTACGTTCATTGGTTAAAGACAGCCGATGATCAACAGGCAACCAATGAGCGTCCAGCGTTTGGTCTGCCAAAATTTAACAAACGTATACGTGAATCCGGGGGAAAGTGTTGCTTAGCTAAGTTGTGATTTAATAAACTTTAGTACAGATGCGCATTAGATTTGTTTTGCGCAAATCAAATAAATTAATGATGATAAGAAACATTTTTTTAAAACAAGCTCTTATTTTAGTCATTTTGATCGCATTCTTCTCAGCAGATTCTTTCATTTGACACCCATATCATGAGCGTGTACAATAAGTAACTATATAGTCTGCCATATTAGATTTAAAATGACATCAATTAGCTAACCATGCATTGGCACCCAAACTAAACGTGTATGCAAAAAACATCTTAATTGGTTGAGGATAACTTTTTAAATTCATTTGCGAGATTTCCCTCGAACATTCATGGTATTATGACTAGGTGGTAGGACTTTGTTGCAAAGTTCGTCTAGGTAGGTACCACCGCTTTGCCAGTTATTCTGCCGCCAAGCAGTAGTGTGCAAGCACTACTGTGTTCCGGTTTGAAGGGCATTGTAGCTAGTGAAATTACTGGGTAATTGAGACTTTATGATCTGATCTCACAGTTGAGTAATCTTATTACTAGACTGTGCTGATGTCTCAGAATGATGTGCGCAGTGCAGTGTCGCGCGAAACTCTGTGTTATTGTTCCGAGTGACACTGTTCTGTTATGGGCGGCCGTTGCGCTTAACACCAGGCGAACGACAAGCTCGTAACATCATTCACTAACATAAAAAAAAAAAAAAAAAATTATAAATATTGTTCAAGTTATAAAAAAGCTTGTTAAAAGGATCATGACACCAACAGCCTTACACAATTACACATTACCTATTATTTGTTAAAAGTACATAACTCCTCCGCAAATACCAATCTAAATCTACTATACCTATAAATTTTTCGCTCTAAGCCATACAGACCACAAATCGATATAAGCCACAAAAGCGTGTCTACGTGTGTCATTTGGGAAAAAAACCGCGCATACATAAGCGACCAGAGTGACAGAGAAATAATAATAATAATAACAAAATATAGGTAATAGTTTATTTTTATCTCTATTTCTTTTTATTCTAAATTGTTTTAGACCGCCGTGTATTATGTTTTGATACTTTCCATCCAAAGGTTGTCTGGAAGAGATCGCTATTAGGGATAAGACCGCCCATTGCTGCACTAGTATGTAAGATTTAATACTTCCTGTATTGGAAGAATTCCGTTGGTGAGACAATAAAGAGTTATCTATCTATCTATCTATCTAATAAAACTGATAGATATATAGAAATGATAACAAAAATTAACATTCAATAGTTAAGACCAAAGTAAAGTTCTAATGATGCTTCTTAATTTTTGAAAAACGCAAATATAATATTCCCGACTGTTACTCATGAATAGTATGTCAATTTCTCGACCAATCAATTTAAAATGAATAAAAATATATAAAAAATAAATTAATTAATTTAAAATGAATCACACTCATGAGAATTTGAATACTAAAAAATTGCATTGTCCAAGAATTTACGTCACTTCAATTTTGCAGTTGCAGCGGTTGCTCAGGTGTCAGATTTCACTCCATGTATGTCATTTGGAGAAAATAAAGCTTCTCTCGAAGCCCGTCAAGTGGCCCACCAATTTGTTTAACTACTTCAAAAGCTGGTTTTGTATTCGCACTACACCTACGGCTTTCAAGGATTTTTTGTCTTATTTTGACGAAATGAACGAGGGCTTTTTATTCTATGCTTAGACTAGAAAAACAGAAGAATTTTCCAAAATTATGTAAAGTATCGTAATGACCGAGTAGACTACGCACTGAATCTATTGTTAGTTAATATCTTTCTACGAATATTCACTAAAAATAGTAATTTTGGTCAGTTTATTTTTAACACACGTAAGTGTATTTTTAATAAACATATTATTATATCTTTTTTATACATTTACTACAAATTGTGTATATAGTAAGATACTTATTTTAGTTTCAGATACTTACGATATTTTAGTATTTCTTTTTACTTTTCTCTTCCCATCTCAAAAAGAGCTGCACCAATAACGCTTAGACTATAAATTACCTAATTAACCATAGACAAGTTGACTGCACAGAAGGAGGAAACGGAAGAGAAAGATCGTTTCCCGAAACTAATTACCAAACACGATAATTAAAAAAACAGATTTCTCCAAGGAACGAAGGAAATAAAGAAAATGCAAAGTGTCCACCCCGTATTTCCATGACAAAAAACAACGTTTTTCGTATCGCCGAAAAATATCTATTGTCTCGTGCGTTTTTTGTCCGTATTTTTTCTTTGACGTGTCTCATTTTCATTTTTATCTCTGACGTCGGGGTTTTTAATAAGATATGCAAATTTCAGTGACGAGGCCCGCCCGACTCGTCTAACTTAGTAGGTGATAAGAAGACTTTTGTCATGACTTATTCGCTATTGGGAAAAATAAAGATCTTAACGGGTGACAAATTTACGAAAAATTCTTAAATTGTTAGTAGTTTAATTTATTTTTGTTTATTATAGGTTATTTAGCGTAAATAGGTAACTTACTTTGCGTACAGGCATCGTTCGAGAATCTATTCGTATGAAATCAAAATTTCTATCTATGGGAGATTATAATAACCATATTTTATCTTAAAGACCTGTACTTTGTATTTTAAGTAAATCTTAAATCATTGTACCCTAGTTTTACCTACATTTTTCTTGTAAAAAGACGACCTATCAATAGCTCCAGTGCTCACGTGGTCCAGCCTTGAGTTCCACTCGACGCAAGTGGGCCACTGCTTGTGACAGACTTAGTGGTGAGATTTTAATTAATTTTATGTCCATAGCAATCCGAAGTTTATGTTTTAATTAAGTCTGAGGAAAAGTTTCTTTGTATTTTGTACGATAGCTCTATGGAATTAATGTATGGAAATAGCTACATTTCTGATGTTTTTTTTTTGGATTGTGAACATTTGAACCAACTTTGTGCTAGTACAGATAGTTTGTAAATGGAACTTATATTTTTTTATCACAATTATGTTACATTTTATTGAAGAAAACAGAGCATTAATACCATTAGCTATTTCTTTAAATTGCCTTTTTCTAATGATATCCAAGCCAGTCAAGTACAAACAGTACAAAAACCAAAGAAATTTGATTTCAAATTGGTTCGTAGAAAATACGACAAGTCTTTCTCCATGACCTATTATTTAAAATGGATGAAGATTACAGTATTTACATAATTATACAATGTATAATTATGTCTCACTTTGTATTATTATCTTATGTAAACACATGTTTTAACGATAGATTAAATTTTCGATTCACTAGGTATATAAAATAGGCTTACGAGTACGACCACATGGTGTTTGACAGCCGACGCGGTCGACGATCAAACATACCGCTTTAATCTAGCCCTAAAAACTCTCAAATTGTTTATTAAGAAGCAATGACGCTCATTAAACTTAAACATCATAATATTATAAGCAGATATAAAGAGTCTATAGCGGCTTAAAAATTCGGACACCAGAGGTAACGACTTGCCTACAGGTAAAGAAGTAGAAAAAAAAAGAAGAAGGGTTTAATAAGTAGACACCTTGTAACCATAATCATCACTTATTCCAAGCCACAACTAAATCGCCAAAATTAAATCGTAATTGTACATTCAATCTCTCTCTGACCACTAACCTCGTATTAAAAGTCAAACCTTACGAGGGGTGGTTACGTAAATAAATAAGTAGCCCGAATATCGCTGGAGCATAATAACAGAAGGCAAACAGCATCCGAAGCCGTGAGATAAAATCGTATTGCGTTGTCAAAAATAAATGAATCCGGGGATTAGCGCGGGACACGGCGCTCGCAATATTGGCGCCCAACTTGGGGCAGTAAGCTGTGTCGCCGGGCTCCGTGTGGGCAAGACATGTTTTACCAAAAATTAATGGTAAATTTACTGGTGAGAGTATTAACTCTAAAAATATATAAGATAATTGGTCTATTCTATCTACAGCTAGGTTAAATATAGTTACGGTCAGATAGTACTGACTGGGAAATAATATTGTTAGCAGTATAAGCGCCATATTTCAGGGCTATTTGTATATTAAGACAAAAATCATTGGGGCATTTTTTTAATTTAAACGGTCAAGTCTACATAAATCCAATTATAATTCCATCTTATAGTGAACGTCATCTATAATCTTTTAAAATAAATGAAATCTATGGATTAACTTCGTTTGGAGTACTGGCAATTTTAGCGCCCACGTGGGGTATTGTATAGTTGGTCATGATAAATCATTTGTTTGTCTAATAACATTAGTAAACGTTGTCCAGATTTTTCCAAAAGTTTTCAAACATATGTCATCGTTTTAATGTCGTTGAAATTACATAAAAACCTGAATGTATATTAATAACCGCAGAGACTTCAAAACGGTGGTATTTAAATCAGATAAGACTCCTTTTAATGTCAAAACCTAGAGACTTGATCAAAGTGATCTACAGATTTATCATACGAGATTCCTTTGTAGACCAGCAGCGGTATCGACGAAAGGGGTGAGATAAACTACTCCGCGCGATTTCGCAGCAAAGAGAAGGCTCAACGGACGAGCTCTACCGCAATCGTGTTTTATTCTAAACGAGTTTACCTTTCTATCAAAGTATACTACTGGACTATATTAGAGTTTTGTTTTCTATTTAGATACGCAGTTTAAACCAATCAAATACGCTCGAATTTAGAATTTCACTGACACGATTAAGCTCACCACATCAAAAGGCTTCTAAAAGTAAAATTACCCTCATTAATAAAAAGTGAGCATAAACGATGAAGATATAAAGACCTGAAAAGGTAGCAATTTATCAATGGCGCATCAAACAGTCGATCGGTCGGGTGTCATTTTTATCGTATTTTGCGTATAAATAGTGTCGGCGGAGCTCCGAGCCGCCGCTAATGATACGGAAAATGACATCTTATTTCGTCGCGCAAATCGAAGAAAAAATCGCTCATCTCTCGCCCGTCTACATGAATATTTTATAGGCGCGTCAACAGCAAAATGACAGGTTTTATCGTTTGAAATTCGTCGAAAATTGCGCGAAATGACGCGTCGATATTTTTTATTTAGTGAGAACATCCTTCCGCCAATCAGACGCGCTCATTGTGGCTCCACAATGAGACCTCTCCCTCGGGACGTTTCTCCAGTAATTTTTATTTAACTGACGGGAGCAACAGTTTATTTGACAATGTTTCAGCTTTCATAAAGTTTTTTATTGGCAACCTGGGCTTACGTCAGGAATTAGAAATGAGTTGAATCATGAATTTGAATATATTGTTTAATAGTTATTTTCGTCAGTGAAAATTCATATTTGGCTAACAGCGCAAATTAAGGTACTCAATGTTTTGTTTGCACAGTAAGATTTATGTAGCATAACAAGGAAGCATTGAGAGTGTGTTTATTAACCTCTAAATTGATTTAAAAGTAAAACAATCTTACCACAGCAATTAATATAAGCCGATTATTACGACAACAATCATCGATACAGGGAATAAACAATTGAATACTCGGTATTACAATCGCGAACAATGACATCGAATCGATTTTACGTAGAGCTTCGCAAGATCAAAGCTTTATTGAAATCGAATATCGAATAGATGAATGGCAAGAGTAAATTGGAATGACGTAAATATCTTTATTAATCTGTTTAATTGGTTATTAGCGTTTACGAGCCTATCGGAGTGAGTTAATGAGGGAGTATGGTGGTATGTTTGTGGCTTTTGATCAGGGGCGGGTGACGTTTGACGTGTGTAGTACTCACTTGAACAAAATCTTACACGACGCGAACACGGCGCTCAACATGTTGGGTTGGGGTAAGAAATTGTGTTAACGCTGGGAGAGAGTGTTGTGGCGAAGAAATTATTATGCAATTAGCTTGAATATTATTTCAAGCCATGGAAAACAGTTGTGCTTAGAGGAAAAATATAGTTAGGAAATGAAGCGAGTCATATTAAAAGTGTCATATCTTATAAAAACAGTAATAAACCCGCTCTCTTTAATTTTATTTATTCTATTACCTACCTTTGACGAAGTTCGTAATAGTCATACTCAAACTACTAGGTATATTATTTTATACGAGTTTCTGCCCACAGCTTCGCCCGCGACGTGGCCTATAGGAAAATAACTCAACCACCCATTTCACCCTCTTAAGGGTGGAATTTCGAAAAATCCTTCCTTAGGGGATACCTACGTCATAACATCTACCTGCATGCCAAATTTCAGCCCGTACCGTCCAGTGGTTTGGGCTGTGCGTTGATAGATCACTATGTCAGTCAGTCACCTTTGAGTTTTATATATATAGATGATTTCATACTGACTAAAACTGATTGCAGAAACAAGCATGAGTCATATAAAAATGGTGCTAGAAACAACTATTTCATTTTTTTTTCAATTACTTGAAAATCTTTATTATTAATATTTTACTAGGTGGTAGGACTTTTCTGCAAAGTTCGTCTAGGTAGGTACCACCGCTTTGCCAGTTATTCTGCCGCCAAGCAGTAGTGTGCATGCACTACTGTGTTCCGGTTTGAAGGGCAATGTAGCTAGGGAAATTACTGGGCAAATGAGACTTTATGATCTGATCTCTCAGTCGAGTAATCTTATTACCAGACTGTGCTGATGTCTCAGGATGATGTGCGCAGTGCAGCAGTCATGCGACACTGTTCTGTTATGGGCGGCCGTGTCACTTAACATCAGGTGAACGACTAGCTCGTCACATCATTCAATAACATAAAAAAAAAAAAAAAAAAAAAACAGCTAAGACGGGTTTATTCACGCACAAAAATTAACGAAAACATAATTTTGACTAACCTTTCGACCAAGTTACGTTCGCCGTGATCACGAGGGAGTCTTTGTATTGTTATGGAAAGCCAGAATTCTAGAATGTACTAAAATTAACACCCTCAAGCCACAGCAATCCAAGCAGATCGTCAGCGGCGCCATTACGGCATGATCCTCTAAGTCGCGACATATTTCGTGAATTTGTTCGCGAGGGACGGAACACCTGCCGTAAAGATAAGCCCCTGATGCTTCGTAATATTCCCCTAAAATAACTTCTTACAGCCTCCGGTGCTAGGCGACGGTACACGGTACCCTCTCGTCTTCCCGACGCTATATGCCGCCTATGTAGTATTGAGGATGACTAAATTACAGCAAAATCTGTGTATAAAAATTAGTTTTTATCACTACTAGTTGCGCCCCGCGGTTTCACCCACGGATAAAAAGTATTTTAGTTATTTGCTCATCCCACGGGAAAATTTCACTTTACCGGATAAAATGTAGCCTATATGTTAATCCAGTGTATAAGCTATCTTGGTACCGAATTTCATCTAAACCCATTCAGTCGTTTGAGCGTGAAGAAGTAACAAACATACACACATACACACAGACACACATACAAACTTTCGCTTTTATAATATTATATCACTATTAACAACTAGGACGGTAGAGTATCAGGAATATTTGTTTAACGATACAAAGTGTAAAATAATCTTTGATAAAGTATATTTTTTTTTATTAAGGAGCAATAAATATTATTCCTAACGCACTCCAGGAATTTTTTTATGTAAATAGTCTAGGAGTAAGTTTAATTCAAATTCGTTTAACTGCTATGAGTCTATCTTATTTGAAACCCAATCACATTCTATTTTTGATTGGCCCGATAGCTCAGTTGGTAGTACTCTGCCTTCTGAATCGTAAGTTGTGGGTTCGATTCCTACCCAGGACAAACATTTGTGTGATGAACATCAATGTGTGTTCTGTGTCGGGATGTATTGTATTTTATTACATTTATAAACAAAAAATATCCAAATATTCTATCAGCTATCTGGTTTCCATAGTACAAGCTTTAGTTAGTTTGGGGCTAGATGGTGCTGAGTGAAATGTCCAAAATTATTTATTTATTTATAATACTTGGTAGAAATTGTAGTTATAGTAAATACACAAACGATCATTTTCATTTATAATAATAAATCTTCCCGCGGGTTTGTTTGAAGAGCCGTAAGCGCAAACGTTATTAAGTTTCCAACTACCCACACATCCGCACTGAAGACGGCATCGCGTCACGCCGCGACAATATTGCGTATTAATTAAGGAAGTCATTACGCTCCGATAACGTATTAGCCCCACGCATGAAGGAAATTGCCGGCACAAAGATATTTCCTGCGTTTTCCCCGATTTAAAGCAATTCACGGATTTTGATTAAGCTCCCGCTGCGAGATTATTCCCCTTTCAATGGAAAGAATGGTTTATTTCAGACACCGTGAAAGTGAATTGTATTTCCTTATGCTATTGATTTTACGTGAGTACATTTGCGTATTTATGTGAAAACGAAACTGGGGTTTGAACTTCCGAAATATTCATGGTTGTGGGAATCAATCTTACACACTATACAAATACTTGGACTGAAATGGACTGAATTTTATAAGCGGTTAGTTTGAGTCATCAAATAAATAGATAAAGCGTCGATTACGAACAAACTTGTACGGATGGTTACGACGGATCACAAAGACGCCAATAGAAACTGTTTCATTGAATATCTTCTAAGGAAGCGTCGAGTTTGCAGCATCGCAAACGGCAACTTTAGATTGCGGCAATAATTATTTATTCCGCTCACTTGCCACCCGACTCGGAACTATTCAGAGAAGAAACGCTATTTCCCGCTGGTCAGATAAGACGTTTGATTTTCCCCCATTTTCGCCCGGACTTTAATTATGGCCTCTGGTTTTGTGTAAAATAGTTGGCGGAGTAATTTAATCCAGATATCAGTATTCGGGGTGGCGCGCGCCGACGAGAGCCGCGAGCCAATGAGCCCGCCTCACTACGCTTACCAAGAAATTGTTATGTACAGAACGATGTTTGTTCGAACTCGCTTGGTATTATGCCAACTTCGGCCAATAAACCTGGCTAGTTAAGCCAAAATGCGAACTCAAGTCTCGTCTTCAAAATGCTTTCCCACGATGTCGCCGCTATATCACTGAATCAAAACCGTAAACTTGTTTTGTTTCTCTCTCTCAACCACCCTCTCATTTCTTCAGTCGTTGAACTGTATAACTATAAAGGAGCTCACAAAATACAATATAGCTCCGTAAAAAATAAGCGCACATCAGACTCGAGCATGTAATTCTAGCGCACTCTTCCGGCTCGAACAAAAGAGAGAGGGTAAGAACACGAGTTACTCGACACCATGTACCTTACGCAGATTTGTTTCTCGGCGTTTCGACACTCCTTGAACTAAAATAAACCTTTTGAAACAAACTTAGGTCCCATTTTACCGCATAAGGTTCTCTAGACATGGTACGTTTTAAATATGAGAGGTTGCAAGAAATTCGCGATAGTCAAATTGTAGTCTTATAGGGTGTGTTACTGTCAAATTATTACATTTGCTACTGTGTTACCAACGTATAAGGTACTATTTACATTAAGAACAAGCTAGGAAGGGTCCACAGGATAAGGCAGGTAGGAACGTTCGTCACATGAGGACTGCAAAAGAAAAATGTACCTTTAACGACTACGTGAAGATTCTGGCAGTCGAGAGAAGAAAATAAGCCGTAACAGGATGTCGTTCAGGATAATACCTCTTTTCGTTTCATTCCCCTTTATGAGAATTTAAATAAATATATTTCTTTGAACAATAAGTATGACGGAGCGGTTTAAAATTGCATCTCACTACGGGTAAAGAAAATGAGCAAAATAAGTCGAACTCTTTACGGGCATGTCTACGTTCAACGTCAAAGAACGTAAGTACTACATTTTTTCTAACGTGCCCTAGACTTTCTTCATTCATAGCTGTTAGCGTAGTCACAAAGGACGTGCGACGCGAGAGCGGGGCTCAAAGCCGATATATTCCAGCCATTACTCCCGCGACTTGCGCAAACTTCGCCAAGTGATCACCGGCTAGACACTAGACGCCACACAAACAAACGCTACGCCCACAAAAACCCGTCCACAGGTAAAAAATAACTGTGTGCGAACTGCACATGTGTGAGAACACAATTCTACTTATAGCCGAGGGTCGACTGTAGCTACTTGTAAGCAAGTAGCTATCGCGACTCCTTTGTTCTAGCAGCTGATTGGAGCCGGGGCCGGAAATGCGTGTCACCTCACCCCCTCATTGGTCCGTTTCATTTTCTTAGCGTGAGAGAGACGCAGCTACACTGAAGCGTGTAGTTAAGGATACCGATCTCTGTGTGCAAAACTGTAGGTAGGTGTCACGAGTTGCTTGTTCACTATGTTTGTACGCCGCTCGTCTAGATAAACTATTTTAGTGAGTTGCTCGGTGAGTTTGCGAGTTGTTTCGCTTCGAGTTGGGCGTCCGGAATTTCAGTTTTAATCAATTAATAAGTTGGACTTTGTAGCTTTAAAACCAACGAAGATAACTCTCTAAAACGAAACGTTTCTTTACAATAAATAAATAAATATCTGTGGACATTTCACACAGCGCCATCTAGCCCCAAACTAAGCAAAGCCTGTACCATGGGAACCAGATAACTGATACAATACTTAGATACTTTTTGTTTGTAAATAAATACATAGAATACAATATAATACCCAGATACGGAACAAGCATCGATGTTCATCACACAAATGTTTATCCTGGAATCGAACCCACAACCCACAGTTCAGAAGGGTTACTACCTACTGAGCTATCGGGCCAGTCAATGATATAAGGATTAATTTATATCTAACTAGTTGCGCCCCGCGGTTTCACCCGCGGATAGAAAGTATTTTAATGATTTTCTCATCCCACGGGAACAATTCACTTTTCCGGGATAAAATGTAGCCTATATGTTAATCCAGTGTATAAGCTATCTTGGTCGGTACCAAGATAGCTTATATTTATATTATATTTAGCGTACCAAGATATCATAATTTCATCTAAATCCATTCAGCCGTTTGAGCGTGAAAGAGTAACAAACATACACACATACACACAAACTTTCGCCTTTATAATATTAGTGTGAAGTGTGATAGCTTCTAATAAGGCAATAACAATGCACAGGTACTATCGGTTTTTTTTTATAGGTTTTTACTAATTATGCAACAAATCGTTAAGAAATAAACAATGATTTTGGTAGTCCGGATTTGTGTGTTCATGAGTAAAGCGGGAGCTGGCCTAACCGCGGCGGCGAGGCAGCGACAGGCTAATCGCCACTTTATCGCGCGCCTGTCACCCACAGCATTCAATTCACCACGGGCGCTATTTATATTGTGTACCTACATCTAGTGAACCCTATTAAATGGAAATAAAGGCTGCTGAAATAAGAGAAATCATATAAGATTTTCAAATTGCTATGGCAACGTTTCTAGAATATTGGCAAAGGTATCTCATCACACTAATATTATAAAGGCGAAAGTTTGTATGTGTGTTTGTGTGTATGTTTGTTACTCCTTCACGCTCAAACGGCTGAATGGATTTGGATGAAATTCGGCACCAAGATAGCTCATACACTGGATTAACATATAGGCTACATTTTATCTCGCAAAAGTGAAATTTTCTAGTGGGATGAGCAAATATTAAAATACTTTTCATCCGCGGGTGAAACCGCGGGACGCAACTAGTAATAAATAATATTGTAGAAAAAAAATCATTCTTTATGTTTAGCTGGCTTAAAAACAGTAGAGGTTCTAATATCATGAGTCGAAAGATGTCCATTATTGAACATAGGCTTGCCCTATAAAAGGCCACTTCAGACGCTGGTCATATACCATACCATACCATAATCACCATTTTTCTGGTCTGATAGCTCAGTTGGTAGTAGCTGCCTTCTCAACTGTAAGTTGTAGGTTCGATTCCCACCCAGAACAAACATTTGTGTGATGAATATAGATAGATATAGACTGATGAATATAGATATATATAGAATACAATATAACACCCAGACAAGTGTCTTTATGTATTTACAAACAAAAAGTATCTAAGTATTGAATCAGTTATCTGGTTCTCATAGTTAAAGTTTTGCTTAGTTTGGGACTATATGGCACTATGTGATATGTCTGCAAATATTTTTTAGCTATTTTTTATTACGTTATTCAACCAACTGAGCTATTAGGCCAATCGAAAAGGCAAACCGCGCAGGCATCTCTAACTATAATATAGCTAGGTACGTTGTATGTTCTGCGATGACAGGCAGCGGGCGGCCAATCGCACTTTACCACCCGTCACAAACAGCCAGTTCCGCACGTGTTTGTGAGCGTGCTATTTACCGCAATAATGATAATTAAGTTTAGATAACCATGTATATTTTATAATTGAAGTAAAACTTCTTTACGGACGTTTAACTTGGGGAGTAAGCTGGATAATGCGTAGCGAGGCGAACGGAAGTTGTTTCACATATTACATCTCCATTGCCAACATAACACAAATTAGGTTGGTATGTCCGCTAAAATGACATCTTTACTTAATCATTTTGGAGTTCCGAGTGTCACTCTTCTGTTATGGGCCGCCATATTTTTATTAACATAAAAAAGTACCATTGTAAATATGGCGACATTAACATTAAACAAAAAAACAAGTTATACCGGCCGATAGATGGAGCTAAACTAAAGAAGTTTTACTTCAGTCTAAAGCACATTCGTTTTTTTGTCTTATCTTTTTTGTTGCATAGCTCTATACTTTAGAACAACAAGTATAAGTAAATCAATAAATTAAATTAATTACAAGTATGACAGTCTTTGTGTTGAACAAGTCGGCTCATGTCTCGGAGGCGGCGGGTTCGCTTCCCTCGGCAGGAGAAGTATTTAAAGAAACCTGCAAATACTTGTTCCGAGTCTGTTTGTTGTGGGACCATGATTTTTTAGTTCCTGGGTCCCTAGATATAGAGAATCCTAGTTAGGGTCCAGGATCTATATATGTGATCGTTGGGCATTATTATTATATTACTATTATCAAACGAATGAAAGGAATTATGGGTACATTAAAATTGTATATAACACATTGAAAATCTCTATTTCTATTCTATCAATTTAGTATATTGTAAAATTCAAAACTAAATACTTTATAGGAAACAATATATTTGAATCATACATTATACTTCTAAATTGTTTTGACGAAAATAGTTATAAAAGGTTTCATAATTGAAACATAAACAACAAGACCATTTATTTTCCGCAGTTCTATAAAAAGGAACTTGACAAAGTTTTATAATTAGCTAAACATAAACGACGTTTTGCAACAATTTGTGAAACAATCCAGTTTGAAAACAACATTTATGGAAAATCCCGAAACGTTGTGCTTAACAAACAGCCTATGACATCATAACAAGAAACCATGCAAGTTAAAAATAAACAGTGGCGAAATTAAATCCGCCGAAAAAATTCTAAGAACAGCGGTAATAGAATGAAACGTATTATTCTGTAACAGTTATGTCACGAGAGCCCCCAAACAATGTTTCCACTTAAATATAAGTGTGTCGAGTTACATTGCAAACATAAAAAGTTGTGGAACGACCGACTGATAATATAATTATTTCTACATAATACCTATGGTTCATCATAAATACGTCATAAAGTGTATGTAAGTAGCGTGTTTTTTGTTAAACTGTAGTAATATGTACACATGATGCTCAATTTGTTATAAAATTTTTATACTTAACACTTTACTTGTTTGCTGGAAGGTATTTTACAATGGGATTATGATTTACAATTAACAATTTTCTAATACAGTTTTATGAGTGTTACTCATTTATTAGTTATGATAATACTCTCTTTTGTGGTGGTTGAGCAGATCGGCTCATAATCTGGAGGCGGCAGTTCGATTCCCGCAACAGGACAAGTATTTGTGCAAAAAAAAACACAATTACTTGTTCTGGGTCTGGGTATTGTGGGACCATGGTCCTAGTAATTCCTGGGTCCTTATATAAATGGAATCATAGTTAGGGTCCAGGTCCTAATAAAATAATTACCTAAAAAGATTTGCTTATTCACGACATTTATAAAATATTTTTACAAGATATACCGATTGTATAATCGGTAATAAGTCGATTTGCCATCGCCGCGGCGCAACTCTATTGTCGCACTGCAACATGGGAGGTCTTTGTAAATATCGATAAAGATGTACAATACATCAATATCGAATGATTATTGATATTTATGCTTGATTGTATCTGCACAATAGCGGCTGGGACTCGTTGTATTAAAAAACAGGTGTCGTATGAAAACTTACCTTGGAAAAAATGCTTTTGATATGTTTATCAACCCTTTCACGGGGGCGAGTAGGGAATCGAACAATCGGTAGTTCTGAATGGGCTTACGATGATTATCGTTGAAAGGCTTGAGGTTACTGACAGGTGAGATGTCAACCGCATGAATGAGATGACGTTGGCTTACCCTCACTTCAATAGTTCGGCAACTTGACCCGATAAAAAAGCTTGTTTGTTCGCCTTTTTTAAAGGCTCAGGTAGAGTATTGATCGCGCTTTTGTATAATAGTTTGGTACAAATATTGTAGTGTATTTTTTGGAATGACGTCATTCAATTATGTTTAGTAAAAATTAAAAAATTTGTTGAAAATGCTTACAAAACTTGTGATCGTTGCATTGACATAAAAACATAGTTGGGTATTATGAAATTTATTGCGCAATTCACATCTAAAGTTATGTAGGTTCTGAAGGAATTTGAAGAAAAAATGGCAAAAACGTAATAAAAAATTATTCAACTGTTTTCTTCACATAGTTATTCGAATACCAATACCTATCTATACTGTATACTGTATACTGTATACTGTATATTTTTCGTAAAAGAGTTCCACTAGTTTTTGTTTCGATTGATAGCAATAAAGCTCATAAAAACATTGGAAGTCATGAACATATTTCTAAATGATTCCAATGTGTTTTAAACCATTTCAAACAAAATGTTTTCTCCAGTTGGAAAACACCGGTTCAACAACGGTATTGCGAAAATCCAAAGTAACTTTAGTATTAAAACAGCTAAGCCTACAAAAGCGATACTCTAAAAAATGCACTGGAATATACATCGCGAAGTTTCTGTTGAAAGTGAGGTAACGCACGGAGCGTTGCAACTAACCAACCGTGGAGCTAAGGAAGCGGTACCGATCACGAGATCAGAGCGATTTTATATGAAAAATTTCATATTAAAATACATAAATAAAAATAAAATAAAAAAGTTTGTGCGTTTTACCTACACCATAACTCCCCGCGTCGTTTAATTAAATTATGTAACTTTGCCATTTAATAGTTTTTTACTGTTTTATAAATAAACAAATGAAATTCTATCGCATAAAATTTTTCTCCTTAATGCTATGCGCGACCCACACTTAACCGTTTTTGAAAATACAAAGTATTCTAAATGTGTGTACTCAAACTGGCTGGATAGTTCTGTTAGGTTGTGGGTTCGATTCCCACCCAAAATAAACATTTGTGTGATAACCATAGGTCTTTGTTCTATGTCTGGGTGCTATATTTTAAGAATGCATTGACTAACAAAAAGTATATAAGAGTTCTAAGTATTTTAAAATTATTTTTTTATTTTTTTAAAATTAAAGTTTAATTTAAATCTGTTAGGTAGTTTCAGAGTTTTGTGTGTTTGCAAAGGGTATAGACCGAAAGAATAAAAGATGTTTACTTCTAAATTAAGAAAGAAGAGTACTGCAATCAAAATTTTCAAAAAATATTCAATTTGTGATTAAGCCTAGTAACAGTTTTATTACAAGTAGTATACAGTGATAATAAAAGTATATAAGTAAAATTTGTAATTGTTGTTCGAAATAGAATCAGTGAATAAAGTACCTAAAATTGGAAATTTAAAAAAGTGCCTGTTAGTGTTAGGTAATTCAATAGCTATTTCCCGATGGTGGGAGTAGGTAGAGACCTAACATGACCAGCACAAAAATTAAATTGTTTCAGACGTTTAGTAATAAAAGTCACACAAACCACCAAACACCTAACAATTGACTTGTATAATTAATTACCTAGTAAGGAAGGATTGAGTTCACTGTGTGAGTTTCTTGTCACTTGCACCGATTCTGAGCTGAATAGCTGGTGTCGGCAAGGCGAGCGCCTACCGCTGCATATTTATGAAGCGCCCCAAACACTATAAATAGTTGATACGAGACCCGGCCTCGGAGTAATGGAGTAAATACTACATGCTCTGGAATATTGTGTAATGAATGCCTAATTCCAAGTCTCAGACTAGGAACTGAGAATATTACGGTATTGGTAAATACGCGTATTGTTATTGATACCAGATTGGTCGTTCCGCGTACTGGCTGTTTAGCAAATAAGTATACCATTATGCATATTGTTTATTCTCCGAATAGGCCATTTTATATTATGTGATTGGTCAATTAGAGTATTAAAATAATTGTTCGATAACTTCGATCTAAGGTAAGCTAAGTGAAATGTGAATTGTTTACTATAACTATTTTATTATAATATATTGTTGCTCTATATTAAGCTTCAGAAGCAGTATATTGCTGTTTTAAATTTACGATTCAGAAAAATATATCTTATATAAATATAAGTAAAGTTGATTATGTCGCGACGAGTGGCGAAAATATTCTAGGTCTGTGGTCGCGATTTAATCGTAAAATCTGTTTTTTTTTTTCTATTATCATGTAGATAGTTGTTACCTCCACGTCCGTATTCTACGCCTTTGCCGACCGATATAGCTCAGATAAACGTGCACATAACTATGCAAACTACTTCTTGGAGCTCCCTCAATTCCAAGATAACTTATCTGTTTTCATTTTCAACTTAAATTAAACTTTAACTTCTTTCTCTCAGAGCATCATTTAGATTAAGCTGTTACTATATCACGACTAGGTGTACCGGAGCAGCCCACTATTAGCTACGTACATGTCTGTAAGTGTGGTGGGAACGAGACTTGAATACAGTATGGGCGTTGTAGTGAACCTTAAAAAATTAAAGCCGACGATGGCACTTAGAATGCTAAGTAAAGATTTGTATGGCGCGGAACGCTCTCCGCAACGCGATGGCGACTTACCCTCGTCACGTCTGTAGGTTATTTTTTTGGTTCGAAAGTCGGACGTGCTCAGAGACTTCCTTTCAGTCGAATAGAATCGATTAATGAGCCACAGTTTAGAATTTCTGTGCGGTCACACGTTCGATTTGTACTCCTTTGTTCGAGCTCTGTTCGTTAGCACGGCTAAATCGTCAAACCTATTTAGAAGTTTCGATGTGTACTGAAAGGTGCAGGAGGGCTGGTCACTAATATCATTTCAGCGCAGACAGAGGGACGGAAAAGCGTACATGCTTCCAATACCTGTGCGGCGTAGCGAACAGTTGATTTTCTGGGGAATTGTCGACATTGTCGATATTGTTGGCGTCCAATTCTGCGATAGTAACGGATGGCGTCCACTCTGCTGTATTCTAGGGTTCGATGTAGAGTGGACGAGTTGGAATTTTCGCGGTGATGTAGCGGTGGCATGGTGCGGAATAACTGGACATTGGTCGAGCGTGCTAATCTGCGTAGAGTGTCGCGTGTGATTGGGCAGACGGCGTTGTCCAATTTTCCGGTTGCGACGGCGACGGTCGGTCGGCATTAGTTGGACAGATAACCAGCGTCGCTTAGTTATTCGTGTACATATTTGAGTAGACACTAGACTCAATACAGAGTACGGTTTATGATTGATATAGGTACCTATGTACAATGAGACACTTGAATTAGATTTTAGACATTGTTAAATATTCGACGAGGATTTTTATTTATAATAGGATTGGCTTGCTGGACCACATTTCTCTGATGTTAAGCGACAATGCGGTCGATGATGTAGCACGCTAGCAAAAAAAAAATATTTAGATAGATAAATGATTAAGATTTTAGCCCTGTATGAATCAAAAATAATAATTACTTATTACCTACCTACTAATTACCTTCATTTGTAAATTTTATTTATGTGAAAATCACAAATTTCCTTTAAAAGGTGACTTCATTAAATAATGCTGAACTTATTGCAAAATTTGTCCTTTCAATTTCAATTCAGCTGTATGTTTTTTTTCTATTTTTATGTCTATTACTTAGTAGTAAATAAGCAATGTTTAATTGTAACATTTTACTTTCTGTGCCTTGATCTCAGATGCATAGAGAGTAAAAGCTTGCCTTCTTAACAGGAGCACTGCCCAAAAGTCTGCTAAAACATCTAAATGGCAATTTATATTCGCAAACAAAACTGGCAGCGCAAACATTGCCGGAACCCGGCAGGTCTAATGATTGTTTACAGTGAGGGTGGCTAGGTACCCGTTAATGAAATATTAATGCAATTCATTAAACCTGGAATTCAAGTGCGTTATCCCGAGGATTGAGGAAACAACTATGAGGGGACAAACTCTATAACTTTTGTATTTTTACCGCGTTTTTCTTATTATTCATTACCTATTATTTTTTCTTATATATAATTAGTTTTCATCGTATGTTCATGAGTATAAGTAAAGGAAATTACAAGAAAGGCATTTTTAAGTTACTCCTAAATTTTGCATGTTAACGTTTTATTGTGAAATTCACATATATAAACAATAAAAATATTTTAATATGTTAGCTTCGACAAAGCTCATAAAAAAACTTTAGCTATAGGCGTAATGAATTAGGAATTAGAAAACCAGAATAAAGATTGTTTACAGTTTATCGTTATGTGCTATGCTGTAATAAAACAATTTAAAAACCATACAAAAAATATGCGTCACAATTAACTGCCAAAAAAATTTGAAGTCCACAAAAGTTGTAGCTATTTAAAGACTCGCCGGCAGCGGTCATGACCTTATGTAGCCAAAATGTACACTGCGTAACGAACATAAGGCTGAAATTACAGGAAGAACGTTAACGAGCGGTAAACGCACGTTTATAACGTTTGTTTGTAAACAAAAAATCCAATCTGTAAAAATTTTGAGAACTACGTTCATAAAGTTTTGTTTCCTGTCATTATAACGATTTAGTTTTACATAAATTAAAGTACTTAGTTAAGTTTTGATCGGCCATTCCTGTTTTTCATTACATTTTCTATTTACACAACTTTTTGAATAACTAAATTATTTGATACGTCACGCTGCATTAGTGATGTCAATAAGGTTTATTTTGCTAATTTTGGGCTAACACCTCACCTTAATGACTATGATATTGACAGCACAAATTCTACGCCTCACTTCGTTCTACGTTTCTCAGGTCGCGCGTTTCAGCTGCGTTTTATTTCAAGCCTTATAGAAAACTTTCGCAATGCCCTCACGATTTCTAAGTTATCCCCAGTTATTGTTACAACATTGAACCGAGAGAAATTAATTCCGGACAAATCGGGCGCGCCTCTGGGCACCATTACGGGATCAAAGTAAAAATATATGAGGCGAAGGAAAAGAAACCAAACATATGCCGGGGTAAATATTTGGATTGCGAACTGGTTTCCTCTCCCTCCCTACACACTGTATTACGTCACATTGTTCTCGCGATCGATTAGCAACGTGGTGACGTCGCTACGTTTTATACGTGGAAATGTTGGTAAATATGGAGTATACAATACATACCGCTAAGTGCAAGTTGTTTTAAATTGTTTTTCATAAATTTGAAATAAACATAACACATAGGTAATGGTTTTTAGTTGTTTAGTATGACTTAATGAATAGTTGTCGCTGTGTACAATTTGTGCCAAAAAATGTTTCCTTAATTTTATTCTTCCCTTCACACTCTAAATACTTACCTATATTACTTACGCAATCACGTTGTTTTAAAATTTTCAGTGCAGTGCAACAAAAAGATGAGGTGAGAACCACCCTTGTAAAATATGAATATGAGAGTTCTGCACGAACCGATATTTAGGTTGTTGTCTCCACCTTTTCACCAGGTAGGTACATTTAGCTTTGTAGTTTCATAAAAAAATTAAAACGCAACCGTTAGTTGTTATTTCTTAATCAATCTCTAAGCTAATTTATTTTTAACTGACTTCAGAAAATGAGGAGGTTTACAATTTTATTGTTACATCAGAACTTTCAACTGGGTGAAATATTGATGACATTTCAATATGATCTAGTTCTGACAATGGCATCAATGAGAAAATCATATAAGTATGAAGTAGGTTCTTTACTCTTTGAGTTTGTAATGAACTATTTATATACTACTTTACGCATGTAAAACAATGAACAATGGCGATTAAAGTATTGTTACGGGGGCAACATCGTGCGAATTTAGTTGACATTTAAGTCACCGTGTGAAACACTCTACGATAAGACTCCCGAATAAAAAAATATAGAAAAAATATACTCGAATTGCTGCCCGCGGTTATATAATAGTGATTGAACTAACCTGTCAGTCCCATGTTAAGTGGTTTTGAGGGAACCATACAGGCATTGTTCGGACACCAGTAGCGTGTTTTCTTGATAAATGTTTGATTTGGGAATATTTACTAATCTACCTTTATTATAATGTTCATGTTTGCGCTATTTTTTGCAGGTTAGTATGGTATATTTTCACAGGATGATTTTTTCTATACTGTTCTCAACAAATATTTGTTTTGCCTCAATATTATTGCAGGAACGTAATATAGATCATAAAAAATATTAGCTGTACAAATACAATGCCTTTTTATTCTATTGGATCATTGGTGTAATTAGCAGGGGTAGATGAGGCATGTCTTAACATCGCTTATTCAATCTCTTCTGATACAAGTATGAATAAGTATATGTAGGCAGAACGGGTTGTGCGTAGGTTGCAACCTATATAACTAAAGGCCTTCAGCATGTCCACACCGCGCCGTGTCTGGAACAAGAATGATCCCTAGTACACCGAGCGGTCCCTATTTATTGCCAGATTGGTTGGGGAGCGATGACAGCTACCGGTGTTGCTACTGTAATAAATTTAAATGCTATCACGGGGAAAATTACGGTACTGCCCACTGCGCATAGAGTTTATAGCTGGACCGCCGTCATATATAAAATAAAATAAATAAATAACGCCTAACGATTACATACATAGATCCGGGCCCTAACTAGGATTCCCCGTATCTAGGAACCCAGGAACTATGAGGACCATGGTCTCACAACACAGACCAAGACAATACACAGAACAAGTGTTTGCATTTTTTTTCCTATGCACAAATACTTGTCCTGCCGCGAGAATCAAACTCGCCACCCCTCGTTTATGAGTCGATCTGCTCAACCACCGCACCACAGTATTTTAAAAGATCTAGATCTGTTAATATCATCACCGACTTAAAAACAAATTTACTCACAGGTATGGGCTTTCATAAATATTTCAATTCGGCGAGTTTTACGTTCTTATATAGCTCACGACTCGACTCTCAATTTCAATCGAGACGCAAGTCGCATCGGTTGGATTGAACCGCGCATATGGCCCATTGTCCGCAGCACAATGGCGGCTGCGTATTCAGCAGACTACAGCCACAAAAGTCTGTTTCACTAAACTCCTTGTATGTAACATTGACCTATTGAGCCAACAGGTGAATCTCACAAAGCGTTTGTTTGGGTGTCGCTGTGAATTAGCGACGACGGCGCCCTTTTCGTGTTAGCTGCATCTTTAAACATGAATAAGATTCGGTTTTATTGAAACGGTATTTTTCAGTCAATCCTTTTATGTCCATTGCTTGTAGTTTTTAGAGCGTATACTTTTTTGAACTAGTCAAAACAGGCACTAGTGCGTCATGCCAAAATAAATTGATATGTACCTAGGAAACAATAATATTATAGCCCCGTCATGCTGATACGTACATCTAAATATATATAACTCAAAGGTGACTAACTAACTGACATAGTGATCTATCAACGCACAGCCCAAACCACTGGACGGACCTGGGCTGAAATTTGGCATGCAGGTAGATGTTATGACGTAGGCATCCGCTAAGAAAGGATTTTTCGAAATTTCACCCTTAATGGGGCGAAATGGGTGATTTCATTATTTTTCAATAGGCCACGCCGCGGGCGAAGCTGCGGGCAGAAGCTCGTCAAAACATATGTAATATGTACTTTTATGTATATTTTCTGTATGAGTTTATTAATTAATATATTAATTAATTAAGATGTTACTTACAAATATCTATATAAATATTTGTAAGGTAATAATAAAATAATGTATGTGCTATGGCTGAGTTCTCCAGAATCTATTCATATTATATTAAATTAGTTGCCATAACATGGCAACTAATTTAACAAATTCAAAAGATTATTGATGGTGACGTACCAGTAATACCTACCTCAGTTGTTGTAGTGAGCAAGTCACTTGATTGTATTAAATACAGCAAAAAATTATAATTTTATAACATTCTTTCTAGCTATCAACTGTTAAATTCTGCACAAGAATATTCTGGATCTATCATATTAACACCAAGTAGGTACCTCTACTTTCATGCAAACGTGCACATTCTGCAAGCTCCAGACAGGTATTTGCTATAGCCACGTGCATTACTAATTAATTAATTGAAGGGGTGAGAACAAAAAGGGTTTAACTGATTTTTTTCACAAAATAACTTATGGGTATCGTTGGATTCAGCGAAGAAATTATCTACAATAATACATTCTCAAAAAACCGAAATGAGGCTTAAATCTCGAGAATTTGAGTCTAAAAACGATTTATCTGTCACAGGAATACAGTTCGTTGAGTATAAAAACATTATTATATTATATTTTTACAGTAATTGTATGAATTAGTGCTATATATAGTATTTTAAAATAGAATTAATACATTTTCAAGCAACTGAAACTTACATAAACCTTTTCTATGACCTTATAAGCATACATTAAAATAAAGCAGTTGAAGTTTAAAGTAAATTTTCTCGAAACTATCAATTTGACAGTTAAGCCTTTTTTATTCCAACCCTTCAATTGCTCTCTGCTAATTATACAACATGAGTGCCCACCACGGTCAACTGCACAAAGGATGTATGTATCTTAGAGTCACCAGCATCACGGTGATGCTAGGATAAGTTTAATTTAAGGTATCTGCCATTCAAGATAACTTTATGGTATAGAATTTTCTTCGAAATAGTCAATACCACATTACCTTACACAATACACATTACATTCATCACGTCACACTAATATTATAAAGGCGAAAGTTTGTATGTGTGTATGTGTGCATGTTTGTTACTCTTTCACGCTCAAACGGCTGAATGGATTTGGATGAAATTCGGTACTAAGATAGCTTATACACTAGATTAACACATAGGCTACATTTTTTCCCGGAAAAGTTAAATTTTCCCGTGGGATGAGTAAATAATTAAAATACTTTGTTATCCGCGTGTGAAACCGCGGGGCGGAACAAGTTACTAAATATTTTTTTCATTAAAATTATTAAATAAAATAAAGTAAATATTTTTTCACGTGGCTTATAGTTCCAGTCTACCAATTCAAAAACTCTATTGGGCAAAACCAGTACCTGTGATGCTTCCAGTCATGAAACATCTTCTCTAATCAATATTTGCTTACAAGAAGTGCTTGTTATGCGAGAAGACAATATTGTGGCTACTTTAAGACTTTGGTCACGCACGGTATTGCCTGATACTTTAAGAATTTTGTCCATACCAAAAAACTTTTAATAATAATATTATTTTAATAACAATAAAATCATTTACTTCAGATAAATAGATCCATGGAGTTTTGGCGGGAAAACGAAAAAGATCGCGTCGTCGCATTGTATTATTTCCCAAAACTTGTGTAATTTTCAGCGTTGGTGCATAAAATTGTTGGCATTTTATTCGTTAAGTGCTGGATTACAGGCATGAGTGTGGCAAAGTGGTATAATGATGGTGAAACGTTTCTTTTCGTGTTGTTTCCAAAACTCCATAAAAGCTTCAAGTAAAGTTGCCACCACTTTACTAGGAGTATGACTTTGACTAGACTATGACTTGACTTGATGACTTCGACTGTGATTTGACACATTTTACGTAAATATCATTACTTGAAAAATTATTAATTACTTGACACTGGCTAAATACACAAAAGTGTGGAGCCAAAACTTATTTAAAAAAAAAAACTAGATCCATTTCAATAAAAAATATGGGACACCCGCATCTCTGAGCTTCTTCCATAGCATCCGGTAGTTGACTCTGTCAAATACTTGGCTCAAAACCAGAAAAGCAGACTTTTCTTTGTCTAGACGTACGAGTATAAGTACTTCACTATCAGTTCTAAGCTAAATATAGCCAAATCAGTTGGATTTTTCTTTCTTAACCCATACTGAAAGAAACCCTATCATAAGCGAGTAATTGACATTTATAAAATCCTATAAGTAAGAAAATTATGGCATCTCTACTTGTATGTTGAAACACAAGTGGACGTGTAACATTGTTGGTCCTGACGGCACATTGGCTAAGCACATGAGAGATGTTGAGTGCGCTTGAATATAGATATCAATACAGTGGTCTTGGTCTACAATGCAATGCTTTGTCCGGTCCAGTGATGGATGCACGGCTCAAAGTAGTACATACTACAAGCTGTGCCTGAGATAAAATTGTCTGTAGCTCTGCAGTAATCCAGTGCTTCTACTATATAAGGCAGTTAATAATTTAATTCTAAGAAATAAAAATAATTGGATCTTTGTAAGATATCCAGCTAAAACCACAAAAGTACTTCTAAGCTCATTCAGTTAAACGTACAAACCGCGTCAAAATGGTTTGACACGACAGTACGTCCTATTAGGTTTTGAAGTCTAAGATTTAAAATTTACCTTTAAATTTATAGCATATATTTATAGTATTAATTCATATAACTTATAATCTGATGCTGAAGGAAAAAATGCTTCGAGTTCCGACATCTGTACTTTCCTATTATTACAGAAAAATAAGATGGGTAGAAACAAGCTTGATATTTTATATTTTTATACCTATAAATTTATCAATCATGCACAAAAATGTTACAACTTTTACATTATTTTCAGACAGAACTAAAATGAAACCGTAAAACGTATTACGTGGAACTCATCACCAATAATCGCTTATTATAGATATTTAGAAAACGACGCGCAATGGTGCAATTTTTAGATCTGTTAATTTATGAAAGATGTCTGATTTTTTTAATAGGTACTTCAGTTGAAATGATTTAAAAAAAGAGGCATATATACGCGCGTATATTTAGCTGCATTTTTGTAGTATCTTTCAAGTTATTTTTTGACAGCTTCTGTGGAGTGGAGGTTGAGGAGGTCGGCTCATAACCCGGAGGCGGCGGTATCGAATCCCGTAGCAGGCGCAAATACTTGTTCTTAGTCTGGGTGTTGTAGGACCATGATCCTAAAAACTTTAAATAAGTATCAAAACCGTTAAGTCTGAGTACCCGCCTTCGCCTCGGTTCGTCTGCAGCGAAAAATAAACGCATACTCGGTGCAGGAGGGCTAAACGGGTAACGGGTAATACTGCTCGTTATTATCATAATAATGTGCACAAAACAGGCCTCAGCACGAATAAAAACATTTTCGGTTTTTCGTGGAGCTCGTCGTTTCCGCATATACGGATACAATCCGTGCAGCGCATCTCGTTCCACAGAAAGAAAATTCTACGTTTTAATTATACAAAGCTTTTTAAATTTATGATTGGTATCTACCTACATTCAGGAAATATAAGTATTTCGATTTTTAAACTACTGACTATTGTAACCCGCTTGCTATATTGAAAACAGTCATTTATAATGTCGCTAAATCTTTACAATACAACACGAAACACTTTATTGACACCAATAATAAACATGTAGAAATGAAAATCTATACATATGAAATTCAAAATTCTGACTCAATGAATGATATCAACGCACAGCCTAAACCGCTAGTCCTAGAGACTTAAAATTTGGAGGGTGTGTTCTTTGTAAAAAGTATGTATCCATTAAGAAAGGGTTTTAGAAATTCCACCCTTAAGAGGACGAAATGGGTGGTTGAATTATTTTCCTATAGGCCCCGCGGGCGAAGCCGCGGGCAGAAGCTAGTCTCATAATAATATAGGTACAAAGGGTGGTCTTTACGCGGCGGCGGATGTCGTCAGACAACCTTAGCCAGAGATATGAGACACTGAGCATGGACGGTGGTGCAAATAATTAGTACTAGTGTTAATACTTAACACTTAATACATCAAAATAAATAATATTAAAACACATGTATCTGAATCATTGACATATAATATAAATTTATATTAGGTGGTAGGGCTTTACTGCAAAGTTCGTCTAGGTAGGCACCACCGCTTTGCCGGTTATTCTGCCGCCAAGCAGTAGTGCGCAAGCACTGCTGTGTTCCGGTCTGAAGGGCACTGTAGCTAGTGAAATTACTAGGCAAATGAGACTTTATGATCTGATCTCACAGTTTAGTAATCTTATTACTAGATTGTGCTGATGTCTCTGGATGACTTGCGCAGTGCAGTGTCACGCGAACCTCGATACTTTAGAGTTCCGAGTGACACTGCAGCTGATATGGGCAGCCGTGTCGTTTAACACCAGGCGAACGGCTAGTTCGTCAAGTCATCCCTTAACATAAAAAAAAATACATATATACTTATAACAGTTAAAAAGGAACAGTTTATTTAGGAGTCAGGTTGGGACTCTATTTCAGCCCTGCTATGAAATGTTTGGTCCTTGTTCACTTTTGTTTTAGTTATTGTGACTGTTCACGTGAGACCTCTTGAGTAAGCGTAACTGTGCGCTTGGTGATATCATAATGCTTCTTCTACATAAGTGAGTGTTTTACCTGATAATAATATTAAAACTTGCAACAGTTTGCTAAATATACGAAAGCGGTTAGATTTCTAATCTGTTCCGGACGGCTACGGTAATTAGTGCGAACGTCCACTTTTACGCGTTACCTCAAACATGTTGAGAAAAATTTCTAAAGAATCATTTGAATGGCAATGAACTTGACGAGTTCATGCGAATCAGCATAAACCGAGCAGAGACGCGACATCTCGACGGCGGCGTGACAGCCCATCACTCCGGGCACGATCAAACCATTCAGCCGGATCAAGAATAATTAACCAATTTGTCATTTTAATGTCACATGCCATCACGTACCCCCATCCACGAAAAGAAATAAATATATTTTAAATATTTAATCCAACTCGAGTATATCGTAAAAACTACAAGTCAGCATAACTCATGCGTCTTCGCCTTTTGTGCGTGTAAAAATAAAAAGGATTTCGAAAAAAGAGCATTAGTTTGTGCGACGGATCAGTCATCCGCGCGGCTCTGTCGGCAACACGTCTCTACATTGCGGGTACTTCACGATTTATTTAGCTCTCGACGTGTGAAACTAATGATCATTTGATTCTGACCTTTGGTATGCGCGGGTAGCGCGGATTATGCCGTACGGGAATGATAGCCATCAATTTAACTTGATTCAAGTTCACAAACAATGCAGATGTCCATTTTTGTCTCATTACCGCGTGTCAATCTTTACTATCATTAGCTTATTCGCTGTCATTAACAAATGAATCTCTTGCGTATAATCGCTTACGACAAGATACACCGTTATTGTACCCATTTGAGTACAACCGCCTTCCGCCTACAGCTCTGTTAATAGTTGTCATAAGTTTTTGCATTACTTTAAATAACATTATTTTCAAGTGTAAACCAACAACAGCATAAGTCAGATCAAAGCACTGGCGATTTCGACACGAATGGATTAACGCTTTTACCGTAATACATTTTCTCCTTTTACAACACTTTTTAGATCAAATAGTCGGTCAGGTCATAGAACACATTCGAACGCTTGATTGATCACACCGGCCTCTTTACCTAAGCATGGTAACCACCCACGGTCTGTCAGCCGTAGCCGGTCCAGTTCGTCACTATGATTAATACCACTCTCGACTCATTAGCTGAAGGGCTTAGTACCTCGGAGGCAGTTAATCACTCGAACAAAGCACTACCTACTCGCGCGAGGAGCCGAAAGCATCGTTCTTCGTCAGGAATGTGAATGTGTGGTGTAAGTGTTGAGAAATTGTCGGGACTAATTTTAAGTGAATGTTGTAACAATTTAACATTTTTTAGGCCATTTACGAGAAGCACGTAGTTCAATGCTATTATAGATTTTTGATGACATTCTATACTGACGACGATTTAATGTTATTGCAGCTATATCAATAGCTGAAATAGTTAGTAGTTACGTGCTGACGATCGCAAAAGCCACCGCGGCTTGCGTTAGTAACTGGCTCTCAGAAGAATGACATCGTATATGTCTGAAACTTGGTTAGAGTAATTTTTTACCTTTAATTGATTGTGTTTAGCCGTTTTAATTTTAAAAAACTATGTCAATAGGTTTTAATTATTATAGGTTAGTACTGCATTAAAATATTTTGACACTGAGATATCGAATAATATTATAAACTGCTATTTTTAAATAGATGTTGTTCCTCTTCATTCGATTACCTATTTTTGTCACGGATACAACTGATCAACTACTTTTAACTCAAATTTTTACATACATACTTTGGTTAAAAAAAGCTGTTTTTTTTCTTTTATAGAGACATAAACATCATCAGAATATTACAAATAATTATACTTTTGTAACATTCGTATGTATTTTTTCGGCGCTTGTGAGTTTAGAAATACACCATAAAACCTATTATAAAATGAAAACCCATGAAATTTGAAGTAAACTACAGCTCGTGACTTGGACCACGTCGTTAGAGCATGCATGGAGCGCAGCGCGGTATGGAGATAGCTATGTGCCGCACACACTCACGGTGATTGTATATAAATAAGTATTTCAGTTCGTGTATTCACTCAAAAAGTGATCTTGACCTTTAGCGAGGTGTATTTAGGGGTGTTGTTTTTTCGTTTTTTTTTTTTATTTTTTATTTATGGTACTGAATGATGTGACGAGCTAGTCGTTCACCTGATGTTAAGGGACACGGCCGCCCATAACAGAACATTGTCACTCGGAACTCTAAAATATAGAGTTTTGCGCGACACTGCACTGCGCACATCATCCTGAGACATCAGCACAGTCTTGTAATAAGATTACTCGACTGTGAGATCAGATCATAAAGTCTCAATTGCTTAGTAATTTCACTAGCTACTTTGCTCTTCAAACCAAAACACACTAGTGCCTGCGCACTACTGCTTGGCGGCAGAATAACTGGCAAAGTGGTGGTACTTACCTAGACGAACTTTGCAGAAAAGTCCCACCACCTAGTAAAAAAAGCCCTAGCATTCATTTAGCAAGCACCTAGTAATTCTTACTTGTTCCTCTTATTCCTATTTTTATAATAACTCTACATTTGGAAGCTAACCAAGCTTTGACACTTCTACAGCTTTTGCGTAGGTGAAAAATGTTTTTTTTTTTTTTTCAATTTATTTATACATATATTCAAGAAAAATTTGATCCTGTTCAGCTTATGCGGTCGGAACGAGCCTTTTTTGGCGACCAAAAAGAACCAAAAACAAGAGCGAAAAAAAGAACCTTGCTTGAAAACCTTGTTGAAGGCTCTTTTTGTCGCGAATTTCCTAGCTTTACGGGTTCGTGCATCAGCCCAGTTGAGTTATGCTACATATCGTAGCGCCTCAACGCGTTCACGTTTAAACCATGGCTTGGACCTGAATGTGGACGTGCACCTAGGGTACCCACCGAAGGGTACCACTGCTGTGCGATGTCTGCCATCATACATAGACAGTCTATGAGCTTAGTTGTCCCCTGATTACCGCTGTGTGAACGGTAGATATAGGCGCAGAGAATCATCTCAATACCGGTGTTCTATATTTTGGTAGCACACCCATAACACAGAAATACTAAGGTCTCCAAGATTACGGAGACGCTAACAGCAGATGTCATAGTTTAAACGCCCTTAAATCACCCTTGTATGTGTCCTGAAAAAATTACCTTAATTTCTATGAGTTATACATTCTAGAACTTTTTCCTGATTATAATACCTGTATTGGCAAGCTAATATCATCACTCCTCCACTTTTACTCTAGCCAATCACTCCGCAAGCCATGTGGGACACGATCCACGTTTTCGTACTTATCGGCGCAATACATTTTATAGTCAGTAAAGAGCATAATATTTTCTTGTGTAAAGATGCCCCATTGCCCAAAACATCAATAGTAATTAGTGATGTGATATACTTTGAAATAATATGTGTATATATTTAATACGTACGTACTATTTAATCACTAAAACAATAGCCTATGGATCATCAGAAAGTTACCAGAAAACAAACGAAAATATGATGTATATACTCCCCAAAAATATTAGAAATCTATATTTTTCTACTATATTTAAGTGGTTATTAGTAAGAACTTTTGCCTATAAAAAGTGTCATTACTTACACTTTGCAAACGCATGTCTAACACACTACCACAGAGTCAACGTGTTCCATACACCCCGCTTGCATACAATATATAACACTGTGCGGTACAGCGCACTCCGACTGTTTAATTACCATAATTAATTAGATCCCACGGCGCAGACGCGGTGAGAATAGAGGATTGATGGCGGTAACATATAGCTGCCATTACTAAGGTGACGAGTATCGTATTTTTAAAAGCCCGCCATTAGGCAGTTTTTGTGTCCGACCGGTATGATACGGTGCGATCAATCATCGTAATGTATCGGGTTAGGCTAGGCTTAGACCGTTACTAATTGCTCGAAGAGTTTCCGTTTGATTGTTGGCAGCAAGAAGGAATTTTATGTCGGTGCCTTAATATGTTATCACATGATCATATTACAAGCATGATTCCCCATAAAAATTTGTTGTTATATAAGGATCGAAATTCGAGATTGGAAGAACAAGTTAGGTTTACATCTAGAAGGGAATATGTCCACCCCATGATTTTAGTATATAAGGTTAGTTTTTTAAAGTACCATAAGTAATATATTCCCAGTTTTGTAAACTTTCAAGAAAAAAATGAAATCAAAATCGAAACAGTAGAAGTTTGTCTTTAATATTGTAAAATTTTATTTTGTTGCTATTTATGCTACTTTTTGCTTTTTATGTATGTGATTGTTGGGTGTTATTTTATTATTAATGCTGTAATAAAAAGCAGAATCTCGCTCAACAAATAAGCCTAAAATCAGAATACATTATTTTACCACAGAGATGATATAGAGTAGACGAGAACGAAAACATTGCAAAAATACTTGTTCCATAAATCTATATGCCTATAAACGGAAAATTATTTATATACCAAGATACTAGACTGTATGTTGGACTCAACAACCTCACTAAAATTAACCATACTCGTAATTCAAAGATTTTGTTATGTCATTTTTCACTGGTCACATTAAGGCCCACTCCGGAAGTCATCGGAGCCCTAAATAAATACATTTCTTGGGTAATCGACGGTGAACTCCGAGATATGGGGAGAGTGGTCGCCACTCATTTGTACGCGTTCAGGAAAACAATAAAGAAAAACGATTATGGATACCATCTTTATTTTCAATGTGCTACGGAAAGCACACACTACTATTTTCATTACCATAAGAATATATTAGATATATAAACTATACTAGCTTCGAAAACAAATAAACTTGAAAAATAATGAATTTTCCGTTGCATAGTGGACCATCATCTTAATCATATAATAGTAATTGCAATATCTATTAAAGGTAATTTTTCTGATTTCCTTATTGACGTTCGGTTATGTTTGTATTGTTATGATGCAATAGCAAATAAATCATCATGTAAAATATACGATAAAAGAAAACAAAAAAAAACTGTTTCTTGCTCGGAAATATGTACTTCTATGTAAAGACACAAGCGTAGCACAATTGAAAGGGTGAGAACAAAAAGGGTTAACTGATTTTTTTCACAAAATGACTTATGGGCATCGTTGGATTCAGCGTTAAATTATCTACAATAATACATTCTCAAAATACCAAAATGAAGCTTAACTCTTGAAATTTTGAGTCTAAAAACGGTTTATCTGTCACAGGAATACAGCTCGCTTAGCATATAAACATTATTATATTTATTTTATTATATTATATTTTTACAGTAATTGTATGAATTAGTACTATATTTAGTATTTAAAATAGAATTAAAACATTTTCACGCTACTGAAACTTACATAACCTTTTCTATTACCTTATAAGCACTCTACATTAAAATGACACCGTTGACGTTTAAAGTCAATTTTCTCGAAACTGTCAATTTGTCAGTTAAATCCTTTTTATTCTCAACCCTTCAATTACACATTGACTTTGCCGGTAACGTCAACGGCTACCTCCACAGGCTAAGTAGAATGGTCCTGCCTTTGAACTACTACAATTTTACACAACTAGTTCACTCTTTGAGTGGACGTAGTATTCTTGATCCTCTACTCCTGGAAACAGTCCCGGACGAGATTAACACTCCAAGGGTGCTCTTGAGCTAGTTACCTCGCACTGGTGACGCAGAAACAAACAGCGTTAGCCCGTTCTATATTGGTATGGTATTTTACGTACCGGAGACTAAGGAAAGTTTTTTTATGTTAATGAATCATGTGATGAGCTAGTCGTACACCTGATGTTAAGCGACGCGGCCACCCTAGCAGAAAAGTGTCACTCGGAACTCTAAAATATAAAGTTTCGCGCGACACTGCACTGCGCAATTCATCCTAAGTCATCAGTCTGGTAATAAGATCACTAGACTATGAGATCAGGTCATAAAGTCTCATTTGCTCAGTAATTTCACAAATCTCTTCAAACTGGAACACAGTAGTGCTTGCGCACTCCTGATTGGCGGCAGAACAATTGGCAAAGCGGTGGTATCTACCTAAACGAACTTTGCAGAAAAGTCCTACTACCTAGTAGGTGGTACTAAGTAGGTACTGTGTTTATTCACTGAATACACCATGGAAGTCAACCCTTGATAAAGGCCTTTCAGCAGTGGACAGATCTGATCATGAACCATTCTAGCCGAAGAGTCTTAAGACCTTTTAGTTCTCAACTAAACATATTCCCATAGATAGGTCAAACTCTTACCATCAATTTGGGGTCACAAATCACCATCCAGCCGAGCATAAGGCGTAAACACGGCTCCTTATCTGCGTTATTTACGGGTCCGTCGGCGACCGGGCCGGACCGGCGGCGATCACAATATATTGCCGATTTCCGGTCGCCCTGGCGAGTAATACGCGTCCGGAACGCCCTCACGCACGCCTTGGAAGGCACGCAATACGCATAACCTCATACACGTGTGTAATGAAAAGTTTTAGTTATAACTTTAAGGATGAAAAAATTTAAAACCATTTTATGGCACAAAAATAACGAATATAAAAATTGTGTCGATCCAAATTTTCCACAAAACTTTATATGTATAGGTGATCTTTTTTTATAAAACTACAATGATAAATTTACTAAATTGAGTCGTAATTTTAATTTTAATATTTATAATATCAATATAATATCAATTTGACTGCATTTGCGTATTGGAATTATTTGATAATCAACCACAAACTTATTTACGTACCGTGTTTTCAGATTTCATCCGGTCTGAATTTGTCACACCCGATCTGACATATGGCCACGTCGTAAAAAAGCGTATCTCTCCGTCCGCTCCATCTAGCCCCCAGTGGATGGTCGAAAGCCCCTAGTGGTTGGCAGAAATCCCCCAGTAGTAGACTCGAGATTATCTTGGACTAGGAAATGTTTCCACTTTGCTTCCGCGCCATCGCCGCCCAAATGCTTTTTTAGCCAAAAAGCTTTATCACTTCCGTGGGGACATGGACTGTGGGCAAGTGACATAGATGTGGTGTTACTGGATATGACATGCTTATCTGTGTACAAAACTTACAGAGAACTAAACCTTACCATTTTTTGGTTTATTTACCAAAAAATTTACCTAAATATACATCCAGAACCAAAAGTACACACAGCACATTAAAATCCGTCGTCAGCTTTTAAAGTGCTACAACAAGCTTTTGCGTTCATAACATTAGTTAAAATAGAAAGAAGGGTTGGTATGTTATATAAAATGTGAGAACTACGTATTTTATGTCAGGCAGCAAAGGATCTCAAGTTACCTTAATGTTGTATATGGCCAAGATCTAATATATAAATAAATAAATATTTGTAGATTTCACAAAGCGCCATCTACCCCAGACTAAGCAAAGCTTGTACCAGAAAATTGATACAATATTTAGATACTTTTTGTTTGTAAATACAATATACAACACAGAAAAAACATCGATGTAAATCACACAAATATTTGTCCTGGGTAGGAATCGATCCCACAACCTACAGTTCAGAATGCAGGGTTACTAACAACGGAGTCATAAGGCCACTCAAAATCTGGCTCCACGTTACAGTAATGAACATTATTATCTATGTATATTGAATTTGTGACTGCATGTGCTAATTCTCTACATTGAATGTTACTAGATTTTTTTATTCAATCTTCATCGAAATATTTTATCCAGAAACTGTGTTTTTTACTTAGATGGTAGATTAGAAATACCAATCCACAAGGCGTAAAACAAATATACCCGTGCAAAGAAAGAACGGGTCAGCCAGTGCGTATATAAATAAAAATGTTGAAAGCTCCGTGAAGCTCACAAGGTGTCCGTCCTCGTTGACTTCACCATACATGCTGTACCACGTGGATACCTCGACATGGTAACCACGTGGTCAAGACGCTTTGAAAGCCATGATGCCATACATCTCAAAAATACTTTTCCTCAGCAGAAAAGATCACGTTATTCCCAATGCGGTGCGTGCAGCGCTATTTTCCTCAAGGATATTTTCCCATAATAAACCTGGGAATGCCTACTGCTTCTCTGACGTATTTGGTGTATTAAGAGAGTTAAAATAAAAACAACTCTGTCCTTAACTTCCCGTTTTGTAACGTTCACGTTTTTTTCAATGCGGTACTAAAATCACGTGATTCACGTGCTCCAGAATCAAATTTAGATTATACTGAATTCCAATTTTTTTTTCTTTTAGTTTTATTTTAGTCAAGTTGTTTAGGTTACGTATATATTTCTAGCCACATTCAAAATATCACTGCCGCCAGCATTTTGGGCACTTTGCCTACTGGTAGCGGCTTCTTAGATTAGGTTTTGCTAATGCATAGTTTTTAATTTTATTTTTTAAATATCACTTGTATTTTAAAAATGCAAGTGACATTTTGAATTAGTCTTAGAACCCCGCTTAAATTTTTGCTTTAGTTAAGGAGAAGAGACTTTAGTTTCATAATCCCGGTTGAAGCCACATTTAACTTTACCCAATTGAATATTAAATGCCAAGATTTGTTTCTCTTTTTATATAAATCAGAAACATACCATACTTCATACCATAATTTTTTAAATACATTTTTATATTTATATTAAATGGTTAAATATTAAACCCAAACTTTATTACGCTAAGCAGGTGACAATGCTATAAATCAAAAATCTTTCAAATTTTATCAGAACTTTATGAATGGCTTGTAGACTTTTGCACTTCCAGTTTTTTTTCTATCCGAGTCGACCGCTGAGCATCGCTGCAGAATGCAAGCAGTGGATCACTTTTATTGCCGGAAACCGTAAAATAAATGTCGTGGCCCATCGCTGGCCCCAGCTAATGACATCCCACATGTTACCTACACAGTAAACAATGTATTATACATTCTACATTTTACCGTAGCAGATTAATCGTGGAAAGTAAAATTGGTAACATGAAATGGTATGGCACAGAGATCTAGGTGTTTGTAAGTATTCTAATGTTACCGTAAAATAGTTTAATATTTACATAAATTTGTAATAAACACGCACAATATATTTCCAAAACTATGGAACCCCAAAAATATACCATCACAAAGTATGGCCTAATCTAAGCTAACCTAGTAGTAATCTTCTGTTAATATCATGCTTAACTGACACTAATAATTATTGTTATAAAGTTTATTAAGCATTTTGATGAGTTGCTGTTAAGGTCTATAAAAATACTTTTATTTATCTTCTAGCCCACATTGCGTTTCGTAGTTTTTCCTGGTATGTAGTACTAGTAGATCCACCTCGGCTTCGCACGGATGGATTATTAAAACGCGGTTGAACGGAAAAATAAATAGTGTAACTAACACGACTTTCTTTTATATATATAGATTTGGAACACAAAAACAATTGAGATTTTTTAGGAAGAAATAATTTAAATGTAAAAATATCATGTGCGTAAATAGTTTCAATATTTGTCAAGCAATGCGTTTGAAAGACGCTATAAAAAATGAAACTTTGTACTGTGAGAGCTTAAAATTGTATTACTTAGAACTCATGTTAACCGCCGCTAATAGTTGTTTCTGCATAACACAGCATATATAAACCTCAAGAAATTATCTGTTGATTAAGTTAAGCAGGCAATATTGCTATAAATCATAAATATTTATACTACTACGTAAACGAAATGATAGCAATAAAGCACGAGTGAAGCACAATTAGCGGTCGCAGGGCGGGCGGCGGGGGCGGTGGCACGCGTGCTCTCAAGAACACTCCGAGTGCCGCCCGCCCTACGGCTTATTAATTACGAATACCACTTAATAATGCGAAAAATGCGTGCCGGCGCGAGAAATGATTTCGAATTTATGGGGTATTAAGACTGAGCTGAAATTATTTAAGTACATGCTTAGGTACGCAACTTTACGGTGCATATTTAATAAATAATAAATAAATATGTGTGGACATTTCACGCGGCGCCGTCTAGCCCCAAAATAAGCAAAGTTTGTACTATGGGAACCAGATAGCTGATACAATACTTATATACTTTTGTTTATAAACACATACATAGAATACAATATAACACCAAGAAACAGAACAAACATCGATGTTCATCCATAAATGTTTGTCCTGGGTGGGAATCGAACCCACAACTTGCAGTTCAGAAGGCAAGGATACTACCAGGAGCTAACGGGCCAGTCAAATAGTTTATACAGAAGGTGCGTAAATTTTACGTAAACAGTTGCATATGGTTATCTGCGTGGATCCTACTATCCTATTCTACTAATATTATAAACGCGAAAGCTTGTATGTATGTTTGTTTCTCTTTCACGCTCAAACGGCTGGACTTATTTAAATGAAATTGGAAATATACAGCTTGTATAGTGGATTAACACGTTAGCTACTTTATATCTACGAATGAAACCGTAGGTCGCAGCTAGTGTTTAAATAATAATAATAATACCGATAGGGTGGAGCGCGGCGCTATTATGTCAAAAACACAATCGAATTCTCATAAATATACAGAGCTCCAGAAAACGGCGAGTATTTCATGTAATTTTATTAAAAATCATTCAGGAAATATTTTTTTTTATTCATGTTACTTCCCAATTTGCTACAAACATTGATCTACCGTTCAAATTGTAAGTCTCACATTCATCACGTCAATTTACAACCAAATTGAAGACTCGGTATTATTAAAATCAATCAACGTATGCACTACTGAGTCGAAAACTATATGTACATTGATAAATGAGCATCGTCGGTAAAAAGGAAATGAATCCAATTCACAGGAAATAGGGCATTGATTCAATTGTCGATGGCCTATTGTTGTCTGCCGACCGGTCACGGTCAGTTTTAACCGTTCGTTTGTACTTGACTTGAGTATATTTATGCATTTACCTACTAACATTATATGTAGGTATTTTTCTTATATATAGAAAGAAAGAAAAAAAAACATTTATACAAGACTTCGCACAACATTAAATTTTTACAAATAGCTACTCATACAAGACAACGCATACAACAAAAAAGATAGAAACTAAAAATAACATGTTGCGTGACGGTATATAGGTCCCGACTCAGCATGCAACTAAGGTCGTAGGCCCTTAATAACTGATTTTCAAATGAGTGAATCAAAGTATATGATTTATTATTATATTATTAATATACATATACTGTGATTCATCTAAGGTTATCATGAAACCACACTTAATTTACTAATAATCAGCTTATCAACAATTAAAAATCTTTAAAACTAAAATTATAATTATTTATCGAGAAAAGTCGTAACAACAGTACAAGGTTTATTAGGATTCTCCGTAAGTATAATGCAAGATATTGATCCTTGCGGATCAATATCTTGCATGGATTTATAAATAGTAAAAAAAAAAAACAGCCAACGACAACCTGGACCATAACTAGGATTACCTGTGTCTAGGGACCCAGAGACTACGAGGACCATGTTCCCACAACACCCACATAGAACAAGTTTTGCGCTTTTTTCATCTGTGTACAAATACTTGTCCTGTTGCGGGAATCGATCCCGCCGCCTCCTAAGTACTGTAAATCGGATGCCTTAAATAATAAAATTATTATCATTGACTGCATAAATAGTAGGTATATTTAAATCTCTTTGACCCAGTTACTTCATTGAAGATAAATACATTTATAATATTGCTATCTTTAATTTAATCAAGGAATATTAGACTGTCACTTTTGGCATTTAAGTGCTTTTTTCGCCATCAACGAACTAAATGGATCAAGCAATAACTCATGCGAATACTTACGTAATTCCACCAAATCATCTAATATCTCATATAAGTTTAAGATCTGAAAAAGGAGAAAACAACATTTTAATCACACAAAAAGACAACCAATTACAAGATTAAACATTTCATCACAATACGAACTAAGGCCCGAACCAATCTAATACACTTTGGCAAAACAGAAATTAATCAGAGCAAAGAGAAGGGTAGGTGGTCCCCTATTAGAAAATGATTTAGTCCGGGAGTCCATCGACCCTCTTTCCCTGCAATTAGTTGCGCAGAACAATGTGCAGTGATTTTTAAATGATCGACCTCGACGCCATCTGGCGGGGTCGGTCATTGCTAAGTAATATCCGTAATTGTTGGTACTGACGCTGTGACGATCAAGAAATTTGTATATGCAAATTTTGGAAAATTATCAAGATTTTCTATTATTTCAAAAATGTTAATTTATAAAAATTTCCCAAGAAACCCTTTTCTAGATTTTTATGGTTTCTCTACGCAAAGAACAATCAAGTGGAATGCTTTAGATACCGTGTTTGGTGACTTACGTATTTTCCGAATGTAAGCGACACGGAGGTTGCAGTGTATGGCCTCTTTTTAGTTTTCTTAAGAATATTAGTTTCACAAGGAGAATATATCGGTTAAGTGGTTCAATGTAATTTTTTAAATTTTAAATTAGATTATTCGCCACGTTGCCCGCTTCTTTGATATCTCACACTTTACTATTTTCTACCACAAAAATCTAGTCGTCGTCAGCAACAATGAAACGAATCAGTAATTATTGGGTTACTAGTTACTCAAAAAAATATAATACAAAACCTTTGCACTTATATTACCTGCCTTTTCCAATCTCGCATGTTTTATGTAAGAATAGTAAGGAAAATAAAATTGCCAGTGTAAAAGTCGCCCTTCCTGCTGGTTTCCAAATAAGCAATTTCCTCACGAAAGAATCGCCTCATTTTAATTTTGAACAGAGTAATATTAAAGGCACTCAGCTTAATTTGCCAGCATTACGTACGCCTCGATGTTCATTGGCGTTGGGAAATTAATATTTCGCGCCGATATCAAAAGTTCACGCTCAACTAGCCACCCCGGGTCGGCAATAGCAATAACTACGAACGGACGACTAGTCACAGGTGACTGAAATGCGCTTATATTATTATTTTTTACCTTGTGTCTGGGATCAAACGTTGTTACTGGCAACGAAATAGTGATGTACGTTTTTGGCATATTACTATAAAAAGTATATTTGTGGCGTAACTTTGCCATTTGTAAGAACTATATACACTATTTTGACAGACTTTATGAAGTGGTGGTTGAGCAGGTCGGCTCATAGTCCGGAGTTGGCGGGTTCAATTCCCGCGACAAGACAAGTATTTGTACACAGAAAAAAAAAGTGCAATTACATGTTCTGTGTCTGGGTGTTGTGGAACCACGGTCCTCGTAGTTTCTGGGTCCCTAGTTATGGAATCCTAGTTAGTTCTAGAATCATAATTTTTATGTATCCCCTAGAGGTGCTTTATATGTATTGTTTGTCCATTATTCATAACAGAGGCGCCCGGGTTTTACCGGTAACTACGTATAAATTTTTCTGCAAAAATAAAAACTGGAAAATTTTCCCGGAAAATGCTCAACTTTGGGTAAATTTAACGTCTTTTTTCGTTGATATTTTGGCATGGTAAATAAGAAATGACAACGTCTGCCGAGTTAACTAGTAAATAAATAAATAGAGATTTCCAGGAGCTTGGCGTTAGAATACCCGGTCCATTGACATATTTTATATTCTGTGCCAGGCCTGCTCGTTTTTTCAACCTTATAAAATGCAACAAGAACAACACTAAACAAGGTAAGTACAGATGACTCCCTAAAGAAGATTGCAGGATTATCTAGAATTATTCACGTGCCATAAAGCGCAAATTACATTGGCAACACGTGCCGTGGCGTATGCAATATTGGACAGCCCGCCCGGTGGTTTAAGCATTGAAAACAATCGCCTGGTATGCAGGATTAAATCTAAGACCTTTTCACTGCACAAAAACCTGCTGTAAATCCCAACTCATAGATTCTTTCATGTTACCTTTATGTGATTCTATTTTACTACATGTTTATTTTTGGTGTCAATAAAGCGTTTTGTATTGTATTGTGATGATAATTATTGCGTCCTTAAACGAAATGTACATAATGTTTATTGCTATGGAATTCATAATGTAGGTCAGATAGAAAACTTTTACTATACTACCCATTTTTTAAATTACATATGAGACCTAGGAATAAAAATTTAACCTAGACGCCTAGAACACATCATTTTTCTTTTAAATGAAAAATTCATTTATTTGGATAAAGGCAAGTAGGTACATTACATTAGGTTAGGAAAACCTGGGTCCCCACACTAGGCTCAGGGCCCATATTATATATGTGTACGTAAGTATACTTACATCGTAGTAATAAGCAGAATGGTTTTATAACAGTTGCAACATTGTGAAGTGTTTGCCTTTATCACTATTAGAAATATCATGTAGTGATCTAGTTACTGTTACAGTAAAGCGTTTTCTTTGTAGTTAAGCTAGTTGTAGTATCACCCAATTACCCATACGCAATTGCCGTCCGCATC